>JAUMJM010000053.1:17240000-19743750 GCA_033558235.1 Neomorphus geoffroyi | reverse complement strand
ATAGAAGGATAGGGTTCTGTGTGAAAGAGGAGATTCTTTGACACTGTTTCATGAGTTCCAGCACTTTGACATAAGAAGTCTTGGTCAGACAACTATAATTTTCAAGGAATTAATTATACTTCTCAAATCTTCTTGCAAAATTCACCCTTGAGACCTTCCTCTTCCCCTTTCAGTGAAATCTCCTAGAGTTTAGGAACTCCCCTAGAGTTAGTGAGGGCAAATCCTATCCTGTGAAATATGGAATTAGGAATTTGGGCTCTGCATTACTGTTTGAAGTGTGGAGGACGTTTAAATGTCTCTAGTTTTGATGCAGACAGAAGTTTGATAATCAGTGTAAGGGAGCATGCATTCCATAAAAATTATATTCCTCCTGTAAAAATTATATTCCACCTCTAAATCTGGTTTACTACTGCTTTTTAAAAACTGAAGTACAGTTTTTGGTAGCAAGCAATTACTTTTGTAACAGATCTAAAATCTTTCTGTTACAAAAACCAGAAATTCACTCTGTCAAAATCCCCTCCTCCTCTGATGACACTGCAGCAAGAAAACCACATTTCCATTATAAAACCCATTGGGGACCATCACAGGAAAGTATGATAACTGTACAAATTACTTCAAGCATTTTTCATTAAGCCCAGTCAAAATTACTTCTTTGAACTATCACCTACAGATTATGGTGACCCTTCATAGTAAAAACACAAGACAAAAATGGATGGGGTTTTTCAGTATATACAAGACAGTAAAAATTGGTAACATGGATGGTAACACTTCTGAAGCCAGATGGTTGAGGGGAAAAATGTTTATTTTATTTTTTTACAAAGTACCAAAAATGTCTTTAATGTGACATGAATTGAGACATATACATAGGAATAGTTGGACAATTCATTCAGCTTCTGCTGCATATTTTGGATGTTCCATTTACAAGACTGAAAATGGCAAACATATCCACAGAAAGATAACACCACAGTAGGAACTTGTGGAAGATGTTATGCCAGCCAGCCTTCTGTACAACACTGTATCAGCTTTGCTTTCTACTTGATAACAGAACTCCAGTTTGTAAAATATAAGAGTGATTATATCTTCTCTATTGCTTGTAACACTACTAAATACTTCCATCAGTTACTGCCAATGCATTCAAAGTTGCTTAAATTAGATACCAAGGTCAGAGCTCCATGGTACCCCCTAGTACACAATGCAATTGTACAGTTTGGCTTTCTGAAGCTGCAAATGCTGCAGGACCTCGACACCCATAATTTACTGTGACATGGAATTAGACAAGGTGCAATCTGACCCCATGCAAATACCAACTTGTGATACAGCACTCTGGCTTCTGAGGCTGCACGAATATGCAACAAGGGAACTATCTGTAGGATTAAGCCTAAAGCAGATGATTTGCATAGTAAAGGCACTTCAAAGGAAGATTAAAACATTCTTTCATTATATTGTTATTTGTGATATTGAATATAACCCATCTATTTGTAAATGCATCCATCTATGGCATTGTCGCTGAAACCATGTGATCTCAGCTGAATTGTCTGTTTTGACCGTAATTCCATATTAGAATTTTCCTGTATTCCCCTAGCAGCAAAAATGATGTACAGTGGCAGCTCCCGTCAAAAGTTTCTAAGTGTAAACATACAAAAGATTTTTGTTTCGACTTTTAAAGACAGTTAATACAGAAAAGCCAGACATCTGGAACACCAGTAGTATCAAGCAGTCCAAAGGTGGATGAACCAGTGAAGGGCAATATAGATACCAAGACTGTGCATTAGTAGAGAAGATCAAACGTATCTTATTAGCAAGCTTTTAACAGTCAAGGTTGTGCTGAATAAACACGCTGACAGCTAAATTTTATGTAAAACAGTGATCTTATGAAATTACATCAGCAGGATAGATATTTAGAACCACTCTGTGGCTGCTTAGTTTAGCTGGGATCTTCATTGACATTATTTCAGTCAGAGGGAAAGTTAACATTGCTGCTGTGGATAATAAGGAGGCCAGCAGACATGAAAAACATTTAATGATTAATAGGATTCTAGCTTTCCCTAGAAGCCCGTGACTTTGATTACCCTCTCTTGTTCTTGCTTACAACAGGGAGAGTACAGCAAAGAAAAAAACAAACCTTCCCATGCTGAGAAGTGCAGGTATTCTGAAGGCTGAAATGTCTTTCTTTTACAAAAAGAAATTCTTGCATTGTTGAAGTGCTGAGGAAAGATTCCACTTTTCTGGAAAGAAAAATAGACCACTGTTGTTCTTGGTTCTCTCTGAACTTTGTGAAGAAGAATCTTACAAAGATGTTACCAGAGCTCTTTTTTCTTGTCATTGCTTTTTCCTAGGATGTGAATTAAATAATTATCTCAGCTTCAGGCCCATATAATAATGTCACCTGCTACATTTATTCTGTCTGGCTGCAATTTGTTTGGAGAACATTTGAAATGTACACAGCAGTTAGAGAACCTTACTATACTAAGAAATTATATCTGTATGTTTAAGCTTGCTGCTGCAGTACTTAACATAGTTCAAGTGCTGGCACAGACAAAATAAAACTGTTTTCAGAAAGATCAGATTATGAGTGAATAGGACTTCATGGGAACAAGTCTTCCGAAAATGCTTTTGGCCATCAACACTGTCAGCTAATCCATCTTTAGAACTAATAAGAAACTAATGTTAACAAGATAAACAACATTTTCAGTCTGACTGCATCATAGTCTGCAGTTGAAAGATTTTACAGTGGTGACTATTATGGACATCACTGTCAGCAATGGCTGAAAGAATCTCAACATAACGTATGAAAATGTAACTTTACTATGTATTTTTGAGGAGTCAGAATCTCTATAGACATCAGAAGAGCACTTAGGTACAAAAACCCTTTGCAACTATCATATCAAGTCTACTTGTATGAGTAATTGCTCAAAGGTGAGTGAAGAATCATGTTATTGTCCTTTGGGACCGGCTTTCATGAAAAGCCTACTGAGCATTTCAATAACATTAACATGTACAGTGTGTGAAAATCTTTCAATACGAGCTTACTTCAGTTGCCCAGAGGTTTTTAGATTTACACAGGCTGCATAGCTAGACATTCCTCTCTCCTTCTTGCTTCTTCTTGCTTCTTCTACTCCTTTTTCCTGCCATGTGCCACTAATGTAATCACAGGCCATTAGGGCAACTCCCTCCCAGGCTCAGATAGTGGAAACTACTGTAAATGATCAAAGCTCAGGGTCACTATGAACACCTGGTTGACTTTGATCATCATCATTAGTTATGACAAGCAGGAATCCCTCTTGTCTTCTCAGAAAAGTGTTCACGCTGGTGGTGTATTTATTTTTGTCTCATACTAAGTATAAAAGTAGACGTATGATTAAAACTTGCAGCATTCTGCTGGAAAGCACAAATACCTCAAGGTGATGGGGATGGAGTGCATGTCCCTTAAAAATGAAAAATGTAGTATGATGCTTTTAGCCTACAATGTCCTTGTCAGAAAACCTGTCCAGAACAAATACATGTAGCTGTCTGATAGGAGGATAAAAAGCAAGAGCTTTAAACAGGAAGAAAATAGACAGCTCACAGTCTGTTTTCTAATCTTGTTGTCCTGTTAGCTCATAGTTCTTTTTGTGGTTAAAAACATCTTCTCATATTACTTTATGTGATACATTGGATCATTCCCTGCAGGCTGAGTATTTCATTTTCTTCCAAATATATTTTGAAATTCTGGTTTTCCTGTATGTTTTCTGTGTGAGTTTAGATATACCAAGTATTTTGTTTTAATGTAGTCATGTATCAATTATTTCCACAGGTGAATTATTACCACATAATGAAAGTAGAAATCACTGAGCAGTTTCACTTTTTCTGCCTTTTAATTTTAATTTACTTTTTCTTGTTCTGTGGTATCAGAAAGGATGGGACAGAAATGCTTTCTAGTTTCTGACATTAGAATTTTCTTTCTTTGACTGCAATTTATTTTCCTCTCTCTAATGTTTTATGCTTCAAATTCAATTTTATCAATTGCATGAAAATAACAAATGGCGTGGAAATCAAGAATAGTGGCTAATAAGAGGAAAAATCACAACAAGCCTATATGGTAAATAATCCATGAACAATAAAAAACCTGGACTGTTCCGGTCTAATGATTTTCTATCAGTTGTCTGATACTCTGTGGAATACTTACATGATTTTAGGAAACCACTAAATGTTCTGAATTGCCCTTTGCAAGGACCTTCTTTTCTGTCCCTCTTTTCCTCCTACCTTCTCTGTCTGCCTTTATATAGACACACGCATATATATACAAGTATATATAACAGAAGTAAAAAATAACCTCCAAACATAAACACTTCCAGTGTAGTTGCTCTTGGTAGTTAGGTCTATTGTCTTTATATTCCAAAGTAAAATTTCAAATATTTTAGATGGGGACTGTTCACCAAAGTGTTAGTTTCATTAAGAGTTTATCACACGCCAGAATGATGATGTTTGACTGCTCTTCATGCTGACAAAAATCTTAAATACCCACACGACTGTTAGATAGCTTTGAAAGTCAGAGTTTGAAATGTAGACTTCTAAGCATCCTCTAGTCTATTTTGCACAAAACCATCTTGCTGTAAATTAGCAACAACAGGCCAGTGCAAACAGTCTGCTCAACCTAATTTCACACAGTCCGTTTTTACATTGGAATTTAGTTCTGTTAGGATTGTGTTGAAAAGCTTGATTTTTCCTCTTCAAAGAACCTCCTTTTCCACCCAGGAATCCCTTACATATAAACTTCATGAAATAACAATTTATTTTTTTTTTAACCAAGTACAGTGTTATGTTAAATTTTTCAGTACATCAAAGTTTTATATCTTTTGGATTTGTAAGCAATATTTTCAATGATGCTATCTATTTCTAAGCTAGTTATTCAACTACTGTAGTCTGAATCACGACAGAATGCACCAAGTAGTAAATAGATTTGAATTCAGGACCATTTATAATAACTTAAAGAGAGAGTAGTACCCTTTATTAAGCAGTAAGAGCGCTAAAGATACTTATTTTGAAATAAATTCCAGTTTTCTCATATATAATAAATATCACTTTCATCTGGAATATACAACTCATTTTACTTCCTTAGAAACTTACTTTCCTGTCATAGTGTTTAATATATCACCTTTCTTGGATGTTCTTTGATAGTTATCTGTATCACAGGGCCACGAAATACAAAATAGACTGACAAACACATGGCATAACCACCATAAGTGATCACAAACTGAATTGAAATAACAATGGGGATATCATATTAAATACCAATCTGACTCACTCACAGCCGCACCACAATACAGAGGCAGAGCTGAAACCAGAATCCAGCTCAGCCTTCTACATCATTGCATCCAGCTTTCAATCCCATCATCCCCCTGAGTGAGCTGCACTGTAGGCATTGCCAAAGTTGGTCATGCATTTGTAACAATGTAGGTGGTCTGAATTTGTTCAAAGAACTTCCCCAATACCTATCTAGCTTTTTAATAGTATGTAAAGTATTAACCAGTGCTCCTTGTTCTCATATATAGCCATGTGTTTGCCAAACTGCTCTGAAACCGAAGTTTCAGAGATAAAATGTTAGCGTTTTACGAACAGATCTACTGCCACTTTAAGCTACACTTCTTTTCATTCTGTGTTGGTTGAGATCTTATTTAGTTGCAAAGCATGAGCCTAATGTTGCAGACATATGGATGTTTAGGGCAGAATGGTATTGACAAATTCTCTAGACTGATGATTTATTATGTACATCAATGGACAACACTTGTTCTGTCTATGAAACCTGTTTTCTCAGCTCTGCTCATCTGGGAGAGACATGCTGTGCCCAAATGGATACATGGTTTGTTTTATCCAATTGAGCCTTCTACAGAGCCATGTAGTTCATTCTGATTTATGTCTGGTTTAACCCCTTTGGTCTGTTCTTTGACCAGCAAGTATGGTATTCCAAACTGAATTGCACTTAAATACATAAGTGGTCTTAAGAAGAAGGGGAATACTAGGGAGAACTATTCCTTAAACTGTATGTTCGTAGAGAGATTGAAAAAGTTGCTGGAAAATGACATGTTGAGCTCTGTCGGTGGCATTTTTAATGCAGGTGAACACTGGTGACTTCCAAAGGGCTGAATATGTAGATGCACTTCAAGTGTCTCACCTGAACTTGCCCTGCTGATGTCAGATCTGCTGAATTTGTTAGGATCAGATATCAGTTTGTTAAAAAAATAAATGGTCACAAAGTTTGCAAAGGCTGTATAGTGCTGGCATGCTGAATAGCATTTTCCAGGAAAAGTGATATTTATAAGCACCCCTAAAATTTCAGGTTCTTCAGAGGCTGTGTGTCTTAATTCCCAGAAAACAAAACACACTGTCATTGCCTGGAAAGAATCAGTTAATATTGTGATAGCAGCTGAAACAAATGTACTATAAAGGTGTTATAGCTAAAAACAAAATGTTTCCTTCACATTTTAGAATGTATTTATTTTTGGAACTAGCAAATTTTTCTTTCCTTTATTCTATAGCTGGTTCTTTCTATGTTTCAGTGGAAAAGAGTAAGCTTCTTGAGTGACATGAGATGAGATGCAGAAAGTCCTCCGGGGTACTTCTTGCGAAGTCTTCTGAAATCGTATGCTGGCAGGTACAAGAGATATCTCACTGCATAAGCAGGAGTGAAGTTACCCTTACTGCAAGCATAATTTTACATGTTGCATATACTAACGTGACAGATGCCATTATGAATAATTAAATAATATAATTACAGACTTCTCAGGTTGCACTGCACAACTCTGCAGCTGAACAAAGGAGGCTCAAATTTAGTTATGAATTCAGATATCAATGTCCAATCTGTGATTTACCTCAGACACTGTCCTATGGTGGGATTTACGCTGCATAAGTTTGGGAAGTGGTATCTCCAAGATTATCATCAGTTCTGCCTATCTAAGCTAGTTTTTACATTGGGATTCACCATGTTGTAAAATTGGTGAAATGAATTAACCCTTAGTGGATCCTTTGCATACGCTGACAGTATGCAGAACCCACAGCTTGGACCGGTTGATTGACTTTTAGATTCCTCAAACAAATGATATGTTCCCAACCCTAAAAAGCCATCGCTAGGGTAGGAATAGGATAAAGATCTGATTACAGGACCAGGACCCAAAGGTTATGATGAAAATATCTTTCTGCTATTTTTGTGACAACTATTGTATGGAAGTTATGAAGTGACAGAAACAGAGGTCATTCTGTCAGAATCTTAAAATGTGCAGGCTGAAGGCTGTATTTGTTGTTATTTTCTAGCTGTCATTTTAGGACCAGCTCGTTTTACCGTGCATTTCTCTTTTTATGAGAAGATGTCAGCTGCAAAAGGTGGCCTTAGATAGATACCAGTGCTTGCACTTTAGAGGATATTGAAGACACACATACGTATGTACACACATGTATTTGTATGCTTATATATGAAATGAATATACAGACAGGAGATATGAGATACAAAATAGAATGAAGATTTAAGTTTTCACCTATATTTCAATGCATAGTTTTCCATAATAAGTTTATAAAATTCTGATGTAGTCAGTGGTTTCAATAAAACTGTTCAACATAGACAGCAGACAAAAAACACGTGATAACCAAATGCTAAATGAGTGATGGATGTTGTTCCCTCACAGTTAAATTTAAGTTCTGTATCTGCTACATGTAAAAGTAATGAAATACTTTGCAAAGTAATCTTTCCTTTTTTAAATTTGTTTATATCTGCACAACTCCTAGATAAAGAAGATATTATTGTATATTACAATCCTGAATTCAAACTGAAATACAATTTAAGAGACTTAATGATAAACACTATATTGATTAGCTTTATTTTCAGAGAATGATCTTACTGATTTTCACTAATTTTCCCACAATTTTATAGGAAATTAATTTTGATCTTAGTAAATTCAAATAATTCTGAGTAGTTTTATTAGAAAAAAATAGGTTTCATTTGTTTTAACACTCTTGACTTTATTTGATATTTCGTCCTTCCAGCTTTCACCTGAAAATTATAGATGACTGTTAAATTGACCCTGTGAAAGTTGATCAGTGCTTTCTCGTTGGTACTATATTAATAAGATGTTCTGCTTCCTAAGAAAATATTTATAAAGACACAGTGATTTGCATGCATTGATACATCATATTTTTTTGAGAGGCATGCCTAATGTGTATAATTTTTGTATTTAAAGCCATAAAATTTTGAAAAGGACTAATTATATCCTGCATTATCTCTTGATGACAGAGTATCAACAATCTATTTTAAGTGACAAGCAATTTGTAGAAGAAGCTTTGCCATTTCTAAATGTCAGTTAAAAATAAAATCAATCTCTTTTAGATTATGGTTTTCAGGAAGGCACGAAGGATTGGTGCTAAAAACCCCTGAAATAATAACTGCATTTGAAGCTATGTAAAAACTAAATTTTAAAATGTTCAGGTACAATGAGTTCTATTAAAACTCAGTAAATCTAGCTTCAAAATGACACTGCAGCATACCTCTTTTAAGGCAATGGGTAACAGAAGACCCTGCCAAACCACAGAGTATTGAATATTAATTTTTTAATGATGCTAACTGTATTATTCTGCTCTGATTATCAACCCAGCAGCTGTAATATTGGTGCAGACCTTGGTATCTAAGCACATTCTTAGTTTTCTACTCAACACCTCATATGTTCAAAATGTTCTGTCTCAGAATAATTTACCCAACATTAGATGAACAATTTTCACTTATCTAACAGATAAGTAGGCAAATCTGCCCAACAACAAATACATTTTGTGTATCTTGCATGTTTGTCTATTTGTGTAAGACAGAAAAATACTTTAGAAATTGTGTAGTTTTATTCATAATAAGTGCATAGGCACTCCATGCTTATGTCTTATAAGATTTAAGATGGCTCTAAATGTTAGTATTTGGACAAATGGATTTCTCCCTGAATTTTCTTTGAAGAACTTAACATCCAGCAGTAAACTACAGTGCACAAAACTGTGTGACCAGCACAAGCAATCTTGACATACTTTGTCAAATGTCATAAAAAACATTTAGAAATTATTAATCTATTAATTTGAGAGTTTGGCCTGGTTTAAACATATCTCTCTCCATTTTGCTGACCTGCTGCATTGGTAACATCATGCAACAAATCTGTGTTAGAGTTATCTCTAAGTCAGTCACAAACCTATACCGTAAACCGTCTAATTCAGACTCTTACAGTTACCCATCATCATTGCTATCTTGATTGCATTTCCTAGCACATATACATTCTCCCCATTCAATTAAAACTCTGGACATTTTAGTAACATTTTTTAAATTAGTTACCCATTCTCAAGATTCTGTCAGTAATTCACCTTCATTCATCACATGAGATGGAAGTGGCTTCTTCTGATTTTTCAGTTCTCCCTCTTCTTCCTTCCTTCCTTCTGATTTTTGTCACACTACTGGCAATTTCCTGAAGATTTTAGTCCTTTGCTCTTATTCCACTATCATTATATTTTCTTATAAGCAGTTCTTTCTATCTAGGAATGTTTCCTTAATTTATGGAATCAATTATTTTTCCTCTTTATATCCTCATTGAAGTATCCTTTTTCTTTACTTGCAAGACATTAACCACTTAAAATTTACTTTAAAAGATAACTTTAGTAGTCATTAAGGGAGTAGAACATCTTGCATTTGAGGAAAGGTTGTGTAAATGGAGGGGGTTCAGCCTAGAAAAGAAAAGGAGGATCTGGTCAGTATGCATAAAATCCTGATAGGACCAAATGATGGTACCCACTGACAGGACAAGTGATAAGTATGCCAATTAGAAAAACAGGAAATTCCATCTGAACATAAGAAATCTCCTTTTACTATGAGGATTGTCAAACACTGGAAAAGATTTCCCAGAGAGGCTATGGAGGCAACCTGCTGTAGGTGACCCTGCTTGAGTAGAGGGCTTAGATTAGATGACCTGAAGACATCCCTTCTAACCTTACCATGCTGAGAAATAAATCTTTCTAGCTTTCTGCAAAAATTCTACTATGGCACAAAATATGCCTGTAGCCAGGCTGGTTTATAATCTGAAAGTCAATGATTGCTATATTTCAATCTTTAAAAATGTATTTTATTCATCCTTTTTAAACCAATGTCAAATACTCCAAGATTTCCAAATCTGATTCCCAAACTTGAATTTTAAGAAATTTATAACAGATGATAATATTAATATTAAAAACAAATTAATAAGTTACTTTAAAAAGTAAATAAAAAGATAATTCTTAACACTGAAACAAAACAAGATGGATATAACAAAGTCATTTTACAGAAATCCATTTTTTAACACTCTCTATGCCAAAATGTAGTTTTTGTTTCAAGAAGGCAGGCTTCCAAAGCAATTTTTTACTGCATTGTTTTCCTGTCTATTATTTCAAATATAGAATTATTTTCTGGGTGGTGAGGTGAAGGAAAGAAAAGTAACAAATATGTTCAAAATTTAGTCCATGGTGCTTAATTTTTTCCAGAAGAACTGATAAGATTTAAAGGTTTGTAGAACACCTAAGTTGTATATTTATGGAATTCAATTTTATTAATAATTTTTTTAGCACTTAGCCATTTTCTGTAACATTCAAAGTATTTTTCCTCACTTTTCTATCATAGAAAAAACTAGATATAGAAATCAAAACCCTGATTTTCTGGAATGAGAGACAAGACACCCTAAGGCAGTAGGATTATTACTTCTAGTTTGGTTAGCTCTTCAGCTGCTCCATGAACTATGCTTAGAACTGGGACTCTTTCGTGTCACTTCCTACCCAGGCATAGGTCCACAGAAACTCAGAAAATTATATGAGGTCACCAGAACTGGAAGTATACGTTGGCAAAACAGCTTTGCCTGACAGCATTGAGAATATACTGCACTGAAACTGCATCGAAGGTATACAAATAAGGGAGAGGGGTCTGCTTGATTTTGCTTTCTTTATGGATGAAGCCTTTTAACTTCTAAAATCCCCCACAAATTTGCATAAAAGTATTCCTGTAATCTCACATTAGGTTTGAAATGTGACATATGTGTGTATGGACTTATTCGTATGGACACCTGGTTATCTGAGTCTCATTTAGTGTATGTAGAATTCAAACTGAAATTCAGTATACATTCTTTATACTGGTCTTCTTTATTGTTTCTATATAGTGCTGTGTGCTTGGTCAAAAAACTTACTGAAAAGGCTTAATATGATATGTTTCACACAGTATAGAGATCTTCATCCCTTCTCAAAGGTCTCTAAGAAGCTGGGCGGTAAGGATAGACAGAGCACTGCTTACCATGATCAAGCTTCTGGGATACTTGTTACAAACATTTGCTTTATGATTTTTATTTATACTTTAACTAAAAGACTAGATATTGGTTTTTCCAACCCTCCTTAGAGCATTAATTGAGGGAATTTTTCAAGTTATACATTCTGAAATGAATACATGGTTTTTGCCTTCATAATTACGAAGAGATAGAAATTGTTTTGTTTCATGATCCAGGGAGATAACTTACTTGAACCATTTTTAAAGGCAATGTATGGTTGTTCTTTGACAATCTCTGATCTATAATTTCTGATATATGTTTTTAAGCTGATGAATTTTAGCAATCGGGAAAATGAATATCAATTGAGAAAAACATATTTTTTTCATATTTTTTCATATTTTTGAATTCTGATGTTTCTCTATATTCTTACATTTGTTTATCTGGTGGTTTCACACCAAAGTTAAGGATTGTTAATAATCAGCGTTAATATTTGAAGGCATGAACCTTATTCATATCATTGTTTCCAAAATCAGCACAGCTTCATTTCACTTTGTTCCAACTGTAAACTGATGGTAATTATAAGGACCCTTAACAATAACATAAAAACTTCAGATAATGAACAGTCTCTTAAGAAAACTGGTTTGAAGATTTATTACATTTATAACATATATTGCAAACACTTATAACCTTATTTGCAGTCTAAATCTGATTCCTGTCCCAGGATTAGGATTTGTCCTTGCCTTCTACCCATCTACCTTTACAAGCTGTCTTCTCAGTGTTTCTTTACTGACCACAAAATTCCTTTTCAGTCTTGTTTTTGATAAATCACTGGATTAAAGCAAAGTGAAAATAAACCAAAAAATAATTACATTTTTAATTGTAGTAACATTTCCCTCAACTTAGACCTTAGTAAATTGTAATAAAACACTTAAATTAATACACTTTAAAAAAATCCTTAATGCAGAGTCAGTGAGTTCCCATTATGCACAGGACACATTGATTATGCACTCTCAAGTATTATTTAAAGAAAATGTCCACAGAAATCTAATGGGTAATGCTTATATCTTCTTCATGGCTCATCCCCCTGTCAAACTACTAAAAAATATAGTATGAAGTGCTTTTCTTCTCCTTTCCCAAGAAACTGTAAAGTCATGCAATTAGAATGTAATTGGCCTAAGGTGAGGGTCTTGAAAGCTGATCTGAATTATGTCATCAGGACTCCACAGGCAGAGAATACTTAGCAAAACAAAGGCAGGAAGATACTGTAGGCTTTTATAAGAAGTACAAGGTTTTCAGGAATTCTACCATGTAATTACCCAAAGCAGAAGGTGCTATCATGCATGTCAAATTTGAAAATTATGATCTCAGAAGAGGTAGAAAGGTGTTTACACAGAAGGAAAAAAGAGATAGATTTAAAAATATCGGATACATTTCATGTGTTGTCACAGATGGTTTTTAAAATTTACATGAAGCACAGGTATAACACATTACACAACAGGGGCAGATCAGAATACTTTGTAAAGCAGCATAACTCTGCTTAATTGCATTTTATTTGGAGTTGTGATTGCAAGTAAAGGAATGTTGACCTCAAACTTGGCAGGTCATAGCTAATACTGTTCATGGGGTTTTTACCATATTTGAAGTGAATTGAGTAAAAGCTCTGGAGGCATTCAAGAGTTCCAAAAATTTTAAACATGTTTTTGGCACTTAGAAAGGAAAAAGATAAAGAAATCATACTTAATTTAGTCTGTGCCTTTAGCTGAGAAGTAGGGTAAAGGGGAAAACTTTAGATAGTTCTTCTCTAATTTCAAAGCATAATAAGAGTTAAAATGGAAGGTCTCAACAGCTCTAAAATATGCTAAATATTTTCAAAGACTGATAAGGTTTAGAGTCTAAACTGTTGGTAATATTATATAACGACTTAAGCATTAGAGAATTACTCCTGTTTATAGAGGGCTGTTTTCTAATCTTGGATGTGTGAACAGAGAGGTAAAAGCACAGTTAGAAACGTAGAGAATGGCTCCCATGGCTGGTACTTGTTAACAAACAGCCTGTAAATTGAAGAAATAAAAGAAAAGACAAGCACGACAAATCTCTAGTTCTAGCTTTTCTAGGATTATGTTGTAATTGGGACAGAGATGGAAATCATTTTTAATTTTGTATTGTGAGTCTCAAATCAAAATACATTCACTTGCTCCAAATTAACCCTCCTATAGTCATTCATGCTTATTTATCTATACTGTAGCTATATTGAAAAAGTTTCCCAAGGAAAATGATACCTTATAAGCTAAGCATATGAGTCATTTGGACATTCATGCTATTAAAAAGATAAAGAATTTTTCTCTGCAAATCCAAATCTGGTGACTCTGTAAACAGCTGAAAACTTCGGTATATTGAATTGTTCTTACTCTGAAAAATCATACGACACAAGAGTATAAACTTCCTGGTTTAAAACAGGACTGAAAATGAGGTAGGTGGAATTTTTTTCCCTCAAATTCCTTATTAACTATTCTGGGATAATCAAATAGCACAGCTCCTTTTTCCATGATCCTGCAAGCACGAGAATTTTCTGACAGCAAGCCCTTACTTAACTTCCTTTGTAATTTCCGCTGCTTCTTTTATACTTCTTTCTTATATAAGAAGCTAAAGGTAGGTTATACTGGAGATAAACTTCTACTTTCAGTTAATAGGAGTACAAAGAAAATGGTGGTTAGCATTTCATTTCTTTATGATTCCCATTTTAGTACCCTTTTCTCCTATTTCCTTAGTTACATGAATAAAGGAGCACAAACTTAAGTATTTATTTAAAGTTATTTTTTTTATCTTGTGTCCCTTCCTTTAGTCCTCTTTTCTCTGTTTATTGACAAGGAAACAAGAGCTTAACCGAAACCCTGCCTCAGATCATTCTCACCAGGTTAAAGAACCACACGTAATGAAAACCAGATAAACAAGAAAGTGATACAGACAAAAGATTCACATCTCATTTCCAATGAACAAAAAAGCATGGTTGTCTCAACTGCAGAATCGCCCAGAGTTAATGAACGTTTCACAATTTGTCAGAAATTTATATAACAAGTAGCAGCAAAATCCTTTTCCAATATGATCTTTAACTTAAAAACTCGAAAAATAAGCACTATCTAATAAATGCTAAATATCGCATAGTTTGATTTCTTTAAGGAAAGGAAGAAGACATATTTATTTTGTTATCTTCTAATGTTTTCAAATCTCCTGTTTCATTCTATTTGGTTATTCCATGAGGTTTCAGAGTATTTTCTTCAGTCAGAGAATATTTGTCAAATATGAGTCTGCACACTACAAAGAGAAATAAAGTGCAACTTAGAAACAGAAATTCAAAAACAGCTTCAGAAAGATGTAAAAAATAATATTACGAGGTATATGAAGTAGTAACTCTAAGCATGATCTCATTGCCAAATGAGACAATGTTACTTTTGAATTTAGAAATCTTAAGATAAAAGGGCAAACTATGACTGGAGAATAATTTTATTCTGTCCCTGCATTTATGATATTTTGTCTGCATTTTTTTTAAAAAAACCCCACCCTTTAAAAAAAAAATGTTCAAACAACAGGGAAGTACTTTGTGACATTTGGAGAGACAACAGGATCAGCTGCATTCTTCAGCCTTTTCACCTTCAAACTAGAACAGATTTTAGCAGGACAGTTGTAGATTCCCTTTGTGCAAAAATATCTTGAATAAGAATAAATTCTGCAGTCGCTGGCATTAAAAGATGTACAAGCTCTGGAAGGAAATATAATCTATACCAATAGATAAAACAAATTATTGCCCATCCTTTGGCCTTGAGGGCAAGGGCTGGCACGTGGCGTGTATCCTCAGTTTAGCACACTTTCAAACAACTCTGAGGCCTCTTAGTTCTGGGTTTCTCATCTGAATACCCGTTCTAAACACATTACGATAAATGAAGGCTTGGGTCAACATTAATTTCCAAAAGTATTTTAAATTACATATGATCACTAAGCTATTGACTTTTGTGATCATGAAATAAATTCATTGAGGAATATGAGCTGGGTAGCAATTAATCTTCAGATTTTGAATTAATTTCACTGACAGAATCTTTTGGTTTGAGTTATTGTCTGCAAATTCCCTAAAAACAAAAGGAGTTCATTAAAGTGGGTGATTAGCATCTTCTATTACTGTATGTGCATATTACCTTATACAGATCATGTACTAGTTGTGTATTAACATATGCAATCATCATATAAAACACAGATTTATAGTATGTGACTAATTTACAGTACAGAAAATGAGACTATTTTTCCTTTCACACACTTATCTTTGCAAAATACTTGTTTGTTTCATTAGGGTATATCTCCATGGGAAGAAAACTGAAAAAAAGTCCTACAAATGCTTTTTGTAACTTAATCTCTTAGGATTAGGTGTTCATAGAGTAGGATTTGCAGATTTGCTCTTGGTTAAGCTCACTACATTCTCATCTAAATCAATTCTGTTGCCATTATTAATTTTAAAGAAATCCAAGAGAAACTAATCCCAAGGACTTTGAAAACCCCAAATCCTGAAGTCAGTATTTGATTTTTATTCAAGTTCCTGTTCGTCTTCTGACTTTTGCTACATTGATAAATATTCTGGCAAGGTCCTACCTTTGGAGGTAGGAAAAGTTTTTCATTTGCCTTTTGCTGAAGACATTAATTTAACTCCTGAAAGCAAGTTGAAGACTATTTAATAACATTTGAACTATCTCACTGTAGAAAAGAGTTAGTTTCATTTAATACAATTATTTAATATATTTTTTTAAAAAAATATCTTCAGTATATGGCTATTTTATCAATGGATCGTTAAAAAGTGGCATTATAACCAGTTTAAATGTTAAAAATCAACAGGAGAGTAAACTTACTACGTCCCTTACAAAAAGTCACTTTCATGCTTAGGTTCAAAACTTGAATTTCTTACCAAAACAAAAGTTATCGTACCACTATGCAAACTTAGCCTTCAACTGTTTTGGGAATTTCCCTTGGTCCCTGGTTTGAAACCTCTTGTTGTAGATCTCCCTCATATGCTAAAGTGCAGTGTGATCCCTATGCCACAAGCAGCTTCCCTAATTGTTTTGGCAATATCCTTCTGACATCTCTACTTGTGTTCTACCTTAGAGGACACAGTCATCTCTTTCACTGACACCATACAACAGCCAGTGCACGCTTTACATGAGAAAGAAAACCTTTCTTCTAAACTCGTGTAGTAATTTCCTCTAACATTTCAAGCACTTCTTTGATCCTGTGACATACAATTACTTGCCTTTTCTACACAATGGTTTCTTACCTGCTGGAGCTCATCCAATGTGCTGTGACTTTCCCAGGTGTAAGTGTAAATCTATTCACTCCTGCAGCAACAATTTTCTGCCTCAGTATCCCTTTGAATGCTAATTAGGCTGTCACCATTCTGGTTTCAGATGCTAAACTAGAAGCAATTTATTAGACTCTCATTTTAGTCACATAAACATGCATCTATTTTTCATATAATTTCAGTTTATCAATACTCTAAATCAATAACAAGTAAGATTTCTTGACAGATCTTCTCCAATCTGATCCACAATATATTTCAGTGATACTAATTTTGAAGATGCTGAGCATTTTAACCCTGAGGGAAGACAAATGACTTTACTTGCTACTAGTTGTTTAAGATTCAATAAATACATAGAAAATACAGAATATGTAATATAAAGCGTCTGCTTTATATTCAGTGAATATTCTTCAGTGAAGACTCTTAGATTCAGAGTCTTAATAAGACGTTACAACTCACGGAGGGACTTAGCTTGTTCCAAGGGGAATGTGAGTATATCTCAGCTCTCAGTGAACCTATAGGGAAATTTCTCTTGCTCCATTGAAAAAAAACTCCACTGCAGAGGGAGTTTAGGGTACCTTAGGACCTAAATATACGTGTTCCTTCCATATGCCTGAAGTTACGCTTAGTACAATACACGCAGTGTGAGTTGTATACCTTTCAAACAAGAAGATCCACTACTGGACAAAAATTATTAGCATTTGAAAGTTTTATAAAAGACATGATTTTTAATCATATATCAGGTTTTATATTTCAAGATTTAAAAAAAAAAATATCCTGAAAAGTAATGCAGTGGATTGAAGAGGAAAAAAGCAAATACCAAGTGACTTTTCACTACATGCAACACATCTGGAGAAAAGAATAAGCAATTGCTTAAAAAATTATTCTCTTCTACATCAGTCAGCAAGATTTATTCCCCAGTTAACAGAATATTCTTGGTGTTTTATATCAACAGAAAACAACTTTTAAATCAATTGAATATCCAGATATAATCTCTCAAGCCTTAACTGCAGGTGAACTTCTGGAGCTGAATCAGGGTCTGAGGTTTAGCAGGTGTCAAAATCTCAGAAATTTTGAAATTCTCTTATCTACTATTTATTTATTGTGTGTATGTGGATGCTTTGATTAAATTTTCTGTGTGTCAATTCTCCATACATACACATCATGAAAAATACAAGCACTCCTGGACAGATGTATTGAATGTCATTATAATGTTCCTTTATTTGAGTTTGACAGGTTTTTAGCAAGCAGCATTGTGAATCCTCAGTGGTGTCCTCCTAGCTGGATCCAGGTAGGGATGAGGTGGACAGAAAGATCTTTCCCTTCTAAATCTTATACTCTAGTATTTTTTAAAAAAATAAATTAAAAAATTATAATTCTTGTAACTACAAAGAAAGTTAGGATTTTTTTTTCCTGTTTGAAACTGGAATATGTCTGTTTCAAGTTAAAAAAAAAAAAAGGAAAATAGAGAAAGAAAAAAGCCTGCTAACTCCTTTAACAAACTCTATTAAAAAGATGATAGTAACTGTATATGAATCTAATTTTCCTTGAACTGCTACTTCAGCACCTCCCTCTGTCAGAAGGGAGGTGTACCATCTTTTTCTCATAAATTTAATCAATTTATATGTATGCATTATGCCAGTATTAATCAACAAAATACAGTAAAAAATAGGGGATATGTGTGCTTATAAACAGGGCAGCAGTCATGGCACCGAGTCTGCCAGCCTTCAGGAAGCATTTGAACAATGCCTTCAATCACACAGCGTGAATGTTGGGAGTGTCCTGTGTAGGGATGGGAGTTGGACTCGATGATCATTTGGGCTCCCTTTCAGCTCGGGTGATTCTATGATTCCATGATTATGTCGTACAAACTGGGGTCTGTGAGCAGAAGCTGACCTTTTTTTTTTCGATTTAAGCGTGCGCACACATATACAATGTCATGTAAACCAGTTCCCTAAATACAGCTTGCAATTGTAGAGGGAAATACAATTGTATTGACTTTATGCCTTTTGGATGCAGCTTTCAATCACCTTTGATGTTTTGATAATCTCAACGTTTTAAGAGAAATAGCTTCTCACTTGATTGTAATTTCCGTAGTCAAAAGTTTAATGTGTCAATCTTTTGCAAAAACTTATCAAGACTAAGATAGATTTGACTTACACGCTTTAATATGTCCTCTTAATCGCTGCTGTTTCTGAAAGATGCAATCATATTTCTTTGGTGTCATTTAATAAAATTAAACAAATCAATCAGTAGCCTTCTCCTTCAATTTTATATTAGCTGTTTGAAACAAAGGCTGTTTGTGTCTGCTCTGTTGTGTCCAGGGGAAATGGTGAGAGAGTATATTTCTTTCAGAATACATAACCTAAGATCATAAACCTTCTATCTATAAAGTGCAGAAATATTTTATTAACAGCCTTTCTGGACACAGTCTGTAAATTAAATGTTCCCCACATGAATGGGAGTATAGCTGTTGTGAATCACTAAAATATAAACATGCTGATGATATTTTGGTTCATAGGCATATATTATACAGTCCCTTGCTAAAGACTTAATTCTGCGCTGCGTGGTTGCCAAGTAAGAAACAGTGGCAAAGGGAGTTAAATAAGGTAAATTCATATTAAGGTGGGGGGAAAAAGATAAACATTTCCCTCCTCTCCTTTAATAGAAGAGACACTGGGATACTTTTTTTTTTTATTAGCAAGTTCCTCTTCTCACTCCAGATCTTTTCAGCGCTCTGCTTTACAGCTAAACTCCCTGAGACCTGACGTGGGATTTAGTAAGCTTTAGATAACATAATCTCCATCTAATAGGAATTTCTGAAGCCAGTCACTAAGTGTATGAATGATCATAAGAGAAGAAAATCAAATTTAATATCAAAGAACTAACTTTAAAAGTTCAAGCAGCGGACAATATTCATTTTCCATTGACAGAATTGTTTAATAAGAATCTATCAGCAGTACAGGAAACACTAGGTACTCAGCAATAAGTGAATCATGATGGCTTATTTCCTATTAATTCTATGATCCCAGCTGGAACAAGGTGTGATTGGAGAATGGTTTAATTGTTCATAGACATCTGTCTTTGGATTCAATTGAAAAATAATATCCTGGGCATAAAATGGCCTACAGAATTTTTGACATTTTTATATCTTTCACAATAAAGGCATTGTCAGAAAGTCAGGTAGTGGAGCTCTGAAAAACTTATGGATATATTTAAAGTAGAAGAGACTAAAACCCTGGTAATATATCAATATACACAGCTGGAAAGCAGATGTTCAATTGAGTACACTCAGTACTTAGAGAAAGCTATTAAAGTTGTTAGTTACTCAAATGAGAAATTCCTATAATATATTGTTCTCATATTTTTGGTTTACCTCTTTTCCCTTCATTTTAATCAGACTATAGTATATTTTTTCATATTGTTCAAGTCAATTACCCGAACAGTCTGAATTAGTGTAGTATACTATGATTGCTAAAGAATGCCAAAGGCTACTGTCAATCAAATTAGCCATGACTTACGAGTTGTTTACAGTACTGTGAAATGAAGTGATAAATTTGTGTCAGCCAGTAAGATGTGAAATTTATTGTTGGATATACCCACTTGAAATAGGTTTTGCGTCAGCTTTATTCATTTCCTAGCAGACTGGCACATATTTTTAACTTCATTCTGAGTATCAAAGGAGACATGCGATATTAAGCTTTATAAGGTACTGGTAATCATACAGCTCAATCCTTGAAAGGCCTTGTGTGGTCTGGCAACTGAAGTGCCATGCCACTGAGCTGGCACATTTTCCATATACCTGATAAACAGTGGCAAAAAAAGATATATTTTTTTCTTGAACCTTCTTCTTCCCTTGATTCAGAACTATAATTCTGGGAGAGAATCTCTGGTTTGAATTATTAACGGATGGGTGATCTAGAATGAGGTAAGGATGTTAGGGGTTTTAACACCCTTTGTTTTTTTACAAAACTAAGTTTGAAAGTGAAATCAAAACAGGATATCACTACTTGAGGTAATGTATTAAGAATATGCTTGTATTGCATGATTTCCTAGACAATGACTTATTAAGACACTCCTCTGAGGTCACGCTGAAGTGGAACTTTAGCCTTTTGGAGCTGTAAAAGCTTGAATAATAGTTTGTGAAAGAAAATCAGAGCATTTGAAGTCCAAACCAAGCAAAAGCATTTATATTTCCTCCAAAGGGAGATGACTTGCCATTCCCACCAAATGTTTTATTGAAAACTGGATTTCACAGTATCATAAGGTTGGAAAAGACCTCTGAGATCATCGAGTCCAACCTATGACCCAACACCTACACCTACTCCTACTTGTCAACTACACCATGACACTAAGTGCCTCATCCAATCTTTCCTTAAACACCTCCAGGGACGGTGACTCCACCACATCCCCAGGCAGCGCATTCCAATGGCCAATCACCCTCTCAGTAAAGAACTTCTTCCTAATGTCGAGCCTAAACCTCCCCTGGCGAAGCTTGAGACCATGTTCTCTTGTTCTGTCACCGGTCGCCTGAGAGAAGAGACCAACCCCTGCCTGACTACAACCTCCCTTTAGGTAGTTGTAGAGAGCAATAAGGTCTCCCCTGAGCCTCCTCTTCTCCAGGCTAAACAACCCCAGCTCCCTCAGTCGTTCCTCATAGGGCTTGTGCTCCAGCCCCTTCACCATCCTCGTCGCTCTCCTCTGGACACACTTCAGCATCTCAACATCCTTCTTAAACTGAGGGCCCAGAACTGGACACAGCACTCGAGGTGTGGCCTGACCAGTGCCGAGTAGAAGGGGATGATGACCTCCCTAGTCCTGCTGGCCACACTACTCCTGATGCAGGTCAAAACACCATTGGCCCTCTTAGCCACTTGGGCACACTGCTGGCTCATTTAAATGCTGCAAAACTCCTCTTCCTCTGACACAGAAGAGCTCTTACCTCTCGGCCTGCTCACAATAACCAAGCACTTCTGTAAAAAGTATGTTAGAAATGCAGAGAAGGAAAAGATATTGATAACTTTGTCTATCATCTTCTCAATATTTATATTCCTGCTATAGTTGCAGAGAAAACTTTCCCCAAACACAATTACAATTTAACAATGTCTGGCTTTAAAGTTTTATTGTCTATGATGGATGACCATTCTTTACTTCTGTTACTTTATTTTCTGTTTAGAAATAGTTATTATGATAGATGGACCCCTTTAACACACATATACTATTTGAAAAGCAAAATTAAAACCACCAAATTCTTAAAAAGATTAAATATTAAGGCAGTCTCAAATAAGATGTACTGACATATAGACACAACTCCCAGCCAATTATCACACATTTTTGCTAAGTATTTAAACAGAAGAATGGAAACCAATGGTATTCTTGGGCCAAAACCAGCTCTTACACACATGGCTGTTCGTTGGCTATTTGATCATTGAATGCATCAGGAGTATTAAATTAAGCTCTTTCTATTACATTGAAGGTAAGGTATTACTAGAGGCAGTGTTACACTATGTACTAGCTTTTTTTCAGGAAGGAGCCAAGAAGCATATTCAAATTCTATCCATCTGTCTTTCAGGAAAAGCAATTTTGTCCAACATTTTGAAGACTGGTTGTTAGGCTGACATAATAAATACATTCAAATTTATGTCTTCTCTAAAAAAATTAATTCCATTGTTAAAGGGCTGCAATGTGATATAGTAAGAATTTTTTTGTCTTATCTAAAGGTAAACAGATGTTCAAGTAAGAGATAGATGAGATATCTGGGGAGTTGGTTCAGGTTTTCGTTTTTTGTTGCTCATCCATATTTAATGCCATTTCTATCTATAGTCTGATATCATTGTTCTAAAATCTGCAAAGACTTCTTTAAAAGGACATTTATAGTGACTGCTTCAACTGTGGCACTGATATATTCATTTTAATTTTTTTTCTTCTTTCTCATGGAATGTAGATCAACTTGATATAAGACTCATTCTAAATGCATGTGCACTATTTGAGTTCACAAATGTATTTGAGAAAGTAAAACTGAGAAAACTTAGAGATTGTCAGGCTTGAAATCATTATCATATAACTGTCTTTATTGGTTTGAACATTTTAATTTAATCTTTCAGTCCTACACTTTTACGTGTAATATGACATCTGGTCCTCATGGGATAATGTCTCAGTAAGGAAATCTATTGGAAACACGATTGACTCCTTAAGAGTAGACTCCTTAGTTCTTAAGAAGTGGCTGCCCTCGCCATGGTGCAATTGAGAGCAGGTAAGCCTTGTGCTACTCCTAACAATATTGCTAAGCTGACACGGAAATGTCAGAGCAGCTATGCTGCCTTTTCCAAGATTTTCTTCTCTTCTCACCTCAGGGGAAATCTTGAATGAGCAGCAGCAGCAGCCAGCTTCCAGTTTCTTTTCAGAGCTGCCCTACAATTCAAAGGAGCCAAACACAGCACAAGCAATCTGTTCCAATATCTTTAGCTTTTCTGAAGGGAAACAATAAAAATAAATAGTGATCATCATGGAATATAATGCAACAAAATTATTTATTAACAGCAAGAAGAAAATTTTCAGAATAATTGGCAACTCTTCTTTAAAAAAATATTGCTTAACTCCCTCTGTCCTTTTGTTAACACACCGAGTACATAACTGTTTATGTTAACGACAGCATTTTCAGTCTTTTCTAGGTGGATTTAGACATGCATGATTCTCAGTCCTGTCCACTATGTATGACCTTTCCTTTTCCTAATTGCAAAGCTTATTTTTTCTAGGCCACTTAACCTGGAAAACTGCAATCCTATACAGGGCAACCTCTGCTGAGCCAAAGCATTACAGCTACAATACAGCTCTGTATTTGTTCAGTCCTGCACTTTCTAAAAGATGTAAAAAAATCTGTTTACATCCTCATTTCCCAAATGTTGTTTTGAGTTTTCTGATTTCCCCTTTGGGCTTGTAAGCCTGAAAGTCTCCCCCAACTTATCCATCATTCTTTCTATTCTGATCTAATCTTGCTTTTATCCACAGCATAGGTTTTTCTGCCAAAGGAGTACACAGTGTATTGTCAGATGTCTCACCATGGAAGGTGCTCATTGACTCAGATTTAAAAGAAGTGACAATGCTGCATCTTGGAGCTGAGACTGCCATGACTGAATTGAAGAAAACCTAAAGCATTTTGTTGCAGTTTTTCCTATCCTTTTGCTGGGAGAAAATTTGAGGGCTTTCTTCCTTTAGCAAACTCTGATATTTTCTGAGTATGAATTAAAAGATTAGGAAATTGCATAGCAAATAGTCAGAGACAATGTAAGTATGCCTGTGCATTGCAAGTACCTGGAGACAGACAGACACAAGACTGCACTTAGAGGATTTAATCCTGTTGGTCACATCTTGACCAAGCAGAAAATCTAACACCTGGACAAGGAGAATTTATTTCTAAATAAAAGTAAGGCTAAGAAATGAGGAGCTGGTAGCACTCCCGGCTTTCCCTCTCTGGGAAATACTGCCAGCACGAAAAAAGGTCTGACATACAGAAGCACTCATTTGTTAACCAATTTAAATAAATCCACTGAAATTCTCTTGCTTTTATCAGGGCAGAATTTTAGCATGTCTGAAAACTAGAGAACATAAATGCTCTCCTGTAGCAAGACTATGTGAGCTTGTAGGGCTCACAACAAAAGCAATAGAATAACATTCCCGTCGCAAAGAATGCAACAGAGCATCCAGTTTTCCAGTTTCATGACCACTGCCATATGGCTGAGCTGTACTGCTATGCTTCATATTTTGACATATTTTGACACACTTTAAAAAATATGAATAAGTTAAACATTCAGACATTCCAGCCAAAGACAGGTCTAGCAACTCCCCTCACTGCTTGCCTTTCAGCATGTTCTTCACACCAACTGCAGACAGCAAGTAGAGATTCAGCAGTCTTGGGAATATTTGTTATGACGTCGCCTTTCTATTGTAAGCTGCACTCTCAACAAACATCACGGTTAGCAGTTTTCAAATGTAACCAGATAGTCTTCTTTCGGGTTTTCAGTGTGAATTTTGTTACCACTTAAAAAATTCACTTTCTGTCCTGTGTCCATGCAAACTTCAGGCAGTCTTTTTTTATTTCTTTGATCAAGGCTCCTGCAGAGCTCTTTCATTGGTAACACATACATTCTGTGAACCAAAACTGTACAAAATATTTAATTTCACCCTTCACCTGCACATGTTCTACTTCCAGTCACTTCTGTTTTGCTCATAATTTGTGGGCAATATTTGCCAGCTTGCTTAGTACTTTACCCTGAAGTCCTGATGCCAATGACATACTTCACCTCACCCTGCTGCAATGCAATGTACCTTTACCTGCTTGGGATATGCTGTAGATAACAACACTGTGACCTGACCACTCTCCACAGGGTAAACCGTGCTCCCCTGGATGCAGGAATGTGACTGCTCCACTAAGGGGTCTTAGCAGATCCTGCTGGAATACTTCTGGAATACTACTACCTTACTACTACTAGAATTCCTCTACCTGATTGCACCACAGCTCCTTTACAAATAGGTTCTGCTGCTTGTTCTTTTCCACTCTTTTTATGCTTTGCCGGTGTTATAGTCAAACTTAGAGTCACACATACATTCACCTATTTTCGGAATGTCAGCATGAGGGAAAATAACATCCATAGAACATTATCAGCCTACTTCATTTTTTCAAAATAAACATAAACAAAAATGTAAACGTGAACTTTTCATAAGTTTCCTAATATGGTAACCAGTTAAGGTGAACAAGAACCTGTTGAAGTGTTGTCAAATAGGGGGGAATAGTGGAAAGGAGAATAAGATGTGTAGCTTTCATGTAGTCTATGCATGGCTATGTTGGTGTAAATTCCTACCCATATGGTTCTGGTAAGACAAGCTATTGTTATTTCTTTTTGGCAGACAGGTTGCAAGGATGTGAGGGCAAGGAGAGTAAGAAACAGCAAAAGCATATATTTAGCAGAAGATTTAAAAAAAAATAAAAGGTCATGGTTTGGAGTGTTTAACCTGCTGTTTGCAACCATAGTACCGTGTTTGCAGATGCAATTATAAACAGGACCTGGCAGGAAAAAAAAAGAAAAGCTGACTAAATATGTATACTTTTCTAAAGAGTGGGATGAGAGTGCTCTCTCTGAATATTTTTAAATAGCAAGTTAACAAAGTGATACAAACTGAGCAAAGGAACATTTTAAAAAGGTGAATGTTGCTTCAATATCTTCTCTGAAACTGTTGGTTTTGTGATGATGTGAATACTTTTTTTTTATTTAAGCACAATTGTGGAATTATTACTCAAGTAAATATCGAACTACTTACTGATTAATATATTCTCTTCTCTAATGTATCAGCTAATTTTTTTGCTCTCTTTATTTGTATTTACAAAGGAGCTAGTGAAATATTTCTGTCTGTTCTGCAAAGAGACTCCCCCTGCTGTGGCTAATAATTTATGTTAAAATTCCTCTTTATCTGGAACTCAGGCACCAAGTTTAAAGCAGTCATAAAGCTTTCATTTATACCTACTGGAGAGAAATTTCTACTTTCTAACAGTTTAAGGTACAATTTTTTTTATCAAATCTACATTTCTTTCTGAAGGAAAAGATGAGTTGCATGCTAAACTTAAGCAAGAGTGTTGGATAGATTTCTATTGACTGTATAGAACACCTGCATCACCTAGCTCTGATTTAGTTACTTCTTTTGTAAACAGCTAGCATTAAGTGAAATTTAAAAAAATGATCTCCAGATTGATAAAGTTAGATAAAATTATTCACATTCAGTTTATTATCCAGATGGATGAATGAAACTAATAAAAAGCTTCACATTTTCCCATCTTAATCAATTATCTATGATCAATTTTCTCAGCTCTCATTTCTCATCATCTTTGAGAAATTGTGCAAAGAAAATTCTAAAATCATCCAAAATCAAGACCATGTGCCTTGTATTCCTTCCAGAAACATTTACACAGAGCAAGTGTTAATGCTGTTTCCAGCTGCGTGAGTCCATCCACAAAAGTGCTCGTATTTTTTTTTATTTTTAGTGAAGTATTTGTTGAAACAAGACTCCTGAAAAGACCTGTACATATTTTCTTTCCTGTTAGAAACATTATCAACAGTGCAAAGTTCTTTGTCATGAAGCCCACACAGTAATGTTTTATGTAGGTCCTATTTCTGGATGGAGAAAGCACACAAGAAGCAATACATGCTCAAAATGTTTAAGATAAAATAAAACATAAATTGTTAATTAATAGGATAGAGAATTTTCTATTGACCTGTGTCACGTTCCCTTCAAAGATCATTAACCAATACAGCAGTCTTTTTGTCTGAAGCATTAGCAGTCATTTGTTTGCTAAATGAGTTTAGAGAACTACTTAGACGTAATTTAAATACCATTTAAAACTCCATTAGGTATGTTTATTGCCAAAATTTAAATAGCATTCTTTCTGTTCTTCTTCACTGCTTTAAAAAAATGGGAAATGTACAAATGTCTGGCAAACTCTCTGGTTGTCAGTCTTCTAAAGCAAAAGTTCGACACCAGCAAGGTCCATTGACCACTGACTCTATATACTAGTAAGTCTCTACTAAAATTGCCACAAAAAAAAGTTTTAAGAGAAGTAGAATGGATCATTCTGTGTCGTGTTGATGCTTGTAGATCCAAAAAATGTCAAGACATCACAGGAATTTTTAAGACATCTGACACATCTAAATGAAAGCTGAAATTTCTCAGGTAAAATATCATTATAAAAAGGAAAAAAAAGGATTTTGTCCTACTTAGCTTTATCAAATAATAGGATTATTAGAATGTTTTGTGATAAAAAGTTTTTCAAGACATGTTTGAACAAATAGTTTTACAACACATTTCACAGCTCAGGATGACAGGAGGCACAAGCAGTGTCAAAACTTTGAAGGAAGCGAGAGATATACGGTGTATTTGAGGAAAAAAAGATAGGTTTGGTTTGGATTTTTAATTAAGAAAAATAGGTGGAAGACTGAAAAAGAAGCAAACACACTCCCACACACAACCAAAACAAAACCAGTCTATCCTCTAGACTAGCATTAAACTTGATACACAAGTCAGAAATGATCCAAGCTTTGTGGTTTCAAGTCCCTTTCAGATAGATCTTGCAATTCATGACAACTTACATGTTCAAGCACAAGGAAAGATGAAAATAAAATGGGTTGCCAAAATACATGAATAAACAACATATAAAAAGTAAAATAATTGATCATGTGCAATCATTTTGTAGAGTCTTCCAGTAAAATATCATTGTTCAAGCAGCCTGCTGGAGAATTTCAATCCAAACTGATTTTTACAGAAAATAAGTGTTGAAGTTTTTTCCCTGATTTTTAAAGAGCTCATTATTCACCAAGATTACTGCATTTCTATATATTAAAATAATTCAATTATTCTGTAATTTAAGCACTACATTTACAGTCAAGATATGTTGATTTACTGAAAATTCAAGAAGTAAAGTTAGTTTAGTTATTTTCTCTACTATTAAATATTTCTACAAGAAAACAGTTGATACAGGATTCAAATGGAGATGCTTTTGCCATCTGAAGGAATGACTTTAAAAAGATTTTTTCTTTTAACAATTTTAATAACAAGCTTCCGTTTTCAAAATATTATTTTGCTAGCTAGAATAAAAGTAAAAATATCTTTCTAAGGCTTAAAGGGTTTCTAACTGGAAAGTACTAAGAAATAAAATTCTACTGATTAGATCAGAAATTCTCCTAGGTCTCTGTCTAAAAAAATTCTAGAGAAATCTGTATTCCCTGTAAGGTTTTAGTTTTCAGTTCACCCAGCTACAAAATCCATCAAAACTAGGAAAATGTAGATATATTCCCTATAAAATAATTTTATTATTTCAATTGCAGTAATTTCTATGAATAAATGAAAATTTTTACGGAAAGATGTTGTGCTTCTAAGTAATTTCTACCTCTCTTTCAATCTCCCTCCTTATATAAATGCACATATGTATGTAGCTAAGCTGCTGTGAGGCAAAAAAACCTTCTTGTTTTCAGGAAATATCAATATTTCTATTTTTTTTCTGGTCAGTAATTGTTACAAATAAGAATTGTTTAAGATCTACATTATATAAATTATGAAACATGCGTTCTACATAGGTCTATATGTGCGTAGATGGAGAACATACTCTGAAAGCAGAAAAGGCTGAAGAATGTAGTAAGAATCTCTTAAACAAGTCCAGTAAAGTCAGGTCATTTGTGCAACAGCTCCTGCTAGTATGTGAAAAAATACAAAGTCCCCCTCTACTGCATCCTATTTGCACAGTTGGTCATTAACTGCATTTTCAACAGACTCAGCATTCCCGTTTCTTTTGTAAGGAATCCCACGGACAAATGTTACCAAAAAAAATACACTTTTGGTCAAAAGATAACAGATAACATGAATATCTGTAAATGTCTAGCACATATGACTACCTGAAGAATTTTTAAAATAGATGTCTTGCCGTGAATAGTGGTGGCTGGATGAAGCACTGGGAAATGCTCCTCCCTCCTGTATCTTCTCTCACCTGGATACTTACAGCTGCAGCACGAAACTCACCTTTTGCCTGGGTCAGTTCCAAAATCTCCTCAACTCAGCAGGAAACATAAATCACATATTGGATTGAGCAGACATTTTGGACAATATTCTGATCATCTGTAGTTACACTAAGCTGTATTATACTATGGGCCCTTTATGTGGCCCATGGGATAATTTCTCTGCCAAGAATTCTACCTTTCAGACCAATAAAACATATGGTAGTATAGCTGCCTGGACTGAAAAGAAGGGTTTCATTATTATTTTATTTTATTAAAAAGTTTATCACTGCATACTGAGGTATTTATTCCTCTACCAAAGGATACACAGTCCACTTGAGTAAAAATGTTTGTCTAGAAATGTTATATATACTCATATGTACAAATGCGATTTCATATATTTTCCTAGAAATCAGAAGCTTGAGGTCAACAGTCACAACATCGGAGAGAGTATATACATATTCTTGAAGTAATATAGTCAAGATGAATGTGTACACTGAAAAATAGCTGAAAATGTTACTGACAATGACTCAAACATAAATGAAAAAATACATTTCTCAGATACAGGTATTTGCAACTCACTGTAAAACTGGTTAAAAATTCCTGACCTAGGGGAAAGAAGTAGAAGCAGGATATTGTTCTTGGTTGACTTCTTGCTGCAAAATTTTAAAGGCAGCATTTGTCTAATATTGTGATATGCTGAGGTATTATATAAATAGAGGCCAGATGGATTGAATTAATTGATGGACAAACATATAGAACATAAAATATACAAACAGATAGGAATAAAAGGATATGAGATTAAAACCAAATCCAAAAGAAGCTGATGAGAAGATTCCAATTAACTTTAAGGAGATTACTAGACACCTACTAAGTACATTATGTTAAATATGAAATATTATATCTGTTATGTAAAAAGATAGAACAACTACTTGGCATTTTTGACAATAGGAATAATAATAAGACACTTTTAAATCATAGCATAGTAAGTTGTGGAACTGCTGTAATTCCCAAAGGTTAACCACTAAATTCAACAGGAACTAAAATGAGTCCATAAAAAATGTCTCACTTTTAAAAAAGTATCATAACACAAAGTGAAACAGAAATGTATAAAAATATGACAATTTCATTATATTTATCTCACTATGTTACCCTTATACAACTAAAGCAGCAAAACTCCTGCATACTGTTATTTACATTATCAGAAAAAAACTTATCAGGGGAGTTTGATTCAAATTCTTATTTGGAGAGGATGGGTTTTTTCCCTAACAAGATGATTATTATATCATTTAAAATGCGTTGCTTTAAAATAAATTAGCTTCTCATTAATTACAGTATTTAATGGTCCCTTTTCCTCCTTCCTTCCTTCCTTCCTTCCTTCCTCCCTCCCTCCCTCCCTCCCTCCCTCCCAATGACTGGGCATCAGTCTGCTTGTGGGAGGTGGTGAGTGATTGAGTGATTGCCTCAATCATTTCCTTTTTTTTAATCTCTTTGCTTCACTTATCAAACTATTTTTATCTCAACTCATGAATTTTCTCAGTTTTGCTCTACTGATCCTTTCACCTGTCCCCCCGGGGGTGGGGAGGGAGTGAGTGGCTGTGTAGGTGCTTACCTACTGACCAGCGGCAACCCACTACAAATGTCTAAGGATAGAATAGGAAGAAAAGTCTCATTTTTCAAACAGACCATCTCAGTGTTAGACACTGTGTAATCTATTTGATCATGACTTCTTTGTACAAGCCATATAAAAGTGCTGATTTTAAAATGTACGCATTCTTGCATCTGATCTATGGATATGCAGAATATTTTAAAATCTATAAAACAGGTCTCTTTAATATCTAACGAAGTATCCCTTGTCTACTGTTTTCTTTCAGCGAGTTCTTTAGCCCAAACTGGAAGGAGCCTTTGGTACTACAGTGGCATATCAAGAACGGCAATAAATATTAATTCTTTACTACTGTAATTAGTACTTTGGTTTGGGGCAACAACTCAAAATGAATGGCTTGCCAGACAAAGAGTTAAATTAATCTTATATTCTGTCTTTCCTGTTTAAGTTAGACCAAAATTAGTCAAGTGGGACACTTCATAAATGGATACTAGAAGGCCTCTAATGTTTATTGTTCCCATTTAAATGAACTGTATTAAAGCATCCTAATGTTTATTGCTCCCTCTGAAACGAACACAATTAAGAGACAAAACACCTGATGGTATTATCATGCATTGTTCACCTAGACCAGAAAATATGCTACCTAATGCTAAAGTGACTCAGTTTGAACAGAGGCACACACTTCTTATGGGAATTAATCCAAAAATACTTTTACTTGCCTTTCCTATATCCAGACGAACAATTTAACCATATTCTATACATACGCACGCTTTTCAGTTTCAGAATCTAACACACCCTTTGTTATGTTGTTGTTCCTAATGAGAACGAATTAAAACCCAACAGAGATGTGACCCAGAACCTTTTGCTTCCTCTTCGCTGTCAGTTTGACTTTCTGTAAGACTGTGATCAACTGTATCCTAAGTGACAGTTGACACTGGCTCAACTTACTGCAAATGCAGGTAAAATGAAATGTGAACTGCCTGAAACTCAGTGCTGATGTAACCTGGTTCTATACCATTACACATAATCAGTATCTTCAGCTTTGTGTAGCTGCAGTTTAATTTCTTTAATAGCACGGACTTTGAAAAGAATCGTGTTATAAGCCTTGGTTTTGTTGGTTTAGGTGGTGGGTTTTTTTTTCCTCTTCTGTCTTCTGGTATTGCAGCTAACTTCTCACACAATGCAAAGTTCATTTCTGAAAGAACTCCTGTAATTGGTCTTTAATGGACTATGAAATTTCAGATTTTCAAGACTGATTTTGTTAGAAGAAATGTTCCTTATATCTTTTGTGTGGTCAATAAGCGACTCTTCCTGTAAAAGACCTTAACATTCAGCACACAAGAGGAATTGTACCACAAATCATATCTAACAATGAGATTTTCTTTGTTTTCTTTGGATAACAACAACATTTTGGAAGAACTGCTGCCTCAGGTAGAATTTGCTGTACCTCTGTAAATCAATAAAACTTTCTGAAATAGACTAGAGGATGTGCCTTCTGTGAGCCTACAAATATTAGATGAAAGGATTCATATACAACACATCAATGATAAGTTCATATTCTAACCTACTGTCACTTGCAATGTGACATCATTCATTATTTGACATATTTGCTAAACAACTGTTATTCTTGTCTGACTTTTAATTGTGCATCTATGATATATATGTGCATGTTTACATGTACACATGCACATACACATACACATATATATATTTACACATGAATACATATATATGCATGTAATATCTATATAAGCATACATACATACAGAGAGATTGTAAGAGAATAACAACATTTATTGAAGAAGACTGGTCCCCTCATTTTAAAGACACACAGACTGTGGCTATTTATAACCGTGTTACTGAATGCAGAGAAATTCAGTAACATTTTGCTGAAAAACTCAAAAAAGAATTATCTACAGGCTTTGTAGATACTCAGCATGATTCCTTTAGGAAATGGTAAGACAATAGTTTAGGAAAAAAGCACAGAAAGAATTGCACAGGTAGTTAATATCTATGTGTTGAATTGTTAGTCTTGGAAAACAAATTGCTTGATTTTTTTTCTGAAACTTAGCAAAGGAGCATTGTTATGTCTCTTCAGTGTTACCTTTTGCTGAGGTAATATCTAGACAGTCTGTTTAAATTAGAACCATTTCTAACACAAATACTATGTATGTCAGCATAGCTTTTCAAAACGTGTTGCACTCAGAATAAATTTCAACTTTTTTCTTTTACATGATTTCTCTGCACCGAATTTATCTGAAAGACATCAAATAAGCCGTGACAATATTTGGAAACAAAGCACAGAGGATTAGAATTTAAATAACAAATATAATATTTATTAACCACTCCCCACTCACTGTGGCTGCCTGCATTATAACCAGAAGGTCACTATTTCAGGGAGAATCCCTTTTAAAGGGTAGTTGAATATTAAATATTACCAGGTCATTGCCAGAACCTGTTCAACACAACCATCTCTATTAGGCAACAATTGCAAAAGGTAAGGCTCTTGTCTCTACACAGCTCACTCATTTGTTCATACAGAGCACATCCCTACCTGCTTTCCTGTCCCCATACTCTAAACGGCCTGCAGGGTTTAACTGGGAATGTTATTTACCACAAGTTCTCAAGTAGGCATTTAGTCCAGTTCAAAGTTGGTCTGTATGTGTCCAGATTCGAGATTGAAGCCAAGCAGCCAGATACAGTGTCACTGTCAGTGGTTATGCTTTAAGGGACATAGATACGCTGTGTTAACACCAGTCAGAGAGGATAAACCTGGAATGATAAAGACCAAGTAAATTCAGCATCCTCTGTCTTGGTTTTCTAATTTTGAATCTTTCAGGTACATCGATGCCCTCTGGTCTTCAGGGTCTGCACTGCAGCCTCAAGGTCAGAAACATTTTTTAAGAGGTTTTGACCTGAGCAGTTGTCTGCAGGAGGAAAATTTTATATCAAATGCCAAAAAATCATGAAGCTGTCAGTTTTACTGTGAGAGTTCCCGGCTTATCTTTGAATCACAAGTAATTTTTGCTTTTTCACTACATGTCAGTAAATTTCAAGCAACTGTTTGCAGTTTTTCTTATCAGACACTGTTTCTTGTAAAGAGGTGGTACATGACTGCAAATTATTTATCAAAATATATAAAAGACAAATACTCATCATACTTTGAAGAAAAATAATCTCAATTTTATTGCAACTTTAAATGCATCCATCACTTTTTGAAGTCCTAATTAAACATACGTTCCATATCGTATTTTGTTTTGAAAAGCTATTTACTAATGGTAGCACTGGATATGTATTTATTAGTGGTATCCTTATTCAGCAGTCATATTAAACGTATCATCAAAGCATCATAAAATTTGGAAGCCTCGTCATTCTTTAATATACTTGGATTATGAGAGAAGGTTATTCACCTGATACATTTTGTAAACATTGGAGCTTCATCAAGTTACACATCAGAGATGAGAAATCCCCTCAAGTCTTGCTTAGGACTCATGAGCTCACTGTCATTAACCTTCATTAGGTGCAAGATGAAAAAAACAGTCTGAAAACTGTCAATAACTGTACATCATTGTTATTTAGATATTCTGACATTTCCTGTATAAAAGTGAGATTGATTCAAGAGAGATGAATGAAAGTGTTGGCATTTTTCTGTTGGAAAGTTTTCTGCTGACATTAATTAAGATTCCTTAAACTCATGAACTTTGATAGCGTTAAATACTTAATTTGACGTTTTCACTCAAGAGGTATTAAAGAATGCAAGTACAAAGCCTTCATTTACTTTAAGTTTTTTACATCCATCACTAGGGATAGGATGTCCTAAGAAAAGAGACTGTCTTTAGTATCATCTGTTTTTACAACAAATGTATTCACAATCTTTCAGATATAGTAAGTATATAATTATGATTCTCCCTGCAGGCCTTTCAGTATTCTTCCCTAAATGCTCATGAGCACAATTTTCTTCTGGAAATCCCATTCATAGTGTTTACCCAAACTAATTTTAGGAATCTATTTTAGCAGATCAAGGCTAACTCAGGTGTTCTGAATCCTCCCTAGAGGCATCTCTTTCTCTTCAGTGATTACAGCATCCCTTTCTTTTCAGTGATTATCGATTGTATAAGCACATATACTTATTGTACATAAATATATGTATAATAGACTTAGTCATCTATGCAGAACATATACATACTTCCCAGTATCATGAAAATATGTTATTTTACACGCACCATACATATACCAACTCAGACGTCAGAAGACACCATTTTTATTTTATAGCCCAAGTTAACTGGCTACAGCTTGAGTAATACGTTCTCCTGGTCAGTCATTAGGGATGCCTGATCTTTGTTATCGGTAGTAGACACTGCTGTTTTGCATAATTTACTCTTAAAGATGTAAAGTGAATATATTAGAGACCTAGAAAACTAAAAAGTTCTGAGGACTGAAAATCAAGTAAGGAAATATAACAGGAGTCTTTCATATTTAAGAGCATTTTAGAAGCTTAAGCTGATGCCAAAATCTTCTCATTAATAGGTTTTTAATTGGATAAACATATATGAAAAAAAAATAGTGAAAAAAGGAGTTAGGATTTAATACACTGAAAGAAATACGTAGCTTCAGTTAACTGGAACTGGGAGTTAAAGAAATGCAATCTGTGATAGCAAAAGGAGTGCAAAGAACAGCACATGGAGATGATGCTGGAAGACATTAAAATTGGTCTATAAAGGTGAGAAATGAAGATGAGATGTATTAATACAACAGAGAAGTCCTAATGTTAGTCTGAAACAATAAAATAGGAATGGAGCTAAAAGACGAAAAAGCAAAGGTACAGAGAGTTGAGGTTCTAACCATCTCACAAAGCAAGACACAGCAGTAAACAAAGAGTATCAAAAATAAGCTGAAACATTTACACTTTTCGGAGATTCATTGCTGAAGTTAAAAAATACTGGTATAAACTTGAAATGTTTGACAATATTAAGTCTCTAACAACAAGGAGATAATATGTTGGGGAAAAAAAGAGAACGTAGTTACTAAGGAAAACATGAAATGACAGGTTGTGTTTAATGTGCTGCCAAAATTATTCGCAAGAGAGATGAAAAATGGTAGGTATGAATGGAACAACAGAACAAAAAGTGGAAGTGTGAGAGGTGAAGATAAGGGACAACAGGGAAAGATGTAGGTAGTGAGGTGGATATGCATAAAATATGAGTTTTATATAGGAATTATTGCAAGATTACATAGGTGCAAGGATAATGTTAAATTCAAATAGAAATGGACAGTTGTGAGAAAGATTAAGAGGAAGAAGAAGGAGGATCTGTCTGATGAACAGAGGGAGAGGGGGAATGGGAAAGAGAAAGAGAAATTTAAATGTAATAGTATGCAAAGGTTTTCTGAATTCATGAAGAAAGTGGAATAAGCCAATCAGTTTAATAAGGATGGAGTTACATGTTCAATCCAAATGAGCCATGAATCCATTCACTTAATGGAGAAATGTGTCTGCAAAGTCCTCATTGAAGCAGGTCATGAGTAATCAGGTCATTACATACACGCTTCTATGAGCAAAGATTGATCTTCTACAATGTGCTGGTAGTGTGGATCATGAATGTCTTGGCCAAGGAACCATTTCCAAAGAAGTCACAGTTATGTGAGTGACAGACTTCATGAATGAAATATAACAGAAAAACAGAAATCACAGTGCTTCTTGCCCTTCCGAGTTTGGTGCAAATTGTAAGAATCAGGGAACAATTTAAGAGACAGCAAAGGACCTTCAGAGAAATATTAAGTCATATTTATTTGGAGGCCTCTGTTTTCTTGTTTGATCCCTAAACTCAGTCAGCTTGATTGAATGAATAATGGAAAAATATTGGAGGAGTGATTTTATTAATCTAGTCTTCTCACCGGATCAGAACAACCATCAGATTAGGAGGATTAATTTAGTCGGTGCAGAAGAAGCCACAATCTCTCTTTTGAAAAAGCATCAGCACAGCATAAAGTGTCAGATAGCTTATGCATTAAAAAATAGGGGCTGCTGACTTTACCATCTATTCTACTCTCCTACAAAGTTTCCTGGGTTTCACACCCATTAAGATTTACTGTATTGAATTCTGAGCATTTTGCTGGCCTGTGACAATTGCATTTGTTCTCCGTTTCTTAAGAATTTTATAATCCTATGGAAATTAGGGAGACATGTAAATAAATTCTAAGGTTTTTGTACTCCAGTTGTACATTTGTAACCATAGTTTTACAACACAGAAACTAGTGGGACTTTTTTAAAATCTTCCTGGGGAGGCAAGCTTAAATTGTTCTAGTTCTGCAGGACTTCAGCACAACACATCCTTAGACCTAGATAAGACATCAGTTCTAAACGCCCTGTCCAGTCTGTATGTTTTCACGTGAAGCTTGGTGTACAGAAAGTAGAATAAGGACAGTGTGTATCTTTTCTCATTTTAAGGACAGAGCTGAGTGCACAGGCCAAAAGCTTTGAAGTGAATGTACTTCTGGGAATATACACACTATATGTTCAGCTGCATTCTCCTCCAGTAGCTGAAACATCATTAGAGGAAATCATCTATTGCAAAGGGACTGCAACCATGATCTCAATAACAGAAGACCTATAATTTCTGTCTCAGTTCTGCTCCCAAATTCCAGCTGTTCCATAATATTTAGGAAATCTCCAGCACAGCTGGGGTCCAGTAGCACAGTCAGTGTCTTCATAAACACTCTACACGTATTTAATCCTTTGTGGAAGGCAGAGTCCCTGGCTCAATTCAACTCAAGAAATTAGATTTTATTGGCATGGTAAAATATGCTGAAATATAAATGAAAGAACCAAGACCCTCACAGGTTCTGCACAAGGTAAAAAAAACCCTGTCCCTAATTTTCCTACCTCCTTCTGTAAGTCCTAGAGGAGCAGAAGTTAGTTATTTCAGTTTAGTGGTAATCGTTTGGAAATTTTTTCCCGGGAGGGCATGGCATAACATTCTTTTAAGCTACCTGATTCCAAATATGGTTCAATGGTTCCTTCTGTGTGTTCACCCAAGTATCCTTAATTTTATATTGTTTATCCTTTTTCTGTGCAGGTATTCTAATTGTATAAAGTTTTTCCTCGTGCTGTGATACCTAGAGACTATTTATTCATTCGACTGACAAGCAAGGAACATTAAGGAATGAAAAAATATTATTTGTCTTGTTTTTTCTTCTAGATTAAGGTAATGGAGATACAAGAGTTTGCACTAACCAAAGAGCTTGGCCCATGTGTTCTAAAATGTGAAATAAATATCTTTCCCAGCATTGTGTATCGCAGACTGTCAAAAAGTCATACTTAACAATTAAGAGATATGCAAATATACCTCATCTATTTTTGCTTACCATCTTTATTTTAATCTTTTGTGACATGATATTCACATATTTTGGCTAACTAAAAAAAAATATTAAGCAGGAAAAGGGGAAATGTTGGTTATAATACAATAATTGCAGTAGTTTGTGCTATTAAAAATGCCCTCACAAAGTCTGCCAAAATTATTTATTTAAAAGACCAAATGTATGTATGAATGAAAAAAATTTTCTATAAAATGGAAAAATTAAACAATTCCAGACCTTTCCATCTTCCCTTGTAAATCACCCTTTTGAGACTGTTGGTCGTTCTCACAGCCTATGGATTTTTTTCTAATGAACCGATGTCTTCTGTGAACTACTGAGGTTTCAACAACTCCAACAGATTCAGAACAAGTTACCTTATGGATGGATTATGCCTTTTTTTAAATGTCAGAATTTATCTTCATCTTTTTTTACTTCAAGTTCAGGTCTGGTTGTCTGCTCTCTCTTCCAGTTCTTTTCCACCCAGAATCATTTAGTTCCTTACTCTTGCCTAGGTAGAAAAATTTGCACCTGCTTTCAGTGGAGTGAAACCTGTGTGTCACAGTCACTTTGAGTTTGAAATCTGTTCACCAATCTGCTTATGGCCAGACGGAGCCTGGTGCTCTCTGTAGATGTCATTAGCAAGCTCTTGGTTCCATTTTCCAGACTGTTGGTGGAACTACTGTATTATTCAGGACCTACTGGACCTAAACAGATTCATTTGCTACATCCTTCTGTTTTCAGAGTGAGTCACTGATTATCACGCTCTTAGCACAGGTTTCTGATCAGTTTTCTGTTTCTTTTGTCTAATCCGTGTCTTCACAGTCACCTTGTGAGATGTCTTGTAAGGTAACGTCAAAGGCCTTACAGAACTCTCTCTATATATATATATTTACTGCTTATCCTCTGTCTCCAAGGCATGTCATCTTCTCCTGTGAGGAAAGTAGACAGACTTAACCTGATTTATTCTTGAAAAACTGACTTTGTGTGCTGCTTGCCATGTTTTCATCCAGGCTCTTTTTAAAAAAAAATAATTTTTTTTCCACATGTATTTAAAAATTAAAATTGAGTTGTCTAGGTCTTCAAAAAGGGCCTTTCCTTTTCTCAGTTTTTAAGGTAGGTGTATGTTTATCCCTTTCATCCAGAAGTTCAGCCATTGTACATGAACTCTCAGAGTGAATTTCATTGATGCTAAAGCATTTGAATAATTGTTATTTTTCACTTGCTCCCCATATCATTACTTGTTTTCAGCTCTTACAAGTGTACAGAATTCTTCCCTTGCCTTTTTTTTTTTTCCTTCTTTTTTTCTCTTCGGTGTTAATAATTTATTTATTCCATGTAAATCAAATTCTGGCTATAGCACTGCAAACACTGCTATAAGTCTTGGGTCATACATCTGTGCCACTACTTACTACATCAGAGTTCGTCTCACTTCCACAGAACAAGAAAAGTGGCAAATTTGAAAAATATACATAATGAGTCTACAGAGAAATATCTTAAAGCTGCAGAATAACTAGGATCTGTAATTCTTTTTTTTATTAATGGTATTGGCAACACTTCTATAAAGACTATAAAAACTTTCTCATTCTTATGTATTCTTAATTTATAGGTCTGTTAAAAGTCAGTTGTTTAAGACAAAATTTGGACATACCTTCAATATTTAATTTTTTTTCATCTTATCCAAACTAATCCTAGTGGCCCTAATTCCAGCACAGAGAAATATAATTTGCTTAGCTATGTAAAAACATTTTAGCAAATTTTTCTCATGACAGGACACGCAAAATTTAGACAGGTGTATTTTTAGGATAGTGGATATGCCTTTTACAATCCATCTGAAAATGTCTCCTATTTACAAAGTGATATATTAGCATTCTCCTATGGTCAGTAGAGATTTCTTCAATTTTTGGGTTTCCATTTATTTTTTTCAAAGATTTCTTCTTCACTAGAACATGCATGCGCTTTAAGGACCAGTCTGTGAAAGGACCAGTAGGTCACTGTTCATGTTATATCGCACCTCCTACAAGTGTTGGTCTGATTTGGTAGTTCATTAATACGAACAGAGATGCTAGGAAAGCCCATCCTTATCCTAGTCTTAAGTGATAAAGCAAAGTTTTTCTTGCAGTTTTGTTAAAAATTTGAGTTGGGGCTGGGTACTAAAACAGGTTTTATTTAACAATCCATTTTAATTCCTATATCTTTTCTATATATATTTGTCTATACAGTAGTTCCTTATCCTCTCTCTTGTTTAATCATACATAAAGAAAGAATTTTGCCCATATTCCTCTTGGATAACATGACATTTTCAGAAGTGATTCATCTGTCATATCATAAGCATCCTCTTTAGGATGAAAAAAACCACATCCAATAGAAATGCTCTTTTTCATGTCATCTTTTCATTGACCATAAAAGAAGTCAAAGAAGTTTAGTTTAAATGTAAAAATCTGTAGTCCAGACACCTGTAGCTAGATGTCTCACTCCCTGAGGTGCTAGTTAGGAAAGAAATTTAAAAAAATACAAAAGTCATATTTTAGTCTGATAGATGAGAGCATATAGAATTAAGCTAGTAAAAATATTTAATGAGCCCGTTTAGCCTAAATTAAAATTTCCCTTACAAGTGACAGGGCTTACTCCCATGAAAAAAACACTTCACTTATGTAAAGGTCAGAAATGGAATAAGCATCAAACAGCTTTAATAGTGAGACCCTTAGTTTTATGGATGTGCCACAGGTTAGAATTTACTGGCTATATTTGTACTAATGCCATCATATTTATCATTAAAATTTTGAAGGTATGGTAAGGTTACACAATGCTTTAAAGATGCTTTAATAGTTGGAAATTCCTCACGAGCTCTTCAGAATGATTTAGATGTAACTACCATATTTCATACGACTAAATGTCTTAGTGATAAAATATAGTCAGGACCCAAATGAATAAATGAATAATTGCTTTTGCAGAATAAAAGTAGTTTCTGACTCTGCAGACATTGGCTTTGATAAATACAGCTGCCACCTAGGCTAAAGCTGATATTGCCTTTCAGTGTGTGGCCTTATTAAATAGAGATCTCACTATAGGTCTTACTGCAGCACATGGGATATATTTGATTAGTTACCAGAATTACTCAGGGTGCATTGGTGTTCTTTTCTGTAGAGTTGTGGGCTGGGAGCTCTTTTTTCACAATGACCTACTGATTTCACATGCATTGTTCATTAACATTTCATATCTTCATTGATAAGGGAGATAAATAGCTCCCTAGGTTAGTAATTGCCTATGGAGTTCAATGCCTTCTGATGAAAGGGTCCAATACACTACTGACCGAGCAGATTAGAAACTCTTTGAAGGTTTTTGGATTAGTAGGGATCCCTAAATGATGTGAACCTAAGGTTAGCTCTACAAAGGGCTTTCATGCTAGTCTTTGCAATGTGAGCATATGAGTTTCTCTTACTCAAGGTGGCATCCAGACTCTGCATTAGATGCTTTGGTTACTTGCATGATGCTTGGAGAAAGTTTGATGTCTTACACCAGTGATCATAAGCACTGGCACACTACAAGCTCCTGAAAGCTTGTTAGAGCAAAAGGATGAAAAAAAGAGTGTCTCATTGAATTACTCAGCGAAAAGGGAAACCCTCCTTTTATGGCTCTGTTTGTCATGGTCCAAAACCTTCCCCAGCAGTGTTCTTTCTTCACTTCTTTTAAAACCGTAGAAGGAGACTGCAACTGCTCCTTTTACACAACCAATGACTTAATAGCATCAATAAAAACCTTGAACACGGGAGACGGGTTTGATTTCTCCCTCTGCCTACAAATGTTTAAATCCACTTCTCCCATCTTCCAGAAAATCATTCTAGATGGCAGATGGTTAGTCTCAGATGTCTTATGAAGGCATCGCATTCTATATAGTGTACCTCTTCCCAGTAAAGAGCAGAAAGCATTGCAGAAGAAAAGCAGCTCCGTAGACCGCAGAAGTGGCTAATCCACAGCTCTCAACACTGAGACAGCTGGATTCTAGCTGAAATCTAGCTACCTACCAGAATAAGTAATACAGCCACCAAATTTTGCAAACCGTAAATATTTGGGGTTTAGAGAAGACTGCAAGCAGATCAGCTACCACAATAGTTCTCAAATCAACAAGAGTGCTATCTCTAGTTTAGCAAAAAGAAAACTAACTATTGTCTGCTATGCTGTTTATATGTCTATTTTCCTCTTTTTTCACTCTCTTCAACATCTTACTATTTCATTAATCTGGTTGATTCATTATTTGAGAGAGGAGAAGTACAGCTCACTGAGCACCCAGACAGTTTAATTTAATTTTCTCAGGTTTTCAGATGGGGGCTCAATTTGATGTGACCCCTTGAAATTGAACCCAGACCTTGCTGTTGCTAATCAAATCCTGGCAGATTGTTACATCAGCGAGAAGAGTTTTAAATTGTAGTAGCATTAGTTTGTAGAAAAGTTTATTTTCTTAGAGCTGATGCGATAATGAACCTTCTCTTTATCCATTTTAGCAGATAGAAAATTTGATGTTGGATATAAACAGCTTTGCAGTGAAGACAAAAAACTGAGTCTCCTTCATTATATATCTGTAGTAAAGTAATTTCAGTACAAGGACAAAAGATGAATCGTTTGACTTTCAGTTTTTAGGATTTTGCCTGCACTTTATAATTATTCTTTATTTTATTTTGCTTATTTAGTGCTATTTTGCACTTGAAAAATTACATTTTTTTTTCCCTCTTCCTCAGATACTCTTATCTCTTTCTGTATAGAAGATCCTTCCACTTCAGTTCCATTATTTGGATAGAGAGGTGATGAGTTATTCTTTGTGACCTTTTCTCAGCACCCTGTTCCATTCATCAGGTTGTATACAATTTTGACAGCAATGAATGTAAAATATGTACTGTTTAGGAAAGCAGGGTCCGTTTCTCTAAAAAGGTACAACTTTTACTGAAGATGAAAACAAGTAGGTACACAATTAAAGAGCTGGACACTTCAAATAGGGATCAAATCTTACTTTCAAATGCGTATGTTTAACCCAGGGAATTGATATTTCACCAAGTCATGGACACTATATATATTATGGATGATAATTTAACATTTAAGATTTCTTGAAATATTTGCTACTGGTTTTAATGCTTTAAAATGTGTATCTTTGTGAACTGAGTTGAAATAACATTCATCAGCCTTCAAGTACATGTCTGAGAAAGTAAAAATTTTACACTGCCTTTCCAAATTGTTTTCTATTCTTTCGCCTTTTCCCAACTGGCAAAAATGTACTTTAAGGGTTTCATTTTTCTCTGAAATACAAATCTGCTGCCCAAGGCAAGAACCAATAGCTGCATGGTCAAATCCGGCATAGCAAGTCTTATTTTCTTTGATAATTACGACTTCAGTTTGTCCAAGAAACCTATTCAGGAAAATATTCCCACTCACTAAAGCTTTAATTGATAAACCAAAAGCAGAAACAGAAAAATGCTTTGCACTGATTTGCTATTTACGGTCTTGAAAATTACAATATCAGGCATTGTTCAAAGGTGACTAGATACAGCATAAACTCAGTGGAGAAAACACACTACAATCAGGCTTTAATATTGACTTCATTTAAGCTCCAACTAGCAGCTCTTTGAACAGAATTCAAGACCTTGTTCTGAAAAAAAATTCAATGTTTCTTTAGAAGATTACTCCGTATTAAAGATGATCCAATGTCAATGACACAATTAGTAACGCAACTCTTTATCATCAGGCGTTTTCTTATCTCAAAGCACTATTTCTTTTTCCGCAGATTTCCATTGGTAAATCTTGCTGTTTCTGTTACTTTATTTCTTTTTTTTTTTTTTTTAAATAAGTCTCACAGAAAATATAAGACAAAGATAATTTTATATTAAAGCAGACTAAAGAACATATTCTAACTCCACATACACGAGGAAAAAGAATAGCCAGGACAATGTCAACTACTTTGGTAGTTGTCTTATATTTCAAACTCTATCACTATAATTAATTATTATTCATATTACTACTTTATGAAGTACTCTGTATACCTATATTTGTCCCACTCAAAATAATTTTTCATACTATACTAATTAAAATTAGATGCAAACAATTCAAATATCTTCATCTACTAATGAAATAAGATTATTTCTATAAATTGCCATCTGTTACCAAAAACTTGGATTTATTAACAGTTTAGTAATGGAAGTAGAGACTACAGCAGACTCCAAGCATATTTGAAAGGGCTCATTCCTTAAGACTACTAGACTTAAAACCAAAATCAGTGAGAGACTTCTGTAATATTGATCCCTGTCTCAGAAACAGGACAGCAGGAAAACCTTACTGAGCCGCAAATGTGTCTATGCAAAAGGCAAGAAAATAAGATGGAAAAGGCAAAGAAGGATGTGGTACACAAACTTCCAATTTCCCTCCAAAACTGATTTTGTTATGAAAAAATTTGAGTGTTGAACTATTTTTGAGTCAACTATATTGAGTCTACTATTCCAATGTTCCTATTTTTGATTTTTAATTTATAAAAAACTCCCACATTTTTTCAAGGTAGAAAGTCTGTAGATTAAAATACTCTATTTTTTCCAAAAAAATATGTTTTGGTGTAATGTTTTATAAAACATCAATGAGTGGAAAAAAATTTGAAAACATAAACTTTTAATTTTTCTACAATTTTGTCTTTTTTTCATGACCAAAGGCCATCTTTATTACATCCATTAGCACTGAAGGCATTATGCAGATCTTTCAGAATCTGAAGTCTGTGTCTGAGGAAGAACAAAATTTTCATTTCTGAAAGAAAAAAAAATAATGAATAACTATGTTTTCATTGTTTGTAATGTCAAACAGGAAAAAAGAGGAAATCCATTTTGGATTAGAAAAAAAAATCTGGGAAGCCGGGAGAAATATGTTAATATTAAGCAATATATTTGTTTATCTAAAATAGAATATTTGAGCATTTATCTTAAATTTTTTCTTCAATGTAACAAAAGATAAAGGAAATTAATTGCATTTTGAACTGAAAAAATAGATCAGTTTTAGAAAGCCTTCAGCTAGTTTTCAGAAAGGTCCTTAAAAAGCCTCAAGTGAAACAATTTTGCAACTGACAAGAAATTATTAAATATTTCAACTCCAATAGAGGGAAAAAAAAGGACTGTTTACAATGACATTCCAGAATGAAAGTCTAATTTGTTGTTGTTATTCTAAAAATGATTACATATCATCTCTTCAAAAGACTTTTGCTTTACTAATTTATGTTGGAATTCCTGTAATGATTTTGTTCAGCCGCATAGAAACCATAATGGTTTCTCATCTTAAATTTATGAAGTCAGGTGAGATGCTCAGTGATCTGCTGTGGATTTGTTCCTGTATTTGCTTGATGTATTATGTTTTGCTATCAATCTACACATTGCAATTGCACTACTACTGCATCTTTTAAATTACTTTCTGTTTAAGAAGAGAAACTAAAGGTAGATCTAGGCTGCAGGTGCACCTCCACATTGAGCTAATCGTAGCTACAGGACCATTCCCACAACTGATGTCCCTAGATAAGGCTACTGCTCTCTTTGTCCAACATCTCAAAAGCCTCTATGGAGTCCAAGTTCAATCAGATTGCCTGAATGAGCCAGATTGTGGGTCTTCTTACACTTTGGGGGTAGGACTGGATTTATGCAACCAGTTTAGACTCAGGTGCCTGTGCAAGGTCTCTGTTGTGCCTTAACAGATTTAGGCTAACATCTGAATTTTCTGCAGTGGAACACATTCAGAAAACCAAGTGTGAGCCCACCGGGAGGAGGCCAGCACTGGAAATTGGAATACACTCACACACACGACTGCGACTGCCGTTTTCCAGCTGAAACACATAGCTTGTTGTGTGCGAGGTTCTCTCCCACACATACTGCTGATGTTGTGTGTGTCTGGTTTCCTGCCAACAAAGCACAAGGTGAGATATATTCACATTGGCAGGTTCCAGCACTGGCCGTAGTGTGGTGGTGTCCCACTATTTGCAGCCCCCTATGCCCTTCCTTACTTCCAGTTCAATGGTTAGGAGCCTAGTTTATAAAATCTTTCCTTTGAGAACAAGTGGCCTCACACCAAATCTCATCAAGGGAGACGGTCACTTTCTTTCTCCAGCGACAGGAGAGCTTACAGTGGCTGGAATCACAGCTGAACACAACTTAGCTATTTGGGTGCTATGAATCCAGGCCTGCAACAAACTTTCGATTTTTGTTGAGAATTCACAGGTTTTTTAGAAGGAGAACAGAAAAAGAGAGGTTTCTGTTGACGACAATTGCATGGCTCCTCTTTGATACCACAGCTGTAGAACCTTATGTCTATTTTGTCAATTAATTCTGACAAGAGAGTATATACATGGAAATTGTGAATATTTTTTTCTAGGTTGGTAGTGCACTTAAATGTGCACGCATCGTATATTCCATAAAGTTTTTTAGATCTCAGATCAAATTATTTGTATGAGATTGGAGCTCATTTGCCCTGGTGTAATAAGGCAAACACAGGACTACTTTTCACACCTCTAAAAAAGGGTCTATGTGAATAGCAAATCAGCTACACAAAGACAACAAGCAACAGAACTTATTAGAAATTTTAAAATTCAGAAATTAATTATAGCTTAGATCTTATAATGTTGAGAAAGGATTTCCAGTGCTATAAAGGAATGGAGAAATAATTTAAATTGCACTGCTACAGTGACTTCTTATGTTTAGAAAGCTTTTATTGCTAGACAAAATTACTGTACACCATCTTCAACTAACACAGCAGCACAGTGTGTTAGCAGGGGGATACATACTATAAAAGACCACACCCATAGATCATCAGTAATTTAATATTAACTCTTAGGCTGGTGAAAAATAGTTTCTGGTTTTGTCATTGTAAACTGTGATGCTTATTAAACTTTTATTTGACATGTTTATGTAGTATGCCATTTTAAAGTGTGAAATTTTCTCTACTTATTTATATTAATGGTTTTGTTTTCACAGGTTTTTTTCTTTTCTCTGTCAAATAAAAACAAGTTTGAGCAATTTGGTTGTAAGAGTTCAAAAGGAGACTTAAAACAGTGTAAACTATTAGCAACATCAATCAAAGGAACTGTCAATAGAGGTACAGCACAACATTGGTTATGAAAATTTTGCAGTGGAAATGAGGGCTTTGAAGATGAAGAGGGTGACATACATCCTTCTACAATAGACAACAACCAATTGAGGGTCAGTTTTGAAGAGGATCCACACAAAACTACTGTAGAGGCTGGAGAAGAAACTGACCAATGAACGATTTATTCAACATCTGCACCAAACTGGAAAATCAAAAAGCTTGATAAATGGGTGCTGCATGAGCTGATCAAAAATATTTTGTTATGAGATCTGCTCTATGCTTCTTTTGTTACAAGAACCACATTTCATTTCTTGATCACGCTGTGACAGAAAATGGATTTAATACAACCAACAGTGTTTCACACAGTTGCTGGATCAAGGTGAAGCACCAAACACTTCCCCAAACTGAAGATGTATCAAAAGAAGGCTACGGTCACTGGTGGTCTGCAAGTGGAATCCTTCACTACAACTTCTTAAATCCTGACAAAACCACCACAGCAGAGAAGTATTGCTAGGAAATCAACAAAATACACCAAGAAGCACAATGTTTACATCCAGCACTGGTCAATCAAAAAGGACCATTTTTTCTCCATGACAATGGCTAACTCACATCTTGCAATTAACTCTGCAGAAGCTGTGAAAACTGGGCTACAAAACTTTACCTGACCCTGTTTACTGACCAGACCTCTGTCCCAATGAATATCACATTTCCAAGCATCTCAAAAATCTTCTGCAAGAGAAGGTTTCCCACAACCAAGCAGCAGCTTAAAACACCTTTGAATAATTAATTAGTTCCAGAACTCCAGAATTCTGTGCTACTGGAATAAATAGACTTGTTTCTTCTTCAATTTTTTTTTATTCTAATGGTCCTCATTTTCATTAATAAATTTTATTCTAAGCTGAGATATACTGCTTTAAATTTTCTGGTTAAGAACCGCAATTATTTTTGCACCAACCTCATCTTTTCCAATCCCAAATTTATCCTGATGTTTATAGGTTTTAAGCATCTCTATTTGCTATGAAAAGAAACGCCGGTGTTTTCAGCTTTATTGTACATTTGTTTATTATAGAAACTGATTTTTAAAATGACAGTGTAATATTGTTCCTTTCTTTAGTTGACAGTGAGCATAGAAAATTTTCTGTTAGCATAAGAGGACAGTTAAAAATAGTGATTTATTAAGTTAGAAATCAAAATTATTTTAACCCAAAACTGAGGTCAAATCATCAGTTAGTCTGCTTGTCAAAACTCCACTGACTGCAAGAATCTTACCAGACCTCCACAAGCTGCTCTCCTGCAAGAAATAATACACATTCATTTTTTAAATGGATGCAGTACAGGGTATGCAGCCCAGGGCAATATTTTCCTTCTTAATTGTCCTCCAACTTTTCATAATGACATTAATAAGATTCAAGATCTTACTAGAACTGAGCTATCAGATGGCTTCTTATATTGAATGCTTCAATAACATTAAGGGCTAAATGTGGTGGGAGATGGCATTGTTTCAAACCATTCTTGCTTGACTATTGCCAGGTTTGTGCCAGTTCCTTGACATTTTCACTAGGCTTCAATGAGATGGCTTTTAGAGCACAGTTTGAATGTCTAGGATGATTTCTTAGAAGATAATAAAAATTAACTACTTTGTCTTCCACATGTTCTGAAATGTTTGTGTATGGTAGATTTTTTGGTATAAAAGAAGCTTAAGAAAGAACTGGAAACTCTGTTCGCTTTACCAGTAAAGACACGATATGTTTTCTGGTTCCTTCAGGGGGTTCCCAAGACTATTTCTGAGGAACTCAAGATTGGTCAAACCAAGCAATCACCTCCACAATGTCCATACTACTTTCTACTCTAGTCAATAGTAGATGCTTAGGAAAGAATATGTGAACTTCACAAGGATTATGGTGAACATTCTCCAGAATATTCAGCCAACCTCCAGAAAACTGACGACTCAAGAATTTCCTCAGATAGAGAGGAAGTGTACTTAACCTCATGAGAAAATAATTTTGGTTTCTGAGGATCATGGTTTTGAACACATACAGGTTTTGACATCCACATACCCTATGGCAAGAAATTTTAGAGATAAACTGCACGTGTGAAGTAGGTATCATATCTTGTTTATTTTAGGCTTAGGAGCCCTACTTTGTTTGCAAGGTTGCTCATCACTCTAAAAAACTATTATATCATTCTTCAGCAACTCATTCTAGTTCCCTAGGATGAGGAGTCCTCATCTAACTGATCCTTCCTCATAAAGAAACCATTCTGTGTGTTTGATTTCTTTGGTTGTCTTCCATTGATCCCTCTCCATTTCTGCCATATTCTTCGGCAATGGGGAATCAGAACTGTACAGTGTTTGGGATATGGGAGAACTATGATTTTATGCAATTGGACAGTGATATTTTATGCTTTGTTTCTTACTCTTTTCCCAGTAGTTCTTAATGTTGAATTTGCTTTTTTTTATTGCTGATGAACATTGAGCCAGTACTTTTCTAGAACAGTCTAGTTTCTAAGTTCATAGGATATGCAGAATTTGAGACTGTTTATTCCTATGTCCATCAACTTAAACTCATCTACACTGAATTCTATTTACTGTTTGCTGCTTACCTTCTATTACTACTGTGCTAATGCCAATAATGCTTCTTTGTTGAGCCTAGTTAATTGCCTCAGCTGTGCAAGGTAGAGATGCAGTTGCTATGGAGAACTATAGCCTAAAATGAAGACTGTTATAAAATAAAAATTTGACATCCCAGAAACATGTCTGATTTTATTAGATACATATAGATAATATATTCATATATCTGACTGGTTGATTATTTCACTAGTCATCCAGATTCCCACTTCTATTTCTTTTAAATATCCACAAGTATCACAAGTAAAAAATAAAGACGTAAAAATATTTCATCGCTCAAATGAATATAAACCTGGAAAAGAGGTGTTTTTCATTAAAACTACTACCTGTCTTAGACATTCATTCTACAGTTTCACAGAGTTACTGAGAAGTCACATCTGAGTTAATTTTTCCTGTACGTGACATCTCATTTTGATGGCTCAGAGTTTATGTGTAGAGATTATCAAATGTCAAATGCAAATGTAAAATGGATCCATGCTGTATCAAATAGTCTCTTACTGATATTGAGCTGACTATTCCCTTTAAATGTTAATGAAACTGTTGTAATTACTGAAATACTAAAACAGCCTAAGACCTGGAGATGACAGCTGTAGCCCATTACTCATAAATTACTGGCACAGGCACTATCTTGGCAGGAAGAGTTGCACAAAAGCTTGTTCATCATGCTTACTTTCTAACTAAAGGAAGGAGACTAAGTTTAAAGAGCTCAGAGAGAAAACAGAGGGACTTTCTTGTTCTACAAAAGATGTATAAACTTCACCCTCAACCGGGCTCCCTATCTTCCCATTCCAGCTAACCCGTTCCTTTTTTTTTTTCTGAAATCCAGGGAATGCATGTTCTATCATAAAAACTGCGGAACATTCAGTAAAAAAGACTCTCTATTTTTTTTTTTTTAATAAAGATTACCCTATTATATTATAATTTGCAATTCTTTTGAAATTTGTAACTATTCTTGCTTTTTGTAGGTTTTTTTAGCAGGAGAACTGACTACGTTCAAAAGCACACAGCCCGGATGTGAGGAAAGTGAAATAAATAATGGGGCGAGAGAGTCACTGTTGCATTTTTTGTGCAATACCTTTTCAGCCAGCAAGCCTGTGGCACAAATGCATTGAAAAAGAAAATAGAGTACTTGAATGGGGTAAATAGTCTAAGGGCTATGGAAGCATGACTAGGCAGTAAAGAACCAGTGATATCTATAGTAAAGAAGGCTGATGACACCTTGATTCTTTGATCTGTGAACTGTGTGACAGGCTTGCAAACGGATAGTTTATTATCTGGGAGGTGAATAGCAAAGTCCTACAGCGTTTCACAGGGTTAATATGTATAAAACAGCCATTTAGATGTGTGCTAGGAATAGAGCGTGGGAGGAGTTTGCTTCAGCGTGCAAGGAAGTTGTACGTGCGTCTGTGTCTATATGTATGTCTATGCGTATGTGCTCGTGTGGAGCACTGCGCAGTACCCAGCTGGTCACAACAGCTGCAACTGGGAAGATCTGCACCGAAGCTGACCATGGAACTGCCAAATCCTCTTAATTCACCTTCTGATGACACTGAAGGTGGCCCAAGCCCGATTGGGACCTTGTTCTTATTTTCACGGAGGATCGCTATCGTTACACTCCATTTAAATTCAGGAATAAGCATCTCATGACGCCATGCTCCACTGCATCGGAACTGTACGAGCAAGGCGGTATTGCAGAGAGAGACAGAAACAGAGGAAGGAAGAGAATTCCCAGGCTGAGAAGAAAAAGAGAAACTATCTGGTTTTGTTGTCTGTGGGTTGATTTTTTTTTTTTAAAGAAATCTACAGCTCGAAGGTATTGGAGTAATATTTCTGTAATCTTTGTCTCGACAGCAATAAATTTATTTGTATCAACAGCAGAGCCAGATAAATCTGCTGTTGTTCTTACAGGGGTCTGTAGTTTCATGGATCACATAGGGAATTCCAAAGAGCAACAATCTTTGTGTCACCTGACATTATATAAGCTTAGTCGTCCAAGACAAATAACTCATCTTTGAAAGAAGCGTACATCTCACCTAAGCTCATTTAAGTGGGCAGTCTTTCCTCAGGTGCAGATACTTGATTTCTTTTCTTTCAGTCATTTTTGAAAATATGTTTGGCATGCAATGTACTATTGATATGTGCTATTTTTATTTAGTTACTTTTTCTGGGTTTTTTTAAGAGGTTTCTTGTTATTAGACACAAGTAAATATGAAACTGTAAAATCACAATTATTGATTCAGGGATAGCAAAGACCTTTGAAAACATGTTGGTATGCGACGAGTACAGGCAGACTACCTGTATTTTTGCATCATCATTACTCCACATCCACGTAAGTGTGGAACAGTCAAAAGGTAATAGTTGGAAATAAAACCGATGAAAATGTTGCTCAGATAAATTGATTCTAGTATAAGAAAGTATAAGGGACTTGCTTATTCCAAATTATGTTTTTCTTGAAGCAAAAAAGAAATAGTTAATTGAAGTGGCCAGTTACAACTGTATACAAAAATATTTTTTAAAGAAAAATACACTTACAATGAAAATCAAGGGGGAAAAGATCTTAATCTTTAGCTGCATGAAAATAAAACTGTGAAATATTCAAAATTACATTACTGAAGATAATTCAGTGATTAAAAACCTGAAATGAGAAAAAAAGTAGAACGACAACTTTGCTTGCCTGATATGATAATTAGGCAATAAGATATATTTTACTGCGAGTTAATTTCCTCATCCCACTTTAGAAGTACAATACAGCTCTGGCAAAGTAACATCTTTATGGTCCTATGGATTGACATCACAAAGCCATGGTCTTCTTTTGAAATCTATGGAACTGTGATAAATCTTCATGGCTCTGTATTCTAAAAGAAGAAAGGATTAAAGGCAGATTTTCAAGAGCGGTATATTACCTCCTCTATACTATTTGAAGATGAAAGGATTGAATTATGGTGGGCTAGCTGTTATCATTTTTTCTTGGGATTAATAATTAAATAGAATTCATAGTAACAGGAAAATAGTGTTACGGTATAAAGGTTTAAACAATGGAAAACTGATTAAACCATTGGGTTTAGAGACGGAATTATAGGCATTAAGTCTAAATATTATATGTAGAAAATCTTCATTTAAGTTATATGTTTTCTTAATTGTATCCCACATCATCACCAGAGAGAATCATAGCAAAATAACCATCCTTACAGAAGTGTCTTTGTTTCTTGATAAATAATGTCAGATGAATTTTAAAAGACACCAACTGTCATTCACAGATGCAGATCATGGTTTATATGGTTGAGCTGCCATTCTCTAAGAAGGGCATCTGTGATTCATACTGCTCTCCTTATAGATCCAGGAATTCTATTGTCTCTGGTAACAACTGGAGAAATTAAAACCCAATTAGGAACAGAGGCTGCTTGATGCAAAACAATAAGTGTGTTTTGGATTGCAAGGACTGGTAGAAGAAAATATGTTTTTTCAGAGATAAAAATGGGCAGATCAGGGGTCCTCCCTTGCTTGTTCACGTGTTTTTCAAGTTAATTAGGAAATATTTCATACATGTAGGTTTCTGGGATTGTTCTGGAAGGGGAGAGAAATAATATGATTTCTGTGGATATGAGCATTGATGGCCATCATTTAGCCAGCAAGAAGTTCCACTCAGTTGATTTCCAAGGTCCAATTCAACAGCTTAGCAGACCTTTATGTATTCTTGGACTCCTAGGTTGAACATAGCTTTCTGTCTCCAGGTTTATTAAAGGTAAAAATTCACAATGAGGAAATACATTCGTCATCATTATAAATATTTTAAATTTAAGCCCTCTTCATATTCTATGCCTGTTTATCTTTGTAAAAGGCTGTCTTTGATGTGTATTCAGGAGCAAAATTTTGGTGAAATCCTTTGATTAAAATACTGTGGCTAGAGTTTTTTATTATGTTTTGTTTTCCTTAGTTTCTTTTTCTTTTTCCCTTTTTTCTCGGAATTCATAATTTAGTTTAATTCTTCTCATTTGGCACAAAGAGTGGATGCCAGTAGCTATTATCCTCCCTTATTTATTGGTGTATCAGAGACTAGAATTTCAAGCAGAGGCAATGATTTTCCCTAAATATTGACAGAAGAATAGACTGGCTCCATTATTAAGTAATACTTCATACATTCAAAGCAGGCTAAAGTTAATCTAACTTTAACAGGTCTCAGTAAAGCCAAATTAATGTTGTATGCCAGATTCCTTTTATAAAGTCATTGAAAGTTAACATGATTTTTTATGTAGTACTATTCCTTCTATAGAAAAAAAATAAAGGAACAAATACAAAGTAGAATTTAATTACCCCATGTAAATACATACGGAAATAAAGTGATACAATGTATTGACTATAATATGTTTAACAGTCTATTATCAATACATATAAAGTACCTTGAAAATTAAAGTAAATCACACTAAGGATGCAACTGTCAAAGATTTGAATGTAACAATTTTACAATATTTTAAATAGACCTATAAACTTGCTGCCTCTTTCAGATCTAGGCTTGCAAATAAAGGCTCACGTAACAAATCATCCTCTCACATAAGCCTATTGGTCCATTGCTGGTTTTCTTCCTAAGCTAGTGACATTAGATTTACAGGGAGTTCAAAGGATTCTAAATAGGCATGAAGAAACTGTCTGAAGAGTCTTCAAGGTCAGGCAATGGGGATGAACAGACTCTCCTTGATCTAAAAGTAAAGCCAAAACCACTCTCATACATTCAGAATTAACACTCCAGTTCTTCATTATGCTTGTGAACTATCCACACATAGGAGAAAGTTGAGGGTCTTACCCAGATAGTCAATTTGTTCCAGCCCACATCTTTATTTCAGCTGAAGAAACCTATTATGAGCTCAAACAACAACCTTCCTAGTTGAAAACACATGTAACATTTTAGTAAGCTAGATCTATGTCAGGTAGGTCATGAACCTTTATTGTATTCCTGTGGTAAATAACATAAGCAAGCAGAAAAGCTGTTGACCGCTTGTAGTGAACTGGCTCCCCTATTTCAGTTTGAAGACAGTTTAAATGAAGCAAAAAAGGTAAAGCTTGCATAAAGCTGCAGAAGCCACAACAAATTGATTTTTCCCACTGCTTTTGTTACCTCATGGAACTTCCACAATCTAAGAGCCAAACATAGCTCTAGCTGAGATCTTTCCTTTTATTTTAAGAATATAAAATTACCACAAAATATCTTGCACATACCCAATGTCTAAACAATTAGCTGGGTAAACACTTTGATAAAGCAACAAAATAAATATTTTTCTGCTTGTATTTGTTGTTCATTTGTTTGCAGTAGCATTTTGTCATCTTCCAACTCACTGAGTAAGCAGTTTATGTAGAGTTCTGTTGAACATGTTGAACAGATTGCGCTTCTCAAAGGATTATCCATTTCATACCTGAAAGTATTACACAAAGGCTTATAATTAAGGGCGTGATTTGTGAAGCTAGGCCAGCAAAAACCTTATAAATCCCTGGCATCTGCAAGCTTGTGTGTCATACTTCCTTCAGAAATGTGGGATATATCTCCAGTCCAACTTTCCTTCTTGGACTTTCTTAGATTATTTAGAGCTATCTCGGGTGTCTATATCCTGCTTTGATATCTGCAGTACAGTCATATTCTCAGGAAATATCTATATTGCAATCAGAAGTGTGACATCTACATGCATAAGCACACCTGTGACAGCTTTTCCTAGTTCGCACAAATACCAGAAGAAACGCTGCAGCATTGCAGAACTGACTGTATTTGTTCTCCTGAGCCACTGGCTATTTAAATGCCTGGCCCACCTTTTTCACTTGCATCTTGTATTTGACTTAAAATGGCTGAATATACATGGATTTTGAACATATATGCTATAGCTGCACTTGCACATTTAGTATGACTTTAATCTCAATTCAAAATTCACTAGAAATATGCACCTCCAACTGTCAGTTCATATCATCCTGAAATTTGAAAGACAAAGACTTAAACACTGTCTGCAAGGTTTCTTACCTCCAGCAATTGCAAGGTGAAGATGATTAGCGAAGATGATTAACATAGATGGTTAGCTTGACCCAACTGCCTTACTTTCATTTGGATAAAGTTAGATAAAGTGAATTGCATCCTGAATGATTAGTTTATTTCTTTGCTGGGCTGAGTATTGCAGATGATAAGGTTAATCAGAAAAAAATTGATTTCCACTGGTCAGATGGGGATAGTCTTGCTTTTATCACCAGTGTTCACAATTACTTACTGCCTTAAATGGAGCCATAACTTCAGCTCGTGCATCCAACACAAAAGAACAAAATGTTTGTTTCCATCTGGATCCGTTCCTTTCTCTGATAATACACATACATCTACTTCTACAAAGAAAAAGTATTGAGAAATCCTAGGAGGACGAGAGGAAAGGGAGGATTGCTTCTGTTTTCAACTGCACGCACATATGGTAGAACAAAGTGACTATATAACCATGGTCTCAAAAACACTCCGTTGGCATTCCCTCTTGGCTAATTTCAGTGTTCCAGCAGTGAGTATGTTGTTTGCTGTGAATCCCAGCCGAGGATTCTGGCTCTCCTTCATTTACTACCATGGAAACTTCAGAGCCCTAAGTCAGGATTGTAAATTCCAAGTCCAGAGAAGGCACCTGTCTTTCAAGCACCACAGCACTGAGCAACATGATTTCACAGCACCTTTATTGAACCTGAGCCCTGCAACAACCACGCCTACCCTTCTGAGTTGTTGCTGATGTGGGATAGGATCCAGCCTTGGCACACTTGTGTTGCTGAACTTCCTAAATGAGGATGCCAAGTCATCACTGCTCCTAGTTTTACATTTTTCCAATGAAGATCCAGACACTGTTTTCCTTTTGGCAGAAAAATCCTTTGGAATATCTCTCTGAACCCCAGAACAGTTCCTCTGAGAGCTCTCACGGCTGCACATGAACATTTCCCAACAGTCTCCCACCTCTCCCTGTCAGCTCTCTGAACTACAGTTGCACTTTTTAAGGAGGTACAGTTAGGCACTCATGCAGAAAGGGAGCCTGAGTGCAGAAAGATGTTAAGGCTGTACAAAGAAATATATCTGTCTGATCATTCACAATGACCCCAAGCATACATACATATGATCTAAAAATGGAACTAAAATTTGATAGAAAGGGGGGTTCTGTTGCAGAGTTCATTTCTTTTTTCCCCACCCCCTCTTCTCTGGGAAATTTTTGCTGCAATAGAGGGGCATATGTTCTTTCCTCTCTGTTTGAAGTGACATTATGTTTCAAGAAATGAAAATTCTGGAACTTTGCTGATCTGAGATTTTGTTTAATACATTCCCACTTTTAACAAATCTGATTTTTTTTTATTATGGAAAAAAACATTACTTTGTCTTAGCAAGTCAAGTGTGATAGTCACCCCAGCCATAGAAATTATTTTTCAGAATTTACAGAAGCTGTTTTAAAAAGTAAACTTGTAATTACATCACTGAAGCAATTTAATAGAGTAATCACGTATACCAAGCATATTTTGAGTGAGTGCGCAGAAACATTTAATCTGGAATGATTTACAGGAAGACCAAATTTAATTTTTTGCTTCCAATGCAGTGGTCTATAGTCTTAATCTTTGTACTGGCATACGTCAAAATAACAGAAGTTAGTTTTTAAAATTAATAGAAAAACACAAAAATACACATTCCTTCTCCCAATACTCTTACATATGCTTGCAGGTCTTTTATATATGTGCGTGTTTATGCATGTGTTATGTGTACATATGGCAATGAATATAAATGTTTTTGATGGTGGGAATTTAAAAGGAATGTTGTTCATATACAAGAAATATTGATTATGCATGTGTTTGTTAGCATCCATTTGTATGACCTGCAATGCATGAATCAAAGCATTTTAATCTACAAAGATATTTCACGCAACACGGCTTGGTTGCCATAGCATTTATCATGAAAAGTCTAGCCCCGGTTCATTGCTGAATTAAAAATGCATCTCCAAGCAACTTTATATACAGCACAAATTCTGTGATGTATTCCTGTGGCAGGGAACCCATGTGAATACAACAGAGCAGCCATTCCCTCCTCACCAACCATGGATTTTCTGGGTTTTTTTGTAGTGTATTCAGTCATGCCTGGGATGCAGAGAGCAGCAGATCTTCCTCCTTTTATGAAAACGCATCTTTGAATTCTTTTATTCTTTCTGCTTAATTTAGAACTTCATTGAAATTTCTTTTTCTATTGCTTCCTCATCTTCATAGTAGCATCATTATCCTCATTCTCTTACTTTATGTGTGTTCGTTTCAAGTCGGAATCGACACTATATTTTTATATGGCCATCAAAAGTTAAGGACTAGTCAGCTCTCCTCCGACATTTTCAGAAAGACCTGGCAAGCGGGATCACTTCCTTGGTTGTGAGAAAACTTGGTTCAGGGTGTCAGTCTCCCTCAGATTTCTTGTATGATACTTGTTATGGTACTTATGTTCTGTAATGTTGGACAGAGACGTAACACGAAACACCACTGGAGAGAAAAACATTAAAATCTTAATTTCCCTAGAATTTAGGCATAAGAAAGCACATCTACATAAGGAAAGAAAACACAATCCAGAAACAGTCAGGATCGCACTAACTCAGGCCTAGATTTTCATGGTGTATCCCTTCATGTACGTGTTAGAGAAAATTGCAAATACTGTGGGCTGCCATCCAATTCTGAAAAAGTTTGGGCCATGTTCTGTGTCATATAAAAAGCCTTGTAATGAACTTAAATGCAGAGTGATTAACATCTAGAGGATTAGGCATGTTGTAGGTCTGTACTCTTTGTATATCTCGTGTCTCATAAAGGAGGTGGTTCTTTGGCTGCAGGACTGGTTCTGACTTTCACATCCGAAATTCTGTCACCCTGCCTTGTCTGACACTGCAATTTTTAATGCAATTTTTAACGCGTGTGCCTGTCAGTACCAACTGAAATGTGGCAAAAGACCTGTACTGGTGTTTTGTATCACATTATGACACAGGTGACATAATTTTATTTTAAATAGGGAGTTTATATGAAAAATGGTTCTCTATGAGACAAATAAGTCATTGGCCAAAAGATGTGGTTAGGAAGAAGAAGAAAGGACAAAAATTGTCTGAAAAAAGTACTGAAAAAACTGCTCCTTAAACATATTAAGAGTTCATTACACAGATTAGCTGTCTAATAACAACACATGTGCTTTGCCAGAGGTTTAGAAAACTTTTTTCGTCTAAATGGCACAGAATAACATTTTTGAGCGGGGCACAGCATCTTCTGATTATATCAGATGAGACAGTAACAGACATCAGTTTAGAACATTAATTCTGACAGCCACAGTGACTGAGTGATACCTGAAGCTGTTGCACTGAACTAGGCTGTGTTCCTAAATGTAACCTTGTGTGACCTCAGTTAATGTTCTTTTAAAAAAAAAGTTCAAGAAATTTTACTTTCTTCTCTTCTGTTATATGAATGTTGTGGGCAAGCACAGAGCAATGATTTTGAAGTGGACAAGAAGTAGAATAGACACAAATTCAAATTTTATAGTCTACTAGATCAGTATGTTCTATAAGCTATAGGGTATCACAAAAAAATTACACCACTAAAACTGGTGTAAAAGAAAATTGTACCACTAAATTGACACTTCAGAAGAGGTCAAATTCACATGTCCTGCAGAATGTGTCCCAGGAATGTTAAGAAACAGAGGTATCAATAAATTCTGCCTACTCTCTACCTTTTATGATATATTTGGAGCGGGAATATGGACAAAAAAGAAAAACTTGGAGTCTGATTTCTAGGTTGTCAAAGTATATGGTAAATCAGCAGGGGTGATGGAAGTCATGAAAGGAGAAGGAATAATGGAGCAGCAATACAATTGATCTCTTAATTTATATTTTAGAGACTCATCTACATAAAAAGATTATTCTTACTACCCATAATTTTGTCAAAATTACCTCAAATTTTACATTGTCTGCACTTCAAATTGGAAATTGTTGAACAGTCTTTATAATTTGCTAGGGCATTTGCTTTCTTTGAAAAGACACAGTCATTTGTCAAAACTTAATTTTGTATCGCTTTTATTTATCCTAGCTATTGTCTATAAATCAGAGCATACTGATTTATATGAGAACCAGCTAACACTGATATACACCAATAACCTTAAATTAAAAAAAGGAGCAGAGCATGAAAAAATATAGTTAATTACATCAGATCATATCATTAGACCAAGCAGTGCAGGTTCAAACATCCATCCGCACACAGATGGGAAGAAATAAAAATACTAGGTAAGTGAGAAAACAACAATGGAAATAAGACGTAAAAAAAGTTGATGGCACAGTTCCTATTCGGTTCTCTCTTTCACAATGAAGATTAATTTGCATTCTTTCTTTGTGGTTGATTATAAACATGTCATTCTTTCTTCTGACATCATCTTGTCATTTAAAGAGTATCTTTCCAGTAGTCCAAAGAGAGTATGCAAATATAGTGATAGGAACAGAGAAGCAGACCTAAAATATTTGGTGCCAATCATTTGCATTCCAGCTGCACAGTGTCTAAAACACAGTAAACATTTGTTTGGAAATGTTTGTGTGCGCAATCATAAACAATTAAAAATTTTTTTTAAGTAAGCCCACTTGATGAATTGCTTAAAAATAAGTGAGGGGAAAAAATTATAATATCTGCTTAAAATAAAACATTTTCATAAGAGTCAGTTTATCAAAGCTTCTGAAAGAATGAGAAGAAAACATTTTTGCATTCCCTCTAAACTCAGACAAAACTCCTAGTTACGACTTCTGTTCCTCCTTCCAAATCACAAGAAATTAGAAATAAAGACTTCAGATTTATGTAATCTCAGCATCCTACAAACACAATTCCCACTTTATAATCAGTCTTAAACTCAGACCAAATAGTTTTGATGTTTGTTTTTTAAAACATCTGTATTCTTCTTTTACTTTTGTCTTGAAATAGTGAGTGTTCATCATACTATAGCCATGAAAAAGCATATTCTGGCCTAGAGGTTCTAATGATAGTCTGTCTTTGTTGAGTTAAATTGAGTAATAATTACTTCTTAATTTAAAAGATTCGACAGCAATAAAAATGCACACACTGTGAGGAATTGATTACTTTCTTGCATTTTACAGTGATTTTTTTCTGAAGTCTCCATTAGGTGTACATTGTGGGTGGAGGTGACAGGCTGGAGAAATGGGCTGAGTCCAATAGCATGAGGTTTAACAAGTCCAAATGCCGGGTCCTACACTTTGGACACAACAACCCCATGCAGAGCTATAGACTGGGTGCAGAGTGGCTGGAGAGTAGTCAGGCGGAAAGGGACTTAGGAGTGCTGGTGGACAGGAAACTCAACATGAGCCAGCAGTGTGCTCAAGTGGCAAAGAAGGCCAATGGTATCTTGGCCTGCATCAGGAACAGTATGGCCAGCAGGACTAGAGAGGTCATCATCTCCTTATACTCGGCATTGGTCAGGCCGCACCTTGAGTACTGTGTCCAGTTCTGGGCCCCTCAGTTTAAGAAGGATGTTGAGATGCTGGAGTGTGTCCAGAGGAGAGCAACGAGGATGGTGAAGGGGCTGGAGCACAAGCCCTATGAGGAGTGACTGAGGGAGCTGGGGTTGTTTAGCCTGGAGAAGAGGAGGCTCAGGGGAGACCTTATTGCTCTCTACAACTACCTAAAGGGAGGTTGTGGTGAGGCAGGAGTTGGACTCTTCTCTCAGGCGACGAGTGACAGAACGAGAGGACACGGTCTCAAACTTTGCCAGGGGAGTTTTAGAAATTCTTCACTGAGAGGGTAATTGTTCATTGGAATGCGCTGCCTAGGGAGGTGGTCGAGTCACCGTCCCTGAAGGTGTTCAAAGAGAATTTGGATGAGGCACTTAGTGCCATGGTGTAGTTGACAAGTAGAAGTAGGTGTAGGTGTAGGTGTTGGGTCATAGGTTGGACTCGATGATCTCAAAGGTCTTTTCCAACCTTACGATACTGTGATACTGTGATACTGTGGGGATTATACTGATATGGTTTGCTTCTCAGGCTAAGATCCAAACTATTATTGCTTCTATATGAATGTACTGGCGAGGAAACGGGCAATGAAAGTTTTAGCCACATGAGGACCTCGTGATACAAGGCTTAGTAGTCAGGTGACAGCTGTGAAAAGCAACCAACATGCACAGTGATATTTTATGTTCATAGGAGATAAAGACAAATGAGTCAGAATGTATTTGCAGCAAGAATTAGTAATTTATACTTCATATATCAGTGCAACCTTTAGATTCTATCAAAAGGAATGGGCAAAGTATCATTAGATCATTAGATGCCCACCAGTGTGAATCACAGGTGACTCTCTTTAAATGCATGTAAGGTCTAGTTTGAGGTGAGGAAGAATGGGAAAACTATTAATCAGAACAGTTTTACTTCCTTATCCCAAGGATAATATCAAAATTTGTATAAATACTATAATACCTACTTATTTCAATGTCTGCTAAAATCTTGACAGGGTTCCCCCTTGAGGACCTAAGCTCTGTGTCCTTTGACAAAGAAGGGTCAGCTTAAGATGCAGTCATATTATATTACCATTCAAAACACAGCAATACCATTATTTCCTTTGAAAGACAAGAGTTAGGAAGGAGGAAGTTCAAAAAGTATGTCAGAGTTAATGCATGTAGGGGAACATAGATTTTGATTTTTGATCTTGTATATTGTATGCAGCAAAGGTGTTTCCAAGATATTTCTGCACAAGTGTGATGACTTTGCATTAACTTTGTGTTTTCTAAAAAGTCAAAATTAAATGGTTAAATGATAATATTTACATTTTTTTTTATTCAGCAATTTTTTATAATAGATTTGTGTATTCATACAGGAGTAATGAATTATTTCTTTTTATTTTATAAGAAGAAATTAAGCTAGACCTTGGCTATTTTGTCTTCTTTTTCTCCCTATTTTTTCTCCACAGGAAATGTAAAGACCTACACTTGCTTTCAAAATATATAAAAAAATACTATAACACATATTTAGCACAACTACTCCAAAGACGATCTCCCTGACATAAATGTTTGATATGCAGATCATCCTCTATTTCTACAGGCTATACATGAATAAAATCAATTGCACTGATCCAAAACAACACCTGAGTTTCTCTCATCTCATAATATATTTTTTCATGTTTTGATTTACTAAAGCATGGTACCTGATTCAAATAATTCGAACAAAGTTAGGAAACTGTAAAACAAAAGTATGTCATAGAACTTTTCACCATACAAAAAAATCTGGTTTATTGACTTTATTAAACTATTACTTACAATCAAATAGTTTTTCTTAAAATACAATTTCTACCTCAAAAAAACCCTGAATTATCATAAGTTATTCTTCAGTGACTGATTCTCCATTGTGCCTCTGGTCTGGGCCTAGCATGAAAGAAACAAGGTTCTTTTAGACTTTCAGTTTCAGCTCTATGTGGAAAGTCCTGAAATTTCCCCAGTCACCATTAAGGTCTCTTTACTGTCCATGATTCTGAGGCAGAACCTCTCCTGTCTTCTATCAATTTAGTATTTCAGTTTTAGTTCATATTTCTTCTTTCTTTCTTTCTTTCTTTCTTTCTTTCTTTCTTTCTTTCTTTCTTTCTTTCTTTCTTTCTTTCTTTCTTTCTTTCTTTCTTTCTTTCTTTCTTTCTTTCTTTCTTTCTTTCTTTCTTTCTTTCTTTCTTTCTTTCTTTCTTTTCTTTCTTTTCTTTCTTTCTTCTTCAAAAACCACCAGAATAAGAAACATGTGTCATGGCTTTCCTAGTTCGAATTTGATCTTGGAAAAGGAGCAAGATATGCTTGGAAGATGTGAGCTCTTTTCTGATGAGTATTTTGAATCAATGCTTTTTCTACATGCTCTCATCAAAGATTCTGGGCTGAATATTTTTGCAAGTGGAGCAATATAGTTATTCAGTAGATACACTTTCTTCTCATGCACTCAGGAATATTTCTTCTTCCTTTGGACATTAGACTGTTGAACCATTTTTCTTCATGATCTTCTGACTCTGAGAATGTTGAAATGAAATTCAGTAAATATCATCACAGCAGTAACACTAATACTCTCGACGCTTGGGCTTGATGAAACTGTTGGTAGGGAAAGCAGTCCTTCTGTTGGATTTTGCTCACCTACTCCTTCAGCACAACGGACAGATGGCTTCAGTGGTGCTACTGTTGGCCCACAGAAAACTTCATTTCCTGAGATAACAGTGTTCTAAAGGTTGTTATATTAACAGATACCTTTCAGCTTCTCAAAAATCTTTTGTCATTACTCTAAGTTTCTTCTCTATCAACCTTTTATGCTAATCAATCTCAGAATCCTCCGTTTCAACACTTTTGCTAGTCAAGACAACCATAGATCTGAACTCACCTTGTCATAGTCCTTTCACTCAAGGTGGCAGAAACAAACAGAAAATATTCTGACTCAGTAAGTAATCTAAAACACAGAAGAGAACAAGTAGATTTTGGCATGTAACTTGTTAATGTTATCACGTATGTCTGTTCTTGTGTGCTTATATTTACACTACTACAAGACAAACATCTGCAAAAGCTTTTCTTTATAAAGATAATCAGGAATCCATTGGTGAGTTAGGAGTTCTTTTTTCTTCCAGAAGTTTGGGTTGAATCTTTACAAATTACAGTCACAATTCAATAAATGGTCTAAATTCTAATTACATTACCACTTTGGGGTTGAAATTTATTCGATGTAATGATAGTTTGGGGGTGAGCATCATGGGACAACAGTTTCAGTTTGATTTGGGGTAGTTTTTTTATATTTAGTACATCTGTCCTATTGTAGAGATACAGCTGAAGGGAAACTAAGCCTAATGAACCCTTATTTGCACTGGGAAATGAGACTACTTAAAGCCTATGGAACTTCAAAATTTAGGGTCTTTTTTTTTTCTCATTTTTCCCTTCTCATTACTTGTTTCAAACATTTAAATAACTGCAGCTCTTCTGACTGACTTATTTTTTCCAAATTGTGAGTACAGCTATAGGTTGGTAGACTGGTGTTAATGTTTGATTTCTGATACAAACCCATTAACTTCAAGGGTCTTTTGATCAATCTTAGATACATTGTTTTCAAAATCCTCTTTCCGGCAATATGTACTGCATAATTCAGTGCAGTTTTAGAACTGACCCCTGCATCCTCTGCTCATTATTCCTTCCGAACTTAATCTGTTTCCATGCGTGGGTACGTTTTGTCTCTTTCTCTTTATCTCTTTTTCTGTCTAGCACCTTGTCTTACTTGTGACTCTCTTCTAGTTAGTAATCTCTGATGTGGAACCTTGCCAAATTCTGTATTATATCTAAAAAAAATTAACTTATATACCCTGTCAGTGGAATCTTCAAAGAATTCTAATAGGAAATTTAAGCATGATCTTACTGAAGCTTGACTGGAGCTATTCTGGCTGCCTTTAATCAACTATACTTAAGCAGGTAATCTCCTACTGACACCTACCAAGATTTTTCCCCCAAAGCTCATGTTAAACTGCGTGGCTTACACTTTATTGTTTTAGCTCTTAAGACTTGTATTTGTCACTTCTCAGTTTATATCTAGTGAGATTTAAAACATAGCGTTTGACGGGTCACCAAAACCTTAATTTGTTCTTTCATAAAATACATTTATATGTAACAGACTTCCAAACCTGTGAATAGCTTTGGTTCCTGTTGACTGTGTTACTACAGAAGAATTTATAAAAATATGATGTAAGTAACTACACAAACATAAGCATACAATAAACATTTACAACTTATCTAAACGGGCAAGGAAGATTTGGGAGGAGTAGGAAAGAACAAAGTCACAAGATACATCTGTCATAGGTGAGCAACAGATTTGGGGATTCTCCCATGCCTGGAAATAAATAAGTTCTAAGCAGGGATAACCCTCCCATATATATATATATATATATATATATATATATATATATATAAAATCATTGTCTTTACCTGCTTTAGCTTCTTCCTGAAAAAAAATAATCTTTGCTTAAATAGTTCTTTGCATTTCTGCTATATAAACTCTCAGGTTTATAACTGTGTACATATTCTGCTATTTCTTTATCCCCATAATGTACACTGGCATTACTAGAAGAGCTTGGATTATTTTATATTTCAGTTAGCTTGGTTGCAGTGGATAGTTGGAAATTCCATTATAATTTAAAAATTCTTTTCCCCATGAAATAAAATTTACACTGGATAAATCTTGACATGAGCTATATTCACCTGTCCCATGGAATATTATTAAGGTTTCATTTTTCTAATATACTAGTAATTATTTTCGAACCTTATTTGGATGAATATTTGAGGATAGCCCCAGCAGGAGAAAGCAAAAACATCACAGGAAGAAACCTCACATTTTTCCAGGTCAGTATAGGTTTCACCAATGGGCTGTTCCAACAGGAATTTTTTCTTTCTGCTTTTTTTATGATAAATTCCATTCTGGAGCTTACAAATTTTTGCCTTCTAACATGTTATTGCAAAAAAAGTATGCAACCTTTCTTCATATGTTTTCTCAAAAAAAACCCCAAACCTGCCTGAGAAACAGAAAAAGTTTATGTGGTTGAAGAAAAGAAGAAAATTCAAGAAATAATTCCATTCATTCCTTACAGAGGTCAGAGTGGCAGAAATCAATGGGGTTTTAGACCTTTCCGCCTTTAAACAAGCTGGGAAAGTTCGGTATAATCAAAATATGATTAAATTCTATAAAGCTTATGAGAAAACTGAATAGGACAGATCTAACTCTATCTATCGAAATCTCTGACCTGACAATGTATGAGTAGATTCGGAGACTTTACCAACTCTGAACCTGAAACTGCTACAGTAAGATGAGAAAGGAATAAGGAGTATTGGATGTGATAGTTTCACTAGATGTGTTTTGGATAAGAGAAGCATTGATAGAATCTTATCTGACAGCCATTTAAGCCAAAGACAGTACCAAAAAGAATTTGGGAAAGCCATGGATACATGTAATATGAAACTAGGAGGCGGGATAGTGAAGAGGAGCAAGAGTCAAAAAAAGATTGTAACAATTACTAAAGGGTAGCATAGTGTTTTCAGCACAAGGGACCTCTTGGGTGACTGTATTGTGACAAAGTCAACTCAAAAAGGCAACAGAATCTTTATGACTCATCTGTGAGGAAAAATATATGGCAATGCAGTTGACAATGTAAAATAGTCTCCTAACAGACTTGATTAATCAAGACAGAGAAATTGTTCTCTCTGTGAAACAGAAAAAAGAAACCAAGAATCTGGGAAGATTCCTTGAACATAGGCTACTTATGTGTTTGAGCTGTGCCCAGCTCAAAATGGGACGCTCCACAGGTCTTGGTCTTGTGCTCACATTCTGTCCATGAACATTGTAGAGTTACTGAAATTCATATATAGGAAGGAAAAGTCATAGGAAGGAAAATGGATTTGCCTTATTATGATATAACAGATAAGAGCTGGAATATAGCACAATTGCACTGCAACAAAGTTTTGGGTTGAGTTTTTAAAACAAAGCCATTCCAAGTCATTGTTTGATCCTCAGATCAATATTTTTCACGCAGTAGAAGTCAGAGTCCCCGAGGGAATCACAATGTAGTAACTGTTACCAACTCTTAACTTACAGAAACCCTTGTCTGGAAATAATCAACTGTAGCAAGAAATTTTGCAAAGATCACGTGAAGTAGACACTTCAACATTTCAGTGAAAAATTTCTGACAGTTGGAATATTTCAATTCAGCAGTTTGCTTTTTTTATATTACTTTAAAGGTATAGTAGTCATTTGATTAATTACAGAAATATGCTTCTCTCTTTGCTGCTGCTGCCTGTATATTGTATGCTCTGACATCACACTCTTAATACAAAAATGAGTAGACTTTAAATGTCATTTACACCATCTGTAATGTAACTGTGTATATTTCTTCCTTTTCTTAGAGTGCAATAATTCAGTGTTTGACATTACAGACATTCAGGTTAATGCTATGGGTAATGCAAGGTTTTAGAGTTATTTTACTGCTCTGCTTTTTCTTCTCTGTTCATCTTACAGCCCTTACTATTTAAATAGTAAGCTGTTCCCACACAGAGAAGTGCGAAGTGGTTACAAAGATAATGCTGGTTTAGCATTTACAGAAATCTCCAGCAATGCTCTGTGGAGAAAAGGGAAAAATCCAAAAATCTGTTTCCTCAAAGTTTCTCCACATTTGCAAAGTTATTATAGTTTGGAACATTGCCAGCTGAATTCTTGAGCTTCTATATGGCAGATTTAGATGTTCTCAAGTTTTTAATTTTTGAGTATGCCCAGTTATCAAACAATTTTTTGTGAGCTAAGTAGAATAAGTCATGCAGCATATTAAACAGAACAGGAAAAAATAAAAGGAGGTAGCTCACGGTCTATTCCACAAAGAATGTATACCTACAAAATCATCCTGTTCTCTGTGAAAGTACAATGCCACCGCCATCCCCATCACCTGGGTATTCAACCCAACTCAGCCTTACACAATTTCCTTAAGTGGTTCTAAATGTTTCTGGTCAAGTCAATTTTCATGGTAATAAAATCTTTTTCAAATGCCGGTACTTTAAGCAGTTACACCATTTATTCCATAATAAATTGTTTCTTGGAAAATGTTATTTACAAGCTGAGTTTCTTTGCTCTGGGCTGACTGCCACCTCCTTTTGGCTTGCTTCATAGGACTCTGCATTTAAAGATGCCTATAAATTGGTATAAATCTCCTGTAAGACTCTCATACAGCTTTCTACCCAGAAATACAATCTATTTGCCCTCTTCAGCTCCTGAGAAACAGCACACTGCTCAAATACTCATAGAATGTGTCCTTCATTCAACAGAGATAATTAGTTTCAGTTACTTAAACCGAGCAACTATTTCCCTTCAAAGAGGATATTATATTTGCCTAATTGCATTTAAGTGCTAAACACTGTAAAGGATAATGTTTCCCGAGAACGGCATTTTTGGGGATCTTTGCTAGTAGCAGGCTAGCTGCCTGTTACAAAGGTCAATAGAAACCTACAGGCAGATTGAGCAATGGATGAAAATTCACAAATCACTGAGCAAAGGCACATTTTTTTCTCAAATGACTCACAGAGAATCTTTCCCATACGATTCATATACTTATCATATGCACTAAGTAAGCATGAAAGGCAATTTTTTGATGTTTTGTTAAGAAAAAATCAAGATTGAGCTGAGCTAAGTGAGAAAGGTACCAGTCTGCAGATTTCCACAAAAGGCCTACTGAGACATCATCCCCACCAGCCTTTCTATTTTTTTTATATTTTCCTGTCTTAATTAAAGAGCCCTTTCCACCAGCTTGCTACAGCAAGACATTTACAGCGTAGATGCTGCAGTTTCATTACAGTCAGAATAGAGACATGCTGCACAACTTTGCCTTTAATTTTTGGCTAAACAAATAGGCAAACAAACAGTAGACGAAACTAATGGAGAGCTTAATTATATCTATCCATCAAGCCCTAAATTTGTTTCCTTTCAGAATAGCAGGCACTGCCTTAAATCCAAGAGGACTGATGGCAAGATACCAAGTTTAAAATTCTCCCACTGTCATAGGCTGTTTTACTAATTATCCAGATTCCAAGGCAATCATACAACCGTAATCATTCACCTCACGCCTGGAAACATAAGTCTTGTTCTTTTGATGAATATTTATAAGACAGTGTAAAGCAGTCTACTTTCTTTTCCCTTCAGGCAAGACAATTTGGAGTTCATCAATATGTATTACCAAGGACTTTTATAAAAGGCACTTCAAAGGAAATTCATCAGGCATTCCTTTTGTCTTGATTTCTGTTAGACTGATACTTCCTTTTGACAAGTATCAATAAATTATCCTCTGATGGCGAGAAACTTGATGTCTTATTCAGAAACTTCCTCACACAGTGAAGTCTGATCCTTAACATTCCAATGAAATTTTTAGCATCTAGCTTTTAATTTAAGGATAAAGGAGGACAGAAGAAGCAAATGAAGGACAAAATAATCAATGCATTTATACCGTGGTTCTACCACGTTTCACTTTCACAGATGACAAGAATTTGTCAGTTAAGAATTTCCATGATCTACATTCTTTGTTACTTTTTTCGTTTGACTTGTTGACCATATTTGGAATTCCTTAAAAGAAAAATTGAGACTCAGTCCCCAGTGCTCAAACTGAACAATAAGCAAATTAAAACCAGATTAATGCAGATACATCGTGTTGAATGACAGAATGTCTCTGTCCCATTTGATTATTACTTTTCCTCCTTTGGATGGGTTTATGTTTAAGGGAAGAGAGGATGGTACCTTAAAGTGGAATAGAAAAAAAATTCTTTCCTGATTGAAATACTTTAATGTTGGATATTGTTTCCTTTTCCCATTTAAAAGTAACTATAACCTTTGTGTTTAATTATTTACTTATTTTGCCAAATACGCATGCACAAGCAAACTATCACGGAACATACAAAAATTCATAACCTAGTATGTGATGATAAAATACCAGACCATGCAGTAGCTGGGGAAGTAGCTGGGGAAAAATCACACTTTCGCTATTTTTCTGGTTTATTCTTTTAAATAAGAAATGTAATTCTTGTAAGAATACTTTACACGTGTTTGTGTGAGTTGTAATTTTAGCTTTGAAAAGAAAGCAGGCATTCCCACAAGTAAAAGTAAATTCTCAAGCCATGTTGCTCCATAATGAGCCCCCACACCATTATCAGGCCAGTTTCAGTTCTTCGGCAGCAGGAGCAGCAGCCAGAGTTGGCTATTTCAGTCTTCAGTAAAGGGTAAATAGCAAGTGTCCACTGCTTCTGCCATGCCTGGTGTCATCAATGGTATCAATAATGAAAGCATTTTGAAATATAATTTCTTCTCTGAATACAATCCAGGACTGGTGGTCCAGTTTGTGTGTGCACTGGGGAAGGTGAAGGGCAATAATCTTTGTTCTCCTTCTAAAACACATATATTGTGATGAGTACTTCAAAAGTCGTATCCTTTTTTTCAAAATTTCCGAAGGAACCTGGGGGAAATTTCTTCCCCCCTACGGCCATTTACAGAAAAGTGCAGTGAAATTAGCTTGAGCACTCGCAAAAGTTAATTTATCCCATAGACTGAATTTATCTGAACCAAGATGCAAACTGCACAAGAGACTTCTCAAACTCTCAAAAACAGATCAAAAAAAATAGCCAATTTTCCCTTGTCAATAAAGACTTACAGTACAAAAAGGCAGAGATGGCAAAAGACTTAAGGAAGGAACTGCATAGAGCAGCAAGTATATAGAGATGCCCTGAAGATGAACTGACAGTATTTTCATTACTGGATTTTAGTCCTGCAGAAAATATGCTTTTTATCTTCTGAGGGTACGGAGAGACCTTGTAAATCTACAGTAAGTAATAAGAACCTTAAGTAACTGAATATGAATAAAAATATTTAAAGAACATATTTGCTGTCATGAGTAATATTATATGAGCTAGAACTAACTTCTCTGTATTTAGAAAAGAAAGTGACTTGATAGAAGAATGTAATAGAAACTCTGATGGCTGAAATTTTCAGTTGCATACTACTTAAACCGGAAAAAATGTAACATGTCATGGCATAAGAACAAGGTTTACTGTCGCAAATTGGCAAGATGCTGTGCTTTGTTCTCAGCTAAATTGGATTGTTTACCAATGTAAATAGGGGAAAATTATTTTTCTCAGTCTTACTCTGAATAAAGCCCCTTATTTTCCTCATAAATACATAGTTTGTGCCACATAAAGTCCTTAATGTTTAGATTTGAAAAGCTGGTTATTGTGGACATCTAATTAGAATAACTCACTGTCTAAATTATTGTGCTTAATGTGTTACTCTGAATAAATATTTAATATGCTACCTCAGGTGTTCCTGTCTTAGGATTTTGATATCTGTTTCCTAATTATATAAGAGCAATTGTAATGCTGAAGCTTACGCCACAGCCAGTGGAATTTCTAAGAAGTTCAACATGCATTTTAAAATATTCATGCAAGGTTAAACTGTCAAGACTTGTGAAAATTCAGGATGAAAATAGGTAACTATCGCCTCATGCTACTTCTGTTAAATAAGCGCATACTAATAGATGGATGAAACTTCCCTAGGGCTCAGTTTATGACAGGCAACGTTTCTTTCAAGGTTTGATTAGAGAAAAATACTAAAACCAAGAAATGCAAGTAGAGGGAATGACATATGACAGTCAGCCTCTAGGGATATTATCTTCTTGAATTTCTGATGTTCCCAGCATCATGTTTTCAATTCAATGCAGAGTTTTAAGGTGAATAACAAGAAATAACCTCCTTCAGTGACCCTTGAATGAAAACACATATGAATTCCTACATCTTGAAGTTCTCTTTCTCATGCAATTCTCTTTCCTACTACTTCTTTGATATCACGATTTTTACAATGTTTGACATACTCAACTTCAGATGTCAGTGCAGAAGATTTCTATTTCCTCCTGGTTCTTTGCCTACCAGATAGGACATGCTTCAGAGTCTGATTCCACGAGCTGTACAAGTCCAGTCTAAGGAAAATTTTAAACCTAGCTTGACCGTATCAGATACTTCTACTTAATGAAATACTTTAGGTTGTGAATATTTTTGAAGCGACATAACTCTGAGCCTGATAGGGTAGGGACTGAGGGTCATGTTCACTTGATATTTTTCTTTGACAGGTTTACATGTTTACTGTGTAAACAGATTGCAACCTCTAGTGTTTGCCTCTGCTCTCTTCATCCACCAAATATGGATCTGAGCACTGGTAGATAAGCACAATAAACTTGAATGCAATGATATTTAATAGAGCTGTCATTGCATCCTTTTGTGAATTTAACCTGAATGCTTCATAAGGACACCTGCAACAGAGAAAAAAAAAAGGAGTGAGAAGGAAGTAGTACCTATTACACGACTAAATCAATCCCAAGTTAAAGATGAAATCTTGTCTTATTTATTAATTTTATAAAAGTCTTGTCCTGTTATTTAGGCATTCAAAAGTGTTCACACCAGCTGGTATAATTATCTTTCCCACCAAGAAAGGTGTTGAACAAGACCTGGCTATCTTCACAGCTCTGAAAATGCTTGCATTTGAAAGTCATAAAACATATGAAATTTATTATATATGAGTAACAAAAAGCATAAATTATTGCAATTCTAGGAAGTCAAATAAGAAGACAAAGCAAAGAAGATTCAGAAAGCAGAAAGCAGCCAAGTTTGCCACAAGTGATATATTAGAAATGCAGATTAATTGCAAACAAACCTTTTAATTTCTAACAACATTACACAGCATCCTTAATGGTGGTATGATCTTACTATGCTTGAGTTTGTCATGCCGGTACATCTGTAGTCATATGAACTACATCCGGATTATGTGCCATCTACAAACTTCATGCAAATGTAATATACAGCAAATATTAACTCTTCAGCAAACTATTTTAAACATGTTGATTATCTGATTACCTCTACCAAGTCAAATATCTCGAGAGCTTCCCTTGATATTACATTCAAAGTCAGTAAAAGGCTTGCTGACACTAAAAGAATCCACGCTTCAATGAATGCACCAACACACAGATCCACGATATCAGTGCATCCTACCATCACTAGCAGCACAGGACAGGGTGTATAATACTGCTACATAAACTGTGTATCAGTTCTGAAAACTGCAGAAGACTCAAAGAAATTCTTGCTCGTTGCATGTCCATGGTCTACTTATACTTCACATTTAAGCAAAAAAAGCTTTCTTGACATATCTGCAAATCAAATACCTTTCTATGTTTTTTTTTTAAATGGTTTACAAAAAAAATTCCAGAAAAGTATTCTAGATACTTATTTCTGTGCAGACTAGCCATAATACAATATTTTTCAGGAGCTTCAAAAACAACATCTTAGAATGTGCAGGATCCATTCTTTACCTGTCTTTCACCTTGCTTCTGCATACATGCAACTTTTTGTCCTCATCTTCAATATTTTTGATCCTGTTTGGTTTTCCTTCTCAGAACCGGAATTGGGTAAAATGTTTCCTGTCATAGAATAAAATTTAACTACTTGTCAACACTTTTATCCTTTGGACCTATAATTAACAGTGCACTATAAAACAACTGGATCCACACGTGCTCCTAAAACTAAGAGTAAAGTTACTTTCACCCTAAATTGTATGTTCTTTTATTCTTACATAGTTTTAATAATGGTTTGGGTTTTTGTGGGGTTTTTTTTAAACTTTTCTTTACTATAGACATATTAGTTAGACAGTAGGACTGCTGAGCTGCCTTGAAAATACAGTTATGCTTTCTGAGATGGAAAACTACTGTGTGCTATACCTGGTGTATTAATTACATGCTAGTCCAATGATTGATTACACTGTAGAGTGGAAATTGCTCTCAACCCTCTCCCCTTTGAGATTCTGCCACAAACTCATCATTAGAGCACCTGCATTCTCACACAGATATTCAATGATACCATCACCGTTTTTAATCTTCCTGTAATTTTGGGAACATGCTGTACGCTCTCCAAGGTGCAAGAAGGACACGCTGTACCCATTAACCTTTCCATACAATAAGCATTCATTGCATCCAGCAGTCTAACAGAGGCCCAGTCAACTTCTGGGTAGGACCAAGCAACAAAATGCATTTGTTTTGTACAGCGTGCACTATCAGCTGACAACTTGAAAGTCATCTTCCACATGGAGTGAACATAGAGTGAACAAATTAAAGCTCATGTAGTAAATAAATCATCAAGGTAACACCCGTTTGTGTTTGCTAAAGGAATACGGGAACTTTGGATGGTAGAACATGAGGATTTTAAGAGCTGTCTAAGTGACAAACTGTATGGAGTAGACAGATATAAGGAATATATCTTGTAGTGGTGAATTTTCCATTAAAAGTCAATAGAGTGCACAAAGCTGCCAAGCGTTAACTAGCTTACCTTCTGCTCTTTGCAGAAAGGTTAATGGATACAGCACATTTGCTAGCATGACACTGAAAAACAAAGTATGATAAATGGTAAGATCTTCTATTTGTTTTGCACCCTTTTTTAATTTTTACCTTTTTTAAGGCTTGCTCTGTGTTCCCAACACTAGGTATGGCTGTCATGTTAAAGACCTTTGTCCACTGTCCATTCAATACTTCTGAACTTGTGCAGATTATGATTTTTGTCTTTTGCGTTTTCTATTTAAACTGGGGGCTTGTAGATCAGAGATGGATTTCAGAAGTTTCACACAGCAGCTAGCACAAGGAAGCTCTGATTTTTGTTGAGGCTTCAAGGTAAGGCTATGATATAAATAATTATTAATAATTGCATGAGAGTTGTGAAAAAAGCATGTATGCGTGATTGACAGACATCATTTTGATGCAGGTGGAGAAAGAATATAAAAGACTTCAGCAGCCACCCTTTACCTTAATCACATCAATTCCATGTAGTGTGTTAATCCTTTACCTGAAGTGTTAGGATCCAATTCTGCTATTACACACTTAACTCGTTATGGGAACATTTTTCTGAACTCCTGACAGACAATTCATTACAGGCTTTGTCAGCAATGTGTAGGACTAAGCTTTTAAGTTGTGACTTCCAATTTTTTTCTTCTACTCTCTTTATCACTTCTATAAATTGTTCGTAGTATCACTGGACTTAGGACTTTTAAGTGAGTAAATTTAAGGACTGGATACTAGCTGGCGTCTTTTACCAGCTGCATGATCTCACTCAAGAATAGGATTAATTGTTCTACAAAACATGCCAAATAAACAGGCTACAAGATTGCAATCAAAGAAGAAAGTCCCAAGTGTCCAAGGAAACAAAACTGGTTAATAAAACTACCAAATATCTCCATCACATTTTGTGAAAAGTCACAGATGGTTGGTGGTCAGGGTCACTTAGGCATTTCTCACTTGCCCAAATACTTGCAGAAGTGTTATTTAATTACAGAACTTCTCTCTCATCTGTGGTTTATTTAGGGGTCAAACTTATTCCAGTCAAACTAAAATCTTTGGGGTTTTTTTATAGCAAAATTTTGAGAAAAAAAATATTGACCCGTGATCTTCAGGGGATCAGACTAGATGGTCTTTTGTGGCCTGAATATCAGATTATGAATAAGATTGCTCATCTTTTGCACATTTTAATCCTTTGATTTAAGGTTTATAAGAGCAATAATTCCAAGCAGAAAACTCCCAGGTCGGAGTTTCAAGTCATAAACATAAGAATTAATGCAAAAATTGAGTCTCATAGCCATGTAAAATCTCCTTTGGGTTGAGTATTTTCCCCCCTTTTCAAAGCACAAACAACTGTCATCATGCACTAGGTGGCTGCACACACTTCAGAAATCTTGAAAGTGAGGCTTGATTTAAAAAAAAAAAAGTCTTGAGGCTATGCAAGCTTCAAAAATGTCTTAGAGGGTATCTAGCAATACAATGTTCCATTAATTTAATTGCAAGTTTTCATAATAGTTTTTAATAGAAACCAGAAACCGCTTGTTTAGAAATTGTGGCTAATGGGAACCTGAATTTGATGAAACACTTGTAAGTACGGCTTTGTGTCCTTTTCAGGAAACTTGAATTACTAACCCACTAAGAGTTTCAATCTGTGCAAAAAAAAAAGGACATTTTATATGTTCAACTTGTGAAAGATACTGTAGGTTTCAAAGAAAAGCAATACCAAAAGAAACTCAATGCTTTCAAGAGTCTAAATGAAGCTATGAATCCACCTGCATCTGGGGATGATTTTAATAAGCTTTAGCAATGCAATTGTACCTTGGAATTTCTTATTTTCTTAATTCAAGAGAGAGGAATTTCTGAGAGTCTACTATTATGCTGAACCTATTCCATGAAGAAGCCACTAGATATAGAAACAATCCAAGAAAATCAGCTGCAAACATTGGAGAAAAGCCATACGATCACATACTTTTAATGGAATTTTCTGGTATTCTTCCTCTAGGAAGAAAATGGGGAAGTCATTGCTATGAATGTCAAGAACAAAGAGGAAACATGGGAATCAACACAGAAAACAATATAGGACTCTTTCTCTTTTTCAGATAATAGAGATTTCCTTGTGTCTAATTTCTCTCAGTAACATTCTGCAGTTAGGGCATTTTATTGTTATTTTTCTCTTTTGCTATTTTACTCTAAGAGATTAAAATTGTCCATCATTTGAGTTAATTAGGTAAGGCTATTGGGATATTTGAACATCATTCAAATTATATAATTGTTCTACATGTCTGCCCACTGAGTTTTTCACTTGTGCCCTTTTTTCTTATTCATAAAAGCAGTAGTGGCTTGAAATCGAAAAGTAGTTTTTACTGCTTTTACTGTTTGGGTTGGGTTGGGTTGGGTTTGGTTTGGTTTTTTTACTTAAGTCAACAACAAAACTTTTCTGTCTTTATGCAACTGATAGTGTCTTGTTTCTTTTTTTCCTTTTTTTTCCAAAGTGAAAAAGAAATCTACATTTGTTTCCTTTCTGAAGTTAGTATTTCCAAGTTCAGTATAAGTAATTTAAAATACTTCAGGTTTTTATCTAGTTAAAAGGCTCAAGACACATTGCTAAGGATGAAAATTCTCATTGTTTTATCTGGTTAGTAAAACAACTAATTGTGGTCACATTTAAAACAGGAAAAAAAATTGCCTGCTCCCCTTCAAATCCCTAGTGTTTTCACAAGATTTGTCTGCCTTCACCTAATATCATCATCATTTATTTGTTCATTTACTGTAGTAAAAGTAAGCGATAACAAATTGGATTTTAATGTGCTATGCAAAGGTTTTGCTTCTCTGCCTCTGAAGGGGTTGTAGACTTATGATCTCCACTTCAAAAAGGAATTTTTGCACGGTCACCATTTGCATGTTATTTCCTATAAATAAATCTTCACGCCTACTTTTCAAACATTGACGGAAGTTCACACAATATGAAAATTAAAAAGAAGAAGGAGGAACTGAAGTTTTGCTAAAGCTATCCTGTGTACATGGGAAATAGTGTTTCACAAAGTTTTACACAGTGAAAAAGTGTAGACTGGTTTTCATGGAGACCATATCCCTGCCTAATTTCAAATCCCTGCTCTGCAGTGTGGTGACTTTTAAATAAAAGTCTCCAGATTTTTTTTCATGTAGGGAAACAAATCTCTCTTTTCCTTTCCTCCCTCACATCACAGGAAACATCTGGCCCAATTTTTTTGTTGAAATGTTCTGAAGAAAACTTACCCTGAGGTACAGTTCACCAGGAAAATTATTACCCCAGCTCTTAAAGCTTGTTGAAGTAATAGGTTATTGAAAACAATAGCCTAGAGAGGCACAAATCCCACAATGAGGAGAGTAACATGTCATTACTAAATGAATATTATCTATACATGAATCTCTTCAAAGAAAATCAGAAGAGTATTCTTCACTAAGAAAATTTTGTTACTTTAAAGAAAAGGAAGTTTGGTGTGACAAAAAATTTTTGTCTCACAAAATATCTCAAAGTTGATTTCAGTCAATTTAGTGTGCTTAAGACTTGATCTGTAATTAATGATTCTAATGACACCAACTCCTTTTGATGAGCTCTGTTCTTGCTGTTGTGGTAGCATGTCTTTCTCACCTGAAGAAGTAGATCAGGAAGTACATAGTATGAAAGAGACTTTGTCTTAATTATGGATGAACAATCATTCCTTTATTATTGTCCATATCCCCTCAATCTTTGTAATTTCATATTACACTTCCCTGTCCAGGGAGGTGGTGCAGTCGCCATCCCTGTAGGTGTTTAAAAAAAGGGTGGATGAGTTTCTCAGGGACATGGTTTAGTAAGAAGACAGGCACGGTTAGACTCAATCTCACAGGTCTCTTCCAACCTAGTGATTCCATGATTCTATGATATCTTTATTTCTCACTGTTGTCTGGAAACTATGAGTAATTTCAGATAAGCCTTTTTCTGTTGACTGGATAATAAATTAATTTCTAACATTATCATAGATCTAACAACTGTAGATGTTCTTTTCTAAAAAAAAAAAAAAGAGAGAGAGAAATCAACTTTTCCTGCCTAATTCAACGTACAAAGTGGAAAACAATTAGTTCAGTTAACATAACTCATCTGGTAAAAAAAAAAAAAAAAAATACACAAATAAATCATATCCATTTTCCTGCCTGTAGACACTGATGTTTCATTGACATGGAAACTCTTGTTTACAACGGTCTGATGACATTGTTTACAAGTGTTTCATAATGTTATTGACAAGAATAACATTGTTTATATAAGCAGTATCACTGTGTGCAAAACAGTCTTACATCTATGTGTGCTTGCTCATGCAGTATGTGTCTACTTACCGCAGGGTACAGTATTTGATCCATAGCTATCAGCATTCAACTGGCAATTTGATTTAGAAAATATAGCCTGAAAATACCTTCATTTCACTTATATTACTTTTTGACTGCTGCTGTGATTGCTCAGCCAGAGTCCAGCTGTGGATATGTTAAACCCATTCATCAGGCATGAATATTCATCAGAGTGGTATTCTTATTTTCCTCCATATCACTGGGATGGCAGACACAACTGCCAGGTGAGAGGTGTGAATAAACTCTCCAGCTCTCTTGAAAAGTAAAATCCTCCATGCACATACTCAAGCACATCAGGAAGCCCAGTGAATTATGACTGTGCAGTTGAAAGGTAATATCTTCTGTGTCCTCCTGATGCAGCTGTATTCAAGGCACTATTTGTCATGTCAGGGGATCAGTCTGAAAGAAAATGCCAATCCCAAATAATTACCAAATAACAAGCTTCCCAACTCCTAATCTCAGTTTAAAATCATTGAGCTTTTTTAAAGGAATTATTTATGCTTTCTTTTTGCAGACTCAAGTCTTTAGGGACTGAATGGCAAATTTAAACACTCTAGTTTTAAACAGAAGTTGAGACTGATGAGTAATCAGAGGACCAGGAGCTTCAAAAAGCCAGTAAAACACAAAGACTATTAAAACTGAAGCTAAAATGCTGAAACTGTTTCGCAATAAATGTTCATTGTCTTCAGCTGGAATGGGATTAGGCTCCAACCACAAAGGCTCACAAGCCAATTCTGAAGCCCTTACTAATTTCACATAATCATGGAATCACTAGGTTGGACATCATTGAGACCAACTGTACCTGTGTCCTTACTAAACCATGTCCCTAAGAAACTCATCCACCCGTTTTTCAAACACCTCCAGGGATGGTGACTCCACCACCTCCCTGGGCAGCTGTTCCAATTCCTGACCACTCTTTCAGTGAAGAAATTATTCCTAATGTCCAATCTAAACCTTCCCTGGTGCAACTTTTGGCCATTTCCGCTTGTCACTTGTGAGAAGAGACCAGCACCCACCTTGTCACAACCTCCTTTCAGGCAGCTGTAGACAGTGATGCCACATATCCTGTTGAGTTCAAAAGACGACCTAGGGTGAAAACCTGCATCCTGAATTAAGAAATGCAGGGTGGGGCTTACTGCTTCCAGGAGTGCAGTTCCTGGTGCTGCATCATGCATTACATTTCTCAGGGCTGAGTCCTGGCAGCCGGCATAAGCCAGTACAACTGTATTGATTTTGGTGGAGCTACAGTATTTGACATTAACTAAAGATAAGGTCCGTTAACTTCCTATTGTCTCTAGAGCAACTGCCCATAGCTTTGCACTGATACATATTCATATTGTAATGGAATGAATACAAAAATCATTGTCTGGCAATATTCAACAAAATCCACTTTGTGGCAAAAATGTTGTGCGTAGATTCTATGTCATTTTCCTCACAGGTATTTTTTCTATACAAGCCTAGTATAAGAGTTTTCTTGGTACAGTTTTCAACTCCTATTGAATATTTGTCTTAGGAGAAAAAAAAGCAAGTAAGCAAACAGACCAGACACAAAGCTTTAACCACTTTAAAACTTTATCTGCTTTAACAACAATGTGCCTAATGTCACTTACAGATTTTGATTCAGATACAAGAATCTGATATTGGAGGAAAGAATTATGTACCTGGTTCTATTAGAATGAAGTAAAAGCAGGTTAAAAATAAAATACCAGTTTCAGTTAAAACAAACTTAAACTTTTTTAAAAGAATACCTAATGCATTGCCTGATCTTTGCTTGACAGGACAGCTTTACTTGGTCTGTAACTCCATAGCTACATTAGAGACATTTATTTTCTGTCATTATTGTACTTTTTGAAAACATTCAAAAAAGTTCAGTGTCACTTTAAAGAGTTCACAGTATTATCACCAACAATAAAGAGCTACTCTGTTAAACTCTACTGTCCTTCTTCTAAAAGGGAAAAAGCACCTACAAGGATAGACAAGAAATTTTTACTTTCTTTACGTTAGTTGATAATTTTTCTTTTTTTCCTTTTTTTTCCTCTCTTTTATTTTTTTTTTGTTTCTCCCTAAGATTGGTATCCCTTATCCACTAATCTCTTTTCCATTTCCACGGCCCAGGAACTAGTAACCAGAACTAAGAGAATAATCCCTTTTTTGAATTATTATTTTATTCTAGCCGTGTGGCAAACAAAAGAAGGGGAAAAAACAGAACAATCTTTTCCTCGGTTTTCTTTCCTTCCTTAAAACAATAAAAACCATGCCTTTCAATTAACACAAAAATCTTAATTTGAGCATCTCTTTAAAAAAAATTAAGAAAGAGCATCTGACTGCTTAAGTATTCTGACATAATTTTTCACAATCACTTCCAAAGAAGTTGTATAATTTTGTATATATGATTAAAATTCCATGAGAATACAGAAATCTGTTTCTGAATTAAATTTACTAACCGGTCATTGTCTGTCTTTCCTTCAATGATTATATAAATATTTAGAGTTAAGCAAACGCCACACCAAAAATGGGCTGGGAAGATTCCCGCTCCAGCGTTTCCAAAGAGGTGTGTCTGGCATATACCAGCATTTCCCTTCATGGGAACAATATGTTTCATGCACCAGGAGGTTACAATATGAAGAGACATAGGCTAACAGTAGCTTTCAGCTTTAGCTTTGCCCTGGTTTAGCTTTGTCCTGCAGCTAAATAGTACACAGTTGCTGTCTCACCGGTCCCCACTCAGTGGGATAGGATGGAGAATTAGAAAAGGAAATGAAAACTCTTGGGTTGCCATAAAACGAGTTGTAATAGAAAAATAAAAGAATAATGACAATAATAATATATAAAACAATGAATTCAAATACAAAGATCATCCTCCCGATGATTAGCCCATTCACAGCAGCAATTTCAATGAGTGCAGCAATAGCAGTCACTGCATATATCATAGCGACTGAGGCAACAGCAGCAAATACGGAGATCACGAACACAGCAGTAGTAGAAAGTGGAGCACTGAATGCGGAACTCGGCTCATCTGCTATCCTCTAGCCAAATTCCCATTTTTATACAAAGCATAATGTTACTGTATGGAATATCCCACTGGCCAGTTTGGATTAGCTGTCCTGGCTCTGCACATGCACTCTAGCAAATCATGGGAAGCTGAAAACTCCTTGATTTCTGCGGCAGGTTTTTCTACACGGCTGAGATTTAGCAGCAATTTAGAATGTATTAATAGAGGTAGACTATAAGGTAGGGCCCTTAGCAGTAATTAATCATTAGCCAATTTAATATATAAGAAGATGATTAAAAGAGGCTTCATATGATCAAAGCAGCATGTTAATTACAGATTCAAAGATTATAAGATTCACTTTGACTTACTACACAGTATCCTAAATCAAAATGCACAAATACAAGTATGGAAATGGATACACTCACGCGTAGGCATATGAATATTCACATAAATAGCAACATTTATGTATCCACACCTACAAAGCCATAAGTGTATGTTTAAATATACAGATAGATAGTCAGAGAGATTATCCTACAGTTAAAATTTCCTCCTTCTTGTATTTAGTGAGAATACTTGATACGATGTGACATTACTCAATAGGCAATAGCTGAGCCTGAAGTAGTTACCATTGCCTTGGCCTTTCTATCTGCGTTGTCAGGAGACAATACGCGCACAGTCCTGAGAGGCATTCCAGCTCAAGAGGAGATACTGGTCACAGCCTGCTGCCCCAGAGAAGAGCTCAAAGGACTTTCCATGAGATCACTTACTCATCAAATCTGAGATGATTGTCTTCGGTCAGTATTTTTCCACTTTGGTCATAGTTCTGACGAGGCTTTTCTGATACTTTCCACCAATTGCACAGTTCTGGTTATCTGTCCCTTGGGCCACGATCCAAGTAGCAGGCATACCAGAAGGAAATTTCTCTCCCAAGGCATGCCTGGCTTTCCCTGGATTGTCGAATAACCCAGCAGGGGAGATCTCTTCACACTTAGGCAGTGATCCAGGTAGCAAGTGTACCTGGCGGTCAGGAATTGAATTCTCTCCTAAGGCGTGCCTGGTTTTCCCTGTATTAGCAAATAGCCCAGAGAGGAGAACATCAAACTAAGTGGCCCGAGAAGGTGTTGCATGACCACAATTTCTTAGCAGCAGCTGAAGGCATCAGTGTTTTATCAACATTCTCCTTACACTAAATTAAAAAAATAGCAGCTGCTGGGAAAAAAATTAACTCTATCCCAAACGAGCATTAACATTACCTGGCAATAAATAAAATGATACGTGATACCAATGTTATTCTTATACTAACTCCAAAACACAGCAGCTGCTGGGAAGAAAATTGACTCTGTCCAAACTGAAACTAGGACAGTTTCCATCATGTAGCTAGTGCACAATGAAGAATTAAACTGTGATTTGTCTCAGTTGTTTGGGGCATGTGTAAGGGTGTGTATATATATGTATGTAAGCATAAAGATACACGATTGAGTAAAGTAGGATGAATCTTGGGTCCTGTGGGATGAATTGCACCCACATGCTTTCAAGGTAGCTGTAGACAAGGCTTGGAAAGTATGAGATATTGATGCCATACAGGAAGATTGAGACAATAGTCATATTTAAAAAATGTCACTTAGACAGTCCGAGATAAAATTAAATCTACTCCAATCTGGAAGACAAAGCAAATGGTGTGGGCTTCAACTTGGATCTCTCTCATCATAGCAGATAGTTTTAGTTGTCAGAGTATAGCAAATTCCCAAATATTTTTCTGTCAGTTCCTCTTGCTATACTATGTACTAAATATGAGGTAATAAACCAGCATGTTAGTGATCCTCTAGTTTGCTAGGCCATGTTATGAAACTGGTACCCATGTACTCAGATGCTCTAAGTAGGGCAAGGATGTGCACTTTTTTTCTAACCTATGAGCTCTGGTGTAAGCTACACAAAGTACTCTTGGTTTGTTGAGAACTGAGCCCTGACTTTATTTGGTTCAAACTATTTGGAGATGACTGGAACTGTATTTCTGGGTAGAGTGGGCAAGAAGATATCAAACTGTAAACTAAAATACTAGCACTGTAGTTTAGGGAGCTCAGTTAAAATTTTTGAATCTACAGAAGATCCATTTCCAAAAGAATTTTGCTTACAGAGTATCATTAATCCTACTGAAAGCAAAAGAGACTTAGGCTAGATTGATTTCGGTGGGAGTTAGTCACTTTGAAAATCTCATTAGAGTACCTGTCCACAACTTTACACTCCCAACTTAAATGTTTTTAACATTTGACTACTAAGTCCATTTTCAAAATGAAGGTTTAGGCTTTGAAACTTAGATTGGTAAAGACATTTTTTTTCTTCAAATGACTTCAGTGGAAATGAGGTACCTAGACACCTTTCAAAATTCTTACTAACAATGTTAAACTGGTTAAGTAACAAAAAGGATTTGTAACATTTGAGATTATATAGTGTGTTTACTTCACTATTACTTTTCCCACTTCGCAGTAAAACCAATAATCTCTTCAAAATTAAGGCATTCTTTCCCATGTTTCTGTACTAAAAAGACATACTGTGCTAATGCAGGAAGGACAGAAAGAAATGTACTTATCGGGAGAATTGCATGGAATCTCAGAGCAGTGAGCTTGGCCATCTCATCTGACAAGTTATCAAGTGAAGTAGCTCAGAAGCACATCACAAATCAAACGTGCCTTGGCTATAAAAGTTCAGAATCAGCATGCAGTACCACTGCATGACACGTTGAGCAGCTCAGAGCAATAGGCTATGCCATCACGTTGCAGGGGTTCCCACATATATAGACATTTCTCTCAATTTTTGTTTAGGGTAGAAGGGGGAAAAAAAAAGGGGTGGAGAGGAAAGAAGAATGGATCAGGGTTCAGTGTTCAAACATAATTCCAGGTCAGGGTGCACATTTTGCATATGACCTGATCACTCAAGAGATGCATTAATTTGAGTTCGAGATTGCTTGTTTATGGTATTTGTAGGAGGATTTATGTTTAATGTAGGATTTCTGTAAAATGCTTTGTGGTCTCCTCAGTTTCTTTTGGAAAATAATAACTAGATTGAATGGAGCACTTTAGAAGATATTTCATTTCTTGGCTTTTAGAATCAATATTTTTCACAATGTCATGAATATGTTTTGTAGAAGCCTTGGCAGCTATTTTTGTTCATTGTAATTGTGGCTATAGGTGAAGATGGAGTGCCTTTGTCTCATTATTAAGAGCTTAGTAGCCCTGAGCTAAAGGCTGCAATTCTTCATGTCACCACTGTGGTGGCAAATAAGATTTTCTATTTAGTTTCTAGTAACCTCATTTGTCAAGGAGACTGTATTTCAAGTTTATATAGATTTAAGGCAAACAAAAGTGGACAGTTAAATGCTTCTTTTGTTATAAATTGAATTCATCCATTAGCAAAGAATTAAACTAATGGAACATTAACATTGCTGATACGCTGGCCTATTTCAGACTTTGTGTAAAGAAGGTTTGAGAAGTTAATATAAAAGCTAAATCATTTTTTCACTAATGACAGTTTCAGTACACTGCCAGCACACTCTTATACACTGACACGAGTTTCATTCAAAATTACAGATATATTTTCCTCCTTGGATTTTTTTCTCCTTTCTGTTTGCCTTATGTTTTTAATTTGTGTGTGCGTGTGTGTATGTGTGTGAATGCACACAACAATCAGGAGTGTGGGTTATATGAAATCTGTCACATATGCTTGAAAACCTTCACAGAAGAAGTTCTGTTAAAAAAGAGCTATCTGGGGTCTGTCCTCGACATTTTTATGCGGGATTTTTTTCATTATTTTTTCCCTCCTTTGTTTTCTCTATTTTTTCATGGTACTGGTCGAGATAAAAAAAAGGTCATGTTAGCAGATAAGAAATGCTAACTCCCTCTCTATCTTAATATGACATGCCTTCTGCGCTTGGTGACTAACTCTTACTTCTATGGATAGTGTGAGCTAAGGGGGACCGGCTGAAGTTTCTAATCAATGCAAGTGTAGAAATCTGGCTAAGGTGCTTTTGTGCACACTATAGTAGCCAATACGATATTTCAGTTACTACAGATTATCCCGACTGAAACCCGTAACTACTGGGCTTAGCTGCAGGTTTGTGATTTGATGCAATTTAAAATTCAGTGAAAGCATGAAATTGGAAATTACTCGCAAAATGTAATTAACGTAGCCTGCATATCATCCAGTGTCCTGTGTTTTCTTTCCCCTTCTATCACACATATTTCTGTTCCTTTAGGGTCCTTGAGAAGCATTTGAAAAGTTGAGGTAGGACAGTGCTTTTCACATTATGTTCCAAAAGCTAAGGGATTCCCAGAGGTATCTACGTAGAGTAAAGATTTCTGAACACACAAAATTTTGATTACGCATACTGGGAAGTGATGTAAGATTACACAATTATCTTTATTTTACTAAGTTCCTGTTCAGTGCAAACAGTAAAATAAAGTTCCAAATTTTTATAGTGGAGATTATGGTTCTGAAAAAAAGCTGAGTCATAGCTCATCATGGAAAAAAGCTACAATAAGAATCATTGCTTAAGTTATATCAGAGTGTGGAATGATCTTTGATGTTAATCTGAGCACATTCTGGCAGTGCTTGGCTGAAAAAGTTTCCGCAATTACAAATTTATTCTTCCTTTCCTAATAAAATTACTTTCAGTCTTTCAATATGCTCATTCATTCCAATTCAGGAAGAAATATAATGAAACTTTTTAGATAGTGTATATCTTGTTAATTCCTCATTATCTCCAAAAAATACAAAAAAGAACCAAGCTTTAAAAGTTAATATTTGCATTTGATTTTTTTATTTTAGTTTTGCATATTTCTCCAAAGATATTTACTCCTTAAGTTTCACATGATAGAGTGATTATTTCTATACTTTCATTTTTGTTTCTTTTCAGGAACTGAAATATTAATGACTACAAGTTTGAAACTCCACTTTGTCACTTACTAAGCATTTCTGTAATGGAAAGATATTTTATTTTGGTCATTATTATTAAAAATAGTATTTTTTGGCAACAGTAGTCTGAAAATTGAGTGTCAGATGAAGGAAAAATTTTTTTTAGGGTTTCATTGAATTCTGATTTACAAAATGGATCTATTCTTATGTCATTTTGGTAAGGCTCATTGATTTGACAGGAGTAGCATTTCTTTTCCCTTTACACAACAAATAAAATAACAAGAGCAACCAAGTTTTTCACATCCCTTTAGCAATCCACTTTTAAAATATTTAAAAAACCTGAACAAGTTCCCTAGTTATTTTCCAGTAGCAAGAGTTGCTGCTGTTTTGTAGTAGCAGTAACATATCTACTATTTCCACTGCTCCATTTATAACTTTCTATCAGTTTATCTACAAACTCCATATTAAAAAGTCAAGAATAATCTCATAAGGGCACCAAAAATCTTACCTAAACTCATTTTCTTATTACAAAAATGTATAGAGAAACCTGTTCCAATCACAACAAAATAAAGTGAACACTGATTTCTCAATAGATATTTCTTATTTATACATAGTATTCTTATTATTTTGATTTGGTTAATAATGTTACATTCCTCAAAGATTTTCACAGTAGCCACCTGCACTTCCTGTGAAATTCCACAGATTTAATTGGGTTTGTATATGCCGAAGAACCATTATTACTATTTTCGACCATTATCTATTTTTATAGTATAAATAGACTCCCTAAGAATCAAAGATTTCCCTTTCCTAAGCCCTATGATGCCAAGGTACAGAGGAGATCATACAGCTGGTAGGTAGACCTTGCCATCCCTGGGGCTTTACACAGCAGAGTGCTGAGACTTGGTAACTCTTACGTTGCATGGAAAAGTTTAATTCACTGTGGATAAGGAATGCACGGGTTTTACTACTAGACATGGATAGAAGATCATTTACCTGAAATCATAGATTTCAAAGAGGAAGAAAATTTACAGTAGATAAGATAAAAAACCACATTCCTAAGCTGGTCTTTAGCAATAAGAATATTCTGTATCTGCTTTAGTATCTCGGTTAGTTTCTACTTCTCTTTTCTTTGAATTGAAAACTTGCCTATAACCTTATTAAGATGCACTTTCATCGTCAAAAAGATTGGTTCCACATCTGACAATCAAACCAAATCTTTGATGCTGCTCCATCAGTTTTGCTGGCACAAGCATTTGTACCGCCATACAGTAAACAAGATCAGAAGTGTGGTCTAATAGTCTTTATTGAAAGTCAGATAAGATACTTTCTGCTGACAAGAAAGGAGAAGGATCCTTATATGATATATAATTTTTCAAGGACATTCATTGATTCAACAAAATCCTTCAGCACAATCATACATTTATGAATGTTCACATTCTTAGTAGAAATTTAAGTTAAATATTGTCCCATTTATTTCAGTTGACATGACACATACACCTGAAATTAGACGAGTGTTGAAGTTCACTGAAATTATGTCTCATTTTCTGAAATTTTCTTATGATGCAACATCAACATGAAATGGATATTTTGATTAGAGAATTTAGCTGTGACTCTTAGTATTCTACTCTTTGATTCTGATCCAGAATACTAAACCACCATTAGCTAAAAATCTTTTGAAGGATTAGCTATTCAAAGAGACAGAGGAAAACTATATTGTTATAGTAATTTTTAAAATCATTTTGTCACCACAGTACTCTTGCATATTCTAATGTCGGTTTTGTGAGCTATATTAGAGTTACAGTAGCTCTGGGAGCTTTCCTGATCACTTCTCGATGGTCTCTTCCATTAAGCAAGGATTGGTTTACTTGACTGGAAATGAACCCACAATATGTTCAATGTATTTTATGCATATTCTTGGTTGGAAATCTGTTATTATTATAAGGCATCATTTGTATTTCCACTATTTTGAAAGAGTAGATCAGCTATCTAGTCTGCATACTGAATAATTCAAAGAAATGTTCTCTATTAAATATTTAATCTATTCAAAATTATACAGTCCCAATATATATCAGTTAAATGCATACATTTATGGAAGCCCACTTTTATTAAAGCAAATTAAATATTGAATCAAATTTAATAATTAAACTAAATTAGTTAGTAGATCAATTTAACACATAAATTTATGCTACCATACTTGAACAACAGAGGAATAAATAATGAATGGGTTAAAAGTAACCATAATTATCTGCTGCTAGAAATATTTATTTTAAACTCAAGAATTAAGAAAAGTGTACATGTGAACAGATGTATGCTGTATATCTTTTTAAACTAGAAAAGAGGAATTGCCTGCCACTATATCAACCACTATGGGAAAAAAAAGACAGTAAAAAAAATGTAGCGCATATACACTTGGGTTTTAGAAACACATCCATGAGTTATCTAAACTTAATTTAGCAACAAAGACTTATTAGGAGTGCCTTTTCTCAAGCCCCTTTTCCCTTTTATATTTCCAGCCTAAGCTATCATAGAATCACGGAATCATAAGGTTGGAAGAGGTCTTTGACATCATCAAGTCCAACTGTGCCTGTCTCCCTGCTAAACCACGTCCCTAAGAAACTCATCCACCCGTCCTTTAAACACCTCCAGGGATGGTGACTCCAACACCTCCCTGGGCAGCTGTTCCAGTGTCTGACCACCCTTTCAGTGAGGAAATTTTTCCTAATGTCCAGTCTAAACCTCCCCTGGCACAACTTGTGGCCATTTCCTCTCGTCCTATCGCTTGTCACTTGTGAGAAGAGCCCAACACCCACCCCGTCACAACCTCCTTTCAGGCAGTTGTAGACAGTGACGAGGTCTCCCCTCAGCCTCCTCTTCTCTAAATTAAACAACCCCAGCTCCCTCAGCTGCTCCTCGTAGGGCTTATTCTCCAGCCCCCTCACCAGCCTCGTTGCCCTTCTCTGCACACGCTCCAGCCCCTCAATGTCCTTCTTGTAGTGAGGGGGCTGAGAATGATAGAACATGATTGCGAGACTTCTCCTAGGTGTTTATAGAACAGCTCATCGGTCGCTTCATTGTTTGGGTGGCTGATAGCAAATTCCCACCACAATATCTGGGTTACCATGCACACCATTGAGTTTAACCCATAAACACTCTTACATCTATGTACCATTTTATATAAACAACAAAAAAATATTTTTATTAATCTGTTATTTCTATTTCTTCAAAATGAGGGTGGGGAGAGGCTGGAATAAGTTGCCCAGGGAAGTTGTAGCTGCCCCTCCCTGGAAGTGTTCGGTGTCAGGTTGGGTGAGGCCTTGAGCAGTCTGGTCTGGTGGAGGTTCCCCTGGCCATGGCAGGGAAGTCGGAGCTGGATATTGTTTAAGGTCCCTTCCAACCCAAATCATTCTATGATGCTATGATTCCATTATTTCTTTGACAGCAGAGATAATATTACATATTTACTATCACATATGTTAGGACTCTATGTGCACCTGAAAATCATTTAGCAAAAATGGAATCATTAGCTGTGATCTGCTGTAGGCTATTTCACTTGGACCCAAAAAACTTTTTCATTTGAACTGAACACCAAAAAGCCTATTGGTTTGATGTATGACTACTTTTATATAAAACTAATTATGAAATACCTTTATGAAATATGTCTTTCTAGCCCATTTCAAACCGTAGTTCTGCAAGGAATTGACCTTTTTATTATTTACATACAGTGACAATTAAAAGTGTATGACCAGTATAGAAATCTAATATTCTCACTCACTTCACAGATATACAGGATCAATTAAAACCAGAGGTGGATAGCCACATAGGATTGATCTAGATGACCAGTACTTAAACTTTGATAGATAAAGACTCATTTATTATAAGTCGTAATTTAGCCAACCTTGTTAAACGCCTTAACCTAACTATATATATCCTACATGAAAACAATATCAAGGAATAACCAACATTACAGGGAAAAAAATAGGTAAAATTGAGCTAAAATTGAACTATCTGGACAACAAGATCATAAAAAAAATTAACATTAGTATCACAACTTTGGAGTAAATGTATAGGAGAGGGCAGAATGACGAGAACAGAACATTCTTGCTTCAATCAGCAACCAGTAAAACAAAGAAACAAACAGAAATCAATGCAGAAGGAAAAGATCCATTTTAGCCACACTGAGTTTAATGACCAAACAGAATAAAATTCTCCAAAGGCAGGAAGTTCTTACAAATATTTTCACGATACAGATTCTTGTGAGATCTCTGCATAGGGAAGTCCTATGTGTACCGTAATTCCTGAAGCTGACATTTTGTAGCTTTCCTGCAGCAAGAAAATCAAAGAAAAAAGTGCTTGAGAAAAGACCTGTAGCCTAACAATTGACCATATTTCTTTAAAATGTGTGGTAATGCCACCTAAAGCTGTTTGGTCCAGCTTTGCAGTGAGAAAAGAAATAGGACAGTAAGCAATTTGGCATCTGTGACATTGTCTGGTGTTTTCAGTCTGATTACATTTTTGGAATACCTAAAAATACAATTTTACTCATCAGGAGTGCATGTTCTGAAAAAAAAATATCTAGAAAACAAAGTTATTTTAATTATTAGTTACAGCTTATCATAATTGAAAGTTTTCATTGTACAGTTTCATGGCTTTTGCTTCATTAGAGAAATCATAAAATTCTTAAATTAATTTAAGAAATTAAATGAAATTAAGGAATGAAGAAATGCTTGCTTAGTCTCAGTGTACGCCCTATCTGCATGTAAACTGCGCACCCGAGCAATATAGGAACTTTCAACTCAGAATCCATCAAAAGAAAAACGGAGTGAGCAGCTTACTAGTGACTTCCTCTATGGGTGTTTAGTTTGTGGAAGAGGGCCGAGGGGATAAAACAGCATACTCTGGGAAGTTAAAAAGCAACTTTTCACAGCAACTTTTTAAAAAGTATATCATACCACTTTGTTCAACATCTTCATTTTCTGAAGAGGCAAGTATCTGCAAGCTTCAGCGAATATTTGCATATAATATCTGAAGTCCATAAACGAAATCAAATCAGTAGAATTCAGTGTTGTGCTATCCTCAGTGCATCTTCATCTCTCTCTCCTTTTTAAGCTGTACAAACTAGGAGGAAGAGGCAAACATAATCATTATTTTTTGCAGATAAAGTTACAGTACAGTAATGTCAGTACTGATATAGCACTCAGGTTTTGGAAAAAGAAAATTCAACTTTCTCTGTATATTTTTTTATAATGCAAGAGGACAAGAAACTTCAGAATTTTTTGAACTGGTATACTGTTTTCTTCATACTTTTTTCCACTGACAATATAAATAACTGACTTGTTCATGTAAGTCACAGTCTGGTGAGATTTTTAACAGGTTTTGTATGGTAAGAGTGCCTCCATCTCACATAACTCTGAGCTCTTGAAGAGTACAACCTGAGAAAAGGAAGGAGTTCTTTTTCTACATTTAGCTTTCAAGGCATTCAAAGAGCTTCACATTTGCATTTTTAAATAAGTTTAAAATGTGTGTAGAAGCAGCAGTATTTTGACAGAATCTTCAGATTTGAAAATTAGAACAAGTCCAAATGCTAGGAAGAGGCATAAAACAGTGGCCCTTAAATTGCCAGTTCTTCTCTCTGTTTCTCTGCATTCTGCCACATGAATACTTTGCTTTCAAACAGTACAAAATTTGACATACTGCTACGTCATGTCAGTTTCGCTCAGAGGTAAGAGGATGCTAGGACTCTGACTCCTTCCAATCCCTTCTGTGCCTTGGGACCCTCTCCTCCTACTCCAGATACAAAGATGGACTACAAAGAATATTATGGAAAGACTGAGGAATGTCCTCTTGCATACCTTGATCTCAGTAGTTTACTCAATGATGTAAGTAGATTCCGACTCCTCTTTTCTTCCTCCATATGTGATCATACAGCGTGTGTTACAATCAGCTGCCTGTAGAACTGACAGAACAGAATGTGCAGCTCAGATCCAAAGAAATAAAATGGGTAAAATATCTGAATCTGAACACTAATGGGAGTATTTGTATTTTATATGTGTATTGTTTTAAAGTGCGTGAATGTAGATAAATACTTGTGCAGTCTTTTAGTGGAATGAATGAGAGAATGGGAAATGAAAATGCTATAATATGAAAATGTATTTCAATATATTATGTTTTCACAGTAATAGGAACATAAGAATGTGGATATATCAAACCAAACAAAAAACGGCTCCTCTTCCAGCCCCCTGAATTTCCCAGTATTGCCTAAGTTTAGGAGAAATGTCTCATCCAGCAAGAAACTGTGGTGTAAAAATATGTGTTAATGGAATCCTGCAGACCTACGCTAGCTGCTGAACTCACAGCGCCACATCATTGTGAGTGCAGGTGCTAAGCTTTGTTCGAATGAGTTCTTTTCATTTCCTCTGTGGCATTCTCTTCTCTTTTCACTAAAGCCAGCACTTTCTCAATTCCCTTGTCTAGATGACTGTACAGCTTGGGTGTTCAAGCCAAGTAGGGAATTACAGCTTTTAATTTTGAAAAAGCAATTGGGAGGATGATTATCAAATGTTATCTGGGAAAGGAAACATTATGAAATAGATTTCTGCCAACTCCTAGACTTTTTGCAGGTGCACAGGAATGTAAATAGCTCCCTTATGCAGATCTTTGTGCTGTTCTGAGCTGTCACCAATTCTTTCCAAGACTCAAGTGTATGGAGACACCTAAGCAGAGGCTGGCTAGAAGGAAGGTAACAAGAAAGACACTATCTTTTAACTTTGCATCTGTCACATTGCTGAGGAGAGCACTTGGTGAGAACTTTACTTAGTTGAAGAGACATGAGCTAAGCTACCAATATATTCTTTTTATCTTTTGGATGGCATAGAGTATATGATTCACATATTACTATTTTAATACAGACAGCAATGAGATACCAGTGAACTTTACTCAGGCTGGTATTCCTTTCTTCATTTCTCCAGGTTTAAGCCAAGCCTAGAAGTCAAATTTGGAGCATGATTAAGGTACCTGCCTATAGATTAAGCCAACTGCTAACTGTAGTACAAAGTGTCTTTGCTCACAATATAATCAGTGGAGACAAATGTAGTACAGAAAGTAGAAATGAGAGAACAATTCAGCTCACCATAAAGTGAAATTAAATACTGCACTTATGATGAGACTCAGCTACCTAAACATGTTGTTAGTGTCACTTTACATGCTTTGAGTTCCCCCAATGTAAAAAGATCCCAGCTTTTAACTCAAAATACCTCCAAAGGAAATCTACTCCATGCTAATTATTTTTTTAAAAAAAAATACAGTTGTTGGTGAGGAGAGTGTATTTCTCTCCAATGAACACAGGATAAGGAGGTGTCACGTGCAAGTACGTGTGGAGATTCCCATCTTCCTGGGAGATGTAATGCCACGAGAAGGATACTTAAACTTACAGTTCTCAGTGTGAAAAACGGAGCTGTACCCCAATGCACCCTGAAGAAAATAGTTGGAAAATAACTAATCCTAGGGAAAAAAAGGTATTGTCATCTAGCTTCCATGCAATTCACAGAGAGTTCCCCAGGTTGCTACTGGAGGGATGAGGCCAGGTATAACATTTAAGCTTAGTCCCACCTTTAAAACAGTATACTGATATGTTTTACTCAGCAGATTGGGCTTCTGAAAAATGCAGGAGTAGCTTTTTTTAATAAAAATATCAAACAGAAACTGAACTGCCAATAATCTACAAGTCTCAAATGTGACGCAATATGGAACTGCTTTCCTTCAATGGGATCAATTCAGCCTCTTACCCATCTGCCTAGTCATGCCCTGACCTTTAGCCACATGCTTTATTTTCTTTTTAATAGAGAATTGATGAATCCACCTATCTGTTGTTGGATTTGTTGCCCATCAGTTCTGAACAGTAAAGTTCATTACGTATGCACTAAAAATTCAAATAATAAGATATGCCACATATTTCTTTAAAATCAAGACATATACATTCCAGGTAAAATTGCAGTATATAGGATATCTGTGGTTTACAATGTGGTAGAAAACAGCCTCCCAAAGGAACCTAATATAAAGTACAAATCAATAAACATATAAAAACTGTGAAAACCAATATTGAAATATTAGTGTAATGCTAAGTAACAACTAATAGTAAGTAAAATAAAAAAATATTGTAGTAATAGAAATCTCAGTTTCAAAGGTCAAAGTTTCCTATGGAATTAATGTATAGGCATATCCTTCAGTCTTTCCTCATCTAAGGACGTGAACTTGAGTTGAGAGTATGGTTTAATCAAGACTAAACTGTACTGGCCTGATACTGGAAAATTATCACAGACAAATCCTACAGACATAATTGGTCTTCATAAGGCAAGATGATGGGCATTTAAAGTCCTTATCAGAACTGTTTTTCTATACTTCTCTGAATTCAGCTATTAAAAAGACTAGGTTTTTGCCAATTAACTGGGAATGCAGTTATTTCCTATCTTCTGATATGAATCTACTGTCAGGCAGGATTTTTTCTAAGGAAGAGTCAAGAGTCTGCACACATTCATTTCCCAATAGATAGTGGGTTTGTACAAGAGATATGATTAACTGTGGCAACATAAAGATATCTTCAGTCTTAAATAAAACTAGAAACTGGGAGTGTGTCATGGTCTTTTGTCATGTGTGCATTTCAGACATCCTCATCACATTTATATGAGCTAGAAATGATATACTAGACATGAGGTTTTCTACAGCTTTTTTTGTCTTTTATTCTAAGATTCTTCAGTTTAAGTTGCATCTTACTGATAGTGAATTTTGAGTATATAAGTAGGAAATGTACAAAATGTGCAATTTCATACACCAAGTTGACTTGTGATGGCAAATTTAAAGAATATGAATCTTCTGGTAATAGGTTTGCCTGAATAATTTTTCTGGTATTCTATTATTCACTTTCAACACTAGAGATCATCAGTGAGGCATTAAAGATTATTATGTGAACTACTTTGCCTTGAGATCCTCCTGCAACAAGGCTGGTCTAGAATCCAATGGAGGCACTTCAGAAATGTGCCCTCTGGCAAGCTTCAGCGGGCCTCAGGTAACACAGGTCCAAAAATGTATCCAAATTCTCTCTATAAACACATTGTTAGCATGTTCAGTGTACTTATGACTTTATAACCAGTTACGTCCAGCTGTAGAGACCGTGTTTGTTCTCAGCAGTAGACTTAACAAGAAATGCAATTCATTAGAAAAGAAAAATAATAAATCACCCTTCCCCTGGCTGGCAAAGCTGTACCAGAACACTGAGCAGTAGCCTAAGCCTGGCTGGACGACCCAGAAGCAGAGCCATGCATAGAAATAAATGTTTGATTTACCAAAATGATCTCTCTGCCTCAAGTGCCAAGTTCAACACCTTGCAGAAAGGGGAAGGGTGGCCTTTAACTGGCCAAAGCCTCACCTTTTACGCTTTACATGGCCATGTTACTTGACTGAATTTATTGCACATAGCTTCAAATGATTCCTTGTGCTTCAGATATTTGAGTCAATTTGGATCTGTCCTGTAGATACTTATAGCAACAACCGTAAAATCTCATGCAGAAATAACAACATCTTTACATTCCAAACATCATTCTTCATTCACATCTGTCATCTCAGTCTCTTAGCCTTAAGGATGTCACTATCCATCTCTGCACTTCTCTGGACCCCTTTTGGTGTGATGAATTAAGCTCTTCGACCAGACAGATATAGGTTCATGTTGCTGATTAAAATAAAGATGTCTTGATGAGATATAGTTTGTCTCAGGGACAGAAAGAAGCCACAGTTCAATTTCAAGAAGGGGGGACCATTACGGTGGTAATACCTTTAGGGAAGGTGAAAGTGTACGGCTTTCAGCTCTTCCAATCCATGCCACTTGTTATTACTGCTGGATTGGCTATACAGGTCATAAAACAAAGCATCCTTGTCTGTGACAGGCAGGTGAGGTAAAAGTCTTACAGGCTCATGCATTTACAGTTGTTATGAACATTTATTTCTTGATCTTTGACAATTACACAAAGGTTTAGTTAATTAAAGAGCAAGAGAAAACTACAGGAAATACCTTCAATTTCCTTTTTCTTTAACTTTCTCAAAAATCCCCATAATAGTTTTTACATTGAATCAAGTTCCTTAAAAGACATATGGTCACAACAGAAAAATAATTCTAGTCAGTATAGCCCTAAGCAAAGCCCAAAATAATTTGATCATTTCACTGTCATTGAATCATTGTCACTGTATCAGTGTCACTTGAATGTTTCCTTAATATGTCTTAATTATAATCCAAGGCAATGATAAGCTTCTGGGAAAAAGATTTCCATTAAACAGTACTTCCTGGGAAAAGTGGGAAATTGAGAGCTCTCAGCTAGCATTGCGTTTTATTATTCATGTATAATTCTTCTGCACCACTGAACATCTGCTAATAAATTTGATTCAAGTTTCCATGATAAATTTTACCCCTCATCATTTAATCTCTGCATGAGATTTTCATGTGATGAGGATTTATGTTATTTATTTATTGCTGAGAATTCTTATCCTATTTACAATTTAGCCCATAAATTCATCAGGTAAATTAAAGTTGTTTATAAAAAGCCCCCTTCCCAATTTAAAAATCAAATAATAATCCTGATTTAGAAGAGAATTTCTGTAGATTTCCTGGAAGCTAACTGACAGATGGTCACCTTGGCAGTGTGCTGTAGTAGTGCAACTGAACATTTATTAAGAGTTTCTGAGGCAGAAGGTGATCAAGAGCATCAGAAGCTATTACTTCCAACTCTGAGTTTTGTCAATCTTCTTTTCCTTTTTCCTCCACATTTACAGATAAGCTTAAATCCAGATCAAATATAAAAGTTCCTTTGAACAACTGCAGATCTGTCATGTTGATTTGGTGTATGACTTTGTTCCATGTGATATAGTTATTTACCATGTGGTTAGACTGTGGAATTGAGAGTTCAGGTTTTTTAAGTTCATTCTGAGATCTCTCACTGAATCACTCCCTGGCCTTTACGAAGTCACTAAGATCAAGCTTATCAGAAATGATTACAAATGTTTCTGTTTAAGCCAGAAATTTATTTGTACCAAGCCTGAAGCACTCATAGTGAGTGAATCCTCTTACTATGCCTAGCCTTAATCTCTGAATGCATCTCTTAAACTATCTTTACAAATGTAATAAAACTACCTTATTTTGTACAATTATGTGGTATAACACTTGATACTCTCAGAAATGCTTAGTAGAAAGGTCTGGGTATAAAATCAGAATTCCAGGATGATAAAAGAAACTATTACTAAACCAAAAGTAGTGAACTAACAGAAAATGTTGTTTGTCCCCAACACGGTACCGGACATCAGTACACACAGGAAATGAAGGACAAGAAGCGGCAACTGAGATCTGCTTCCCAAAAAGTAAATTAGAAATGGTTAGGCAGGGATACTAATGGGCAAGTTGAAGCAGTCATATACCAGTTAGCAACTCACCCAGAACGGAAATTCCCAAACAAAAAGGAAGAGGATGTTTCCATTCCCTTTACAGCTTCTCTTCCCTTTCCCAAGGGAAAAAAAAATCATGCAAGAATTGCCAACAGAGTTTTGCTTTCATCCTGATTGATTTACTTTATGGATTCTATACCTTTCAATGCAAGATGCCATCCAAGAACCTTGAATATGTTACATGAAATAATCGTGTAATGTTGCTGTGGCTACAGTTCTTACTGCATCTTGAAACAGGAAACGTTAATTATTAGCCTGCACCATTGCCACAGATTTTGCTGTTTGAGGTAGTGCTGAAAAGGTAATGCATGATTTGCCATTTGATTTAGCATATTTCAGGTTTTATTATATTTCTCTGTGTATTTTTATTTTCAGTTCCTCAGGATTTCTTTTGCAAATCTCTTTCCAGACTATTTTACAAAACTGACACTTTTGAAACATGAAAGAAAAAAACCAGTTACATCAGTGGTGACTTTATCCCCGGTTGTCCCTGAGGCAGGCCATTTAAAAAACCTGTCCAGGATACATCTCTACATATGCTTTTTTGTGTTTTCTTAGCAATATATTGCAATAGTTATTATACTATATTATATCTCTCCTTAAGATTACGTGGTTACGGCAATATTATTAATTTCATTTGATTGGACTTGACCCTTTAAACTGTTCTACTCTTCCAAAATTACTACTAGGAGTAAAGTTCTGCAATCATTTGAGATATTATTCATTGTGACTGATTTTCCATTTAATTCTGATTTTGAGATCAAAGCACATTGAACTTAATAATAACTAGCCAGATCAGAAATAATAATAGCAGAGTCTACTGATTTACTTCTGAATCTATTTGTACTTCACAGTGTCCAAAGCAGCTCCACTGATCCTAGAGTCAGCTTTTACATATAGACTGTAGGCATCATATCGCGTTTTGTGTAACGTTAGTAATGTTGCAGATATGGCATAACAGGTCTAGATATAGGCTTTTCATGAACTTTCTTCATTTTTAGTTTAAACAAACTGTTTTACTTTTTGTACCCTACTGTTTCTTTCTGGTGCATAAATACTTCACATTGGTTTGATAACATGTAAATTAAGCATTAACGTATTAACCAACCCACGTTCAATGTTAGCTTCATCAGTTTTTACAATTAAAAGACGTCCACAGAGCTTACTCATCCAGTATTATTTTTCTTCAAGATCCAGGTCAACTCACCAAATGAAACTGCATCTTGGAGGACAGATCTAGTTGTGAGTTTGATTTTCTACTGCCTTACTCCTTTAAGAAATTACATTTATGCAAAGTACAAATATTACTAAATCATAATGATAACATTCTATGTCCAAGTTGGACTTGGGTACATTTTTATCTGTGCAAAGTGATAACTATTCAGATTCCTTCTTCTTCCCTTGATATAGTTACAGGAATAAAGTGAGAAGACTGATTTTCTTAGCAATAGCTTTATAAAATCAGTTTATTGCAAAATGAAATTCTACCACATCATGTCAAGATGGAGGAAAGGTCTACAAATATACCCATATGAAAGATTTTTACATGTTCTCCTCCAATAACATGTTCTCCAAGGACATGCCCTTCTCCAGGACGAATGTTCTCCTCCAAGATTTCTATGATGGTGTTCACAGTCAAGTCAGTTCCTGGCCATTTTGCACTATTTCGGTGGCATAGGGGCTTGAATTGTTTGCAACTGCAATATAATTTGTCCTTGATAGTACAGGAATTAAACATTTCATAGAATGAATCTTTTCTTAAATACAGACAGTGTTGTATTTAAATTTATCAAAAAGTGTCAATGGAGGACTTCTGAGGGAACAGTCCCTTTTATTTATGCATCTGGCATTCTGGAAATAATTTACTTGTAACTACAAGCCGTTCTGGTAAAAATGCAGTGTAAGGAATTTTCTAGACGTAATGATAATGAGGTAATGAAATAGATTGTCTGGGGACACTGTGGATTCTCTCCCACTGGAGGTCTTTAAAGAACAGGTTAAACAAACATCTATTTGGAATATCATAGCATAGACACATCTTTAGCAGGGAAGTGAGAAAAGAACACAATCTCTTTACATAAGATCATAGCTTGCCCCAACACAATACTTCTAAGAAAAAAGAGATTGTAGTTCCACTGCACAAAGTGAGACCAGCTGCATGGACCCTCTCTACAGTTTACTGACAATACCTCCATGTGCAACATGGTTTCTCTAATATGTAGAATGGATAAGCAATAGCAGTAGCTCCATGGATGTGCACTTTATGTAATGCGAAGGATTTTTGCAACATACTGAAGTCCTTGATCTGCACAGGCATCCGGGGAGGCACAGTATCACCGCTCTGAGGTAACAAAGGAAGATTGTTCTGCTCTTATGTCTCTGTCCCCTCTTTTGAAGAGCAGCCTAGCTTGCTGCCCTGCTAGTCAGACTGAATACTGCTTCCACGTTTTAGTCCTAAGTCATTACTGTTATAAAATATGCAAGAGTACATTTGCAATAGCAGTACTCCAGCAAAGTATTCATATGAATAATTAAACTGAAACTAGAGTTGTCAAAAAAAAAGGAGCGAAGTCTATGTTGTTCACTCTTACCTACGCCTTTTCTGTTCACCTGCTGGGGTACTCTCTAATTTGACAAACCACTGTGGGTTCCTGACACTTTCCACTTCCAGGCTCATCCCAGAAGAGCCAGCTTGTGCAGAACAATGAGGCAGGAGCAGAGAGGCTGTCCCACAGCAGCAGCAAGTGAAAAGCAGAGTTGGCTCTTTACTACTTCCACACTGTAGGCACACATAAAACCACTGATGGCGTTACTCGGTATGAAAGAGAGGCTGCAGGTGCTTTCTGAAAGGCTGAGCATGGTGCTAGTGTGATGGAGGGTACACATCCTTTCACAGCTGCAAAGCACAGCCGTAAGTTTTGGTCTGAGGGCAAGTTAAATCCTTTGGGGATTATCGTGATTGTAAAAGCCTAGAGAAGGCAATTCAGGAAAGGTTAATTTGACTCTTGGTGGGGAGAATTCCCTTTCTACTGTCAGAAAAAAAGTAACTAAGTAATCCAGAAGTGTTATGTAGTTTTAAAAATAGTTCAGTTGTCAGTCACTGCTTTCTTCAGCCATCTTGTATTAATGTAGGCTCCTGGGGAAACAGGTTAGTAGGATGGTATAAGTCATAGTCATTTAAAATTGGGCACTTTTAACTGACCGTGATCTGCTCACCAAAGTCCACGACAAATACGTGGTCCATCACAATGGCAATGCCTGAAAGGAGCTACAGGCAACAAGGCAGAGAAGAAACCAAAACACCTTTAAAATCTGTGAAATAATGGCATTTTCCTCCTTCAACCCATTCCAAAACTTCCAGTTATTTTCCCTTATGTCCCATATATATGCTTTCTGCATGCCTTTTAATCACTAACGAAATGGCCTCGGTCAAATGCCTGTAATTCAGACTCACTGCATCAGACCAAGAAGTTTAATTCTTCTCATCAACCAGTGAATCTCAACTCCACCAAAATTTCACTGAAGTCATTGCAGCAGTGAAAATTATGTGAAAGCAGATTCAAGCTCTGTCCCAAGCTACAGATTTATTTACTGTGCACAAACTTTAAGGCATTTATTATTTATGGATACAGACATGTAAAATACTCACTTTCTGTTTATTTTGTGGAAACTGGGCTCAAGTTGTTATCTGCTTGTTCAAATATAATCTATGATTGCATTCAACAAATAATACTAGTGAGATAATTTAGAACAATTTCTTGAAGTTTATTTATCATGAAGAGGCTCATTCTCTTTGACTAGTGCTTTGCAAGCATTTTCCTTAATCTTATCTGATACTTTTGATTTAATTGAGAAAAGTCACTCTAAAAGAATGTCATCTTTCTTGCATGGTTTTGTTCAAAAAAACCCCAAAACCTAATGTAATTAAAACTTTGCTAAGCAAAGGGAAAAAAACTACCAACAACAACACAACGACAACAAACCAATAACAAAAGCAAATCCAGCAAAAACTCTTGAATGCCCTGGCAGAACACCAGAATGTCATGTCTAAATAAAAAATTGCTGCAGTCCACATATAAATAAGTGACCTGTAGATGATCTAATTTTAAAAAATTACATTATGATGGTTTGAGGGGAGGAGGACTAAAGGAAGGAGAGAAGGAAGGAAATGTTCTAACTACCAAAGTATTCATAATTAAATAATTTCACACCAATTTTGTCTCAATTATTTTTAAAGATTTCTGGTTAAAAATGGGTCATGGGCTTAGTGGAACGTCATTGAAGAGGATGTAAAATATCTACTGAAAACTATTTTTGTACCATTAATGTTACAAATAAAAAAATTTCACCTTTCCTTTTAAGCATTTGCTGCACATTATGACATAAAAAGGGAAAACATTCTCAGAGGAATCAGTGGGGATCACTCCACTGCCTGTGCTGTCCACAGAAAATGGAACAAGCCTCTGAACTTGAAGCCACTGGCATCTCTCTCTTTGGCTTTACTCATCAGCAAACTTAGGTCTTTCAAGTCCTCAAAGTTAGTGCCAATAGTGATTTCTGCTGTGCTGTCACCTGTACAGGCCAGTAGTTCTTCTTGGAGGGAGAAGAAAGAACTCCTGCTTAGATTAGATTAAAGCCACGATGCAGAGGAATTGGTATGAGCAGCTTCAAGATACACAAGCCTTTGTCTGCCTTTGTTAACTACAAGACATTTGAATGGCATTAAATAGTTGAATAGTGAGCCAGAACACAGACATACTGATTTTCTTTTTCTTCAGATTCCTAAGAAAAGGTTTTCCCCATCAAAACAGGACCATGAGAAAAGATGCAGAGTAGTTTGTGTGTCATCTGTGTATTAGATTTTTCCTCACATCTTCAATATGGTATGAAAAAGGAAACATGACTGTTCTGTGAGCACAGGGTAAAGATGTCAACATGATTTCCCTTGGAAAGCATCCTCTTATTAAAACAAGTGACTATGGCCAAGAGTTTAGGAAACTAAACACCACTGAAATACAAGGTAAATTTGTCATCCAAGGGCTACAAGAAAAGAATGTAATGAAACAAATTTTCTGACTTAAAATAAGCTCTGAATAACAGAAAACAAAGAAGCTTCTTTAACCATCTTAATGTGTTTACTCTTTGTAATTAGTCTCCCTAAAGCCATGTCAGGTTATTGCTATAAATGATAGTTATGCACAAGGATAGGTGGAAGTATCAGTGTACTTCTCAAGTTCAAAATTTCTCTTTCATTTCCATTCCACTTCAGACAATACAATGTTACACTTAAAAAAAAACTTTATTTCACTATTAAGACTCCAACAGTAAATATACTTTGCTGATCTGGGCAGTGTAAGGATTGAGGTCCTAGAGTGTGGAAATTTTTCTCATGCTTTTTATTTATTTTGTGTTATTATGACATCTTTACCTCTGTTAAGCACAAAGTCTTAGTACTTGCTATACCTAAACAAGTCATGGAAGGGTTAAGGAAATGGCAGGTTTCTATAATGTGCAAACATTGTAGTCCTTGTCAAGTATGACACCCTTTGATGCCCTGGAACTGATTGTACAGTAGATATCCAGCAAATGGACAGACGTATGTCCCCAGAGAGTAATACACCCTTGATCATTTTGCTAAGTTGATTGTTGACAGCAGTGAGATCCAGAAGAATAATGGTCACATCAAAAGATCATTTTCAGTAACATTTCAGTGTGCAGTAATGACTGATTCTGTGCCTGGATTCTGCCTGATTGCATATACAGGGTCAGGTAGTCACCATATGTTCTGCTAACAAACACTGTGCAATCACTCAGGCAGATTACAAAAGCACAGAGAAATAGGAGCTTTCAGAGAGGCAGAAGAATCAAGAAATTCTCCTCAAGAAAAGAAAGAAAAAAAATCCTTCTTTTCTTGCACTTATTTATTTACTTCTCCCCTGCTTTTAGCTATATTTCTTTCCATTGAAAGAAATTCTTTCCTAAATTTTTTTCTTTCAAATACCAGTGTGGGGATTTTCCAACCACTGAAAGCTATTATTTCAATTAGTCTTCTACTGTTAGCTGTGTTCTACTTAGACTGGCAGTTCTAAGAAGCTTTGAAATCAAAAGGCAAGACAGAGAAACAGCTTCCCTATCTACAAACCCTATTTAATTATTTGCCTTTACACAATAGTGTAAACTTCAATAAAACATCGCTTTTTGCTGTTGCCTGGATTGCTGAGGACGACAGTGATTCAGCTGTTTTATCATGTGGCCTGAAGTGTGGTGCCCATGAAGCAACATTACTAACAGGGTGAACACCACCATATTTAGCATTTCTCCCCTCTCCCTTCTCAGAAAGACTAACAATGCAACATTTGTTCCCAGTCATCTTGGTCTTATTACTGGTGAATAGCTCCTTACAATACAAGAGGTCCATTGAAATTACGTGCTCGGGTACATTCGGTGTGAATGATAAAGGCACAAACAGGTATTTATTACTCTTGATAACACTATTTTAAGTCCTTTGTATGTATTTACATGCTGAATTTTCAGAAGTTGACTAATACCACTTAACTTGAAACTCCAACAAAACAAACTCCAGCACGTGAAGTATCTTCCTGAAACTCCTTACATAAAGGGAAATAGGAGTTCTAGGGTACAATACATCTGAAATACTTTAGACAACTCATTTAGGGTGAAATAAACTTCACCTCAGAAACACCTTCTTCTCTTCATTGAAGTCTAATAAGATTATCTCAGGTGTCAGCTTCCACTGCTAAGAGGTCACATGGATCCCACCGCTGCTTTCTAAAAAGATAGGTACATATTGAAAAATAGTGTATCGACCCATCATTCACATGTCAGTTTGAGGGTAAAATAGTTTGTGTTCTGGAGATACTAAGCTCTTTTCATTGATTTTCAGCTTAAATAACTTCAGTCTTCTAAAAAAAAAAAATAAATAAAATTGTATACACAGTTTTCTAAGCCACTTTTTAGTTATAGAGAGAAACAGGGACCACCAAAGGTGATTCAGCACACTTTAAAAATCTCAGTACTTCAGAGAGATAGGATAAGGCACTCTCTTTCTTCACTGACCCAAGATGAGTGGCCAGAATGAGTACACTGAAACCAGAATCCAAATTTTAGATGACTAAAGTTAGACGAGTGACTTATGTGTAAAGGTAAAAACTTAACTGCTCCTTATTTACTTGAGTACTTTCATAAAATTTTGATCAGGAAGCTAATTTTTAGACGTTTCTGGCCCATTACTGAGGGTGATTATGAACCATTTCTGTGAATTGTATTCCCACTTTACACTACCTTCCAATTCCATCAAGGCTTCTAGTATTTATTTGGACTTATAGAATAAACCAGAGGAATGTAGTGCTCCTTAGATTGTAAGTATTATAGAACAAAAATCTGTCTGTATATGCATTTAAGCACATTAAGAGTCTTTCTTTCCTGCTAGGATTCACAGCAATGCTGTTAAGCTGGACATCATCATCATTATGGTGATATCAAAAACTTGTGCACACCATATCCTTTCTGTGAAAATGAGACAACATAGGCAATGTGGGATGTTCTCAGAGCAACAATTAGCCTATCTAAGGGCGTTATTAAAAATATGAAAATAAGAATACATTCACCATCCTAAGTGGTGCATGTGTACGCTCATTCTAAATGGCTGTGCTTAGGAGTAGAGCTTAGACTGTTTCCCCTTCTGATTTCTGTTCTTATCCTGTCATGCTGCTCCTTCTTTTCAGATGACACATAGGAAATTTCTGATGTCAGTTTACTCAGTTTTTAATTTCAAGGTTTAATTTCCTAGTCCAGTCATATTTCTTAAAAAATCTCTCATAATCTACTGCCAAAACTTCTTTTCCCATAAACTCTTTCCTCTTCTGTTCTTTCTGCACCTATTGTTAAGAAATCTATGTCCTAAACATGCAGTTCATTACTGATGAACTCTTTTTCCCACAGCACATTGTTTAAGCACGTTATGCCTATATTAATTATGCATCTATAGAACCTTCTAATTTCACTTAATTTACCTGTTAAGAGTTTTACATATGTATTCAAGCCTGATCTAAAAGCAAAACTGTTACTGATATCATTACATTTTGGAACAATTAGATCAAAAGATGTGTTAGTGCAGGTGCACGTTAGCCAGTTGTCTGCATTAGTAAATAGCATGGCCTGACATGTTACCTACTAATCTGTCAGATGAGAGAGCTGATGACAAAGAAGACCCAAGATCCATACCACATATGTTCCATGGCAGGGGGATTATTTTGGACTAGCTCTCACATGACTAACAGTGAGTGAATGCTTATTTGTGTCTGGAGTGTATTAACTTCATCCATACCTCCATCACATCTTCCAGTTTAGCCTAAGATGAAAGAAAACCAGTTCATGCACTCTGAGATCACTCCACAACAAATGGACCCGACTAGAGAATATCTTAATCTAAAATACCAACAAAGAGCATGCATCTAGAGTGTTATAAGATACTTCTTATTTAAACATTTTTTTTTTAATTTTAGTAGTGGAAGTGAAAGCTGTTTTGAGGGTATTTCATATGCTACTTCAAAACAACCACAGAAATATCTGTAAAGGCACTACCAAGGTGTTTCAAAATAATTTTTAATATTGTGTGGTCAGACAACTTGTTGCAAAATCCACAGAGATTCCTGTAACAGCAAATGCAAGGTTTTTTTCAAAATTCAGCCTGCAGCAAAATTATCTTTCTAGCAATTTGATTCTTGTTACATCCTGTGCATCCAAGTATCTGAAAAGAGAACATTGAAAATCAGGATGATATCAGATTAATATTAACAATCAACAGTGGTCTTAATGGTCAAGAAAAGTGTCATCAGATATATGAGCAATGGCTTTTTTAATTTTTCAAGGCCTGTACCTACATGAATATTGACCACATTTTATAGCATTTCAGGCCCTCATACAGCAACAATTTACATGTATCTTCCACGCTATACTTCTGAATATCCCTAAAAGGCTACTTCAGAGTTTACCTTACATCACAAATATTAAATGTATCAGAATCTATTTCCTCCCCTTCATTTTCTAGTATGCTTTGTTCAAGTTAACTCCATAGATTTCTTCTTGGAAAATACACCATAATCAAAACAAAGGAAAGTGTTTTAATTGAAGCTGAATAAAGGGTCCCTAATATTCAGCATTCATCACAAATTAGATAAGTAACTAAATAAACTAAAATGTAAACTATAATTGTAAATTGTATGTTGAAAATCAGGGAACTTCAGAGAGTGTAAAGAAAGATAATAACATACTGCTCCTGATAACCTCCACCCCTGACAGAACACTGAACTGGTAATTGAATGGTAAGCCTGGTAGAAACTAAAACAAGAGCCAGGTAAATATTCTGAATTTTATGATCAAAACAAATTAAATGCAAATAATAAAATGGGCCGCAACGTGGGAGTGAGAACTGAGAACGCTTTATTGAATAAAAAAGCCAAACAAGCAACTTACACCATTTCTTTCTGTTTTTCTTCTTACTGCATGGGGGTTATAAACTGTGTTGCTATAAAAACACAGGATTCGCAGTAATCCCATGACAAATTTCAGCACGGCCATCATCAGGAATCATGTCTTGTGAATAATGAAATCACAGATTGATTTAGTGTAAATCCACATGCACATTTGTACATGTTCAATCAGAAAGTAGCAATGGTTTGATGCTTGTACTAGAGTGTTTCATGATTTTCTACAAACTAACTCTATTTAGGACAGTATTATTCAGTGCACACACGCTCCCATCGACAGCATCGAAACACCTTACATCAATACAAGACTCAAAAATCCTTAGGCCACAGAGCTATGCCGTTTGCAGTCTTAAAAGGAATATCCATCTATTACAGTAGCTGAGGAAGTGCTTGCCACACATTGACTGTTTCAATCACGGTACTTTGTGTAAAACACATATATATTTTATATATACATATATACATATATGTATATATATACATATATATTTTATGTATACAGATATAGTTACCATTCAATTTGAGTGAGATTAAAGCTTCACAACAGTCACTGAGAACAGATAAAAGCAACAGGAAAAAAAATAAGATTTTCTAATACATGGAATTAATATGTGGAAAGACAAAAATTTTGAGGTAAAAAATATACTAAGAATGCAGGCAAACCATGCAGGCTAGAGCTCAATTACAAAGAAATTACCTCTAGGAGAGTCATACTCCTCAAATATCTGAACAATCAGTTTAAGCAGCCAGCTAAGGTCAAATGGTTCCAAGTAACGTGAAGTAAACAATTAAGCTGTCCTTCAGTATCACAAAATAGTTCTTTGGTTGGAAACATAGCATTGCAGTGAGGTCTTTTTTAACAAGAATTTTGCAGAATCACAGAAGAGACAACAAATCAGCTGCACTATTTTCAGTAACGTTTAGCTACCAATGGTTTCTACCTAACACACACATCCTTAGGCATCTATGCCCTTAGGTGCCTTCACTTCCGTGTACAGAGTTTTAAAGAACCAACTTAACATTGTACTGCGGGTACTCAGTCTTTTGAAGTCCATCACAATCTACAGAGCATGTAACATTTATTTGACCAAATTACACCATCTGAAATCTATGCTCAACACAAGTATAGCTCACATCCCGATAAACTGGAATTGAATAATAAATGTCAAAAATGTGTATGCTGCACAAGCTCTCTTACAGCACCTCTCGCAGAAGATCTACCTGGATGTCTGTACCTAAAATATCTTTTAGCAAAAGCAGCAGTTTTCAGAAAAAAAAAATCATACTATTTATTTGTCCCTTTTTACTATGACAACAAAGATCTTTGGAGTCTGTAAGGGAAAAATTATTTCTAAAGGTGGCAAGGGTCAATCTTGAGGCCAAAGATGAGGTCAGGATTTTGACTAAGAAGGCTGAGTAGACTAGGTAAACTCCAAGCTCCTTAGAGTCTAAGTCAGGGCTAGTGATAGGACAGAGAAAGGTAGATGATTCAGTGTAAAGTAGGAGAATAGTTAGGAATTTGTGAAGAAATGGCTAAATATAGCTAGGGCTTTGGGTACGATTTATTCCTAAAGTGCAGTATGAATCAGAATCCGCCTGTAAGTCTAGATCAAACAGGACATGATGAGCCAAGGTTAGTGTGAGCAATAGCAACAGCCTCTGCTTTGAGGACTGAGGCTAAAAGGAGTTTCTGTGTTGTGTTTAAAGCCAGCTAGGTTGTGATTTGAGCAAGACTGGTCAGATTTTTAATACCGTGGGAAATTTATATGAAAGTATTTTAATTTTTTAAGGATAAAATTCATTGATTGCAAGTCCTATAGACAGATTTCTACCAGTATTAGTCATAGTTTAAATAAGAGCTTGGAGATTTCACAAATTAGAAATTGAATATTAAAAATGTTTGAAATAATATTTCCTGTTCTTGGCACAGCGATTATTAAAAAGATGAGGCCTATATCTAACTTTTGTTCTCTTATTATTGCCTTTTCTTCTGTATAGTTTTCAATTTTGGCTAGGCGTGGACCAAAGATTTATAAAGGTTTACTTCTTCACCTCCCCTCCATAAAGAAAAAAATATATAAGTGAAACCCCAAATACCCAAATCATCACATCCTGAAAGAAAACAGAATGAAGATAAAAGAAAATAAGTCGCTTGCAGAGCTGTGAACGAAACTAATTTTCAAGGCTTCCATCTTGGTGTCATGGCCTTTATTTTCTACTGCTCTTTTAATGGATTTGGAGGCAAAAGCAAAAAAAAAAAAAAGACAAGAAGTACCATAGTTAATTTTTTACACTCTTAGAAATCATAATAATTTAATATGTAGATTTTAATTATGTCCCATTTTTCCACAACACTCTTCACTAAGAAACGTTGACTGATTTTACTACAACACAATTTTTATGAGCTTTCAAACGCTTTTTTAACTCTGTATAGTTGATGCATACGTCTGGCTAAGCCTATTGCCATATCCATAAGGCATTAGCATACTTTGTACAGTTCATTCCAAAGTTCCAATTGAAAAAATGGGATTTGTTTGCATGAAAAGCTAGATAAGAAAACTATGATAATTATTGTTGGTTGTTCTTTGACATATTAACAGTTAACAAAATATGGCTGCATGATATTTTTCCAATATAGGATCTAGAGTTCAGTTTCTTGTAACTTTGCCAAACTTAAAGCCTTTGTGTAAAAATACTGTGGCAGAACTTCAGTTCACAAAAGCCAAAAAATTTCACCAGACGAAAGTAACTAAAGAATGACAACTTATCTCCCTATCACTGCTATGACTTACTACATCATTTCATGTGTGATGCACGCAGTTCATGCATTGCTTTTTAATTAAAATAATATTAAAATATTATTCCATGGTCTTCCAAGGACATGGGAAAGTGGATTTGCAGCTGTCTGGGAAGTCCTAAGATGATTACCTTCAGAACAAACCCACATCTTTCCACAGATAGAATCTGAGCAAAGGCTATTGACTAATGCACAGGACTCTAAGCATCAGAAAAGGACGAAGTCCCACAGAAAAAAAAAGTAATGTGTTCACTTTAATTACAGTGATATGAAATTAACAGATCTTAATTAAAATTGCAGAGGTCACCAGCTTTCTTTAATATTGAAGAGCTTGCCTTTCCAAATCAAGTGTCATCCTTTTCCCATGAGATTTTCTGAGTATGTATTCCAAGACAATATTTTAGTCCTCAAATATTTTACTTATAAAATTTGCAATTTGGAAAAAAGCATTTCCATGAGCATCAGTTCATAAATAATTTTTGTGCTATCTCAGCTAAAAGGATTCTCCATTTGATTGATTTGTATTCCACTGTTATGGTCTCATCTACCTCCTATAATAAAGAGTAATCAAAGTGGATGTACCATGAATTTAAGATCTGTTATCAATGCGCATACTACATCAGTGTATCCCAGCTGAGAGAGTGGAAGGAAAGAAGGGTAAAATGGAGAAAGTTATTGACTTATTATCAGTCACGCTATTTGATTTTACTTTCCCCCCATCCTCAGCAAGCTCCAGGGACTCCGGAAGAACTAATACATGGTCCCCACTAGCTTTTCATCTTTATTCCCACAGTATCTTCTAATGATAGGAACAAGAGGAATTAACTATGAACAGAAAGTTGCAAGTTTAAGAAACATCCCTCAGATGGAAGCTTGTCTCCTCATTTTCAGCAGATACATTTTACTTATATTTGCAACCCAGGGAAACTAAATTCCAAATCCACAGAAAACAGAGAAGAAGGAGATAGGGAATGAGCAGAATAACACAAAGGTTTCTTTGGAAGGAGGAAGTTGTGCATCTTGAACACCTTCTCAGTAGTGTACAGTATCACAGTATCACAGTATCACAAGGCTGGAAATGACCTTTGAGATCACCGAGTCCAGCCTGTGACCCAACACCAACACCCACTCATCATCTACACCATGGCACTAAGTGCCTCATCCAATCTCCCTTTAAACACCTCCATGGACGGTGACTTCACCACCTCCCCAGGCAGCACAATGCAATGGCCAATAACCTTGTCGGTGAAGAATTTCTTCCTAATGTCGATCCTAAACCTCCCCTGGCAAAGCTTGAGACCGTGTCCTCTCGTTCTGTCACTCGTCGCCTGAGAGAAGAGTCCAACTCCTGCCAGACTACAACCTCCCCTCAGGCAGTTGTAGAAAGCAATAAGGTCTCCCCTGAGCCTCCTCTTCTCCAGGCTAAACAACCCAAGCTCCCTCAGTCGCTCCTCATAGGGCTTGTGCTCCAGCCCCTTCACCATCCTCGTTGCTCTCCTCTGGACACACTCCAGCATCTCAACATCCTTCTTAAACTGAGGGGCCCAGAACTGGACACGGTACTCAAGGTGCGGCCTGACCAGTGCCGAGTATAAGGGGATGATGACCTCTCTAGTCCTGTTGGCCACACTGTTCCTGATGCAGGCCAAGACACCATTGGCCCTCTTAGCCACTTGGGCACACTGCTGGCTCATGTTGAGTTTCCTGTCCACCAACACTCCCACGTCCCTTTCCGTTTGGCTGCTCTCCAGCCACTAAACACTTTTAATTTACTTAAAAAATGTGTGTTATCATCCCTGGCCCTTCTGTTACTTTTTTCAGATCTACTATTGTGCTTTGGCTTGTTTTGTTTAAAATTGAATGCAAATAAAAACATACTTGCAACTTTCGTTTGCCTTAAGCTAAATTGTGTCACAAATTTAACACTATTTAAACAATTTTTTATTTTATTTACTGTTATCAATTTAAATATTTAAGTTATTTTCAATAAACATTTTAATTTAAATTAAACCTATTTAAATATAGGTTTGTTTTCTTAATAGGAATGACAGGAAACAATGACCTTTTAGAAGGGAGTTTTTGGAAGAAGACTCAGTGACCATCCATAAAGAAATTTAATCCATGTATTTCTTTTCTCCTCACACAATTTAGAAGCTTTAGTTTGTTCATGTCTTTCACGATATAATTACATTAAGCATCTAGACGAACAAATTGGGATAATTTAACTTTTCAGTTTAAATTCTGATTTGCCAGATTAGTTCAAATCAAAAGGAAATTTCTGAGGAAAACAGCCTATTTCTGAACAGCCATTTCATGAGAAGAGCTGATGAGAAAACACGAAAGAAATAAAAAAAATCTGTTTTTCTTACAGCTAAAAAGAAAATTGATGAATGGAAGGAAGAGCAAGATTCTTTCTCTAACAACACAAGTCTCTGGTGAAAAGCAGTTGCCTCACAATGTGATAGTCCCTGCAAAAAGGAATGAAGGGTGTATATGGATGAAGAATTCCAAGGGGTGGAGGGGAGACTAGTTGCTGCGAGTAGTATATTTTGCTGCTCTTTTCAGTTGATCTGCACAAAGTCAGTGAAATATCATTACAAAGTGGTGCTTTCCTCTTGCACTATGATAAAAGCTTGCAGAGATATCTTGATTGGGTGCTAAGACGTTCCCTGCTGAGTTAATCTTCTGTCAATGATGATATTACTTCCCAACATTCTGTACTAGAAGGACTTCTTGAACATATTAAGGACAACACCTCAGTGAAATGCTGATGGATAATGAATCATTTTAAAAAATATCTCCAAAATTGTATAGACATAAATAAGGAATAGTGAGGGTTGAATTTCAGTCTGAGGTTTCCCCATACTTCTCAGTGTCAGTTTCAGCAGCAGAAAAATGAGATTATGCTTAATCATCATCATAGTATAGCAGTTCAGGATTTCCCAGCCACCAGATAATTCTGTCAAAGTGCAGAATAATGAACCTTCATGACTAATCCAAGATCACTCCACCAACTGTCAGCTACAAGGTTTCTGCATGTGATCCCGTCACTGAAAGCTCAGTCTGACACTATTGCTTGTAACAGCCCCCTACAGCCTGCGCCCTGTGATATAGTTCCTCTTCTGTTGCCCACAGAAAAGAATACTCTGTATGCCTGTTCGTGCACGTGTGCTTTGATAAAGTTGATAAATACTGGACATTTATTCTTGAGCAGGGTTGAAGATGCCAAATACAGCTGACAGGCTTGAGAGTAAGATATCAGAATCCAAATGGAAACAAATAACTTGTTCAAAGTCTTCAGATATAGCATAGTCCACGTGGCAATTGTTTTGTGTTGAATAAAAGCGGACATGAATATTGTTACAAGAACAAGCCAGTATTATTATTCTTTGACATATAAAGACATTTTTTTGGAAATTAAAAATAATGGTAGAGGTTTAATGACACAGTCATTAAATGACACAGTCATTAAAGGTCAGTAACTCTAAAAATAAAAGCTAGATACAGAAATAAGGGGAAAAATAATGAGTGGATAATCTTTCAGGCAAGTAATTTTTTGTAGTAGATAGGATGTATAAAAACTATTGATAAATTTGGAGAGCTGACCAGCTAGGACACCATTTTATCATCCTGATAGAAATACTGCCTCTGGCTAACTCAGTACAGTGAAAAGCACTCTGGATTATAAAGCAAAAAAAGGGATAAAAATTAGACTATAATTTCAAGAAACTCTTAACATGCTTGGGGAAAGAGCAGTTCAGATTTCATCCTATAGCATTTTACAAAGTTCTTGTCTTCCTCCGGTACCTATTTTCTATATCTTGTTGATATTTTTTCTCATTCTTGGTAGGTAGTTCAAACATTTTAAACAGAAAAAGCAAAATTTATAAACACATAAAATAGTAGTAGCGCTAACATACAAAATAGAAATAAAGTTATTTCATAATTAAGAAGACACTATCCATCATCATGACAGATAAAGTAGCTGCTGTGGATGCACAAATGCACAAAAGCATATTATCAGAAAAGCAGGACAGATGTAGAGACATAAGATGGCTGTATAAAGAGATATCTCTGTGCTGCTGTGTTTTAAACCAACAAGTAAGATGTGTAACAAAGGAGTGCACTTTGATCTGTTCAGGTTATTGTTCCTCTTGCCAGAGACAGTTTCTATCATAAGCAACATCTTTAGAGAGTTCTGATGTAATTTTTACCTCCATGTAGGGTTTTCTTTTCCCCGTCTGTAAAAAAAAACATTAAAAATAAAATAAAACACATCAGTTCTGCAGGCATACACTAAATAACAGGCTAAATGGCTTTAATTTAGGTGATAAATTGGTATAATAATGCAATGTCACCCTCAGAGACTGCCTCAATGAACAACTGACCCCTTGCAATGGAGAAGTTATAATCACTTTTTTCTTTGGAAATCTCTCGAAACTTGCCTTGAACTTTATTCCCTTTTCTTCTTTGCGGTTACCATCTCAGTAGAGTGGCACTGAGCCCAATAGCACGTCTTTGACTGCTAAGAGTGCTTTAACATTGTTTACATCAGTGAATAAAAAAAAAGGCTCAATGTGTTAATCTGTGGATGTTTGTGAACCTCAAATATTTTGTATCACGGTGATGACTACCAGAAGCAAATGGTTTCTGATATCCCCCATTCCAACAATCTTTACCTAAATATGTACTTTTCCCTCTAATACTCATTCTAATTGTGATTATAATTTTTTTAAGTAAGTTGTCCATGAATTAAAAAACAATGGAGTGGCTGATCAGATGAAGATGACTTAACCCAGAACGCCTTGACAAGAGAACTGGGCCAACACCTCTTTCGTAATAGCTTTAACAGGCTGTTCTTGTTCTTGACTGCAGTAGCCAAGGCATAACGAGTGTAAAGGATATCCTGCAAATATGGAAGCAAGATCACTACTGAATTACAAGCATCTATATTAAATGCTAATATTAAAGGCTACTATTTTTCCTTTTGGAGGAGTGAAATGAAGGCATTAGCTGTGAATAAAGGCATGCATATTGCTTTCTAAATTGGATGTGATTTAATTACATTCTAATCCATTTTGAATTCTCTGTCATTAGTTTTAAGTAAAAAGCTTTGAATTTCTGTTTTTACGTGGCAGTTCTCTGCCACCTAAATTACCATGATTTCAAGGAAGTATGGATGAGCACAAAAAGAAGAAAAACTAAAAATAATTTGCCCAGCACCTCTGTACCCTCTGACACACCTACAAAGAAATCCGCTTTGCAGATGAACACTGATGATATCAGTATTCATTTTGGAAGGAAATCTGACATACCATTGATGTATCTCAGTGCTCTGTCATGCCATTAATTTCTAGACATTGATTTTATGATCTCGTTATGAAATGGATGAGCCCATGAGGGAGAAGTTACACCACCAGAGTTGACAGAGCAGCCAGAAAATCCCGGTGTGGGGGCCTCTGACAGTCCCACTAATCCCCAGAGGGTCTGAGATGACTTACAGTCCCTGAATTGTTCAGTAATTGTTCTTAGGCAGGGAATTTTTGGTGATCTGCCTCATGTAGTATCTACTCCTTGCAAAGAACTATATGCTGTGCTATTCTAATTAATTTGGGGCATCACACTGCCTTTTTTTTCCCCACAAAAGGACATGATCTGGCCCATGAAATTTAGCAGAGCTTGGAAGAATAAATCCCATCATACTGTCTTCTGTTATAAAATCTATGCACATAAACCAGTAGAGTCTGGTCCTCCACATTTTTTCCCCTGCTAACTGTATTAATAAGAAGTTCATCCCAGGTCTGTAAAGGAGAAATGATGTTATCACAAAGCCTCAGTTAGTTTTGCAAAAGACAAATTTGTAAGTGGTTATATGTTACAGACTTTCTGAAGCCTTACTTGAGCACAATATGTTACAGGGTTTTGCTTTGTGTTTCTTTTTTTTTCATTTTCACTTATGACTTTGCACTAGGAAATGAAAATCTTCTAAAGTAAACATTAAGAAAAAATGTTTAAGGTAAATCCTTTTATTGACAAAAATATTTCTTAAACCTTTCTTGGGTGTCTTCTTTGTGGGTAGTGTATGCATGTCCACTTTCATAATGTAATATCTTTACTTTGGCTAAAACAATAGTTTTCAAGAAAAAAAAAGGATTAGTTTACCTTTAAAGTTGGCACTGGGAAAAAATAAGTTGTGGATAGAGATTACTACTTTTAATATGTTTTCCCTTTGGTGTCAATTATTTCAAATCCAGGTTTCAGTTATTTCTATAAAAGTGTGGTAGTCATTTAGACCATGAATGTCCTTAAAGAGATCAAAGACTACCAGAAGATTTACACATACTGCAAAAACATATTTTTTTGCTTTCTTTTATTCTTCACAGACTCTTAAAACAAAAGTCAGCAAAGCCCTCTCCCAGCATTAAAAGTGAATAGTTTTGCCTCTCTAACTCTTTGGACTTTATATTAGAGCAAAATCACTGCAATCTAACACAAACTGCGTATAGGTAAGAAGCCTGAGAACATACATGTCAATCCATTTTTTAGACAAAAACTGTACACTTAATAATATATTGAAATGATATTTGGCTTGACAGTGGAGGTGGATGAGGTTAAGCTCTGTGCTCTACTGAGATTTGAGATTTGGTTCTGAGCCTTCAGAAAAAACAAATCCTTGAATATTCATTTCCTTTTGACAAAAGTCTCTCATATCTTAGGGCAGAATGAGCACAGCAAAGGTCAGAGCTTCAGCAAGTTACTGCTGTCATCAACATTTAGCACCAGTAGGACTCAGGCTGATACGTTCAGGTGGTGATGTTCAGCATCACTCTGCTTATGAAGTCCATTAATTGTGTGTTTGGATACTCAAATATTAGTAGGCACTTTTAAAGACCTGCTTGCCTTTTGTATGCATCATGTGAACGCTGGCTGCATGCATCTGGTGCTGCTTGTAAGTGAAAGTAGTCGTGTATCAAGGACTTTACAACCCAGTGCATAGATAAAACAGTTTAGGTACATAATATGCCAAATGATGATACATCTATTGGCTACAAAAATGTTTCTTCAAGAGAAGCAGAAGAGAAAGCTAGAATGGAAGAAATGTGCTCATACAGGATTAAAAAGCTGAGAAGAGGTTGCTTCGTAGAGTAGGAAAGAGAATGAATCCAGTAAGATTCAAGAGGAAAAAAGGAAACACAGGGAAAAAAGACCAATAAGTGCTGCAAAAGTAACAATATGTAGATTTTATGAGACCTTTGAGTTCTTGTAAATTTTTTTAGGAAATTTTAAAGAGGTGTTATGAATAGCAAAAATTACTCACAAAAATCTTTTGTTTAGTAGCAAAAAATATATTTTACAGATCAACTCTACGCTTAAGGTTTATTTTTGTTTGAATCTATCCCTGTAATAATCAAATGGAACATTTGATACTTAACCTTACCCCAAAACTGCATATTGCTTCCAAATGGGGTAAATGCAATATATTCCATTTCCTTCTTTCACCAACATCTTTGATACATGTTATTCTTACTTCGCTTACTGCAAGATTCAAGGATCTGTGTAGTGCAAACATTCTTCCCTTCTGAAATACTGGTCCAATTGCTGTGCATCACTGCACTCAGTCTTGCAAAATCCTGTTAACACAGCATTTCCAGCAGCCTGCTCATCTGCAGAATTGCTGTTCCACAAGAAATCTCAGCATTTAAAAACATTATTATCTGATTTAGGAGAGGAAAATTAACTATGAAATTTCCCAGGATCTCTAGTTATTCAAGAAAAGAGAAGAAATAACCCTCTCATACTCCTTAGTCAGTAATGGGAAAACACAGGCAGTCTCAAAGGTGATCTTTCTAAAGGACCATTCTTAAGATGACAGTTCTGCTGCAGAATCAGCATTTGTTTTTGAAATGCACTCATTTAAGAGTGTTGAGGGATGTTGTGGTTTGGGATGTGTCAGCAAGTTTGTTCTCAGATGGAGACCTGATTTTCTTTCTAGACGCAGAAAAACAAGTGGGTATCTGCATGCAGCTGGTTGGCTGGGAAACTTAGCTAAGCTAAGAGAGGATCAGTTTCAAACCCTTATTTAAACACTCCAGGCCAGAACAGCATCAAGCAGAACCTTAATCATCTACATCGTTAACCAGTGCTCCACCCCTAGAATTTCTCACACTGCCAAATGACATATCTTTATGTACTACTTCGGCTCCGGCATAATCTGAATTTGTCTTTTGACCAATTTTGTTTAGTCTTCTTTAAAAAACTCATTTACAAAGGTTATTTGTTTATGAAGAAAAATATAGGGGTAAAAAAACAAGCAGCTTTTTGCTGCACGCATCTTGCAAATTCAGAGTAAGTAATTTTATAAAAGCACACAAGAAACTTCTACCCTCTCAACACGTCTTTATTCAACCACAATGGCTTCCTACAGGAACTGCCATCTGGAGAGCAAAAAGATGAGGATAGTGTAAGAAAGATCTAATTCAAACTATACTAGAAGATGCTAGAGATTCAAATAGTTTTTCACAGCTTAATTCATCCGGAAAAAATTGTCTAAATAAAGGCACTATCTGGCCTCCCTTTATGGTCAAGACATAAAGAAAATTCCCGGGAGTGATCCACACTTTGTCTGACAAACACCTTGAGCTGGAAATGTTTGAGGTTTGGTGTACAAACGTATACCAAATGCATTTCCTACAAGCAGCAAAAAAACCTTAGGGAAGATTGTGACTGCTAAAGTATAATCTCTTCTGAAATTAATGAAGCTCCACACCACTCCTGAAAAGAATATCAACTAATACTATTAATTGATCTTTATATACTGTCCAAACCTCAAGACATGATTCTGCAGTGATGCACACAGATCTTCTAGCGTACATGCATTTGTAAATACATTTGACATTTCTTTTTAAATTGTTTCCTGCGTTGTCCGTGTACATAATTGACCATAAAAATGTATTCTGAGGAAAATAAATTAGTAATGAAGTTAGCTGAATGTAAACATATTTAAATAATATGAAGGCAGTCACTGCTCGCTCCAATAGACATGTAAGAACCTTATAAAAGCTAAGGGGAACTCCTTACTATTTCTACCCTGAAACACAATACATGAAGGAAAGAGAAAATTCAGCTGTGTACATGACTGGTGGAAGCAACTTTCTAAATGATCACATCATTGTGGTTTTTGCCACACAATGCATCATTGGGCACAATTGATTTCATAATCTTGCTGAGTATCTTCTTTATGTCACAGACATTAAGAACCTTCCCTTTCTCTCTTGAGAATCAAGGCAACTGCTTTTACTTTGCCTTCACTATGCTTTTGAAAACCTCATTAAATAAAAGAAAAGGACATTCAATAACCATGAGGAGATAGTGTGCCTTGAAATACTGACACATTAAGTAATATTTATCTATAAATGACACTAGTTTTCATCTCTTCTGGATGTTCCTCTTAGGCAACAGAGCAATCTCAGTTATCAATTTCCTAACAATAGTCAGAAACATTAGTTCTCTCTCTTTCCCCATTAAGCACATCTAATTATAATACACATATAGTCCTCTGATGGTTGAATTCAAAGGCTTAGGAGCTCTAAATAGGTGCTTTCAGTAACTGCATAGTTTCTTGCCAGAGTAAAGAAAATGTGACAAATTAGCCCAATACTTTCTCTGCCTTCAGTATTCCCTGTGACTGGCTAAACTAGCTTCAAAGAAGCACCTTGGTGTCTTGTAAAGTCCATCAAAATTTTCATTTAAGAATAAAACCCAATCAGGGTTTTATTCCTCCCTCAAGTGAAAACTGAGGTATATTTACCATTTGACCACTTGGTTTCATGGACATTAGAAAGAAAGGTGAGTTTCTTTCCTTTTATCATGTGCATTTAGACTCCAAATTAAATGGATTGCAGAGGGAGTCTTTCCATAGATAAATAATCCTGATAAATTGTTCTCTGTTGCTATGTTTTCAGCACACATCTACCTGTCACTCAGTCCCTGTTGCTATGTTATCATAACTATCCTGTTTCAAATGGTTCATCATCTTTGCTATTGTCAGGGTCAATGGTGTATCTCTACTAGGGAAGTAAATGTGTTGGGTCTGGCTCAAATGGAGTTAACTTTCTCCACAGCAGTGTATATGCTGCTGAGTTTGGGATTTGTGGCTAAAATAGTGTTGACAGTGAACCGATGTTTTGGCTGTCATAGAACAATCCTTGCACAGCAATCAAGACTTTTTCCCACCCTGTAGGCAAAGGTTGAGCATGAAGATAGGAGGGGATACAACTAGGATGGCTGACCTAAATTGACCAGGGGGATATTCCCCACTGAATAACATCATGGTCTGTGACAAAAATGGGTAATGAGAGAAGGGGTTAGAAGGTGAGAGCATTGCAGGAGGTTCTTTTGCAAGGTAGTAGTTACTTGAAGGCTGGATGGGCATCCGTCTGCTTATGGGACCTAGTGATTAATTGTATTGTCTTTACACTGTGTGGATTTTTGTGGGCTTTTTCTTTTTCTCTTTTCTTTCTTTCACTTCTTAAACTGTCTTTATTTTTACCCATGAGTTTTCTTGCTTTTGCACTTTCTATTCTCTCTCCCATTCCTCTGTTAGGAGAGGGAGTGCCCAAGCAGTTGTGCGAGTGCTGAGCTGCTGCCCAGTGTCAACCCACCACAAGGTCATTCAAAGTTAGCATGGTGAAGATGCTCAGAGATACAGTTAACTGAGCTTTCTACAACCTAAAGGAAAAAGCCTTGTGTTGTGTATAGCTTCTTGTATAACACCAAAATGTCACGAGTCAGTAAGGCACCCACTATTCAATCTGAATCAATTCTGGTGCTTTCCTGGCTGTGCCAAAATTCTTCCTAGCTGATAGCTGGTGTCCAACAGGAAGTAAAACAAACTTTACTTACAGTGCCTCAGATTTATGTATAGGTAATACAAGGGAATTTCTCCCCAAAGTAAATTTTCTACAGTTTCATGTTTCAAAGCAGGTGCTAAACACCTTCTTCATCCAAATCACTAGGAAATATCTGAAATCTTGTTTCTGTAGCATTGCAAGCATTCAAATTCTGCTTCTGTTCTTAACTGGAATATTTTTGGTGTCACCTTGTAAAAGGATTCACTTGAGGCTCAGAGTATGAGAGCTTTCCAGAGGCTGCAATAGCAACAGGATAATATATGATTAATTTCTGGAGGATATGCGTCAAACCTTGGATAAAGACTGACAAATGGATCTGCATTTGTTCTGTAAATCTAGCATACTGCAACTCAGACTTCTTATTGTCATGGACAGACTACTGATTCATATGTTTTATTCCCAGTTAGCTAAAAGACTTCTGAATCATGTTTTAGTGTGGACATTCAAATACAATAATACAGATAAGAAAAATACAGGTGCAAGTGGCTACATTAGTTTGTACCTATCAACTTCTGAGCATTATGAGATAAGATATTTCATTATTTACATATATTCATACTTCGTCCTTGTGCTGGATGTTTGAAGAAATTTTCTCTATTTAAATTTGCACTTGAAAAATGAACTGAAAATTTTTAGTAGGAAAGATTACCACCATAACCTGTTGTTCCTTAGCCAAATGTTCAGATTTGTTACTGCACCTGACAGCTTGCTCATATATCCAGTTATGATTCTGCATTGATTTTAATGATGAATAAATTATATATAAATGCTAAGATAAGAATGGGAAAACTTACTGTTTCAACATTCTTCCTTATAATAGATTGCATATACATATCATACTTGCTGGAGCTGAAATTCTAATGATTAGAACAGGTTAATAATACAAATCGTGAGTCTAAGGATGGTGTCTATCCTCTGAGTACTGAAGAAAATGAAATTCTGAAAATGATCACACAACAGGAAATATTTATACAAATATTTGTTGTAAGAGCCGATGTAGCCTTCCCATTTCCTAACATAAATATGTCCATTTCTTAACATCTACAGAGAATGCAGCTATCAAAATCACTTCTCAGCATGGCTACTAGGACTGGTTTCTGGCCATCAAAACATCCATTAAGGAAAATAATAAGCTGAGTGGAACACCTTAAATATAACTTATAGATGTATTTGAGAGGGACTTTATAGACTTTCCTTAAAATTATTGAATTTTACAGCCAGAAGTATTTTGAAGTTTTTGAATAAACTAAAGACAAGAAAATTCACATTTTCCTGACCCTGAAGATATATCTCAGTGCTGTCACGTCCCTCCTATCTTGTTCCTATTCTCCCAAGTTGCTTTAAGCAGAGGTTTTCCATTAGGAGTGAGTTTTATCCAACTGAAGATAATGAACTTCCCATAGGATCTCACATAGTTGGCAAGTCTCACTGGAAGCACTGGTTGTTTCAGGCAACATGGCATAACACTATCAATTTGATCTTTGCTGCTGACCTTTGACTTACCTGATTTTAAATACTTATTTAGTATTAGTAATAGACTGCTAGTTTGGAAGAATTTAATCTTAGAGAGATATCTATAAGAGTTTCCACTGATGACAGCTCTGTCCCTCACATTCTTCATCTGGCAGCTTGTGGCAGTGCACACCATTGCATTTCGCAGGTATAATTATTTGATAAATTATTCATTCTTTCTGTGAATCAAGACCATGAACCTAAATCTCACTTTCTAAAACACAGGTGACTTAAAATAGCTTGTTTAGCAAGTAATATTAGCACATTCTGTCTGCTGGTCCCTGGAATGGAACTTTGTTCAGTCACTTGTACACTCAAAGCAAATACTAAAAAAAAATGACCTGAGATCCCTTCAGGTAACACATTCAGTCAGCCTTTGACCCGTATAATAACCCTGTCAACAAAGGTGTTTCATGGCACTGCTGGGTTTTTTCCTTTTAAAAAGCCAATCCACCATGAGGTGCCAAGAAAAACCTGACTTCTGAGCAGACAATATACCATGCTTAGCAAAGGGGTGAAAGTTTGCTATAGTGCTGTTTCCAACCACAGGGACAACCTAAGGCTTTAGCTGGCTCTAAAAAAAATCTAATCATCTCAGATTTACTCTTGCTGCCACTGAAAATAATGACAACACTGAAGGAATGGCCATCTTGCACATCTTTAGTATCTAACTACTATTTTTGTTTCTCTAGATGTAGCACCAGCAAAGTTTTCTTCAAAATCAGAAACCTGTAAAGAAACAGCAGCCCTGAAATTTCTTTCTTGAGTCCTCAGGCTATACTATCTGATACCTAAAGCCGCTTGAAATTGTTTGCCAGAGATGAGAGCTGTGGTGGTGGTGATGATCCATGCCTTCGAAAGCTTTTCAAGATAACAGTTAAGTTCAACTTTTTTTAAGTCTGCCTGTGAACTTTGGGTTTAATCTCTTTAAAGCTCCAGCTAAGCTCACCAAGCTTTGCTAGGTTTTCCTTCCCACAACATTTTTTTCTTACATTTGAAAAGCTTCAACAACCTATCAAGGAGCCTGTGAAGAGCCTTTTTTTTCTTTCCAATTCTCCTCTGACCAAGAAGACGGCCAGAGAGCTCCAAAAAAAAAAAAAAAATTGTTGAAAATTTTTCCACTGCAAGCTTCCACTGTGCCACATTGGCACATTTTGCTCACTTCTGCCAGGCATAGGTTTAAATGGGGTGACCTGTGTTGTGGAGACTTTAGTATTCTACTTAACCTACTAAATTCAAACCTCGATTAGCGTTTTGAGTTATCTCTGAAGTCTAAGTCTAACTCACCTTATTTTTTAAATAGTAAATTGAGATGAAAAAAAGAGATAGATCTTCTCTGTACTTATGCAATTTTAAAGAATATTTCCAGCCAGAAGCAATCTAGCCCTGCTATGTGGAATGTAACCAATAACCTTCTCTTATTTGGGAGGCTGATCTGTTATGCCAGACAGTCCTGCAGACTGTACTTCAGACCCAGAAAAGATGCCCCAAGAAACAGTTCAGTTTGAAAGTATTCTGACACCGTCAATATTATTACTGTTCTATGAGCTAAGGATAAAGATATCATCTCAATTTTAAAAGTTTTAACTGACAACAATTAACTGACAACAGCAGAGGTCTGGGTGAAAGCTCCTATACAGCTCCTATGAACCATTGCATAATTAACTGACCAGGCAATTTGGAAATTTACTTTTCTGTGTGTAAAGACTGACTCTACTTGTATTGTTATCTTGAACATCGACTTGAGTGCTGTGGCTCCTCATTTAAAAGATGGGCTAACTGCATTGCTCTAGAGGAGGTGCAGCAGCAGGTGCTGCCCCCACCCCCATCCCCCCAAACCTGACTTTGCATGGGGACACAAAGTGTTCAGGCAGAGGTTATTCTGGCAAGGGTCTGTTGAACTGCCAGTGCTCCTGCAGCCCCCAGCCCCAATTCCAGAACCTTCCCAAAGGAGCTTCTGCACATGTGCTGATTTTGAGAACTTTCAGAGCAAGACCACCCCTCATATGCTAAACACTCCTGAAGACCATGTTTTCCAGAGGCCTATGGAGAGGTGAATATTTTTCTCTTCCCCCTGCTACTCTAGCTCTTCTTTCCCTTCTGTTTTTTTTCCATGGCACTACTGTGCATCGGATCAGACCTGAGTTGTGTTGTTTTGTGCAGCTGCTTTGAACGTATCAGATTGTGATCTGAACAGATTGAGATCTGGTTTTGCAACTTTGGGGAAGATGCAACTTGGAGTGCACCCAAGTATTTGATTTAATATTTTGGCCATGACCAAAATATTGATGTGTTGTTTGGTTGTGCCCAAAATAAGCACTGTTTGAATTTACCTTGGGAGGTTTGTGGCTCTCCAATTTGCCACGCAGACACCGAAGGACCCTGCCCTCTCTGACTGGGCAGGTCAGGGGGGATACCCGGTGGAGGGAGCGGGCCCTGACACTGTGTTTTTGTCCAAGGTCTAAAGGTAATAAAAACTAGATTTGTTCCTATGTTGAATTAATATTTGGAAACTGAAAGACAGGAGATGTGAAAGTGACACAGGTGAATCCAGGATATGCCTTTCTGTGTAAACAGAACAGAATCAATGTGCCAAGTTGGAAAAGTTATCATGTATAGAATATGTCTTTGGTATAGAATGAAATGGAATTTTTGTATGTGTTTGCAAACGCATACATGTATGTGTTTGTACTTTGGTGGGTTTTTAAAAGTCTTTTTCACTTGTTTTTGTCAGTGTCCTTTACCAATTACTGAAAAATGTATGAATACATTTGGACCTTCTCAACTACAGACCAGATTTTACTCCCTACAACAGAACTGCCAGGAGCACGTAACAAATTCCATATGGAAAGCAGATTTTCAGTCATGAAAGATCTTAAACATTTACTCTTGAAAAACATTGCATCTGCTTTTAAAGAACTGATTAGGAGAAAATCCGAGTCCTCTTTTCATTTCCATCCCTTTAATTCCCAACAGTTTTATATTTGGTGACACACTGATGAAATAGAAAACCATAAAGACAATAACAAATATTTCTTGGTAATCATAAAGAATTCATGAGCAAGGTATACTCCACATAGATATTGTTGGTAGTACCCAACAGTGTGGTAAACCAATGTTAATGCATTTAAATCCAACCTATTTTAAAGTCTTTCATAGAACTATTCTATGGTGGGTAATATTCATTTCATTGGGCCCAAATGATCTATGAAGGAATGACACTTGTCTTAGCCATTACACTTTATTATTACTATGTATACTTCTAATTGCTTACAAATCTTTTAAATATATCCTCAGAGAACATACAAACATTTACAGCCTGTTTAATTCATAAAGAAATGATGCCTTAAATACTTTTTTTTTTTTTTTTTTTTGCAGTGTGTCACAAATATGTATCAAACTCACCATTTTTATTTTCAGGAGATGCAAATTCAAGAAAAAAAATTCTGTTCTCTAAAAGATGTATAAAATATTGCAATGTATGCCTAACTTCCAAGGCTTAAGAAAATTTTAATAAACCAAAAAAAAGCCATTCTAAACTGAATATGTCTAATTCAAGGCTAATATCACTTAGATTTTTTCTAGAAAACATGGATCATAAAACTGTATTAAAATATTTACTTTGTGTTTTAGTAAAGGATTTCTCATCCATTTCACAGCAATGCACATTCCTCACAGTTGTTTTTTTACATTAACCTCATGTGTGCTTCAAATTGTAATGAGAGTTCATATTTAGGTCTTGCTCCAAAATAAAGAGGATAATTTTAGAGTGTTCAGAGAAGTTTACACTATAACTTGAGAGGTAACTCACAGCTTACAAAGAAATTGCTGTGCTATTTCATTCATATGGATTCCCTAATTATTATCAGATCTGTTGAGAAAAAATTATGTATTCCTTTTTTTGTATCTTAATTTCATCTTCCTTAATATGTTGGTTTAGTCATAACAAAGGCAAGGATGACAAATATTTGCATAACAAAAGAAGCCCTTTAATTTACTTTTTTATATTTAAGTGAGACATCAAGTGAAAAAACATTAGTGAATTCTGTTTTACAATATTTTTATTGATTTTCATGGGGTAGCATATTCATTTTGTTCCTATAGCAATTTTTGGTTGTTTTTTAAAAAACAAACAAGAATGCTTAGATTAGAAATACTGACAGAAATAAAGAAATGCAAGGAGAAAATGCGATGTTTTTTATCATTAATCTCTTACAAAATAAGAGGTTTTATTTAAGGAAAAAACCAAAAAACTTATTACATTTTAAGATCTTACAGTCCCAGAAAGGAGTATTTCAGGGTCACTTGTTGATGCAAGAAGCCTGACACACAGTAAAACTGACTGCTACACATAAATTTGTACATAAATATATGCATATAAAAATATTATTTTCATAGAATCATAGAATCATCTTGTTGGAAAAGATCTGTGACATCATCGAGTCCAACCGTGCCTGTCTCCTTACTAAACCATGTCCCTAAGGAGCTCATCCACCCGTTTTTTAAACACCACCAGGGATGCTGACTCCACCACCTCCCTGGGCAGCTGTTCCAATTCCTGACCACCCTTTCAGTGAAGAAATTCTTCCTAATGTCTAGTCGAAACCTCCTCTGGTGCAACTTGCAGCCATTTCCTCTCGTCCTATCGCTTGTCACTTGTGAGAAGAGCCCAGCACCCACCCCGTCACAACCTCCTTTCAGACAGTTGTAGACAGTGACGAGGTCTCCCCTCAGCCTCCTCTTCTCCAAGCTAAACAACCCCGGTTCCCTCAGCTGCTCCTCATAGGACTTGCCATTCCTAAAATTTTGTTTGACAGAGACTTCCAGGTATGAGAATTTCTATGAAAGCTAAAGAGGAACATTAAATTAATAAAGTGAAATAAATAAATAATAAGGGAAATTAAAATCTGATTGATATAATTATTTTCTTTTATGGCATGTTTAGATTTTGAAATAACTTGCTGAAAGATCAGTAATACAACAAAATTCAGAAATGATTATAACCTTATATAAACAGCAAGGGTATCTACTCTTAAGAGATAACGCTAAGAGAAAACTGAGATGAGAACAGTGGGGATCAGTAACATGCTTTAACCATCTTTAACCTTAAACTGAGACAAAAACATCATACTGTAAGGAATCTTTCCCATCCCATGCAAAATTCTATATACAAGAGTAGGAAGACACTTAAAGAGAAAAGATTCAAGGAAGAGAAGAAGATCTTACTATATTAGATTCAGCCACACAGCATCCCTGACACACACCACCAAATTTAGTCAGAGATTGTGGTTAAGAGTTGCGAAGTGTTAGCTGACTGAGGCAGAAATGTGATTACTCATAAAAGTGACTTTGATACAAAAGAATCCCTAAAAATGATGTTGCATAAATGCTGAAATTCTCAAATCTGTCCATGTCCTTTGAAATGTCATTTCCAGGCTCATGGTATTGTTCAAATGTATCCGTTCCAAGCCTGAAGTTTTTATATAGGGGTAAAAGCATATTGAGTATATTCAGTAGCACCTGAAATTACATTGCTGGCAGAAAATACTTCAGTGAAAGGAAAAAGGAATATATGTCAAAATAGACTATTATGCTGTGGAAACCAGGCGAAAAACTGCAAGTTCTGCCTGGGACACATCTAGTTGTGCTTAATCACAAAATTAACACAGAAGCAGAAAAAACAGAGAAAAATAAACAACCGACCTTATTTTAAGATGCATGACTGAAACAGAACAGCAAATGAAATCCAGTCATGGCCAATTACATGACCAGAAAAAAACAGAATAATTTTACCCTTCTTTCTGTCAGATGTCATAAAACAGCCTAAATACATTCATTTTCAGTGCTGCAGAAAGCGCTGATCTGTAATTAAAGTTATACAAAAATTAGGACTGCTTATACAAAAGAATGTGGAGCTTGAAAGCCTTGACAAAATAATGCAAGGTCAAAGTAAGAGAGAACAGCAGTTTTATTAACACAACAAAGGAGCAAATATCAAAGCAGTCGCTGGAACAATTGCAGCAACTAAGTTACCACAACTCAAAAATGAACAACCATGCAAAGCAAAGAAAAAGAAATGAGGGTTATGCAGAAGAGAAAACCTAAAATTTCCCTATCACGCTGGTGATCAGCAGTGTAGCTGATGCATACTCAACAGCTGCATGGAATTCATTCCTCAAAATAAATTTTCTATTGAAGTTGAGTGTATGATGTAGAGGAATAAAATTAAAAATAAATAAAGAGATAGATAGAAAGATAGATAGATAGATAGATAGATAGATAGATAGATAGATAGATAGATAGACAGACAGAGACGGACTTCAAAGATAGACGTCATCCCACAGACAAAATCCATATCTGCCTGCGTACGATACTGACAAATGGAAATGGAGTGATTTGGTGTGCCCGCTGCTGGGATTAGTTCTGCTGGCAACACTGTTCTCTACCGTAACACTACTTGTGTTGCAGCACTATCCAGCTTCCATGCAGCCTGCAGCAGTTTTCCTTTTCAGTGAAATGGAAAATGAAATCCCTTCATAATAAGAAAGGAGGGATAGGGGGAAGTGACTACCTAAATACTGGAGGGCACTCATTACCACTGCTTTCAGCCTAGCCCAGTGTAGGAAGCAGTTGCACCGCACCAGTCTCAACCTGAGATGGAAATTGTGACTTAGTGAGTCGCAGACTATCTCTCCATCTCCCAGCTTCTCCAGCCAGGACAAAAAGCCTCAATCTGCAACTGAAACACTGTATCCCTCCTGCCATATTTTATGTCAGAAATTATGCTGAAGGTGGAAAGACACCTGGGGTATTCCTCACTCCTGGGCTCCCTGGTCACCAGAGGGAAGATGTATGTCTCTGTAGAGCCTCCTCTTCGCTAAATACAGTTGGCTGTGATATGCCATGCCAAAGGAGTATTAGTACACTTCCCTGCAGGCTGAATAAGCCATGTCCTGACTCTGAGTCTTACTTTTTTCTCCGTGTGCACATGATAGAGGAATAGCTCTAAGAAAAATATGACAGAAGAAAATCAGTAATGTTAAAACCAGTGACTACCTTCTTTATCAACACGTCCCAAGCTCTTTTAAGAAAATAATGTCTAACAGCAGCTATAGCTTTCATTCTTTTATGCCATTTTCCTTCTGACTTCCCCAAATATTTTATTTGCCTAGTGGAAATGAGAGACTTCTTACCTAAGTTTGGCCACATACGCAATAGCCCTTAGCTCAGTGTAATCATGTAAGCATCCTTCTGAGAGAATGTTGCTTTATTAGACACGCTTCAGGATGTTCTGAATCCTTTTATTGAAGAACCAAGTATTTATGTTGTTGGTATAAATCATTCTCCCTACGTTTTTGCGTCCTTCATGAAAATCTCACTTATAAGATGTTGTTTCGATATAGCTTTCTTCCCTGAGACTTAGTATGTTTTGATTATAATGAAATCCATGTCAATTGACCACTCAAAGGCAGGGTCTATACTTTAGTCACAAACTTACACATCTCAGCTATTTTAAAACAGCTGGTCTGGCACAGTAGCAGTTTAATCAAGACGGTATGGACCTTAGTGCATGCTAAGCATTTCTCCTCTGTACAGACAGTACTGTTATTATTCTCACAGCAAAATAACTTCTAGAAGCTGTCCTTTAAGGTTTATTATCATAATTGGAACTCAGATCTCTGTAAAGCCATAGTAAGAAGGGTACAAAACTAAATGTTTAAAAAAGAAAAATATTTATAAAATAATGCATAAGCTTGGAATGTCACTAAACCTCATAAAATAAAAATGAGAAGATACTTTCCTTGCATATCTGTTAGGAATCCCCGTTTATATCTAATACTTTGTACTGCCAATCTTAATGATAGTACAGGAACATACAATTATATATAAAGGAAGAAAATTATGTCTACAGTTTTACTAGTCCATTCCCCAGTTTTGGGACCTATCAGTACTTTAGAATGGCGATATTAAATTCCTCAAGGGGCTTTCTAGTGGGTTTCTCTCTTCTCTGGATGCAATGATGTTTCCTTTAGTCAAGCCATTAATCTATGTTTTCATTTATTAAATAAAAATAAAGCTTTCACATTCACTGTATTTTACTGGAGTCTGGTGTATCCATTTACTCAAAATAAAGCTGTCTCCATGACTACTCAAAGTGGAGAGTTCAAAGTATTTTAATAAACTTTCTAAAGACAGGTGTTACTGTCTCTGGATCTGGTCTGAAGATTTAATGATGGAAATGTGATTTTGCTCTGAAGAGGCTTTTGATGTCCTGTTAATGGTCACTTCACAAAGATAGTCTTTAGACACTTTCTTCCCTGTAATTATTTTTTCCTTTATTTGAATAAAGTTTATTAAAAAAAAGATTGGAATGAATGATCACACTTTCCATGGCCATTCATTTAGCTGCAGCAGTACTTTTTAGAATATTCATAATGCAGAAAATGTCGTTAGAATAATTTACTGTTCTTCATGAATAATAAATTATTATATAACATCTCTTACAGAATAAGCTTGTTTGGATATATGGTTTGTCATATTATTATGAACTTATTAGAATTTTCATGAGTTAAAAGTAAAGATGCCCTAAGTTTGCTTCAGTGCATTTGGTCACATTTAGTACAAGTTTGGTTTAGTATGTGGCTATGTTTAGTGCACATTTAGTTTGGTGCATATTTAGTCAGTGTATATAATAAATGCATATTTAGTCAGTGTATATAATAAATGCGGATCCTGCTGAATTCCTCGCAATAGTTCCATTCATTTCTTGGAGAATCTGATAAATGTTTTGTCTAAACTCCCTGAGGTTTTATGTCAATTTTCTTCTTCATTTGCTAGCATTTATTCTTGCTAGCATTTTGCTAGCAAGTGGATATTTTCTTCTCTTCTGGCAGTTAACCTCAAGCTGAAGTTGAAGAACCCAAGTTCCTAAAACCCACTAAGAACCTAGCTACTGTTCAGGTTGCATCTTCTACCAGAAAACCATTCTCTGAGGACCATGAGTGAACACAATTTGTGAAATTATTTATCATTTTTCTCCAGAAGGAAAGTCCCTTCCCTCTCTTCCACTGTATGGCTTCACCCGTTCTTACTGTTTTCTGTTCGACTCCAACAACCCAAAGCATTCCGTGTTCAGCCCCTTTCACATGCCTATCCCTCATCATTGGCACAGTGATTACTGAAGGAAAATTATATTGGATAAGAATCAGAACTGCTTGTCTTCTCTCTCACTGATTTTTTTAGTGGAAGAGTGACAGCCTCCAAAATGCTTTTCTAGGAACCTCTTAAGGGTAGGACAATGGACTTGTTAAAAACTCTTAACTGCAAAAATGGCATTTTTTGTGTGTGTTGAGGGGTTCCCAAGTTCTTCACGTGATAGTCTATTCAATTCATGCAATAATTATCTCTTTATTGAAACTGTTTGGTAGCAGGCAAAGAGATAGAAGAAGATTGCGTAAAACATGTATATATAAAATGGTAAGCAATGTCTATGTTAATGAGTGCAACACAACCCAGTGAATCTCTAGGGCTAATGAGCTGGTGATGAAAACCCAGTGTCCATACTGTTCCTACTCTTAATTTGGAGAGGACAAAATTGGCCAGGGAGGTGGTGGAGTCACCATCCCTGGAAGTGTTTATAAAACGGATGGATGAATTTCTTGGGGACATGGTTTAGTAGGGAGACAGGCACAGTTGGACTCAGTGATCTCAGAGGTCTCTTCCAACCTAGTGATCCTATGATTCTATGATTATGGTGTTCAGTAATTCCTGGGTCTTTTTGGTCAGTATCAAAAGGGAAGGGAAGAAGAGCCTTCCCATAAGTGCACAACGGAGTACAACAAGTGTTCTGTGAATACCTGCATGCTGTTTCTAGGCTCCATACTTCTCCCTCCCTTGAAGGAGGGAGTTGCACTCAGCCAGTGTAGCTGGTAAGTTTATGATAAGAAGGTACCACCAAATCTTTCATTATTGTATTACAATAATGATCTGTCTGGCATTTATGTCCTTGCTGGCAGAAAGTACTGCCTAATACAAACCTCCAGTGACTGCCTAGCCATCACAGTTCAGAACAGCTTGTCTTGTGTCAGGAATGCTTCCCAGTCAGGATGCTACTTGAGTCCAGGTGGCCCCTCTGACATCACATTTTGGAGCTCTCCTGCCCCATGACAGACAGCTGAGCAGGTGTAAGAAAGGGACTGGATTTCTGAAAATCATACCCTGGAAAGATGAGCTCTTCCTGACACAAAAAAAAAAAAATCTCTCTAAATATATAAAATCCAACAGAAACCCCAGGTTACACTCCAGTTGATCTCAAGAGCAGCAATCCACAAATGAAGAAAAAACTGCAGATCACAGAACTAGCAGACAGACGATGGGTAGACTTGACATTAAAGTTTCATTAAACCTCTTATCCAGGGTAACTCTTTTCTTTGTTCCTTTGGAAGCTAATTACTGACACGTTAATACATGAAGACTTTAAACTTGTAAGAATATTTGAGATGAAATGAACAGAATAATTGTATCCACCCACAGAAGCATACAGACATACATGTCTTGCTTCCATTCTCCCTGCCGTTTATCAGAACAGATAAATAAACTTCATTTCTCCCAGAAAAAAAACAAAACAAAACAAAACAAAACAAAAAAACAACAAAAAATTTCCCCTTCTTCACCACACTTTTGATTTTACAATTTTCTTCTCATTTCATATTATTTCTCACTAACTTAGCAGAAAAATTCCCCTTCAGTTCAATATCTACATAATATCCTTTCATTCAGGAACTTGGACTGAAGATTAGGTTCAGGAAAATGCCACATAATTAAGGAATAGATTATCTGGTATTCTATCATTATTTCTGAGATTATATTTGCAGATGATCTTAACTTTTTAAGTGAAAATTATTTATGTTACTCAAGACATATGGACATAAGGCTGGACACATTTCAAAAAGAAAATCTTAGAGGCATAGGAGTAGGCTGTCCCCATGTGCCAAAAGACAAGCCAGAAGGGAAGAAGACTATCCTGGCTGAACAGAGAGCTCTGGCTGAAACTCAGGAAAAGAAAACAAACAAACAAACAAACAAACAAAAAAAACCAAATGAAAAATCAAAAGAGAGTTTATGGCCTCTGGAAGAAGGGTCAGGCAACTCAGGAGGACTATAAAGTTGTCATGAGGTTATGCAGGGAGAAAATTAAGAGGACCAAAACCCAACAGGAATTAAACTGACTACTGTCGTAAAAGAAAATAAAAATGTTTCTATAAATGCATTAACAGCAAAAGAAGGGATAAGAAGACTCTCCAGCCTTTACTGGATGCAGGGGGAAACATAGTGACAAAGGATGACGATAAGGCTTCTTTGCCTCAGTGTTTCGTAGTAAGACCAATTGTTCTCAGGGTACCCAGCTCCCTGAGCTGGAAGACAGGGTCAGGGAGCTGAATGGAGCCCCCATAATCCAAGGGGAAATGGTTAGCGACCTGCTGCACCACTGAGACACGCAAAAGTGTATCGAACTGGATGGGATCCACCCAAGGGTACCAAGGCAGCTGGAGGAAGTTCTCTCCAAGCCACTTTCAATCATTTATCAGCCGCCCGGGTTAGCCAGGGAGGTCCCAGTTGGCTGGGAATTTAGTAAATGTGACACCCATCTACAGGAAAAGCCAGAAGTAGGATCCAGGAAACAACAGGCCTATCAGCCCGATGCTGTTGAGTACCATCATGCAGCGTGTACAGGACAAGCAGATGATCAGGCCCAGTCAGCATGGGTTTAGGAAAGGCACCTCCTGCTTGACTGACCTGATCTCCTCTTACGACAATGTGCCTGGCTTAGTGGATGAGGGAAAGGCTGTGGATATCTACCTAGACTTTAGTAAAGCCTTTGACGCTGTTTCCCACAGCATTCTCCTGAAAAATTGTCTGTTCATGGTTGGACGAACCTACTCTTCGTTGCATACAAAAAACTGGCTAGATGGCCAGGCACAAAGATTTGTGGTGAGTGGAGTTAAATCCAGGTGGCAGCCGATTGCAAGTGGTGCTCCATAGCACCCAGTGTTGGGGCCAGTTCTGTTTAAATCTTTATCAGTGATCTGAATGGGGGGAAAGAGTACAACCTAAGTCTGCAGACACCAAGCTAGGTGGGAATGTTAATCTCCTTGAGGGTAGGAAGGCTTTACAGAGGTGTCTAGACAGGCCAACCATATGAGATTCAACCAGGCTAAGTGTCGGGTCACAATTCTGTGATTCCGTGGTTCTAAAAATGTGTTTTGTTCTAATAATAATTTTAAATGTGATCACACTTTTTCATACTACTTCTGATGTCGGATATTTTTTAGCAAATTTTATTAGGCTTTAGAATTTTTTCTTCCGTTTTTTAATCTCTTTATTAAGTTTGCACTATCAACTGTATTTGCTTTTAGTGTTCAGTCTTGAAGACTTGTTCAAAATTCTACTTTCAAACTGTTTTCAGAAATGTTGCAAACCAGATTGCTCCAGTCCAATCTTCTTCAATTAACATTAGGGTCAACCTTTTCTTCACTCCATCATTTGATCACATAACTAGTAGAAAAACACAGAGAAAGTGGGGAACAAGGGAAAGGAGGGGTTGTCTGGTTTATTGTGAGAAATTCTGATTGCACAGAACTTTGACCTGTTTTTATTTAACTCAGCAGGAGCATTGCTGCTGATTTCAGTGTCCACTGGTCTAAACTTTATTAAAGAGAATTTTTGTGAATTTTTTTCTAAACTGCACATTGTTTTATTCAGAAGGGAAATCAATCTACCAAAACCAGTCACTTTTACATAAAATTCAGTAGTGAGCTGTAGACATATTTAACCTTTGAAAACTCTGAAAAACATTATGCTATTCTCCCCAGTATCACCATCAAAGGGCTCACTGTAATATGAGTGCTCTCTACTTCTTTTGATTTCCCTGAGAAACGGAGAAATCAGTGCCATTAAAATGAGGCTTGAGTTTTGATACTAAAGGAACTACAGGATTTCTGACTTTTTGATAAGAGGTCAAATATGTATACAATCTTCATATTAGCAATAGACAATCATTTCCAGATGCACTATGAGAATCCTTCACATACTTTCATCCAGGCTTTTAGATGCTTGAAGTGAGTTCCCATAAGAAAAACAAAATATTTCTCCCCATATTTAACAATACTGAAATCAAAAGTACTCAGTCACTAATTCTGATGTTTAAAAAACAAAGAAAAAACTAAACATTTGCTAAGTATTCAGCATAATAACTTATGTGACCTAACTTTATATGATCTGATTGTCTGCATTATGTATAAAACTACAAGTATACAGATGTGTATAATACATACGTGTGCATGTTTATCCATGCACATGTGTATGCAATTTGTCTATGCAGTAGTACCATACACAACTATTTCCAGTTAGGGATTCACCGCCCAATCCTCTGATAGCACCAAGCACAACTGCGACATCTGCTATAAATCCAGCCACGTCACAAACATCAGCCACTAGGCTGTGCTGCTCAGTATTGCAGGTGTGGAGTCTCACCTTCAGACAGGAAATATGGTAAAGATCCAGGTCATAGAAGGATTTTTCATTTTCCCTTCAAGAACTGATACACTTCAGGGTTTAAACAAAACCAAACCTGTACGCCAATGAGTCTGCACAACTTCTGTGAAACAACCTCCTCTCGTTACTATGTGTGTCATCTTACTCTACAACTAACTAATGGAGCAAGTAGGGAAAATAGAGCTAAACCCTTTCCAGAAGTTTACAGTGAAACACTGACAAGCAATGGACCCTTGATATAAGGAAAAGAAATTACAGTCGGGGGGGGTCAAACACTGGGAGGTCTAGATTTTGTAACTTTTTCACATAAAATAGCATGATGATAAGAAACTGAGGCAACTGAAAAAGCAGTTCTGAAGTTCTTCACCTTGGTGTGTAAGAACTACTGCAAAGTATAATTTCGAAAGTATCTCCAGATCCCTTATCTTGTCAAAGATAACTAGGTCATTAAATCCCTAAGGGATCTAATTCCAACTTCCGTTTCTTTCCAGTAGTTCCTTTTCTTTCCAGGACTTGTCTGTCAAATTCAGGGATGTGTGAAATGCTGGAGTACATAGCAAACAGCTTGGATTGCAGAAGCATTGCCTCCCTTGCAACAAAAGCATGTCTCTGGGAAATGAGCCATTTCCTTCCATCCATTTGAACCTAAAGACACTAGCTGAACTGCACTCCAAATCTTCTAGTGCATGTAATACATTCTAACGAATTAACCACACACATCTAGACCTAGATTTAGGAGATAGAGTGGGGTGGAAGTAGAGTCCAGTTCAAAACCCATGAGTCTTTGTGACTTTCCTTCAATAAGACACCCAGGGCTCAGTCCTGAGTTACTTCCCTGAGTTACTGAGTTACTTCACCTACCACTGACGCCAAAGGGATTCAAGGGCTCTCAGTACCTCACAGAAAAAGAGTTTTAGCTTGTCAACATGTTTAAACTCCAGAAGTTTATTTTTAATGAATAAAACAATATTCCCTTTTATGTTCTCCCTTTACAATAGCACTTTTTTCAGCCTTGATTTAGGAAAGTGCTAAGCACATGAATACTTACACCTTTCCTTTTCCTGCACCAATTATTGCTGACAGGCTGAGGGCCAAATGGTTCAAAGAATTTCTTTATCACATCGGTGGACTTTAGGCTAAAGTACTAAATTCAGCACAGGGGAACACCAGGCACACAAGCAAAAGTAGAGGAAGAGTAGTTATTTTTCATATTTTTGCTAAATTAGACTTAGAAGTAAGTTTCTGCCCAGGAACTCAATTCTTCCTGTATAAAATACAGCATCTATCTCATTATCCTGAAAGCAAAATGTTGGCCTTAACTTACACTAGTTACTGAACTTCTATGTAGGATGAGAGCAATACCATAACAGAATCATTCAACCCCTACCACCACCCAAGCTGGTCTAAATATCATAGCAACATGAAATCCAACAGCAAAAGAAGTTGTTGAGATTTTCAGCTCCAGTCTCCTGACCAAGGAATTGTCTCCTATCCAAGGAAAAGGATTAGAGAATCTTCAAAAGACATTATAGAGTCATTCTTTCTGTTCTACTTTATTTGGCCTGAAAAGTTCTTGTATGACAAAACAGGACAAAAAGCAACAGAATGTACTCTAGAGCTGCAGTGAAGTTTAACACCACGTGTCACTTTGCAGTTAATGTGCCAATTTGGATAAGTCAAACGGAAACACCTAAAACGAGGGCATCAAAAGTGGGCTTCATCACATTTAATGTTAGATGGACAATACCAAGGTAGCTGTTTTAAATCCCTGTATAGAGGGTAGGAAGAAATTTCTTTTAGGATAGGATGAGTTGCTTTTCTCCATTGACTATGCAAGTGGCTTTAATAAATCTCTTCAGTTTAAAAAGTACAGTTCTACATGTGAGATATCTGATGTTAGGATGAATTTCATCCATATATTATAAACCATTGGTATGATAAGTGGACCAAAGTGCTGAAAGTTATTTTAGTGATCTTAAACAAGTCACCCAAATGTTTCTTCCTCTTTTATCAAAGTTTTAGCTAACTTGGAATGAAAACACTTTGACTTTGACTAATCATGAAGAAAATATTCTTGGCAGATAAAAAGATTCAAGGAGAACTATTGTCAATCCTCAGTCTCTTATGTCTTGTAATTCCGCTTTCAACATCTTGGTACAAATTAGTACCTTATTTCAAGATTAAAGGAATGGAAAGCATGAATTTATTCTTTCAAACACAGCAAAATATTTTGCCAACTATGATGACAAATTAAATCCTGTATATACCAAGTGACATACCCTGCTGGGGCTTTCCTCCCATACTCCTCTAGAAGAAACATTTATCCAGCTTTCTACTCCTGTGCCTTGCGCGGAATGAATTTTCTCAGTCCCCTACATTACAACATATCAGAGCCTTTTTTTACACAATCATGTGAGTTTTGCTCAGTTTTCTGATCTGACCATATGGCCATTGCATTCCTTGCACTAGCAAAAGGAAAAAGAAAAGAACAAGCAGAGGGCAGAAATGTCTGTTTTGTCAGCAGAACAGCTTATGTTGACTTAACTCATATACCAAGTTACGGCCCCCAATGGGTGATGAGACCTGTACTTTGAATTGAGGGTGGATAAAACACCAACTAAAGGGAAACGTGCATGCTATTATTCTACATGGCTCAGGTTAATTATCTGATTTTGGATTAGTCATTAAAGTTAGATTTTATAAAGGATTTCAGTACTTAAAGTATCTCATTTCCTCTGACTCTTCTACTGAGTAGTGGCAAAGGCACCCATTAGCAGAGATAATGTGATGATGTGATCCGCATCAGGATCAGAAAGCACAGGACTAGAAAACAGAGCCACAAGTAATGGTCTTCCAGTTCTACAGCATAACACTAAAGTTTGACACCAGCCACTTCCACTGCCTTCTTTCATGAGAGGATTTCAAGCCTACCCAAAGACACAAGACAAGCCACAGGAGGTGGTATGTAATTATTTTTGTTGTATACACTTGTGCTTAGTGTTTTGCATTGACTAACACAAGTTCTGTTCAGCAGGCATCAGTGTGAGGTGTTTTGATGTTTAAGATCTCGGTATTTAAGATCTGATATTCAAGACTTTAAGGCATTGAACAGCAAATATTCTTTATATAAGGGAGAAAATTTGTTATTTCAATAAGGATGTGAGCTACTTTGATAGCATTACTTCTTAAGAACAACGTGTTTCAGGGTACAGCATTACATTTAAAAAGCTACGGTAGCATTAGAATTAGATAATTGCAAGGACTGAATGGATGAAGAAAAGAGAGTAGTTTTATATTGAAAAAGTTCCCCACCACATCACTCGTGCATTAGCAGCAGGGACAGGGGAGCTGTTGCTTGCAAAAGGCTGGGAACAGTTACAACGTTCCTACTGCCAGAATACTTTATTAGTATTCCTTGTCTGGCAAGTGAAAAACTAGAGTCCTGTCATCAATTAGAATGGTGATGATGAGCCAGCCTAAAATAGGCCAGTGAACAGGGTAAGTGCCCCTGTGGTTTGCCAATTACCTAAATTATTTGCAGTAGTTTTAGTGCACATCTGCAATGAATACAAATAGAAAGCACATGATGTCTGGAATGTAGTATGTTTAAGATCAGCTTTGGTGTTAACAGAGGAGGGGAAACAACTGACATGTTTTAACAGAGATATTTCAGAAGAGGAGCTCTCATCCACATCTTCTCCCTCCCCACCTTCACATATGTAAAATAGACTCCATTCTGTCTGGCTTGTTCTGTGCTTCCTCTCTAGGGTAAACCTGGTGAAGAGAAGTGTGTCGACCCTGCAGCCACTGTTACAGTGTCACTGGGCAATTTCACCACTCCTTGGCAGTGACTCACCCAGAATGACCAGGGAAGCGGATCAGCGTGACTGACGGAGGTAGCATAGAATCATAGAATATGTCAAGCTGGAAGGGAACCATAAGGACCATCAAGTCCAACTCCATGCTCCATGCAGGACTACCTAAAACTGGGGACCTGAGCTTGCCAAGGCTTTTCTCTTGGAAGAAAATTCTGTTGTATACATAAGGTGAAAATGAGCAGAAAAATAGAAGAGAGTCAGGCAGCCTAGTACTCCTGAATTCAACCAAACTACAAAGAATAATTAATTTTTTTTTAAAAAAGAGATTGTTTATTCAAGAGTTTTTGGAAGCTTTTGTGGTACACTAGCATAAGAAATCCTTTATAGTGACTCAGAAAAGCTTATACTCTTGTAACAATGAACTTCTGTTCTTTATAGGGGAAATAGCCAGACTTCCACTGATTTAGTGAACGTGAAAACTGATAGTTCCTTTTTCTTGGCCTTCCTTTTGCACTTGTCCTTTTCTTTATATACTTCCACACTTCTCTCTGCTTTATGTCCTGCTCTCCCAATTCTCCTTTGACTGCTTCGGACATCATTGCTAATTGCGATGACCTGACATTCATAATGCTTGTATCTAGTCACATTGACTTTTTTGTTATTTAAAAGATTGCATGAGTAACTACTGGCATCTCTTGCAGTTGTCTGCTGTTCCTAGAAAGTGTTTTGAAAATTATATTTTGTGTGGCTTGATAAACATTGAGGCTTTAAGTAAAAAGTGCTAATAAAATAAAAGTTTGGAGTTCTACAAACTGTATAACTTTTTCCATTCCTCTTGGATTTCACATAAGCCTTGAGGCTACATTCACTACAAACATCCATTCTTGGGTAAGAAATTAAAAATATAGATGCTTAAAGTTCTGTCACTTAACATGACTGGCCTCAAACTTGTCTAAGGAGACAGAGCAGGATAGAAGAAATAGGCCGTTTTCTGTCTAATTTTCCTCAATGTACTCAGGGAATTCATAATATGCACCAGTAGACTGCCCTCCCTACAAAAAAAAGCAGATAATTTGGGAGAATTAACACAGAAGCTCAGCTCTCCTACAGAAAAAGCATAATTATTAATCTCTCCAGGGAAAATATTACAAACCACAGGCTAGAAAGTCTTGACCACTGGAATGAAATAAGATCCAAAACAGGAGCAGAGATCATTTTTTGAAAGGAATTCTCTAAGACAGTGCTAAAATATCAATTAATTTTATTCTACATAGCAATAACAGTTACTGCAGCTTCTGAAATGAAGAAAATGTTTAAAAAATATAGACCTTCTAAATTTCTTACAACTTTAGAGTGTACAAAACATTCACAAGGAGTCCACCTTCATTGGAAACAGCCCCCAAAGATCTCAAAATCCTTTAATTCATTTATAGAGGTACCGTAGAAGTGTAGAGTAGAATTTTGGCTACTTTATTATTAGTGCATATGCCGTTGTCATACTACTAACATTAAAAGGGCTGATTCACTTCACAGAATATCCATTATTGTTACTGAATTCCACAGTGACTGTTTTATTATGCTAATTGATAATCTAGTGCGCTCCGAAGATTAAAGAAAAATGAAATTAAAGCTACAAAATCAAAGGGTAACAACTTTATAATGCCTCTTTAATTTAGTGAAATGCAATTAAAGTCACAGAGCAATAGAATTGACTATGAATACCAAAACGAATGTAATTGACAGAGTAAATGTTACAGAGCAGGGCTGCATATGAGCAAAAAGAAATATCCATAAACTTCAGTGACACTGAACTGTGTCACTGGGCAGGCGCATTGAACAGCACACGTCTTAAAGTCCTTCAAGATAACCAACAGTAAAGAAAGCTATGATGAATTTTTATGAAATCACAAGTAGATAATATTGGAAGGGCCAGATTTTATAGGCATGCAAGAAGCACTGGAAATGCAATGCGGACTGTAATTACAGTAGAAGCTTGACGGTGCATAAGAAAAATGCTCCATTGATTGGAATAATTTGAGAACACACTGCAGTTTGAAAAACCTTCATGCTGGCAGCATGAATTTAAAAATGGTTTCTTGTAGTCTGTAATCTGTGTAGACATTGCCTCGGTATTTACATTAAGTTTTCTGAATTTAGTAGGGACATCGTAGTAGGACCTTCCAATTCATACTATTGTAGGCCAGTAATTCAATAGTTCTATGCTGGGCTACTTATTAAAATAACATCTTCTCATATCTCAGTTCCCCTACCATCTCCTTTTTGATTACATTCTGCATGGGAGAGTTGTACCATTCATATTTCAGACTTTCAAACTACTTTTGTGAACTGCTAGAATCAATAATTGTATATAAGACATTTTCAGCAGAGATTACCAGTGCCGATCCAATTCTGCTGCTAGAAATTTGAGGGTGTTACCTTCTACAGACCTTGTGGCTATGGTGCTAAATGAGTCTGTCATGCCCTATATCCCATGTGACATTCATATTTATCACAAAAGTCATTAACATAACTGGAAATGAGTTGCATTCCTGTTGACTGTGAAGCATAAAAGTGTATTTCTATGGTATATCCCTAGAAGTAACATAGAATGATAGAACGCTTTGGGTTGGAAAGGGCCCATCTAGACCAAAACTCTTGCAGGAACACAGACATGGGTCCAGAGAAAAAATTTATATTGTCTTCACTAAACCTGTTCTGTGAGGAGAAAGTAGGAGTCCAGGCCACCTAGCTGTCACCATAATACATTTTTGAAATTATGAATTCCCAGCCAAGAACAACTTGTAAAGTTGCATATATCTAGCAGACTGGAGCTTACATGAGTATAATCAGGTTTTACACAGTCAGGTTTTCACAACCCAATTATTTTTAAATTGCATAGTAGAAACTGAATAAATCTGTGCGGAGGGATTTGTCTTAACTTTTAAGAGATCTACAATGCAGATTTCTACATATGAACTAAGCAACTAAACAACCTCTATAACTGGAGGGAAAAATAATAGATTCTAGAAGACGATTCTTCATTTAAGGAAGACACCTAAAATAAGTTGGATGAATCATGGCAAGTATGTGTTTAAAAAGCTCCGATGTAGCGATCTACATTGTTAATTTTTGATATTAAGCAAAAAGAATCCTTCCTTCCTGATCAGGAGAGTGGAGGTTATAGTTATATGTTAGTTACAAAATAAGTTCTGTTTATGAACAATTTAAATAATAAAATGTATTTACCTTTCACTTCAGTAGCATTTTTAATTTTTCATCAAAAATTGGAGAGAGACAGACAGACAGACATAAAGGGAGAGAGGGAGAAGCTGTTTGAAACAATTCAGTAACTGCATCTTGCTCAAATGTTTGGCATCTACATTCAAGTTCTATCCTGAAGAATCATCTTTGACTTATTTAAATAAGCCTTGCTGGTATTTTCTCCACTAATTGCAGTTCCTGCAAATGTTTCAGTAATTGAGTTCATTTTACAGTAAAGTGACAGACTCAATGGCGTTATCTACACCAGTAAATTAAGCATTCCCAGACTGGCTTTGGCATCAAGATTCACTAGCACAGAGTCGCCCACCTCCATACTACTAGATCATCATGTTCAATAAAACACAGGGACTGCAAGCTATCTGCTATGAATAGCACCTGTTTCAATTTAATCCTCAGCTGTGCCTGAGAATTGTTTGAGACTGCTATTGGGTCTGAGTTCAAAATAATACCAGGTGCTACAGCAACAATTTGAAGTATACCATGGAGTTATACAATAAAGACCTGTGATGGCCTCAACAAGTTTGGATTTTCTAGTGGAAATTCTTGTGTTTTAAAAAGCCTTATTTCTTTTAGCTTTCATATGTAAATAAAAAATGCTATTTTAGATAGGGAAATCAAAGTCAAAACAGTGAAGCTGGAAGATACAGACAGTTCCCTAGATAATGATTTGCAGCTCTCTGCTGAAATACATCCAACTCCTCCACAGTTTTTAGAAGACATTGATTTCTTTTTTTAGGTAATTAGTATTGGGAAGTCTGTAGGCTCCACTAGTCAGATGAAGTAGGTCTATACAAGAATGTGAATACATATTCGTTGGGTTGACCCTGGCCAGCAGCTAAGAACCCACACAGCTGCTCAGTTACTTCCCACCCACTCTAGCAGGACTGGGGAGAACCTGAAGGGTGAAAGCCAAAGCAAACTCTTGGGTCACTATAAAGACATTTTAATAAATGAAGGAAGAGAGGTAAACGCCAAACAAGTGATGTAAAGGCAGTCACTCACCAGGTCCCAGAAGGAGATCATACCCAGGCCAGTCTCAGAGCAATCACAATTTTGGAAAAGGTTACTTCTTTAGCTTTGCAACTACTCAGCATTTTTGAGCGCAGTGCTATATGGCATGCATTATCGCTTTTGTCAGTTTAGGTCAACTGTCCTGGTTGTGTCACCTCTCAAATTCTTGTGCACCCAGAACCTCTTTGCTGGCAGCCAGAGGGAGAGACAGAGAGAGCCTTGGTGCTGCACTGTTCCGCAGTAGCCAGAATATCAGTGTGTTATCACGACCATTTTAGACACAGATCCAAAACACAGCACCATAAAGACTGCTATTAAGAAAATTAACTCCCTCCCAGCCAGACCCAGCACAATCAGTCATTACCGAAAATTAACTAGGTAATTTTGACAAGTGAAAGAAACAAGTCCCCAGATAATGGGAAAAACACTAAAATATGCCATTTGTTGGTGAAAAGAAGTTTAGAAAGGATACTCAGGCACTTCTGGAACCCTGGGCTAGAGGACCAAGAATATGCAAATGATGAATTCCCAATTAGTCCTGAACTTGTGCAGGATATGCTTCTCCAGCTGGATCCCTGTAAGTTGATGTGTCCTGATGGGGTTTATCCGAGGGTACTTAAAGAGCTGGCTGATGTAATAGTGAGACCTTTCTCAGTGATTTTTCAGTTCTCCTGGGAATCTGGAGAGGTACCAGTTGGCTAAAAGCCGGTAAATGTTGTCCCAGTCTTCAAGAAGGGCAGCAGGGATGACCCCAGAAACTACAGGCCTGTTCATGTCACTTCAGTGCCTGGTAAGATTAAGGAGAAGATTAATCTGAGAGCTATTGAAAATACCTGAAAGACAACACAGTCATTGGTCCCAGCCAGCATGGGTTTATAAGGGGAAAGTCCTGCCTGACAAATTTAATTTCTTTCTATGGCAAGGTTAACCCCTAGCTGACCAAGGGAAACCAGATGATATAATCTTTCTGGATTTCAGTAAGGCCTTCAATACTGTCTCTCACCGTATCCTCCTAAACAAGATGTCCAGCATACAGCTGGATAAACACATAACACAATGGGTGAACAATTGGCTGATGAGTTGGGTTCAAAGGGTCACAGTGAATGGGGTTACATCAGGCTGGTGACCAGTCACTTGTGGGGTTCTCCAGGGATCCATCTTAGGACCAGTGCTCTTTAATATCTGCATAAATGACCTGAATGCAGGACTTGAAGGTTTACTAACCAAGTTTGCTAATTACATGAAACTAGGAGGGAGCTGATTACACTCTCGAGGGCAAAGAGGCCCTACAGAGGAATCTAGACAAATTGGAGAGCTGGAAAATTGTCGGTTGCATGACGTTTAACAAAGGTAAGTGCTGGGTTTTGCATCTGGGACACGGCAACCCTGGATATACAGCCAGACTGGGGAGTAAGAGGCTGGAGAGTAGCCCTGTGGAAAATGATCCAGGCATTCTGACTGACAGCAAGTTTAACATGAGCCAACAGTGTGCCCTGGCAGCCAAGAGACCAACCATGTCTGGGGGTGCATCAAGCACAGCATTGCCAGCCGGTCAAAGGAGGTGATTTTGCCATTCTACCCTGCGCTGGTGAGGCTCCACTTCGAATACTTTGTTCAGTTTTGAGCACCTCAGTATAAAAAGGACCTCAAGCTACTGGAGAGTGTCCAGAGGAAGGCCACAAAGTTGGTGAAGGGTTTAATGGGGAAGTTATACGAGGAGCAGCTAAATTTGCTTGGTCTGTTCAGTCTGGAGGAGAGTGAGAGGAGACTTCACCGCAGCATACTGCTTCCTCACAAGGGAAGGAGGAGGAGTAGACGCTGATCTCTCCTGTCTGGTGATGCATGATAGGACTCAAGGGAATGACAGGTAGATGTGCCAGGGGAGATTTAGGTTGAATATGAGGAAAAAACTCTTCACACAGAGGATAGTGGAGCACAGCTCCCCAGGGAAACAGTCATGGCGCCAAGCCTGACAGTATTTAAGAAGCATTTGGACAATGCCCTCATACACACGGTGTGAATTTTGGGATTGTCTAGTGCAGGGACAGGAATTGGACTTAGCAATCCTTGTAGGTCCCTTCTAACTTGGGTCATTCTCTGATTCTATGATACTCTGATAGACTGCTCCCCAGCAGTCAAACCTTCTCTAAAGAAATAGAAGGTAAATATGTAAGGATCAGTCATTTGAAATAATACTTTCTAATTAACCTTTCAAATTTGGGTTCAACTCAGCACTAAAATTTCAAGATCGTCTGTGTTTCAAGACATAGAAAAATGTACAAATTCTTATAATTCTCGCAGTAGTGCCTTCTATAGACTGTAGGATTTCAGAAGTACCCAAACTGTACTATGCTATTTAATGTTGAGACAGTAACTTTATAATGCCCAAGAATGTTAAATGACACTAGTTAATTGAATAGTGTAGAATAGTATAGACATAAACAGTAATTTTCTGATCTGCAAAGTATTCTGAAGTCTTAGTCAATTTAAATAATTATGTGCAGGCAAAATCAGGGACGTGTATTTCAACCCAGAATAATACATCCATTAGATCATAAAATAAAGTTTGACATACTTGGTGGGCCATGTCAAAGTAAAGAAAAGAAAAGTATTCACTGTCTTAAGCATGTGAAACATCCTATTTACAACAAGACAGAAATAAGACTCAGAAAATTTTTACTGAGGGAAGTGAAGTTCTGATTCCATTATGTACAAGGTAAGAATTGTCAGGGTTCCGTTATCAATTTCTGGGCCAGAAGTGTGGTACATAAAAAATAAACAAACATAGTGACTAAGAATTTTTTCTGTGAGATAAAGAAAACGAGCATATTATGCTCATCACAGAGTCCTTAGTAGTCCAATAAATTAGTAAAGCTCATTTTTGAGTCCTTTGCAAACTGATGACATCTTCACAATATGAGGCATCATACTAACTTACAGGCTTCTGTATGTTCTGGTTTGAGCTAAAATAGAATCAGTTTCTAATTTCAGCTAAGCCTCGTCTGAGTAACTTCATTTTCTAAAAGTTAACTGCATGTTTTTCAGACAGTGTTTCTGTCTAGAAGTGATAACACGGGGCTTTGTTATGTAGAAAGTCCATTGCTTATACTTACTCCTCTAGAAACCAAGGCCATCCTCAAGTTGATGGGATGCCATAAGTCAAAGAGGCAAAAAAGAGTTGCACTTCCAGGGAGGGGTGGACAGGACAGGTGACCCAAAACTGACTAGCAGAGTATTGCTTTCCATACATGTCGTACTCAGTATAGAACTGAGAGATCATGAAGGTCAGTCTCTCTTCTTTTATGGCCGATGATCAGTGAAACCCTCATCTGCCTTTTTGTCCTGATCCCAGATGCATGCATTGGTGAATCCAGTTCCTGAGTCCAGCTCCCATCTGCCACTGAGTCCAGCCCAGGATCTTTCCCTGTGCCTGCTCTACAACAACTGTGAGGGGTGGAAATTTTGTATATTTGTATATACTTTATTATTTTCTTATTAATAATCTTGTCCTTATTAATCTTAGTGTTTCATTAAAGCTGGTTTAGTTTCACTTTCCAGCCCACAGGACTTTTTCTCTCATTTCCCCTTTCCTTGAGGGAGGAGGTGGAGGGAATCGAGTCCATCACAACTGTTCACGTTTGGCTGCCAGTCGAGCTGGGTTGGAGCTAAACCATGACACTGTATTAATCTGTGCATGACTGAAATGTCTTACAAAAACTAATGCACCAAGGATTGAGGGAAGCCAAAAGGAGTCTCATTAGAGAGGAACAAAGCATACAAGAAGCACGATCCAAGCCTGCATAACAGATACAGCTGGGCCCTGGATGAAGGCCTGATGAAGACTGCTAACTCAAGAATGGTCCATGTGTGGGTTACACTTCAGCAGGAGGAACATTACATCTGCATAGCTGGTGCTAGCATGCCGATCAAGGCAACACCTTTTTAAATCATCATGGCAAACCCTTGAGAGGAGATCAGTTACAAGCTGGCCATTTGAATTTTCAAATACTTACTTTTGATGTTAAGACTGGTCATGTTCTGATCTAGCTCCACCATATTTACATGTGGTAGATACAGCATAAAGAACACAACCTCTAGAATTAAAATATGTATACAGTATAGTCAGATGCCTTTCTACACTCAGGACTGGATTGGACTGTGAGTATTTTTTAAAGTTTATTCCATTGTCCATTCAGCATTGCACTCTAGTGGATTCTAAGGACAAGTAAGAAGAAAGTTTATAAACATGCTGAGTTTTTGCACGGCTATATTGACTTTATTGTTTGATTATTTCCCCTCCCAGAGTTATAGATAGTTAGATTGATCCAGTGCATTATACTCATTGAATTAGCTAGAAGTAAGAGGAGAGTCATTTCATGCAGGAGGATTATTTACAGTGGATGGTCAACGATTCTGGGAATTTATGACTGACACATTTATTTGAGGTTGTTAAGGAGTTCTTGTTCTGATTAATAAGTCCTTAGAGAGTCATAACTTAGGCCTGATGGATTGATTACTGTAGATAAATCCTTATTTCCAAAGCATTTTGTTAAAAGTTCCTTGTACCTTTCGTGCTCAGTTGTTCATAAAATGTATTATCTTGTTTTCATCTTCTTAAAAATGTTAAAGTAAACATGCCTTTATATATCTGTGTTGCATTTTCACAAAACATTGTTTAAAGTAAGTCTCCCATATCTACAGTTTCCTTTACAGTAATTTTTTTACAGAAGTACAAGTGCTGAATTAACTGGCCATAAAAAAGAACATTTATTCACTCCATCTGGCTTATGTGTTATGTTCAGAATGGCAGACATTTTTGATCAAAACTGCATTGGTTCAACCAGACCATCCCCCTGCCTGTGCTACTGTAGTTTGTTTACATCATTTAATTGAAATCTAAGCAACCAAATGAATACTATTTTGCACCATCCAGAATTCCTACCAAAAGAACAGCTATAAAATATATATCTGACAACAGTTGTTTAGGGAATCACATTTCAAAGAAGAGGAAAAGAAAAAAAAAAGGAATCCAAGTCACATTATAAAGTACAAAACTCAAGATTGCTCTAAGTTTTGATCCCTGTTTGTTTTCTCAAAGGTCTGTGTCAATTTCAGTATATTGAATTACAGGTAAGATAACTTCACTGGTACAATTGGCAGTGTGAATAACATGTTTGCACCTAAGTGTTTTTTACAAGTCAAATTTTAAATTTGGTATATTCCCAATTTTTTAATTGGTGTAGGTAACATAAAAAGAATGCAAATGTATAAATACTACTTTGTATATTTCTAAAAATTTATTCTCTCGTTTGCTGTTCTCTTGGACAAGTATCAGAATCTTGTCATAGCATGATAGATGCTTCCTAAGTTTAAATATTAGAAAAGATGCAAATTAGTAAACAGATCAAAAACTTGTTTGTCTCTATTGCAATACTTTAATTCTTTATCATAAACTAGGTTTTTGGCCATAATGCACATTCCTTGCCCAAGCCAGGCAGAGAAAACTCAGTCTAATTTTCAAGTTATGATAAGAGCTTATAAAAATTATAGTCAGTTTAATTATTTGTTCATTTTCCTTTTTGATTTAAACTCTTCACATCAAAGAGTATCTGTCTACATCCTTGCATAGCATTGACCTAAGCTTTCAGTAAAATAAAGCAAGGTTATGTAATCAATTCAAATAACAATGACACCCTTTCTCAAACTACGATCACATATCAGGTAAATCAGCAATTGGCAGACTCAACATGGATTATAATTCTACTCCAGTCTGTACTCTCCTGAAAATAACACTCCAGCTCCAAAACAACAAATCTTGCTGTAAGTTACATAATGTGTCACAGGAGACTGGAGGACGGAATGCTTTCTCATGAGAGAGACTCTAAATTCATCCAGTCCCTTTTTCATAGTCAGTAAAAAGTGCATGCAAGTGTCACCTTTCAGCTCCCACATTGGGCTGAGCACCACAACTCTGGTGCAAGAGAAGTACTAACGTAGAAGAGCAATCTAATGTGATCTTCAGTAAATCATTAGCCCATAAAACTACTTTTCACAAAGCCCTGAGCAAACAGGTTGATCCTAGAGAAGACATTTAATAAATTCACTTAAGGAACAGAAAATATACAGCTGATATATATGTGATGATATATTAGACTCCGTATAAAGAACACAAATTGAGAAGAATGTTGGCATTTGAAAACCAGTGGCTTAATGGAACATAAATTCATGGACAAACATGAGATATGAATCCAGTGCATAAATGGATAATGTCCATTACATGTGGTTCCTCATTCCAGACAAGTTTTGAGTGGTAAAGTAAAAATCCAGGAAGGAGTCACAGTAAAATTGAACATATCAAGAATCTGTACCTCTAAATGAAGTCCCACAACACTGGAATTTCTTTAGGAAGACGGAAACAACAATACAGTAGTGATTCCAAGCCCGCATCTCACTGCTAATGTCTGCTCTCAACATTCTACCTCTGAGTTACTGTTCTAGATTTAGACAAATAGCGACGAAAGTACTGCATGCTATGTTTATTAACTACTAAATATATTCGTTGAGATTATAACTGGTAAAATGTAGGAGAAACCTGCAATGGTACAGCAAAGGAAGAGAGAAAAAAACATTGAATTAAATGGGAAAAGTATTGATGAAATATAGTGTATGACAAGAATCTTTCTGGTTTTATTGTCCCATGTTTACCATAAAATGAATATGTTTTTTCATTGATTGAATTTGGAAACTTTATGTAACATCTCACACCAGCTCTGATTAATGTTACTTGGTTTTTATAAATGATCCTTCTCTCATTTATAGCTTTTAAAAAAAAAAGTCCCATTGACTTTAAGTCAAATAAGATAGAGTATTCAAAGCCCAAGACCAAAGCCCACCAAGACATTTGCAAACACATTCCTGAGCTTTAAGTCTACAAATAAAGCTTTCATTTTGGAATGGAATTCATTAATTCCTTCAGTTTTCTTGCACATACATCTTTTTAGTGATTGAAAAAAAGGAAAAACCTCAATCATAATTTACACATACCACATCTAGTTGCCAGCAGATTCACCACAGGAAAACAAATGGACACATTTAAAATACACCAGAAGCATTAAAATATTTCTGAACTATTTATAGTTCCATAGACAGAAAAGCTCCTATAGAAATTCTCACAGTGTTTACACCAAAAATCCACCCAAACCAAATCACCCAGAAGCCACTGTTCCTTGAGTTCACATAATCATTGTTTTCTTCCTGCAGAAATATTAAGAAACATTTCAAATTTTTTCCCCTCTGAGTTCCATGATGACAGTTGCCATTTGTCATTGTGTGCTAAAGCAGTCACCTGTAAAAACAGGTAAAGTATAACTTGAAGCTTACATTTGTAGTTCTGGACCTTTGGTGAATGTGATGGATATGAAAGAACAGGAGTTTTAACGACCTGCACATGCAGCTTTGGGAAATAAAATTCATGGCCTCAATAAGTGCCTTGAGATAGGACTTAGGAAAATATTTTTTGATTCAAAACTAGCCATCTTCTGAAACCATAAAAAGAAATGTTTGTTCCTGCATTTATTCAAACAGAACTATAAACAGTGTGCACTTCTAACACAGCTTTAAGTGTTAACGTGTATTTTAGAGGACATGAAGTTCATTGCACACTGCACAGTCACTATGGCAGCAAACGTTTCCGCTTTAGGTCTTCTATGAGAAGGAAAGCTGAAGATCACCTTCACATATCCTGACCTCCCGGATAGTCTCATCAGCTAATTGTCTTCCTTTGTAACTATTCTGTCTCATCTATCCTCTCTACTTCAGTTCACTTGGTCTTTGAACCTTACTCTCTTAGTAATATATCACGCCACTTCTTTCAAACTGCAGTATATGTTAAAAAAAAAAGCAATAAAGCAGAAGAATCTGTTTTCTGTTCCTAAGCTGCTGGATAATGGAGAGTTCTCTGTTGGGTTTTGATAATTATTGGATATAAAAGTGGCTTTAGTTTCTCTTCCCAGCCTTCCCCTCTGCCTTCTTTCATGACCCTAGTTATTCTCCCCACTTCTGTTGTTTTTGCAAGAGTATAAAAATGCTGCTTGGATCACAAAGAGAGCCAGATTGCTCCCTACATCACTGCCATATATCCTAGCTTTCATGACATATGTCAGTCAAAGAGGCCATGGACAGCTGTTTGTCTACATCATGCACTACCAGAATGTAGTTAGAACTTTCCAAGAAAAATATCTGATGAAAAAAACTGTCCATTTATCTACTAATAACAGCTATTTAAATCTAAGTGCTTATACGTAAGTGTTGATAGACAGAATAGATGACTAAATGCTGTTACGGTCAGTGGAGAGATATCCATTCGATCTACTTAATGACTGTTGTTTAGCCTGAAGAAGAGGAGGCTCAGGGGAGTCCTATAACTACCTAAAGGGAGGTTGTAGTCAGGCAGGGGTTGGTCTCTTCTCTCAGGCGATCAGTGAGAGAATAAGAGGACACGGTCTCAAGCTTCGCCAGGGGAAGTTTAGATTTGACATTAGGAAGAAGTTCTTTACTGAGAGGGTGATTGGCCATTGGAATGCACTGTCTGGGGAGGTGGTGGAGTCACCCTCCCTGGAGGTTTTTAAAAGGAGATTGGATGAGGCACTTAGTGCCATGGTTTAGATGATGAGTTGGTGTTGATGTTGGGTTATAGGCTGGACTCGATGATCTCAAAGGTCTTTTCCAACCTTATGATACTGTGATACTGTGTGATACTGTGTTTGAGCCTAGTAAGAGATTCTGCTGATCCATCCCTGTAAATTCAAAACGTGGGGGCTTTTAGAGTCATCTGAGCTCTCACAGGCTGTCTTGCTAGACATCCAGCTGTTTCTATACTAACCTGAGTGTCTTCTGCAGGTACTGCACAGCATCTGGCAACTCTGAGGACAAGCCTTCCTTCTCTGTGAGGTCTCAGATGGCACTAGACACAGTGCAGAGGTGAACAGTCCGGGCTTCACTAAACATATTGATAGTGGCCATAAGGACTATCTAGACAACTATCTCATGTACAGATATTTACATGTCAAAATTGATAGGTTAGGTGATTAAAGGTTTATCGTCACATGCACAAATGATCCCAGAGGCACAATGGCACCTGGGGAAGCCCAAATAACCCAGTCAGAGGAACAAGACCCTGAGCTATTCCCTTGAATGACATCCCAGGAGGGTGTCAGCCCCATGGGCAGGGACTGATACCCATCACCACCAGACAGTCGGATAGATTCTCCAGGTAGCCTTACAGGCTAAGGGTGGATACCACCTTTTAAAGTTATAAGACTTCTTATGGGATGCAAGGGAAAAGCATCACAGGATTGCACAAACATATTATGCAATGTTTAAGAGAGGAACCAAAGGCAGGGAAAGGATGCAATAAGTTGGTGTAGAGGGGAACAAAGGTGGGAAAATACAGGAATAAGTGGATAAACCAGCCAAATAAGCATCTAAACAGGTTGCTGGTTGGTACTCATGCCTTGCCCTGCCCTGCATCTAATCTGCACAGTCTCCCTGATCTTCTCATTAAACCCCATTTCTAATTGTTTTCTTGAATGAGTGTACTCTCTATTATGTGAGCACGTGTGTGTGTAAGTTTAAACACCAGTAATTAGTGTGGGGACCATGGATCATAAGCACTTCATGCCCAGGGTACCAGAAACTGGAGAGAAAAGGTGTATGCACTTTGTGTAAGTGCATATGCTGATCTGTCATCACTAGCAATGATAAACCTGAAATATCTGGTGAGTAGGTTAGGAGTTTGGTAGCCAGATATTAAAGCAGCTGCAAATCTGGATGAGATATTGAAGACTAGAGAATATAAGTGCTGGCTACTGAAGGGACCAGAAGGTCCAATTCAATATCTGGGAAGAATGTAAGGTCTTGCAGTTGCCTACTGGTAAGGTCATAAATCTGGACCGGCCACCAGAAAGACCCATTTGTATGTGTGTCTGTACACAAAGCAGCTGGGATACCAAGGGATCCACTGGTTAAACTGGGAACGAAAGGCCAGCTGATGGGGGGATCCATAATGCATGTGTCTGTGTGTGTGTGTAGCTCTAAGTGACAAGAGCTGAACTGAAGCTGTGAGCCTTGGGCATTCATGTATCCACACCAACAACTGGGATGAGAGACCAGGGATCCAGAAACAGCTGTATAGACCTGGATTTTTAAGGCTAGCAAGGGAGGACACACTGCATATGTACGAGTACTTTCCTCAAGCAACTTCTTAGAAACTCCTATTCATATCACCCTGCTCACATAATACTTTACAAAAGCTTCTTCATATAAGCAGTTCCAAAAAAATTAAATTGGAGTAGGAAAGGGAAACACTAGTCGTGGACCCAGCTAGAAAACCTCTGTTCCCTGCAAGAAGACACCCGTGTGATATACTGTCTGCCTTAAGCAGCCAGTCTTAGCTTCCGAAAATACCTCCCTTTCTCTAAAATCCCTTCAGTTAAGGGCTTAAGTTTTCTTTACCTCAAATGGTGGCCAAAAAAGTCATTGAAAATTTCCTCTCTCAGTAATGTTAATTGTTCTTTTAAATACAAGAGAAAGGAGATAGATGACACTGTGGAACATTTTCTTTACTCATTTGAGTCATTTAATTTTCCTGTATCCTACCTGAAGCAAAGACGATAATGCTGACCTCATGAGCCCTCAGAAATCTGTTCATACCTACTATCTACTGCTCAGACTTCATCATTCGATAGTATGGCACTAAATACACAGAATTTCATATAGAGTAGTAGAAGAAATACACTATATTCCATCTCCTACAGGAAGCTTTCTTGCTGGAAGATTTCAGTTGAATCATCAGCCTTTCTAATAATCAGAGACAAGAGTTTCAAAAGTAGAAGCCTGAAGCTAGCCACCTAAATCCATATTTAGGCCTCTACCTGATTAAAAGCTGAGCTCCTCTTTGTTTCTTTCAGATTGTTTTGGAAACAAAGACTGCATCCTCAGAAGAGCCAGAGAGGACACAAATCTATCGAAAGCCAGGAAAGTTTCTGAATAGGACCTTGCATTTATCTATTCCTGAACTTTTATTTTTGAAAGGGTTTGGCCCAGTGTTCAAGTTGTTTCTTTGTGGCGAAAGAAGTAGGAGAGATGGCAATAAAAAAATAAACAGAAGAAGGTCTCTACAGAAGTCTCCAACTACCTTTTCTGATGCGCATCTCATTGCTGGCTGAGAAGGGAATGAGCTTGCATAATGAATAATAAACTCTGCTGAAGCTCAGATTTGTTATGCAAATAAACATATTAAAAGAATGCATTTTCCATGCAGTATAGCTTCTGCCAGGAAATTTATTGTAAACATTATTTTGCCATTGACAAAGGCAATGTGCCAAATTCAAGCCTGGTGTGAGTGGACACAACTTGACTGGTTTCAGTGGCATTATGCCCATTCACACCAGGTCTGTAATTGGCGTATTGTGCTTCAAAGGCTTTCAATATCTAAGATGTGCCAAAGTGCAGATAAACAAATTCTCCAGCTACAGAAGAGCATTTTCAGGGTCAACACTAATTTTCAGTTCCCTTAGCAGGCATAAACTCCTTCTGGCTGAGTTCAATTTGCGGTTGTACCAACTTTCTAACCTACAGAATGAAAACCCTTGGGTACTCTCAGCTCCCTCTCATCTGCAGAACTGCTCAAATGAGCCAGCCTAGAAGGCAGCAGCTTCAAAAATTGTATCTCAGTAATAGATGGGAAACTGGACTGATTCAATAAAAACTGACCTGACCTTCCTGTTCTGACTTCATTCCAGGCAAAATCTCTTTCAAGTTTCAGAAATGTTTTATTTATTCTTTCTCTCCACAAGTTATGTCAAATGTCGAACCAGAAGGCTAAGCATACGAATAAAGTGTAAGATAGGCTGTTTCTGAGAGATCTTTAACATTTTTTTATAATTTCAAATTATGTAAATAAACATTTTATGTGTCCTGCACATAGATTAAGTCATACTCCAGAAACTTTTGAAGTATACTCATGTGTTTTCAGAGAGAAGAGGTAATGTTTCTGAATTCTGCATTTGTTGTATGTCAGATACACCAAACACTAAAGACTATCCTGGTAACTGTCATATAAGTGCATATTAATAAACGTCAAATTTGGGAATTACTAGGGTGAGCAGTACAATATTTGCCCTGAGTTATGTCTAATGATTCTGTCATATTCTATAATCATTAGAGTAATATGGGTATCTAAATAGTTAAAATAATAGTTTCGATAAAAGTTAATGTGTGACTTTGAGAGAATTAAAAGAACTGTATGCAATATAAGAATAATAAATCTGATATGATGAAATTTCTTATTCAAACAGATTTCTCTAAATTTTTTTGGAACATAAACATGAAGCTGGCTGCATAAGATCAGGTCACTATTGCCTGGGGAAAGATCAAATTTTATTTTCTTGATTTGGGGAGGTTTACATCCCCATCTGCCTAAGAAATCTTGGTGCAACTTGTCTTACATACAAATTATTGACTTTCATAATATTTTCATCATAATTTGAGTTTGTTTTGCCATTTCACCTACCTTTTTTACATTAGAAGTGGAGCTTTTACATATATGTGCAGCTTCTATGGCACAAAGCTTAAAAAGAAGGTTCCTTGCTATATAAGTATGGCATAACAGCAAATACTGCAATTAAATCAAAGCTGAGATAATCTGCAGTTCCACCAACAGATATCTGCATATAACTTCAATGTGACTTATGTGCAAAGATAATGAATTCCATAATGCAAATTTACACATGGGGGTCAAATAAGGAACTTCTTTGTATTTGACAGTACATTGAGTATTATGTATTTGTCACAAAATAAATAATTCATCTCACATAGCCACTTGCTATGTAAATGATAGTCTATGTATATTAAAGCATTTAGCACTTAGAATAAAATGGACAGCTGGGGCCAAATGAATATCTCTCAGGACCCATTACCATTACAGTTCCCCTGTGAATTTTTAACTCTTTTCACTTCTGAGTGCTGTCATGAGGACATTAATTGAATAAGACACAGGGTTTGTTCTAATGCAGGCAGAGCTACAAAAAGAGAGAAAAATAATGTAAAGCAGAACTTTAATTTCAGACTCTACTTTCCTCCTTTTTAATGTTTCTCAATTCCCTGGTGTAATTTGGATCTGATTCAATTTAGGAAAAAATAAATATTTTCAAAACATGAAGCAGATGACAATCAAAACGTAATTAAATAACATTTAATGTAATCTGGGATTTTGGCAGAATTTGAAGCCCAAATCTACCCCTAAATTCCACATGAATTTAGGACTCTTACTGAACACATCTTCTCGTTCCAGCCCTCTGATAGTTTCCTCTCCTATTCACTTGGACACAAAGTGAACTTTAAACAGAGCATGAAGATTCACACACCAAAGAGTAGCAACTCAAATGGATGGATTAAGGGTATCTCTCTAGACCCGATGGAGAGAGTAAATTGGAATGTATGCTCTCATCCTACCCAGCATTGCAGAAATTTCCTACAAAGATAAAAGAGGCTGAAGCTGTTTTAAATTTCTGTGCCTTGCTCCTGCAGTTAGAAAAACCATGAGAATCAAATCATCTCTCACGCTTGCAGCTGTGAATCCAAGGAAACTCCACTAAACCCAGTAGACTTGCTTGAGATTTATACCTTGGTTTAAACTCAGCACCACTGTAACTACACTGACATAAATGGGACTTCTAGTCTATTCAGCAGTTACTTTGAGCATGATATAAACCAGACTGGACCTGACTTACTGATCTAGCTGTTAAATGTATTTGAATTGTCCTATCCTCGGTGGTTTCAGGATTGTTATATGATACCCCTTGCCAACAACATTGGCTTCTCTAAGGCTAATTTAACAGCCATAAATCCAATTATACAGAAATATGATATAATATACAGAGAAATAATTTTAAAATAAAGTCTTAGCATATGCGATCATCACTGTTTTATCAGTGCAGTAACTAAGTTACGGTAAAATAGATTATACAGTGGAACAGCAAATAATAGCAGACAGAAGACTGATTTTTCAATCATTTGCAAAAGTTGTCTGTTCTCAAATTAACCTCCTAAAATCGAGGGTAGCATGAACTGTTATTTTTAATACTGCATAACAGCTTTTATTTCAACTTCAGTTTATGTTATAATGACAGTGGCTATTGTGAAATAAGATCCCTGATGAATTCAGCTTGGCATAAGGCAGTGAAATTTTAAGAGTTACACCTAGATGTTGTCCTGGAGTTTCGGTATCCTGGCTCAGCAGAAAAATTTTTACCATAACCAGCATTTGACTTCAACACATTCTTATCCAATTCTGTTAAAGAAAAGAAAGTGGAAGATCAGCAAAGATACCTCAATATTTTGTGTTTCTCCAAAGCAGAAGTTCAGTGGTTGAGAAGTTAGAGGTTCTGCTATAAGAAAACCCTTTGACCTTCTAACTCCTGGACATTTGAGCTTTCAAGCATAGCTCAGAGACACTGGAGGCAGCATTACACTAGTTGGCAAATCCATCTGATATAGTGCAAGCCTCAGCAAACTGGAGTTTGGACCTCAGGTAGAAATGCTGAGATAATAATGGGAAGCACTAGGCTCTGCTCAGGAGCGTGGACCTTGTTATTGAAGTCAGGCAAGAACAAAGGGAGTTGATTCTGGGATGCTCTTTATTCTGCACCGTCAATATGCCCTTAGCTACCTGGCTTGTTTGCTTTATTCAGGACTGTATACAGTTTGCTACATTTGAAGTCAGAAAGGAAACCTGTCAGCAGCTGTAAGGGTTGACAGTAAGGAAGAAGGAGGTTCTCTTTGAGGCTGGTTATGGTCATGCAAACATAATTTACTTGATCATTTCAATATTATAGCCTTCCTCACTGCTTTAAAAATGTCTGTGTACAATCTGATAATGCCTCCATCATCAGCAGTGTAGAAAGAGGACCTTAGACCTTTTCTGCAATAACTCTAGTCCTGGTGGATTCAAACTCTCATTGGTTTTGCTCTCAAACTCACATTTATAATATGGTGACAGCTGGCTCAGTGCTTTTCTATGTCATTAAAATCCAATGTCTTAAGAGAGGAAGTTTTGTGAAGCCAAGACAGCATTTCAAACACAGAAAATCAAAAGTAAACTAAATTTCAGTTGAAGGGGTTTTCTCTATGAGATGACCTTTCCTTCACAACAGTCATAGAAGGCATGAAGTCCGTATGCTGCTGCTGTGTACAAGATACTTTGGAAGCCAGTAGAGAAGGCCAGGAATTTTTCAGTGCAAAGTAGTCTCAACTGAAGTTGATGAGTTATTGAAATCAGTGGAGAACAAGAGTATTGTGGATATCCCTTTGAGACCATCATCTGTGGCATATTAAGATCATGATGTACGGATTACATGCAATGCCACTCCATGCAGATGAGAGTTGTTTCTGGCTCTCATGGGAAGACACAAAGAACAGATCAAAACTCTGAATTGAGACACTTGTCCAGACTACCCTGACCACTGGCTTAGTGGGAGACTGGTCAAATGATGGTATTTCTTTGTCTCTTTCTCTCTTTTCTATGCTTCTTCAGTAGCAGAATGCACAACTTCTTTGCAGAAGAAAAACTACATCATCATGTCATCTTGCTGTCTCCCCTGCTTGTCTCCCTCTGAGATTGCCCTTTCTCTGTGTGCTTTTGTAATATCCTCAAGGTTGAAAATTGTGGAAGAAACATAATGGTTTTTCAGATGTTTTTCCTAAAATGTTTATTCTCGGAAGATGCCATTGTTAAAGACTGCACAATGATAGGAGTAGCAACATGCAGAGGATGAGTCTTATATGCATCTTACCAAGTTTTCAGATCTATCTGTATTTCATCCTTGAGGGGCGGTGTTCGATGACATCGTTTGATGAAAGAAAATTCTGAATGAGTAACTGTATATTTATTTTTGTTGATCAAAACATTTAGATCAAACTAGTCTTGCAATGTAATTTTGGAATTGTCTCAAAATACAGTGTAATAATAATACATGTAACAACACAATAGAACTTTAATAATTTTTAAAGGAGAAATTAAAACATCTTGTTCTAAGAAAGTCAAAAAGTGGAGTTTGGTTTTCTCGAAATAAAGTACCACTTCACAAACCACTTCAACTACAGAGAAACTGTATTTTCAAGTGGAAATTTCTTCCATCTTTTTTTTTCTGAACAGAGTTAAACAGATATCACTTGCACAAAAAAAAGCAAGGAAACCAACATGCACAAAAAGTAAATACATGGTTTCCATTTGTTCATTCATGTGTACTTGCTATCTTTTCTTGATCCAAAGACTGTTGAAACTAATGGAGAGATTCCTTTGAACATGCCTTTAATTTTTAAGCAAGTGTTGAGACAAGCACAAAGCAGCTTATGTTCTTTCCCATATCGCACTCCTTCCATGAACGTGCATGCTAATTAACAGGTTAGCAATTCTGAGATCTCTCTTGATGAACAATTAGTGCAGCAAACTGTGAGGTATTTACTGTGATGTGTAAAATTTTGGCAAAAATATTCCCTAACTCATTTTACTTCTGAAGGAAAGGAGTGTTGATCCCAAGAACACACAGCACTAATCTGCTTCTCATATAATACACTCTTTTCCTTTCTTTCTCACTTTGATTACTTCTGAAGTCTAGTTTGCTGTTGTTCATTACTTATTACTGTTCTATTATTTGTAAATCGTTTCTTAGTTTGTTCTCGTTATTTGTCTTTCTTCTTTGCTATTGGTTTATTTGTTTGCATTCAGTTTCTACAATATTTTTGCTTTTGCTATTATTATTCTTCATTAGTTGCAGTGAAATTTTATCACTGTATATCAGGTAGCTTGTTTTTATTTCATTATTTCCAATGTTTGTGTTACATGGCCATCACCGCTCAGACAAAAAATTCTTCTAAAGACAACTTTTATCAATACAGTACTACTGAACTCCACAGATAATGCCTTATTAAACGTTACACTGAAGCTGAAATCTTACACAATAGGTAACGTAAAGTCATTACCAGCTCAAATATTTTTGAGGATCAAGATGATAATGATAAGAGCAATGTCCCAACAGGGGATTTACCACTTATTACTTAATCCACAAGCTCCCTACAGGTATGTTTTAGCGTCGTTGAATGCCCACTCAATGGTTATATGAAAGCCTGAAGCTAAGACATATAAATGGTTCTATAAAGGTCTTGTAACACAGTCTAAGCTCTCTGGTTTTTAGAGACTTTATGTTATTAATGTAAAGTTAATGGGAAATAAAAATATTGTGTGTGAATTGTGTTGGTGAAAGCCTTACTTTCTTTGTGGCTCTGTCCTGTAAAACTGCTCAGGATATCATTCCACACTCTTCTTTTTAAAAGCATGTATGAATGATGAGCGATATCTCATCTCTTTTTCACCTGTGGAATATTTAGATATGTAATATTAAAAGGATTTGTAAAACAAATATTGATCCCCAGAGCAATTGCAATGTTATTAATTTTATAATCTGTACTATATTTCAGATAAGAAAGGCCAAAATAAGTTAATATTTTCCTGAGCAAACCTATCAAGCAGACAAACAGTACAAAAATGTTATATGGTCTTTCCTTCTCATTGTTTTACTGTAGATCTCTGATCCTCAGATCCACAGATTTAGAATATTAAAGGACTGAGAAGATCTACTATTTCCTTAATAATATTGACCATTTTCATGAACTGTATGATGTCCTTTACCCTGATGTTCAAGATTTTAAGGCTGATTTATGTGTCTCTCTTGAATTATTAATAACCTTTTTGAAGCTCTGTGCTGTAGTACAAGTCTGCATTTCCCTCTAAATCTCTTAGAAAATCTGTTCAGTACTTATCTATTGGAACCATTTGGGGAGAGAGGTGGGGTTTTTTTCCTCCTTTGCATCCTAGACCTCACTGAATTCCTGGACCCAGGCCTTTAGTCACTGCTATAGGGAAGATATACATATTAGGGACTGAAATTGTTAACAAGCTCTACTTTTGTACCAAGTGACTGAGTTGCATCATTATGTAAACCAAACTTAGAACAAAGGCCTTATATTAGATACTTCCAATGCTGTGACAGTGTATCTGATAAGACCAAATCTCTAAATTTGAGATATCTTCCCCTCCAAAGCAAAAAGGACACCAAGACTCTGCAGCAGGAAGCTTCATTAGGTCAGGTGTTTAACAGAAGCTTCCCTCTATATAAGTCTGCCTAAATGTAAAACTTTTCTTTATGTGACCCACACTGAAATGCATCAAATAAACGTTGTAGAAGAACGGTACTTAATACATTTCACTGGGACGGAATCCTGGGGAATTGTAATGATGCCTAATACAGTCTTACAGTGAGACTCCAGCAGTTTCAGAGTACACTTCCGTGATTATTTCTCTATGTAATTGCTTTTGTTTCTCATTCTCTTTGATGTTAAATTCTACAGTTCTTGAAAGTGGTCAAATACTACCCATCCACATTTGTGTAAAACCAATGCAAAAAAATAAAGATTCTATTTCTTTCAGTGAAATGATTTCCTTAAAAGAACATAATATATACTCATATACAGCAGATGCCTTTGAAAATTGAGAGGGGAAGTATTGGATGTACAAACCCTTCTTTTTCCTTCCAGTAGCATGAGGTAAATTGCACAATAAATCAATTTTTATGGATGCTGTTGACTAGCAACATTTTCTGCTTTTAAAAATTAATAGCTGAAATAATGAACATTCTCAAAAACTCTCTAAACAGCCAGCTTGATTAATTCCCTGAAATGAAAAGCACTTGACAGGTGCAATATTCTGAGCTGAAATTTTCTGTAGTCTGATAAGACTGCAGTCTAAACTTATTCCAATAACACAAGTTTGCTTGCTTTGGTTTTAATTTGAGGAAAAATAAACAAACTTGAGGCCTGTATTGTGCTTTGCCTAGACACACATACACAAACCCCTACAAAATATTCGTTCCCGTAAAATTAAATGAAGTTTAATTTTTGTGTAAATATTATTTTGAAGGAATAACAGTACTGTGCAGTGCAAGTGTCACCACTTCATATTAATATTGCATTATTGTCAAACTGATAAGAAATTCCTGGGTATAAGGAAATGTGCACTGCATTTTGAGCAGTTTCTAAACAGCAGTACACATCCCAAAGTGATGTAACCAGGGGTATGTACTCTAAATGAAACGTAGTTACACAAATTAACATTAATATTTCCATTTACCCTCCCTTTCTGGCTCTCTTTACACATGGTCCCTTAACATATAAGCCAATTAAATGCAAAATAATGCTAAACATTTCTTTTACTGATTTTTTTTATACAGCTGAAATTAAATAACACTTTTGTCTACAATGTGAAGTATTTGTATTATATTTCACACTAGGATAAAAAATAAGAAGTTAATAATGTTTGGGTTAAACATTAAGACATTTGTTTAATTTTTAAAAAGGTATATGAAATTAAAACTATGTGAAATATAATACCTTTCTATGTTCTTTATTGCCCTACTTTTTATTGCTAACAAAGATATTGGTCTGAATTAAGGGAGACAATTGCCCAAAGTAGTGTTTAATGAGGCTATCTGAGACAGTCAGATGATCCAGATGACCCCATCCTGCATCACAAGAAGTGGATGGACATAAAAGCCTCACTTTCAATGAGCAAAGGTCAGTAGGTGCTCAGATGTATACATTCTTTACTATCTACAGATTCTTTAACATCAGCATTTGTGAGGAACTTATGCATGAAAAATAAATGAAAGATGTTTTTATTCTCAATGTAATCAATTTGATGCTCTTTCTGTTTTTTCATGACATTAAAGTTCAGGGTCTCTCTCTTCACCTGAGGAAATTTTTCCTGCATCATTCAGAACTCTTCTCTGCTGACCAACAATTTTGTTACTGTGGAGGCAACTGTGTTCCATGTCTTGTTCAGGCATTCAAGTAAACAAAGATGTATATGAATATGTGAGTCAGACTGTATGAAGGACACCTTGGTGAAAACTTCAGTAGGCAGATGAGGACATCATCTGTGTTATTGAAACCTTCCAAAATACATATTGCTGTCTTGATAGTCATGTTAGATACGTTCTCTATCAGCAGCTCTTGGAACTGTTAAGCATCTGGGGGGTTTATAGATTAACAAGACATCAAGGCTGGTCTTTCCTGTAGTCTTACATACTAAAGATAAACACTCAAGGGAGTCTGCTTCAACTGAATTCATTAAATGTCTCAAATATGCAAAGGAATTACAGAGAGTTAGCTAATAAAACTATGCCATCTGTTTGTCAGGTATGTCAGAAAGCAATTCTTTTACAAAAAGAAAGAAATTCCACTGCAACATTTAGACCATTTTAAGGATAAGAATTCCGAATGCATACACGATCCATGAAAATAAGGTATCAGAGAACAGGGGAACATGCAGTAGGGCAATATGGGCTTAGAAATATGACTTTGGAGAAAAGTCCTAAGACTATAAGGAAGAATGCATGAAAACAAATTTCTATATAACAGCATCGACAAGGTATGAAATGTGAAGGTTTGCTCCTAGCTCAGCTCTAATCAAGGCGTGACTTTTTGTTCAACCAAAACTACCTTAGAGGACTAACACTTCTTTCTGACAGTAAAGGAACATCAGGGTCTTTAGCATCTGTCAATAAATTCTTGCTAAGGGCTAAATTCTGGCTCTGCTTAGGCAAAGATAAAGGCTGAGGGATTATCAGGTTCTAAGAGACATCCTGCTTATGAACAGCAAAAGGCATCATAGAGTAGGGTGCTTTTTAGTGCTTTTTGGCTTGATTGAAGAAAGCAAAGCTTGTATCACCCATGGTAACTTGTTCTTGGATGTAAAATAGAGTAGTAGAGATTGAAACCCTCCTACTATACACCTGGCCTCATCCTCATCTCAGGGACCTCTGCAGTCCTGATTGTTTTCTTCTTTTACTTCTCTATTGGGCTTATCTGAAACATAATTTGTTGCTATGTGTAATTATATTAAAGCTCTATAATCACTTTATTTTAAGTACACTGAAGCTGTATTAATTATGTTCATTTATTACCCATAATCAGTCTGGATGTTGATTTTCATGGTCCTGGGACAGGAAAGGGGTAGAGGGTAGAGTGGGAACTGAAATCTCAAAATCAGATCAAAAAGGAAAAGGATTGAATGTGGCATTGAATAAATTAAAGTACATCATCAGCAGTGACAGGAAAACATGTCACTGAGCAGCGTAATAGTGTATTACAAGTTAAATAACAATTCCAATAGGAAAGTAGGAGAACAGAGTCAAGTAAAAGACACCTACTTGATCACATTTCAATCTTAAGACTTTTGTTCCGAATATTTTAACTCCATGTATTGAAAACTCAAGATGTATGGGCACTTCACCTTTTTATGGTTAGTTATGGACAGATCTGAGCACCAGGAATCAGGTCCAATGAGCTGCTTGGGCCATGAGGAAAGGGAAATACCCAGCTGTCAGCTTCACTGGAGTAATTTACTTACCAACTTAAGGAGAAGCAACGTGAGGATGGAAGCAACATTAAGGAAGATAAAAGACAGTCTGTTTCACATCTTAATTGCTTGAGCTATTAAACAAACACATCTGGTGTTGATGTCTCTTGAATACTGTACTTATACGTATCATCACATGTGCCTCCATGTTAATGCTTTTATGAGTTGTTCAGTTTGGGTTTGAAGTTAGGTTGTTAGCTTTTTTTCAAAAAAAAATCTAATGCAAAACGTATTTATCTGTTTGATGATTGAATTGTATTTTTTTTTTACCCTTGGTCTTTTGAGCTTTACATATTCATTTGCCTTCCATCACATCTCCTTGCCTTGTTTTTTCAAGAGAAATTAACAAAATTAAATAAAGGAAAATTCCGGTTCTGGCAGGCATGAAATTTTTAAAGTGAGTTAAAAGAAACAAGTTTGCCAAATTTCATTACAGAGCCCAGTAATTGTTAAAAGAGATGCTGCTTCTTATTTGTTCAATAATGCTTTTATACATTTCAATCTTTATGAAGGATTGATTTGATAAAAATATCCTTGGAGGACTGTGACCTTGAGTTGCCTTTTGTGGAGGAATTTGCTGGGTCTAACCTAAAAAGAAATCAAAATGGAAACTACGGAGGGTTTGTATTCGAAGGCGAACAAATTTGTGCAGACATGCAGAATAAGTGTTATTGATAAATTTGTTTCTAAGTGTTATAAGCTGCAAAAGGCACTTCCATTTGGCTTCTTGAAAATTTCCAGTATTCCGTAACCTTTAAAGATGTAAAGTAAGTATAAAAATTTCATATACTATATAGGAGGTGAGACTAATAATTACTTAGAGGTCAAGGATATTTTGAAGCCACAATCCTATCTTGTTATCTGATAATGGAAAAGTGCCAAAGTGCAGAAGGTATTTTGGCTAATAGAGCTACATTTTCCCTATCACTGTGTGTGAAATAACCTGTAAATATACCTGCACGTCCCTCAAGAATGACGTAGTTATTTATTCCATATAAATGGGAAACATTTCTTGACTTCTCATTAGAAATATGGCATATTATCCTGACTCTGCCCAAATTACATCTGCTCCACAGGCTAAGATGAGTAAAGAGCAGACTGTCTCTTCCTCTTCATGCACTCTACTAATGTTTTGTCAACAATATAGGCTGCAATGTTTCCTCTGAAATACAGAACGCTTACCTGTATAAACGTGTCTATATGTAAGATACATGAATTTTTGTTCCACTTCTTCAGAGTGTTAACAGATAAAATAGTTACTCAAGATTACTGGAAATCAATGTTTTATGTTCCTGCACTCTAAATATATTTCTTATAAATATTTTATTAAATTGGGTTTATTTAGTAATTTTTCCTTCTGCAAAATAGCTATAAAAGCAACATACATAAGAAAGTTATTGTAGCTTTAAGATTTTTTGGGGGGGAGTACCAAATATTATTTCTAATATGATTAAGCTCTGGATTATTTGCTATGGAATTAATCATTACATTCAGATTAGTAATCTAAATTTCTGGGTACTGAGCTTTCAGAAAGAAATTATTTGCCCCAACTACCATTTGAGCTTTTCTGTTCTCTACTATTCATTGACAATGTTTGCAACATTCAAGCTTTGATCTTGTTTAAATGGAAAACAAAGTTCAGATGGCAATGAATATGATTTATGCTGCTGGGTTCATTCTATCACATTCATTCATTCATTCAATGGCATTTGCATCATGCACAACGGGGTTATGTCAGTGCTAATGAAATGCAAATGCAAATATTTAGTCCTTTATTAGTTTGAAAGCTAACATACAGCATAAAAATCTAAGTGTGAATTTCTAGAATTATTTTATAACAAGGCAATTTTTCAGTTATCCCTGTCCCCAAGGCTTCAAGGAGAGTGTTTGAGTAAGATTGTGCTTCTTGTTTGCAGAAAGGAGCTAGCAAAACAGAATTCAAAATGTGTAGTTATTGTATCACTATAGTTTTCGTCTGTAGAAACAACATTCAACAGAATCTTTAATGTTACTTGCATAAGCTCTTTTCAGCATCTAGAGATATTGAAATGCATGGGATTAGCAGCTATCTTTTTTTTTTCTCCTATAAGCACCTACTCTGATGAATTGTGTCTCTATGCCCAGTTATAAAAATTATCTAAAAGTACATTATTTGAATTTGGAGACTCATTCCTGTGTTTTGGCACCTTTTTCAGAGGACATTGGTTGGAACAGGCTTGCTGTAAACTGCATTTGTCTTCCCTGAATCAGTAACATTCTTTATGGCTTTCCCCCGAAAATCTATACAACTGATGAAAAATGTCCTCAAGGTTTGTAAAATTAATGTAGCCCAGACATGCATAAACTTCTCTGGAACAGGTATTCTGAAGGCTACCAAAAAGACATCCAGTCCTTACTTCATACTAATTTTCATTTGTTGAAAGATTTAAGAAAATATGGAATTTTTGAAAAGGAAGTAAAGAGAGAAATAAGCAATAGGAATAATTCTGGCCATTGCATCTTGCCTAATTAAGCACCAATACACACTATTCACCCAGTTAGCTCCAGTGGCAGCAAGGTAACCTTTCTGAATGAGAAACTACTTAGTTTAGATTAAGTATACACCTTAGAAAAAAAAAACTCAAAGAAAATATTGCTGATACACAGTACTTTTAGATCATTAGAAATGTGTTTGTGAGGAGTCCAAAATTTATGTAATATAATGTGAAGTGTATAAATTGCAACAGTAACTGAACTTAAAGAAATATAGCATAGAATAGCATGCTTCAAGAATATATTTTATCAGTTCACAGCAGTACAGGCACGGATGAAACGTGGTCACAAAAAACACAGCAGAACTGACAAACTCAGGAAGCGATGTAGTTCATCATGGTAGGATCAAAACTACATCTATTCTGTTTTCAAAACCTATGTGTGAGAATGATTTCTATTTCTACTTCTACTGTATAAAGCCCAGTTGCTGAGATTACTTACATACAGGCCACCGTTGTTATTAGCATCACTGTCAATATATTTGAAACCATCTTTCTTGTCTCTACTGAAGACATGATTTGTTCTTTCAACCATTTCTCAGAGATCGCATTTTCTAAGTCTCTGCTCATTTCTGATGCTTTTTCAAGAGTTTCTGTATTAATCTCTTAAAATATAGTGCCCAAAACAGAACACAAAATAGAATAGACTGAATAAACATCAAGGGAAATGTAAAAATTACCTCCCAAATAATTACACTTTGGTGAATAAACACCTGTATGAAGTCTACCTAATTTTACAAGGTTATAACATCAACATGTCAGGTGCCTATGTATTTCATGCAGGGTAATTTTGTAATTTTGCAATAGATACATGGCTCTTAACTGCAATACCTCAAACTAATCTTCAGTTAATTTCTTTGGACATACTTTGGATGGTTGTCTTTTCATTAAAACCACCTCCAATTTTATTTCCATTCATAAAAGTCCCTACTTTATAAAATGTTCATCCAAATGCAATTATTTGTGATTCAAAATGAAATACAGTCCCTACTTTGCTGACCTAATTGGTAAACAAAAACGCTGGATAGCACCACATTGGAATAGCCTCCTACAAATAAGATTCTTTCTTGCTTTAGTAACAAACCATTAATGTAACCACATCCTATTGGTTTCTCCTGGACTACATTTTATTTCTTTCAGTATTAAAATGTTTTGAACACATAAAATAGCTTACTAGGATGCTGCATATGTCTCCATCTCATATATCACAGTTACCCTCTTCAGTAATGAACATGGTGGAGTTTGAGCACATTTGTTCTAAGCAAACCCAGACCTACCTTCTCTATGCTTTCATAAAATGATTGTTTATAAATGTGTTATAATACCTTTGTAGGTGCAAAAGTTGGGCTGACTTGTCTATAGTTCTGCTCTTTCCTTTCTGTATAATTCTTTCCCTACATTTTGTCTAAAATAATGTGTTTGTCCTTCTCCAGTCTTGTAGGACTCTGCTTGTTCTCCTAGTGTTCTTGAACATAATTACTAATGGTTCAAAGACAGTTCTGGCTTAGTTAATTTCATCAGATCCTGACAACTTGGCTACATCTAAGTTATTTAATATTCTTTAATCTGTCCTTTCTGTCTTCTGACCTATTCCCCTACCTTTTGTTAAAATTAATTGTGTTAAAAATTAACCGTTAAAATGTAGTACGCAAAAACCACCTCTGAGTTCATGCAAATACTGTACGCAGAAAAGCTAGGCTTTGAAAAGCAGGGGGGTTTCAGCTAATTTAATTCAACAAAAAGGTCATACTGACAGCTGCTGCAACGAAAACCCAATCCCAATAGGGATACAGATAATGCAAGCTTCCTCACACTTCGCTCTCCGCTATTAGTTCGATACACAGTGAGAGGGCGAGGTTAAAAGGGCCACTCAGTCTGATGGGCCTGTAAGACCTTTGATTTCTCCAGAACATTGCCAAAAGGCACTAGAAGATTTACTGCATTCTGTCCTGAATAATTTGCTTAAAATAATCAATTTGTTTGATATTTGCTTTCCAAAGTAGTGACAAATATTAACTGCCACCAAAGGCCGTTTTTAAAATGGTGGTTTGGACAGAAAAAATATTTTAGAACTATGATGAGGATACATTAGTTTTCTCTATCATTTTCTTACAGAATGCCCCCAAAATAAATGCAGTTGTGTTGTTTCTCTGCATCTCTTCTTTCTGTTGATCATATCATCGCTGATGTCTGAGTATATGGTCTCATGCAGCTGAGGGGAGAAAACATTATTGTCCCTTTTGGTAAATTAGCCCTTTCCATAAGTTATTACTTTACTATTAAAGCAAAAGCATCACTGCACTAATAAACTCAGCAATAAACTGATCAAACTCCAAAACTATGTCAGTATATACATTCAGAGTTTTTTCTGTTAAATCCTGCCACTGAAGGTTAATCTTCATTGTTAGAAACATACCACCATATAATACATATTTTCCTTGCAGTTTACTCTAAGGAGGAACTAATTAACTGCATCAGAAGTAGATGCCCCTGGACAGTACACAAAACTATCTGTTATTCTGGGGGTAACAAAGCACCCAATGCACCCTTTGATCTAATTCTTCTAGGAGGGGGAGGCTCTGATAAAATTAGTAGGATCTGAAGTTTATCTTTGCAGGTCATCTTCGATTTATCACTACCAAATCAAATCTTCTGGGAGCACCATCGTTAACCTCCACTAGGTTAAGTACATCCATCAAGTCTTCAATCCATTTATCATTATTATTAGGAAAGTCATCACTCTTCAGACCACCGTGACTATTAATTTCCAACACATTAGGACATAAAACCTATATTAACCAAAAATCTTGGAAGTGCTGCAACATCCACAGCTCTATATAGAACCTGTACAATGAGTAGCTCATGACTTTGAAGTGTTTTGAAGCATCATCTCTGGTAATGTATTTTGCATGGTCAGAATTCATACTAGATAAACGCCAAACTTCCTGTGAATAAAAACATTCACTTCTCTTCTGTGTTCTTTACTCTTCCATTTAAAGAACCTTTTAATGAAATTTCATGCATTTAAAATACATGATGAGGAACTTATTAAGCAACTGTCATCTATTCTCCACTCAGTGAGTGCCCATAACTCCTAATGTCAGTGAATATTTTATGCAGGCATTTAAAATAGAATGCACACCCAGATTAAAAGATTTCGTAGAAACTTCAGGTTTATATATTAATTTTTTAGTAATTAATATTTCTTAAGATAGGAAAAAGAACTTCAACAGCCTGGATATCAACAAATATTGCCAACAGAATAGCCTTAGGAAAAAACAAAGGATAAAAATATTATAATCTTTCAACAGAATTGCTTACTCTAATTTCTCCTGTATTTCAGCATTCACATTAATTTATTTTCAAACAATTAAATCTTAAAGTGGCTGCTATTTAAAGGACAGGAGTTTCCATGTCCTGAAATTTGTTACAACACTAATTTGCTATCTTAAAATTTGCAGATATAATGGGAAGGCTGTTCTGAAAATAACGGAATCATCAGATTCACTCAGTGACTTATTCAGGGCTTCAATCAGGTAGCCTCAAGTGTATTTGATAAAAGACAAGCATCCACCCTCACTGAGAGATGTTGTATTTTCCTGATTCATTCACCCACTCGATTGACATAGTGAGGACGTAGTGAGGTGTACTTCAGCAGAGATATTAAACATTGAACAAAAAGGGAGTGCACTCCTTTGCATCACCAGTAAGCACTACGAGAAGCCACTTTCAGCAGACCTTAAGCTGTTGATGCAAGACATTTCATGGCTGGACAGAATGAATCTAGACTAGGACTAGAAAAGATTTTCACGTTCTGGTGAGGACATAGGTGTCAATATAGCTCACTGCCTAGTTGTTATGAGTCCACAATAACCCTCCACAGCTGAGATGTTCATACACAGCACAGCCATAGCTGGTTTTGTAGGAAGTATTAATGAGATGACTGATGTTGCAGTTACTACTTTAGTAGATCCGTAAGGGTGAATATATAACCAAATAAAGAGAGAGGAAAAATCTGTGGGAAAGACTCATTTGTGCCTAATTCCATGAGATTCCCAACTCATGAGTGATGCTGGTGGATGAGAAGCTCAGCATCAGCCAGGAATTTGTGCTTGCAGCCCAGAAAGACAACCATATCCTGGACTGCATCAGAAGTTGAGAGGTATATATCAAAATTCAAATTATTTGGTAGTGTGGGGTACCTTTTCTTTGGACTTTCCCAGGTCAGTTTCCTGGTACCTTGGAAATGATCAAGACAAGAATGTTCTTCAATTTCAGCAGCGCAATAATGAAAAACTATCAAATATCCTTACATTTCAACATTTTAAATCCTCATTGGACACAGAGGTAAATATCAGGTTTGTAGGGAAGCCTTCAGTTCTAGCAATTTACTAAGCATCAGTAATCACCGCTCTACTCTTTTTTCTGGCATCTGTTGTTTCTTCTTGGCCTAATCCTCTTTTCTTCTGTACAACAGGAAAAGAAGTACAAGAAGGAAACGTGGACTTCCAGAGGGGAGGGGATTTTCTCCTAATGCAGGAATAGAAATAGGTGATTTCCTGGGCATGAGGTAAACCTCATCTCAAGGAAAGAGTGGTTATAAAGAAAGGACTATTTCCGCTGATATTGACACATCTTGCCCTCTCCTGGAATAAGATGATCCCCTCTACCTTCTGTTTTTCCTTAGTCTGGAAGAAACTGTTCTGTTGCTGAATCAAATTTAAATTTTGTCTTCCTTGCTACATGGCACAGAAGGCTTGAGACAACTCCTATTCCTTTGGCAGACACCTATTCTCTATTAAATTACACTACCAGTAAAAGTGTTCCAGAAAGTTCGTTCTTGGAATGACTGTTTATGATCAACTCTTCTTGCATGATGGATCGTCCACCATGAATTCCATCATAAATAATTAATGTTTTTTCTGCATGGCAATTTTTGCTGATTTCTGGTCCATAAAAAGAATCTTTATTCATGAGCTTAACCTAATAATTATAATAAGAGTCTACAATGATCTACTGTCTTCTCAGTCTGGAAAATGCTGAGCATATGCTTCTTTTATGGAGGTATATCGAGACTTGCTGATGAGATGTTCCCATCCTAATATCACTACCACTGTCACAGTCTAGTCAAAGACATTATTTCACCAAGTAAAGGTACACAAATAGCATTTTTACTCAAGTGTAGGTCATGATCTATCTGCCTGCTTATGAACTAATTGTCTAATTCTGTAGGCTGTATGCCTTTCTGTGTATACCTCTATCTGTAGAATGCTTTGGTTCATTACAAATATGTGACATAAAATAGTCCCAAAAGACTAAGCATGTAAGACTGATACTGATCTTTATGATGCATTAGAAATAAAGGTAGAACTTATTTTTCAGGTCTTTGATAGTTTCTCACTCTTTTTCCATTCCGTTCCTGTCTTACAGATCAAGTCTGCAGTCAAGTTCATTAATACGATTTTTTATTAGTAAACAGAGGGATGAGAAAACATTAGAGAAAAACATTTGTGAAGGAAAACAGGATTTTCAATTCAGATCAAAGATTTAACATTACCTCAGTCAAAGTGTTTTATTTTAGCCCAAACCTAAATTTAAAGAGCCCATATCACTTCAAGTTGCAACGCTGAAAGTGAGCTGTTCCAGTGGTTGAGACTGTAGCAAAACAAACCTCATTGCTGGAAAAGCCATTTCCTAAGAGTTAGCCAGTACTTTGAACTCATTGTCTTAAGGGCTCCAAATCTATAGTAAAGTTGCTCGGACAAAAGACATGGTGAAGTATTTAAAAATAGAGAAAAGAATAACCTACCTTTATTTCATACTACACACAATAAGCTACACTCAAATTAAAAAGTGGTGAAATGGCCACGAAGCCATAAGAATTCTAGTTATCGCCTTGGAAAGAATGTTGCGTATCTATTAAGACTAACTGGTTTAAATAACCCAATTGAGAAGGTGAGGTTAATTAACTGGCTCTTTTCTCAGGGACTTTCTTAAAAGTGGTCAGATTGGAAGGTCAACACTTAGACATTATAGTAATGGATACCGTGGAAAAACTGAAACCAGAAATGTTTCTGAAACAATAAGAGATGGATTGGCCTGGAAGGCAGGGGAAGATGGGTGAAAGGGAACAGTAACTCAGAAGAAACCCAGACCTGTTCTTATCACACTGGTGTTGATGGAAAAACCACATGCAGTTAGTGTTTTCAATTTCCTTAGTGTGCAATGCTATGCTGTATTAAGTGACACAGGATTTTTTTACCATTAAATAAAGATTTATTCTTTAGACTTTGGCCTGTGGTCCTAAGAAGCTGGTGAATTCAACTCATGGGACATAGTATTGGTGTAAGTTTATGATGATGTAAATGTAATGCAGCCAGCATTTTTCATAACATTTTGTATTGAATTAATTTGCCATTACTTTTTCTTCTCCCAAAATACACACCTTTGCATTTTATAGAAAGTGAAAGTGTCTCTGATTTTTCAATTTCAACATGTAGGTACAAAACTGTTATATTAAACCTCAAAACATCAAAACAATAAAAACAAAAAGCCTTATCAATCTTATTATCGACATTGTTTGCCATACAAGGATCAGAGTCTCCGTTGCATTGAGTCTTCCAGGTAAAGTTAATCAGAAATAATGGTATTCTATTTATAGAGCAGCATTTTCCTGAATGCCAGCCTCATTCCAGCATCATGATACATATGTTTTAGATATATATGCATTTGGTTATAAATTCCAAGACTTCTAATTCCTCCGTGAAGTCCACTGTTCACCAGAACTTGAATCTGTGATTTAAGTGTGAATCTCTACTATTGGAGAATACCCCTAGCTAACCCAGTCCAACTGGTTTTCATCCCCTTTGCGTCACTCATGAAAAACAAAGATATCAGAACCTTTGGAAATCTGATTTTGCAAGTCATTTTTTTTCTAGTTGCTGCTACCAGTCCTGGCTTCCATGTTAAATTGTGCCAGTGAATTCCATTAGCTGCACATTATGAAACTCTATTTTTCTTTTATCATTATTTTATTGCTGTTCTTTCTATAATTGGGGCTAGATTCTATTCCTCAGGTTTTTGGTGAGTTTTACATTAAAATAAATCAATGTTCTATCCCTCACCTCTTCTTTTCCTGTGTACTTTTCTTTTGTGACTTTTGGTCTTTTACTTCAGGTCTTAGTTTGCTATAAGGCCTTGGTAAGTGTTTCACAGGATGTAGCTGGAGGGGGCCATGTAGCGTACATGTTCCGTCAACATCAGTAAATTTGTTGTCCTGGTGCTTAAGGAAAATAAAAGACATTTAAAGAGTTACCCGCATTCTGTCAGTACTATTATTTCTGAGCTGAGCAACAAGAAATGAGCTTTTAGGTCAGTTAACACAACTAAATATCCTTCTTCCACTGAAATATAAACACTTAATACATTTGATTATTGGGAATCAGTACCAAAGACCACCAGCTATTAATAACTCTTCATCACAACTGATCCAGGGTGGATTCAGATCTATAAGTCACAGTCAAAAATCTCTCGGCCATACCATTGCCTTTAACCTCAGTATTCAAGCCTGTTCACCATCTCATTTAAAAGAAAAAAAAAAACCAATGTTTTTTGTAGCACATAAAGTTTTTCAATAAAATTGATATAATAATATCATGAAGCAGATACCACAGTTCTTAAGCTGTCCTGTAGATGAGGTCCAATATGAGGTTTACACATGACTGCGTACCCATAATGAAAAGCCAGCATTGCCTGGGAAGGCGGCGAGGGTGACATTTTGATTGTATGAGGGCTCTAATTTTTCATAAACTTGACAGATAGGAAAAGGGAGATATGAGAAATGCAACTTAGGCTGATACGGCAACATCTGGCATACAGAGAGAGTCAGCAGCCTTTGGATGAGATTTCCACCTCAAATAAAAGTAAGAGGGCTGAATAAATCAAATACACACTGTTTAGAACTAGCAGGGGCACTGTAATCTTTTCCTTCCATGGCTTACTTGTCCTTTATGGACGTGAATTAAACAACCTAAGGCGATATGAAGAAGCTGTATGAGATAACCCCCCCAAAATCCCCTAACCTTTTCAGATTCAGTAAAGTAGGTTTCGATAAGGACTCTCCAGCTAGATATATACAAACAAGCATCAAATACTGCCTCCAGCACTACATAATTGTTCTGACTAGCTGTACACTTACTCATTCTTCACAACTCCAGGGTTTTCTTTTATATGTGAAATTTAATACAAGAAGCATTAGTGCTCTTCAGCACTTCAGAAGTCAAGGAGTAAACTTTTCTAATCAAGGAATTATGCTTCCAAACCGAGGACAAGAATCTATGGTAAGAATACAAATGAATGAATGTTTATGGATGCCGTGGAGAATGCAAACTGATCTGGTTGTGCTTGGCATGGAAGCCAGAAATCAGGGTTCAGAGGTTTTATATGAAACTCAGCCACCCTCTGATCCCAGATTACAGCTGAATGTAGCTGAGGTAAAATGTGTTTTAAGAATAGTGATCTCAAAACCACTTCACTATTATCTTCACAGTTGTTATAGTTACATAACCTTTCCACTTGTTTTCCTTAAAATGCTTGCATGGAAGACTGCTCTTTCAGATATTTCCTTAAAAAAGTAATTATATCCTCCCTAACCTTTCCACATTCAATATTAGCTACATCCCACAGTAATTACAAAGGCAAGTACCTAATTATAAACGCAGTACCTAAGGATCTGTTTTCTTAGGTGGCTGTTGACATAAGGAAGTGTTCAGTCAGCTAGTTTGGTAAACCCTTGTATTTCACCCAGTTACCTTTTGCATTTCTGAGGGAAAGTAGCTAATCCATACTGCCTGGAAACACACTGCATGTAAACTGATTAAATGCATATGTACCTACATCTATACTACACAGCGGAACCAGATAGGAATAGAAGAACTAGACAGTGGGTTTGCAAATCCTTGTTTTTTCAGAATTCTGATATGGGTTAACCTAAAACTGTCATATGAAAATTTCATGACAATTTTCACTTTTCACACTCCGAAAATGTGGTAGATCGAACTCTGTCATAGTGAAAATTATCATCAAAAGAGCTGGGACTGTTTGGCCTAATCAACAAAACAATACCCAGCCTTTGAAGCAAGGAGAATACTGTAGGACAACCTAATGTTCCTATTGTTATTAGACACATTCTTTTCTGAATTTCTTTCCTGCTAAGGAAGACAGACATAATTTAAACTAATCTGAGCATTTGAATTAGCAGTAATGTTAATGGCTTTTTGTGTTAGTAGTGTTTTAATAGTAGCATCCTGAATCTTGTCACAAAGACTATTTTATGATTTCTCTTTAGATTCATATAATTCCAGAGTTATTCTTTTCACCTGGCAGAAAAGCTCAAGATTTTCATGTAAATGCCAATAAAACCTTAAAAGTCTGAAAGGATAAATATAGCTTGCTTTCTTCTAATTTACACACCAGAAATCAATCAAATAAAGGCCAGGTGCTTCTCCTGTTGACCAGCATTCTTTTGGTAGTTGTATAAGGGACTGGGGTTCTAGGGGTGAGTTTAACTGAAATGTTTCACATCATTAGTCAGTTATGTGCACTTTTGTCTTTAGGGATCTTGGGAAAAAATTAAATCAATGGAATTATTTCATTTAGAAAACAACCTGCTGTGCAAAAAAATAGTTTTCATCAAAAATTTAATAATGCAGTACCTAAGCATTGCAGTCCTATTGGCATGATACATTATGATGGCTCCAGAGACTCATGCATTGTTTACAGCTTATCACGTCAGAATTGTTCATGCTAGAAAACACCTATGGAGGTTTCAACGTGAAAACAAAAGAGCTATGGGGGGCTCAGGGGATTGTTAATGGGCTACAACACTTCTGCCATCTATACTGTGCTTATAAACCAGCCCAAGATGATAACCATGGAAAGGTATTGCCACCTATTGACTGCCCAATAGGGTGCATGAAAAGAGTTTGGTCTTCCCAAGGCGGTTCCAGTTGTGTGGCTATCTCTGCAGCAGCCATGAACCAGGGCATCCACTGCCACCTTCAGTCATGTCAGAATTGCAAAGATCTGCATGGTAATCTGTGGTCACCCCAGAATGGACACCTGCAGCTGCGTGGGCAATCACTCCACTGTCAACCCAGAGAGATATAAAAATTTCCCTGTCTGTCTCTGTTGATTAGCACTCATGTCAAGAAGGAATGAAGGAAGGAAAGAAGAGATTAGTAAATGATAGCCAGTATAATGGAAACAAAGACATCACATTTGAGGTTTGTCAAGCATATGAAGAAGTGCCAGGACAGTCCTGCGCACCTTAGTTGTCTGTATAGTTAAATTGCTAGAACAGACTCTGGCATACTTTTGGCTGGTAGTAAGAAACTTTCTCCCATTAGACACTGTTCAGAAGTTACTATGATCCAGAACCCACAGCAGTTTGAATGTGAACACTTGGTTTTAGGGTTTGAGAGGTTGTTTATTAGTATTGACATTTCTAACCTGTTCCTTTTGGTGTAAGGGCAAGAATATGCTCTGAAACCTTGTAGGACAGCAATACTCTTCGAATCCCCATAGAGATTAGCAGTGATTTAATCAATACTTGCAGCAAATTAATGTAAACTTCTTCACATTCTATTCTGTCCATCATATATAATGTTATGCAGACTAAAGGTTTCAAATGTGTTTAAGTGATAATAAGAATTCTGAAGCTGTTTGAGTGGTCTTCTGGATAAGAAGTATGCGTTGCAAAAGCTTTCAAAATATCAATGCAAACCAAACTTTTTTTAAAAAAGACTTGCCCACATTTCATGTGGTGTTTTTCACATTTTCTGAATGTTTATTTTACACAAATGCTCAAATAAAATAAATTTCAGAAGCATGTTTATTATAAAACTGAAAGGTTAATTCTTCATGGATTGCCACACAGGGATGCCTGCATACTTCTCTCACACAAAGAAAGATATGTAGGACCTAATTATTGAATGATCTTCCAGGAAGGTAGAAGGGATGAATACAGAAAGATAAAAACGAGGAGAGAGAGTTAAATCTGAAAAAAAAAACCCAAACCAACAGAGAACAAATATGTATTTGTGGATACCTCACGGCTGTAATGTGAGTGGAAAAAAAATGAATCTATAATCTCAAATTACATGATTCACCGCACATCACTGCCCTGTCACTTAACAAATAGTACCTAAGTGTTCATGGGGTGTAACTTCAGTTGATACAGTTCTCTGAGACATTTCTGTCTGGTGCTCTTTTTAAAATAACTCTAACAGAAAAGGAAATGAATTGAGAAGAAAAGAGCTCATGTGTGCTGACAATAACAATCAAAAACTTTTAACTCTGAATGCCCACATTGAATTGAACTGGAATATTATTTGTATATGTACTGAGCTAGTAAAATAGTGAGACAATGTTGAAATAACCAGGCATATACTTTTGCACACTTCAGGAACTGGAGTTTAATCAGAGTGACTAATTAAGCACTCAGTGATTTGCATACACTGTATAATGGATTTTTCCCTTCCAAGAGCAATTTGAAAACAAACATTATCTCCATGACAGTGATCTCATTTTTAGTAAGCCCTTGTAGTCCGCAGAGAAACAGACGTTATCAGAGACACAATTACTTTAAGATGTGATGACCTTTAATGTATGTTGACCTGTTTTCTGGAGGTTTCTATCTGTCCCAATTTTCATCACAGAAGCAGAGGCTCCGAGGGCTATATTCACTCACCTGATGGAGACATCTAGAGACCGAATTAATTGCTCACTCATATATTTCATCTAGTGCAATTGCACTACAAGTGTCCTATTTGCTCCAGTCTCTGACTTTTCCTCAAGAAGGGCACAGATGTGCTACAGGTCCTATATCGTGACAGCCCTGCAAGGACATCCTAGTTATCCAAGGACATTTTCAGATGACACTAGAGGTCTGTGTGTATGCAGAGACCTATTCAATCCAGCTGATCAAATGGGTGTTTGCTTTAGGATGAGCTGAAGGTTTTTCTGGACCTACTGACTGAGTTGATTATGGACTTGCTTCACTACCCTAAACATAGATTTTAATCTCCTCGAGCTGAGAAAACATTTGAACTTAGTGCTCTTTCTTCCTTTGGATTCATTCCTTTCTCTTAAATAAAGAACCACCACCCCTTTCACCTTCTCAGGATACCATGTTTACATGAAAACATTAAGGCCTTCTGAATACTTGGGAAGGACAGCTATCCATTATCATTCTCTTGGAAGGACTCTGACTCCTCAGCACTGTTTGAGCTGCAGAACATTTCAGGCTATCACAATCAGGTTAACGGGATTGCAGAGAGAAATATCTCCATGCTAAGTGCTTCCCATGGGTCAGCTCCCCAGCTCAATGTGTAGATCTTTGAGCCACTATTCTGAAACACGCATTTCTTCTCTCAAAGTTTACGGTAAGCCTAAGATCCTCGATCTGGGGTTTGGATTCCTTTCTAGGACAATGGCATCCTGAATACATTGCAGGTGCCTTGCCTCCAAATTAGAATAGAAGAGGCGGTTTCATGATTTATTTATTTTTAACTGCAGAAAAGTGTAGAAAATAAGCATTAACTCTTCTTGCCAAAATGATACAACAACAATTGCGATATTAGACATGTACATTTTTTTAACAATAATCTACAATCATTGGAATAAAGGATCAAGTTCTGCAAAGAAAAAGGTAGACAAATATTCCTAAATGCATGACTGACTCTGATTTTAGTTGCCACAATATCCTTTGCATACTTTCACCAATGTGAAACTTTGTTTCACCTCAAATACTAAGTAGATTTTAGAAACCATGTGGATCTAATACATTGTTGAAAAGGGATGTACTGATAGACTGGAGTGTCTGACATATTTTAAAACTTAGCAAGATAAAGAATATGAAATTTTCAAGTGTGATTTAATTTCTTCCTTTTATTTTCCCAGAAGCTTTTACATTTTCAAGTGCAGAAACATTATAGATTTCACTTTTTAATAAAGGCTACTGGAAATTATCTAACTCCTGGTGAAGTCTGAAGAAGTCAGGTCTGCAGAACAAGGCAGATTCAGCAATGGATGGCAACAAAATAGTTTTATTTGGCTTCTTTTGGTTCTCAAGTGGCTGCAAATGCCTCATTATGCACAGAAAATATTTCTGGATTTTAATTAGCAATATATTTGCCCATTACTCCTTCATTCAGTGAATTAGTGGAAAAGTGAATAAAAGTTAGTAGAACCAGCATATTAATGAAGTATCCAGTGATTCACATAGCTCATATAATACTACTAATACTAATACTAGTACTAATGGTAATACTAATAATAAGTTTTTCATTACTTTTTTTAAAAATAGTTCAAGCTTCAAGCTTGGCTACTTTTTTATAAGTTTTGTTAGCCAGGAGTATCTGCCAGGCATGTATACTCTCTGTTATATATACTGGTGCATCTTTTCTTATGTATATGTGCTGTGTATCTGTAAGTATCCTGCGTCTCCTGGCATTGCCTTTCGATATAGCCTCTGCGTTTTTGTAAGAAATTAAACAGCTCATCCAGCTGACAATGCACTACTCACATCCCTACAGCTAAATGCTTCCAAATTTCCAAGAGAAGCTGGGTACATACAACCTGCTTACTGATAACAAGTCTGGCCTATGGTTAATCCCAGTAACGAGTAGGTTAACATAATGGGTATTCGGTCCCAGGACCCAGGCACCAGACCTGGTACTGTTTAATTTGCTAGGACAGCAGTATCCAGAGGACCAGTGGGAACTGGAATAAGAGGTACCTTGCTGCATCAGACTCTTGTCCACAAGCCCAATATAGAAACATAGAATCATTGTGTTGGAAATAACCCTTGAGATCATGGAGCTCAACTGTACCTGCCCACTTACTAAACCATGTCCCTGAGAAACTTATCTACCAATCTTTTAAACACCTTCAGGGATGGTGACTCCACCACCCCCCTGGGCAGCTGTTCCAGTGTCTGACCACCCTTTCAGTGAGGAAATTTTTCCTAATGTCTAGTCTGAACTTACCCTGGTGCAACTTGCAGCCATTTCCTCTTGTCCTATCGCTTGTCACTTGTGAGAAGAGACCAGCACCCACCCCGTCACAACCTCCTTTCGGGCAGTTGTAGACAGTGATGAGGTCTCCCCTCAGCCTCCTCTTCTCCAAGCTAAACAACCCCGGTTCCCTCTGTCTCTTCTCATAGGGCTTATTCTCCAGCCCCCTCACCAGCCTTGTTGCCCTTTTCTGGATGCACTCCAGCACCTCGATGTCCTTCTTGTAGTGAGGGGCCCAAAACTGAACCCAGCACTCGAGGTGCGGCCTCACCAGTGCCGAGTACAGGGGCACAATCACCTCCCTGCTCCTGCTGGCCACGCCGTTTCTGATACAGGCCAGGATGCCATTGGCCCTCTTGGCCACCTGGGCACACTGCTGGCTCATGTTCAGCCGGTTGTCAGCCAACACCCCGAGGTCCTTCTCTGCCAGGCAGCTCTCCAGCCACTCTTCCCAAAGTCTGTAACACTGCATGGGGTTTTTGTTTCCCAAGTGCAGGACTCGGCATCTTGTCCTGATGATGCAGTCAACATGACGGTAGTTTAAATTGCTGACAGTCATCAACTATGCTAAATCTGCAGCTTCTCTAATCTTATTTATCATGTCCTGATCACCATCACGCCACAATACAGCACTAATTTTTTATTGTTAGAGTATGGGATTTACACCTGCAAGTGTTTTTCCCTTTTTTTTTCTATTTTCCCCATTATTTTATGCTGTAACCCTTTATATTATTCTTCATGTACTGTACCTCTACTTCTCATTGTGTTAGGTCTGGAAAGCAAGCATCAACATCTACAAAATTCCAGAAGTTCCCTGAGATACTTGTCAGTCTTGTCCTTTCATGCCAAGCAGTCATTTTCCCATCTTCAGCTTACGATTACACACTGGTGTAGAGGCATTTACAAGATGCCCTTGCACTTTCACTCAATGCCACATGTGCCAGTCAATTGGCACTGTGGGAGGTCTCATTTGCTTTCCCTATTTATTATTATTATTATGCTGTTTATTCCCTCCTAGCCCTTTCAGAGACACAATGAACATTAATTATGTCCCACTCATCCCTGTTTTACTGAAATAAAAACAAATAAATGAACTTAACCTTGAACTACGCATTTCTACACAGACTTTTCTATGCTGGATTTACAGAATTTGTGCCTAGGTAGTGCATTGGAATGAAATGATTTAAGACTAAATCAGCCTAATAAAATGAACTTATTAATCTAACCAATGTACTCCTTAGAGTTATTTAGAAAGAAATCTTTTGGGTTTAGTTTGTGAAGTGGTCATCTCTTATCGGAAAGTACAAGTTATTTTATTTAACTTGAGCACTATTTTAAAATCCTTCATAAAAACTGTCACAGAAAGCACGTTACTTCAATGTAACAACGATGAGTAGATGTTGGTGTTGGGTCACAGGCTGGACTCAATGATCTCAAAGGTCTTTTCCAGCCTTGTGATACCATGATAATTTTACTTATATGTCTTGAATTAAATTTTAAAGAAACTAACAAACAAAACCAGAAATCCACTTTTGTTCAGCTTCAATTTAATTTGAATAGAAACAGAATAGCAAGAATGACTAAGATGTGAATTCTGCCACTCCTGTTGAATGAGCTTTTCTGTTTATTGCTTATATTGAAAATCAGTGAATCTACTCTCTCCAAAAATAAACTTCAAATTGCATACATATTTTTTATTTAATCTGGCTCTGGATAGGAAAAATGAAGAATAGGAGATGAAAGAAGAAATTCTCAGTGATGACCACTCAGTTCAGTGACAAAGGTTATAATTCTTCAATCAGAATCTCTCTTTTTTTTAAAACTTTTTCGAAAGCCCCTCAGCATATTAAGTACAGTAGTCTCAAGACCTGTTAAAATTGTGAGTATTGTTCTCTAATAAATGATATGGTTGGAGTTGAAACCAGACTGTTTCATGTTCAAAGACCAGAGAGAACTTACATGGATGAACATTAGTTCTTGTGTGCACGCAAACAGTTGCGATTTCTTTGTTTTCACTGTTTTCCATACAGACAGACATTTTGCCCTTGGGGTCCACTATTATGTACAGAGTGAGCAGTTTAGCTTTGTTTCCATTAGTATGAGAGATGATAGAGTGACACTGTTAAGAAAAGCGAGGCAACACTGAGGTGAATGTACAAAACAAATCCAGTTTCAAAGGCCTATGCTGCTCAAATGGAAAAGCCGGTATGCGTGCAGGCGAATGTGTGTTCCATTGCAATATGAAGTAAAAAGCATTTTGAGCACTCCCTGAATGACAATGAAGTATTGGAAAGCAATGACATTCTAATCATTGCTGCAAATGTCAGCACAAGGAGCCTGTGGGTTGTGGGTCTCCAGTGCACAAGTTAACAGCTTTACAGTAAAATCACCAGGGATCAATTAAAAGGAAACTGTTGCTAACCTTCATACATCCTATTGCCAAAATGTCTAGAGAAAAAAGGCTAATTATAGGCCTAACCTTTCCCAATGGGGCATGAATGAGCTTCCAAATATGGCATGGGAAAAGAAAAAAAAAGCCACATTATGCTATTTTCACATATTTAGGGTCTCTTGTGCAAGGTACTCAATAACACAGTCAGTGTCCAAGTACACTGAGTTTTACCCTGGAAATCAATACCCTGTAATGCTAACTATTGAGTTAGGAGGACTTTCAATATAAAAATAAAACCAAAAATTAGGTAAGATAGGAATTCAAGCTTGCTAATGCACAAACAATCAAGGGCAACCTGAAAAATAAGAATAAGAACCAAATGCGAAAGCGCAAATGGCAGAGAACTATTGCGCTAATAAAGTTCGTGGGGCTTTCTGCATACTTTCTGAGGAAATCTACCTCAGTTTCATGTTTCATTTTGGCAAAATTTAGAGCCAATGTGAAAAAAAGAAGAGGGAAGTAATTGAAGAATTTTCTAGCAAATGAGACTTTTACCAGATTTTTACTCAGTGACCTCTCTGGAGAAGAGGGAAAAAAAGATTTCCCTAATTTGCTTTGAGGTTCACAACCTCAAAATATTCTGCAGTCATGAGAGATCACAGAAAAGCAAGAGCCTAGTGAGGACTTTCTCTTTCCTTTGGCCAAGTGTGGCAATATCTTGAAGCTGGGTTCCATGCAGACTAATCTTTTCCTATTCCAGAGGGACATATGTGGCTGGATTTTTCAGACTTGCAAAACCAAATGCAAATGGACTGATGTAAAGTAGACGTACTAATGAAATGAGCAATGACAACAGCCACTAGATACTGGTAACATATAAGGTCTATTTTATCTGTCCTTCAGGCATACCTCTTTCCCTGCCTTGGGCAGCCTCTGGGGAATTTCTCTTCCCTCTAAGCAGCAAACAGAGTTGTTGGGAGAGTTACAAGATGTACACATTTCTAATTTTCTAGTCAAGGAAGGCTGGGAGTTGAGAAGGCCAACTTCCACATGTAGGTTTAATCTCCAGTCCTTCTCTATTATCTTCATGAGACAATGTGCAGTTATGAGGGGCGGAAGGGGGAAGAGGACTATATTCTCTTGGGATCTCAAAGACATTTAACTCAGGTGCTGGCACATTGACTTGTTTTTGTGAAGCTATGATCTTATTCTTAAACAATATCGACAGGAAACAGCAGATGGTCAAATTACTTGCAAATGCTTTTATATTACACTTTACATTCGCCAAGACACTTCCACACTGACATGAGAAATGTCATTTTCTAGTAATGTCTGGAATTAGTCCCTTGGGTCACCAATTTCCAAGCATTATCAGATGATAACTCTGAAACTGTGATTACTTAAATATTTTTTCAAATCCTGAAGTGCTTTTAAAAGAATACAATTTGCAGCCATTGGAGCCTTGTTGCAATGTTGCTATCCATACAAATATCACTAACGTTGTATTTTGAGTCTCCATCATATACCTCCTGATAAAAAAGTTGCTAACTGGAAAGCAAAAAAAATGCTTTATGGTAAAGCATGGTTCATGGTTGATGGCCAGCAGGACCAGGGAAGTGGTTGTGGCCCTGTACTCAGCAATGATGAGGCCACAGCTCAGATACTGTGTTAAATTTTGGGCCCCTCACTACAAGAAGGACATTGAGGGGCTGGAGCGTGTGCAGAGAAGGGCAATGAGGCTGGTGAGGGGGCTGGAGAACGAGTCCTACGAGGAGCAGCTGAGGGACTACGGTTGTTTAGCCTGGAGAAAAGAAGTTTTAGGGGAAACCTCATCACTGTCTACAACTACCTGTAGCTAGGTGAGTGTTGGTCTCTTCTTACAAGTGACAGGCTATAGGATGAGAGGAAATGACCTCAACTTGTGCCAAGGGCAGTTCAGATTAGACATTAGGAAAAATTTCCCCACTGAAAGGGTGATCAGGCATGGAACACACTGTCCAAGGAGGAGGCTGAGTCACCATCCCTGGAGGTGTTTAAAAGATGGGTAGATGAGGTACTCAGGGATATGGTTTAATAATGGACTGCTATGGTTATACTCCATGATCTCGAAGGTCTTTTCCAACCAACCGATTCTCTGATTCTATTATCCTATGATTCTATGATTTGTAAGATCTCTGTCAAACGTGATTTGTCATTTTCATTCGAAAGAAAAAGATACTTATTTTTAAAAGAAACCAGGTATATTTAAACTAAAGCAGATGAAAACTTTAATTCGTTATTAACTGTTTTAAAATATTTTGTCATTGTAGGCTAAAAGAATACATAATTTGACACTTTACAAGTATGGAAATATTCATAAGGGAAGTAGATATTGAAAATTTACTAACATTCAACTGACTCCAGCTTCTCCATAAAACTTCACTGCAGTTAATTTCATAGATTGTATAAATTCATACTTAGTATTTCATTTGAAAATCGCAACTCTTTTCATTCATTTTCCAACGTAACTCTTAAATAAAATGAAATATTATTCTATTCATACTTGTCTGAAAATATATAACTTCCATAAGGCCTGACTATGCAAGGCAATGTGCAAATAAAAACAGAGAAGTATATACTTATTTGTAAGATATTGCCTTAAACATTTAGAATCATAGAATCATTTGGTTGGAAAAGACCTTTGAGATTATTGAGTCCAACTGTACTTGTCCACTAGAAAGCTGTATCCTTGAGCACCTCATCTACCTGTCTTTTAAATACTTCCAGGCATGGTGACTCAAGCACTTCCCTGGGCAGCCTAAGTTTAAGTTAAGGCCATTTAAGTTAATGACAGCACTTTGTGGAATTAATTCTCCAGTTCTGGTGCATTAGTAGTTTGGTTTATTTTTAAATTAGGATCACAAGCAAGTCTTAATCTATTAGAGGGAAAAAATACACTAGACAAAAAATGTTCACTGTATTGTATTAAGAACATATAAAAAAATTCAAATTGACTGCATTTTAAAAGGGTTTTATATTTAGGAGTCATCTTGACATCTATTCAGTAGATGATTCCAAACTTCAGGAAATCCTAATGCCTTTGATATTTTATACTTAAATGTACAGAATAATAATTAGTTACTGAATCGAGACCCAAACCAGAACATTTCAGGTAAACAGGAAACAGAGAAGTACATAATGACAAAATGAATTGTGCATTAAATAAGCTGCCTATAACCACTAATAGCATGAATCCTCATATCAGAATATGTGATACCTAAGGCACCAAGAAATCAAAGTCTGAACATGGGCAATGTCTATTAAAAAAAACAATTAAATCCTTAAAAAACCTTACAATGTGCCTTTATAAAACAAAGAAATTCAAAGCCAGACAGAATGACATAATTCAAAAAGGTATTTAAAGTCATTCCTAACTTCCTGCTATAAAATTCTGATGTATTGCGAACAGATATATAAATAACGTAGTTTTGGTATATTAAATAACATCTAGATATTTACCTGGAGTTACTATTCATCAAATATTCTGTAGAAATGCCAGTGCTGATAGATCTGAAAAGGTTCTAGATTTCAAATGTTAATAATGTTCTTCTGAGAGTTTATCAGATTAATTTCAACTAAATGAAATTTTGTCATAATTCAGTTTTCCAAACCCAAAACAGTGTGTGCACCATTTCAATGAGAGGGGTTTTGAGGTTTTTGTTATATACATCTTATTTAGTACAAATGTTTTTTTGTTTGTGGTTTTTTTACATCCTCAGGGCTGTCTTGACATTTCCTTCAAACTCCAGAAAACAACAATACTATGGAGGTGTCATCTCTCAAAGAAGTCTGGCTCCCATTTTCAAGTTTATATTTGGAAGGTGGAATTGAGTAGGTTTTGTCACAAGCTCCATCTGAAGTCAAAGCAAGTAGATATCACAAAATTAACATTGTTTCTACAAACTGCAGCACAAATTTCTTTAAGTTGGCGGCTCAGACTAGATATGCTCTTCTTTGACTGATGACCACCTAAGGGATGAAACTCTATTCTGCAGTTCTTTTCAGAGCTGAAGCCCTTTTCATAAGCTTCTTTAAACTACGGTGTCTTCTGTGGTGGGTGTAAGAACAAGATGCCTCACCTATGTTCATATGAAGTCTTCCTGTGCCAGTCTCTGTACCATGGTACAACATAAACAGACCATAACCTGTGGGGAAGGTTCTTGTTAAATAAGAAACTTAAAAGAAATTTCAGCATAAATCCCTCTTGATATAGGATGTCCTTGACGGCTTTTATCTGTTCTGGAAATGAGCAGTACAGAAAATAATTCATTAAAAAGTGATAAACTACATTATCCTTCAGCAGCTGATAAATACCATGACTCCCAGCTGATTGTAGCATATCTATAATGGAGTGTGGGGGCGTGGGCTGTGAATATCTTCGTTATTCATTCTGAGGTTTATAAAATGCCTACAGCCACAATAGTGAGGCTTTATATACAAAAATTAAAGGCATAAATTTCATACACAGCCCACAGTGGGATGTGCTACGTAATATGACTGCCGCTGCTGCTGCTAGAAATTCATTGACAATCCGAGCAGGGTTGTAATGTAAGCTCAAAAGGGACCAATTGACTGGAAAACAGAATCAAGTGCCTAAATTTCCCCTCAAAGGGAATTATCCACAGTAGCATAGTTTTGATTCTGCAATAGGCTCAGGATCTGGATGAGCTGAAGCCCTGGTTTAGGACGACAGAAGTATCATAGATTAGAGTGACTAAACGTGACTCTAGGCGGTTCTTTACGTGGAAGGTTTACGCTAGCCATACTCTACCAAAGATTAATAGCTGCATCACCTGAAAATCCACTCAATTTACTCACGTTTTTACCATTAAAGGATAGATCGGAAACACCACCTGGAGACATTGAGCAGTGGTGGGTCAGGAAGGAAAATGGGACAGTAGCAGTACAAAATGTTTACAAGTGACAAGTAAAAACATGTATAAAAAGAGAATCTTGTAAAGTGCGAGGGAGAAGTGAGGCAAAACATGGCGAGAAACTGAGCATCAGATGAATTAAAGAAGAGAGATAGATGTGAAACAAGTGGGGTAATCACACTGACTGGTGAGCTGGCAAACTCAACTGAGTTTTCCTTGTCCTTCCTCCAGTGACGATCATTGAAAGGCAGGAACATGGGTGTTGATAACAAAAGTACAGGAAGAAGAAGGTGGGAATGAAGAGACATTAAGATGAATCTGTAAGACCTGCTGTGGATGTAATGCACAGAGTGAGAGAAGTAGATACCAAAAAGAGGGATTTCCTCCTACATTTGGCAGTGAAGGAAGTCTATTTTTTTTCAGGAGAGATCCCAAGAAAATGCTAGAACCTCTCTATATAAATGGCCTTATATCCCATAGATGCCTTATGAGCAACATTCAGGGCATTTAACCTAAATGAATTTTATTTTAGTTTATCCTGATATTTTTAAGGACTCTGCAGCATAGTAAATTCAGCCAGCTAATAATCTCATCTGAGAAACTGAAACCTACTTATGGACAATGGAAAAATACAGAAATACCAAAGAAGTTTGTAAAGTGTTGCAAATTATTTAATTTTTCTTAAGACAAAAAATTTGAAAGTTTTCATGGAAATGTATTAACTTGCATGTTATTTATTTGGGAGAATCATTTTCTAGGAAGTTTTTACAAGATCTACCCACGTCTCTTGGGTTTAAACTGAGTTATATGATCTTAATGCTAAAGAGTAAAAGGAGACAGAAGAGGCTGATTTCGACATGAATTTAGGGCATGAACTCATGGAATGAATTCATGTTTTAATAGGGGCAATATGTCTAGTATATTCTTACCTGCCTGTCACCTGATTCAGAGTGAGCAATTAGAGGTGCCCCTCAAAACCAGAAAGTGGCATTTAAAACTATCCACATCCTTCTTTATAGAAAAGAAATTACTTAACAACTATCCAATCTTAAATGTGTTAAAAAATGCATTTTCTGTAAACTGAGGAATCAATGAAAACATATTTCCAACCGATCTGGGTCATACGTTTCCTGTGTCACCTATTCCTCATTGCAACACCACATCCTATGTAACACTCTGATTGCATTACTTCCAGATCCTTCTCAAAACACCAGACAATAACTTTTGATTCTGAACACCTTTTCCTGTTTCTTCCCATGTGCACTACCTATATTTTTTGTATTCTATCTGGACAAGACAGAACATGCACCACAGATAACCAAGAGTTATGTGTGCTCCAAACGATCAGCTAAAATATGCATGATGACTGGCAAGGGATTTGCTGAAGTACAGTGGACAATGGTTGAGTTCACCCTGTCTTTCCCACAGAGAGGTATGTTAAAAGAACATTTTAGTCAGGTACTTAACAGAGGATTCAGTTTCATTAAGATACATCTAAATTTAGATATCCACATTTAGATATCGAAGTGAACGTTATATCTCTGAGCTCTAATTTTAGTGAACGGAGATCTCAATTCAGTCAGCTGAGCCTAAAAAAATGACTCAGCTGATAAATTTACATCAAGGGAGACTGACCCTCTCCCTGGGCTTTGTTAGCTAAATTGCCTTAGAGCATTGCTCTGTGATCAAGTGTCCACCACTATTTGAGATGCACTTGGTCACCATGTGGGCTGGGCAAATTGGACACAGGACCTAGGAGAGACTCTTCTTCAGTGGCAGCAGGAAACCATGCAGGATACCCAAGTTTATATCTAATAGCAATGGGCTTTTGTGTGGGTAATTGCATTGAGACTAGGTCTCCACTGAGCATTTCAGGAATTTAGACACCTTCTATCTTAGGACACTTACTTTTATATACTTAACCTCAAACTCAATGTTTCCTTTATTGTCCGTGAAATGTTACTGAGTTTGAAATTGGTGAAAGAGAGCAAAAGTTCCTGTGGAGAGTGTATGATCACATAAACCAACTTGAAGATTTGGTTTCCAAGGCCTGCAAAACAATCTGCATAGAAAGCAATCAGAATTAGAAAATGTCAGAATTCAACTTACCTTAAACTGGCTCCCTCATGTGAACACATAATGATATATTTTTTAATTACATAGTCATATACCTTTTTCCCCAAAAGACCCATTGTATTCAGTGCACAGAAAAGACACTGCTCATTTAATGAGCAGCAGATTAGTATTTTGTTTACTTCACTGTGCTGCTCTAGGCCTTATTTATTGCACACAATTATAACACTGCTTGGAAGACAGAATTATTAATTGCCTCATATGTTTTTCTGTGTAACTCATCTCTATTATACATTCCTTTTCATGGCACTTTTCTGAAACATTTCCTCCATTCACAGATGAGATGCTCAGGCTTGGAGAGATTAAAGTCCACAGTATCCATAGATTTGAAGTGGCCAATTTAAGTCACTGAGGAAATTATTTTTTCAAGCACTTAACATCGCTTCACACTTTACAAGCTCTGCACATAGCCCCCACTGGTATCATTCTTGCACAGAGTGCTCATCATTCCTGCAAATTGGATGCCAGAAGTTAGCTAGGTACTTACAAAAAAATAATTAGTGACCCATCATAAAAAAAATGGTGTATGTGCCTTGATTAGCATTATAGGCTTCTTGAAAAACCTGTCTTAATATTCCATTGATCATCTTCACCTACTTGATTATTCTCTGTCACAGTTACCTCACTGAGTTCATCTTCGTTTTCCTCCTGCCTTTCCATTCAAATTCAGTCTTCTATTCTCTATTTAGTCCCTTAAAAGAAACACGCAGCGTTCAGAAATCACTAAAAACTTCTCAAAATCTTAATAAAACTCAATTTTATCTTGCTTAATGCCTAGAAAATTTTCACTGAGCCTTCTGCCAATGGCAGAACTGGGACAAAGAGCCAGGAATATTTTCAGAAATACAGGTTGCTAGTGATGTTTCTGGGATGTTGAAGGGGACAGAGTATGTGTGTGTGTACAGAGACGAAGGACTCCTAGTTCTTCCCCCCACTCAGATTTCGCACTTCACGACACCCCCAGTAGCTGTCATTCAATTTGGCAAAGCAATGAAAGTGATAATGACTGCTTTGCTGTCTCCAGCTGCCTAATTCCCTAAATAGATGTATATTTTGCCTACATATATTGATGGCCTTGAGTAGCCCTATCCAACCATTCCCTTCTTCAGCCATCCCACTTCTTTATGTCTTTTCCACTCTCCTCACTTACAGAAGGATAGCTCAATTGCTGTCACCAAGGTAACCAAACAAAAGCCCTGCCTCTGTTCAGTATGGTCTGCATCTATCATGTGCCTCCCATGGAATTTCAGCTGAATGATATTTAAACGATGCTAAGAAATCAAGAACCGTTTGGTGCCATTCCCATGAAGCTGGTGTAAGAGGATATTGATTTTGCAATTTGATACTTATAATCCTCAGTGGTTTTGACCGCTACCAGCATAGCTATCTGCCTAGTGTCTTGAACAGCTGCCTCTCATTTCAAGCTCTTTCACAAAGAAATGTACATTTCCCTTGGCATCATCCTTTTCCAACATTGGCAACATCCATTAATTATGGACTTTAATATTATGAACACAGCAATGATTCATATCAATGGTCACTCACTTAGGCCTACTCCAAAATATCCTCAAAAATACAAATTCTGCCAGTCTTCTGCAACTTATCTTTCTCTAGGGACACTTACAAATGGTTCAGCAAGAAACATTCCTTTTCTTCAAGTGAAAAAAAAAGTTTTCATTTTAAAGAGACAATGATGACAGGTTACAAACACAGCATTTCAGCAGAGTAATCATTGATGAAATGCACAAAACACTGTAAAAGTATGATATGAAATTATATTAGAAGTGAAAGTGAATAATAATTGTCATGACTTTATGATAGCTAAAACCTGGTAGATAAAGTCTCAAAAATAAGAAGTCTCAAATTGAGAGGATGTTCTGTTGAAAGGAAACTATATACAGCAGCTTCACACAGTGGATATAAATGATGAATGCTGATTAATGATTAAACTAAAAATAATGCACAAAGGTAAAAGAAGACATCAGTTACATCAAAGACCATGTGAAACATTTAACATAGACGTTCAGAAGGTTATGCAATCAACATGAAAGATTCCAGTATGAGAGTTAAACAAAAGCTCTGATAGAATATGTATCTATCGGTAAAGGAGTTACTGAGTTCATCTCATCCCAGAGGTCTTCATTTCATCCTGCTAGTGTTGAGCTGTGTTAATTCCTTATAAGAACAGATACCTTGTGAGCTTTTGCTGGTAAAATGAGAAAACCCTGACTGAGTTAGTAACTGAGAGGTAATGTCTATGGCCTTAAAAAAAAAGGGAGACGAGGAAAGGAAATGGAGGAAACGGGAAAAAAAGGAGGGAAGGGAAAAGAAGGGAAAGGAAAGCTGAAGAGGAGAAGGCAAGGAGGAAAAGCAAAATAAAAAGGAAAAAGGGAAAAGGAAAAAGGAAAAAGGGAAATGGAAAAAGGCAAAAACAAAAAGGAGGTGAAAGAGAAAAGGAAAAAGAAAGGAAAAGGAGGGAAGAAAACCTAACCTTCATAATGTATTCTACATAAAATACTAAATAAAAACAGCGTAACAACAAAACCAACACTCAGAGTCCAGTCCAGCAGCGGTTTAAATTAGCAGAAAAACTTCCATCGAATGCACAGGGTTTGGATCAGGCCAGAGGGGAACTAAAGAACTACAGCAAGCCAGAAATAAAGAAGGCCCTGTGGAAGGGAAATGGAAGGCAACGGAATTGCACTTGGTGGAGTAGGACCTCTAAAATGATTTCCCAGTTGGGTGTCCATTATTTATTTAAAGGATTGACATTCCAAAAGCAAAATATTTGCAGATGAGGAATTAAATCCCCTCAGGTCTGTGACCAAACATGTGGCAACAGTCCCTCAAACTTAAATCAAAATAGGTCTGTTTTCTCAATCAGCTCTGCAAAAGTCAATAAGATACAGACTTCCAGTTCTGATTACACTAGCTCTGCCTTCTGTGGGATGCAGGTATTAGTTTCTAATTGATCTGCACCAACTTTTGAAAAAGTCTAGCAATCAATGAATTGCCCATTACGATTGAATCAACGATGCATAATGGCTTAAAAAAATAGCTTTATACAAGTTGAAAAATAGTGACACTGAAACTAAATTGTTTGGCTGGCTACCAAACACCCTCACTATTGATAACAGCAACAACATGGTTATCTTCTCTATGTTTTGTTTTGCCTGCTCCTTTAAAGCATTTTGAACCTGAGTGATCTTCCTTGCTATTAGAAAAAGACACTCCAGTTTGACTGTTAATTTCATAAAAACTGTCAAGCAGCATAGTTTGCATAATGTTTTTTGTGTGCTAATGAAAGAAGATAGCTTAAGAGACCGTCTCTGAAAATGCCACCATTCTACCACCATAAAATGCATTAGCTTAGCACAGAAGGCAGGGTGCAGTTGCCCTTTCTGCTTGTTATGGAACCTAACTTGTGTGATCACCAATGACGGCACACACAGTAGCACGGAATTGTTAAGGAGAGGCAGTTCAGTTGGGATAAACTGCAAGCTCCTCTATTTCTTGTGCCTTTAAAATTTTGAAGTGTCAGAAATATATTAGACAAATCAAGTCATTATATTTCACCATAAATAATTTTCTGTTGAGAAGTCCAGAGGAACCCAGGATGGATGTTGTAGTAGTAATAATAATAATAATAGTAGTAGTAATTAATAATAATAATAATAATAATAATAATAGATGTCTCATTCCTCATATGACTTCAGTTGAGGTTGAAAGTATTAAACTCCTCAAAGGTTGTCACACTGTATAGTATAGCTGGACTAAAATAAAACAATATCATAGATCTGATTAAAATGTTGGTCATCTATCAATATACTTCATGCCTTCTAACAAGACAAAAATAACTCAAGCAGTTCTACAGTACTAGAACTAGAAAAGCACTAATTAGCCTAGGATGACCTTACATCAGCAGCAAAGGTGAAGATGTCCTGAATTCTGACATGAATTCTCAGTGTGGCCTTTTCCTTCTTCATGTTCATTTTCGTGATTTAAGGAAAATAATATTTATCCAACCATCACTCCAGGGTATTTTAATGCTTAACCAATTAACTATGAAGCACAATATTATTCTGAGCAACTCTGTGCACTCTTTATCCTGCCAATGCTCATCATGATGCCATGATTCTTTAGCCTTCTCAAAACAGATTTTAAAAGGAAAAGGCATGTGGTAGATTCAGTCATACCCCCTGAATGTACCTGGTCTTGTCTTGAAGTCAAGTACCCAAGGGCCTGCTTAGCTCTTGGATGAGAGATCACTCATAAATCCCACAGGCACAAGTCAATGAGCCATGTTAAATTACAGAAACTGAATTAGTTCAAAGACTTTATTAGGTTCTGCCTTCATGACTGAGCTGCTGAAAACCAGGAGAATGATGGTAATTGGATGGTTAAGTTTCATCTTCACCTTTGAGACACTGCTGATATTTAACTCCTTCTCTGCCCCTTTCTATTTTCTTTTCCTATTCTTTCCTTTCCAGCACCCATTTGCTGATTCCTTCCAGCCTGTGAGGACCTGCCCTTTCTCTCAGAAGGAGCAGTAGGGAATCAGAAAACAGCAATCTCTGTGTCTGCCACAGGTCAGTGAGCAGAGTGAAAAGGAGCTCCCACTGTCCTACTCCTTGGCCTGGTGAAATTCACAAGCATGTAATTTTATCAAGCAAGCTGGATATTTTAATAGTCAGGGAGGTGAGTGGAAGGAGCCCCTGGAAGCAGAGATAAATTATGACTCCCTGTCTGCATTTCCTTATCTCACAACAACTAACAAAATAAGAGTTAGTTTTCTTTAGAGGCATTGCTCCAAATTTCACCTCAATACTGCACTCAAATGTTCCAGTAAAATTCTTAATCTTGCAGTAGTTTTTTCTCACGATCCCATATAACTGATGGAGATTTTGGCAGTGATAAATGGCAAAGCATACCTGTCTCTGAAACATTCTCATTTGAATTCTTTTCAGCTCCTTATCTGTCCCATTCAAATCAAAAATTAAAATTAAAAGATAACATTTTGAAGATTGATATTTAAGTAACATAAACTGTAGCTGTGTTAGCATGGCAAATTCAGTACAAAGTACTTTCTACTGGATTGACACAGCTGAAACTGAGGGGGTTTGATTGGAACCACTTATTTCTCCAAAGAACAGTATTTTTTAGGCAAAAATTGTTGTGTAGAAAATACGAAAACTACTGATAAGTTTTCCTTTAATTGTTTGGTTTGGTTTGAGACCAATTCAGTGTTTTGAGACAAATGTAAAAATGATAGCATTTTATAAGAAAACAAATTGGAGTACTGATTTAATGAAGCTCTTGAACAGGTTTCAGTGAAACTCTTTAGCAGAACATATGATAGTTCTTAATGGTTTTCTTGATTTACCAAGTTGAGGCCTGCTTTTACTTTTTACCCTGCTCAAGAGGGAAAGAATTAAGGAATCATCCTTTTTAGGTTTTGACTTTGAAATGGATATCAAAAGCCATTACTTTTTCGTTGTAGACATAATTAAGTGCAAAATACATGCAATGATTTTTTGCAGCAGAATTTGTATGTTTCTTGCACATTTTGCATTAATGATGCATTTTCTTATTTCTCTTCATCCAAAAATTTTATTAAATTCAAAGGATTTTCCTGAGTAGTTTCTGCTTGCCTAAATCTTTCCCTTAAAAGCTCTTTTCAGGTTCTTCTATTTATCATTTTTGTTGTGTTGATGTCCTGCTAATGCACACAGGATCATTTCTGTGCCTGTTTTTGTGAACTGCAACCAGTCGTAAGTATGACACTGGGCATGACAAATTTCTGAGGAAAACTTAAGTGAAATCCTGCTTAAGCAAAGGAGAACTGAATGGGTTTTAAAAGTTTTCTGTTTTCCAGGTGTACACAATGACAATTAACAAATGTAAGAGTAAATATGAAGAAGGTTCTTCCAACGAGGAAATTGAAATAAGATCTGCAAGTATGTGATGGTATTTGGGCAGGACTCAGCAGCAAGGCCTGGGAGAAGAACAAAAAGAAGTTCAATACATGTAGATGAGAAATTTTCCCTAAGGCAATGTATATAGATACTGTAGAAGTCTTGGGGAAACAAAATTAATAGAGCTCTAGGAGCCTGCAAGAGCTAGGAGCCTGCGGGAGCCAGGAGCCTGCAGGAGCCAGGAGCCAGCAGTAATTAAGAGAAGACTTGGAAAATGGGTCTTTGCTAACGAAAATTAAGAGAGAACAGAATAGTTCAAGGTCATTATGTGAGAAAATAAACAGCATTGACAAACAGCGCTGGAGAACAGGAACAGAAAAAAAAAAGGAGAGGTTGGCGATAAGGATAAGAATCAAAAGTTCTCAAGAGATTCATGAAATACAAATGTTCATGGAGGGAACTAGATATGGGGTAGGACGAGAGTCAGAAAGGCATTATCAATACTTGAATCTAGGTGATTTTATCAAGTACAGAACAGAACATTTTAAGGAACAGTAGCTGTAACAAAAGACCACAGATAACAGTGTCAAAGCTGATGCGAATGATACTCTAGACTGGAAATCACTGTCAGTGAGACTGCATGGTTGAAAAGGAAGAGGGTGAAGAAGAATTATAGGTTGATCAAGGAAACGTAAGTGGTGATTTGGTCGAAAGTATCACAGTATTACAAGGTTGGAAAGGACCTTTGAGGTCATGGAGTCCAGCCTATAACCCAACATCAACACCAACTCATCGTCTAAACCATGGCACTAAGTGCCTCATTCAATCTCCTTTTAAACACCTCCAGGGATGGTGACTCCACCACCTCCCCAGGCAGTGCATTCCAATGGCCAATCACCCTCTCAGTAAAGAACTTCTTCCTAATGTCAAATCTAAACTTCCCCTGGGGAAGCTTGAGACCGTGTTCTCTTGTTCTGTCACCGGTCGCCTGAGAGAAGAGACCAACCCCTGCCTGACTACAACCTCCCTTTAGGTAGTTGTAGAGAGCAATAAGGTCTCCCCTGAGCCTCCTCTCCTCCAGGCTAAACAACCCCAGCTCCCTCAGTCGCTCTACATAGGACATGTGCTCCACCCTCGCTGCTCTCCTCTGGACACACTCCAGCATCTTGACATCTTTCTCAAACTGAGGGGCCCAGAACTGGACACAGCACTCAAGGTGCAGCCTAACCCGTGCCGAGTATAGGGGAATGAGAGCAGACCAGGAAAATCCATTGGAAGGGTCATTTCTTAGTATTCTTTCAACAGGTATACGTGTGAAAGAACAGAAAATGTCTAAAAGTTTTATATGTTCCATAGCAGACGTCCATTATTCATGCTGGACAATAATCACCATATATAGTTGAGACAATATCGAAGAAGAATACTTGATTTCAAATATTTTCAAAAGACTGTAACTTTAGGGTCATAGAAATGCATTATGCAGAGGAATATGTAGATGAAAAAGAAAACAATAAATCATTCTATTGACAGTAGGCTATATTAAACCCTTGAAAAGTCTTCTAGAGGAAGTGCAGAAGACCCATCCCTTGAGGCTTTTAAAATTAGGCTGAATAAAACAGTAGAAAACTATAGTGTGGGATATAATCTTGCAATGCTAGTAGGATAACCTAATTGATCACTTCCAGCTATAATTTTGAGAATTCAAAATCCACGGCTTGGGTGTTTTGCTACCTCAGCTCACTGTGGGAATACAATGATTGCGGGTTTGAAAGAGTGGTCAGCAGGAAAAAAGAGTTAATGAAAGCAGAAAAAAGTGCCTACCACTAGAGAGGTAACTGGCAGTGCTAACGAATATCTCAGCAAGTCTGATTTCCCATGAGGCCGCCTCTGATAGCTAGACCCAGGCAGCCAAACTTGAATGGAAGGCAAAAATAATTAGATTCTGATGAGTGAAGGACTCATAGGAGGACCAGCTTTTCAGAAGGCATTAATGAAAGGAAAAGGAAATATCCAAATTTTCCAAAGGATTTTCAAGGTAATTTTACCATGGAATAGCCTTGTAAGAAGTTAGATCTTCCTTACTAACCTATGGATGTATATTCGTGTAAGAAAAGGAAAAGAAGGAAACAGAGAGAGGAAAAAGTCTGACATCTTAACAAAATTGATCACAGCTGGGAGTTGTTAATATGTGTGCATATCCAGTACAATAAGATTCAGGGTGACCCACAGCTATTATTCAAAGTCAGTATCAGACCGTTTAATTTTCTGCTTCAATTCCTTTCCTGTTCCTCTTTCCAACCTAAGCATTATGACCATTCACCATCTTTTCTTCTGCTACTCTTCCTCATCATTTACTTGTCCTCTCAAAGTTGTTTTAGAAGACTAACGGCTCCCAGTGCAATATCTGTCTTCTTAAACCAACCTGAACTTGGAGCAAGTGCTAATAGCTCAGTAAGGGTTTTATGACCTATCTATATGAACAAAACTGGCACCACTGAAGTGAATATAGTCACTGCTCAAAATCACTGAACAATGAAGAGAATTATTCATGCTGCTGGTGTGGTGTCTCTTTGTTTTGAGACGAAGTTATGAAATGAACCTTCAGAGAAACACCAAGTACCCATTTCAGGAGAGGAAGAATATCAAGTTACTATTAAGTTACCTTCCAGAGACTGCATTTGTGCTGGAAAGATGCTCATCCACTAAAATGAAATTGTTCACTTATTTAGGAACACATATTTTCAGTTAATGTAGTTCCCTTCTATACTTCTTCATATCACCAAGTTTTTCTTTAATAATCACAAAAGGGTTGCATTTTATTCACACATACTACTCTCCCTAATATTTCCGCATCCACAGGTATGAGTGCCATACTAATCATTATTACGCCAGTAGCATACTACTATACCGTTGAACACACTGCTGTTACTGCCAGTAGCAACAACCAGTTGATCCCTCCATTTTCCTGGGTAGACTGTTTTTTCCCTCCTAGCAGCAGAGTTCATAGATTAATTAAAAAAAAAAAAAAAAGGTAAAGCTGCTATGAATGACATTACCTTCATCAGATGAATATCTTTTAATTTATGAAACAAAAGTTAGTTTTGCAGATTCTTAGCACTGTACTACATAAGTTCAGTATCTGGATGGTTGATAAATTAGTTCCATGCACAGTAGCTGCAGTAATGCATTTGCAATTCTGGGAAATAAGGCTTCACACAAATATTTAATGTACCATTTCTGTTTGTTGGAGATGGAATATTGCTCAAATAACAGAACCTAAGTGTTGTAATATGTCAGCATGATGACTCCAAACATTAAAACAAACTGATATTTATCACATTTTCACACAACCAGGGCTGAATAATTATTTGTGGCATCTGAGTCACACTTACCTTATAACCTCCTGTACCACTGACCATATTCTTGCCTGCTCATGCTATTTTCTTCTTCAACAGAATCCATAGGTGGAGGTGCTGCCTACAATTGTAGCCCAGAGAATCCAGACTTCTAATGGATGAATTAGCTACAAGCTCTTAATCTTATATTCCCACTGTAGAGGATACTAAATCAACTAGTACTTCCCATTATCCCCTGGAAACTGAATTAATCTACTAGTCTATAGGTTCTAATTGCTTATGAAATCTTTCCACCAGTTCCCCAGAATAGTTCTCCTATATTTCAAAGCCAGAAGTTTATGCTCCTTCATCCCATGAACTTTGCTGCTGATTTTACCAAATATGTGATTTGACGGAGGTTTCCAGTTTTTGTTGCAACTCCTTGCACTGATTAGTCCATGTATGAGGTGAGTTGCTTTGCTGTATGTTTCTTTATTTTGAAGCTGAACCAGCAACAGGACTTAAAAATATCATTTTATTTTCAAGTTATTTTACTTACATACAAATAGTGAGGTAACAAAATGTCAGGTTTCATTCACACTTGTAGGATAAAAATCAGTTTATAGATTTATACAACATCATACTAAAAGCCATATAATTTATGATGCTTTTACAATGCTGTAAAGGCCTTATTTGTTCTTCATATGTCATAATTCCAATCTCTTGAGTCCCGGAGCTGTGAAGGGATTTGTTGTGTCATCTCAAGTGTAGGTTTTCAGGAAGAATGAACAGTTCAGGCCACTAGATTACCATTTACATCTGCCCTGTGTGGAGCTGCTATACAAACTGTAATATTACATTAGGATCAATAGTATACTACAGTAGGCTGCTGGTACTGTATGGTAAAAGCAACACCAGTATCTTTTGCTGTAGCTTGAACTTTGAAACATAAAACTTGACGCAGATCTAGGAGTGACCAGGCCTAGACCAACAGAAATAGAGAAATGAAGCACGGGAAAGCTTTATTCACAAATATTGCTTGAGCTCTTTTTCTTGGTGGTGCAGAAGAGTTCAAAAGAATATATTTTGACTGATAATATTTTTGTATTACTGGGTGTTCATGTTTTTCCATTGATATTTAAGAATTTTCTCCCATAAGATCTTTACATTCATATCAAATATTAATTTTTTTAATGGAACAGAGATATTTCAAAGCTCTTAACAAGGTTATTCATTAATAAATACAGGACTAGAGAAATATCCTTGAGCAGAATTAGTTCTTTTTTTTGTACCAGTGCCTGAAGCAGGACATAAAGCAAAGCCTTGAAATTATATAACTGTTTAAAACTGTTATGATAGTGATAATAATTCTTTGCACATAATTTGTATTACAGTGGGGTGGGATTCATGCCATCATGATGCAGATATCTAGAATTTAAGGATGGGATTCTTTTGCAAAAAGATGGACAACTAAATGTCCTAGAATATCCTTCCTGATTTCCAGTTGTGCATGTGTCATGTAGCTTAGGGTGTTTCAGATCTCGGTAGTTACGTATCTTTAGGTAGCTGAATGGCATCTCTATTTCTGTAGCCTAAGAAAATCCTCTAGATTCCGTCTGTCATTAGTGATGAAAGTGAAAATTGTCCAAAAAGTTATTTATTCCACTAATCTTTAAAGTCTATAGCATTTACTGCCCTCTGGAGGTACTTACCTGTTCATGTATCAGAGGATGTTTAAACAACGAAGAAGATTAGTTACCAAACAAAAGGCAGTTAGGATGAGAGTCAATCTGAGACTGAGACACCTGCTAGTCATTTCTGACATTACATTGGATAGAATGATTCAGGATTCATCTTTACCTGCTAAAAGGATCCTTTGCAGCCATGATGCATCCACAGCTTTATAGAGGAGATTGCCAGAATATGACTCTGTTTTTCCAAAGAGGAGTCCTTCCAAACCACATAGGAATGATTTAAAACTGTAGCTTAATGTTCCTTCTTCCTCATGTATGGACATGAATGAGTAAATAATTCTGTTCAAGAGGAAATTACGGATTCTCTCTCAGAAAGCTCATCAGAATCTATGGGTATTTTCTTTTCTCTGGTTTAGGTATTTCCTAAAGAGTTACTTATACCATGAGGATGTCATTTTGAACCCTTGCCAAAATAAGGGTTGTAACTGCTTAGAAAGGTTAGCCATGTGCAGTTTCTTACAAAGAGTTCTATAATTCAGTAGCCTTTATCTTAAATAGCTGCAATGTCAAAACTAGGCAATATTAAGTGTGAGAGATTTGACTCTTGCATATTTGGTCCCCATTCATAAGAGGCAACTGGAAGGAAGGCACAAATCAATTGGCAGCAAACTTCACTCTTGACATGTGTGTAGAGTGCTACATGACGAGACCAGAGCATTAGGACTACTGGAATTTTCACTCTAATGATACATAAAATCTTCTAGTTTTGCCTCTACAGGGCAACTGGGAGAAGAGTTTACAGGTGGTGACAAGCTTATAAATGCATACTGTACTAGAAATATTACAATTAATTCAATAAATATTTTTTATGAACTGCTTTCTGAGGCAACAGCTAAATTAAGGGGGCCCCAGAAGTGCAGTAGAGTTAGCAATGTCATTTATACTGAAAACGAGGAATGTAAATCTTGTAGCAGTTTACAGATGTTTTTATTTAATATCCTTAATCCAAAAGATCTGACAAGATGAGGCCACCCCAGTGTTCTTCGATGGTAAAGCCCCTAGGGCTTCTACACTTCGCAACAAGTAGGAAATCCTTATTAATCTCTTTAGCAATAGTTTTAGTGACATTATTTGTGATGAACTCTTCCAGTATTAATTTGGATGTCATGTATAATTCCAAAAGAATCCCACTGAAATTTGAAGAGAACAAACCTCATCTAATTGGAGTAAGAATGATAAAATAATTCAGTGTTCCAATTTTACTGAGAAAACTAATTACAACTCCTTTTTAAAGCCTAACCAGGGTAACTGAATCTGTTAGCCCTTGGAATAGCATTGATCATATTCAGTTTATTTGTGGAAGTCACATATATATGTGGGATATATTTTGCCATGCAATTCAGCAGCTGTTAATGGATTTAAAGAAATAAAGTATCTGAGCAGTTAATCGCTGACTTGAACTTGCTATTTTATATACCAGATTTTATGTCGTTATGCATTATGTTTATTGCATGTGGAAGAAGTCTAATGCATTCTTAAAAACTGTTCCACAAAGTGTATTTACACTATTGCATCTCTGCCTAACATTAGTTCAAGTCTGGTTTTGAAGAGAACTCTGCAGAACCTTAGGGCTAGTTCCCATCTGCTGCTGTGCCTCTTTTTGCAACACATGCTAAAGAAACCTTTCTGTATATTTCTTATGTACAAATATTATATATATAATTATATATTATATATAATATACCTCTATTGTACTCATACAAAAGAGTTCAAAACTTAAATTCTTAACCTTTAAATTAAATACACAACAGAATTAAACCCTAGTAAAGTACAGTAACGAGTAATCATGCTATAAATGCTACCAGCAGAGCATCACCAATTAGCCTGTAGGTTCAGTCTACACCCTACATTGGTTAACATTTGGGCTATCAGTGGCTGGAGGTGAGAGAAATAGTAAGGAGTTAACAGCTTTGCCAAGGAGAGAGAACCATTGTGGCCAACAAAGAGTAATGAATCTTTCTCTGGAGAACAGGAATTCTTCCTACTCAACACTCAGGTCAGAATATAGCTTTTATAGAATGATCTTAAACTGTTGGCTTCAAATCGAAGCACTGTAATTTGCTTCAGTAGGTGCAGATCAGATCACTAATTGGGTATAGAGACTGGAGTAAACTAGAACTCTCACTTGCAAGACAAAAAATCACTACACACTATTTCAGCAAGTGTAGTGAAAGGATGAGGGACTCAATGGTTTTAAGTTGAAAGAGAGGAGTTTCAGATTAGATATTATGAAGATTTTTTTTACTGTGAGGATGGTGAGGCACTGGCACAATTTGCCCAGGAAAGTAGTGGATGTCCCATCCATGGAGATGTTCAAGACCAGGATGGATGAGGTTATGGGCAACCTGATCTAGCAGAAGGTGCCCCCACCTATGGCAGGAGAGTTGGGACTAGATGATTTTTAAGATCCCTTCCAACCCAAATCATTCTATAATTCTATGATTCTAAAATTATTAAAATGAATTTGTTTTTTGTAACATAAGAGCACATACTTTTCTATTTGAAAATAACATTTAATGAGTCCTGAAATTTTAACAAACCATTTAACTTAATGTAATTACTTTTTATTAATATAACAACAAAAGAATATTAGCCTAATAATTAAGTTCAATGGGTTTTTCATTCTACAGTAAACTTGACTTGTAAACTTGGACAAACAATTTGTGGCTATATGCTTTGAGGTATTTCATAGATAAATGTGGAGAGCACAAGGATTTATTGCTTGGGGATGTGACTGTTGTACACAAGAGCATCCCTACACGTAACTACTCTGGAATGGCTCTTTGAAAACTAACTATGTGAGGTTATAAAGAAAGTCAGGAACAAAACACGTGAACAAGAAGTGTGAATTATGTGTATAAGTAGTGACCTGATCACATTCAGGTTCTTTGGCAAGAAAGTCATCTCTCTACTTCAGCACCTTCTGATATGATCCCTATACTGACATTAAGTGAATAAGTGTTCTCTTCATTTCCCAGGGAAGCATTCTTACTCAAGAGACTTAGAGCATTGATCTGGGCTACAGAGAGTTTAGATTTACATTCCTGCTCTGCTTGATTCACTACAAGAAATGACTGCTCTTTCTTGGGTGAGGAAAGTGGACCATGCACATAGTGCATTGTATTCTGCAAGTTACTGCCAGACTCCCCAGCAAAAACTGTTTTACTTTACGTTCCAAATTAAGTATTCTTTTTGTCAGTGGAAAAGATTGACTATATAGGCATCTACTTAATTTACAACATGGAATGAGGGAAAATGAAGTCCGTGTCTTTGTTGCTTAGTTACTTCTATAAAGAGTATAACCTCCTGTAGAAGAGGACAGTGAAAAACACACACATGGAGAACGCAGGCCCAGTGCAGGCATACATTTAATTTCATATGTTTCAAGGTTTCAGATTTGCTGAATTCGCTATACCACAGACTACTCTTACCTTTTTATTATTAAAGATACGGGATTATGAAGTTTCCTTGGTTTGTGTTATTTTTAGCACATTAACGGATTATTGTATCTGACTTCCAAGAACTCCATCTATTTCTTAAATACTTAGGTGGAGGTAGAGTTCTATTTTCAAATTTGTGAAATATTCAACTCTCAGACTCCTGGAAAGAGAAATTAAACATAGCCTCTATCCCTAGATCATAACAATTTAACTACAAGATGTTTACAGTAACTTTAACCGCGAAAAAAATTCACAATACCACAGTATCACAAGGCTGCACCCCAGGCAGCCTCCGACGACAACATCACCCACCAGACCTTCTCTATTTGTAAACAGCAGGTCAAGGAGAGCCTCACCCCTGGTAGGCTCACTCACCACATGGGACAAAAAGCAACCCTCAATACATTCTGAGAACCTTCTGGACTGCCTCCTCTTGGCTGTGTTAAGTTCTTAGCAGATATCTGGGAGATAAAAGTCTCCTAAAAGAACAAGGGAAGATGATCTTGAGGCAACTTCCAGCTGCTTAAACAACAATAGATTCACCTCTTCCTCCTGATCGGGTGGTCTGTAACATACTCCTACCAGTATGTCACTCTTGCTTGCCCCTCTTAGTCTTACCCATAAGCACTCAATCTGGTCATAGCCAATCTCAACTTCTACAGCGTCAAGAGTTTCCTTAGTGTACAGGGCCACCCCTCCACCCTTCTCTCACACCTGTCTCTTCTGAAGAGTTTGTAGCCTTCCATGGCAGCACTCCAGTTATGGGAGTCGTTTCACCATGTTTCTGTGATAGCAACTATATCATAGTTCTCCTGCTGTTCCAGGACTTCGAGCTCCTCTTGTTTGTTACCCATACTGTGTGCATTAATGTACATGCACTTCAGCTGGGTTACTGGCTTCACCCTTGATAATGAGTCACTTTCTGCAGTCACATCACTGGTGAGACTGGTTACATCCCCCTCCCCCTTCAGGCCGAGTTTAAAGACCTCTCAATGAGCCCTGCCAACTCCTGGGCTAGAATCCTTCTGCCCTTTTTACTTGAATGGAACCCATCTGGGTCGAGCAGGCTGGGTGCAGTAAAGGTTTCCCCATGATCATAGAAACCGAAATTCCTGTGTCAGCACCAGCCCTTGAGCCACTTGTTAACACCATGGATTCTCTTGTTCCTTGTGGTGTACCTCTCTGACACTGGAGGGACTGAGCAGAACACCACCCGCGCTCCTGCCCCATTCATTAATCGACCTAGTTCCCCAAATTCCTTTTTAATTTCTCTGGAGACCCTCTTATCAAGTTCTTCATTGCCGGCCTGAACAACCAACAGGGGATAATAATCTGAGGGGTGAATTAGATCCTGGAGTCTCTTAGTGATATCCTGGACCTGGGCTTGAGGAAGGCAGCTGACTTCCCTGTGGGATGGGTCCAGCCTACATATAGGACCCTCTGTTCCTTTCAGAAGGGAGTCACCTATTACAGCTTCCCTCCTTTTCTTTTTAATAGTTGAAGTTTTGATCCACCTGACAGATGGAGCAAAATCAAGAGGTTTCCCGGACAAATAGTCTTCATCTCCATTTGTCAACCTGGGCCTCAAATTCCAGAACCCCAAACTTGTTTCGTAAGGGCAACTGGAATGGTGGCATCTTGAAGGGAGTCGGAGGATGGGAGGGAAATCTATCACCCCCACGAGAGCAGACCTGCTCCCATTCCTCCTCAACAACTAGATCCCTCCCCTCATCCTGTCGGTGAGGATTACATGGTTCCTCTGTCTCCAGGGGAGTACTACTGGGGGGAGAAAGAGTGCGACTCCACCAGTCTATCTCCCTTTTGCTATCACGAATACTCCTCAGCCTCTCCACCTGATCCTTAAGATCTTCAACCATAAGAAGCAGATCACTAACCTAATTGAGGAACCTCTCTTACTCTATCTCCCATCCCCTGTAACAAACTTTCATTTGCAACTCACTTTACCATTGCTACTTAAGTCAATCAAAATTATTTTTTGTAAGTTGCCCCTTTTTGCCCGGCACCCTCTACTGTTTACTGGAAGTTCATGCATAATAATCCAAAGAGATGCCTCAACCACATGAATTTTTCACCCTTCCTCTTGTCAGTCACACAGGCAACCTCATCCACTTCTCCCACTGTGTCCACAGAGTGCATGAGAATGCATTTTATCTTTCTGTGCTCCTTTTGTCTATCACACTCTAAGTTTCCTGGTATGGAAAATTGCAGATCAAACACTTAATGCCACACAATCTTTAGCCAACTTAACATTAAGGAAATAATGGGTGATGGTGCTTCAAATCCCACATGTAAAATACATGAGATCCTTTCAAGGATTTTGATGTTTTAAGAAAAATTTCACAGAGGCTACTATGCTTTCACTCTGTTTCTAATTATTAGGAAGGATTGTCCCAAAGCCGTTTATCAATAGGTGGATAGCATGGTATGAAGGTGCTCAGGAGTGCTAGCAGGTAGAAATCAGCGTTGCTGTTATACTGTGTTACCCTGGGGGGTCTTCTAAGCACTTGCCTCTGTTTTCTGGTGTCTGCTACTCAGTATTTATTCCCAAAACTGTTGAGATCCCACAGTTCCTTCTGACTTCTCATTGTTAATGGCAGTAGTAACAATGCAGTATGATTCACTTCACAGTAATTAGATGAAAAGCTCTTTGGAGCCTATTTCTCTTTTGCACTAAGAGCCTTTACATTGCTATGGAAGTATGAGGGACATTTAATGTGGGTATCAGGATAAATGAAAAATAATTGTACATATAGAATAACATCTCGTGTCATTTGTATAATTGCATTATTCCCATGAATAACCTTTCTCAGTTAATTTCCTGCTCATGGGAAAAACCTATGACAATCATGGATCACAGGCACAATGACATCTTTGACAGAATTATTAAAGAGATCAAATTCTTCTGCATGATTCTTTCTTCTTCGTTCTTTCATTATGAAACACAAGTAGGAGTCTTTTCCACTTAGTTTATACAACTGAAAAGCTAGTGGACTAGCTCACTAGTCCATGGAAAGGATAGGGGTAATTCTGGAAAGAGATTCATCTGACTGTGTTAAGATAGTCAAGATCAATTACTTCCTAGAAATTTCCAGCCCAGACAACTAGATAAAACCTCTGTTTGTATTTAACAGCAGAGGTTATTGATCTGCAACTCATACAGTATGGGTAAAAAGTATTTTTGGAGGCAGACAATGCAAAGTTATTTTCTATAAGTGAACAGATTCAATGTATTAGCTTCAGAAAAGTTTGGCATTTTTTTCTTAAAAACTCTGAGAAATGTGGTTTTCGATTTTGTAAGCTTTATGGAGTTTCAACTTTATGAACTTAGACATTTTCCTATCCATTCAAGGATCTTTGTCAAAGCTATTGACAGCAGACAGACATCTGTGAGTGAAAATAGTTGTAACATTTACCAAGAAAAATCTGGAGTTTAAACACTGTGAGACTGCAAGTTTACAAATTCTTTGATTAGAAGGAAAGGAATGAAAATTAAAAAAAAAAAATCTACCTCCTCATTCCCTGAAATGGAAGAGACAGAAAATATTAAAATTGTCAAGCATAAAGTCTCTAAATATCACAAAGAGTTCTATTAGAAAAACTTCTTACATAGATTTCTTCCATAAAAATGGAAACTGAAGAACAACAGATCAGAACAAACCATTTTTCATGCAGGAAATGTATGAAGAAATGTTGCTACTGCAAGCATACTGACTTCACTGAAGAAACATTCCATTCTAAGTCAGGAACAGTGATATGTTTGTATAATTTTGGTATGCTGCATACCCAGAGAACAGACTGAGCATCTAAATGAAAAAGATACCCTCTCAGAAACTTTAGGATCTGACAAACAAATCTAGGAATTTCATCATCTTCTGAGAGTCTAGAACATATTATTAAAGTAATGTTGTTTGTGATTTCTTATACTTCATAGAAGCCCTGCAGATTCTTTTTCTGAACCTAACCTTTCAGAAAGTTATTTTCCACTCTGTTGGTTACAGACAGTTCAACAGGCAAAAATAGAAAAAAAAATTATAAATACATCAAAAAGAACTTTTATAAAATGACAGCTGCTCATGAATGCTTTACCAGTGTTATTCATTATAAATATGGCTGCATGCTATTTTGTTATTTTGTATTTAACTGTTTCACAAAAGCAATTATAGGAACTTAGAAACATAAAGCATCAGAGCTGGAGAAAGCTCGAGTTCCAGAAATCTTCTTTTTAATAATTTCTATAGTTCCCTGAGAAGTAAGATTTAAGAGAACGCATTGTATTTTTCATTGAGTTAGTATGTTATTTGATACTCTACTGACAGGCAATACTCTAGCTCAAGATATTTTAGAAGTCCTATAGATGTCTTTTTGCAGTCCTGCAGTATCTTAAGCATGTTTCATTCTTTTAAAATAAAGCAATGTAAAGGAACAGAATGAGTAACCAGTAACTCCAACATTTGTGTAATATACAAGATGGATAAAACAGTGTATTGGAAACTACATGTATTTTCTGTTTGCTGCAGGAGATACACACCTTCCTAAAGGTGAAATATTTTTAAATGCAGTTTTGTACATTTTGGTTTGTGCAATGCAAACCTAAAATAGAAGCTCTTAATAGTATATGTTACAATTCAAAAAGCAATTTATTTTGCATATGAAATGCCATGTGCAATCATCCAAGGACTGTGCTTCTAATGAATTCATTTTTTATCTTGATCATAGCAAAAACAGGTGAAGGCTAAAGGAAGGAGAAGAAAATATTCATATTGTTAATCTTAGACAATTAGAAGCATAGGAAATTAGGAATCTGCATTCTATAAATAGTCAGTGGGGGGTGATAGGGCACCTGTTGTTAGGCAGTGTTGGTCAATTTGACTTTTCATGCCCTACAGACTCTAGATGTTCTTTGCAATCCTCTAAAGAGTAGTTTTTCCTGAGTTTGTGAAATGTTAAATGGTAGTGCTTGCACAGCCTTATTGTGTTTATGCATTTTAGTGAAACATCAAGACTATATTTCAACTCTGCAGTGCTTCCACAGGCACTGGACAGGTAAGTAAATTAGCAATTTTCTTTAAGACTTTCTAGACCTTTTTGATGAGATAGTCAACACAATGACGGAGTGAGCTTTAATTTGTATTCTCCTAGCACCCTGAGTGCTCGATTCACATTGTCATATAGAATTACTTGGTATTCTGTATGAAACACAATTTCTGTCTTGATTTCTTTTCCTACACAACCAGCCATTGGGAAATTATTGTCAGAGTCTTAAAATGATTTCTTAATGATTACTTGTTAGGAAAATGAAATTTCTTCCTTGGTATCTTTCTCCTCTCTCTCTTTCTTTCGGGGATGGATGAATCCTCATACTCAAAACATCAGCTGTGCATGCCATAAAAAGTTGAGCATATATTGTATAGATTATTTTCTCCCTCTCAGGACCAGTAGTGACATCATCTGATAGGGAATGACTGAATTTATTTCAGGAGTGGTGTGGTGTTTGCTTTGTAAGCAAAATAAGCACTTGAGGAAACACAAATGTGTGAGAGAGAGCTCTGGCTGCACAAATGAGCAGTGGAGAAGAGATTTAAGTTAAATGAAGAGAGGAGAAAGAAAAAAGATAAAACAGAGGTTGGAAAAAAAGAATAATCAGTTCAGAAAATGAAAACCACAAAGACTGTTAAGAAATGAATCTTGGGAAATAATTCTAAGACAGTGAGGTTTGTCTGCTTCCTCTGCCATGTCATTTTTTCTTAGTAGCAGGAGATGCAAAATATTCTGTTTAGTGATAATTTCTAATGTTATCTCTTAATTAGAGATGAGCTAGAGTCAAGATAAATAAAAACCCAGATTACAAAAATATTCAGTGTAACTCGTCTGACCTAGACAAAGACCAGCATATCTGATACTATAATTTCATAACCCAATCAGATTTTCAAATTTGCTTTAGGCTTTGGAAATCTCATCAAGTTTTCTTTATATCTTTAAGTACTCAAGTGTTACAAAAAGACTCCACAATTACTACTTTTCCCTTTGCCAGCTACATGTGACCAAAATTATTGTTCTTTTAGTGTAATTCTTGCTCAGTCAATCCTCTGTTTCAAACTAAACTGAGACCACCAATGTTCCTCACAAACAATAGGTCACTTGAGAGTAACCTACTCAATTTACCAGTACTTGACATGATGTCTTAACAAATAAAGCGCTCCAGTTCCATCATGATATTCATTTTTTCAAGACAGAGAGAATCGTCTTAATACTAAATCACTCATACCAGAACTTCAGCTGACAGAATCTGGCTGGGGACTCCAGTGTAAGATGCACTAATTTCTGCTAACTCAGCACCCCAAGATACTTAAATCCACACAACAACATTACTCTAACAAAACCCAACATTATTATAACAAAACTCAGCTTTGACTTTCTGTAAGCCTCAATGAATTACAAAAAATAATCCATTTCAGGAGTTATTAAAGTATATAAGGAGTCATTTATATTAAACATATATCGAATATATATAAAGGTATGTTGCACAAACACAAAGATACATGCAAATGCACAAGTACACATATATAAAAATCACAAAGATGTAATTATAACACACATACCATATATACACATACTATTTTAGCTTTGTTTGGATGAATTATTAGTTAGAAAAATGATCTATTGCGTAAAAGTTCTCTTATTCCTGATGACATGGCCTGTTAAATGGCTTCTAGATGAATGAAAGAGAGACATATGTCAAAAAGACATTCTTGTGATCCATTTTTCTCACTCATGTGTTGCCAGATTCACACTAAGAGAAGTGTGTTTTAAGTAATTTGCCTTAAGCACAGGTATACGAGCTAGCATGAAAGATTACCATCTGAAAGGCAAATTCATTTATTACTAGCCCTGGTAGTATTTGTCACTTTATTCACTTGGGTAGAGAATATGTCACCCAGGCCTTCATGGGGAATTAAACCATTGCACAATCTGACAATAACAAGAATATTTTTAGCAACTCTGACAGGTATCAGGTATTTCTGTGTCTACACATCCTTAGTCACAATTCCCTTAACAGGTATTTTGGAAATAATCCCTTGGTAATGCCTCTATCAGACTTTTTTGCCGCTTGATAGACAAACAGTTCTACACAGTGAGAGTTACACACCTCTCTACTGTCCCTATTACGCTACAATAGCATTATAGCAAATTGCTGCAGCAAATTGTTACAATAACTTGCCACAAAGAAGAACACTCTACAGTAATCTGTTCGTACAGTGACAAACTCATGTGCAGTTCCCCACCTGAAACAAAATGTTGTAACCTCTCAGTCAAACATAAGTGCTGAAAAAGGTTTCTCTGTCGTCATAATGATAGAAGACCTATAGATTCAATAACTACCTAAATTTTGGATTCAAATAATAGAAGTGAGGGGAAGATCTGCAAGTAGTATTCTCTTCCATATTTTTTTTTCCCAGAGTACTACTTTGATTTTCTCATGGTTAGTAGTACAAGCAAATGAACTTTCAGTTTTCTGAGTTAAAAAAATCCCTACAATCTCTTTTAATATTTTAAAAACTGGAGCAAGAAAAGCCAGAAATATTATTAAAGTTAAAACTGAAAACATTTACCACCACAGAAAAAAATACCTACAAATTAATCTACACATCAATATTTTTATAGATGCAACTTTCATAAAGGCATTTTCTTATCTTTTTTTTAAGCATCTGATGATTTTTCCATACTACATCCTTTCCTATATCCATTGATTGTACTGGCTTCTGTATAGATCTTTGCCTTCAGGCAAGGTAAAATTTGTCATTTACTTCTTCTATCCACCTGCTGCAGCATCCTTACATTTTGGATGGGATTCTAAAGAGGGATACTGCTAGTTCACTTTGTGCTTTGGGACACACATTCATGCCTACAGAGATGGTATTCACAGAAGCTTCCACCTGTTTCTATGGCAATGTCATCTGACAATTGCTGAGCAGGCAGGACAGCCCAAAATACATCTTTGAATAGCTTCTACCTCTCACAAATTAAGGATAAAAAGACTGGAGTTCAAGGTGCTGACAAAGCAAACATGTAGTTCTAGGTTTTCAGAGAACCTAGGGTTCAAGGACACTTTTGGGATCCCAGAATCCCGATAAACAATTCATTTTATAGCAAAAAAACCTCGTCACAGTCCCTAGTAAATGTGTCTTAACGAGGACCCAAAATAAAAGAGGCAGAAAGGCATAGGCCATCCATAGACTACAGCCAAAGCTGCTAGAGAGACAGAGAGAAAAGATCACAGGAAGCTCCCTGTACGGACTTACTGAGTAAATATCCCAGAGTCCTCAAGAGAAAAAAAGAACTGAGCTAATGTTAAAGTTCTCTAATTTTAGTAATATCCTAAGGCTAGAAGTGTCAATGTCAGTTAATGATCCAGAAACATTGACATGGATACGTGAGCGTTACCTTTCACAGAGAATCAGAGCAATTAGTACACTGCCCACATCAAATTCAGAATGCTGGAAAATCAAAGATAACTCTGGACTTCAGGCAATTTTAAAACTGCATTAAAGATCTCTTCTCTGTGACCTTCTATCAGAAGGGATACTACAGCCTTCGAGGTCTTTGAGATCCTGGGTGTCAATCGATGCACACAGATTCGTATGCCCTACAAAGCTAAACCTTGGGGGAAAAAAGTGCTTTTCCTCCCATGTATCTGCATGTTCTGTAGCACTTTTCTTAAACTGAAGTGAGGGAACTTCACTTTGTTTAAGCTGAAGTAGGGAAGTGATCATGTTCCTGTGCTCGGCAGTGCTCAGGCCACATCTTGAACAATGTATTCAGTTTTGGTCCCCTCAGTACAAGAAAGATACCGAGTTACTGGACCATGTGCAGAGACGAGCAATAGAGCTGGTGAAGGGTCTGGAGAGCAAGTCTTATGAGGGGAGGAGCAGCTGAGAGGATGAGAGTTGTTTAGTCTGCAGGAAAGGAGGCTCTATACAACTCCCGGAAAAGAGAGTGTAGTGAGTTGGGTGCTGGTCTCTTCTCCCAAATAACAAGCAATACGACTAGAAGAAATGACCTCAAGTTGCACCAGGGGAAGTTTAGACTGGATATTAGAAAATATTTCTTTACTGAAAGAGTGGTGAACAGGCTGCCCAGGGAGGTGATGGAGTTGCATCCCTGGAGGTGTTCAAAAAACGTGTAGACATGGCACTACAGGTTTAGTAGACACAGTGGACTTGATGATCATAGAGGTCTTTTCCAATCTTAATGATTCTATGATTCTGTGATTCTATGACAAATGAAATATCAGAAAACTCATCCAAAATATGGACACCCTATCTCTTGTCTTTCTTTCCAGGACTGGAAAAATTTTGCTTTTAGAAGTGTATAAGAAGGGATCCATGTAAGGGGAAGTATGAAAGGGATCTACTGTCTGTTTATTTCCTTGTGTTAGCTGGCCTTGCCAAAGCAGTAGAGTTCAGGTTGGCTAACGTCTAATATCTACCCCAGCTTTGCAGTATGATTTTGCAGCCCAAACTAAATTCCAGGCTGCTGTCAACATGAGGAAGTCAAGCTAATGTGATTTGTACCTCCGCTTTTGTCTGTGCTGCAAATGTATCACCGGGTTCTTAGACTCAGCCTAGTCTCAGTAGTGTCAGGATACCATTATCTCAGGACATTCTATTAAAGCAATAACATAGACATTTTCTGAATTTGGATCCTGTTATTGTGTGATGTTATTTACTTATTCTTAAAGTATTCATGAAAACATCCATGGCACCTCTGAACATTAAATATGTGTGCATGAGTGTGGCTACTCTGAGAACCATGGGCACAATGCAATATGCATATTCATGCTAAGATATAGTCAGTTTAGTAATACCGGTTATTTTTAGAGTGGACCAAGGTTTTACTTCCACAAATTACACTCCAAAGTATCATTTAATGAAAGCTGAATTTCTAAAACTATTTAACATGGTATTTGGAAAGTACAGGAGGCATGCCAAAGTAATATACATTTTAAAGAAAATATGAATCTGCCTAATAAGATTTTGTATGTCTTTTTTAAAAATCTATGAACTGAAAAATAAGTTATTTGCTTTCTTTGGTAAGAAAATAGATGAATAGGTATTTTCAAAGAAGATCTGAGACATTAAACTTAAAATTTGATTCTGCTTTCATATTTTTTAATGTCATGCTTACGTCTTTCTGGAATTGCTAAAAATATTACAGGTCATCCTTGCCTTTTATAGGCACCACTTTCTTAATTTGTGATTTAGCTGGAAACAGAAATGTGGCATAATAGAAAAGAAAAACAACCACAAAATGGCAAAAAATCCTCCACAAAAATCTAACAACTAAACTCAGTGTCTTATTGAGAAAAAAACTTTATTTTATTCCTAAAAGGCTTACGGCACCCCTTTCCGCTCTTTCTTAGTATGTACTCATGTGGCATGCATTAAATATTACATCACTAAATCAAAGATCCTCTCACAAGTAAGTGAAGACAAAGCTGAAGTACAGAAACACACGAACACAATGTTCACTAACATTGTGCAAAAATCAGAAAAAGCAATTGAAGAAGGAAACAGTGACACAGGTGGAAGCAGCAGCCAAATAAACTGCAAATGCCAGGTCTATGAGGTACAGTCAGGTACAATGGTTTCTCTTTGCAAGTGCTAAAAATCAGCCTACATTTTTTCCTTAAGTGGTTCAAGAGAGGCAAAATACTTTTTTTTCCCTCACTCATCCCTCTAAATCAGAAGTGTCTTGACCTAAAACATAGAATAAAATGTTTTCAGATAATTCACCATTCTAACTAGGCATGTTTCACATCTCCTTAACCCTCTAGTACATTTCTGGAATGACTTCGAACACCCTTTCATGTATTAGTCTCCTTAACGCAGTCCTTAGGGCTTAAAATTGGCACCTAGGGCCAGCTACAAAATGTTCAAGAGAGACTTGGTTAAAAAGAGTTTATCCAGAAAGTAAGAGAAAGTAACAATGAAAGTGAAATGTACTCAACAATAGTCACATTGCCAAATGCCAGGATACGATGAGGTCTTTCCCTCCTTCCCAGCTAAAGGCAGACAAATGTAGATAGATGGACCACAGTGATTGTTTGAAAAACACACTAAAGGTATTAATTTGTCATTTTTACTGCTGGCAGGACATTTGCCCAAAAATAGGAACAGGAGGCTAAAGTCCATCTTACAAATGACAAGGAGGAAAGGGGTTGCTTTGTTGCATGTTTGAACAGTTTAGGCCATCACTGGATGAGACAGAAGGCAATTTTCACCTCTCAAAGAAGGTCAATTGCATTTGCCAAGGCACAGTCAATCATACATAGGACTTTTAATTGTCATGGACTATAACCTTCCTCCAGACCAGGAGAGAATCATGCTGTTTAAGGAAGCCTGCAAAGGCCAGAGATCAAAAATGTCAGCTTTCAGACACATCTCTTACTGAAAAAAATAGCATTTGCAAGATTAATATTGTGCTAAATGATGTAGCATAGACTAACTCTAGAAACTAGCCTAAAACATCCCATGCTTGTACAGCCTACGGACTACAGGAGGTGCCTATCACATCTAGCAGTCCAAACCAGTAACTGCCAGGATTTTTTTCAGTTTAATAGATTTATTTCTTCTTATCATTCAGGTAGCAAAAAGAGAGACTAAACTGAATAGAAAACACCTAGGAGAAATACCTGTCTGAGGAAAAAAAAAAAATCAAACAAAAAGCCATATAGACCTGCTCTATTGGATTTGTATTACCCTTCTTAATGCAAGGAAGAGGAATTTACCAGGAGAAAAAAGAAGTCTGACCAGAAGCCTCTGAGCTATTCAGAGGCTCTAGCTATTGTTAGCTGTGTAATGGATCCCTAGCAGGGCTGTTGCAACTGACTTGAAGGAAAGAAATCGAAGGCTTGTGGACTAACCTTTATCAGAGCTGAAAATACAGAAAGTGAGGAAATAGAACTATACAATCATAGAATCACCTGAGCTGGAAAAGACCCGAAAGGACCAAGTCCAACTCCTACGCCTAACCAGGACACTCGGAACATTCATATCGTTTGACTGAGAGCATTGTCCATATGCTTCTTGAATGCTGGCAGACTCAGTGCCATGACTGCTTCCCTGGGGAGCTGTTCCAGTGCTCCACCACCCGCTGGGTGAAGAAGCTCTTCCTAATATCTAATATAAACCTTCCCAGACACATCTTCCTATCCTTCCCTCTAGTCCTATCATAGGTTGCAAGAGAGAAGGGATCAGCATCTGTTTCATCTCCCTCCCTTGTGAGTAGGCACTGAACAGCTATGAGATCCTCTCTGAGTCTCCTCCACACTGAACAGACCAAGTGATTTCAGCCGCTCCTCATACAACTTCCCCCCTAGACCCTTCACCAGCCTTGTGGCCTCCTCTGGACACTCTCCAGTAGTTTGATGTCCTTTTTATACTGTGGTGCCCAAAACTGCACACAGTGCTCAAGTTGGGGCCACACCAGTGTAGAGAAGAGCAGGACAATCGTCTCCCTTGACAGGCTGGCAATGCTGTGCTGGATGCACCCCAGGACACGGTTGGCCCTCTTGGCTGCCAGGGCACACTGTTGGCTCATGCTCAATTTGCCATCAACCAGAACCCCCAGGTCCCTCTCCTCAGGGCCTCCTTCCAGCCTCTCAGACCCCAGTCTATACATGTATCCAGGGTTACTGTGTCCCAGGTAGAGAACCTAGCACTTGCCCTTGTTAAATTTCTTGCTGTTGGTGATAAAGGATGCTCCTTTTTCTTCACTGTAAAAATTGCCATTTTCTATATCAAGAAAAGGCATTGAAGATGGAAAATTGCACTATATTTTAAGTAACATGTTTTAATCTTTTTCACCCAATTTTATCTGTGTATTTCTATTAATTAATTTGAAACTTTATAAATCAAAGAAAAAGTTAATAAAGCTTTCTCCTTTTCATGATTAAACCAACTTTTTATAGGAAGGCGCATATTCCCCTCTGTACACAAGAAACAGATGACTTAATCCATTGAGTGTTGTATCTCTTTAGTGTTATTTGTATAACTATGCACTCAATGAATTCTTCATTAAATGGAGTCAATGTTTTATTATCAATCAGATTTAAAAGTGACTTTGGGCTGCTGTGGCTATGTTTTCCCTGAAGTGTTTGATACTCTTTGCTTGCAACATTAATCCAGTATCTGTTCACTTCACCTCAGATCTCCAATCTAGTGTTTTGTTCAATAGAAACAAACTGAAGCTTTGGAGATGGGGATACTTCAGCTGAGAAATTACAAAGCTGTGACCTCAGAAATCTGCAGCTCCAAGGGACGGCCTAGAATCAATGGTAATCTTATGTCAGTAGCTGGGAACTGAAGGTCACCTAATGGCAGAGACAACCCAATCTTAATAAAAATTGAAAATGCTTCAGTACAAGGTATAAAAGGGGTTCAGGGTAAGAGGGAGTAAACAAAAAGGTCACAATATGGAGAAAAAGCCCACCAGACCACGGAGATGTAATGGAGTAAATAATTAAATCTGAACAAGAAGAATAAAACCGCAGATGACCGTGGGAAGCCTGCTTTGCTGATGCTATGAGTAGGAAGCAGTAAGTGACAGGATGGTGGGTGATGGAAGGTGGTGAAAAAAAAGATGGGAACACAACAGAGAGGTTTCCTGACCTAAAGTTTGAGGAAATTTTTAGAACTATAAATGGCACTTCATTACAAAGCAGGACCACCACTCGAAAACAAGGAACATGAAATATAAACATTGCCTAGGATGGGTAAACAAAATTAACAAGTTCTTCTTGCTTTTTAGCATCATGAAAATGTACTGAACTGAAAATTTTTAACAAGACCTTTTAACATCAAACTTTATCCACAAACAACCGTTATTTTTTCACAGCTAGATAGTTACACTTACTTTTCCTCCTCCTCTGTGCTGCCTCCTAGTTGCATTTTTTCTCACAAGCGCCTCACAGTCCGTTTATGCAATGAAGCTTATGGAGCCTGATATTCACTCTATAACAAAGCAAAGATATCAGTACTGTCATGTACAATCCAACTCAGCAGTTTCCTCAGCTTTTGCCTGTTCCTCACTTCTTTCTTTGTTGCATTTCTTCCACCTACTGTTTAAGTCAGGCCATCAGTTCTTTAAAACAAATACTTCACCTAGAGAAGTAAATAGGCAAGAACGTCCTATATGTAAAAGGAGTATTTTGACTCAAGAGCTGTTCTAGCCAAAAAAGCAACTTGGTGCAAAACAGGTAATTTAGGTCAAGAAGAGCCTTTAGGCCTTCAGTTCTTCATTCTGGAGACTATCCTTTGGAAGTCAAACATTTCTGTGGAGGAAAGTAAGCAGGTATAGCTGCTGTCAATGGACAGAGAGGTACAGGGTCAACAGAGAACTTGCAGAAATCATAGGTGTCATCTATTTACTGGGTGTGCCAGCCAAAGAAAAGGTGCCTAAGGAAGAGCCTGACTTTGGTGATCTCAGTTTTCAGGTTTGTTCTAATTTACATCACTAGTAATGCATGATGTGTCTGTGTTAAAACGGTTTTCCTTGTGAGTCTGTGGTAGTTATTGTTTTGTTTTCTTTCATCAGTATGCTAACGGATACAGGTTTGAGAATGATGATCCATTTTTCAGTTTTTACTTTTGTCCTTCTTTTTCCTTCAGACCCATAGCCTGAGAGATAACCTCTAGCCCAAGAGTTGACATTATGCAACATGCAACACAGTTGTTGTGCTGTTTATGCAAATACTAAAGATACGAGGTGTCAGAAATCTTGAGGAGACACAAAGAGATAAGAAAGGACAAAGGCTCACTCTGTTTCAGTTTATACTCATTCCATAGACCAGAAATATTTTGTGTTCTGCTTTTGAGAGTTCTTTTAAGGTGACTATATAGAAATGAACGAAAAAACAAATAACATTATTAAATGTCAATAAACAATAGCAGGGTAGAAGATTACAAAATCAAGCTATGTTTTAGTTCTCTAAGAAACAACTGCATGAATAGAACAGGTGAAGTCTACCACCTGTTTCCATGCAGGCAACGTGCTAGCCAACATGTCCATGAGTAAAACTTATCTTTTATAGTGCACTGTAATGTTAGTGCAATGCTTTACGAGAGAGACAGAAAAAAATAAATCTATTTTTTATTTATATAGTTAACTCCATATTCAGTATACCTCTCCCTCTAGTAATAACTTCTTTGGTCTAATACAGATATCTTATTTTTATTACCTTCTTCTATTGCTAGGATAAGCACCAGAATGTCCACTGACTAAAAATGATGTGAACTCTCACTCTCTGTATTCTTCAATTAATTTTGCTGTTGATGAAATGTACTTTAAATCTTCTCTTTCCTCGGATACCAGTTCCTCATCTTCTCTATAGATATTGGTAGTTCTTCTGTGGTTCTTTTTTCATTTGAAATAAATAAAAATTCAGTGATTTCTGAAGAAGAAGATACAATAGCCTTTGCATGCATTAGTGTCACCTACTCAGACATATACAACTCCTCCTGTTATAATACCCAAGTTATCTCTTTTAAAATCCTAGATGGCAGAAAAACATGAGCTACTATTTTTATTTCTGAATATCTGGGAGATACTCACACACTACAGTGCTGAGAACTACTTAAGTACCTAGGCTTAGAGACGACCCCATCAGGCTCTTCAACCATTTAAGCCTCTCCCCCATTGGTGAATAATAACACCAATTAAGTACAGTACATGAAAATTAGATATATTCCTTCCTCTATGGCCATGATTAAAGTTGTTGGATTTTTTTTATTTGAGAACATTAGTTGTGTCCTTTTCCCTGCAAGTTACATCTCTAAGAAAATTATTTATTGCTGCATAAGACTAAATCCTAAATATATCTTCTATTCACAGCCTCCGTGAGTCTCCACATAGCCTGCAGACTGCTGCTGTGTATTAAGGAACTCTGAGTCTAAACAGAAGAAATAAATGTCCCTCTGTCCTTTATCCCCTGCACATCTACACTTTTCTGTCTGTTGAAAGGCCCTTCTTACATCTCAAAATTGTATTACTTATCTGTCTCAAAAGTATTTGTTTAAGAACGTTGATCAAATACCTGGGTGTAATTTTTTATTTTTTTAATTTTTTTAATTTTTTAAAATAAAATGTTTCATTATAGATTTGGGGGGTTCTCTTCTGAAAAAGAAATTACACAGGGCTGCAAAGTATATGGAAGAAAGAAAAGTACAAACCAAAAACTAGCATCCCTCTTAAGTGAAAAAATGTCCCAAAGGAACTGCTCATGTTCTTATGACCAGATAAAACTGAGGATGTTTAAGAAAGAAGAAAAACTCTGAAATACTGCATAAAGTACTCATCTTCTCTAGATATTCTCTTGATCTTCTGTACAAGAACTGCTGATATTTTCTACAGTTTGGGACAGGATCCAAAACAAGGCATTCACCTGAGGGAGATGGGATAGCAGTATTTCTACAGAAAAACTGGAATAATTTGCTCAAAAAAATGCTAGCTCTCACACATTTCTTTTTTAAATATTCCAAATAGCATTTCAGAAAAAATATTCAGAAGAGGAATAAATATGCACGACATTTTGGAGGAAAAGGCTGAGCTAGCAAATGCTAGCATACACTGCTTCACAGTAAATGGGTTCCAGAGACTCTCGTGCTTTTTGCATTCATTCAGTGACAGATCATTCTAGGAGAATGGTAGCATCTGGATAGGGGCAGATGGCTAAACTGTCAAATAATGACATTTTACAAAATTTCAGCAGTCTAAGCACAATATGGTTCCGATCCCAAAGGCAGACAGGTAAACAATGGTGCAGAAGTTAGATCAGTAGCATAGAAGATTATTGATTATAATTATTCTAGGGAAAAGAATTCTTCTCAGAAGATTAGTCTGACAGGAAGATTGAGAGCTCTCTCAAAACGAATTAGGTGACTGCTCTCTGGTTTTGTTCAGGCATCTCTTTTGCTACATTTTCACCTCATAGAAGCTTGCTGTGATGAGCTAAGATAAAATGAAATTTCTCAGGGTAAAGATGTTCAAATCCAACATTCCCTGTGATTCATCTTTTACTGCAAAATTTGCATTGGGTTCCAGAAATTCACTACTGAGTCAGGGATACGTGCTAAGGGAAACAACTGTCCCTACTACATGAATGCACTTGGAAACCAAACAAATCTTGTCATTTGCATAGCTCAGAGGAGGAAATTAATTCATGAAGATATCAGAAAATAGTAGTCAATTCTATGGAGAGAAACTAAAACATGTTTCTGCTCAGATAAACTTACATAGAGAAAAAATTTACAGTTTTGAATAGTTACTCCTAAATCTATATGAAATCAAACTTCTATAAAGAAAAAGGAGAAAGTTTTTTCTTTTTTTTGTGGTAACAGGCATGTGATTTGGATGAGAAGTCACAAAGCAGACGAGTTAAGAGACACTGCTTCATTTTAACCAAAAATTTATATTCCTCTTATACAGCAGGCACAGCAAGGTACTTTAGTGATGAAAGGTGAACCATAACCTACAGTTCATAGTGTCATTCTCGAAGAGAAAGTGGAGAGTCTTTGCTGAAATTTTTACATCTGTCAACAACTGCTGATACTATCAGCTATGCAGTTATTTGGGTGACAGTGGAGCCTTATAGAAGTGACTGAGGGACACTTCTCTCTTTTAGTCTCTGTTCCTGGTGTTAATATGCAGTTGTTCCAAAGCCTGGTATGTACTGGTATGTGTAGTTCTGCAGATTGCCAGACTGTCACTTACCCTGTTGAACTTAAGGCTACTATGCTCTTATAAGCACCTTCCCAGAGTATGGACAGATAGACCTGTGAATGGCAGACAGGCAGACAGACAGGTAGGTCTATCAAAATAGAAAGGAAAAAAAGAAAACAGCTCTTCTGTTGGAAATACTAAGAATATTAAAAACAACAAAATTTTTATCTGCTTTCCATTTTCCATTAAACTCATAAATATAAATTTCTGTGCTCTACAGGGCTTGACAGATGTGATGAAATTACATGGATAGCGTGAATTAGCTGAAGTTCAATTTAAATAAAACCAAAGTAGTGCTGATTAGCAAGTGAAAGTCTTTAAAAGAGCAAGAAAAGGAGTAAGAGAACGTGTTTTTTTAAAATTGTATATTATTGCTGGTGTGGCTCTTGATGTGTATTTCATATTAGAATCACATTTTTTTCTGAGCTCATACTTGGCAACAGTATCTCAGAAGCTATTACTATTCTTCTCAGATACTTTTAGCATTTTTATTGACACAGTTATAATATTCAGGATACCTTCAAGAGAGATCGTTCTACTTGGATGTATCACAGCAACAACCATAGCTTTACCATCTACAGAACAGAGTAATCTAACCTTCGTGTGTGGTGACTACTTATAGCAGATGATGTCAATGTATATATTAATGCATATGCTATTAATCATATAACAGTTTAGGGCCAGAGTGCTAGTTGTGAATTAAGTGACATTAAACAGTACAGAATACTTTTTTCCTTCATAGTTATATTCTCACTCCTGACACATGGAATAAAACTTCCAATGCTAGGGTCAGAATTTTCTCAAGAAAACCTTATTCGTTTGGAATTTCACTTTCCCAGTTTGAATCATTGTCGAAAATGGGACTTGAACTTTCCGGTTTACTTTGATAGCAGGGATTACCAGACAGCAGATGCTTAGGTGGTATAACTGTAACTCAGCTGTGTATAGCGGAGTGAATTCACAGATTGTCTCTGTCTTGCAAAGAATTCTCACTAACTTTCAGGTACAGAATTTCAGATTTAGCTATTTGCAAATGATTGATTTAATGAGAGTTAACTGTTTCTTTAAAAAAAGCAGGGTAGGTTTCTACAGCACATATACAGCTAGTTTTACTCCTATTAAGAAATCATTTGGTGTGCACAGGATTTATGGCATAGAGTACATGTTATTCTAACTATGGTAACTATGATAGTAAGGACAGCAGAATCTGGGTTATACAGTATCAAGAACTGAATACTGTATATGTTGAATACTATTGTTGGATGTGTCCACAGTGTGCTTGTTCTCAAAATGAATTTTATTATTGATTACAGAATCTTCTGCTCTCCTGTGATGAGTGCTAAAATTTTAAAACCATCATCCCAAGTCTAAGTTCAGAGGTAACAACGAACATGGTTTATACACTATGTGTAATCACACTCATAAGATACAGTTTGTTACAACTTTTACTGATCTTCATCTAAAATCTCTTTTTTTTTTTTTTAATTTTTAAATTAGTCTCCTTTTTGGGGAGGTAAATAATCAATTTCTTTCATGTAGGTTGAAAGAAAATAAAAGTGGAAACAATACTGAAGAGTGATTTAATCCATTTCCTTGCCAAAAAGAGAATAATCTGTAGCTGCATTACTTCACATAAACTTTTGTCTATATCATCGCAGTCCCGACACCAGGTCAACCCCGACCTGCACAGTCAGAGACAGATGGTCTTTTGGTGTCTGAGCGGCAAATTGGAAGTGGACAGATCTCCCAGGGTAAATTCAGAAAACAGTTTATTTTGGGCACAGTCAACATAACAAATCAAATACTTGGGTGCACTTCAAGTTACAACTTCCCAAAAGTTGCAAAAACAGATCCCAATCTGTTCATATCACAATCTGATACCCTCAAGGCAGCTGGATAAAAACAACACAACTCGGATTTGATCCGATAGACCGTAGTGCCATGGAAAAGAGATATAATTAGAAGTGAGAAAGAGAGAGAAATAAAAGTAGTGGGGGAGGGAAAGAGAAAAATAGTCAGTGCTCCATGAGGTTCTGGAAAACGTGATCTTCAGGAGCACATAGTCCTGTGGTTCTTCTGCAGCAAGTCTTCTGGCGGCTTCCATGGGGTGATGGCACATACACCTGTCTTCTTGGCAGGCTTCTATTTATAGGGCAAGTCTATGCCCTATTAGTATGTGAGGGGTGGCCTTGCTACTAAAGTTCTCAAATTGGTGCTTGCACAGAAGCTCTTTTGGGAAGGTTCTGCAATTGGCCATGGAGGCTCCGTGGTCACTGGCAGCCCAACAGACCCTTGCCAGAATAACCTCTGCCTGAACCGTTTGGGACAACATGTGCAGTTGGAGGGGGGGGCAGCACCTGCTGCTGCACCTCCTCCCCCTCCTCTGTAGCAGCACAGTCAGCCCAGCAGGAGCCACAGCACTCAAGAAGATGTTCAAGAATGTTTAAGACGACAATACAAGTAGAGTCAGTCTTTGCAGTCTAATCCTAATGTTAAATCCTTGTATTTCTACAATCAACTACCCTTACTGCTTTTTATCTGTTCTAAATGTCACTAGTTGCAATTTAAGCTCTCATGGACCTCATACTTCAATTAGGAGTAGGATTTTACTATATCTACAGGCAGACCTCAGTTTCCTAAACTTCCTGAATCAGCTTTAAAAACCTTTGCAAAATACAAAGAAATTGAAAAAAAAAAATGCATACGCAAAATGGATAAAGGCCTTGATTTTCATGACTTCACAGGGCAAACCTAGGACAAGCATCATGGTAGGCAATAGCAGAGAAACTTTTTTTCTATGTTCATGTTCCTAAAATAGGAAAAGATTAAGCTGCTAGTGTGTAAGTATTTAGGTAAAGAAATTGTCATCAACTCAGAAATCAAACTGAGAAAATGTGAAGGTGGGATGAATCCAAAACTATATAGGTATAAGCTCATTCATATTCATAATCTAAAACTTTTCATATTAAAAGTATTCTGAATATATAAATGCCCCAGGAAAAAAAGAAAAGAGAGAGTAATATATGCTCAGAAGGGATAATAGTCTGTAATATCACAGCAACTAACTGGCTAAAGGGAGCATATATCTGGGGGGATTTCAATGAAGCAACTAAGTCAGTTATACATAGTGCAGAATAATGATGTGCCCACATTTGGATAAATTCATTATCAAAAAACAGAGGAACCTTCTAGTTTCTGTGTATGATTCAGACTACACAAAGGAATCAAATTCAAGTCATGGTTGTATCTTCAAATTTGAAAACTCTCCTTGCGAAGGAGAACTTGGTGCTGTGCCTCACCATATTAGCTCAGGGTATGAACCTTTGGCTTCTCACTTCAAGTGTAATAAGTCATGGTAAGGAACACGAGGGAGATCTGATAAATTAATATATTATTAAAGACTTCTTTCGGCTACCAAATTTCACTTGAAGTGGCTACTTCAGAGCAAACTGAACTGCACCCTGGGTTTCAGTGAGCAAACTGATTAGGTCTCCCCTGGCTATAAAGAAGGCTAAGATATCTGTAATCACAAGCAGTCCCATGTATTAATATCTAACTATAGGTGCCTTAATCTGGAGCTGAGCATCTCCCAAGCATGGTATTCAGTTGCCTAAAAAAGCCATGTAGTGCCATTTCGCCTATCATTGCATATATCACCCACTCTGTAGGTAATTTCTACCAGCTCCATAGAGGTGTCAGATTACATATCCTCATTTCAAATTAGAAACTTGTGTTTAGATTACTAAATCTTTCTAGAGTTTTGCAAATATTAGTTGCCTAAGACTAGGCTAGTGCCGCTTGACTCCTTCTATGTTCAGTGAGGAGGAACATTAACCAACAAGAGCAATTCATTCAATTCATTAAGATAAAAACTGGTTTTTTGCACATGCTTTTTATTTTTTTTTAACAACTATGAAGTGAATGAAGACTGTCTCACTTAGAATAGAGAAAATTCATTTTTATACCATAGAATCACAGAATGGTTTGGGTTCAAAGGTAACTTAAAAATCACTTCTTTTCAATGCCCCTGCCATGGGCAGGGACACCTTCCACTAGGTCAGGTTGCTCAAAGCCTTATATAGCCTGGTCTTGAACACCTCCGGGGATGAGGCATCCACAATTTCTCTGGACATCCTGCTCTAGTGCCTCGTTACTCTCACAGGAAAAATTTTCTTCTTAATATCTAATCTAAATCTCCCCTCTTCCAGCTTAAAACTGTTACTCCTCATCCTGTCACTACATTCGCTGATAAAAAGCCCTTCCCCAGCTTTCATTTAGTCCCCCTTTAAGTACTGGAAGACTGCTATAAGGTCTCCCCAGGGCCTTCTGGGCTGAACAAGCCAAACTCTCTCAACCTGTCTTATGGGAGGTGTTCCAGCACTCTGACCATGTTTGCAGCCCTCTGGACTCATTCCAACAGATCAATGTCCTGAGCACTCCAGAATTGAAGACAGTACTCCAAGTGAGGTCTCACAAGAGTGGAATAGAGATGGCGATTCCTCCTCTGTGCCACACAGCTTGATGTCATCTGCAAACTTGCTGAGGGTGCACTCAATCCCACTGTCCATGTCTTCAACAAAATTATTAAACAACAGCAGTCCAAATACTGAGGAAAGTCACTCATCACCTGTCTCTACTTGGACATTGAGCACAATTCTTTAAGTGCAACCATCTAGGCAATTTCTTATCCACTGAGTGGTCCATGTGTTAAATCCATGTCTCTCCAATTTAGAGATAAGAATGTGGTGCAGTACAGTGTGAAATGCTTTGCACAAGTCCATGTAGACTATGTCAGTTACTCTTTTATTATCCATCAACCTGTAACCCCATTATAGGTCACCAAAGTTGTTAGGCACAGTTTGCCCCTAGTGAAGCCATGTTGGCTGTCACCAATCACCTCTGCATTTTCCACGTGATCTTGCTTGGCACAGATGTGAAACTGACCATCATGTAGCTCCTAAGTGTAGATGCCTAAACTATGACCTAAAGCGTCATCACCAGGAATCATGTAGGCAGTTCACTTTTTTGGTGGGGTTATTTACTTACACATAGGTCTCTACAGTTGTGTTAGAGAATCTAGAATATAATACCTGGTTTCCAGGACACAAGACTACTGCTTCACAAGCCTCCCACCCATCCAAAGCCTCCCAGTATGTGGCTCTATTTCTGGTGCCACCACAACGGTTTGGGGTTTTTCAACAATGGGATGGCCTATACAGTGCAGGGCTTGCTGGCATCTGATGGGATTCACCTTTCTCAAAGCGGGAGGAGGACCTTTGCTCAGAAGCTTGCAGGAATGATTGAAAGAGCTTTAAACTAGACTTGGAGGGAAAAGGGGATAATACCAGGCTTATGGGCAATAGGCTGTGGGATGACACACCAAGGTTAAAGGGATGAGGTGCTAACAAGGACCCTCGACCTGTTGAGACAAGCTGGCAGCACTGCAGCATACCTGAAGTGTTACAGAGATGAGCCAGAGGCTTGTGAGGTAAGAGGAGTCAATAGGGAAACACAAGTGAAATATCTCAAAGGAACTAAAGGGTGTTCCTCTAAGAAGGTGATGCTGCAAACAGCCCAGCTGAAGCCCCTCTACACCAATCCATGCAGCATGGGCAACAATCAAGAGCAGCTGGAAGCCACAGTGCTGCTAGAAAGTTATGACCTGGTTGCCATTACGGAAACTTGGTGGGACAGATCCCATGACTGGAATGCAGCTATCCATGGCCTGGGTGCAAGCTTGAGAAGTGGGCCCATGTGAACCTCAACAAGGCTAAGTACAAGGTCCTGCACCTGGGTTAGGGAAACCAAGCCCAACTAATACAGATTGGGGGACGAAGGGAGGTTGATAAAGACTTAGGGGTGCTGGTGGATGAAAATCTGGACATGAGCTAGCAATGTGCATTTACAGCCCAGAACCACATCCTGGGCTGCATAAATAGAAGCATGGTCAGCAAGTCAAAGGAGGTGATTCTGCCCATCTGCTCTGCTCTCATAAGACCCCATCTGTAGTATAGTATCCAGCTCTGGGGCTCTCAGGACAGGAAAGACATTGACCTATTGGATTGGGTCCAGAGGAGGGCTACAAAAATGTTTGGCGGAATGGAAAAACTCTCATGTGAAAATAGGCTGAGAGAGCTGGGCTTGTTCTGCCTGGAGAAGAGAAGGCTCCAGGGAGACCTTATTGTGGCATTTCAGTACTTAAAGGGGATCTACAAGAATCATGGGGACAAACTTCTTAGCAAGGCCTGTTGTGATAGTACAAGCGATAATGGTTCTAAACTTAAAAAGGTAAATTCAGACTAGATATAAGGAAGAATTTTTTTACAGTGAAGGTGAAACACTGTGACAGGCTGCCCAGAGAAGTGGCAGAAGCCCCATCCCTGGAAACAAAGTCAGATTGCATAAGGTTCTGAGCAAACTGATCTACTTGAAGATGTCCCTGTTCACTGCAGGAGGCGTTGGACTAGATGACCCATAAAGGTCTTTTCCAGACCAGACCATTCTGTGATTCTATAATTCTGTATTTCTATATTTCTAAGACTCTATGCAGACGTTACAGGTACCACCAGTGGCAATACTGCTTTATGGGTTTATGGATATGGATGTAGGGGTAAAGAGAGATGTATGAATAGAGATGGTAAAAATCTGTCATGTTCATTGGAACACCGAGAGCTCCTAATTGTCCTGAGCAACCTGTAACCATTTTTCTCTGTAGTCATGCTCTGGTCTGGGTTTGTTGTAGTCAAGCTTGCTGACTCACATCTGCAGGAAGGCAGAGAGGGAAGTCAGGGCAGCTCCTATAATCCGGACAGAGTATCAATGCTCATGTTATTGATGATCTTACTTTTCAATGTGCTCAGTGCTAGGAATGTGATCTTCTGCACACTGTCAGCAATGCACACGGTCAGCAATGCACACTGTGCTGCCAACAGACCCCATCACATTGGTGGTAAGGTCCTTATGGATATTCGTATCGTGCTTTAGACTGGAAATAGGATATTTTTGTAGATAACACAGGGAGAAGAGAGCTTGAAAGAAAGGTTACGGAAAAGATGCTTGCATGCTGCTCAGGGCAATTAAAGCCTGATGTTATATTCAGGAAACTGAAAAATTAAGGATGTTTTAGTTTGCTAAGGGCTATCAAAGAAACAGAACTACGCAGAATGTGCAGGAGGATTATCGGCACAGTTTATCTTCACTTGTATTTTCACCCTGCAGCATATCAAGAAAAGGCTGGCAATCAATTAAAATAATGAGCAGTAAATACAAAAGCAATAAAACAAATATAAAAGAAAATCTATTTCATATATTTCAGAATCAACTGCTAAAATTTACTGGCACAGAAAGCTATCACCAAATACTGTGATTGGAGGCTTAAGAGGGCTGAATAATTTTATGAGTAGTTACAGCATATGTTGTTATAAAAAGCTAAGACCAGTGCATCTAGATCTCATGCCTCAGGGCACAGGAGTGGATTACCTGTCATCAGGATGGGCTTTTTCCCAGGATCTATATCACTATGACGTCAGTGGAATACAGTGTGGTAAATTTTATTTTCCTCAGATAGATCACTTAATGGACAGTTATCAGAGGCATGAGGATGGTTTAGAAGGAAAAATCATCCATTCTTAACCAACTCAAATTAATACATCAGTGGAAAAAGTCTATTTAAAAAATCAGGTAGATAATTATTTGATTATTAACTATATTGTATGAAGTAGATAAAAAAATAGAACTTATATTCTTGATCAGGAAACCCACACAGCAAATCTAATTCCTTCAGTTAACTAACTGATTTAGTACCACTGAAGGCTGGTTTACCAAAGGAGACTGAATTGTTAAGGAGGGAGACAAGAAAAAGTCATTGATTTAACCTGAGGACCATGCAGAACCTATATAAGATGTAAATGCTTCAATAATAAAAGGGTTTTGCTCTAATTCAGCATCTTTGTAAGAATGAGTAGCAAAGGAACTTAGGCATTTCTGAAACATCTGTCTTTAGTCAAGATGAGTTTATAAAAATAGGTAAGCATGTTAAGAGATTGTAAAGGGAAGTAAAAATGTTGAATACTTCATGTGGGTGGGAACTGCTTAAAGACAAAGGGTTTGATGCTTAGAGTAAGTGTACACTACTTATAAAAAACGTTTTTTTAAACCAGCAAAAATCCTGACCCAAAAAAGGTGAGCACAGGAAACAGCAGAATTAAAAAGAGAGCATTTTATAAAAAAAATGCTTCTAAATGATGAAAATAGGGAAAAAAAGGAGTATAAAATGTGACAAGTTAGATGTAAAACCATCACATAACTGTCAAGAAAAAATCATGGGAAACTCATGGTAGAGGCATAAAACCAATAATAAATGCTTTGTTTGAATATATTTAAAACAGAAAGCCTATCAGTAAGACAACAGATGTGATCAAGGTGCAAAAAGAGTTCCCACGGAAGATAAACATGTAGCAGAAATACTAAATAAATCTTAGTACTCATCTTCATGCTGGAAGAGTAACCTATATTTTTGAGGGATACTACATTAATCAAAAGCGCCAATAGAAGAAGTTTTAGAAAAGAGTAATAAAATAAACACTAACAAGTATCTCAGTATTAACTCAAGTTCTAAAGGAATACTGAGTGGTGAACTGTAAACTATGCTTGAGATACAAAATTAAAACTGACTTGCTACCCAAGGAATAAAAAATACTGTAAGGATGAATGTGGGAATCTTCATACCAGTCTGAAATCTTTAGTTAGCAAATTTGTTGAAATTAATGAGAAGAGTAAGATGAGTAGACATATGGATAATTGTGATATAACTGGGAACTGGGAGCACAGCTCCTGTTAACAGGAAGTCATGCCTCACAAATCTATTAGACAACATGAACAATCACAGGGAGAAGGATGTCCCGATAGTTTAGGAGAGCATTGCCAAAGATCCAACCTTAAGTCAGACAAATCTGAGTAAATAGCTCGGCTCAGCAGTGGGTAGAGTTATGGAGTTGCTTTTCAGAAGTACAAATTAGCCCATGTGCAGAGTCATGCTGATGCACCTATAGAGCCTTATAATCTGGCAAGAGGCTATTCAGCAAAAGCTTGAGGTGCTCAGCACCATATTTTATTGCCCACTGTAAGCAAGATATCTGTGAAATCAGGAAAACTGTGAGGAAATATAGCAAAACACTAGAAATATCTCTTGTGGAAGATCTACACACAGACAAACTGGTGCCCATACTTAGAAATATTGAGCTATAGCGAAGTCCATGTAAAGCACAGAAGCAACCTTAACTACTTCAGTAAATCACAGTGGCAGGATGCAGCCCCCAAGCAGACTTTTCAAGACATCCGTGCAAGAAACATACTAACATTGTAGACAAGTGTGTTAGAGGCTACATCTATGCTTCCTGGTTGAGCTAATATAAGAAATCAAGGAGGTCAAAAGGTTATCATAATAGTAAGCCTTCAGAATAATAGCAACGAGAAACCCAGTGTTTCAGCTAAACATCAATAATACACCAGCTCATTTTTCCAAACGGTCAAGTTGGTTTTCTGCTTCTGTCATGAACAAAGACAGACTGCTCTGCAGTGCATGCAAAGACCCACCACACAACTTCAAGATCTCCATGGAATTCACTCTTTCAGGTCTAGAGGAGGTTTAGGAACCTTACTTTGGCAAATAAACAGCTCAGAGCAAATGCAAAGATATCTGCTCCATCAAAAAAGAGCTACTAGGTTTCATTTGTGTTTGCTGTCTTTCTGTCATCCTTCCCCTTTCAGTGTTTAGTAAAACTCTGTCTATTAAGTTGGCAAAGCAAATAAAAATTGTGATAATACACTAGTGGTCAACAAGCCAGCCTTTAAAGGAAAACACTGCTGATAAGATAAACAGCTTGTGATGTCCTTAATTACAATATTTCATACTCATTTAGCCATCTCCACATCACAGCACTAACAAAATGGATTTCAAACGGGAAATAAGATTCCTTCCCACAAGCCCAGAGGGCTAATTATAAAAAAGCAACCTACTTTTTTTTGATAGCAAGCATATTTTTTTTCCAGTAAAATTTATTGAACTCATTACCAAGCTGCTTATGAAGTGATTTGAAATGAGGCAACATTAAAGCATTCTGAAAATCCCTTGTACTTAGTCATCTTGACACTTTGTTTGAACTTGAAGCATTAATATGAAATAACTGCAGCAGCCCCATATTTCTGATTCTATTGTTTGACAGCACATTTAAAAGCTAAGAGACGATATGATCAAGGATTTTTAATCAGTGCAGTAATTTGTAGGAGTGTCTCAAGTACTCATAACTTTGAAAAGACCAAAGGGACATGCCTGCGAGAAACAAGACGGGTACAGTGCATATCAGGCTAGAATAACATAGCAATGTGAAACAGGGAGTACAAGCACTGCTGGAACTGAGGGGGAGTTTATTGCTTTTTACAGGCAAGACAGAAAATTGAAAGATACACATCAAAGCTGCTAAAAAACTCCACGCACTGTACCTTATTAGCTTTGGTTTACCTTCTGTAATCACGTTATATAATATGCATCACCAGATTAACCTGCTTGGGATCAGCAGAGGGACCACCATAAATATATTGAAGTGAGGCTTGTGAAAGTTTTCAAAGTGGAAAAAAAAATCTATAGAGAGGAGTAGTAAAATCCATGGAAATCTATAGCATATTAAAGTGAAATCTGTGAATAACTTTGCTTTTCATCATTCCACCCACACACACTCATGCATTGCTATTTGAACTAATAATTAGAGCCAATGGAAATTCTTCTATTGAAAAAAAGAGTGTTAACATCAGTCTTCACTCTAACTGCATTCTAATGTTTTGCCTACCTTATTACAAAGCCTTTAAAGGAAAGGGAAATCTTTTGTAAGAGAACAAATGGGCAATAGTAGTACAAACATGGAAGGTGTCACAGTTTGATCTCTCCCCTAGAAAGAGCAAACATCCCCAAATGTAGTTTACAAAAAAGAAGGGGCAGATTCTAGCCAAATGTGCACATTGAGGGTACAAGAATCTCCATCTTCCCTCCAGTACTTTCGTGTATTGTAAAGTGAGTGATTTGGATGCTTCATGGAGTGCGCTCTGAAACAAGATCTCCCATAGAACAGCTTGGAAACCGCAGTCCTCTGCAGGCTTCTTAGTATGCTTGATGGCCTCTTACACACAGCCCTAAACTAATAAGGAAACACTGAGATAGATGTGTTGGGCCGTAATCTGGAAAGAATTCATTAGCTAAGCAGAATCTAGCCAAGTCATTACTTAGGAGACCCCCTAAGGAATTTCCATGCAGTTTAGAGAAACAATATCAGGCCCCTGTTTTTCCAAACCTGCACAGTTCTGTTAATAAAAGCTGATTCCTTAAAAAAGCATACTCCACAAAAAGCCAATATATTGCAACAAAACAAGATCAACAAAGCAGAGAGGAAAGGAATAGGTAACAAATAAATGCAATGGCTGGCCAGCTGCAGTGTTTGTTTCTTTTCTGTTTAGCTTCTACATCACTGGAGAATTCAGCACTTGATCTGGAAGTTGACTTAAGAAAGGATTTCAACAATAAAAAGGTGTTGCTTCTTCCAACATAATTCAGAGCTTTGAAGAGGTTTTCATCAGCTAGAAGACGAGCTTCCCTCTCTAGATTTCTTACAGTGATAGCACGCTATCATATAAATCAATGTACAATGGCATTTACAGTGTTAATGAGATTTTCAATGAAACTGTGAAACACCGATGAGATGTCAGAGTATGGTCTGCATTTTTGAAGTTGCATCCTGCTTCTATGAGTGATCCTGTTAAAAAAACCCAAGCATATAGGAAAAAATATACAAACCAGGAGATTTCATGAAAATATGTATTTTATATTGCAGAATAATTTTTTGTGAGACTGGATAAAATATTGTTGATAAATCTGGACCTTTTCTCTACTGTTCTATTAATTTGAATCCATGTGACCTAATAGTGGTTAAAATCTGGGACTATTTTTAGTTCAGCAGCTGGAAGGAAAAGACATTTGCCAAACTTCTTTTCACATCAGTCACGTTATGGAGGGGCAATATAAGAAGACCTACACTGCTGCAAAATGTACCTTCCTGCACTATGGAAAAACAAAGGTGTTCAGAATCCTTTCATTATCAGTTCAGCTTGTTATGTTCTTTTAAACAGTATTTAAAGATACAGATTTCTATTTCATCACTCAGGGAAAACTTCAGTTTAAATTTGAGTAACATTATATTACTCTTATCCTCAAAGAAAGTATCTGTTTCTTTAACTGTTTGACTAATTTTTATGTATTTGTTTTCTGCTTTTAAAACAAGAAATGCAAAAATTAATAATGTTGCTTTTTACACATCTGTATACTTGCAGGACAAAAGTGATACCATGTTGTACAAGGCTAAAATAGTTCCATAACTTATACAACACAAAGAATTATTTTTATCCTATGGCATAATTTTAATTGGCTATTTTCCTTTGTGAAAAGCACAGCTGGTTTTATTTGTACTTTTCTCTGTATTTTCCACACTTCAATGTCATTTCCAGGACAATTTTGGATATGTTTTTTAGTTTTTCTTCTTAAGTGGAGAACTAGAGCAGTTCTTATCATGACTGGCAGATCCCAGGGAGATATTTGGCTCAATCTTCAAAATATTCCTCCCTACAAAAAAAACCAAACAAACAAAAAAAAAAAAAAAAAAAAAAGAAGAGAAAAAAGCTATTTACCCAGCTGTGACATAGATTTTTCTGTGGAACATGAATTAAACAAAAAGACACTACCTTTTAGCTAAGGAGCGTTGGGTGTCCTGGTCTTACAAGGCAAGTATTGTCTGATTTTAGTTCGGTGTGATGACCCTTAGGCTCCTTTTATTGCTTAGCTGATAAAGTAAAAATGTCCCATTCCTCTTTTTACTAAGTAGATCTTGTCAGACTGCTTGAAAACATAACGTTGGAGTTTATATATATGAGTGAAATGGTAGTGAGTTTCATGTGAGGGTATCAAGCAAAGTCTCTGGAGTGCAAGGAACCAGTAGAAGAGCTGTAGAAAGCATTGAGCAAAGGCTGTTCCCACTCCAGTGTTCCTCTGACAGAGATGTTAAATGGCTGTAAAAGTGCATTAACTCCAAGAACTACAGCTGCTGCCAGCTAAGATGAGGAGTTGCTAGTGAGCAGCAGCATCATAAAAGTTCATGCTTTCCAAACAAATCTGGGGGTTGTGGCAGTTGGAAAGACTGCAAATGTGGCAGGCCAGTGAGAGAGGAGGGAGGTCAAAGTTTCACTATGGCTGCAGATATAATTTGAGAAGTATAATCCCAAATAGCTAATAGCTGAAAATATATAATCAACTGTACCATCTTTTCATTTTTCAGATCAATGAGACCTAGCATTTTTTTCCCCAGACTCATGATCATCTGTTTTCACTTCTGACTTTTATGAACTACGGCTCAGACATTTTAATGAAATTTAGTCATGGCTATGCTCAGCCTACAACTGACTGACCTGAAAGCCAAGGCTCTTTTTTAAGAGAGTCATCACAAGCTGAGGCCAGCAGTAAAATTGGATCTCCTGCCTCTTAGATAAATGTTCCAGCTGCATAGGCACTACGTAAAAAACAGTCAACAGCACCACCAGCAGCCTGTGAGTTTTGGACAGAAGTGAATACAATTAGTGTGCATTCAGACTGCCCAGAAGATAGTTGCAAAGGGAGTCTCAGAGCTCTCATTTTCTAAATGTTGTTATCTAGAGATGTGTACCCCAATGCACTGCTTAGTTAAACAGCAGTACTTCTCTATATGCACAGTAATAGGATTTCTGTCATTTAAGCTAACTTTCTGGCAAAACCTTAGTTGCCAATACCTATAGCTTTGCAAGTGCATGACTAGATTTAACAGAGTTTTTCCAGAGCGTTTTTTCTGTCTCACGTACCCAACTTCAACATTCAGGCAAGTGCATTTTTTAGTATCTTAGCCAAGGTGCTTTGGAAAGTCCCTAGATGAATGTCTGTCCATAAGTAATATTTTAAACCTGAACAATTCAGATATCAGTCAAAAATCTTTAAGAGATTCAATACCTACTTACTTACTTTTAAGACTATAGATGTTAAAAACCCCAGGACTCATTAAAAATCACAGATATCAAAATTTTTAGAAATCTCTATTTTAGATTAAAATGTTTTACCAATAAAAGGGTACCAGCATATCACACCATTGTTGTACTGTCAGTGAGGATCTGGCCAAACAGGAAAAGATGAACTTTGCAGTGAAATAGTCCAAGCATTCATGAAGAGTAAAAGGTGTTATAGTGGCATGGTAACTCTAATTTTGTTTGTTTACTTGCTTGTTTTAAATTTTGAAGCTTCATTGACACTGTATCCTCTTTCTTGCATACATGCAGCCACATTGGACTATATGTCTACATATTCTAACATAAGACATTTATATTGGTGATGTTAAGTCCTTGACAAAAGTCAACAAAGTGTTCCCAAATCTACTGGAACAACTTTTAAACTTCCATAATGATCTTAGCCTAGGCATCTGAGCATAACAGCGACTATGACCATAGCAAGCTCTATGGCAGCCATCCCTGGAAGCAGGGTGCTAAGGCATTTACTTTCAGAATCAGCAGAGTTATGTAGGAGAGTTTTGAAGGAGCAATGAAAGGCAACACAAGTCTGGTTCATTTAAAATCATCTGATCTTCTTTATAGTTAAGCATTATATTAAAGCTTTTTCAGCTCTGAAAAAAAAGGCTCAAGAAAATAACTCCCCAGCTGGTTTTTGCTGATAACTAGAAGCACCGGGAGAAAGCTGTAACTGCATTCTCCAGAAATTTCTTACCACTAGCTAAAGCAGCACTAACAAGACACTTCTTAATAATATTGTAATTCATGCATGAAGACACTTTCACGTTTCATAGCTAAGCTTACTTCAAATGCATATACGTTTTGCAGATCTTACAGCTCTTTGATATGAATCTAGAGAAGTACATAATCTTCAGTTTAAGCCATTTGAAGGGCAGATATTCAAAACTGATGAAAGCAAGCAAATATTATATTATGTCCTCCGCAATGGTGCTTAATACAAAAGATTGTAAAAACCAGTATGGAGCTAAAAGCACTGCCTCCAATTGGCTCCACAAAATCCTGTACAGAAATTATCCTTGAGAGCAGAAGGTTTACACATAAGTTCAGTTGTGTCATATTCACCACATTGACTGTTCTTTCAGACTATGGCCTACAACCATCTTCTTCGACTAAGAGAATGGAAAAGATAATACTTTGCAATATACATTTTTTATAAGAGCAAGAGAGGAGAAAAGAGAAGAAGAAGAGAAGAGAAGAGAAGAGAAGAGAAGAGAAGAGAAGAGAAGAGAAGAGAAGAGAAGAGAAGAGAAGAGAAGAGAAGAGAAGAGAAGAGAAGAGAAGAGAAGAGAAGAGAAAATTGAATATTTCCATTGGAAGGGATCTACAACTATCATCTCATCCAACTGAATGACTGCTTCAGGGCTGACCAAAAGTTGAAGAATGTTGATAAGTGCGTTGTCCAAATGCCTCTGACAGGCTTGGGGCATTCACCACCTCTCTTGGAAGCGTATTCCAGTGTTTGACCGTTCTCTCAGGAAAGAAATGCTCCCTAATGTTTAGTCTAAACTTCCCCTAATGTAGCATTAAACCATTCCCACAGGTCCTATCACTGGAAGAGATCAGCACCTCCTTCACCACTTCCCCTCCTCAGGGAGCTGTAGAGAACAATGAGGTCTCCCTTCAGTTCCTTTTCTTGAAATTAGACAAACCTGAAGCCCTTATCTTCTCCTCACATGACATTCCATCCAGTCCTTTCATCAGCTTTGTTGCCCTCTGCTGGATGCATTCTAGGACCTTCACATTATTCTTAAATTGTAGGGCACAGAACTGCTCATGGTATTCAAGGTGAGGCTGGACCAATGTAGAATACAGTGGGATAATCACCTCTTCTGACCAGCTGGTTTGCCCTCTTGGCTGCCAGGACACACTGCTGACCTATATTGAGTCTGGTGTCGACCAGTACCACCAGATCCCTTTCTGGCGGGCTGTTCCTCTTCCAGTTTATACTTGTTACAAGCATTACTCCATTCTAGGTGCAGAATCCAGCATTTTGACTTGTTATATTTCATGCCTTCAGTCATAGTACAGTGCTCTAATCTATCTAGATCCCTCTGCAAGACCTCTTGCCCCTCAAGAACACCCCTCCGTTTGGTAAAATCAGCAAACTTGCAAATGATGCATTCAACTTCTGTATTCAGACTGTTGATGAATACATGGAACATAACAGCCCCTAGAATTGAACCCTGAGGAACACTGTTGCTGACCAGTTGTGAGATGTAACTTCATTGACTACAGCCCTTTGAGCTCTGCCCTTCAGTCTGTTATTCACCCAGTGCACGATGGATCCACTCACTCCACAGTTGGACAACTTGTCCAGAAGGATGCTATGAGGGACAGTATCAAAAGCCTTACTAAAATCCAGAAAAACTATATCCATTGTCTTACCTTCATCCACTAGGTTATGAGTTCAAACCGGAAAAGACTGGAAAAAAGGCCTGACATCATAGCAGCGTCTTAAAAAAATAATGTTATTGACATGGAAGCTTTCAAAAAAAGCTACCTGTACAAGTAATGTAGAAACATAGAAAAAAAGTCAGATTGGGCCAGACCTCTATGGGTTATTTACTCCAACCCTCTGCTAAAAGAAAGGGTAATTTCAAACTTAAAACAAGTTGTTTAGAGCCTTGTGTAGCTCAACAAAAATCATCAAGACTGAAAACACACTATGCAACAAGGTCACCATCCCAAGTGACAACCATCTTTTGTTGCTTACTAGACCTTCTGCAAGTTCTGGCAGACAAAAGAAATTCAAGAATTCAAACTATGCCTACTAAGGAAAGTAAGTAATTTGGTATGTGTTCCTCTGTTCTATTATTGCTGCTAAGACAGTGAAAATTAGAGATCATAGCACTGCATGAGCAGAAGCGAGACTTTAGACCCTACCTTGCAAGGCAAAACTGTCCACCATAGATTATGCGCTTAAAAGTAGGTCTTCAGGATTAGTCTACAGAGTTTAGCAAGTCGCAAAAAGTATCAAACAAAAATAAGCAACAAATGGTTAATGTCTTAAAAAAAATTAGCTCAATATTAAGTGGGTAAGACTCTAGACTATTTTGTCAAAGTATTGCACCCTCAGCAAATTTGCGGTTGACACCAATCTGGGCAAAAGTGTGGATCTGCCTGAAGGAAAGGAGGTTCTGCAGAGGCTCTGCAGAAGGATCTGGACAAGCTGGATCAATGGGTTGAGACCAACGGGATGAGGTTCAACAAGGCCAAGTTCCGAGTCCTGCACTTGGGACACAACAACCCCATAGAAAGACACAGACTTGGGGAAGAGTGGCTGGAGAGCTGCCTGGCAGAGAAGGACCTGAGGGTGTTGGTTGACAGCCGGCTGAACATGAACCAGCAGTGTGCCCAGGTGGCCAAGAGGGCCAATGGCATCTTGGCCTGTATCAGACACAGCGTGGCCAGCAGGAGCAGGGAGGTGATTGTGCCCCTGTGCTCAGCACTGGTGAGACCACACCTCGGGTGCTGGGTTCAGTTTTGGATCCCTCACTACAGGAAGGACATTGAGGGACCAGAGCGTGTGCAGAGAAGGGCAACAAGGCTGGTGAGGAGGCTGGAGAATAAGTCCTATGAGGAGTGACTGAGGGAACTGGGGTTGTTTAGCCTGGAGAAACAGAGGCTGAGGGGAGACCTCGTCACTGTCTACAACTGCCTGAAAGGAGCTTCTGACAGGATGGGTGCTGGGCTCTTCTAACAAGTGACAAGTGATACGATGAGAGGAAATGGCCACAAGTTTCTCCAGGGGAAGTTTAGACTGGTCATTAGGAAGAATTTCATCACTGAAAGGGTGGTCAGGGATTGGAAGAGGCTGCCTAGGGAGGTGGTGGAGTCGCCATCCCTGGAGGTGTTTAAAAGACAGGTATATGAGTTTCTTAGGGATATGGTTTAGTAGGGAGACAGATATAGTTGGAATCGATGATCTCCGAGTTCCTGATGATTCTATGACTCTCTGATTCACTAGCAACCACTTGATTGGATCTGTCACTTTCCTTGATCCTGTGATTCTAAAAATCACATCCATGTTGTGACAAAAGACATAATCATTCTAAGTACCAAAGTTAATTTTTCTGTCTCCTGTGCATTGACTCAGAATTCTGTATTTTGTAACCACTATAATGAGTACAACTGTGCTTATAGGTCACATAACACATGAGGAAAATATACCAGAGAAGTGTGTCTTAAATATCCACCCTTTCACTGGTACTTTACAACTCGCCTATTATGTTTTCCTTGTATCTTTTTGAATCAATTATTAATTAGCAACCATGTAGAGTTAATTATGTAGCTAGTTAGATGTAAACCATCAGTGGACGCTGAAAGAAAAAAAAATTCTACTGTTAGTTCACTTCCAAAAGAACAAAACCTACTTCCTAAAAAATCTTTCAAATACCTTCTTCCTTACTTTAGAAGTGTCTATATGCACTGCTGAAGTTAAGGATCTACTTTTTTTTCCATTATAAACCTATTTTGGAGCTTCTGTACCTTCTGAGCAGCTGAACCAATTCACCTCAAGTTGAAACAACCCATGAGGTTTCAGATGAAAGGAATTTTTTTTCCTCCAGAGAACATAAAGCGAGTAAAAAATTAATTCTGTAGGTATAGGATATTTTTCTTTGTTTTTCTTAACATTCTAGAATTCAAAACCACTCTTATATTGTTCTGTTCAAAGATGACATTTTATCACACCATAACATAAAGGAACTTAGCATTTTGTACTCTATTTGCAAAAAGAAAAGAAAGTGCAATGACTGTGCAGCCGGTGATACACCTTGAAATTCAGTATTTCTTTGTGAGCACTAACTGTTCCTTTGCACATTTGATTGCACTAAAGAGCCACAGGGATCCATGAAACACACACTGCATGTAGCACAGGAATGGGTGATGAGATAACATTTTTCAAGCAAAGACCAAGGCAAATGAATACTGTAGGTACGCTAACTGTACATCACATGGGGGTTTATATAACAGATGCTGTTTTTTTCAAAACTATTAAAGAAAATCAAAATATTTCTGGGAGGAAGCACTTCTATAATGAAAAAGTGATCCACAGAGTGTAAGTGATTCTGCATAAAACAGTCTGAACTTCACTCTATCAATTTATGGTTCCAGTTCAGACAAGCCTGGAATCCAGAGTACATTCGTTATTCTTTGCAGCTACTCACTCTATAAATACTGTTTCATGATCTAGTGATTTTTCTTCTAGTTCAAAAAAACCGTGTTGAATTTCAGTCTTTTCCACTTTTTATTCTTTTCTGTATATTCATTACCTTCCTTGCATCTGACTAGTCCCATTTAATTCACTAACAGAGGAAGAACATGCCACATAGAACATGCTTCATTTTAGGAGTCTGACTCCAAGTATGTGTTTTCTGAGACAGTTTCCTTTTGTGTCATTGCCAAATTTAGGCTTTCAAAAAAGGTAGGTATTTCGTGTGAAGATAGATTCTATGTTCTATTTCCTCCTTTTCCCACAAAATCAGGCTCAACATTTGTTGATATCTCAGAATGAGAAGATGGAGCAGTGTATATCAGCATATCTCAGGAAAGTTTTTAACAATATTTCTGTCTTATTATTGCTTTACATGTGCTCCAGGGCAAACCATTTGCTCACTCAACAGTTTGGGTTTTTCTCTGTAGAAAAAGGACAACATTCTCATTCCTGATAAATGCCTCCAAGGGCTCCAAGGCAATACTCTGTGTTAATAACAAATGTTGCTATTTCTACTCAACTGGGTGTATTTTTTAAGAGTTTTCTTCATGTATTTGCACATGATAAGGAAGTGTAAATGAAAAAAAACAATTTGACTGCAGGCGTGCTACTTCAGTGTTGCTTTTTCTGGATGCATTCCTGTTTCCTGTCCGGTGTTTCATCCACAGGGATGGAATGCAGCCTTAGAAAGAATGTCATGGGAAAGAGGAATCATCCAGTTCATATAATCAATTAGAGTCACTACATGTCACATGGTAAAAGGATTTCAGAATTCAGAGTTGGATCTCAGTAAGAATAGTATGCATCCATTTATTTCACCAGAAAAACACCAGGGTTATACTTCTGAAAACCAGAATTTGGTGATAGAAGTTGCACTTCCCATAGCAAAGAAGAGAAGGTTAGTTTGCTAAAAGTATTATTGAGATGTATGAGCTTTCATAAGAACAGGAACTCACCTGTCTTCATGGCTCTGACCCTTTGCAGATCTGACCCTATTCCCTGTGCCAACAGTGCAACGTAGATGAGGCTGCAGGCTTTGTGTTGCATTCTTCCATCTTGTTCATAGAACATCCTCCGTAAGAATCAAGCACATTTACCGTTCATCTGTAGAGAATTAATTGAACTCTTCTTCACACAGAAGAGAAGGCTAGATAAGCAGGGAAAATTGCTAACTTTTGTCACTCCAGCTGGCTATTCCAAGGTATTTCCGAAACACACTTAACCCACCTGCTGCAAGTTTCTTCTGCTATGCAAAGTGGCAGAGAGCGGAGAACATACCATTATCTTAGCCATCATGATTTGAAATAGCTGAAGTTTGAGCCTACGTGCTGTTCTTCACAGTTTCTATTATGTGTATGGAACCTCTGGCAGAAGAAAAGAGTGGATAGACTGTTAATGGATGGCAATATTGTATCTTTGTAGGCAATCAAAAACCTTATGCCACCCATGCAAAAGCTCAGACACACAAAGTAGTAAGAAAGGAAGCAAAGACAAAAAAAGATCGTACTGTGGCCCTGTGTTTGCTTGTTTGGGGTTTTTTCCCCCAAGAACATCATTTCAAATAACCTATTTTCTTTTATCATTTTTTCTCACTAGGCTAAATGCAGGGCAATTCACTTTCAGCTAAAACAGTATTTAATTCATAGCCGTGTGTCTAAAGTAACAGAGCCAGGCAAGAAGTTCTCAGCTATTCACACATGGTGCCCTTGGGAACTCACCCAAACTGCAGTTGTGTGATTGTACCTTTCCCACAAACATAAGTCCTAAGGATGCCAGAGTAGAACTTTTTGTTCATGCCAAAATAAATAAATAGAACTGATTGAAGTTTTACCATTGGAAATTAAGAGCTGATTCTGGGTGCAGAAGAAGGTTGGAATTGGAAACTCATCACAGATTAGAAAGTAGAATATGGTAATTTTCATGTTTCATCTCTTGAGAGCTTGTCAAAATAAATATATTCAGAGACCACATGCAGATGTTCTCATCATTTTTAGGCATTGTACACAGCCATAAGAAAAAGGGATTAGCACAACAGAAATAAATAAGCCTTTTCTTAGTTCTTTCAAAGACATAGTGGAAGGGACAAAAAGAATCTCTCTCCTAATTAAAAGGAAAACAAATGAAAATAATTATTGGACTGGAAAAAATAAAAGTGTAAAAAGCAGAAAGTCCACGCATACTTTCTACTGAACTTTTGAAAAGAAATCACAATGAAGAGATGTCTGTAGTAGATACTCTCTATTTTTTTTTTCACACCAGGGAGAACAATTTTCTTCTACATCTATGCCAGCATCTATGGTAAGACAGGAGTTATAAGTTCAAGCAATTATTTCTTTGTCATTTTGAGATAAAGAACTTTCTTAATTCTGTCTTTGGCTCAACTATGTATGTTATTTTTGTGAAAGAGAATAATTTCTGAGGATATGTAAGGTATCCTCCTCCATAATACAACCTGTTCTAAACACAACACCGAGTTTTACAGTATCTTGATGCTTTCTGTGATACATATTTCTCTACTGCCTTGCAGATTAATTTTCACTATTAAAAAGTATGTTTATACTTTCAGAAGTAATTCCTTGCACTCTTTGTTCCTTTGCTTTGCTGAGAGAGTTTGGAATCAATTATAACAGAGGTAGCCAAAACCTGGTTCCTGACCTTCACATTATTTGTAAGCACAGAATGTAATTGTCCTGTGCCAGGCAGTGGAAGAATGAGTGCCAGCACAGTCCTACTTTAACATCTGTGGGTTACTTCAGGTGTGACATTCAGAGCCATCCTGCCTCTCCTACAATAGAGCAATAAGAGTGCCCTGGGAACCACTAGATCTCCTACTTACAAGCTGTAGTGGAGCTACTGGATTCCTTGACTTAGCACGTTATGCAGTATATATATATATATATGTATATATTGCTATGAAGTTCTTGGCTTATGGCTCATGAAGTCACAAAAAAAGGACCAAGCCACACGATATACATTCTGGTAAAACAGTCTATAAGAGAGAATAGTTTTATAATATTACAGCTGACGTTTTCCAATACATCTAGGTGCCCTATACCTCTGTTCTGCATTCACAAACCTTTTAGAAGTTTGTAGTCTTTTGAGAGTAGCAGAAGGAGGCTTCCTTAATATCTTTGTAAAGTCAGGCCCTTTGTCACATCAAATTTTAATCAGCTATAGCATCCTCTCTTTCCTATGGACTTTTTTAAAAATCTGTGCCATTTTTCCCTATTACCACAGATGATCATAAAGCAAGGTCCTGTTATTAGAGCATAAAGCTTATTTCATAACCTTCCTTCACGAAGGCTCATTGAAATCAATGGAATATCTTTGAAATCCATGCTTCAACATTTGTTATATATTTATGTATATAAAAGATAAAAACCAACTGGTTATCTTGTAGACCATAGGTCATTAAATTTCATCCAGCTACACTTGCTTTAGCACTTACTGAATTATGCTTGACTGAAACAAGTTTTTTTGGAAAGACATCCATCCTTGAAATCAGGCCACAGAGAATCTAATATTTCCTTTAGCAGCATGTTGCAGTGTTTAATCAATATCAAAGTTATTAATTTTTTTAGGCATTTATTTTCTTTGTGTATGTGCCTTCAGCTTTCATATACCGATTGTGTCTTTTCCAATAGTATGCCCTTTTGATCTCAAGTTTTGGTTGTTTTCTTGTTTGTTTTTCATATGTCTCTAGAAGTCATCGTTAAACATTGTAAGCAAGCTGCCTCTCAGACACCTTTTTAATAAGTCAAACTGATTGAAGTCTTCAGTCCGTTTCTTGTAGATCATTTATTCCCACTAATCATTTTTGTGGGCTTCCCCCCCCACTGCTGAGTGATGCCATTGTCATACCAGAAGGACAGGATGTCATCCAGAGGAACAAGCTAGAGAAGTGGGCCTATGTGAACGTCATAAGTTTCAACAAGGACAACTGCAAGGTCCTACACCTGGGTCAGGGCACTCCGCAATTTCAGTACAGGATGGGGGATGTTGTCCTTGAGAGCAGCCCTGCGGAGAAGGGCTTGGGGGTGCTGATTGATGAGAAGCTCGACATGAGCTGGCAATGCACGCTCACTACCCAGAAGGCCAACGGTGTCCTGGGCTGCATCAAAAGAAGAGTTGCCAGCAGTTAGAGGGAGGTGAGTGTCCCACTCTACTCCGCTCTCGTAAGACCTCACCTGGACTCGTGTCCAGTTCTGGAATCTCAAACACAAGAAATGTTAGGAAACTGTTGGAATGGGTCCAGAGGAGGGTCACAAAGATGATCAGAGTGAGGACAGGCTGAGAGAGTTGTTATTGTTCAGCCTGGAGAACAGCAGCTTTCCATTACCTGAAGGGGGCCTACAAGAAATCTGGGGAGGAACTTTTGCAAGGGCTTGTAGTGATAGGATGAGAGGCAACAGCCTTAAACTGGAAGGGGGAAGATTTAGATTAGCTATTAGAAAGAAATTCTTTATAATGAGGATGGTGAGACACTAGAACAGGTTGCCCTGGGAAATTGTTGTTGTCCTTTTCCTGGAAGTGTTCAAGGCCAGGCTGGATGGGACCTTGAGCAGCCTGGTCTGGTGGGAGGTGTCCTTGCCCATGGCACAAGGGTTGAAACTAGAAGAGCTTTTATGTCCGTTCGAATCCAAGCTACTCTATCATTCTATGAAATACAGACATTGATGCATACATTAGAATGCAGTCAATTGTTTTAATTCTATCTCTCAGCTTTGCACCAACCACGACTGAAAAAGCCTCGCAAACTGAGCCCCAGTGGGCGCATGCTGCCACCTAGGTACCAATCTGTAGGACATGCGCCCCTCTTGCACTGGTATTGGATGCCAATGGCAGAGTCACCTGCAGGGGCTGTTCCAGGTAGAGGAACTACTCCGCACAGTAACTGAACTCAAGGAGATGATGACTAGACTAAGGACTATCAGGGAATGTGAGAGAGAGATCAACTTATGGAATAACACCCTATGTTCCCTGTCTCAGCCCCAAGAGGCAGGCATGCCTTCTGCATCACAGGACTCCTCATTCTCTATTCCTTCAACGGAGGAGAGTAATTAAGGAGACAGAGGAGAATGACAGCAGGTTCCTGCTCGTCACAGCCAGATGTCTCCCATTTCAATTTTGGCCCTGCAGGTTCCCTTGCCGAATAGATATTTAGGTCTGCAAGTAGAGCTGAACCCCAACGGTGACAATTCTCACACCCTGGAAACATTCCCCAGGTAAAGAAATCCAAAGCCATCAATTAAAATGGCTTCTGTAAAGAAGAAGAGGAGGGTCATAGTCATTGAGGAAGGACCAATATGCAGACCAGATCCATTTCATAGGGAAGTCTGCTGCCTACCTGGGGCCTCAGGTGGTGATGAGGTAAGGAAACTCCCAAATATTTTTAAGGCCATGGATTATTATCATCTACTCATCTTTCAGGTTGGAAATAATAAAAAAATCAACTAGAAACCTTAGGGTGATTAAAAAGGACTTTAGGGCTTTAGGATGAATGGTAAAGGGTTCAGGTGTGCAGGCAGTTTTCTCTTCTCTTATAGGGAATGGTGAGGGCAGGAGTGGGAAGAGCCAGGAATTAAATGCCTGACTCCGAACCTGGTGTGAAGAACAAAACTTTGGGTTCTTCGACAATGGGTTGACCTACGCAGCAGGCCTGCTGGCAAACAATGGGGTACACCTGTGCCCAAAGAGCAGAAGGACACTTTCCAAGAAGTTGGTAGGACTAATCAAGAAAACTTTAAACAAGATTGGAAGGGGCAGGGGAACAACACTGGCCTTGACAGAATAAAGCATGGGAATGGTACTTCAGATTCTGAGGGGCAGTGTACTAGTGAGGGGCTCAGGTCTGTCACCTCAGTGGAACTGGGAGAGAGCACTCCAGGTGGCTGCCAGAATTAGGGGGTTACAAGCTACAGCTAGAAGACGCTTAAGACTTACAAATCTTCCACTCAGGGAAGAGGTGGAAACAACAACCAAACTGAAGTGCATTTACACTAATGCACACAGAATGGGCAACACACAGGGGGAGCTAGAAGCCATTGCAAGGCAAGAAAACTATGATAATTGCCGTCATGGAAATGTGGTGGCATGATTCACACATCTGGAGTGCTGCCATGGATGGCTACAAACTCTTCAGGCAGGATAGGTTAAGAAAGAGAGTTGGTGGGGTTGCTCCCGATGTTAGAAAATGTTTTGATTGCATTGAACTCAATAACAGTAATGACAGGGTTGAATGCTTATGGTTTAAAATCAGTGGAATGCGCCAGATATAGTGGTGGGAGTCTGTTACCAGCCTCGCAGTCAGGACAAAGAAACTGATGGGCTCTTCTACAGGCAACTGGGGGAAGTCTCCCAATCACTAGCTGTTGATCTTGTGGGGAATTTCTACCTTCCAGATGTTTGCTGGAAGTATAATACAGCAGAAAGGAAACAGTCTAGGAGGTTGATTGAGTGTATGGTAGACAACTTCCTAACGTAACCGGTGAGTGAACTGACTAGAGAAGGTGCCCCACTGGATCTACTGTTTGTGAACAGAGAAGACCTTGTGGGAGAGGTGACTGTTGGAGAATGCCTGGGGCACACTGATCATGAGATGATAGAATTCTCAGTTCTTGGAGGAGTAAGGGGGGGGGGTCAGTAAAACTGCCACCCTGGACTTCCGGAGGGCAGACTTGGAACTGTTTAGAAGGCTCCTTGATAAAGTTCTTTGGGAGGCGGTTCTAGAGGACAAAGGAGCACAAGAGGACTGGATGCTCCTCAAGAAGGAAATCCTGGTGGCACAAGAGCAGGACATCCTCAGATGCCATAAAATGAGTTGGTGGGCAAGAAAAACATCTTGGCTGAGTAGAGAGCTTTGTATTGGTCTCAGGAAGAAGAGTTTATGAGCTTTGGAAGAGGAGGCAGTCATCCCATGTGGACTACAAGGGTGAGGTGAGATCATGTAGAGAGAAAACTAGAACAGCTAAAACCAAATTAGAACACTGAAAGGGTGTCCAGGGATTGGAATAGGCTGCCCAGGGAGGTGGTTGATTCGTCATGCCTGGAGGTGTTTGAAAGATGGGTAGATGAGTTTTTTAGGGACATGGTTTAATAAGGAGACAGATACGGTTGGACTCGATGATCTCAGAGGTCATTTCCAACTAGATGATTCTGTGATTCTATTTATTGCTTAACTTGTTTTCACATGCGGGATATCCTGATGCCTTTTTTTTGTCATAATATTAAGAAGTCTCTAAGAAAAGATTTTTTCAGAAATGGGTCCTTCAAATTAGATACTTAAAGCCATAGCCACTAGTTTAGTCTGGTTTTAACTGAGACCGTTTCAGCATGATGTCTGTGTTCAGGCATTCTATATTTAATATGTATCTCTGAACATCTTGACTTACAAGATTGCTTATTTTTCAGTCTCCCCTTTGATCAACTCCTGCATGGTGCGACAGTCTCCTTTACAGCAGTGATTTCAGAGTAGCTGTCACTTCATGTAAAATGGAACCTAAATACTCCCAAACATTCTTGAACATATGTTAATGATACTTGATTTATTATTAATGCAGTCTCCTGTGGGAGATGCAGGATCAGTGCATTAACCCTATTCTATTGATAAAAATGGACCGGGGTAGACAATTTCACTTCAGAGATGTGACACTTGAAGCTTTCCTGGGTCCCTGATTGCATGGAAACTGAAGGCTAAGCAGAGATGTATGTAAGGAGAGAGGAAGTGGTCCTGGAATCTAATTAGTATTTTAATAAGCTTGTATCTAAGCTTTGTCTCTCTCTGCTGAAGTTTACAGGTTTTGTTGTGTGAGATGGTTTCTGCTTCTCAAGGCATCCTCAACAAACTCTGAGCAAGTTCTCTTCTTTTGGTTGTAGGGATACCCCAGCTGGGCCCAGCCCCAAAAAGCCAGCCCAGGGGCTGGTTAAAGCCATCAGCCTACCCAGGGTTGCAGGACAGACAGCTGGGGCTGCCTGTCTTGAGAAGCAGGCTGTCCGAACCAGCCTACACACTCAAAAGAGAAACTGACATGGAAGTTATAGATGAATGCCTTATGTCCCAAAAGAGGATCAAGGAACCAAATCCACAGAGATGGAGGAGCTTGTGCAAGTACTGTGTTATCCAAGCAACTTACCGTAAATTTCTAGTGCAAAAGTGGTGGTAGGGTGTCTGGGGAGCCCCCTCACACTCCTGGGATTGAGTTCATAAGGCATCTCTCACCACTAAGAAGAGAGAGACATTTTTACTAAGTAATTTGGGTGAAGGGGAGAAAATATCCTGAAAATCCCCTGCCATTTCCTTCTTACTTGTACCAAAGTCCAGAAGCTGAATTTTGTCAGAACTGAACTAGAACTGAAGCGTTTTTATGGAAATAGTATGACTTTATTTCTCTTCAGAAAACTGGGTGGCAATACCATGTAACTCTGGTTGTTCACCCTCCCACTCCATCCACCAGCGTTTTTCCAGGTTGCAGGGTCAGTATGCCATGAAATCCCCTGCCATACCAGGGGCCATAAAACCACAAAGGGGTCAAAATGCTCTCTCACACAGACTTACCTTTTAGCTCTAAAACTGTTCGTCTTATAGTTTGACTAGACCTTGCAAGATCAATAGGACTAAGCTTTTCCTCACAGGGAGATATGTATGCCTTTATCTGTAGCTGAACATTTTTTAAGTGTTTCTAGTCTTATTTAGCTCTTCAGTTGGACAAAAAGTACCATGTCAAAAAGATGACAAACTTTTGAAAGCAAACTTTGTACTTTCATCGGAGACTTTCTGCTCTAAGCTTCAATTTTACTGAGAGACTAGTGGTTCCACAACTGTATACACATACGGGAAAACTTTTGGCCTCTGTCCTTCCTGGTAACTATATAAAAAGGCAAAAAGCTTTTACTTTTTTTCCCATGAGGAAGGTTTCTTTCCCTTTGAAGATACTCCATCAAGATAAGATTTTCTTACATCAATAGTTCAATACACTTTCACATAAACATTCTTTATTTAGTTTCCATGTTAATCTAAAGGGAGTAAGGATAGAACAGTCAGAAGCTGATTTTAATAAATTAATAATAATAGTTCTATCCTGTTTAAGCTTCTACATGTGCTGCTTGGTATAGAATAACCTCAGGCTAAGAAAGTCTTCAATGAACCCCTTTAAAAAGGAACATGGATTTGGGTTTAACAATGAGAAACTGTATATTTACGCCATGGCAGATAAAAAAGATGCTATCTGTAAAATGAAAGCTTTAAAAAACGTTCAGCCTAAAGTAGGCAAAGACAAGTTCAAGCAAGTGAACTTCTTGAACAACTACAACTACATTTGAACAACTACATTTGAATCTGCACCAATACGGCAGTTATCAAAGAAACATCCATTCAGATTAGTTGACAACTGTAAAGTTGTTCCATCTACATTTGAGAATGGTTTGGGCCCTTAAATCCCATGATTCTTGTTCTGGTGAATTTCTCCTATGAATAACTGATGGGCAGAGATTCTTCTCTTTTCAATTCAAGGAATGAGGAAAGAATACACTTGATGAGTCGAATTCCACTTCCTTCCAGCACCTGTTTCTGTGGAGAAAATTTAAGATGATAACATGAGGAAAAAAAAAGAGATCTTGTGGGACTTAAGGTTTGGTAGAATAATAAATATGGGAGAAGTTTCCTTATCCTCTAAAATGAGAACTGACTTCTCAAAATATATGATGCCTGGGTAGCATTAGCTAATATTCCAGGAACAGAAAGGAAATTTGCCTATTAGAGCCAATGGTCTCAAAGTTACATCAACATTTCATAATGTTCAGATTCTAACCCACAGCCTGGCCAAGGCTTCTAGCACCCCTGAGATTGGATTGTAATCCTCACTTCCTATGTGCTCTCCTTCAAACTCTTTTTTTGTAAAATTGACAATTTCAGAGTTCTTAGAAGGTCAGATCTATGTGTTTGTTTACTTCATTCAGAACGTCTCCATCCTTACTTTAGTGTACAAGCTAGACACTGAGCCTTTTTAATATGACATTAATGTTGAAGTTAGAATAAAGCAGGATCTCAGACGTTTTTGACCACTGTAACAAGGATAATTTGTTTATTGTGTTCTGTGAGTGCTTTCACCAGTAAGTGAAGTTGTTTCAGCCTTAATTCATAGCTGGGATGGAGACCATTTTCTACAGCTGCAAGAAAATCTAAAATTAAAACCTCCCAAGGGCAGCTCACTCAGCAAATGGGATGTCTTTTACTGCTCAACAGTGACACCTCTTGATATTTAGCAGCATATTGCTGATAACCTTCAAAGATAACTTAATGCAGACTGCAAGATAGAGTACTACAGACAGGCAGGCTCTCCCAGAGGAAATGTTTTTCTTTCTTGGTTTGTTCAGGAAAACTCAGCTCAGCATCTAACCCATTGTTCCAATAAAAGAGGATCAGGAAATGAAAAAGTTTGTAGGGGAGCAACTCAGAACATTGAATCTGTATCCTCAGAAAATGCTGGTATTTTGATATAGGCCTTTGTCATGAAATTGGAAAGTTTTAAAATTGTCACAAAACCATGAAGAAAGACATTTTATCAGCTTTTAGCTTTTCTTCTGAAATGTTAATATTTTGGACATGAATGTTGAAATCTATACCTCCTCTGATTTTTTTTTATTCATTCAAACTCTACTTTTTGTTGGAATTTTTATTATCAAATTTTTTATATGCATAGCTTCTACAAAGAGCTATATCCAAATGTCAGCCAAGAATCTGACTACTTGCGTATTCAGTTATCCAGAATTTGTAACAACCACGATTCCAATTATTAACTCTTCAAAGTCCTACTATACAGCAAATTAAAATTCAGGTTTCAAAAAATGCAAAAGACCTGAAAGACAGAACTAAAAGGAAACCAAGTCTTTAACAAGCATCCTGCCAGCAGGGTATGGAATATGGCCTACCTTCCTTGTAGAGGGGTTAGCTGGCTATGGGGCTGTATTCAGGACCCAGACATTAAAAGTTTAAATAATCACATAATCATCCTTTCTGGACCAAACACTGAGTGTTAGGGCAAGAAATTTTGACTCACATCTATCTCTGTGACAGGTGTTGATTGGCCAGCTGAAATTTGTTCCTGCATTTTATGAGAAACAGCACCCTTTTGTTAATTCAACAGAAGCATTTGTGAGAAATCCAAGTACGTATATTTCTGTCAGTGTTCTAGCCTTATTCTGCTTATGGTACAAGTTCATTAGTGAAATAGCTGTAGATCAACTTAAAATAGCTTGGCATTTAAGTATCCTCCGCTGGCACCAATTAACATTACAGAATTACAAGATCTATGAAGAAAATCTCTGGGGACTACAGCATAGATAGAAAATGCCTGAACAAAGAGTTAATTCCTAGCTAATAAATTCTCAAGACACTGAATTACTTAATTGTGAAGGGGTTTAATAGTTGAGTGTCAATAGTAGGCAGATTGTAAATTGGAAGGTTTATTTTGAAAATCCGCGAAAACTGCACAGAGTGTGTAACAATAAAAGAATAAGGGTTAACCTATAGGGAAGAAAATTTGAAAACTGTAGGGAAGATTTAGGAGCAGCAGTGGTTTTAAGGGTGCCATTATGTTTTAAGTAGAGCCTTAAACAGTGCCTACCAGAAGAATGTTGATAATTCAATACTTCTAAGAAATTATCTGTTACTTTTGTGTAGCAGTAGAGTAATACATGGTGCTAAGATCTGGGATGCACCCTATGCCTACACACCATAAAAAGAACCCTGCTGCACAGGCTTTGTGATATATTTTGGCAGTAAGCAAATGTGAAAAGCACATCAGACATGCAGAAAACAAAAACCCAGAGGTGAGACACATGACTGAAAATGCTTCTTATTTCTGGCCAGTTAAACTTATTGTTCTAATGATGAGTGGGTTGAAATATTTAGAGAAAAGCTTTTTAAAAAATCATTTGGCCTCAGTCTTTAGATATATACACATGGAGACATCTAATTAGAGCCAGGAATATCTTAATGCTAATTTTTGGAATTGTATTTTAGGACTTTATCTATTTCCTGGGCCCCTTATAAGGAATTAAGAGGATAAAAGTATTTAATTTTGTGAGTTAAGTGCTTTTTCTGGAAGCGGATTCCTCTGTAGCTGAAATGGAAACACCTTCATATAACAGTTCCTGAGTAAAGACACAAAGTCTGGTCTTTCTGTTGTTTTTTTGAGAAGAGAAATATTTAACTTCCTACTTATCTATTTTCAGCCCATATAGTTAGACTTATTCTTTTGAGCAGATTTCATCCCATGAACATATACATGTGAAAACTCACATACATATAGGAGATATACATACAGAGAGGAAAGAAAAATAGATAGCCCAGCACACAGAGCACAACATGATACCTGAAATCAAATGGACACACAAACGGAGGCTAAATAATCCAATACTACTGGAAACTCAAGACATCTGAAAGCCAAAATGTACCCTCAGTAATGAGTATTTTCCTTCCTCCTTTGACATCTGTTGACCTACATGTCTGATCACAAGAGATTACTTGTATTAACAAGTGTTTATTTTTTAAAAAACAGTTACAAAATCTCAGACTCATAGCTATAACGCAATTTACCGGCACTCCATTAATCAAAATATCTCTTTAAACTTGTATGCAAACACAATGGTATACCAGCCTAATCTTCTGGTGGATTTTATCTCCCTTAACTTTAGAAAACTAAATAAAAATTAAGCATCTAGCCTAAGCTAGCCATCTGGGCTACATTTATAATCAAAAGAGAGACAGACAGCCAGGCTGAGAGAAGGGTATGTCTAGAGAGTCTTTCCCCAACATCTTTTTTTGCTATGAGCCCTCAGATAAGATAGCTCTGGATAGCTCTGCCAATCTGTCCTCTTCTGACTATCAGTGAAGTCTAAGTAACTGAACTGCATCTCTCTCTGTTAGGTGGTTATAGCTAGATAAGAGGAATTTCCAACCTAAAAGTTACACCTCCTCCATCACTTTTTGGCATCTTTCATAATTAGACCCTTGCTCTTCGGTAAAGGCATAAATATATCATTATTTAAATTGCATAAGAGAAGAGCCAAATATATGCTGTATACAACATTTCTTTTACCACAAGTAGTACATCTCTCTCTTGACTCTTCTAAAAAAAATCTGTGAAAGCAGGCAAGACAAAATGAAATACGGGATTTCCTGCTTTTTGTGGTTTCCATTGGTCTGGATTTACCATTAAAAGCAATGCCACTTACAGTGTATTAGCTAACAGGCAAGGCTGCTGTCCCTTCAAAACAAATAATATGCGTTTAACTTAAAAAAAACCCTCAGCCCCTCATCTGGAAGCTTGAAAAGTGCATTTTTATCCTAGAAATGTATAAATGTCAAAAGGACAGTCAGAAAAAAAGAAAATAAATCCTATTTCTCTTGATTTTAGAGAGTCCTTGAAGGTCTATAAGAACAATTGCCCGGTTTCAGATGAACAAGGGATGAAATAATAATATTAATATATTTTCTTGAAATCTTTAAAGTTTTATAAATTGCTCGTGGAGGTTTGTGAACCAAGGTCATTCTGTCTGGTTTTGTTCTTTTAATTATCTAGTTCCAGCCTGATACACTAGCCTTGCTAATTGGATACAGAGAAATTCCTTATCAGTGAAGTTAGAAAAGGACCTGTGAAATGGGTGTGAGAGATTGCTGTAAATCAAAGAAGAGGAACTGAACAGAAGGAAAGCCAATCAACTGTACCCCTCCGAGCTGTGAGTTTAGAGGAAGAGCAGAACCTTGTTGGATGGAGGAATAAGCAGCCAGCAGGCAGTTACACATGTCATTGACCTCTCCCTGATAGATACTACTGCGAGGTGAGCCAAATGCAGGCTCCCACCTGCCCTTAATTTCTTGGGGAAGGAAAGATTTTAGGCACTAACTTGGACTTTGGGGTGTGTAGGTGTTGAATTTAGTGCTATTCTCTGCCGTTCCGATATCCCCCAAAAGCTTGTACACACTCTCGCAAACCCCAGTGAGGGAATTAATTGTCCTCTCTGTAGTTTAGCATTTTCATGCACATTTGACAGGTGCAATGCACACAGCGAAGTCTGAAGCTCTGTCAGTCTCTATTTAGTAGCACAAGAAATGTGCATATCTGCACTAACCCTGACTTTGATTCCTCACTCTTCTCCTTTCCCAGCACTCTCGCACATTCTCCAAGGTTGTCAGTGATCCTTCTCTAAATTACGTCTTGTCATTCAAACAACAGCTTCCTTCCATATCAGATCTAGTATTTTGACCTTGGATATTCAAGTTAAGCAGTTCACCTTCTTCTCTCCTTACTCATTTTCTGGTATGGAGCCTGTTTGTTCATCACCTCCTCAATTCCCTATGTCTTAATGAGTCTCGACAGTTTATATGCCAGCACCTATTTCTTTTTCTTATGCCCATAGCTGTTTTCCCCAGTGTTGAAATGCCATCCATTCACAGATATCCAAAAATATCTCTGATTTCCCCAAGCTGTAGTAAATCCTCTGTTTCCACCTAGAAATCCCTGTATGAACAGCAGCCTAGCCCAATACTTTCCTTAAAGCAGAAAGAGCTTATACATAAACTATTTCAGAAATACTGGACTGTCCACCAGAATATATTACCAAAGCAAAGAAATCTGATAATAACATCAACCAGATTTTAAAATTTATACAGAGAAAGAATCTCTCAGGCTTCCAGAGAAAATATAATGATCTTGTAGGAGAAAAGACAAGAAGACATTATATTACAGTACTTTTTCTACGTCAATAGGAAAATACAATTACTCTTTCCTATAAATGAAAGTTATTTGGATTTGTTTGTTTGTGAGATGTGAAAAAGAAAATTTTGATCATTTTAACTGCTAAAATTTCCATGACTTTGCACCCAAAAAGCATGACATTTCCTTAGCACGCTGCAAAGTGCTAGAAGGTAGATCATATTCCATTCACCAGCAATCGCTTTTAGACTTTCATGTAGAAAACTTTCTCCCTGTGTCACACAATTCTGTGATTTCATAACACACACTGGGATTTGCATCCAATTACCCATGGCTTCTCTGAAGTTCTGCACACACGGGACTATCAGGAAGATAACATGTATATTGTCCATTAGGTTCATAGCTGTCCATAGTTGTCACAGTGTTATGCTTATACAGGTATGAAAGAGTTAAAATTACTTCTCCGAATGAGAGCTCCAAGTCCAGAAGCATCACTTCATGTAAAATCCTTCTCGTGGTAGTAATACATATTTGAAAAGCCCTAGATAAAAGGTAATGAGCTCCATATTGCATACTGGTGCCCACATGGCTATACCGTTTAAACATAGCCCCTGACACAATGTTGGCTCAGGTCAGCAAGTGCTGTACACATGGCTAAAGGCGCAAATCAAGTGTGGGACACCACATCCAACAGGCAGGTTTTGTGCAGCCATTTGTTCTGCAGAGTAAGAGAGTTTAAAGGTGTCGACGTGTGACTGCTCTGTGCAACTGTCTTCAGTGTTAGAGAACAGTCCCAGTACATTTAGCATCTTCTTATGGTAAGAGCAAATACCAATTGAAAAGATCATAGCTGGCTCTATTTACTTGATTCAGGAATTTGTGGATTTCTACATTTGAAAAATTTTAAATCCCACTACCCCATAAATTCAATCTTACAATAAGTAAATTACAGTAACATTTGAAAACATGAGATTAGCTTAATATTAGGGAAGACAGTCAGAAAGCTTTCTGATTTTTTTCCAGAAGTATAGGGCAGTTACACTTTTTTTCTGTTTTACATGCTTTCTTTCAAGAAGCAGTTAATATATTTAATGCCTTTCTGCAAAACTTTTCCAGAAATATATTCTTCCCTGTGTATTTCATTCACACTGCTTCTCAGACCTGTCAATACTTTGGTTTTTTTTCCTTCAGCAAAGAGGAAACAAACAATATTAGACAGAATATTTTAAGGTGGTCAACTCCAAGATAAAATAATAATGACAAACTGCATTTTAAAGAAAGTATTATCATCTCCCTCTCCTAGCTCTTGTCTCCATTATAAGGAACTCTTCAATGAATTGAAAATTCCTCCTAGCAGAGTTGCATCTCTTACCAGAAAAAGTGATGTTTTCCCAAAGCACATTATGCTGACTATGTGCATAAAAGTTGAAGGTGTGAATATAGTTGCTTATATGGCTGGTTTTGTCAGCATAAAAATATCACTAAACATCATATCCTCTAACTGGTATAGCAGTAATGACAAAAATGCTAACATAGAGGTGGTTTTAGTAGTGATAAGAAAATGGCTCCTTTTTCAGTTGCTGACAGGGTCCTGACAGATTTAAAGTTTGTTTGCAACAGGTCCCTGGCTAACAGGTTTCATTAGAAAAATTAGTCTCATCAAATGGAAATTATTACTGTGCAGTCTCTCTTGTGTCTCAGCTAGTCACCACAAGCTCTTTTTAGCATGTAAAGGGCATGTTTACACCTTAAGACAAGTCACACTCTTACCCTGAAAATAGTAAAGCCTTGCATGTTATGACTTACATAAATGACAAGTGGATATCTAATGTGCACCAGATAGAAAGTGTCAGGCTCAAATTAGTCATCTACATTGTACACACCTAAACATAACAGAATGGAGTTCTACCCTATGTCGCTCAGACTTCAATTTAAGATTTGTTCAATAGAAAAACATATTTTTTTAAAAAAGATCTGTCTCCATTTAACAGATGTTCTAGAAATTTTTGAGATAATTTACTGGTTTTCCATCTACTGTATCATCACCTCAACAAAAACATTTTTAAAGCTGAAATGTAAGATTTTATGTCTCGTCCATCCTCTATTCTTTCAGTTTTGGCTAGTGTCAAAGTTTTGGTGAAACCCTAGAAATGGAAGGCAAAAAATATCAGATATTAACAGACAAATTTTAAAATAGCTGTTAAACTATGTTTGATGGGAATTAGTGATGAGTGAACCTTTAAAAGCTCATTCTAATTAAAATGAAAAAGATAACATAGACACTTATCTAAATGCTTCCACTTCCTCTTCTCCTAGGAATTAGGTTTAGGCGCCCCTTGATCTCCCTTAACACTGTTTGGCCTAAACTTCAAAGAGTTAAAAGCTGCCTCTTTTATGATATTTCAGTGTTTCTAATCCCTACAAAGAAGGAGGAAATAGTTAGCAGGTTTATTTTTAGGTTTGGGCAAAGGTTGAGAACACTTTTCCTATTCTATCTTAAAGACAGAAATTCAGACTCAATAGCAGAACATTGACAATATCTTCCAGGCTGAGCCTCTCAGTTCCCAAGAGAAGGCAATATCCTCCCTCTATTACAGTAGCCAGGAAGAATGAACAGAGGTTCCAGTAATAAATATAGACACAAAGACGTCTGGTTTCTTTTCTGCCTCAGAAGCTATCAAGAAAATTTAATCAGGCTTTTCTTTTCCAGTCAATCCTCAGATTATTCTAATACTTTCACATACTGTATTGAAATTCTGTCATTCTCGTCAGTGTTTTTGCCTCATGGCTGCATGCAGTCATTGCTAAACAATTTGTTAAAGTGTTATATTTTTAGAGAGGTCTGCTCACTTACCTTCTAATGGCAGTGCCATTTTGCAGCGGTCATAAGAAAAGAACATATTCATGATGAGAAAAAATCAAATGAATGGCAAGACATAATCGTGTTCTTATCTCATCCCCTCTGCCTCCCTATCCTTTTCTAGGCAGAGGGAAAACAACACACACCAACCAGGTTTTTAACGTATGTAGAGCTAGACTGTTTTTTTGCTTCCCTACACTAAATTATGTAGGGCTTCTGCAGAAAGTGAGTACAAGAGTTGAATGTAAATCAGAAAAAGATACAACGATTGTGGAACTAAAAGGCAGGCACTCTCTAAAACCACATTGGTATATGACTCGCCAGTGTGCCCACCCTACAAGATCATGGGACTGCTGTAGTACCTCAGTTATCTCTGCATGACAGCAATGAATGTAAAATGGATCCTGACCTTCATATGAAATAACTGACACAGACCTGAATGAATATGACAAAAAAAGGTCAAAAAAGAAAGCCAACTGTATCGGGGGCTGTACCAAAAGAAGCAAGGCCAGCAGGTCAAGGGAAGTGATTCCGCACCTTGACTCCACTCTGGTGAGACCTCTGCTGGAGTACATTGTCCAGCTCTGGTGGCCACAGCACAGGAAAGACACGGCCTCACTAGAGCAGGTCCAGAGAAGGGTCACAAAAATGATCAGAGCGATGGAACACCTCTCCTGTGAAGAGAGACTGAGACAATTGGCGTCATTCAGCCTGGAAAAGAGAAGGCTTCAGGGAGACCTTGTTTTGGCCTTTCAGTACTTTTGTTAGGCAAACATTTTTAACAGGGCCTATTGCGATAGGACAGGTGGCAAAGGAGGGTAGATTTAGACTGAATATAAAGAAGAAATTTTTTACAATGAGGGTGCCGAAACACCGGAACAAGTTACACAGAGAGGTGGTAGATGTGCCGTCGCTGGAAACATTCAAGGTCAGGTTGTACTGGGCTCTGAGCAACCCCATCTAGTTGAAGATGTCCCTGATCACTGCAGGGGGGTTGGACTTGACCTTTAAGCATCCCTTCCAATCAAGGTCCCTTCCAACACAAACTGTTTTATGATTCTATGACTTTTTACTGCTAGAGAGATGAAGATGTTTTCTACATTCAAATTAATGATACATCATAAAAAAAAAGCTCTTGTTTTTTCTGTGTAGCTTTTAAACACGGGACAATATAATAATCTGTGTGTTTTGCTCTACTCTAGGGTGGGGGGGAGAGGGAGAGAAAAAGAGAAATCTCCTTTATTTCTGAATTGGCTTATATCAGCAAAAGAGAAAAATATTACATAAAGTTTTGATAGACTTGACTGAGCCTTCATTTTAGCTCTTACTTTCTACTTCATGAACTTTTTCCATTTCTCCCTTGTTTATCATGTGCTTGTTAAAAACAAAATAATTGTTAAACTAATTGCCAGATTTTAAGCACTGCAAGGGCTTTTACTGCCAGTCTTTCCTATCACTTAGAGAGTATGCAATATTTGCATTACAGTCTTTTACACAAAATAAAACAAACTGTAAACAGAGACTCAGAAAATCCTTTGGGTTTCTTGGTACCACTCATCACAAGCCTATTAACAGCTATTATGCTAAAATAGCCAGTAGACGTGTAATTTACATCTTAAACAATTCTTCCACGACCTTTTGAATCTATAGATATTTATGGAGCCTGGAAGGAACCGTGTTAAAATTACATTGCGTTTAGCTGATTGATGTTTTTACATTAAACACTCACTAGAATGCAGTTCCCATTGGGACATAGGTGGAAAGGAGTGTAACAAAAGGGTAAATCACAGTTTCAGCTAATATTTGTAATGCTCTTCTACATCTCTGTTAAGTAAAGTCTAACACAAATGCACACAAGTGCTACATAACTTACTAATGAGTCAGTCACTGGTCTTTCAAAAAATTCATGAGTATTAATGATTTGACTACCTTCTGCTGCTTAGGCTGTTGTAAAGAATCACTCAGCCTCTTTTCTTACCTTGTTCTAAGCTATTCCTTTTTCTGTTCCAGGGTACATGAAACCATATCTTCAGGTCCAGTTTCTGACAGACCTAAGGTCAGTGAGAACAAATTACTGTTAAGTATTCCCAGTGCAAATCTTGTAACTTTAGAAGACTGAAGAGGCCTCTGTCAGCCCAGAGATTTTGAGCATGCCCTGTAAGGTAGAAGGTAATTGCTCTAGTGGAGGAAGGAACATTTGTCTATATTGTGCGCTGATGATGAACAACACATTAAGCGTCATTCTCAGCTCGCTTTCTTAGGAGCTAAAGCAGCATTTTCCCACATGCAAAGCCAGGTGCAGTCGAGTGGTCTTGGGATGTCAGCTCATATTTACAGCCTGCACGTTTTGCATCCAAGTTACGAAGATTTAACTTCAGCAAGTAGCCTGGTGCCTAAATTAGGAAATTACTTGGCATCAATGAAATTAAAAGAAAAGGCAGTAATCTCCAACATCAGCCCCATCCATTTATAATGTTCCTCACCCTCTTTTTGTATTTACAGTGTTTTCATCTTTTAGAGTCTACCATAACTGTGGCCTGCCTTGCTAAAGTTAACAGAATTGTGGAGATTTGGTACAGTAACAGAGATAGCTAAACGTAGTCTAAAATGAAAGATTTTAATCCTCATGTTTTGAAGACATGACATTATTTATGAAACTGCCAGTGGATGGAGACAAATGTTCTCATACTTCTTTTGCAGAAAAGCAATTGTTCTCCTAGTCACGCTCACTCCAGGGATATGTGTGTATGAGATTGATCCAGTGATTTCTGATACATCACAGCAGGAGCAGTGATCCATATAACCAATTATTCCTGTACCTTTACTGACATGGTGAATCATGTAAGTTTTTTCTTCAGCTGATAATTTCATTGCTGCTTTAGTTTGTGCATTTATTTCTTTATTGTTTCCCTTAGCTGAACCTTGTGTGGCATGAATTCATTAATGTTAGGTAATGAGGTGGAGATTCAAGCTTATAAAGAGGAATTAACACAGACAAAATTGCAACTGTATTATAGTACCTCCATCTGTTTTACTCTTACAGAAAATTTACACATTCTCATTTCAATTAAGTATGATGGACAAAATAATTGTAAAATCTTTCATTCTCTCCCAGACACTACAATAAATAAAAATATCATTACTTCTTGAGACTCAATAACATTTAGTGCAAAACATGTACTTCCATTCAAGTTTTATGACCTTGTCTTTATCACCTTTTTCTGATAAATATCATAGTCTAAATAAAACAAATGGAACAGGTTCATTTTGTCAGCTAGGATTAAGGTAATATATATTTAGCACACAAATAGCCCACACAGTGTTGTTTTAAGCGGGACTGAATTTTATTTTTTTTCCCACTTCTCAGAATTTTCAAGGCACTGGAGCTTTTTAGTCAAACTTAGTCTGAAAACTTAAAATTCAATCTACATTTATGAGTTAAAAAACAGGGTTTGGGACTCCAACCACTTCAAAATTATTCCATTTGAGTTTGATTGTTTACATTTGCCCCAATTTATTCATATTTTAAATGATGAAAAAATTGGGAAGCTGGACATCTTGCAAAACTGCCTAAAGGAATTGTGATATTTTGATCTTTTAAATGATTTTCTGCTGATATAACATTTAGATTTGAAAGTTTTCTTCTTTAAAAATATACTTTCAACAAATCATCTTATTTAAAAAGAAAAAAATTAGAAAACAGTTCACTGACAGGTCTCAGTTCAGAATGGCACTATCCATCCTCAGTAGTTATGCATTTTCCACCTTACTTTTACAAATAAAAACAATGAGCTTGAACTGCTTCTAGTTTCACTTTTAATACTCGACATTTTTGTTTCTTCCTTTCAATTCTCAGAAGCATTTCCAAACTTTTTGCTTATTTAGTTTTACAGTTTCCTTAGGCAGAACTTACTCTCTGGTGAGAAGTGTTTCCAGCATACCCACTCATTTCTGTAGCCACTGGATTAGGCCCATATATTATCTATTTTTTTCATTTTCTCTGGCAATTCTAAAAGACTTCCAGGTTGGTTTAAAACATGTACAACTCTCCATTATGACAGTCCATTCCTATTCCACACAGTCCTTTCATACTCGAGATAAATGTGAAGAAAATATCAGTACCTTTAAGATAAAATTATTTGATTTGATCTTTTAAATAAGACTGTGTTTGTAATACCATGTACTTTGGAGTCTATAAAAAAGGAATAAGGTAATAAACATCACACAAGCCTTGGTGTTTTAACAGAGATATAACTAGGAGGAAGGAGATCACCATTTTATTTCTGACCGCTGATCATGTCCAGATGCCTAAATGAAGGTGCTGAAATATCAGTGACTCAAATTGATTTCTGCCCAGTCATGCCCCAAAGTGAATGGCATCACTGTGGCGGTGTCCCTGAGGAACATATTTTCCCTGCCTCAGAGATAGGGCACCACTTATTCATGTTGGCAGACAATTCTAAGAGTTCTAAACACCCAAAAAGTATGGGTGACATTGCAAACCCTCATCAGCTACATTTTGAAGATCTGAACCAAAAATAATACTTAATCCTACCTCAGATGAACAAACTTCAAACCTCAGCCCTTTTCTGTAGCTCTCAAGGAAAGGTTTTAGTAGTTATAAAGACACTGCTATTAAACATTTGAAAACTTTTGTGAGATGTATTTGCTGAGTTTGTAGATGAATGGTAACAGCTATACTTAATCACGACATATTAATTACACCTGCACATCAGTACTTTTCCTCAGCATATCCAACCCCTACAATGGTAGGCAATCCATAGAACATTGTTGCTTTTCTAGATTATTCTGCGTTTCTTCATAAAATATAAAATCAATAATCAATTAATAAGACCAACAATGGAAAAAATTAACTGACTGCAGCTTTGCTGATTCTTACACTTTCTAGTAGGTGATCCCTCAAGAACTAATGGCAAAATGCTGTTTCTGTTGAATAAAAGATGCAATGAGCCTGCATGTTTAGAAGACTTGAACTAGAAATTCAGAGTCTATGTAATAAGAGACCTATCTCCACTTCTTGAAGACACTGTTTATAAATAAATGAATGAACAAACAACTATTAATTTTACTTTGAAAACCTTACATCAGGCTCTAGAGAGAAACCAGGCAGCTTTCCAAAAGAATTTTTATAGTCAGCACACTGAAAGTAGTCTATCAGTAACAAATGAGAAAAAAGCAAATTCAGCTGAATTAAAACTGCCCTAGAAAAAAAAAAAGTGGAAGGGAAGACAACGATGATGATTGAGAAGAAAACTGGGCATACGTTCACCTTATTCTACTGCTAAAAAGTGCTAATCAATCACAAGGTATTAATCTAGTTAAAACAAAAAAGATATTCCACTGTAAATAAATGTTATAAGCTATGTGTACCTGGGCTACTCGGAGAGCAGTCAATAAGAAAAATTATTTTTTTCCTAGAGGTCTATGTATTGTCACATCAACACGTTTCCAAATGAAGGCATTGTTGAGGACTATACCAGTGCAGGGAATAGTCAATAGAAAAACACAGTCATTTTCAAAGTGTCTGAGGTTACTGAGAGGCTGGGGAAAACTGACTTACCTGAGATCAGTGAAAACTTTAAGAAGCACAAGGAAGGTATGGTCCTGTTACTGATGAGTGTTTTTAGAGAGTGATCGCCTTTTGAAATATATACTTTTGCAACAAATCACACTTCACTTATATGAAGTTTCTGAAGAATTGTCTTGATGTGAAAAGGTTACAAGCTTCATATTGTAAGTGGAAGAAACTGCAGAATTTCTACACTTCCAGATTTTTTTTAAAAAATGAAGACTGTCTCCAAGTCTTCATTCTCCTGGTTATATACTCCCATTCCTTTCTCCTCAGCCCCCTTGCTGTCGCATGCAATCACACAGAAATTAAGGCCAACAGATGAAACAATAAAGGAAATCAAATGCAGAATCTGGTTTCCAGCAGGACAGCTTCTATTCTTATTGAAAAGGCAGAATTTCAGCTTATTTAACTAACAATAACTCCAAAATGTCCTAAAAATCTCTATCCATTTACATGCAATCTAGTTCTGCCATCTCCATAACCCAGATAGGGGAATATGTTGGCAATCACCACTGTTTTGCTTTAGACTGTCAGCGGGGTTTCTCTCTCATAAAAATGTTTTTTTCGGAGTTTTTGAAAAGGACAATCTGAGTACCTGTTCTATAGGTAAGTAGAGAAGGAAGAATACAAATATGTTCCTGATTTCACTGAGAACACATTATTTTAAATAAGTTAAATGGAAACGTGATGATCTTTGTCTTTCACAGAGGAGAGATGTGAGTCTTCATCACTTAATTATATATTAGATGAAAGTATTTTTAAAAAATCACAGCACTGTCTCTGCAAGAAATCTGTAGTGGAGAGAGACATTTCTCATATTTATGTCTATATATCATAAAAAGCAAATTCAAAACCAAACACTTGCCCACTTACAACTGTGTGGCCTTAACCATCTATGGATTTTTGTGACATTGCAAACTCAGTGTCCCAAAACTCTCCAATATAAAAAAGTCCTCTTATTGCTAATCTGCTTCTCTCTTGTTTCTGTTATCATGGCAGTGTAAAAAAGGAAAAATGTGTTATGCACAGTTATTTAATATTCTGTTTAAATGAAGTATTCTTTTTTGATGCTGCTCTTTATTCAGCCATCTCTATCTGAAAAATAAATCTATAAGAAAGAGAATCGCGCTTTTTCTGAATCTAAAGTTTTTATAACTTCATGTTAAGACTAAACTTACTTAACATCACTATTGATAGCCATAAATACAATTCACAGTGTACATTTTGGGAGGGCAGGCAAATATCAAATAAGATACAAGGTCCACATTTATTTGAGGCACTTTTCCAAGAAAAATAAAAATCTCATGACTGGAAAAAATACAAGCAAAAAAAAAAAATGAAAGAACTGACCTGTATCTGACAGAAGAAAATAATATTTATTGATGCCTGCTAAAATAGATATCTGTATTCCACTAAACACGTACAAAAGTGGAAGGTAAAAGACTCAGAGATTCTTGATTAGAGCATCCCCAAATGTGGGCAGAAGGAGGACCAAACTCTCTGTGAATCATACAACCCATTCTTTGTTATATGTAAAAGGGATGCACGCTGTAATCAGAAAGTTTTTCAGAAAGTTTTAAAGCAATAAAGGTAATTATATAAAATCTCCCCGAAGGCATCATATTCTGATGGATACACTATTTTGTAACGGGGAATTCAAGAGGATCTCCTGAGATAATTTATCATGTATTTGCCTCCCAGGGCACAAGGAAGACTTGCTACAATATTTGAGAATTTAACTGCCATAACTACACTAGATTGTACCAAAACACGCAATGTTTTTCTTCAAGGCCAGCCTCTAGTACACAATCACAGTACCTTTTCTAAAACAGAGAAATTGTGGCTTTATCAATCTGCCAGGAAAAAAAAAAAATAAAAAATCATCTTTTATGATCAAGCTAAAATGTACCTGCCTAGGAACTGGGAAGTCAGTTCTCTATTTCAGACGGGTCCAGCTACATAGCACTCTGCACTGCTACAGACTGTGCTTAATACAGGGAGCAGATTCCAGATCTTGTTTATGTTAGATGAGTGCCTTAGTCCACCTTCTTGCTCTAAATTGAGGCTTCCACTTTTTTCTGCCTCTTTTCAACAGTAGAAATTGTGAGTTCCAACACAATTACTTTCTTCAGGCTTATTCCACTGACAGATATTTTGAGATACGAGTTAGTCCATTTGAGAAGTGAGATGGAATTAAACCTGAGCTTGCATTTCTAAGAACAGTGGCTTGTCTATGGGCTTATGTATGTATGTATCACAAAAAGAGACGTAATATCTGCTTCATGTTTTTAAAAGAAATCAGCAGCATCAGCTGTATTTTTGGAGCATCCTCTGCTGTAACCATTATTTCAAGAAGCTGAAGAATATCCTGTAGGCAGAATCTCCCTGGATGTGAGCACTGAGGTGGACATATAATGACAGGTTTGTCAAGGCAAGGATGTTTCTGGGTATCTTCAGTGGTACATTGCCAGATCTATCTTAAGATAAACTTCTTTAAGGTTAGAAAAATCTGAGGTGGAGAGTTAATACACAGACATGTATGTATATTCCATCTAAGTTTTTCAGACCTTGTCCACATCATCTAGTATGTTTGGATCCCAAAATATTTAAGGTCATAATGCATATTTTTCCAGGATGTAGTAGCCATATAAGAGGTGAGGGAAGAATGTTCGAACCTCCATGCTCTAGACTGGAGAATTTCACAGGAGTGGTGAAAGCAATTGAATTATATGAGATTAGACAAAATGTAGGTTAACTCAAGTAAATCTGCTGTGCTGCTGTTGTGACATCTACAGTATTATTGCAAAAGAAATGCCTTACATATGTGGCTTAGACTCTGTTTCACTCACCTGAGTAGATCCTCAAGTGCATCCTACAAACCAAATTTTAAAAGGTAAATATCCTGATTGCTCACTAACAAGCAGGCATCCTAATCAATGTACGTTCTTCAATCATGGATATATGTTACCTTATCTAGGTCTTACAGGGCATCAAGAGCCCTAGAATTCTAATGTGGGAAATTTTCAACTAAATCTGCCCAAAAAACCTATTTTCTTTATCAACATAACAGGAGAGTTTTACTGCCCATTCTTATTATCTTAGTCAGAGGATCTGATGACTGGACATAATTTCTATAGGAAGTCATGGAAACTGACTGTACAGTGTAGTGTGGGACTTGGCCTTGAGCACCTTTAGATAATTCTGGTGATTTTAGCCACTCTGCATTACTACACTTCATAAGTACTACTGATTTTTCTTAAAAAAAAGGAATTCTGATATAGCAAAATGTATTTGCATACTCAACCCGAGAATAAGTGAGATTGTCTGGCCTACATTCATACAGAACAATAACAGCTTCTTTGTCTTTTTTTGGCCATACATTTTACAAACCTTTCACAGTTCTGTTTGTATACATGTCATGTAGTCTTTCTCACTTAATACTGCGCAATCAAAAGTAAGGAAAGTAATTAATACTGAGGTGTGAGTCCTCAAAGTGCTTCCACTAGCAGTGACTTAAAAGCAACAAAAGGGAGAAAGAGGCAGGCAGCAGGGATTCTATTGTTTAACTATTTTTTTTAAGTAAAGTTCATTGATCAATACCACCTAAGAAGGAGGAATAAATTAAACAATTTAAAATAATGCTTTTTCCTCTAAAGGAATTTTGTAGCAAAGCAATGGAGAATAACTTGGACTAATGTATATTGAACTGCAAGTCAGAATTATAACAGCAAGTACACATTAGAGCTAGGGAAAAATTCAACTCCATTAATTTTCTAACAGAAACACTCAAGAAATTTCTTTGCAGAAGTATCCAAAAACAACGATCCATTTTTCAATCAATTCTGCCTAGCAAATATAACAAAAATTGTAAGGACATGCAAAACTACTAAACATATTTTTTTAATAAACAGATGTGCTTATAAAACACTCACACTTCTCGGTACTTATGTTTAAGCAGCCTCTTGAGCAGTTGTATTATTTCAATAGCATAAATAGGCTTAAACACAGAAAAGGATTCATGTGATCTTTCTGTAGTGTTAAGTAATGGAAGAAAGTCAGGAGTTTCTAGTATAGCGATCTAACCTACTTAGTCACGATGGAAAAACTTTTGACTTTATATTAAACATACAAAAGAGGAGAAAAAGAAAAGTTATTTAAATGGCTATTATCAAGCCATATCATTCGTCATAGGGACGGAGGAAGACTGTGTTCCGTAAACTCTTTCCTGCCACAGCAATGGACACTAATAGAGACACCAATTTGCACACATGCAACAGCTCTGGAGCTTCCGAAGTGTGGCGGGTTCATTTCACCTGCTCAAGCCAGGGAATCACGGATATCTTGATTTCTTCTTCCCCGGAAAGAGGGGCTGCACCTGGGATTAAAACTGGTCATGTTCCCTTCTGTAGTCATAAGAATGGCTGGCACAGAGCAGCTCACATTTGTCATCCTCAGAAATGCATCGGGCTCATCCTTATCATACATTGGGAAGGCAAATATGTGCCTGATGTGTAGCTTATGCTGACCTTGAACTGTAACCAGGCATTTTCTGTGAGGGTGCCATTTAGTCCAAGAAAAAACTGCCAAGAATATGTAAGAATTTGGAAATGTAAGAGTTTGGAATTGTGGTTGTGTTTGGATCTACACCGTGGTCCTCTTTGGTTAGGTAGTGTAGACACAGCTGGGGTGCTGAAAGAAAAGTTGGTGCTGAAGGAAGTGTTCCTGTAGGTCCTTCTTGATAGTCATTTTTTCAAGATGCTGCTCAAGAGTCAGCAGAATGTGGGGCTGGCTTCATATGAATTAGTTCAACTTATGCTGAGCACAGGTGTCAGCTTTTCTAAGGAATTAACTGTGTTTGTTGGCTAAACAGTGAAAAGACACCAGATCTCAGCAGGTGGCAAGGTGATCATGGAGCATCCTAGGAAACCTGGTAGGTGGAGGGCCAGGTGTCCCAGATTTGACTAGTAGGGCGCTACCAACTAGTATACATGAAAAATGTTGACAAGATACTGGGACCCAGCCTGGACAGTCTGAGGGTTGCAGGATAAGGCCCCAGGTCTCCCCATAAAATGTACAGGTTCAGTATCCACCAGGCTAAATGAAGGCAAAATGATGTCAAACAATTTGTCCAAAACTGATTTTATTTGTACAGGCATTCTTAGGGATAGGATTGGCATTGGCTTGCTAAATCTCAGAAAAGAAAGAAAAAGAGGAAGAGAAGAAAGAGAGAGAGAGAGAGAGAGAGAGAGTGTGCAAGGGCAACACCTGAGCTCTGATCATCATCTTCTCTCTCCGAGGATGACAGGCATACTGCTTCAAATGATCCCTCTTCCAGAGTATAATTCATAGGATTTTGGTAGGCCTGCACAGTTCTCCTTCTAGGAAAGTTCTAGAACTGAATTTGGGGGGGCTTAGGAGGTCTCTTTGGGCAGTAAGCACAGCCGGGCTGCTTGTGAGAGAAAGCTAAGGTGTTGAAGGACACTGCCTCTGCTACAGTCTCAACTATGATTTAAGGCAGCAAAATGTGGTACAAGGCATAGCAAAAAGTGGGATAAAGAGTAAATAAAGGAGATGAAGAAGATATTAACTGTGTTAACAAACAATGGCTCATAAAACACAAATCCAATTAATCATATCAATCCAATTTGTATCTGTTATTTTCCATCTTGCACCTATAAAACCCCCATTGTAACTCCAGTCACTCAAAGTATCTAAATAGACCAAATCAGTTCTTCTGTTTGATTGGTGAATTTTTCTTCTCTGTAAGTGATAGTGTTGTAGCTGGTAATGCAAAGTTAAACTTCCATCAAGTTTATACCTTGTTCCTTAAAGTAATAATATGTCTTGGAAATGTGTTGATCCTGTAAGTTTCATTCCCAAATGCATATTTAGACTAGTTGGATAATACATGAACCTGTCAAGTTAATTTTTTCAATACAGATTGATGTGTCTGGTGAGGTACAACAGAGGAGAAAGCAGTCTTAAGGACACCTGTTATGTCCCTACATATAACTACTAGGGATCTGGATGCCATGAATTACCTTTTGGGTGTCTCCTGGATCATCAAGACATTTAAAAGATCTCTTGATTCATACCTGAAAGTTGGAAAAATTGAAAACTCTGTTTTGGCAAAGTGAAAGTAACACCACTCCGCACTCTAGTCCCACATGTTGTTCTAGAGTCAAATATGAATATAATTTTCCATTGGAACATGCCCAGGCCAGTCCCAATGGTACAGGATAGATGCTAGTTTGGCAGGTCCAGGTATCACTATAGCCTAACAGATATGTTTGTAGTTCAAAGGGAAGGAGATGATAGGTATGTGGAGCACCACAATAAATACCCCAAGATATGCTATGAGGGATGTTCGGATAAACTTTCACATAATTCTAAGTTTCATTGCAATATGGAAAATTCTTGAATTAGTGTGTAGTTGGATTATAATCACTGATAAGATATGATACGTGTTGAGTAAGTAAAGTCACATCCTACGATTTTAACAGAACTACAAACACAATGATTCATGTGGGGGTTTTGTGTCTACAGTAATATTGTAGACAAGTATGGAATCACAAAGAGTCCTCATATAAGCACAACCTTTACCAGTATATAATAGTGCAGTTTCAAGGCTTCATTAGGATAAATTTCAAAAATGGCTTATGTTTTGCTCCATTTCAAGACAAAGGCCCTGGATTTTGATGGTACTGGTCTCACAAATATACCCTTAATAAACCATGATAAACATTTCCTGCCTTTTCCCTCCTTCTGCCCCATTTTCCTGCCCTGCCCTTTGTGGCTGCTCTGGCTTACACAAAGCCACCCCAGGGAGCTAAAGCCATGAAAGCCTACCCGCCAAACTACTCGTTAAGCGCTGTGAACCAAATTGCTGTGGTGTGGGGTAATTGTCAGCAAAGGTACAAGTGAGGAAGAACAGGAAGAGACTGAAGGAAGAAGAAGCAAGGCGGAGACAGTCACAACAGCTGCTACTGAGATTTGCTTGGATTGTTCTAGGCAAGCTCTCTTAGAGGTTGTAACACCTTCCTGTGGCTCACTATTACCATGTACCTTTTTTTCAAGTACATTAAAGCGCCAACACAATGTAAATGTTTCCACAGTGAAAGAAACCATATCATCATAAGCTGTTCTGACCATTGATAATGGTACCTGCAAACTTTTGATTAGAGAAAAGCATGGAAAATGCTTTTTTCTATCCAGGTATATCAGAAATGAGCAGTAAAACATTCAGAAATGGTTAACTAAGTCACTGAAAGTACACCTACTGCAATACAAAAGTGGATAAATTTGTGAGGACAATATATTTCTCTGACCTTGATAAGCTGATAACAGGAGACATCCGAGCTCTCATGTTTCAAGGGATAGTCGGTCCCTAGCTGAATTAATGTTTTTTTTTCCAGAGCCATCAGAGCCCTCTAAGTTTGACTTTATGTGGCAGCTCAAGCACACATCCTTAACAAAGGACAGGCATGTGTTTCAGGTAGAAACACAAAAGGAAATACATGGTCTTGAAAACACTATAACAAAAGAGTTTTTTAAGAAATGGCAAATTAATTATTGTGTAATTCCAAGTTTAAAAGCAGTTGCTTAATACAGTCCAACAAGTGAAAACTGTGGCACAGCCTTGGAGTTTAAGTTCAATAACTGACAATTTCAGCTGTGAACAACAGCTAAAATGTCCAAGTGGAGGATATTTAGAGTCTTGCAGAATAAAAAAAGTAGCTCAGGTTCTCACTCAGAACCATACCAAAACCAAATGTCCTTATTGAAGAGAGCTGTGACACTCTTAGGCATCCCAAGGTTGTGATCAAACAAGGAAATCTTCATATGGAGAAAGGCACAAGTACTATAAATCTGAACAAGTGTAGCAACAAAGTGTCCAGAAATCACTCAGACTCAGGGAGCCGGACAAAAGTTTTCACTGATGCCATAAAATTCGATGTATGTGGGGAAATATTAGAATTTAATTTAGTGATAATTTTAGTCAATACTTTAGAGATGCCATTTTTCACCAGTAAGTTTTATATGTCACTAAAAACTGTTTATGCTCATGCATATTAAACTGTTATCTATCATCAGACGTTAAAATATTAGGTTAAAAAATATACTTGTTTCTATGTATACAACCTTCAGGCTAATTCTATCTTCTAGCGAGAGCATCTCAAAGCAGTAAGAAAGAGCATTCAAGATAACAGTTTTCTTTATGGATCTTCTTCTCTTAGCAACACAGCAGATGAAGTAACAAGGAATGTGCCCAGCAGGTGTTTTTCTGTTAAAGGCTTTCTGTGTCTTGGCAGTGGCTCACAGCATTGATATTCTTTCACAAAACACTTTGTATCAAGGAATCAACATTTTTCTAGTGACAAGCCATTTAATAAGAAAATTCTTGACATGGCCCAAGTACGATGCCTAAACAACCATGATGCAAATTGAGTGGTTTAAGAAGTGTGCCAGAATGAAAGTTTATTGCCATCTGTAAAAAAACACCTTTAGCACACACAAAGGATGGAGGCTCACTGGACAAAACAAGAGGTTATTGACTTTGCAACCTTATGATTTAGTCCTACCCCAGCAGCTTCTCATGGGACGGAACATTTTCTGCACATTGGAGAAGCGGTCTTTTGAGATGGAAGCCTCACACTTTATGACCTAAACAGTGACAGCCCTGGCTGACACCAGTGCTTGCTTTATCTAAACATCAGTCAGAACTACCTTGTAAAAGCATGGTGACAGCAAACCACAGCTAAATACCAGTGGACATATGCAATACATGCACATGAAGAATGGATTTTTTTCACATCCACCCCACCCTACTCTTAAAAAAATCTGTAGTGATTAACAAATAAATTCCCACATACCCCAAAGTACACTCTCTGCTGATGCTCAACACATTACCCTCTGTGGTGAAAAGATTTCTCTAACTGTCAAATAAATTTTTCTTAGGATACCATCCTAAGTTTCCATTAAGCTATAGGAAATAAAATATTTTATAATGTATTTCCAATAGTCATTTGTCCTCTGAGTGCCCAAGGAATGTTTACAAACTGGATTTGATGAGAAAGCTGTGTAGGCTGGATAGTAAAGTAGCTCCAGTTAAAAGCATAGTTTAAGGGTTTGGGGCAATAATGGGCCAGTTTATAAAAGTAAGAAGGCAAAGGCCATAGAAAGGTAAGGGCTCAAAATGAAGTGTCATAAAAAGTACAATTTCACTCAGTTGTTCTACAGAAATGAACAACCTCATCCCCTCCTACCTTCCCCCATTCCCTAGAAGGTCCTTATTAAAGCTGCAGTTTATAATGTGTACCACTTGAAGGTAGAAAATTTTCCTGGGAAATGGGCAAGTATTCAAACTACTCAGGTAAATTGGGACCATAAATAAACCTACCCAAACACTTCAGGAAAAAAAAAAAATTACTGGAAGGGGAGGAGCTTCAGTTCATAAAGGCAAGAAATGTAGACCTCTTTTATTAAGGTAACAACAGAAATCTGTTTCTGTTCCAGCTCCACCAAGGGCTTTTTTATAACCCTGACCTATGGTCTGAATTTGTTTCTCTTGAAGTCGATAGGAGGTTTGTCATTGTCTTTCCAGGAGACAGGGTGATTTAAGAAATTTCACTAGTGCTTATTGACCTCATACCCATCACGCATGATGTAGAGACATTCCCCTGATGCTGTGCGTGGTATTCAGACAATGCAGCTTAGCCTCTTCCCATGCAGAGATCCATCTGGGGGTGAAAACACGCGCTACCCAGTGCAGTGCTGTGCCCAAGTCAGTAAACTTTCCCTCTTACCTATACAAAAGCCATTCTCGCATTGTAATGAAGAGTCAACCTGAAAGACAAACATTGGACTGCCAGACCTGGCACTCAGACAGTACTCACCTAACTCAGTAAGCTACAGTGAAAACTCCCACATAATCTAAGACATCATTACAGGAGTTTGTTTCAGTTTTCTTTCCTTCTGAAGGAATTGCTAACCATTTATTGCTGTAGGTGGGTGGACACTGAAATCAATATTTTACCTAACGTACTGAATCTCGATCACTACACTCTTGAACTGATTCAACTCAGAGAAGAACAACTTTTTCTCACGTCACCACTGCCTCCTTTCACCTTACTTTAGAAGGGATATCTTCCAAACAAAAATTATCTTTGTTGAGTGAAAATATTTTGGGTTTATGACTAGCACAACCTAGCACACGCGTTTGAGCACTGCCTTCACCATTTTCACACCTTCCTGTTAGAGTTCACCGAGTATGCAAGGAGAAACAAGGCTTCCACAGCATAGGTGGCAAGCAAATTAATGTTGTAAATAAAGATGCCTGTTTAAGATCTCCATTCTCATATAATGAGTCTCTCAGCTGAGTTTATATATAATACTTCTTAATTTCAATAATCTTTTTATTTTAATGAAATTATGCAACAGAAGAACATTCTAATCTTAGTAGCTGAGTGCTAAGCCATATCACTTTTCAAGCAGTTTTTATCTGAGGCTGTTTAAAATGAGAATACTTAAACTAGGGGGTCTGCACTATTATTCAGGCGGGAATCTTTGACTTTCCAAGATATCTAGGAAAAGTTCCTCTACCACCTCGTGCCTCTGTCTTGTCATCTGTAAAATGAATGATATTCTTCTTCTTTCTAAAGTAATTTGAATTTTGTGGAATTTTGTTCACAGTCATAGTTGAAAAATGACACTGGAACTTTGCAAAAAAATTGTTCCAGAAGATACATTATGCCGCATAGGGATCTCTGATTTTGAGTGAGATGTGCAGCAAATCTGAAGAATATATTGAATATTACGTCAAATGCAGTTGAAGATTCATTAAGCAATGCCAGTGGGTATTTATCTACTTGATTTATTCCGACCAAATTACACTCCTGGCTTCAATGCTATTTATACTGTTGTATGGTAATGGAGACATAGGTCACAGAAGCTTTACTGGAAACTAAAAGTTCAAATAAAAATATGTTTATGACTGTTTTCCAGGATTACATATTTGCTCCTGATCCAGAAATAGTTCTATTTCCTGTTCTGCACATCAAATGCTGGACTTTTCCCTAGCTTCTTTTCAACAATACTTTTTCTGTGAGAGTGATGGTGGGTTCATGACCCTCTTGGGTTGTAGTAAGGGATCAGCCTCTCAGTAATCCTTCATCCACCCCTCTACAAGAGTGATGCGTGTGAGAGCATTGTTCACTGCCCTTCTGCTTGGGAACCAGAGTGTGGGGCACCAGTGATATCTTTGACTTGGCAGGGAGCTGTGGATGCTCCTCCTACCCCTTTCCCTCCCTCTCAAGAGGGACAGAGACACTGCCTTCTTGCATTTTGGCTAGGAGAGAGGGAAGGGTGGAGCTTCAGCAGCAAACACAGACCCATGGGGACTTAAAAACGTGGGAAGTACTGGTTCCCGAGGTCCTTCTGATTAGCAGGGCTGCCTGGCTCTCCCATAGGAAGGCGAAAAGTTACATTGGACCAAGGCCATGAAAATTACATGAAAGAGGACAGGCTCTCTCCTTTCCTGGGCTCTCATGGTGGAAACCCTCCTTTTCCTTTATCCCCTCTGCAAATCTGCTCACAAACAACACAAGCATAGTGAGATTTGGATCCTGGGAATTACTCAGTAGCTCCCCATGAAAGATGTACCCTTGATGACTGTCAGAAAATATGACAACAAATGTCTTTTTGAGTTAGGAGTCCTTCCCAACCTCCCCCACACAGCAGCAAGTGCCACAGTTAGGGAGTCATTTGTAGTTGTCATACTGTGTTCTGGCATTATTGCAACATTAAACTTAAATTATGGAGTTACAAAAGGATGGTGGGGTTGAGAAAACAGGAAGATATTCTCACATTGCCATACATTTACTTGCCTCCAGAGAGACTCTAGACAAATAGTGAAATGTAAACGTGGGGGCACTGTATCATCCTAACAAAATGTTTGTTTAGGAAAGTGTGAACTTCTTTTATTATGGAACCAGAAACCTGTTTCCACATCCTGTTACATAACTTTTCTTTTTTATTTTGTTACACAACTGTAGCCCTCAAGTGTTTTGTGCCAAATAGCAAAGCTATCAGGAAACCTTTTCTGAGAAATTTTCAAGTTTTGTAGAACACAGCCCTTCCCAGTCGTAGCTGGGGCATCTATAGTGTATATGGGACATCTATAAAAGCAACAAGATTCTCTGTAAAATGAGAACTTGAAATAATTCTGTACTCCTTAAAGAAGCTAAATAGAAAAAACCCAAACAAAACAAAACAAAAAAAACCCTAACAAACCTTTCCTTTTCCAGTCTTTTTTTCCTGGTTTTCACGTTGGGTTTTTGTTTTTTTAATGAATCCAGAAGTCATCTTTTTAACAAAAAATCATTTTAACTTATAGATTTAATATTACAATTTGGGGCATCTTGTATTTCATGAACATATTTTGTTATCAGAAGCAGACATTTTTTCATTAAAAAACCCATTAGCATTCAATTAAAAAAAATTTTTCAAGGAAAAAGTTTGGATCTGACTCTTTCTAGGCTTAAATTCTTCTCTGGAATTTTGACTGTCATTTGAAAAGAGTTTCCATGCTTCTACTTACATACAGCTACAAATATTTCTAACAAACAGAAGAATTCAGCAAAAAGTCATTTTGCAGATATAAAATCCATTACGACTTACATGAAAGGATTATAGCTAAACTTTGAAAATTATCAATCAGATTTTTTTCAAGAGAAATCCACAACTAAATAATCTGTGACTCAAAGAATGGGATTAATCTGATTAGGTAATGGATCAGTGATAAGAGATAATTGATCTGGATAAACAATGGATTATGGATAACGTTAATAGCAATATGCAAAAATAATCCACAAGAAAATGAAACATTGAAGTTTAATGATGGGTACTTAGTACATAGATCAAAGTTGATCAAATTAATTATCTGAAAAGTTTAGCAGTAAATTATCTGAAGACACCCCATGATATTTTTGTACTGTTCAATGAATGTATGACTACATTTTAGCCTCGGGTTTATTCACAAACTGGTGAATGAACACTCATTATTTATGACTGTGCCTATGAATCACTCAGGATAGTTTCTGTTCCAGAACTGGGTGACTTGCACTTTGTAAAAAAAAAGAATCCCATTCTCCTACTCTGAAACTATTTGCAAAAACTCAGCCTATGTTCAGTGAACATTTCACTAACAAAATAGAAAAAGCTTTTAGAAGATTTTCCTGAGAGAACATTTTTGAACAAACATTTCTGAAACAAGTTACTTGGTTTTCCTGATACTTCTGCTTTCAAATATACTCATGAATAAAATCCCATTCCCCAAAGTTGAGCAGACACACGAACAAGATGCTGAAAGGCCATAAGTTTTATTGACAGGAATATTTACAAATATTATTTGACTACAGTTACCCCCAGCTGAGCCATACACACATTGCAGCTGCCTTGTACACAAAAAGGAAGTGTATCAAAACCTTTTTAGAGGCAACTGCAGCAGAATGGAGAAGTGAGAAGAAAGGTGCATATTATCTCATACATAAAGATTTTTTAAAAAAAAAACCTTCAAGATGACTTTCATATTCTCTGGAAAGAAACTTCTCTCTACAGACTGCAAGTTCAGCATTTTGATGTTGTAAGGCAGTGGAAACTTGGGCCTACAGGGAAATTCCTGTTGCAAGCTTCCAGTGGCAGGGAATTGTTTTTCTGACAAGAAGTAAGAAGCGGTGAAGGCTTTTCTTAGGCCATGGATTAATTTAAGTTTTCTCAGTACTATCAGATACTTAAAATAAAATACTGTCAATGTTTAAGAAAAGGTAGAGGCAAAGATTTTCTGTGACAGAAGTAGATATAGGTATTACAAATGCATTTAACAATCGCCTATCATATGATTCCAAAACCCTTGACTAGCACGTGCTTCTGTAAGCCCATAGCCTCACATCAATGCAATAATAACATAAACGATACAGTTTCTCCACATGGATAAACATAAGTGCCATTCTGTTTCTCAAGGCCTTTGCAGAATTTGCAGCTTCATTTCTAAAAACCCTCAGCAGAATTCTTTCCTCCAAACTATTCAAATTTTATCTGAATCTACAGGAGGAGATGGTAAGAGATGAACTATATTTCCAGCAGTATGTGGACCTCTCCGGTGTTTAATGTCTTTACATCAGTAACAAAAAGCACTCCCCGTGCCTGTACAAAACCAGCAGTTGTTTTGGCCCTGGAGAAGAAGCAGGAGGATGAAGGTCCTCAAAGAATTTTCTTCTTTTATGACCCTAGGATCACAAGGTCATCAGAGGGTCATGGGAAAACTGAGGCCAGAAGGGACTTCAGAAGGTCTCTCCTGCAGTCTCACAACTGGGCCTACTTTTGGATCGTTCTGTACTACTGTTGCTTAAAAATTGCCTAGTAGATTGCGTATCCCATCCTATCTATCAGGTTTGTATCCTAACCATGGTGATCTGTCACTTCGTGGTTACCTGAAGAAATGAATCCCAATCAGATATATCTGAGGATTTCACTGCGTGCCAAAGGCAATACTCTGCCTCCTTCAAACCTACTACAGGCATGTCACCCTCCTCATTTTCTTTGTTTAACGTACAAGACAGATAATAGCTGCCTGAGAGTCTTCCTTCTCCTCTACATCTGTGGTTTTGTATTGAGGTAGTTTTGTATTGCAATGCTGAGACTATTTACAAAAGAAGGGAGATAGCACAATAAGTTGTCAATAGATCTGCATCTAGATTATAAGAACTACTCTCTTCTGAAACAAAAACCAAGACATTAACCTTCAGTAAATTCTTTACACAAAGAGATCATATCTACTCATGTATACTCAGGCATAAGATAGGACACAGAAAGCAAAAATAAACCACAAAACTGTACACTAATAATTCTGTGTCACTTGTAGACTAGAGAATAAATAAGAAAGTGGAAAATGTCATTAATTAAACATAGAAAATTATAGAAGAGTCCATATAAACAAAGAAACTGGGAACATATGTAAGACCATCATTTTTTTGCATTTTATTTCAAGAATAAAATCATAACTGATGCTTCATACTCTTTTCCTGCATCCACAATGTCTTCTGAATTACAGACTCTGTTTCTCACCAGAAAATTGTATCTATCTTTCTCCCTTTGAAAACTTATCTCTGCTTTTAAAATGAGGACTAGTGGAAAGTATCAGCACCTTCAATTATGAAAAGCTGTTGGTCTGCTGTATCAGGTAGGGGTAGGTATTCATGGATTTCAAACAACATACGCAAATCTGATCTTTTCCAGTTACGTATAGTTTCTTCTACTTCCTCTGCTTCCTGAAAGAAACTGTGATCTTTTTCTCTAGTCAATCAAATATGGTCTGACTGTGTCTTTCATTTTCATCTTTTTTTGAGAGATTTTCCAGCCTGCTAAAAGCTTCACAGAAAATTGAAGTGGGAGTTTAGAGATAGCATCTGCAGTACGCAGGCCCCATAAACACAGGGTGGAAGTAAGGAGCAGGAAGACAGATACTCCATGTTAAAAGGATTTTTTTTCTAACTATTTTCTGTAAATAAATATGAACTCTTTCTGGGCAGCCCAATAACTGACAAGCATCCTATACAGCTCACCTACAAATGGTTGCTCTCTGTTACATTTCCTATGCTTGAGACAAATGGTTGGTCAGGTTATGCATACTCTCAAGTTTTGGACAGAGTGGATCATGGTCATATAGAAGAAAAATAGTCCTATGTACCCCAATTCACGACACTAGCTTATGATTTTGGACAAGGGTTTGGGGTTTTTTTCTCTGTTGTAGACTTAACTGTACGAACTTTAGTAAGTTGCCTCACCTTCTTGTGCTTCCAATTCTCATCTGTAAAGTCAGGACAATAGCATTTTCCAGGTACACTGTGAGGAAAAAATACATTAAAGACTGGGAGATTGCCCAGGTAGTACAGTGGTAGGAACATAAAGGAGTCAAAATAGAGTTGTGCTATTGAAGGTTGTCATTAAAATACTGAGTAGTGCTCCTTATTAGAGCTGGCTGGAACACTTCCCGTCAAATACACACTGATTTCATCATTCAACTTTCATCAGAGCCAAAAGCTTTTAGAAAAATCTCAGTTTTGACAATGTTTTTGAAGGAAAGGTTTCTTTGATCCAGACTGGACACTTCAGTTATTTCCAGAGACCGAGGTCAGGCTTTTCAAAGCATCTAAGAGGTTTATCTTTGACCCTATGAAGAAGAAAAGGTTGAAACCTAAAAGGCTACTATGCTACACAATCGTCATTGTCCAGCCAGTCCTACCACTCCTAACTCTGAACACACTGGGGAGAAGAACTCTTGTGCTAAGCAAAGGAAGTGTCTCTTCCCAAAAGGCCATGGAAATGAAACTGCTGGGCAGGCTTTTCAGCAACTGCCAGCTAAGCCATTCAGAGTCAGCGAAAGGGCTTGGTCTGACCTACCAGCTTCAGTATAAGTATGATCGGCAGCCTGATTATTTGAACCTGTAGTTGTAGGTCCATACAGTTGCATCTACATTTTCCTTTTTTGTTGGTTTTTTTTTTCCCGGTTCCACATCAAGGATATACAATTTCAATTACACAGCATAGGGGCAGTTTAACCAAGGGAGGGGTCTGCAAAATTTTTCTGGAATTCCTGTATGCACAATTTGAGACAGTGTCCCTCATGCCCAGCAGCTCAGCTAATGCCGTTGCCTCTAGATTATTTTTTTTTTTCCTTTCTTTCAGGAACTAGCAGTAACTTAAGTGTAACCTGATTTAAAAAACAATAAACTGTTATCAGCTGCATTTGGGAACATACTGATGGATGTGATGGTCTCATTGTCTAGCTTAATGCATAATAAACAGCGGTCATTGTAAAAGTCAAAAAAAATCAAAATAAACATCCTATGACCTTCCTACTACGTACTGCAAATGCCTTCAGATTTCTGTCTAACTGCCTTCTGCTCGGGCTGGCACGAACAAAATCCCCTGACTGGCACAGAGGAGCGCGGGGCTCAGGCGCCACCTAGTGGGGCGCTGCACCCACCTTTCCCTCGGAAAGCCCGCGGCTGGGAGCTCGCAACCACCCCCAGGAAGGACAGCTGGAAGCACATATCCTTTTTTAGAATTTGTATTCCTCCTGGGCGGAATGGATCGCACGGCCTGCGCTCAGCAACTTGTGCTTTTCCAGAATCCCGCTGCGTACGAGTCTCTCTTGTCACCCCTCCCCTGCAATCTCGGGCCGGTGGGCTGAAGGGAGAGGGCACAATGTGATGCAAACTATTCGCTGGAATCTGCACACCCCCAGGAAGACCGAGATGACTTTCTGCTTCAGGGCAGTGTGATGCCTTGCAAGCAAATGGACCTTCCCTCCAATGTTTAATCTCGGCCTCCTATCTCCCTGAGGCAGCAACTCAAAGAAAATGACCCTCAAAGGGTATGATTTTCTGCTTCGCACAAAGCTTGTTATCCTAGGGCTGCTTTTTCTGTTTCCTCTCTTCTATTCTCTTTCTCTCCCTCCCCTCTGCAGAACAAAAAAGATCGTACATCTCATCAGGATCTGTCTTCACGGGAGATTCTTTTTTTTCCCCCTTTTGACAACTTTCTTTTCATAAGGAGAAAAAGTATATTTTTTTTTCAATATAATTGTGTTCTGCTTTGAGTACTTTGATGTAGTAACGACTGCCATGAAGGAGATGTGCTGCTTGCTGTTTCATGAAAAAGGCATTTAATGTGAAGTACCAATCATTTAGTCTTGTGACTTTTTCTGTCTGTTACAAGCTTCCTATTTTTGGTGGGAGAGGGGTTAATTCTGGGAATTTATTTTGTGGGAAAAGTTACAGATACATTATCTCAAGTGGAAAAAATTCTGTGTCTAATGTGTTCAAAATAGCCCTTCCTGAATTCATCTTTCTTTTTTAAGGCATGTAAAGTCCTTCATTTTCGCCTCTGTAAAATGTAATTTTTTGTAATTATGATCTAAGGATAGAAGACAGTCAAAGATTTGAGGAGACCTGGCATCTTTTATTAGACTAAAACAGATAGAAAAAAGAGTCAAGCTTTCAGGCACACATACCTAACACTTGAAGGATGTCCTGCAGGCCCCAAAGCAAGTCTTTTTTTTGCAGTGAAATGAGTATTCCATTGTGTCTCTGCAAACAACTGCTATCATTGCAAGAAATGACAGGATACATCTTGTGTATTTCCAGCTAACAATAAACAGAAATAAGAATACAAATCTAAACATTGCAGATCTATTTTCTATAGACCGATAAGTTAAACTCTATTTTACAAGTTTGCGTGATTTAGTAAAATTAAAATAAAACAAGCTTCATACATTCTGCCAAAACCAAAGAACGCCTGATGTTGTAGAGGTTTAACAAACAGTTCAGTCAATAGCATCTCTGCTGTGTCACTGCACTGGCTGCATTTCTTATTTATGCAAGTGCATTTAGACCCAACACTGGCTCTCTTGCAACCAGGAATAAATGCCCTCAGCCTCCAGCTGAATCAAGGTTTATGCACAAATCCAGCAAAAGGGATCTGAAAAGGAAGGCAGTTCTGGGCCTGGACGCGATGCTGTGCTGTAGTTGCTGATGTAGGCTTGGGCACAAACAGTGTCTTGGCTGCATGGACCAGGTGTTGAGAGTGTTGCTCTAAGAGTGACACAGTATCAGGCCCCCCTATTCCTGGCATGCAGGGATAGGTGAACAACTAACGACACTGTAAGTGACACTACTTAGTGGTAACAGAGTCTCACAGAAGCACTCCAAGAGATTTGAGGTCTTCTTGTTGTGTCTTTGCTAGAATATTTAGGCTATGCTTTCCACGTTGTTTTGACAACAGCATTCCCTTATATGCAGATTACTGTGTTTGCTGCTTCTTGGCTATTTGCATGCTCTGCCTGGTTTTGCTTACTTCTAGAAATGCATTTGCTCCTTCCTTGGGTAGCCTGCTTTTTCATCTACTCCATGCTTAAACAAAAAAACCTGGGCTGCCAGTTTAAGAATTTTTGAGGCCTTTAAAACTTCAGTTTCTCTCCACTCGCGCCTCATCACTGTTAGTTCCTGCCAGAGGAGAGCATGGACAAGGTCCATTGTAAACAATGGGAAAATAACATTTCCGATCTCAGTTATGTTTCTGCAGGGCGAAGGGGGCTACAAAGAAAGTAATCAGTACTAAGGTAGCACTGTGACCATCAAAGGGAAGCTTTGCTCAGGGAGCTAGCAGGTCTTCTGAGTCACAGTTTGCCCAGGAGTTAGAAAATCAACCTTTCCTTCAGTGCTAGATCACAGATTTTTAAGAAGGCAATGAGAAAGAAGGGACAACCACAAGAGATGGCATTTCTCTAATCTGAAGGGAGACAAAGAGCTTGTTTCCTGGGAAAGAAGCATGCTTGCTGCAGTCAGGGAAGGCAAAAGTGTTAATGGCCATGAGACAGATGCATTAGCACAGGAACTGTGTGTTCATCTGGCCTCCTGAAGAATTCTTCAGTCTCAGAAGCCAGCACCTTCCAGTTGTGACAAATAGAGCAAAGATAACTCGGAAATACAAGTCCTATCATTCCAACATAGTTACAGAGAAGCTTTTTTTAAGCTTCACAAAAGCTAGGGAGAGCAAAGCAGTCCACAATGTTGTGCATGCCTCCCTAGCTCCTGAGGGTTTGCCATCTGTAGTCAAATGTGCCCTCAAGAATTTCTCATGGGGCTTCCGCACCTCTTGTAAGTCATCTCAGTGACTCCAGCAGGAACACATCCTTCAAGCATCCGCTAGGACTCTCATAAGGCCACTGTTATTCTTGGTCCACAACTACTGTCGTATCTTTGTGTGATTAGAGACAGTCCCTGCCAGCCTGCACAATCAGACCTTCTTGCTGCTCGTATGTACTCTGAAGGTTTTTGTAATGGGTGTTACAGGGGGACATGGATCTTGTTTATCTAGAAAAGTCATATCATGCAAACCCTCTGAGAACATCAAGGAAATTAGCAGTGTCTCAGAAAGTCTTCCACCTTGCTGTCACGGTTAGCCTAAGGAGGAGATTGTCCCACCTTGGAGATGGGGCTGGAGACTCTGAGAGAACAGTACTGTTACTGCACAGGGGAATACAGCCACTGGTGCCGTGCGGTATGTCCATTCTTTGAACCTGTACTCCAGGCTGACTTCCTCACGTTGAAGGCTACCATTGTCCTACCATGGATTTCAGTATATCTCCTCAAAAATACTGTGTCAATGAAGAGTAAAATGGACTGAATCACAGCTGCTTCCCAATCTGGAATAGTAAAATGAGAGGTGAGAAGAAAGCAGGAAGAAAAAGATAAAGTAAATATAATAATGTATTTTCCTATATTGCATTTATTTAGGTTTTGAAAACACTGCAGACTTTCTGTGCTTGTTTTATTTATTTTTTTAAAGGCCATTTCTCATTAAAAGAATAGGTGAGAAAATGTCAACATCTATTTCAAATGTATAAAGTTCAACACCTGCATAAATGTCTGGAAGACCTAAGGAACAGTCTGTGGGTGGCTTTATTCTATGTTATTAGGTTTGAATCTCCTAATAAAATACATTTGCAATAAATATAAAGGTAGATGCAGAATATTATTACTGAACCTGTGCATACAGATGTTAAAGCTGAGGTGTATTAATAGGCTGCACCACCTGATGAATGGTTTGTGCATGTAGAAGCAGGAATCAAGTGAAAAACTGCTATAGTTAGGTGATCTTTTTCATGGTGCATTATGTAATGAATTTTGGTTTGAATAAGTGAAGTCAAAAATAGGTATTTCCATCAATTCCTAAAGCATACATTCTCTTAATATATTTGCATTCCACATTGAAAGAAGAAGAGCTATTTGACAAAGACGTAGTTCACCAAATGTTGTCAGTGCATACTTTTGACTTTTAAGGCCACTGCCACCTACAAAAATATTTCCAAAATTTTTTGGAGTTTTCCCATTATGAATCAGTGAGAACCTTAAAATGCTAGAGTTTGCCTTTTTTAATATACAATAGCCCATGGTCTTCATGTAGATTAAAAAACAAGTCAGCAGCACACAGGAAGGGGAAAAGAACAGCTGTCACACAGACTCCCTGCCTCCAGCTTGCTGTCCTCCATTTCCTTACACTGACTCTGCTTCTGGTTTTCTAGCATCCTGCATGAAATTATCTGAAGACTGATTCCTAAGGCAGCAATCTTTTAAAGGTATGGGCTCCTGAACTGTCCATGTGAAAATATAGTTTCCCCTGATTTTTCAGTACCACGTGCTGCAGGCTTTCCTATGTTACACTCTGCAACATAATAAACATTTCCATTACATCATGCATGGAACGACTTTAATATTGATCTAACGTTTTACACAAGGAAATAGTGTAATACTGCCTTATAAAAATGACTTTCAAATGCTAAATGTCAGCATTTTTAAGGAACGTGAGAACAGGTGTACCTGGTCAGAGACAAGGTCAGGCTAATTTAACATTCTGTCTCCAACAGTACCCAATTCCCTAACTGCTTCATAAAAAGTGTAAGACGAGGGCAAGCACAAAAAGACGCTTGCCTAGGGTACCCTACTGGCCTCCAGTAATCTGCAAATCAGGAGCTTTTGCCATTGAGCTTAATGAAAAATACCAGGAAAGCAATAACATGTCAAAGTAAGGTGTGTACAAGCCCGGTTATACAGATTCACATGCATAAATTGAAAACAGACACACGTCTCTCAAAGTCTCATTCTAACACCATCCAAGTAGAATGTTCTTTCAAACCTTTTTAATTGTTAGTCTAGCAATTAAACTTATTAACAAGAAAATATCTTTCCAGACAACCCGAAGAAAATTCCCCTCTTCATCTTCATCCTCCTCATCAATTCACATCATCAATAAAATTAAACCTTGACTGGTCCAGGATAAGTGGTTAAATAGCAAGAAGGAATAATAAATAATGAAGCTCTGATCGCAATATTCTGGGAATTTTGACTTAAAACACCTGTGCCAGAAAAAAAGCTGGTGTATCTTTCAGATCTTGAGCCAAAACTGACAAAAATTACTGCTTATTGTTAGGCATCCGGGGCTAGATACACAAAAAAAGTGGTGCATTACAACAGCCATTGCTATTTTGCCATCAGAAGCCTCAGCCATGAGACTGGGCAGTTCTGTACAATTCAGGGCAGGGGAGACAAGTCAGATTTATAGGGCAAAGAAGGAATTTAGACCTTTATGTTCTGAACTGTCATATTTAAAACCCTCACTCATCCACCATCTAAATCTGTATATACCTAAAATCTATTACGAACTCCGTTTTTTACCTTAATGTATTCCAGGTGCCTGATGTAGTTCTGGGTTTATGTGTCACATATTGCCAAGTGTGCATGGGTTTGATACTGGTGGTTTTCTGGGGACTTATGACTAAGTCCTTATAAAATGCAGAATAAAAGCATCCTCCTGTGAGAGCTCTAATAAACAGTGAGCTGGGAAGTGGTCTCACAGCACCTCTTGAAACTGTAGCTTCCTACAGATCAAGCTTCATTAGGAAAATGCTCATTTGGACAGGACCTCTGCTCCAGCCACTGCCTCAAACGTGTTTCTCAGATGACAGTGTCTGCAGGAAAGAGCCTTTTTCTAAAATTATCAGAAATGCTTCTGTCAGAAAGCACCTGTGTCTTTTTTCTTGGGCCCATTCCCCCTGGACCCTCTCTTAGAAGTAGTCATCTAACAAAGCATTTCATACAAATCTCAGTCAGAAATGGTCATTTCTTTTCACCCAAAAGCCTGGCAGGATGTCCTTGACAAGAGATGGTAGATTTCTTTTCTTTGTCCTTTTTCAGACTGCAGGGATTTGAATTTATGTATAACATTCCCACCACAGTGACCCAGGTACCACACAAAAAGATATTTTGGAAAAGAGTTTCCCTGCTTTGAAGTGCTCAGCTTTCTATAAAACACTTCAATGTCTATTGAAGTCCAGTTTGCTACCACCTCTGGCACTAATTATTTTGTGATTTCAAAGGTGTGCTTTGGTAGCAGAGGTGGTCTGTGTAGGCTAAAGTCTGTTTATGACTGCTGACCATTCCTAGGTAAAGAAGTCAGTCCTCCCTGTGTGAGTCTTTTCCATTCATTTCAAATACTTTTGTTCCTCTGCCTAGCTCTGAAACAGAAAAAGCATGCTGGGAGAAGTGTAATTGAGGTACATGTAAGTGTTTGGATTGTTTCTTCCATTCTGCAAGCATGTCTTCAACAAAGAAAATATTTTCACCACAATATTTGTGTTGAACAATACCAACAGCAGCCAAGAAGACATAACTCTGAGTACAAGCATAGCTTATTCTTTTACTAATTTTTTTTTTATACAAATCCCTGAAAGGGATTTTTTTTTTATTCCATGGCTTATGATTTATAAGAGATTGAGAAATGCATCTGCTTCACAGTTTGCAAGGTCTTTTGAAATCCATAGATAGGTATTGCTGTGGGATCATGACATATTATTAATATGCCACAGTTCAGTGTGAAGTGCATTAACATACTTTTAATGTAAAAAGCAGAGCTGGAGGAAAATTAGTCAATAAGCTTGAACTGAGATGGCAATATTAGTATTAAGTACTATTATAAATAACAGTATTTGCATATAAATATAAACAACAATACTATCTGTATTGTCATGAACCACAGGTACTTATTGCCAGTAGGGAAAATATAAATGGTGCTTGAGGTTATGAAATAATTATCTGTTAGCATCGAGAACATATTTTCCCAAAGAGCGAATTTTACAAATGTTAACCCCAAAGCCAAACTATTTTGGAGTTCTTATTCTAATGTGTATTTTTTCATTTTTTGTTCTGTTTTGGTTTGTTTCTTTTTTGTTTGTTTGTTTGTTTTTTAAATAATTCCCCATTCCCTACATGGGCACTCTTGTCTTTGCAAAACTCCCTAGTCTCCTTGTATTTTCATCAATATTTTCTTTTTCTTCCAAGACATCACTTTCAGAAATGGAAAACTTGGCTTTTCAATATCTCCTCAGACACTAACGGAAACTTAAAAACACCGTCTCTAAGCTATCACCAACATAGCACTGCCACATCATAGAAAGTAGGAATGATTTGGCGAAAGTAGGAATGAAGGTGCCAGAGATGTGCTTTGCATGTACTGATTTAGGCAGGTCCATCTGCCCCCCACTCAGTCCCCACTGGTGATGCTTTCTCCCTCATTTCTTTTCAGACAGTCCATGACAGATTTTCAGTGCCTGATTCCCCGAAAAAGCAAGAAAGCTGTTATTTAGGGAGTGCATTGAGCAAGTTTTTGAGTTGGTCTAGATGGTCTTTAAAGTTTACTTCTAATCCAAACCATTCTATGATTCTGTGATTCTAAATGAGACGCTTCCAGCCAGACTCAATCAGCCTATGTACTGGTTGAGCTCCATATGCCACAATGTGTCATGACCGGCAGGAATTTCTGAGATTATCAGTGAAGAGGAAATATTTGCTATCATTAGATATTTAACTCCAGATTTCAGCAAGGCACCTTTGTCCCTCTAACATTTAGCATCCAGCTAACAGTGGTATTTTACACACATTTTTCTTACCTTTAACACATGCCTAAGGGTGTATATTTTTCTTATATTTCTTTCAACATGTTTTAGCTTTTAAAAACTGCTTGAAATGGTGATGCCAAGAGTCTGCCATTTTTCAGATACCTAAAGTGTACCAGGTTAACCACATAGGCAGCATATGCACTGACATCCTAGGTTTTCTCCAAAGCACACAGGAGAAAACCTTTCTTGACTTCCACACACCCATGGAGACACACACATTCACAAGTTTTATCCACATTATCTGGATTCCTTCACTTAAGTGGCCTCATAACTTTACCATATCACAGTGCCACATGCCATAATGTATCATAAGTCCACTTATGGGTCCACTGTTAATATTTAGATCACTTATGTGGAAAACAAAGACTGCAGATCAAGTCTTTCTTCCACTCAAATTCATCTCTCCCTAATTTAAGACTCTTTAAATTTGCTTTGTTTTCTCCTGGTTACTAATTAAGGATAAAATACTATAATTACATGGTCTTGAGACCTAGTATTAACTAGTCACATCAAATATGAAAATACAGGGGGATGGGTTTACCATATTAGATGAGAGACTTGCACAAAGCTGGAGTTGTTATCTGTGTGGTAAATTGCAGATCCATGTGATAAATAACATTTAACATGCACCTTTGACTGCCTCACCTGGATTCTGCCTACTAATCTATCTCTGTCAGGATTCATTCTAGCATTCTTAACCTCTCAGCAGCTCTCAAGCACCTACTATTTTTAACATTCTTCCACAAAACAAAATGGGGGAAAAAAAACCCACAAAAACTAACCAAAACCATGAAATACAAAAATTCTTCTCCAGAATCCATGTGCTAAGGAGGAAGAGGGTCAATACTCAGCTCTAAAACGGGGAGATATTTTAAGTGTGTTTCTTTCAGAGGAGAAGAGCTGGTAAGTAGCAGCTGGTAAGCAGCTCTTTCCATCCAAACTAGTAAATGCTTCTAACTTGGATACATTAGCATATACTAGGCCTCAAGAGTGGAACACAGTGATTTATCGACAAGTTGCTTCAGATCATTTAGACTTTCAGAACCATATCAGTAATCACTCTGAGGCCTATGTAGTTGCTCCATAATAGCAAGTTAATTTGGCTTTAATATAGAAGGAAGTGCAATAACAGTATCAATTAAAAAAATCATAAAACCTGCTGAACTACTTCTGGAACATTCTTTATGTTGAATTTGTAACATAGATTAACTGCATGTGTGGTATAAAGGTTTTATGGGTACTCATTTTAGATGATATGTGTAATAAACTCTGGGATTCACCACAACTAATACACACTGTACCCAAGTTTAGAGTTACACCACTTGGTTCAACTATCTTTCTTTCATTTGGAGATTAGTGAACTGCAACCATTTTCATCAGCTAAGAATCCATCTCCAAACTATTGATACACATCCACTTTTTTACCTTACTCTTTTTTTACTTCATTTTTATAAAAATATTTTTATGTATATACAATTGAGAAGGAGATGAAAGGTACTCATATTAATAAAAGCTTTCTGAGTTTGTACTATCTATCCAGCTAAGTGCATACTCCCAAAAGGGACTCTGATGAATGGATTTCCAACATTTTTCATTCTTATATCTTCTAGTAGAATTCCAGTTTAACAGAGTTCGCATAATTTATTAACTTAATTTTATAATGAATCTTTAATTTTATAATCATTTACAAGTGTATTTATATCTGCTTACTTATTCACAGGCATGGAGAGGCACACACACTTCTTCATATCACTCAAATACAGACATTCAGTATAGAAAATTTCAAACTTAATGACAATTTTGGCACTGTTACAAGCAACTATATCAGAGTTTTCCAATTGGGAAAATTTCAATTATAAGTCACTGACACTTGAGCTGTCTATATTGTAGCATATATTTTTTTGATAATTAAATTATCTAGTTCTTTAGAGTAGGATTTAAATTACAAAGAAAATTAATTAATGTTAAAGTAATTAAAAATAAAATTAAAACTATCCAATGGACAGTTTTAGCAAGAGCAGTTGTAAAACAAAACCATTCTCAAGCAATATTTTACTTCACAGAATGTCCAGTTCACTATAAGGGTACAGATATTTGTGTTGGCTGCTTGAGTGTATCAAGTAATATTATGTTGGTTTTGGATTGTGTAATTTATTTTTTTTTAAGTTAATCAGCAGAGTACATAAAAGAACTCCAAAATGTAGAATCCAGCACAAAATCTAACACCAGTTTCAAGAAGATATTTGATTATTAGACAGTAAATTTGCTTATCTCAAGTTTTTCACACTAGTCCTACTCATTTGGTGAATATTTGCAGAAAGCAAACTCAAGCATTATATCAACACACTTGAAGTAAATTTGTTTTAAAATCTGAATGAAGATATGCAGTGTTTGCCTAGAGCTAGAAGTAATAGGCTTATGAACACATAATAAATACTATGCAAAGCTTTGAATTCCATTGCGGAGACACATTATCAAAGGTCATGGTATCATGCAAGACATAAACCACAACTGTAGGGTCATCTCATTGAAAAGTTCAGAAGTGTTAGAAATTACAAATTTTGAAGTTATTTCTACACAAGCATAAATGTGCTTTGGAGATTATTTGTGTGTCATCAAATACAATACCATGTTTCTTATATTTTTGAAAAGCTTTTATACTTCTGATAAAAGTCATGTTGCAAAACATGCAGCATGGTCTTCTGTGTGTACGTTTAAAGATGTATATGCTATATACACATGCACAGGATGTTTTTCTTCAAAGCATTCTTAGTTATTTTGTCACATACATATACAGTATACTGATAAACCAATCCATTTATGCCCTCAGGAAAGAGGAAAATACTAATTTGTTTTATTTTTAAGGATATTTTAGATTCTGTTTTTTATGGGCCATTCAACTTTTTTTTTTTTTTAAATAGAGTGAACAGGAAAATACTGTAGGAAATAATAATAATCACTTTAAGCTTTTTTAAGGATCAACCAGCACACAAAAATTGAGAGAAAAGAGAAGATTTACAAGTTTTTCTCCAAGTTTATCTTTATACATGGTCGTTGCTCTGTTTAATAGTGGAACATCAGATTCTCCCTTTTACATTGGAGGCACCAGCAAAATATACCTTAGCCAAAATTCTCAAGATCAGAGTGGCCAGACCCACATCCGTTACTGTGTTTTGTGTCAAGGAAGACATAAAAGATGGTCTTTTTTCTCTGAGCAGGGCACTTTCACCCTTTGTGAGTTGCAGACCTGCAAGAAGGGAAACTGTTAGATTGTTCTCTAACTGAAGCAAAAGTTCATTTTAACTGGGTTTTTATTGCCATGAGAGAGACCAAAGCTTATCAGCTTTCATGTTTTGTTGGAAATGAAAAATAATAGAACTGGATTACATCCTTTTTTTTTTTTGCAGGTCTGAGGTCAACCAAGAACAGCTTTTGGGTCAATCTCCCTGCCTTACACTCTCAGTGTATCCAGAGTATTCTCATCATGTGCATAAGGCTGGCTGCTGTTGGTACTTTCTTAAAGGTTACTGAGGTGATGTATCAAATTGGTGGGCTTTTGTAGTGCTGGCAAAATGTAGCCTTAAGACAGGCAAAAAATCTCAGTCCCAACTGTGCGGCATGTGCAGTGTTAACTCTAGGAGTAACTTGATTTCAGTGGTTTTGCATTGATAAGAGCCAAAAGAGAAAGAGAGGTATGTTTAGTTGAGTGGAAGATAACAAACATGCAGTGCCACATTCCCTCTGTGTGCTCTTTGTTATCAGCAAGGCTAGCGGCATTATGTACTGTACAATGAAAGATAACCATAGAGTGAGAGATAGCTGGCTTTGTAGCTCTATTGATTAAACAGGACAGCCAGCTAATCAGAAAAAATGTTGCAGGGACAGGAGCCGAGTCACTTGGAAAATGTGAAAGATTATGGCAATACTTGAAATATTAATTTTTGAATAAGATTGTAGGGCAGAAAACTGTTTCCTTAATTTATTTTTTGTAATTGAAATAATTACGTATACACAGAGAGCTATCACTCCATTAGCAATCTGCGAAGATAATAGCTTTGTGTTTATCTGAGACAGTCACAAGACAAAAATATTTTTTTTTTGCATATAGGAATAGTTAAATAAAGACTTCAGAACCCAATCATGTCAAAAAACCCCCACTCAAAACTCTCACACAACCACCAAGTCCATTAAAGCTTTTGTAACCTTTATTTTTAGACTTTTCATTTGTTTATTGTTTTGCTCAGCTCTAAATTTTAGACAAAGATTTTTCACAGCATTTATCTGTGTCAAGACGAATTTCCTTGCAGGTAACACATTTCTGTCATCTGTCTTCCAAGCTCTTGTTCAGTTTGGGGCAACGAAGGGACAGAGCCAGACTGGAATAGGATGGATGATCTGGGTATATGGCCACAGCACAGAGCTGCAGAAATTCAGGCCAGCTCTGCAGGAGTAGCCCAGAATTACAAGGATACAGAGGTAATGTAAAGTCATTATTCTCCTTCTTGACTCTTGGCTTTGAGGTGTGTACTGCATCTCCTAGAGGTAAACATAGATTCTCACCTGACGTGCTTAGCATTGCATGGGAGGATTTCACAGAAGAAGCCTCTTTCCATGGTACTAAAATCCCTGTCCTAATTTTATAAATTTGTTCTTATTCCTTTGAGGCTTCATTCATAATCCTCCCCAGTGGGATTAAGTGGGATGTAAGCTACTGTATTTCTGATCCAGGAGCTTCCTCTTCTACCTGCTGTCTTGCAACATAGCAATTTACTATTGACAATGTTACTCCCAGTAGTTTCACGTGATGACTTGGTATAGCAATTTCAGTTTCTTACCAATATGTGTTGCTAAGGTTTCATAGGCAGGTCTGGTCAGACTTCATATTTTCCTGAGAAATGTGGAGAGGGGGTAGAAGAGGGGGAAGGTCACAGAAGGCATGTTGCTTGCATTTCTGTATTGGTGAATGTGTCAGTCCCAGCTCTCTGAGATGACATATTTTAGATGCTTATTGGAAGTTAAATACATTGCTTTACCCTTTCTTTACCCTTTCCAATACAGAATGGTGCCATTTACAAGCACCTGATAGAGCAATTTATACTACAACTTTGACAAATTGATTTTAATAAACAGCAACAGCTTAGTACAGCTTTAACAAATCTGCTCATCGCTTCATAAGTTCACTGCTCCACTCCTGCCTTTGCCAGGATCCTGAAGCCTACAGCAGCCCCTTGGCAATATTCAGCATTTAGGCTGCAAGTTGTCCTTTGTATTGGAGGAACAAAAATACACTCAGGCAGATTCTGGGTTTACCCTGAACTGGGAAGTGAGTCACAATAAAGTGAAGGTCACACAGATGGTTTTCAGTTTGATCCTGTGCCCACTTAAGTCAGCTGCCTAACCCTTGTCCCTTTAGGCTGAAGCAGGATTGAGCCACAGCTTTATTATGCAGCTGCAAGAATAGTGTTGTGTTTCCTTCCCCAAGATCTTTGTCCAAAACATCTATAAAATGGTAAAATAAGTGATATTGGGAAATTTTAAGATGAGTTTTGTGTCCTTCAGTAATTTATTTTACTGTGGATCAGTAGTGCTGCGTCACCTGAAGTTTGATATGCATACACATTTTAAAATGAAAATATCACAGTCTTTTCTTTCTCTTCAGTTACACATTCATGTCAATTCAAAATTTAATAGATTTGTCACTTCATCTGATTTTTCAGAACTCACTGATTCAAAGTGATTTTAAAGTAATAAATATATTTGTTAAAGAAGCCAATACTACAAGTTGATTATTTAAGGTATTACAACATCTGTATTTAAATTATTGGGTGTTGAGATAGAATTGGTTTCATAAAAAGTAACCATATGACACATGATTATAGTATGTCACACTCAGTTCAGTTAACCAATCGGTGCCCACTGGATCTGTTCCCTCGAATGTAGTGGATGTGGTGAAAGGGACTTAATTTGCATTAAGTACTCAAAAGTGCTAATCATTTTATTCTAAGAGTACGTGCAACACAGTGCATCTTGACTCAAGAGTCCGAGGTTATCTTTACCTCATGCCCTCCTGTATGTTTCTTTTCTGGTTGGTCATAACGGCACAATACAACAGCGACCAATACTGCTACCCCACAGTTTGCTACATACATGTGTGTTCATAGGTATTCGAATCCCTTCCAGAGTACAAGATTAGTACAAAAACCCTTACAAAAAAAATCTCCTGTTTATTTCAAAATACTTCTTTGTCATCCCTATTCGAAAGTCATGAAGACTTGCTCCAGCCACAGATATTTTCACTCATGGATTCATATGATTTTACACCTGTCTTCAAGACCTAGGATCCCACTGTCATCCAGAAAATAAGTGACCTACCTGAAATCCATTGGCCCATACCCAAATTTAATTAAATTTCTCTCTGCAACTCTAGAGGAAAATTATTTCACTCATTACTACTTATGTGGATAATACATGAAATTAATTCTCCTTCTCTAAGTTATCACTGCATTGAGCAGACAAACAGATATAATATTATTGAAAGTAATGAAATAGGTTCATTAGCAGTTAACGTTAATGTTTTGTATCATTGCGATTTTGTGGGCATTTTAGGACAAAATTATTCAGCTTTAGAGCTGCAAGATACAGAAGGTCAACAGCTCAATTTGGCAGAGGACACTATTTATACATAGTTTTATACATAGTTTATACATAGTTTTCTGTAGATGAAAAAGGGAGGGAAAGATGGATTCACCTTGCTTTCTCTCGTCTTCCAGAAATGGGCAGAGAGAGGGATAGAAGGAGAGAAAGAAGTAGGAATTCGTCTCTGCAGGAGGTGAGTCCTCATGTGGTAGCTCTGTAGGCCAGGAATACCTTGCTGACCTTGTCTTTGCTAGCAGCAAACCTCATGTTCTTTCACTGAGTTTGCAGGGCCTCAAGACCAATGTTTGTCAGGAGTGATTTGTCTGAACCTTTCTTCAAATACCAAGTACTCTGTTTTAACAAAGTGCGTGTTAGTTGTAAGAATAGTTTGTCTGACAACCAGTACTAACTCTTACTGTCAAGTAGTTACGCTGTGGTGAATTAAGTATTTATGATTCTAACATAGCGATGTCACTACAGAGGAGAGCAAATCTGGTACAACAGCAAATGTCTTTAGAAGAGCGGACATGGAATGCAGTGTAGAGTAGGCAAGGGATGATAAGAGATGAGACACTTGCTAGTACTGGAGAACCTGAGTGTAAACAGCCCAGCATCAGACAGTTAAAGAAATGCAAATATGGAGTGGGACAAAATGGAGTTTAGGAGTATCGAAGAATAAGAATTTAACATACAAAGAATGCACCATAAATTCAGATGCAATGTTCAACTGTAGACCAAGAAATAGCAAGACAAAACTGCATGTTAGAAAACAGTAAAACTGGTTAATACCTAGTTAATCCAAATAATAAATAAAGGAAGGAGAGGAGAGGAGAGGAGAGGAGAGGAGAGGAGAGGAGAGGAGAGGAGAGGAGAGGAGAGGAGAGGAGAGGAGAGGAGAGGAGAGGAGAGGAGAGGAGAGGAGAGGAGAGGAGAGAGGAGACTCAAGATGCTAGTGGCATGTATCCTGATCGACAGCATACAGCTGTTAGAAGTGATCAAATAACACTCGGAAACAGGGAAGCATGTGCTGTCACAGAAAAAGGATTACCTGAAAGCACCTGATAAAATATCTGGACTGTATCTGCACAGATCTAACTCAATAGATGATTCTAGTAGGCAATGGAAAAAATAACCAAGAACGAGTAATTGTCACAAATGAACTGTTAAATCTACATCCTTTTAGCAGGTTTGGAACAGAGACTAGAAAGTGATAGCAATCAAGGTAATGACCACTAATTAGCCTTAGACAGAGAGAAAGTCAAGGAAATTGACCTGCAGCTGCATGATCAAGCTATCATCAGCTTATGCCAACCATCTACTCTAGAAAGCAATAAATAGTTGAGTAGCACCTAGGAGGGAACATATACACAGATGCTCAGCACTGTGCAAAATGCTGAGCTCAGAGTGATATCACTATGTGTGGACATTGAGGCATCTGCCAAATTTGGACACAGAGACCAGCTGCAGTGAGCATCTTGCTTTCTGAAGTCCATGGTGCAAGGTTGAGAGTAGATCAGAGGGGCAGGAGTCTTGCTTGCTGTTAGTGTGTCTGCAGATTGTGTGTGGGTGTAATAAAATAGAAATCTTGGACTAGAAATCACTGCCTGCTAAGACCATCCCACTCAGCAAACAAATTTTAGATTTTTTGTCACTGAGTGTTATGGCTCAGATCTTGAGGCCACGCCACCTTCAGTTCCCTACAACAGTGTGTATAGCAATTTGAGCTATGTCGTTACTATTGAGACTTTTCCTGTATATTAGTAATTTTTATTTTCTTTTTCTTTCTTTTCCTGCAATATCTAAACTAATAATAATTCTTTAAATGCTATTTCAGTCATCCTGATCATAAATTCAGTATTTACATATATGGTGTTTTTTTCATTTTGCCCACAACAAATTTTACATATATAACATCACTTCTGTCTCTGCTATGATTCTACACTCTTATCCAACAGACACAGGAAAGGATGACAGATTTATCTAAGGTTAAAACTGAAGAACCAAGTAGATTGAATAGGATTGAATGTAAAAAAAATGTCTCTGAGCTGTTCTGCTATTCATCACCTCTTTCAATGTATTAGTTAATTTGTTTCCTTTTAATAAGGCCTTCTCAGGTTAAAAAAACAAACAAACCAAACAACACCACCCCCCCCACAAATTCCAATGCAGATCTAATTTATAAGATAGATTTGAAGGACAACATTTAAAAGAAGTCAACAATTCTGCTGGCAAGTGAGCAAGATTTTGTAGGCTCACAGATGAGGTTTTTTCTGATGTTTATAACATGGGAATCCTTTCTCCTATCCCCACAATGACACTGTCGGCTCCAGAACAGCACTGATGCTCTCAGGCCTCTGTTGTGTATAGATGACAGATGAATAAATGTGCATCTGCGGAGATTCTTCTGTAGCAATAGCAAGATCTCAACAATCATATTTAGGAGCCTAGAAGATCAGCACATAAATCTATATTCAGTTTCTCAGACTTCTTACTTTGATATGTTAAACTGAGGAGTTAAGGGTCATAACAATCTAGACAACAAGCTATGAGGTGGAAATCCACTTTGATCACTCTAAGAAACAAAGATAAAAAAATTGTTTAATCTGCTCATCTGCTGGAAATACAAGAAGAAATTTCTCATCGACATGATCTGTAAGCCTTTTGGATGTCCAGTTATGAGAGCTGGAAGAAGCTGTCTCAGGCCGCCTCGGGCAATTCAGAGCAGATGCTCTTACTGTTGTTATAAATTATTTATGGAAGTACTCCCATCATTTCTGCTAAGGTGCCTTGCTTAGGTTAACAGAAAGGGATAAATGCTTCCAGAGTATAATCCAGAACATAATTCACAGTATTTAAATAATCATGGTGTCTCCTGGTGATTTGCAAAGCTATATCCCATTCCTGAAATGTAAAATTCTTCTCTATATATCAGAATGAGGCTGCAAGTAAGGTATGCAAGGTGTAGCATGGTAGCTACCTCCTACTTCCTAAATGATTAAACTGAGAAAATTAAGGCAAATGCTAAACTTGTGACAAGGTAGATATGTCCATGGCTGGACAGTCAGAATCAGTTGTAGAATTACTTGGGAAAGGTAATCCTGGTCAAACTCCAGCAGATATTTATGTCCTACCCACCTAAATTTCCCCTGTTGTTTCAATTAACTTTTATCTTCACTTCCTCCTGTTAAAACACTACTGTGTAATATTATTGGCCCAGAAAGGCTTGCCATTATCCCAAGGGAAACTGCATTTCAGCAGCAAGCCCAGCAATCTTATAGAGGCTCTGAGTTTTGCTTTAGTATCCCTCTGGGTACATGTTTCTATAAAAATGTGAAGCCTAACGGTATGTAATGCTGCCACTCTGGTATTCATGAAAAGGAATGGAAAAGTAGGTCAGTATGTGAAGGACACAGGATGTTGGGAATATTCCCAAAAGCAGCTTCCACTTAACCTAAATGAGGCCACACTGAGTATCCAAACTAAGGTGCTCCTTCTTGCCTATAAGGATGGCAAGCAGCATCAATTGGGAGGTATGCTGCACCAAAACTTCAATTTTGATTTGTGGAATGGAAATTTCAGTGGAAATTGAAGTAGATTTCCCAATAATCCAAATAATCTTACTGATTCTAAGGCATTGCAGATGTTCTAGAGAAAATCTATGTTAGTGTGAATATGGATGTTTCTCCGTAAAATATATGTAGACACTACATACATCCATATATTGTAAAACATATAAGGCTGCTGAGGGTTTGCTGGTTTTGTTTGGACATTCGGGGCAGGGAGGGGGTTAACTATTCACAATAGTAATAATGACCTTAGTGCTGGGCATTTCCTGGGGACTAATGACCAGCTGGGGTTAATGACCTGAAATGTAGCCACAGACCATCAACTCGTCCCAGCCAGCCATTAATCCTATGGAACCGCCAGTGCCTCTACTGTTATTGCTTAATTTAGTCTCCCTAATTTTAGTGTAGCTTTAAAAACCTTGCTGCAACCACGGAGCAGCTCTGCACTTTATTAGCCCTGGATTTCTACTGCTGAGCACAAGTTGTTTTCCTAGCTGCTGATCAACTCTGAACACTGAATAGAATTTATTAAAGGTTGGTTATCAAGCTGCTGAGCATCTCCAGACATCTAAATATTTTATGTGTGTTTGCTTTGAGTGGCCCTGAGCAATTAATACATTGTTTCATTAGGAGGGTATTTTACTAACTGCTAAGTGACTCTAAACACCTAGTATATTTCACAAGAAGTTTGTATTCCAGCCATTGAGCAGCTTTAAACACTAAATTGGTGTCATACATTTAGAAAAGAAATCCCTCAGCGTTATATATTTCTCACAAGTAATTTCCTGTCTCTACCTTTCTAAACATTATTCTTTTATTTTATGGGGGTTTTTTTCCAGCTGATACATTCCTATTTAGCTTGCTGGACCTCCTCTATTGTTCATTGAAAAGCTCAGACTTTCACTGGAATTAGCTTTGCTTCATTTCCTTCATCTAATAAAGACAATAGAAGAGCCACAGTGGGCAACAACAAACCCCGGGTTCCTTCCGGCACCAAATTAAGGGATTAGAAAACATTCATTTGGTTCTGACCAAGATACTAATTCAGGCTTCAGATTTAAAAATAACCCACGATGTATGCCTGCATATACAACCACCAATAGCATGACAATCAAAATGACAACGATTCAGTAGGTACCCTGAATCATCCTTACACATCTCCAGCCCAGTGCTGTCAACAGGAAACTCACACTGCTGCAGCAAACACCAAGATTAGCTAACAACTGCTCACTTAGGCTGAGGATTTACCAGCCAGCACTTTGGTTGACAAGCCTCCATCCTGTAATTTTCATGCTTTTCCACAGTCTCACATGCAGCACTTCAGCCAGCAAAGGTTGCCACCACTTCTCTAAAATCAGGGGAGCAATGACCTCAATGGGCACCACTCCTGGATCTTGCTTTCTCAGTGTCTGTGTCTCCATTGCAGCAAGCAGGGACAGGGCTTTTCCAATTCCCATGCCCGGCAAAGCCCCCACAAAACTGGACTTTTGCTTCTTTCAGAAAACAGTAAAATCTCAGTGAGAGGTCAGACTTGCATAGCAAGACTCAACAAGTATGTATACACTCACCAGCTCACAAACATTTTTGGGAACTTTTAAACACAGCCTTATACATCGTTCCAAGCCCAGCTCTTCAAGCCTGTATCCACCTGCTCCTTGGGAGGCTGACTTGCTTGCCTCCCTCCTCTGTGCAGATAGCACGCTTTTGCCTCTGTGTTCCTGTTATGGTAGAACCATATAAACAAGTAAAGGGCTGTCTCATAGCTTCTATCAAGTTGGGAATTTTACCAGACAGGTAAGATTGAGCATAGCCCTTTTTAAAAATCTCTGTTGAGTGTCTTTCTTTTAAACATTGCTGGTGAGGACAGCATTGCTGACTGGTGTTGAAGTGATGCAATACTTGCAAAAGAAGGAAATGTGAAAAGTCCTGCTTTAATAATAGGAGCGAATTGTATTGTGTCAAGTGGGCTTTTTTAGAAAAACAATATCAAGAAAAACTTAAAAAAAATGTTGGGGGCAGATTATACTATGAAAAGCACACTGAACTCCTCCTAAGATGATTTTAAAAAAACATCCGAAGACAATACATGCGTGGATTCACAAGACTGGAGCAATGATATAACAATGTACACATCTCTTTTGTAATTATTATCTCATAGGTAATGTTTTTAGAACTCCACCTGATTGCACATACCATCTGTCTTTAAAATGGTATGGAAAACCTCTCTCTAATCATATCAGTTAGATTAACTGGAGTCAAAATAAAGTTTGTGTTATTATCTTAAAAAGATTGGTTCATGTTGATGGCCATAGTACAGAAGCATCCCCAACACTAATTTAGACATTCTTTACCAGGATGGACCAGGAGAGGTTTGTTTTGTTTAAGTCTCCTCAGGCATCCCTGATATTCAGCAACTCAGTATTGGCTTTGCAGCAGGAGTGGCAAGGCAGTTCTTACATTCAACTGACATCTAGTGCACTGTACTTCAAATCTTAGCAATAAGAAATTGCCTTATAAGATTTGGATTTCTAGATATCATGGAATCATAGAATCGTAAGGTTGGAAGAGACCTCCGAGATCGAGTCCAACCGTGCCTGTCTCCCTACTAAACCATGTCCCTAAGGAACTCATCCACCCGTTTTTTAAACACCTCCAGGGATGGCGACTAAACCACCTCCCTGAGCAGCTGTTCCAATCCCTGACCACTCTTTCAGTAAAGAAATTCTTTCTAATATCCAGTCTAAGCCTCCCCTGGTGCAACTTGTGGCCATTTCCTCTTGTCCTATCGTTTGTCACTTGTGAGAAGAGGCCAGCACCCATCCCATCACAACCTCCTTTCAAGCAGTTGTAGACAGTGACGAGGTCTCCCCTCAGCCTCCTCTTCTCCGAGCTAAACAACTCCAGTTCCCTCAGCCACTCCTCGTAGGGCTTATTCTCCAGCCGCCTCACCAGCCTTGATGCCCTTCTCTGCACACGCTCCAGCCCCTCAATGTCCTTCTTGTAGGGAGGGGTCCAAAACTGAACCCAGCACTCGAGGTGCGGCCTCACCAGTGCTGAGCAAAGGGGCACAATCATCTCCCTGGTCCTGCTGGTCACGCTGTTTCTGATACAGGCCAAGATGCCATTGGCCCTCTTGGCCACCTGGTCACACTGCTGGCTCATGTTCAGCCAGCTGTCAGCCAGCACCTCCCAGGTCCTTCTCTGCCAGGCAGCTCTCCAGCCACTCTTCCCCAAGCCTGTAACGCTGCATGGGGTTGTTGTGACCTAAATGGAGGACTCTGCACTTGGCTTTGTTGAACTTCATCCCTTTATGCACCAGCTTCAACTGCAATATCAGTCTCTGTGCTGATATACCCAGGCAAGAGTTAAGGAATGAGCTAGTATGTGGGGAATGAGTGGATATTACAGTATATGAGTGGAGATTATTACTCAGATAACTCCAGTGTTTTCAGTGTTGTGCATAAGAAATCTGACTTTGGATGCTCTGTCTTTGGCATACTTGTAACTCAGACTGATATAATCTATATGTCAGAGTTTGTGTATTTGTGTGTGCACATGCATACAAGAACTGATGCACGTATTTTACATTTAAACCTCTAATCACTATTACTTACCTAAAGTTCTGTTCCTGGTTCCCAGGAATTAGCTCTAGGTCTGTTATCTTTGGACCAAATCTATTTTGGGGCTATACTTCATGGGAGGATTGTTTTGTTTTTGTTTTTGTTTTTATTTCCAGGCAGTGATAAAACGTATATTTTAAAGTTGGATCAAGATTTTACTTTGGCGTGCATGTTTTATTTTGCATACACATGTGGTTTTCATGCAGTTAATATTTTAAGTACAGGAAGCCTAAAATAAACACAACAAAAAATAAAATCCAAGTTAAGACCTTTAAAAATAAAGAGTATAATGGAAATATCAACAGACCCTCAACTCTGTAAATACAGAAGCATAACTGTGTTGACTTTGGGTGGGGTTTAGTTCAGAGAGGATGAATGCAATATTTATTTCAGCATGAATTGCAAACATCAGAGTTACTGCCAGTTATGAGTGAAGTCAGTCCTGTGATAATCAAAATGATAATGAAAGAATATACTGTCATGAGAACAATACATTATTCTTGTATTGAAAAGGAAGTCTACTTCTTTTCTGTTACTGTTATTATTGCTCCTGATTTTTATGCATTTAACTCTTCCAATGTTATAATTCTTGGAACTTTTTAACAAGGACGTCTGCTGTAATGACAACAGCAATAACAAAAAGGAACATACAGTTTTACATTTAAAAAATTTTTAAGAAAATTTTCTATTATAAGGGGATTTTTTCAGCAAAATTTGATAAAGTGTATTTTACCAATATGGACTTACTTGTTGGTTTATATATAGTTCTGAAGTAGGCCAAAAGTCCCTTTGGATGCATGCATCTTAACAAACTAACAATAAAAATTCCCACTGTATTGAAATTTCTGGGTAAAGCTGTACATTTTATGAACTCCTTGTGTCTGATGACATGACTTAAACTTAACGGTACAATAGTTGCACAAGTAAAATATATAAATAGCTCAAATTTGCCTGTCTCCTCTGGTAACTACATTTTACAAGACTACACTGGAGAAAAACCATATACCTGATCTGATACAGTCCAGACAATCAAAGGCAAGCTTCTTATCAAAAATATTTGTTGTTTTAGAAGCAGTTGTGTTTGCACAGGCTAAATGCCATTTGCCACTTGTACACTGGCACATCTCTGTTTCGTGTCTTAGACAAGGTCTTTATTTGTGAGCTCTTAAGAAGAAGTTCATTGTTAGAAAGCTCAGGTTTGAATTCATTTTCTGTCTGGATAGTAAACAAAGCAAAGATTTTCCCACTGATCTTCAGCAGGTTACTGTACTGCAGTACATGGCCTGGAAGTATATGAAATGGACTGTTTGTGAATATCCAAAGTTAAAGAGTTCAAGCAACCTTCTCTTTTCCTGTAATATTGTTCTTTCTACAAAGAGATATTTGAAAGATAAAATCTCGGTCTTTTCACGTTCTCCATTCATCAGTATAGTTCTCAAAGCTTTTGTCACAGTGTCTTGCATTTCTCTCTTTACCACTACATTTTTCTAGATTTCATTTACTTCTTTTCTCTTTCTATCTTAAAAATTTTCCTTATAAAAATTGAGTTACACACCTCCTGCTTCTTAAAATTTTTTAAGATAAGAGAGATATGGGGCAGCCATTCATTTCTTAAAATCATAGATGAACCTTTTGCAAAGCTATTGCCCCAGGAACACATCTTCCTATTGATTTCTGTGTCAGCTGCTATGTGTTTAAATTGCACACATGCAAACCTTATTTTAGGTCACAAACAGAAATTACTCCAGTACTGTCTTCATTCTTCAGTACTAAATATAGCAGTATTACTCTACGGTTTATATTACTATTAACATCTCTGTTGGAAATGTCCCAGAGTAGAAGATATTTGGAAAGAAAATGACCTGGCAACAAAGAGCAGCACAAACCCAAGCAGAAGACACAAGCGATCTCCTCTTTTGTAGGGTGGTACCAGCTCTCAATTTTATCTATGTGGTTTGCAGTAGTCATGAATCGGCACAAAATCAGTTGAACAGAGCCATTCTCTTAGGATTACTCCTCCTAGGAAGAAGAAAATCTTGGATTGTAATACCTGGCTGCCAAACTCATCTCAGAGCGTTGAAGGAACTGCTAAGGTACTGAGGTACTCCCTGTGCTCTAGTTGACTATGTACATCGCACCGAGGTGATGTGTCTGTTTTCATGCCCCCATTTCACAGTTTTCACCATGATTACCTACAAACTTATTTTTTTACTCCTTCAATCGTTCAAGCAAAGCTTGGGAAATACTGGGGTGAAAATTCAGAAGTGTTAATGCAAAATGTTTCCCAGGAAACAGTGAATCCTTTTCACCTCCTTCTCTGGAAAATTGTCTGAATAACTCTTTAGAGTACCTGTTTGGCATGTACTGACCAGTGTGTTTCTGAAAATGCCCAGTCTTGTCAAGCAGGGTGTTACAGGTGAGAATAAGTACCTTGGACATAGAAGCAGTGAAAAGGCAAACTGTGCTGAGCCAAAGTGTTGCTTTGAAAACTGTTAAAGCATCATTATTAATTCCTGAGCCCAGGAAATTCTCATGAATGTGCAAGCAACCAAGGGTACACCCTGATAAGCCCTTAGGTGTTAGCAACTGTGCTGTTAGGTATAATTTGATCATTATTGTCTAAAATCCACTTTGCCGTAATAACACTTAGTCATCCAAATGCAAAAGTGAAGAAAGTCACTGACTTTGCTTCCTGTGTGGAAACAGCAGGTGAATATTGCACTCCTTTTAATTCAATGAACCTCAGGTCATCAGTTCATGTGCAAACTAAAAGGACTGTCTGATGGCTTAATTTGAGCTTCCCTGCCAGACCACTGATCTCTTAAACTAAGAATCATACATAGGTCACCCTTCTTCTACCACTCCTAAGGCTTTCAAATATATTGCAAGCTGAACTTAGTATATTTGCAAACAGTTCCCTCCTAATTGTTTGCCATTTTTAATTGACAGGTTCAATCTCAGAGCACTGCTTCAATATCTATCATCACATTCTTTTAAAGAATGAAGAACAATTATTTTTGCCCTGTTGAAATGCTCTTATAATTAAAAAGATCAAGATCAGAGACAATGGATTTTTTCTCAGAAAAATCTTAAACTGTGCTGAGTCCTATGATTTCTGGTACTCTTCAGCTCCTCACAACCTGTTATCCACACATTTCACAAGTCCTCTCTTTATAAGGAGGTTTATAAGTATTACTTTTAATGTACTTTATAAGTTTCCATGAGGAACACAAACTAGAGAGAGAATTTGGAGAAAGTGTCAGGAATACACCTGACATGCAGAGGGCTAGAAATTTTATATCCATTCTTTAAAATGGCTCTTCTTGTTTAAGGTCAGATTATTTTTATGGGTATGAGACCTAGCTAGTAATTAGCCAAAATTCAGTCCACAGAATATATAAAATTAGAAGTTCTGGATTAAGGTAATGTCATATCAAAATGTGTAATATATTCAAGAAGTTTTACGCAAAATTAATATCCTAGGCCACTGGGACCAACAGACTAACAGTTTGACATCAAGGGTTAACAGATGGTAATTTCTGAGAGATATTTTAAAAGCCTTTTTTTTCCATGAATGAGTTTTCTTTCTCTTCTGTTCTTGTTCAGAGAAAGCTGCTTTTAATAAACAAAAGGTCAATTTTTTTTAGTTTAAATTTTATTTTATTGTTTTTTAAAATAGGAGGTGAAGAAGTTACCACTGTACTCTTCATTTCTTCCTTTACTGAAGAAATTGCCCTTCTGCAGCTCCTGCTTTCGGACCCACACCACAGATGGATGTGTAGAGGGCACTGTGTCCAACCAAGACCCCAAATTTCTGCACTTTGTCCTTGCCTAATACTAATTTTTAGCAGAATAGAGAACTTCTATAATTTCAAACAGGGCTTTAAGTGCCACATCTGGTTTGATTTGCATCTGGAAGGAAAAACAGTTCAACCAAGAAAGTTAAAGATATGGTATAATTAAATCCAACATATCTGTGAGAGGACATATATTGAGTAATAGGAAAGTGTCAATAGTATTTGCCTAGGAGGACTTTTAGGAAATAAGACAGGTAGTCAAAAGAGCCTTGAAGTTTGAAGAAAAATCTATATGTACAGCAAGAAGTTTTCTAATATACATTTTAGCAATCACAAAAATGAATGTATATGCCAAACAAAGTTAAAAACTCAATATTTGAAGAACCAATATAAAGTTGCATTAAAAGTAGCTGTCAAAAGAATCAAAACCAAAAGAATTGCACAGCTGGAATAAAGAGTATGAAGAGCAAAAAATTATATAAGGAAATATTGTGATTATCTAATATGCAAATTTACATTCCTTTGGGATGTAAATGAGAAGAAGTCAATATTAAAATGTCTACCTTATCTTTCCCATCTTCACCTTAAAATTCCTTGTCCTAGGTAATAAATTGAGGTTCTGCTGCAAAGGAAGACTGTTAAGAACACAGGTGCTAACATTTTTTAAGATTCCACCATCTGTTACAACAATAGGACAAGGATACAGGGAAAGATATTAGAATGCATTCGCAGAAATCACTGCTCTTAAAACTGAAAACTAAATTTTCAGAAACTGAAGATGGAAATAATTAAAGGCAAACGTCCTATGAAGGGGTACTGAAAAGGTTATGGCCCTTACATCATCACAAACATGTTCTTGCCCAGATTCTTTCAAAATATATGTTAAATGCATAACAGTGAGAGAACAGCAGAACATGATCAAACAAACTAGAATGTGCAAATGTGCAAAGGGCTTTTATCATTGTAATCCCTTGGTATTAAGTATGTTAAAGATCCTTCAATATATTTTTCTGGAGAACAATATGTTTATTCTTTCTGTCCCTCTGTAACTGATGGAAAAAAATTAATTCTTTCTGTATTTCTTTCAGTATTTAGATTTATGCAAACAATTCAATATCATTGACTAAATCACACTTCGTACTGTGTTCTGTCATTATGCTTTACCAAGACCTCTTTAATAGAATCCCATGTAAATTTTTTTTTTTGCTTTATTTTAATAGGAGAATCCAGTATTAATTATAACCACATGGTGACAGAAGGATCCAAAACGTAGGAAAGTCTGCAAAATCACATTTTTAGGGTAGTAACCAGGTTATGTTTATATGTGTGGTTTCTTTCTGGTCTCTCATTGGAATCACATTTGGCTCTCGACTACACTCTTTCTCATGAGAATTTAGACATCACAATTTGATTTGTTCACTCTCTGAGCCAAAGAAGGCTGGGAATGATGCTGCAGCATCACTGACTAGGATCTCTCAGTGCTTTAATGCGATGCCCAGACGAACTTGCTGCTGGGAACATCAGGCAGAAAAATAAAAAACATGAATGATTAAAGTACATATCCTCTTTGTAAAGTTATTCTATAGACATGGAAATGTTTTATCCAACAGATGTGTAAAATTTGCGGGTTTGTGTCATCATATCTGCTTATCTAAGGAATATGATTTATTATATTTTATTCCCATGAAACTGTGCAATATGAGGTATATATACAAAGTTAGAAATAAGTTCATTCTGACTTGCATCTGATTAAAATAATTGTTAACTGAGGCACAATTTCAAAATATGTCATGCGTACACATATTGCATCCTAAGCACGTAAGCAGTCCCAGGGAAATCATTGCATATTTATATATTAAACAGTGACTAGGGAAACATTCACATATCATAAAAGAGGTTACTGGTCTTAGTCACAGAAAACAGAGTCATGATTTCTAAATGCAGAATTTTTATTCTTAATAATGTGAATAGTTAAAATAACAGTTTAAAATAAGAAGCACACCACAATTAGAAAAAAAAGGCAAGTTCTTAACAAAATTAACTGAATTAATCTGATTAGAAAGAAATGAAAAGATGATAAGTATAAACTTTGTAATACCACTTTTCAGAGTTGAAGGTTACCAGGTTTCCACTAAGGCTGTTTTCCTCTTTACTAACATCAGCATTTTTGACCTTCTCATTATTGTGCGGATTGATGGACTGACTATTTTACATCGTCCTGACAAAGTACCAAAATTAGAAATGGAGGAGACTGGAAATGGCTAACACACCAAACTGAAAACACTGAATAGGTCAAAGCCATAGATTTTGTTATAGTCTTCCTCAGAATGTACGAAGAGGTAGTTCATTCCGTGTTTCATTTTTGTGCTAATCATTGTACAATTTTTGTGAAATGTCAGTCTATGAACACATTCTCACAGCAAAATAATTGTTTTAAAAAGGAATTCAGTAAAAGTGCAAACCATACTTATAGCACTTACAGGACACTTAAAATTGAGTAATTCTTTAGTCTATCTATACACAAAATTACACAAAAGAACTATAAATACCAAAGTAGACTGAAATCGATAATTTTCCTGTTCTATACTTTCCAAGGAGCTGTCAGCTCCTTCGGACGGAAGCCACTTCTTACTGGGAATACTGTACCCTTGACTACTCATCCTAATTAAAATGTAATTAGGTAAGTGTAATTAGGTAATAATACCACTCAAAACACTTAGCCTGTTTTCCACGATCGAATCCACAGTTGAGCTAGCTTCTGCATAAAATTCTGAACTCAGATCTCATGGTAATAATTGTCTCTTCACCCCAATTTAATCTGACATGTAGGCAGAAGCCTAGAGCTGTGAGGAATATTTACGATATGAACTATGAAACAGATCTGGGAAATACATCTATGACCCATATGGTAGATAAGTGACAAAGGCAATGAAAATACTGGCTGCTGAAAGTAATATCTACTTCAGAGAATATTAAGAAAAGGTGTAATAATCCCCTTAGTCCTCAGGTAGGTTTCATCTCTTACTTTTAGCCTGAAAGACAGCTATCTGTCTTAAGGTAGTCTTTTCGCTGCCTTTTTAGACAATGGAAAGAGACAGTGAACCAAAGGACAATTCACCTCACACCAGACTAGAGTTCAAAACAATTGGAATCAACTGTCTTATGTGGTTGCCTCTTCCTCGACCTGAACTACCAATGAGAGCTGGAGAAATAAATTTTGACTAAATGCAGAACTTCTAAGATCAGCGAAGTGAGATTAAACCTGTCTCTGCTGCAGAAAATGTCTCCAGGCTCTACTCACCATCAACTTTCTATGTCTGAGGCAATAACTAGAAAATACTAAACCACCTAAATCAAACATCGTGTGACATCTGTCATCTCATCAGAGTTTTATGTTCTCTGAAGAGATCCTAGAAAGTCCATCCCACAGCTGCTGAACTCCACCCTTCACAGTCCAGTCACATGACTCTCCTACCATCGTTTCAATGTGACGAATCTGGAGCAAACCACAGGGCTAAATGAGCACACTTGTGCACGCACACACATACACACACACATCAACGCCTGCTAGTAAACACACACAAAAACCTGTTCGAGCTTCCTATTCTGGCCCCATCCCATGGTGTGCCAGCTGAGCAGCTCCAACTGACACTGGCACCAACCATAAACTAGTGCAAACAGAAGGAACTGCCGTGAGTTCCATGGTCAACGATTCCTTCAGGGTAACCCACTGTGTCTCCTGTTTTCTTTGTACAACTATCAATGTTTTGAAAGCCTAGAGAGTAGTACCCTAATGAAAAACAGCCGCTTCAGTTTAATATATGCAAAATGAGGGTGCAAGTACCATTCAAGACAGGCTACACAGAGCTGCTTGGACATACGAACTCATCTCCTAGCCAGGACAAATGTAGTCTCTTTCATCTTGTGTCATCAAGCTTCTGTGAAGCCTTCAGAAACTGCTGAATTTACCAGTAGATGCCGGTTACTAATCTGTGGCTGGCAATGCATGGCTTCCTTTTCCTGACTGCAAGCGCTTTTACTCCCCTTTTATCATCTTGCACACTCCAGCCTGTTTCCATGGACCATTCAGAGGTCTGGCTCTTATTACCAACATTAAAAAGGATCAGCATCTGCCCACCACAATTACATCATGATCTACAACGATGAATTGGCTCCTAAGGGAAAAAGTATATCAAAAAAAACCTGACCCTAAAAAAAACAGGACAATGTACGCTTGTCTCAGAAAAACCATCTTGCTAAGGATGTTGTAAAGTCTAAGTTAATTACATAATGAGTTATTAGAGGAGGGCTTTACTTGTGTTTCTGTTTTCATATGAACAATGCACAAAGGTCAAGGGCTAGAACTGAAAATGGTTGCATACAAAGAGAAGATATGGGTTCTTGATAGCTTTTGAAGAATGAAATGATAAATACCTATATCTTTACACCTTCTCCAAGAAGTTGAACATTATATGTAACAACTTTCTGACTGCATGCTAATACACACCTTAGCTGGCCTTAGTTTTCATCATTCTTTGAAAATGCAATCTTATTCAAAAATAAATTATCAAGCATGATGTTCACTAATGAAATTTAGAAATCATTAGAAATACTTGATGTAAAAGGATTTAAATTAATTTTTTGGATCCCAATGCATGCATTTTTTTAATCCAGTATTTTGTGCACTTCTCTTGATGATCTGCAGAGGATAGAGTGCATTCAAAATCTGTGACTTTAAACTCTTGTGCTGAAACACTCTTTTAGCTAAAGTGACAACATTTTCAAGAAAAACAATATCCTAAAGCATATCCTGGAAGAACAGATAGACATATTCTTCTATGGCTAATGTAAAAGTCGACAAAAATTATGAAAGTCTATTACACGTCGTAGTATTTTGTTTTAATATTTTCTCTGAATCCAAATGTGTATGTTTTTAAATGTCTCAGAAAAGCATCACCAAGTAGATTTCAAATTTCTGTTTACCTTTCATTTCAATTAGAAATAAATCATAAAATTACTCAAAATCTTTTACTAGTTAAAAAAATAGACATGCCAATTTTCCATCAGTCTGACCTAAGAGCCTCTTAGGTCTCCCTCTTTGAAGAAGCACATTAAAATGGGTCAGAGGTTTCACAAATAAATTGGTTGGCAAGAAATATCAATGGTGCCCTAGACTGACCTGGTATATAATTGTTTGCATATCATTGCAGTAAGAGCAACAATGTGTTTAATCTGTATGTGTTTATTTTGATCTATACATGGACCTTAAGGGTCAATGTGATTTACTCACATTTACTATCGGTTATTAAAAATGCTGAATAAAGTGATGGAAAGGTGTTAGAAGGCATTTGCAATTAGGAAAGAAAATGACAGTCCGCATGGAACTGCTTACTCAGAATTTTATCACAAGGGTGTTGTGGATTTTTCTACTCTATTTTCACAAAACCTTATAACTCACAGCTTGAGAGAAACATATTAAAGCATTTTTTGCCTTCAGTAAATGGGTGGCAGGACTAATCTTTCCTTCCTGGATCTTACATGGTCATAGCTATTGAAATTCCAGGCATACAAAACACAAGGAATATAATATTTTACACTGCTCTCGGTTTTTTCATTTCTTTTTTTTTTTCCATAGGCAATTAAATGACATTGCTACACTCTCCCCAAACCTGAGAAGGATATCAGAGTACTCCCCACACAGGAGCCTACTGAAGTCAGTAGGAAGATTTCTACTGACTTCAAGGGATTTTGCTTTTCTCTGTAAAGTGAAAAATGAAACTTAATATTCAATCAGGACTTGAAAGAAATTGCTCAGCCTACAAATTTAAAGTTTATTTTACTTTAATATTCTAGCTTACTCAGTTGTTTTACTCCATTAGTAATCTCGAAATTAAAATAAAAGAGAAGAAATGAGGAAGAGAAGAGACAAGTCGGAAGAGAAAGCATGAGCGAAACAAGAACATGAAGACAGAAAAAAACACAGAAAAGAAGTAAAGATAAAGGCTGAAAAAAGTAAATAAATGTAGGAGGACGACAACTTTTGCATTTAATATAAGCAACTCTGAAGCTTTATACACATGGCTAAGCGAACAGAAATCAAAGGTCCATTCAAACATTTAAAGTAGTTAAAACTCAGCCTATGTACCTTGCTGAATCCGTTCCTCCGAGAGCAAAGGTTAAAGGAAAGGACCAGTATGGGAAAAAATTTCTATAGCTCACAAGTCTTAATGAAGTCCAATTGCAGTACCCTTTTTGTAGACAAAATAGATTAGTGTCTTCTTACTCAAACTTGTGCCTAGAGAACCTGGATGACATTTCTTGTCTTTTACTCACTTTAGCTGAAGTTACATTAGACTTTCATGTGTATAAACCCAGAACTTTCTTAACTGCAATGGTAATACTCACTATTGTTGGAGATGAGCCTAGATAATCTGTATTTTACATCTGTAATATAGAAGTAGTCATAAATTTTCAGTCAAATTGTGACAGAATTAAGAACTCTACAAAAACATAATTTTTATTGATTTTTTTTTTAATCGCATTTCTCACCCAGAAGTTCAGTATTGTACCCAGGAGCACTGACAGGAATACCTGGAGCAGTACCAACATCCCTAGGCTTACACATTTGTCACTGAGCATTGCCAAGGTAAGGTATATTCTTTATTATCTCCTTGCTCTTCTCCTGTTTACAAATGCTCTGGTAAGCTCTTCAGGAAGTTCCTGCTGCCTGCCTCCTCAGATAGCTCCCAGGACAGCAAAACACATAAGTTCAACTTTAAGCAGTATCAGGAGGGCAAAGGTACACACTGAGGTGCTCAGTAGAAACAGGACTTGAAACTGGAAGGATTTTGTGCAATCAAGAGATTTCCTGCCCTCCATCCAGTTTGTTGAATGCACAGTCTTGGAAATCAGCTAAGCAGTTTCAGCGTAATGTCAAGTTGTACTTTTTCCGGGGTTTGCCGCACGGGGACTTGTCTAGCAAGTGTGATCAATTATCTCTCCTGATATATCTCTTATTTTGCTAAATATCATGAACTACAATGCATCCACTCTGAGAAGATGGGTTTCCGCAGGGTGCAAAAGCACTGTAAAATGTTGGTTGTCATTTTTATTTGTTCCCCTAAGGGACAAGCTCTTTTTGGCTACTGGTAAAGCTTTTGAAGTTCCTCATTTCACAGCAGCACGTTTAAACCATGTATCCAGGCCACAGAGTAACTGCAGTCAGATACGGCCCTCCCAGCTGGAACACAAGCCTTACGGGGTGCTGGCCAAAAAATTCCTTGCTACCATCAAAGTACAAAGTAAGCAATTCCTGCTTCTTGTCGTTGTTTCCCCACGGGCAGAAACAGCCCAGGCAACCTGATGGATGGTTAGGTACCGCAGGTCTGATGCCCGAGAGTTGGTTAGTGGCAGTCATAGCCCTGGAGCCAAGACCAAATAAGGAATGGAGCAAAAGTACTGCCCTTTGCAGGTCACGTTTCTGTACTCTGATGTCTCTTTCAGGCCATGTTATTAAAGCCGTTTAGATATTTGCAAGTGGATCTTTATATATAGGAAGGAAACCCACTGATTTTATTATGAGCCCCTTGAACAGGTTTACTTAGTAGCAGGACAATAACGTACCTGAGAACTGATTAATTATGAAAATGCGTATTATGTTAGTTATGTCTGGTTTATTCCCTTACTTGCCATGTCAACATGACTCAATTATACATATTATATGCAATTATATAATTGACTCAATAATACAGAATTGCAAGTTACACCAAGTCAGCCTCTACCAATTAATATTCATCTTTTTAATTCATGCACGTAGTATGTGATGCATTTTAGGATTCTGAACCCAAATTTTCTCAGAAAATAAAAATAACGAACATTTAAAAGCAGGCAACTATCTTTTACTAAGACATTCATCATCTTAAGAAAATACACTTGATATGCTTTTAAAAATATACTTAACTCATTTTGAGGAAAATATTTCATCCAATTTATGTGCTCCTAACAGAGCTTAATTTGATTGTTCACATAGATCTGTGTAACTAAATGTTTTCTTTGCTTTGATTTCACAGTTCTCTTTTTCTGAAATATTGTGTATAATCATAAAATGTACTTGCCTGTTTATGGAAAAATGCCTCTAAACTTCTACTATTCATTTATAAGCTTTTGGCAGAAGTTGATGCAACTGTAGTATAAAGTGATTAATGGAAGGCAAATAAAGGAGTAATTAATCAAACCACATAAGAAAGTGAAAATAAAAAATGATGCGGAGATTGTCAAGGAAAGTCTAAACTTGTGTTTTGGCACCAGTAAATACAGACCACATAAAAAAGCTAAAAAGTTCATGAATGTACTCCAATTAATCTGTATGCATACTGCAATGCTCTTTAGTTTGGTTCATTTAAATCTGAAATTCCCTTCCCCGTTGATGTCAGCTAGTTAGCCAAGATGGTGCATTACTGTTATGATCACTGCAGCACATGTAATTTAGATTTATCTCTTTAGGGAGTCAGCTCCACCCCCTGCTAGCTAATATGTTCACCATGTTTAATGATGCAAAAAATTTCCCTGAGTACAGGTTATTTATCTTTATCAGGGACTGCTTTTGGCTGGCTGTCAGTTATCAGCCAGAATATTTGTTCCTAAATGGTTTGTACTCATCCATATTCCAGGGCAATTTTGAGGCCCATATTATCACTGATATTTGCAATAAAAGTGTTTCACTTCTTCAAATACGACTTAGTAATACTGATTTATGAGTCTGGACTGGCTATATTTCTGATGCAGTGATATGAACCCTGAAATATCTGTCATGGAAGTGAAATATCTATCCAAAATCTCAGAAACAAAACTCACTTGTAGGGGTCTTGAAGAAATATGAGGAATAAAGATATTTCTTTGAATACATTTTGGGGGGAATGAGTCAGAGGAGAGTTTTTTATACTGAAGATCCATAGAAAATAAAATAAAATTAGGAACAGACCAGTGAAAAGAAGACAGATGAAAATGAGAGGAAAAGGAAGAGTGAGAAGGAGACAGGTCTGGACAGAGAAGTAGGGAGACAGAAAAAAAAAGAAACAAGAAAGGAAAGAACTATTGCTGCACCAGATGAGTGAATATTTTCAGTTTATAAGAATGAAAATGATAGTTGTAAAAGTAGAGAACTTGAAAGGTCTGGCCTGTGCAGGAACATGAACAAGCACCCAGCCTAAAAGTGAAAGGCAAGTATCCCGAATGGAGAAGGGTTTCAAAACGTTGAATGCCGTCCTGCAGAGCAGACATGAGAGTTATGATACAGGTCAAAGAAGAGACCAGCAAGTTTGGCAAGTAAGAAATATTAAATAAGCATTAAATAAGTAAGTAAATTGCAAATTTTTGTACTTTCAACTAGGATGACAATAAGCATGGCAACAGTGTCAGATTTGATGTGTGCAGTATAATAGGCTGGATTTGCTTTTCAGGGCATGTGAACATCTGTGGCACAGAGATTCCCAAGCTCACAGCAACCAGACTTCTTCCAAATCTAGAAGCAACAAAGCCAGATATGCTCTCCCCAGGGTGGCATGCTGAGATAACATGGCTTTGCTGCTTCCCAGACCTGAGCTAATGCCTGAGCTATGCTGAAGAGCCGCATCAGTTTGTTTAGAGCATGTTCAGGTGTCTCTAATAAAAGACATGCTTCAGAGAGTAAGAAAAGCTAAATCCCCAGTTTAGATCCCTTGCCTGTTTGTATAAGGATACAATAATACGCAGAACTGTTATTCTTTCTTACTATCTATGCACCCACTTGGTAATTAGATGATTAGAGGCAGACCATAAGCGGCCATTCATAATTCAAACAATTTTGGTGTTTGAAGCTGGAACACGTATGGTTGCCTTCAACTCAGGAATGTGTTAATGTCAACTAATTTTTATTCTGAAACCTCCATCTAGCAGACAGGTCTTCCCTAGGGCCAGCACATCCGTACTGCGTTATGCACCCAATAGATTTTGCAGCCACCCAGCCTCAGAGGCCCTATCCTTTTTCTAGGCTTAAGCACATGCTGGACACTCTTCTGACTGCAATTTCATCAGTAAGGACAACTGTGGATCATGATCCCACGATATGTAGCCCTACCAGAAGTTACAGCCTCTTCAGGTCCGCTAGTTGAGTTGCTCATATGCTAGACTATCTTCCCCCTTAATCCTCCACATTTCTTTGTGACCTAGAGACTCGGGCTTATGTGAGGATAAGGATCTGTGTTCAAAATTTTTTCTTTGCGGTGTTCAAGTAGGAAGTGTCTGCTTTTTGAAAAAGGTGTTAATTATAATCTATCTTTGCTTAATACAACACAGAGTTAAAGGCAGGAAGACTGAAAATAAAGTGGCAAAGAGGTATAACAGAAGATTAAAACTCTTTACTGACTTCTGAAGAGGTAAGATATCTGGCCTATTTTAAAGACTGTATCAGATTTGGATAAATTTCCTGAATCTTTATGTTGAAAAGGAGAGTCTACTTTGTATACATGAAAAAACAATGGACATTCTTGCTTTTAATCTGCTTCAACGTTGAAGCTGTTATGGGTTAAAATACTTATACAAACTGTTTAATCACAAAAGAAAAAATACCACAAAACTGGGTAAAATAGCATTAATTTCTTTCAAAAGCCAATTAAATGTTTTCAGCCTCCATTATGTACAACTGGTAGTATCACAATGAGTAAAGTACATGTAGAATGGAACTACAGCATGCATACTTGAATTCCATTTCTGTTTAATTTAGATGATATATTTGTTTGATTCCTACCATGACATGTTCTTCCTGTTCTGAAGTTTTCCAGAAGCCTAGATTAATGACAAAATGATCTCCAGTATAAACTTCCACAATGATGACAACATATGCTGGTTTAGATAGAATATTATTACAGTGCCACTGGGATCCTCTGTAAGCTTGAAATAAACACATAGTACTCAAAAAAGAAATTAATTTGTGTGTTATTGCCAGTAATATTGCTGTAAATATGCCGGGACTTAACTAACTGACCATTTAATATTAATAGGGTGATATTAAATATCACAATATTCATGTGCTATGTTAAGTGTTTCAGATACTCTGTGCTGTTAGATAAATTCCCTATTAGACCTATCCTTGATAATGTGCATATTGTTTCTGAAAGCAATTTCTGAATTATTTAGAAAAGATATGGTTTTCTCCTGAGAAATAAAATGAAAATGAACTGCAGATTTTCTGCAAGTTCTTATTACCGTTTGGGCCAGGCCACATTATGACCGAATTATGGTGAAAACCCTTTGAATAAAGCAATTTCACAGGAAGCTGTTAACCTGCTAAAGCACCAAGAAATACAGATCAGACTGAAATGAGCTTTAGTTGTATGCTTCTTGATTCAACTATTTAGATAATGTGCTTTCATATAGATTAGCAACTAAACATGTGAAGGATAATAGCCTTTCTTGTACAGGTATAATGAGACATCGGTGCACTGGTACAGAATAGCAGTGAAGAAGAAGGAAGAAAGGAAATTCTGATGTCTGAAGTTCTCACATGACAGACACTTTTTGAAAGAATTTGACTATGGAAGTAACAAACATTTATGCCAGACATTTTCATACAACTGCAGAACATGAATCTGTCACCTGCTGAAAACTGGTTCAGGGCCATCAAGCCCAGAAGTGGAAATTCTACGGCTATTGAGAGAAAAAATGCACAATGTAAAGAGAGGGAGATATTTATGCACATGCCATCTCTTTTCTTAAGCAGAAAACAAGCAAATTTCAAAGTCATGTTTCTTCCCTCCTCTATCCTATTTTAAGTAAAATTAGTTCAGAAACTTTAGAGGGAGGATAAGATAATGAAAGCTTACTCTTCACTCTAAAGTTCTCCTAACATACCTCTGCTATAGTCACCAGCAACTGGTTTTAGAAGAATTTAGTTCACACTGGAGACCTATTTTCAGGCAGCAAAATATCTTCTCTAAGTACATTAGTGTATATAATGGTACTGATAATCTGATTTTATTTTCTTTGTATATTTGTTTTGCAGATTAAGCATATATTTTTCTACTGCCTTAACTCACTTTTATTATACTGCCATTGACCTGAAAATAATGTATAAGTGTTTCTGAATTGCTTAAGTTTTATCTTCTGTATTGGTATTTTTACATGTGGCATAGCAATCCAAAAGTATCATTAATGTAGGCCCTGGAACAAGGGAAAAATCAGGGGAAATTTGAGCTTGGACTTAAAATATCTCCAAAGAAAAGGACCTTTCTTGGAGATCCTTGTCAGGTGATGATACTATCAACCTTGTTACTATATGAATATTATTAGTAAAGCCAGTAAAAATAAAGCCTTTTCTGGTTTTCAAGATGCTTCAATTTTTCAAAATTAGTCCTCACTGAAAGTGAATGAAAAAAATCTGTTTTTAAAATTAAATACCAAGTGAGCCTTAGACATTTCCTTCCATTTATTTATCTTCAATGGATTTATTATTTTGCTCAGTTGCTCATTCTTTTTATCCTATAGCAATGGTAGAAGATCATTATATACCATTCAAGGCATGGCATAATGTAACACACAATATGTTGCACCGGGCACCCCTCTTGATTTGCTAAGCTATTTGCAATACGTGTGTAAATTGAGTATCCCACACAGGGGCCTACTTGTGAGCTATTCATTTAGATATTCTCCTTTCTGTAAAGTGAAATAACAGCTATGATGCACAATTCATTTGACCTAATTTAGTTGTTTACTTACTTAGCAATGTCATAAATCAAACCCTAGGAATTCCTGTTTCTTTCCACTAATCAGCATGAGCAATTTTGCACTGCTCTCGTTTGTGTGTCATAGGACACTTCAAATAATTTCTACCTTGGCTTTATTTTTTGTTTTGTATTATTAGAGTATTTGTAAAATCATTATAAGAACAACAGCTATGCTGATAGTTCAGATAGCGTACCTTTTATTTAGTTATTTGTTTTCTGTCTCCCATTTATATTTTAATAGAAAAGTTTAATGTTCAGCAGCTTGAGCAGAGAAAGGAAGATTAGCTTCTGTCTGCTAACTAAAGGTCTGGCTACTTTCAGTAGCCAGCGGAAATTATTCCAGGGATATTGAAAACACTGATCTTTTTTATTATTTGTTGCTGTTATCATCATTACAGGAAGCCAAGATGAGACCTGAACTCTGCTTGGACTCAGCATTGTAGAATAAAGGAGAGACCAAAAGACAAAGCTGGTAGTATTGCTGAATAGAGCAGACAGGAATTTCAGGTACCTCGGTCTCTAAGAAAGAAGGACCATCTTTTTCACTTGCATAAAGGATTTGAATTAATTTTTTTCTAATATATTTCATAAATACTTTAGCTGTTGGGGAGGGCTGGATATTGTTCTTCTTGTCTCAGTATAAGCATGACCAGGAAAGAAATAAGGGAAGAAACAGCAAATCTCTCTAGTAAATTGGAAGGATATATTGTAAGCCACTATTAGAAGTATGTCTTTTCTTTTAGGAAGAAAACACAGAGAGAAAAAGCTTATGAGTTATTTTTGCAAAATACGCTTACAAGCTTTGAGAGATACAAAACACCATAACAATATATTATAGGGGACAACCTGATACAGGAGATTGTCTTGATAGCTTACATAAAATTGAAAGCTCATGCTCTTAGGTTAAAAAATTGATGAAAGAATTTCTTCTGTGTAGTGATAAATAGAAATGTAAGTAAGCCTACCTGGCTTGCCTTCCAGGGCTGGGAACAGGAAATAAAGGTGGACCTTCGGTTGCTGTATCTGCAATTCTGAAACCACATACAAGTTACCTGTATATAAAGATGTATTACAAGATATGTAAGGTGACAAAATGGAGCAGATGAAAATGACATTTTATTCTTTTGTTTTGCCTTGGCTCTTGGCAGTTAGGTAATATACTTAGATTTACAGAACTGTTGTATACAAATGTGTACTAAACATTAACTATATCATGGATAAAGAGTGTGCATTTTTATGAAGTGCCCAGGAGTATAAAATATCTCTTTCTAGGACTGCTTGTGGGTGGTTTTATATTTGTATTATCCATTGTACTTTACATAATTTACTTTTTGATCTGATTATTCCACAGGTTTTTTCTGTGGCTTTTGTTGCTGGTTTTTACTCATTCTTACAAATACTGATCACTTACTTTCCACTCACTTGAGAAACATCAAGAAATTTCCTGTTTTACAGGACAGTTGTTGTGTCTTCTATTTTGAAAGAATAGTATGATTGCAATGCTTAGCAGGATTGGGGATCAAAGCCCAAAGCCACACCTACTCTGTACAAGGACCACCCATCAAAAAGTAGGATTTATATCCTATGGAAAATCTCAGTCATTTTTAGTCATTCTGAAATAAAATCAAAGCAAAAATGTATTCAGAACCCAAGGACATACTAGGAAGCAATGAGTGGTCCAAATAAGTCTCCGTTTATATAAAAAGCCAGTGTCTGATGCATTTGAACCTTAAATTCCCATAAGACGCTATGACAGCTCAGATAGGTAACGGTTATTACTGTCAACCAAAAAAAATAGTCTTTTCATTTTCTTTGAAGAAGATTACTGTGCAACAAATTTTTAAAACATTATATTAAAAAAAAAACCCACCAAACTTTTACTTCCAAATACCACTTATGTTTTAACAACAGAGAATTCAAGAATTTCTCTGTAAAACTATCATTCCTACTAGATAGAGAATACAATGAGAAAGGAAATAGAAGAGCACATGGAGGAAATAATCACTTCAGAGTTTTCAATACAAAACATGATCCTATTCAAAGTCTGTCAAGGTAAATGAGAATCTTTCCATACCTTCAGTAATCTTTGGTTCAGACTATATTGATACCCTCTGTATCATAGTAATCTCTTTTATTTCCTATTCATTTAGAAAACTTTGTATTACAATAATCCTTCATACACTGCAAATTTTTAGGTCTTCTATAGTGCTAAAATCTGACTTGAAGTATGAGATTGGATGGTAATAAGACAAAGAAGGAGCACTTCTGGATATAAGCAGGAATCTAAGTTCTGCTGGAGTTTTTAGCAAGTGTAACACTAACTCTGATAACCCTTACACTATTAAAATACTTCTATATGCACATAAATAAAAGCTGTGCTAAGAAATGCAAGTGTCAGATTTATTCCTTTTATGTATCACCAAAGTAATACAGAATACACAAACACTTAACTGAGTGAATTATGGGTCTTCGCTAAATAGAAATCTGCCGTCAGAGAGGTACAGCAATGACTGATTCCAGGTAAGTGTCTCTAAAATGAAACAAGAGCTATTTGATACAGATCACTCTGCTTCCCTCTTGTGCCTCTCACTGTAGCCAAACTACATAGCCATTTGAAGGAAAAACAAAGAGGAAGTCTGCTTTTCCTCCTGGGGCCCAGGTACAACACCATCGCTCTTGGATGTGCACATAGAACCTTCCTGTAACCCATGAACTAGATTCTGCTCATAACTCATGGCCCCCCTGCCCAGGAGTAATCAGTGCTTCATTCCTGCCTTGGTTCTAGCAATATTTGCACACAGGGAGCAGTGCAGTCTTATGTATCCCACCTTCACAACCAGGACACTGTCCAGAATCACGGCTTGCAAGTGGCAGCAAAATGATCCTGCTGCTTATTTTGACCGTATCAGAACTCCAAGAAGGGAAGGGCTATGGGGTGTCAAGAGTAGCAGCAGGCTTCCCTGCCCTCTGAGCATTACGTTGGGGATACCACATGGAAACCTAGGTCTGCTGCTACTTTCTGAAAAGCAAAGAGATGAGGTCTTCTATTTCAGATCTCCAGGCTTACAAGACCCTGCTTCTCTTCCTTTGCTTGCCACAGTGGGACAAGTGTTATCCCAACAAGGTCTAGTCTGCCATCCTTAACAAATGTACTTGGATTTTATTTGCACCAGTGTGAAGCTTTGAATCTCCTCTGCTGAAACATGTGGTTTGATCTTTCCTGTTCTTTTGTGAGCATTAACCATGGCCTAGAAATACTGCTCTAGAAGCCTTGTTAAATGTCTGCATCGAGGGATCTCTTGGGACTATGAAGTTCCCAGTCACACAACACTGTCTGAAGTATTTCACAGACATTACAGATGCTTAGTCACTAAATTTAACTCTCATCATTCACTAAATTTAGTTCTGACCACTCAAGTGTTTTGAGCAATAGGAGGTAGCAGCATTTTTTTTAACCTTATGTGTATTTTTCATATATTGCAGAAAGCTGACATCAACTGTAATATGAAGCTTATTCCTTCGTAGGCATAATCCCAGTGAAACCAGTTGGGAATTTTGACTGTTCAAGAAGAAAAGAAGGAGGCATGTTTGGAAGGAAATATATATATAATACGTGTAACTGGGCTCACGTTCTGAAGTAATACTCCCTGGTGTCTACTAACTTCACTCAATGGTGTCTTGTTAAGTGGCACTGTAACTTATTTCAGTCTTTCTTTCAGTAGAATTTTAAATCATTTATCATGTTTAAATACTTAGAGCAGCACGCCCTGTTTGGTACCATTATATCTTATTAGCAATTAGCATTCAAAAACATTTTCTCAGGGTTTTTTCCTTAATACACAAACACATATTTTTTCCCATAATTAAGCAGATCTATTAGTTTCACGTCGTGGGTAGGATGGAATTCTAAAAAACATTCATCTCTTTCAGAAGCAAATAGGAGTCTGAAGTGAAGAAGTGCTCAGTTAGATTGCTGTTGCTAGAAGGGTGGGGAAAAAGATGAGATGACAACAAGGCAGCCTAAATATACTGTACTGCGGGGCTGAGAAAGGGGTGGAAGGTTTTCAATCAATTCAAGCCTCAGCAAAGCGTGATCTCTCCTGTGACAAGTTGGGAAGACCTGGCTGTGTCTAACACAAATGTAACCATTCGAGGAGGTTTTGCAGAAGGTTGATTTCAGTCAAATGGTCAACTCAAAGCTGGATGCACCCTGCTGAAACTGGAAGACGAAGATGCTTGAGATGTTTGAAGGTGCAGAGCTGAATGTAGGGAGAGGAGAACTGGGAAGCCAGGTGTTTTCTTAGCTGAGTCAATGTCACTTCTCAGCATGCAGGGTGTTTAGTGCTGAGGGAAACAATCAATTTTTAGAAATAAAATAACATTGTCCTATTAATTCACATGGTTGGGTTGGTGGAGGTGGACAGGGTTGTGGTTTCCAAATTTGTTTCTATTTGGTTGAGAAATCAGTAGTACAGATCAGCCCTGCACCTGGACTTGTTTTGTTTACTTCCAAAGAGGGAACAGAAAGCCAAGAAAGCTTAACTCAATAAAAGCCAGTAACAGCAGGCATTTTCCTTCCTCAGGAAATCCCAGTTGCACAAACACAGCAAGATCTGTGTCCAAGAAGTCTTGCTTTCACTGTGCCTCAAAGTCATATTTCACCTCTTTCAGTAACTTTTCAGCATTTGGAGCATCCAGCTTGAAACCAATAAAGCAGCTCCATCTCGTGTAACCAGGGATATCTATCAGCTGACAACATCTATGTCTGAACTCCTCAGACGCAACAAATAGATACAAAGCAATAATAATAGCAATAACCACAGCCATAATAGTAATACAAAAATTTCCTGTATGTTTATCTAATAGTACAAGGAAGCTTGGTAGACTATAGATATTAGAATTTTTAACATACAAGAAAATCAAAATACAAACCCATACTTGGGCTTACTGCAGAAAACACTCAAAATCTGTAAGTCATTTAAGATCTTTGACTCGGTACAGTCGGATTTATACCAGATTTAATCTTTATTCACTGCTGAGGAACAACCCACAAAGAAATAGGGAGGGGTTAGCCTTCTGTAACTTCAGCACTTTCCTTCTGAGAAACCCTCTTACTTACCATTAACATCAGAGATGCTTTCATTTCTGGCTCTACGCTGAGCTGAGGAAGGCAAACATCTGCCTGCAGATTAATCAAAGTATTAACTTTTTTCTGCAGTGTAAATAGCAACAGTGAAAAAAAGTTTCTAGAACTACAGAGCTGGGCGGTCCCTGACTGGAAGGAACATGGAGATCTGCTGACTCCCCCAGAAGATAAAAACACTCTTTCAAGTTTCATCTAAAATGTTTATTGCTTTTCAAGTGAGAATTGCAATATTTTCTTCTTTCCTTAGTAGGCCACTCTTCCCAGTCAGTATGGTTGGACCATGGTATTTTCTCCTTAAATTCTAACTGTTGCCATCAACTAGACATCTTTCCTTTCTCTCCTGAATCTCATTCTCTTTCATTGGCATTTTCTCTCCCCCACTGCTTCCTTGGATCTTGGGTCTACTGCAGTTCTTCCTATAAACACCTAGCTGCAGAAATGCATATCCTGGTGCTACACGGAGAAAACACCTGATGGGAGCATCAAACCGACCTAGTATCTTCTAGACTGGAGAAAGCAAAGCTTCTCTCAGCTGAAATCACTAGTGCTGCCTCTACTGGCATTCCTCACGCTATGAAGAGCTTTTGTTTCTCTCCAGACAGCAGAGTTAATCCATGACAGGGGATACCATGGAGGGAGGCATTTTTATTTCTAGCCAACCTATCACTGAGAATCCTGGTTTTCCTCTTCTGAAAAGTTTTGTCATCTCTCAAATTGCAGCTGGAATTCCTCACATCAAGATCCAGTCTGGCCTGCTGATAGCTATGTGGTGGGATGATTTTGCGTACACTAAGCCTATACATTTGCTTTGCCAGCTACCGTTCTGCCTGGCATTAACTGCGGGTCTGATAAGACAAGGAAAGAAGGAGTGTGCATACAGTCAACCTGCATCAGGCTCAGCATGTGTTAAAGAAAGGGCTGTGATGGAAACTCTGACAACTCTAATCAGTCTACTGCTTCTCCAGACTTGCTCCTACACTTGCCTCCAGCCCTTCTGCTTCCTCTGAGGCTGTGCCAAGCATCAGATTTCATAGCACCAGTCTGTAGAGACCATGCTGTTCATCATCTATCTTGAACTCTTTGAACATCTATCTTGAGCATGGTGCCCGTAACTTCTTTGCTGTATGACTTTGAAACGGATCGTGTAGCGAATGATGACTCTCCATCTACTTTTGATCTGATTTAAAACATACTTCCTCCTTTGTTGTACTACTAAATTCTATCCCTGCATTTCTTCTTATTTTAAAGCTTTACCATGGAACTCCATATGGTGTATTAGATTAAAGCCATTACACATTACATTTTGTTGCACTGTTCTCCAACTCAACACATCAAACTGCACTGAGAAGAAGGTTGAGTATTCTAGAGAAGGAAAAACAAGGCAAAATCTTCTACCAACCATAGTTCCCATTGTCTGCAAATCTGGGAGAGAGGAAGTCACAGTCAACAGCCATAATGGTTAAAAAGACCTATGAGACAAAAATTCCCTAAATCAATTTATGTTGCATACAGCGGACCAAATTAATTCTTACTATAACTTCTCTTAATTCAGTTCAGAAGAATTTGATCCAATGTTATCTAAGCTCAAGGATATTTCCACAAGGATGGACTGCAACTTGGCAACATTTATTATGGAGCTCAAGAGATGGAATGAGAACAAAAAAAGACTCTCAGCTTTCCAAATGTGGATCATAGAAGCAATTGTATCATCAGTAATATGAATGGAGGAAAAAAGCTTATAAAATTGAATAAATAGAAAATCTTTCAACTTAGTGCTAAAGTCCTATAAGAGTGATTTCCCCAACAATTGGCAAGAACTAGAATAGTTTTAAGATAATCACAATCAATTCTTACAGTACAATAAAAATAGGTATAAGAGAAAAATCATTCAAAACCGAAACATAAGAGGACAAAAGGTCATAAATTGCAATAGAAGCCCATAGGGAATCTGAAAATGTATAGGGGTTGGGGGTTTAAAAAATTGCCTAGCTATTGAAGAAAAATATTGTATTAACAAATGGACAAATGAGAGTAGAGCTATCCCTCAGGGTCGTTTCATCACCACAATCATACGAAGAATCCAATGTACCTTTTTGAAAAGTAGTTGAAATACTGAACCTGCTAAAGCGGAGAACAAGCCTTTGTTAGCTACTTTTGAAGGTCATCAGTAGCTTTTAGTGTATAGGACATTTTTACAACAATTAGATCAAAACTCAGATTGAAAATGTTGGTGGATTTCATAAGTTAGAATGGCATTAATAGTTTACTCCTCCAGGGCACTGCCTGGGAACAGGGGGTTTATTCTAAAAAAATCTCTCTTCTTCTTGGAACACCACTGGAGCCACACACTAATTTTATGTGATAACAAATGATTGTTCATTTTAATTTTGAAAACTATTTGAAGAAAAATAATTTCATTCCAGTCACCTTATGTGCTGAAGATCTGAAGTCCCCCATTGCTTGTGTAACTCTTGAACAATCATGAGACTCCCAATAATTAAGACAGAAGTATGTATGGTGTCTCTAGCTTGACTGTACTTATACCATCTGTTACGCTAAATTTGCACACCAAGATACAAACCCAGAATTAAATGGTTATAACTGGAAAATTGAGATGGACCTTGACAAGCATGCCTTCAAACCGATGCAAGCATGTCCCATGTTTGAAAAAATCTTCATTTCATAAGACTCACAAGCTACATTTTATGGCATGACAAATACAAATATTGGGGATATCAAAACCCTCATCTCATTCTTCAGACTGTACCAGTAGGCAGAATTTAAAACAAAAAATCAGTTTGCCCAACTGGCCTGCCAAATTTTATTCCTCTTAATAGCGTGTGAGCAGGAAGGAAAGTAACTATTATTTCTCCACATGACACTAATTCCTTTTCCAACTGACAGGTTGAACAAAGGCTGCCCCTGTTTCATTTGGCCAAAAGGCTAGTTTTTGTTTAAGAATGTAATGGATGATTCATTAGTTTATAAAACAAGAAAAGAATGAAAAATGTCATATTGGTGAGATGCTGATGGAAATATTGCATCATACACAAACAGTACCTGAAACATTGTTTTCTGTCACATTAGCAGACAAGATTTTTTAACAAGTCTCTTGAAAGGAAGCCAAAGTCCTCTATTTACTTGTGATTATATATCCCCACTGAAAGTATTCATGTTACCATCTTGAAATTTCTGGAGTCCCCTCCCACAACATAAATACTTTTTAATCAACCTGGTGGAAAGTAGAACCTATGCTACAGACAGTGGATAACAAGTTAAAACAGTTTGATAGGTTCCCACGGCTAATGGACTAGTTTTGTTCAAAGTCAGGTAGAGTAAAACAAATTTCAAATTTAGGAATTACAGAAATTGGAAGTTCAGTATGTCCCTGAAGAAAACCTGAAAGGGCAAAATTCACCCCTGAGTCTGTGAGGCCTCTCTCTATCCTCTCACCATGGCTCAGAAGCAGATTTCAATCCTCAGCATCATCATCACATTACCACAAAACAGAAATAGACACTTGGAAAATGAATCATATGACAGAAGATTTTAGTGAACAGAAGCTGTGATAAAAAAGAAAGCATAGTGATAGCATACACATAGCGTATAGTCAGGAAATAAATTCTTAAGTGGTAAAATAAATAAATTAGTTATTTAATGGATTAAAGATGAGAGAGATTCAGCAAGATTAAGAAAATAAATGTGCACAACAAGCTTCCAAATGAAGTGACAGGAAAAGACATGTTCAGCTGCAAAACAGACAGCAAAACCATTTCCCAAATGAAGTGATAAAGGGTCTATTATGTCCAACATTAAACTATCCCACAAGAAAAGCACTAGCAAATACACAAAGAAGGATTAATCTTCACTGATAAAGAGAAGGGTGTGGTTTCCTAACTGGTGCGGTTGGGAACATTTCCTTTATTTCATTATATTTGTAGTTTTAAAAAATGATTTACTCCATTACATAAGCGTGAAGTTCAGCACTCTTAAACTTGCTGAAAAACATTTTCATTTCACAGTCCTAATACCATTTTTATTATTTTTTGCTATATTTTCATCCAAAGGACTAACACATATGCAGAGATACTGCATGTATTATCACACACCATAACACAAGGTAAAGAGAAATTCTTTTTTGTGATGCTTTGGTCCTTTCCTATTAATATAACATTACCTGGAGATAATGTGTACAAAGGTTTCTCTACATCCTATTATATCTCACTAACAGTAAAAAGAAATATGGTTGAGAATATTTGAGTAAAATCCCATATATCTGTCAGGCAAATTTGCTGACTTTCGTTTGTTATCATTGTTGGTAACAAAGATAGTTATTCTGTTCTTAATTTACCCTTAAAAAACAAAGCTTCTTTCTGCCTAACAATGTATCCAATGGTCAATTTCTTTGGATCATAGTACTTTTTGCCCAATTAATGCAATTATTTATGGTGATAAGTGACACAGGCTACAGTCTAATTGTAAGGCATGCTCCTTACTGTTCCGGTGTGTCTATTCTAGCTGGCAATTTTCTTTCAACTTTACTCTGCCTAAAACACATTGCAATTTTTCCAACAACACAGGAATTCTTAGAAAGCATCAGTAAAGGTTGCCCTAGCCTTTCCTGACACAATTCCTCTAGAAATGACCGTTCCTCACTACTAAAGATTTGAAATTTTCACTAAATTATTTTCTGATATTTTCAAAATTTAGAATTGTCTCTTTTTCTTTAGTCAAAATATCTTTTAGGCTATAAGTATATTAACAGACAAATGAAAAAAATCACACAAAAGATCTTGAACCTGGATAAATGAAGCATTTTGGCAGACTCAATCTGATATTTCTCCTTTATGGAATTTAAGTGCACTTTTACAAAATATTGAGTTTTCAGCTCTGATTGAGACAGTAACAATATTCAAAATCTTTCTACCCCTCTTCTAATTCAAGCTGCCAAGCTCGTATTTTTAAATAAATGAGTAGGTGTCCAGTCTCCCAGATTTTGTTTCAAGAATATTGGCCCAAATATTTTTTTAGCAACTGTCAAGCTTTTTGCATTGACAGGTTGAGAATTGTTCAGGAACATGGTATGCCATGCACATCTCCTAGAGTGTGCATCAAGGGTCCAGAAGCACAGTGGAAGGAAGACATCATCGCAGTCTACAGCTTCCTTACAAGGCGAGGAGGAGGAGAAGATGCTGATCTCTGGCCATGAATGACAGACCCCAAGGGAATGGCAAGAACATGTGCCAGGGGAGGTTTAGGTTGGGTATTAGGAAAAGGTTCTTCATTCAGAGGGTACTGGAGAACTAGAAAATAGTTCCCCACGGAGGCAGTCATAGCGCCAAGCCTGATAATATTCAAGCATTTGGACAACACTCTCAGACACACGGAGTCAATGTTGGGGTTGTCCTGTGCAGGGACAGGAATTGCACTCTATGATCTTTGTGGGTCCCTTCCAACTCAGGACGTTCTATGATTCTATGAAAATCACCCTATCTGTTGGCCTTATTAGCTGAATCTCCATGTCACGTGTACCCTGCCTCTGATTTCAGAGCAGACCAGGCCATGAATCTGTCTGCTTACCTTCCCCTTGCCATGAATCTGTCTGCTTACCTTCCCCTTGCCATATGGACTACTATTTGGTTGCACTATGTGGTATTAGCTGAACACCTGATAGCTGCCACTCGCTGTTGTCCTCCTCAAGACTACTTTATCAAACCTCCCACCTCGAGTGCAGGTCCCTACAAGGCCGCTTGGTAGATCCCTCATGAGACTGAGCTCTTTTGAACCCACAATCTCTGCCCTGGTCTTGAGGAACAAAATAGCAAGACAAATTTACAGTACAAATGTGCAAATTAAATCAGTGTTAACGGTGCATTTCTTCTCATGGTTTTCCATATACAGTCACTGTGATTCTTATCCAGGATATATGAAAACAGTGGAAAAAAGACGATCTTTAGAAAATACATTCTCTTTATTTTTTACCCCAAGTCTCATCAGGCCAGAAATCATCTGTTACCTAAGAAGGCTTTCAAAAAAACCTGGCTTAGAGTGGAACTGCTTTTTGAAGGGAAAATCAATGGGTTGCTTTATTTTTTTAAGTGTTCTAATTCTACTGTTCACAGTGTAAATAGTGTCTGTAGGTAAAGAAAAAAAATCCTTCCTCTTCCTCTTACCTCCCTCAACCAGCTGCTTTCTCCCTTTTGAATACCTTCAGCCTGAATTGTGGAGACTTCAAAGACTTCAAAGGCAGCAGATACTGCTGCTGGGGATGACATTGAAAATGCTGGATTTAGCAGAGAATGCAAAGATCATGGATTGTGGAGCATCTTCATTTGTTTTAAAAGACTGGTGGTTTCATTCATTTCAAATGAATTAAAACGGATATCCAAAACAAGCTAACAAACAAAAAGAAAAACAGAGGGAAAATCACAGAAAGAAAAAGGAATTCATGTGCAGCAAGCAAGTCAAATTTTCTGCTGTATTCAGCACATGCTGCAGAGACAGGACATTAGTTATGGCTCTCTCCATGTTTACCTCAAGCCAAGCAGGAAGCGCAGCGTCAGCCAGCAACTATTTCTTGGGTGCCTCTGCAGCGTGCATCATATTCAAGCTGATTTCTAAACCTTGGTCCTGTTGCTGTCATAGGCTGTGGAGCAAGAAAAGAGAAGCCAGCAGTGTCCCAGACGGGACTGGAGGGTCCCGGTGATGGAGAAATCAGACGCAAAGCTATCATGTGCACAGGGATCTCTTCTGTGTTGTTAGCAAGGGGCTAGAGGGATGTGGGAGGTGAGCTGCTGGGACGGGAGTCATAGGCAAGCTGAGAGATTAAGCAACGAGGAAACCTATTTTATTTCTGGGGTGGATTCACGCCAAACCCTTGGAGAAAATCCTGTGAAAGAAGCTAAGCAGGTCTCTGCTTCTCATGTGTCAGAGAAATTGTCCCTTTCTAGCTGGTTCCTGGTCATCTGTAGTGATCTTAGAATCAAGTCCATTCTCTGATTTTAAATCTGCTGCAGAAGTCAGAAACCTGGTTAATGAAGCACGCAATTTCTACTGTTCATTAGGATTTAATGGTGAAAAAATCAAAATATTCATAAAATACTAATGTTTTATTTACATGGATACCTGAAAGTCTAGTAGAGCTTCCTGAAAAAATCATCAGGGTTGGATATCACGTGAATTTTATTTAAGATGTTATGCTTTTATGTACAGTATCATAGCTTTTTAACTAGTGCATATCAGCTGTAATGGGCAGGCAATGCAATTAGTGCATAGGAGCTCCACATTTTTTATTACAGAGGATCCTGTATTTTCAATTTTGGGATTAAACAATTAAAAAAATCACCGTGAAAAGGTTTGAGTAAGAGCCCTTCAAAATGAAAAATTATTTTGTTAGCTGGTTCTGGATGAACTACTCTGGTAAAAAGAATATTGTTTAATTTTCATTTTGAATTAAAGACTTGGAAAGCTGAGTAATACACAAACTAATGCTGAGCTGAACTGTGCTTCTGCTCCTCTGAGAACCATAAAAATGTATTAAAACAGGAATTATTTTGTACACTGTGCTGTACTTCAATGTTTAATTCTCAGCAGGCTATAAAATCACTTCTAGGATAATGAAATTACAAAAGAATTTTAATTTTATTTTCAATCCCTTATCGTTACAAATTAAGAAGAGAAGATGGTTGGAAGATGACTGGTGATATTTCTACTCTCCATCTTCTGACTGGTCAGGCTTTTTGACTGAAATACCTACAAAAATATTTGCAGATAATTTAAATGAGATGTAGTTCAGAGAATCCTGAAATATACAGCTGGCTACACCAGTTTATGCATTATGAAAAAGTTGTTAGAAAGAGTTCCAAGTAGAAACAGCATTAATAGGTAAAAAAAAAAATAGGTAACAAAGCCCAAGTCAAAACAATAATAATAAATATCAGTATAGTATGGGTTTAAGGTAAAGGCTTATTTTAACAAAAGGACAAAACAAAAGTATATACTCTGAGTGTCAGATCAATAAAAAAATGAATGTTTCTGACAACAACACTTCGGTGCTATTTCAAAGAAAAAAAAACCAAACAAAAAACAAAATTTTTCCCTGTGATTTATAAAATATTCAAGAGTGACTTTTCTTTCTCCTGGGCCAGATTCCGTAGTTGTTGTTCAAGCCAAATTCTCACTAGAACCAATAGATATATTTTAGGTTTAGCTTTCTTTCTGACAGCAGTGCAGTGGCAGGCATTATAGGACTGAAGTAAAAATTATTGGCCTATTACAAAACAGAAATTAACATAGTTCTTCTTTTATGAAAAAGAGATACAGGACAGGATCTACAAAACATTCCAAATTCTCCCACTTTTAAAATGCTGGTTTGAGCTAAAGTTAAAGGCTAAGGTACCTGACCATCTGTAAAGCCTCAATAAATTAAAGGTATCTTCTCAAAAGTCAAGGAAATAATGTCTCTGAGAGTAGATTTCCGTAGGAGTAACTATGGCAGTAAGTAACTAAATTTTGTTCAAGTCCAAATGTCTAGATATTAAAAAAACCCACCAAACTGTAAAAATTCCCCAGACAACTGCTTAAGTAGTTTCCCACATGTGATTCACCATGCACTTAGATCAAGCACACCTTGCTTGGGCTGACATTCAATGCAAAGCACAACAGAGCAGGTCAGTTCATTTAACAGGGAAAGACCTTTAATTACCAAGCTTCAGGCAAGCAAGAGACAGCACCAGTCCACATCCTTGTGAAGGTAGGCACTCTCGCTGGCAGGAATGGGCCAGGTAAGGTGAATGAGAGCAGACCAGCTTAACCTGTCTCTTCCAGCAACCCTCGGAACTGGCCGTGCAATGGCTGGGCTCCTGGGAAGAACACCCCGTGTGGATGACCATCATACTGAGCTCTGATTTTCATCTTCTTTAAGTAATCATCCCTGTGTTTTGAAGTAGCTCAAGACCTGCTTCATAAGCTGCGTCATAACATTTGAGAAGGACCACAACCAGAGGTCTCAACCTCTTCTAGTTACTGGACCATGTCTACGTAAATCAATTTATGCATCACGGTTCCCCCATTACCCAGTAAATAGACTTCGAGATTCACAAGTTTTGGTCCCCAACCCAGCTGCAATATGTGTATCTTATCCAATGATGCATAAGAGGGTGTATAAAGACAGAGGCTGCATGAGAATAGAGAAGAAGAGAAATGAAACAATGTGCTTGAATTTGTAGAGCTGGACACAGTCCAAGCTTGGGGCTGAACTTTCTCACAACCCTAGTCAATGCTTCAGGTCGTGTCTCCTTTAGAAAATAAAGGAACTAAATCAGAGACACAGAGAGAAGGGAGACAAGGGAAAATATAATGGAAATGTGTCTTGGTTGTTCACTTCAGGAATACAGCTACATTACTCGATTTTGCAGTGATTTATACGGGTTTAGCAGATGTCTGCTCTAAGCTCTCATGGGTCATGTGTGCCAATCTGTTCCCAAATAATCTGTGAAGATAAGTCACAAGCAGACTTCCAGCAGGGGACTTGAGATGTATTTCATTTCTTGTGTAATACTGCAGCACTCTGTGTTTAACAGATTTCTTCCCTTATTTTATTTAGTTTAGTGCAACTTGTTAGCCTAACACAGTTAAATTTATGAGTCACATTTATTTGTGCCTCTCAAATAGCTCCATTGTGATATATGTGATGAATACCAAAAGAGAAGTGATTCCAGAAGCTGCTCAGGCGTCTGTGTATCTGTGCCAAGTTCTACATTATATTTATCTCTCAACTATCACCCAGACACAGGCTCGGTTCACATGAAACACTTTTTCTTTTAATTTCATCCATAAAATACAAATTAAAAATAGCCTTTGCCTTTCTGTCACCTCTCTCTACCAGCGCTTCTTCTCTTCCTTTTTCTTTCTTTGCTTTATTCATCCCAATGTAGCCAATATTTATCAAATTTAAACTGAAAAATCCCACCTTCAGGAGTAACTGACTGTCTTTTTCTCCCCCTGTTATCAAGCTCAGCTCAGGTGATACCATTATGTCTTACAGGGTGCAGCCCCATTATTAACTGTAAAGAGCAATGGCAAGGTGAATAAGAAATGGAAGTGATTCTCAAAAAATTAGGTCAGTGATGAGTAAAATCTGGTTAACATCCACTATTAACTTGCACAGTCTGACTTTTCAACTTCCATTCAAAACTATGACCACTAACAGTATCCTTGACTGAGCCTTCAAGTTATAGCCCCTTTGTCGTTTCCTTACGCCAAAAAAAGCCAGATCCTTCACAGAAAGATTCATGAGCTTGTTTAGTTTCATTTCAAAGCTAGCAGACTTCTCAAAATATCTATATGGCTTCCCCTAAGAAGAGAAAACCCACTGGAAGATCTAAAAACTGACAAAGAAAGATGAAAGTTGTTGACAGGTTTGTAGTTCACAACTAACTTGTATTAGTCTAGAAAAAGTCAGGGGTCGGGTAATTTTTTAAAATCATTAGATACAGGATGGGTCCAATGTCGAGCTTTTTTTCTTTGATCCTTTGGCAATGTCAAGCAGCAGTCCACATCTCTGTCAAAGAGCTTCTCATCCTCATATCAGTTCTGGTATAAATGAGTGTCCAGCCTGACTGATACAAAAGGTGCAATAAGACATATACTACGATCATGAGACTAGAAAAAAGGTAGCTGGTGTGATTTAGGTATTAGAATTAGGATTTCAGAAGGAATTTTCTGCAAATGTCATGCTGAAAGCTAAGTGTCCAGCAATCTACTGTGGTACAAGGATTTTTATGACCATTTGCATAGGCTGGCACGTATAAGTGAGTTCCCAAACCCATACTTACATTGGGCTTTAATCACCCACTACTTGAGCCAGAATTTACAGACTTAGAATATGAACATTCTTCTCATTTTTTTGGTGCTTTGGTAGGGGGGTTAGGACCTGACATTTCTACAGTTGTGAGCATGTGAATCATCAGTCCTTTAAAAATACGTTGTTTGCATTTCAGATCTGAAGTTTCATAACATTACGAATAGTTAATATTCAGTATATAATTTTACACTCTTGGTAAAATTCATAAACTTTAAGTTGGAAAGCCACCATAAAAATACTATTTTGTTTCACTTTCAACAGAACATAGCCACAGAAACCTCTCAGTAATTTCCGTTAGAACTATGACATATGTTTCAGAGGGACATTCAATCCTAAAATAAAAGATCGACGTGATGGAGAATAAATCACATTCCTATGTAAGTTATACCTATGTTTAACTACCTTCAGTGTTAAAAATGAGTTCTCTGTTTCAAATCTAAATTTGTCTTTTGTCAGCTTCCCACTGCTGACTCTAATTATGTTTTTTAATGCTAGGTTAAAGAACTGGCTATGACAAATCTATTTCTCAGGTAGGTACTCTCAGACCATGATCAAGCCATCCCTTAGCTTTCTCTTCAATAAAATAAATTTCTCAGTACAAAATATATTTTCCAAACCCAAAATCTTTCATTTAATTTTTTTAAATGCATCCCACTTTTTCAGATTATTTTTTAAACTGAAGCACCAGAAATGATCATGGTTTTTTAAATTATAGTCTCATTAGTAGTATACAGAAGATAAAAGCACCTACTACTTCTCAGGGAATTTGTGGATGTCCCCTCCCTGGAAGAGTTCTAGGCCAGGCTGGATGTGGCCTTGAGCAGCTTGATCAAGGCTGGGATGGATGGTGTCCCTGCCCATCTCAAGGGGTATGGAACTAGATGATCTTTAAGGCCCCTTCCTACCCAAACCATTCTATGATTCTACTATTCTTGATTGATATTCCTGTCCTTGTATATCTAATACTTCTGTTACCCATCATACAGAGAGCAAAGATGCAACTGCTTGTATACGTGTCCTCCAGACATTTTGCAGTGTCACTACATTCCTGGGCACCATCTCTTATCCTGGAATATGGACCATCAACATTTAGCGCTCTAGTTCATTAGGAGTTTTCATTTCAGATTACTAGTAGAAAAAAATATATCTGCCATGGAATCTATTTTTTTCCTTGGAAAAAGTTCATTTTTTCATAGACTTCTTTTTTCTGTTAAGAAATTTAAATTATTACTTAATTCAGTATAATTTACTTGCCTTCATTTCATATCAAAATAATAAAATCATATCCTCCTTATGATGTATTACCTTGTAATGTAGCTTATGCCCTAATTGTATAAGCCAGGCTCATGAGGTATTGCACCCTACCATAGTGCTCTATCTACCAAATTGTCAGGTAGCACTCAAATCCTCCATTGTTGGAAGGATTCCTTGTTTTCTACCAGTTTTTTTGTCATGTCTCATTTAAAACCTGTTTATCTCCCGTATTAATTTTATGGCAGATTAGGACTAGTTATACTTGTTCATGCGAATGATGCATTCAGTCTACTACCTTACAGAGGTCAATTATTCTACATTACAGGTTTGTTCGACAGAATCTGTTTTCTACAAAATGTATGCTGATTGATGTTAACTATATAACTGTTCCTTAACTTATGATAGATCGTATCCCATATCAGTTTTACCAAGACTGTATCAGAATTGATTTCAGAGGAACAGGATACAATTTCTCAGCCCATTCTTTCAAAGTCTCAACACACCTTCTAAGAAAGATATTCATAGCATTACAGGATTTGTTAAGAAGTAAAATCAATGTTTATGGGAGCTCCTTGACCAATTTCTTCCTGAATTAGAAACTTTTCCTATGTGAAATTATCAATTGTGCTGAATGTGATTATTTTAAAGGTAATTATTACTAAGGCCTTTACAACCTTTCATGAGTATGTCTTGTTTAGTGAGATCTGAAGTTCAGTGGAACCAGAGAGAGCAGTTGCAATGGTGTTAGATGCTAGTGGTGTTAGATGCTAGTTTGCAGTTGACACAGAATATTAATCTCAGTGAGATTGTTTTATGGTATTTCTTTTTTCCTGGTGGATAGATAAGCAAATGGCAGACAAATGTATCTGGAGGAGGTGAATAACTGTGCTGCTGGATATGGTCCCTGGCACTGCACCACTCCTGACAATCTCCATAAGCAACTGAATATATAAGAGGAAGGGTAAGAGACCACCTGCTTTGTGTATAAAATCCAAGGGCAAGCTGCTTGAATAGTGTACTATCCAGAAAGGTTATATTTTTGATATATCCATAAAACCCTCTTCTCTCACTGCTGCTGCTCCTGCTGAGGAAAATGTCAGCTACTACAGTGAGGCAGGAGGTTTTTCCTTCTATCTCTTGACCCACCTTGTAGCCTCCTCCCAGTTCTTCATTTTAATTAGGTTACCTTATCCTTTTACAATTTTGCCTATGTGTCTGGGAAGCTTCGAACCAGAGTTAATGAAATAAAATAATTTCTGGCAAAGTTGATAAACAAATTTACTTTTTTATCCATTTTGTACTTTGTTAAAATTAGTTTTCCAAAAAAAAAAAACACAGAAAAAATCTTTCATTCTTGAAATTAAAATAAAACAGAGGGTTTGACAATTTTTTCTTTGCTTCTTGCCACCATTATGGCAGAAATTCAGTTCTCTCTTTACAGTGGCAAAATGAAAATTTAGGTCATACCAAGTAAGTCCTTATTGAAATGGGAAGGACAAAGTCTTTGTGAGCCAAAGAAGATAAAAAAAGCTTTTGGCAAAAACTATCATCTCCCCAAGCAACAATGCATTTTTTAGGATGACAAGACCACAAAAAATTTTGACTACTACCATGATATTGATCTTTCCAAAGGCCTATGGCTTTTGCCAGCTGTTCCTTTCACTACTAAACTTGGTTCTAGTCTCTTGAGTTCACTAAGTTCCACTCTTATTTGCACTCGTCAGTGCAGACAGAAGGGAGATGTTTGTGTCATCTATACTAGATTTGAGATCAGGATCATCTGTATTCTCATTAGGGTACTTAACCTGCACTTGAGTTTGGGAGGTGCCACGATACACTCAGTGAGGGCCCTCATGTGAGAGTCCTGTGGTCATACCCTTGATCCAACTCACACTGCTCCTCTGTTCCTTTGTAGGTAAATCTGAAGCAGTGTCAAAATGAAAGGCTCAAAGTCTATTGCTGAATCCATGCAATACCAGAAGAGATATTTCACTTCTGTCAGCGGACACAACAACAAATACCCATCAATATAAGGAGGATTTTTAGTGACTCATATCTGGCTCCAATACCCAGATCAGTACATTAATTTCAGAAAGGCTAGAAAACATCTTAAAGAGAAAACAAAGGGAAGGTACTGAGTGGTAAATGTTCAGCACAGTACGTGGTAATTGACTTAGACATGCAGTTCCCATTATTGTTAATAGGAATCAGATGGCTAAATCCCTGTGCTACAAACTTACTTTAAATAGATATCTGCATGAATGCCAAGCACAAAACACCAAGGTAGTGTAAACTACCAATGAGGAAGATAGGAACACTGAAGACATTTACTGAAGGCATCAAGAAAGGTTATGGAAGGACTTAGGAAACTGGGGCAAAATTGTATAGGAGATCATTTACTGGAAGTAGTTTTCACACAATTTGGATAAGGTTTTAGAGAAAAAAGTGTGCACTGACTGAGAACACAAGTCTTCAAAGGCAGGGGAACAGCTGTGTTTCTCTGGAAGATGCAAGGAGAATAAGGGCAGGCTATAACAGTGCCACACAGGAGTACACAACCTTGATTTGCTTCCTAGGAAACACCACAAACACATTTAGTGGCAAGATAGAAAATTACTTGGCTGTATCTGCTGAGTTTACAACGGATTCACAGGCCTGGCTTACTGGCCTGAACTCCTTCAGAAGACAGGGACAGCAGAAGAGCTACTCCCTGTAGAAACATGTTGCAAATATGTATTGGGCAAGAGTCAGGAGGAAGGCCAAAAAGACAGATATCATGGTGGGAGTTTGTTACAGACCACCCAACCAGGATGAAGAAGCAGACACATTATTCTTTAAGCAGCTGGGAAAAACATCGCGATCGCTAGCCCTTGTCTTCTTAGGGGACTTCCATCTACCAAATGTCTGCTGGAAATGGAATACAGCAGAGAGGAAACAGGAAAGGATGTTTCTGGAGTATGTGGAGGATAACTTCCTGACACAGCTTGTGAGTGAGCCAATTAGGGAAGGCATCCTGCTGGACCTGTTGTTTTTGAACAGAGAACTTGTGGGTGATGTGATGGTTGAAGGTCATCTTGGGCATAGTGGTCATGAAATGACAGAGTTTTGAAGAAATGAAGAGGGTGTTCAGCAGAATTGCCACCTTGGATTTCCAGAGGGCAAACTTTGGCCGGTTTAGGAGGCTGGTTGAGTCCCACGGGAGGCAGTCCTGAATGGCAAAGGAGTCCAGGAACTCTGGACATTCTTCAGAGAGGAAGTCTTAAGGGCACAAGAGCAGATTGCATGTGCTGGAAGACAAGATGGCTGAGAAGACCAGCCTGGCTTAATAAAGAGCTCTAGCTGGAACCCAGGAAAAAAGCAGATTTTATGGACTGAGGAAGAAGAGGCGGGCAACTCGGGAGGACTACAAAGATATTATGAGATTATGCAGGTATAAAATTAGAAGGGTAAAAGCCGAATTAGGAATTAATCTGCCTACTGAGGTAAAGGACAATAAAAAATGGTTCTATAAATATATCAACAGCAAAAGGAGGGCTAGGGAGTATCTCCAACCTTTATTGGATGCAAGAGGGGAAACTTGGTGACAAAGGATGAGGAAAAGGTTGAGGTACTTCACCTTAGTCTTTAACAGTAAGACCATTTGTTCTCCAGCTACCCAGCTCCCTGAGCTGGAAGACTTGGGCAGGGAGCAGAATGGAGCCCACATAATCCAAGACAAAATGATTAATGGCCTGCAGCAGCACTTAGGCACACTTAAGTCCTATAGGGCTGGATGAGATCCACCCAAGAATACTGAAGGAACAAATGCAAGTGCTTACCAAGCCACTTTCAATCATTTATCAGCAGTCCTGGCTAACTGGGGAGTTCCCAGTTGACTGGAGATGAGCAAATGTGGTCCCCATCTACAAGAAGGGCCAGAAGAACGATATGGGGAACTACAGGCCTGCCAGCCTGACCTCGGTGCTGGGGAAGGTTATGGATCAGATCATCTTGAGTGTCATCACACAGCCCTTACAGGAATAACCAGGTGATCAAGCCCAGTTAGCACAGGTTTAGGAAAGGCAAGTCCTGCCTGATTAACCTAATCTCCTTCTATGATCTGGTGACCTGCTTAGTGGATGAGGGAAAGCTGTGGATGTTGTGTAGACTTTAATAAAGAGTTTGACACTGTTTCCCATGACACTCTCCTGGAAAACCTGACTGCTTATGACTTAGACAGGTGTACACTTCATTGGATAAAAAACTTGCTGGATGGCTGAGCCCAAAGAGTTGTGGTGAAAGGAGTTAAATCCAGATGGCAGCCATTCACTGGGGTTTCCCAGAGCTCAGTGTTGGGGCCAGTTCTGTTTAATATCTGTATCAATAATCTGGATGAGGGGATGCAGCCTCAGTAAGTTTGCAGATGACACCAAGTTTACCAGGAGTGTTGATCTGCCTGAGGGAAGGAAGGCTCTACAGAAGGATCTGAACAGGCTTGGTTGATGGGATGGACCAGCTGTAAGGGATTCAAAAAAGTTGTGTTCAGTCCTGCACTTTGGCCACAACAACCCCATGCAGCAATACAGGCTTGGGGACGAACAGCTGGAAAGCTGCCTGGAGGAAAAGGACCTGGGAGTGTTCAGCCAGCTGAATATGAGCCAGCAATGTGCCCAGATGGCCAAGAAGGCTGATAGTATCCTGGTAAGTATCAGAAATAGAGTGGCCATCAGGATTAGGGTAGTAATTGTCCCGCTGTACTCAGCACTGGTGAGGCCATACTTTGAATACTGTATTCAGTTTTGGGCCCCTCGCTACAAGAAAGATATAGAGCTGCTGGAGCGTGTGCAAAGCAGAACAACAAACCTGGTGAAGGATCTGGAGCACAAGTCTTAGGAGGAGTGGCTGAGGGAACTTAGGCTGTTTAGTCTGTAGAAAAGGAGGCTGAAGAAGAGACTTTATCGGTCTCTACAACTACCCGAAAGGAGGTTGTACTGAGGCAGGTGTTGGTCTGTTCTCCCAAATAAAAAGCGATAGGACAAGAAGAAATTACTTCAAGTTGTGCCAGAGGAAGTTTAGATTGGATATTAGGAAAAATTTCTTTACTGAAAGAGTGGTGAAGCATTGGAACAGGCTGCCCAGGGAGGTGGTTGAGTCACCATCCATGGAGATACTTACAGTACATGTAGATGAGACACTTAGGGACATGGTTTAGTGGTGGAGTTGGCAATGTTGCGTTAAGGGTTGGACTTGATGATCTCAAAGGTCTTTTCCAACCTAAGCAATTCTGTGATTCTGTGATATACCTTTTTCAAATTTCAGAATGCAAAAGTGACATTCAGAAAAAACACCTGAAATTAACTGAATTTTTAAAAAAGCCATTATGTGTTAGTCTTATTCCTTATAGATAAATACAAAAATAAAGAAGATAAAAAGATAGACCTATATTATGTTCATTAGGTTCAGCTCTGCTGAAATGAGGGACAGCAAATCTACAGGCTGGAGTTCTGTTAATGCTGTTGATTAGTTGTTACATACAATTATTAATTAGATTATTTTGTATTAATTTTGATGGAATAATTAAGCCCAGGATGTCAAAGGTGTTTGTTCTACCAGACAACATCAAATAGTGAAACAAGGTGCGGGATCTGAAGAATAAGGACTATTCAGTTGCCATGACAAAGTGAGAAACAAGTGCCAAAGTCTGGACATTTATTGACTAAGATACACAAAGGAAAAGAATCAAAACAAAATAAAGAGTCTCCTGAAACTGAAATAGAGTTTCTGCATGAAGAAAAAAGAATAATCATACTGTATCAAAGTTCTTATTTTGGAGTCAGGATTTTGGATACACTCTCAGATTCTGTCAAATATCTGTCTGCATCGGGATGAAAGAGTTAGTTCTGTTGTTCAGGTATGAGCTCTGAATGATATTTTCTTTCTCTGTCTTTGAAAAAACAGGCGGATATGGTTACAAAAGGGAAGAAAGATACATAAAGGTGGAGGAAATATAGCTTTTATTGATGTTCTCTGGCTCCATGGCAGCTGTCGAGTTGCAAACAGGTCATTCTGGGCTAACAATGACAGTCACGATGCTCTTACTCTGACCTTTTCCTTGCTGTTATCATCTGCGTAGTCTGACCAGGATAGTGTCTTAGCACAGGCGGACTCATTCGGGCCATTTTTTCTTGCCTTTGGTATGCCACAAAATGGGAGAGTGATTATTGTCCCTCTTAGACATCGTAGTGTCGGCATAGGGCAAAGCCCTCTGTCACATTCAGCAGCCATCCTGCTCCTCCTCTACATGGGCTTGTGCTCAGTCAGGAAAGCAGGCCACAGCTCCAGTGATAAGACCAAGCATGTAACCATGTGTGAACACCGATGCTGTCTTCACACCTGTAGATTAAACAGGGTGTTGACAAATGACATGACACGGTGCAAGTCCATTCTCCTTGTCCCCCCAAAAAGAGGTGAGCAGCTCTGTGTTACCCATTAGGGGCAGCCCCAGGTCTGTGTTATCCCTTCACTATATCCAGAAATTGTCCAGGAGAGCGTGAGCTGGCTCTGTCCAGAAACACCCCTGCCACATAACTGCTGCTGATGTGCATGCCCCAGGCTGTTCTTGGTCTGGTTCAGTGTAGTAGCATAGGCAAAGCCAAAGAGATTGATCCAGGGATCTGATTTGGAGAGTTGCAGACTAAATGCCACGTGTTGGTTGAGAGCTGTGAGACTGTGGGGCAGACCTCCAGACCCTATCTATAGTCCTTTGAGTAACTTATGCACCACTGCCAGAGGATTTAAACAGAGAATTATTTTGAAACCACCCTGAACTCAGCACTATAGTAAACTACCTGTATAGCGTAGCTGTACCTTTGAGAACAGATATCCAAACACCCGTACGATCAAGATCCATAAAGGAATTCAGGGTCATGAAACTGAGCCATGGTTTTTGATGAAGCTGTTTGACTCATTCTTTCCAACACATTTGAATTGTGCCCTCCCAAGAGCACACAGAACCAGATCAGAGTATTTCCTTCTCTACCTCATTTTCTGACTCCAATAACCCCACCTTAATTTCACCATTATGGTCTGGTTTCCAGTGGAAAATACTCCCTACCCCAGCCTGGCCTCTGCTCTGGAGGCCAGGACACTCTCAAGAGTGCAGGACAAACAGTTTTAAACCTCAGAACCTTGAATTCAGATGTCACACTTGCTGGGCAGGTGCTGTAACCACAGGATGCTGCATAGAAGGTACACAGCTCTTCCTCTAAGTGGGTCTCTAAGAAGAGGAAAGGAGCTAGTAAACCACCTGCACAGGGATGAGTTAGTCCCACAGATCAGAAAGATGCTTTTATTTGCAAATTATTTGCAAATTATTTGCAAATTATTTGCAAATTATTTGCAAATCCTAGATTTACACAAGTGCCCAGTTCTGGGATGTGAGTAATTTTTTGATAAAAGTGAGATTTTCTTTCTGAATGTTTGCTTCTGAATAACCTTGGCTTTCTACCAGTCACTTTGTCCCACTTTCTCCATTCATTGCTCAGGGCCATGGGTGCTTACTTGGGCTCCATGCAGTTCCTAACCCTGCAAGGTCCATGCATCTTTGTGTAACTGGGTCTGATTATCCTTGCTTCCATTTCCCTCTCAACTGAACAGCAAAAGCCATATAACAGGCCAGTGAGTTTGGTCTTTTCAAGTCAGTCGGAAATGAGTTGCCCTCAGAAACCATTCCTCCCTTTTGTCCTCTCATCAGGATTTTGCCATTATCCTTTTTCATTCCTAACTGTGGCTATTTCGAACTCGAGCCTTTTGTACTGATATGTCACTGCCACAGAAGTGGGCAGATTTGATTATCTTTCTGATCCTTGTGAGTAATCTCATTTCAAACTTTGACCTCCCACAGGCACCTTCTCCTTTTGACATCAAAGCCAGCTCTTTATCATGGAAGTAGCTTAGCTTTATGGCAAAATTATCGATTGCTGATGACTTATATGCTTTCCCTGCTCTGCTCTATCAAAAGCTGATCCTCTCTTTTGTTGCTTCTTTTGAAAATTAGGTTGAATTTGTTACTGTCTCAAGCAGCTGGGTCTATGCTGGCTCGTAACTTCTCAGGAATTGTCTCCATCTCTCTTGTTTTTGCATTGCCCACTTCATTTCCTTACCCTCTGCACCATTATTGCTCAGTTCCTCAAAGGCAGGCTGATACATTACCCAAGGTGTCTGTTTCTCTATCCACACTTTGCTGTATAGTACAATTTCTGCCCACTGTTAAGTCTCTGTCCATACTCAGTAGACCTGCTTTCCATGTTGTGCTCTGGAAAACAGGCCTCCTGTGGGAGAACAGGCAAGACCTCGCTCTAAACCTAGGCATGTCACTGGCTTTACTTCCTGCCCTAGTCCCTTTCATTTTTGTTGACGGCATCTCAGGGCAGGGAGTATCTCACTGCCCGTGTGAGCTGTGACTTGGGACACAGGGATCCAGTCCTGGCAATACTTTTAGTCATTAGTGTGATTATGCTTGCCTTGCCACATATACTAATGTCTCCTAGCAGGCTCATCAATACCTTAAATGATAATTTATCACAATTGACAAGTTCCCATTTTTTAGACAATAGGTCTAATTCATCTGGCTGTGATCTGTTCCCTTTACTAGAAGAATTTTGGCCAGAATACAGTCATTCTTTTCTGGGTTTAATGATGCATTGAATAAACGGATCTGTTTATCAATGCCAGCCTCTTCTATCAAACAAAATTATTTTTGCTACTTTCATGTACTCGACAATTTTCTTAGACTTTTCCTAAAAGGGTAATGACAAGTTTGATACTCTAAGCCAAAAAATTAAATAACTACCTTATGCTCTAGCTTTAAGATCTTGTTTTAAGTAGTCTATTCTTCTAGTTTTAAGCAATTGCTCCTGACAGCCTTCCCCTTCGGTGCTTTATTCCATTCAATTTCACTTACAACATTCTGCCTGCTCCCAAGGAATTAGGGAGTCAGTGACCATTGAACATAAGACTCATCAAACCAAGGCTGAGCTGAAGAGCAAAACACAGAGAAAATAAGCCTGGGAACATTTTCTGCCCCTTTATATAAAAGCCCTTAAAAGTGGGGATTCCCCAGAATTACCTCAAACCCGTGTCTCGATTAAAATTTGCCTCCAGTTACGAGAGTGATGTGGCTTTGTAGTGCCTGGCTGATGACATTATGCAGGATGAAACTTGAGCTATGGGAATGTGAAGTTTTAGTCTGTATATCTGGCAAATCAGAACTCCATAGAAAGCACTGCCTGCCTCTCAGGGGTCACCTGTTGAGAGTGATACTGTAAACCATGGCCCTTCACTCATCTATGTCTAGCAATGACTGCTTAATTTAGTGGCTTCATTATCATCTGCATTTATTGTCAGAATGTGGAGTTATCTCTGTAACTGCTTTGACTCGTTTTTTGGTAAAAATGCTGATTATACATCACAATAATTGAGAATGCTGAAGTTTTAGGGCTGAACAAGAATAGAATCCACCTGAGAATAGGTTTCAAAGGGCTTTACTGAATCAAACCACAAATTTTATGCTCAAATGCATATAATTGAAATAAAATAGCATACTAACAATAAATGGAAGACTTCTTACTGTCTCAAATCCTATAAAACACACGTAGCTATATCTGTAAAACTATGAAGTAACTCATTCTTTGGAGAAATAACAGATATGCTGAAGAACATTTTGGCTAAGAATTATATGTATGAGAAATGAGGACATCAAAAATGTCGACGTTTCTGTGTCTTTATACAAAGAAGAACACACCTATATACACATTACTGTGAGCCTTTCCTTCCTGCTCTTAATGTGTCAGTTATCTTCATTGGATAAAAGTTCTTTCAGAGCAAAGAGCCTATCTACATACAAATTCAGCGCTCTGCACAATGTGTCCTCTATTTGATGGTCTTTAGGTCTATGATACAAAGCAAATGAAATAAACAGGATACCACTGATGGAAAATAGTGTTTCCTTATTAGTTTAAAAAACTTCAAAACCTGGAAAATTTAGAAAGCTTCTGATTTCGAGCTGGATATTGAGAATAGATTTTGAGAGTAGATTATACATTAAATTGCTTGTGATGCTTTTCCCAACTTATTTTTTCAGTTCAAGTTCTGTGATTTTTCTTCTCTTTTACGTTATTACAAACATAAATAATCCAGACACTAGATACGACCATCCTATTTGTACCATTTTGCAAGGGTTATACTATAATCAAGTTCTGGCATTTAACATGATACACATAATTTGAGGCCATTACAATTCTGGGTTAAATCCAAACTGATTTATAAATGGAAAAAGTTAGGCTCTTTATACGCAATTGCACCCTTAGGAATAAAACGAAGCATAATAAGGTGACAAGCTGTAAATTAGACTAAAATATAGGCTCACCTTTCAAGTTCTTTACAACTTCAAAGTAAAGACCACTGAAAATAAAGGAAATTTTCCTGAAATCAGTGACATTTAGATTAAACATCAACATAAAACACTTTCTACATTATTTTAATGGAATTAATTGCATCTAGGGAAAATAAGGGTTCCTAATTTTTTTTAAATTGGCCTACTGTATTCATACTGTTAAACCTAACAAAAAGGTGACAGATTTCTTTTTCCCTTCTTCCCTCCTGATAAGAAGTTAAGGTTACCAGCCAGGCATTTGAAGGCTTTGGGTGTAGGTTCACTGATTTGTATGCTTCCCATTTCCCTCCAGAATTTTTTTCCTCTGGCCAACTATGCTGAAAATTATCAGCTCACACTTCAGTTCCCTTCATGACATAAAAATACAGTCACAAACTGCCAAGTCTAGAATTCCCATCTTTGGGAGCATCTATTAAAAGATCTCTAGCACTCTTAGCATTAGCATGCGTCAGTAGCAGTCATTACCAGCACTGCTCTTCAGGCTGGTGCAGGCATGAAAAGGTTATGTCTTCACACCCAGAATGGTGGCCTGTTCTCTATATGCTGAGACCATGCTTGTGATCACACATCCATACTTTGTTGCTGGCAAACATGGCCAGTTTTAGCAGAAATTTTCATATTTCTGGGCCAAACCCAATCTTTAAAGCTCCTCATCAAGTGCTGGTCTACCATGCTCAAACCCGCTATTTGGAGACAAGAAGGTTAAAGTGTCCTGGCTGTAGGACACCTTCCAGGTTCACAATACGACCGCAAGCTGGCTGCCCATCAAGGGCACCAGTAACAACAGCAGTAGGAAACTACATGACTATTCTTTGGCTGCAACAGAAGGTAAATGGCAATGAAGAGTATGGCCCTTGATACAAGATACATTTTCATGGTATATGAGAGGCAGGTCAAGGTTTTTTCTAGAGGTGCAAAGGTTTAGCAGAGAGCTCCCATGCGATGGCACACTCTTGCCCTTATAGCCCCCACCTCTTGATCTGGGAACAACCAAGTACTCTATGGTAAGACTGAAAGAAAAACAGTAGGTAAGTGTCTGTCTGAAAATGTGACGAGAGCCAGAGCTAGATAATGTTTACAGATGACTCTCTCAAGATGAAGCAGCTCTCAGTTCTCTGGCTTGCAGAGCGCCATTTGACATCTGCTTTCACCAAGCCTTTTGTCTCCCATCAAGAGATTACTGATCCCTGCCTGCGGGTATTTTTCATGGCGCGGTGGATCATGATGCATACTGTATGGGCACTGAAGCCAAGAGTGGTCAGAAAGCTAAAAGCAGTCCAGGTCACAAAGATATCAGAGATTTGATCTACCTGTGCATTTGGGCTGGTCTCTCTGCTTTGTGATGTGTGGTCAACATTAACTCTGTTGAATAAATGTAGTTGTATCCCAGACAATGAAAAAATACGTTTTTATATTTTGAGTAGTTCCAACCAGATAGCAGCTAATTGTCATTGTGCTTCTCTGTGGAGAAAGAGATTTCAATATAATGTTACAGAAGAATTAAAGCATTAAATTAATGGGTATGTTTATGTGTGTTATCTATGTTTGTGAAAGACATATATATATAAAATTTAATTGCCATGAGAACCATGCCTAACAGCATAACACTTTTAACCTGTTCTTTATGGCTTGATTTTCCTCTTGAGAAAATACTCCTTTTTGAAGATGGAACAATGACTGTCCTTAGGAAATCCTCTCTTTTCTGAACATAAGTTCAAAACCTCTGTGGTTTAAACACTCTTAGAACTCTTGAAGCCAAATAACTGATTCATTCTGGCATTTGCAATATATCTTTGAAAACTCTAATAAATGTTTGAATGAAATAAGAGAGTTATATTAACATTTATTTAATATAAGTGCCCTGGGAGTAGAAATTAGTGACTCACATTTTATCACCCAACTTTTTCCCTAATTCTATTCCCATGTTTGTCAGCAGCATTAAGCCTCCTGATATTTGCATGAGATACTGGCTTTTTACAAAAATGTTCTGTAGCAGAATGAAGTTGCCTATGTCAAACTAATTCTGGACCCTCCTCCTGATCCTCACACTGAAAGTAGAAGGTTATCCCAACCTAACTGAAGAACAGTATGGCCGTCTGAGATGTAATGTCTCCCACAGGTGTCCTTCCTTCCTTCCTTCCTTCCTTCCTTCCTTCCTTCCTTCCTTCCTTCCTTCCTTCCTTCCTTCCTTCCTTCCTTCCTTCCTTCCTTCCTTCCTTCCTTCCTTCCTTCCTTCCTTCCTTCCTTCCTTCCTTCCTTCCTTCCTTCCTTCCTTCCTTCCTTCCTTCCTTCCTTCCTTCCTTTTCCTTCCTTCCTTCCTTCCTTTCCCAGTTATTTGATTACAGGCTGCCTACTCTTTTGTGGAACTTGCACTGCTACTGGAAAATGACCCAGAAGATTCTCTTGAACAACTTGATTTCAATTTCTGTTTTTACAATACAAGATATACTTTGACAAATATCTTTTGAGAAGAGTGTGTGTGCACGCTCTCACATACCTGTATGTTTCCTTTGTATTTTGGGTGTTTATTTGCAAGAAGGCAAGTGATGCGATGCTAAGCTAGCATCAAAACAAAACAAAATCAGCAAACACACCATATCATTCTTTTAGATATTTCTGGGAAAATGCACATGGCTTCCTGCAACGTACACACACAGGCACATCTGCTGTAGCACTCCAAATGTGTCACTTTCTTTTAATAAATTTTACCACTTAATTCTTAGACTACAGTGATTAGGAGAAGAATTTAAGAGAAGCATTAGTCTAGGATATGTGGCAAACTGCACCAACATTCCTGTAATAAAATCTGGGTCTTTAAGAAATAGACTATTAAGTTTCCTCTTCCAGCAATATTTTTGCTTATTATTTATTATTATAAGCTGAATTTCCTAAAGGAGCCTAAAAGAGTTTTGTGTTCAAATTGTAAAGAAATGAAGTAAAAAGTGTGCAGTTAATGTTTGTGATTTCTCTTTAAAATCTCAGTCTTCATCCATAATAAATAAAACAATATTAACTATTGCTGCCTAACATCATTAATGTTTTATTTCCCAGAGGAGCATGATGACAGAACAGAGTTGCATCTTAGGGTTGCTTTCTGAAAGACCAGACGAGGTTAGTGACCTTACCTGAGTGTGCGACTTGGGACACTTAAGAGGCAAGGTAGATAAAACTTTGTTTAAATGAAAAATGGATGGCCTTTTCCCTCACAGACTAGAGTGCATTCCTCATGATGGGAAAGGAAATTGTGATGGGAATCTGGGACATCCTGAAATCTTAATACAGGAGTAGGGCTTCTGAGTAGTAGCTCATAGCAAGACAGATCTGAGCAGTAGCTCACTGCTGATTAAATCGTTAGTGGAGTGTTGAATTCTAGGAGCAGAAATTACTTTTTTTTTTACATAATTTATTTCTTTTGGGGCAGCCACTGACCCTGGATTTCCATTTGTATGCATTTTGGATTTGCTTACTGCACGGGACAGCACTGAAATCTTTCATTTGCTTAATTCATGGCTTTTTGTTCAGTGCTTTAACTGTGTGTCACTTTGCTTATTTGCTTTGATTTGCTTCAAATGGTGATTCCCTTTGGGGCTCCTTCACTCCTTTTAACTGAACAAACTGTAGTTCTGGTCTCTCGCTGGAAGGTAGGTACAGATACAGTGGCACTTCCCATAGCAAGAACACCTATAGATACCAACTACATGTACCTCTTCAAGAATGAAATTGCAACACACATTTCTCATTTCTCACATTTCTGAAAATTATTTCTCAAAGAGTAATGTAGTTTTGGTTTCAGAGGTAGGTTTTTTTGTTTTAAACTTTCTGCTCTGTACTGGCTCAGCTATCTGAAAATAGGAAACTAGGGAGTGGTTTTGTCTTTTTTTGTTTGTTTATTTTAAAACAGACTCTACTGTGCTGGCATCACCCCCCACCCCCATCCCATCTTCTCCAGTTCAGTAATCTATTCTTATAGGTATATGTTATTTCACAGGTTTGTCAACAGAGAATGGAAGGGCTCATTAGTTGAGTACAGCCTCCTAGTTTGGAAAAAACAATAAAAAATTCTTCCAAAACCAAGCATTTTTGGACAGGAAACTAGTTAAAATCAAAAATTAAAAAAATTATTTCAGCCTAACTCCAGGATAAAAGGAATATAAACCATGATGTTTGCTGATTTAATGTAACAAATACAAATCTGGAGATCTGTTAAGTAAACAAATGGAAAACAGAATCCAGCATCTGCAGTTTACCCATCTGTTGTCCTGTCTCCAGCTGCAGCCACCTCTGATGCTTCTGAACAAGGTGAAAAAGAAATAAAGGCAAATTAAGACATAAGCCTTGAGAATACATCTGCCCAGGGCAAAATGGAAATCCTTTTTCTTCACCAATCCCTTAAAACTTCAATAAGCTTTGGTTGCAGTGGTTCTCTTAACACAGAATTCCAGGTGTTATGGGCACTCTGAAGGCTGTGTATAACTTATTATCCCTTCACTAGTTCACAGAAGGATGACATGAATAAGGGATTTATATACCAGCATTAAGGTCAGAAAGGACCACTGCAACTATTCCACCCAAGCCTCTGGACCAATTGAACAGAGAATTTATCCCAGAGAGTAGATTAAATCATATCTCCTAGAAAGATTTTGAATTTTATTTTAAAGATCTAAATCCATGTTGAGTCATCCCGATCCTGTTCTCCCTCCAACACTTTTAGGAGACTGTTATTTAGTTCTATTGTCCCCTGCGCTAGAAAGCTATCACTTATTTCAAGACTGAATTTGTCTAACTCTTTGCCACAGATCTTGTCAGGTCTTTGTCAACAAGCTCTGAAATCATCTGCAATTGGATCTCTTTTCCATGTGTAAGTACCTAGACATAATGATCAAATCGCCTCTTGCTCTCCTCTCAGATAAGCTGAAGAGATTGAACTCTAAGTCTCGCTTAGTACAACTTCTTTTCCAACTGCTGGATCAAACTTCCCAAATCTTTCATCTCTGGCACTGTTATTAGGCTGCACTGCTATCCTGGAATGTCTGAAAGCTCTTCAAAGCGTTTTAGTCCTACCATCTGATATCTACGCTGAAGCACTGTGTGAGGGGATTTTGATATTTCTTTGGATTCAGGTTCTGGCTTTAAGAATCTAAAGGCTATGAGTGGTTTAGGGCTTGGTAATGGTTTTGTCACGAGCAAGCTGGAGAGCAGCTCATTGCTAAGGAAGGCAGATGTGCCTCTAGTTTCCCTCTGCTATGCAGAACTTATTCGTGGTATAATTCTTTTTCTCCTTTTGCTGTAGCAAATGAGTCTGTGTACACATGCATGTAAGAAACAACATCAACGCTCTGCTTACATCTCATGCATTCCGTTGGATGTGTAAAGAAGGGAATGCAGCAGCCCTGGAGAAGTTGCTCTCTTCTATAGATTACAAGATCTAATCTAAAAAAACTGCCACAAGGGACAAGAGCACAAATACATAAATATGTACACGTTCTCCTTTGCTTATCATTTAACATTTCTAATACAAGCAAGTGTGATTTGCATCAACAATTTCCTAAACATCTTCATAATAAATGAGGCTCTAATATGTTTTCAGTGGCATTTCAAATCATCCCCTTTTGGGAGATGTGCTCTGAAGTCCACAAATGTGCAAATGTGTCTTTTCATTGACTGCAGTGAGTTCTAACCAGTTCTCTACACTATGAGGATTTAACCTTTTAAAGTTATAATTAAATTCACCAGTTACTTTGTGCTATCCTCTGACACCATTCCTAAACTGGATGGGGTGCTTATTAAACTCATTTTACAGGGTCTTCTAGGGAGCTATAGCCTTATTTACAAGGAAATAATGCTAGGATTTAGGAAATTGTTGATGACTTATGCCCCCAGTTTTGCACACTTATCAAAGAATGATTAGGCTTCATATAGAACAGAAATTATTGAGAAGAATGAAATGCATCATGTACAAGTTCCTGTACATTTCTAGGTTTCTGAATTAATAAAATTACAACTATAAAAATAATAAAAATTAGAAACAAAAGCTTGGGGCTCATCTCTGAATTTCTTGCATCCTCGTTGTAGACATCAAGCACTGTCACATGGATCAGAGTTTCTCAGCTAGGGGCTAAGGTTACAGACATTTTAGGGAAGGAAAAACCCCACAGCTTCTTTACACAGAATGAATCTCTTGTTTGACAAGGTTTTATTGTACTTCTCCAAGACACGGCCTCACAGTAGCAGCTCAGTGCCATGTATTTCCTCACTTCACACACGGACTATATTTTGCTCACCTTTTCACATGATGCAGCACATCCCAAGGTAGATTTAAACCTCTTTGCCCTGGCTCCAATGTTCAGTTCTCAGCACCTGGCACCATTGTCATCTAAAGTCACCCTTGAGAAAGGCAGACTGAAAATCAATTGGTAGTGAGCAGCAAGAGTTCCTTGCTGTCAAGGTGCTACAGTGCAAAATTAGTAGCCGGTTTTCCCAGACATCTCTGAAGTTTAAGTAATCTACCCAACTATCCTCAGACACAAAGAAACCATAGTATGTCGCCAGCTCTGCTGTCTGTGTTTGGTATCTCTCCCCTCAGGTCTCCCAATACAATCCTTTGAAGGTGCTTATTCTGCTTTGTGAAGTACAAGTACGTTGCTGAATCTACAGCATCTAAACAGTATAATGAGAGTGTCAAAAACTCGCTACTGATAAGGTAAAAGCTTCTTCTCAACAAACTTGCACTGCTAATGCCAAAGCCACTATTGGCACAAAGGAAAAGGAAATCAGTTGTCTGGCAAAGGCAAGCAGGAACTCACAATTTGCAAAGTTCTGTCCGTTGATGTGTTATGATTAGAGGCCAATTCTCCTTCCCAATGTCCAAGTAGTACAGGGATGGGCTGGAACAGGGCAAGGCAGGGCTGAGAGCTCGTCCTAGGGCTTGGTGCAAGACAATTATATGCCACCAAAACAGTCTGAGAGCAAGTGAATTCATTTGGGTAACAATGCATAGGATCCCGCAGTTATTTGGCCATGAGTATTCTTGGACTCCTGTCATAGGCCATAACTCTGAGGAGTACCCGTGCAACTTCCAGTAAACAGCTGGAGATCTGTCCTCCCACTCTGCTTCTAAGGAGCAAAGGCAAATTCAGATCCCAAATCCACAGATGATCTCTGTAAACTCTAATGTAGGAGTTCCAATTCATCTGATTCCAAAGTCTCCCACATACTGTCCTATTTACTGCTCCAAGTGTCTTATCTTAATTCATGTTCCATCAATTCATAATACTATAAATATAACAATAATAAACCTGGATGCATTATTGGTCTCTAGAAAGGCTGCAGTTATCTGGCAAACATAATAATAAAGTTTTCTTATTACAGCAGCAGCTAGTAATATCTGCATAACAATTTGCATTCTAGACCCTTGTCCTCATTTCTTATAACCTTCAGGTGTTCAAAAGAGGTGCCTCATACTGAGCTATTAATTCCATATTTAGGCACCTTGACTTTAAATCTACTGAATGGCTCTTGGCTCTGATGAATGTCAAACAACACTCAGATTTGGGAGATCGCATGCATTTCTAATTTTTGTTCAAGTGTCTGGATCTGCCCTTGAAGGTAAGGCAACCTCTTCCTATGTTTGCATTACATTCAATAATAATAACACTAATCTTTTCCTTACAATAATATCAACAATAATATCTTTAAAAGGAGTGGGGGGTATGATATTAAAAAAAACAGGGGGGGTGGAAAATGGCCCAATTAGCTATTCAAAAGTTACCAGAGTTAAGATTTCACAAGAAATACATTTACTATTGAAAGAAAGCCAGGGTCATTAACAGCTGAGTTGTAATACAAACATGCAGACAAACATGTGATTTTATGTACCTGAGTTTTTACATTTCAAAATTTGTCAGAGATCAGTCACACTGTTTACATATTTAACAGTTATTTGGCACTTAATGTTTTCAGACTGATTTGAGATTGCAGACCTGAATTTTTCTATTATGTAATGCTCTTATTCCTTTGTTACAAAAAAGGAAACTGAGACTTCTTAATAAATTACAGAGTACTGGTGTTGTAAATTTACCATAACTGTTGATGTAGGAAAGTTGCACTTTTAAGGTATCTGATGTGGAGAAGGAGCACTCACATGTGGATGATGAGTACCTGAATGTGGCGATGTGGATAAAAACTTGAAAACATTTGGGAGCTAATGAAAGTCATGTATCACAGTATCACAGTGTTACAAGGTTGGAAAAGACCTTTGAGATCATCGAGTCCAACCTATGACCCAACACCAACACCTACTCATCATCTAAACCATGGCACTAAGTGCCTCACCCAGTCTCCTCTTAAACACCTCCAGGGATGGTGACTCCACCACCTCCCCAGGCAGTGCATTCCAGTGACCAACCACCCTTTCAGAGAAGAATTTTTTTCCTAATATGGAGCCCAAACCTCCCCTGATGAAGCTTGAGACCATGTCCTCTTTAGACATGCTCAAGGGCTTCAACACAGGGAAGGAAAACAAATGACCTGAAGTCACCCAGAAAACTGTTGCCAGGAATAGTAGATGAGAAGACAATGTTGAGTAGACAACTGAGACAAGTTCTAATCAGTCTTTTTTCATTGGATATGTCTTTTAATTGCCCTCTTACTTGAATCCTGACAAAGAAGGGAATTGAGGTGTTCAGGAGAATGGAAGACAGATAGTAAGAAAAGAAGGAAAGGAGGAGGGCAGGAAGAAAAGTAGGAAGGTGGGAAGGAGGATGAGGAAGTGGGTATAAAAGAAATTATCATGTATCTGAGAAGGATTGATGTGATGACCAGGTAGGTCTTTTCCAAATTTTGTTTCAGCAGCACAGAGTTCAATGTGGTCCAGATAGAAGACACACCAGTGACTTTATAGTGCTGAGCTCTAAGCCTTGTTTTTCCTTTCTATTTTCAGAAAAAAAACAGGTATCGATTATTTTTCCTTCATGGTGGAGGAGTTTTTTCCAATGGTTTGAACCTGCATTCAAATAAATACCTCCTACAATAAAATAATAGAATCCATTTCATTTTAGGTTCTAATAGTTCAAAAGCCACTGTCTTTTGTGAGTAAGGAGCAAAATCCGAATGTTCAATTAATATCAGGCTCAAATTCTGATTAAGTGACCTGCAATTCACCCCTCTGCCCTCATATTCATTTTCCATGGATAATCACTAAATAAACATCCCATTTCAACTGATCATCTTTTGACCCAAATATGATGCAGGGCTTTGGTAACTTTATACTTAAAAGGAACTCAAAAAGATAACAAAATAAAGAACAGTTATTTTAATAACATATATTATACCAGCAATGCATTATAGAATTAAAAATTGTAATTTTTGGAAAAGATTTAGCTTGAAATATATTGGTTAACCAACAGGGAGGTCTCTGTCTTTCAGAGGCAGTTCACTAGGAACACAGTGCAAGAGTGGACTCTGCTGAACTTAGGCATATGGCCAAGTCCCAGACTCTTAGGATTAGCTCAAAGTACTTCAACCATGTCATAGCAAGTTCAAAACCTTCACAGAGTATCAAGACCCACTCGGAGCAACGATAAACTTAAATTCTATAGAAAGGGAAGCAGGGACTAAAAAGGCATTGCTCAGATGGGAAACTCATTTCTTGCATCTTGTACTCCTTTATTTTATCAAAAAGAAATGCCAAAGGCTTTCTGAAAAACAGAAAATGTGCAATTTCTTTCACAAACATACATCTATGCTCGGTTTTCTTATTGTTGTTGACAGAGACCTTCATTATGCCCTTAAAGAATCATTTTATGTTTATTTGTAGTGTCTATACAGATTTAGGGACTTGTTTTATGAATTGCCAGAGGGCAATGGCTTTTTTTAATAAAAGTTTATTACACTTTGATTGATTTCCTTGATATGCTTTGCATGTGCCTGTGTAATAGTTACTCATTTTTGTTCTAAACCACAAATTACTCTAACTAATGTACCAGAGGAGCACTGTAACCATTAGCAATTGACAATGCAAAATGTTTCTCAGCTTTATTTTTCAATGCAGATATTTCCATGGAAAAGCCATTGAGAGCTAGTTTGCCAGGGTCCTTATTTATTAATTCATGGAACTTTGCAAGAATAAGTCATGAGTGTGAAGCAGCCCAAACGTGAGATAGAGCTCAGCCACTCAATCACATTACCACAAATTAACAAATCATTTTACACTTTCTGAACTGTAGTGAGGATGTTAAATTTACCCACACGCAAGCCTTCACTAGCAACAAATACACATATATATTTTACATGTTGGCTTATCTGGCACAGAGTGAAATAATCTTACAGTAAACCAAATACATTCATATTTTATGTAAGCTAAAAACATACGTAGATAGAGTTCCTGTGGCTCTGTTGATGTTTGTAACTTGCTAAACACCAGTAACTTGAACATAATTCAGAAATACAGGACAGAATGCCTTTTTAGCACTTTCTTACTATGAAATTCACTGTATTACTTGCAATTATTTGCAAATTTGCTATTATTTGTGATTGTTCTGGATAATATTAAAATTGCCTGATTTTCATCACTTGGTGAGTCAATTTTTATCTCCCAGCAGGGCTCCTGTCTTTAACTCAAATAATGTTCTTTGAAAGTGGCAATGGCTTTTTAGTGGGGCAGAATGGGATGAAATGAAATGTTTCAATGAAACCCGAGGTGTATTATTCCCTCAGTGATTGTGCTGCTTCTCATATTGCCTATGGGGTTGGTTAGATTAGATAGACACACTGAGCATACTCCATAGAGACTTTTAGGGGAGAGTCATTAAAAACAGCCTAGTCTTGCCTTCCATTGCTTCACCTACTCTACACACAACTTATCGCATCTCAATAAAGACTACAACGACTAATTATTTTACATCTAGATAGACATGCTTGCTGAAGGACATCACTGAGCTGGCAGGCTGCATCTTGAAGAGAGAAATTGGCAACACTCATTCAGCAACCTTTGGTGAACTGTGGTAAGGTGGTGTGACTTCAGCTGCTGAAAGGACAAAGCTGTCTGGCCCTGCTAGCAAGAGATAGGAATTAAGCCATGAAACTAATGAACAGCAGAAGAGCCGGAAAGCAAGGTTATACTGTCCTTCCCCTGTTGAGATAGTCCTGGATTTTAATTCTCTGTCCTGCCTCCTGTGCAGTCAATAATGGCGATCACACAAGGTTAAAACAAATTCCTGTACAGATGTGTTGTCCTGAAAAAGTGCCAGTGGGCCACCCTGATGCCTTCAAGTAGTTAATATTAGGACTGTTCTGGGCAGCCGAGATTTGACTTTGAAGTCAGCTTTTCTTTGAGCAGAGGTAAGACAAAGTGACTTCCAGAGGTCCTTTCCAACATAAAGTACTCCACCACTGTGAATCTGTTCCAGTCACCCCCCTCCAACATTTGTCATCAAGAAATGGAACTGGTACTGCCGTGCTGTGCTTTGTGCTGGCTGCATTACCATACAAACATCAAGAGTATGGGCTGAAAACAGGCTCCTTTTGATTAGAGCTGACCTGGGTCTGGTCTCCTTGAAAGATAAGAAATCAGGAATAACTCCTCTGGTAGCGGTGAAATCATTATGCTACAGAAAACACACAAGATCTGCCAGTTCAATATGTCTTCACATAGCTTTGGTTTTTTTTCTTTTAAAGGAATTTATTTCCCTAGCTGTTATGCCTCATCCCCTTTTCATAAGGGAGATAATATTCAACTACATAGCATGCGGTAGGTAGCACCATGCCTGTGCTGTCACGCGTGGGCACTCCTCTGCTTCCTTAGAGTTCCCAAGCATTCCAGAGTCTTTTTTTATCTGGCAGCCAGTGTTCGATACAGAATCTGGAAATTATTTTGCTGCCAAAAGTGTACAAGGGAGGTGGGAGACAATCTGTGGGCTTCTGCTAGAGCAAACACAAAGAGCCATTCTCTCATCTAGTAAAACAATAAGATTAGTCCTTTTATCATTAATTTTTTTTCTCTCCTTCACTGCTTTGTAAACACTGCTTGTATGACTTTGCCTCTTATCATCTGCAAACTGAATCTGCTTTTGTTGAAGCAGTGTCAATCACAAGGGTTTTTCTGCTCATATACTTAGTGATATGACTGATTGAAAAAGAAGACAGGCTTTCATTTCGGTCTGAAATATGTGACATACTCACTGTTGGAAACATAAGGAGGGGGAAGAAAACAAAGGGAACAATTCAGTAAAGCATAACCCAAGGTTCACTTGCTCTGTCAAGGAGATTAAGATTAAACTGAAGCAGGTCAAACTATTAACATTTAGACTACAGGGTATATAACTGGTTAGCATCTAGTTAGATACTGGTTTTCTAATTGGAGAGAAGCTTGTTTGTAACTTTTTATGTAAACACTAGCATTCACACAAGCCTGGGTGGACATATTTGATCCATGTCTCCCTGCAAAAAATGTCCTCTATGACCAAGCTCACATTTAAATTGTAAATAAGTCTCTTGATTCCTTTCTGCCAACTGTGATAGCATTTGCAAGGGAAAATTTCACAGTTATACTTCTGGGCTTGCTTTAAATTTGTTTTCCCAAATGCCAAATTCTCCTTCACACCATACACTTTGTGACAATCTTATTTATGTTCAGCTCTTTGGACCAAGGAAGAAGATTACTGCAGTCACCAGTAAGGAGCACAGTCATGACTTGTTTGTTAATTAACTTCCATATCAAGACTGACTCTTAGACAAGTCAGGAGCTTATTTATGGAACATCCTTCACATTTTCAAGTCACATTTTTCTCTGATTTTTACAGTGCTTTTTTGGCAGCTTCTGGTTCTAAATCCAATGGCAAGTGAAGTGGGATGGGTTACCAAAGGAAAATAAATTAGACAGCAGTCATCAGGATTAGCCTTTGGAAGGTGATTTGATTAAGCTTTTAGTAGCACTGACCCAAACAAGTAGCACAACGATTGCATTTTAGCGTATTGCAGGCAAACCTGGTTAATCTCTCCCTACACTGCATTAGCATATTTTCTGAGGATTAATATGTTTTGACTTATATGTGACCAGCATAACTACCTGTCTTTTACAGGGGGATGGATGACTGCAGGAAGAGCAAACTTGTGGCCTCCTCCCAGTAAACTTTGTCATTGCTCCTAGTGTGACCCACCTTTAATCCAGAGTTTCATTTCTGTAACCCACCTGATATCCACTGGTTATACTCATACAGAGGGGTAGGTAAACATTCAAAATAAAAAGATCGTGTAAATTTTGAACTGGAAATACCTTCAGAAATTCATTGTGGCTGTTCTGCTGTGTGAATCATGAGTTTTTCTCTCCTGCAAGAATATTAAATCTGGAGAGGGCTATGTTCAGCTAGCTGTCCCATAGAAAGGCTGATACCCTAAACTTTCCTGATCCACTGGCGGTCTCTGTCATCTCTTCTTGACATGATTTTTGCAGCATCAAATGAAATCTACATTTAAAACCACAGTTTAAACATCACTATATGGCAATTCCTGACTCAAGCTGTTACAGGCCAGGAATTCCTGAAAGTTTCTATAAGCCCAGAGGGCGGCTCCTCACCATGAAGCACTTCATAGTGATGTCACCCTAGATTTTAAAACCTATTGTAGTCCTGTGATATCAGAAAGGCACTGTGTGTTAAAGTCTCAATGCTCCCTTTAGAGCAGCAGCATCACTGAGTACTGTGAGGGTCATCAAAGCTCTCACCTCTCTGAATGTCACTGTCTAATCTCTCCATCTATCACCGGTCCATCACTCCATACCTTCTGACACAACAACGTTGCCACCACGAGAAGCATGCCTAGTTCTCATTTTGCTAGATGCTTGTGAAAGGAGGGGAGTGGCATATTAAGCCCTGATTAGTAAATCAAGCTAGAGTTGTTAAGCACACTAGTCTTCTGATAGAAGAGATTATACAAAAAAAATCAGGGAGAAAAGTTTTCTTCGAATAGATACACATAAACCTGTTATTTTGGAAAGCTCAGAGCAGTTTATGTTCAGCTTTTTGGAAACAACAAAAATAGACTGTGGTAAAGACTGGCATGTATTCATGAAACATTTGGCACCAGCAATTCTATATTTTTCATCAAAAAAGTAATTTCACAAATCTCTGTTTTCCAAGAGATGCATTTGCTTGAGCATTTAAGCTACAGAAAAATATCCACTTTTATGATCTGGGAATCTACTGAGAAAAGCATCAAGTATAAAAAGCCAAGACAGGCACCATGCTCTTCTTAAAATGTCACTGGGGGTGGAGCTGTTAACCATATTCTACTTCTAAACCATCCTTTTTGCTTGGGAAAAAATTCTCTGGGAAGCTAGTTCTATTCTTTCTAAATTCTGTTCCGTCATCAAAATAACACAAAAGGAATACAACAAAACTAGGAAACAGACTCAAAGATGTATTTTTTTAACCTGTAGATTGGTGTGTTACAGAAGAGGTACAAAAAGGTATGGGTTTTTTCTGTTATTACTGTCTTCTGCAAGTAATTACCAAAAGAATAGGAAAACTATCTCCTTAAGTAAGCATCTATAAAACCCAAAGAAAAATAAGCCATGCAACGTCAGCACTTCAATCTGAATAGCACGGTTTGGAGTTTTCACGCCACCAAATTAATATCTCCTTGGAATATGCCATAAATTATGAAGAACTTAAAAAGTGCTGCATACAACACTTTTGGAATGCTGTATTGCATTATTTTATCCTTATAGATGAAAATAAAATATCAAGAACTAGACTAAAGAAATTAGCAGTAACTTAGATAAAAGTGATCATGATTTGCTTCTGTTTGTTATACATAATCACAATTAAGTCCAGACCAGTAATATGTATACTTGATAGATTGGAAGAGCCAATTTTGCAAAGCTGAAAGCAATTACAAGCTAAAACAGTTGAGAGAAAAAATTAGATGGGAAATACGGATAATAACTGGAAAGTGTTTAAAAACATTTTACCAGGAGTTTAAAAAAGGAATGAAAGCTGGGCTGGCTGAAATTTCAATTTACACAGAAATGAAAACAGCTACGTAAATCAAAATAATAGTGTAACAAAAAAAGGTATTTATTAGAAGTCACAAGTATTAAAAAGAAGGTAAGAGCTGCAGAAAATTGATAAGGATGGAAGTAAGAATTAAGATTTCTCATCAGAGTTAAGGATAACAAGAAAGATTTTTGCTCTTGACTACACAGAAGTGTAATTATGTCAATAGCATATGCAAAAATCTGTATGTCCTGTAAATAAATCTGATCTCTGTTTGAAAAAAAATCAGAGAAAATTAGTTCTGCCATAAGAAGACAATGCAGTTGTTCATTCCAGCAGTAAATCAGGAGAACGTTAAATAACAAACTAAATCAGCATAATTTGCAACCAAGAGCTTTAAAAAAGCTGTCTGAAGAAATTTCAAAACCATGAATATTCCTTTTTGGTAAGTCTGAGAACACTGGAGAATTTCCAAAGCACAGAAAAAAAAGCCAACATCAGTAACCCAGGCAATTAAAGCTCAGGCTGAAAGGGTAAAATAATGTAAAAGGTAATGGTGGACTAATTTAGCAAAGAACTAGAGCTATGTAATGCAATTAGCGCTAAGCAAAATAATTTAAGAGAAACAAGAAGTTTTTATGAGCCCTCCTGAAAAACTCACCATTTTTACTGTCCTTAGGAAGTAAAGAAACACGGATGTGGCCAGGCCTGTATAAGACAAGATGGTCCTTCCAAATCCTCAAAGAGCCTGTGGACAAAAGTAACAAAACAACATCGACATCAGAAACATTCAGTGCTTGGAAGAGCATATACAGGTGTGAATAACCCTCCACATAGAATAAAGTACCTTTGAAAATTTGATCCTATGTCTTCTGTAGCAACTTTTTTTCAAGTCCTTTATAGCTAACAGAGTGTCTTTTTGTAACCCTAGTTCTTAATTTCAAATGTCCTTTTTTCACACCGGTATTCAAGTAAGGTTTACCAGGTGCAGAAGCACGAGAGGAAGGCTTTAGTGAGCTTGATACTCTGTTCACCAAGGAACATACAGAGGGGTTTTCTGTATTAATACAATTTCTGAAAGGGTGAACTAACGCCTAACCAGGTAACCAAACTAATAATTGGGACAACTTGCTAACTGGTTAGGGTTAACTATGTGTAACATTGCCATTGATTTATGACTGTCAGGTTCACAGGTTACTTAGGTTGTTCAATTTAGCACTTTTTCCCAGCTTTCAATTGAACATTTTGAATCAGGTGGTCGATGGATTGATCGATACTACGTACAACAGGTCTCTGTACTGCTCCATAAACAAAGTTGGTTTTTATAGCCTTGATGTGATTTAAACCCTTAACACTTTAAACCATTTTGCAGCTCTCTTGCTATGTAACCATATGCTTCTTCTCACTTTCTTAATTCACATCAGATTGTGATTTAGCAACATGCAGGGCAATGCAACCTGCTGTGTGCCTAGAGGGCCTGATCCTGCAAATGTGTATACACAACACTGCATGCAGGTAAATAAATTCTTTGATCCCAGTGAGACTATTCACAAATATAAGCTGGTTAAGGGGAATTAGTAGTAAGGGAAGGACCGATGTTTGAATATAGAGCTGTGTGGTTAAGGAAAGCTTTCCTAGGACGCAGAAGCTATAGGGAGAGGCAGATCACATTTTCTCAGTGTGACTTTCACAACTTTTCCCCATGTCAGTTTCCCAACTCATCACAAAAAAGGGCTTATATATCCACCTTTTCAGCCTGCCCCTCACTTCGTAACTATACGTATCCGATGCAGCTGGGTAAGGGACTGCTCATGGCCACCTGCCAGCTGAGTTTGGTGTCTGGTTCAGGGAGGCAATGAATCTCAGGAAAGAAGTGAAATGCAGATGCAGCCCTAAGGGCTCCTCGATCTGTAGAGCTCTGCTGGATGGCAAACTTTCATTCTGCACCATAACATATGAGTTAAACTACCAGATACATCATCCCCCACTGCATGTTCTGGCCCAGTGTCTCCTTACAAATTAGCAAAGATGATCCTTTAAAAGGTCTGGGGAATGAAAACCTCAAATCAGGCTTTGGGAAGGACCTCATTCTCACTGTTGCTTGGAGTGCAGATGGCAGATCAAGCAAATCTCTGCTATTCTGTTCTGAAACCAGGGTTGTTATTCTCATTTAGGAGCAGAAAAGGAAAGGGATACCCTCACTTTCTTCAGCCCCATGTCACTGACCTCCTGCTCACACATATATACCCATCGTGTTGTTCTTGAGTAAGAGCTGCTGGTTTGGCTGACCTTCACTGGAGATTTCTCTAGATTGAAGAGGGTCTATCTGACTAAATAGCCTTCAGGCATATGAAAAGCTTGCAGGGATAACTGATGTAGTCAACACATGGAAGAGTTTACTGTCTTACCCTGAGGTGAGAAGCAGATCCTCCTTAAGCACTTAAAAAACTACAAATGTTTTCAACTTCATGTTGGTATAAAATAATAAAAATAACAGTCTTTTTTTCTTCAAAAATAGCAGGAAGGGAAAGGAAAGGGTAGCCGTCTAAGCCATCACCACAATCCGGCTTTCATCTCAAACATTAAAAAGGCATAGAAAATGCGAAGCAGTTGCAAATGACTTAAAAAAGCAAGTTAAATGATTACCACAGGCTGGTTTCTTTTAGTATCTGTTGAGCTGAGTGCCGTAGACTACACACATTTATGCATTTAACACAGCTTTAAACAGTATACATAAATGCATGTCGTTGAACAGTGACAGGGGAATCAAGCAAGTATTTTTTTGCTTATAAAAATATCCTCTTTCTGTGTTTCTTGAAAAAGGGCCACATTCAGCATACAAGGCCCTAGGCCCTCATCACCTTTCTTTGCTACCAGTCGCTGTAGACCAGTCTCTCTTAGCAAAGGAGAAATGTTTCAGAAGAGGTTGAATTTGTCTCTGGCCTCAGAGGCTGCATTTTGGTTTTCTTAGGTTCTTGCATCATCAAAACCTGTGAAAAAGAAATAAATCATGCTTTGATTTCTGTAAGAAGCTGGGGACTATGTAGATACTACGTAGATTATTTTCTGATACATTATGAGGAGAAACACGTATTTTCAAAAATAAGGGGGTTATCTAAAACTGTAGCCAAGTAAAATGTTCCCATCTCTTAGTCATCAGATTCAGAGACTCCTATAATTTAACAAACTGAAAATGAAAAGAAACTTCTCTTATGAGGCTACCTTCATAAAAAGAATATATCTTGTTATGAGAAGTTGTTGTAACACAGCCGCAGCATTGAAAGCAAAGCTCTGTGTGTCTGGAATAATTTTGTGCCTGAAATGTTATTCAGCAAATGAAAAGAATCATTAAAACATGTTGAAAGCTTTTACTAGAACCACCTCTCTGAGTAATTTTTATATTGCCATCTTCTTAGTTTACAAACTCATTACAAATTTTGAGGGAAAGAGGCCAGACAATCGGGCAACTGGTTAGTATCATGAGGAAATGAGACATTTTGCTAATGACTTGAAGGCACATACAGCTGAGATCATGACCAGGGTAAGGGCCAGTGTAGACCCTCAGGCACTGTAGAACTGGACACCTGAGTCATGCTTCTGTGAAACTGCAGGTCAGGATGCGACGGTGATGCTCACTTTACTCTGTCAGAAAAGCAGAGATTAGCTGATGATGGCATAGCCATATTATAATTGCCAGTGTCCCCATTTCAACTTGCTTGGAGCAAGTTAGGATGCTTCTTCTAGAGCTACACTTACACAGGTTCTTCATTTGTATAGTCTTTAGCATAATGGGTTGCTCTTCAGTGCTTAGAGATTAAAGACATTACAATTCTGTTACTAATGATGATAATCATGCAGATGTTGCTTTTCACTCAGGAAAACATTGTGAGATTGTCACCAGGAGAAGTGACAGATAGAAAAAAGAGCCCCTCCTACAGAAACTTGTCTGCAGGCTCTCCAGCCGTACTTCTGCTGACTAGCTCGTAGACAAAGGTGATGTATAATTAATGCCACTGGCATTTTAGAGATTTTTTAGCACAGGATTTAGCTGAAAACACTCATACCTGTTTTTCATTGCTTGGAATACTGCAGCGTTCGAACACAATTTTTAAAATCAAAATTTCTGCAATAAAATATTTTAAGTAGATCTTTTTTTTATGTTGATGTATAGACAACTGCAGATGCAAACTGTTTATAACCAATTTGCACCATTTGAAAATCCCATTCTTGATCAAAATTAGAACAAATAACAATATTTAATAACCTAAGTATCTGCAGACTGGGCCTTTTAAAATCTTTTCTACACAACAGCTTCAGAATCTTGCCTTCTTGTTTGTTCATGAAGTTCATGTTCATTTTCCATTGGTCAGTCATGTCCCTAAAAAGCATAACAAAACCATTAACCAAATGTTAGGTCAGCCTGTGTCCAGAAAGAGATTGTGAAGTTCTGCAACAGTGCACTTTTTGAAACTTCGTTATTAAGGCACCACCGATAAAAAGCAACTGTCCTGCAATATTTCAAATCTACTGACGTCTGTTATAAATTTCCCCCTTCTGCACTTGAATGAAGGACTCAGCGCTACACTTCAAGGAACTGAATTCCACAACCAGGCAGCTTAATTTGCCAATTCACTTGATCCATGAAACATAGTCTACACACATGGACCATATTATAGACATTTGAAAGGTGAATGAAAAAGAGCAGTCTAGTGAATAAGGAACATAGGTTGCAGTCAAGCCCTGCAAAGCTTTTTCTTAACAAGTACCAAATCTTAAAATTAATCTAACACTGTACTAAATGGTCCCAGTCAGATACAAAATTATCCATATTCAGGCCAAAGTGAGGCCAGGTTTGTTGAACCTCAGTAGAACAGAAAGACCTCTGCCCCAGAAAACATACAGTAGCTTATGAAATGAAATGAAACATCAGTACTTAGATACAGACAAAACAGCCTGGGATGAAAACCTGCTTTAAGTTTGTGGCTGCTTCATACAGAAAAAATACAGAGAACTGAAGAATCTGTTTTAATTACTCACCAGAAAGCTGAAAGATCAGAGAAGCTTCTTTTAAAATGGCATTATTCAGAAAATAAAAATAGCTGAAGAAAAAAAATTAAGACTATTTAAACTAGAAAAGCCAACAGCAACTCAGAATTAAGATTAAGAAATATGAAGATATATATACTACTGCTTTATGAACAGCATTGAAACTGTTTGAGAAAAGAAGATATTACTAAGAATACTGCACCTGCTGGTAAATTATTCCAGATTGACTGCAGATTACTGGCCACAAACTTGCTGAACCTAGATCAACCCTTTATTAAGAGAAGGACTGTTTAGAGAGGTATATAGCAAATGAATCTATTGGGTTTCTGGAAAGAATATCTCAATCCATGTTTTCAAAGATGTATTACCTCCTGGAATGGAAAGGTTACCTTTTCATGTATATATTGCAGAGAGCTCAAGGATGGCAATGAATACCAAGTCGACATTTCTCTTAGTGACCAGTTTTCCAAATGTGGACAGGCAATCGTATGCACACGCACTAATCAAATCTCCCTTTTTCCACAGGAGGCTGCTTAGAGAAATAGATGGAAGTAGGATTTGTGCTCTGTTGCTTAGGGAGTAAGGAACAGATGGCAAAAATTTAATTCCCAGGGCCTATAGCGGCTAGGAGATTCCCCCATGTCACTTAAGTCTTTGAAATAAGGGAAGAAAGTTTCCCAAACCACAGAAAGCAAAATTTTACTCCCTACTACCTTTACTATTTGTTTAAAAAACTTCTTCAGCAGAGAAAGTATTTCTGTCACAGATACAACAACTGCCCCAGAACTGTTCAGCAATCCCATTGTGTAAGCTATGGTTGTCCTACCAATTTCCTTTTCAGCAAAACCACAAAACTATAGGATGCCAGCTGTAAGAAAGCATATTATTCCAATTTTGGCACTTATGTGTTAATATTTTTATTGTATAATTGTATGTTTTAATGCCATTAGGGAATGGGTTAAGTTAGAGATTTCTGCTGAATGGGACAGGCAAATGGCACACAGGGCTTATGAATCACCCAGCTCACAAGGGCTTCAGCAGCTGTGTTACTGTACAAAGGTGGAGCACAGTAGAAGTGAATTGTATTATTGTTAGTAATATGAAAAGGAATACATGGATGGCGCCTCTTTGAAAAAAAAAACTACTGTATTTTGACCATGATAAATACAATTACTGATGACAGTGGACTGATGGATTGAAGCATCTCACTTGAACCCCAGAAAATCCACAGGACACTGGAAGATAGCTGAGTTGTTACCATCATGAAGACCCCAGACAAGTGTGGCTGAGATGAGACTGATAGAGAGATGTCTAGGAACACGGTAGCCAACTGACTAATCTCCTGCCAGTCGGGGTTGCTGCACATTTCACCATGAGCAACTGCAAAAGCAAGTGTTAAGGGTGCAACCAGGAGAGGGTTTAACATGAGTCAACAAATACCAGACTCTGATTTTGAAAGCCATTGAGTCCTGCTTCTCTTCTTTCTTCTTCCTTCTAATTTTCAGTGGATCACTAAGAGAACAAATGAAGATAATGTTTAGACTGTGATTTAAGCTAAGACAGAAGACAAAGTGTCAAAAGTAGTGCTGGGAGTCTTTTGCTAACAGAGCAGTTAGCTGCTCTTTTGTTGACTCAGCTTAAAAAGGTAAAAAATATTTGTATTTATTTTAGGAAAACATCAAAGCCGTATCCTTCCAATCTTGACTGCATCCTCTAGGTACTACAGTGATTACTGCAACGGCAGCACTTTTTTTGATCTGGCTGAGCCAATAACACTGAACTTGCTCCTTGAAATAGGAATTTAGCTTCTGGGGTCATTTCTCCTCCATCCTATCCTGTCACAGAGCCAAAGTCAGTGACATCACCAAACCTAGAGACTGCAGTTTATAATTCTTGCAAAGACTCATGTATTTGCAAGTTCCAGGTCCCAGTGTGGAGCTGGAAGGCAACTGAGAGGGGTTTGATCATATTATAAATACCTCTGCAAGAGGAGGAGATTTATATAGTGTTAAGATATCATGGGTCCTCTACTTATTGATCAGCAACTTCTCATTTCAGCTGCTCCAGCCCCTCAGAAAGTGTCTGAAGAGAGCTGTGCCAAACCAAGGATGAGAACTGGAGTAACAGCCCCTTCCTGAGAAGGTGCCTTGAGGCACTCCCTTCATTGCCAGCAAAATCTCACCCTGCACAGGTCCTCCTTAACTACCTGCCTCATTCACTGACTAAAACAAGTGGTGATTTCCACCAAAGCCAGTGCAAACCCCACCTTGTGACATTACATCCTTCTGCTACAGGTGGGTAAAGCACTGACACCCGAAGGGCATGAGGTCCTGTGCACATGCCTTTCACCAGCTGCTGTGTCCCAAACTCACAGAGGAGCAGCCAAGTGGCACAGCACCCAGGGCACGAAGCCCCCACCCCGCACAGAGCAGAGGGGTCAGGGACTGATAGCTGGTGCTCTTAGGGAGAATTTGAGCAAACACAGACAGGCAAATATTTCATTAAAAGAGACATGCAGGATTTAAATTTATGACTCCATGCACAGAGAGTATTTATCAAGTTGTCCCTTTTGTGGCACAGCCTGGCACACAGGTGTCCCTAGGGGAAGCCCAGCAAGAGAGGGTGGTCCAGGATCAGAGACAGAGGGACTGCAGAGACAAGGGAGATGGCAAGAGGTGAGAGGCATTTGGCTCCCTCTCTTACATGCTGGCTGACTACTTAGGAAAACTCATCTGCACCAGAGAAAGGCACATGAAAAAAGAGAAGTGTAAATTATCTCTTCATTTCACAAATGAGGAGGGAGAGGCAAGACAAACTATGCCACTCTCAGGTCCAATTCCTTCCTTGTGTGTTTCCTGCAGCAGTGCAGTTATGTGCCTGCCTAATAGCTCAGTCTAGCTCAGGTAAGCAGTCATTAGTTTTCTTAGGAAATGCTCTAGCAGTAAGATATAAAAAGTGGGTAAAATTATTCAGTCATTAGTACTGAAGTATATCTATAGAGAGATGTGTATATACACAGTTATGAACGTATGTACAGGGGTATGAACAGTCACACATACACACAGCTTCATAAAAATTGATAGATCTGATGCCGCTTTCTGTACCGGTTGGAATAGAAAGAAAAAAAATGGGGAAGTATATGAATTTAATAAGCTCAGACATAATTGCCATGAGTAAATGTTAATGCTTAGCGATGAACATTTTTTTACCTTATACATATTAATAGGTTCTCTCTTTGAGAAAGAATGACATCAGACATTGATAAATTTGACAGAATTGAAAGGAAAAAATAGGTGCACTATTAGGAACGCTCCTGAGGTGGTGTTGAATGGTGTCTTTGATACATCAGCCTTCAGTCTCTGAGCACATTCGTATTAACTCACGTGTACACCCAGAATTCAAATGAGCTGCTTCTTTAGATGCTGACTTTCAGCAGCAGTCCCATCAGACAGGCTGGAATCAAACTCACAGTTTCTGTGTGTGGTGTGGTATAATTTTCTCTGTACAGTTTGCATCTACTGACTCTCTCAGAAGATTAGAGAAAGAGACAGAATATAGGAGATAGTTAAAGATCCACACAAGGCTGAAAGATGAAAAAAAATCTTCAATGAAAACACTGCTCCAAGTACAGACATTCTCCTATGCCAAGCAATCGGTGCAAGGCTGTGAATTTAATTTTGCTGGAAACAGATGACAAATTGCTTGGAATGGATTCACTTATAGGTGAGCAAGGGCTAACCATTGATGTCTGAATATTTCAGCAATGTCTGAATGTTGGTGCATTGCCACAACATGAATACTCTTTATAATTCTGAAAGAAATCACTGAGAAGACAGCGCTGCACACCTGCAATATGTGTGTTTGTCTGGAAACATCATACCATTACGGTAACCGTCCATGAATCTTCCAGTAAAGCCAGCAAATCCAGATGCATCACACGGCTTAGGATTCACAGTGAGCCTAGAAATAAATAAAAAGCTGAAGTCATGCATCTTTTTCTCATTAGCCCATTGCTTTTAAGAACTAGACATAGGAGGCTGGGGTTTTAAGTTGCAAGTTAATACTAGTGACACATGTTTCTGAGCAGCTTCTAAACAAAAAAACAAGAGAGGAAAAGATTTGGGAAGTAGAAAAGAAGGCAGACACAGAAAAAGGATGCGTAAAGAGAAGAAAGAGAGATAAGTAAATGTGTGGTAGATAACAAGGATCTGTAGGGAAGGAAAGAAAATATAGAATGGAAAAAATGGATAATAATGAGAAATAGTCAAAAAAATGGAGGCCATAAAGGAATATATCATGCAAAGATTATACATCACTCTATTAGAAAATTTTATTTTGAAATCTGGTTTTACAGAAATTTCTCTTGTTCAGAGAGGTTTCTGTAATAATGTCTGCTTTCAACAAAGGAAAATCAAAAACCTTTAACAAAAAGTCAAAGTGACTCTGATCCACAGGGGAAGACGCCGAAGTTTTTCTCCTCCTTTGTCCCATCAGCATGGAAGCACTCTCTTTGAAGATGCACAGATACAGAAATAAGATGCAATTAGCCAATTTTCTGTTCGTCCTATAAGAAAATATAATTGATTTCTTATTCTTTTTTTTTAATCTACTTTCATAACAAAAGTTAAAAATATATGTTTGGGTTTTTTCTTTGAAAAATACCAAAGTCTCCATTTAGTAAGCAAATATAGGACATCATTTATATCATTACGTATTTCTTCAGATGTCAATTGTAAGACTGCTAGAAAATTAATTTGCGTGTGTAGCCAAGATGATGAGGGCTAGTAACGTTAGTTCTTTTGGGCAAAACCCAAGCATTTCAGTCCACTCAAGACAAACAGTTTTTATCATATCTGCTGTATATTTGAATCTCTCAGTGCCTGCTATCACAGCATGCCTCGTAGTTGAAGATAATTGAAGTGATAATACACCTGTTAATTGCAGCGATATTGTGCCTACAGTCAGACTGCTTAGGATAGCTAAAACAAACTGGCAGAAGGATTGAGCAGACTGCATGTTCCTGCTGGCTAAGAGAAGGCTCACAACCTCATTCTTTCATTAGTAAATAAAGCAAGACTTCTCCCAACTTACAGAGCAGAGGCCACAGACTAATAGACCGACCATTTTGCTGATCACTCTCTTCTTCATAATTAAGTGGAACAATTTCTGTCTTTTTCAGCCCTGTCTGAAGCAGCTCCCTCTCCAACAATGTTTATCTCTAGGAAAAGTACTCCAGCTGCTTACTTGTCATTTAAATATCTCTTAAGTGCTTGACACAGCTTTTACCTTCTCTTAAAGCAACCCAGTGTCTGCAAGCCTGTTCAAGGTGGGACCTGAGTTTTCCCTCTCCCCATCTTTTCAACATCACCAACAGCTGTGTTTTAAGCAAGCAGCCCTATCTAAAGAGCAGATTGTTTCTGAATGACAGGAGCACTCAAAAACCAAGTTGCTGAATACATGCAAAAATAAGCAGAAAGCAAATAATGTAAGAGCTCCTGTTTCTACAAAACAATGTGCTTACTGTAAGGGCAGAGTTGTTGTATTTAACTGACAATGACCACTTTTATTCTGAGCTGGCAATAATATGCAACAACAAATATGTCCAAGCATTTTACTCATCTGTGGATGCTCATTTTCCCCTTCCTACAGATATCCATTCTTTGTAGATATTCAGTGGTTAGAAGCCAAGAAACTCATTTTATGCTTTATAATTCGTTGCTAATCAGTGCTAATCTGTTTGAAAAAAACTTCAATAGCTCAAGCACAAAGACAGTCAGATAGGTTCAGCTGCATTGGTGGTGACTGTCCTTTGCTGAGTGCAGCTCCATGGGTTCCTCCATGGAACCAACCTACTTGGAGGTTCTCTTGCTACCTGTAAGTGGCATTGAACCAAGAATCAATAAGACATTGGTCCTCTTTGAGACCTGGACATTTAAAAGAAAAGTGAGAAATGAATGCTGGTGTTATTTGCACACATTTCACAATTTACATCTCTCAAAACAATAGTCACAACTAATACAGGTTTACCACTGCAGAGCTTGTGGATGGCTGTTTTAGTCCTACTGAGACCTACTCAGCTGAAAAAAAATAATTGTGAGAGCTTTGTAAGGGAGGTATACTTCATGCCAGGTTTGCTTTGAATTTATGGCACTTGAATTTCCAATGGGCAGATATCCATCACCCCAGAGATTTGTGCAGGCAATGATTAGTAGCAAAATTTTTATACTGCAGTCCACAAGCACAACCCTGGAAAACGTAACTTCCCCATAAAAACAACTGTAGACTGGGGAGGGAATGGGGACAGATACCCCAAGCTCTGTGAACTCGAACCTCACATGGCTTTCAAACCCTGGGAAGGCACTCAGACAAGAAATATTGATTTTATTTCATGCAAAATGAGGTTTCTGCTATTGCTGCAAAATTCCTTTTCTGATGTTTTCCTGTAAGCTTGGAGCCATATGTTTCTGTGTAATACAGCAAAGGCGCAATTAAGCTCCTCTGTGAGACTGTGCTTTGCCCATGCCAGCGCTCTCCAGAACAGAGGCACTGCGGCCAGAGGAGCCAAGGCACGTGCAGGCTGTGGGCACGCCTGCATCCTGCCCTCAATCCAAGGTCTTGATTTTGAGTTGAGGTTGCTGAGGCATGCCTCAACTCAGCTTGACGTATCTGTAGGGTGGTTATTCAAATGATATGTTGTCTTAGTCTCATCTGGAACGTCTACATGACAGCATTCTCAACTCACCCTTTTTTTTTTGTCCATTAAAAATAAGACAGCATGAGCTTCTGAGAAACCTGTCTGTAAAATAAAGGTCTGCATTAAAGCCAGATATGAAAAACTATCAGACAAGCAGACATTATTTGGAGGTGTATCTATCTCTCAGGGAATCGGTTATGAGGCAAAAAACGAAAAACAATCCCATACAAACAGCAATATTAGAGGAATTTTAAGGTTGAAATTTAAGCACTAAAAAGACAGAGCACACCTCAGGAATAGCTAGATTAGCTACCTTATCTCTGCCTGCAAGCATACATGCAATATTACAGCCCTTAATTAAACTGACGCGTTTTCTCTCCGACAGAATGTATCAGATGGTCTTCTAGATTTTCTGTGTTTAACATACACTAACCATTTGTCTCTTCACTGTGTGTCCATCATTTAATTAGCATAAAAGCCCCCTGGCTCTCTGTTTACTTGGTCGTCTTTATAATAGATCCTCTTATCTCAAAGGTACTTTAAATAATTTCATCAGAACAGATGTACAATGCATTCAATGAGACTTTTTTCCCTTTAGAGACAGATGTACTTCTTAACAATAGCTCATTACTTATTACCTCACTAGCTGTTTTTCGGACAAATAAACTCACAATTCCATTACCAGTATCATTTAATGGTGTTTCTGCTTCAGATTACTTTATCACCGGAGTCTAATCCAAGTTTCACTGACTTTCCCATTAATTTCAGAGATCTGAAGACTCTGTTCTGCATTTTCCAAGCAACCGCCCTCAAAGAAAAGTTCAGAAAAATCTGTTTACTATTTATCCAATGAGATATTCTAGAATCAAAAGGAAAATAATTCTTGAATATCAAAATGCCTCCTGCAGAGGTTTTTCACTAGTTAGTGAGAGCATGTCCTAGAACACAGTAAGTGAACGAATCCTGTGTGTTGACTGATAAATGGGAGCAGCACATTTTCAGAAATTATTTTAAAGCCAAGCACAAATGAGTTTCATATGCAGACTTGCAAGATCATCATTCTGGGTAAATTTGAAATCTCTTTCAATGTGGTAATGTTAACACTGGGAAGATATGGTATTACAGGAAAGTGTTAGGAGAATAAGGTGATTTCTGGATCTCTGGGATGTGCACCACCTATTGTAGACTCCTAAACATGACTGTGGTTCTTTGAGGATTTTCAGCTGAGGGAAGCTGTCTGCAAGAAAAAGAGACATACCTCTGATAAGTAGAGGCTGTGTAGAGTGACCCTTCCTCTGTAATCATAGAATCATAGAATCATAGAGTCATTAGGTTGGAAGAGACCTCTGAGAACACCAAGTCCAACCGTGCCTGTCTCCCTACTAAACCATGTCCCTAAGAAACTCATCCACAAACAATATTCAAAATAATATTTAAAATAGTAAAATATTAATTATATCATTAATATCTATTAATATCTAATCAGCATATTTCTGGGTGTGAGAACCCTGTATTTCATGCAGCAAAGCATTCAGGTCCTTAAAGACCTTCAGAAAATCCTATCATATTTTATTAAGTCTTTGATCTTGTGAATTTTTCAACCACAAATCTCTCCAATCAAACCCAGCTTTGTTAAATTGATTGGTCTAAGCTATGAGCATGTGCAAAAGTTAGCCAAACCAAACTGAGATGTCACTGTGATAAATGTGGTCATCAGAAAACACCGAAGTGTAATACTCTATTTAGACATGAAGCAGGAACCCAAATGTATTCTTTCTTAATGGCTATAATGTGAGCTATGAAATTTCGCTGTCTATATCATGATTCATTCTTGAAAATAATTCTAAAAACTGGAAAAAATACCTGAGAACTTTGCCTTGTTAAAAAATCATCTGTATCTTACCTCTTGGTAGTCTCCTCTCAATTTTCTTCAAACTTAACATTTCATTTTTTGCTTTACTGTTGAGTAAGTAATTACATTATTTCAATGATATTTTGGAAAGAGTAAATGGCAGATTTAAAAAATTAAGTACTTTAAGCATTAATTTTAGTTAGTAAGTTGTATTAAGTTAGGAATACTGAGTAACAGGCCTCCGTTGTACTGAAATTCATACTAAGAGAAAGGAAGAGTTACCCTGAGGGCATTGCAAGAGGAGGGCTATCTGTGCTTATTAAAATATTCAAAATAGTAAAATATTAATTATCTATAATAAAGCAATTTTTTCTATGAGGGTACTAATGATTGACCCTCTGGAAATTAGAAATTCAGAAGATCTATTACACAATTGATTTTCTTTCCTTGTCACTACAAGCCTGTTTCCTATAGTTTCTTCTGTAATGATTTATTCAGCAGTTTATTTTTGAAAAAAAAGAAAGACTTTTCATTCTTTTCCGTCCTTTCACAAAAGAATGAAAAGATTTAAGCAAGAGAAAAAATTGACATACTGTATTTCTGTCTTATCGATATCAGAAATTCATCCTAATAAGGATTACTCCTACACTGACTCCACAGCTCTTCCTGTTTCCATAAAACATATGCAAGTTGCATATATTTCCATATTTTATCTACATTAATATTAAAATCCTCCTGAAGTTTCTGGAAAGATTTACATGTTTTATCATCGGATAAATCCTTTATTATCTTGTACTGAAAGTTCATTCTTCTTTAAAGTGCAATAAATATTTAATTTGAACAAACGAAGAAAAAGCAACGAAGAGGTGCCTCATGAAAAGAGAAACTTGGAGATTGAATTCACAACCGCATTTACTGTCTGCATAAAAATTTCCAGACTCAATACCAAATAGAAAAAAAGTAGAAAGCACCAAGTCTCTTATGTAGAAGGCAAAAAGATATTAGGTTATTAACCTCAAGCTTTACATCACCCGTGCACTGCTATATTGGATTGATGAGTAGCAGAAGAGACAGGATAGTGCCATGCCTGCTTCAAACAGAATGGAAGAGGCAGGTGGACAGCACAATGGAGTCACAACAAACTCACTGGTGATGCTGGCAATAAGAGATAAGTGAAACTGAGGTCATTTTAGATTTTGTTTCCCAGGAACTGTAATGTGTTGCATGGTTTTATAATATTTATTTATGGTAAACCCTTTGGAGTTGTAAATCTTGCAAGACATTGCTCAGCACATCAGAAATTCTTCAAGGACATCCTATCTCGTGTTGCTTCAGCACTTCTCATCCCATCTGCTTCCCAGGAAGTGTGTGCGGGCAGGGGTATGCATAGAGGAAGGCATTAATAAGAGAACAGTGGGGAAGAGAGGAGGAATAAGAAGCTCTTCTCCCAGGCATTGTGGAAACATACTACAGGAAAGGAGTGGGAAAAGAGTTTCAATAGGTTTAAAAGGAGGTAACTTTAAAAGCGGTTGGGTTTGTGTCTGAGGCAAATTTCATTGTAGTTTAGATCTAAAATACTATATCACCCAGTATATACACCATAAATGCTGCTTTTCTCACTCCTGACCTTCCCTAGTACTCCTATAGTAAAAATATATATATATATATATATAAAAATATAAATATATATATATAGGATAGTTACTCCTATAGTAAAAAAGAAAATTCATCTTTACCCTATTTGGCTATCTCTCTTTTCATCTCTACTGTATCTTACGATCCCCATCTCTGCACCATCCGTCAGTGAGGCAGGCCAGGGAAATAAAAAACCACTGGTACTTACGTTGGAAACTCCTGGATAAATCACTAGAGAACATACTATAGGGAACCACTTTGCAATGACAAGGAAATAAAATCAATTTTATGATAGGTCTTCTCAAATTCTAATTTCCATAGGGTCAATCTTCAGTCATTCCCATAGAAAACTCTGTCCCAGAGGGAAAGAAAAAGGAAACCTGGCTGAGGTCTCCCCCTGAGAACATTTGACTCCTTCCTCAGAGGTAAGGGAATTTGCTATCCCTGTGCTCTATGAAGTAGTGATGGGGAGATTAGTCTCCAACTCCATTAAATTTTCCCAGAACCACGGGGGACTATGCAATCTCTAGTTCTTTACTAAATGATAGTTTGCTCGGAAATCCTCCTGCTACACTTGAAATATAGGACAGGTGTTGCCACATTAACTACAGACACATGCAGAGAACCCAGAGACAGAGAAGAGAGATAGTGCCACAGAACCCACAAATTGTCTTACTTCATAACTGATACAGAAAAAGGGATGTTCTTAGACTAAGATTATATGAAAAAACACTAGTTTTTCTGTTAGTATTAAAACTTTAGAGGGCAGTTGAGAGTGTCCTGTTCTCCAGCATTAAAAACTAGCACTCTAGCACTGAAAACATCCATGCATCACACAGTACTACACCGAGTTCTTCTTATTAAAGGCACTACTAAGTTTCCGTGGGTTAAGGATTGCTATCTACAGAAAAAATAATCTTTAACCTCTCGCAAGTCTTGCCTGTTCCAGTTTGTTTCATTGGTATCCTCCTCCTGCCATTTCCATTTCAGAATAAACTCTCTGACCTCCTCCCACTCCACAGAAGTGTGTGCGTGTGTTACTGCAGTTAAAAGTAAGAGGTAGTGGCTGATGTTGTCACATTTACAGAAACTCTGTGTAGACGACTCGCCATACTGACAACCTGAAAAGTCCTTTTTTTGCCATAGTCTGTTGTTTTGATCCTCTTCTTTTGCCACTTCCTAAAAGTCAAAGTAAGTCAACATGCCTGTGTGTCAATCCGTGTGTACAACAGTGGTTATCAAATTTTCATGTGCAAATAGTTTTGGCTGAAGTCATTGGGTTGAGGTTCCCAGGATTAATTTTTCCTTTTGTACCTGCAAAGAAGAAAATGTTCCAAATCAGTATCATTCATCAAGTCAGTGATTTCATGTAGGTAAAATGGTGGTCATGCATCTTATTACCACAGTGGCTCTTCTAAGCCTCTGTGGAGGAATAAAAGAGCATCAAATCATACATGAATAATTGCTGTGGTCTTTGAGGCCCCTCTGTTCCACTCATATAAACGGAGCATGAGCAGAAATTATTAACAGGTCAGGTAATGCTGAGGATCGAATCCTCAGCAGGTGTAGATTGCTATCAGTCTACTAAAAAAATCACCATTTATGCCACTTTGAGATTTGGCTGTAGGAAACGTTTATCTTACCATACTCACCTGAATTTATGAGGAACTTGCACTTTAAAATGGAACTGCATCTCAAAGTCAGGTACAAGGATCAGTTTTACATGATCAAGTTGATATGACAAAATTATATCAAACAAAATCCAGGGCTGAAAGTAGTTTATCTTAAAGAACATGCAGCAACGTGTTTCACTGGAAAAGGACATTGTCTGGAGATAACATCAAAGCTAATGCGATACCACTGCTGTTACCATTCAAAAAATTCTATTTAAAGTTAGAAAGATAAATGGGGCACATGAGAAAGGTAATCCACAATCTAAAATCAAATATTTTGTAGTCTCCAGTTAATTTAAATGAGTAGTGGTACAATCTGAGAAAATACGGCATTCATTTCATGCCTATTATATAGACGGCTGTTAATGCTTTTTATGGTGATAAAATCACACTTCAGATGCTCACATCTCTCTAGTTTGCAACTCTTCCAAGAGTTATAGCTCTGGCATTCCTCTATGGTACAAAAATACAGTACAACTTCTTGTGATTGCCTGACATACTGCACCTGCCATATATCCATTCTAATTGCTCCAGACTCACGCACGCAGATGACAAAAGACACTAAATGGCAATCCAGCTTTTTCATGGAAAGGATACATAATTGTTTTATAATATACTAACATTTTTAAACCTGCAGGTTAAGTATTCATTTAATTATTTAGGGATAGGTTGTACTTCTGCTCCTTCTCCTTTACAAGAGGCACCCTAATCTCTGCATCATGAGGAGAAGCATGGGAGAAAGTATCAGAATTGGGGTTTTCCTTCCTCTCTTCACATCTCTCTCTTTCCTCTTATTACAAAGATGATAACACTTCTAATGCCTCCTCTCATCCACTTACCATTAGTATTTTCAGAAACACGTTACTGAAGTCAAATATGTTGTGGAACAAATACAGGAAGGGGAGAGGAAATATGGACTCCCATGTTTCCTGAACAGGCAATTGAAATCAAAACAGCTATGCCTTGTAAATTAGATCTGTTTCTAGTGAAGGGATTTTATTTCAGACCCCATCAGCAGAAAGGCAGGAAAAAGAATGATTCTGCAACAAAATCAAAAATATTTTGAGTTTCTGATGAGAAAATTACTTATCTCTGCAACAGCAGACCCAGTAAGATACATCAGTACTAGCTATCAAAAAACACCTTTTGCGCGAAATGAAATGTTGAAGCCCATTTTTTTTTAAATCGAAGAACCAATTAAAAGACTTACCTCTGGATTTGTGCGCATGTTTGACCTAGTAGTTTTAATTTGTTGTTTGCAGCACATAGAGTCATTAAGGTTGTCTAAAGGAACTACATTAAAAAATCATCAAATGTTACGGATCAGGACTTAAATTTTCAAAAGATTTAAAGTAATGTAAAGGTCCAGTTTCCATTTGCACTTCTTAGGTAATAATTAAGCTTTACAGAATTAAGCAATCTGACACCTTGTTCGTAGTCCTGATCCTATCTCATCCAATATGTGTACAAAGTTTCCAGGGACAGACACCTAAGCGCAGGTTAAATAGAAAGCTGCTGAGCATGGCATGGACCAATCTAGCAAGAAAAAAATTTCAGCCAAAAGGAACAGTGCTTATAGGTGTCCAGCAGGACGAAGTCTCTGTTCAGAGCCATTAAGCTCCTAAATAACCTCAGCCACTCGCATGATACAAAACATCGAGTTTCAATTTTTAGAATAATGGTGGTAGGCCAGGAGAAGTAAGAGCTCTGGAGTTAAGTCACCTCCTGAGGGGGTTTGGGACAGGGTCAAACCTCTCCTTCTGCCCATATCATAGCCAGAGCTTGAGTTCAAACCAGTGCCCCAAATCAGAGTCCCAACACCCAGCTTGCTGCGGGATGGTAAAAATATCTCAGTCACCAACGTGAGAGCTCCTCCTCTTTGTAGAAATAGTTTGGCACACAAATTACTGAGGTCAGAGAGACTGGTTTTAATCCCAACAATTAAGAAATATATCTAAGATGAGCGTTTCAATCCACAATTGACAAGTGTCACTGCTCCAGAGCAGAGATCTGAGCAGGGGTCTTTTACGACTCTCTCACAGGTAACACCTACTTTAAACATGTTTTGACCATGTCAGTAACGTCAGGCCCACAGCAAAGACAGTCCCATTTTGAAGGCTTCAAGGCTTTAGGTGACAGCAGTCCTTGAGGAAGATCTCAATATTTAGGTGAGTTTGGACAGCAAAATCTTGAGCATATGCAGAACTTAACATGCTAAACTAATAGTCAGGAGGTAAGTGACAGCCGAGAAGTAATTATGCCAATGGCATCTGAATGCTGGGACAAGGTGATATCTACATTGTGCAGTGGATTGTGGTAAAAAAAAAAGCTCCGAGCTGACTTTCAGAGTACAATCACACAGTTCAGCACAGCACCACGCAGAGACACTTGCCTGGGTCTCAAAGGCAGCCTAGCCTTTTTGGTATGGCAGAACATGCATTATTAAATTCAATCCCTGTTTCTCAGCAGAGCTAATTAGTTCAGGTGCAGCTCAACACTGCTATAATTATACTCCATCTGCTTCCAGAGCTAGCTAGTTTGGGTGCTGAGAGCTTGGAAATTTCTCTACAGTACACCCTCATGGGAGGGGGCATGATACTGTTATGTCCTTAGGCGTGAAAAGAGATGGATTGATGCTTTGGTTCCTTTGATGATGCGATCTTTAGCAGCCTAAATCCTGCCAAGTTAAATCTTCTCATGGGACAGATTTTTTAAGATGTTTAAATAGTTAAAGCCCCAGGTATGGCCCCAGAGTGATTTTTGAAAAATGCCTCATAAGCACTAAGTGTTTGTTGGGTGGTAAATGATTCTGTGCATCGATGCAGCAGTGAGAGCCCCATGTCATGCACCCAACTGAGGCGGTCTGTCACACGCAGCAGCCGACAGGGCCCCGGCTGTTACCAAAACTTTTCTGTGTTCAGGTTGGCTTTGCTGGCTTGCAACTCAGCATGTAAGCACTAAGACTCATTTGACTACACAGAAAATATCAAGCCTGTCTGTTTCTCAATAAATGAATAGTGACGACTCACATGAACGTTAATTTAGCATTGCTGTGTTTGCACCCCTTAAAATGAAGCCTTGGTCCAAAGACTATTAGAGTGAATGGAGTGTCTTGCTTTGGTGTCAATTTGTATTGGATCAGGCCCTGAATTTATGGCACAGAGCAATTAGTATGAAATAGATTAGGCAACAACTTCCTTTATTCAGCCATACAAGTTATTTCAAGATTAACTATTTGCCCGCATTTGCTTTGTACAGGAGACTAAACCATCAATACCAACAACACTGGCATTAATCAACACAGAATGAATTTCCTTGCTTTCACAGGAAAGCTTATTTTGCTTCATATCACTTTACAGAGGCTGCCAGGGACCGTCTGTATCTTTCAGTACAATACAGCAGTGCAACAGCATTCTTTTTCAGACACTGGAGTCATCCATATGCATTTGCTCTGTAAGCTTTCCAGCAGCATGCTCAAATAAGAACATTTTCAGTGACCACATGAACCCCAAAGCACGTTCTCATCCCATCTGCTGTTTAAACACGCACCACTTCAGTAGCATGTATATGTAATTGTGGGTGGTTATGTGCTTGTGTGTCCAGAGACAGCGTGCTCTGCTTCCATGTGTGTTGTCCAGACGTGAATAACACCTGCACCTAACAGGATAGAATCTATGTGAGCATCTGTGTCACTGCCATTAATATTTTGACTTACCACACTGCTGTCAGTATTGCCACACCTTTGCTTGTTTTCTGTTTTCCTGGCTAAGGCTACTGAGACTGTTAGAATTTGACTGAAACTAAATCAGTTTACATATTTAAACAATATGTGGGCATCACTTTGTGCAACGGTTTTGGAAAGTGACAAAGGGAGAGGCCCGATGCCACCCGCCCCTTAGAGAAGAGCCCTGCATTTCTGCTGTGGCTCCTCCACGGCTGTCTCATTCCTAAGCTACTCTCTCAGGGTGCAGACAGCTTCTAATGACTCCTCAGTTATGAAATAATTACTTCTTATATAAAGGTTGCAGCCTACTACTTGTGTATATTCGGTGTATTGTGAGTCTTGTTTCAGTCCTCTCACACTACACTGCAGCTCTCTGACTGGACTATGTCAATTAAGCAATTGACACATATACTGGGAGAGATAGTACCCAGAATGCCTGTTTGAACCTAAACGTGTGTCCCAGCTCGCCAGCCATCCCTACCATTCCCTTTCAACCCTGGCTGTGACACCCCGCAATCCCCCATTCGGATCTCCCAGGAAGCTTCTGCTTTCCTATGTACACCTCATCAACATCAGCAGGCTGCCGTGAGGAAAATCTGACCGAGAGGCAGTAATTAGAGATTGAGAGGTGGCAAGAAGCAAGCCGAAGCGAGCATTTTTTCCCATTTCAGTGCAAGCCTAGCGCTTTAACTCAAAGCATCCCCTGCAGTGGTTTAGGTTGTTAGTGCCTGACTTTGTACTGAAAAGAAGAGGGAGGACTCTCAGGTGGTCACAGCAGAGAGGCGTTTTGAGACGCTTTCTCCACTCAGTTACCTCTTCTAGGCTGAGAAGTATCTGTGCGTGACTCAAGCCTCTGCAGTGTACATTCAAGCAGGTAAGTTAAAACCACTGGCAATCAAAAATAACGTCTGGCTTTGCAGTGGGACAGTGGAAGAGATGTCACACGAGTGCTGAGGCTCAGCTGAGACACAGCAGCTAACAGTTGAAAGAAAGGATGTGACTTACGGAGTAAGCTGGACAAAATTCCGTGGGGTCAGGGAGCTCTCAGGTCTGAAGCACAGTGCTCAAATGTGGGCTAAAATACCCTCTTAGAAATGATCATAGTTCATTCAGGAAGCCTCGTGTGCCTCACGGACTGCAGCTCCCCTGAATGACTGCAGAGTGAAAAGCAAACGCAGACAATGCAAAACAAATTTTCCAGAAGTCGTGATTTTATTTTTTAATTTGCCTTTTTCTCTTGGTTCTTTTTTTCTTTCTTTATCATTTTGTAACCTCCTGTCTGTGCAGAAAGAAAGGTTGCAATTCCAGGGTTTGCTATAGCTTTAAATTTAAAATTGTCAGTTAATTCTTGCTTTCCAGTCCTTATTAATAGATTACAGATAGTTTTTTTATTAATTACCACCTATTTTATTTCCCACTTTATTTTTCCTGGGAAATAAATACTTCCCTGACCTGTTCCTGTCTTGTTTTAATGCTTAGCCAAATATCTTAAGGCAGTGAAGGAAAAAACAAAGAGCTGAACATCTGCTGAAAGGTTACAAGGGTGAATAAGCTCTAATATATTCTAATGAGCTTCTAGAAATACATTGCATAAAGATAAATGAATAGATCTCAGTCCTTAAGCCCTTGCTTGTAAGATTATCCTGGCCAGTCACCTAGTTTGGTTACAGACTGGAGTAAATTCAGATACAGGATATATTATCAGCTACTTTTAAAATGCATCCTACAGCAGCATGTATCTGTCTCTTCGAACAACCACTAATTTGGCCCAATATACAGCCTGCTTTTATGCCTTACTGGTATAATTCACTCCAGGAACTTATAAGACTGGAAGAAGTCCCTCACCACGGCTGAAATTCTCTGTCGACGCACCGCTTGGCTGCCCCATAGCTCCACAGGGGAAAACTGAGCAGGCATACATCGGAGATCAGTTGCTCCCTGCATCGAAGGCTTCTTTGCTGACGCAGCTCAGCCCTGCTCCTGGAAGTGAGCATTACCAGGGCAGGCTTGGAGATCAAGAAGAGCACCTGGTAGCTGTACAGATGCAGAAAGATGTGTTGTTACTATTCCTCCACTCATTGGCCAAAGCAGTAGCATGGAAATTGCTGCAGAGTAATCCCTTCTCTTTGTCTTGGACTTCAATTTCTCCTCTTCAGGTTACCTTCAGTTCAGCCACGTATATCTACCTGCCCTGCTCAGGCCTTCTGTAAGTGAACACAACACCAGGAAAGTCAATAGCATTTCATTCACTTACAATGGAAGTGAATTTAGCCATAAATCAATAATGAAATGCTCTCTACGTGCCTCTTCTTGTAGCTGTCCTTCATCTGAAGAGTTCAGCCCCACTTAGAGAATCAATGTATCGATAGAAAGTAAACTGTGTTTTCAATAAAACTGAAGATGTGATCAGATCCAACATTGTATGATTATTAATTTCCAAAGTTAGCCACAAGCTTTTAACAGTTTACATTAAATCTCCAAAGGAAATTGAAACACTTGGATAATTACCAAAAAAATCAGTATTGAAACACCCTCCTCTGTCCCTATACCTGTACAGAAGCAACTTGGCATGTTCATAGGGCAAGCAAGGATACATTGTTGACTGAAAGTAATGATGCTTCACTGTCTCTTATTTCTGGGATAGCCCTAAGCTCATTCTGCCACCTTGTGTGATCAACATATATTACAGCACATACTCATTTTCAGGTATATATTTATTATTCCACTCCAGTAGGTCTTGCCTCTTGCTTAGTACTACTCAGAATCTGGAGCCAGTTAAATTATGTGGAGACAACAACTCATCTCTGATATTCTAATATGGATTGTAAGGAGGAACCAAATTTAATATTTCATTCGCTTTCCATCTCCCTAAAATCCACTTCATTTTAGGAATCAGAGCAGTAAATAAATCTTACCAATTATATGAAAGAATGCATATTTCTGTTAGCTTATTGTTAGATTGTGGTTCTATTGAATGTATCACTTTCTTGAAAGGATTTGCTAAACAATGCTTGGGAAAATTTTAGCCTGTATCACCCATTCTAAGGAATTTGTTGAAAAAACCCCCAGTTTGTCAAAACTTGAGTTGTGTGCCTAGCCAGTCTTTCTCTTATGGCCTATTTCCCTTTATAGAAATAGTTTCTTCACACTCATCCTGACTGCAAAACTGTGACCATTAGAAAACCCTTTCAGTTTCAATATAAAATGCTCATGGAAAGCAAATACAAAGGCTGTCTTTCAGAAAGTTTCTCCGCTGTTTTGTCAACGCTCCTTATTTCTGCTGCTATGTTCGGTCAAGACAATATGAAAAAAAAGAAATCCAAAAAAGTTTTAAAAAAGCAAAATCCTGTAATGAAAACTGTGGTTAAAGCCTGTTAGATAAAAATGTTTGATGTTTTGATTAACTGAATGAATTCAACTATCTTGTTAGGAAACAGGGAAAGCATTCCTCAAGTTCATCTACAAAAATCTTCTGAAGCTTTATGTCAGACTATCATGAGAGGCCCTGCAAGAGATCCACGAGCCCAGAAATGACTGCTGGTACAATGCAAAAATCAATAACACTACATGAAGTTGTTACCTGCAGATGTCATGTCCCTTCAGAGCACTAGCAAATGCTCACACACGCCATAGGAACCAAAACACTTAAATGCAACACCAGCTGTGTACAGAAAGGCTCCCAGTACAGCGGGGCATTTCGCTGTGTTCACAGAAAGGCTCTCAGCACATACAGGTTTTAAATGCCTTTAAGCTTGTCTGCACTGATTCGCTGGTAAGTGAAGGTGACAGAATGTAGGAAGCAGAGAAAGCAACAATCAAAAGCTCCTTTTAAATCCTACAAACACAGACACTGACATCTATTGTTGCCATATACTCTACAGATATGGAACTACATCTCTTATCTAAGAAGTGAGCTATGGCTCAGACTTAATTAACGAGAACTGCAGTGCCCATAAGATCTACGCTAAAAACATAGCATATGCAGTCAAAGCAAAAGTGATTCCTGTAGCTCAGTTTTAATGACTTTCACACAGGGAAATAATTATATCTAAAAGCTGGCGTTTTTATTTTATCCTTATGAAATGCAAGTCATCTTGCAATGTCTCATCATCACCTTGAATTGTGGCTGTGGTCAGAAAACTGTTAACATTGCACTATTTTACTCACCTTACACTCTGCAAGTAATCAAATCACAAGCATGATCCCCAGTCCTTCTGTGAGGAGAAATAACTGAAGCAGAAAGATTCACAGTGATTTTAATACGAACCAAGCAAATGTATCTACCAGATACATATTCAAAAATACGTAGTTTGCATGTCTGAGAAAACATTAATAAATTTGTAATTTGCCCCCAAAATTAATAACAAATGTAATTTAAAAAAAAACCTCTTTCATTTCCTGACTTACTCTCTGCAAAATTTTGACCTTTATTTTACAAGTTGATCTGTGTAAAAACCATGATAATAATAAATAATTTTTTTAAAAAACTAAAAATTTTGTCTTCAACTATACAGTTCAGGCTGTGTCAGAGAGGAAAATCATATTAAGGCATTTTTTTAAATCACTTAATGATTAAAAATACAACCTTCAAAACATTTTACACATGGTTCTAATTTCAAAGGACTTGGGCTCAAGTTCCAAAAGCACAGAGCAGCCCCAAAATGTTCATAATTAGCCTGGTATAAGGGAGCATACGGTAAAGGGACCTGGAAAGTCTGAATCCCTTTGCAGGCTCTTGCAGAGCCTTTGGCAAGTCATTTCATTTTGTTACATCTCTATTTCCCTATCTATTAAGTCAGGGCAATAATACCTACCTTCCCCGAAGAGGTGACAGTAATTAAGTCAATGTTTTGCATAGCACTTTCAAGATGCAAATCTCTACATTGAAGTTCTAATTACTATTATTATTATCATCATTATCATTGATTATCATTAAGCTAAAGCTACTTTTTAATTCTGTATGTTCTCTTCTCATTCTGAGAAATACATTCAACTACCATTGTAAGCTAATTATACCATCTACTTTTAAGTATAGGAGTACAAAAGCATACCTTCTGCTGCATTTGCAGTCTGGTCTCTCTTTCAAACACTCTTTGTGTAAAGGAAAATATATTCTTAACTAATGCCTTGAGGAAGTTTGCAAGATATTGCCAAATTAACTCATTGAAATTAGTATAAGTTTCTCTGCAATCCCAGGAAAACAGCAGTAGCCACGAATGCAGTTAATAATGATGACTTTGTAAAATAGAACTGGAGGCTAATATTGAAAGGGCTGCCAAAGAGCAAAAGGATGCATTTCAAGTGACCTTCAAATCCTCTGCGACTCCTGCGAAGGATGAAAGATAACATGAGTGACAAAAAAGGCTTTTCCAGCTCACCACATTTTGCCAGGTCAATGAAATATTTGTAATAAATAAATAAATAAATTGATAATTCATCCCCTAGTTGTTTTGACATCCTTTCTGATATAAACACAGGTATGAAGCAGGTCTGTGAATCTGGATGAATTTCAAAGATCTGTAAAACACTCAGAGAAATGAGCTCAGAGATCCTGAGTTGCTCAATATGCAGAGCAAAAAGGAACAGAAATTTGCCCACAGGACTCCGGATGCAATGCTTATCTGTGACTCATAAGGTTTTAAAATGCTCGTGTCAAAACTAAAATCATTCCTAAAATCTTCAATTGGTTACTTCAGGTTTTGTTCACAAGAATGCACAGCTGTGTGATGATGTCCTGCTACCTTGCCAGCCAACTGATGCAGTCAGCTGCAAAGCTCCGTGTGTATGAGCTTTCAGATGTCTGGGCACAAAAACAGCAAACACTCAATGTACTCAATGTACCTATGACAAAAATAGACATACACACATAGACACAAAGAGGTGGAATGTCACATTTTGGCATGTAGCCATGAAGAAAACCGCTCCTCTCCTCATGATTGTTTATGTGTTATGACAATGCATTAGTCTAAATAAAAAAGTAATTTTTTAATCGATATTGAAATTTTTCACTCGTCGTCCTCTAAAGAATCACTTCGAGATGAGAGATTTTATAACAAGACAGTGCTTTGCATTTATACAATCTTTCTGCCTAAAGTTAACAACACAAAAATATTTCTACACCAAATAATTAAAAGTGCATGGAAAACTTGAGAGGCAAAGTAAATGTCACTTTTTATAGTGAAGCAAACTGAAACCTAGAGTCTAAAATCTACATCCACTCTTACCCATTAGGATGGGATGTATAACGCCCCATAGTCTTCATCCTGGCATAGTATAGATCCACCAGCCATCCGAAGATCACCGCGGCTCCGCTCTCCTCCATATACTGTGGAATTTCTGCGCTGCAGGTGAGGCTTTGTGCTGTGACCCTGGTCTCATCCATACTGGAGAGTAGTTAAAAGTGGCTGCAATGCTCATGAGGATCCAGGATGCCATGCAGGCACTTTGAAGCTGGTAATTAGGCACAGCCTTAGTGGCTGCCCTCCATAGTACAGGGACTGGAGGGAAGACTTTCCTCTCCTGAAAACATCTTTCTGTCAGTTAATGCGATTGCCTGTTTTTCCCAGTGGGACTACATCCAATAGATATTTGCTCAACCATCATAAGCAAGAAAGAATAATGAAGATTTTCCAAAGAAATGAAAGGAGTAAATTACTTCCTTAAAGTAAAGAAGGATTTAAGAAATGAGTGAAGAGTATTAAGTGACCTTAATGGCTGAGATAATAGAATAAAAGTCATAAAACACACACATACACATTCATTTGTTCATTTTTTTCTGGCTTTCTTAGGTCTTACAGAGAGTGGGTGGCTTAGAACTGGGTGTATCAACAGATTTTCATAATTGTGGTAAGAAAAAAATAGGAAAATAATAGATTGTAAGAAGGGAAATCTTCATATAAATGGTACCTGCACAACTGTCCGGTGCTATCAGTCACTATATTTCAAGTGGACAAGGTTTATTGGTGAGTCAGCGTGGCTAGTTGCTGAATTTCTATGCAAGGCATTTATTCTTCTTGTTAAAACATTGCTTTGCAGAAACAGCCTAAATTGGCCTATGTAAGAAGTCCAAGGAATGACTTAGACACTGTCAGGTGGATTTCAACTGCCTTTACTTCTTTATCCAGTATTTTTGAAGTACGTTTAAGCATTACTACACAATTTTAAAAGACAACAAATTCTTTAAAACTGAGAATGCTGATTACCAGATAGAAATTTGTGCAATGAAATCAACCTACTGACAAGGTGCAAAATATAATTTATTATACATTATCATGTCTTATCATATAATAATAAAAAATATTTATTGTTGTACTTAAAAATTATGTAGTTCCAGTTCCCAGACAAAAAAAATTCTTATTTTATTACTTCATTGTTTCTCTTTTAAGTAACATTTGAATAGGCTTAGAAACGGCTGGAATTGCAAGTTTAACCTCTGCCAAATCTACAAAACCCCAGGACATTTGTATCTCACTCGTTCTGCTCCTCAAAGTGTCAGACTGATATTACTGGAAATTAATTTGACCCATTTATTCATCATTGTAGCAGGGCTTAAACCTCAGCAGCACGATTGCCATCGTGTCAGAGCTGCCAATGACCTAAGTCTTGAGTTTCAGAGATTGCCCCAGCAATACTCGATAATAAGTGGCAAAACATTATTACTTCCTTTGGTACTCATTATAAAAACATGAATTGGGGTGAAAGGTAATCCACTTCATATGCTAAGTCATGGATCTTCTCTAAGGGTGAACAAGGCGGATCGCAAGAATAAGTACGTCATGGTGATTTGTTGCCACAAAAGTTCCTTAAAGTTTGAATGAATGGACTACTAAGGGGGCAGCACAAGGACACAAAAACCATTCTTTTTGATTTAAATTATCCAGATTTGGTCTGAAAGGTCGCCATCAAAATTGGAATACAACCAGAAAAGAGATGAACTCCGAAGGAATGCAAGTACAATTTATGCAAACCATTATTTTCCACTATCCAGTTTTGAATAGTTTTACTTTATTCATTTTAAGGGATCATACCACAGCTCACACACTGCAGCTAGTTAAGATTCACAGTCCTTTTACCACCTCATTCCTATTGTCTCTTCCTTTCAAGCATTGTTTTCATACCAAAAAAAAGAGGAAAAAAAAGAAAAAAATCGCTGGATTTGCTGTGGTTTAACTCCTGTGGCAGAAAAGCATTAAACTCACAGTCAGACAGCTGTTTCCCCCCTCTAAAGTGTTGTCACCCTGCCTCTTTAAGCTCTGCTTTATCAGTTGCATAGAAGGGGTTTTTTCTTCATTTCAAAGAGCACATTAAAGTCTCATTAGCAATAAGGGGAATTAGGCATGCACAGTTAGAAAATGAGAAAAAAAAAAAAGAACGGAAAAAATCCTGCACTGTCTAAGCAAAGAAACAGGATTCTCCTGACAGATATGTATTCACAAAGAAAGATCACTGCAGGTAACAAATAGACTCCCTTGGCTAAGCCAGATATCACTTCCAAAATTCCCTCAAAGTAGGCGTTGTCTTGGATACACTTCAGCAGGAAAAAATGGATTCTGTCCAGCCTAGGTTTATCTTCAAATTTGGGGCTTTCATCTTTACGGAACAATAATGTTTGAAAAAAACCCAAAAATTTAAATTAAATCTCAAGCCTTGTAAGGAAGCATCTCAGGGGTCAGCTACTGGCAGGGCTGGAGAGAGTGCTGCTGCCAAATGGAAAATGCGAGCTGGCGAGCGAACCTGAAATCTTAGATTTTGAACTTGGCAGATCTGAAAATTCTTGGCATTTGGTTACAGATCCTGGAACACAAAGCTTGCAAACAAGGTTTTCCCCATAAGAGTATAAAAAGCACCTTTAATACATATAAAAAAACTTCCATCTGCCCTTCTTATGAACAGCACTGGTGTGTTTTGCACAGTATGAAGTAACCTTTAAAAATGTGGTGATTTTGCCTAGAAATCCTATCTTCATTTGTCTTGCTTCATGTCTCATGCGGGCCCCTGTGACTTTGTGACCCTCCAGTAAATTTTAGCATCATTCAAGAAGGTCAAACAGTCAGGGAAAGCAAGAATGAATTAAAAAAGAAAAAGCTGCTGTGAATAGAGAATTATTATCATAAGCTTTATTGGATATTTCAAATGCTGCAGACTTTAATGGCAGCAAACTTTTAAAAGTTCAGTCTCTGCTTTTACTGTTATAAAGGGATAGGATTAATTTTCCTTTCCCTCTGATCTTTAATATCACTAATCAGAGCAGTTACTGAAGTCTTTCTGCAATATTCTACGAACTATTTTAATTATTTTAATTTTTTTTAAAAAATATTGTTTAAAAAAAATTTTAAAATGCTATGAAAGCACTTTCCTAGTGTTTCCCTGTACCCTTTATGGCAGGGAAGAGTCAGGACACTACTTGCATCTGCCTGCCCAACTTGGCTTAGGATCTACTCTGCATTTTCTAGTTCTCTCTTTTTCTTTTTTTTTTCTTTTTTATGAGGTAGAGGGGAAGTAGGCAGTACAGGCAAATCACAGCTTTGAAAGTGAATAAAGGAGCGGTTGCCGTCTATTTAATAGCAACATATTCTCTCTATTAATAATGTTACTGTCATCTTTGCCAGCATTATAGCGGACTTTAAGCACATAAGAGACACAACCGCTTTCATAAGTCATATCTCTCCTCTAATTTTCTTACATGCAGTGAGCAATTTATCCCATTAACATCTTGCTCAGTTATTGAGAAGTCAGAGTTTGAAACCACTGAAAAGAAGCCCAAGACAGAAGGTGCAAAGGAATGTTAGAAATTGTTCTGTAGCTGAGCCAGTCTTCCTTGGATCCCGCATATGCGGAAAGTCTGCAGCCATGAATCATCTATACACTATGTTGTGGTCCACCATGAAAGCTGTAGAGAAAGACATGCCAAATGCTGATCTCCAAAGCCTCAGACAGCTTAGTTGGTATAAATTGTCTCTTAGGATGAATTATTCTGTCTTGACTTGAGAATTTGACACTCTCTCCACTAGTAACTTTCTTCCTTCATCCTTTGCATGTGTTAGCACAGTACTGAGATACATTTAAAATCACAAGAGATCCATTCCCATTAGCTTGGAAGGTTATTTCATGTAAGCATTTCCTTGTTTCTTAATATTCCTTTACACAGGGGGTTTTTTTCCTTATATATCTTGAAAAAGGAAAAGAAAATGGAATCAGTACTGTATAGTGTTTCAGTCTTTCTTTCTTTTTCTCTGTTACCTTTATAAGACCACAATATTACCATTCATTCTTCTCATTCATTTGAAGCTACATTTTTTAAAACTTCTCTCTGGATTTCCTAGATAAAACATACATGCCTTCCAATCAAAACTGCTTATTGTCAGTGCATTTTTGAGGTGAAAACCTGATATATAGATATATAGATATTTTAATAAGACAAAAATTAAAGTTGATGTCACACCCACATACCAGCAAACCAGAGAAGTCCTATTCTGACACCTGGTCAAAGCATGCTGCCAAAACTGCTCTCAGAGTGCTGTCTGGGCTAGTTCCCTTAAGGTTGCTTCTGTGGTGCAGAGATGAGGACACAGTAAGCTCCTTATCCAGGTCTCCCAAGGATTCACAAGTGACTTAGGATTCAAATCCTTTCTCCATCTCTCTCCCGAGGATTTCCCTTTCATGAGAGAAATCTCCTGCTGGTGCAGAACTACTGTACTGGAACTAGCACTGTCCCAGCTACTCGCCTGGGGGGATGCTCTCCAAGATGATAAACTGACGTCTCCGAGGAGGCTTTTTCACTCACTGTCGCATAGGCTCTAATTTAAAAGAGTGACTAGCTTCTGTATGATTTCTCAGAAAAGACCACTAATAAAATAATGGGCTTATAAAAGATGTCGTATTCCAGAAATTATCTGTAGAATAACCTGGCCTAAAGTCCCTTTCGATTCACCAGAGGCACAGCCAAGCTGCAGGTAATGACAGACTTTTGTACTTGGGGATCTGTTAAAGCTCTGAGTGCATTTCCATGAGAAAAAAATTGTTTTATTTATTTTTTGAGCAACTCCTGGCCACCACAACACCAAAAGGAAGTACAATTTCCAAATTAAAAAATATCAGGGACAAATGGCCTCTCTGTTTAAAGGCTAATCTCTGGAGCTTTTTAGCTAACCTGGGTCCCTAAAAAAGGTGTGCCTTCCTGAGCTTTCCTTAAACCCAATATCAGGATGAGGGGGACAGCGAAATGACAATACAAAATAACTGCAAAGGTCAGTGGTAAATTTTCCCATTAGTCAGACAATTTGGAAACAATAGGACTTAGAAAAAGGATACAAGTGTCACACAACAGCTTACTGATACAAAAAAGGGAAAGACGATAACGGCAAGATGATAACGTGGCATTATCACATTTTATTCTTTAAAAAATATATTGTTAAATACACCCTGAAACCAACATTTGGAAATGGAAAAGCTCGACAAAGAATTTAAGTACCCTCTGCTTTAGCGTATATAGGATCCTGTACATGACCAACATGAAAGGGAGCTGCCACAGCAGACCTTTGATGTTGTGTGTACCCTCCAGTGCAAACGTGTCTGTATGGAAAGGTGGTTGCACTTGACAGACAGTCGTTCCAGACTTGCATGCATAAGTTCAGATGCAGAAGCCATAAAACATTGTAAACCACACTTCACAAGTTCACACAGCAGAAGCAATTTGACGGATTTGGCCATTGTTTAAGGCTTTCTGAAAACAGATGGAAACGTGATGTCTTCTCACAAGTTTCATTCCCACATTACTGCCACAGATGGTGCTTTCACCTCTTTGAAGAACAGATCTTTTTTCTTACAGAAGCAATAACAGGATACAAAATATTTCACATCACAGCTGACATAACTGATCTCACGTAGTTACTGCTGAGACATTACAATCTTCTACCTTTTTTTGCTCTCCTCCCCTCCCAGAACATATTCTGGTTTTCCATTTAACCCTCTTCATTCAAAACCAAAAACAAGCAGACACACATTTGATGTTGCAATATCAAGTCAGCTACTTACCTATATTTCCTTCTCAAAAAGCCCATCTAATACAGTGACATTCATAGACTTACTCAACAATGCGCTTCACTGAAAATATAGCAGGAAACTATTTTTCAGGTGGGTTGTTAAGACATTATACTGTTCTTTGTTGGACTTTTTTTGTCTTTTCTTTTTTTCCCCCCACTAAGAACAAGTAACTTGATAATTATATTTGAACTTGCTGAGGGCTCATTTCCCAAATGGATGTAAAGAATAAATCAAACATGAACAGGAGAAACCTTAGTTCTCAAAACAGGTCTCTCTATTTCGGCATCTGGAATTCTATACTGTGATTGTCCTGTTGTTATTGTACATTTTCACCTCTTAAACAATACTTGATATTTTTCACTTATAAATACTGTAAGAAAAATCAGCTCCTGTTTATACAAAAAATAATTTGAAAACCATCAAGAAGAAAAAACGCTGCTTCTTACTCATCATTTGCACCCACCATCTAGTAATTCACTAAGGAAATATATGCTTAAGCAAGCTCTAAAAGTTGGACTGATTTATTACCACAATAAATAAGTGTGCTGGGTTTGGCTGGGATAGAGTCAATTTTCTTCATAGTAGCTAGTACGAGGCTGTGGTTTGGATTTGTACCGGAAACAGTATTGATAATACAGAGATGTTTTAGTTACTGCTGAGCAGTGCTCACACAGGGTCAAGGCCTTTTCTGCTTCTCAGCCCTCTCCACCAACTGGTAGAGTGGAGGTGTGCAAGAACTTGCGAGGGGACACAGCTGGGACATCTGACCGCAACTCACCAAAGAGGTATCCCATACTATATGGCATCATGTTCAGCATACAAAGCTGGGGGGGGGGGAAGGAGAAAGAGGGGATGTTGAGAGTTATAGCATTTTTTTCCCTAGTAACCATTACGTGTGATGAAGTCCAGGTTTGCTGGACATGACTGAACATCTGCCTGTCGATGGGATGTTTTGAACAAATTCCCTGTTTTCCTTTTCTTGTCTTTACCTCAACCCATGATTTTTATCATTTCTATTTTTCTAATTCTCTCCCTCATCTCTCCAGGGGGGAGTGGTCAAGAAGCTGTGTGGTGTTTAGTTGCTACCTGGGATTAAACCATGACAAAAAATCATGCAATCTGTCAGTTGTCCCTGTTGATCATCATCTAGAAAACTTGAAGTCCAGTCCAGACAAAGATCCCTCAATCCATTCTCCAACAAGCTCATATTTGTATTTGGATTGCCCCAGCCCATGTGTAGAACCTTGCACTTGGCCTTGTTGAACCTCATGAGGTTTGCACAAGCCCACCTCTCAAGCTTGTCCACGTTCCTTTGCACGGCACCCTTCCCCTTACGTTATTATCCTATCCCTCATGTATGTTATTGGTTTTTGGTGTTTGCTTCTTCAGGTCAAAATACTGAAATCATAGGATAGTTGCCTTATGATTTGCCAGAAGAGATGTTTTATACTTTGTTGGCTACAGTACACATGGCAAGATGTATCATAAGGGAGTGTCATGCTGCCTGCAAGGAAAAAGGTTCTTAAATCCGCACCTGTATATGACCAAAACCAACTGATTCACTTCAGACAGTATCCTGGGTACAAACGTCTGTTGAATGATCAGGAAAGCTGAGCCCTGGAGAAACATGGGAATTTAAATTATTTTTCAGTCTTCTGAGAATTTTGGAATTAAATGGAGAGGAGAAATTTCAGAAGATTCTGCTTATTCTGGCCTTGTAACTCATGAAAGTTTCAATACTGGAAAAAGTTGTGTTATAATCCACAAGAAATATGCTATTCACTTAAAATTACAGGGGTGCATCACCTTTTTTATTCTATAGAGAATCCATAAAAGAGTTAAAATAATATGGAACTGTACAAATTTATATTGTGTGAGAAGTTAGATATTTAATTACATAATTTTAGCTGGTATCCTGAAGTCTTTCTGTAGTGCCTTTTCTAGTTCTTGAAGAGGAATACTCTGATTTCATTTCTCTGTAGAAATGGTCTTTTGTTGGTTTTCAGAGGTGACGCCAGCTTTCTTTAATGCCCAACCCTGCTGAAGTTAAAGAATTAGTAACATCAGCAGGATGAATTGAGAGCAAGAAAATGTTGAGGATAAAATTTACCTCCTAACTAAAAAAAGTAGCTCCACTGCTTATATGCTTGTGAAGACAGTTTCACCAAACTTCTGAAAACCAAAGACGCATGTCAGATTCTCAAATAATTTAATTAAAATGATACAGTAAGTGAATATATATTTCTAAAAATTTACTCTACTGTTGGTAGATAGATAGATAATTCAATAGATACGTTGAATTCCTGTGGCTTAAGGGACGTTTTGTACTCCAGATCAAAGATCAATAGAAAAATCTGATTGTATTGTAGTCAAGATTAAAAGAAGCATATCCGCTTCAACGGGTCCCCTCTCTACCCACATCTGCATGGAAATCTTAATGGGTTTTGTACAGAAAGTTTGACTGGAAAGTCAGAAAACTTCTTCAGTTCCCACCTGTGGTAGCACGTCTGAAGTGACAGGAGGAACACATACATCTTTGGGGGCAGGAAGTCTTCCAGCAGCTGAGGACTGTCTTAGGTTAAAGGGCAGTCTTGAGAAAGACTCATTACAGAGTTATGTCCTTTACACTGACAGAGACTAGAGATATGCACGAGAAGCTGGGAAAGAAAGGACTTCTAGTCAAATTACACATACTACTTCATGTTCTAACTGTTTTATTGAGCATAAAAAAGAAGAAGGGTTTGTCTAGATCTTAGAAATTTTAACACATGGATCAGAGAAAGCATTTGTAATTCTTATAGCTTCAGACTTCTATAGCTGACCAGTTGTTAAAATTATATTTAACCTTCTGCATAAAAAGAGACAGATTTCGGAAAATTGGGTTAGAGGGTGAATCATTTGAACCGTTCACTTTTAATATACCTTGAGACAGATAGAATTTTTTTCACTTACATTTCCAGAATTAGGTCAGTTAGTTAGTGAAACATAAAACATTATGTGAAACGTAAAAGAATAATGGAATGCTACAAAGTTGGCAGACAAAGCGTATCCAGGTAAAGCAAGAATACGTGGAGACCTCTTGTCCTATGACAAGGAATCAAGCCAAAGGATCCTGGTTATATATTAATATATGTGAGTATATCTGAAGCACAGGTTCTTTGCTCATTGCCCTGCTACAGGAGACCATAATTTGGGTGGCATCCGGAACACATGACAGGGCATTGCAGGGATCACAGGACTGATAAAAAGCAGTATATTAAATTTGAGGAAGGGGAAACTTCAGCAGTGCTACCACTAGACAGAATTTCAATTTAGGAAAAGAAACTTCCCCAGACATAATAACATCATGCACTACTGCAACCAAAATCAGATTATATAATTTTTTATTTGAGAAAGGTGCTTAAGTGTACCTAACATCAAGGATAGTTTCAAGCACTGTCCTGAATCAGGGTGAAAACTACAACTATCTTCCTTTGTGCTTATTTAACTAAGAGGTTTTCAGTATTCTCTTCTATTATTGTTATCATCGATAGTATTACTACTACTACTACTACTACTATTATTATTATTATTATTATTATTATTATTATTATTGTGCAGCACTGTATCATCTAGTCACTAACAGCTGGTCCCAAATTTTCCAGTAACTTTACTTAGAGAATGCCATATGCCTGTCATCTTCTAAACATCTCAGGCTCAAAATTCATTTTGACAATCTCCAAGCTGGGTTTCAAGCCTTTCTGGTACACTGGTGGGCTGAATTCACAGCAGACAAAAATAACCCGGCCAGATTCCAGGGTATCCAGAGGCCTCAGTGCTTGAGTTAAACAGTTTGATTTGGAGAAACGAAGAGTAGGAGGGGAGAGAGAAAGAACTGGATTTTTTTTACAGTCAGATGAACTCCCCAGTTTTCTAGACACTTCTAGTAAGAGATATTTGCTATATTAAATAGGTTAAAATCCATTGCATCTTTCTACATGTCATTGTCACAGAACTAAAGTATGAAAGTTCTGTTATCGCCATTTTATAAGTGAAACAAGAAGCAAGAGAGACTAAGTGAACTCAGGCTATACTGAAAGTCTGTGCAATATCTAGGAACTGAATCTCCCTAGTCCCAACCAAACACTTTAGCCACAAGATGTTCTTTTAGAGTAAAATTATCAAACACAGCTAATACACCCATTGACTATGTCTACATTAGCAAATGAAATGAGAGACAGACTGCTCTTTGGCCCTGAGGCCAGCTGACACAGCGTGGTTCTGATTTGCACAGCCAAGTTCTCGTACCCAAAATAGAGATTTCACGTTCAAGCTGTTTGCTGAGAGCATTAACTCCCAATCTATGTACACTCGGGTGCTGCTTGGGAGAGTGGTCCTTAGCACTGGCCAAAATTCTGACAAAACCTGTGCTAACAATGTAGCAGCATGTATGATTGCAACCCAAAATCTGAGGCTGTTCCATGACCCTCTTAGGTCTGCTAGTACAGATGTAGCCTTGTTTTGCAAATATCAATTGTTTGAGAGCTTGAAAAGTCTTTGCCAACAACATTGGGATTGCAAACATTTCTTTTGCTTTCCAAATATTCCTGTAACTGTGAATTCTCAGCACTGCCTTGGTCTGTACCAAACCTTTACCCAGCAGTAAAGCTGTGAAAATGAGAGACATTTTGGAGTTTCATGCCCAAGTACAACTTCAGGAGTAAGATAATGCACTAAAACTCTATTCTGGTCTTTTCTGCCTGCAGCTGAAGCCACAAAAATCAATGTCCTATTGTTCAGTGATTTCTTTTTGCATGTTTCTTTGTGTGCTGGAGGCAGAATATTCATTTGCTCTCTTGTTTGAAATGCATTATTTAGTTATTATTCACTTACTAGCCCAAGACAAAGATATGGTATGACATTAGTGTTCTGAAGTGCTATCGATTACCAGTATAAAATGAAAATATATAATTGATGAAAACATCAAGATCCTATGGGGACTTACAGTTCGAAAGGTTAAAAAGGAAATGCTGATCTCTTGAAACAAATTGATCTACATGCAGCCAAGCTGAGCTGAGTCTCTAAGCAAGCCGGGAGAGACAAGACTGAGCAGCTTGTTTGTTTTTCATCTGTAGTAAAAATACAACAGCTGTAATTTGAAAAGAGCAAGTGTCACATTTGTGTAAAGTCTTCTGTTTGTTCTTCAGTTCATTGCTAGCGATACAGCTCTCTGTTTCTCAAATAAACTATCTCATCTCAGTTCCTCACTCCCAGGACTATTGGGGCTATGGCAAGCCTGGAAGCTGTATGCCAGTCCTGCTGGGAGGAAAGTGTTATGTTTTGCTGCTGGGTATGCCCTATTACCACATGGTAAGTAGTGTTAATAAAACTCACAGAGAGAGAGGCATGTCTTTCAGTTCACCTAGAAGAGTGCCTTGCTAGAATTGGGGTTTCTGTAAGGATGATTGCTGGGGGAAATAAAAATCAGAAAATACTTTCCTCTCTTGTAAGGAGATAGGACAACTGGTAGTTAGTAGGTTGTGCTGCTCATTGCTATGGGGAGATCCACATACAAATTGTGACCCTCCTGTCCCCAAAAGTCCACAGTCTGTCTCAGGACCAACACGCTCAAAACACTCAGAGCTAGACTGAATCATTCTTCCCTTTTCTATTGAGTGTCTCCAAAAGGAGTAACTTCCTCTTTTACTATGCTGTAACTGACACCAGCCAGCTTGGGCAGAAAAAACAAAGATGATTTGCCAACCTCTCAGGCTTTTACCTGCAACTGTGAGCCACAGGTGACTAGGCTCTGCTTTCTATTATCAACCAGAAGTAACTGGGCAAGAGCAGGGGAAGGATGAAAGCTATCATGTGAAAGGAGTAGTTTACTCCCCACCTAAAGGGAAGATGGCACGTGGCAGAAGGTTGTCACAGCTGATTTTCCACTTTCTTGCTAAGATGGCTGTCCCTATGTTTGACATTCGCTAATACTAAACTCTGAAGGTTCAGTCTAGATACTTTCAGCTGTTAAAGGAGAGCATGCTTGTCAAATGGAATCCCTTACTCTCATTCCAGGGAAAGAAGATAAAATATAAATGCAAAAATATCCTTTCCCCTCAGTTTCCTCAGCAAAGGGCACACCTGTCATCTGTCATTGAATTGATGAACCACAACAATGTGCACAGAAGAATATATTTGTCTATATTTGTTTCCCTTTATAAAGGAATAACATAAGAATGGCTGTGCCAGGCAAGACGAAAGGTCCATCTATCTTAGAATGCTCTCTGATGTAGTTGGTACCAAATGTGCCCAAAATATATGAGGATAAACAGGAGGCAGCAATTCTCCACAGCCTCCTGCAGCCGAGACTACAGAATTTCTTGAACTCAAGGTCATTCTTTTGTGTTCCCTAATCCAGAATGGATTTTTTCATCCAGAAATTTTTCTATTGTGCATTTCAAAACCATCTAACTTTGTCACTCACAATCCCCTTTGAAAAGAGTCCTGCAGTTTCATTGTATGTTGGGTAAAAAAACAAGTCTACAGCACTTATATGGTGAGAAACTCTGAGTAATTGTTCCTAATTCACAACTGCATTGATTGCTGTCACATTCCCATTCAGTCACCTCTAGTTCATGATGAAGAGTGCTAGTCTATTCAAACTCTTCGTGTGCAGAAACCATTACCTTTGATGATTTACGTTTCCCTTCTTTGGGTTTGCAATAGGTTTTTTGAGACGGGTTGGTGAGACATGAATTCAATATCAGAAAGGAACTCAACATGAATTCATACAGGGGCATAATCAAATGAGATATTCTGATACTTTCTACAATCCCCATCCCAAGAGCTTAGTAAGCCATTTACGCTACCAGCACAGCTCAATGGAGAAACATCACCCTCAATTTTGGAAAGCAAAGGGGGAAGCCTAGGGAACCAAATGCACCGTTCAATAACTTCTCATTCATTTAATCTGCAATGTGTTTTATCTAAAAAGAGGCAGTTATGCACCTAAACACATTTGTTAAATTTAAGCCTGAGAGAAAAATTTGCTCCAGGTCAGACAGGCACTCTGTGGTTGATGAGGGAATTGAAAGCAGGTCTCCCGTATCTCACATTTGGACCGTAATAATTCACCTTCTCTCATCCTGTGTGCTCGCTACTGGCGTTTAACTTGCTCCATCCACTGTATTTATCTGACATCTCTAGAATCCTAATATGTTTCTAGGTGGAATATAACAAAATCTTCAGTTTTTGAAGAAGGAAGATTATGTAATGAAGAGTACTTAAACATTTCTAAACTGAGATTTGGATTTGGGTAATATGTTGACTATGACTTGCCTACATATTCATTTCAGTGCATTCCTCACTCCCATGGAAAAAGGCAGGGGAAAAGACATCATGTTTATTAGCAACGCTAGTTGCTCTTGCCAACTGAAAGTACTTAAATTCTCCCTTCCTACAGTTACCGCTGCTGCAGACTTTTGAAACAAAGAAAACTGAAATAAGATAAAAGAGCAAAATGTAACAACTATTAAGTTGCTGCTTTAAAGTTTAGCTCTGAATTTAAAAGTTGTAAGATTTGAAAACATGCCACCAAATTATACCACAGGCATCTACTTGAGCAGCCTTCAGCTTGCAGTCTCCTTTCCATTGACAACAACGATTCAGAGTCAGGTTTTTTCAATCAGGTTAGGAATTCACTGTTCAATTTATCAGGTTTGCTTTTGGCCTGAAAAAGAGCATATAAATTAAAAGCATACTCCAATAAGACACAAGCTTTGATGTCTAATAGGGTTTCTGTGAATTCATTATTTTAATATTTTAGATTTATAATCAGAAAGCTAGCCATTTTGCTCCAGTCTATGTAATACGTTTTTCATGGTCCCTTTCCCAGCTCCCTCTGACAAATGTTTTCCTCAGATTACATTCATTAATACTGGGGATGTTTTGCAAGCCCTAGGGCACTAAGATCAGGGATGATCTGAAACATCAACTTTCCTAGATATTAAAAATATAGTTCAAAAGAAGGTGAGGGACGTTTGCATCACTTGAAATATTTATCTTTAATAATTTATCAGCATAAATCTGTGAAAAAATTACTTTGAAGGGTGGTATAACATTTAGGAATGGAGAAATTACTTTAAAAAGCTAAAGAAAAGGTAAAAAACTAGTTTAGGAGGAACAACACAGGATGAGACTTGATACAGGACATTCGAGAGTTCATTTTTTTGAAGGAAGTTGTCACCATTGCTGTTCATCCTCTTCTATCTGCTAGTACACCAGCGCACTGAAGTTCACAACATTCCCCTTTGGGCAAAGCAATGAAAAACTCACACAGTTTCTTTAATCCTAAAGTGCTTATCCTCCTTTTGGTTAACGAGTCTATGTAGGTAGGACACAAACCCGCACGGTCTGGCTACTTTTCCACTTCCTTGTCATGAAGCAGTCAGAGAACTACTTTAGGTGGGTAGTTAAGCTGAGTTTATACCTGCTTTGCATTGCTAGAGCAATACAAATCAATGAGACAGTATGTGCAACTCAAAACAACCAAGATATACTAGAGTCACCAACTGTAACCAACAAAGTGTGGAAATTTCACATCAGCTCTTTGATGTTAAATCCAACACACCCTCACCTGTATTTAGGCCAGCAGTCTCAGGACAGTCATCTTTTCAACTGCTCTGTAGTATTTAGGAATGATGTGATGCCTTAGAGATAGATTTGCAAAATCATTCCTCAGTTTGAACTTTATTGGAGTATTTACTTCACAAATACTTTTATTTCTACTTTATTTTTTATATTTATAATTTATTTTTTATATTTAAACTTATTTATTTATACTTTCTATTTTAGAGAAAATCCAGCATGCACGAGTTTGGTTCTGTTATTTGCACTGCATCGTAGTTGATCAGTGAGTGAAAGTCACTCCATAAAATATGGATTTATACAACACCCTAATTCTCCCCAGAACACATTTAAATTTGGACTGAATCATTTAGAATTACCCTTTATTAGAGAAGAAAAAATTTCAGATGAACTATTGTTGTTTATTATAGTTATTTTTTCCTTCTGGCATCTGTAATGCAGGGAGAACAGGGATAGTAAAGCAGATCTGAGACCAATTCATTGATGAATTTAGAAAGTTAAACTCCTCCAGCAAAATCCTTCACTGGAGGACCTATAATATTACAGAGTCAATTTCCAGTAGACTCAGTATCTTTAAGATACTCTAATCAAGAGATCCTGATTCATTACATGTAATTAATGTTTGGAACCGTGTATGACCCAGTTTGTCTAGGTCCCACCTTAGGTAATCATATTTTCTCTTTGTATATATTATGCATTTCAAGTGACTAATGTTAATCAGATGAAAAAGTTCGAACTGAAGTCATAGAATCAGAAAATGGTTTGGGTTAGAAGGGACCTTTAAAGATCACTTAGTCCACCCCATCCTCTGCCATGAAAAAGGACATCTTTTAGTACGTCAGGTTGCTCAAACCTCATCCAGCCTCACTTAGAACACTTCCAGGGATGAGACATCCATAACTGCTCGGGGAAACCTGTTCCAATGCCTCACTACAGTCACAGGAAAAAGTTTTTTCCTTATGCCCAATCTAAATCTGCTCTCTTTCAGTTTAAAACCTTTGCCCTTTTTCCTGTCACTACAGACCCTGGTGAAAAAAGACTCTCTCCATCTTTCTTATAAGCCCTGTTAAGTATTGAAAGTTGTGACCGATAAGGTCTCCCCAGAGACATCTCTCCTCTAGGCTGACCCCAACTGTCTTGGCCTTTCTTCATAGCAGAGATTCCAGTCCTCTCACCATTTTCATGGCCCTCCTCTGGACCCATTCTAACAGGTTCAAGTCCTTCTTTATATATGTCTTTTTGATATTTTAAAAGTAATTACCTGTTTGGGAAAGGACTGTAATCGCATACCTTTCTTGCTGGAATTATTGCAAGCAGTAAAAGTCTTAGAATGGCTGAAAGTTCCATCTGTGACCTAGGATCCTACTGCAGCCTAGCAGTATACAAAAAAGTACTATTCCAAGAAGTGCTAGTACTCTACCTGGTTCTGGTTCACTAAAGCTGTCTTATTTTGAATTTTTAGAAAAGAACACATTTAAAGAGAAAGTAGTTAGTGTTGTAGGTACTTAGAGGATTCTATTAAAGACATCCATATTCTTTTCTCTAGACAGCTTGCTTCTAATTTTTGGAAATTATTCCCTGAATGCCAGCTGCAAGGGTCAATCAAGAGGGAAGGGCAATGCTACAAGTACAAAATATACATTTTTTAAAAAAAATTAGCTAGACAGCTGGACAAAATTATTCTCAGAGCAAAAGAGGCATACTCAATAAAGGTAATTTCATTACAAGAAATTATTTTCATCGGCATCAATAGAAGTCAAAATCTGAGTGGTCTTCAGAAGTCATTTTTTATGAAGAAATTGATTAAGGTGCAAGATTAAATAGCAATGGAAATTTTAAAGTATACTCAAAACAAAATGAACAATGTCTCTTCAAGGGCCAGGTCATACTCATAAACAGTTCTAAAGAAATTCAGTTGTGAAAGTGCAGAATAGCTAACAGAAGTACATTTCATTCTGCTTATTGCAAGCTCTGTTACTTTCCAGCAGGGTGAGAAAAGACAAATACGAGACCAAGTTTCGTTAGGGGCTACAGAGGCAATTCTGCAAATTACAAACTAATGATTCTGATTAACATACCAGAAAATTCATTTGCCTGCTAATTAGCATAAAATATAATAGAAGCTAGAACAGGTGGGCATATGAATAACTAACATACTGGGGCAGAATCAACATATTTTTTATAGTTCATGAAACTGATTAAATGGACACAGTAAGAAAACAGTGTTTCTGTGGGTATAATGCAGCATGCATTAAAAAAACCCAGAACCTAAACCCAACCACATGCTTTAAATCAGATCCTTCAGCAACAGTTCTGAAGAGCAATTAAGGTAGCACAAGATAAGAGGAAAGGCCTTTCAGGGATTAATAATGATTTGGAATACAGGAAACAGCAGGTTGGAACAAATCATTCATTCTCAGAAAGTGGGGAATTTGCCAGCACAGGTACCTCAAAAATCAATGATGGGGCCAATGTTGCTCAATAAACTAATGAGTTACCAGGAAAACTAAAGGAATAGTGAAGTCTGACCAAGTCTGACATTGGTCTCATTAGCTCTCCAAGGTAAATTCAAGAAAAACAAGCTTGGGACAGGAAGCAGAGGGCCTGAAGCGGGTGGCAAGTGAGGAAAACAGAGGAGCTACAGGAAAAAGGCAAAGCAATAAGTAAGAGGGAACAGGACTGGAAATATTCTCAGTCCATCACCTGCCTTAGGGCTGGGTCAGCCATAGGATGGTACGTCATCCTTGACAGATGTGGTGAGAAAGCCTCCAATGATATAACTTCTATGGCATTAGGACAGGACATCGTTTAAGTGATTCAGTCTCCATAATGTTACGAACGCTAATACCTAACCTTAATCTTCTTGCTGTAGTTCAGGACTATCTCCCACACCTTGAAAAGAAAAAAAACTTTCTGTTTTTTTGCAGAAAGTTTTCACATCTTCAAAGCCTGCTGCCCTAATCCCACATTTATCATGAAATGAGATACTCTAGACCAGTCATAGTTCTCCAATGTGTCCTTACCAAGGCTGAATAGAGGGATAAGATTATGTCACATGACTTACAAACTTCCTTTTGCTTATACTTCTCTCTATGAAGTTTGTCCTTGTGTAACAGTAAGACATTGTTGACTCATGTTCAGGTTGTTATCACTATACTCACAGACTCTTTCCTGAAGGACTGTTGCTTAATCAGTTGTTTCCCATCCCGTATTTGTGTAGGTGATTATCACTGCCTAACTGAATATCCCTATTGATTTACAGGTTTTTATTAGAAACCATTTCATCGGTTCACTGAGATAATTTTGAATTCCAACTCGGTCCTCCAGAGGATTTTCACTGTCTCCCAGCTACCAAGTTCAAGACATTGGTGCAGCCCTGAATAAGCTCTGACCAGAAAGCACCCAAAAAAATCTTTCTAGGACTGTATAATTCTATTTAGACAATAACCACAGAGTTACTCACCAGATCTGGCTGTGAACCAGCTTTACTTCCTCCCTTCTGAATATTTGTAAAGACCACATTTATCTAAAGAAGAGATGTATTTCCTGCTTCTCCCCTATCCATGTGGAGTGTTATCTTATCACACAAAGACACTGGATTTTTTTAATCTTTTCTTCTTGCTTAGTCCTTTAGTTTGTTAAATATCTTTTTATCTTCAAGGTGGATGTAGCACAAGTTGTTCTATAATTTTCCTGGAACTTAAATGATGGAATCATTTTCCCTATTATAAATATAAGCCCCTTTCTAGTTTTTCAGTTCTTCCTTACTATGACAACTAGTCTTATGGTTATCCTCCATATATTAAATATAACTGTTAGCATTTTCAGGTTCTTTAAATATCTCACCAGGGTGATGTTGGGCAGCTCCACACATCTGAAGATACCTAACTTTTCTTAGAACTCCCTAATTTGTTCTTTCCCATTGTAGTCTTGAATCTTACCTCCTTTTACAACTGATATTAATTATGCTGTAAGTTCCTCCAAACTGTCTTTTCTGCAAAGATTGATGCAAAAAGGACTACTATGCCTTCTCATCCTCTCCTTGTAGTAGTTTCACTGCACAGGAGATAAAGAAACCTATCTTATTGGTATTTCTCTTACCAATTACATATACATGTATACATATATTTCCTAGTACTGGTAATGTCTTTTCCCATGTGTTTCCTCTTCTCAGTTTTGGCTTTTTTGAATTTGTCCCTACATTCCCATTGTTCTGTGTTATGGTGATCCTTCAACATCCAATCTAATTCACAGCATTGTTGCGTGTATGCAGGTGTTGGAGGTCAGCTACAACCTCACCATTTAGCTAAGACGCCTTTTGATGTGCTTCCTATTATGCTTTGTCATTGCTGGTTTTTCTGTGTCCCTAGTACTGTCTCTTTGAACATACTTCTCGGTATTTAAGCTTACTTTTCAAAAAATACCTCTTTTCTTGCTCTTCTGCTTCCTTCCCTTCCTAAGTAGATGCTACCATTTTTGTGGTGGTTCTCATTCAAGGCACTCTCCACACGCACAATTTTCAAACAGTAATTTTATAGTGTTTCAAACAGTAATTTTGTAACTATTCATTACTTCTGTTAGTTTTCCCATTTTCTGAATCAAAAGTGGTTACCTGTGTCCCCTCAGTTCTTTCACTTGTGGCAAATTTTTGACCAATTTTTGGCTGAAATTACAGTAAAGAGTCAATTCAGATGATACATAGGAAAATTCAGTGAGTCAGCATAATGTCCATGGAAGACAGAATTTATGCCCCAGAAATGCATTGGAGTTCTCTGAAAGAGTTAAAAAGCCTATGGAAAAGTCTAATCCAGATGATATCTTTCTTTTTTTTTTTTTTTGGCCTCTTTACAAACTTGTGACTCTCAAACTAAGCTGTCCTGGGAGAAAAATTAAAGTCATGGAAATCAAGGATTAATTAGTAGGTAGGGGATATAAAATTAACAATAAGGATAAATTGTCAGCTTTCACATTTCAGGAAAGTTACCAATGTCTTCTGTGCTAAAGCTTATGTTTCTCAACACATTCATGAATGAGTGGCTAAGTATTCTGATTATTCAAAATTACTCACTTCACTTGCAAGCTGACTGTGAAGAGCAGCAGGAGATACCATGTTTCTAAGTGAACAGGTAATAACATGCTAAATTAAATCCACTGTCAATAAGAACAAAGTAAAGAACAGGAGAGGGAAATAACCACACAATGTAGACACAACAATGCATTCCAAATTACCCATTACCCCTTAAAAAGAGATCTTGCACTCTTCCTAAAAAACATCATCTTCATGCTCAGCAGTAGATTAAAAAAGAAAATGGGCCACTGGGGACTAATGGGAAAGGAAAAATGAACAAAACAGCATCATTATATAACTCTGTTACATGGTGTACAGTTCGCTTTGCCACATCTCCCCAAATAGAAAGACAACAGTTATTCACATCCTCTAGTAACTAGGGACATTCTATTTAACTATCAAGTAGGAAATTTAAAGCATCTGAAAAGCAAGATCTGTCAATGTACGTTCCACAGTTTAGTTATGGAACAAACCCCACAATTCATAGAAGAAATCTCCGTCAAAACAATTAGATGCAATAATACACAATAAACTTTGGTTCATCTTTAACATCTCAAGTGAAACCTGAAGGGAGTTATACATCACTTTTCTGATATTCTTTTCCATAGCATCCACCATTGGCTACTCTTAAGGTAGAATAATAGGTAAATGTTAGTCTGATGCTGAAAATACATGCCATTAGCCTATTCCTAATTTCAGTAACATAGAATGACAGTGTACCACGTTTTGTTTCACAGGCAGAGTCTACTCAGGGGCTTTTTTCCATTATCAGTGCAGGGTACAAAATCAGTAATTTGAACATGAAAAAAGAAGTCAAGATTTGGCCCAATGTTACAAAAGAGGTGGAGAAAACAGAAGTAGGCTGTCTCGCACACAATTGTCTTAATCTGACAAAAAATTAAGATGGTAGGATAGGAGTGGCAGGAATAGAAAACGAAGCCTATGAAATAAGGACAGAAGAAAGACAAGGAACGAGGACAGATACAAGTGATGGGGTGAGAGTCATGGCTGAGTGGCAGGGGAGCCGTTACAGATAGTACTGTACACACATAATAAGAGAAATCTATTGTTAGCTTACTAGGTTTATACAAATTTTTCAGAAAAATGAGGCTCCCAGTGCAAGAAAAAGTGTTACATTGCCATCTAGAGCAGAAAAAAGGAAAATATAGGAAAATGTTAGGTGGATACAGCTACTTTGGAATTAAAAAAAAAAAAAATACTTAAAACAGAGAAGCCTTCAGAACCTCTTCAACCAGGAAATCCTCTGGAGTAGTAACGATGCTTTTTGTCAAACCCTCACATGAAGTGAAACCCTCAGTCAGTATGAAGTAGGACCAGAGCTTTGGCAACATGTGGCTTGCAGATGAGCATCGAAATAGCAGGTAAAGAGAAAAATAGCTGCAGGAAGAAAATACTCGATATGACAAGACAAATCTCACCGGTGGCCTTGTCTGGCATCTTTTTTATAAAAGGGCCAGATGATTCAAAGCAAGGTCCAAGAAAAATTGCAAAGAAAAACTGTCCATTGAGGGGTTTGTTGTTTGTTTTTTAAAGTAACTCAAATAAATCAATGTTTGGTTCTCATACAATAGAATAAAATTTTATTCACTTTCTAAATCAATTTTCATGCCCCTGATATAACTATGTGCCTTCTCTCTGCAGTGATATAAATAGAATCAGTAAGTGCTCATTGTTAGTAAAAACAAAGACAAGTATACCTCCTTTCTGAAACAGTTATGACAAGAACTTAAAGAAATGGAGAAGGAAACTTTATAAACTCAATGGTTTAACAAATTAAATTAACTAAAAAAAAAAAAAACAAAAAACCTTAAATTTACATTTTAAAGTAATGTTTAAGGGATGTATAAAATCCAAGCTAGAAGATCATGTGAATAATTAAACAGCCAAATTGTCACTTGAGTTGCACTACTACTGGCCGATGCCTTACACCTGTGGCAGAAATAGTACTGTTGGAATGAAGAGCAGTAAGCTCATAAGCAACAGGCTGACAGGAGGGAGAAGAAGGCACCCTGGCTGCTGCAGGGAAGCAGTGCTGCCGCTCTAAAGCCCTCTCCTTGCACCCTCTCAGTCTCATGCAGCAGAAGAGTGCCACCATCTCTACACTCCACCTCTGCCGCCACTGCGAGCACCAAAACCGTCTCCCTTATTGCCACCACTGCAAATATTCATTCTATCCAACCTCGTGGACAGGGACTGCCTCCATCTCCCACAGCAGGAGCTAGGGCTACCCATGTTCCAGGCTTGTCTACACCACCCTTATAAATGAAGGCATGGTAGGGCAGGCACTGGCTTCCACCACGCCACGAAGCACCTTCCTGGTTTTAAAACATCGATATCCACAACAGTGCTTACAACAGTAGCTTTACGGTTTGACAGAGCACCCGGTAATTTCCAACGGTTACACTATCTTCCCTGCACATCCTTCACAAATCTAGCAAGCCACAACAGCTAGAACGGTTTGCTTAGGACTGAGCAAGAGCAAAATTGAATTACCTCTTGTTATTAGAGAAATTTGTCCCAGAGGAAGCTGGTGAAACCACTGAAGCAAGAAAGTAAGAGAGCATTTTATGGCTCACTGAGTTATGAACCATCTATGAATACACAGACAAAGTAGTCTCCAAAGTTACCAGACTCCTGCTCTGGGCTCCATGTTTGATTAAAAGATTATAAATGTTCAGACACATACTCCTGTTCTGTTCTCCAACAGTTTATGACTCCCTTCCATTTCACAGTACTCAGTTGCAAAGCTTGCCTAGTCCAGGCATGCACTGAGACTCCAATTGTTTACCTTAGCTGATTCAAGCTGACACGTCTGAAAATTATTATATCCATTTGTTCTGCTAGATGTTTTGTCTCCCTTGCTTATACTTCTTAATTTCTCACTTCTCCTATTATTGGTCTTATGACTAAAGGTTTTAATTTATTCACCATACAATGCTTTTATACACATTTTCTGTCATTCATTACACATTTTCTCCATTGTCTCCCAATATCTCGAGGGTGTAGTAAGAAGAATTGAGAATTGAAAAAGTTGCACTATATATTACCTCATATGTCTGCCTTAGACTTTTGCGATTGAACTCTTACGCACTTGAATAGGGTAGACTTTTCCCTACTGAATTATTCAATCATGAAAGTTTAATAGTAAGTGTAAGCCCACATAGTACCAAAGTGCAAAATCAAGAATGTTAGCGGACACTGAAAAATGTAATCAAGACACATCTAAGTACCTCAGTAAATATGAGGAGAAAATGACCAGAATAAGTAAGATAATCTCTGTCTTCTTTTTATATTATTCTTCTGTCTTCTTCATTTTCTGTTCTCTCTATTCCTGCTCCAAGTCTGATTTTGGATCACACCTTCACAGGGGTAAGGGTGTGTTAATACTATCCTTACATAAACATACTGCAATTTTGAGAGAGAGATTATGCCCAAATCAATATATCACTTAATAATTAAAAGTTCACACTGACATGTCCTCATTTCCGGGCATACAGTAAGAAGAACATCCACCACATGTATGAGAAGAGACAGCGCCTAAAATGTCTTAGATTCCTTGTCAGGATTTCAATTTTTCATTTATTTCAATTACTCTTAAGTAACAATCCCTACAGTTACTTGAATTACTAAATATTCAGATGCTGTCCTAACAGCTACCTCTGGTGGATTTCGCTGCCATGACTCCATGACTAGAAGATTCAAAGCATGGCCTTCCCCACCAAAGCCAACACCCTTGTGTAACTGCCCTCGAAAAGAAAGCCTGGAGGGAGATCCTTCTATCTCAGTTTTATATCTGTAGAAGGTTTCCCTGGTGAAGTCAGGGAATAGCCACTGGTATACTCTGCAGATATCTTCTGCTGGAATCACTTAAAGGAGACTTAGCTTATTGAGATTCAATACTTAATGGTACAAAACAAATAGATCACACAAAAATCTTAATAAACCTAAAGCAATTGCTATACATAGTAAGAAAGAAACAGGTAAAAGCCAACAGATCTGAACTCTGAAGGTAGATTTTCCAACTACAATTTCTCTGTAAAACGTACTGATAAAATTACTTCTTCAGAAAAATTTTGCATTAACAGACATCACCTGGTCTGTGAGGAACACTTGCAACTCTCATTCCTCAGCCATGTCTTACAATTCTACAATAATATCAGAGAGCAAATGCTTTGAGACGATCTTGAAATCAATGGAAAGCTAATTAAGCCAACTTACTCTCTGAAGCTACAATTAAAACACAAGCTTCCTTCTACACCCAAGGACAAGCTATGATCAAGGGCATAAAATAAGGATCTACACAGAGATGAAATGCAAGAGGTATATTTAAAAAACAAAACAAAACAAAACAAAACACAAACAAACAAAACAACCAAACAAAAACCCAAACAAACAAACAAAAAGCCTGCTCATGTTGGGAAAAGGCACACAATACACATAGTACCTCGTTGACTTTTTCCCAAGTATCACTGTTGTGAAATGGTAATATTTTTTTAGAAACAACCAAAAGTCTGCCATCCTACAGTAGTTGCCCTTGATCTCCTTCCCAAGCTCTGGCACTAGAGAAATGCATTAGAATATGAGCTTACCACCTTCAAACTGTAAATGGGCTTTTTTGCCTATGAGACCACCTAGTCACTGTGATGATTACTTCTGGTTAACTTGCAAGTTGTAAGCTTCTGAAGGCTAATTAGAAAGCATCTCATAACTACAGTTGTCGTAATGAGGCACACCTACTACCTCTTTCTTATTACCTCAGCCAGTGCTCAGCTTCAGAAGCCATCCTTTCAGAAAACCTTCAGTCTCTATTCATATCTCTAAATTTATACAAATGCACTTTAAAACCTTACTAGTGCTCATTACAATCATTTTATCAGTCCGAGCACTTTTTTACATAAAGCTCTGAATTAATATCTCCTTTCCACAACAATTCTTCTGTACCGTCTGTAACTGTATTTCTGCCAAATTTGTTTAGGTCTTTTCAATTTTTCAAAAAAATGGAAAGGAATATGGCTCATTGCAAACTAAAACTGCTAGGTTAAGTACCACCTTGAATTTTTATGGTTTGCATTCATGTAATAGGAATGAGATTTATGTCCCTAACCTTGAAATATTCTGAACCAATTATTTACTTAATATTTATGTTAAATTATCTATGATTGCAACACTGACTATGAAAGCAACCAGAAAAAATTCTGCAGGTGGCCTGTAAAGCTAATTTTGAAGTTAGCTGTACTAAGCTCATGCAGTGGTCTTACGGAATATTAATATAGTGTTATAAACTACAGTACCCTCAGGGTGTTCACCTGCCATGGAATTTAATTTACTTCATATCTCATCTAATAGACTGAATCTCATCTATTAGGTAAATATAATGTGAATACGTTTCCTTTTTTCTCTAAGGATTTTATTGGTAAAACTTGGAGAGGCGTGCCCACAGAATCTTCTACTGCTATAATTAGCTGGAAATTGAGCTATTGTGCCCTTTTCTGTATTAAGCAACACAAAATATACAGTCTAGGTACAAAATAGCACTGTTGTCAGCATTGATGCAACAGCTGCATTGCCAAAGCAATACATTTGTGTTTATTTTCTGTATTGCAAGAAGGAAAAACTACAGGAACTTCAGGGGATTTAAGCCAGGGGCCATGTCCCCACTGTGGTGAGAGCGGTGGCAGCTGAGAGGAGCTCCTCCCAGGGACAGCACTACACTCTGCCCTTGGTAGCTTAAGTGGCACATTCTTCTGTCTAAGCAGATAGACCTCAATTTTGTAGGATTATGTGAATGGTTAAGTTGGCTGAAAACAAACCTGGTATTGTCTGCAGCCAGTATTTTGGCACAACTTCAACAGTGGGAGTGGAAAAGGGTTTGAATATGCTTTGTCCCTGTGCACTTCTTGCAGTGCCTAATGCCCGGCTGTGGCAGTGCTGTGCAGGTGACATTTGCTCACAGTGCATCCAGAGCATCCTAAACAGTAGCTAACTGGAGCGGGTTGATAGGCAGCACACAGTAAAGGCTGGAAAGGGAAAGAGTAGGGGGCACATGGCATAGAGAGGAGCATGCTTTCTGATTAGCTCTACTCATACAAAGTAGTAGTAGTAAGAGGAAGGCCATAGCAATTTTTGCTCCCCGCTTTATTTTCACATAGACTCTTCTGCATATAACTGTCTGCTGCAAATTTTGTTTATTCTTCATAGCCTGTGTTCACGACAGTTTTGGCCACCTTGTACTGAGGCCACTATTCCAGTTAGTTCCTTCATGCTACTCTGTCCATCAGGATGGACAGGCTCATATGCGTTTTTTCAAAAACCACAAGAGATTATATTCTTACAGATATCCCAGAACAAGCTCATTTATCCGTGTCCTGCACTCCTGTGCATGAAGTATTGTCAGCATAACACCTAGAAACAAGTCCTCCATAAAAGCTAGTTGGGACAGGGAATTTAGGCACCTGACATGGTAAATGTTCTCATTCTGTGTATGCCATTTATGATCAACTTAGTTGTTTTGTCGGACAGAGGAAAGAGACATGCAGGATGCATAAAAGCAGAAAAATGCATCCCAAAACCAGCATTACAGAGGGAGAATAAGAAAAAGATAGAACCCATGGGCAACTTAAAAAGTAAAAAGTAGATGTTATAGTTCACTGAATCAAATATGACATTATAGTGCAGAGGAAATTGAATTCATCTGTACTCGATAAGGGTGGCTTCATTATTCACTTGTGTCTTTGCTTAGTTGTGACACTCATGACTGATGAGACTATCCCCATCTCATGAAGATAAATTCAATATCCGCGGTATCATTCTAATATATTCTCTATATAGAGAGAATGCATTTAATGAATGGTGGTGGGATAGTATTTTTATCTTCACCGTCTGATGAAAGCAAGGAGCACAATTTCCCAGAGCTGACACTTTCAATGAGTTTATATGGACCCCTTTTCACAACTTCTGTTCTGAGGGTGAAAGTGTCGGTATGGGGACATGGGAGAGGTTAGCACAGAGGTTGACTTCACTGACATATGATCTAAGATCTGAATCTCAATTGGATCAAAATGGAGAAGAAATTTGGCCATGGCATCCCAATCTTGATCACATATTTGTCTGTGTATGAGCACACCACCACCATAATATAATCAATGACGGGAAGGACCCTTGAAAAGTGCTGACGTTAATATAGTGTTGTAACTTTCCTCCTCTTCCTCCAGTCTCATTCAGTTTTCTAAACCAGTCAAACATTTCTCCTTGATGAGGTCTCTGACCGACACCTCCTCCCTCTTTTAGTCACATCACGTATTCACGCATGCTTCTAGCAGACTAGTTTAAAAATGTGGAAATCTTGGAATCTCTTCAGCAGAAGTGATCCCAGAAGAGATGTAATTAGTAAGTAAAGCATATAGAAGGAATTCAAAGGTAGCTATCATAAATTTAAATTACTATTGCATCTGTTTTTTATCATAACTCCAGACAAACCGTTCACAGGTTTTTTCATGAGAAAGTTCTTTCAGAATAGATATGTGGGGAAGAGGGAGGGCACAAGCCAGCACCAGTTTCTGAAGTGCCATTTCATGAGTTCAGCTGCCACCGAAGGAAACACACATCCCCACATACACACACGTTCAAAACACTGGTACAGCTGAGTGCTACAAAGTATGGGAATTTTCATTGAGAAACTGGATCAGAACAGAGGTCTGTTAATTCAGTATTCATACTGTCACCACAAGATGAGGGAGAGATTTTACTGACAGGTAAAAGAATCATTGGAGAAACAAATTCTGGAATAAGATGCACATACAGAATCTTGTTTCAAATCCTACCATTTGGCAGCTGACATAAGGCCATTGCATAGGTCTGAAATATTATCAGGTAAACTCATTTCAAATGGAAGTATCACTTTTCTTGTGTGTAACTTTCGCAGTCTCACTGGGCAATACCAGTAGTGCTCAGTTTGTCAGTATCTTCATCACAGCCACTTCGAGATTCATAATGCAACTATTAAAATATGCTTCGGGCTGAAACTGGCACACAAATGTGTGAGGAGGCCAAAATAAGAAATAGTTACATTAATTTCTAGAAAATTATTACATAATGCCACTGTCCTGGAGTATGGAACAGAACATTAATTTGTTAAGCATACAGCAACACTCCTCCACCAGATAATCAGTAGCAAAGAGATGCTATGCAAATAAATACCAATTGTAAAACCAATTGAAATGCAAATTTTGAACTAGGTCTAAGGTGTTCAAAAGCTAACAAGGAAATTGGATGAAATAAAAAAAAACATGAAAAAACTCCACAAAAATCCTTTGCATATAATTTGACAAAAGTGCGGTAAGAACCTAATAATTTTTGTTTATGTACAGAGAACCCCTTGTATGAACCTCCCAACTACATTTTATTGCTATATATCCTGATTCACTAAAATCTGTACATTATTCTCAGATTCAAGGAGGAATGTAGAAAAGCCATTTTTATAACTAGCCCTAGAAATATGTACAAGAAATTGCATATGTACATATATGTATTTATGAGTCATGTTTAGATTCACTGGGAGGCTGAACTTAAAGAGCTAACTCCTTTCTGAATTCAGTGGAACCAGGCCAATTTACACCAGTTAAAGAATTGCTCTAGTAGCTCCCTCTGACATTTCCACTTGGCTTTAATAAAGTTTTATGTACATATCTTTTTCTCCAGCTCTCAATATAGAATTTAATTGATATCAAGTCTGAAATATTATCAGGTAAACTCATTTCAAATGGAAGTATTGCTTTCCAAGTGATCACCCTGTCCATCTAGTTGACTACCCATAAAGCCTCTATTCAGACATGTTTAATACTGATGTTATACTTTTTATTAAAGATTCTCAAGATACCTAGAATTCCGAAACCTTATACACAAAAACGTTTGACAACATATTATAAAAAAATAGAAGGAAGTAAAATGTTTTTCTTCTCTCTCCACATACAGTTCATTGGAGATTTTTCCTACTGTACACAATAGAGTTTCTGCTGCAGTTGAGATAAAACGAATGTTTGAACTAAAACCCAGATAGTTTCTGATCATAAGAGAGAAAAGTATTGCTAATACACAGTAAACCAGAGAAACAAATGTAGTCTCATTAGTGGTATTTTGATCAGATTCTTCTTTGTTTTTTCATCAAAAAGATGTCCACTCAATAGCAGAGGAAACATTACCCTTGCCTCCCCACAGTGTGCAATTCAAGCTCAACAGCACTCCATACACGTTCATTCCCCAAGTGCTCCATTGGTAACACAATTGCGGTAATTACAGCATGAGCATGTTCTATGAAACGGATACTGGTTCATTAATTAGAAGATGAACGTAATTGATTACTTCAACAGCAAGGCTAAACACAAGGGTAATCCCATGGAGAGATCTGTAGGGGAGAGATCTGTCCAAGATGTGTCCTTGACTTAGTTTCTTGTCCCCCGGGGTAGCTTTAAAGGAGCACAACCTAACAAGGCAATAATTACAGACTACTATTAGTGATACTTAAGTCATTCATGACCTGTTCCCCTTTGCAAATTGTTCCAGAACTGATGTATATTTCAGGAGGCCTTTTTGCCATTTGCAACCATCAGCAAGACACTTAGACAGACAATTGTCATATGGAGGCCCTTGGCCATCTCTTCTGATGATGTCATGGTCAGATAATGCTCAGATTCAATCTCACCTTTGTTGTTAATACGTCGCAGTGGCTGGAGAAGTGTGTGCTATCTTTCTTTTGGTATGGAAACAAAAATCTTTAGAACAAAGATTGAGCAGCAAGAGTCAGATATCTCTGTTTGTTCCGCCTTCCTTATCTTTGTCACTGAGCATATGGCTTTCCAAGAAGACATGTTGTGGATGAAAATCCCCTCACAAAGCTTGTTGACACAGATACACAAATTAAACCCCTACATTTTGGCATTCAGACCCTTAGCACACATTCTCAAACACCATTCTGCATTAGCTGATGAATCCCTAATTAGGATCACCAAAGGCCTATTTAGAGCAATGACTTAAATCAGTCTATCCAAGTTTTTTAAAAAATGCAGCACTTCTCATGGAACCATCAAGCTAGCACTGTCAAAACAAAGCAACCATGTCCTTCTTTCCCTCTTGTCTTGTCACAGGTTGATTTAGAGGTTATTGCATCTGGCTTTATTCAAACCTTGTACTCAGTCCAGCTCGTGGCTGACCACAATATGTGTGTACTAGAGGAGGGGGAAAACCAAAAAAAACTCTTTCTTACCTCATTGCATTCCTAGTAATCACTTGACCTTGGCAGTCATCAGCTCTTGGCAGCTCTCGGCAGCTCTCGGCAGTTCTCTATGTTCCCTGTTATGAACAGGTGCAGTCTTGTGCTAGCAGAGGCAACACCACCATGCAGGGCAAAGACAATGACAGAGTCTCTTGTCACCTCTCCCCCAGTAAAAACTAGCCAATTGTCATAACAGTATATATCACATCTTTTCAAATAATGGTGCTCTCTTTCATGACTACTGAATAGTGAAACAGTAGGAGTTCATCCAGAAACTTTTAAGGCTGGGGTCTGAAGTTACCAGTTAAATCCTGATCTGATGTAAATCAGTATGAGGGCACTGATCTCCATAAAGATATGCTGATGGACACGTAGTGAGGATACACTGCAGCCTTGCCTGAAATGATTAAATCAATCCAGATTCTTTTATATGGACACTGTAGACAATAACAATATTAGTCTCAATAAAATGATACTGAGGGTAGAAGTCCTTTTCAGTTTCTTTATTTGATTGAAGCAATTCTGGCTTAATGTCTCCTGCATGTTATCCCGTGATGTAATTGAATAGCACGACTGAAGTAGAAACCAATTTCTACGTAAGGGAATACCTCACTGTGGCTTTTGTTCTTACTTTATACAGTTAAACAATTCTTTTCATTCACTGTTTACAGATGCCCGAGAAACCTGAATTCACCCGCCGCGCCTCCATGGCTCATCACGTTTGCTAGCACTCAGGTTTGTAATGTATAAGAATCCAAAATAGTAAAAGTAACCACTTAGGTCAAGTTCTCTTCCTCGGATACACACATTAACTCCAGGATATTTCTAAGTGCCAGTGGATAAAAATCTTTAAGTCTTTTTTGGTGTGTGTGTGTCAAGAAATCAAAGAAAAATATTTGGCAGCTAGTGTGCTGCTCACTGCTAAACACTAAATGATACTCCTGAGTTCTTTTCTTTTGTATACTGTCTTCTGTTTTTTTACAGGACAGCTTATGATAGCAGTAGGAAAAAAGCACAACTTTCCCAGCTTTAAACATCACCCTCCTCAATTAGATTGACATTAAAATTTGTTAAATAAAGTGCCAGTATAGATGAGTATTGAGTGTTGAAAATTAAATGCTATGAATTAAATCTCTGCTGCAAGGGAAGGAGGTAAGAACAAGATCAGGTCAAACACACTTAAGGGAAGCAATGGTTTGATCTACTGATCAAATGGATGCAGATGTTTAAGGATATGGTCTTCATTAAGCTGCTCTTTTAGTCCACAATGAAGCCTAACTTAAAAAGCAGAAGACGCTGAAGAGATAATTGTGCTTTTAAGAAAGCTATGTTTTATATATGTATCATAAACATAAAAAGCAACTTGCAATTACCAATTCTTTATATAACTAGTATTTCTAAATGTCCAGTTTCCAAAGAGTCTTGCAAATCCACTCAGTAAAGTTGATTGCAACATTTCTCATATGCTATGGGTGATAGATATAATCCTATAATTTCCAATGGAATAATAAGAGGTTTAATTTTCCATTTCTTCCCACTGTGAGATGGTGTCTAGCTTTGAATTCTCATTTATATCTGCATGAGTACACAAAACTAATCTGCATCATTGTGAAGTCAATATCTGCTCCAACTTCTTTTTCATTGTTAAAAAGCAAAGCCTGACCTGTAATGCAGAGACATGAGAACAAGCTTATCCTAACAGCAGTCTCTCTCTTCTTTACTTTAAATCACCTCTGATATGATGACTCATTCTCGAAGCTGTTAAGATCTGTACCATCTTGTAAAAGGTCACCTTCCTTTCTTCTTTGGGATTTCCCGTGTAAGGTTAACAATAATTTTAAACTCTATAAGCAAGTACATTTGTGACCGCACTTCAACAGCATGCATTTTTTTCTGAGAAACAGAGAATCCCTATCAAATCTGAGACTAATTCACAAGGGACTTAATACAGAGAGAAGTCAGAGCAGTTCCTCCACACTGCCAGGAACTGCTGGGACATGAGAACTGGATGATTTTCATCACCAAGGGAGAAGAGGGGGAGGAGGCAAGGCAAAGGGCCAGGAAAACTGTCTTTGTTCGTCTCACACAGAGAACGTAGTATGGAGGGTTGCTATTCTCTCATCTCACAGTGGAGCCTTTCCATTTTCCAGCTACCCAGAAAGAATTTTCTTTTTTCTCCTTTCCTCTTTCTCAGTGAGAGTGTGAAGGTAGGATTGGGAAGAGCAGAAAACAGAGATCAACAACTTATTGTCAAGTACTTCCTTTCCAGAACAAGCTGTAAACCTCAAAAGTTAAATGCAAAACATGTTTAACAATCTCTCTTTGTATTGTGTTGAGAAGTGGTTGTTAGTGAGTAGTTTATAATACAAAACAAAATGCAACAGTTTAACACTTGGATCTTCTTTGAGTACATCAGCCAGGTAGGGCTGTTTATATTTGCAGCTGCAAAACTCCACATTAGGATGATCAAAAGAATAAACCAAAACAATTGGGGTTTGCAACAAAAGTGAGTGGTTGTATATGTGGAAAGAAGGGTTCTCAAAATACCATTTTTCAACAGAAATGTCTTATTTCTATATAGAATTTTTGTTTCTTTTGAGAGAAAAAAGATCTCAAACATGAAAGCAAAGAGGAAAAAAACTAGTTCAGCTAAAAGAGTTTTGCAGGGAAATATGAATATACATCATTCAACTGAAGCAAAACATCTCAGCAGTCCTATAAGCAAATGTTTCACTTCAGTTCAATATTCCATCTGACTCTTGCAAGATTTCACAATGCTCCTAAGAATTACATTTTAGGATATACACGCACGTTTTCCCAAAGCAACTTACTTGCTCTGAAGTGCTTTACAACAACGATTCCCATTTTGTACCATGACAAGTCCCCGAAGTAAACTGTGATGCACTATGGGCAGGAAAGGCCAACCCATTGAGGACAGAAAGGTATACTTATTTGTGCATCAAGGGATGAGAAAATCACAGTGGTGTCCTAGTAAACTACAGTTACAAAAAATAATTAAAACTACACTTTTTAACATCAAATTGTCTCAAGGGGAGAGGATAGTTAAAAAAAAAAAGACACAGATCCAGGATTTTAATTAAGTTTTTCTTTACATCATATCTTGTTATCAGAACAACCTGCTACCCCTGCCATAATGTTGTTCGGTCCCTGAAAATTTACCGACAGATGATAGTGAGTGCTCTATGTGCTGACAGTTACCCATCCACACTCCAGCCCTGACACCATCCTTGAAGTTTTTCAGTATTTCTGTAGCAATTTGTTTGCTACCGGGATTACACTATTTATTTGTTCAGGTTGGGAAGTCTCTTCTTGATGGGCTGCTGTGTTCAGTAAACAGCTCCCAACAACAAACAAGGATTTAAATAATCACTGTGTAATCAGTAGGCACCAGCACATCAGATCTCATCTCTTCAAATCCAGGTAGCTGTCTGTCAAATCACAATCTTTATCACACTAAAAGTTAGATACCTAGCTGCACCAGAATCATCCCAACCACTTTTTAAGGAGTTTCAGTGAATTTATCAGAAAAAAGTAACAAACTCGATGGTTGCACACATTTCCACTGCAACACATCAGGTTTGTCTTGAACTTAGTGTGAAAGTCCCAAGCAGCACCAGGAATAATCAGGCCAGAGAAGAGAGCAGCATTGACTGACTATCCCCCAGCCCATTTTATACCTTGGAAGGAATATTAGACTAATCAAGTAATAACCCAAGTACATTTGGCCTCATTTAAACACCTTTCCAACAGCTGCAGCTAGTAGTATCATTTGGGTTTGGCGAGTACATACTTCCTTGATACAAATACATCTGTGTGTAAAATAGCTAGTTCTAATTAAATTTTAACAGGAGGTAATAACTGCTTCAAAATTAGGCAAAATAATCATATTGGGTAGATAATTCAGAAATCTAAAATACTCTGCTTTCATAATATTAAATCAGCTTCCAATTTCGTTTTTATAGGCTCACTTATTTTCCATCACCTAATATATTATCTTAAGCACAATTTTTAAGCCCTAAAGCAAAACCAAGCATTTGCATTGGAGTTTAGGCAAATACTGATTAACTTTATTAAATAGATGGGAATATTAACACAGGTCTGGAGGTTGTGTTATAACTTGGCTGCCATTGCGTCTTCTGGCTGCAGGTGCTGGAACCTCTAAAGGAGCTCAAATGATAATGAAAGCAACCTCTGAGCTACAAGGTGTTGTATGCACGTGTGAGCAAGCAAATCCAAAAAGCAGTGGGCACGCAGGATTCTTAGGCACTGTTTGCCATGTTCTTTAATATGAGAAGATTCTTGGTATTAAATCAATACAAAGGAAGTGAAGAGTAGGCAGAATGAAAATACGTTTCAAGAGACAAAGAAAATCTTGACTATCGATAAAGAAAAATTGGGCACCTAAAGCGATCACACTAGAGTATAGAAAGTGATTTTTAAATTACTTATCTGATTAGTGGGACCTAATCTTTCAATGAGAAATAAATTCACATAAATATTCCATAAATTAAATGTACTCTTGTCACTGAAGCTGCTTTCAATTGTTTGAGCAGGGTTTTTTCCCTTGGAAGGAGAAAGCTTGCTACATTCATTTCAATCTCCAGAATGCATTCTGTAATTATGTGATTTTAATTGTCTGCCATTCTTATTTTTATGAATTTCAAAACCAAGTATTGAACTGAGTTTGAAAGAAAATTTGGGTTTGAATCTGAAAATGTCCTGTTCAGCAGTGCACTAAACTACAAGTTGAAGCATGTGCTAAAGTCCATCCATACTCAATAAAACATGTAACCTATGTTTAATCTTACCTTAAACTAAGTGCAAAGCAGCATGAGGACCTATATTTCTACTCTTGTAGCTGTTGTAGGTGCGCGTTGTGCCTTATGGATACATGCAAGAAGAAAATGTCAGGGAACTAAGCTTATTAACATTTCAAGAATTTATTGCTCAGTTGCTGTTTGTTTTCTCTGACAACCAGATGTTACGCAGGGCACTTTTGCCAGCTGCAATCTGATTAGGTATCACCTTTTCCATAACTCTGCTAGGCCAGTCAAACTGTGGTATACAGAGAGTTTAACCTTTTGTAGATCTCATAATAAACAATTCCGAGTTTCAGGAGAAAATCCCTGATAGAGAGAGCCTGACTACAGCTTGTAAATCAAAGCACTCAGATAAGATGTGAGAGCCAGACTTCTCAGAGCTGATCATGCTGACAGTTGAGCTTTAAATTCTTGCTTTATAAATCACTTCCTTACCAACCAGCTGCAAAATCAGAATTTGTAAGCCAAGAGGGGAAAGAAAAAAAAAAAGGAAAAAAAAAAAAAAGAGAGGTTTATTTTGGATTTATTGGTATGATTTGTAAATCTGTTGTAGGACTTACAGATCTGATTTAAGATTTGTTAATCTCATTTAGAATATGGAAAATTTTTCTCTGACTTATCACGCACTGAAATACTTTAGTAAAAGCCAAACCAAAAATCACTGTTTAAAGGGGTGGCATATAAATCAAGAGTTTGTAGTTAAGATTTTCTGGCAGGTTCTATAAATTGCACAGTGCATTTGTAACTCAGCCTCTTAGAAGGCCAGATTTATAAATCCAACTTGCAAATTGTCAGACAACTATTATGGGCTCAATTCTAATCTGAGAAACAACAGATGTGCTTCGCTCTGCTTGAAAAACCCTCTGCTTTTTCCTTTATCGCCCGCCTCCCCTGCAGCCATCTCATTTCCACCAAGAAGGAGGGAGGCACCATCACCAGAGGAAGAAGAGAAGGAAGAGCCCTCGGGTATAACATTCACTCTGCAAACTAATAGTTAAACAGAGAAGAAAGGATGCAGGCAAGGGAAAGAAAACAGGAGGTGAAGTGTCGGTGACAGTCAGCGCCCCTGTTACACAGCCTTCAGGAGCAGCCTGAGTTAAAGGCTACCCACTGCAATTTTAGCTGGTGCCTGGGGGCCACATAGAGAGCAGGTTGTCCTAATTCCCAGGCTGCTAGACCTCAGGCACAGTGAATAACTAAACTTCATACACAAGGCAGTGGAAAATGGGGCCTAGCAGGACCAAAAAAGAGCAAGTTGAGGAATTCTTTTCTACACTCCCAGTAATGTCTGCCTTCCTATCTCAGATTACAATGAGAAACTTCTGGGAGAAAACAAAATGGCAAATATCCCATTGATTTCACAAGAATAGGATTTCACCCTGTAAGAAGGGCACTGGCCAGATTCACCGGAACGCTCCACCTGCCCCACAGCACCCTGGTCACAACAAGCAGCTGTAAACTCACATTTGTGTTGTGCTCTGTGGCAGCCACATCACCCCCAGGGAGGAGAAAGGACAGCCAGAAGCAGGGGCTGTGGCAGCATCCCGTGGCTCTGAGCCACTACCGGCAGCTGCGGCTCCTCTCCCCTCACCCTTCTCAAGAAGCAAATGCAGAAAGCAGTATCCCTCAGTAATTATAATAAAAATTACACATGTACTGGGAGCTAGTATACTTCCTTTTAGGCAGTTTTACAGTCACCATCAAGGCTTATCCAGAATCATATGAGCGAAATAATAGCACTGCTTAAAAGAACTATTTTTCTACTAGAATTATTGGGTTTTATATAATGTAAAAATTGCATATGAGAAATGGCTACTCCTAGACCTTGTGCAGGAGATACTTAAACACATTAATGTTATTTGAAATTTCTTAGTGTCAGGATTCTTTGACTTTATAGCTTTTGCAGGAAAAGAAAAACTGGTCTAAAATATTTTATTCTCTACCATATTTGAAATTTGGTTCTAAACTTCCATCAGTGGCTTCCTATTGTCCTGTGCAATGTCCTTTTTCCTTGAATTGCTTGTTGCCTTGGATTTCTCACAAAACAAAATAAATACAATACAATAAATACATAAATTACGTAATCACTTATTTCATTCTTGCCAGCTTTTTCAAGTCAAGGATCTGATCACTGCAAAACTCAGCAAATACTTGTATATATATATATGGAGCTAAATTTTTAGGGACTTTAAGTTAAGCGTGCAGAATAAACCGCATGTTCAACTGAATCTAAATACTATTACAAGGGTAAGTGAAGCAAGCAGTGCAATTAGAAGCAAGAAAATTTGCTTCTGTAGCTTTGCGCCTAACAGAATACTCAATTCTACATGTGAAATATAATCACAACTGGAGGATGGGGTTGAGGGAAAATGGTTAATATTCAATAACATGCTAAGTCAGCCCTTTATAAACGATATATTTAAAATGTATGAAAAATCAATTATGTTGAAAACAGATGCTTTTTTTTCCCTTTTTCTTTGCACGTTCCAAAGGAGGTAGCCTCACTATCCATCTCCTTGTGCATATGTCTGGCAGACAGAGACCTACAAAATTCGTCCGTTTCCCTTGTGTTTAGGCTAAATGAAAAGGGGTAAGAAGAATGCACTTACAAGGAGAAAGAGCCTGGGGGGGCCTCTGAAAGTTAGTCTTCACATCCGTGGTGAAGAATTGTACCTATAGTTGGAGAAACACTATAAATTATTTCTTTAATAAAGAGACAACTTAGTAGAAATAGGGTCTTTTCACATCATTATCTTGCAGGCCATGAATGAAACAGACCTCTCCAACAGAAGCCCAACTAATCTGTTACAATGCTGTAACTCATTGTTATTTTCCTCATTCCTTCTCAGTTCCTCTTTAGGGAATGCAAGAACTGTTCACCTATTTCAATAAAACACAAATTTGGAGTCAACCCAAAGAGTCTGTTTCTGGACTGGAGGTAAAAAGAACTTCACAATGTGCTCTGCAGTCTCAGTCTCCTGATCATCCACAGCAGGTGACTTGATAGAGGACACCCCATGTCTACCTTTTTGGGGTTCCTTTGAAGAGAGAGAGAGATAGAAGGGATAGCGATGCCCCTAGAAGCAGGATGACTATGTGGAGCACAACTGGGAACTAAGAAACTCTCTGGCACCCCCGGCAATCGCAAGGCCAGTGAGGACAACACAGGCAAACCACTGAAACTAAAGGTCTTTTGGGGGGATATAAAGCATTAGTTGCAAAGTTACCTTGGCAAAATCAAGGTAAATAAAAGAGGGTTTCTATAGCTGCTGCAGAAAGAGAGTATTACAAAATCCCAAAATCTGTAGCACGAGGAGAGGAAGCACATTATTGTGGCTGCAATTGTACAGGTGTATTGAGCAATGAATTTCAGCTGTCCAGAGGACCTAACAGAAAACATCTTTTACTTAATGTTTAAGTTAAAAGATTTTAAGTCCATAGTTAAACTGAATATCTTTTAAAATTTTAAGAGTCAAGAACACCATCTGATCTGGTCCAGCATCAGCAGAGGAAAAGGTCGGGGAAGTAGAAATGACAGAGGAGGAAAGAAAAGGCAAGAGAGAGAAATCTCTTGGATTGCCTGTGAAGAAAGAACACATACCTGCCAGACTACCAACAGAGAAGCAGACCACAAGCCCATAAGCTTGCTTTTCCTACTCAAACCATATCAGAATGAACAAGGAAAACAATCTGCAGTGAGTTGAATAATTTATACATTTGTCCTGCCTATGCTTTTACATTTTATCAATCCATTCATTTCAGATTTCAGAATGATGAAATTAACTCTCACTACAAATGTTAGCAAAAACTCATGTCATTTAGGGACAGTAACTACAGAAATCTATATACTTTTGATATGGATAAGTCCCTACAGTCATCTGCTTTTGAATTCCATCTAATTCAAAATAAAAAGAAGAAATACTGAAGAACAGAGTGTAAAACTCTTTTTCTTTTATTTGCCATCATAAGCAATAACAGGAGTAAACATTTTTATTGAAGGTTTCAAAGGCTGTGAAAGGAGGCAAAAGTGTCCTAATAAAGTTTTGAAAGAAATTTCTCTTTTACTGGGAAATATCTAAACCCGCATTTGCAGTTTGTCATTCCTCCTGCTATATGTTTCCAAAGGTCATTTTAACAGACATGATCAGATATTACAACTCTGTGGGAGCAGTGGGAATTAGTTTCACTGTTTGCCTCACTGATGAAGTTCCGAGTCTGCTGGTGGAATTGCAATAAGCACATTTCATGTGTGCTGTTTGCAATCCTGAGAACAAACTTTTCAGGTGAATCATCTGATCTACTTATTTGCTGTCCTCTTCCCCTGTAATTGCCTGGATAAATAAAAACAGGTCTACTGAAAGCGTTTGAAGTTCAAATAGGGACTGTAATTAAGGACTTCTCCTTCTTCTGGAAAGCACTGAGTGTAACAGGTTTATAACAACTGAAGCCTTCACCTTTCCACACATAGAGCTTCACCTGGGTTTTATAGTAAAGATGCCTCGGTCACTGTTTATCAGCAGTCTGAGGTTGAGCTAGGTTTATGGTAAAAAACGCACTGTCAACCTGGCAGCTGATATTCACCTTTCCCTTTAGGGCAACTCTTTGCAGCAGAAAAACCCAACACAGGTAGATCGCTACTGTGCAGGCCCCACAGTATCAAGAGAATCAGAATCACACCTACAGGCACTATGTAGGAGCCAAATGTTGTTCTGGATTGCCTCAGAGGTCCTGTCTCAGTAAGAGTTTCTTAATTCTTTTCAGTGCCACAGGGCAGAGGTGACACAGGCAAAACTATGATAAACCAGCAGAGACAAAGCTAGTAGTCCTGCTCTAGGCTGGCCACATCTTTATGAATAATGAAGTCACTGTAACAGAAGAGGTCAGGCGGTTCTCGGGTCTGACATGTAAGACCGACAGACGTACCTCTATAGCGTAATCACATGTCTGAAACTGCCACTACCACTTCCATGCAGGACTTGAATTAATAGGAGCATTCTCTTTATTCATATTCTTGTTTCTGCCTCTTCCTGCAGTTTCACTTGGATCATGTCTGGGCCACCAATTTGGATGCCAGCCTTCTTTCTCCTCTGTGGTATAGTGACCATATGAAGCATGTCTTACAATATGTTCTACAGTAGGAGACTGAAGAGGAAAAATGGAGATTAAAAATGCAGCCAGTTGTGGTCTAGACTTACATTTGTTTTAGGACAAGACTCTTAAATGCAGTGAACTGCTTCCTTCATTGCGTATCTGTACCTTGCAGATGAACGACATTACTCAGGCAAGAGACAGGAAAGAAGTCCATCTTAAGGTAAGAAAACTATGGGATTTTTCTGTGTAAACCCAAACTTGGATGTCAGCTTTGCTCCTAAAGGTACAGTTTTTCAGGATTCATTGTGTTGTGTTCATCTCTTTTGCTTATGATCTCCTGTTGGACTTCTCTCCAAAGAAATTTTACTAGCCAAGGAGGACCACAGACACTTCTTCTGCTTCTGACACTTTGAATGTTCTGTACTGATGGTGCTCCATCAACTACACAAAGCCTGTCACAGGATTGCAAGGCAGAACTCAAAAGTTGAGTTTATGGTCACCCAAGCACAAGCAAATTCTACTTGTAGCACAGACTCTAGTGACATGAGACAGTTTGCCCACGAAAGTTGTCTGAATTCTGGCATGCCTATCAAAGACCTTAGTATCCCATCTGTATCGTTTACCCTGTTTTAAACTAAACTAAGAGTGTGTCATCTAGCTCAGCTGTTCCTCATATCATGTTATTGTTCTCCTATTGCTAGTGCCTAAAAAGACCTCCAAAGCCAGGTGGAGAAAGCAGATGTGCCTCCACATTTAAAACATTACAGTATCACAGTATCATAAGGTTGGAAAAGACCTTTGAGATCATCGAGTCCAACCTATGACCCAACACCTACACCTACTCCTACTTGTCAATTACACCATGGCACTAAGAGCCTCATCCAATCTCTCCTTAAACACCTCCAGGGACGGTGACTCCATTGGCAGCGCATTCCAATGGCCAATCACCCTCTCAGTGAAGAACTTCTTCCTAATGTCGAGCCTAAACCTCCCCTGGCAAAGCTTGAGACCGTGTCCTCTTGTTCTGTCGCCGGTCACCTGAGAGAAGAAACCAACCCCTGCCTGACTACAACCTCCTTTGTTCATGGGACAAAGAGTTAAATGAAATTTTCTCCTTTTCTTCCCAGGACACCATAGAAGAATGCTGAAACTCTGGCACTTGATAAAGCATGAGTAAATTTCAGTGGCGTGATGAGCCAATACAGTCCGTAATGTGATGCTTATAGTGCAGTCCAGTCATGGCTGCTAACTTACTTCTCAGTGAAAGAGGTTGAACTTTGACAAGCTTAAGGGTTAGACTTAAACTTTTAGCATTTTACAATGTACTGAGGTGGGCTAAAAGCACAAAGGCAGTTGCAGTAGAATTACTTCTCAGGTCATCTTTATTTCATTGTGACTACTTGCGCCCCCAATCAGTGATGTGGCCTTTTCCTTAAAATTAAAAGTTTAACAATATTTCAAAAGTTTCATTTTATTAAAAACTGGGGGGAAAGGCTTTAACTATTACAGAGAGTGAAATGATAAATGGATCAATCTTTACTAGCAAACACTAGTAATTAGGTCATACCTCATTTCTTTATTAGAGAAAGGCTTTGGTGTTTAATCATCATTATGTAATCACTTAGTCTTTTCCATTCTCTATCTTTATAGGTATTGCAGACTTGAGTCCTGTGCCTTCAAATGGTTCTGCACAGGAGGAACTCCACAATCAGCTATTTGAATCAACTACAGGATTCTGGCTTTATACCGTATTTTCATTGTACAATCTGCGCTAGTGCGATAACACAGATAAAACTTCCTGAAGGATGATAAGGGGAAAGTCAAAAAATGAAACATCTCTAAATGAAAACAATGCTACAAAAATGAAAGAGTCTTAAATCTCTAGTAAGACACAAGACAAAGCACATCCTATGGGATAATACCATCTTGGAGAACATCCAATTGCCCACTATTGTCTGAGGACAGATGTACAATCCACCAGATAGACCATGTGTTTGGATCAGTGTCCAACTGTTCATTTTTTGAAATAAGCCTCTGAAATCCAAAAAGAATGGGAAACATAATGAATGAGTCCTCAGAGAAAAAAAATATCAGATCCTCTGAGCCTATGGTTTCACTCCATGACAGACATTTTCTTATGCCCACTATCTCTTAAATGAACTAGGATTGTTTCTATTGGCTGTTAAAATATCACTCATGAGGTCAGCAATGATAAAATCCATATTTTTCTTTCCCAGGAGTTCAAAAATCATTTTGTCTTACCACAATCACTACAGAGAGGAAAATGAGATGTTGACTCTGTCAGTTTCCTTAGTGGAAGGAGACAAGTTCACACTTCACCACCCAAAAGCTAACAGCTGTCTATCAAATACAGGTTCACCTTCTCTTCAGGGATGTTGGACCTTGATACTTTTCATAAGGAAAAAGAAAAACAAGTAAGAAGTGTTAAATGTCTTTAAAAACCCAAAGACATTTTAATTGGAATGAAAACAGCTTCATGGTGGGGAAGTGGAAGAAGAGTAATAACTTCTCCTCGGGCATTTTAGTGCATGTAAAACAAGTTTCCTTACAAATGACAGACGGTAAGATCTAAGGCCAATTAAAGGAGCTAGTGCCAGCGGAAAACTACCTTTTGGAAGTGGAAATGCTTTACATGCACGTTTTCCTAAATTCTGAAGGTCCCCACTGGGAAATCGGAAAAATAGACAAAAAGAAACATAGTGGAACTGGTTTCATAAAAACGGGAATATAACCTCTAAAACACCTCCATCTCTTCTTTCTTTACACACTTACCTTTTGTGATAAACCAGATGCAGAACACTATGTTCAGCCTCTAAGCCTCCTCACACTCACTAAGCTACAACTGCAGACCCACCCAAGCAGCCCTTTCTCAAGTCCTGTAAGCCTCCAGTGTCCCCAGCATCAGCAGAGGATGGTATGCAATGAAATCTACCAGCCTGGGCCAGCTTCTGAGTAAATGTCATCATTCCTAGATTGCTGGAGCTCGTGCCAAAAGAAGAGATTGCAGGTACCTTTTTGCAGGTACAACCAATTCTGCCTGCTCAATTTCAGCAGCCCTGATGCTCTATGACCTCTTCCCCTTTCCCTTTTATTTTTTTTATTTATTTTGCTAAGCTGGCTTTGGTCAATGTACTGAACCAAGTGAAAACTGAGAATAGGGGTGGAACAGGGAATGCAAAAGCCAAACTGCCCCCTTTGGCAGCTGCAAGTTGCGGTAACAACAGCTATCTTGTCAAATAACACACTCTTTCAACTTCATTAGTTCTCAAATCCCATTTCACAAGGTGTCAGATGACTATTTGGTTCATAAAAAAAACAAAAAGAAAGGCAGTCTCACAAGCTCTGCAGAAAAGAAACACTAGAAAAAGACTGGCAATACTAAATGGGAAGTTGTCAGCAGCCACTGAAAAGAATAACATAATATAATGGAATAAAACTCGAAAAATCCTCCTTCCACAGGATGATTTTTCACAAAGTTCCGGGCTTTCTGTTCCCTTCACCACTGACTCCATAAACACAAACCTTTTGAACTTATTCTTCTAGCTGAGCAACCAAGAGAAAGGGAGGAGGCAAACAAAGCCTTCACAACAGAGCACTGAGAGCACTTACCACACATGACCGTATCATTATCCATGGAAGGATGGCTCCACGCCTACACCAGTTGGACACAGAGGATATGTCTTGTAATACCATTTCTGGCAGAAAATGTCTATAACAGCAGAATCTATTTCTCACATACAGAATGAAAATAAAAACTAAATCAAAAAAAGAGCCACAGGACTCAATGGAGAGAATCAGGTACTTCCATGGCCCAATACATCATATCTTAAAGTACATGTTGAAAACACGTCTTGTCTTAAAACTGCCTATTTATTTCCATTAGGATAAAGTGAGTTTAGGCTGGCTAGCTCAGGTGTGGTGGTTTACATCACAAACACTTGAAATGAAATAAACCTCACCTCCTGTGACAGGTAAGGTTCAATGGTTATCCAGGACATTACCCCATGGTAAATATCGTGTGCTTCAGTGGAGGTTAGACTTCTGTGAGCATACTCAAAAACCTGCCTTCTCCATTTTTTAGTTCTAGATTTCCCAGACTTCCTCATTCGCATCCCTCATTCCTTATCTCATCATTTTTTGTCTAGGGATGCCGCCTTCTTTACTACTGGCTTTCCCTGTATTAAAGAGTATTGGGAAGATTTTTGTGGGCCTGAGTGCAAGGAGGTTTGTGAGACACATCTGCTTCAGAGACCTCTGAACTAAGAATCAATAATATCTGCTATGGTAGGTGACTGGACTCAGGCAGTGCCTTCTGCATAAAATCTTCTGTTTTGTGCAAAGAGCTGATTCTTTCTTTGAGTGCTGGTTTCCACCTGCTTTAACAGAGGGCCAATACATACTGTTAAAGCATTGCAGCATTACCAGAATCATAAAAAAATGTATTTATACCTCATGGCCCCTGACTGCTTCATAAACCCTAGAAGTTAAAAAAATGGCATTTAGCTGAACACAATGAATGAGTTTTGAACACCCACAACTGAGATATAAATAGTTTTCTTCTGACAGCTTATTCAGTCGTTGCTGTCCTTGTCTGAGCACTGTTTTCCCAGTAATAATATTCTGTATCATAAGCTAAGTGGCCATTACAACCTGCTCAATATAGGCATTAGTCTGTACTCTTCAAATACAGCATACAGAAAACCAGTGAAAGAAATAGGAAGAAAATTATGTTTGCTTTTGTATTTAATAGAGTGATATTCTTCATAATCACTCACTGGAGTCCATGTATTTTATCATGGCTTTAATTAACATTAGGACATAGTCAGGAGCCACACTGTTACCAAAGGAGATCAACACTGGAGACTTCCGCGTTCACAATGCAGTTACATCTGATTCATTTTAAAGGGCATCATGGGAGTGCAGACACACTTCTCTGCTTCGAGAGAGCCTGTTATAATGACCAAGCTTCAGGAACATTTGACATAGAGCTCCGTGCCTAAGAGCATGTGAATATACTAAATACTCTTTATAAAAAGAAAAGCTGTGTTAAAGTGCCTATTTGCCCCCCGCTGCTTAGCAATATTAAAGATTAGAAACAATTGTTTTGTATACTGAAGAAAGTATAACGGCTTCTAGAGATGAACATGTCAGCAAACTAGATAAGGCTCCTATTAGATTTTGTTGCTGTGGACTGCTGACTTGGGTCATTATACACTTAAATTGAGTTATTGTTATTGTTGTATAATGAAACAGAGGGCTTTTTGCCTCCAGTGTTGTAGCATACCTTTTAAATAATGGGCTTTCCTGGCTGATTTATAAAATAGTTCTGTTTGTATTACAGTACCAGGCTGTTGGGTGTTTCAAAGTGATTTAGATGAACTGTCCTAAGAGTTCATGCGTATTTCAAAAGACAAATAACAGAGTCTTATGTGAACCTGCTTCCAATAATCTTTGAAATTTACTGAGTGACAGAGAAAGACACAGCAAAATACAATCCTCTTCTCTCCCATAATCTAAGAGCATTTCATTCCAAAGAAAGAGTAAAAGAGTATTTAAAATCTTGGGGGGGGGGGGGGGTAATTCCTGTTAATTATTTATTCATATTGAAAAAATAGAACTTGTCCTGATTTCCTCATTAATCTCTTACAACCTCAGCTTTTTATTCTTTAAAAAACAATTAGGTTAACACTTTAGATTTGAACAAAAAATGTGAACAACAGAGAGATCAGATTACAGCAAAAATGAACTACCTCTCCCCAAGCCACTTTTTGTTCAAACAAGCTATACTGTTGGGGGACACTGTACTCATTCAGTTTTACCATTGTCTTTACTGGAGCCAAGACTACACTCCACACATTTTCCACAGATTTTTCCCCTTAAATGCGCCTAATGGCAGTTGAAGACAGTTTGAAAATGTCTAGGCATATGCTGTTTCACTTAAATTCTTTTAATTCCCCATGCCTAGTCTCTGTATAGCTGCTGCATTTTAAGAGAAATTCCATGGTGAGCAGTAAAGAAACTGAAATCAGCGGATGTAGGAATATTTGTCTGAAAGAGTCTCATTCCCAGAAGTCTCAGACAACTACATGTTCAAGAGATCCAGCCCTATGCTAAGTACTTTCTCAGCCTTCAATTTGCCTGGCTAAAAAAGACAGATTTTTTTTGTTTGCTCTCCACTCTCCCAGACATCTTCCTAGCCTTTTTCTGCAGCTTTTCTGGTTTCAGTTATCTTTATAAAACACATTTCTGTGACCACAGCTCTCAAGGTCATCCAGTCTTGCCACTGTCACATTACAATCCTCTTGCGCATTAATGATGCCTCCCCACTATATACCATCAATAAAATTCATTTGTGTTCTAAACATTGAGCCATTACATAGACATTAACAAAAAGGCTGTAGAAGATATATTCCATTAGTTTCTCCAGAGGAAGTCTAACAGTAAACTCCCTCTATTCTGGATGACAAATGTCTGTCTCCTTTTCTAACCGCTTGAAATCTTGGGTTATATTTTTTTGCCATCCTCACTATCAAGTTTAACTACTAAGAATTTCATATACTATTTTACAGCAATTATGATTACTTGGATATATTGTATCTTCTTTGCCTAGAAAATAATTCATCATTTTAAAGAAAAATGTGACAGGATACACTTGCAGGTTTCTATTTTGACAACATTTTGTGACTTTTTATCTAGTTTCTCATTTATTTTGATGTCCCTAACTATTCTTTTTCTCAAAACATGTATTCAGTTAATAGATAGTTTCTAGGTTACTTTGCCTCATAAACAGATACTATACCCACTACAGAACCACTTCAAAAAGAAGAAAATAATTTCATCATTTGATACTGTATCTGTTATTGTATGGGTTGGTCTTTTCACAAATCTGCAATAACAATTACCTGTTGCTTTGTAATTATGAATTTCTTTCACTTCAGAAATTGAAAAGTCTCTTCCATATCCATATCCTCTTAGTTATCCAGATCTGTAGTCATTCTAGGTTATCTATTAAAAAAATCCAAAATAGAATATTAAACTGACTTCGGGAGCATCTTGTTAGATTTTTGTTATCTTAATGTCCTTATCACGCCTGGTGAGCCTTGATTATGTGTTTCTTTTTCATCTCCACACACAGTTATATAAATAACCTCCAATTACTTTTTCTAATATACTTGGCAAGGTTTAATTCAGCTTGATGTTTTGAAATTTGTGTTTTATCCCTGTTTTCTGAGCTCCAAGATCTCCTTCTTTGCAGGTGATTTTTTTCAGTCATCTGGATCAGATGATGTCGGAAAAGAGAAAGAGAACTGGGTTTGTTTAACCCTAAGAGGAGAAGGCCATGAGAGAGAATCTTGTTGTTGGGAGGATTTCCCACATTGGTTGTGGGATCTCCGTCCTTGGAGATATTCAAAACTTAAATGCACTAGGGCCTGGATAACCTGTTTCTAGCTGATCATGCTTTGAGAGAGGGCTGGACAAGCTGGCCTCTAGAATTCATAGCACTATGAGTCCACGTTTCCTTACAGGCCATTGGACATTCCTACAGTACCCTTTACAGTGAATATTAACATGGCTGTGTTTCCAACATATTTACCTCCTTTTCTTCAAACTGAAATTCTACACTCATTTTCCATGTTTGAATTATTTGCAAATTTCCTCCACAGACAAGTCCACGAATATCTCTGCTGCTTTCCCTGACCAAATCCCTTTCATTGAGAAAGCTTTTCTCCCTTTCAGACTAAGAACTCTGCAGACTTTCCTTTGTTTATCCTTTCATTCAGACTGAAGGGCAGAAGGACCCTATAATTCAATGTAATTTTCTGTTAAACTCCTTTCTCAATCATCTTTACTTCATGCAAAATAAAGCTTAAAACATCATCAGTTCAGTGATTATTCGGTAAAAATTAGGAAGGATATTCTTAGAATTAAGGAGATGATGTACTTTTCCACAGCTTTTTTTCTCTAATTTATCCTGCAAAAATTAAGATTTGGTTAAATAAATACATTTCCTGTGCTTATCTTTCTAAAATCAATAGCAAATCCACATCCAGCCCCAAAGGTCCATTGTCAATATCATTACTTTTATCATCTTTCTCCAAATGATTTTGACTCCAGGATTGCTTTATGCACTGTCTTTGTTGTTTGGGGTTTAGGGGATTTATTCTTTATTTTTAGTTTATTAGATGGCTAAATACTGAGTGAAGGTAATTCCTTTCATTCTGATTTTTCTGACTGTTTAGTCTTTCTGTGTCTTTCACTGTTCCAGCCGTGGCCACCACTCTCCCCTACTAATAGTTCCTTTCCCTTTTCTTTATTTTCCCACTTACTGATGTCCATTTACCAGTATAATGAACTTGAAATAAATTATTGTAGTTACAATAGTCTTGTATAAAGATTATACAAGTTTCTCAGTCATCTTCCCCTATCGTTTTACAGTTTCAAAAACCTTTCTATCTTTTTTTTGCACATCAGAAGCTAAATACTCCAGTTGCTCAGGTGAAATCCAGCTGCAAAGAAAAGTGGTTTTCTGTGAATTTCTTTTTGGGACTGAACTTAACAAACCTTCTTAAAACACCTATATTTGATCCATGATTTGATCTTTGTTACTTTGCTGTTCTTTGAGCTCCTTTCAGGGAAATGAAACATTTCACTGAAGGTCACCCGTGCCTCCTCCTTTTTTATAGTTTTTATCCATTTCAGCTTGAATCTGATATATCATTTGTTCTATTGTGGCAAACAGGTAGTCGATTCTGCCCTATTTCTGTTTGGAGGCTGTTCAGCATGGTATGGTGAGCTTATGATAGATTTTCTAAAGAGCTTGAAAATCTTAGTGTTTGAAAACTGCCCAGAAGAACCATGTATGAGGGTACTGAATATAGCTTCAAAAGTTTGTCCCTTTCTTTAATGCCCAAACAGGAGCTAGTTTATTTTGAAAATTTGCCTTTTTTTTTTTTTTTTATGGTGGCTGCTGAACACTGTAAAACTTGAAAACCCTGGCGTAATCACTAGCATTTGTCTATAGCGACAAAAATAAACCCCTCTAATATGCTCGCTTCTCTGTGGCTTTAGAATTTTCCAGCAAGCATTTTCTTCAGTCAGTCCCACATTATTTAGCATTGCAGATTCAGTGGCATTCCCATCCTATTCATGTGACAAACAGATATAGTAAGTAAGTGGATACATCTGTAGTCTTAACAAAAACTTCTGGAGTTCCATGGACGTTTTTGAAGTGCAAATGGCAAAATCTTTTGGGAGAGTCAACAAATTATAGCCAGTTTTACATTTATAAAAATACATATAAGGACTAAATGGTTATGCACTAAGACTTAATAATTAGCTCCAATCCATCAGTATTCATTGCCATTGGCAGCTCCAACAAGGGACCCACTTAAATCAAACGACCTTCCTTCTGGCAAACACTTCTGCAGAACCACCAGCCTTAGCAGCCAATGTATTCAGGTTTCACCAGACCAGAGGAAGAGCAAATACGACACAGGAGTTCTTCACCGAGAATGAGTTTTCCCAAGAGTGCTGAGCTGGTCTAACAGCTTCCTACCACTAAAAATATGGCTCAGCTTTCCCCTTTTTCTCTCTCCCAGCTGTGTGTACTTACCACTTCCTTTGTGCTAGCTCCAACAGTTTGATGAGCCAATTCAGCTCACTCAGCAAGCTAAAAAGGGAGATAATTTTCTGCCTGTTGAATAAGCCAAAATATCTCATGAAGGGGTCAGACTGGCTTCAGAGGCAGCAAAAGAAAACAGACTGGATCACACAGTCAGAGTGCAATTAGAAAAGGAGGCACAGGATCTCCCATGCTGACAAATTAGCACAACCATCTTCTGAAACACACATTTCTTGTCACACACATCCTGACAATAAAAATAGGACCGATAATATGGCACCTTCAGATATCTTCCAGGTGCTCCACTCTCCAGACACTACCTTGCTAAGCTTGAGTAAACACCTCAAGTGTTTGATTATCTGAATGTAAACAAAACTATTGTTTAATCAGTAACTGAGATACTTGTATCTTTCACATCTCTCTTTCAGACAAGATAGTCAGATTTGAGTGTGCACTAAACAGTTATTTTAGCTGAAAGCTACATTCTCTGATGATCTTTGAAGAATGTGGCCAATTCCATCACAAAAGATTGTCTTTTTTAGCTGTAAAGATCATTAAAAATACATGAAAAGTCTACCTAATATTGCCTTACCTGTCTAACTAGTGGTTTCATGTACTACAAAGTACAGGGTCACACCTAGCAATGGAGATATTCCTAAACTAATGTCCTATTTGAAATGTGTCCCACACACAAAACCGTTAGGGAATCTTACTTTAGTGAGTTAGTTTCAAGAAACACTATTACCAAAACACACCCTTCGATCCTTACTGCAGCATCCGTTGCACAAAAGAGGAAAGCTGGTCCCTATATCTGAGGCTACACCTTGAAGCCTGTGTTCAGTTTTGGGCCACTCACTACACAACCAACACTGAAGGTGCTGGAGCGTGTTCAAAGAAGAGCAGCAAAGCTGATGAAGGGTCTGGAGCACGGGTCTGCAGCAGAAGTCTGGAGCGGCTGAAGGAATTAGATTGTTTAGTCTGAGAAAAGGAGGTTCAGGGGAGACCTTACCAGTTTTTGCAACCACCGAAAAGGATGTTGTAGTGAGGTGGCTGTTGGTCTCTTCTCCCAAGTAACCAGTGATAGGATGAGAGGAAATGGCTTCAAGTGGCACCAAGGGAGGATTAGATTGGATAAGATTTCTTAAGGAAATTAAGGAAAGATTTCTTCACTGAAAGAGTTGTCAAGCATTGGAACAAGCTACCCAGGGAAACGGCTGAGTCACCATCCCTGGATGTATTTAAAAAGTGTGTAGGTATGGCACTTAGGGACATGGTTTAGTGGGACTTGGCAATGTTAGGTTTATGGTTGATCTCGATGTGATTATCATCACCCGATTATCATCACTCGATGATCTTAACAGTCTTTTCCAACCTAAATCATTCTATGATTCTTTTTTATCTGTTGGTCCACAGCTCACTGATTGTTGTATTTCATGTTTTGTTCATTAAGAAGCTAGAAGGGAAGGCTGTCCATTTGATCTGTGTGAAGAGGTGCTCACTGGGTCAAATAAAACCTTTGAAGGGAGTGTGGGGGTTTGCTGCTGAGCACACTGATCTGAGAAAACCTTCTAGATGCCAAGGTGGAGAAAACAGAGACCCTGAGCAGCAGGAGTACGCATAAGACCAACAGTCAGATCAAAAACCAGACTTTTTATATGGCGTTTGCAGTAACCCAGAAAGCCACTAAAACTGAGAGCAGAGGTGGAGGAAAGGACCTGTCCTTCAAGGAGCTATGGTTAGGAGAAATAGTTGGTTTTCAAAGGTTTTAAATTCTATTCTTATGTAGCATACTTGGATTGCCTTAGTTTCAAAACTATTATATTCAAAGCTGTGCTCCAGTAAAGTGAACTTTTACACACTCAATGCCCTTTTGCAGAGGAGAAGAGTGCAGGCAGCTACACCTCAGGACTGTAGCTCTGTACATTGTGTTGCACTTAGATGAGCAGGCTGAGCTCATTGCTAAACGTGTTTTCCCCAGGCTGAATCCTGACATCCCATGCTTCCATCTGCAGAACAGCTTGTGCCATATCTCACCGTGACTGCGAGTGATCGGCTTCCTCTGACAAAGGATTTGTCCATTGGGAACAACTTTGCCCCTATTCCCTGGAAGCAGTTCCAGCCTTGCCCTGCATTCTGCACGCAAAACTCTAACCCCACTGCACCAGATGATCTGACATTTCACTCCAAACCAGGACTTAGGCATAGCCTTTAAGTCTGCAGTAAATGTAATGGCTTTAAATTTTTTAAACAAAAATTCTAAAATATTTATTCACTTCAAACAACGCTGCAATGGGCACATTCTAAAATTAATTAAAATTATTATTAGAAGAGTAGAAACTTTTTCATGAATAAGCTTCCTGTACACTTGAGAGCAAAATATGACATACTGAAGAGGAAAGTAGCATTAATCTTTGAAAAAGACAAATTTCCTAGTCTGCAAAAACTGCTGAATTTCTTACTTTTTACAAAGAAATTAATACATTGAGCTACATTGGAATCCCTTATAGCTAATGATTAAAAATCTAAGATCTTATTTTCATTCTGTAATAAATATAGTGAACAATGAAGATAGGTGAGACAAAAGTAGAAAGGTTTGTTTGATGATTTAAGTTGAAGAAGTTGCTACATCAATATATTGTATGCTAAAAAGGGCATGCATCATTAAAAAAGAAGGCTCTATAATTAATATGTTTTCATACAACCTACTTTATTTCCCCTGAGATCACTAACCAAAACCCTTTTAAAAATCGATTAGTTCAAGCACTTAGCCTAGTACCACTGTAGATAGGAGCAATACAGATATTAGCTGAATTTAAAATTACAGCAACTTTATTTTTAATTACTTCCTAAAATGACAGATTTACATTTTAAATACATTTCTGTGGCAGAACTGACCACTAAGCATTTTTGGACAGGGCCAGAAAATGTAATTAGATCCTTTATAAAAAATTCTCTTAGCATTCAGAACATCTGCATTGTTGTCAGGGATAATAAATGTGATTAAGCCTGTATAAATTTCACTACATTAACTAGTACAATAACTCAATAACTTTGCTCAACTGAGCTGACGCCATATACTGCAATACTGAAATATCTAATATAGGGGAGTCCTAGAAAAATGTATGAAGTCTGGAGGGAAGAACTGTGTCCTCTTGAGGACAAAATCACTTTCTTAAACTGTCTCTACGAGGGAAATTTCTGGAACTGAGGAATTTTAAATGAAAAGCTTGATCACATCTCAGGCACTGTTAAGGCTTAGCCATACAATTGTACCACTAGTGTTAAAATGTAGTTCTCAGGGTTTGGCTATGTTTATTAAGAAAAAAGCACTTGTAGTAGAATGTGGTTTATATTTTGAGGCATTATGGTTGGTTGAACCTGGGGGAATTGTGTAGTATCCCTGCACCTTTCTACAGGAGGTTTACAAAACAAGAATGGTGCTTGGCCCATACAATGAAGACATACTGCTAATACTCAACATCATCAACCCAAACAAAGATCAAAACATCAGTAGCAATATATCCAGGTAAAAGATATTTTGCTTTTAAATGAGGTGAAGCTCCACACTCCAGAGCACTGTTTAGCTCAGACCATAAAGTGGCCTAAACGTCTCTCAGAAACGCGATACCTGGTGTGTGCCACCAGCCAGACAGGAGGATCTAGGCCTGGAGCAGAGATCCCAGTCTTGGCATTCCGTTACATTCAGTGAGAATTTGCTGAGTGCAGAAAAGGGAGACACTGAAGGCATAGGCCTGATGTGTCTTTAAAGTCAGGCAGTGCAAACTGGATATCGCTGTTCCCCTGGATGCAAGGGAAGGACCATAAGTACCTGTGGAGGACAATTTCTCCTACTTACATTAAATTCCTCTTTTAGGACAAAATGAGCCACTCTCTGTGCTAGTTGTTTCTCTGTCTATTGACTACAGAGAAAACTTAGATGATAAGAGAAGATGACTTGCCTGTGTTTAGGTAACATTAAAGGAGTCCCCATCCTGGTATTAGTTTTGCATTCCATAAGACTATGCAAAAGAACAGCAAGAGTCCCATGGAACAACACTCAAACTCTCCAGCTTAACAATGTAGTCCTTAACAATTAGAGAAGGCTACTGGAGGACCTCGCTGCTCAAGTGCAATGTAGACAATGTGTAAACAATAAATAAGAATGGGAATATGTGGTCTTTGTGAACAAGGTCCCAGTGAACAAGGATGGATGACATACAAACAGCACCGTTCAGTGGAGTCAAAACTGAGGAAAGGAAATCAAGTAACAGACATGCTTATTAGAATGAGAAAATTTCTTGTGAAACTTGGCATCTCCCATTAGTCACTACTAGATAAGATTGTCTCTTCAAAATTTACCGTCAGGAAGGGAGAAAAGCACTGCGGAGCCTCATGTCAGCTGATACGAAAAGGATGAATTATGGAAGGAGGGTTCCAAGTAGAAGAGCATATGCAACGATGCTGTGCAATTCAGAGGATGAGACAGAGGCTGAAGTACAAAGAGACATTTATAGGGATCTAAAAGAATATTTGGAAGTTTCTTATACTTTTGAAAAAAAAATCTCAACTAGTACAAAACCCCTTTGAAGTGTCACAGTGAAGAATATTTTGTGGTAAGGCAGCTCCTTGCTGTTGTGCGTGGGGAGTGCTGAATGATGTCTTTACTTCCGCTGCGGCCATGAGGAGGGAAATCAAAAATATTTCCATCCACAGGCAGCAGCTTCTATATCAAGTTGTAATTCAGCCATTTCTGAGACAAAACATTCAAATTGCCTGCAAGGCCTGGTGATGCTTTGTGGTAATTCACTAACTGAAATTCCGGGAATAACTGGAATAACTTATTCCAAATATTAGTTAAGCTAGAGAAATCGGTAAGAAAAGCAGAGGATAACTCTTGTATTATTCTACCCAAGCAGAGGTTCCTCCATTCTGTCTCATATACGAGGTCTGTCACAAAAAAAAAAAAAAAAGAGACAGTGCCTGTAACCCTTTTTATTTAGCAAATAAAAAATCAACTACAATCACCTTCCAAACAGTACTCTTCTGAGTTGACACACAGCTGCATATGATGCTGCCAACATCCAAAGCAATTTTGTGGATCATTTTCTGAAAAGGCTGTTGAGGATCTCCATTATTTTTGCTTTCACACCTTCTACCAACAACTTGATCTTTGGGAAGCGGTAGAAATCACAGCGAGCCAGGTCTGGTAAACAGGGCAGGTGCTCAAGCACAATAATATTGTATTAGCTAAAAACTGCTTCACAGACAAAGCATTGTGGGCTGGCATACACTGACATTTTCCAACTGAGGGTAAGGAAACGTATATTTGAACACACATCCACTTTTACTGAGTGAAGCGATCAAGCTGAGTCTTGTCTCACTGTGACAAATTAAAACATGTCTTACAACCACCTCTTTGTCTCTCTCCTCCTATTATTGGTTCCTGAGTTAGGATATTTTACCAATCAGTGCCATAGCTGAGTGCCCTTTGCATGTATAGAACTTGAATACAATACTGACAGAATCAAAACAATGCCTAGTATGGTTTCCTTTTTCCTGCAGCACATGGGGTCAAACCATTTTCACCAAATCTTAGCTTTGTCTGTAACCAGGACAAGGAAGTTCCTGCCTTAATCTCTAGCTAAATCCAGAGACTTGTTGCACTCACAATGTACTCCCCCACCTCTGGGGAAAAGAAAAGCCAAGGAGATAAACTTCTCATATAAGTAGCAAAGAGATAAAAAGAAACGGGAAGATCACGACAACCATCACTTCCTCCCATGTGGAGAGGCTCACTCTGTTCCTTTTTCCCAGTTCTTTCCATCCCCAGCCTGGGAAGAAGGAACACAAGACACTGTTATTCGTCCCATCCTCAATGAGTGAATAACATAAGGTACTACAGGAGGATCCATGGAGCAACAATCCTTGCAGATCTTAAAGGGAACAGGGTACACAGGAATGAGCGTATGGAACCAGCACTGCTTTATACTAAACAGAGGGTGAAGAGGTAGTACTATTGGTAGAAATACAACAGTGTACACACTTGCACATACACATGCATACACACATGCACAAACTGTGGCAAGGGGTAGAGAGAGTTCAAAAATTAAAAACAAACCCAAAACATAATATACTCTTTTTACAAGCAAATATTCATACTTGGGGACCAGTTTCAAATTATGGGGCCTGAGTCATGATTTTTGAACCTTTAGTATTAGCAACACAACACTTTATGCTATAATTACAGCACTCTTAATTAGATTGGGAGATTGCTCCGAGATTCCTGAAACACCTTCTGTAGCAAGTATAGACACCCTCAGGGCAGTCATACACATTTATGGAAACAGGAATCTAAATAACAGCTATAAACAGATCAAGTGGATCTGGTGACATCACCATAATGAAAAAACAATTTTGACAGCACCAGATGAAAAATTATTTTTAAAGGGAGTCATCCTCTTTTCTTTTTTTTACATCGAAATGCACTGATGTGATCCAAAATTGCAATTCAGAGAACAATTACTTTCCTTTTCACTCATCAGCCACAGCACATCTTCTGAGTAGAATTTTATAAACAAATCATTTGATATCAGAAATACTTCTGCACACTCTTGTTGCACCAGTAGGAAGTTATTTAATGCAAACCTGACACCATAGTTTTTGCTTGAGTTGCTGCAAGCATGAAATTATCAGTTCTCATGGTGAGATTTTTAAGCACATTCCTGTTTGGTCTTCTTGTTTTCAACTTCTTTCCTATTTTTTTCTTTGCTAGCCAAATCTGGTTTTGTTTTAACAAAGATTGCATTGCCATGCCAAATTCCATCCTACCAAATTACTGAATTACAGAAGGCAATCTCTATTTCAGTAGAGCTTGGTTGTTTTGCTTGACCTCCAGCAGGTGTCCAATTAAGTCTGAACAATTTATATGATATTCTCTTTCCATTGATAGTTCTGGAATTAAACTGATGAGATCTCTAGAGAAGGATCATCAGTGTTACACCTTTCATCTTTAATTACACCGGGTGAAGATGAATGAATGTACCAGAAGGATCCCAGCTGGGAAGTAGCACACTTATTAGATAGCTGATAATTTAATATACACTCTGAATTCTGATTATTTCCTTTAAACCTCTGAAGAGCTTTCAACATATCTTATGACAATATCTTAGTACTTATTCAGTCGGACACTGTCTGTATTCTGGATTTTTTAAAGAAAATGCTGCACAGATGCAGGCAAAAACTGTGACTGGCATTAGGGAACAATGACTTTCAGGCAAGGTGGGTAAAATGGTCCTGCTTCATGCATTCAATCTGATGTTTATAACAAATGCATATACATCATCCTCTTGGAAACTCTGCCAAGGCACATGGTTAGGAAGGAAGTGATTGCTGACAACAGACATGGCTTCACTATGGATAAATAGTGCCTGACAAATTAGGTGGCCTACTGCATCGGGGCTACAGCACTGCTGGATAAGGGCTGCGTAACTAACATCATCTATCTGGACTTGTGCAAAGCATTTGACACTGTCCCAAACAGCATTCAGGTCAATAAATTGGAGAGAGAAGGATTTGATGAATGGACCATTTGATGGATAAGGAATTGGCTGCATGGGCACACCCAAAGAGTTGTGGTCGATGGCTCAATGTACAAGTGGAGACTGGTGATGAGTGGCATTCCTCAGGGATCAGTATTGGGACCAGTGTTGTTTAATATCTTTGTCAGAGACATGGACATTGGGATTGAGGGCACCCACACCAAGTGCAAGATCCTGCACCTGGGTCAGGGCAATTCCAAGCACAATTACAGGTGAAGAACAGATCGAGAGCAGCACTGAAGAGAAGGACTTAGAGGTGTTGGTGGATGAGAAGCTCAACATGAGCCAGCAAAGTGCACTTGCAGCCCAGAAAGCCAACCATATCCTGGGCTGCATCAGAAGAAATATAAATAGCAAGGCGAGGGAAGTGGTTCTGTCCCTATACTCTGCTCTCATGACACCTCACCTGGAATATTGCATTCAGTTCTGGACTCTCCAACACAGGAAAGACATATATCTGTTGGAGTGAGTCCGGAGGAGGGCTACAAAGATGATCAGAGGGCTGGAGCACCTCCCCTACGAGGACAGGCTGAGAGATTTGGGCTTGTTCAGCCTAGAGAAGATAAGGTGCTGGGAAGACCTTATAGCAGTCTCCCAGTACTTAAAGAGGGCCTACATAAAAGCTGGGAAGGGGTTCTTTATCAGGGACTGTAATGACAGGCTGAGGGGTAGTGGTTTTAAGCTGAAAGAGGGGACATTTAGATTACATATTGGAAAAAAATTTTTGCTGTGAGGGTGGTCAGGGATCAGAGCAGAGAAGTTGTAGATACCCCATCCCTGGAAGAGTTCAAGACCAGGTTGGATGAGGCTTTGAGCAACCTGACCTAGTGGAAGGAGTCCGGGCCTATGGCAGGCGGGTTGGTACTAGATGATATTGGTCACTGGAATGCGTTGCCCAGGGAGGTGGTGGAGTCATCGTCCCTGGAGGTGTTTAAAGAGAGATTGGATGAGGCACTTAGTGACATGGTGTAGTTGACGAGTAGGAGTACGTGTAGGTGTTGGGTCATAGGTTGGACTCGATGATCTCAAAGGTCTTTTCCAACTTTATGATACAGTGATACTGTGATCTTTAAGGTCCCTTCCAACCTGTCATTCTATGGTTCTACGATCATCTAAGCAAACATGTAGAAGGGCAGAGCAGAAGACCCCTACAGGACCCCCTAGAGTCACACCATAGGAGACTCTCACTCCCTCTTCCCCAGCACTGTATCTCCAGCTCCTCTCCAGGGATTTTACTTCTAAGAGTTTTGTTGGAAATTAAACTCTGTATGAGTGATTCAGGGCAAAATGGACTTACTAGGTAGAGACTATAACGCAGGCAACTCTTTTCTTCTTCAGAAAGAGGTATAAAAGAGGTCAGATAATACTGCAGAAGTACCATTTTCAGGGATCAGTACAAATATTGTTGAATTATTTTAGTACTGCTCACCTAAATATCATTTAAGCCTTTCTCAAAGCCAACTGAAGTAACAGTACTAGATTTTCTTCATATATCTCAAGCTAAGTAGGAACACGCTGACCTGGTTTACTCAAGTAACCTCACTGATGTATGAACAGTGGTTTTGTTCTGTCCTTCAGGGCTTCCCCTGAAAGAGAAAAGTTATATATCATATCCTAGTCCTTAGACTCCAGTGCAGTCAAACTGAACGGATGAAGAAAAGATATCCTCTGCACCAGAAACTAAAACTCAGATCTTCAACTCACATGCTTATTTTATAGGTAGACACAGCTCAGAAAAGAGTTGCTTTGGTATGATTGTGTGGGAAGCTTGACTAATCCTTCCACTGGGCATATTTTTACACTGTATTCTCATGTTCTTATTGATTTGCTGTTTCGCAGTTGCCCAAAAATTATCTGAGCTGAGCACACGAGCTCACAAAACCAGGCAAAAATGTGGTCAAAGATCACGTACACTGAATTAGCATGACACAGGAGAAGAACTCAAATACAACCATTGAGAACTTTAAAGAAAATCATGGTGATGGCACCAAGGTCTCACAACTTTTTTGATTAGTTGCACAATTTGCTGCTTACAAACAGCAAATCCGCCCAAAATATTCTTTTACTTCTGTAGTCCAGAGATGATCATCTTCCGAACCAAGGGGCAGGATTGGCTAGTAGTAGTATAAAAAAACTAACCAAGGGATCAGAAATCAAGAATTCTTCTTTCTGCCTCTGAAAATAAGACAACATTATAACAGTTCAGAGAAACATTATTATACTTGCTTCATTTAAGTTGTAAAGAACTAGAAGAGCACCCACTTCAAACTAGGTATTTTCCAGTGTCACATCCAAAGTAGTCAGTGATATTACTCACAGTTCCTTTGAGGGGCAGATGCACAGTAACTTACAGAAACATGCACATATGTGCTTTACAGCCTTTTTTTTTAATTCTTCTATACAGAAAAGGATTCATTCTCTTATTTCAGCTTCACTCTGTTATCAATTACAAATGTTTTACAGTTCAAGCATGAGATCAGTCAACCGAGGGCCTTAGTAAATGTATTATTTATACAGTTATTTGTTAAAATGAGCTTCATAGCATTACAGAATGTTAAGACAAATTGTTGTGCCCTTTAGATTCATTATAGATGACAAAATACTAAATAAATCTTAAATAGGTATTCACCTTTCATCACACAGGAACATAAATGGTTAGATCTTATCAACAGGGGAGTCTTTTTAATCTTCTTCCTTTATTAACCACAGAAAAAAAATTATTGTTGTTTTTCCTGCCTTTCTCTTTAAAAAGTTGTTCAATCCTTTTTTCTGGGGTTACAGTAGATCTTCGTTCAAGTAAGGAACAAATAAATCTCTAGTGAAGGAAAGGCTAACTAGCTTTACCAACTCTGGCCTGCCAGATACTATCTTATGGTTAGACATTAGTTAAGCGTCAAAGGCAAGCAAGCTTTTTATAAGGGTATTTTATTGCACACAACCAGAGTACATTATCTTATCATCTGGTCTCATAACTTCCTGCTTCATTGTGCTGCTACAGATAAAAAAAAGACTTAGGACATAAATGTCATCTTCTGTGTCATTAACCCAAAATCTATTAGAATTTTATTAGAAAATAAGTACTAAGACAGTAGAGCTACATTTCCTCCCTTATGCTGTGCTAAATTGCTTGTGAAAGTGATATATTATGATTCTTACACTGCATCCCTCGCAAAATATGGAAGACAAGCCCACATACTGTGTACATTAAATGGTAATGCTAAATTTGCAGTGAAGCAATGAACTCCTCCTTAAATCTCCAAGCAGGTTCTACAAATATCCCTTTTGTAGGATACTGATAAAGAAATTGTTTCCATCTAGGACTAAGTAAATGGTACTAATAAGCTTCCTTGTTGATATACCCAGGTCACAAGCTATTAACCTTTTTTTTAGAGACAAGTTTTTAATGAACAACCACTAAAAAAGAAAGTGCTGCTGTATTTCTCTGCTTGGAGCAGGCAGTTCCTTCATTATTAAGAGTCAGAAAATTCTTCAGAAAGAAAATACATTTCTGAGCCAAGAATTCAGAGGGTATGAAATGTTATTAAGGTTTCTGCAAAAGAGAAAAGGTCTCAGTTCATTTGAGTTTTTGAAAAACACATATTGGAAAGCAGAAGTCAGGAGGGACTCAATTTATTCCTGTGTAACTGGTCAGCACAAGGTTAAATAAAGAGGTAAGTTATGCATAGACTTTGGGGCTACCTCCTTAGGGGTCAGTTTTACCCAGAACGCAGCACACAAAGAAAGTGCCAAGGGTAGACCCAAACAGCCACTGTTTGCGCATCGGCAAGCAGCAGGCTTAAGCCTCTCTAGGGAGCTCTTTGCTCACAAGTAAACTTGGCAGTGTTGAATATTCTGAATTAGTGAAGAGAACACCTCTAATTCTTGTGGGATGAAATCAAACCAAAATCCTTCCCTTCAGGACGACTGCTGAAAGTTCCAAGCTTCACCTCTACTGCAACCTACAGACGTCTGGAGCACTCCTCAGACACAGCTAGCAAGTCTCTCTCCTTCACCTTTAAATTATCCTGTTCTCTCAGCAGGACCCAGGTAGCCTCTGTAAAGAGCACATTTCTAATTCTCTTTCTCCCATGGCTGCGGATGGTGATGATAGTCCATGAAGCTTTCAATCTGCACAAAAGAGCACAGGGAGAAATTCATGCTCTTCAGGCTGGAACTGCTGCTGCAGAATATAATCGACCCATCCAACACTGGCAGCTGCTTTCCAGCCTTTGGAGACTTGAGCACATGTAGCAGGACACAGATTTCAGAAATGAAAACAGCCTGCGGGTGGGAGCTGAACCAGCACATTTTCAGTCCAATCTTAGTTCAGTTTAAACTGGGACTGAAGTCCTTCCCATTTCAGGCCCATAATAGATCATGATCAGGTTCAGCAAACCCTCAAAGCCTTTAACACTGAAATATACTGCATTTAAAAATGGGAATGGGTGTGTGTCAAAGGCAATACCTCAGGGCACAGCTCAGTCAGAGGGACAGTCTCTGCTCCTCCTGCAGCACCTGTACCCTTCATACTTGCAGCACAGCACCGCAGGGTGCTCATACTCCTCAAATCTGGCTTGAGAAGATTGAGAGAAACTGTGGTGCTGTGTGGCTGCTGCTGTGCAGTGGAAGTCAAGCAGAAGAGAGAGGAAACAATAACCCCTCTGCTGTATGTTTACACCCCAAGACTCATACACATTTATACAGTGATGTACCCCACAGGATTTCAAAGGTCCAAAAGACACATAAAGGGCTCTGCTGTAAAAAAATTGCATTGCTTTCTGTTGTAAGAGTAGGGAGACAGAAAAAATCCAGCTGGGTGAGCACAAGAAGTACCTTCATTAACAAGGACCCACTAGCATCTGCCAAGCAGCATGGCATTGTATAATAGTGCAGAAACAAGGTCTTCTCCTACCTACACTAAGAAAACTCAGGGCTGGGGAGAGTCAGAGGAGGGGTAGGAACAGGAGAGGCTTTATGCAATGTGTCCTTGTATACCCAGCAAGGTACAGACAGCCCCTATGTTCGAGAGCTCCCCAGCAGAGACGTCATTTCATGGTCAGCTCCTTTTTCTGAAGCAGTAAATATTTGCTGTTCCAGTCCCAAACTGGGTATAATGATTTCAAAGTGATGGTTCAGTATTAGTTCCTACCCCAGTAAAAATCAAGGCTTTGAATCAGTTATTTGCTCCGAGTTAGTGCTAGGTTTAGCTACCTAATTTTGAAGAAATGAGGGGATAAAGTACAGTCATGTATGGAATACGAGATCCATTTTGCTTCATAGTTAAAAAATCATACTTGATTCTCTTGTCCAGAGACAGAAAAAATAACTGAATCTTCAAAGGTACTGGAATTGCTGTCGTTGTCAGAAAGGCTGTTTGTGAGCACGCTTCACCAAAGGGCATTGCATCTCTGCATACCCACCCTTCACGTTCTGCTGCCAAAGCAATGTCAGGCAGGGTCATACGCCTTCAAGGCAACTTTAACTTAGGCACCTTTCTTCAAAAGACGTTAAAATTATTTACATTTTTTCCTCACTAAATCAGCATTTTTGGTATCATTTGTGTCAGTGCCAAGTCCTCTTCCTCCTTCACTTCTATTCTGGCCCACCTTTCCCCTCCTCTGTGTACTTCTGAATACCACTTGCATGCCAAGAAACCCGTATTGATGGATGCAAAGTTTGTTCAGCTTAGAAGAGGAAACTATATTGCACAGCCTTCTATGCAACCTACGCTAAAAAAATCTATCTAGCTTGGCTTAAATCTTTCTTGAATAGGAGTCATTTTTCTGAATAGGATACTTTCTTTACGAATAGCTCATACCCCAATCTTGGACTTCAGCCATTTTTTTCTCATTCCATCTTTTAACTCATATTATGCAGTTTATGCCAAGATGACAGAAAGTAGCACACTGTAATCTCTACCCTGCCAGAAGGAGGCTGGGACTTGATGCAGACTTTTGGATTTTGAACAAGCACCCAGGTACCTGAGGTGATTATTTCACATTGATTACTGTTCTTTACTGCTGATACTATTTTCCCTAATGAGTTAACTTTTTTCCCATCCATATGCTTCTTCCATCAAGGTAAATTATTAAACAACTCATTTGGTTTGGTTTGGGGTTGTTTTTCCTTTCTCAGAAATACATTTAATTTACCATGCATTAAAGTGTGCAGCAGAAATCACAGTACAATTTCAGGAGAAATTATGCAGGGAACAGGCAAGAACTGCACATTATTCATACTGAACAGAACTTGATAATAAGTTATTATTCTTCACTCTCAGAGGGGCAAACTGAGCCATGAGAAGGAATTGCTGAGATATTCTAATGATTCTGAAGGCACAATGGCATGAGTGTTTCCAATATGGCTCAGTGTACTGTCTTCACTTACATTTAATGATGATGCCAATCATAGGATAGGAGGGCACTGAAGTCCTTTCAGATGTTGATGACTCACACTCTTCATATATGTCACATGCCTGGGCAAATCCACCTTCCCATAGAAGGCACCAAATGCCATTAGATAAAGCAGATGTTCCTAGCCAACCTGACAATGACCATGAAGTGACCCTCATCTATTTTGGATTTATCAAATCATTAAAGGCTCTTGCTCCTGCCAATGAGACTTGGGGCAGGTGATTCAAAGAGATCATTATATAATGACTAGCTGACTGAGCCAATTGAGGAAGGAAATATTCTCTTCAAGGAAAAGGGAGAGGGGAAGGGCAAGACCTGTTCTGTTCTGTTCTGTTCTGTTCTGTTCTGTTCTGTTCTGTTCTGTTCTGTTCTGTTCTGTTCTGTTCCTGAGGGAAGAGGATCACAGCATGGGCAGTGCTCTCTCCTACTATGATGCTGACCGACCACATCTGAAAAGAGAGAGCCCAGTGGTTGAGACAGCCATCAACCAGCTGGTGACCACCAGACAAGGTGAATGAGTCAGACCTGGGTTTGATCCAGGAACATGTTTTGGGAACAGTGGGACACGAGAAGCCTCGGTCTGGGATGTCTCCAGAATGTCCCATCAGGAAGTCAAGACAGAAGGAGACAGTACTGGGGATCTGTGCTGAAATGGGGCTCTTGCCCATGGACAGGGAGTGCATAGATGGTAACAGCAACAGAGGCTTTTTTGTGCCCTTATGGCCCTGACAGAGTCCTTCCCCTTTCAAAGGGCAGAAAATACGAAGGTTAGACAGCCAGCTTCCAGAAAGCTTTCTCTGAGCCCATACACCAGAACACAAACATCTGGAGGGTTGGACCTTCAGTCAATCAGATACCACACCATACTAGATTACATATCAGATATTAACCACAGCTTCAAGAACAAAAAGAGATTCCAGAAAATAATAAGTTCACCCAGTGTTTACAATTTTGTTCCTTAACCCCCAAAACTTAGCATTACAGCATTTTACCATAAATGACCCATAGCTCTCTTACTAAGAAAAGATGCCAGAGCTGCAATCTAATAAGTAACAACAATGTCAAAACACAGAATACAGAAGAGATTTTACTCCCAGGTATTTATTCATGAATCTTTCAGAGGCTTTACATGTGAACTATGTTGTTAAACAACAGGTTAGTGATGGATAAAACTAGCTGAAGCATTTTAGCTGTTTATTAGAAACGTTGATTGTGTCTATCCCCTTACTGTAAACATGAATGGAACAACTTTGGTAGCTTTCAGAGAGAAATCGGAGCAGATCACTGCACAGAAAAGACCCTCTACATGGAGTGCTAAGGCACTAAGAAGTGCTCAGTCAACAGCCCTTTTTTGCTTGGGTGCCACCTCCAAGTGCTTTGCATTTTGCTGTCAGAAACTTACAAAATCAAAGCCTAAAATTAAGATTATGGTGCCTATTCTACATCAGGTAAGTGCCTAAATGTAGCTTTCAATCTCTATACTTAGGCACATTCTTCTTCAAAATTTCTTATCTTAATTCTTATCTTACTCACCACAAACACTCCTAGGTCATCAGTAGGGAGGGAAATGCTTTGATATACCATGTCTCCTGTTGCCTCTGAGAGTTTTACAGTACCATAGTACCTCACCAATCCTGGTGTACACAGGGACAGCTTCTGACAAAGGCAAAATCAGCAGTTACCTTGGACAACAGACGTCTGAAATGTGCAAATATCCTATGAAACCAGGGGCTGATGCTGTTGCTGCAGAGGAAAGAGGGGAATGCCTGGAGTAGGCAAATCAACAGCACTGTTGCTCCCCGATGTCAGGTCTGCATCTCCCTCTGCTTCCACACCCTGTGGTCCCCATCCCCTCTGCAGAAGCAGCCCGTCCTGCTGGGGCAAATCCTGCTATTGCCAATGCTGCCTAGAAGTCTGGAGCAGGTTCTTGAAGTGACAGGCAAGAACCACTACAGTTAGCTTGGTGGAAATCTGCTGATGTGAAAGCGGTCTTCAGTGATACCACACTGCATGCTGCTGGAACCCTAGTAATAACTGACTTGGCAAATTTCTTTTCCAGACAATCTAGCTCAAAAATGGCAAACAGACTCTCTTTCTGTACTGTTTACCTGTTAGGGAATGGGGAATAAATGGAGCATGCACATACATGTGCACAACTTGCGTATATTGGGAAAGTTACCTGTCCTTCACTTTCTCATTTATTAAACTCTCACTTTGACAGGTTCTTGCACAATGCTTGGACAATTTTTAGAAGTATCATCAATCTAACTGCAGTTGAGTTGCTCTCTCACACACACACCCCCGTTCAGACTGTGACAGAACAGTTTCTTTTTAATAAATGAGTGATATGGCTGGGTGTTATCAGCCTACTGTAACATTTAATAGATATTCATAACATATATTAATCATGAGCAAGTTTACAAGGGATTCAATCCTGTAAGGTGTGGAGAACACTCAACTCTCCTTGAAGTCAGTGAAAGCAGAAAGGTTGAGATTTTTGTCCTCCAGGGTACTGTGTTACAAATGCCAAGTCTTCCTTCCGGACATTAAGAAACTCAGCACAGGTTTTTTGAAGCAATGCACATACTACATGGTTGGTTTGGTTTACCATTACCCTATTCTTTGTGGACTGAAAGATTTATTTTTGTTTTAGAAGCTGAACTGCAAAAGAAAGCTTCCACGAAATTTATCCCAGGTATGGAAGTTTGCCCTTAAACAGAACTTTCTGCATTTTCTCTGGCTTCCTGAATCAAGAGGGATGCTGCTTGGCATATAAACACCCATACAGAAAATAAAAATGTTGACATTCTTTTCCAGATGCAGAAGCCAGAAAAACTTGTTGAATTAAAAATTAACCAAGTATATAAGAACAATAACACAGCTTCCTAAAATTCAGCAACCTATTAAACTGAAATACAGAATTACAATTAAGATTAATGGGAACCAACTACAATGAATTTCAATCAGTTTTATTTTGAAAGTATGTGGGCTCCTTTTCATCATTTATGTAAAATTATCAAATCTAACCTCATTATCGTTGTTTCTTCCCTATCACATCAAATATAAAGCATGCACACAGAAAAGAACACTGTGTTCCCACAAGCACAATGCACTCTTTTTGACATCTTCCCACAAAAGTAAACACTAAATAAAACACTCCACTGTAGAAGTGTTTAAATACAAAGTACAATGGAACATATCAAATAAATTAGACTCTACCGTGTCATTAGAATTATTAGGTCAAATCTTTAACATGGGTTTTCAATAATGAAATTCAAACTAAGAATTTTTAATCCTAAGGAAGTATTGTATTTATTTCTTTTTACATAACAGGAAATACACAAAATAGTGTTTTCTAAATATACACTGATGATTCTGGTCTGTTTATAGATGTATTTACGGTCTGTCTGCTGTTCAGCCACTTCTTGACATCAGCATGTTAGATATTTCAAAAGGTGCCACACAAATTCTGGACACCATCAGACATGATGAACCTTTCACTCCATCAGCATCTCAGTTCTGCAGTTCTTCACCTTAGGAAAGTGATTTTCAGTACCACCTGGAGACTAGCACCTGGGAGCCAGTAATCTGCTGTTTCCCTTTCAACTGAAGAGGTTACAGGTGAGGTCTTATATCTCCACAGATTATTTTGAACAACAAAGCTTTTAGTAATTTTTTTCTGAGAGGGAAGTCTTGATTCTTCAAAAGCAGTACTGAAATTCATGGGGCTGAATGTCACAAAGTCAAAGTGAGACTTTGTGTCTCATGATGTTCTTGTGAACATTTATGCAAGAATTTAGAAATTATAAAAAGTATATACTTTCTATTAATCACTTCAATTAGTGAAAAATCACCAGAATTAGTCAAAAATCACCAGGAACCAGTACAATTTTTCTTTTCCCAGAAAGCAGAAAAATGAAGGTAAAATTAGGTACAGGCTTAGGAATGGAATTTTTGGGCAGCTGAAGGAGGTTACGCTATGGCCTCTGACCAGTGTGAATAATAATATTCAAAACTATTTTCCTTTTTGCTTCTGTATATATACTTTGGGCTCATTTGTTTGTAATGTCCTATGCTATAATAGTTTTGCTTCTGTAGCCCATGATGAAATGTCACATTAGATGATACTGTAAACTTGCAGAATACTTAACAGCCATAAAGAAGCTATTCTTCATCCTCTTCTGGCTTCTATATGTTAATGTCTCCTTGTCTCCTTCAACATAATCTAGGTTACTTTAGGGGTTCTTTACCCCTGGACAAATCTCATTATGCAAATGTGGGATATGACACATAGGAAAAATAATATATACAAGTTATTAAATGGGAAATCTGAATTCTTTTCAAGAAGGAGTTAGATACACATTAATAGATATTAGAACTGTTATCTAAAAATCAATTTTCCAGCTGTCAGTTTAACAAACAATAATAATTTTTTTTAATCAATTCAGCTAGCAACCTGATGTTTCCTTCAACAAGAGGCACTCTTCATGTGACAGGTTCTTGGGAGAAGAATCACAGAATGGTTTGGGTTGGAAGGGACCTTAAAGATCACCCAGTTCCAACCCCCCTGCCACAGGCAGGGACACCTCCCACCAGACCAGGCTGCTCAAGGCCTCACCCCACCTGGCCTTGAACACTTCCAGGGAGGGGGCATCCACAGCCTCCCTGGGCAACCTGTGCCAGTATCTCACCACCCTCCTTGTGAAGAATTTCTTCCTTATGTCTAAGCTAAATCTTCCACCTTCTAGTTTAAAGTCGTTGTCCCTCGCCCTATCACTACAAGCCCTTGTAAAAAGTCCCTCCCCAGCTTTCCTGTAGCCCCTTCAGGTACTGGAAGGCCACTTTGAAATCCCCCTGGAGTCTTCTTCAGGCTGAACAATCCCAACTCTCTCAGTCTGTCCTCACAGCAGAGGTGCTCCAACCCTTTGATCAGCTTCATAGCCCTATTCTGGACCAACTCCAACAGTTCCATATCCTTCTTATGTTGGGGATTCAAGAACTGGACACAATACTCTGGGTGGGCTCTCACAAGAGCGGAGTAGAGGGGTTGAATCACCTCCCTCTACCTGCTGGCAATGCTTCTTTTGAAGCAGCCCAGGACACAGTTGGCCTTTTGGGCTGCGAGTGCACGTTGCCGGCTCATGTTGAACTTCTCATCAATCAGCACTCCCAAGTCCTTCTCCACAGGGCTGCTCTCAATCACATCATCCCCCATCCTGTATTGATACTGGGGGGTTGCTCTGACCCACGTGTAGGACCTTGCACTTGGCCTTGCTAAACCTCGTGAGTTTCACGCAGGCCCACTTCTCCAGCTTGTCCAGGTCCCTATGGATGATATCACATCTTTCTGGTGTGACCACTGCCCCACACAGCTTGGTGTCATTCGCTTGAGGTCATCAAGAGATGATAAAACCCTTATACACAGACAGAAAGCCTGTAACAGGTGACATCCTCCTAAAAACAGTCCCCTGTAAGATCCCAGCTCTGATGCCCTGCAAGGGGGTCAAGCAGCAAGTGAAAGGTGTCTAGTGCTGGGTAAGAAGAGGAAACAGAGGAAGTATAGTTGCAGTGAGCAGAGAAAAGTAGACGGTGCCAGTAGACAGTAGGATTGTTGATTTTGGTTTGTAATTGCAACTGGCAATCATTTTGAACCACGGCTGTGCTTTTTTAATTATTCAGTTTTGATTGCAGCTACAAGCCAAAATCAACAATCCTAATAGCAGAGCTCAGTGTCTTCTGATGAAACGGAAAAACTCCCAAGCATTTGGAATCTGATTCTACAGCCCTGAAATTTAACAGGAAAACATACTAAGAAGAAAACTTTCTGGACATAGATTGAGTGCCAGTATATTTATAGGCTACAACTGTAAGAGTAAGAAGGTTACAGTGAGGACAACTGATGTTTTCTTTTAGAAGTTGAACTACAGTGAGCAAAGTCAGGACTTACCAAAGTAGCAACCAATTTCATGCACCATTTTGCTGCAGAGCTGAGTTAAAGGCAGCTGGATGTTTCAAGATGAACAGAAGACTAAGGCTTTCTAAAATTGTGAACATTTTGAGAAGAGTATGTCTGACTTCTAATTCATTGAGAACTATCTCACGTACACAATGAAATTTATCGCTCTTGTTAAGCACTTACAAGTAGGTCAGGAGTATTTTGAAACCTAGCTGCTGGGTTCATTCAGCACCACAGACTCACACAGCATGCAAAAAGCCCATTTTGAGCTTGTAAGAAGACGTCACAACACACATTTGAACACTTAAGTGGAGAGCAAGTCCACTTAGTCTTTTTCTGCTAAATATCATGTGTTCCACTTCATAGTCACTCTTGAGGTTGAACCTCATCTAGAAAGGAAACCAAAAATAGACTTAGCAAAAGTTATAGAAAATCAGACTGGAAGTGACCTCAAGACTACACCTAATCTTCCTTGCCACTGAACTATACCCAAGTCATTCCTGACAGGAGTTCCTCAGGTAAACATCTCACAGCCTTTCACAGCCTGTGCTACACTTTTCCTGCCTTTGCTCTCATTGCATTATTCCCAACTTTCAATGTAGATTCTCATTGCTCCTATTAAAGCCTGTTATCTCTCATTCTATCAACAGAGCATGAAGGGAACAGTTTCCTCCCTCTCTTAAGTTGTTCAAAGACTTTCATATTTCCCTCTAATATTCTTTCTTTACTTAATCATCCCAATTTCTTAAGACTTTCTTCATAAACCAGATTTTCTACTCCTACAATTACTCTTTTCAGCAATCTCTCCAGCTCAGTCAGGTCTTTGTCAAAAGTTAGTACCCCAAACTGGGCATAATATTCCAAACAAGACTTACCGAAACTTAATAGAGTGGAAGAAGATTTCACATACGTTACAGATAATATTCCTGTGCAACTATCCTATTAATTCCTAGTAAAATTACATTTTTAATCTTGTTCAGTGTGTGATTCACTGTGGCTGAAGATCAAGCCTAACCTCTTATTCTCCGGTAAGAATACTCAGTTCTCCAGTCTCTTACTCTCTGTCTGTTGATACAAGATTACTCCTGTCTAAACCTAATATCTTGAAATTCTTCTTGTTGAACTGCATTGTGCTGCCTTAGATGGCATCTTCAACTTATCAAATTCTTTCTGTCTTCCAGTATGTTACAGTGTGTTAGTATCATCTCAATGTTCATGAAAATACTGAAAAGTGAGCTTTTGATAACTACTTTCTAAATACGATTCTCCAACTAGTGTCAAACTAGTCTTGTGATAATTAAATCTATAGAGTGCTTTCTTAGCTAGTTTATAAAATGTCACGAGAGATAATATCAGAATTTATCAGGAGAAAGCAGGGGTTTATTGCCTATTTCTTCACTATCTATAAGGGTAGGTATTATTTAGTTCCAGAAAGAAATTGACTGACATAATATGTTTTTTGGAAACCTATGATGGCTGTTAACTCATTTCCTTATTATTTTCCAAGTGTTAAAAAGTACTTTGAATTCCAGAAATTAAAGCTAAAGCAGACCACTCCATGATTTTCAAAGGCAGATACCATGGTTTCTCTTTTCCAGTCTTCTGGGAACTTCCAACAATTATACAAGATAACTACTAATAGCTCTAAGGTTGCTTCTGCCAGGCTTCACATCACAGTGAATTCTCTGAGACACGAACACTGCTTTCTTCCTGAAAACATCCAAAAGTTTCATATTCTTTAGCTGGCCTGTCTCTTTTCCTATTATTTTCTTCTGAGGTTAGCTTTGTTAAATTTATGAGTACAGCTGGCCACTTCAGTGAAGACTGACACAAAGCTACTAAGCATGTCAGCCATCTCAAACTCATCTTTTGACAACTTATTTTATTATTCTTTATTGGTGAATCCAGTTTTCTCCTTGGTCTTTCTCTTGCTTCTAACATACATGGAAAGTTTTCTTAGTAGTCTTTCTGTCCCTTGCTAGTTTAATATGATGATTATTGAGAATGCGATAACAGAAATATTAATTCAAACAGCTGGGCAAGATGTGTTGTGGTACTTTCAAGTGCAATTCTGATCAGCTGGAGGAAGCAGGTACACAGCAGTCTGCCTTGTAGCAACCATTGGTACTTAGTAGTGTGTAGTGGAGCTGGTGGCTGTATGTGTTCACAAATGGAATGAGAGCTGGCATCACATCACATGCCAAGAAGAGGCACCATCAAAGATATAAGAAGAGCAGACAAGCACTCTAATGCATGCCACGGCATCACCTCCCTCCCTTTTCTCTTGTCAGGCACACTGGAGGTCAAACATAACACTGAAAAGTGGGATAATTATGCTTACAGCACCTTGTGAGACATCCCACGCTATCGTACCTACGTACAGCTGCCTTTGCTGTGCTTGGTGACGAATGCAGACACTGTTACCCTGCTTCTGACCTAAGCCCCAGGCAGACCAAGAGGTGGACCGACTGGCTCCATTTCTCTCTGTTTTCTTTTCAGTTCTCGCTGTAAATAATGGAAAATCGCTTTCCACCATGCCTCCCCCTTTCTCTGAGCAATGCAATTGGAGCTGTGTCAGGGCAGCTAGTCTTTTCTTTGCTCTGATTGCACAATAATGAAAGGATGGGAAACAAAGACTAGCAAGTTTTGAGATTAATCCCACTTCTGTTCTCAGCTGTCAGACTTACTTATTTTTTCCTTTTTTCAGCTAAATCAGGTCATTATACTACAAGTCTTTACCCTGAATGAAAGATTAAACTCAGGTATTTTATTTTCATCAGGGCATAATATTCAGCACAGAATAATTGGCTATAGTTTCATCTGGATATTTGTATGGGGCCTCCTATCAAATTCCACTAGACCCTTATTGACCCTTTCCATTTTGTTAAATTCCTTAGGATCTTAGTGTAGCAGATTTCTGGCAAACAGAATTTTGCACTCAATTATACCTATCTCCACATCTCAGATGTCATGTTTTCATGGAGACTCTTTAAGCAATCAAGAAAATTAAAAGGTCTTCAGGGGTGCTTTGTAATAAAAATAGTAATAGAAAAAGAAAAAAACACATAACCTAAGGATGTCTTTGACATAGTCAGTATTTTTTCTGCCATGAGAAGGAAAAAAAGAGGAAGAAAAAAAAGCAGGAAATATGAAAAGGCTTTCAGACTACATTTGACTGCTTCAAAGCCAACAATATTAGTACCACAGTTAAACCAGAAGACCAAAAAGACAAAAGGTCATCAAAACCAAGGTTCATTGAGCTAGTGTATTTGGATATATGTCATTTCCACTTTGTCTGTACAAAGTCTGCTGTGTTGTATATAGAGAGTAGAGCCCATGCTCCGCTAAAATTGAAAACAAAAAATATCCACAGTCTATTATGGTGGTGTTACGAGAAGCAGATGCGTTTCTTATATACAAACAGACTGTCTGGTGTGAGTATTGGATTTACCTTGATGTTTCTTACTTTACTGATTACTTTATTGATAGTGTCTTTTTTAAAAAATAGACACTATTGCAGAGGGAATGTATTTTCTCAACAAAGAAAAACTGGCTTTATGTCACTTCTGCTCTTCCAGAAATCAACCCAACAGTAGCTTTGGGATTTAATTTAAACAGAGAGAGACAAAGCATGACAAAAGCATGGAGCATAACAGTCCAGCATTGGCCTCTGCTAATGTATAGGAGGTCCTCACTGTTGCAACAAATCAGAACATTTCTAGGCCTTGTGTTTCTGTTTGCTTTGGTTTCTCTTAAAAAAATACCACCAGTTTAGAAGCAAAAGCCTACTATAAAATTCTCCTTCAGATGTAATAAAAGGAAGTGACACTGGCTGATGTTTGGGGCCCTGGAAAAGTTATCCCTCTTACATTAATGCCTAAAAATGTTTATGAAATATTTTGGGTTATTTGTCTCAGAAGTATCAGATTTTCATGATATAAAGTCACAGAAGGAGTTCATATCAGACTAGGTCCTGCACAGGCTGTTTTGTTAATTCCTTTGCTGTCTTCTGAATGAGTAGCATTTCAGACACATTTTAAGCATATGCAGTACAAAGGTGGGTTTAGTCCTTGTGCTGTGTGATATAGGCAGTCCATTGACTTTGGACAGAAGAGCCCTAATGAGAACTGCCAGAAATACTGCTTGGATCAGCAGCTGCACTAACAAGTTTGAAAGGTACAAAGCAAGCAGTATCCTCTGAATGGGGAAATCTACGACTTATCTCTTCTTTAGGTTACTCGTGTCTTCTCTGATTGATATCATTGCATGCTTTTTTCCATTTTCTCCTTTGGTTGACCTTTAAGTCTGTTTTGCATGTACCACAGCTGGGAAACTCCATCATGAGGAACATGCAAATAAAGAGGAACCAGAATAAGTGCCGTGTCCTAGTGATAGGAACAGCAAAGCGTGCTGCTAGGCAGGCTATGGAGATTTAACAATGGCACCTCAAAGTCACTGCTCAGGTAGGACCAAGGAAAGTCTTTCATATAGATAAGCAGCATGCATGATCCTAAACAGCCAATCCACAATTTACGTGCACATAAGAAGGGGCTTCATGACCAATGACTACGTAAACCATAGGAATAAGTAAGGAAATCAAGATGGGTAAAAAATATTTTCAAATATGACTCAGAAATTACTTGATCTCCTAGAAATTTTGAATTTCACTCTGCATTTACCTACTAAAGAGGCATGAAAGGCAAGCCTCCTTTCCTATATAGCACCAGGAGTAAGGGAGATTCTATTTTCCTGGGCAGAGAGATGGGAAAAGAAAAAAGTGTGGGGAGTTCTTGCTGACCAGATGCAGCTCAACTGGAGCATGGACAGGGACAAGAGAGGGTGGTCACCAGGAAGAACCATCCCAGTACCCATGTGTGACCCCAAAGCCCTGTCCTGTCACACAATCTCCACAAGACGAGTTCTACTGAAGGGAACGGGAGTTCCTGTGGATGTACAGAGGACCTATTATGCAGATTGGTTCACTAGGTGTTACTCTGCTATACCAGATGTGCTCAAAATGAACTGCACATTTGGCCCAAATTAATCTGCCTAGGAGACATTATATGCAGCTCCGTATTTCAGATAAAATGATGATCTCAAAATGTCAGCACTGCTCATTAGCTCATACCAAGCTATTTTTTCCAATTGGAGCAGCTTCAATTTGAGTCTTATCCTGCTAGTATGGGTCTCTGCACTACGCACCCTGAACTTCCATTCTCAGAGAATGCAGGAGGTACTGCCTTACACTCTTAAATGTCAAATTTAAACATTTTTAAAAAATACATGACTCAGGCTTTTTGGAGGGTTTGATCTGTAGAGTGACTGGAAGCCAGTTTAGGAGCCAGTGATGCTATTCCCAGAGTTAGATTATAACCCATTTTACAGCTGCTATTGCCATTGCCAGGATTGACACTGAAAAGCTCCTTTGGCTTGTCAAAGCAAATAACTTCCTTTAGCTCATTTAAATATACAGGTCTGAAAAATAAGGCAGTTCAGAGTTAATATGCAATTCACTAATCACTGTCACAGAAGTGGCAAACTCTGATATAGACCTCAGGCAGGAAATCCTCACCCATGTCAGTTGACTCTCATACTCCAAATCCCATTTTCAAAGCAATTTAGGCACCTGGGGGAACCCTATGTGACTTCAGCCCAGACCTCTCGGTTCATTGCCAAAAACTGCACTCATCTATTATATCACCCCCCTGCTGTGAAGCCGAAAGGTGCACACAAAAGATGATCAGTTCTCAGCTCTTTCACGGGCAAGTGCAAGAAAGCATTTGCAGACCAAAGAAAAAAGTAGAATTAAGAGGAATAATAATGGATTTATAATTACCGCTTATTTATTTTACTGAACAAGTTTCTCTTCCTTTCTTCCAACTGATTTAAACTGAAGGCAAGAAAGGGATAATAAAATTGATCTCAGAGATCTAGTAAGGAGGAGTCATTCCATGACATTGCCTTGACAGGCTTCTTCAAGTGAAATTAAGTACATCTCTTATCATAAGAGTTTCACTAGCACTCAGAGAACCCCATTCTATGGACACCACAAAAATATGAAAGTATCTTCAACAATCTTACTCCTTAGCCTCAGTTTCTTACCTGTAAAATTATATTACATGTAAAATTATATTTTCTTACATGTAAAATTATATTTTCTTACCTCATCAGGACCTTGTAATGCCTAACAATTTAAAATTTGGAGATGTATATATTATACATTGATGAGAGCTCATATACTTATGTGGAGACATAGAGTGTCTAAGTAGGTAAGGGTATCCAAACACACATTTATGCTGCCTAATACTCTGAGCTGGCTAAGAGCCATACAAGCTGCCCTGAACCTGTGTGAGTAATCTTTCGTCAGAGCAAGAGTAGGTTAGCCTGTTTTCATCTCATAGGCGTGTCTAGGGACACTCCTGACACAGGTTTCAATACAAGGAGTTTCAAATTTACCCTGGAGAGCAGTGGATTGCAGTGAAGTTACCAAAGAGCCCAGCAAGGTCCTGAAGTATTTCAGAGGCTTGTGGGATTTGCAAACCTAACAAACTCACTTGCCTTTGAACATCTAAGACAGGCAGGCAGGCCAATGCCATAACTCTATCTGAAATGCTGAATCAAATCAAAACACTACTGCAAACTTCATAAAAGTCTGTGAGGAAATCCTTCTTATGTTGCTGCTTGTTATTGATGGCTGCAAAATAAACTTTATTTATAGTGCCTTGGGGACTCATTCAATAGGATGTAGTGACACTGATGAGGAGGATTATTTATTGTTTAGACAGTGGCTTAAAGAAATTATCGTTCCATGAAAAAGCTCTCGATTATACATTAAAATCCTTTCTGAATCAAAGTTATTCTGGACTTACTCTTTGCATTACAAGCTACACTTGCAGTGCTCAGAAGGTCCGACTGTATCCATTATTTCACAGTACCTGATGTGCAGTCAATGTAAGAACATCATAGTTTCTACCTGGTAGTCGTATAGTACCAATAATCTCCAAGGCATATTGCTAATGGTCTGCACACACCTAGAAGATATAAACACCAAGAAAGCCACGGGCTTATTGAACAGAATTTCAAAAAAACATTTCAAAAACTAAGTTAATGGACCATGGAAATTGCATTCAGAAGAGATAAAATGGTATGATAAGGACTGCATGAGCAACAATAGCCTGGTCATCTTGTGTAAGCCCATTAAAACATAGCATGTGGTTACTAGGCTATGCATTAGCTCAGAAATGTCTTAAGTAGCAAAAGACACAGTTGTGTCCATAATCTCAGAAACAAACATAGAAGACACATTATGTACCTTAGAGGTGGGTCAGATAGCACAGAACAGAGTGCAAAATCTCTGATGATCATCTTTAGCTCTTTTGCTCCTGCACTATTGTCACTTGCACACCAAGTAAATATATTGATTACAGGATAGTTTCCACCACTTCCTGCTCTCAGTGAGTAGCTCCTCATTTTACACTAAGGGCAGCAAGATTATTGATTTAGTGATCAGTTAGACATACAAATTAGTCTTATAACAGAACAATTCGCATCAGTAACCATTCCCACTGGAAGGACCTGATGCTTGCCACACAGCCCCATTGGCTTGTGTTCTGTGCATTACACTTCCATGAAAACTTGGGTTTTTCCAATTTTTTATGTCTACTGAATATGAATTTTTATATATTTGAAGGCTGTTATACCAAATACAACTGAAATCATTCACCATCACCATGTTTTGTTCTCTAAGCAGCAGGTCCCAGAGCATAACATTTTGCAAGAGAAATGTGTAGTCTAAGCTAGTTTGCAATGAATCAATAATCTCTAATCAATAGAGCAGGAAGACATCTCTAGAGGTTGATTTTAGACACCCACCACGGGGTAAAATAAATCTTTCTCAGGTGGCACCTATCATCCTGTGTCAACTGCAGAGATGGTGCGTCAACTGCAGAGACAGCCACTGAGACCAGTGGAAGCTGAAATGCTGTCTTTCTGAAGCCACTAATCAATTTTTTTGGGGGGGGAGGGCGGTTCGAAAGGGATCGAAATAATATCTTTATCTTTTGGGAGACACTGGAACAGAACAAAGCACCTTTTTGTCGTTTACTGCAGCTGCACAAAGCAATCCTCAGTGATATAACTCCTCAAAAAGATTTCTGAATGTCTAAAAAGATTTTCCATAAAACTCTTTTGGGAAAATTCATCTGGGGTGTATTAAGACAAATGCAGTTATACTGATCTATTACTTCTGTCTGAGCACTTAGTTTTCTTCGATTCAATAACAAAATAAGGGAGTAGCAAAATGTTTAAGCAATGAGATATGACACACTATACCATGCTGTACCATTGATTAATGTGTATCCTGGGTGGATGGGGAGTAAGACAAGTGCCTACACCATATGTAGTGAGTGCATTAATCAATATTAATGTGTATTAACAGGTACAGAGGGAGGGTACTGAAGAAGAGCTGGTTTTGGAATCAATTCCTGCTGTGATGACAATAAGGGACTGAATCCTGTTGACAGAAGGAGTCAGCCTGACCTTTGAGGCTGTGACCTTAGAAAAGCACATGCATTTGATGTACTCCATGCCACAGGATGTTGCAGATGCTAAAAGCTTACATGGATTCAAGAAGAGGAAGGGCAAGTTCACAGATCAGAAATACTCTCAGGCTATAAATTGCAAGAAACATCTCCAGGTCAGGAAGCTTCTGAGGGGCAAATGACTGGAAGCACAGAGAGTACCCAGGAAAGTATCACGTATCATGCACCCTGTTTTTATATTTTTTCCTAGATGTCCCCTTTTGACAGCCATCAGGGACAGGACAGAGAGCTAGAGAGCTGTATGGTGTGATGCCATTCGGTGCTCTTATAGTCTGGTTTTTTATGTCCTTTTGACATCCTTTACAATGTACAACTAGTCCCCGTTAAGACTATGCCAGCTCAGAGTGGAACAGTATATGCAGCTATACACATACCTGCATTAGTAAACTGAACAGCATCAAGACTCTTAACCAGCTCACTGCAACCACCCGCAGGAATTCAGCATGAACTTCCACCACGCGTATCAGATTCCACCAAGCACCCACTGCCAGTGATGCAGCAGCTCTCATTTCGAGGCTCTGGTGAGGCAGGAGCTTTGTCTTGAGAGCTACTGTCTGCCTGAAAGTGAGAAAACAGCCAGGAGACGTAACTCAGTGCAGTAGGAGGCACTTCAGTAACCCTGCAGCACCGCTGCTCCAGATGCAGGAGAGAAGTGGGATCACCCCCGCCTTGATATGAGGCAGAATCTCTTGCTCTCCACTGAGTTAAGAAACATTCGCATTTTCTACTCGGCAGGGCAGAGACCTTATAAATAAACTGCCATGTTAGGGAAACAAAAGAAACAAAAGTAATACATTGCCTACTGGAGCATAATAACATGCCCTATAGGAGTTTCACCATGGCTGTTAAACATTTACTCAAGACACTGAAACAAATATCTTTTTTATTTTTGGCCTCCCCTCCAGCCCCTCTGTTACTTCCAGCACCTTCTACCAGCACAAGAGCAAGTGGCTTTCAACAGCCCAAAATCCAAACAGTGCTGTCAAGTGCCTATTTTCAAATTAAATTAGGCTTCTCTAATGCTTCTAATTTAATGTATTGATACACACAACAAAAGCAAAGCCTTTGGTTTGGCTTTTCTCTGATTCATGTTGTCCTGTGTTCCAAAATGTTTTTTTAAGAGGGTGAGGTGACTATTAAATTATACTTCCAACTGGTAAATAAATAATCAGATTTGAATACTGATCATTTTCCAGCACTGTGATTTTTTTCCTTTTGAATTTAAAGGAATGACTCCTTTAAAGGTGACTGGCTAAAGCTGAAGAACTCCTAAAAACTGGACATGATTGTGAAACATCTCAGCTACGGCTCATATTTTGTCTCCATTTTAGGCAACGTGAGGGAGCATCTGTAACTTACATCACTCTATTAGGATCTGGCCCACTGCAGATCAATAAAGACCATATGACTTTACTCCATACTCCAGTCCAAAGCCTTATATACTTGCCAGACAGCCTATAATTTCAGCAAGGAAAGTGAGTGCCTGCAGGTGTTCAATTAATGCACCACGAAAGCAGGACTCTGCTGTGTTGCGATGGAGCTAAAATCAGGCTTCCCTGGTATTGTTGGCAGTATTCAGCTCCCAGTGTATTTCTGACTTTGAATACATAAGCTACCTAGTAATTTTGTCACATCCTGAAAATAGAGAAACGAAAAAAAAATCCATTTAGACTCTTACAGCCATAGGTCATATTTACCATTTGCTAACAGACTGTTGTGTTGTGAATGGAGCCTGCTTCTTCAATCCCACAACACAGAAAGTTTCTTCTCCATCACTAAAACTGTTAGAAAGGAACTCAGTAACAAAAAAGTCACTAATTTCTAAGAAAAATAATCTCTATTGTGATGTTAACCAAAACCACCATCAACAAAAGTCAAATTTTGTAAAAAACTGTATTTTGAAAGAAAAAAGTTTTAATCATAAAAGTTTTAATCTTAAAAACAGAGCTGAAACAATGCACTCAGTAATTTCAATGATGAAATTACCTTTGGATGAAAAAAGTGACATGGGCAGTCAAGAAAAGCCATCACCCAGGCAGCTGCTTTCTAAGCAGACACCTGCTCAGCTGTGCCTCTGTGGGTAACATCTAGTTGCTGTTCCATATGTGTGACATTTCTGAGGCCAGCTTGTGGCTTTATCTCCCACTATCTCAGTAAAGCTGTGAAAATGCAGATTTCTGACTAAGGCCATGTTGACACCTGTCTCTGCTCCTAACCTGTACCACTGAGTCACCCCATGGGGAGAAACATGCAAGCCTTCAGTATTGAGTTTGAGGTGAAGACGTCTGTTCAATATTTTGAGTACAGCTGCTCTTTTCCCTGGAGCAAGTTTGCAAGTCCTGATCAGAGCTAATCATCAAGGTGAGGTGATGTAGACAGATGCTTCAGGCAGCAGGCTACCAAGATGGAAATAAGCCATTGCTGTCGCTACAGCTGGAAATGTGCAGGGCAGCAGCAACTTCTGGGTCAGAGAACGAGCAGTCTCATTCAGGAAGCAAATACTATTCCTTCCCTTCCTCTAAGCAGTGGTAAGTCAGGCTCCCTAAGTATCTTCAAGGTTCACCCTCTATTTTCTCTGACTTGGTTTTACTCCTTTACTTGCTAAAAAATCTTAGACGTAAAGAGACAGATTCTACCCAGGTAACTGGTAGAGACCTCTGGTGTCCCTGGAACTGATATAGCTTACGCTACCTACGACCTTCTGCAAAGTTAGGTCAAAACAAATGTTCTAGTTAACAATCTACTTGTCATGTCACTCCCCCAACATGCGCTTATGTCCAGTTCATAGACTTTTACAATCGTAACAGTGTTGGTTGGAAAGGACCTCTTAGAGGTCATCATGTCCAACATCCACTTGAAGCAGGGCCACAACAAGCACTAGATTAGCTTTGCCTAGCTGTATCTTTAAAATACGCAATATTAGGAATTACATAATCTTTCTAAGTAGCCTACATCAGTGCTATGCTTCCAGCAAGAACTCTTTGTCAATGATCAGCCTGAACACAGTCTCTGGATATTACCCCTTGTTATGTGACTGCCACCACTGTGAAGTGCTGCAGTTGTGTTTTCTTTGTGACTGACCTTCAAGTTGTTCCAGGTACAATCTCACCTACATGGACTGAGGAAGAGTAACTGCCTTCAGCCTCTGGGCTATACTCCTCCTAATGTGCCCTGCATGCACATGCTCCCACTTGTGATGAGAGTGCATTATCAGCACCTATTCATTTTGACATCCACCTGGTCCTTTTCAGCAGAATTACCACTCAGGTAGTCAGTTCCCAAGATTATTGTTGTGTGAGTTTATTTTAGGCGAGGGCCAGCGAAAGGATAAAAATACTAAAGCATCGCATATTCATAGAAGCCTGAAAATAACATGTTCAGTTCCCACTATCCCCTTAGTTCCCTCTTCTGTACTCAGTGTGAGTGCTAGGATCTGGCCACATTATTATTAAAGTCAGCTGTTGGAATGACAAGTACAAGAGCATCCACAGATGCTTTTAAAATCAGTCTTAAAATCGTTACTTTCTCAAACGTGATTAGGACAATTCTACTTGGCTTGGTCAGTTCTTACACGTTGGGTGAATGGGTGACAGTACACGCTCGGCAGTTTCTTCTTTGTGCACTTCCTGACCCTACTTCTTGTCTCTCCATAGCATATACTGTGCCTTATTCTGAGACCCTGAGAACCAACTTATTCCTGTGATTACAAGGGGTTTTCAGGTCTCCAGTAGCATTTGTCTTTATCTCATACCTACAGTTCAAGAATCATTATTGCTCCCTTCTGTATCTCACATCTCTCATTGCCTTTTTTTTATGGCATGTACTAGTGTAAACCTACATCCTTCCTGAAGCATTTGAAGGTTGCTCAGTTTATTTACGTCCAGTAGCACATTAATACTTTCCACTATGGCACATTAATACTTCCCACTATGCAAAATGAGTGCTTAGCTATTCCTTGGACATTAATTTAGTTGAATATGATAGTCAGAACTCTGACATTTTTAAAGTTAATGATCTGATACTTTACAAGACAAGAGACATTTCAAATCAAACTGATCGTATTAATAGTTTTATTGAGCAACATTAACAGAAGTGTGTTGTTCCACAATGTCCTCAAGCAAAGCCTTTATTGGCACATTAATGGTGACAGAATGTTCAAATACAAAGTAATAGACACTTTTTATTCCTATAACATACAACTACAGATAGCCCAAATTCTAGATTAGAAACTGATAACCATACAGCTCTGCTTGAAAGCCCTGTCTTTTGCTGAAATGTATGGATAACTGCTGCACACAAATCACCCCACTGTACTGACAGATTCTCTGTGTTTCTAGCAGCCTGTGCCAGGGAAGAGGAATATCCAGTGGAAAGGAGATGAATTAATTTTAAGTATGGAAGTATATGGAAATCTGTTTGATGTTAGGAAGAGGGGAAGGTACACAGCATCTTGAAAAAAAAAAGACTTTTTCTAAGCAGTAAGATATTACAGCATTTTAGGTCTATGTGATGGGTGCTAAAGAGAACCTGGTGAGGAAGACAAGAGAGAAGAGAGCTGGGAAGAACAGTTACATTATACCTGAGTTAAGCAAAATAGGCCAGTTTCACAAGTTGGATTTAAAGCTGCTGAGAAACCATATACACTGTACTTGCTATCCCAGTCTGCTGGACCTAAAAGGACTTATTCAAGGCAAAGGTTTTCTCAACCACAGGAATGCTGCATTGGTCCTGACACAGATGATCAAACAAGCAGTTTCTCACATAGATCACAGGTTTGATTCAACAAACTTCTCACAATGTTCATGTCATTTAGGTCAAGCAGAATGCCAAATATCATTAAAACATTGCAGAACTTTCCATTTACAAAACCTTCTCCATGTCAGATTGCCTAGTGATCTTTCCAACACAGGTAGACAGACACCATGTCTAAGGCAGCATGTGTATATAAACAACTATGATCATTCAACTACACACCTTCGGGCAGGGGCGATTGGATTATCTGACACGGTTTAAGGTGTTTTGATGAAGAGAGGGTATCTTTTGTTACATTCCTCCGAGTATCCAAAGAACTGAAAGCAGTTCAACAAAATCTTCTCTCTCCATCCTTGCTTCCCATTTAGGTACATTAGCTTAACATCATACATCCAGAGAAGAACACTATGTTACCTTAAATAACACAGGTCATAAATAATAAAATATAATAGTGAGTTGGGTCTGAAAAGCACTCTGTTCAGACCACCACTGAGAGGGACCTACCTTTGGTCCTCTTGCTGTTTTTCTCTACATTAGGTCATAAAGAACCCAAACTGCACATCACTCCCTCAATGTTAGACATTATAGTAGCCACAAGGCTTACATTAGGCAAATATACTAAGCAATCTGGTTACCATGCCAAAGAGATACTTTGGATAAGCTTTGAACCTTGTAGCAGTGATCAAAACTGTGGCTTGCAAGGGCTTGCAGTTTTAAGCCTGTTTTCTTTTAAAGTGTTTTCAATTAAAAGTGCTAGGCTGTCTGTGAGAAGTGGCAAGCATGCCCATAATCCATTGAAGCAAAAGACTTGGGAGCCAGTGCCTTAGAAGAGTTAGATGACATCAAATCATCTAAGCAGTCTTTAGTCACATACAGTTTTGGCACCCTGCTAGATGAACAAATAGAAAAGGCAATAAAGCCCATCCCAACTAATAGGTTAAAGAAGTCTACATGGCAAACCCTTCTGCCATTTCTTCTGTGTGTTTTTGCTTTCTCCCCAGGTACAAATGATTTTCTGTGCCTACAGTTTTCAAAAGATAGCCTCTGAAACTTTCTATGCGCAACAAAGTTTGACAACAATCCAGCAAGGTTTGTAGCTGAAAAAGGAAGCAGCAGCAATCAGGGGAGAACTGCAGACAATTGTTCCACAGCCACCGTTGCTGAATAGTAAGCCTGTGCCGGAGAACTAAAAAATCTATCTCAGATAATTGACATTTATTTGATTGAAACAGCAGGGTGCCCTCCATCAGAATGGGAGGAGACCATATGGAATAACAGTATGAGTGGAGATAATGTTTGTCTGCTGAGTGTGTCAATGTGTTTAGAGATTATTCATAGGGCTCTAGGGATTCCAGTATGGTAATGTTTCAGCTAAATTAGAATCAGATTAATTGCTCTAATCTAATGGAAAGACAATGTTTATCAAATTATTGCTCCTTCACCACATGATATTGCAGTGTCATTACTCTTTGAGTTTAAAAAAAAACAAAATCAAAAGGCTCTCTTGTATCACATCTGCTCAAGAGCTCCATAACAGCGCTGATTTCTGCACAGGAGAATTAATGCAGTTTACAACTCTAAGAAGGAACTAATGAATTAGAGCGAAAGCTTTGTAGAAGATAAATCTTCCATATTGTGGGTAGGCCTTAAACTGTATTGATTGAAATGGCTTTGCCATGTTTTGGCCTTGGACTTCTTCTGGAAGTAGCACTTTATTTTTACTCAAATTTTGATACTTTTTTGCTTGTTATAAATTTTATAGAACAGTCAGGCACTTTCTCTCTGCTTAATTTATAATGATGACATTGTGTTTGTGAGATATTCAGGCTGCATTCTTAAGAGAGCACTGAACAAATATTTTCTAGGCTTCTATAGTAACTAATAGTTGTTGCTGCCTTAAAAGGGTCATATATCCTCTCAAGACATATTTCACTGAAATTCTATTTAAGAAAAGTGAATACCTTTGTTAGTGGGGTGTCCATAATGCATATTAAAACACATGGTTTACAAAAGTGGGCAAAATTTAACCATGAGACTGATTCAATGTTGAGCAGAAAGCAGTGCACATTCTGTCCCTGGTAGCTTTTTCTCCCAGGTACAATGAAGCGCAAAGATGCCAAGTTTTTAAAGCACAGCCCTGTGGTGGCAGGGTATTTGTTGTGCCAATACTTAAGATTCATTGTTTCCATAACAAATTTCCCCATGCATTTTCCTTAAATACATACGACTGGGTTTTCTGGCTCTTCTGGAGAGACAAACCTTCCCTCAAGCTTTTGTAACATAGGATATTAAAAGTTCATGGCAACTGTCCCACCTAAGGCTCTGAGTTTTAAGCCTTACTTTGTAAAACATAGATCAAAGTTAAAGTGGTTTATGCATTCAAATTGAGCTGCATAAATCAGATGCACTCTGAAGCCATGGTGACCGAGCTCTAGCTACTCGCTTTTTTCTGAGTTTCATTACAAAACTGTTTCTGAAACCTTTTTGCCTAGCCAGCTTTGTATATACCTGTTTGAAACCAAGAGGAACATCTTCCCTTTTTCCTGGAGTTTTCCCACTACTTCTGAAGTGAGTAAGGCTCCAGAAAGAACCGTGGTCTATGGCTCTTTTACTCTGACATCACTCAGTGCTTGGATCTAACTTCATATCTTTTGTTCTGAGCGCTTCAGCGATAGCTTCCCCATCGTTTTCCCTACTGTAGGAGCCGTGAACCACCAGCCTAACCACTCACCGCTTCTGAGGTCTACACAGCACAAAGATCCACATCCATGTAGTGCCAGGGATGGGAAGACACTTTTCACAGATAGATATATATATAACCTAAGGATGATGTGACTTTCTGAGGAATACTGTGGTTCACTGAATAACCTACATTAAGAAAACATTATTCAGGAAAAATATTCTGGTTTAGTATGGATCTATAACCTTTGAAATACAGATAGCTGATCTAAATGTTTAATACAAATAAATGACTTATTCATGATCTTTAAACTATCCACTACTATTATTTAGAAATTATTTGAAGGAGCTGTAGTCCCACACAGGAGAAATGGTAACACACTGTTGGGGAACCTTTGTTGGTAAAATATACGTCTTTATCTGTTTTGAAGTAAAAAAATGTCGTGCACATAGGACGCTCCATGTGGCAATGAATTAGAAGATTTGCAAACTAGCAGCAGGGGATAGTGTTTCTGAAGGAACGTCCTTTACAAGAATCTGCAGGGTACTTCAAAATTGCTATTATTACTATCTATTAAAAATCACCGTGTTAAAAATGCATAGAATGCTCTACAGAAAGATTAATGTTATAGTTTACTCCTTGCTCCAAAGAATTTAAAACACAGTTCTGCCTCCAGAGATGTTATTGCCATGCTCATGTAAGCCTGAAGGACCCAACAAAGTCGACAGAAGTTGCAGTATATGATAAACAGCACAGCTGGACACTGATTTTATATAGGCAAAACAAGGAAAGAAATGCAAGAAAAGCAAGATACTTGAGTCTGAGAATTTTGACCCTGACTCCTCTTACAGACTGGTTTAATTGCACTGCATGAAATCCTATTCTTCTTGGGGGTCAACTGAAGTTTTATAATCTATTTAAATGCAAATTCAACTGACTTCAAGGAAGTTTCTCCGGTTTAGTTGTACATGAATCATCCAATCATCATAATTTGGGCCTGTACACATGTAGCACCACAAATTATATCATCTCAGCTATTTTTCAGTTATTTAACAAACCAGTACAGCACTAAATGATGCTTTCACTACTTTTGTAAATATGTGGCACACATGTACATAAGTATGTGTGTGTATACACATATTTGAAAGAAAGTACTTAAGAAAATTTCAGAAAATAAAACTGTTTGCTTTTTTAGTTTTGGCAGCACAGTTTTCTGGCACCCAATCATTGTCCAAAATGGTATACACTAAGAAAAGAAACAAAAGGACTTATATCCTTGGTTTATACATCTAAATTACGGGATAAGAGGAATATTCCCAGATACTTAATTTTGATTACAGTTTTGTCCCAAGTTTTTGTTCAGATAGGTATATGAAATTCATAAAGGTATGTGGTCTTCTCTATGGAAAGTCAGCGGCAGCTTTACACTCAGCAACAGCTGCAGTGAGAGGAAAATAAGAAGAGTCACCCTACTTATTTTACTGTAGTATTTCTTCATTATTTTGGAGCCATATCAGCAAAGCAGAACACTGAGCTCATTATGACTGGTAAATATCTTACTACTTCAGGACTCGATCATGTCATCTGCAGGGCCATCACAAACTGTTGCATCAATAGATACATACATATTTAGTTACATTTTTATACCCAATATACAGGCAGCAGAGTAGTACTGCAACATAATGGCAGCCTTCCACTGTTCAATAACTCAATTTTTATCTAATTATCACAAATTATAACATAATTTCTAAGCCAACAACATTGTTGTAACTGATTTTCTGCTTGAGCTGTACGAACACTAAAAACCATCTGAAACTGGCAAGCTTATGTGTGTAATTGAAAAAGAACAGTTTGTGGTAAACAAAATGCACCAAGGTTTTTCACCTGGAGCAAATTTTTACAGCTGTTAATAAAACTTATTTAAACAGCTTTCATAATACATGAGAAACTGTTCAAACAGATCTGGATGCAGCTCTTTAGCTTTGTCTCTGCGGAGTAGCCTAGTGATTGCAGTAGAAAAAAAGCAGCCACAGAATTCAGTATTGCAGGACTGGTGGCTCCCATAAAGGGATAAGCATATTGTTGTTTTTCACAGTTGCAGGCTTTGAAAGACACACATGTACTTTGCATCTATGTCTCCCAAAAAAAAAAAAGGGGGGGGGGGGGGAAGAGCCCACAACACTTCTTCAATTGATTTGCCCTTTGTCACTGTCACAGATATGTTTTCCTTGTTTTGACAGGTAGTTGTAATTCTATTAGCAGTCCATCGACTTCCCTGTGAAATCGATCTGTGTTGGGCTAGCTGGGTCTTCTTAAACTACCTGATTTATTGCTTCTGCCTGCTAAAAAAAAAAAAAAGAAAAAGAAGAATAAAAAGAAGGTCTGTCTCCATGGTGAACAAAGTACCTAAACAATGTCTGAAAATGAATAATTTTTAATGTGCCTGCTGGTCATCTCAGTGACAGATGAGCTGTGACCTTTCACCAGCAGTTTTGACAAGACACCTCCTGATACTCACATGTAAAATGATTGTCAATTTGCCTTATTAATTTATCTGGCCGCCTCATGTATAAACTAGAAGATCTCATTCACCCTAAATGTCCCCAGCATCAATCTATTGTGTTTACCTAATTTTGTGATTTCACAGTGGGCTGCCCAAGCACCTGAAACTGCAGAAGTGCTAGAAACACATTCCATGCCTGTTCACTCATGCAAACAGAAAATGGAGGTAGATGGGTGAATTTACAGTTGTTGGTATTCTAATTTATCTCAGAGAAACAGGTTATCATCATATTCTTCTTATTCAGCTGCATCTGAAGAACGTCAGTGATTCACCAGGGTCTAAAATGAGGTCCTGGAATTTTAAATGATGTCCTGGTATCTGTCTTGGTCGCATCAATTTTTTCTTTTCTCCTCTGGGTCAGAAAAACAAATTACCTTTCTACTGACCAAAAAGTAAGTTTATGTTGTTGCAGGTTGTTGTCTGGAGATTTTTATTATCTGTAAATATGAACTTCCAAGTCTGGATACAAAGAGATAAAGAATGTTTTTGTGTACTGTGTTATCTAAACCAAAGGTCATTTTCTGGCAGCTTTTTCTAATAGGTTGAGGAATCAAAGTAGAGATTTAAAGAGGAATAACTACCATTTGCAAAACTGAATACCTCTCCTTTTCATAGCATGGTGAGGTCATTCATTTTTTCCTTAAGCATCTGTAATCGGTTAACCAATCCCAATCTAGTCTTATATGTACTAGAAAGGATAACAAGAGTAAGTACAGAGATGCTGTATTGTAGGTGGTCATCAAGAAGGAAGCTGGCTATTCAAAATGCTGCAGCAGTGAGTTATTTTCCTTCCAGTCTCCTTCCCTGTTGACACAGTTCAAAATCCATTATGGTTCTTAAGGAGCACCTTAATGCTGACGTAAAAGGCTCAAGAGGGAAAAATCTAGCAGTTATATGATTTTTTAAAAAGGAGGAAGATACACAGAAGAAAGTACACAATTGTGCACTGTAGAAAAGGGAAAAAAACCCAGTATCATAGTATCATAAGGTTGGAAAAGACCTCTGAGATCATCGAGTCCAACCTATGACCTAACCTACACCTACTCCTACTTGTCAACTACACCATGGCACCAAGTGCCTCATCCAATCTCTCCTTAAACACCTCCAGGGACGGTGACTCCACCACTTCCCCAGGGAGCGCATTCCAATGGCCAGTCACCCTCTCAGTGAAGAACTTCTTCCTAATGTCGAGCCTAAACCTCCCCTGGCAAAGCCTAAGACCATGTCCTCTTGTTCTGTCACCCGTCACCTGAGAGAGGAGACCAACCCCTGCCTGACTACAACCTCCTTTTAGGTAGTTGTAGAGAGCAATAAGGTCTCCCCTGAGCCTCTTCTTCTCCAGGCTAAACAACCCCAGCTCCTTCAGTCGTTCCTCACAGGGCTTGTGCTCCAGCCCCTTTACCATCCTCGTCGCTCTCCTCTGGACGCACTCCAGCATCTCGACATCTTTCTTAAACTGAGGGGCCCAGAACTGGACACAGCACTCAAGGTGCGGCCTGACCAGTGCCGAGTGTAAGGGGATGATGACTTCCCTAGTCCTACTGGCCACACTATTCCTGATGCAGGCCAAGACACCATTAGTCCTCTTAGCCACTTGGGCACACAGTAATGTCGGCATAAAACCAGAGTGAAATAGGAGGCAGATATTAGGATTGATACACTATGCTTAGAGAAGAGGAAAACCACCAAATTAAAGTGAGACTGAGACTAGCAGGGAAAGGAGGTGTTATCTTGCAATACCCACAACAGAAAAAGCATCCACATCTGGGGCTCTACTTAGTCCTTTCATAGAATCATAGAATCACTAGGTTGGAAGAGAACTCTGAGATCATTGAGTCCAACCGTACCTGTCTCCCTACTAAACCATGTCCATAAGAAACTCATCCACCCATCTTTTAAACACCTATCGGGATGACAACTTCACCACCTCCCTGGGTAGCTGTTCCAATCCCTGACCACTCTTTCAGTGAAGAAATTTTTCTTAACGTCTAATCTAAACCTCCCCTGGTGCAACTTGCAGCCACTTCCTCTTGTCCTATCGCTTGACACTTGTGAGAAGAGGCCAGCACCCACCCCGTCACAACCTCCTTTCAGGCAGTTGTAGACAGTGATGAGGTCTCCCCTCAGCCTCCTCTTCTCCAAGCTAAACAACTCCAGTTCCCTCAGCCACTCCTCGTAGGGCTTATTCTCCAGCCCCTTCACCAGCCTTGTTGCCCTTCTCTGCACACACTCCAGCCCCTCAATGTCCTTCCTGAACCCAGCACTCGAGATGCGGCCTCACCAGCGCTGAGTATAGGGGCACAATCACCTCCCTGCTCCTGCTGGCCGCGCTCTTTCTGATACAGGCCAAGATGCCACTGGCCCTCTTGGCCACCTGGGCACACTGCTGGCTCATGTTCAGCCGGCTGTCAACCAACACCCCCAGGTCCTTCTCTGCCAGGCAGCTCTCCAGCCACTCTTCCCCAAGTCTGTAACACTGCATGGGATTGTTGTGTCCCAAATGGAGGACTCTGCACTTGGCCTTGTTGAACCTCATCCCGTTAGTCTCAACCTATCAATCCAGCCGGTCCAGATCTCTCTGCAGAGCCTCCCTTCCTTTCAAATATTAAAGTCTAAAGAAAAATATATCAGACCATAGCTCAAGCCAATAGCTATTAGGAAGAAATTGTTGACAAGAGTTAAAACAAACTGGAAGAATTTTCTCAAGTACAATTCCAGTGAAACACCTCAGACCAGAATGCTACAGGTACACGTAAATAAAGGAAACATTATCAGTGAAAAAAGCATAGCCTGAAAAAAGGAGGCAAGAAAGAAAAGGGGTGATTTCAGCGTGTCTGGTGAACAGGACCACACCACCAGCCTCCATTTCACAAATAGCGCTCCCTGATAGCAAGGCGCACCCAAAGACCTCAAACTGGCCATTAAATTTCCCCTCACAGAGATGACAAAGACCTGATGACCTCCAGCTTCTTTGGTTTATCTACATCCATCACAGTTTTTCTCTGTGGGTGTGACACAAGTTAAGATTTTCTCAAAAGACAGGAAAATATGAGGACTTGGGGTAGGGCTAGGGCAATAGGGTGGGTCTTCTACGCCTTACTTATTTTGAAAGAAAGCATTTGTCTGCTCACTTGATTTTTCAGTTGTTAGATGTAACAGCAGTTTTGTTACACAACATGATGACTGCCAGAGAACAGCCAGTGAGATCTTCTGGATAAAAGTGAATTGTGTTTCTCATTACCACAGGAGGAGATGTCCTTTGGAGAATCTAAGATACCCAACTTTACTTACAAAGAAGCCTTTTGTCATTCTGATAAATGATGACCATATATAGGACTCTCCACAGAAAAAAAAGATTTGCCAGCCCTGGCAGCTGCCCAACTACAGCATTTGATGCTGACTTCATCTGAGCATAAATATAGAATAGTGCATAATGGAGACCTTGAGTTGAATTCAGTTATAGAAAAACAGGTTCTAGGGGAGATTGAGTTGCTCCTGAAAGGTCACAAAAACTGTTCTCTCTTCCTTCTGTTTTCACAAAGTATGGGACCATAAAGCAAATCTTGGTATTTCTTGTCTTGGAGATATATGTAAGGATGTAAGAAAGACTAGAGAAACACAGTGAAGAAAATATACGCATCAAGATAGCAGCAAGGCTTTTCAGTCCTGGGGATGGAAGGAAACTGTAAAACTCTTTACAGAATTTTAAAAGATGGCAGGTTCAAAATTAGTAAAAAGGCATGTGACAACATCAGCAAATTCCACCAGTAATTGAGCCAGGTCTGCCACATGTAAGCCTGAACCACCTCTTATAATGGTGAAGTTTAAAGATCAAGTCTACCTAACTTGGGTATCTGTCTTTCGCCTACATTTTAGGCACCAAAATTGGTGCTCATCTCATATTTAGGTCTATACAGTGTAGACGTGTATATTTAAGTTTAAAAGTGGAGTCCAGAAAGCAACTTGTGCTGCCTCTGTTTGGTCAGTTGAACAAACTCCATTGATGGTCTTGGTTAGATTGGCAATGATCGTAACAGGAAATTAAACATCTACTCAGCTCTGAACATCCCCAACAAAATCAGACAAAATTAGTGAAGCAGACCTCTTAAAGAAATTGCCCAGGCCCTCTGAGTAGTGGAGACATGTCCTCTTGAGGCATTTTAGGCTTAATTTAAAAGTTCTAGAGAAAAAAACTTATTAGGACTGGCAAGGAAACAATGCAGAGAGTGATTAATGGGGAGCTATAATCACAGTGTGCTTGATTTGTTTTGCGACACAGAACAAATCCTCAAGTTAGGACTGCAGTAAACCTCATCCAGCATTTGAAGTGAACACAGCTTGTTCGTCTTCACTGAACTGAATCCTCAACATGGAACAGCTAATTAAAGACTTCAAAAGTCTGTAAATACTTTGAAGAATATTGATATGTCAGCCTGAGATCCTCACTTGGCTAGCTGGTTAATTTTTATCTCATTTACTCCAGCGACGCTGAGAATGACTGCGGTGATTTCATCATCTTCAGATCGTAATAAAAGAGCTAGCCCAAGCAAAAAAGAATTACAAAGAGGATTTTTCTGATTATAAACCAAAGAAAATACTTCTGAGAAAAGATTGAAAATGGAATCTTTCATTGTACATGTCTACAGTTGTAAGATATCTGTGAAGAATATTTCCCAAAGTCCTTTTCATTAAAATAACAATAAAACAAAGGATCAAATTCAGAGCTGACTTACGAGAGATATTATGAAGAATTTGACTCTGCTAGAGTCAAACTGTTTACACCACTTAGATCAATCTATCCTAAAATACTTAAAACATGGTCAGCTGGATGCTTAGGTTCTAACTCCTCACATTACTATGTAAGATTTACATGCTGAGACATATTTTTTATATCCATTTTCTTAATTCACAGTGCTACTGGCAGCAAAGATCTAGATACCAATCATTTTTCAAATTACAACTAAACTCTAACTATGGTATCAGTTTTTATTATTTTCCTGTCTGCCTGATGCTAAACCTACTCAAAGGTTATAAACATAATACAAGCTGGCGAGCAAAGGTGCATAATTAAGATGCATACAAAATACCCTGTGCAGCAAGTAAATATTTTCTTTTTTAATTATATTATTACCTGGGTTTATGTTACTAAATTGCTATACAATTTCATATATAATTGATTTTCCAAGAAAAATATTACCAAAGTGATTCTGTAGTTCAAAACAGCGTGAACTTAATAATATACAAACAATTTTTATCTCACAACCTATAGTGCTGCATGGGATTTAGTATGCTGAAAAAATATTCCTTTATATTAGCAGTAATTTTGAGTGTAACATAAAACTCGATGAATTTTTTTTTTTTCTGTATTTGTTAAGAAGAATACTAACAGTGCCTCCTGTGGGGATTTATTTTGTAGGTGCTTTTGCAGATTATGAAAATGGTTGTGAAGAAATATTTGGATAAAGGAAGACAAAGCTCCAGGTAGCAATAGGTTTCATACTGAGTTGATAAATGCAATTAGGGATCAGAAGGATGAACAATTACTTCAGGGGAGTTTTGATACCAGAATGCAATATCAGATTATTAGAAAACTGGAAAAATATCATCTTTTTCCTATTGCAGAAGCACCCAGCAGCTTCAGCACAAGTGAGAAAACCATTGTGCTAGGGCAGTGGATATTGCGTGCCCTGAAGTGTTCACAGGCTCAGTAATCAAATATGAGAAAAGAATATCTGCCTGATCTTGTGAAAGTATAAAGCTACATTACCCCACTACAACACAAAGAGTACTGCGAAGCATTAAAATGAAAGATTCCTGAGAGACATCCTTGTTGGCCCAAAGGGTCTGAGATGGGTGGAAAACTTTCCCCTCTTCCTTTGCAGCAGAAGAGTAGAGCAACCCATAACTCACCACTACAGTTCTGATGAAGAAGTAGAAGCATTTAAACGCCACTTTTAATGAAGGAACTATGAATTTACCAATGTTAATATCTTGCCAAACCAATTATAGCAATTATAGCGATATCACAGGGTCTGTGTTATTAATTGCCAGAATTTCTCACGTAAATGATTCTCAGAGAACAAGTTGCACCAGCGGAGGTTTAGACTAGACATTAGAAAGTATTTCTTCACTGAAAGAGTGGTCAGGGATTGGAACAGCTGCCCAGGGAGGTGGTGGAGTCACCATCCTTGGAGATGTTTAAAAGACGGGTAGATGAGTTCCTTAGGGGCATGGTTTAGTAGGGAGACAGGCACGTCTGGACTCAATGCCCTCTTCCAACTTTATGATTTTATGATTCTAGAATATTGCAGGAGCATTCCACCGCTGCTGTCAGATGCTGAGTACCTCAGCATGCTACCAACTGCATTGAGCTCCCGTTGACTACAGCGGATGCGCAGCCTCCCCTAGACTGTGAGGCATGGGCTGGGTCTCTGTAGTCGTTCAGAGGTGAAGTTTTGTTGAAGAAAAATTAAACTGAACTTAGTAACCTCTGATTTAGTCTCTTAGAACTTGTGGAAGAGGCAACAGGAAAATAAAACATGTGCTGATTAGCTGAGCAATTCTAACTCAGTTATTGTTTCCATTATGTGGCTAATAGCCTCTTCTGAACAGGCTAGATCTTTGTATCTGTTTGCATTAAAGTCAATTTGTGGTATGAGATTGGTATTATTTATTGAATGCTACACCCAGCTGCAAAGTTAAAAGTATGACAAGCTCCTATGAATTTAATTACACGACTGTGAGACAGGGGCTTGTATAGACAATATAAATTAAGTTTAGCAAATATGATTGGTGTGGTGAATGGTCTAATGGAGGTGACCAGCTCCATGAAGTTGCTCTAGTAATTTCAAAAGCTTTATGGACTGTTGTTTTGACCTGAGTTGACCCGACTTTGGGGACTTATTTTGTGCAGTAAACATTCAAAATCAAGTCAACTTTACCTAAATATGTAAGGCTAACTTGATCCTAAAAATGTTCAAATTTGGAGGCAAGTTAGGATTCATTATCACTGAGTAATGTGACTGTGCCCTAGTGATTCTTTAATACATTTGAAGCTGCAGAATTTTTTTCATTACTAAAAATACTTGGTATTCTGAAAGGAAGAATAAATTTGATAGCAATAAACACTAGCTTTTTTATCTATTTTGTCTAAACCCTTCTACTCTAAGTGCTACAGACAGTTTCTCTCTTTTTCTTGTTCCAATATGTAATTGACAGCTCTGCCCAATGTCCTTTTCTACCTTTTGATTTTTTCCCTAGCTGCTAATAGCATACACCATTTTATACAGCTTCAGTCTATTAACCGAATGCCTGACCTTGTGGGATGCTGAACACCTGCTGGAATACACTCAGCGCCCATAATTCTCATTGATTTCATTAGGAGGAGAGAGAACTTTCTCTCTCCCAGGTCATTTAGGATGATGAACAAAACCTCACTAGTAAATACAGTTCATGATGGACCCTTGCGATTCCAGAAAGTCAGACCAACATCAGAGACAGCTGCTTCCAGAGCATCCAGTTTGGGGCTGATGTCAGGCAATATTAATTGTAAAGAAATAGAAATTAGGAGCACAGCTACTCTTCCTTTCAGTGGTGGGAAATGTTAAGATGTACCCCACAGGGTCTCACCAATAATCTATCTAGCCCAGCATCTTGCCTCTGAATTGGACAAGAAGGGAGACACTACTAAGGGAGAGTCCACAAGCTAGGCTGCTTTCTACAGTCTCTTCTTCATGTAACCCCAGCACACACAGCTATTGTTGTAAGTGTGCTGGAAGGTACATTCCTGCCTCTGATTCTGCCATCTAGATCCAACAACACATAGTTTAATCAGTAGCAACAGTTCTGCCGTTATCTTATGTAGCTCTTCGGTGACTTTGGAAACCTCAGTCACATCGCTCCTTAGCTTTCTCCTCTCTAGCTGAAGTGTCCCACATCTGTTAAACCCTCCTCATCAAGCAGCTGTCCTACTCTATTTATTGCTCTACTCTAGTTCCCTTATGTCCTTGGAACACAATGCCGTAAGTGCTCACAATAGTCAAAAACAGGTACCAAGGTATAAAAGCAAATTGTGCCTTCTGCTTTGTTCTAAGTGGTGCAAGATCTTCACTACAGAGCTTCGTGTTTATACGCCAGTGACCATAGGAGCTCTCTCACCGACTGCAGCCTTGTGCATCCAAGCCAATCATACCAACCTCATTTTAGAGAGAGGGCCCCCTTCAGACATGAGCCATCGGACTTATTGTTTCATCTACTTTACAATGAAATAAACAGTGCCTTCTAGTTGTTTGCTCCTTCCTGCTGCCTGTAAAGGCAGACTACCCTGCCAAGGCAGGTACAGAGGTCTGGGCTGCAGCTGTGTACAGCAGACCAGAAGAATCTCTCCCAGTATGTCTCTGATTTTCAAACCCACTCCCTTCCTGCTTGCACTGGGATTTGGGGAGAAGTGATCTTAAGGGGAGAGGGGAGGCCTGAAGCATCATGTAGTGAATTTAAACTTGGTTTGACCCAGGCAGAGGACAGAGAAGAAGGGAGATGTCAGCATAGGCTCAACCAGGCTGCTGGTTTTCTGGGTAGGTGTGGCTTGGGCTAGTCTTACTTAAAAAAGGCAAAAAGGAGCATTGGAAGCATTAAGTTTGCACAGTGATGCGAATGAGAATATAACTAGTAATAAAGGAATATTGAAATATGCTCTAGTGAAGACTGGGACTAAGAAAGAATAATGAAAGGGTGATAGACAGATAAATACCACTTTCTTTTGCTTTACCCTTTACTGGAGAGTATGTTTTTCATTTCAGGAGTATGACTAGTTTATAATGAAGTGCGGGAAGTGACAGATAAAGAGAAGAAAAGATTGAGTGCTAACTGCTGTCCCACCAATTATTTTATGCCCCAGTCACTACTGCAAGAGTGACTCATTTTGCTTTAGTTTACGTGCATAAATTTGGCACTACTCAAGAAAACAATTTTGAGGGTTCAGTTAAAAAAAAGGGGGGGAGGTTGAGTACATGAAGGGATAAAATACTACAGCTGCACTGCAGTCCAGCCTCTGAGTATCCTCAAAGCTTGCACAGTGACTTAACCTCCAGCAAGATATTTTATGTGTGATTTATCAGGCATCTTGCTTTGGTTTTAGTGAACTTTCCTGTGAAGGAGCACATTATAATCAACTTTGAAACCCAGAGTCAGTCACAACCTCTAACTATGGAGAAACAACCATCTCTCCATAATATTTACTTACTAGCTTATTTATTTGCAATTCTCAGGGTAGTAAACTAATAATAAGCTTCCACTAAGTCACTGCAAGTGATAATATCCTTTCACTGACATCACTAAAACATATAATCATGAACTATAAAAGTTTAAAACCCTAGAAACTGCAAAGATCAAAGGTGAAAGCTAATAATAATAATATTAGAAATAACAACAGATGGCCCCAGAAGGAAAAGAAATGAACTTATTCCTAGAGCTCTACTACCATTTGAAGCCATTTACAGTAGGAGCTTGTAGTTTATGACTTAACTGGGCCTTTCTATAAAAATAAAATCTTGTATTCACCTTGTAGTCATCATTTGTATAAAATTCTTTACAAAATTTTTATCAAATTCTAAGCATAAAAAAAATTTGTAAATTTATTTTTATAATTTTCAGATATATTTACCAGCCACCATTTGCTCTCACATTGTTTGTTAGGTGCAAACCTGCAGAAGAGAGTTCACCTCATAAAATGATAGCACAACTACCAATATTCAGTTACAAATGCAGTGATGACATTTCCTTTGCTGTATGGTGTTCCTTCTTATCAGGTTCAGCCAAGCCTGCTGCATCCTTCCCAGGAGATGTGAAGTAAGCAATGAAGAATGGAGAACAGTATGCCTTATGCAAACTGCTATCCTTTATGTTCTTTTCTCTTCCCATTTGTAACAGAATAAGTAAAACCAAAGGTCAACATAAGCAGTACAGCTGTCCACACACACTGTTTACTTTGCTGTTCCTTTGGTTTTACATATTTTTTGCTCTGACGCTGGAGGAGACTTAATTGGGAACATTACTCCACTTGAGAGTTGAAATATAAGAACTATATCAAAATGTATATTACTATAAAAGCCACTAGTATTCTAGTATTCTTTTTCTTTTCTATTCCTTATATTCTCTTTCAGACTATTTAGCTAGAGCTGTGGACCTCCTCTCCTCTTCCACCTTCAACTACAGTCTACAAGGGAACAGGAACCAGCAGCACAATCAACGATGCAATTCTCAGACCAGAAATATTTCAATTGCTGGACATATTAGCTTGGTCCTACTAGTCTTGGGCCTTTGTTAAGAAGGATGTTTCCAAACTTCCACTCCTGCCACTACAGTGCCTCACAGGAACAACGTGATTGTCACATTTACAAAACCTTCTAGAAAGTCATTCAAACTGAAGCATCACACACTGTGGTTCCTTAGGTCAAGCCCATTGTACACATGGGAGACTCCTCGCCTGCTCCTTTCCCTACTTCTGTCCGGAGGTCTTGTATGCTCTCCTCCTAACCACCTTGATTCAAAGGCACTTCTGAAACTTCCTGCCATGTCACCATCACTGTTTTTTCATGTCTTTTTGAGGGAGGAATAAACATTTTGGGGAGTCAGCTCTTCAAACTAATTTGGGAGGACAAGCAAAGTTGACATGGACAGTATAATTTTTTTAGAAGTGAGTGATTGCTATCAACCTGTCCTTCATTCTAGAAACAATTAGAGAAGTGAGTTAAGCTGCTGAATCTGCTAATGATATGCCAAGTATTCACATCTTCTCTTCTCTTGTTTTCTTTTTTTTTTCCCCCTCCAATTGTTTCCTGGAATCAATAGGAATTTTCCACCTACAATTGAGAATATTCACTGAAATGCCCTGAGCTGCTGCAACAAAGTTTCTTGTTATAGCGAAAGGAGAAAAATGCCAAGGTGAGTAAAGAAGCTTATTTTGTTCAGATAAGAAACAAAGAGTACTTTTCCCTCCCCTAAACAAAGCATTTTAAGTGTAGAATGGAGGATGCTTAAATCAATAACAATTAAGAAGCACAATGCTGCTAAAAGAATACATGTTTGGAGAAATAAATTATCCAGCTTGATGCAGAAATTACTAGGTGAAATTCTGTTTATGCAGGAGGGGCGCAGATTAGATGATCCTAATAGGGCTTTTTGGCATTGTAATCTGAGAAACTACGAAACAGGAGAGCAAATAAGATGTTGTTCATTCCTGTCATAGCTTTTACAGAACACTTCCCCAGTGTTACAAAACTTGACTCATTCCCCTATCACATTGAATTGTTCCACATGCAGTTTATTAGATGAAGATTTTCATATTGTCAAAATCATATTTTTGATGTCTTAAATTCCAAGTCCTTCTGTTCTTTCAAATGGGAAATATAGGAGACAGTAAACACAACAGCCATGCTAGGTGACAGCACTGTCAAAGAGGACATAAGGGAAGGAAGGGTAAACTCCCCAAGGGTGCAGGATGCTCAACAGCAATTAGAGCAGCCATCAAGCCTTGAAGATACCTCACAGGAAATAAGAGATATATTTGACTGAGAGCACCCAAGGAACAGAAGACAATAACCTAATCCTATGGATACCTATGGGAGTTGTGCCATTTATTTAGGTGAGCTTTATATTATACAATCAAATACTGAATAATTACTTCAGTTGCCACAACAAAAGTGTTACAAATATGGAACTGGTCAAAACTAAAGGATATTTAGTAAAGGAAGTATGCAGTCTCAAATAACTACAAATCTCACTCTCTATCCTCTGACAACTAGATCATGGGGAAAATCCTATTTCTCTGCAAAAGATGGAGGGATCATCCCCTGCTATTCCTCTGTGGTCAGGTAGTACACACCTTGTCTGGTGTGCTCTAGAGCTGCTTCAAGAAAAATAACTGTAACACCCTACGGCTTGCAGAAAATAATACATAAATAGCCAGGATGTTGGCCACACACCATACATTCCTTTCCCTGTTCTCACCCTCATGGGTGACTGTGCACTTTCCCTAGATCTAAGCAAATACTTGCACATCTGCCCCAGACAGGCCATTTCACTTCCTGCAAACAACCCTCAGAGGGTGCACAAACACTCTGTGCTGCTACCAGAACACTTCAAGTGGTTTACATTGTTCAGGAAACTTACTCTCTGCTGTACTATTGCATAGCTGACCAAGAGCATATAACATATATATAAATGTATGCAGCTATTGGTTTGGCTTCTCTAGATGCCTCTACATCTTAGAGTTAAGAGCAGTATGACATACAGATTTCTTTTTAAATTCCATAAAGGATATCTAAACACATATAATCCATCTGTAACATGATGACTCCGGAGATAGTGTTGTGCTCAGGGTGTAACAATAAACTGCTTCTCTTCTCAGGTGATATGTCAAAGCCTTTAGAATTAGAAATACCTCCACTTTTTTCCATTTTTCCTTCTTATTTTGGGCAACGGATTACTTGCAAATCAAAAATCATGTATTCACCATTTGGAAAGTAGGACTCCGCTATTCTGGACCATAGCATTTTCATGCCCTAAATTGGATTCCACAGCAAAATGAAGCTGAGATTTCCTCACAAATAAGAGCACCGTGATGTGATTGCATTTATCACAGATGGGGGCTGGTTCAAGATCTGGCAAGCATAGTTTTTAGAGCAAAATCAGCTATTGGAATTTCATTAAGCTTAAAATTAACACGATTTAGTTCCAAACAGTATTAATCATAATTATTAGAGTTCAGCTTATGATTACTCTGGGAGTACACATTCATCACATATTTGCAGCCTAAATAGAAACTTATCATACTCACCACAGTTTGTTGCCAATTGACAAAGATATTACTGAAACAAAATAAATATTAAATTGCATCTTGAAGTGATAAAAACAATATTATAGTCAATATTTCACCTGTAGTTGAAAAACAGGACTGATTACATAAAGGTATCTTATCAGCATGGAATGCAGAGGCATGAAGAGACAAGCAGCATCTAATCCCTCTGTGGAGTAACTGCAGTAAACATCCTTGTGGTTATACTATTGCCAGGATAAGCCCACAAACTCTGAATTGAAGTATGAACCATGCTCTGACAACATGGTTATAATTTTTTTCATTCTTTTAATCCTTGATGAGAGAAAGAAATTGTGCAGGCTCCAGGAGTAGAAGAATAATCATTACATTTATGGTTCTCCATTTATGGATTATGTAAACTGCTTCTCAGCTATCTCTTTGCTCCCAAGAAGGTTTTATAGCAAGTTTTTTTTAATAAAACAAGTGTTTTCAATAGCACCACGATGTAACAACATAATTTTGCAAAGGAGATATTTCATTTTCCTTTGAATTGGCATTCTATTTGTTCAGATAGCTTAATCCTCACTTAAGTGCTTGGTTTAAGAGGACACAAAGAAAAAAACCCTCCTAAGATTAGTCATTTCTACTTCCACATCTCCCTTATAGTATTGTTTTAAAGAGGACATACTTTAAAGGGAATAAAGTGTTTGTTAAATAGAGAAGAAAAGAAAATTTTCTTGTATATTCTGTTCTGTCTGTACTGTTATTCTAGCGGTCAGTCTAGGCTGAGCAAAAATGTCTTCTTTGCATCTCTGTAGGCAGAAATAGCAGACTGAACCTAGCCACTGAATCTAGCCAGCCAGCTGACTCCTTGGTCAGGTCAGCAGGAAGGGATAGCTAAGGATTTAAAGGTCCATTTGCTTTACAGATTATGTTCGCTACTGCGGAAAAGCAGAAAAATTAGCAGTTCACAAATTTTCCCAAGAAAGATTGCTCACCCTCTTCCTGATTTTAGACTATTATAAATAAAGTTTCTATAAAACTTAGGTCAGATAAAAACAGGAATCAAAATGTAGAGCTGGCCAAGATGACATAATTGATTCATAAATCATGAAATCAGTTGATCAGATCAGATCAGATCAGATCATCAGGTAACCTGCCCTTTCCTTTCCCCATAGAACTTTAATAACTGACTCCTGCATGAAGTCTACAATGTCTCAATGAACTACAGCCCATCTCTGAGAAAAATATCCACTACTGAATCAAAGACATTAGGCAATTGAAAAGCCATCATATTTGAAGTTAAATTGTTTTGTGGACTAATCACCCTCAATACTGAAAACAGACATCTTATTTGTCCATCTTATTTTCTGTATATTGTATCCCATTATGACTTTTCCACTGCATTAAAGTCTCATCTCCACAAATATCTTCCTTACATAAGTGTAAATCATAATCACTTCACCTCTTAATCTCCTCAACTGAAACACATCAAGCTTCTTACATTGCTAAATTTATGGTATATTTATAGATTTGAAACTGTCTTTGTTACATCTTAGTGAAAGATTTGTGATGTGGGTAGAAACATTTCCCTGGTTTTCAATATCCTTCTTGAAGATATTCTGGTCTGATTTATTATTATTAAGGTAAATATCTCCCCAGCCTTGAACAATGTGGAACATTGGTTTCCCGTTCATATTTGATATTCCTTCCTTATAAACATAAATATTGCATTTTTCCTCTGTCCTTAGCACTTCCCAGTGAGTTCTCCATTCAGTGGCCAAACACATTATGAACCCTAGCCCTTTCCAGTCACACTGCACTTTAGGATATAACACTTGAATTTCTTACCATAATTGGCCTAGTTTTACTAACTTTACTCATATAAAGCTGTGCAAAGCTACATGAGTTGTTCTGATTAAGGCAATGAAACTCTGCTATCTAAAGAGACACAACTCACGAGAGCCAGATCACAACCACCATCAATGAACACATTCCCTTTGCCAACCCATGATGTGACACCAGCTGACTTCAATGCAAGATCTGGTCTAACCCATTCAGTGTAAGCACAGCAAGGTATCGTACGGCCATTCTTATAGCCATTTCTCCCTGAGTCTTTCACATTCTTTTTTACAAGACGGGACAGAAAGAGGGGCAAGGGTTCAACTGAGTTTCCTTCAAACACAACGGAAAAGTAAGTAGATGACCTGCCTGTCTCCATCTATAAGACCTGACCTGCTGACTTGAAGGCTCACTCAAGTGCTGGGTAAGCAGGACAATGCACAGTCTTGATCCCCTTTATTGGACTAAAACGCTTCTGGCTAATGCTTCATCCCATCATAGTAGGAAAAAATACTAAGAAAAAAAATCAGGTAATTTATAGCATACTTATCTTTATCTTTATGCAGCCCAGTGCAACACCACAGGCTTTTATTCCTTTATCCTGATGGTTACTTTAAGTTCTGACAAAACCAGATTTTTGTAACATGTCCTTTTCTAACCTGGTAAGCTTTTCAGCTCTAGAAATCCTTCTGGTTAATAACGGTCATCAGCAGGGACTGAGGAAGGACAAAGAGGGATTTTAATGTGAAATCAGAGACACCAGCAAAAGAAGCAAGACAGCAGAGAAGCAAGACATTTGAGAAGTCCGCCAATGTTTGTGCCATAGGAAATAACGGACCTACGTTTAAAAATTATAGCCCTATTAAAGCACAGAGATATTGCACTGAAGGTGTTAAAATAACCAATTAAACATGTAGTTTTACTCTTGCAAAAATACAGAGCACTTCTGTGGAAAAAAATACCACTGACAAGAATTCACCATGACTGTTAGAAATCAAAATAAATAAATAGCTTTAATTGGAAAAGGAATACTTCAGACCACAGTGCATAGTTTTGTGGCCAAAGTGAATCTGTTATTCAATTAATAAGCCCACATTGTACTGAATTCAATTTAGTTTTTCTGTGAACATGGGCATAACCTGTTAATAATTTAACACACCTCTGGTAAAGCAAGAATGTTGTAAATAAAAGGTAAACAAGTAAAACAAAAGGAGTGCTTTGTTTTTGCAACTAGGTGGCAAGTTAATGGAAAAGACTGCTATCGCTGCATAAAGTCTGAAAATGCTGAACACATAGAAATCATGAGATCCAGAACTCAAGATTCCAAAAGAGGTATTAGCTTTATGATATTGCATAATGCATATGACATGTTTTTTTCCTGGAATACTTTTTATGTTAAGTGTGTGCTCTCACTCCTGCTTAGCAATGTTGCTGTGGGAATTTCACTTCATGAAATTCTTCACTGCATTTCACCACAATTCTTCCTCTACATGTAATTTTTTCTATAGACAGAAGCAATTCATATATGCTATATGTTCTGAACACATGACCAAGGAACATGAACGCACAATCAAACCACAGTTTTCATAAAAGCAATTGTAAGTATTACATATTAGTGGGGGAAAAAATATGTATTTATTTAAATTAAGAACTAGCAGTAGCTCATAATTGCATCAGGAGTGGAAAATCACTTTGCATTAGTTACTCTACTTCAGGTTATTGCAGATTTTACTTCCTGCTTTGCCCTGGCTGAAAGTGATGGAGGCCACTGAGTGTCAGCCCATACAGGCATGAACACCCAGCTGCTGGAGTCACTCACTGCTCTCCTAAATTTCACCAACTGAGAGCGCTGCCACAGCTAACCCAGGCCACAATGCTGGCAATCTGCTCTGAACAAATTTGCTACGTTAGCAAGAAGAGCGTAGCCATGTAAGGCTGATACCCACTAGAGAACAATAAACAGTGTATGCAGTGTGCTAGTATGGAAGACTCCCCACACGTCTGCTGAGGCTGGCTGGGCTGCGGGCAGCCCTGCACACCTTCAGGCTCCTGGGGTCTGTCCACAGGCAGTGGCTCAGCTTCACCAGTACATCCGACCTTCTCTCTAGATTTCCCACGGGGATCCAGCCCTGCTTGAGTCAGTTAAGCAAGCCCAGCCACTGGCTGGCCCCTTTCTTTGTTTGGGCTAGCCTCCCCAGGCTTCTTCTGTGTGCAGCACCGGCATTCAGTGAGCAGCCAGCTCAGACACCTTCTTCAACCAAAGTTCCCCCAGAATTATTTCCTTTGCCTTTCCACCCCACTCTTCTCCAGCCAGAAGCTCTTACAGACATGGGGAGATCTCAGCTGCCAGCATGTCTGGCTGCATTTGCCACACTCCTGCAGCACTGTGGGTTTGCAGATCCCTTTTGAACAGCCCTGGAGGTCAGCAATGCTCTGGCTCCAAGGAAGGCAATCTGAGGAGCACAGGGACCCTCTGCAGAATAATTCCCCTATTTGTCAAGCTCTTGTTACCTTCCTTCCATAAATCTTTCCAGTTTCCTTTTCACACAGATGTGGCTCCCTGCCTTAACTGTTAAACTTCCACGGAAGATAAAACTTCAAGTTTACTTATATTCTGCCACTTGGAGAAAAGCAAAGATATGAGTAGTAAATAGAGCCCCATAATCCATAACCATGTAATTGTATGTTACGCCAGTGACTTCTGTTAACAATGGAACTCAGGCAGAGGCGCCAGGCTGACAGGTAGACAAGGGATGCTGCTGCTGGCAAAAAAGCACAAGGGAGGGTCAGGGGAAAGGACATCAAAGAGAGGAGGAGACGAGGATGAGAGGAATTGTGCTGAAGAAATGAGTCCTGGAAAAGCAGTAACGGAGAGTGCAAGTGAAGAAGCTGGGGAAGCGGGAGCTGGAACTAGACTGGTGAAGAAGGCTTTGTGGCAGTGCTGTAAAGGGAAATCTTGGCAGAGCATGCTGGCATAGGTGGCTAATATCAAGGCACCCAGAGAGACCACAGTAGGGAAATTCAAGGACTGGAGCATTAATTTCACAGTTTGTTCCCCTAAAAAACTCTCACCTACACTACGGAGGGAATCTGGGAAGTCAAAAAAAAGTCACCCAGGTGTCACGTCCTTTTAGTGCGATGCGTATCTCTAGCAGATATGGAAGAGTTTTAGACAACCAGCAGTGCAGGGGCACATGGTAGGAGAAAGACAGATAAATCTTTTGTTAAGAAACTACAACAAAGGCAGAAATAATCTTCAGGGCTGCTGGCTGCTGCTCCTGGCCTGTCTGGTCCTGGAGAGCCCACACAGGGTTGTGACGGGCTCATCCATACCAGGATGAAGGTATTGTGGGAAGATGTAGGAGCCAGATGTGAGGACCAAGCAGGAGGGACAGGATTTCCCTGAAGTGTTGTGAGCCTTGCCAGACATTTGGGCTGAGCTTTGTTACAGGCTTGAAGATTTTGCGTTCCTCATATGGAGATAAGCTTACACAAGCAGCAGTGAAGGCACTGGAATATGTCTGCTCTTATTTCCTTTATACTGTATGTCCCTTCCCATTAGACATGAGAGGATCCCATTTCCATCTTAGCATGCATGAGTGAGAACAAGGACAGAAAGATAAGAGAACAGTGCAAAGCCTCATCCCTCTGGTTTTTATTACCCTTGTCATCTATCAAGAGACTGACTGCTTCTCTTGCTTCTGCATTTTTTTTCCCTCCAGCGTATTTGTAAATGTTATTTACTTATTGTCACTAGCTCCTTTGGGCTGTCTACTTTAATTTTGTATCACAAATTGTGACCAGCAGCATTTTGTTGCTGCTGCTTTCTTTATTAATTTGTATCTTACTGCTCCAGCAACAACAAAACAGTCTTCAGCCCTCCCAGAAATTGTGTTTCATTTTGGACAAGAGTCTCACGGGAATATTTATAGTATTCCAACTCCAAGAGGGTTACAAAGGAATTGTGGATGTCTCTATGGCATACCCACACTTCCAGTTCACATCATGATCCCTTTTACATAGTGGAAAAAATTATGCAAGAATATCATTATCAGCACTTCCACATTTCTGTTTGCATCACTAAGCATCGCCATCGACCCGTTACTAAGATACTTTCATTTGCTAGCATTTAAAGTCTCCATAGTTCAATATGTTACATACACCTAAAAATAACGTTTCACCCTTCAAACATTTTAAATCCAACATTTTTTCTGAGTCTTGAGCAGTTCAGAAACAATTTTTGAGGCAACCTTACATACAGAATTTTTGCCATCAGAATATTCTACTCATGTGAATGGCCTCACCAAGTTTCTCTAGAGTCAACATATCAGTGTTCTATGCGCCACTGGATTTGCTACTTTTACATGTGAATATTAGAGGCTTGACTCTTTCTCCATCTATTTAACACTACCTTACTGACAATCATCATTCAAATTATCTTTGTTTGGACCTTCACACTGTCCCCCACCGGACTGGGGGACAATTACCTGAATGCAATGGTCTGATTGTTAAAAATTCTTGAGATCATCTTCTTTTTCCACATTTGGTCTTCTTTAAATGCTCATATCTCTCCATAAATAAAATATGTAGCAACAATTCTTAGTCCAATTTTTGTGCAAACACAATAAGAAAAGGAATAAAAGGGGGTTTTTTTCTGTCAGGAAAAACTTGTTTGTATGTGCAGAGGTATTTAACTACATTATGGGACATTTAATCATGTTTGTTACTAGGGATGATGCAGAAGCTATATCCTATTGAAGGAAGTTCTCCAGACACATTTGCTTATGGGGATCCCCAGAAGGCACATGGTATTGCAGCAGTCGTGGGTTTCTATTCTTTTTCACTAGCGTGAATAGAAACTACTACCTCTACAGAGCAATATATCACATTAAAATGTAAACAAGTTATAACTGAGGGGAATAAAAAGAAGGAAGAAAGATCAGGAATTTCTGATATTAACCAAGATGAATTAAACTGTTTTCTGATGTGTTTAATTTCTATAGGCTTGAGTTACCAAGCACCATTCATATTCTTCAAGGTATTAGTCAGGGTACAGAAGCTACGAGACAAAAATGAGGTTGAATAAATCTATGTCTGTGGCTCAGATTAACATCCGTTAAGCAAGAAGCTGCCTGTCATTGTGTCTGCTTTGTATGCCATCACTGTTGATCCCTGAGTGCAAGGATTCATGGCATTATCACAGCTTCCTTCTCTAGACCTAAATGCTGGCTTACCCACCATTTGTTTCTTATTATTGTATAGTGGAAAAACTGAATGACTTCACACCCCCACACACACTGGCTCAAGCATTTTTACACAGCGGTCAGAGCCAACGGTTGTCTAAGAGATACACAGAGTGATGCTTTGAAAATTCACAGTCAAATGAGATCCTCCTCTCATTTCTAAAATACTGTTCTTCCTAGTTACAAATGCATACAAGGCCTCCACACTAGGAAAAAAGCTTTTTTGCTATACCAGGTCTGATTGTTCAAGTGAGGACACTTTTTTTCCCCATCAAGTTAGCAATTTGAAGAGAAATATATCCCTCTATAGGATTTGTTGCTCTAGGAATATATAGTGAAATCATAATAAAAAGGCTATTAATGACTGCTGTTCAATTCTTAGGAGGTTTAGAGTAATTTCTGTAAAATGCTATTACATTTTTATTGAACTTGTTCAGATATTTTAGAAGATTTTAAGGCTAGAAGGGACTACTAAATCATTTGATCTGACCCTGTATTGCTTATAAACAGCAGCCCGTTAGTCCTGTCTTAAGTCCATTCTACTTGTTCGAGTAACACATATCTTTCTGTTTCAGCTCATCCATTCTAAGGGATCCCTGGGTAGATTTGCCTCTCAAATCATACATATGGAAGACACATTTGAATTGGAAAGAAAGGAATCCTAACTCTCCTCTCCCAAAGAGGAAAAAAAAAAAAAAAAAAGGCAGACAGAATTCCCTTAAAGTACTGCAGAACAGGGGAATATTGATTACCAAGACTCCTCTTAATAATAATAAATAAGCTATAAATAGTCATCTGTTGCCCGCTGAGCCTAAATAGCCTGTCCCTTGGCCTGAACTAATTTTAGTGATCTAATTAAGTTACTAATTTTGAAACTTCCAGGTCTCAACACTTCTTGTATATTTGAGGTATCCACTCTGGTATAAAACAAATTGCATCCCAGAAGTGCCTAGTTTTCTTCATTAATTAATGAAGGAAGGTGATTAGCTCAGCTACAGACAGCTGTGTTTGGGCAGATTAGTCTCATTCACAATGATTTGGTATTTAGCTGTCAAAAGAAACAAAAATTAGAAGACCACGATGTAGCATTTCTGTGCTTCACAGAAAGCTCATAGGATCTGCAATATACAATGAGTATGAGATCCTAGGGTAAGATACAAACGTAACCTGTTAAAGGGTCTAACAGGTATTGCTGTCCTGCCTAGAAGGGAAAGTCATGATACGGAATAGGCTAAAACAGCTGCTCATTTCAAGGTCAGAAGCACCCAACAAGTACTAATGAGAAAAATGCTTGTTCATCAAGAGACTTCGTCAAAATAGAGTTCTGCAAAACACAGCTCTCTCTCAAGGCTTTGTCAGCATCCACATGCAGCCATGAAATGGTGGGGTCAGATGATATGGACTAAAAAGCCAACAATCTAGTGATGACACACAGCACTGCCCAGCCTTTATTATCCCCCACCTTTGCTGAAATCACAGCTGTACATGAGTGATGGCTGAGCTCACTGACTGTATACCCAAATTGGTAATGAGCCACACACCACCATGAAGTATCAAATGCCATAAGTGGCCTCACTTCTGCTATTGTTAAGGAAAAATCCTGGGAGAAGGAGAGGGTGAATATACTGGCATCACTACATGAGTCAAAAGTAGGTCATATTTGAAAATTGACTGGACAACCTGGAACTTGAGAGGTACCGTGGTTGTGTTGGAGGCTCTGCAGCACACTTCAAAAAAGTTTGTAGACACTGTGCAATATCCTTTCTTTGACACTGCATGCCCACAGAATTTAATTTAGGTTTGGATTTCTCATTCAAACCAAGCTCCCAAGGAGCCGTAACCATCGATAATGCTTTCTTTTATCTCTGATTGCTTAAAAGACTCCGTCCTAAGCAAGATCATCTTAGTTATATATGCCATCATTAACTCCCATCTGGATTGTAACTGTGCATTTTATTTGAACATGAAGCAATCAGACCTTCAGAGACACCTACTAGCTGATTACAGTGAACAAATCATATTACTTTCTCCACTGCCTCCACAAAATATTGAATTAAGCTCAAGATTGCAGTGTTTATATTCAAAGTACTCCCAGGACTTTAGAAAGTTCTGCCACAATGAAGCCTTACAGTGTAAAAAGAAAAGTTATTTGCCTGAGAAAAAATAGCCTTGTGGTCTAGTCTGCAGCTCCTAAATCCCACAAAGCATCCCACCGCCTCCTCCAAGCTGCATTTTGTACCTATATAAAAAATATAAGATATTATAGAAAAAACAAAACTTATGAGCACTTACCCTCCTCCCCAGAGGTGAACTGGGAAAACAAACCCCAAGAAACAAACATTATTTGTGGCAGTAAGTACAGAGCATCCAAACATTACGGTTTTGATGGCAGTATAAGGAATGAAACCACTACTACAGTGGACACATTCTAGAAGATGTCACCTCAGATTTAAATCATGATGGTTGCTGGATTAATAGTCATAGAAATTACAATCATTCTTCTGGCTTTGCGACATATTATTCAACTATTCTTTCTCCGACTTTCATTGCAGTTCTAGATACAAAATGGACCAGAAAAAGTATATGCAAAGTAATCCCCTCTTCCCATAATGAAATAAAAAGGCAGTATATACTGTGATTAACTTACTTCTATCAGAAGTCATAATTCTTCAGGCAGGCTCATGGAAGGTAGGTTTTGTCCAGTTTACCTTTGCCCAGCAAGGACTTGCTTCTCCCCTTTCTTCACCAGACCACTCCTGAGGTTTATTACTAACTGAAAGATTATATCTGTAGCCATACTATTTTTCTACAAGGTAGTGCCCACCAGGAATAACAGAATAAATAGTATTCTAGTTTAGACAATCATTAATGCACACCACATGAATTCTTTCCTGCCGGATTCAATGATTTTGCCTGACTGTTTACAGAGCCTGTTTCGTAAAAGCATTTAACTTCCTTTGCAAGCCTTTAGCATACATGAAACAGGGCAGGAATTAAAATTAATTTGCCACACAAAGAAGGATGTTTAAAGATGTAAAAATTTTATTGTCTGTAAGGGACTGGTACTAGTTGTGATTACTGACTGTTGGAAGATACCAGGGGTTTGCAGGATCCTCTCCCCCAAAACGAATTCTGCACTCTTCTCTTGTATTTCGACAGCTTTTAGGAGGGTATTAATTCTGAAGTCTGGATTTCACATTGGTGGGTGATGAGCGTCACAGCAGAGCCCTCTGAGTGACTCTCCAATGGGGAGGACTGTGAGACGGGGACCTGATGCTCCTCAGAGCACAGCAGCCATTAACAGCACATTCCTAGGAGCCATGGCAGGGGAACTGCAAACACTGGTCCTGAAACCAAATACATCAATGTCAGTGTCGTCCTTGCTAGCTCAGTGGCATAGCTTTCAGCTGGCATATTTATTATTAATTATCATTAAATTTATTTATTTAAGTGTGCTTTGCATAGATAGACACATTGTCAGTCACCAAGGACTTAATATCTAAATTAGTTAGGACAAACAAACACAAGATGAAACAACACTGTAGCAAGGAGCGTGTGAGAAGATTACTAATGAAGAGAGAAAGAGAGAAGTACTTGTCTGAAGTGCTGGGTTATTTAAGTGAGCCTTTAAAGAAGGACCCAGGGATTTTAAAACCAGCCAATATGATCATTATGACAGTTTAGCCTAACTATTTTATATGATGGCATAAAGCAAACTGTAGTGTCAAAATTAACACTCACTGAAATATTTCAACCTAGGTCTTGAACCCACCACATAGGCATTATTCAATTTTGTCTCACCGTCAGTTTCCCTGATTCTTTTGCTTCCTGATGAATGGGAAAAAATTCATAAAATGAGGACAAAGATTTTCCTGATAGAGCTGAAGAAAGGATGCAGATAGTGAAATACAGCATGGAGAAGGGAGAAGGCAAGGGAACAAGCAGGGCAAGAAGAGGATGGCGCAGAAGGGTCATTCAGAGGGAACTTGAGTATGCACACTCAGATGAGAAACGTGCAGGGTGTTCCTAGGGTATACAGCCTTACGGGATTTTAGTGAGCTTACTATTAAAAGGACCGGAGGTAGAAAGCCAGTTGCAGAATTAATAATATATGTTTAGAGCAGCTGAAAAGGATAATAACTGTATCAGCAAAACACCCCTAGATAAAGAGAGGAGGAAAGAGTAGGGCATGAAGGCCAAATAAGATCTAAAATGTCTTCAGCTCCTTAATAAAAAAAGCTTTTATCTGAGGTCTTTTTCATTTCTTTTGTCCAGATAGAACGAACCAGCAATTTATATCATTTATTAGATAAACCAGAATCCATTCTTCAGTGGATGACTACAATATATGTTTGAATTCTTCCACAAATTGATAAAGCAGTAGAATAGAAAAGTACACAGACTCCTAGGCTTTGATGTCCAGCTACTTCACCCTGGAGCATCATATAGACACACCTGGCAAAAACAACTGACAAAGAAATTACAAGAGATTAAGAGGCTTTCCAAAGGTCATTTTCTCAGCTCTGTTATCTCATAAGTGCATTCTTAAAAGACTTCTTACGATCTTCATCCTGCAGTCCCCTTTAGTGGCCATCGCAAACTGGCGACCCTTCATTTTCTTTCAGGAATAGCAAAGCTGTGCTTTAGGCAAGGTTCCCTAATGCCCAAAATATCTCATAAAACACTGGGGTTGCTGGTCGTCTTACATCAGAATCTGCAGCTGCTTCAGACTGCATGTGAGCTAAGTCTGGCCTGTGAAGGAGTGAGTCCATCTTAACAGTTTTCTTAGGGTTCAAAGAAGGAGCATTTAGGAACAGAAACCTAAGCTGGAAACCACAGGGGAAATATTTTCAGTGTCTGCTACTCTTCTTTGTGTGCTATTCCTCTGCTTTCAGAAGTATGATTCTTAAAATTGTCTTATATAGCTTCAATTCAATCTCTGAAGTGCATTTTATAACAAAGAAATACTATTACCGGGATTCAGTGTCATGGGAAACAAGATTCCCAGTTTATAAGGCATATGCACACCTCTCTTTCCTGTTTGTAGCTACGTAGCTCACTTTTCCCTCTGCAAAGATGACTTGTGGCACCAACAGCAAATTCTGACATGGAAAAATGATGTCAGAGAAACATTTAATCTCTCTTCACCTGTTTTTTATGAACTCCAAGTCCTAGAAACAAGAACCATACCCATGTTTCTAAATATCCCTACCAGCAATCCTATCTGTATACTACTGGCAAACCACTTCAATGTGATCCCTTCAGACGTATTTCTCCCATCCTCAGTCTCAAGAGCCTTTCTAAGACACATGCTTATTCTTCTGTGTTAGATCTCATTCAAACACATTTGAGACTTTGCTCCCTGGTCCAGAACACCTTCCTAAGGCATTGTACATATTTTTCTCTCTGTAGAACTAATATTTTTAATAATTGCCATCAAGAAAAAAACTGAGATCTAAAAGAATCCACAGAAAGCGTTTAGGCATGAACATTTGTACGCTTTTTTGCATTTGAATGCTTCATTTTATATACTAGAGCCCATTTTGAGGTGTAGCCCAGCTTTTAACTACACATTGCGCATGACATCATATCTTGTACTACTAGCATCTGTAGAGTGAGTGCTTTTTCAAGGTATCTAAGGTGCATCCATGTACATGATGTAAATAGAAACAGAACACACACAGAAAAATAATGGATGTAAAAGCTAGATCACAAAAATAGGACCTCACATTTCTAAAACTGCAGTCCCAAACCTACCTGAGTACATGCTTAGGTTGGAGCACACGCATGATTCAGTGGGTCCTATTGGCTACATAGATACTGGTAAATAAAGTGGACCAGGGCCTGTCCTCTAGTCTTGAGGTCAGTAATTACTGCACAGTACATATCAGTCGATATAGGTTAAGTCTCTTCCCCATAAAGCACAGGCTATGGTCAGACCCTGGTTATGTCTGGGGGAGTACTTTGTGTCTTGGGCCAAAGACCTGCCAAGGACTATGCTGACCGTTTAACAGCATGTGAACTGTCAGACTAGTGCTCAGGCCTCTACCCTAGCCTTATTCCACTTTCTAAAATAAGCTATAAAGTGTAGTAATATAGATGTGACCACAGAAATTATACGAGTTCTCAAATGTGATGGTGGGTAAGCAAACACAGGGAGCTGTTCACAATAGATCTTACAGACCTCTGCAAGCAACTGGAAGAACCTCATGTACTGCCACAGAGGTTAATTTAAGCAATTAATTATGTTTTGTTTCTGTGCTTAATCGTGGTTAGATCTGATTTTAGGGGAAAAACTGCATTCTCCTGAATATTTAATAGTTTTCATTTATTTTCATTTCTTTAATTAACTGTAGGTGCCTCTTTACCTACACGTATTTAAAAGGGGAGACGGGGGAAGAATTTCTGAATAAACTTAGAAAAGCTGTTGTTACAGTTTCAAAAACAAGGCAGTCCGACATAGACTGATTAGGCTTAAAAAAATGCAATAAAACGTGAAAAAGTTCAAACAGCAATAATGAAATTTTTCTGACACAACTTGGAATAAAATCTACTCTAAATGGGACAAAAACATAGGAAAAGAAAGCACACCATAAAAAAGTCTTGAGGCCATTCCACTAAGAAATTTGATTCTAACACCAAAACTGACTTCTTTGCAAACAAAAATCTGTCTTTAAAACATCTGCAGAAGGGTTACAGAAATAAAACCATTACAGCCAAGAGTTCTATCATCAGTACCACAGCGCCACCTTGTGTGCAAAAAAGCAGCCTCGGTATTGACGTCTTCCACTGCACAGTCTCAGGAAATATCCATCATATAATCACAAAATTTTAACTAAGACAAATGAAACAGAATCAGGAACTAACACTATACATGCTGCATAATTTCTACCAATATCAAACAAGTTTTTTTGAAGAATCCGTGTTTCAATCAAAATCTCTCAGAATTCTAACATAAAAATTTCCTGGAAGAAAAGGTCTCCTTTTACATTTGCTGTCATTCTTTTCTTGACTTCCATTGGCTGCAAATTTAATTCTCTAGAAACACTGAATGAAAAGCACAATTGCAGTTGACATGTCAAATTCCACCTGCACAAAATACTTCATAAAATTAAAGGCTATGATCTATACAAACTAATGCCAAGACCTTTGAGACAAGTTTTTTTTATTGCTTTTTTGTAACTGATGTAGAGATTAGAGATGGCAATATTCCTGAGTACATTTGAAGAAATAAGGTTAACAAAGCCTCAGATGCCCAAAGGGAACTATCACCTGGTTTTCTCCATTTCTTTCACATCATGAAAGAAAATTGTATGATTAAGTAATTGCTGGCCATCAGAATAAACAGTCACCCAGTCATCACATTTTAAGAGTTCCATTAAATGTAATTTTCACAGTTTCAAATATAACTTCTTAGAGCCATCTCTGAATTTAATGACTCTAATAAAGCAGAGTAACTAGTTCTTTCTCTCCTAAGTGGCTTGAGTGTTGGAGAAACAAACAGGCAGGCTACTCTCTGCATTTTACCAAAGGTAGCACTCTTAACATCAGTTTTCCCTGACATTTCATTTTTGGGGTATGTTTTTCTGGAAACAACAGTTGGGACAAACTGTGCCGAAGTATGTATAATAGTCTTTAACATAATGTTGTCAGGGGAGGGGAGAGGAAGTATTCATTTGGGGGATTTTTGTTTGGTTGGGTTTTATTTTTTTCCAATATAAAAATAAAGTTTAAACCTGGTTGCATTCATGTTTTGGAAACCTTCCATTAGTGGAAACAATGCAGGATCAAACCCACAAGAAACAAAACAAAAATTGTATTCAGGTTTATGCTTCACATAACACTAAGTTGTGAATTTACATGTCTACAGTTTAGGGGCTAATACACTTGCAGATATATTCTACTAAAAGACTGACACTGGCTTTCTCTGGGTTGGTGTGAGATCCTGATGAAGGGATTCCTCTCACTTCATTTTAAGTAACCAGAAATTACACAATCAGTCCAGTTGCCCATACAAACCAATCGAGGGCCATCTCAGATGCCCCAGGATACACTTCCTGGACCTTCAGCTCATGACATACATCACATTTACCAGCCCAGTACACAGGTTTCAGAAATCTTTGGGGGCCTCCAAAGTCAATAGACAGCTGTGTAAGTTGGGTTTGCATGGCAAGGAGTGGAGCCCATGCTGAAGCAGGTTTGCTGGCAGGACTTGTGAACCTGTGGGGAACCCAAGCTGGAGCAGTCTGCTCCTGAAGGACTGCACTCCATAGAAGAGACCCATGCTGGAGCAGCTCATGAAGAACTGCAGCCCATGGGAAGGACTCATATTGGAGAAGTCTGCGGAGAACTGTCTCCAGTGGGAGGGACCCCATTCTGGAGCAGAAGAGTGTGAGGAGTCCTCCCCTTGGGAAGTAAAGAGCAGCAGAGACAGTGTGTGATGACTTGACTGCAACGCCCTTTCCCTGTCCCCCTGAACCACTCAGGGGAGAAGGTAGAGAAAATCAAGAGCAAAGTTAAGCCTGGGATGAAGGAAGGTGTGGGAGAAAGATGTTTTAAGATTTAGTTTTCCATTCTGTTATCCAACTCTAATTTGATTGAACGAATTAAACTAATTTGCCTGAGTTGAGTCGGTTTTGTCCGTGACAGTAATTGATGAGTGATCTCCCTGTCCTCATCGCAACTCAGGATACTTTCTATCCCCTGTCCAGCTGAGGAGGGGAGTGATGGAGTAGCTTGGGTGGGCACCTGGCATCCAGCCAGAGTCAACCCATCACAGGGTGGGAAGATGAATTGAGCCTTAGGTGTCTAATTGAAGATGGTCATATAGGCTCCACCTACAGTCAGTAGACATCTTCAAATAGTAATTCATCACATCCTAACATATATGTCTATGACAGATGGGAAAAAAACACCCAGTGAAGATGTTTATCTCTTCTTACTGAACAAAGAAGGCACGGAAACCAGATGTACAACTTTCAGGTGATCACATTGTGCTGAGATGAAACTGAAACTTAATGTACAACAGATTACAGATTTTCTCCCTATTTTTTCATCCTGATAATACACTCCAGGTTGTATGATTTAGATCGTGCAATCTGAACTATAATGTATACATTCTGCCACATGTCTTAGAGGAAGGATATTAAACAGTTGGCTCAGGTCCTGTCATTAATAGCGGCAATGAAGGTGGTCTTAATCAAGTAACAGCAGTCTGATTGCCAAGTCATGTTCATATGAAGGATCAATACCTGCACGTCCACCTGCACTTTTAGGATCCCATGCTTTATGGACCCACTTTCCCAACTCTCTTCCCAACACAGGCAGCTCCTTTCTCCTCCAAACATGCATTTCAGTTTTTAGAAAGACTTCAAATGCAATGCCTGCTGTGTGCCTCCTTCTCCCATGCCCTCCACTTCCACAAACCAATACCTCAAAGTCATGGCCTCCCCTGAAACCCTCTGATTCAATCTTCACATCCCCAGTCTCCATCAAGGTGTATCTGTCACACATCTCAGGAGTAGATATTGTTCTACAAAATGCCGAGGTATGGCTGCTGCCTTCACCTGACACACTTACTTTCCTTGGAGTGCTTGTTGTGCCACTAGCCATATATGCCCCACAGTCTGAGGCAAAAACAAAAGACAAGTCTCAAAGCTACTGCTTCAGGCTCGTTGTGAATCTAGACATCAGCTATGTCTGGAGTTTTCTCCCACAGTCATGAAACCATAGAATCGTAGAATGGTTTAAGTTGTAAAGGACCTTGAAGATCATCTAGTTCTTACCCCCTGCCATGGGCAGGGACACCTTCCACTAGGTCACGTTGCTCAAAGCCTCATCCAACCTGACCTTGAACATCTCCTGGCCTTGCCCTAACCCAAGTGCAGGACCTTGCACTTGGCCTTGTTGAACTTCATGAGCTTCACACAGGCCCACCTATCAAGCCTGTCAAGGTCCCTCTGGATGGCATCCGTTCCCTCCAGTGTGTCAACCACACCACATAGCTTGGTGTCATTGGCAAATTTGCTACAGGTGCCCTCAATCCCACTGTCCATGTCTCTGACAAAGATGTTAAACAACACTGGTCCCAGTACCAGCCCCTGAGCCTCTCATCAACTGTCCCCATTTGTACAATGAGCCGTTGACCACAACTGTTCGAGTGCAACCATTAAGCCAATTCCTTATGCACCAAGTGGTTCATCTGTCAAATCCGATTTAGAGACATGGAGGTCATGTGGGATACTGTCAAATGCTTTGCACAAGTCCAGGTAGATTGTGTCAGTTGCTCTTAGCCCCATGATAGACGGCCACTACGTTGATTGGGCACAATTTATCCTTTGTGAAGCCATGTTGGCTGTCACCAATCACCTTTGTTTTCTATGTGCCTCAGCAGAGTTTCCATGAGGACCTGCTCCATAATCTTGTCTGGCACAGAGGTAAGACTGACAGGCCTGTAGTTCCCTGGGTCTTCCTTTTTTTGCCTTTTTAAAAATGGAAGTTATGTTTTTCTTTCTCCAGTCAATGGGAACTTCACTGGTCTGCCATGACTCCTTAAACATGTTGGATAGTGGCTTAGCAACTTAATCTCATCAGGTCCCAGGGTCTTGTGCATCTTCAGGTTCCTTAGATGGTCTCCTCTCCTACAGTGGGCAGTTCTTTGATCTCCAGTTCCCTGCTTTTGCCTTCTGTGACTTGGGGGGTGTGGCTTGAGTGCTTGCCAGTGAAGACTGAAGTAAAAAAGTCATTGAGTACCTCATCCTTCTCCATATGCTGGGTAACCAGGTCTCCCATTTCGTTCTGGAGAGGGTCCACATCCTCCCTAGATGTCCTTTAATCACTGACATACCGACTGGAACATTTCTTGCTGTCCTTGACATGCTTAGTTAGATTTAATTCTATCTGGGCTTTAGTTTTTCTAAACTGATCTCTGGCTGCTTGGACAATTTTTCTGTATTCGTCCCAGGCTACATGCCCTTGCTTCCACCCTCTGCAGGCTTCCTTTTTGCATTAAAGTTTGTCCATGAATTCCTTGTTCATCCATGCAGGCCTGCTGGATCTTTTGCCTGACTTTCTCTTTGTTGGGAATCATGGCTCCTGAGCTTGGAGGAAGCGATCTTTGAATATTAAGCAGCTTACTTGGGCCCCTCTCCCCTGTGTAATCTATATATTTAATTTTTTTATACAGACGTTCATATTTCTTTCTCTTCACAAGTAGGGACCAACTGACACAGATTTATGTTCCCAAAATGGCACAGGCTTCCATGTCTCATGAAATAAAATAAATTAAGGAGAAATATATATAAGGAAGGAATATATATAAAGAAATACATATATAATAAATACATAAGGAAGACATATTTTACAATGGGAGTGGTACCAGAACAAGTTGCCCGGAGTAGTAGATGCCCCGTCTCTCGAAACATAAAAGGTCAGGTTGGATGGAGCGCTGAGAAACTTGATCTAGTTGAAGATGTCCATGCTTACTGCAGGGGGGTTGGACTGGATGACCTTCAAAGAAACCTTCCAACCCAAACCATTTTGTGATGATTCTATGACAATTCTATGAATAAGACAATGAAACGTCTTTGAGAATTCAATCTACCTGATTTCCAGGAGGAAGTGATGTGGGTGGTGGTATTTTGTTGCATTTCAGTTCAGACTCAAACTAGATGCAAGAGGAGAATAGCTACAGAGCACCAATGGTGAAAGGGCTTTGTAGCTGTGCCTCCACTCCTCCATCACACAACATGAGGAAGTACAAGCTTCTCAACTTGACAAATATACTACTGATCTGAAACACTTGTATGATGCATTATTTTCAGCTTTTTAATTGCTCATCTTTAACATTCTGATTTAGGATTTTTGCAAGAAAATCAAGCCAAATTCTGTGCTGGACTGACCAACAGGAGATCGAAGAGAAGCAAACACCGCTGTTACAAGCCCTTCTTATCTAATAGTTCAGTTGCTGTGCAACAGACCACCATTCAAATCCTTCCTCTGCCTGAGGAGATTCAAATATTCATCAAAATTAATCTCTCAAAGATGTCACTAAATACCATTTTTAGGGCATAATGAATTGAGCATTCTTCATCCTCCCTTGTTCCATTTTGTGCAAAATACTTTAAAATCAATTGATTCAAAGAGTAACCACACATTCTTTGGATGCCTTTCCTTGCTCCAAAAAACAGCAGATCGCATGGAGTCCAAGAGCATCAAGGGGGGGGGACTGAGAGAATCTCCCATGTAAAACATTCAGTGTCTTTGAGGACGCATTTTCCACTAGAAGGTGGCAGCTATAGGTTAAAATTATCTTAAATTTTAAAGAAACTGAGCCCTGTTGTAGCGAATAAATTTATGAACTACTAGGTATAAAATAATGATTTTACACTCAGAATCTTGATCTATGTTGATACGAAATTCTCTTAAGTGTCATTAACATCTAACTTACTGTTCTGATATCAAAAGATAGACATATTTAGGTTCACTGAATAATTATATGCTTAGACACTAGAACTTGCTGAAGTTATGCCAAAAATTAGGCTTTAGGAAGTTTAATTGGCTCAGCACTTCTATTACATTGATCTGGCTGTTGAAGTAATGGCTACAGTAATGGCCTGAAGAATCACTGCCTTCACGAACACTCAGTTATTGACAGCAACTGACAGTTCCACCTGACTGGAAGTTTCAAGTGGTGACAGGAAAATTTCTAATGATTTGCCAGTTTCAGTTTTACTGTGACTTTTGCTCCTATCTGATCTCATTTAATTGGGAGCATCGTGTGTCTTGTGTCCATATTTCATTACCAAACAAGTGATACAGTGATACAAACCACTTACTTTCTTCTTCTGTGATTATATTTGCTTTATCCTTCCACTGGTGAGAACATGTTATCTTGATTACAGATTATTATGACTGAACATTTTTTAAGATACCTTCTAGAAAGGTATGCTACCTGATGACATATGGCAAAGCACATTGACAAGTACCTCTTTGTCAAAAGAGCCAGATTATTATTACACATTGCAAAACACTGACTTTCAGCATACCGGTTATATAATATGTGAATCAGATATCAATTAGAAATACGACTATTTGGTGCCATCTTTGAGTCCTCCACATGTATAACATAGGCTGCTAGCCAAACACACATTCACAAGTGATCAGAAGGCAGAGCCACACACAAAGCACTCCTGCACACAGAACCAGGCTGGAGCTGCCGGTCTGTGTCTGGCACTCATGCTGTTGTGTACTGCTAATCACACATCTACTGCAGAGATACTTCTAGCCTGCTAGCTTATTTCCTAAAAATAGAGAACAGCCCAGGCTGGGAGGAACCTTGAAAAACCATCCGGTCCAACTTTGTGTGGGAAAGGCAGGCCAGATGAGATTATGTAGCACCCTGTTCAGTCATGTCTTGAAAACCTCCAGTGACAGGGACTCCACCATGTCCCTGGTGAGGTTGTTTCAGTCAATGATTGTTCTCACTGCAAAAAAAATTTCTTTCTTCTATCAGGATAAAACCTCTCCAGGTGCAACTTGTATCCATTGCCCCTTGCCTTCTCCATGTGGCCCTTTATGAAGAGAGAGCCTCTGTCCTCTTAAGTTGCCTTTTAAGCACTGGAATACTTAATGAGGTCCTCTCCTAAGCCTTCTCTTCTCCAGGGAGAAAAGACCTAATTCCTTTAGACTTTCCTAATAGGGCAGCTTCTGTATTTGTTCTACAGCTCTACATGTTCCTTGTTTCTGTCCATTCTAGCTGGTATGAAACCAGAAACTAAGCACACAGAGTGTCTATCCCTGTTTCTCATTCAAACCACAGAATGGAAAGATTCTGAAGAAAAGTTCCTCATCCACAAGGCCTTTGGTGTACATGCACTCAGGCTACATCAGTCTCTATCCTTATTACATAATGAAAATCATGAAGTCTCCCCTCCTACTTCCAGCTCACTGCTCCAGTGCTTTGTGATACTCCACCCACTTGTTGTCATCTCCCTTTTCTAATATTGCTTAAAAATCATACCTGCAAGAATTCGCTTTTCCTGCTCTTCTACCAATATAATTTTTACTTCATCTTACGAACATACCAGTTCATTTCAATGTATATTCAACTAAAGAAAGACTGTGATAAGAATTCATTATATTATTTGCACTTTTAATACCACTTGTTTGGTCAACAAATGATTGGAAGAGACCTCTGAAGGCAATGAACACAGTACTCTGTTCTCACAGATAGTTATGACAAATAAATGATTTCACTGATTAGGCACCATCCAGTGAAGCAACTTTTGCCCTGATGGCAAGAAACCTTTTTCAGGTTTCCAATCTGTATGCATGAACAGGATTCTTGCGCCAAAAGAAGTTTCCTTTTGCTTGAACTTCCCTTTTCCATCAGTATTGTTTACCTCCCCAATATCTTTATCTTTCCAAACTCTTTAAAAGGAGGCAACATACATCCTCTCTGTCTTTGTTTTGCAGGATTAGACATGCCAAGTTGTTTCCCCTTCTGCAGTAAGCCCTCTCTTATCTTGGCCACCTTTGTAGCTTTTTTCTGCAGCTAGTTAGGTCTTAGCTCATTTTTCTTGGCAAGCAGATAACCGACACTGTAGACTGTTTCAGATGAGGTCTGCATAAACTTATAGAGCTTCACTGTATATCATACAGGATATATAAGCTTGCACCTTTTTCTAGGAACATTATTGACAAGACTCATAGTCCTCCTAAAACCAGCCAAAACATGCAAATTGTATTCTTCTTCATCTCTTCCCAGTAATTCTATTATAGGACAGCAAGATTAATTCATGAACTTGCACTCCAGTATTTTGAATATTAGCCACTTTATTTCTCCTGTCCTTGGAGTCATCTGACTTTTCCCATTTGATATACTTATTCCTCTCTCCATTCCTCCAAGTTGAGAATGCTGTCTAAACTTGTCACCAGAATCACCACCACTATCCTAATTCTCTTATCAACATCATGAAATAAATTATCAACAAGGTTGTTCTCAAAATTGAATCTTAAAAAAAAATCTATTACTAATTTCATTCCAATACTGGAGAATCACAAAGAACTACCTGGACAAGCTGGAGAAATGGGCCTGTATGAACCTCATGAGGTTCAACAAGGCAAAGCACAAGATCCTGCATGGGCAATCCCCATTATCAATACAGGATGGGGGATGATGTGATTGAGAGCAGCCCTGCAGAGAAGGACTTGGAGGTGCTGATTGATGAATCATAGAATCTCAGAATCATAGACTTACTTGGCTGGAAAAGACCTCTCAGATCATTGAGTCCAACTGTACCTGCCCAATACTAAACCATGTCCCTAAGAAACTCATCTACCTGTCTTTTAAACATCTCCAGGGATGACAACTCAACTACCTCCCTGGGCAGCCTCTTCCAATCCCTGACCACTCTTTCAGTGAAGAAATTTTTCCTAATGTCCAGTCTAAACCTCCCCTGGTGCAACTTGCAGCCACTTCCTCTCATCCTATCGCTTGTCATTTGTGAGAAGAGACCAGCACCCACCCCGTCACAACCTCCTTTCAGGCAGTTGCAGTCAGTGATGAGATCTCCCCTCAGCCTCCTCTTCTCCAAGCTAAACAACCCCAGCTCCCTCAGTCTCTCCTCATAGGGCTTATTCTCCAGCCCCTTCACCAGCCTTGTTGCCCTTCTCTGCACACGCTCCAGCCCCTCAATGTCCTTCTTGTAGGGAGGGCAGGGGCCCAAAACTGAACCCAGCACTCGGGATGCGGCCTCACCAGCGCTGAGTACAGGGGCACAATCACCTCCCTGCTCCTGCTGGCCACGCTGTTTCTCATACAGGCCAGGATGCCATTGGCCCCCTTGGCCACCTGGGCATACTACTGGCTCATATTCAGCCGGCTGTCAACCAACACCTACAGGTCCTTCTCTGGTAGGCAGCTCTCCAGCCACTCCTCCCCAAGCCTGTAACGCTTCATAGGGTTGTTGTGTCCCAAGTGCAGGACTCGGAACTTGGCCTTGTTGAACCTCATCCCGTTGGTCTCAGCCCATCGATCCAGCCTGTCCAGATCCCTCTGCAGAGCCTCCCTTTCTTCAAGCAGATCAACACTTGCACCCAGCTTGGTGTCATCTGCAAACTTGCTGAGGGTGCACTCAATCCCTTTATCCAGGTCATTGATAAAGATATTGGACAGGACTGGACCCAGCACTGAATCCTGGGAACACCATTCATGACTAGTTTCCAACTGGATTTAATTCCATTTACCACAACTCTTTGGACCTGGCCATCCAGCCAGTTCTTTACCCAGCAGAGGGTGCATCTGTCCAGGCCCACGGCAGCCAGTTTCTCAAGCAGAACACTGTGAGAAGCAGTGTCAAAGGCTTTCCCAAAGTCCAGGTACACCACATCTACAGCCTTTCCCTTGTCCATTAAACGGGTAACCTTGTCATAGAAGGAGATCAGATTGGTCTGGCAGAACCTGCCTTTCATGAACCCGTGTTGACTGGGCCTGATCACTCAATTGTCCTGCGTGTACTGTATGATAGCAGTCAGGATGATCTGCTCCTTGACCTTCCCTGATACCGAGGTCAGACTGACAGGCTTGTAGTTCCCCAGATCCTCCCTCCAACCCTTCTTGTAATATTTACCAGACTCCAGTCTAGCGACACTTCCCCAGTCTGTCAGGACTGCTGCTGGATGAGGGAAAGGGGTTTGGTGAGGACCCCTGCCAGCTCCTTCAATACCCTTGGGTTGGATCCTGTCTGCCCCATGGACTTCTGTGTGTCTGATTGGCCAAGTAGGTCTCTAACCAAATCCTCCTGGATCATTGGAGCTTCATTCTCGCTGTCTTCTGGCTCAGGGGCCTGAGTATCCCAAGAACATCATACCTTACTATTAAAGATCGAGGCAAAGCAGGCATTAAGAACCTTTGCCTTGTCCTTATCCCTCATCACTACTGTCCCTCCTGCATCCAGTAGAGGAGAAATTCTCCTTAGTCCTCCTGTTGTTGTTAATATATTTGAAGAAGCATTTTTTTATTGTCTTTCACCAAACTGGCTAGTTGGAGTGGTAGTTGGGCTTTAGTCCTTCTAATTTTCTCTCAACACGATCTCACCTTACCCTTATAGTCCTCCTGAGATGCTTGCCCCCTCTTCCAAAGTTCATAAACTCGACATGAGCTGGCAATGTGCACTCACATCCCAGAAAGCCAGCCATGTCCCGGGCAGCATCAGAAGAGGCATGGGCAGCAGGTCAAGGGAGGTGATTCTCCCCCTTTATCCTGCTCTTGTGAGACTTCACCTAGAGTATTGTGTTCAGTTCTGGAATCCTCAACATAAGAAGGATATGGAACTGCTGGAACAGGTCCAGAGGAGAGCCAGAAATATGATCAGAGGGCAGGAGCACCTCTGCTATGAGGGCAGGCTGAGAGAGCTGGCATTGCCCAGCCTAGAGAAGGCTCTGGGGGAACATCATAACAGCCTTCCAGTACCTGAAGGACCTACAGGAAAGCAGGGGAGTGACTTTTTACAAGGGCTTGTAGTGATAGGATGAGGGAAACGGCTATAAACTGGAAGGGGGGAGATTTAGATTAGACATTAGGAAGAAATTCTTCATGATGAGGGTGATGAGACACTGGCATAGGTTGCCCAGGGAGGTTGTGGATGCCCCCTCCCTGGAAGTGTTCAAGGCCAGGTTGAATGGTGTCTTCAGCAGTCTGGTCTAGTGGGAGTCATCGCTGCCCAAGGCTGGGGGTTGGAACTAGATGATCTTTAAGGTCTCTTCCAAACCAAAGCATTCTATGATTCTATGATTCTGTGACTTCCCTTCTGATAGTCCCCATTGTCTTCTGATTACTCCCTTACTCTCTTACCCACTTTGAGGTCTTTTAATGATTCTTAACACATCCAGCCTAATTAATAATTTCCCACAAGGCAATATATCAAATACAATCAAGATAAAATAGGTCTATCCATTCCCTTTGCCTAAAAATATCACAGAATTTATCAAAAATGATATTTTGTTAATCTGAGATAACCCACCTTTGATTAAAAAGATGTGACATTCCATTTCATTTACCTCCATGCTCTTTATTATTCTCTCCTTCACATTTTATTTCAAAGCCTACTGGGCGCAGCCCAACACACACTTAGATGCCTGGATCAGGTTTTGCACCTTTCTAAAATACTGTTGCTACTTTGAAGTTACCTGGTAACATTTATGCCTTTCTCTAACAGAGATGCTATCAGAAATTTCAGGTACCTTGTCTTTCAGAACTTTCACTTGAAAATCAGCCAGTCTATTGCCATCTGTTTCTCCTTCTTTCTGTGTGCAAAATTTTTTAGTACCTTTTTCCCACTATCCACTCAGTTAGCCAACTACAGTTGCTGATAGCTGCAACAGGGGAAATGGTTAGTTCGGTTCAGGACTGCATCTAGAGTATCTCTCATCTTTACTTTGTCCATACTGCACAGTGGCTGTGTGTGCGACATTTCTTTCCTAGCTCTCTTGACAGTTTAGGCTGCTGGAAAACGCTTCAGAGATCTCACACGCTTCAGATTAGGAGACAAAATAAGGTGGCCATTATAGTTCTGTAACGTTCTTACAAGAGAACTTGTTCCTTTTAATGAAGTGAATACAGTTCCTTCTTATACAGTTGTGTTTGGTGTTTAGCAAAGCAGCTCATGTATTTATTTTGCAAGGCTTTTATTTTTTTTAATATATGCATTTTATTACAAACAATAAGGCACATTACAATTGACAGATTTCATAGCTTTTTAGAAGACTACATAATGTGGGGAAGTCTTCCCTGAAAGGCAAAGTAGTGATAAAACATGAAGCATGTTGGGGCTGCTGTCTCAGTGTATTTGGCAAAAGACACCTTTGTGCTGCTTTGCAAGAATTTGCAAACCACTAGTGCAAGACAGAATTGGTGAAATCATTGCGATTCATGGTGAAATCTGACACTCAAAACGTTGCAACCTGCTCCTTGGAAATCTTAACACAGGAGCCAAAGGAGCTACACGAAAAGAGTGGATTAGGCAACAACTCTGCCATGCTTATCAACAGAAAACTTTCCACACCCAATCACAGAGATTTGTCCTCAAAAGTCATTTTCACTGTACCTGAAACGGAACAAGAAGTGGGCTTCTCTGGAGTCCCTCCTGGCCGGGACCTGAATTTGTACAGCACGTGTGTTTCATGATGTGCTCCATATTGCTGGTCACCAGGGTCCTCACACTTGCAAGGCAATGCACCAAACAGTGCATCCACCAGTTCTTATCACTCAGTCAACCAGGCTAATTTCTCTCCTTTTAATACCTGCAGATCTCCTATGAACACCATGCATCAACACTTTCTAACACACAGGTGAGATGAGGCTGATGATTCGTAATCAGTACCACAGCTGGTGTCAAGGTCTTTAATCAAACAGGATTCCCATAAACTGAAATAACTTCATATTTGCAAGACAATATTTAACACAAAAAAAATAGTCAGTCTTGTCAGAAATCTTAACTGTTCCCGTGCTTAAAGCTAGAAGGGAACCTTTCCTGCTGCAGGTATGCCCGTTGTTGAGACCATCCAACACCTTCCACCACTGCTTTCTAGTATCAATCTTCCATTGCTTAAAATAAGATATACAACACAAGTTGAAACCCTTTGAAAGAAGAAATCATTTAGCTTTTTTTCTAAATTAATTTAGAGAAAAATAATGCTGGTTTGTTCTTCTTAAAAAATTCCTACAACTCTTATATGGAGTAATTTTAATGGAGCTGGACAGAGGGTAGCCAGGATAATATAACTGTGCCTTTGTTTATACTCATGAAAATGTGCCTGAATTCTAAGCTGTAAAAGTCTGTGTGTGTTGGATAAATTTTAGCTAAGATATGCAGATGTTAGGGCTAAGTCTCAGGTCTGTTAAGGTGGCCATGTAGACTTATTTTATATTTTGCCTAAGACCTATCATTGTCTGCAAAAACATAACTTTTAAATCTGCTCCATAAGAGAAGCCTCAAACAGCTCTGCAACACTTATTTCAGGCTTGAATATTTGTGTGGATTCTAACCATGGTACACTGAGACTTCCAACAATCTTACAAGTGGTCACCTTCCCAGCAGCATAACCTCTTTCCGATGTTAGAAACAGGCAATTGACCAAGAACATGGGTTTCCCAGGTTCTAGGTTTTTCTTCTAAACACAATAGCAGCTTTTCTCAGAGATAAACACAGCTTGTGACAGATGCAGCTTTTCTTTTTCTTCATCCTTCTAATGCGTTTGTAGGGTAAATATTTAAACTTTTCTATTTTGAGGGTGTACAAGTTATACCCAGTCCCCAACATAGCTAATTAAGATTGTGTCAGTCAGAAAATAAAAAGTAGTAGCATCAAAATTACCACATCCTTAAAACCCCACCTGATCTTCACGACAGTGACATTTTGATAATGATGATGACTCTATCTTCACAAAGCGAGAGCTCATTATTTTTGAGATACGTTTTTCTACAGCAGGAAATGAACCTTACAAGGAACTATAATTGGAATGCTCTCCTCTGCGCTCTAAATTCTCATCAACAAAAAAATAAAGCTAACAGAAAAATCTCACCACTATAATATAAAAGACTGCAACTGTCACTTGGCTGATATATCTCCTCAAGAGAGTTCTGTGAAACATAAAAAAGAGCCAAATATTCAGTTACTTTTACTAGAGATCACCAATGGCTATCTAAAGTACCACCACCCATCTGGCCCTCTTTCCAAAAAGCACTGATGTAGTTTACCTTCCCAATGTATAACATATTTGTCCAAAAAAAAAAAAAAAGAAAATTTTAAGTTTAGAATTCTGCCTGACACGGTGCTCAAGACTGCAATTAACTATTAAGACCAGCAGTGACAGATTTTCACACATCTTGTTTTTCCATTTTCTCCTGTTACTTGGGTTCAGTTGACTTTAGGTGTTGGCTGCCTTCAATCCTAGTCTTAGAAGGGTTTAGAGAACTGAAGCAATCAATCCAGCACTATGAATTTATCTGAGAGGAGTCTGGTTTTGATCTGATCTGCAGTTTCTCAATACCTCAGAAATCTATGTTCTTCATCTTCCAAAAACCAATATATTGCACAGTCAGCAGCTGAGACAGTAGCTGCTTACACAAAAGTGATATGCTTTCCTTTAAGAAGTTGTCAGGTCCAGGTACAAAAATGGTGCCTTGTAACTCCATGTCACAAAATGATCAAGATGTGTACTAACAGCGGCTTTCATGAAAACATAACTCAAATGCACTTCTGGCTATAGGTGGGTGCTAGATCTGAATTATCCAGAGGCTACATATCAGGAGAGCATCAGGGTCAATATGAACATCCAAACTTATATACAACCTCTGAGAAACTAGGGGCTCTGAATAATCCCATTTCTGGATGAGGCAGTTATTAACCAGATTATGGGGTACCTAGAACCTTCCCAAGTTTAACAGAAGCCTCCTCAGATCTTTCTAGACCAAACCATATCAAAAAACAAGAGGAACTCAATGCATTCAGGATATGAGTCTGCTCCCCACGGACTCACATATTGCTTGAGGAATGTAAACACATCAATCCAACCTGTTCTAGAAACTAGTTTCATCTCACATGCCACACAGTCAACTGGTACGTGTACCATGACTGCTTGTCTGGGATTTCTGGATTGCTAGACATCTGGAAATTCAGGACAAATTACTAAAGCTGACAGAAAAAAGCAAGAGGGGAGCCTCTCACAAAGTACAAAAGCTCTGACAGCAGTAATTGCACTTTTTCCCAAAACAGCTGAGGCATTGTGGCAGCAGGTCACTGCCCATATTCATCCTTAATCTTCCCTTTCCTAGTTAATTGTTTAAGTGGCTTTCCTAGGCCTAGCTTTGTAAATCAGCTCTATCTCCCATTTACAAGACTTCATTATGAGGTACAGACATTCGCTAGCATTCTAGCGGAGGCAGATCTAGGAAAGATTACTAGATCTACTAAAATTACATACTATTAATAGTATTGTACAATAACATAACTTTTTATATATAGCACCGAGGCTAAACACATCGAAATGAAGTACAGCTGTTTCAGTGATATCCAGTCGTCCCAGCATTGATTTCACACCATGGCTTGTCTTAAACCTCATCCTGGGGTATACACCATCAAAACACTGATGTCTTGCTCCAACCAAAAGTCAAAGCCCGTGCTAGCTGTTGGAAGGGTGGGGCAAGATTCCCATTAGCTGAGGTCTGGAGACGGAGCAGTTAAGGTGTGTGTTCATTGCTGAGTCCTGTGCCTTTATTGCTACGTGTTTACATCATTAATTACTCTCTGCTCCCCAGCTACCCTCCTACACACATGCTTCACTCCGAGACAGAGCTGCTTAAGAGCTCAAACTACCCAACACTGCACTTCTGCCAGTCCCCTACATGCCCCTCTTCTGCTCCATGTATTGGCAAAGGGTACAATACAGCACTTTCAGAATCATAGAATCGCTTGATTGGAAAAGAGATCATCGTGTCAAATCATACCTGCCCAATATCAAACCACATCCCGAGCACCTCATCTACCTGTCTTTTAAATATCTCCAGGGATGGTGACTCAACCACTTCCCTAGGCAGCCCATTCCAGTGTCTGGCAACGTTTGGGTGACAAAATGTTTCCTGATGTCTAATTTGAACCTCCCCTGGTGCAACCTAAGGCCATTTCCTCTCATCCTACCCCTTGTCACTTGGAAGAAGAGACCAACACTCATCTTGCAACAACCTCCTTTCAGGCAGTTGTAAACAGCGATGAGGTCTCGCCTTAGCCTCCTTTTCTCCAGGCTAAACAACCCCAGTTCCCTTAGGCACTCCTCATAAGACTCGTGCTCCAGACCCTTCACCAGCTTCTTTGCCCTCTCTGGACTCAAGGTGCACTGCCCTGCACTCGCACAGCAATAATGTGTAGCGGGCAGCTGCCTTGGCCCAGCCAGGGCTCAGGCAGAGCAGGAGCACCTCTGTATCTCAGGGGGCAGCCAGCACTGCTCACACCAGCCATGCTTCTCCAGTGGCTGCCAGTTCCCAGCCCAACCCTGTGGGAGGGCCAAGCAACAGGTGATAGGACAAGAGGAAAAGACCTCAAGTCGCACCTGAGGTGGTTCAGATTAGACATCAGGAAAAATTTATTCACTGAAAGGGTAGTCAGGCACTGGAATTGGCTGCCCAGGTATGTGGTTGAGTCGCCATCCCTGAAGGTATTTAAAAGACAGGTAGATGAGGTGTTCATGGATATGCTGTAGTAGTAGACAGGTGCAGTTTGACTCTGTGATCTCAAAGCTCTTTTCCAACCAAGCCATTCTGTGATGAATGGCTTTAAATTAGAAGGGGGAAGATTTTGATAAGACATTAGGAAGAAATTCTTCTCAATGAGGATGATGAGACACTGGAATAGGTTGTCCAGGGAAGCTGCGGATGCCCCCTCTCTGTAAGTGTTCCAGGCCAGATTGGATGGGGCCTTGAGCAGTCTGGTCTGGTGGGAGGTGTCCTTACCCATGTCAGGGGGGTTGGCACTGGATGTTCACAGAATCACAGAATGACCCGAGTTGGAAAGGACCCCTGAGGATCATCGAACCTAAACCTTCCCCAGCACATCTTCCTGCCATTCCCTCGGTTCCTCCCAACCCCAATCATTCTGTGACTCCATGATTCTTTGTTTCTATGACTCCATGAAGGAAGCGGGGCCGGGTCCCGGCGGCTCCCCCTGGCGGAGGCGGGGGACGGGGCGGGGCGGTGCCACCAGGCCGTGGCCCCGCCCCCTCCCCGGACGCTCCCTCCGCGGCCGGGGCAGCAGGAAGCGGCTCTGATGTCAGCGGTGGTGGCCGCGGCGCGGCTCTGAGCGGCTCCCCCACCCCCGCCGCGGCCCCCTCGCCCCGCTGCCGCTGCTGCTGGGGCTGGCGGAGGCGCCCGGCTTGGTCTCTGCCGGGGACGCGCGGCTGAGGCGGCCCGCAGGCTCCGCACAGGCCGCGGCCTAGGGGGTGCGGGAGGGCGCGGGATGCGGAGCGGCGCCGGCTGCGGGGCCCCCGCCCGCCGCCACTGAGGCGCGTGGCCCCCGCGGATGCGGTCTCGCCCCGCGCGGCGGCCCCGGCGGCGCCTCGGCCAGGCCCTCCCCGAGCTGCGCCCGCGCGGGGGGCGGGAGCCGCCGCGCCCGGCGTAGCCCCGGCCCCGAGCCCTCCGCCCCCGGCCTGCCCTGGCCTCCTCTCCGCCAGGTGAAAGAGGAGGCATGTCCGCTGCCGCCTCCGCTGAAATGATTGAAACCCCCCCGGTCCTCAACTTCGAAGAGATCGACTACAAAGAGATCGAGGTGGAAGAGGTGAGTGAGGCCCCTGCCCACCGGCCTCTCCGCGCACACACACACACACCTCCCCCCCGGCTCCCTTGGCCTGCCTGGTCCCCCTGTGGGCTCCCCCCCCCCCCCCTCCCGACGCTGTTCCTAGCTTTTGGAAGGAGCCACCGAAGTTTCCTGGGTGCGCGGAGCTGATGGGACACACCCCCCCAATGACACCACCACCCCCCCCCATGGCTCCACCACGCCCCCCAATAACGCCCCCTCCCAATACCGTCCTCCGAATAACACACACCCTCCCCCCAATAACACCCCCCCCAATAACACCACCACCTCCCAATAACGCCACCAACACCCCCCCAATAACGCCACCAACACCACCAGCACCCCCAATAACACCACCACCAGCCCCAATAACACACACATTCCTGCAGCGTATCTGCCTGGGGTTCCCTTCTCCTCTGGATGCTGCAGCGCTTGGCAGCAGAGAACAAAGGCTGGGAGCGGAGGTACCAGCTTACTTACAGCAACCCTAGTGCTGGACTGTGGGGTTTAAGTGTCATCGATATTTTTTTCTAGGACTTTACTTTTAAATTTTCACCACCCATTTTGCCACCCACTTTACTTGTCAAATGCTGTAGCAAGAGGGAACGTATTAACTCTGAAGTATCTTTTGGATCTCTATTTCTGTTAGCCCCTGCTTTCTTCTTCTGCTATCTAACTGAACTGTTGTATTTATAATCATTGTACTAGTGTTAGTTATTTGCTAAATTTACAGCTCTGTTAGCTGGAAGGACATACATATCGTTTTGTATTATTGTTGTTTAAAATAGGGTAGTGGTATTGCACTCGTGAATCTGTAATGTTTCATTTGGAACCTGTGTATGTTACCCAGGAAGTGGCATTCAGTTATCCTATCACATGGTTGGAAGCAAATATTTCTTCTTCTGCAGAAAGTTTCATACTAAAATTATTACCTTCTTTGAGAATTGAATGAGGTGGATAAAGTACAGAATTACATATATACTTTTCATCTGTCTGGTTGAAAGTAGGATGGATGTGATCCAGGATAGCTTACATGCTTTACTAAAGGAGTTGGTAGTATGTATATACCACAGCGTTGTTTAACTCTCAAAATCACACAAAAATATTGCTGCTGTTAGATTGGGGTTTTTTCTTCCTCTCTTGCTAATATCTCAACAGGAATGAAGTTGATTCACACAGATCCTTACTGAATTTGTGGAGTCTGGAGCTAAAAGACACCCAAGACAGATGAAAAAGTCTTTGTGCTTTTATTTGTAGATGACCATCTTTCTCTTTCAGTAATAATTATTACCCTCTCAACAAGTTTATGTGGAAGTGAAATTGGTTCTGTTTAGTAGCTTTTATAGATGTGCCAGCCAGTATCCTGTGTTTATGAAGTGGTTTTCTAGATACTGTTTTTTTTGTAATTATTATGCTGGGCTCTTGTGACCTGGAGAGTTCACAGAACATTAAATCTGCTATATTTTCATAGAATACTAGAATAGTTTTTGCTCTGTTCAAGTAGCATGGTGGTTGACTTCAGCTTTCACCCTAGCAGACACTGGAAATTCTCAGAGGACAGTATCTTCAAAGGATCGTCTTTTCCCCTTTTCAATGAATATGGCAATCATGAAGATTTTTGACTCTTAAGTCTAATGGCTTCTCTTCCCTTTATGCATACTGTTACGAAATGAGTAAAGTTTACGGTGTTTGGGAACTAAAAGTATTTTTGCATTTGATAATATGCTGATGTTTTTTCAACGCTTACTGATAGACAGGGATCAAATCACATATTTTGGGAGAAATGACTTTTTTTCACCCAGAGAAGAAAAGAAAGCTGATAAGAATTTATCCATCATAAAAAGGTTCTCTGTGGTGGCTCATAGAAGTGAGCAGCACATCTGCTATATTAGACATAGCCTTTTATTTGTTCAAAATGCTATTCAAGTCTTTAATCCTCATTACGTTCTTGGGAAGGCTGTTAACAAGGATTATATTGCTATTTTACAAATAGGAAATGTGGAGCTGCATAGTGTGTAATTGGAGTTTATCATTCTGAGGTTTAGTGTTTGGAGCTTGTCAGTGTCCAACATATCTGCCTAACACCTGCAGACACAGGACTAACTGCCTAAACGTTATTTATGCTTTAATGTGATTGTTGCATTATTCTCAAAATAGTATCTCTGTTGGAGATAGCAAAACTCGTGATATAAGCAGGGGAGCTCTGAAAATGTTCTGTCTGTGAGAAAATGTGATGACAGCTAGTGTAGCATTTTGACTTATGCTGGTACCTGTCCTACCAGAAATTCTGATGGGCAGCACCATAGTGCTGAACACAGTCTAAACGTCATTGCATGGGAAAGAAATAAAATCTGCTGTACAATAAGACAGTTGAATTTGAGACCATATTCAGGCTTGGTTTTTCTCAGCTGTGGGTGTTAACCTGTTACTCATGATGCAGTTTCAGAGCAAATGGTCAACTTCGCAGTTATAACAAAATTTATACATCATTACAGAGGATTTTTTGTACTCTCAGTGCAGGCTCAGAAGTTTTCAGGATTTTTAATGGCTGTAAGGATTCAAAACAATCAAATTGTAGTATGATTGGTAAACTTCATGTGTTTCAAAATGGACTGTCAACAGATCTACAGTGGGAACTTGAATGCTTGTATAATCATAGCTTTGCTGTTGTATTATCAAGGCTGTCTTGTCAGCAGATAGCAGTCCCATTCTGCCACTAGTTTATTAATAGATATTGAAGTTCTGGAATACTTGCAGGCCTTGAGTCCATGCTAATAAATCCAAGATCTATAAGTGTGCTTTCGTTTAGTTTTAGCTGAACTATACTGGATAATATGAAGAAGATACCATATTTTGTTTTAGCTACCGTGCATATGATTAACTGTACTGTAGTGTTACTTCCCACCAGTCAAACATGTCTCCAACTTCAACTTGCCTTTTCATTATTTAAAGTGCTTAGAAGAAAGTAAATTATAATTACTATGAATGACTTGGAGTTAAATCAAAACTGATGTGATGATGGGAGTATCTTCTAAACCTAGAAGGGGAAAAAGAATGTAAAATTTGGGTTCCGCAGAAATGCTCGGTGCTTTACCATGCAAATTTTTGAATGTGAGAATGTACTCTCAAGTTTTCAGGTATTAGATAGACAAATCATTAGAAACTGAATACCACAGAATTTATCTGAAAACTTGATATAACTGAAATCAAGTTAATATTAAAAAGCCTAATATCACGATTTTAAAATCTTATATTTAAATCTGTCCTAAATACTGCTGTGTCTTCTTCTCAGCGAAGCTTTCACATCTAAGCAATGAACAGACTTTGGGTTTGAATTGTTTTGGCAACCTGCTCCCTGCCACTCTTTCCTGAAAATCCCACAGCCCTTCCTCCATCATGTAACTCGATAACAGTTCCATACATGACCAAAATGCAGACCTCTTCATCACATGATGAGCGTATGCCTTGGCTTGCACAGCCAAAAGATGCTTGTCTGGTCATGTATGCTGTGGCCCTGCCTCGTCACTCTCTGATGTAGCCAGGTTGAAAACCACTGCCATATTTGTGTATTTGGAAGTTACTTTTGAACAGTCAGAAAGCATGAAATATTTTGAAACTGTTGTTCAATGCTCTGCTGGTATACTGGTGTATAGACTGAAGTTTATTTTCAGCGGTCTGTTTGGGCAACAGTAGTAAATTTTAAGGGGATTTACGGTAATGTTTTCTTTAAGATGAACATGTAAGCTTTCCAAATATTTATTTTAGAAAACCTACTTAAGGTGCCAGCAACTAAGGAGCTGGAATTTATTGTATGTTCACCTAACTTAGGCATTTTTGAAACAGTTGCATGTTTTCGTTAACTGTCTGAGAAGTGTGCTGAGAACTGCATGTGTTCCTTGCAATTATAGACCAGAGCAGTTCAGAGGCAAGAGAATGGCAAATACAGGTGACAATAGGTTTTGGTCTCATTTGTAGCAGTTAACTTTTAAAAAGTTAATGTGATGCAGTGACCAATTGTGTAAGTTAACACTACAAGGTAGAGTGGGTTTATGTAAACTACTGCCAGACATGGAATTGTACTGTTCCCATTCATCGGTTTTATGTCCTGGGAGATTGTGTCCAGTCGTAGAATACCCATTCTAAAAATCTGCAAAATTGGAAGGGGTTTGGATGAGGACTTGAGATCTAAGGTATCTGATGTGAGTTTGAAAGGCTGAGTCTGAAGAGCTGGTAGTTAGGAATCCATTCAAGGTCAGTCGTCTCTGCAATTTCTCAGCTTGTTTCAGAAAGTGAGCCGTCAAGTGCAAATCCAGAACCAAAGGCAAAAAATTAGTACATGATGAAAACATAAGCCAGAATTTACTCTGAATATATTTTTGGTTGAATTCAAATCACTATTTGTTTAGTTATACTGTTGGAAGAGTCTCTTCATTCATCTGCATAAGAAATATAGATTAAGTGTCGGCTGGAGTGTGAATTTATGGTGGAAGTTGCATAACACCGATTTTATGTGGATAAAATTTACTGTGCAGTAAGCATTAGAAAATGGCTGATAAACTACATAAACTGTTAATGTAAGACTTTACACTTGTCTCTACACATGCAGATTTATTCAGTGAATCAATGTGCATCCTGTAAAATAAGCCTAACATTTTACTTGTAAAGAATGAGTGGGAAAGAAACATTATAGGCCCTTCTATTCCAGTAATGAAAGCAAGATGCGTATTTGATATAATAATAAAGTTCTATCACAGCAGCTAAGGTCACAACTGAGTGACAGCATAACTGCTATCAGAAATTGGAAGGGGCACTCCCTAGGCAAAAAACTAAAACAACAGAACAAGCTTCACGTGCCCCTTATTTATCCCACCCAGTGGATTCCAACAGTATTTTACTGACTGCAAAATGAGTATTTGGTTTTCAAAGACCAGTAATTTTAGACTGTACTAGCCCAGCAAGCCCAACTCATATTGGAGTCCTTTAACCCAAGTGCCTCATTACCCAGCATTTTGTGTCTCAAACTAGAATCTCCTGTTTGGGCTGCTGTAATAGAACAAATTTATTCATGCTAGAACATCAGGCAAGTGTTTTGTTAATGGTTTTAAATTAGTAGTAATTAAAACGAGTTCAGTTCTTCAGACAGATCTTTAACTGTCGGTATGTAAAAAGCTGGAATGAGAGTATAACCTAATAAACTCTTACCTTCGCTTGAGATGCATGTGTTTCTTAGAATGACTGGGCTGCAAAGGAAATGCAAAGAGGGTTGGTTGTGAGTTCAGAATGAAGGAAGAATTTCTGGAAACACATAATTTTAGGAATTTATATGATAGTACTTTGATTCTCCATTAGCATGTTCTAAAGAAGTTGAATGATTTCTTAAAACAGAATTAAATTCAGTCACTAAATAATAGCTGTACAATGTTGTGCAGCTCAGATGATGCTCTAAATATGGACCAACTGTATTAGTGTGTGGCAGTCTGAAATCGTGTATAATTTATTAAGAATACAAATTGATTTTTAATCATTTGGTTTCTTTCATTACAAAATCTTTTTTTCTTATAATGTTTGCATAACTTCAAAGTTGAAACTTGGAAAATAAATCTAAACTAAATTACTTAGTTTACCTAAAATTAGTGTGATTGCTTATGAGGTTTGTGAGGGCAGAAGAGGTTGAGGTTTGGGTTTTTCTTATCTCTGGTTTTCCCAGAAAGGGAAAGCAACATTTAGAATTAGATTGAACACTAATACTTAGCCAGTCAAAGAATCTAGCTGTAAGAATTGGCAGATCTGAACGCCTTCCTAAAAATGCTACCAGTGTTTTTGCAACAGTCATTTGTAGCATGGGACCGATTTGCTTCAACTTGCTTAATAAAGCGTAGCACACACAGAGGAACCAAAGCTGGAATTTGAGACTGGTTGAATGAATGGTAGAAAATGTAGGCATATATTTTTAGGGGTTGTAAACTGTTGTTCATTTGCTTCTTTTAGCACTTCAGTTTTTTAATCTGTGTCCTTTCCATGTGTTATATGGGCAGATGTATGAAAAACTGAAAATATTGGCATACTTTATTGGTACTGCTGGAACTCTGGTAGATAGAAAGAATAGAAACAATTAAATATAAAAATCTGTTTTTCCAAACCATTACAGAACACTTCCCCCCTCCTCCATCTGCATTGTGTCTGAAGTTTGAGAGAAATTCAAAAGTTCAATTTTAAGAAACCTTTAATTTGCAAATATACCAGAAACCAAAGGAACATAGATATGAAGGATAATTTAGAGACTGCTGTGTGTTTGGAAGCACAGGCTTTTTGGGGGTTTATGGGGTTTGGGGTTTTTTTTAGCTGCTTGTCTTGCTTCCCAAAATCATAAACAAACATGTCATGTAGATACTGCAAATTATGAAGACACTTTTCAAAAGAAGACTACATGTGCTAATCAGGGAGCTGTGCTGTCTATGTACCCAGCAAGGGATTTTAGAAAGAAAAGAACTAGGTAGCCAGCATGCAGAGCTAACTCATGGGGAAAATTCATGCATAGAAACGAAGACTTTGTATCTTTATATTTTTGAGTGAATAGAAAACAAATGCAAAGTTGAAATTAATTCTTCCAAAGTTTTGACATTTGGTTAGAGGAATAGAGTGCATCTAACTAAACAGATGCATTTTTCTTGCTTTACTTGGGGGAAGAAGGAGTAAATTGTTCATCACATTCCTTAGGACAAAATACATCATTGAGGGCTTAACATATCCACAATCTCAATTTCCTGCATGATTTCTAGTCTACATAGTTAGCAGTCGGTATAGTCTACATACTTACATGTCAGTATCATGTATCTTTGTTTATGTACAGCATTTGATACTATTTGTGCTCAGAGGCAGAGGTAATGTTTGTTACAAGGCTCTTGTATGGTTCATATTCTTTAAATAAGACTTAAATACATTATGTGGAAAACATGCAGATGGCACTGTCTTTTGCTATGTCACTTGGTCACACAGTAAAATGTAACTTTTTGCTGGTTTGAATTTTATAGTGAGAGGGATAAATTTGTGTATATTTTTAAAGCTCTTTAAGCAGTTCTGCCAGTTTGAAATATGTCTGTTTCATATACTAAATGAGTGATACTTGAGAAACTTAATTCTATTCGATGGAAAAGTAGAAACCGTGTTGTATAAGCCCTGGTGTTCTGTTTCTAAAGGTATTGTCTGCCCTGTATTTTCTTTTTTTTCTCCAAGAAGATATTTAGAGGGCTAAAATCTTTTACAAAAAGAATGTGTTTATTTTTAGATCATTTTCCAAACATACACAGTGCTACAGATCAACTGCTGTTTATTGATTTGTTGTGTCAATAATTCCATTAACTGTGCTTCAGATAATTCAGAATATGCACTACTGCCTAAACATATGGTGTGTCACCAACAGCAGGGGATAAGAAGGAATGAGTGTGAAGAAACTAAAGTTCAGGCAGCGCCTCCCTCCTGTGCTATTAAATTACTTGGTTCTAGCACACGGTGTTGAAGCAAACTACGTAGTGCTTAAATGGTTCTGACAAATTCTAAGACTTAATCCTCAAAGGATTTGTTCAGTGAAAACTTAAAGAAAGAAAATGATGTATAAGTGGAATCCACCACAAGCTCCATTCTGTTGATTATAAAGGATGTTTTTATGGTAAGATACTTTTTCCAGATTAAAGAGGAAAGTCGTACTGGGCTTTCACATACGATAGACTTCAAGTTTTTATCAGATCAGTCATTGCTTCTGACGGTTGCTCCTTTTGTATGCTGTCCAAGAGGCTGAGCTGCTCTAATGGAGGATCGGCTCTTCTCTGTTTTGCCTGTATCCTAGGTAAATATTCAGTGCATTTGTGTCCTCTTCTCAAGTTCAACCCTGTGCCTAAGCAGGCACCAAGGCACTGATAAATTGTTATGAAACCTTGACTGCACAGTCATTTATCAAACTCTTCTACAACCATAAAATTTATGTATCTGACAGTCTCTCACCACTTTCTGTTATGTAATTAAGATTTAGGCTGCCTGGTGAACTCTTCTGTTAGTGCCCGAGACTGGTTTCCCCATTCCCAGTCATCAACAGGGCTTCATAACGTGCATCTGATTTTTTTTAAATTATTCTACTTTTTAACTAGAGCCCAAGTATTGTGGCATTCATGGCACAAGGTAAAACATCACATTGGGCAGTATACGCATTTATCTTATTTTTTCATTGAATAGAAGTGTTATCTAAAAATATGGCAAAATTGAAAAAGAATGATTTCTCTAGTATGTGAACTGAAAATATGTATAACAATTCTGGGTATTAAACTTGCAAATAGTCATGAATTTATCCTCAGGGGAACGCTATGATTGTATTGTATTATGGGATAAATTTGGCCATGTGGAATCAAATGCAAGAGGTATGTGGGCCTTGGGGATTTTGTTATACATTTAATTTTTATACACATGTGAAAAATAATATATATAAAAATATATGTATATATTACATAGTCCTAGTATTAAAAGTAGATCAGTAATTCAGTAATACATAGACTTTATTTCTACATATGGACATATACAAGTCTTCTCGGCAAGGAAACATTACAAGCCAAAAAAACTAAGCCTGATCCATCACAGACTGTTGCAAGTCATTCAGGCTAAGTAAAAAGAAGACAAATTGCTTCATTAAATTTTATTGGCTGTGTCTCAGACCAATTTTTTAACTGACATATATGCACTGTTTTCCAATATCATTTTTTTTTTCCTTGTCATTGGGTTAAATGAGAATGATAGTCAAAAACCATGAAAGAGTGAGAGAAAAGGTACATTAGAGAAAGGAGCCTTCTAAAAGGAGTCTTACTCAACCTTGCACCACAAGGCCAGGTGTATCCAGCTAGAAGAAATAGTTGTATATGGGTAGAGTTCTTCCCAGTTACTTGATCAGTTTGGATTACTTTATATGGTAGGGAAGCAGCAGATCTGGAGCTGAATTACTGCTGCCAGTGCTCCATCCTGCAGGATTGGCTCTGTGGCACCCTTCTCTTCTTGACTATCTGTCCGTAGTACTTCCCGCTGTGAGCAGGCTGCTCTCTGAGTTACCTGTGCTTGCATAGCAGATGATTTCCGTGGGCTCAGTAGATCAGCACTTCTGTGAAGTGCAGAATTATGGTACACACATAGACTGAGATTTTTCTGAGACTGTAGGTCTCAACACGTACTCTGCAAGGTGAGTAGAAGGGTTGTAATGGTCAGCGCTCTTGTGCTGGTAGAAGAAGGTGGCAGGCCTGCCAACTCCAAGATACTGGGCAGTTTTATTCAAAACACAGTCTGAGAGAGACGAGGAAATACCAAGGGAAGCTATTTGGGACTTTTAAGTCTTCCAGTGACTCACTGTTTCCAGTTTCTTTATAGATACCATTTTTGTAGGCTGCTTGACTATAATTTATAAGGCTTGGTGTTTCCAGCCTAAGTTGTGGACTGTGAGAAAATAGTTGATGTGTGTTTATCAAGAGTCAAGGCCCTATACAGTAGCTGATGGGGGAGGTTATGATCAAAGGTTCCTTTTTACACAGGGCGGAATGGGGCATGTTCTATAGATATGCTGGGGATATGTTGTGGTAGACTCGGTCTGTGAGCTGCGTGAGAAGCTAAGAACTTTTGGAAGACTTAAGTCTGTGCTGTAATGTAAAAGAGAAAAAATACTGCTTTGTGTGTATTAAAGAAACCAGAAGAGAAAGATTTCATTGATCATCCTTCCTGGGCAGCTGTCTGTCATACCCTTCTATAGCCTTTCAAAAATACTGAGCAGTCTTCCCCTTTTCACATCTTTCTTAATGCAAAATCTTTTTTTTTTCTTTTTTTTACATTTACATTATCCCTCTTAAGATCGGACCCTTGATTGCAGACTTTCTCCATACTCAACATGAAAGTTTAGCAGGTCTTGAGCTATGCATCTGCAGCTTTTTTCACCCCATTCTCAAGGGAAATCAGCTCCACTATTTATTTATTAGGAAGGCATGTGGGGAGAACCTAACCCAAGCATGGTTTACATAAATTATAGTCAGTTTGCTTTAACATGGAGTCTTGACAAGTACAGTCTGGTGCTTGCACATTCCTGGCTACCAAATTGTCTTCTCTGAATCAGCATTCTTAATTTATGTTCTGGATTATTACTATATTGAGGAACATCTCAAAAAACAGGTAAAATTATTAAATGTGGTTTCCTCAAAGGAAACCATTCAGGCAGCAGACAGTTCACGTTGTTTCAGCATTGGGAGTGTGTGGTTATTCACTCATCTCCTGCAAATCACAATTTTCTTTCAAGAAACCATCCTGTTAAGGAGTAAATTCACTAGTGAACCTATCAGTGTGTTGTTTATAACGAGGATGCAATATTATGTTTAAACATTTTATGGGTCCTTTAATTACATTGCATCTCTATATTTAAATTCTGAATATTCCTTCCCATCCCCTCTCCCTCCCATGCAAGAATATTTTCGGGGGGGGGGGGGGGGGGGTTTTGGTTTGTTTTTTTTTTTTTAATTGGATAAAGTCATAAATAACTGACTTCCTAGTAAAGAGTTTTGTAGTTTGGCGAAATGTGTTTTTCCATCCAAAATAATGTATGCATTACCCGTTCAAGGAAGACAGTAAAATTGAACTCTGCCATAATAAACTGATATGATAATCACATTTAGAAATGCTTCCACTCCACCCTTTTCCTATTCCTCTTCTTTTCCCATTCCTCTTCTTTTCCCTTCTCATTCACCTCCCAACAAAGTGTTTATTGCATTAGAAGTGTCTGCTCAGGATACCTATGATATTACTTGAGATTAAAGACTAGGAAGATGAGAACATAATGCTGTTAAAAACAACAGTGAAGAAAGGCTGCTTAGGCCAAATACAGAATCTGAGATCAGCCCACCTAGCCATTTGTCCTTTTCTCCCTCCCCCATCCTTCTCATCTGCCCTGCCTTGCGTTTTTTTGAGTTGGAGGAGCTCCTATCCCTTAGCTGCTTCAGTGCTTTTTTTGTGCCTTCCATTTCCTCCTCTCTGCCTTTCTTTCAGGCATATGTGTAGCAACTTGCTTGTCTGTAATTTCTGTAGCAGCTAGAGCCTCTGTTTTGGTGACCCTCCAGTTTCAACTTCACGTTGTATATGCATGTTTTGTTACTGTTTCTGTTATGTTGCCATATTTCCCCTTGCAGAATGCAATTGAAAGAAGTGAAATTTGTCTATACCATAGTTTGTAACTCAGCAGTAACTGAAAGTGTCCTCATGGAAAGAAAGACACTTCTTCCTATTCTGCTTTGATTTTTGTGCTTGGTTTCAAAGAATTACTCCAAATAATAAAACTTTTTCACAGCAAATGTTAAAGGATTCTTGAATAATGCAGTATGCAGGAGCTGCTACTATTTCTTCTGTGAAGTTACAGTGAAGAGTTAGGACTCTTGTCTGGTTTTGTATATTTTTAGACAATGTTAATTCCAAATAAACTAGAAAGCAGACTGCAACAAAAATAGGGAAAGTATAGTTTGTACAGACACTGTGCTTATTTGGAGAAAGAATTTACTGTTCTCACACTTTAGTGGCATCTGTGAGAAAATGAAAGGATAACTTTGTGCACATTGAACACCTCATCCAGACTTCAGCATAGTACTGTGCAATTGTTTGCAGATGCATTTAAATTTCAGAAGTTTGAATTCCTATTACTAGCAAGCATAAATGGATATGGCAGAGAGATATATCATTACTGGTTAGATCTATAAAAATAAATTTGCCATCTTTCCTCTGATTTTCTTGTGAGCAAATTTTGTTTGAAATAATTAAGACCGTATTTTTCTGAAATGCTGTTACTGCATGTTAATGTTTTGTATGTGTGATTTCCAGATCTTCTGTATATTCTATATCTTCTGTATATATCTGTATCTTCTGTATATTATTATTCTTCTGTATATTATATTCTCTATATATTATCTTAGCTAAGCACTAGTTATACTTTTGAGGGCATAATATTACATTGCTTCTGCAAAACTCGTTTCTGTGTGTCTTCAGTTTCCTAAGGTAAATTTCTTTTCTGTTTCTGAAGTCCTGTGCAACAAATGAAACTATTTCAAGTTTTAACTTGGTTGTTTCATATTATCTTATTCTAGGTTGTTGGAAGAGGAGCCTTTGGTGTGGTCTGCAAGGCAAAATGGCGAGCTAAAGATGTAGCCATTAAACAGATAGAAAGTGAATCTGAAAGAAAAGCCTTCATTGTAGAGGTACAGTAATTTTGCTGGAAAACATGGGGTTTAGTAGAGCTTGTTTTCTTAAATTCATGGGTGCATTTAGTATACTAAAAGCTGTATTACGAGGTAAATGCAACTTGTGGTACCCAGTAGAGGCCTGGACTCCTTGTCATGCAGAACAGGACACCTGTCGGTGCACACTGCAGCTCCTTCAGTTCACTTCCCATAAAAACTGGAAGGCAAGGCAGGAGAGAGGAAGACACACAGGCTAGGGAAATACCAGTTCCTGGATTCTGTCCTGGTGTGGAGTCAGGGTGCAGCCGAAATACCACCAGAATCCCAGAGCTAACACTTCCAGGGGCTACGGCATAGGTTCTTCATACAATCTTGTTCATGCTTGAAAGTGTTTCGTAGGGGTTTTTTGTCAATAATAATTTTGTTAGGTTTTCCTTACATTTAAATTTATTTAAATAAAAGAAAAATTCCATGCAAAATAGGCTGATCATAAGTTAGCACAAGCAGCAGTAGGTTCTCTGAACTGTCACATTGATATTAAACTGGCCGGCTTACTATAGAGTTGTGGATGGGGTTTTATTGAGGGAGTGCAGTAATTCTCGATATTGTTATAAAGCTAATATGATTCTGATTATGTATTTAGACAATGGGGATTCCAAAATTGGAGGTTCCACAAAGAGAGTAAAACCTGTAGAGGTCATTGTTGCACCATGCTTATGACTTCAGTGATTTTACTATAACATGAAAAAAATACTTTCTTTAAATTTAATTTCTTTAAAATTTCTTTTAAATACAATTCTAGTTAGATACAAACCTACTTAAATAACAACATAAATTAAAATGCAAACAGGGACATCAGTCTTGTAATTCCTGAAATCACCATCTAGGATTATGCATACGTATAAAACTGTAATTGCTGTTGTGTTGTATGAATTATAATGTGAAAATAAAGAATTAGCCTTCTTTTCCCCATGGTTTGAAATAAAATCTGATTTGTTCTGCAGCTTCGACAACTGTCACGAGTAAACCATCCCAATATTGTCAAGTTATATGGAGCCTGTCTAAATCCAGTAAGTTATAGTTTTGTCAGAATGATAAAAGGTGATTAGCTTAACATATGCACAGAATGTTGAATATACAAAAACATCTATTTAATACATATTTTGTATATTTTGGCCAAAATAAGGAAATACACAGACATGTATATTGGTTGATAATTTCAGGGGTTGGTTTTCTTCTTTTCCCTGCTATTAGAAAAAAATTATTTCAAGAAAATCCCAAAGCTATTTCTAAACAACAGTTATACTTCAGTTTGTCAGAATGGCATCTGGTGTATTACATATGTAGTAGTGTCAGTCTTATCTGTAGTCCGATTACTTGCAAATCAGCAATATGAAAAGAAAACACATTAGCAACACATGATTCGTGGCTTGTAAATCAGTTCCTATTCTCATATGTGCAGTTTTCAGGATTTTCTTTCCTTCTGCCACAGCTGCCAACAGTCCTACCAATTCTCTAAGCAGAAAAGCGAGTACTGTGACAGGACAGATGCATCCTTAGCTCATTCTAATTGGTTAAAATAATGCTGCATCCCTTTCTTCTTAATACCAGTGAAATTCTTTGATATTTAAATTTTTTTGTAAGACATTGAGAAAAAGATATAGGGAAATTAATTGCAGTTTGAAGACAGCATTTGCTTTTCAGGTTTTGGGGGGGAGGGAAGTCATTCTCTTCTTACCTAACTTACAGTGGAAACTAAGTACAAAACTGATTTCTGTTTCTTGTTCTTAAATATGTACCATTCAAACTGACTCTTTACCTCATAGATAAATTTTCCATTAGCTTAGGTATGGAGACTTTGCAGTCCCTCTCAACTTTCCTTTCAGTTTACAAAAGCTGTTTTCCGCCCCTACATTTAAAACATCCCTATTTTTTGTCCCCTCCCCCCCCAAAGGTGTGTCTTGTTATGGAGTATGCTGAAGGAGGTTCTCTATACAATGGTGAGTATCATTTCAACATAGTGTCTTCCTGGAGCTGAAGTGCTAGTGCTAGGGAAAACATGATCTAAAATATAGAGTTGTTTTGTACATATGTCTCCATCCTTGGAGACACTCAGAAGCTACCTGGACACAGTCCTGGGCAACTGGCTCTAGGTGGCCTGCTTCACCCTGCTTGTTGGACCTCCAGAGGTCCCTTCTAACCCCAACCATTTTGCGCGTTTTTGAAATACTTAAAATAATTTTGAGGAGAAAGTAGTGCACTTTTAAAAACCACTTTTCAGTCCACTGATCTGTTTCTTGAGATCAGTTTGGTATATTTTATAGAAGTCATTTACAGTTTTCCAGTGGAAGATCTGAAAAGATTCTGTATTAAATTGCAAATCCCTGAGCATTTGTTTAACATAAACTTTACCAGGGATATCTGAGAACAAGCAACACTTTTCATATTGAGTTTTAACATCAAAAACTATGCAAAACAAATTAAAAATGGAAATCATTTTGACAATTCTATTATTGTAATAGTCTGTGGAAGGATATTTTCAGTTGCAGTGACGAGGCATTGATAATTACTTAGGTTCCGTAGAGCTTTCTGACTGGTATGTTGTTAACTCCATTGTATCTGTTGTAATATGCAATAAAGTTCTTTTTAGTTTGTGCCTTTGTTTTGCAGTGCTACATGGTGCTGAACCGCTGCCTCATTATACTGCTGCACATGCCATGAGTTGGTGTTTACAGTGTTCCCAAGGAGTGGCCTATCTCCACAGTATGAAACCTAAGGCTCTCATTCACAGAGACCTGAAACCACCAAAGTAAGTTTATGGTTCATATTTCACATTTGCTTATAATTGGAGTTAAAGATAATTTATTACAATTTCATTGTATTTGGAGGAAATACTTTTAATCAAAACTAACTTTAAGGGCTGTGCCACATTATAAATGAAAGCTGTGCATTTGAAACTTCAGTTACAGAATGATGGTGCGTGTTACAGGAAATGAACTGTACTCAGTCGGTTTCTGCTGAATTGGAAAAACCTACTCCTGCCCTTCATCATGGAAGAGGATTTTGATAGGGATAAGTCTTCTGATCAGAGACTTTTAAAATGCCCAAATTTTACAATGAATTGTGGTGTTCAATAAGAGAACATTAGATAAGGGATTGTTTGGTTGCTTGGTGGTAGCCTGCAGTTGTTACCAGGTAAAATTATAACATGAAGCCCAACTTTAAATCTTGAATTCTTTCTTGTATCCTTAGTTTTGATTGAGAGCATTGTTAACATGTAACTTCAAGTGCTTTCATTTAAATAAATAGCTACAATGACTGACATCATTAGAAGTCTTGATCATTCTTCTTTTGTTAAAATTATTACAGCACTTGTTTTTTCAGCCTCTGGCATCTGAAAGACTAGTTTTGACCATATATGCTTAGTAGTTTACTATGGCTAAAGATATTTATTTAAATTCTAGCATGTTTAAAGATTAATAAATTGCAGTATATATTTGATTATTTTAAAATATTTAATATGTCTAGATTAGGCACAAGTGATCTTACTTATTTTTCAAATCACAAAACTAAAGCATGGAGAAGCAAAGCTCTAGATATTAAACTATATTAAAATGACAGCTACTGGAATGAAAAAAATCAGTGGTTTATTATCAGACTGTTTCATTGTGTTCAATTTGGTCTGTTTTTTTTCTTTGACAGTTTGCTCTTGGTAGCTGGGGGGACAGTTCTAAAAATCTGCGATTTTGGTACAGCCTGTGATATTCAAACACACATGACCAACAATAAGGGAAGTGCTGCTTGGATGGCACCTGAAGTTTTTGAAGGTAACAATACTTTACAGTGACAATATTACGTGTTCTTTTTAGGGATGCAACTGCTAATGAATTTGTTGTAGGAAATAAAAGCATCATCTAATCTTACTTTATTTCAATCAATATACAGAAGTTCAAGGTAACAGCTGCAATACTTGGCAAAAGTCTAGCATTTGTTTAAAAATCTGTATGATGGTGTATATCACCAAATAATATTGCAGAACAGCAAATATTGCAAAGAACAGCACTGAATTGACTCTTATCATGTTAGTATTAGACAGTTAATTGCATGAAGATGTGGAGTCTTGGTTTGAGTCATTTACATTTAGATTTACGTTAGGAGTAGATTTAGACAGCTGCTGTATCTTATTTTATAAACAAATAAAACATAGGCAGAGGGCTATTGCCTGAGGATTGTGCTGTTTCCAAGATTTTTAAATAATTTCAAAGTCTTCTGACATTTGATTATACTGTCATTACTTTCACTCCCTATTTTGATCAGCTTTGATCTTTAGAATTTCACTGTGTTCTTAAGTTGAACATAACTGCCTTCTTTTTCAGTCCCCCACTTCCTTGTAACTTCATCTTTGTCTGCTTTTTGTGTAGTCTAGAGGTTTGATGAGCTTCCTCTTTCCTATACACTGAGGAACTTGTTATTAACAATTTAGTTGAGTAGGAAAACAAGCTATTTCTTGGAGTGTATCCAAGGAAGACTGATGATAATTAGATAGGTATAATTGCTGCATGATTGTCAGAGAAATAATCCAGTCAATATTAGATTGAAAATTAAACAACTTCTAGCCAGTCAGTACCTTAAATTATGATTGTGATTAGCAGAGATGTCTGGAGAAGCCGTCATCCTGCTGTAGGAAGCAGGTATCCGGGTTTTGAAATGTTTGGTAAGTACCTAAGTGCAGCAGTCGTTTCCCAGATTCTGGATCCAAGTGGCCTCTTTTCTTTTACTGTCCCTGTTACAGAAGGGAGCAGCAAATTATAGATGTCCATATAGATTTTTAGGAGGTGTTGCCCCCCTAACACCAGTTACAGAGCTTTTGTTTTGAAAGTACCTTTTTCTCCCACATGTTTATTAAATGACCCACCCAAGGGTGATCTGTTTCACTGTAGTGCCTAAAAATTTTCCATTGTGTCACTTCATATAGAAGCATCTATTCTATTTCTTTAACTCTAGCTAAGAGCTTCTTTTCTTAACATTTGTTTACTATTAAGTGAAATTTTATAAGAGGTTTTTTCTTTTAGAAATAATCAATTGCATAATCAGTGTTAAAGTTATTAATAGAGCTTTTTTAAGTGAAAAATCTTAGTCTAAAACAGATTTTAAAACTGTACCTTAGTAGGGATTTATACTACATATCCTAATTCTCTTGCGTATGAATTCAGCAAAGCTAAACAAAGAAATTTTGTATTGCAAATTTGTTGTTGGACAGCAGCCAAAGGCTTCAGTTTGCAGTTGGTTTTATGTACTTCTATCTGAAAGCATTTACAGATAATAACAGTAAATGACAGGCTAAAAGAGTTGGGGTTGTTCAGCCTGGAAAAGAGAATGCTCTGGGGAGACCTTATAGCAGCTTTCCAGTAACTGAAGGGGGCCTACCAGAACGCTGGGGAGGGACTTTTTGCAAGGGCTTGTAGTGATAGGGTGGGGGGAATGGCTTTAAATCATAAGGGGGAAGATTTAAATTAGACTTTAGGAAGAAATTCTTCACACTAGCACAGGCTGCGCAGGGAAGCTGTGGATGCCACCTCCCTAGAAGTATTCAAGGCCAGGCTGGATGGGGTCTTGAGCAGCCTGGTCTGGTGGGAGGTGTCCCTGCCCATGGCAAGAATGTTGGAGCTGGATGATCTTTAAGCTCACTTCCAGCCCAAAGCATTTTGTGATTCTATGATTTATACAAAAACAAGCATGAAGGAAAGAAAGGAATCTAATAGCTTCTGTGCTGCAGTACATCGAATTACTCTTATTAAACTACTAAAACTATGTTTTATGTCAAAGTTGTTAAAAATTTGTTGGCTTATGCTACTGCATCAGAATTGAACAGTGGAATAAATGCTAATTTTTTTTGGTACTAGTATAGTACTAATATTTTTAGATGAGAACAATAAAGGCACAAGAAGTATGTGGTTTAGATGGCAGAGTGCACATTGAAGTGATTTCCCTAATATTAAGATTTTCTCCCCATTTTAAACATTAGGGCACCTAAAGGCACCATCTAAATGAATATAATATCATTTAGAACAGGGTAAAGTGAAAGAGAGCAAGGGCTCTAATCTCAGAATTCCCTTTTGAAGAAACTATTTTGAAATTGCTTTGGGGTAATGGGATAAATCAAGGAATGATTGTGGCTGTGTTATTCCTACCTTGATCTGTTATATAATGAGACAATACAGAATACTCTCTCGCTTCTTTTGGACTCTAATTTTTCAGAATTAGACCAAGACTTCTCAGCCACAAAACAGAATTTCCTTGCTCAAACAGGAGTGTAACACTACTTCCCGGTCACAGGCTGTGGTTCACAGAAGTGCTGTGTCTGCATATATGACAGTTTTGCTTCCCTTAGCAATCTGCCATTGTTACAGATACTTTTTCCCAGCACCATTGAAAATAAGCTGACTGATAAACCTCGTTATTCTTCTTCAGGAACCTTTGAACTTCTTAGCCGCATTCAGCTGCTTTGGTACAGGTGTAAAGAGTTTTGGAGATCCCAAGTTCTTAAAGAACTCGGAGAAATCCAAATCAGTGTATTCACTTAGAGAGGACTTGTGGTTCATGCCATGGCCTGTCTCCTGTCTGCCTTGCAGAGTGGCTGGTCTCTAGGAACTGGCCTGAGAACATGCTGCTTTCCTTGCATACTTTGTCAGATGTATGGGGGCAGAGGAAGGATGGCTCATAGGTAGAGCAGAACCTATTGCAACTGGATGCTATATGATGAGTATCCACATGAAACTAGGCTTCCTTAACTCCGCTGTTTATGAAATGGTTTGTCTCAGTGATGCCTTCTGATTACATATTAACATTCAATGCCAATTTTGATCCTTGATTGAAGGCTGATGAGCAGATCTCTGTTGTTTATATTTGTGCATTTATTGTAACGTTATTAGCCATTCACATTTCTTTTTAACATTTGCATGAGTTACCATTACAGAGCATGGATTTTTTTTCTTTGCACTCTGAACACTTTTATTCATTATTATATAGCAACTGTGTGTCTTCTGCACCTTTAATGGAAGTCTTAGAAATAATGAACTTGGGGTCAAAGAACTTTAGGTAATGACATAACAAAAAGAATAGAAATAATATCCAGGGATGAAATAAGGTGGTGAGGAATTGAGGAATCTGCTGATTTGTTCATATGGTAACTTACTAGTTCTGCTAAAGAACTGAAATTAATAAAGAACAGTATATATGACAGGAATGTTATTGGATGACATATTGTGACTAACATGGAAGGAAGTGAGTTAGAGAAAATTTAGAGGAAGCAAGCATAGTCAGTTAAATTCTGAATGCAAGAGTCTTTGAAACTTAATAAATTACATTTTATATTACGTAAGAAAACTGATCTATTTTACCATTTCAGGGCGACTCCAAGTGAAAAGGATTGATTTCCAGAGAGAAGCATTCTTAACAATCCTACTGTCAAATGATCTCAGACTTAAATTAGCGTGAATCGGCCAGCTTTAGAGAACTGTTTTTTCTCAGCAAAACAAATGTGAAGTGAAAGGAAACACGTAGAGCTATTTATCAGGTCAAACTGTACTTCTTTTTAGTGTGTTACATAGAAAAGAGACAAATTATATTAATGGCTTTCTTCCAGGTAGCAATTACAGTGAAAAATGTGACGTTTTCAGTTGGGGAATTATTCTCTGGGAGGTAATCACCCGCAGGAAACCTTTTGATGAGATTGGTGGTCCTGCTTTCCGCATAATGTGGGCAGTTCACAATGGTGAGTTGAAAATACTTCATTGCATTTGAAGTTGTGTGTTTCACCTATAAATTTGCTAAACACTCATAAATGTGCTGCTTTAAATTACTAGTTGTTCTGTTTTATACTTCATTAAATAGCGTTTTTGTCATAAAGACTTAATAGGTGCTGCCACTTCTGTGTCAGTGTGGATTTTGTGTTATTTGGAAGCTACAGTGCTTGCGTTTCCTGCTATGTGTAACTAGCAGGTGACCAAACAAGGGAAAAGGCACTCCATTTTAAAAATGATCCTGCACTGTGAACCCACAACCTGTCTGTCGCATGAATTTATTTTTTTTTAGTTGGATTTCTACAGTAAATGTATGCGTTTTAAGTAACCTGACCTGTCTTTAGAAATGCTATAAACTGTCAAACTTCTGCAGGACTATTAGGCATTAAAAATGTTACTTTGTTTTTCATCTGTTGGAGGGGTTTTTTGTGTTCTGCTGTTGAGTTATTGTAGCTTTGCCTCTAGGTACCAGCAGTCATGGAGCAGGACTCTGCTGTATTAGATGCTATATAGAACAGATTCTCAAGAGCTTAGAATATGAACAGGAGACAGTGGCTGGATTCAAATGGAAAAAGAAAGCAGTGATACAACATTGGTCAGAGTAGAATCTTTGTGCTATTGGTGTAACTTTTAACTGTGTTTTAAGTACCATGGCAAAGCAGAGTTTTAAGAATAAAGTAATGATAGTGTAGTAGTTCAGTGAATATCTGCAAAGAGTTTCTGCCATTTCTGAAAGACCGCATCAAAAAAAGCACAAACTTGTTTGGAAGGTGTAATTGATAAACAAACAATGAAGGCCACTACTCTGCCTGAGTGTCATTGCTTCAGTACTAAGTGACAAGCTTAAGGTGAGCAAAGGCATCCTGCTCGATGAAGAGGAGAAAGGGGCAGACAGTGATAGGATGGGTGAGCATTGCAGTCATAATAATGCTCAAAGATAGATGTTCACAAGTGGCATTTTTGAATTACGGAAGAGATTCTCCATTTTGGTTTTTCAAGGACAGAAGTTGTTGAGATTGGGAATGATGAGTGCCTTGCATAAAAGCATTAACTGTAAAAGTAAGCATAAATGTAATAGTCATAAGTCAGAAATACTCCCACACCTTATTGAGGCCCCTTCAGGGGAAGACTTTTGCTTTAGAAATTCCCGTCTCATTTTTTACTTTTTCTCTTTTTTGTTTGCCCCCTCTTTTCTTTTCTTTCTTAGAAAGGAAGCGTTAGTGTGCTTCATCTCACTTAAAACCATTGTGGCACTCTTACTTCATGTATTAATTGTTATGGTTAATACATTTTTAAAGACTTGCTGGTTTTTATGCAAAATGTCATTACATTTCATGTATTAAACACAACTGGATGTCCATTAATTATACGTACCGTTGAAATAGTAAGAAAAGTAGAAACAACTGAATAGTTATAAAAGAGTTGAAGTAAATAATTAAAAATTCGTATAGGCCATGAAAAAGTCACCTGCAATTATACTTCCAGTACTTAATAATTTTTCAGGAAATTCTTAAGAGCAAAATTAGCCTTCATAAATACTTCATTCTTTTTTTTTTTCTCGTGAGTTTACAGCATTAAAAACCAAAAACTGATACTACTTGCTTCCTGGTTTAGTTTAGAGCTTTATTCTTCAGAAAATGATAACATATTCATTAGCCATTGTATTTGTATTTGTATTGTATTTTTATTTGTATTGTATTTGGTCAGACAGTGAATTTATTCAAACCACTGCTGAAGGAAAAGTATTTCTTGTTTGTATGTGATTATAACTTGTATGTAGTGCAAAGGAAACTTTTTTGTCAGTTTGTTGTTTGTAAGCGAGGAAATTAAGTACAGGATAGTTCTTTCAGACTACTATTAACTATATGTTTTCCTGTATTTATTTAGCAAAATTCTGGAAAGCAATCAGTTGCTGCAAGTCATCTTACAGTCTGTTTAACAAATATAGTTTTTTTTTAATATCAATTATAGGTACTCGACCACCACTGATCAAAAACTTACCTAAACCAATTGAGAGTTTAATGACCCGTTGTTGGTCCAAGGATCCCTCACAACGACCATCCATGGAGGAAATTGTTAAAATAATGACACATTTGATGCGGGTATATACATTTATTTTAGTATCTTAATCATTTTTTAACCTATTAAGTTGAGAAATTGAATTATAAAAGGCATGCCCTTTATCACATTCTAAAGGCAGGCTTGCATGTTTTCTCTCTCCTTTTCTTTTTGATAAAAATTATCAAATTCTTACAGTAGAGAAGGAAAATCATTCCTCTTCTTATGAGAGAGGTATACTAACTCTTAACAGATATAGGTAAACTATGAAAAATAGCCATATATGTACTTTAATGTATTACTAAAAATAATTGGGTTTTACTTCTCTAAATAAATTATTATAATTATTATGAATGCCATTTATATTTATAAACTATGTTTAAATAATTTTAAAGCTATCTTTAATTACTTTCTGTCAAATAATTTCTGTTTTTCACAGTACTTTCCAGGAGCTGATGAACCTCTGCAGTATCCTTGCCAGTATTCAGATGAAGGCCAAAGCAACTCTGCCACTAGTACAGGTACACTTATATAAATAAGCCAAAAGAACAGCAACATGAAATTATGCAGATGGATTATCAATCACATTATTATATTGATTTTGAACTCAAATCAGGAAAGATAACTTTTCCAAAATCTTAAGCATTGGCAGGAATCTTATTTTTTTTGTGAAGATCTTGTGCCACATCTTATTTAGTGTTCTCAGCCACATGATCTTGCTGAATTGTACCTTTAATGGAGGACAAGCATATAATAAGAGCTGTCTGAGTGTTCAGGTTTAAGGTCTCCTTTTTCCCCCCGAAGGTTGCTAGCAACTAACAGTATTAAGTGTTAAGTTTAGGAGATGGCATTTTTAAATTTTTTACTATTCTTGAAAGCTGCACCTGCTTTCAGGTATGGTATCTACAATTTAAACTTGTAACTTGTTTATCTTAAGATGCAGTAAATACAGTAATTTAAATGAAGTGTAAGGAAATTATCAGAAAGATAAACAGAACAAAATGTGGGCTTGGGTTTCGGGTAGTCTTGCTCTCAGAGAAATCCTTTTAATAGTAGAAAATAAAGATGATTCAGTTATATCATTTTTCAGAGTACAGCTTTCCTACTTCAGTTGTTTTTAATCTTAGGTGTCTTCACCTTCCGCTGCTTGGTTGTTTTGTTCTTTATCTCTAAACAAATTGCTGTTACTTTGCATGAAGTTTCCTTGTCTACTTTGCCATTTAGTGACCTGTATAGTACAAACATCTTTTCAGTTATTGGATTGCACTGACTTTACTAGCTGTTCTCTGCCCCTCAGTACATCATTTTGAGATATGATTTATCACTTTAAACTGTGAATATATAGTCTGTTATTTTTCAGGTAGTTGTGCTACTCTGTGGTTAATGATGGATTTGTCAGTAATTGTGAATGAGGTTGCTGGTTGTATAGTTAATGTAACATCTACTCCAGCAATCTCAGAGCTAAGATTGACTTCAAAATGTCATCATAGCACTTAGTCATGTATTCTGTCGTTTGCTTTTTACAGTACTGAATCTGTTGCAATCTTGCAGCTTGCTTTTCATTTAAAGTTTTCAAAATACTTGCTTTAAAGCAAGTTGGACTTCTGAGAATGCTCAAACGAAGAGATGCACTTCAGTATTTTGAATGGAAATTCTCAAATATTTTTCCTCATTATTGATTTCTAGGTTCATTCATGGACATCACTTCTACAAACACGAGTAACAAGAGTGATGCTAACATGGAACCAAGTGACTTCCAAGGAGCTTCTACCAATGACACTATTAAACGTTTAGAGTCAAAATTGGCACAGCAAATGAAAAATACAGCCAAGCAGCCGGTAAGCAAACACATGCAGTTTTCACCCATAATAACAAGATGGACAAAGATGGACAAAAGCATTAATGCTGCTATGATATGTCAGTGTCTTCTTTCAAAGACAGTACAAAGTTGGAGTCAGTTAGTTGTAGAAAAAGAGCGTAAAGGGGGATGGAAAAATATTGAGTGATTCCAAAAAGATAAACTGTGAGTCTCTAATATGAAGATCTTCAATTAAGTAAAAAAAATAGTTCATTTTTTTTAAAGGAATTCATTAGGTTAAAAAAATTGTATTTGAAAATCACTGCCTTAATTAGAACCAAAATATTGGGAAGACATGAAAGGATTAAACATTTATCTGAACTTTGTAAAGTAAGATGAAAAAATACAAAGATTCTCTTATGAGAGTATTGGCCTAATATTCTACTCATTTTTTACCTGTGTAAAGTGAGATTATTTTGAAATTTCACATATTTGGTACTTGTGTGTCAATAGTAGTAAAATTATCACCATTTTTTAATTATAAATTTTGAACATCATCACTTTTAAAATGTACATTATAGAAATAGATTTTAACCTACTTACAGTGCATATCATGGAAGGGCTTCTGCAGCATTTTTTTTCTAAAAATGTGACTGTTGAAACAGGGTGATCCTGGCCGTTTGAGTTTACCTCCATCTCGTGGGAGTAGTGTGGAGAGCCTGTCAGATGTTCGCGCACGACCGCAGTCAGCCCTTGTTTCAGGAGAAGCCAAAAGGATGAGTGCTGACATGTCTGAAATAGAAGCAAGAATAGCTTCCATCACAGGTAAAACTAAAGGATGTGTGGGAAATGGACTAAGGAATTTGAAGAAAAGAAAGGAGGAAGGAAGATGTAAAACTTGCATAGTCTTACAGAAGTTTAATACCATTAACTGTATGAAAATACTTCAACTTTTCATGCAATCTTTATTGTCCTTTATTAATTGTGGGAGAGAATGGCTTCATTCCTGGTTACACACTCAACAAGGTTGAGTATTTTAATTGGGTACTTTTAAGGTGGCGGAAGGAAAGAGTTAGACACTCACCTTTTTTAAAAATCATTGAGACTTTCATATATCAGTCCTATTCCAAATGCACAACTTCTTCTTTGCATCTGAAATAATGTTATTTCATCTCTGCTAGCATAATATTTTCAAAATATTATAGGAATAACTGTGAAGAAAATGTTATTTGAGAAATAAAGAAGTGGATATAAAGTTCAGCATGTTCCCACTAAAATGGCACAGATTTCAGAAAGAGAAAGAGTTACATTTTATTTGTTAGATTGAAATTAACAAAGCATTGGTATATTTCGTTTAAAAAAAAAAAAGCTATGGATGATTTGCCATGTTTGCTTCAGGTAGCTCAAAACCGTTCTGTCTAAACACTGCATCTGAGTGAACTGGAATTTATGTCTTAAGTATAAATACGTAATTCTATGGTGAAAGCAATCTTTATTCATCTCAGAAGAGTGAATTAATAAAAATGTGTATACTTAGCAAACACTTTCTTGTTTCTTTTCTTCATCAAAGGTATTGTTTGTATGTTTCCTATGTGAAACTTCTTTGTTATGGTATATAACCACAGATTTTAAATAATCAGACAATAACTTCGGGTAGTCCAGGGTTGTTGTTCGGATTGGTAGAAAAATACTAGAAGTTTAGGGTAGTTGAATAGTTGTAATTAATAAGGAAATATGCATCATATTCTGGCTTTCTTGTGTACTGTGACTTTCATTTTTGTTCTTCATCGTATTATGATTACTCCAGGATCTTGTTTTACTAAATATTGAAGTTACTCATGAAATAATATTTATCTTGCCCTAAACACTTTTTACTTTTATGTTCTTATTTTAAAGCCTCATTCCAAGATTTGTCTTTCGTATTGTCAGTCTTTGATTGGATGGTTGTGTAGCACATCTCACCTGAATATCTCTAAAGGTTTCCTAACACAGAAGGCAGCTGTGTACTTACTGATAATAACATGCTGGGTTTATATTAAAATATGTCAAGACTTGTCACTTTGACTTTAGAGTATCAGTGACCAGTGTAAGTTTTTGGCATTAGTGGAGATAACCTGGCCCTCTTTTGTGTGAGTTTTTAAGTTTCCGAATTTGTCTTCCTTCAGTATATTACTCCAAATAGTAGTTATTATTTCAGAATGTTCTAAGATTTTTGTTGCTGTGACTGTAGGGTTTCTTTTTTTTGAAACAAAGGTGTATGTTGAACATACTATTTATTTCTTCTAAGAAATCACTTCAGGCAGTAGTGAACTACTAGAAATGAGGTCAAACCCATCTGACTGTAACTCTTTTTGTGAAAGAGAGCTGAAAGAGCACTGTATTGGTTTTGCTTTGTTTTTTAGTCTTGTTAACTGTGTGGCAGAAATAAGATGCTGTAAACCTGGAAAAGATTTTGTGTCTGGGTGAGAATTGGGCTGTTGTTAAGATTAAATCGGGTCAAGAATTATTTAATCTTGTTCCATCTATTGGTAGATTAAGTGTAAGGGTAAATCACACAGTGCACTTCACCATTACTTAAGTTTATTGAGTTTTGCTGCTTGTGAGATGTAGTCAGTCTTTTCGCTAAATGGGAGCTATTCATCTTCAAGTACACAAGTAGTAAAATAAAAATATTTTAAAGGTAGGATTAGGTTTTATTCAAAAGCATATAGTGTTTCTTGAACATCATTCAAAAAGTGAAAAACTTGGTAATAATACCCAGTTTGCAAAACAAAAAATCTTCACAAATAGGACAAAAGAATGGAAGGCAGGAACGATTGTTGAATATAATAAGAGTAAGCATTTTTTTCAGAGAGAGATGAAATTTCCTTTAAAAGGAGGTGATTTAAAGAAACAGAAGTACTTAACTATTAATCTTGTTTATAAAATAGTTTGTACACAACACTAAAAAAAGTGTTTTATAAGTTCAGGCAATCAAGAATTTATTCTGAATATACAGGTGATCTGAAATAATTTAATTTGTTTTCTATTTGGATACTTACATTTGGGGTTTCCCTTCCTTGTTGCCATGCTGCTTCCTGTGTTTGACTTTTGTGTTGCTAACAATAACTAATTACATGGTGTTGTAATGACAGCTAGTTCTGCATTTTTTGCTTTTTAACAGTTGCTTTAATATGTGTAAGCATGAGTGGAAGGCAATGCAGTTTATTCTGCATGACACGTTTTTGCATGATCTATAGTTTAACCAAGTCTATGAAAAATGCAGTATTAGGAATTTAATAATTTTGCTATTGCCATTTTAGTGTTTTGCATGTGTATTGTATATGTGTATTTTTTCAGCCTATTCCAAGCCTAAACGAGGCCATCGTAAAACTGCTTCATTTGGCAACATTCTGGATGTCCCTGAGATCATCATACCAGGTATCGCAGACCAGGTGAACGGGTCAATTGGTTAAGATGCCGGAATAATGATCAGACTGCTAAAATACTTCTTGCTCCAGTTGCCCTAGGACAGAAACAGAAATTATCACAATAAGTCTTTCATAATGTCTCTGTAAAGAAGAGCATGATATTTTAGTACAAACTTTTATCAGTGAAGAATTTGATCTTCTAGTTCAAATTTATTGATAAAAGACTCTTCCCTTTATGCTCTTGATGTTAAGAGTCTTCTTAGAGCAAAACCATATATGCAGTCTTGCATTACAATACCTCATTTGGTGAAAATGGACTTGAGTTGAAAAACTCCTGTCTAGTCAATTATGTTGCCTTGATCTTTGGTTTTGAGGACCCATTTGTAATCTAATTCACAGAATCATGGAATCACTAGGTTGGAAGAGACCTCTAAGATCACTGAGTCCAACCGTGCCTGTCTCCCCACTAAACCATGTCCCTAAGAAACTCATCCACCTGTTTTTTAAACACCTCCAGGGATGGTGACTCCACCACCTCCCTGGGCAGCTGTTCCAATCCCTGACCACCCTTTCAGTGAAGAAATACTTCCTAACATCTAGTCTAAACCTCCCCTGATGCAACTTGAGGCCATTTCCTCTTGTCCTATCGCTTGTCACTTGTGAGAAGAGACCAGCACCCACCCCGTCACAACATCCTTTCAGGCAATTGTAGACAGTGATGAGGTCTCCTCTCAGCCTCCTCTTCTCCAAACTAAACAACCCCAGTTCCCTCAGCTGCTCCAGCAGCTCGATGTCCTTTTTGTAGGGAGGGGCCCAAAACTGAACACAGCACTCGAGGTGTGGCCTTACCAGTGCCGAGTCCAGGGGCACAATCACCTCCCTGTTCCTGCTGGCCACGCTGTTTTCTGATACAGGCCAAGATGCCATCAGCCCTCTTGGCCACCTGGGCACACTGCTGGCTCATGTTCATCTGGCCGTCAACCAACACCCGCAGGTCCTTCTCCGCCAGGCAGCTCTCCAGCCACTCCTCCCCAAGCCTGTAACACTGCATGGGGTTGTTGTGACCCAAATTGAGGGTCTAATTAAATACCAGTAGGACAGAAGACTTCAATACATTACCTACAGAACTTCAAATCCTTGTGATAGTTAATCTTAACACTTAATCTATGTAATTCTTATATTTCACTTTACTTCTGTAGAGCTAAAATGTGTCTGCATTAGTGCATGAGTTATTTCTCTTGTGTTTAAGTCAATGCAAACTAAAATTATTGGGAGAGGCTTCTGACAGGAAGAAAATCAGTATAATCATGCACCATAGCTGGTAATTTCAATTGGAACTTTAATGAGATAATTCTCATCTGTCCCAAGTCTATATTTAGTTAGCAGCTTATCATTTTCCTTTCCCATTCCTTTTTTTGTAGTGAAAGTGGATTTTTCTGTTTTCAAGTTGAATGCAAACAATAATTCTGTACAAAAGTTTCTTCCAAATAACTTTAAATAAAGTTTACATATAAAAATAAATAATGTCAAAAAGTAGATTGCAAAGAACAGTAGCACTACCCATGAAAAGAAAACCCATTCGGCATTGAGGCTAACAAATAGTCAAGAAAGTTTTCTAGTGTAGCTTTCCACAGTAATTTTCAGACTGTCCTGCTATGACATAAGTGAAATCATGAGAGAGCAAGGAAGGAGAAAATGATCTGTCAAGTTTTGCAGTGTCAACAGGTGATGAGAGCCTGGAGAATAAGCTCTAGAAGCTGAGTGCTTCTTGTCTGTGCATAGTGACTGGATATGCAACACCACTAAGGCTTCCAAGAAATGGTGAAACTTTTAGAAATCTAAATCAGTACAAAGTCAGTGAAATAAAATGTCACATGCTTTTCCCAGAATATATTGTACTAGTCTATGGGATTTACTTATTCAGGCAAGGAAGTCAATTAAATATTCTTCACCTGAACTATTATAACTGGACTTTACAGGATGGGAATTCCAAGTTGAATTTGCAATAGGTGCAAGAGAAATAGCAACCTGTAGAAATGAAAGAAGACACAGGATCGGAGCAGGCATATTAATTAATTTTCTCAAAATATTCTCTTAAGGTATTCAAATCTTAAATAAGCGATAACAAAATTCACTGTTAATGCTTTATGAGATGTGACTATTTATAAAGAGGAAAATTAGAGTATCACATAGGGTGTATTTTTTTTGCGATATGGGGAAAAAACAGAGTAAAAATCAGGATTATGCACTGTAGGTCATACACTAGTAACAATTTCTTTTAATAAGGTGACCTCAAAGGACTGTATCAGATGCATTGAGAACGATCTCAGGTACTATAAGCCACTCATGTAATGCACTTGTGAAATACTGTATGTAATCTTAAGGTTCATTTCTAAGAAAGATAAGGAAGTACTAACGCTGTTTTAAGGGCACTTGCTGAGGTTTAATCAGGAATTCAACATATAAAAGAAACATACGTGGGCTCTGAAGTTATAGCAAGAAGAGCTATAAGGACAATATGGAGAGTATAAAGAAGAATCTGCAAGCATGACATTTTTTATCCAACAAAATGAAACCTAAGAAATGGGTAATTATTTTCTATAGATGAATCTGCAGCTAAAGACTAGGAAGAGAGAACTACTTAAGCTAAAAGACTGTACTGCCACTACAGATAATTGGTTTAGATGATCTGCAATATAAGCCTGGCTTCTATATTAAAAGTCTTCTCGTCAGAACAGTTTTCCTGTAAGATTCCCAAAGCCTGAAAAAGAAATTAAATCATTATGTGACAGAGATGTAATTATCTGCCCAGTAAACTAATTATGTTTATCTGTATACTCAAAGCGGTTATTCAAAGGCTCTCTTATTCTTTTAAAGACAATATAGCGCGGCCTATTTTTCACCTCTTTCCTTTCCTGCTCTCTCAGTACAAGGTTTTCAGTCCTGTTCTCTTAACGTGCTTTTTTGCCCTTCTAGTTATAATTCCAAGACTTGTAAACTGGCACCTTTGTCTCAATCCCACCCTGTTACATTCTTTAGTATTTCTGCCACATACCCAGCTCCTCTGAACTTCCCTGGGGACGTCTGTCGGTGGGGTGAGCAGCCCATCTCTGTCCTTGGGGCAGTACAAGTGCTGACCCACTCTGCTGCTCGAAGTTCTGCTGAGCACATGGTAAAGCAGCTGCTTCCCGAAGAGGGAAGGCACCGAGCAGGCATGTTACCATGAGTCAGCTGCTTTGGGCAGGGCTATTTTCGAAGTATTAGTACTGCATCTGCTATCATTTGGCTTTTTCGTAATGTGTTGCTTCAGCTGCTTTTCAGCCATGAACTGATTATGCTACATGCTAATACAAATTTTTGTCAGTTGAAAGTAAAATGTTGGCAGAAGTGGAAGTTTTTAAATATATTTGTTCTTCTTTCTAAATAAATTTAAATAAGGATGAATAGAACTTCCTTTAAGATGCTGGTTTTTGTTACTAGCTTACAAAATTTAGAAACTGGAAGAGGGATCAACGAATTCCTTTTTTGGTGTAACAACTTGACAAATGAGTTTTCAGTGGACAAGTGAAGTGTCAATACTTTTTTTTCTCAATTGATAGTGTATAAAATATATAGTATAGATAGTAAGTACCAACATCTTATTTTAATACAATTTTAATATATGAAAAGATCCCAGCAAGTACAAGAAAGCTTAAGTAGCTATGTGTTTAAAGAAACAAAGAACCATATAAGTACAGTTAGTAATATGATCAAGAAAAATAATGAGAACACCTTTTCAAAACAAGCCAGTCAAGCAGCATCCAACAAATATACCTTCAAGTAGAGCCTTTTCTTCACTGGCAGTGTTAGACATCTCCCCCATTTAAAATGCGTGCATTTGGCTTTGTAATTTTGTTATCTGGATCTGCCGCAGCATTAAGATTTTTATAGAATTGACACTGCATAAATGATTTCTGAGGATAGACACATTTTGTTGAGCATCTTTAGAAAGTGGATAGGAATTATAGATGCTTAAGGTCTGTAACTTTCCCATCTACTTTTAAAACCAATATAAGACAGAAATCCCACCCCTGTCTCCCCGGATCACTTCATTCTTCTGGAATTCAGATCAATGTTTTACCTACTTTTAGCACTGTTACTTCAACTGATCATCCACCACTGTGAGGGAGGTTTGGCTCTTGTGGGTCAGTAAGGAATAGAGTACTGTGCACAAGTAGGAAAGTGTGAAAGAAGACACAATTATTTGCTGAAGTGCAGGGAGAAGAGTTCATAGCTGGTCTGAATATTTGCAGGAGGGTGATCAAAAGCCTTGATAAATTATAGAATTTGTTTTTGCTGGAGTGTATGGGGCAGCACACAATGCAAGTTTCCTGTGCATTTTGAATTAAATTTTAGAAATTAAACAGCAGTATGTGAAATAGGGTTTTTGAGGCCAGAAAGTATTTTTGTGATGTTTGATTTTTATCTTAAAGTTCTTTAAACCACCAAAATACTGACATAGTGCACTATGCTACAGTATGTTAACTTCTGTATATTTACAAATCTCTGAGTTTTTCTAATGAGAAAAAATTAGTTTTAAATGAACTTAAAAGTAAGAACAAGATAAAAATTGTAAGAGGAGAGCATGGAGAAGTAGCAGTAATCATTCCAAATAAAGTTTGTATATGATATATTTTTATTGAAATTTGTCTTGAATCTGGAGCAATAAGTATTTGTTGATTTGTAGTCTATTTCTGCTTTGTCTAAGCTATTTGCCAGATGTCTGCAGTAGTTATACTAATTAAAATGGCATTGCCTAGTAGAGCTTGCTCTTCCCTCATGCTACTAACTTGAAGATACTTCATTTAAAGGTGTTCATTTATTACAACACAGTAGTTTTGGCCCCCTTTTCTCCCCACCAATGCATTTTCTTTCCTTCCTTGCACCCCACCCTGATTATTTTAATGTTTTGGCAGCCATGTTCTAGTATTTCAGCAACACATGTGCTGGGTTCTTTAAATTCACAAATGTTGCTAATATGAAATGAGAATTTCAGATATTTTTTGCAAGCCTATTTCAGCTGAGCTAATTTTAGAACAGTGTTGTTGAATGAAACGTGCACATAATTTTGTATCTGTTGTGGGTGGATCACCCATATCTTGAATATTAATGTGAGCTGTGGTAGCAAGATGAAGTATCCACAGTAGCAAATTCTATTAACTGTATAATCATGTTTTAAAATGATTAGGTAGTGAAAAAGTTCACTGCAAATGAAAAAGTTCAGAAATTCTGACGTGTATTTCTCATTCACGTGATCTCTAATATTGAAGTGTTAACCATAACATAGCCATTGTTGCTTAGGTAAGTATATAATTTCCCTCAATTCCAGAAGCTAAAGATCAAGACCACAGAAAAGGTGCGACTCAGATTATGTGTAGTCAGAGAAAAGAATATATTTCTGTTCTAGAATACTTCTTGATTTTCTTATAAGTTTGTTTCTTACAGTATTTTCTATTAATTTTAGGCTACAAAAGGTCAAGAAAATTGGTAAAGTGACACTGAGAATTTCATATTGCTGTTTTGTGGTGATATGTTCCTACATGTAGTAGTACCTCTATTTAAACATTTAAAGTATGATACCATTTAATGTATTGATTAATATGAAATAGTCTTACTTTTTTATAGTGACTGTTGCAAATCAAATCACCTGCCAAGATAGGCTGTGGAGTCATGGAAGTGATGCTGAAAAAGAAATGTCTAAAAGGTTAAAAATGTGATGCCTGTTACTGGGCTTGGAGTGAGCTGGGTTGGCTGTCACGTTCAGGGTCGCTGGGCAGGGGCTGCCACGGCTGCAGGACATGTTTCAGATGCTCCCCTCTAGTAGAAAAGTTACGTAATGCAGAGCTAAGAGCAAGTATTTTGAGCATTGTCAGCTGTTACTCGGGACGTTTTGGTGTTTCCTTTTGGACAGCTGACCAGCTCTCAAGAGACAATATAAACAATCACCGTAATAAAAATCAAAGTAGCCAGGGAGATTCTGTTGCATAATTTCCTTTTATTTTTAAGGAGTCTGTTTCCTGGAAATGCCTTTGATTGCATGTCAGTGTTAAAATTTAAACTGTTTTATGTAGCTGTCACTAGTGGATAATTGCTAACAGGTGGAAGGAGAAGAGGAAAAGATTACAGCATTGTGCTCAGTAGGTTGATGGTGAGATGCGATTTAGCTGAACAGTCCCCTTTTCACACTTCTCAGAGCATGAGAGTAGACCATGGTTTCATTCATCTGCAGGAGACAAAGACCAGAAGGAAGTGCTTTTGCTGCTTAGTTTTTGTGAGGGGAGCAGCAAGCGGGCAGAAGTCCTTACTGTGTTCCTTGAGCACGCCAAAGAGGAACAGGTTAAAGCTGGCAGCCTGTTATCTTTGCAGTCTGGCTTTTAGAAATCCCCATAACGTAACGCACTTGAAATAGATGTCGTCACTAGCTCCTGCCCCAAGTACTAAGCCTGACCAAATACATGTGACAGATGATGGTGGAGTGCAGCAGCTATTCATGTGGTAGGAGTGGTTATTGTATTAGAGTATACTTTTTGTTGACAGACCAGCATGTTTTGAGTTAAAATTCTGCAGCTGTCTCTCTCTCCCTCTCTCACTTCTCTCTGTGGATTTGTACAAATTCCAAGCTCCTCTGCAAGAGTCGCACCCTTCTTATTTTGTTCTGAATAGATTTCACTGGTTTGTTTTTGTTGGGTTTTTTTTCCCAGCAGGAAACGGACAGCAGAGGCGCAGATCCATTCAAGATCTTAGTGTTGCTGGAACAGAGTCCAATCAGGTAACATCTTTCTCATCAATTCTTTATCTTTCACTAAAGTCAACACTGAATCTGTGCAGGGGAACTGGTCTATAACTCTTCTTTGATGATTTTGTAGAAATTATATATTGCATTTAAATGAGATTCCATAAGGGTAATTATGGATAAACTGTAGATGTGTTTTCTGTATAGCTCATGCAGCATTTATAATTTTTATGTACACATAGTTTTTGTGTCCCACTTAATTTGGCTGAGGGGAGATGTTATGCAGGAAAGCCTTTTCACCTCTCTAAATTTTGAAAACAATTTTAAGTACTACTTATGATTGTCTGAAGCAGTTATATGTACTAAACTCACTTTTTACATAAAAATAAAAAGCATGTGAATCAGTATTATAAATTATTTATTATTAGTCTTTGGACCCTCAGTAATAACTTACAGTAGTACCTCAATTTCTTGTGAAAGTTTTACAGGATAGTGCTGTCACAAAATTTTGGGTTTTAAAACAAAAGACTGTCTCAATAACATATCTTATAATAACAAAGCTTCTTATCTGGTATCGTAAGTGCCATGGTAACAGACACAGTGGTGTGCTACATAAAACTGAAATTAAACTAAGAACAAATTAAACGAGTAAAGTACAGTTAGTGCTCGGTTCAGATGTGTTTATTTTATGTTCTGAATTGCTTGATTGTCTGTTTCAGTAGTTCCCAAGGGCTATTTGGTCGTTAATGTGAACTGACAATTTTGGAATCATTATTATTGTTTGGGTGTGGGAAACTGGAGCCTAGCATATTCATCAGGTTAATCAGGTTTCCATATTAAACAACCTACTGCAATAATCTAAAATAGGTGGTACTTTTGAGGGTGTGTAGTTATCAGGGAGATCAACGTTTGATCCTTCTTTAATTCCACGGAGCATGATAGCCACAGAAACTTCATCAATCCCCTATTAGTTGAATGTACTATGTACATCTACCAAGTAATAACAAGTACATCTTAAATACATTTTCATCTTCAGAGAAGTCAGGTTTGTTAGAAAGAAATTAATCTGAAAAATTAAGAAATAGATTAGCTTGTTCAGTTAATTATAGAACTAAAATTACATAACACTTGGGGAAAACAAATTAAATGACACTACATCAGTTGCACTGATTGATGTATAAATATATTAAATTATAGTTTTTTAATTGTTTCATTGTTTTCATTCTAATGAATGAATATTTAAAAATACAGAATTTCAGGATTTACTTCATACCTTAATAAGTATTATAATAATCTTTCTTTGAAAGCTCTTCTGCTGCTTGTATGGATATTCTAGCTAAATTGTCTTTGTGACCAGGAGGATACAGAAAATTTTTTGTTTACCTCATCAATTTCTGATGAGGGGCTATAGAAATACCAGAATCATGGTTTACTTGTGCACATATTGGAAATACAAGTGGAAGAATTGCAATTATCTGCTTCTCTTTTGCACTTTCTGGAAAAATTATGATAAAAAATGGAAAATTTTGTACTGTCCGCATAAATGAATATAATGTATTTTCATCCCCTTTTTTGGTGTGAGAAGAGATAGAAAAGTCTGCTGAAACTAATGCTAACTTTTGACATACATATGTTTGTATACTTTAAAAAAAAATAGAAAACAATGAAGAAAGCAAGCACAATGTAATTATGACAAAAGACTTAAGACTACTCGCTATCAGTTTCTGTAGCTCTTGACCTCACTGCCTTGAATTTTTATTAAAAATCTTAAACTTCTATCTATATAAACAATCTGCTAGCCAAAGGAGAAAAACATCTGTGACTACGATAGTTCTGGTCAGTTTATCGTGTCTCCCCATAAGCATCATGCCATATTTAGGGTTATCCTTTCTAATGCGAAAATCCCCTTTCCCCTCCCTTCATTGCAGACATCCTTCTTCTTCGCATTCCATTCTCCTTTACACCCACCCTGCAGTGCAGCCTTCTTCACTGAGCTGCCATGGCACTGTGTGTCTCTGCACCCAGCCCTTGTAAGCTCCTATCCTACTCAAAAAATCAAAAGATTGCCACCATGCCACTTTTCTTTCTTTTTCTTTTTTTTTTATTAACTGTTTGACTGATACACTAAAGTTGATCAGAAATCCTTTCATTAAACATGATTTTCCTGAAAATTGCCACTGTGTCAGTAGAGAAGGATTCTGTTGTAACTTTTTTTTAAATTGGGAAGGTTTTTCCAATTCAGGATGGATTTTTTGTTATGGTGGAGGAAAACACTGGAGTAATAAATATACCAGAGTTTGGGATACTTCCCTGAAAGGTTAGACCAAGACTCTTGTCTCCTTGCTTAACTGCCTGTCTGTTTAAATCTGACCTTCTTGTATGTTTTATGATTACCTGTGTATTTTATTTCTGTGTCCCGTTAGAAAAAATTTTTCTGTTTTATATGGCTAATACTATTTTTATGTTACTGAGACGCTTAAAGCATTTTGCAGCATTGCTCTTACTGATGTTATCAGCAGCAGACAGTAATAACGCTTTGCAGATGATTTTATCACTCAACTGACATTTTTACATTAACAGTTGAGACAAAAAAATATGCTAAGCCAAAGGTTTTCCATCATTGGACTAGCTGTTGGAGTGATCCAGTGTTGAGAAATTGTGTTTAAATCTGATCTTTTTTCATAGATTTCTCTAGTGCTTGGTGACTTTAGACTGGACATTACTCCAAGTGACATAACCAGCACTGATGCAGCCCTCTCTGTACAGTCAAATGCTACATTTCCGTTTGTCTCCATACATATACTATGATGCTCTACTCATTTTTCCACGTAATTTTTTTTTGTACTGAATTGTTTCTTCTGCCTTCCCATTTCCCTCTACAAGCATTTTAAAACATTGTGTTGTGCTATCTGCCCAGCACTACTGCTCTTGCCTAAACACCTTTGCAGCACAGGAGTTGTGCAGATTCTGAACTGCAGCCACAAAAACCTTCGAGAGCTTCTAGGAACACATTGAACCTGCTTTTTACACTGGATAGAGTCACAGAATTTGGTATTTTATACAGATACTGAGAGACATATTTGGCATAATCACTCGAGAACTGCAGATTGTGATCAGGTGCCTAGTAAAGTACCTATGTCCTTGCATGTGTATATTTTATTGGATTGGTTGTTTTGCTACATCATCCTCCACAATGCTATTGTAATATCAAAACTACCTCTTTTAATCCCCCCCCTTTTTTTTTGGCTGGACCTTCATAACTCTTACAGTTTACTTTGAAGTGGAAAAAAACTAACAATGTATTAAACAAAACTGTACTGGGTCGAACAATTGAGAAGCAAGGTCAGAATGTAGATGCTCGCATGCATGCAAGCCAAGTGTGATAATTTTGGGGAATCTGATATTATACAGATGAATCATTTTGTCCATGAGATTGTGAAATTGGTCACAGATACACTTCTTTTTTTGTCTCCCCTTACACAGTAAAATTAAATCCACAGATAAGGAGATGAGGAGGCAGGACTAGTAATTGATTTCTTTAGTTTGATTGTCCATTTAATTTAAACTTGAGTGGGAGGTTATTCCTCTGAGTGTGTCAGTCTGTCAAAGGCTGCAAGTCTTTGAGAAATGGAGGCTAAGAAGCTAACAGTGCTGTGTGAGTTCGGCCACCTGGCAAAGATGATTTGAGAGTAACCTGATAGCAAGTCTGTCGAGTGTACGGAGATACCTGGAGAGAACAAGAATGAAAGAATGTCTGTCAAACTGTAGCAGAAACTAATTGCTAAAGAACAGGCATTGTAAGAGGGACTGGTGTCCAGGAGGCCTAAAGCGTCTCACTCAACACATGCTCAAATACTGTAATCTAACAGATGTTCAGTTTGGGGAACTTGGAGTTTGCAGTGCTTTTTAGATGGGCTTCAGATATGAATCCTTCGTAGAAGCATAAGGTTGGAAGAGACCTCCAAGATCAAGTCCAACCGTACCTATCTCCCCACTAAACCATGTCCCTAAGAAACTCATCCACCCATCTTTTAAACACCTCCAGGGTGATTTACTATCTCTAGTAAATTTGTCTGAATAATGTTCTTAAGGAAATTTTTTTTTTATTGGTAGATCAAAAGAATCTGGTGCAGCAAGCAATCTATTACAGCACTGAGAAGTTACTGTAACTAATTTCTCACCTGCACTTCACTGTCAACTGTAGATGATCAACAAATTTATGTTTGCTTAAAGGACTTAGATGCTGTTAGAAGTGCTTGCTCTGGTTTTTGACCTTTACTGTCAGCAGAGTGTGTTTATCGTTCATATATGAGGATACTGACAATAAGCAGTATCTCAGCAACTTAAACCTTGCTTAATGTCAACTAAAACTCCAACACAAAAGCTCTTTCAAAGTGTCTGATGCCGTCATCCTGATACTATCATCCATCAAATTATTTCTACAATAGTTGATTACTCTGTTTCTGCCTACTAGCATAAAACACTAAATGGTTAATAAAAATTACAGGACAAACGTAATGCAGTTGAAATAATGGGTATTTCAGTGTGTAGAATCTTGTTACTCTTTAGATTCTTAATTGACTGAAATACTGGGCTTTTAAAAATTAATTTAAGATATGACTAATTTCCAAATATTCTAAAGAAATACATTTTCCAGGTAATGTGTATTTGAGTGCTTCTTTTTAAAAATAGAGACATTTAATTAATCATTTAATGATAAATGCACCATATTGAAAATAGTTATATTCTAATAGCATCTTTTCATTTTACTTAATTTTTATCCTGAGAAACTTGCTGGGGTTTATAGTCTTTAGTCCTTTACTGTGTTAATTTTATGTCTGTGAGGGGGTACATGAAACACAAGAATATATATTGTAATCAATAATTCTGAAAAAGAATCTTAGAATAATAAAGTCTGTATTATGTTTTTGAGATTTGATGAACAAATGGAACAGAGAAGTCAAGATGTACGTAAAGGACCTTCCTATAGAATTTTTTTTTAATTCTTCATTTCGTTTTTGAGAATGTACTCATTTTCTAATTGCTATGTTTTAATTGATTTATTTTTCCGTGCTTTCTGATGATGAATCGCATAACTTCTGAGCTGACGTAAAAACCATATGAAAAGTGTAGATTAATACACCACAGTGTAGTGCACCTATTAAGCTGCGTTCCTTTATTTGAACGTTATTCCGTTCATTTATTAAACATTGGAGCTGCTTGATTTCACTGAAAGGTGGTGAGAAAATCATTAGACATAGTGTTGCACTTTTATGTAAAGATCTTGCACACACTATTCAGCACTACTTTTTATTATGCTGAATAGACAAATTATATCCATTTATTTTTATAGGGTACATGTGGAGTGGAAATGGGGATGAAGCTGTCCCTGCAATGCATGTAATGTTTATCAGACTATCTGGATAGCTCTCAGGGGAAAAACTTGGGAAGGAAGGTATTTGGGAGGATTGTAGGTTCAGATTTCTTGACGTTTATTTTTCTTTTTAATATTTTTCTTAAATGAGCCCTTCAAAAAATCTTCTGTTAACTTTTCTTGTCATTTTATTTTGTTTCCTTCTATTTTATCATTTCAGGAGAGTAGAAACAGCAGTAGGTCATCTAGTCCTAGTGTGAGAATGATCACTACCTCGGGACCAACCTCTGAAAAACCAACCCGTAATCCATGGACACCTGATGACGCAGGTAATCCTTTATTCATTAGTTAACTTTTTGCCTGTAAAAAATATAAAATATCTGTTTTATTATGGTGTAGGGTGTATGCCTAGACAATAACAAAATTAAGCGGTGAAATGTTACAGTCTATTTTAGTTTTGCTTAAATGAAATCATTACATTACTGCTTTGTTTTGCTTTAAGAACCTTTATATTTAGGGATTATATTAAGTTACATAAACGAGTCAGCATTTTGCTTGTAAGAAAGTACTGGACATATGCAACGATAGTAGTATTTAATGCAGATCTTTTAGCACCAGTTTTTGACCATAGTGTGGTTTTGCGGAATTAGGGGAATAGACATCTTGGAAGCATTTTAGTCTCATGCATTTGTATTATGAGTGCACAGTTAAAACTTTCATTGCTCTGACTTCTGGAATGAAATGCTTTAGGTGAGTATCAGTTGGAATACGTTAGTTATGTTTTATCTGTGTTGTAATTTTGTTTATACAAAATATACATGGCACACAATCTTACTGCTTTTAAATAAACTAACGTAAGTGTCTGCAGAAGTCATTTAAAAACTTCTACTGTAGCATCACTGTTCTTTTGGATTAAGAATTAACATAATTTAATAGTTGAATTCAATTTTTAAAGTCATAGTGCACTCCATTATGGAAAGAACCAGTACTGGACTGCATGAAAATAATGGATCTCCACAAATTCCTTCTTAAAATATGATACCAAAATGTACGTTTTTAAGAAGCTGGTACCTCATAATGCCTCAGATTCTGAAATCTTTTTCTTGTGATCTGTTTCATCTTTGGCTGATCAGATTCTTTCATTCTTTTCCTGTAACCAGCTGCAAAATGGAAACTCACATGTGGACTGACTTGCACAAGCATATATATGTATATATATGCACACTTGTATTTTACCAAATATAAGGTGATTCTGTATGTAAGATGTGTACTTTTATTTTTTCCCTCTGTTTTAGTGGGAGGAGGGCAGCGTACTATTGTATTTTGCTTCTGTGCTTTCTTCTTTCTTTCCATTGTCATTTTCCCTGATCACACTCTATGCCTTGTCACTCGTAATTTCACAAAGCCCTTACCCGCTGCCACAGCCCACCCTGTGCCCTCCTTTGTGTAGCACAGGTCCTGAGTTGCTTTAGGTAGTAAACACTTGTGGGAATCGCTGCCTCAACACAGAGGCAAGCTTGTCCCCGGTCAATGGTTTGTTGGGAATTGAAATTGAATTCATTGCTGATCATGTGCCAGTGCAAAGGCACTTTGTCGCAAGTCTTTGGCCTTAAATGCAACACATCACTAGAGCTAAAACCCAGGTCCATTTCTGGCCCACAGTAATCCCTCACCTTCCACTCGGGTAAATACAGAATGTACCGCATGTATATTTTTTTTTTCTTGTTAGGTTTATGCAGTCCATGAACAGAAAATGTTTGAATTTCTAAAGGGAGAAATAATTTTGGTTTTCTGCAAACAAGGGTATGTTTTCAAGTTAATGAGGTACAATGATAGAATGAGGATGCAGCTGAATCTGGTCAATCACAGGAAAATCTGCAGTTCTGTGATTCAGTGCTTAAATGCACAGGAATGTAATCTGAAGTATCTTGCCTATATTGATGTATTTGAAACTTTGCAATAATATATTTTACTGTAACAGTATTCTGTATATGGCAATAGTCTAACGTAGGGAGGGATGACTTCTGTTTTTCTCATTTAAGATACCATGATTAAGTCTGTCTCTGGTTTTAGGGTTGTTTTCTCTTTTTTTTTTACCACCTTCCAGTTTCCTTACAAGCATACCCTTAACCACTTTTTCTCCATTCCCACCCTCTTATTTCTGTTTCCTTTTGAAGCTGCTCTTGGAGATAGCATAGTCTTTGAGGGCAACACCTTAGTTTCTCTACCACGACTACTCTGTGGCAGGTGCTTTTGGGGTATGGGTAAGCAGCCCCTTTTTATTCCCCACCTACCCTCCTACATATAAACCTGTAGTAGCAATAATGCAGCTATAAAATCAGTAGTTCTCCATGTGTCTTTACTCCTGTGTCTCTTAAAGCTTAACAGTAATCTTGTGTTCCCTAGATTGTGGGCTACAAAAAGGTAGGATCTAAAAGAATTCAGAAACATCTTAAATCTGGAATGAAAGCAGTAGAGAAATCCAGAGTAATTGGAGTGTAAGAAGAGAGCAGCCAGGCCCATGAGACAGATTGGTTATTGAGTTCCTTGGTACCCACAAAGGATCTCTACAGAGCAGAGAAGATGTCCGGGAGCATGTTGTGAGGAAGATACTTACAGACCTCACTGGGAGCAGGTTTCAAAACTGTGCAGGAGGTTGTGCTTATTTTATTTTGGCAGAGCTGGTTTGCACAGCTTCTAATTTTAAAATCATTGGATGCATGGGCGGGCGGGCTGGCTGGCTCATCCTTCATAAACAAGAATGAAATCACAATTTTTTTATAAATAGAGAACGTGATTGCAAACTGTACAAAACCAGTAATTTTAAAATCTGTATGCTGTTACATGGCTTCTAGAAGTGTAGGATGATAACCTTAAACTTTATTTCTTCTTGGTGTGATAGACCGTAATTTTGAAGTTCTTAACTTTATCAGAAAAGCAAAATGATTCATCTGCCTTGGGATTGGAACTGCTATTTCCATTTGCCTTTCCACATTCAGATTGTGTGTTGTGAAATGATTTAGAATTCTTGTTTTTGTCCTGTGAAAATAGAATGAACACTGAAAATACATTAAAATTTTCTTGGTATTGTTACAGAGACCAATGGGTCGGATAACTCCATCCCAATGGCATATCTTACATTAGATCATCAGTTACAGGTAATAAATAGATGCTTTATTAGATGCTTTATCTTGCACTTTCTAATGTGTGAATTTTGGGCTGCAAAATGTAGTTCCACATATTTACCTGTGTCTTATATTCTGTCTGACTTTTGACCAAGGCTAAAAAGATATGTAATCTGAGATTTGTTGACTCAGATTTGATCAAGCTATTAAAAACAAGCCCTGTGAAACCTGATCCCTATAACCAAATATAAGCTGTGTTTGACTGTCAAAATAAGACATTATTTGCTTGACTGTTACTGAATGAAATTGTTGTAGTCGCTTTATTTATTGTCTGTGGGATTATACACTAGTTTGATTTTTGTGACAGAGAGAGTATTGGATTCATAACTGCAGATTTGAGGTTTGAGTCAACTTTGACATCAGTGCAGTAAGGTTTTCCAGGGCATAGTTTAACACTTATTTTTAAAAGCTTGCTGGTTTTTAAAAGGCGTTCTAAATACACTGCAGAGACATTCTAACACACTGTATACTAAGATATCAGTTCATTAGTTTTTAATGTGTCTGATTTATTTTCAGCCACTAGCACCATGCCCAAACTCCAAAGAATCTATGGCTGTGTTTGAGCAGCACTGCAAAATGGCACAAGAATATATGAAAGTTCAGACAGAAATCGCATTGCTGTTGCAGAGGAAGTAAGTAAAATGTCTTTAACCTTTTCTGTTCTTCTGTCTGCTTCTTTTACACAAAGTCTACTATCTGTGACAATTAGTTCTGGTTATATGAAGTAATGTTTCATAGGGCATAATTATTTTACAGCGTTAATCTCAGAAATACTGTGCTGCTCAGTACAGGTGAACTATATAGAGCACATGATTGAAAATTTTAATTAGTATCAAGATTTCTTCTGGATGAGTCCTACTTCGAAGTGTGTGGCACAGTTTGTGTGATTTTGTATGAAAGACAGGGACTGTTGAGCAACCTTGGAATTTTATTTCCAAGGCTGTCCAGTAATAGATTTTAAATTGTAATTTGTAGATAATCACTTGGACGATGGATTATAGAATTTTGAGTAATATGTTCTCGTTACTCATTTTGCAGTTAGTTTTTATGTTATATCTTATCTTTTATCAATCATCACATTTAAAACAGTATTATTCACATCTTATGTTTTTCTACCTGGGGTTTAGAACATAATACTTAAAAGTAATTATGTACAATTTTATCTTTGTGCAGTAGAAATAAACTCTTTCCTCTTACATTGTGTACACATAAAACTAAAACAACTGCATATGTTGTTAGATTAGGGCCAAAGTTATTGCTGATTCAGAATGTCAGTTTGCAATACGTTCTGTTGTGTTCTGCTTCTCATAATTTCTTCTTCCTGACACTGGGGAGCAGTTCTGAGACGTCATATGTATTCCCACGCTAAACCAAGTAGCCAGCTTGGTACTCATCAGTGTCTGAGCTGCTGCACATGAGCGGTTGTTAATGAGGAGCTTTCCTTGATGTTTGTGGAATAGATAATGAGAAAAATGTGTGTATAAACCTCTTGAGCATTAGAAATAGCATACAGAACAAAGAAAAAAAAGCTACTCTAATATCAACCTCCTATGATCTATTTGCTTTTGGCATCCTGAGAACAATGGTTTTTTCCAAGTGCAACTATAATTTTAGACTTCGTGAGGTGATACTGAAGCTAGCATGAAGATCTTAATTTTGGTTTTATTTCTGTTGTCTGTAAAGGTCAAAAATTACATTAAAAATGTGTTTCTATTTCGAAACTGCTAATTTTATACCTTTAGAGTCCTACTTTATCTAGGAAGCCTGCAAACACGTTTCTCACGAACTGTTTTTTCTTTGTCAGAACATAATTGGCCATGAGTGTTAAAACAAAAAATAGGATTGTGATTGATGAATTTAGTGTTGGTTAAGAATAGTTATTAGTTGAGGCTTTATAGAATAATTAAGTTTTCTTTAGCTGTGATTACAAACCATATGGCATGAATTAATTATCATGGGCTTTCTCCTCTACTATTTTGTTGCTAAAATACTGCTGGCAGCTTGCCTTCTTGTCACCTCATAAACAAATAGTAAAACAAACTATTACAACAGTTTTGCAGGATAATTTACAGCAAGTTTATCAGTGTGTTTGTCCCTCTAAAATTGTTGCTAAAAAACATAGCGAACACTTACAGCATAAATTAAGTGAAATGACAGAAAAATAATTTGCTTGATTCTGCTTTTCCACTGCTTTAAGAAGTTCAAGTCCAAATAGAAAGCAGCACTTCACTAAAAATTTACCAAAATTATTGTAATTTTGTCTTTTAAGTTGCCTTTTGAGTTTTTAAATGTACATATAGTTAAGCAAAATTGGAATTGAAGATATTTGTGAAATTCTACGTGGAACCTTAGATGTTTTATTGTGACCTGTAGAGCTATGTCTGAAAGACGTTATATAAAAGACCATTTTACAGATTGAGGCTATGGGCTGCAACTATTTTAAAGTTTTAAATATGGCTTTGATTTGGAAGAGAATTTTTCCCCAGACTATACTAAAGAATAAGGTAAGAGAGGTTTTCTGCACAAAATATCACCACCTGTGAGTTCAGACTGATAATCAAATACTGATTAAAAGCATAAGAAGTCATCTAAACGGAAAGAGAAGTAGATTATGTGACAATTACTTTTTTTTATTATTTTAGACAAGAACTAATAGCAGAACTGGACCAGGATGAAAAAGACCAGCAAAACACATCCCGTCTGGTACAAGAACATAAAAAGCTATTAGATGAAAACAAAAGTCTCTCAACTTACTACCAGCAATGCAAAAAACAATTAGAGGTCATCAGAAATCAGCAACAGAAACGACCCGGCACATCATGATTTCCTGGGACCTTTCACATGGAAAATATGCACAGAAAAGACTGATTATTTTTTTTTTATTGTTATTATTATCCCTTATTATGACAACTCATGAGTGTTAGCTTCTTGGTGTGATCTGTATTTGTCTGCTCCACTTAACATCATTTAGTTTTCTTTTTCCTACGGTAGACACCCAGTTCGACAAGGTTAATCAAATAAGGTGAGAAAGCAGTGACGTGAATTAACCAACAGCCCTCAGTTGAAAGCAAGAACAGTGGCTGTATGCATGCTCCTTGTGTGAAGGCTAGCCTAACAAGTGTTAAAGTGGCTGCTAAATTGTAAGATCTTGATTTTAGTTTTCGGTGTTACCTCAATAAGAGCAAAACAAAAAATTTCCTGTTTAAGAATGGTTTTGTTCCAGTGTCTCATCTCAAACTAGTAATATGACAATTATTTTCGGGACTTAAACATGCACTAAGCTGCAGAGGTGATGTTGGCTGATCAGAGCAATTCATGATGCAGTAGTAATGCCTTTTAGACGTAGTGTATTTTTTCCACATGCAAAATGGTAGGCAAACTGATGCCTGCATCCCTGGTTTAGTGCTTGATAGTCCTGCATTTTGACTAATATTTCTTGTAATCTTGCATTCATAAAATCTTTGAAGTAAAAGGCTGTATTTTCTTTACTTTCTTGGGGGGGATGAAATATGCAGTTTCATTTAGTTACTGGGCAAAAGTCATGAAGGTGATTTGTGGGGCAAAGTTGGTCTCTTGTATAACAGAGAGAAAGATTCAAAAATGTTTGAAAGCATGTTTTAAACCTTTAAAGCTTTTGTACCTGTACATTTTTTGGAAGTAAATTCAGAAAGCAAATTAATGCAAGATTTTAAATACTTTCTCCCTTCATACCACTTCTTCTATTTCTTTTTTTCTTACAACTTATTGACTGAAAAGCATTTACCATAAATGTAAATAAGTTTGGTTTAAACAGGGAGAGAAGGGCTTGGGGAAATGAATTTATTTTAAATAGCAAATTATGAAATTGAGTTAAGTATGCAAATAGCGGAAGCTACTAAGAAAATGAGGGAAATGACTTACTGTCAGAAATCTTGGTTATTCCACTCATTTGAACATACTTCAAAGGAAGTCCATCCCAGAATGCCTGCTGCATTTGTGAGTGAAGGATTGCATTTAATGAACTCAAGCAGAATATGTAATGATCAGTGTCATTATTTACTGTTATTAGATGGCAGAAAATACCTACTTGTTTACATTGCAGATCGATGATTTGGATAATGAATTAACTGGTACAAAAATGAGGCACTTCTAAATGTAATGAGAAATTATTCCTTACATAAGCTCCTGGTGTACTCAGTTGTGGGCAGGGTTTTAGTAACACTTTTGCAAAAGAAAAGTAGAGGATGGAAGTTTAGCTGCTGAGCCCTCAAAATATAAGAGAACTAATCTGAAGTTTGACTTACGCATATTTCGAATTAATAATTATTCATAAGAGCCCATGAAAAGAAGTCAGAAAAACATTAAGGGTAAAAACATCACAGTATTTTCTGTTCTTCTTCCTGCCTACCTGATTAACGTTATTGTGTTTATCTGTGAAGAACAAGGATGATCAACAGTTTACTGAATGATGTCATCCTGTCTTGAAAATAAATCTCTTGTTGGCAAACCTTTGGGAGTTACAAACTCTTCCCTCATTTTATTTAAATAAAGGAAGGGTTATCATTCCCAAAACCTCACCAGATAATTTGATTAGTTAGCTGAAACTGATATTGGGATCAACTTAAGGGCACACGTATTTATAGCAAAATGTAATTGGCAGAGAAAATAACTGTAGTATTAGGAATAGCACGAGTTATCCAAAGCATTGCAGTTCTCATACATCTGCCCATCTACCAAAATGGACACGCTCTGTGATCAGCAGCTTGTTTAACGTATGCTGAAGCACGAAGCGGAGCGGCATAAATACTAATGCCCAGCTTCACGTGTGGTTGATAATTACATATAGAAAACCATTTCTCAGGACAGATTTTAACGGTTTACCTTGTCATAAAACAGACACACAAGGTAAATCATCATTGTTTATGAAAAGTCACTTCATGGCAAAGTTTGAATAATGAAAGGGAGTGCAGTGATAACTTAATGGTATGTTATGTAAAAGTCTGTTCGAACTGTTCCTTCTGACTTTTCAGGGTATGTATTAAAAAGGGTCTCAAACTGTAAAGTAAGTACTGTGCTTCTGTGCACTGTTGAACTCCGCTCCATTCAATAGTTAGGTTATGTTGCCCTTGTCATTTACAATGGGAATTTGGAGTTTGACTTTTAGCTTCAAATTGTCCTTTTCTTAATTCTACGAAAAACTTTAAAAGTATTTGCCCACATTTCTCAGTGCAGTATTCTGTGTGGCAAAATCCATGTATCATAAAAAACCTCTAAGGGTAGAATATAGCAGTTTGGGCTAAGGAGGATTTAAGAGCTTAACTTTCGTTGACCTTTCTTTATTATATTCGTAAGACTTTTGTTTTAAAATTGTTTACAAGTGTACTTTTATTTTTTCTGTTAAACTATCTGGAGTGTTCAGGATTTTTTTTTCATGTACTCCTTTGTCCAGTTAAAGCTGTTCCTCTTATAATGGAGGTGAAACACCTAGTTTTGTCTGAACACTGCCTTCTCATAAAAGGTAACAGGCTCTGCTTTTTGTTACAGTATGTCTTCTGTAAGATATTGTGTAATTGAAAGTATGTTTCTGTACACTGTGCAGTTCTGCCAAAAATGCCCTTTTTGGCCTTTTTGGTTTTTTTTTTCTTTTGATGAGAAGTTAAAGATTGTGATTCAAAACTTGTACATAAAATGGTGAATGATTTCATATGATTCAGGAATGAGCAGTGTGGCTTTCTGCTATAGGGTTTTATTGTGTTGTCAGGAATCTAATTAATAAAAGCTGTGAGACTTCCACAAACATGTAGTAATGCCCCAGCACTTGCCAGTGCATCCTTGATCTCCGATGGAATCCCACATAGGGTGGGGATAATCATCCTACAGTTGTTCCCAGCACCAAAAGAAAATTCTTCCGCCATTAGTTCTTTGCTTCCTGTATGCAGAAGTAGGGTGTAGGATGAATAGTCCTGCTCATAACTGAGTAGCAAGATATTTTAAGAATGCCACAGCTTTCATATGGATGTTCCACAAAAAGATAAGCATTTGTCTTTCATTGTTCTGTTCAAACAAATTCCATTCCCTGGAACTTATGCATTTTGTTCATAGGGGATTTTACTGCTTAAAAGGTTGTTCTGTCATAACACAGATACTGTCTCCTTGCCTGTGAAGAGCACACAATCTTATTTCAGATCTGTTCTGAGCTGCTTTGACCACGCACCTTGCTGTAACCTGCAGGAAGATTTAAAAGGGTATGGCGGGGGCAGGGGGGAAGGTGCAGTATGCCTGACCCCTCAAAATACACATTTTTCTGTGCTGAACTGGTTGAAGAGGAGAATCGTATAAAAGTTAGCCTGTGTATGCGTATCCGCGTGCATACACACACTTCTGTGTAGAGGTGTAGAGCTGCATATATCAAATCAGAGTTGACAGATTTATTTCCAAAATCTTAACTCATGCAGGTATGAGCTTTCTGTAGTTAGCTTTTATTTACTTTAATAATGTCACCAGAGGAGTGGGGCTCTAAGCCTGTGAGGTTCAAGTTCTACAGAGACAGATCAATACAGGTGTGCATATGTGAGGGTGCATCAGTGATTCTCTGTGCCCGTGTAACCTTTTTCTGCTTCTTGCAGGGGTGATTCAGATCTCCCACTGCACTTGGACAATTTGCTACAAATGTTTTGACTTTGAGCCTACATCCTGACTCTGGTCAAGAGGGGTACTTGATGAAAGAGCACAACTGAATTTAGACCAAATACTTTATTAATGAAATACTGTGTTAAAATACTTAAAGCACTGCTAATCCCAGGGCTTTAATCTAAACAACCATTAATGAAAAAAAGGGTTTTATTCATATCTGTGTGCTTTACACTAAGTAGCCGAAACTTTGAGATACTCTGAAGGATAAAATAGGCTTGTGTTTGCATGATTATACATGCTTTGTCAATACTCCCGTTCTAACTTTGGTAACAGCAGCCCAGCTACTCTTAATGCTTGGTAACTGCTGCCTTTTACAGATGGAAAGAGAGTATATCATTGCATTATAAGAAGTTAAAAGTATATCCAGCCTAGTGAAGCAAAAGGTATTGGGAGAGGTAGACCACTGGAAGTGGATGGAGCGAAGCCCCTGCCTCCTTGGTGTGAGACCACGGCTCTTTGCCAGTGGTGGGGGAGATGGGGGTGATGCAGCACACCCCAAATTCGGTTCCCTGGCAGTATGCAGAATGCAGCTGCTAGTCTTGGCTTCCCTCAGGGGCCTCTCCCTACCCTTAAGCAGTGAATGTTCCCCTGCATAAATACGGTAGGCTAACGCCGGCATGCGGACTGATGGAAATGCAAGGTTCTTCCCTTTTCCCGGCCACGCTTTTCCCTCCCAGTGGTGTTGAAGGGGAGAGGCAGTGAAGCAGCTGCATGAAGGCTGCTCTCCTGTGGTATTTAAGGCATTGGACCAAGGAGTGACTTGCATTCACATAGCCTATGGGATGCAATTTTAGTTCATAGCAGAAAATTAGAAAAAAACCTCCCCAGTTGTAGGAGACTTGAAAATCATGATGAGGTGGATGTGCATAAGAGCTCTACCTGGGTCTGTTCTTCTCCTTTCTCATGAGGAGGAGCAAGGTGGACTTCACCTGTTGAGCTGTCTTTGAGTGAGGTGCAAAGTCAACACAGCTGTTCTCGTAGCTCCTGTGTGTGTAAAGAGGGGTGGCCAAAAAGCTGCTTAAGTAAAAGGCAGCTGTTCACACTGAGTAGTATAGCTGGTTTCAATACAATATATGGTTAAGATATTAATCAGACTTCCTTCCAAAAACAGGCAAAGTTACAAAGACTAGGCTAAGAGGGAATAAATTGTCCTGTCAGCTGAGGATGCCCACGTTTGCCAAGCTACTGCTGCGGAAGGGATCCTGTGAATGTCTTGGTTCTCCAAGGCCCGAGAAGAGCCTGTCTGGGCCTGTCATTGGAGGACTCCTTGAACAGCTGTCTCCAAGAAGTTAAACCTGGTATGTGCAAATCAGACTCTTATTAAAAGTTTCTTACATCATCATTAGCAATGTAGCTAGAGCATAGCCGGGAATTGTTTGTGAGGTGGGAGGCAAAGTTAATTTAGCTCATCCTCTGAGTGCTGCCTAGGATCTGCAGGGCTGCTGGGCACAGACTGCTTCTGTCAGTAGAGTGCTCGGGTAGGACCTGAGAGGCAGAAACTGCAAGGAGACATTTTATTTGGTGCAGCTGTGCTTACGTGGGAGTACAGTGGGGTGGTTGGATGTCTGTGGGCCTGCTGGTGAGAGTCATGCTGCTGGTTTCATTAGAGGTCTTCAGCCACCGCTCAAGGTGTCCTTGAGCACTGGTAGGCACCAAAGCTGTAGCAAAGTGTGAGATTTAGGGTGATCTTTTTATGCTAATCAGAAACACTGGGTGCCAAGAGGTGGCTGAAGAGGGATTTGTTTGGGAAAAAAAAAAATAAGAGTGTGAGGGCCATTGAGTGCACTATATCCCACATCCCTGGACCAGGGAAACACACTTGTCCTTGGCACAAGCTCTCCTTTCAGTGTGCTACCAGAAAAAACACATGGTGAATTAAGTAGGGTGATGGAGGCTTTGGTGCTTGCTTTGCTGGGTGCTCTTCAGTTCTCAGACCTGAAAGGAAAAGGAGTATAAAGCCTTACCATCACAACTAGGGCTCTCAGTGTCACTGTTTGTTACATATTATGGCATGTCCCACTCTACAAAAAAAATAGTGCTACAGGTCAAACTGAGTTTTCAGTCTCAGCTGTTTTAATTCTATTGGTTTAGAACATGTAATCTTCACCTCCTGGGCAAACTTCAGCCTTCAGAGACTTCAAGCAAGTACCGCAGAAAAGGCTATTCCTTTCTAATAGCGGAAGGAGCCAATGTACTCATGTGAGAGCTACCAGCAGAAAGTGAACCTGCAAAGTCCCTTTATGAAATCAAGCAAAATGCTGAAATCTCAGAAAACTGCAAGTAAAATAAAGGAGAATGCCAGTGAGGGAAGTGAATTTGCAGTTAATTTGGTATGCTAATCCAATATCTAAAACTGGTGAGCAGGGAAGCAAATGGTGTATTACTGTCACACCTGCAGCAGGGAGATGGTATGACAAAAAATTGTTGGTTTTTTTTCCAACTCTGTCAGTTGGTCTTGGAGAGGTTGTTACTTTTCCATCAAAACATGCCTGGCTGAGACCGTTTCAGTGTCAGTTACAGACCATATCATCCTCTTTGGTCTGTAACAAACATCAGACTCCCAAGGCAGAACAGTCCTTGATGGGTAACAGCTCGTACAGGGGAAGGAAGAGGGTATGTTCTTCCACATTTCCCAGGAAAGTCTCACTTATATCACAGCAGCAGCTGCAGTGGCCAAGTGTCTTAAGAATGGTTTATAGTGATCAGCAACTTGCTGCTTAAGATTTCTTTGTTTGAACCAGCTTCTTGCACCAAAGACATCAATTCTCATAATTAAGTCCCACTCGCCCACTAAACATATTAGAATCAATTAAAAAGTAATATATAAATTAGTATTTAAGAAATCTGAGGTTTGTTAAAACAAAAGAGCTGTCCATGCTGGCAGTGTAATATAAAATTATCTATAGTAGCCCTCTGTCAGCTGGTGCTGCTCGATTCCAAGAGCCTTTATGGTTGCAGGATGAATGAGCTAAATGTTTTAAAAAGAATTTTAAAAGTGCTGACTGGTTATGTTCTGGTTCAGTGTCCCTCCTGCTGTGTAATGGAGAAGCGTGCAGTAGCTCTAAAATACGTCTTAAATACAGAAGTGTTCAGGCAAGGCATTTATTCAGCTCTATTCAAGCCACCACAGCAGCGCTTTACATTGTGAAGATTTTTGCAAGATCATCACAACAGATTTCTCAAATCTCAATGCTATCAACTCCATCACCTGCTCTGCAGTCCAGCCCGAGCGTGTCAAGAGAAGTGGCCACCCCCACAAGCCAGTCAAAAATCAAATGCAATGTTAGTGTTATTGCAGCCGGTTTCATTAAAACATTGCTGTACAATATGGCAATGAGTTGCAGGCTGTGCTGTTCAGTTATTAACTTGGCATAAATACAAATCCCTTAAGAATCAGATGATGAACACTAAGCACTTTGAGCTCTCCTGAACCTTTATGATCCAGCGTCTGGTATTTACTTGAACTAATGTTCCCCACGGTGTCTGCTTAGACCTAATCGTTGCTGTGTGAGTGATGATAATGCACTAATGCTGGCTCCCCTTTCTTTCAGGCTCAGCAGAGTTCAAGAATTTTCAGCATGATTTTAAGCTGTTACTCTGGGGATCTTTTCTGTTTTGTTTTGAAGAGAAAAGGAAAAGAAAATTACGGCGTTTTCTTTATTTTTGAGACCTGAATGTGCTTGTCAGGGTTGGAAACCCCATCCCAGTGTATTTAGGACAGCGGCGAATGGAAGAAGTTCCTGTTGCTGTGAGCTTGAAGACACACAGCCTTCTCTGTAGCAAGGATCAAGGCTGTAGAGGAATGATGCTGTCTCTATTCAGCGTATGGCTGTTCTTCCCATACCCATTTTCTTAGAGCTCAGCCTCAGAGCGGGTAACTGGAGAGGTGGTAGAAGTATTCACAAAAACACTTTCTCCCACTTGCTTTACAGGCAAGGGAGAGATGTGTTCCTTCACAGTAGTCCAAGCCCTGAGCTTGAATTGAGGCTCCTGAAGTGGATGATGCAAAATATACATCTCTACCTTGCGAGCCAGTGTCTCCGTAGACTACATAAGTGCATCTGGGAGAGTTAACTCTCAGGTGCCTGAAGTTTAGCATTTGCAAATACCCCCAAAACTCCCCATTTATTAGCAGAGATGATAGCCTACACCTATTTTGGCCCATCTGTTGTGTTTGTGCTGCTGAACATGTCCTGGGCCTTAAAATGATTTAATAGCCAAATACGTAATTGACCTACAGTTTTCACAGTAAGAGTGCCCAAAGTAGCTTGCCCTGTTACTTTGACCAAGGCTAATGTTTGGCATATAATAGCCAGGTTTATCTGATTATCCCTAGAATTAGTAATATTAAGAGCAGCAGTCTGTCTGCAGGAGAACCTGTGATACAAGTCATGTAGTGACCACAACTCTTCACCTCAAAGAGCAGCAGGGGTGTTATGTTGTGGCAGTGGTTTTGCAAGGTGAATGCCTATAATCTAGGCTAATGCCACCAATTTGCTCTGTGTTTGCCACCCAGCAGACAAATTAATGGCGTGAGTCGCTGTCAACTCCTACTAAATAAACCAGTGACCTAGAGATGAAAGGCTCTGTATCCAAATTGTTTACATTAATTGCACTGTGGGGCAAGGATAGATTTAATTTCAAGGATGGGCATATTAACCTCAATTCCTTTTCTTAATTGACTGTGGAGAAACAAGCAGTGTAAGCAAGAGAAGCAGAGAACAAGGACTTGGGTCATTAGCACTGTCATCTGGCCTCACAGGCAGCAGCACCTTGAAAAAAACATTATTACGGCAACCAGGAGGCAAAAGCTTCTTTGTTAATGTACAGGTAATAAAAGCATTTGCAGCAGTGACTGGATTTTCACCAGCATTTAGATGCATAAGTCTCAGCATAAGTTTATAATGATAAAGTGGTAACTGGAGCCCATCTTCCAAAAATTTATAGGATAAAACACCATTAAAATGCTGCAGAACAGTTTTTCAGTGGGTGATGCTGGCCCCATGGAAAGCCTTTGGGGGGGGAAATGTGGTCTTTAGGGCTATTTTCGTTATTGATGTAACAGTTGCAGAGCATTTATCACCTGAAGATTTCAAATCACTTTCCAAAAAGTACAAGTACAGGAAAATAAGAGGCCCAAGGGAGTGTAGCTGACCTTCCAGAAGGTCCATACCTAATCTGGGAATAAGATTCAAGTTTCCTGACTTTCCATCCAGTAACAGATCTAGTAGTGTGCAGTGACACTGTCCCTGATTAAATATCAGTTAAGCAGCAGAACTCAGGAGAGTTTTCCTGTGTCTAGCTTGGCTAGAGAGTACACCCATTTAGTCAGCAAGGAGGGGGTGGATTTTTTTTCTTTTTAAACTGCTATTTGCAGCGAAGTTGATTGGACTGACACGAATGGAAGGAAACCAACTTCAAACCAGGTCGGCGGTTGTTGCGAAAGTGGGATAGCAATGGATGAATGGGTACATCTTGATACACATAAAAGGGTGATGAAATTACATCTTGATATGAGATAATCTGTTTTCTACATATAAAAGGCTTTAATAAAAGACTATGGAATTTGGGCTTGCTACAGACTAGCTGACTCTGCTTAATCTTTCTCAGATTCATAACTATTGATGAAATAAAACAATCCAGGAGACAACTTTCTCGTAGTGCTCTGAAGAGCTTTATAATTCAGAAAGAGAGTAAAATATTCTAAACCAAACACATGTTTACTTGTTAAAAATTCTGTAAAAGCATTTAAAAATAATGGTGTCTTTTTTTGTTGTTAAAATAAGAGGTAGACAGAGACCTATTTATGCTATACACTTCAAGATCTTCCTTAAAAGTAACTGTGCTTCATTACATGAAAGTGCTGTGCAGTTAGGAAAGAATGTGCCTGAAGCTGTATCTCCACATGCAGTGCTCCTAAGAAGAAAGAATTTCTCACTAAGTCCAAATGCTTTCTTTTCTACTATTTAGAGCACAGGAAATGCTAAATCATCTTCCTTTTATGAATCCAGCAGTGACTGCAAAACTGTAAATACAAATGCTTTACTTTATTGTGACACTAGTGAAAGAGCAACCAAAAATTAAATAAATCCATGTTTCACTCAGATCTGGAGAAAACCACTAAGACTCTACAAAATAATAAACGTTGATCTTTAGTCTCTTGACTTACTCAGTTGCTTTTGGTGGCTTGGAGGTCTATCATTTTGAGATAACTGTGTCCTACTTGGCTTGAGAAACCAGGTCAAACTCTCTTTACTTTGGCAGTATTTTTTATATTTTTTTAAAGTTTTTTACAATGATCCAGAAAATACAACTGAATTCAAGAGGTACAGCCAAAACCCACTGTACTGCAGAATGGCGCTGTGTTTGCTCTCAGTGAACCCTTGCTGTGTTAGAGAAGATCTGATTTGTTTTTCTCTCACTGGGACATTGGCCTTTTTGAGTCTTGCAGAAATTTCAATACATGCTTAGTTTGAGGTGCTGTTACCTCCTGGAGACTCTCACCTAGCCCTGGTCAAGGAGCCAACCAAGGCCAATGCCTGTCCAGGGGGGCATGCCCAAGATCTGCCCCACCAGTATCCTAAATTATGATTGAAATGATCAGCGAAATTTTTGATTAATGGCTTCTTCATGCACAGGTCAGGTTTCTTTTTCCCATATTCTTCATCAATGAAGTTTGGGTAAGTACAAAGGACTTACACAGTCATCCTCTACTTTTAATCTCTGTTATAAGACTGGATATGTGCACAGACTGGTTTTAAACTACCTAATTTTTGACCATATTTGCCAATGTAAAGAAATAAGCCTATATAAATAAATACATGATAGACACAAATTAACCTCTAAATTCAAGCAAAGTGAAATAGAAAAATATGTTATTCCTCTCTTTGTTGTGTATACTAGTAGAAAACCAATAAGATTTTGCTCTGTAGGTGGTAATAAGTACATGTATTTTTTCTACAGAATTTCTCAGTGTCAGCTTTGCTGTAGCCAGGACACAGCATTTATGCTGGATCTGCAAGAAAGGACAATAAATTTGAAAAACTTAATTAAACAACACTGAGACTGCCAGCAGGGACTATTGCACATCACGCTATAACCTGACTTTCCTGGAGGTGAGCGAGAATTCTGCTGAAGGAGGGCTGAGCAGTGGCAGAAAGCTTTTGTTTGAGCTATATTGCTCACGGAGCATTTCAAACCATGATGCTCTGCTTCGTAACAGTGATGAGACCCTGAATAAAGACTTGGCAACAGAAAAATAGTGTCAAATACCCCTCATAATCTCTTTTGTGCAAGGTAATTTTTCCCTTGCATTAGCATGTCAGAGCACTGAGGACTTCATACTTGCTAAGACTCTTTGTTTTGCAATTTCCCACAGAGCAGTGAGTTTTGTACTACTGAAAGCTGTGATTATGCAAAAATATGGCTTTTTTTCCCCCTCTTTGCCCCCAAAGGAATATCACTGCTTTTGAAGAATCAGCTCTGCTCTGCAGAGAGAACTCCACAGGCCTGATAACTTAAAAATTTGATTGCCAATGAGTGAGTCTTCAGTTGTGCGCACATTTCATTTCAACGCAGCGGCCTGGGAATGTTCCTGAACTAATTAAAATGCACTAAGCAGTCAGCTGGTGGTGCTGAAAGCTGCTTTACAGCTTGGAAGTGGGAATTGCATTGCTTTCCTCCTTCTGGTCCAGAATTGTTGGGAAGAAACATCACATGGAGCCTATTCAATGCACAAAGCCTCTCTAATGGGTACAAAATGGTTTTGTGTCTGAAATTAGACATTGTTAATAATTTAAGAGCAAAGACAATGTGTGCTTGGGTAGAGACTGGGGTCTGCATCTACTACAAAGAACTTAGGGACAACCCGGGCCGACCTTGATGGCAACTGGACAGGCTTGGGCACAAAAAAGAAGATGGATTGTATCAGTTAACAAGAAACAATCTTAGAAGTATCTGAAATTAGTGTTTATTTATTTTTAAAAAACACCTTGGATGTTACTTTAGGAATTTCCGCATTAAAAAAAAAGACAACAAAGCAACACTGTACCTAATTCACCCAGACTCGTTACTAGAGTAGTCTTTGAAATTCTTCCAGCAACCAAAGGTTGATTGCAGTACTTGCAGCTGCTGCCAAAGAGCAGAAGGACAAATGCAGGGATCTCCTGCTCCCGGTAATGGCTACCATGGATAAGCCCTGGAGAACACCTCATGCCCACAGCAACTTATTCTCTTTGACTCTGAAAGGATTCAAAAAGTGTTTGCTGGAGTCCAGTTTCTGCTTCAGCAGCGAGCAGGGCTCTTTTGAATGCAGAAGTCTGGCATTTGCACTACTCTCATCTTCCTACCTGGCACAAAAGATGCAGACAAATCAGTCCAAGATGAGGCATCTCTGCATTTAACTTTTTTTTTTTCAGCAGTGCAACCTTTCTAAACTGAGCATGACAGAAAGGAAAACTACGTGTGTTTTTGAATTTCCTTCTGCCAAATGACCATGTAGTTTCACAGTCACCTATGGAAACTGGAGGGGTGGAAAAGTGAATTTCCCTTTTCTCACTGCCATTTAAAGAAAGTATATGGAAACTATTTTGGTGGATCTGCAGTCTGTATCTTATTTAAAATTAAAATTGTCTATTGAGTAGATTTCCACTTACTCTAGCAGAGCTGTAGTGATTTACATCAATTTAGAATCAGCTTGTCATTTCCTTTAAAGCTAGTTATATCATTCTGTGGTTATGAGCACTCTACAGAGCATTTAAGCTGCATTTTTGAAGAGAAGAAACCATCAACAAGCTTTTTGATACAAATAGAAGTTTGAAGTGGTATTTCACAGTAAAAAATGGTTAATTTTCCTCTTCCAGAGATTTCAGTGAGGTTACATATAATAGTTTGTTTAATAATATGGAATTGTTTCATCCTGCTGGTCTCTGTGTCAGTATTTTTACTTTCTATTTTGCAAAAAAATCATTATCATAAGCCTTTTCATTTAAACTCAGCATGTTAAACATGGCTTTCCTGAAGCTCTGATGTACTATCAATTATTTAATAAGCATGAAGTTTACAACTTAGCTAAAGGTTATCATCTATAATAGATACATCTGCTTATGTTTTCCCAAAAGCCATGCGTTTTGACCTTTTTGCTATACAGAAGAGTAAACTGTTCCTGTCTCTGTACAAACCATGATGACTCTGTGGTTTTCCTCTTGATTTTGCACTGCTTGCTTTACATGATCTTGAATAAAAAAAAAAAAATTGCAACAGGAAAACAAATACAAACCCTTCTATACCTTCTTTAACAAAGTCATTAATGATGTAAAACTTTGTATTAAAACCAGTCTGGGGTACTGTCAGACTGCAATACAGAATACGCTCCTGAGAACAACGCTCCTTTCAGGAACAATTCCACTTTTCTTGCAAACAAGGCCATTTCTAGTGAGATAACACTTTCTCAAAAGAGCCAGATGACTTAGGTATCTGAGCTCTATGCTCACAAGAGTGTTTGGCACCCTGAAACCTTGGTTTCCACTAGAGTCGATGTGACTTAATTTCCTAAAAGATTGAGTCATTTTTGAAGATGAGCACTAGTTGCCCAAATTATGTTGACAAAATCGTATTGACCAAATCATCGCAGTCCTGCAAAAAATATCATCTCTTTTGGCATACATCAGCAAGGCCAAGATTGACTTACTTTTACTCCCTTTGTGGTCATTTAAACTAAAAGCCACTGAAATTAAACTAAAGCCACTGAACTTGGAGCAAGCCAGACCACAGAAATCTGGCACCTAGCCTTCCAGGTGCAAGTGTCGACGTTGGTGAAGAGTGGTCCAGCAATCCCACAGCCAGGCACTGGGGAATGGGCCCCAGTCACCATCACTGGCTGAAGGGATCAGACTTCCAAACGCATATGTTTATTCTTTTTAAATGGGACAAAGGCTCTTAAATCATTTGGTATACGTAAAATTTTTAGCCTAGTCCTACCAGAAATGCAGTTTCATAGACATACAGGGAGTTTTGTGTTTGTGGTATTTTAGTATTTGGCGGTATTTTTGTCTCTCTCCATTATTCATGACATGAGGAGAAACTTCCCCATTGGGAAGGGAATATTCTGCACTGTTTCTCAGTGCTGTAGTACCTTGGAATGAGGTTTTGGATGTGGTCAACTGAGATGTTGTTTCTTCAGTGTACTCCGAAAGGAAGACATAGCTGAGGTTCTGTGACAGAATTCTTTGTTCCTTCCATGAACCTGCACTGAAGCAGGTATAAAACATTAAGCAATCCATTACTTTAAAAGAAAGAATGTTTAAACCAGAATTCCTGGAAGCACCTTAACTCTAGACAACTGGAAATCATTTTCTAAAACCTCTTATTCAGTAAGAATCGTTTAATTCTTTGCAATGTAGGCCATTTTCAAGTCATTTTCTAAAACTAACGGGACCAGTTCAATCTGTTCTTCACATTTTAGTAATTTAAAAGGACATAACTGAATTTTATTTTAATGGTAATTGCAAACTCATGCAGAAAATGTAAACGCACACTTCCCGATTAGCTTGCAGCATAAACCATGGCTTCTATTAATGTATTCCAATTTGTAATTCTTTGCACAGTATGAGATTTGAAAGCTGTGATTAAAATTAATTAGGTTAAGTAAAGTTTATCCCCCCTGAGCACTTCTATTTGAAGAAAGAAATAGTAAAACACTAGCTACATCTGGCACCACAGGAGGCTAAAGCATCACAAGGAGTAGCAGCACTGCTATTTCAGAAGAATTGTGTGCTGCTTTTTTGGCATACCTTAAGCTCCTTATATTCTTTTCTACAAGCTAGTTGGGAGCTGTTCAGTTACTCTTTGCCTCTTGTAAATGCTCAGGAGCTACGACACCTGTATGAGCATCTGACAAGCCAATCTTTATAATACAGTGGATGACATTAATTTGCAGGTGGCATCATTGTACTTGGCTAGGTATTAGAGTACTGCCCCACTGCCGTGGGAAATATGTCTCCCAGGTTCAAGAGGTAACAGAAATGTTGTCCTGAGGGAACTCCTGGAGTTTTTGCTTGCTAGTTTATTTTGTTGAATTTTATTGAGTTTTGGCCAAATCCTATTTAAAGGAATTTTTTTGAAAGAGGGAGTATTTGGACAAAAGGGAGTGTAGGTGTTCAGAACATTGAGCTTCCTGGGATGGAAAGGCCTTTTTGAAAGAAAAGACATTCATGCTCTGACTCCCCCTGTCTGGTCCAGAGACTAGAACACTGGCTGGAAACACCACGCAGTTTGCCTGTGTGCTGCATTTTACACTCTCTGATTTTTGTCACTCCATAGGCAGCAGCCAATACCCCAAAATCTGGTCTTTTCCCAGTCTCTGTTCCTTCATAGCAATTAATTGACTAGTGGAGCAATTCTTTATCAAGGGAAGCCTTTTGCAATCAGCATCTATCACAACCAAACACTTGTATTAGTTAGTGGATACTGAATATGCTTGACCCAATAACCAGGTTTGTGCTAGAAGCAGAAAGGTATTTTTGGAGACTGATGCCATTTGGTGACCCAAGACAAAGCCTTCAAGCCTCTCTGATGAAGACAGGTTCTGCCATCAGGGGAAGGTATGGGCACTGTGCCAGATTGCTCTTGAAAATGTTTTGCCCTGCTAGTAAGCCCTCCCTTTGCCTTCTCTTCCAGCCAGTTCTCATCATGGACTGCAACCAGAAGAGCCCTCCCTGCTCCTGTGAGCTATGTTCCCATACTCAGAGGTCCTCTCTGCTTGTGTGGTTACCAGGATGGATTCCAGAAATTCACTTAGATGGGAGAGTGAGGAATGATAGGAGATGTAATCCAGGCAGGGAGAACAAAGCACCTTTGCAGAGAGTGAAGCACAATAAGCTTAGCCCACAACTCTCACCAGAGACCCTAGCAGATAGCAGAGGGGCACACTGACATAGGGATGGCCCCCAAGTTAAGCCAGTTCAAAATCAGATGAAACATTTAGAGGAATTGAAAAAATCAAAATCTAAAGCACACTCCAGGTCTGCAGTGAAGTCAGAGAAGTTTTGACATAATTATGTCTTACACTCCTTTGGCATCTCATTAGGAAAGAAGCAGAAATAAGTATTGCTGTTGTTACCCTTGCTCCAGTCCAGTATTAACAAGAACAGCAACACATGAGTAGCGATGCCTTTATCTCACAAATAGCTGCACTCTCTATTGCGTTGCCTGAAGTCAGGCACTGCACAGAAAGCTCAGTCCCGGTGGGAAAGTAAGGCCGAGCTGCTGCGCATGACAGAGGAACCACCACAGGCTGGCACCCAAGGCAAAACTTGTTTCTATTTCTTTGGTGTGAGAGTTGAAAAAAGAAGAAATGGGAAACTCCATTAAAATGCTTTGCACTGCCTCCCTGACAGTAATTTCTGAATAAGAATTTCTTACTGTCAATGGTATTTCTGGATTAGAAGGAAAAAAACCTGGAAGTATACAGTCATATGATCCTTCAGCTGTGCAACCACCCGAGCCAGCAGAAGCAATGCCACTTGGGGTGGTAAATAAAAGTGACTGAAAAAAGGAAGAATGCTATGATTCTATTATTCTATTGTGCAAAGTCACAGGCTTCACAAGGCAATTCATGGTTTCTCAGGCTCAGGAAGAAACTCTGTAATCCCCAAGTCTCCCTTCCTTTTAACTCAGGCCAGGGAGTTACACCCAGTAATTTCTGTTGCAGGCCTGTAATTTACCTGAGCTACATCCTTGTCCTTCAGTGAAATGGTAGGGAGAACAGAGGGAGTATTGTTAGACTTGACATGACAGTAAATCCTAGTGAGAAAACAGCACGATGCTACATAATCCAGAGGACGCAGTGCTTTCTAGCCAGGTGTGAGAGGAGGGCGGGCGAGCCAGCAGCAGAAGGGCTGCAGCTCGCCAGAGTCTGCAGTGCCCAGTTTGAAGGACATCCATTCCACCAGGCTTTGAGGGTGTCGCTGCACCCTCTTATCCTTGTGGCTGCTGTCACAGGATCAGAGCAGGTCTGAGTCTTGCATTCAGTCAACAGCAAGGAAGAGATCCTATATAAACGAAAAGTCTCTTGCCTGGTACAAAGATCTCATCATATTTTTAAATACCACACCAATCCCACCCCTTCCACCTTCCTTCCTCCCTCCCCTCCCTCCTCACCAAAGCACTGATACCACAACTGCTCTCCTCTTTCTGCCTTTCTATGCTCCTTATTCCTGCTACAGCATCCATACGCCAAGCAGCACGGGTTTACTTGTTTATTGAAGGGGTCTGAGAGCAGTGGGAGGACAAGACATGATAATTACAGAAAAAGCAGACAAATAGGACAATCCGGCTGGCAGTACTGGCAGCCCATAGGTAACTGGGAGTGGGAGCAATGTGTGATTAATTATGAACAATGGAAAAGGAGAAGCAGCACATCTACATGGGGGCTGTGAAATGTTCATAGGAGCACAAAAATCAAAAGCCAGCGTGGGACTTTGCGAAGAGGGGTGGCGCCTCCCCACCATTCACTTACCCATTCTAATCCCATCATACGGAGCATGAGAATGGCCAGTCTGAGCCATTGCAAAGGTCTCCCAGCCTGTCTTTGATGAGTGCTTAGAGAAACAGGGCACAGATTCCGAGACCTTTCTTCTGGCAAAGTGTCCAGGGCTTCAGTGAGCAGCTTGGGTTTCCATTGAGCTGGAGGTTGCAACACAAAACATTGTGTTTTATGAATCTTCATAGCTGCTGAAGTACAAAATTAAACCAACTGTGAAGCATCTTGAAAGCTGAGATCTTCCTATCCAACACTTACCCTAGAGGGCCCCCTTTTGCCACGTACCTAAGGAAGATGGCATGTCATCAAGAATTACGTAGAAAGGGCTTCTGAGACTAATTTTCCTGTTTCTCCATAGTGCAATATTTTTTCAACAATTGTGTCTGTTCAGAGGTTTGCCCAATCAATTTCAAATAAGCTTGCATTACCTCTCTGTAGAGGTGACAGCAATCAGTATTTATCAAGTTAGACATCATTAGGACAAGCCTGGCCACTTGTTTTGTGAGTTTGAGATAAGAAGCCTATTCTCGTCATAGCCCATGTAAAGGAGCTTGGCGTGAACAGATTTAGCTCCTGGAAAGTAATTTTGCTGAGTACTGAAGTGGAAAAAAGACAGTGGTGGAGCTGGTGTGGAATTACCAGTGAAAGCACGCAGAAAAGGTGAGAGGAGCTCTGTCTCACAGATTCTGTTGGGAGACTTTTGTTGTAAGAAATGGGTTTCCAAATAGGAGACCCCTTTCATCTGCTGCCAGTGTAGAGCCAGTGTTACAGATCTAGCTCATAAATCTCAGAGATGACTGTTAACCCACTGCCTTGTCCAGTATGGGCACTTTAAAATTAGTTTTCCTCTCTTCTCTTCTCTTCTCTTCTCTTCTCTTCTCTTCTCTTCTAATGCCCTATTCTGTGGAAAACACAATCCTCCAAACAACAGATCTGAAGAAAGGACGTGATCAACTGCCATACAGTAGCAGTATGAACTCTCACTGACCTGTGTGGTGGTATGGTCCCAAAGCACTGGATCAGTGAGGTTACTCTGCACGTGGGACTTTGCATAAGGAGAGACTAATATGTTTCTGCTGGCCTGGCAAAAAAATCATAACAAATCTGCAATGCTGCTTCAAAGATCACCATAAACAATTCAGTGCTCTCATTAGTGTCTACACCCTGCAAATGTTTAAACCACAAGAAACCACAAACCACAAGAAACCTGCGAACTGAATAAACAGCTGCTGCTCCAAACTCAAAATCAAATTTACAAGATTCTGCTAATAGACAGGAATTTGCATTGCAAAAGCAGATTTCGTATTACCAATATCTATGTCACAATTAGACTATAGCTAAGCTTTCAGGTGTTTAAATGAATTCATGATAATATAATCAAGAAAATTATTGCTTCCGTAAAAAAAAAAAAAGTTCTAAAATGTCAAAAGATAAAGTGGTACAGGATGTGGATGTATTAACATTTCAGGTAAATGGGACTCATTAGCTCCAATATTTCATACCTTACAGTATAAGGTATGCACATAAGAATGAACTCCCTTGGGGTTTTGTGAGCGCATGAGCTCTCTACAGGTCTTCCCCCGTGTTGTTGCCTGCATTGTTTTAACACAGCAATTCAGTATGTAAATCTCGCTGTCCTCACACTGAAGAAAACATCACCCTTAGACCTCTGGTGCTTGAACTTTGTTACTGTGTACAGAGCAAGCAAAGAGGAACAGCCACAGAGGGCACATCCAGCCCATCCCTGAGCTCAGTGGTGGGGGATGCTTAGGGAGTCGTGTAAGAAGCAGAGCAGGTATGACATGATCCTCCTCTCACCTCACAGTTACCTGAGACTTGGGAATCTCTGAAGAAAGCATGAAGGGTTTGAAGCTCCTTGGTGGGTCTGTCTGTCCCAAGTTTATCTCAGTGCTTCCCCAGATCTGCTGCACCTTTCCAATAGGCATAGCAAGGAAGGACAGGTCCCACAGGAGGCGTATAGTCATGCCAGTACAGCTCTTGCTTGCTGAGTTGGAATTACCAGAGTGTTAATCAGTGATGGCTGGTGTCATCTTCTGGCTGATGAGTCATTCGTCATAACAGTTTTGATCATGCTGTTTACTGCTACCTTAGTAAAGAAAATGGTCTTGAGAATGCTTTTTAGGTCTGATATCCACTCTCCCAGATGGCAGAGGTAACCCCGTCCCATTGCTGTAGCCCGTTAGGAGTAGTGCTGGGCTATGTCTTAGCATCCATGAGAGAGAGCTTGTATGCTGGGACCTTGTTAATTAACTGCTTTCCGTTTTTTCTGTAGCAGAAGCACGGCTGTTGTGTCTGAACTTCACAGAAGGAAAGGCCACAGTCCCCAGAATAAAATTCTTAGTCAAATCTGTGCTTGTGATGAAAGGAAAGAGTGGGTCAAAGGGAAGAGGTAGGTCACAGCAGAGCTCACTGCATTTCTTAGCACAAGCTGCTGGGCTTTGCTGAAAGGGGCAGCAGGGAATGTGGTGGAGGAAGAGCTAGGCAGGGGCCAAAGCAGATAAAAAGGAGCTGAAATTCCTGGACTTACTTATTTAGCTAGAACAATGGCAGATGAGAGAGAGGAGTAATCTGCACTAGTAAAATTCAGCACAGTACTAAGTTTTCCATCGATGGTGTCCACAGCACAGGAAGGAGAGAGACATGGATGGGGCCGGGGGAGAAAGAGCAAAGAAGCTGACACCAGCAAGGAACTGGGCTGGAGCGTATCACAGGGAGCAAGCGGCACGCAGGTGGTGATGGGCTGCAGAGCTGGGGTGATGGGAGCAGAGGAAACTGGAGTCACTGACAAAACCACACAAAGGGCATAGGGAAGCCTGCACTGGAGGCAAGGCTAGCAGACAGCTAAGAGAAGCAACAGGAGTATTTCTCCTCCATGTCTGGTGGCTGCAGGTGAAGGAAAGGAGCAGGAGGCAGGCAGTGAGGCCACGTTTTCTCTAGCATGGCCTCACAGCTGCCATCAGTGCTGACCCCTCTCTTTTTCCTCTGTGCCATTTTATTATATCAGCAGCCTGGCTGTCAGTGTCCCAGTTCAGGGTGCTTGCTGGCAGGAGAAGGCATGGCGCATCTCCGCAAACGCTCTGACTCTGTCTCACCAGGTGAGCACTGACCAGCATGAAGGGAGGCACTGCCAGAGGCAGGCTCATTTTCCCTTTAGTAAATCTGTATGCACACATTTCCCATTTGCTGAAACAATAGAAGTTCACAGGTACTTGGGTGTGAGCTATCTCCAGCTTTCATCAGTCTGAACCTACCTAAATTTTTGCCTTTTCAAATTAATTTTCTATAATTCTGAAATAAAATGAAGACTTGAGTTCTTCACTTATTTATAAGGTACTCTAACCCAACATTCACTGTATAAACTCTGTGACTCCCTTGACTTCAACGCTAATCTTTGCATTGATCCATTAGATAACACTCTAAGAAGAAAAAGTATGCCTAAGAAAAATGCCAGTGGAAAGTCAGTCTTGGAAAAAAAAAAAAAAAAAGATCAACAATTGCTGTGGCAAATCTCTCCTGGTTCTACATTCACACCCGTTCCATAAACACAATAGCCACTAGATGCCACTATAAGCATGGCCTTTTATTTAGAAATAAGATTTTTTAAAAATAAAGTGAACGGTCAAGTTTTACAAATTTTAAAATAGTCCTTTCTGTTATAGTGCATTTTATTTGCACAGGCCTGCCCTGCTTTAGAACTGCATTTTTTCCCAGACAAATTTTCTGTTACCTGGTTTCCATTCATGATCACCTTCCTCACATGCATCATATAAAAATGTATTTGTGTGTAAATGTGAGTAGCCCAGGAGCAGCTAAGGTAGAAATTATCTTTGGAGTCTTCTCTTGTCTTTCAAAAGCACTTCTCTCGTCTCCATCAGGGACACATTCACGTGTCACCTCGCGCAGAGAAGTGTATTGCAATATTAGCAACTTACCCTGCTGCATAGCCACGTGCTTCTGTGCATACTGACCCCATTTCCTAGGTGGCACGGAAGGACCGTGGCTTAATCTGCTTTCACCCTATGGCCCAAAGCAGCTCTGCTCTTTGCAAAATTTGGAATGGCCCAAGATCCTTTAGGTGAAGGACCTTTTACCCCATGAAGAGCAGCTCAGTGGCAGAGAGGACAGGAGGAGAGGTAGAACTAGGCAGCACACAGGCACTGTGCCAAGCCCCCATCACATCCCATCTATTCCTCAGTATCCCCAGCCCTCTGCAGCACTGCAGGAGAGGAACAGCCTCAACCCAGAGCTCACCTGTGTCTCTCTCCACAAGAAGGGAGCTATTCTGCACCCCAAGGGCTTCGTGCTGCCAAGGTACCATCTACATGCCATCTCCAGACTTCAGCAGCTGCTCACCCAATGCAGAGGCTGTACATCTGCACTCAACCCCTGCATGCCAAGCAGTTGCATCCAATGCTGCTGCAAGCAGGACACACACATGCTGTTTGATTAACTTCCTCCCACATCTCGCTCAGGCCACCAGTGAAAACAACGCTGGTTGTGAAGGAGAAAGCCTTACCCCCACCCACACATGACTCAACCCAAAACCCTCTAAGCCTGCAGCAGCGGTCACTGTGCTAATCTTCAACATGGCTCAGCCCACGTGGTGCTTATGTGGGTCATGACTGTCATAGACCAAGTTACCACTTAAAATGACCATGGGGAAAGTAGATTTTTCTTCCCGGCTGATAGTGTTGCAAGCTGGGGTCTGAAAATTAAGCCATGATTTCTCAGCTTTAATCAGCCATCTAATAGATGTCTAAGAGACATCTATTTCAAGACAGGATGAATCTCATCACATCTGTAGAGGTCTCCACTATAATTATCCAGACATGGATAAATGAATGTAGGTCTTGGGCAAAAGGTTTTCTTGTTTAAAATTCCAGCACAGTCTCAGATGTGGTTTATTTACAAATAAAAAGCCAAATGGAAACTGCTGCTACCCAGTGACAACTCCCATCAGGTTTTAAAGCTGGTTTTGAGAAGCAAAGAGTGCATCTGCACTATTTGGTCAAGAACTGATGGTAAATACTAAAGATTTTTGTGGTTTTCACACTCAATAACAAATTCAGTTGAACGCAGTGGAGGTCTGTGGGATCTGGTGGCAATTAGAATACTAATGAAATGTACCATCATTACTGGTGTTGTACCTCCAGCTTCTTACTATGTCAGTTAACATAAAAAGCATGTTTTTCTCCTAAACAGACAAAAAAAATGTTGGGCAGACAAAAAAAAATGAGAAAAAGGATCAATCCTCATGTGAATCCTCTCCCTTGGGGTGGTGCAGACAGAGGCGAGCCTTGTCTCATTTGCAACAGGGTTGTTGTCTGCTTTACCCTCCAGAGATGTACCAGCAAAAAGTCCCAGAACTTCCCAAACCATTTGCAGATGCTTCTAAGTGGAGCAGCTATCTCTATTAAAGCAATGAAACTAAGTCTCTTTCCCATGCACTCCTGGGATGCTCTCTATCTTGGCCCATATTCAGGAAGGCAATTAAATATGTGCTAACTCTATGCTCATGAATAGTCACATTGAAATTTAAGGAATTACACATGCCTAAGTGCTTTCTTGAATGAAGCCCAAAGTTTGTATCCCAAAGAGAGCTAGAAACACTGTGGCTGAAAGCCACACACTGCTCTAAGGGCCATGTCAAGGGAGCTACAATTCAGCAGAAGGTCCCAGAAGAGAGTGGAGAGTAAGGAAAGGGAGTCCAGATTTATGCGTGCTGCAAAAGAAAACCCGCAATTTTCCACTCATGGGCACCACCCTGATCTTCAGGGAAATATTTTTCTTTCATTCACTCTTTCCCCCTACCCAAATCTGGTAGGTTTAATAAATAAATCCTGATGCTCACTCTTTTGAAAAGTTCACCTAGAGGGTCCATTCAGTCACCAATTTCGATGCTGTAGAGTACTTGTGAGAATGATACAAAGAGACTCAGGGAACCTCTACAAACAAGGCTAAGGAATTTGGTTGGAGTGTTACTTACCTCCATGGCTTTAGCAAAGGCAGATAACTCTCCTCCTCATTTTCACCATCTAATGACAATAACTGCCCAGAAGTAGTTATGTTAACAAGCATTCTGAGTATGGTAAAACTTCTTTAGGCCCCTTTCTTGTCGTGGTCCATGCTTACACAAGATTCATAGTGTCTCCTCTTGGTAGCAAAGTTGCTGCTAAAACACAGAATCCTTCCTAATCAACTACCACAAGATAAAGTAATTTACAGTATCTTCTGCCAAAGGACTGCCACTGAGAAGACTTTGTCTACCATGTTACGCCCCAATCTTGCACATGCTGATGCAGTCCAGCACCTTGTGTGTGCCTGATTTGGGCTTAATTAGTCAATAATCTGAGAGGAATGTGTTTGGCTGGGTCTCAAATGTAGCCTGATAATAATATTAGGTGACTTCCAGTTACTTCACATTTTGTTAGATGTTCTGATACCTCTTGTATTGTGCAGAATGCAACAGAACATCATTTCACACAAAAGATCTGATTTTCCTTGACGAGTCACTTGTGGACATGCTCTACCAGGAGCTGATGAATGATAATGTCACTGTGAAAGGACACCTGGATGATAGTTGATAATCCATTAATGATTGCCTTAGCAGCTCCCCAGGGAAGAGGCACTGAAATCAGCACACAGCCTCCACAGGTACCAGTGTCTGATTCCCTCGCCTGCCACAAATTTCTTGTGTGGCCTCGGATAGCGCACTCTGGCTCCTAGCACCTCGTGAACCCTTGCTTTTCTCCATTCATAGTCCTTTTTATTCTTTCCATTTGCACTCTCCACTACACCTTTGACACAGATAGAAGGCCTACTGCCATCAAGCCCTCCTGTTGGATGGAGATCTTCCAGGCTGCCCAGCAGAAGATGTCATGCAGAGAAGTAAGAGAGTCAGGCAAGCCTATCTCTTCAGTTCCAGGAATTGCTGCCCTTGATGTGCCAGTTTGATAATGGAGACTTTCAAGTCAAGCTGCAAAATCACAGGAAAAAAGGAGGAAACCATATTAACTCCTAAGATTGGTTTGAACCTTCATGCATCGCAGTACCAATATTTTTTCTGTTGGGTATTTACTGCTTTTAAATTTAAAGACTTTTGGTTTCTGTTATGCAGAAAACAGTAGTTGGGTAGTGACTTTTAGTTTCAGTTTAGCTAACGGGTGTGAAAATAACACTTTCTTCATTTGGACTTGTTCATTCACAGTTAAGAAATCAGTCGGGAGTGGAAGAAGCAGCAAAGCTCGTTTCCTCTTCCAGTCTGTGACTAGAAACAGGTGGGCAAGGTCAAGACACACTCATTTTAGAAACATGAAAGATGTGAGTGAGATTTTCCAAACTGCAACTCAAGCAGGTAGGGTTCCCGCTTCACACAACTGTCACTGATTTCCAGTGAGACACTTTGGGAAACGCCCCAGAGCACTCATCTATATTGTTAAGAACTTATATGTCTTTGAATATCTAGTTTATAGTGACCAGAAACAGCCTGTCCGTTCATTAGCTGCAGTTACTACTTCCCTTATTTAAACATCCGTTAGATATAAATACAAAACTTGTTTTGATGCCTCCTCTATTCAACCTTCCCCACAAAACACCAAGCATTTTTGAAGCAGTTGAGGTTTTTTCTTATTAACATCAAAATGATGGTAAAGGGTCTGATTTGTATACTTTTAATTAAATTTCCACTTCCACCCATTTGCTTGACGTAAATCATGGAAAAACTGATATGACACTTGTGTGCCTATACGTACAGTCTTGCTTGTAATTAGATAAGTTATATATTTCCCCTGCTCATTCAACTGGTCCTGTACCTGACCATCAGAAAGGGGCTCCTGGTTACCTGCTACGCAATGCAGCAAGCAGAACTTCATCCCCACTGTGACCTGTATCTCCAGCACGAATCACCCACCTTTCAATGTTGCTTTGCCAGGGAAACAGCAAGAAAAAAAATTATTTCTTTGGCCTTTCTGCAAAAGCAGACCCCATGTGGGCTTTTGCTACCCAATCAAAAGCATCACTGTAAATGTTTTCTGGAGGGTTTGCTGAGCTATGAATTGACCTTTGTTGAGGCTCCCAAGTTATTACCTGATCTGCAACCTGAAACTGGTTTCTGTGAGAAACATTTTCAGTGTGTTTGTTCATCGAGGTCAGAAGATAGTGGTCTGGCACAAACATCCTGAACATTTTACCAACCTCATTTTTTCTATATAGCAAGCACTCCCGTGAAACTAATTGATTAAAGTTGGCTGATGAGTGTTGTTTCTACCAGTGAGATCACTCTGCTAGTGTGGAGACTGTTTTGAAGGAGGCTGCTGTTTTAAGCTTTCTTGAGGTGTGCCCACAAGTCTGTTTATTCTCATGTATCTTATGTGGTCAGGGTGGTGGTGCTGGATTTTTTCATTGCTGAGCAATTTCTTCTAGTTTATTAAATGAATTTAGTTTCAAATGGAGTACTGGGTTTTCGTTTGTGGTGCTGCTTTTCCTGTTACTGTTGTTGTGGTTTACCGTCCACATTGGGGTGTTCAAAAACTGCTCTTCAAACTTCACTGAGCTTGGTTTGTGATTTGCGTTTTTACAGTTGTAAGCATTTATTAATCGTGGGGTCCTGAGTGTGGGCCAGGACTCCCTCCAAGAGGAATTATGGTATATACAGCACTGGGGCACCACATTTCAAATCCTCATTGGTCCAGAAAATGAGAGAATGTAGGGATCCATCCAGGAAGCACTTGCAATAGCAATATGGGCTTCTTTAATGTACAGATACCATTAAGGAACTGTATTTCCAGACTGGCTTCTTCCCTATATCTGGCAGTGCCTTTTAATTGCAGAGCAACTCATTAGGAAAAAAAAAAAAAAAAGAAAGAAAAAAAAAGGAGAGAGAGAAATAGCATCCTTTTTCCTAGGCTGAAGCAATGATTTAGAGGATGACACTGAGCAAGATTTGGTACCAATTTTCCTATTTGTAAGATAGTGATATTAAGATTAATCATAGTGGGCCAGTCCCTCAAGGATGTCACGAAGGTTATCTCCTATTAGAAAGTATTCTGAGCTAATCAAAGAAAAGGTGCTACCCACACGTATGTAGTGGGAGGCCTGGCATTTCTCTACTCAGCTAATGTGACAACAATTGAGATCGTGACTCTAGTTCCCAAACATGAGCAATAAGGGATTCGGTCGGGGTGGTAGGAGTGACACAACCCTAGGACATCTCTTCAGGCTCTAAGTAGAGGGATGACTGGGTACTGTTCACACAGCCCCTCGATGTCCAGCAGAGCAGGACTTTCCCATTTTCACATGCATATTTTACATCAGTGAACATTTCTTCAAGCTTCAGACAGGTACAGTCTAAACTGCACAAGAAGCACAGAAAACAGAAAGATAATCCCCTTTCCCTTGTCAGCAGCTCTGTATCACTTTTTGCCTGGCAAGAGAAATATATCTGCCAAAGATTGCTCAGTAGGTATTTGCAGTCATAAAAAGGTCTGCCTTAAGAGTGGGTCTGAGCCTCCCTTGGAGATGCATGACCACTGCTGTTGGGGGTCCCTCCCATGAGGTCTAGGACTGTGGGGTCATCACAGCTGTAGAGGAAAGGAGAAGGAAAAGCTGCTTCAACCCATCAGCACATGCCCCCAGCTGTGCTGCCTTTCTGTCATCTCAGGTCTCCCATGTTGGTCCTTTCTGCCCTGAGCCTTGTGTCATGCCAGTAAATGCACGACCACCCACAAGAATCCTTAGTTCCCCTTCATCTACACTCATCCCAAACCCCAGCTATTTCTTGCTTGCTTTAAGACTGATTCATTGCAGTTGTCTGCAATGATTCCTCTTGCATAGCTTCCCAACCTCTACCAACGTATCAGCCTCTGCTCACAGTCACGTCCCAGCCAGTTTTCCAGCACCCTCTCCCTCTTAAAATCTGTTACAAAATGTGGCTGGCTAACTTGCAAGCTGACTTTTCATTGGTTTTTAACAGAGCTGGCGCATTCCCTGCTCAGCGTCTTTTGTGTGTGTCATCAACATCGCCATCATTATTTTCAGTATTCAAAAGCCTTTAAGGCTGTTTGTTTTAAGACAAAACAATTTTGTCATTTCACAATGGGAGGCAGAACCCTGCCAGTTTTCTCAGCTGAGGTTTGGTGCAAAATACGGATTGGAAACCTCCGGCCTAACCAGTTAACATCCAATGGTAATCTGCAATATGTTCCAGTTGTCAATGATCCATATCATTAACAAATGTTTCTGGTGGCTAACGTAAACCTTCCTTGCTGCAAGTTAAGCTAGTTACTTGTGTTACTGCCAGACAATGTGCACAACACTTTACAACAGTCTCTGTTGCAGCTGCCTTTTATATATTTGAAGGCTGTTATCTAGTCTTCTCTTTTCCAGACTAGACTCAGCCTCAGCTCTCAGTTTTCCCCTTAAGTTCACATTTACTAGATCTCCAATCACTCTTGTTGCTTTTGTCTGAGCTTTCTCCAACACATCAGTAGGGCAGCTAAATATATCACTATATATCTTTGAGATTCAAATCGACTGTTATGCTATGAATTATCCTGAGAGATTCCATAGGCTTGGTTACCAGCCTATTCACCTAAATCCTCTACTAAACTACCACTTGCTAGAATAAATCCCCCATTCCTGTAGGTGAGCTGCCTTTATTTATCCCTAGCTTCATGGTCTTTCATTTTGCTGTCAAAATGTATGCTGTTTAACTGATTTTCCTTTAACAAGTAATCCAGATGAATTTTTCTAGCTGACCTATCTCTAATGCTTCTTCACCATTTTTTTTGTTATCTCCAGATCTTCCACCAGAACCAGAAAAGGAACCCATTGGAACCTGTGAGGAACATCACCTAGGGTGACAGATTTTCATTTACAAGCAACATTTAATCTGTTTAATACAGGCTCTTTTTACTTTAAAGTTCTATTCTTTATTTTCACAACGTCACGCACAATGAAGTTGCATGTCTTAGAAAACCCTAAACAGGTTGTGTCATTACATTTACCCTTACCAAACCTGAGATCTGCTCATGAAGCAATAGCAAATTTGCTATGTGTAAGGAACCTCCAGCTTTCTTAGAGAGTGACGAGGAGTTCAAGAAACTGAAGGTGGTGTGTTGCTTGGAAAAGAAAGAAAAACACAGAGGCAGGAAATCTGTTAGACATAACGGGAGTGTATCTACACTCATTTCATACAGATATGAATTAAGGACTGGAACTATTACTCTAAATTGATTGCATCTGGTAAGCATTAACTGAGTACACATCTCTGAACTGTTTGCTCTTTTTTTGATCCCACTGGGTAGTCAGCTTGTGATATTTCTACTTAATCACATTTAGCAATATTGCAGTGATAAGAGCTGGTGGTATTCTAGCTCCACTTCCAGACTTTTCACATATGATTATATTACCTCCTTCAGTGAATGCAAAAATCCTCTAGTAACTTGTACTATTGGCATCCATGGAAGCCAGGGTTGCTGTTGTTTCAGTGTTCAGGATGCTGCCAATTCATCGCTTTGGTCCTTGGCCTTACATGGCTTACATGGCAGAGAAGAGCGGAGGAAGAAGGGTTACTGGGCTTGTAAACATTTCTATTGCATCAGATTAGTTTCACTGCCATGTGCAATCTGCTGGTGTGACTCAGACTTCCACATTCTATAAAGTTAACTATGTCTACAGGGACTACAGCCATTCTGAGAAATTTTAGATAAATGTGAAGTAGTTTTATTCTTATCTTATTACACAATGTACAATTGTATAAGAAAATGCCCTATTGTTGACTTTTAGTGCAGATGTGCAACCACTAGCAGATAATGAGAACATCATGTTCCCGCCTCACCAGCTCCTTAATTCTTTGGCTGTGAGTCTTAACACAGGTTTAGGAATAACCCATGCTCATTCACAGTGTTCTCAACTGCTATCCCCACACCTTTCAATTTAACTTTTATTTTGTTATTGAGGCTGCACAACAGTGATCTGAGAAGGCTGCCACTAGATAGTTAGAGTCATGTTTCTTAGAGTAGATCATGGAACCACTTTTACTCTGGGGAAGAGAGCGTGCTTTTTTACAGTTATAAGAGCTGAGCAAGACAATTTATTTTTGCCCTTGTATCAGTTTAGGGCATTGTCAGTAGCACAGGACAAGAAATAGTCATTACCAGCAAAAACGTTAATGTCTCATATGAAACAATCTGGGGTACGGCACATAACATTTTCCCTTCAGAACTTTCTGGGCAGGATTTTCAAACAGTCCGGTTTGTGGCAGCCAGAAGTTGCAATTTCTTTGTTATCTCCCATGTGTTTTCTTGCCAAATGTTTCCACACTTGTCTGCTATTCAAATAATATCCTACTAATGTAGCGGTCATTTTGAATGTGCTAGGGAATGAGCAGGGTTCGCAGGCTGTTTGCGGAGATCCTGAGCAGTAGTTGCAATTTCTTCTGCACTGGGACACACCAAAGAGAGTTTTTGGTTTTCTATGTCCTACTTCTCAAAGGCACATCACCGTTTCTTGTGTTCCTGGCAATGGTAAATAGGACCCAATGGTAAATAGGAAGAAACCGTGCCAGATCCTTGAAGAAAACATGATGGTGATTCTGTGAGAGGCCTCAGATACTCCTTCAAGGCCCTGCAATGCATCAGTCTTGCTCTGCAGCATGGACTCAGAGTCAAAGCAAATATTTTTGGAAAGTGCAAAGTAGGACTCACTGATAAAAAAAGGCATTGGTTGAGGAAAAAATATTTAGGACATGGTGAACTATCCTCACCAGTCCCTCATGTAGTAGATCAGGCATCAATTCCATAATTGCTAGTCGAACCACTAAAAGCCATACACAGACAAGAGACTATTGAAGCCGTTCACTAGAACAGTCATCTGTGACACTGGGCTGGAGTCCGAAGATTTCTGCTAAGGTCATGCGTGAAAAGCCATTGCTGCACATGTCAAGGTTGAGGCTGATTTCGCATGGGGATGGCTTGTGGGGCTCAAGTACAAATCATGCAAGAAACTGCATGGCTCAAGGCCAAAGAAGTTTTCTTCTTTCATGGCCTGAATTTTCTGAGTGCATTTTCGGGTCTTTCTTTCTGCACCTATACGTAATCACACACTTGGGGTCAGTTTTGAACACAGAAGCCTCTTGCAGCTCAACCCAGACCACGTCCTCCTCTTCCTTCAGGCAAAGGGGGACCTCAATGGTTGCTTGAGGTGAGTTGAGTTGAGTGCTGCTCATCCTTCGCTCGGTAAAGACCTTTCACCAGGGTGCAGCGAGTTAGGAGACTGTGGGAGAGGTCAGGAAGCTTTAATCACTCAGAGGATGTGAGCCTAAATGTGCCATATTTCTAGAGAAGCATTTTCTTATTAACCAACCTGTATTTGACAGGGTTTTTACTGAAACAACAGCCTCCCCCAGGGCGGGTAAATGTGACTGTGGCAGCATTTAGGTTCCCCTGGGCCTTACTGCATCTAGGATACAATTAGATACATTTGTCTGCAAATGTTTTAAATATTTAGGCTGGTATGCCATTAAGGAATAAGAAAGAGGTTTATATTAAGAGAGACTCAGAGTACTGCAAAGCAGCCAACATCGCAGACAAGGCATAAGAATGATTTGGGATAGATAATGGTTGTGAGTAATGTTATAAATGATCTCATATACTTCTTTTTTTCCTATGAAGTAAATGACCTTGCTTCTTCTACTTAAGGAGACATGTGGCCATTACAGTGTGAAAAATGTCTCTCTCTCAGCCAAGACTGCTCAGTACATTTTTATTTAGGTCCACTGGATAATTTTAATGACATTCGCTCATTTTGACTCAGTTCTTTCATGTGGTCTTACCAGGTCCTTTTCCACTCCAAGACATGGGGAGGATGGCAAAAGACAAGGACTTTCTTGCAGGGATTCAGGATGCTGCATACATCTAGGTCTTTTCTGATGTTTGAAATATCATTTACACAGCCCACGTCTCACCTTTACCTTTTGGATCCCAGATTCAGTTCTAGAACTCTCATTGACAGCTGCAGGAAGATTTTACTCTTAATGCAACTGGATTTGCAAGTGCTAATGAGAATCATAGCATAATATGGTGAGACATTACACTCTTGTACCAGAAAAAAGCCCTATCCGTCCTCTAAAGATCTGATAGACAATAAGATGTGAATAAAATACACATGTAAAGACACAGGAGATGGCAATCTCTAAGAGTGGGAGGCCCCGAGCAAGAATGAGGGACACAGGGCACTGACATGATGCTACCGAGTGGGTTACAGGTGGACACTGCACAGCATCAGCAGTTGGCTCAGGCTTTCCCTTCACCTCTCCAGGCCAGCTCCAGGAGTCACATCTTCTACCTCTGCCACTCTACACATAGTCACAAAGCTGTAACGTGCCAGTTCTAATTTGAGATGTGCCTAGAGGCAGGGCTGCCCTGAGATCCCACCTTTGCTTTCTTCTTCTGTGTTAATGCAGTGACAAATAAGATCCATTTGGAAAAGAAACCCACTTGGGACCCACTTAATAGCTTTCCTCTTCTCCTTATTTGGTAAAATTTTCCTCCTTTCCATCTCTGTGGCACGTTCAAGTGATGTGAAGTGAAAATAGTACCTTCATTATGCCTTTGTTTTCGTAAGATATTTGCACAGGAGATCTTATGAAAGGAAGTCTTATTATTCTGAATGTCTAGAAATGAGTGATTAGCATGAAAAAGTATTATATACTTGTTATAAGTTTAAGCATTTGTAATGATATATTCAAAATTGTTAGACATTGTGGCTAAAAGTCCAACTGAGGCATCTGTAGGCAGTACAAAACACCCACAAAATATTTCAGTGATATTCAAATCATTATTAATCTCACCCATTCTACTAGTCAAAATCTATCTAAAGGATTTCTGCATGGGATAAGATTTAGCACACAAGGCAAAAATTCTGCAACTTCTTTTGAATCCTAAATTGCCGTGTTTACCACAATAATATTTCTTTCCATCAAAGCCCCCTTGCAAACATGCTTCAACTTAAAATGACAGTTATAACACTCCATCAAAACCTGAAGCCTTGCCTCCTTTTTCATTCAGGATTTATTCTGGCAAACCTCCCCTCGAGTCAAGTAGAGACACCACCGCTCTGAACAAAAGCTTCACAGTTTGACTCAGTGAACTTGTCATCCTCACATAAAGAAATGAATAAAATGCAAACAAAGCATTGTCTTGACATGTCACGTAGCTTACAGGAAGGATGCTTCATTCAGCCTTTAAGTGGGCCACTGGACCAATGCTGGCAGTGATCAGTGTTGCTAAGTTTAAACCTTTAGTCAGGGCAGTCCTACAGTGATCCTTAGATCCATCTGCCTTAACTGTCTGCGGTGGTCATGCAGGGGCAGATGATAAGCCCACTCAAGCTTGCAAATCCTGATGCATTTCTGGAACTCACACTGATGCCATGGTCTCCCACCCTCCTCTCTCTCATGATGTGGTGGGAGCGTACCTAGGTACGTCCACCCCAAGTGCTGGAAACCAGCCAAAACCAGCCCCACAAGCCCTGTCACTGTTTTCTGGCCTTTCTGCCAGAACATAACAATTTACTTTCCACTGCTTCCTCTCCTTTCTATAGATAAGGTCTGACAGCACTAGGAAATGGACTGCTTACTAACACACAGTGAGGGTGGCTCTGGTGCCAGACTATAAGATGTAATTAAGATACAGGCAGGTGACTTCCATAGCGTGCAGACTGACCAGTTCTCTAAAGAGACCTTATGCTAAACTAGTAAATTGTCATGCCATATTTCCAGGGAGAGTAGATGGTCCTGTTATGTCATATCAGTGTACACTCTGCTATATTTTACAGACTATTTCTTTCAAGTTTATCAGTGCTTTTCAGAACCTGTAGATCAAAATACCTAACATAACTCATTTATAATCTTCTCAGCGTCATCAAATGTTCATCCCTAAAATTCATGGGCTTTCAGGGTAAAAGATTGCCTGGATTTGAGATGGGTGTCATTGTTCAATAAAGTGTTCACGTTTGGAGTTGAAAAAGAAAATAATTTAGTGGACTATTGATTTTGTAAGGAGAGGGAGAATTGCCATTGATGATTGGAGTTAGTCCAACTTGAGATGAGGCAAAGTAAATGAGAAGATTCATCTATTTATGTTAGATACTTAGTTTCCCTTACTCAGACAATTACTTATCTGCCGTTGTAGAAAACCTTACAAACACGAATGCAATGTCACTGTAGGGTAGGTGAGCATTGTTATCTTCCATTATGCTCACAGTAGAGGCCCCAGCAGGTTGAGGCAGTGCCCACACAGTTTGGTAAGGTCCCTGCTGAAGGCCACCACCACAGTGCAAGCAGTTACGGTACCCAGCTGCCATTAGACCAGGGGTATGGTTAAGCAAACTACCTGCCTCAAAGGGTTATTCTCACGCTTGTCCCATGCCTGATATTCCTGCACTTCCTACAGCTTCTGATCCCAACCTCTGGAGGTGCAGACACATCAGGTGTTCAAGTCTCTGCAGCCCTCAACTTCCTACCGATAGTGGTGCTGGAGTGGGCTGATACAGATGAGCAGAAAGGAAGCCTTTAGAAAAGAGGGTGATACCACGAACCTGTGTTGTTGTCAAACACAGAGGGCCACAGGCAGATTGCTTTTCTCTGTACATGGACCTCTGAAAATCTCTAGAGGCTGCTTCCGTCAAGCTCAGACCTGTTAAATTCAGGGCATTCATCACAAACCTCACTTGCTTTTGGCACAGATGAGATGTAAGACAGTGAGTGAACTAAGGGTTTGACCAAGGCCCCTTAAATCAAAATAACAAGCAGATGCTGTAAAGTGCAAAAATATTTTGCAATTGTCAAACACAAAAAAAATCTGTTCTCAAATGCAAGAAAGTGGTAATGGTTTCCTGCAGAGAGGCTACTGGCAAGGAGTAAACCTGAAAATGAGCCCACATTTAATAGCTTTGTGCCATTAATGACTAAACATAAAATAAAACTTTTACAAAAATTCCAGACTTCCTCACTGGGGAATCCACAGATATAGAAGTATTTTCGTATCACTTTTTCATTTGGGCCAGCTCAGATTAGGCACAGACCACACACTGAAAGACTAGTCACTCTCTACTGCAACAGCCATTTGGAATCTCCTCAGATTAAGTGTGCCCACACCATCACTCTTTTATGGCTGGAATATGTTACTGCAGAAAAACAGAAAGTATAAAAATGTAATGTTGCCAAAACATTAAAAATAAGTAAGAAATACAGTCTGCCCTTTTACCACTTACTTGGGATCTGCAGAAATGCAATAAATAAAAATGTAGAGCTACTAGACCTTTCTGACTTACCATGCCAGGTCTCAAATCCCGATTATGAGCTATCCATCCGTCTTCGTGGTAAAGTCAATCTGTTACTGTCACCTATAAAAGAACAGAGACAGGAGAGTTTACCTATCAAAAGAAAATCAAAGATGTTGCAAAACTCGGAAAATAGCCTGATGGTCTTCCCTTGGGTCCTGTTCTCATTTTTCATGCTGTCCTTTACCAACTGGCCAACAACTGCCAGGTCACCTGCCTGGCTCTGAGGCCAGTGTCCCACAGGTGGGGCTACCTAGACAGAGCCCTTGGGCTCACAGTGGTGAGACCAGACTGTATAACTCCTCTCTGATGCACTGAGGAGGTGTCTGGGACAATTGTGGTTGTGCAGTCATTGTCCTGCACAAGGTGGTGCAGAGCTAACATCTCAGTGTCGAGCACCCTCAGAATTGACCAGGTTGCTACTTCTCAGGGACCTCCTGAGCACATTAACCACCCAGATGCAGCCCATTGCCTAAGTATTTGATTTTCAGGAGATCTCCTGCAAACAAAATTCTTTCCGGACCTTCTCACTAACAACCAGGATGTCGTTTACCCTGTGTAGTCTACAAGAGTGGTAAAGCACTGGAACAGGCTGCCCAGGGAAGGAGTAGAGTCGCCATCCCTGGAGGTGTTCAAAAGACATGTAGACATAGCACTTCAGGACATGGTTTAGTAGGCACGGTGGTGTTGGGCTAACAGTTGCATTTTATGATCTTAGAGGTCTTTTCCAACCTCAGCGATTCTATGATTCTCTGTCCTTTGCAAGACAGTCAGAAGCTGTCTTGCTCCTGACAACCAGCCAAGCAAGACAAGTGAAGGCTTGGCTCTGGCTGCTGGAGGTCTCTGCTGGGGTGCTAGCTGGGCCACTCTCCCATCCCAGGGCTATCTGAAGAGTCAGGCCTAGGTACTGAGTGGAGAACCTCATACCTGAGGTGGAATTGCCTCCCCACATCCTTACCTAATTCCTGGGGCTGTTCCCATCCCTAGCCTGATAGCAGGCTTCCTTCAATTGTTTCACTTTTCTGTGGCACTGGTTGTCCGTAAATTCATTTGCCATTCAGCAGCAGTCTCCACAGAGTTGTGTCTCTGCAGCTGACTTTTCCAAAGGAGTAATCCTAAATTTTCTCTTTCAGTATGGAAAGGAGGCTCTAGCCAGGCCATAAACCAGAATACATCTGTCCATGCCTTAGTGGTTTACGAAGGTGAACTGCAAGAAGGTGCATGAGGATGTGATTGCTCTTGTCACACAGTTTTCTCATGGCTATGGCTTCATGGCTGCATACAGGAGGAGTCAGAGCAAAGGCAGGAGAGGCCATTGCAGAGCCCTATCCAACTTCCCAGGAGTGGATGTGGGGAGGGCAACATAAAGGCAGGTTTCTTAGAGGTTTCACCCTCAAAGATCCCAGCTGAAGTGTAAGCTGCTTTAATATTTGGGCAATGAAGAAAACTAGCCTTGAATTTCCCAGAAGGGACACTGTTTGTTAGACTGTTTTACCTGAAGACCGTTGAAGATCGATCAGGAAACACGTGGCAGAGCAGGTCATCGGAATTCAGGTCTCTAAATGCAGGCCATTAATCTCCTCAACAGGCCATCTTCATCACTGCTGTATCCCTTCATGCGGACACCTATGCACAAAACAATCTCTATTTGAAAAAAAAGAAAGTAACTTTTCTTTTTTCCTTATCACCTACCAGTCTTTGTAACACACAATATTATTTTCCTTCCAAAAATAACAGAACCCCATGGCAGGATTTATCAGTGCACCAATAACACTCTTTATTCAGTGCAGGTGAGAGAACAAAGCGGTACCTCCCTGCTTGCCCTCGAGGACTTTATGCAGTGCCTACACAAACATTAGCAATATGTGTAGCTGTTGCACTGTGCATTTACAGGGTGGAAGTGTCAATCTAATCTCCTGAAAGGGTATTTTTCATGATGCCTCATGACATAATAGTCTTGTAGCATCTTTAATTTAAAACAAAAGCTCCTGCAGAGGATTGCTTTTACAGTTTTACCAACGTGAAGAAATCAAGCGGGGAGACAGCAATACCTTAGAGGATGCTGTTCATGGCTCTTTCATTGTTTATTTGACGGTAAGGCAGAAAAGGCACAATCAAGATCAGCATCAGTTGTACTCTATGTCGCCCAGATACTCAGAGACACACAGTTGGGGGTCTGAAAATCTGTGTGCATATTTAACTGGCTGCTTTTGATCTGTATAGCGTCTTAAGGTGATGGGAACTCCCACTTGACCGATAGAGCAGAAGCTAAAGGAGCCAAAGGCCAGGTCTGTACATGCACTATAGACACTACTAAAAGAAGGTGGTGTTAAAAAAAAAACCCGCATTTGATTCACCAAATCATAGCTTTGTCCATGCACTGCATCAATTCTGAGAGTACTTTTAGCTGAATTTTGGCTGTTTTCCCAAGATGATTCTCAAAATCCTTAGTTCACTCTTTGCACATATGTACATGTAACAAGTCAACACGTGGTAACTACAAGCATTTCTGCTGTGGAGGCATCTGAGCCATGAGCCAGCTATCAAGGAATACTTAGGAAAGCTGCACATTTAGCTTGCTTTGTGCCCCCTAGCCCCTTACCCCCCAGCTCTGAGTGCCCTACATCTCTCATGCAGGAATGAACTTGGGCTACGGTGTAGCAATGCAGTAGCTCCAGTAGCAATACTGTCAGGAGGCAACCTTACCCTGTTTCCCACTCTCACACTACAGCAAACTATCCCATCCTCTACATCAGCACAACTGTTAGTGGACTATGTCTTCTTCTAGATCTAAGAACCCCACAAATACATATTTGCTTCTTTCTTTCAAACAGAAAAGGTGCCTGATCTGCTTTACAGTGTGCACCTACAAGCAGCTCTGTCAGCGCCACTGAGGGGAAGGAGCCCTGCAGTGGGAGAAAGAGTGGCTGAAAGTGGGGCAGAGGCTCCCAGAGCTGATGTTGTCACCAGCTCTGGGAGGTCTGCAAAGCTCAGACTCAAGAGCACCTCCACTGCTGCCAGGTAACTGAGGCCCATTCACAGCTGCATCTGCAAGAGTACCAGGGTGGAGAAAAGAAGAATTAGAGCATACCAAGAGAGGAAAGAGACCATTAGCTGCCCAGGAATGATGTTTTTAGATACTGACTGTCATTGCTTTTCCTCTCTTTATTCTATTTCTCTGCCATGAATAATTTAGAAAATTAATAGATTAAAAATTAATACATGCTATTGCAGAGTGTGTTTGAAGACACATTGCCAGAGATTATCCTTTCCCTCTTCATACTGCACGCCCAAAGCTGACCCTACCCCGTAGACTCAAATATTTTTATTTTTTCTTTGTTCATTTTGGATCCAATAGCTCAAGGGGAAATGAACAAAGCTGGGAAATGAAATTAGCAACATAATCATAAACAAGACAGATCATGACTGTGACATTTTTACACTAAAAACTGAAAAATAAAAGCACAGAGAAAAGAAAGGCTGATTGAAGGGTTACATGAAGAATTCCCCCTTAAGAACCTGATTTTCTGTCATTTGGGATTAATTTAGTCAAGGAGGGGGACTGTAAATATATTAGAAATGCCTGCCATTTCAACTGCAGGCTATTCTAAGCAATACAACATTTTAAAAATACACAAAATCCTAAAACCACACAAAGCAAAGGCAGAAGCCCAAGAAAGATGGACATGAAGTAGTGCATTTGGTGTTTAGCATCCTGCATCTGGTAGAAAAGTTTCTATTAAATTTAGTTTACAATAGTTTAAAAAACACACTTCTAACAGAAGAAAAAAAAGGGAAAACAAAATATTTCATGGTAAGCCACAAGTTAAAGACCATTGGCAAGGAATTTCTGTGCAGTCACCAGGGAGGCAAGTTTTGTGAACCATCCTTTGAGTTTGAGACAATTCCAATTTTAGTAGAATCAATGCAACACTTAATTTTTCCAAAATAAATCAAGTGAATCCTCATCAGCACTATATCTACTTTTACTCTCTTTGGATTCATATCACTGTATTTTCCAAGCCTCTACTGTGTGTGGACTTTTATAGGAACTTTTATTATCTGCCTGATATGGATGTGGAACATTTTGGTCAGGCTAAGGCTAAAGGCTGATATCGTGCACTCGAAATTTTCCACAGTACAGGCTGGATTTTCTCTGCCCTGGGTTAATGAGCTCTTTGTTTCACATCTATGTAAATTACTTGTGATCTCTTCACCTTGAGTTCCCTTTCTGCTTTTCTCCTCACCCATTTCTCCCCTATTCTCATACCTTTCCCCCTTCTTCCACTCATCTTTTATTTCCTCTTGGATTATGCATTCCCAACTGGAGATACAATCATACAAAAGAATTCCCCAAAATCCCAAACCAAAACACAAATCACACAAAAAGTATGCAATTGGTCTCATTTTTGATGCCTTTGCTTTATTTCCTGTTTGAACATTACATCCTATTTTTGCCTAGATCCAGAGCTAGATGAAGATATTTTGGCAACCGGAGCTACCCTACTCTCCCTTTTTTTAACCATTGCTTTGTGTTACCTCTCCTCCCCTGCCACAAGTGCCAAACATCCAGGTTGGACAGAGACAGGGTGATGGGGCATCCCATGAGTTGGCGGAACATTTCCTCTCCTCCCAACAACTTTCAAGCATCACCACTGCCCCGGTGAGTTTCTCCTGCCCTGACAGAGAAATGCAGCAGCAGCTAAGTCAGGGAAGGTGAAGACTCTGTAGAAAGTCACCGTCCAACAGTGGGGAGACATTCTCTTCCTGCATGGATCTATTACAGGCCTTCCCAAGGTGGCCTTTAAGGGGTCTGGACCTCCCCAAGGTGGAGAGGCCAGGACTCTGCAGCAGTGTTGCTCTGGGAGAGAAACTGGGTGTTGTCCCCTTCCCAGCTTGCTCTGAAAAAATGGGATGCTGGGAACATGCTCTCACATTAAGGGCTCATCCCAGGGCATTTGGTACCCTAGTCCTTGACCCCAGGGAGGCTACGGTCCTGCAGGAGACCTCACAGTCACTACCACCCAGGCAGCATCAGGAGCCAGAAGGGCTGCAGCATATTTACTTCCCCTTGGCATCCCTCTTCTTAGTGACATCATGGCCAAGGCCTCCAGCCTAGACCCTGCTAAGGCCTAGTTTTGCCTGTCTGTCTATTTGTCCAGCAAGAATCAGCTAGTTCCTGTTTTGCAGTGTTTGGCACACTCAGATTCCGGTTCTGCTGGCCCTTTAATGGCTGTTATAACAAATCGTTTTATTATTAATTATTATGGTTTACTAACATTGTCCTACACCACAGTATGAGTTGGCCTTGTAGATCAGCCGCTTGCAAGCCTTGTCCCCTGACACAGCTCCTTATTCCCTTGGTGTGCCTGATCTGCATGTAATTCATGGCTTAGCTGGGATTTCTGTGATATAAACAGCATTACATTATTATGAAATGACAATAGATGCCAGAGCTGTTACCCATTGAAGTGGAGCCCAAGAATGCAACTTCTACCAGACTGGCAACAATTAGGTTTGCAAGTGTAACCAGATCCTATTGTTAATTCCAGCTCTGTTTGGGCGTCTGCAACAACTGGTTATGTTGTAAGACCACGATGGCTTCCAAGTAAGAAATCACAGCATTCTCATTATGAGCTGAGTGTTCATCACATCAGATCCATTTCTCAGCATTTAATGTTAATTACTAGCTTGGTTTTGTATTAGCTGAGAGCTAAATGATGTAGTACAGCAGAAAACTATTAAGATCTGCGTCACTTAGGCAAACATAACCATCCACTTCCAGAATGTGAAATGGATAATGAGTGGGTATAAAGGAGTTCTCAGAAACCCCAGCTGAACACATTCAAGAGCAGCGTTTCCTCTTTAATGGGCTCTCTGCCAGAATGACACATCACTCTGCCTCACTGAAGTCATTTATAAACTGTCCTTCACAACACTCTTTTTCTCTCCTGCGTGTGCTGCTTCTCCTCTCATGGATAGTAACAGAGCGAGGATGCACCTGACAGCAAAACACTGCACTGTTCAGAAGAGTAAAACTCTTGGAGAAAGCAGGAAACTAACTTTCCTCAGGATTAAGCCTAGGGCAAAAGGGTGGGCAGGGCAATGTGAAAAGCAGAGCTGCACAGGAGTTGGCTACCAACCAAATTCCCAATTCTTTGAGACTGACTTGAGTTTTCCACTCGAAAGCACTGCCTTGATTTCAGACTGGAAAGCAATATCTGAAAGCATCCTGTGTAGTTCCCTGCATTCCTGAAGAAAGCCAGGTCAGAGCTGGAGGTTGAAGTAAAGGTCTGCGAGGTTTACATAGCAGTCCTCCAGAGGGAAGGTGCTGAGGTGTATCAAAGAGAGTGTTTAAAGGGAGGGAAAGGAGCTTCTTAAAATCTCTGTTTACCTTCTCCTCCCTTCCTCCCCTTCTGCCCAAGCACGCTCCCATACAATGAGTCACTGGTGGCTGTCACCGTATTCAGTGCACAAGAACACAGACCTTACTCACAACACAAACATGAAAAACTAGAGCCAGAGATAGAGTATACAAGAGAGCACAGGACAATTTTAGCTATCCTGTGTGTCTAACTAACAACTGACAAGATTTTGGCTTGCAGTGTTCAAACAAGAGCCTTTCTGAAAACAGGGGCTGGAGGACAGGGAGAGAGCAGTGCACATTTTTAATGAGGAGTTCCTCCCAAGCCTGAGGAGAAAAATAGCAGAGGTTCTTGCTTGTGGCTGGTGAAGGTGGAAGTCAGCCTCCTAACAGAGAATAAAGGTTTATGGGCAGGGTGGGGATAGGCTCTAATAGAACTTATAAGTAAGGAGAAATTATTTCTGCCTGATATCACAAAGCGACGAGAGCTGGTATAGGGATGTGGTCACCACAGAGAGAAAGGAGCCAGCAAAGAAGTGATGATGGAGTAGTGCACGTGATGGGCTAAGGAAATGACCACTGCAGCAAATATCCTGCTGCAATAAAAACTTTAAGATGTTGTATGCTAAGAAGCTATGCAGACAGCTAGGAAAGGTTACATGCAGGTGGAATATGAACAAGGAATCTCTAAGACATAAACTTGGCTTGTTTATTTAAAGAGAAAACACTAATTACTTAGGTCATCCAAAGAAAAAATATGCTCCCACTAATATCTGAAAATCCTTGTGCCAGAAGAACTGTTATACCTTTCTCAGGAAAGGGGGGTCAGCTGTTCTTTCAGGTAACTTGTTCAGCAGTTACCTGATTCCCAAAAGCAATTGCTTTGTCCACTGTTAGCTTTTTATGTGACTATTTATACATGGCCCTACAGATGTTCTGTACTTGCAGTCTAGATGTGAAATGACAGACTCTCATTGAAAGCACAGGCAAGATCATAGCATGCAAAAACGTTCCTAAGCAGACAATTTGTAGGCAAAATTCTTTAGCAGAATTTTGAATGATTGCCCTGCCTTAAACCAGTTCCTTGTTATGAGATGCAGCACTGAGTATTGAATTTACGCTTCAACAGATCTGGCAGAAGAGTTTAAAGTGCCTGGAGTTACAAGAGAAGCGTAGCTGCTAAGTAGTCGGCTTTACAAAGAGAAACCATGTGTTTATTTTTCCTTGCTCCGGTTTCTTGGGCTTTAGGTGACCTTCCCTTTTGTTCCTTTGAACATCCAGTGCTTCTGCCTAGATGTGCTAGAGCCCTCGTTACTTCAAAACCATTGTTGAAATTTTCACAATCACAGCCTTCTCCTACAGTTGGAGGAAAAGATGGCTTCTGACAATGAACTTCACATAAGTGCGGACAAAAAATGCATTGTGTGGCTTCCCACTTGCCTTTGTTTCCCTGTTTTGCAGAATTTGCTTCTCTCATCAACCTGCGCACGGCTGCCAGGGACTAATATTGCCCCCGTGATGTTGAATATGTCAGTCAAATGCTGAGCTTAGGACAGAGCACATCTTCCTTTACAATTAAAATGAGCTGCTAAGTGGGGAAATGTAACGTTGTCAACTCCAAGGAAATTTAACTTGTTCAGTAATCTCCTTTCTGTTTCAGGACTTTGTGATGTCCATGAAAAATACAACAAATTTTGTTGCTATGGCCCTTTCAGCAATTCAGCTAAATCCTATTGCATTACTTCAGTTACTTCATTTTTGTCTTTAACAGCAAACTTAGACTTGAACACTTCCGTAAATTGAAAACAAATGTAGGTTAAATACCCAGCAGGGATTTCTCTACATACCCTAAAAGCTATTAAACACTTTCTCTCCTCCTAGAAGCACCAACAGACTCCTCCTTGTTAGGAAAAAACTTACTAGGACCACAGTTGAGCTTGCAGCAATTACTATGACTTAAAAAAAAAAAAAAAAGCAACAATAGTGCAGGATAAAGAAGAAAGCCAAGGTAAGCACATATATGACTGTGGGGTTTTATAAGTCCTGAGCTCATTCTGCTGATACTAGTGAACATTTGCTTAGGACTAGAGCAGAAATCTGCAAAAAAAGTGTTAGTTATTATGGCTACTGATGTCTACAAGCCATATTCACATTCCTATTGGGTTTGCCTTCCACCAGCCCTTGTATATCTAGATTTTAACAATATTGTACAAGCATATAGAGAAAGAAAACTTAAGTTACAGCTTCACAAATGTATCTCCAGTTAAGGCATGTTATATTTTTAACAAGTTTGTGCTCACTCTAAGAGCTTTCACGTAAACATCCCCATGCAGCAATCCATAAGACCAAGTAGATTTGCTGATAACAAAAGCAAAACTGCCTAGAACTGCTGTCATGCTTTGGGGTGAAGGAGGCTGCCACTACAGGTGTTTGGTTTTCCTCTCAGGTACCACTGAGTCTGAAGGAAGCAGGCAGATCTCAATCACTACTAAAACCCACCCTCTCCTTTGTGCAGCACAACTGTTTTGGAAGCATTTCTTCATCCATCTGATGAGCATGTTTTGGGTTTCAAAGACTGGCAAATTACAAGTCGGGAGGCATTCAAACACTGAAGTGCCAGGGCCGAAAGGAATAAAATAATTTTATTTTTTTAATAAATTATGTATGTCTTGTGAATATGTGTTGAAAATGCATTTAGGCCACCATTTGGGGCAGACAGATGTGCTTCAAGGAGTATCCTGTCAGGCATGCTCTTACAGGACTTGGCAACATAGGTGATCCCATTGCAACCTACCTGCTTTCTCCTCCTGACTGAAGTCTGGAAAATTTGTGTTGCTAGATACTTCTTCTTCCATCCATCTCTAGGATCAGATTAAGTAATTCTGTCAAATGGAGAGGAATCAGCTAGGAGTGTGAATTCTTCCAGTGCAACAGGAGTTTTAGAAAGGACAGGGAAGGAGCCAACCCAGGGCATACAGGTCTTTGTGGCACAGGGTCCCTTTCAGACCATCATCGTACCTCCCCGTGCTCCATGCAGGGGCTGTGAGGAATGTGGGGAGCTCACTGGCCAAGACAGAGCAGAACTGCCTGGCTGATGAAATGGTCCACGCTGCTGAGCTGCTGCATGCATTTCTCACATAGGATGATGCTTGTTAGGAAGAAAAATTATTACAGTTATTTGGAGTCAGATAAAATTAAAGAAACCTCATTTTCTCATAGGTTTCCTCAGTTTAGATGTGCCTGCATGCCTTGCAACATCCAGAAAGAAACCAAGATATAACGTAGTCAGTGTAGCTCTTCATAAAACCACTGAAAAGTGCAGATGCTGTGATTGTGCTGTGCTCTGCAAGACACAACGCTATTGTTGAAAGACATTACCCATCCTTTATTTGCAAGGGATCATTATTTTCATTATCGCTGGATCACCTACGAGTGTTGTTACCACTAAATGTCTATTAGTGACAATGTCTGTTATTAACTTCTGGGGTTAGAAGTTCATAGCTTGGCAACTGTTGTAGTATTTGCAAGGGTGTTACGGTTGACTTATAAAAATCTCAGCCTGGAAACAATTATTTCCTAAATTCTATGTTGCAGCATTAGTATCATTGTACTTTGAAAAATAATTTCGCAAAGTGGCTTAATATAAGCAAAGACAGTTTTTCCTTTTAGGATTTCCATCCTTTCATCACTATTGATGGCTTCAAGGTTTCAAGATACTTGGATGAGATGGGAAGGGAAGGACGAGGGACAGAGGTATTCACAAATGCCACGTTTTGCCTTCTCCCTAGGCTGACTTCAAAGACCAGTTTCCCAATGGCCTGTCTGGAGTCAGTGAAGAAAGAAAGGTAACTCCAGAAGGCAATCTGGGGACCTTAACAGACTTCAGATATGGAGTGTCTTCTGTAGTCCTTGGCTTCAGCACTACAAGGGAGTTGGGAGCCAGGGACACTGGCTTTCTAATTAAGGTACCTTTAATGATATCACCCTCCCTATTGTTATGTTAAAGCTTGGGAGAGGAGCAGAGGGAGAAAATGCTCTCTTATCCCTGGGCTGAGGGGAAAAGTAGTTCTGCCCACTGGGCTGGATGATTTATTTCCATTGGTTGTACCCCTCACGGTGCCTCCTGTGGCAATACACAAACTTCAGACACAAACTTCAGCCTGGAGGAAAAATGTTCCTGAGGAACACTATCTTTCCTGTGAAAAAGGGATGATTCTTCCCCCACAAGCAAAGTCCTCAGATGTCCTGGCATGGGACAGTATAAAAGAGTGGCTTTGCTCTCCGCTGCGTGATGAGCCTGGAGAACTGGCAGGAGGCCAAGCAGCGGCTGAGGCAACATGCTCGCATCCTTCAGAGTTGTCCTGGACCCCATGGCTGAGCTCCCTTTGCTGGGCTCTAAGTGCAAAGGAGCATAGCCTGAGCACCATAGGCAGAGTTATGCTGGAAAATGAAAGAGAAAGGAGAGAAAAGAAAAGCCTGTCCACCAGAGAGAAAGTTGATAATTAGGAGTTCATAATTAGGAGAAAGGATGTCAAACATTTCGGTGCTTTTGGTTGTAAGTCACCAACCTGGAACACCTTAGAGAAGAGGGAGTGTTCAGCAGAGACAGATGCCCCCAATTACTAATCATCCATGCTTAAAAGAAAAGCGTTTAAAGTTTACTGCCTTACAGATTTCACTGGTAGGGTTACTTGTCAAAGGAAGTACATATGCATGGTACTAATGATAGCATTGAGTGGGATTTACAAATGACATTTCTTTCCAACATTCAAAGAATAATAGCTGAGGGAGTGCTTGTTTGGCTATTTCATTACTCTGATATTGCCAAAAACTGGAGTACTTTAGCTATGGCTTTTGCATCCTGAACTGTGACAAATTAGTGAAAAGACAAATATAGATAGAGTGCTATATATAAATATGTGCGTGTATGTATTCTAGCATAAACTGAAAGCACTTTCCCTGTTTCCCCCCTGAATCATTAAAGCGATCTCTTTTAGTCTGGCTAAAAATATGAACATGGTATCATCAAATATGACCATAAGGCAGGAGTATCAAAGATGCTACGTTCTCACAAGCAACCACAAAAAACCCGATTTTAATAGCATTTTCACTGGAAGAAATGCTGGAGTGTGAGCAGAGGTATTAGCAGACTGCTAAGAATACACCTGGGCGTGTCTGGCCCCCAGAGGTGCATCTTTAGGGGTTCACGCTTTATTAGACGGCAGAAACTCCAGCCTCTGACCACAGTGTCAGAGAGAAGCAAATTCCCCAGTTCTGCTCCTCTGACCTACTTAGTTACGTTTGGGTTGCTATTTTCATGTGAAGTGTTTGAAACCAGCCTCATCATTACAGCAAAGTGCATTATCTCTTGCTGTTTTCCATCTAGCCCCCAGAATAACTCTGGTGTCAGCAGGGAGCTCTTTCTCTGGCAGCCGTCCCCTCGTTGCCAGCTTGTCAGAGAAAAGGTCAGCTGGCTCTGCCGGCTCCTTAGATGGACCTGGCACGTGTGGTACTCTGCTCACACCCAATCACCCCAAGGAAAGCAGCTCCAGGTGACACCAGCTCCCGCTCCTTGCTTCCAAGGTCCCATTCAGTTGTGAATCTTCTCTTAATTATACTAGTCAGCTGCAGCCCTCAAAAATACATATTGCAGCTGGAGTGGTGCCAGTGCCTCATGGTCCAGCTGCTCTTCGTCCACAGCAAACACCCTAAGCTGAGGTTATGGGATGGGGGAGCACATCCACAACTTCGTGTCAGGTCTTTCCCAGCAAGCAGTTTGTAGGTGACTTCCATATCTGTCGTACTGTAGGACTGACATAGAGGGAGGGGAATAAGGCAAAAGGCTGGGACCTAAAGTGCTGACTGGTGGCCTTTAGGCATGTGGAGGGAACACAGGCTCATATTGGCCTCACCAGCATAGAGTTCCTTACAATAAATCACTGCCCTAGCAAGAATATAAGTATCAGGGTGATCAGACATAGTCCCCCAGGAATCCAGCCCTGAACACACAGTCCTAGCTAACCTCATTCATATTGTTACTCACAATGGCCATTCTGCTTAAGGAAAGACAGAGTCAGGACTTCAGAATTTGGCCCAAATCCTAGACTATATAAATAGATTTCTATGAATCAAAGCTCAATTATGTAAGACTTAAAAATAAGAGAACAAATGAGAGGAAAAATAAGCTGAAATTCAGAGTCTGCAGTGAAGCATCAGCTTCAGAGTTTGGGCACTGAGTCAAGGCACAGATCTTCTTTTCTTTTTTTTTTTTTTTTCCCCAGTTTGCCTGCTTTGCTTTAAAAGTGACTCATATCCACTCACACCCCCTTTCACTAGCACTTTCCATGTTGTTTCAAACATGCCTGTACATTTTAAAGCTCAACAGGACCATAAAAACTGCTTGTTTATTGACTGCACATCTACATTTGCATATCCAAATTAGAGGGGTGAGAGGGGTAATACACGGACAAAAAATGCCTCAAATAAGTCACCAACGTTCAAAGAACCATGGTGCGAGGCATGCTGCAGTTTACAAGGAATTGAAATGTGACTAAAAGCAGCATGTGACAGCTGTCTATATTTAGCGTGGCTTTTGCTTTTACACTCTTTGAGATACCCTGTCAGAAAAGCATCTATGTTTGTGCATCTCAGCAGAAGAATGAGCCCCTGAAGGTGTAGGAAATCCCTAACAATGGCTTTGTATACATTCCAGTTGTTGCTGGGGCATTTGTTTATACACATTGCAGGCTTGCCTCCTCCCCACCTCTGGCACATTCTCATCCGCTCTTTGCTTTGACCAGGGAGTATTTTTAGCTGATGTAGCACAGTCATTTCACTGTTGGATCTCCTTGTCACACCTTTTCCACAAGCTGTGAAAAGAGAAGGCTTGAGAGCAACTGATGGTGCCCCTAAGAGGGGTGGGATGGCTATCATCATTATACGAGATGAGATGCATATTGCATTTGCTTTTTTTCTTTTCTTTATTTATGTTAGTTTGCCCAGTCAAATGAGTGAGCAGTGTATGTTTTGTACAAGGCAAATTCATATTGAACATAAATTGGTCTGAAGTGTTTTCTTTGGTTCAGAGAGATTCCGTTAGTCATACGCGTACCCTTCCAGCAGCAAGGGGGGAAAAAAAAAGCATAGAACTATATATATGGATTTTTTAAAAAATTTACCCTGAACTGCTGTTCTTTTAGGGAAGGGAGATTCTTTTTTTCTTCTTTTGTTGCAGCTTTTCTCTTTTTGTTTGGCAAACAAAAGCACTTCTTACCTGCACTTGTATAAGGGGCATCCTTTTAGGTTTATAAGTAGTTACAGAAAATGATACTTTCTTTCACAGTCCCCTTTCTAGCCTGTTTAAAGCCTGGCATGTCTGCTTTTAAAGAAGGTTTACAGACATTTAGATAACATGGTAATGCATGCATATAAGAACTTAAACAGCACTAATAGTCTAACTGGGATAAGCATTAGAGTATTCCCGGTATTCCAGATTTCCATAAATAATATAAATTAACCTCCCAGCTATATATATGCAGTAAAATGCTACAATGGACTTTTATTTCATTCCTTTTTTCTCCCCATTTGCTAAATCAATATTCAGGCAACATTCTGGGGATGGTATCCATTTTCTGCAACAGGCTGCACAAGCACAAAGGATGTTGCATAAGTTTACTGGGAAACAGTCACCAAAATTCCTCACTGCAGCCCATTGCTGCTCAATATAGGCCTCTCTACCAGGAGATTTGCAAAGCAAAAGTAAGGCTTGTTTTACAAGAAGCTCTACATATTGTCATCCCTACACAATATCTGCCACTGAACCCATGGCAGCCCTGAGACTATATAACAGCAAAAAGATTTCTTTGCATAGGTCAGGAAGGGGACAGAACTTTCATGCTCCAGACCTTGCAGAGATTCTTGGTCCGCAGCCCAGCTCTAGACCTATACTCTGTGTTTGCAAGGTTTGGACATAGTATTTTGTGTGCTGCCATAGCAACTGACGCTCACATATCTGGTAGCAGATGGCAGTTCCAGGAAGGAGGCCTGAAAATGTCTGTGTAGCAAATTTTGCATCCCTTGGACATTTCAGAAAGATTCCTCACTTCTCTTCCTGATGCTTCAGACAGATATCACTACTTGGCATGTGGCTTCATGAAGCAAAGACAGGGCAAAAAGGGAGCTGCCCTATCAGCAAGACCAGCAGTTGTACTGGAGATACCCGTAGAAACTTTTTTAAAAGCATAGAGCATGGAAAGACATGAAAAAATATGACAAACAGAGAAGAGTCACAATGACTGTTGCACAGGGAAGCCATATCTCATAAATTTACCAGGTTTTCACAATACCCCTTACTAAGGGCAATTAAAGATGCTGAACTAGGGGGAAAGTTTTCTCATGGATTAAAGTTAAACAAAGAGGAGGAATAAACATTGTGGTCCTGTGGAGATCTGTTCTGCTTCTGTGTCATTAAGCATATTCACTAGCCACCCAGAAAAGGCAATGGAGAGTAAGCCAATGAGGTTTATTGATGATACTAAGCCATTGAAGCTGTAAGAATGAGTGATGACTGTGCAGACTCACAGTTCAGCACTATGTTACAAAGCAACAGGGCAATAACACATCATACAAAATGTATTGCCTATGAACACAACACCTATGCATGCAAGGAAAAGGAATCCAAATTTCAGAGATACGGGGGGCGGGGTTGGTGGTTTGAGCTAACTGTTACCCCTCAGAAAAGTAATTTGGCATTACAACAGCCTTTTCTACAAACATGGTAGCTCAGAGTTTACCAGCATCAAAAGAGCAAATGGTATCTCAGGAACTGTTATAAAAAGAACAGAGACCAAAAGTCTTTGTTATTTAGAAGGGCAACGAGGCTGGGGAGGGGGCTGGAGAATAAGCCCTATGAAGAGTGACTGAGGGAACTGGGGTTCTTTAGCTTGGAGAAGAGGAGGCTGAGGGGAGACCTCGTCACTGTCTACAACTGCCTGAAAGGAGGTTGTGACGGGGTGGGTGCTGGGCTCTTCTCGCAAGTGACAAGTGATACGATGAGAGGAAATGGCTGCAAGTTGTGCCAGGGGAGGTTTAGACTGGACATTAGGAAGAATTTCTTTACTGAAAGAGTAGTCAGGCATTGGAACAGCTGCCCAGGGAGGTGGTGGAGTCGCCATCCCTGGAGGTGTTTAAAAAACAGGTGGATGAGTTTCTTAGGGACATGGTTTAGTAGGGAGACAGGCACAGTTGGACTCGGCGATCTCAGAGGTCTCTTCCAACCTAGTGATTCTACGATCCTATGATTCTACGATTCCCATTTCTTGAATCATCTATGAAATTCCACTCCTTCCATCTATCTTAAAAAAAAAAATATTCAATTACAAAAATGACAGACACACAACACAAGTGATTAAATGTATGGAAAAAAGATTCAAGAAGCAAGCAAACAACCTAGGAGCCTTTCATCTAGAGAGAGATAGTGAGCAGGAAGTTGAGAGGCATCTAGGAAACCTTGAATGTCATGGAGGAGTTGGAAAGGTAATGGTTATTCACTTTTCCTATATGATGGGAATTGCACAGCATCAAATTTTGAACCTACCAGGTGGTAGTTTAAAAAAAAAGTGGCACTATTCCACAAAGCAAAGGTTTTATTGAGGCGCTGATTGCCACAGGATGCTGTAAATCCCAAAAGTTTGCATGGGTTCAAACAAGAAACTAGATAAAGTCATACAAAAAGACCATCCTGAGCTGATATGCACAAAGACACCACCACCTATGACTCAGGAAGTTTCAAGGTTAGAGACTGTCAGAAGCTGGGAATACACCTGAATCACAATCATCCGAAAACCATTTTCCTATCCACTGTCAGTCACTGTTAGAGACTGGGTTGAACCTTTGACCTGGGTGGTCAAAATCCTCTCATACTGCATCATTCGAGCCATAGTAACTGATCTCAGGCTGTGCTGAATGTGAGGTAACTCAGTGGTTTTCACTGAAAGGTAATAGCCACCAACTGCTTCAGATTTACCATAAATTTGTAAGAGCCCACACACAGTTGTCAAACCACTCCATCCTCCTGCCTTGGCATTGTGTGTTCATTTACTTTGGACTAAAGGGGGCAACTCGCAGAATACATGAAGGGAAGCGAAATACTTGGTATTAGGCTTTTGCAAAGCCTCTATATCTTATTCTTTTTCCACGTTTTGTCTTTTTTCTTATTTTACCTAAAACATTAGCAGTGATGCTTTACAGAGAAAATGAAGATACGCTGATCCGATAACCTCCCTCATCCATCAGCTGCTCTTCAGCAGGAAATGACTGCTATTTGGTTTGAGCTTTGCTAGTGGAATAAGGGAGGATGAGAGTCTGAAAACTGGATTCACTCTATGTTGTACCTCACTCAAATATTAGTCACATTGCAATCACTGCTGCTGCTCAGAGAATTAAAAATTATAAGGCTAATGAGAATGAAAATCTGCCCCTAATGTAGCAAGTCTCTCTTTAAGTGTCCTATTTGGTTCATCTTAGTCCAGCTGCTGCCCCATTAAAGCCCTAAAGAGAACTCATAAATATAAAAATACCCAAGAGCATGGCAGAGAATCCTGCCCTGAATAATTGTATTGAAATTTTCTAAAAGGAACTTAATTTCCTTCTCGATAGCCTCAGTAATACTTTGAAGAGAGGAGAATAAAGGTGAGGACATGCATTACATTCTGTAGAGGTACAGAAAGAAACCTTTATTTCAGTGACTACGTCAAGGGAATATGTCTAAAAGGGCTTATATCTGTGAAAATATGACCTCTGATTTTGCCAAGGTCAGTAAAACCTACTGTGATTTGCTTTGTAAGTGTCGGTCACACAAGTTAAAGCTGCCTCAAGGCAATTTTAATTTCTCCATCCAAATGCAACAAGACATGATGTTTCTGAAAGGTCTGCAAAATCCTTCTCTGTGTGTAGGAACAAGATTATCTGGTCCAACATTTGTTTATGATTATTTATGGATCCAAACCAAGCCAGTTCTATACTACAAACTCATACAAAATGACAGATCAAAAAGCCATTAACAGCTGTTAATATAACATGAAATAGGCTTCTTAAATTAAGTTTCCTGGCTCACGCTGCTCACAGGTGGGTGCCGCTCTTCTCTTAGCCTCTATGGCGATACATGCCAGAAGATCCTCACATCACACTGGCCTGTGGTGCTATTGTTGAGAGAATCTGTTATAATTCTGGGTGACATTATTTGCTCAATATTTCTTGGGTTAAAGCGGAGAAGAAAAAGGGATGGGTCTTGCAGTCTATCGTGAATGCCTTTATATGGCTGCTCAGAGGCTGTCACTGCACCTCATAATCACCATTTTTGGAGACAGAGATGGGCATATGGGGTCACACCATTACCCATTCCCTCAAACATTCTTGGTTCTTAGTGTCAGAAAAATGAGCTCACAACATCCGTTCCACTCATGTTCACATGGGATTTCTTTATTGTGCTAGTAATAGGAGGATTTCCATAGAAGGTTAAAGCATTTTGTGTCCTGCCTGAGACTTGCCAATTCTAGATGTTTCTAAGAAAGGTGCCAGGATCTTATTAAGTAGTTGTGAAGTAGTGTGATCTCCAAAACAGTTTCCAATTTGCCAGCACCAGGACAACAAAGTGACTTATCACCTGTGATGTGAGTATTTACCTCATTAGATTTTCCAGTTATCCTACACAGAATAATAATATTATTTTATTGGTGTAAATGTCTAAATGCCTAATAATGCCTTTACTTTCTCATATCTCGTCACAATGAAGTTCACAAACGGTTGAAAAAGTATTTATCATTTACTGGAAATGGTTACCTTTCAGTTTCACTTCATGTTTAACTCAGGCAGTTCTATATGCATTGTTTGTGTGCCATAGGATGCTTCCCTCTGTCCCCTTTTATTCACCTCCTGTCTAACTGAGCAAGCCCAGACTTCTTATCGACTTTTCATCAAGAAGTCTCCCATCATTTTAGTTGTTTTATCATTAGGTTTCTGCATCCTCTCTAGAAAGACTGACCTACTACTAAAGCGAGTATATGTTGCATGACAAATTACCTTATAATGCCTTTGCAGATGTAAACTATATCTTCATACTAATTTTTTAATTGTCCAAAGCAGCTGGCATTCTTCTTAATGCCTATGGTGTCTTATGTGGTGCTTTGATGCTGCTTTTTACAAAGGTACTCAGAAATCCTTCTGGTTATTTGGAAAATCCCAGTTTAGGTTTGAGCTGTACAGCAGTCAGCGACTTGAGCACCCAACCCAGTCCTCCCCAAGCAACAGGCCATGGAGGTGGTTGAGCTCTGGTGGAGCACCATGACTGAGCTGCAGTCAGATACGGTCACTGCTGCCAGGAGGTGAAGCCCCACTTCAGCCTCCCAACAACTCCACCTCCTGGTCATGCAGTTGTGAGAATTCCCATTCTTCAGCACTGGTGCTTGGTGCTTCTTGAATCTCACACTGAGCTGAAGCAGACCATGAAACAAGAGGAAAAAGGACTTGAGAAGCAAAGGGCATTTTCTGGCAGATCAAGTAGCTGGATTAGCTCCACGGTTAGACTGGCAAGAAACACAGTGGGTGCCAGAGAGAGGACGAGAGTCCTGGTCAGCAGCAGCAAGAAGACAAGGAAGGAGAGGGGAGAAGAGGAAGAGATATCATTTGTCAGCAGCACCAAGTCGATGGAGGACTTCCAGGGAGGAGACAGAAAAAGGTTTGTGATAAGCGTCTCTTGCAAAACATAGGTATCTGGAGACTGGCAAAAGTGCATGTCTACAGCTCTGAAGCCAGAAATACTGTTTAGTCCACCTGACCCACTGAAAACTAAGGGCAGAGAGAATTTAAGTTCACCTCTTCATACAGCTGCCAAGCAAGCACCCCAGCAGACCCAAGCCTCTGAAAGTGTTACACCACTGTTGTCAACAAAATTATTTCCCTCCTGCCATCTCACTCCACCTTGTCAGGTCTCTTTGTTGCTCTTCACAACCCTCTATTGAGTCATGAGCCAATGACGGGTTGTGTACAGCTTTGTGGCCGCAGCGGTTTCCCCTCCTTTCCAGACTGACACATTTCAAACACTTGCTCTAGATAAGGTGTTTAGAGCTTCTCCTTGTTAGCACCTAGCCATGCTGAGAATCGCTAGCCTACTCCTGCCCTGTGCTTCTCAGCCATCAAATACAACTCCCTTCGTTCTATGACTATTTACTCTATTAACTTTTTGTCAGGGACTTTATCAAAGGCTTCCTGAAAATGAAGGTACTCAGGGTCACTGTAGAACAACCTTGGCCATGCCTCTAAAGTCTTTGTGGAGCTGTAAGGTTTCCTTTTTGCTTTAAACTCCTGCTTTCTCCTGTGAGTTTCCTTTATATGCAGATGAAAAAGTGATGCAAAATTTCATTGGAGGGAGAAAGTGCACAGTAGAAAGAGATGAGATACGAGACAGAGTATGATTATGCAGGAATCCTGTGCAACTTGAATTGTAGGAAAGTCATCTCATCTCCTGTGCTGGAATGTCTCCTGCTGATGGGTGCAACCCTTTCCCAGTGACTGTGAAAATCTTGATAAGGAAAGTGATGAGACACTCGGCGCAGCTAGAGCTCTAAGACTTGGGTTTGCCCTCCCACGCATTTTGGGTGGGCAGGCAAACCACAGACTGTCATCTGTGAAGTCAGAAAGCATTGGGTTCATTTAATTGCTACATGAGTACTTGCTAACACTTTCAATGCCAGAAACTAGTTGTAGAGGGTTGTTATTTTTACCAGGACATAACTACTCGAGTAGAAGCTCACACATCTAAGAGCTCAAGTCAGCCCATGAATAGGCACTTACTGCAATAAACAGGTCAGGAAATAGTTGTGGCAAGGCAAAGAGATGAATTGCTTTGGCTTATTCTCATACTTTTATTCTCATTGTTCTTTATTCTGTCTTCTCCCACTCACAAGGTTTTCTCTTTGGTGATTTTCTATTTCCAATTATCTTATTTGTTCTGAAGGACAAAAATGACAAAAACAAAGGATCTTTTAAGTTAAAAGATGTCTTTCAGCCCTTGGGAGTTAGGTGACACAAAAGTCGCCTTTGAGAATCTACACCTGACCATTTCAACAGGACCTGTGTGTTGCTCACTGCACCGCGCGTTTATCAGCAGTGCCCAAAGGAGCCAGCCAAATCTGTTGGTAACAACAGCGGCCAACTGCTGACCCCCCCTCTCTCCCATGGGTGCTCTGGCATGGCTGCAAGGTATCACTGCACAAGGGAGGACTGGAAAGGGAAACAAGGAAGGTTCTTGCCACCCTAAATAATTTGACTCACCTCATTGCCCAGTTGCTTGTCAAAGGAAGCAGCTGGTCCAAGTCCAGTCAGCTGTATGCGCAAGAGCTTCTGACCCCTGAAGCCCCTTCCCAATACGATCTGAGCGAGATGTGCAGAGTATGCTCAGCACATCCAGTAACTCACTGGGACTGTACTCAACTGGAGTACAGCTTTACTTACCACTGAGATAAGCCACATGGTTTAGTAACCTAAAAAGTTTGGGCACTGCTGTTTCACACACAAGAAAAGGAAATTATTATCTCATTTGGCAGTTTCCCTGAGAAAAAAAATCAAAGCATACAGAAGGGGTATGGAGTTGTTTTGATGTGATCTGATTAAGTATTTGAGTAGGCAAATACCTGAATCAAAATGAATTTTGTGACAGATTTGTGATCTTTCAGTTATTTTTCCATACTTGGGATATCTGAAATGAGTCAGTCCAAGCAAAGTCACTGTTGCTCAATGCGAGGGGATCAGTGACAAAAAAAACCCAAAACCCAACAGTTCAGAGCTCTTCTGTTAGTCAGCATTTCCTTCTTGATCCCACGACAAGAACTGAGGTATCTGCATACCAGAGCCATGTGCTTCGCACTCTCCAGCACATTTGCCTCCTGCTCACCAGAGGAGACGAGAGCCTACATGCCACACTTACGTGTGCTTCAACCCTGCCATCTGCCCTGGGGCCATGGAAATGTCCTGACATTATACCTTTTCTCAGTCTTCTTAAAACATGTTCAGGCTTGCAAGATCCATCTTGTCTTTTCTACCGCTACTCTAAACTTTGTGTTGAATCCAAGGCTGAAGGACTGCAGTTTCTTGTTCAAAACAAGATTAAAACACTTCATGGGACAAAATGAGAATATCATTTCCTTTTCCTCTATTTCCCCCACACACAGAGTGACTTCCTTTCACCAAACTAATAACTTTATTCAAGGACATTTTTTGTTCTCTTTTATTTCAATTTCTGCTATCTGTATCTCTGTCAAGCACAAACATGACTGAACTTATGCATCGGAGCACCACGGGTAACTCCACAGGCAGTTATTAAGCCTAATGTAAACACACTTGTTTTCATTTAGCTTATAGCTGAGATACTAAGCAGGTTTTGATCAGTGTGAATGCATCTAATCACTGAACCTGGGATAGATTTTTATACAGGGGTATCCTTTATTGGACTTAACTCAAGCTTCTACGTATGTAGCAATGTAAATAAGTATAACTACATGCTAAAGCAGTCCAGAGAGATTTGCTGTAACACAATTAAACTCTTGGAGGTTTGGGTGTGGACAAACTCCATCACATCTACCAACCGTCTTTCTGCAAAGTTAAGATCTGTATTCATGTGTACCATTTCCTGGAATAAAGGAGTTGCACCAGAGAGTATTTTGTGGACACTATTGGTTATGCTTCACGGAGTCTGACTGGCTCACCAGTAATTTTGAGTTCTTAGCCACAAGCACATAGAAACAGCAACCAACTGGACCAAGGACCATGTAGATTCTAACCAAGGAGATCATGCCCCAGGGCAGGGAAAGTGTGTAAGGGCAAGGGTTCAGCAGCAGCAGCAGCAGCAGACTGGTTTGCCTGCCACGTGGTGCTGTCGGCTGGGCTAACTGTGTCACCTCCGCACTCCTGTCGTGCTTGACTCACCCACTCCACTTTCGTACATTGTCATCCAGTACATTAACACTGTAGGAGCTCTTTGTACACAGCATCACGGAGTGAAAAAGGAAGAAAAACACAAAATACAGAAAGTCCATGCTCTTTTAACATTGACCTCATCAAAAAGACCATCCATAAAAACATCCATTACAAATAGCAGCACAACTCTTCAATACCTTTCTGTTCTGTGCAAGTTCTCAAGCACCACCAGCCTCCAAAATGCTTTGGTTCTAACAAGGTCTGATTTCCTGGGACACTATCTGGAAGTGCCAGAAGGCTAACGGCAATGGGGACCACTAACCCACAACATCACCAAGTCCACTAGCCTTTGGAGTAAGTGGATCTAAATCCTGCAGAAAGAGACCTGAAACCATCAACAAGGTGTGCTCACTCTTGTTGATTGGAGTGAAACTACCTGGGGCTCCAGATGCCAGGCACATCGCCCAAGGCTTCTGAAAGAAAAAGGTGGATAATAAAAACAAACGCTGCAAAATAAACACAGCAGATGTTTTTTCTTGCAAATGACCCTGGAGTGTTCAGGAAGGTGGATGAGTGCCTGCTTATCATCTAATATTTATACACAGTATATTCTTATTCATATCATTCTTATCAAGCTCTCAGAAGGATTTTGGTTAAATCATTCCGTGACTGGGAATAATCAAACTTGTTCTTTTCTTTGTTGAAGCTTTCCCCAGCTTACTGTAACCTAGTTCCAGGACTGCATTTCTTCCTTCTTCTTTTACATTTAACCTCCCTGTCACTCTAGTTTTACCATCATGGGTCTGAAATTCATTCATGTAGAAGCCAACTGCAGGCTCATTGTTGTGTAATGTCCCTTCATTTTATTATTTAATCTTCTTTTCATCTTACTCATCTACAAGATCTACAGCTTCATATATTCAGTGTGGTTATGAAATATCAGATCCCTCCCTCTGCTTCCCAGGAAGGGAAGGAGAAAGGACAGGGGAGATTTCATCTCTATCCCCTGGTCTCATGCTCCGAATGTTATTCACTGCACTAATAACTGTATCAGCATGTTTATAAGTTGATGCGCTTTTAATTGTTTCACTCACTCTCTAATACGCATGAAGTAAGCACTCTAATGGATTCTGTACCTTTCATCCTTTATTTTATTGCTAATGGTATCTTCAGTAATATAAAATGACGAATGAGTGCAGTCTGAGAAAAGCGGAAAAATCAATGCACATCCAGACTCTGTATGAGAGCAGCCAAGGAGCTGGAGCTGCCAGGCACTGCAATTCCTCTTGGGCCAGAAGATGAGAGTGAGGAGGTGAGCAAGGAAGAGAACGCTGGTGTAACATCTCCTTCAGTGCCCACACATGGCAGGGAGGATTGGAAGGAGGCAGTGCCCAGAGGGTTATGCACCCTGTGAGCAACAAGCTCACCTCCCGTTTGTAAAGAAAGCGGCTTCAGCCATGCTCAATGTACAGACACATATGCAGGGTGGCTGCCAAACCTGTGGATGCAGGATGTTTCTATCCAACTGTGAGCACAGATCTCACGCCACAACCCCAAGGTCACCCACAGTTTGGGGTGGAGTTACCCCAGCATAAAGTGAGCAAGTGAGTTGGGTTGTTTTCTGCCTGGGCTCTTCCTGATAGTCCTCTGCATGGCTAGGGGACCATGTCACACACAATCTTCATGTCACATACAGGCATCAGCCTGCGATGATGTTAATAATGTACAGGGGCAGCCACTTGCCATTTCCAATTCTCTAGACGTCCCTGTTTTCCCTACAGGAAAATATTGCTTGATCTTTGGATATAAAAAAAAATGTGTTTAAAAAAATTAAGATTTATAGTATTTTTTTAAAGAAACAGGAACACAAAAGTCTAATAGATACAAACAAATTTTAATGCTTTTAAGGAAAGGAACACAGAGATAGGGAGAAGTATTGTTTGTTGCAAAACAAAAACCCACCCTTCACATCAGACTGTAGCCTGGAGTGGATAGTGTACTGCCAAGTTATACGAGCCTGGAATGGAAATGCTGACAGACCTTCAGCACCACCACAGCCCCAGTCACTCTATAAATAACCTTTGTAAATGCCTGGCATGTGAGGTGGGTTCAATAGCCACTTGACAGAATCTGACAATTTGACCAATGATTATTTCAGAAAACAATTGTAGATGAGATCTGTTCGTCTGTGTACTCACTCTTGCAGGTGGTTTGGGTGTGTATCCTACCTATTCTTCAGTGCCAGGTACAACGCATTAAGGATGTTGTTCTGGCAGCTACAATGCTCCTTCCCAAACAAAGCTGTAATATGACCTACTTTGCTCAGTCTAGTACTATTCAATAATAAGTGGCCACTATTGGGTCTTTACATGTAGACAACATCAAATACATTTCACGGAAGTGTTTAGATATTGATTCTACTCAGTCTGGGAACTTCAAAGTGGGTTCTTCCCATGTCATCTTTAAAATGCTTTCTTTTGCTCCCATGCTACAGATTCTCTCTTAGTACACGTGTATGCGGTCTCGCCCAGCTGCTAGTCATTCCTTTGCTATTTTTTTCTAAATTAAGGGCAATTGCTGTGTCCTCTAGTGGCAATAACTATTGTGTATAGTAACATAGGAGCAGTGTCTGATGTTGGGCTTCCCAGCTGCCATCGAGCCATGCCTTGAAACATGTTTCTTTAACCAGATTGCAAAATAAAGCACTGGCCCAACGTAAGGGCAATAGGAACATTGAAGGATTGTTTAAATTTGTGAGTCTGTTTCTATAGCTTCAGGGACTATGTTGAGTTTTCACTATGGTTTTGTTCATACCATCATAAGTTCTGGGGCTCTGGCTCTAGCTAACAGCTTCATGGAGATATTTTGGTGTTCTCCACCTATCGGGGATGTGTTGTTTGTTTCTTTTTCTTTCTGCTTTCTTGATTTTGGGAGATCACTATCAACTACATAGACATCCAAGAGCAGCTGACATTTTGTTAAGATCTAACCAGAAACTGAAAAAGGAACATCAGCCACACTTTCAGTAGGAGGGTTAAATGCTGCACCTGAACCAGATTTCAAAGGACAAGGTGATATTTTTTTCCTAGAGTTCTCCCAATAATTTCAGGTGTGGGAAAAGCGTCCCTTTCCTGTCCCAATTTGTTACATTATTTTTCTGTGCATCATTACATTGCTGCCACAGTTCAATCCAAAGCCAGCTGCATCCTGAGTCAGCCTCACACAGGAAGTTTCTTAGTGTCTTTGGTCTTGAAACGTAGGTGTTTAGACAGGCTATCCTGAACCTTACTTAATCCTGCAGCAGGAGAGACCACTGGCGTCAGAGGGAATTCATGAAACTGAGCCCCTCCCAGGTGTGGTCCATGTTCTTGCCCTGCATTTGGGATCAAAAAAAATCATTGCCCACCCAGAGTCAGGAGATGTCAGTGTCCTCTTCACCCTCCCAGAGGGGCCAGACCAACGTCCCTGTTTCTCATCGATGGGCCAACACAGGTGCCCAAGTGAAATATCCATATGTCTCATCTATAGATCCACTTTTCAAAGTTTAGTATGTGGTAGGTAATCAGAAAAATGAGCAAGGGTCTATTTTGAAAGAGAGTCTTTATGGAACACATTAATATGGTGTGCTGGATGAGATAATATGATTATTCTGCCTAGACTAGCATCACTAGGTCAAATGTCAGTTATTTTCTTGTAGAAGATGAGTTAAGAGCACCACAGTAAATGAAAATAAACAAGCACCTGAAGCAAAGGAGCAGTAGCACTGCTGCAGGTCAGCTCCCTTTCAAACACAGTACTTTTGTTTCTTCATTGGAATAAATGAGCCTCTTTGACCAAGTCCTGTTCCTGATTGTTCAATATACTTTCCTTCTAAAAATGTAGGGCACTTAGCATATAATTTATAGTCACAGCAATTATTTCCTGTGAATATTATTTATTAGAAGGGCCGAACACAGAAGCTGATGTCATACCCCAGTAATACTTGAGGAAGTTTGAATCAAAGCAAGACTAATCACTCCATAAGCAAAGTATTTCGTCTGGGAAGCACAGCCAAATTGGACAGTGGTGATGCCCATCAAAAAAGCCCTTCACAGCACCTGGGGCTCCTGGTGCTTCTCTCGGCTTTCTGCCCAGCCTGCAATAGATACACTGCCTGGGGCTCTGGTTTTGCATGGACTCTACTTTGAGTATTTTTGTGGTTTGGTATTGCTAAACACCGCCTGCTCAGTCAGCACTGCAGAGCACACGTTTCTTCACCAGGACTTTGATGATAGCAGATGGTTAATCAGCAAATAACGCCAAAGGCAGAAAGGATGGAGTTGTTGTTTTAAGTCTGAATCCTTACGGTGATGGGGGATGTTAGAGCACTTTCTACATATATTACCAAATAAAAAAGACCATGGGTATATCAGGACAATTTGATACTGCCAAAGTGAAAAGCTACAACTATTGCATTTCTTTATGCAGAACATATACCAATAAACAATTACATATTTCTTTCAAAGAAGCACGTGCAATCCACTGTGGTTTAAAGAAGGTAGAGGAAACCCTGACAGAGAATAAAGATGAGATACAAAACCTGTAGTAAAGAAATGCCTCGGTGGAGATTGCTTTTCTGCATCCTTCCTGCTTTCCCTGGAGCTAAGCACAGTGCTGCACTTAATTCAGGACCAGACCCTGCTCATTTTTCAAGGCTTGTCATCTTTGCTTTCACTCTTTGTACATGGCAATTGGGATTCTGTCCTACATACTAAAATAAGGATATTAGTAAGCAGAGATATTCCTTTCCTGAGCCGTGAGATACAGTGAAGGGGTTAGTCTGCTTTATGAAAGCTAACAGAGAACACTCAGTATCTGGAAAACACTAAACTGACCTGCCTATAAAGTTCCCATTTAGTTGAGATGCTTTGAGAGTGGATAGGCCAAACTACACTCTTCCTAAGTATCTGCTAATAACCTTAATACAGTGCAAAAGCTTGGAGAGGCACCAGAAGTGATTTAAACATGGAGAGAGTGGGAAGGGCAGAAATGTGACTCCATATATAAAACCCCAAATCCCTTGTCACACAGAGGCACTGAGGTAGGCAGGGACCTCTGGAGATGGTCTTGTCCATATCTCAAAATGAAACACTCAAATCTGCACCTTCAGATGTATTCAAAATTGCACCTATGGGCACAGACATCACATGACTATAATTTGACCAAAATCCCTGGAAAAGCAAAAGAGGAGGCTGGAGTCATAGGATGAGATCTGCAAACACGCCTGAGGGCATTGGCGCCCCCGAGGCGAAATCTCCTCCATGACTCGGTGCTGCCTGACTTAGCAGTTCAGATCAGCAGGACGTGCAGCCCCAGGGCAGAAACTCACGTTCCCCACAGGCTGCATGCAGAGGATAAAAAGCCTAACAGATGGCTCTTGCAAAGCTGGCAAGGTGAGTGGGGAGTGGGCAACCAGCTGTGTGACAGTGGAAGACCATTAGCAGTGAGAGCAGACTAGGCAAAGCCCCTCAAAACCAGCTATGTCCTTTGCTCTGTTTGGGATCCTTGCCTGCAGCTGGCTGCCAAAACTTGCCCAGGCATTTCTTAGAGGAGGCAAAGAGCCTTCCTGCTCTGTCGCAGATTTGTATGCACAGTAGTCCACAAACAGAGCACTGGCTGAGGAGAGCAGCTGTGCTTACAGCCCCACACGTCTGATGAGAGAGGATTATGAGTCGATGTATAGAGGTCCCATTTGCTGCCAAGTACGACCACTTTGGATGAGTCTTCACCTCCTCCATTAAGGACATTCCAATTGTTATGGGCCATACTCTGTTGTGGAAGGTGGGATTCCCATGGGATGCAAGCATTCAAAGTGATTTCTCCAAATGAGGCAGCACAAGAGGATTTGCATGTTCTGGGGAAATACTCTAAACACTCAGATAAGATATGAAATTAAACACAGTGTTGCTCTGAGGGTTTTGTCTACGCTCTTTACAGAGCCATTAAGGCAGCAGTTTCTTTTTGCCAGGGCAGGTAGGAATTTGGCACTGCTCTTCCTCAGAGAGGTTGAGAAATCCCACCCAGAAAAACAGAACACATCCAAAGGGCCTGCTGAAGCCAAGTGACAACAGCAGAGGGGGAAACATGAACAAGAATCTCCCAGAGGATTTAGAGCACCCTAATTGCTACCAATGTCGACTGTGGGTCTCAGTAGTAGTAGGGATGGGAGAAGCAGTGGAAAAAGTGCGTTTGGCTAGGCTAGCCCCTTTCCTTCAGGCAGCACAGCCAAGCTTTGAAAAGACAGAGAACAAAAGCCTGACTGGTGAGGAGGGGAAGAAAGTGCTGGAAAGGAATTTGTTTCTACAGGAAGCTCAATGGCTTGTTGTAAAACAGACTGCAGTTCTGTTGTTTCCACGTTAAATCCTAGAAAGGGCAGCTCCAGCAAGCAGTGAATTTTCTGGTGCAAAACCAGCCGGGGTTTGAAAATGATGAAAGGCAACTTGAGCTTCCCAGCTGGATCAGAAGTAAAAAATAATAACTGAGAGCAAGTTGTTTTTTCCTTTTCTTCTCCTCCTTCCAGAAGTTCTTTGGTTTCATCTTTTTGAGTCTTAAGCATTCATTTAATCCCAAACTCACCTTTAAGCAAAAATAAAATGTGTCGAAGGCCTTCCACACCCCAAATCTATAGCAACAATTCCAATTCTCATTACCACAAATAGCAAAGGAAATGAAAATCAGGTGTGGGGAGGCTTTTCTGAATGATGCCAGGGCTGTGCTTTAACCTTTACTGGAGAGAAATACACATCTGTGCATGCCAGGCTATTGCCTTATTGCATAGTTCCCTTACAGCCACAAAAAACTGACAAAAGCAGCCAAATACTCTCAAGTTCCTCTAAACATGCTTGCTGACAGCCTGTGCCACTGAAATATTTCACTGACCTTTGACAAAGACAGTAAATATGGTTTGCTAGACTGTAGGAAAGAAAAAAATCAGGGCACTGGGGATGTCAGAATTAAATAAAGAAAATGGTAACATGAAAACAACTTTGGAGGCCAGTGGAAATTAAAATAGGCTTCTCATTTATCTCTCAATCATGCCGTGTTCTACTTGCTTTTTGCATACATAAGTGGTGCTTTGTCTGAGTTACTTGAGATAACTTTGGTTTGATCCTGCCAGATGCTGAGCGACAAGCCATGGCCAGACTTAGCAGCTTGCAGTGATCGGGCCGAGATTAGTCCCAGATTACCCTGGTGCAGCCTGTGAAAGCCAGTCATTCTGTTTTTCATTTCTGTGGCAAAACTGCAAGATCCTGGAATTTGTTCTTTCTCCTCCTTATATACCATTCAACGAAGCAAGAATGAATGCCCCGGAGCTAGCTGTACCCTGCCAACTCAAGCCTTTAAAATGAACACAAAAATCACAGCCTAGCCTGAACAAGGAAATGTAAGCCTGAACCTGGCCCCAGCAACAGCGGCTGCGGGAAAGGCCCCCTGAGGCAACTCCAGTGCTGTAATAACCTACGTAAACAGGGATGGTGTATTTTTTTTTATCTTCTGCCTTGCTTCAGTGGAAAGGGGCGGAAAAATAATTCACTTGCGTACACAGTCATTTAGGCCCAGTCATGATTCCTTTAGAGTCTGTGCCAATGGATTGTAGTCATTCCCTGGCAAAGGTTGCTCTTTTAACCACAAACACTGGATAGTTACTGGATGAGTCACCACTTCGAGTAATCTGATTCCTTGACCAGTACACGCTTGCTTCCTGCGCTGCAGAGTGTCTTTCTTCACTCAAACACTTCAATGTGTGCCTTTCATGCAGGATTGTTCTTTCCTTCAGCTCCTAGCATTGTGGACCTGAGAGTCTGAAGGAGTCCAGAGAAGTTCAGAGTCCAGCTCCCAGGGCAATTCCCACTACAGATCCCTGACCGTCTTAGGGCTGGGAAAGGCACTGCAATGTCCCTCACTTAAAATCCAGCATGTGCTGTCCTTGGGAGAGGAGCAAGCTCAGGGTTATAAGGTAATTTTTCAGACAACAAGCCTTTATTCAGCAAGTCTGGTCATATCTAGAGGCATAATGCAGCTGTGCAGCTTTACCAGCAAGTTGTAAAACAGCCAAACCCGCAACATTTGCCTTGTACCAAGTCTCCTGGTAAGCCCTTTGGACAAGGCCAGTCAGCGCCCAGGGGCTGCTCAGACTGACTTTAGGAAGGAAACACTAATAACAACCTCAAGCAGCATAGGACAGTGTCAGTGCAAACCATACCAAGCCCCAGTCATACCTGCTTTTGCAAGGGGTGCAGACTCCTTTCCCTTCCTCGTGTACTGGCTTTGGGAGAAAATGCACTGCTAAAATATTACAGAGTTTAGAAACACTAGAAAGGAAAGGAATTCTCCCTCCACCTCCTTTTGAAGATATAATGTTTCAGGAAGATTTAAACGCTTGATGATTAAGTTGTGCTGAATGTTCACAAGACACCTTTTGAAGAATGTTATTAAAATCTTTCAGAGTCCCTTCTTTCATGATTGCAGCTTTCTGTTTAATTTCCTATTTATAGGGGACTGTGCTTTCCTTGAGGCATCTTCTGGCCACTACTTATTGTGAACTCCCTCTCTTCAGGGGAGGAACAGAAAAGAGAGGCATCAAGACAGGAGGATTAAATTATACACTGGTATTTTCAAGCCAACAAAAGCAGATTATAATTAAAGTACTGTAACATAAATTTATGATCCCAGTAGAAAAATGTCTCAGAGTAAGGTGCATTTATATATATGAGTACTGCTGACAAACAGAGCAGATCCAGCTATGGTTAGATCTCACAGCCTATACATTTGCTAGGACCATTAGGTCATCTCCTGACCCAATCTATATGCACACCTATACTCAAAACGCACACATACTCCTTGAACAGGGGAAGAAACAGTGTTTTACATTAATTGTCCAAAGAGATGATTGACCCTGAGCTTGATGACTGAACAAAAAGATTGTTATTCTTAATTTTAATGCCTGTCTTAATGCTTTTGTATAAATACACCACGTTGCCTGTATGTATTAATTCGTGTTTTTAAAATTTCTCATTTCTTTTGTAAAACTTGCTATCAGTAATCTGATCATCTCAACACTGGAGAGTGTTGTCTGTACTAACACAGATCATTTGTATAACAAACAGTTTAACAGTTATTTTAGTTTACAAAAGTTTTTTTTACTACATATGGAATACAAGCACCACTGAAATACAAAAATAAAAGAAAGCAGAGCTGTTCAGAAATAGTCCTGAGGAACCCAGTTAGCTGAGCCAGCACTGTCCACAACACACTGGTCAATGGAGACTAGGTCAAATGGCATTTGGTACCCTTTCCAACATCTGGGGCTAAATATTTCCATATTTGATGTGACACTGACATAACCTGTCCTTGCCTCTGCTCTCATTGTCCTTCCGTTGGCAGATTTTTTTCCTTTATAACCTCCTTTTTCCAGTCAGACTGGAAGAACAGGGAGATGTCACCTGCTTCAGTTGTTGTCAGCCTTTCTTGAACTGTAGGCCTTGAAAATCCATGACAGGAAGGTCCTCTTCTGAGGTTAATAGGTGGCATAGGTGAACACAGATTGTTTTTTAACATAACCTGAGATCATCCATAAGCCAAACCATCACCTAAACAAATGGTCCTTTACTTCATCAACATCTCCATGAGTTACTCATGTCCTCTTTCCTCCAAGCTGCTGGCACTCATAGGAGGCCAAGTTCCTCCAGTACAGGAGATGAACCAGTAGGCAGCAAGTCACATTGTCTTCTAGAGTTAGTTACCTGCTGGCTTTCTGCTTCAGTCAGGTCACTGCAGGGCCAGGTCAGCAAAATGCCCTTGAGTCGTGGGACCACAAAGCCAGGGGCAGAGGTAGCAAGACATTTTAAAGGCACTGGCTGCATTAGCTTAGTTGTAGCATAAGACTGAGGCTTAGCTGGCTTGCATGGATGACCCTCAGGCCAGTCTGAAAACCATTATTCTCCCTGGTCTAAATCAGTCAGGTCCATGCTTTACTGATGGTTGTCAAACTTTTTTAAAAAAAATTTATTTCCAGAAAGTTTATCATCACTTAGCAGCTATCTTGGTTCAGCTCCTTCAGATTTCTTATAATAAGGGTAATTTTGTCCCACATATAAATCTCACGTAGCCTAAATAATCTGAGCAAGGTAAGGCCTAAAAACTTAAAATAAGCCTCAGCACTCTCAGCCATGGGCTCAATGCAGGAGAAATGCAATGCCTGCGGCAACTACTATGGAAAGAAAACAATCAGGGAGTAATGCTCAGATGTGCCCAGCAGCAAACCTCTGCCCCTGCTGCACAGCTGTGAGTTAGAGCTCTCAACCCTTCCTGCCAGCCAGGAGCCCTGTCCTTCCTCACCCTGCCTCTATCATAGCTCCAGTCAGTCTCAGGTGGTGGGCCCAGCCTCCTCTTTCCCAAAGACAGAAATGGTTATATCACCATAGACTTTCTGACAGTAATGGGATAAAGACATATCATTCAGAAAGGCAACTCATCTTATCCTAAAGATATGAAGCAGTGTCAAGCCCCCTACCATTATGGTAATCCATTTCAATATTCAATTTACCACCACTGCTAGGAAACTGGTTTTATTTCAAGACTGAACTCATTTAACTACAGCTTACAGATATTGGATCTTGTTATGCTTTTATATATGACATTAAAACATTGCCCTAGATCTCATTTCTCTCTGTAAATGTCTATAAACACAGATCGAGTCACCTCTCAGCCTACAGAAGCCTTATCTTTGGGGCTTGCCTTCCAGATCTTGAGTCATTTTTGTAGCTCTCCTTTGAATTCTCTGCAGTATTTCACATCTTTCTTGAAGCATGAAAATGAGAAGTGGACAAAGTATTGTAATAGCAGTCATTAATTCAAAATCACTTTCCTTATTCTACTTTATATTCCCGTTATTATACCTCTATGGGTTGCATTGGCCAGTTTTTCCCAAGGCATTGCATTAAGTGCTTGTGGCTGGGTAATTATTTGCAATGACCCCTGTGTCCTTCTGTTCCATACCACTTTCCAAGAAAGTGCTCCTCATTCTGTGCAAGATTTTCAATCAAAAGATAATGCAATGTTAAGTCAAATGGCTTTGGAAAGTATAAGTGTATGTAACGATGCAGATCTGTGGGCCAGTAATCCTCTCAAAAAGGGCAACAGGTCTGTGTGATGAGACATACCATCCCTGAAACCATACTGACTGACATTTGCTATAATTTTAGATGTCCCTAGAACTTAGCTTATTGTTTGTTGAATACCTAATTCAGTGTTTCACTGTTTTGACTAAGACCTCTGTCAGGGTTTTATATTTTCCTGAATCACAGTGCTCACTCCTTGCCCAGGTATCTGAGTTTTTTCAGGCTCTGAGCATCCTGACTCACTCTTTTCAGCCTCTTGGCTATGCATAATCTGAACAGGATGATTTGAGAATTTTGATCTTCAGCAGATGCTGCTTCTTGTACTTTTTTTCTGTATACGAGAGGTTTCCACTTCTGGTTGTAACTTCATCTGAGCTGGGCAGATCCTCCTGCTCCATCTTTGAAAGTGTCTGGCTTTCCAAGATCCTATTTACACATTCAGCTAGCAGCAGTGAACCCTTAGCTGACCAACATAGCTTTTTTTCCTAATATGAAAAAAATGCCTTCTTATTGCCTTTAGCCATTTAATTCCAAGTTATGAGAGCAATTCTTTTAGTTCTCCATGTAACTGTGCATTCTTTGCAGCTGTTAGCCTTGCTGCCTGTCCATCCTTTCAGCCTGAAAATCTTTGCAGCAGCACAACTTTCCTGTGTGACCACAGAACCAAAGCTGAGAAATGCCAGTAGGATAGCATAAAACAATGCTCAGCTTGAGGTAATGCTTCTCACATTACAAATCAGTTATGTCAGCAAAAGGTTTGAGTTTTTGGAAGACTCTCCCTTTTGAATTTACAAATATATGTGATAGATGTTGGTACTTTCTTTACAAGGTCAATGAAACCAGGCTGCTTTCACTGGTGCAGGGGCAGCTGCCAATTTTTAGGTCAGTGATGATCTCATCTTCATCAAGCAAAATGAGAACGGGTATGCGGAGTTGTCATACATTCTACTGATACCCGCATGGCTACTGCAGCATGGAGGTCAATACTAATTTAATCTGCTTTTGTGACTGCAGTGGAGCTGTGGCACTTCTGCATTAAGAAATCATTCGTCATTTCTGGAAACTCAGGAAATATTGCTGCTGGCCAGAGAAGTCTAGCCAGTGAATCCCGAGAGAAAGGTGCACATGATAATGCAATTTTATTGCACATTATAGAGAAAGATAAAAAGCACATAGGATTAGATGCACTTTAATAAATGCTCACCATCACCAACACCTCTTTAATTCATCAAGTGAAAGTGGAGGCTATAACCTTTCAGAGAATGCGGTCATGATCTGTAATGGTGTAAAGACTAGCAATGCCCTTAATGGACCATCCTTTAGGTGAATTTAATGCCAGCACTGTAGATCACCACCTAATACACCAGTCTGAGATAGCCCAGTTGAGTGTCCTTTATTATTGTGATGATGTCCTTTACTTTTGGAAAGCAGAGAACTGCCGTGGGATCCATCTGCAGTCCCAGGAGCTGTACGCACTATCAGCCCTCCTGGGCCGGCCATGCAGAAACGACTGTCTGCATCATCTGTCTTGACTGCGACCAGCTGGGAGGCCCTTATGGGCTTTTCTGAGGTTTGCCCCATTAGAGATGAACAGTATTTCTCAGTTTCCTACTCCACCACCTGCGTGTCTTCTCTTCCAGTTGGTTCTTGCCGGTTCTTCATTCATATGTCTGATTCAGCACCTGGTGATGATTTGATATGTCTAGATGTGACGATAACATTCCGGTTCTTCTGCTTCTGGTCATGACAAATTGCCAGCCTCTTTCTTTGTTTCTTATGTTTCCAGGGCAACTTAACTCCACTATCAAGGCTTGAAAGATTTGCCATGACACTGGCCAGATGGAGAACTTTTCAAAAAAACTTTCTTATTTCTGGCCTGTTGGAAGATGAACAGCTTTTTCTGAAGACCTTCAGCTTTCTTCTGTAGAAGGTATGGTAGATCCTCCTTCAAGGAGACCACACGTAACAAGCAAAATATGACAGGTGGTAGAGGTCAAAATAATAAGCAATGCTCTTCCCATCCTGATCACTGCATTTGTAGAAGAAAGCTCTTAAACTTCCAGAGAAAAACCTCCTGGGTGAGATGTCTGTGTTCAAACTTTATCTTTTTGCAAGAGCTATTGGTTCAAATAAACATTTCTAATTTTCTACTAGAAGTGCTCCCACTTTTAAAAGATACACAAAAAGTCTTAGCAGTGTTTGATGATGATATAGATTGAGAAACTGATACTATCAAAGTCCTATTCCCAAAAATTTTTTAATAGTATTAAAAAATAATAATAATGTTTAAGAAAATAAATAGTAGGATATTTTTTCCTTTAATTTTTTTATTCAATGCTTAATTATCCAGAAAAATAAAATTCACACAAAAGATATTTATACTGCATATAAGTTTAGCTATGAAAAATATGCCTACCTTATTTTTATGGTATTTCAGCTTTTGTTCTGTGGCTTTCAGTTTATTTTTTTTGATTACAAGATGAGCTTTCTACTGTTGTTTAGTTCATTGTTAGGTGAATACTAGAACTTTAAATGCACTTTAATTCATGTCGTGATCCACAAACCAAAATGACATTACAGAACTGAAAAAGCTGGGTCTTTGATTGTACAATAACTGGAAACAGTTGTGAGCCTTGTTCTGATCTTACAGCTTCATCAGTACAACCATAGGACCCTTCTGCTCCCATTCAAGTCAATAGGATCTTCACTATTAACTTTTATGAGAGTAAGGTCAGATTATATATTGCATGGAATTAAATACCTGACAGGATTTTTTTTTCCTTAAAGGGCTAATTCTTCACACTGGATTGCTGGGAGCTGCAATGGAGAAGGAAAATGAGCTTCTTCAGCCTTTCCTGGCAATGCCATGGTTTTGATCTGGATTACAAAGGATCACTGAACATGAACAGACCTGGTGGCTTTGAAAATCAGCCTCAGAGTGGCTGTGAGCATATTTTGCCCTATATCCCACCCACTTTCAAGCCACACAGCTGTCTTGCAAATAGCTTGCCCATGGCCTGTTTGAATGCACCTGGGAGCATCCTAGCCCATGGAGCAAGCTGAGGCAAGCATGGTCCCCACAGCTGCAAAAAGAGCACCTTGAACCCAGACGGGGGCTGCACTTACAGACTTGCAATATGGAAAACAGTCAAGTCCGCTCCCGAGGGTGGTGTTGGCATAGTCCATGTTCTCTCTAGAGATTTCTGGGGATCTCTGAATGCTCTCTGTGACCCAGTTTGGTCTCTGTTGCACCGTTTGCCCGTGGCATTACCCTGGCGTGGGTGGAAAGAAAAACAAGTTGTCTGCAAGGTACAGCTGTGGGAAAGGGCTTGGTCCTCCTTGCTCTGAGAAGAGCATGCCCACATACTCATAGCAGATGCTGTAAAAAGAGCAGAACTGGGGTGTGCAGAAATTTAGGGCTTAAAGCTGCAGATAGCCCAGATCAGCCACACTCTAGGGATGTTAGTAATACTATCCTCACCTCTGCCAGCTGAGGATCTGGCTTCTGTCGTCCTTCTTGGCCACCAGAAAGGAAAAAAAATGCAATGTAGCCATGAGCAAAAGAAGAATGACAAAGCACTTTGCTAGCAGCAAAGGTTAGAGAGCTGTATCAGTTTCTTCAATCGCTGCTGGAGTCCCTGCTGCTGGCCTCATCACCTGCCTGTTTCAGGCAATCTCTTCTCTAAGGCTGCCGTAGCCATCTGGTAAGATTACAAACAGAACAAAGCAGCAGCAGAGGAGAAGAAGGAGTTGGGGGGGTAGGGGGAGGATAGTTGTTCTTCATGCCTCCCCCCTACGCCTCCTTTTCATCCTCTGAATGTGTAAATCCTGGCTGAGGTCTGGCTCCTGACAAACTATGTGTGCAGAGGTAGCCAAGGCCATTTGATTCAGCTCTATTGGAAATCTGATTTCTCATTGGTCTTACACAAAGGTCTATTAATTAGGGCCGATAGAGCTTAGTAAAAAAATCTGCTTGGCTAGCAAGGGCACTCTCTCACTCGCTCGCGCTTTTCTTAGATCTTGCCAAGATCTCAAAAATAGAGGGAGCTTAATTACAGTCAGTGGATTAATCTCCAAGGGAAAGAAATTGTAATTAGCTCTTTGAACTGTGCCACTTTTTCTTCTGGGCTTTGAGAGTTTGTCAGTGTGTCTGTCTGTCCTTCTGTAGAACTAGAACAAAGGTAAATCTGCACAGCTTTTTTGCTAATTTTTCATCCCAAGCCAGAGGTCCAAATGGCAGCCCAACTTCATAAACATTTCCAGCTGATCTTGAAGAGACTGCTGTTTCCTCAATTTCTCTCTTAAATTCTGCTCACCACTTCCTGCAGGGCTATTTTCTTTAGCTAGGGTCACTGTTGGTCCTGCAGCCAAGGCAGTGAAGGTCTTCTGGTGTCTCTTTGAACTTGCACCATTTCAGTTCTCTGCCTAGGTCTTGTCTCCCATTCTGAGCTGTTCATGTAATGGCATCAGACCTCCAGTGATCAATGGGAAGGCAATAAACCCCGTGCCTTGTAGTCTATCATTTATGTTCATGTTCAAGTAGGTTTGAAGGTGAACAGGAGTGTTGGGGAGAAAATATAAAGCCAGAACAAGGCATTGCAATAGATTTCAGTGAATTCCCATTTCTCACGCATGGGAATTAGGCACAGGTTTAAAAATCACCTTGATAAATGAGAATATGTCCAGCAAAGACACACTAAGCACTCTGATTTATAACAGTCATTGAATGCAGTCGTGTCCCTGATACACAGCACCTTTCCTGTTGAGTTTGCATGTATGCAAGCTAATCTTCCAGAGATGTACATTGGGGTACATCACACATTGGCAGGCAAGAATCAAGCCCTTTATGTGTACACATTGGCAGTGTATCAAGAAGAATAAAAAGAGGAAATGAAATACTCTTCTACGGGGGAGAAACCATGGAGGGAGCCTTCAAGATGTATATCCCTTAATCCTTCTGCCTAGTATATCATCATTCCTCAACAGTGCAGTAAAGATATCCCTTCATTAAGACTCTCAGTCCTAGGGAAGGTGACCCAAACTCCCCTTCCATCCATTTGAATCTTGCTCTGACAGCCAGTGACTTGTTAATTATTAATATGAAATATTTGATGGTACATAGAGCAGCTGAACCCAGTTTAATGTATGCTCAGGGCGACTCTCTGAAGCTGAAATCAGCCATTCTGATGCTTTGGATTTTTCTACTGAAGTTTTGCCTTTTGCTTCCTCTTTAACTTCCCTTTCTTGTGACTTTGTGCCTTCATGCTGAGTGTCTTTCATCACAGCAATGAACTTACAGGTCTGTGCCTTGATTCTATTCCTTTACTTACTGATGAGGCTTATGGAAAAATAAGAAACAGGATACAAGCCTTGGTTTTGCACAAACCACAGAAACCTCATTTCTTTCCTCCATCTGAAACGGTTAATCTGTCCAGTGGTACACACTGTGATACACTGCTCATCAGTGTGTACCCCCGGAGTTTGAGCTGTGGTATTAGCGTCAACTGTAAGTGAAATCACAGCACCCAGAGTTAAACATGTGCTACATATGGTAAATACAGGCTTTGGAAGACTTATCTTCTGGCTTAGGGCACGCTTTTAGGATGCAAATCTCTTCTTTAGAATGATTTGCTTGCTATGAGATTATGATTTGCTACCTGCTTGCTTTATCGTCACAAACATACATTATAGAGGTCATAACCACGCACCTGCCCCGGGATGCAGCCATGGTCACTTACAGAATCTAATGCTTTATCATTTAAAAGAAAGGGATGTTATCTGTTTGACTCTCATGCAAGTCCTTTGGCACTGATTTTTCAAAATAATTTTCCTGTCTTGGGTCAGGCCACATTTGGCTACACCACCTTCACCCTTTTGCTAATGCAGCATCTCCTGTACTGATCAAAATAATCCACTTCAGTTAACACCTCATCTGCAGTTTGATATTGTTGTTCCCCTTCTTGCATTTTGCCCTTTTGAGGGCCATAAGCTGTGATAATACACAAGGGCTGTGCCAATACAGTTCAGAATCCAAGATTAGCCCTGAAGAAAATCCCCCTCCTGACTTGGCAGGAGTGACACTCAAAGCACCCCTGTTATTATTTCCCTCTGAACATGAGAGTCAGCTCAGTTAAAGCCTCTTTGGAAACCAGGCCAGGGGGCCATTCAGCAAAATGGAAACCAGCACAGCTATTTCCAGATAGTCCTAATATCAAGCATGGCAAAGACACTGCAATTTGGAAATTACTGATTTTTTGCTCTTTCTTTCTTATGGTACTCCCTGTACCTATTATATCATCACCAGAATATACACAGCACACTTATTATATGACACATCCATCCTCCTCTAGGGAAATATATGAGTATGTATTTAACTGATATTCAGTTGCATGCTGTAATTTCAACTCACGTTAAGCACCTAACAAGCAATACACAGCAACAAGCCTCATTTCTTGTTTCTCCTCCGATCATCCAGCAGTTGCACTAAATTATGCACATTGCTTTTCCTGAAGAATATCTTTAAGCAGCATCACAAACCAGCACTCTTTGCATTGCAGAGACAACCTTTGTACTACTTAGCACAAGGTAAGATTCAGCATCTGTGTGGAAATGCAGAAGGGGAGGTGATTTGGAAAGTATTTTGGAAGAGTTTAGAGAGCAGGATTGAGATTTTATTATTATTATTATTGGAAATTTGAACATTTTCTATCACATTAACTGACTTTACAGCAATTTATTTTGCAGCTATCATAAAGGGAGGTAATGAACCATGAATTTTCTTCAGGAAATTGTCAGCATCTGCCTGCAAATAATTTTCAACCACATGTGAGCCATGAAAGAAGAACACGGTGATTCAAAGAAAACTGCTTGTCCTCGTCCTAAAGGAAAACTAGTCAGTGTCACTGGTGTTTGGCACATTCAAGAGAATGGTCTGGTTTAAAGACATGTCACTGGTATGTAACAATGGAAAATTTAGATGCATGTTAGTCATCTCACAGATAAGATTAACTCCTCTGAAAGCATATGTTTCCACAGACAAATAATCATAGTGAAGGATAATCAATAAAACAAGAAGTACAACAACTTGCTTTTTATTCTCTTAGGGATCTCACTTTTTAAAACAATTATCTCTCCATTATCTGGGACACCTCCTTTGTTCCTCACAAATGCCTAATGCTAAATCAAAATTGAAACCCATATCTAATCAAAGATAATGCAAAATTTAAAAGATTTCCTTATCAGTTTCAAACACATACAGCATCACGTAGTAGTAGTTATCTAGGATTAGGAAGCTTTCTGGGTGTGTTTCACTGATAGCATTTACATCATATCCCTGTAGCTTTGGTGACAAAAATGTTACTAAAGAATAAAGCAACATCTTCAGGTTGTGATATGCTGGAAATCTATGGGGAATGCATTCTCTATGCCTAGTGCCCTGTATGGTCATTTATACAGGTGCAAGGTGAACATAAAATGCAAACAGGTAAATCTGAAGCACTATATTCCTAGTATTCATAGATGTAACTGACTGTGCAAGGTATCTGGCAGTGAAAAGTTAACCTCATGTATGTTTTAATCTCTAAAGGTTTTCCAGTGCTAGAAAAATTGTACATTTCCTTTATTCAAGCTTTCATTTTATACAGTTAGGACATTTATCTTCCTCTCTCTTGGGTCTTTTCTTCCCCGATGTAATAAAAAAAAAAGGAGGGGGGGCGCCTGATTTTTTTTTTTCTTTGCTGACATATTATCACTAAAAGTATCTCAAACCTTGTTATGAATTCACACTATACACTAGACATTGATGTTTCTCTGACTAGGAGAAAACTAGTGTTTGTCTTTGTACCGGGTTCACTTGCCAGAGAAATGACTTGCTAACCTCATCAAAAGCAGAGAGTTAGAATTCATCGATTTACTCATTTTCCCCTGCTTTCATCATTTTAACAGCTGAGCATTTCATAACTTTTGAATGGATTTATCTCTGAAGTAGATCAGTGAGGTAAAGAAATTTTATTTACTTCCATTTTACTGGCGAAGAACTGAGGCAATGAGAGATTAAGTGACTTGTCACAGGTCACAAAGGAATCCAATAATGCATCCAGTAACAAAGACCAGACCTCTTTAGTATCAGTCCAGTGCCTTAGTCACAAGAACATCTTTCTTCTCCTTGTCCCTTAATAGTCTTTAACTCATTTCTTCCACGGATTCTGTATCTTGCAGCAGTCTGTGTCTCTGTTCACAGCTCGCTTGCTTTTACCATAATCCCATCAAACTCTCCATCCTTATGGTGCCTTCAAAAACATTTTATATTTATTTCTGATATCAGTACAAACAAATGATCGCAGTATTCTCAAAGTAGCATTATAGCAAATCCAGCATGAAACAGATGGAAGAAATAAAATGAGGTGATGATATGCCACTCTAACAATAGTGAGAAGACAATAAATTGCTAACAATACTCCCAGTCTGCTGCTTCTCCACTGTGTGTGAAAAAAGGGTTTGTTAACAGAAATCATAGCTATTTATTTACCAGTATTATGGTTAAAGTTTGCTTTTACTTGGTTTTCTGCTGGGAGAAAGACATGTAGCAATTATTCCCAGAGTACATACCTCTAGCATAAAAATAGCAGCAATACCTGGTTTTAGTTAGCAGTAGCAGTATTTCCTTGGCTGGGAAGAAGAAGAAGAGAAGGAAACTTGCAGTGCTTAAGCTCATCAAAGAGGAGAAATGATATTTTGGATATGACTTTATAGATGCCTATCGCAACTCCCAGTCTCACTGCACAAACTAATAAAGCATAGCAGCCCATGGGGTAAATGAATAGTGCACATTAGGGTACCTGGGGTCAACAACATTCTCAGTTACAGTCACATAACACCTAGTGAAGCTGATGGGACAGGGCTTCCAGTAGGCTGCAAAATCATTTCTGGTGCATGTCTGGTGCAAATGACTCCTATTTCAGAAGGGACTTACAACCAGTTTGCACTGGTATCAGTGAGTAAACAATGCAAAAAGCCATAAAGAATTTGAAGGTAGAATTTTAACTGAAATGAGACATTTTGAATCAAGCTTCTTGTAGCTGGAGGAAGATTCTTGGGGACCACCACATGCCAGAGCAAATTCATTTTCTCCAGCCTTTTTCAAAGTCTGATTTGACAGAAAACTTGTCCAGAACAGTCAGTGGCAGCCACAAGTGGATGGACATCCACGCAGCTCTTGCAGCCACAATCATATCCCTTGGCAGGAGAGTGAGCTTTGCACGGAGCTGCTGAAGGCGTGGCTGCTGATACCTCACAGTTCGTGGACACTGTTTCAAAATCCATTGGAGACAATGTCAGCCTCCAAAGAATGCATTTCTGGAGAATATGACTATGCTTGTTTATTAAACAGAGTAAGGAAAGATCAAAGAGTTATTCAACCTCGGGTAATGTCTGTTACCAGGAATTGCATTAGGTTCTTAACAGAAAAGCCTAGAAACTATGGCAAAAAAACCCAAAAAATCCCAGATAATTAGAAACACTAGTATTGGGAATTATAGCTTTCTCCTTATTATGCCATAAAACAGAGAAACTTGCCTTTACATGAATTTCCAGTAACCTCTGTTTTTCTTACTCTTTTATACACGCTGTCCTCATAATATTTTTATAGGATGCAACAAAGAAACTATTTCAATAAAGCTTTTTTTTCTTCAGTTACTCAGGAAAAATAACTTTTCATTTAGCCTTTTAAAATATGACACATCTTTTGACACTTTCTGACTCCCGGTACAAGGCAAAGGCAACTTCTGAGCTTGTGTTTTGGTTTTCCTTCTCTGTTTAATCTCTTTTTAACTGAGCCCTTGCCAGTTGAGAAAGAATTTTTGACTCATACTTTTCTGGAGGCTGAAAAAACCTGCCTCTCAGTAACACTCTAACTGTAATTAAGAGACACAGCAAAGCTCTCTTTTCCGCTATGTAAGACTGGACTCTGTTTATCCTTTAGTCCTTCCTTGATTTGACTATAATGCCACACTTATCAAAAGTTTCCTATGATAAGTTCCCTTTAATAAATTTCTTATTTATTACTCTTTATGACTGTGGCTTTAATCAGTAACATAATCCCATCTGCCCTAAAGATATCATTAACTCAATAGATAAAAACAAGTTTAATTGTGTTTCCCTCCCTTGGTCCTTACTCACTTTCTCATCTACTTTGGAGCAAAACCCACAAATATCTAACTTAGTAAGGGGGCAGGCGGTGTTCCCCTTTATGCTGGCTGGTTTTGATCTTTAAGACTGAAATACTGAAATTAAGTTGTCCTAATTTCTCATATGAATATGTTCCTACGAAGGCTAATAAGGAGTAGGATAATTTGCATACTTTATTAGGAAAACAAAAAAATTGAATGTCCTTGCATAGATATACAATAACATACATAACACTTTTTTCAACTGAATCTGAGTTTGATAGGCTCATTCTTCTTTCGAGTTATCACGAAGATAACACTTCGCCCAGTCACACCCATATTCATTTACAGAAATTAGCCCTAAGCCAATTCAGATATAATTATTATTATTTCCTCCTACTTCCCTTTAAAATACTGTAGGCATAGTTTTCTTTAAAATGAGCTGGCCACTTTTTCCCATGAAGTACATAAAATAACCCACTACTTACAGCACGCACTTCTTTTCTCTCTCCACTTTACACAGCACACGTGGTTCTCATGATTAGAGATGAGATTATTTTTCTCTCCTTTTTAATTATTCCATTTTGTACAAAAGCCATGAAGAGAAGGCAAAGATAACTTAGTCAAAAGGTTTGTTCTCTCATGACCTTCTCAGTGGCAAGTTAAAATGAAAATTGCTGGGAATCAGAGACTGGGTAAGGTAGTGAACTAGCTGGGCATCTTTATGGATTTGGCTCAATGCTGGTTCACATCAGACATATAAATTAAGTTTGTGGTCTTGTCCATTTGCACAAACCACAAACACCAAGAAGACACGTTATAATTCACCCATACGGACAGCCGAGAGAAGCTGCTGGGTGCAGGTGCTTTATTTCAGTTGTGGACCTTGGGTCATGCAGTTCCAGTATTTCCCATCAGCTCCTCATTGAGCCCCACTCTCGCCTCCTCCTCCTCCATCTCCCAGCCCATCTCCCTTCCAAAAATCCCTTATCCTCTTCTTAAAATACCACATTTTTAATAGATGAGCTTGACACGGAGGACAGAAGAAACTACTGCAACCGTTAAAATAGGGTAGTTAGTTTATGAGCAGCTGACAGGAAGACAGTATCTGACAACCTCAAGTTAAAGTTTCTCTCCTGGCTAATATTGTTGTTAATGATTATAATATTTTAAAAAATCAAATGTCTTATTCAATTATCACATTACACTGCATTATCGCACTGAACTGAGGCAAGAAAAACCTTTATAAAAAGTTCCTTAAAGGCTGTTTCAAGACTGTGCTGAAAGAAGAGCATGGTGCTGTGAACCTCAGAGATGTTGCCTCCAGGAGAACACCAGGGGAGCTTTCATACAGACTTGTTGGAAACTCTGCCCAAACCAGCTCAGCACAAGTCACAAGTAAACCGTAAATAGATAGTAATTTAGGGGAAGGAGAGAGAGCAAATAGCCAAAGATATTAAGATAAACAATACATAATTATTCAAACAGGCTAAACATAAATAAAGCTGCATGTGTGTCTCTGTAGGCTCTACAGGTCACTAAGGAATTAAGGATGCAATTAACAAAGATTAAGACATTTTCAAGAAGCTGAATTTATTATTTGCATTTGTCTTCACTGTAGTGGGGAATCTGGAAATTTATGGAAATGATGAATGTGATAGTATGAAGATAGTATGAATATTTCTGAGGACGACATAATGGAGCAAACTGAGAAAACCAAGTTGATGAAGGTAAAAGAATTTGGGAGTTCAGAAGAAGATAAACTTCAGAACAGAGTGACTGGCAAGTGTCTGCAATGCAACTTTGAAAAACAAAGGTGTTTCCTGAGACTGAAGAATTTCTCTGTTCCAAAGGATGAGTCAGAAATGAACGTAGATTTTGCTGACCTCAGGGCTGAGGATGCCCAGTGTATACAACCACAGACGAGATTAATTTGGGCATGCAGGATCAGGCCAGCTGTGCTGCAGCTCTCTCCCCTCAAACCTGCAAAAAGTCCCAGCAAATTAAGGAAGTTGGAAGTGCCATTGGTTTTCAAAATGCTTTTGGCAAAGCTCCTCATAGCATGGCGATGGGTCAAATGACAAATTGTGAATTAGTACACTATGTTATAAATGGATTAAGCAATAGCAAACAAATAATCTTGGTACAGTCCTGTGTGACAATGGTAAATGCTAGACCCCTGGTGACTTAAAGGTTAACTCTTGCATCTTCCTATTTCCATTATGAAGTTTTATGAAGAGGCTGCCTGAAGAAAGAGGAGAACACTTGCCTTCAGGAAAGTCAGGTTTTCCTTGACTCCACCACCCCCAGGATGACACTACTAGGTTGAACAGCCACGCCAAGGTTCACACTAACACATTATCCATTCTAATTTCATAATATTTGGGATATTTTTTCACACCTTGCTGGCTCTGATTTTTCTTCTGCTGTGTCATCCTGCCACCTTGGAGCTTGGTGCGGAAAGCGGAGCAAGCAAAGCACAGAATGCCCCAGGTCTGGTGCTATTCCTCGGATCATTTTTCACAATGATTTAGAGAGGAGTGACAATGCATTGCTGAAGTTCTTCATGCAAGCTGCTCAGACTGAAGGGCAGCATAAATTATGGAAGGTGGAGAGTGCTTTCAGTAGATCACGCATATACACCCCAGGCATGACAAATGTAGTCTGAAGAACACAACATAACACGTGCATAGGTGAAATAACATTTTCTTGACATGGAATGTCATTCTCTTTCCTCAGTGATTTCAGGAAAATTCAATATAGCTCACAGAAGACATCCCTCCCACCTCTCCCAGGACACAGGTAATGCCACTTAAGCAAATAAAATAGCATGAACCATGCTACATAAACAGACTGACACACTGCAGGCAGTTTCAGACCTCTGTATTCAGCAGGCTGTATTCCCTGTGAAGAGGTCATTGCTAAACAACAGCTCTGATTTTGGTTTTGTTCCATTGTTTGACATTGCTGGAGCAACTGCTGATGAGATCCTGGGAAAAGTTTTGGAAACAGGCAAGGGTGACATTAGATATGGTGAAGACATGAAGGGAAATGGGCCTTATGCAGCAAAACACACACGTCTGCCCTCACTGCTCGTACAGGCTGCTTATGCCCAGCCCTTACAGCGCTCCTAACTCACCTGGTCCCTCTGCCTTGCATGAAAGGGGCCCACAGGGATCAAGAGCTTCCTAGCTTTCAGCCTATGATGGGCCACCAGACTCATCACTTCTTCTTTGCAGTCTGAGCCTCCTGCCTGATGCCCTCAATTCCTCAGCTCCTCCTTTCCCACCCCACTAACCTGCCTCTCTTCCCTGGACATACAGCACTGCCCTTTGCTATAATGCAGAGGTGCTGCTGGCCCTGCCCCACAGCAGAAGCTGGTGAACCTCCATGCTGAGGAGCACTGAGTGGGTAGAGCACCTTCTTGCGGGGTGTCAGGCTGGGGTGCAGATACCTCATTGCCAGACTCCTGAAGCTGAAGGTCCATGCAAGTTCGAGATGCTCTGCCCTGTGTCCAACCTTCCATTCCCACTCCTCCCTTTGCACCAATCCTGGTCTCATCTGATCTCCTGGTCAGCTGCTTCAGGAAGTTAAGCTGGCAGAAAACTAATCCTGCAAAGAAATGTGCAGCCGCTTTAGCTCCTGAACCAGCTTACTGTACAATTAGACAAGCTCCAGTGCTTACTAGAGGGGCAAATGACAAGGAAGAAATGGGAAAACACATCCAGAGGTAAGGATGGGCTGGCACCGCTGCCCAAGAGGGCTGTTTGGAGCTGTCTTGGAAACAAAGAGCACCAGTTTACTCGCCACCATTAAAACTGAGGCTTGTCTGCATCTGCGCAGCAATTACAGACTCAAGTTGTGAAGGTGAAGCTTTGAGACGAAAACCTACAGGTTTGGGGCACCACTCTGTTCAGGAGCCCAACGGTTTATGCTTAAGCACTTACGCCCCATGGGGAGTAGTTTAGCTTTTTTTGGACCTACTTTACCTTCTGGTATTGCTGTTATGATCTGTGTGGATTCAAGTAACCATTTCAAGGTGTACATAGAAGAAACCCATAGTCAATGGGGAGAGCGCACAAAGAATTAACACTCCACTGTAACGGAGCCAGGACCACTCGGTAACAATGGTAAAGGTCATTCAAGGTCATCAAAGAATGATTTCAAAATGATGCTTGCATTCTTGCCCAGAAGAGCAGAAAGTCTTGGAAGGAGACAGAGTCTCACAGGCATTGCATGTTGTCCCAGAGTAAACCAAGACAAGCTGCTGCTGCTTCATGACAAAATACTGGAAGCGCAGAAAGAAACAGGCATCACTGCTGCCTTCCATGAGCCTTTCTCTGCCCTGTTTCTCTACCTGTCACTGCCCTCTCCTTTGCAACAGTGGGAGGCAGTATGGCCAGGCAGCATCCTCTGCCTGCAGGTAGACCTCTCATACTGACGTGAGACACATGCAGGAACCTGTCCAAACCTCCTAGAAGGATAGAAAGTGGGAGCCACTGCACTGTGCCAGTGACAGGAAACTACCTAAAGCAACAGTTTTGCAAGTAGGGGGTGGGAAAGAATTAACATCTTCAGTTAGGGAGAACTTAAGGAGAAGGGAGTGGTAGCTTGGGTACTTTTCATCTAGACAATTAGGTCTGCTCCTCAGGGCAGTGGGTGTTAGGCAAAGGCTGGAAAACTTTCCCTAAACTAGCAAAGCACAAAGGTTCCACGCAGTGTGTGCTCAGCCCCAAGAATTTTCTGGTAACTCAGGTTATTGAGGCAGATTGTTGATTAGGATCCAAGAAAGGATTAGAAACTCTTTTAAGCATAAACTGTATTTGCAACTGTGTGAGTTAAGCAAACGGATACAAGGGAAATCAAACCTCACGCTTCAGGGCATAAACTGCTCTCTTGTGAGTCAGGATCAAACTTTTTTTCCTCCACGCATAGCATCTCATAATTAGCTAGGTGCTTGCTGTGGTTTTGATTTGCTCTGAAGCATCAGTTACTGGCCGCTGCCAGAGGCAGGATGCTGGACTAGATAAAACGACCCATGATGTGTTTCTGTGGAGTAACCCTTTTGTTCCCATATTGGCAAAGCTTTGTGGGAAAACTTTGGTGATTCGTGTCTTCAGCAGCTCCTGGTCTTATGGAATATTTGCCTCTCCTTTCCATAAGCACTAAAGTGTCTCCTAATTGCTATAGAAATAAAAAGGCAAAGTTGCATGAAGGGTTATTTATCTACGCAGTGCAGACAGCTTTTATTTACTAAATGCAGAGATGTTTTTATGATCTGCATGGGTCATTTTTGCTGGCAAGAAATTAATTATTTTCTGTATTCCATTTCAGCTGCAAAGAAATCATGCAACTTCCATAAGGTTTTGTATTTTAAAAAATAGGTATTTCTGTGTGCGTATGCACATACATGTATGCATGAATATATATAAGTTAGTCCAATAAAAGGTTTCTAGCATTTCCTTACAAATTAAAGGCAGGCAAGGACCAGTAACGCAGGTGACAGAGCATGCACTAACAGAGCCTGCCTCTCCACGCTGCCTTTTGATGTACCTCATCTTTGCCCTGAAGGAATTTCATTATCCTATGGTGAGCTGGTAATGAAATCTGTACTCGGAATCAAGCCTTCATAGAAAACGATATCTAGACTCTTTGTTCTGTACAGACTAGCTGTGTGTGGTAGGAATATGTTTCTATTTGTGTGTGATCTGAGTGTATTTTGAATACTGATCTCCAGATAAAAAGGATAGAGATCTAATTTGGCAAAATATTAAATTCCTCTATCTTGCTTTATCTAACAAAATTCTGATGCTTATTATTGTGATGAACATTTGGGGTAATACTTGTAGTGTTCAGCATGTGTGAGAAAAATCTCGCTGTGGAGAATCACATGGAGTGTCAAAGACCCTGATTTATAAAGAGTGCAGAGGGCTCTTAAGTACTATTTTTAGAACAATGCCGCAACAGATTTACACACAGAGAAAAAACCCTCCTCTACAGTCACTTAGGAGCAAAGTAGCATTTCACTGCATAATAATGAAGAATTAATTGCTCTTTGTCATCACTTTTTATGCAAATTGCCATAGAACATTTGCCCAATGTGCATTTTACTTTTTAACAAAGAAAGTAGTCATGACAAACTAGACCAAATTTCATACGCTAAAAACAGAAGTAGGCTGTACCATACATAAATTGCAGATAGCAAGTCTATTCCTTTGAGGAACTCTATCAACTTCCCACAAAGGTCCATTTAAAAAAAAAAAAAAAGCTTTCTTGGCCTATGCATCTAGTTAAATTAAATTAAGTTCAATTATTAGGTGATGGAGATTTCTTCTTATGGAATTTGTTTGTCACTCTTTGTAGCCTTTGTTTAATTTTTTTGTGCATGTGTGTGCTTGGAATAATCACTAAATATCACCAGCTTTTTGTGTCCTTACCAACCACTTTCAAGCTTTTATTCGTATAATTATGTGAATTTCAGACACAGTACGTTGCCAGTCGTTAAAAAATGTTTTATTAGACTTTCGTTTAAAATTTAAAAAAATATTTTCAACCTTGTAAACTGTTCTTCAAAGAACACCAGAACTGCAGCAGCAGTGGAATAACATTCTGTTTTGATGCAAGGAAGAGACATACATAATAAATCATCTTTTTATCTACATGAAGAAGCTTTAATATTTAGTCATTCTGCCACTGACGCTGCAAATTTGATGCAGAAATTATCTAGATTGCAGACCAGGTCAAAACATAGACATCTTAATGGATTGCATTGTGTCAAACCATTTTCTTCAGAAACATCTCAACATATTTTCTTTTTCCTGAGAAAGGTACGAAGGATATCACTGCACAAGGAGTTTCTGTCTTGCATGTGCAATGAATTAATTCAGTGCACTAGTGGGTCTTTTCAATCTCTAGTTTCTACCAACTTCAAACATAATAGCGAGTTCCAGCAGAGTCCCTTTTCTATTCATATACTATTCACAGCAGACCTTTGTAGTTCACAACTTCAAGTTAACATAGCAAAGAGCAGCTTTAAATCACTCCAGTAATCAGGGGTCACAATTATTTGCTGCAGCTACAAAAAAAAAAAAAAAAAAATCACACACTGCAAGCCAATGCACTCTGCTTTCACCACTAAGACGGAAAAATAACAGAGACTTGACCTCTGCCTTAAGTGTTAACACTTCAGCAACACTATCTATTAACAAAATATATACGAATGTAGCTTATAAATCCCTCTGCATGGGAAGAGCCTTACAGAAATATGATTTCTGTCACAGTTCTTGCTTAAAGTGCAAAATACACCAAAGCCATCGGAGACAGTGGGAGCCACCATGCCAGTATAGCCACCATGTGCCTGCTGAGTGCCGGTACATCTGCATTCTGTGTTCCTAACTGCCTTACCACTGGTCCTTTTCTGACTTCCGTTCAGCCAGAAGCCATCCCCAACCTCCACAACACTTCTTACGCTCCAGTAATGTTTCAGCTATGCGAAGCACACATTATTATTAAACTACACGATGATCAGACTCATCTCTTAAATGTTACATTCCATTATTGCTGTGTGTCACTTCCCACCTCTCTTTGAAGGCACATGAATGGGCATCTTGGCCATGCCCCATAACACAGCAGCATTTACCACTGCTGGACTTTGTCAAAGCTGGTGGCTTTGAACTCTTGTTTCTCCACCTCCACTGCCCACTCCTCATGCCTCAGTTTCCTCTCCCAGTTCTACGAGCATTGCATTGTCTTCATGGCTTCATGTTTCCCACTATCTGCTACATTCTGCATGACTCATCACCAGAAATACCTCCTCATGCTGAAGCAGCGACATGCTCGGCAAAGTACATCTCCCCTTGCATAGGCAAAGGGAGCACACAGCTGTCATAATGCCAGTCCAGCACTGAGGACCAAGGGAGACCAGAGGCACAGGTGGCAGCAAGGCAGCCAGTTGGACATCCCACCACCACTACCAGTTCTGAAGAAACTCCTCTCAAGTCTCTTACGATGACAGCAAGATGTCCTGGGCTGTGGCTGCATAGTCCAGTCTGGAAGGAAAGAAACTTATTTGCACGAAGCCTCTATTAAAGTTATCCACTCAAAGCAGAATCATGGGTACTAGAAAGTCAGAACTGTTAACAACTCAGTGTCTTCGTGAGTAATTATTACCACAAAGCTTTCATTCTAATTAACAGATTTGGGTCTAGTCAGCCAACTGGTGCACGTGCATAAACTCTCAGTGATATTAAAGACTATGTAGGGTAGAAGACTCCTTAAAAATAGTAATTTCTCCCCAGGGAACAGGGTTTTCCTTACCCATCTTCTGTTACTTTCCAAAATCATGATTTTGAATTAAATTTTGCCAGATTACTGGTATCTTGGGAAATGTCAGAACTGGGACTTAGACTGCCTAGAAATATCTCTGTGCTCTTGAATGAAAACAGTCTCATGACTGATATTTACTGCATAGACAGCACTCCATCGTAGCTAGATTAACCTCTGTGTGTCCTCCTTGTTGTCCAATCCCAGATGTTTTCCCTCCCTGATCAGTGCTCAAGAGAAAGACATTTTTTTCTAACACTTTGTGCATCCCTGGATTTGCAGAAGGACAGACTTGCCAAGGCAGATGCTTTGTCCACACACTCATGGTTTGCTGCAGACATTTTCATTTTTCTGGATAACTGTAAAGGCAGGAGGTTGCTGAAAAATGGATTACAAGGCTTTTGAGCAGGCTGAGCTAAAACAAGGCTGAGCTTTGTCCACAATTGCCCTCAAATGACTTTTGGAGCTGATTTGCCTGCACTGATTCTTAGTGATAAGAGAATATGAACTGAGGTTTAAGTACATCATTATGGATGTCCTTCATTTTTGGAAGCAGATTCTGGGATCATCCTGACCTGCAGAATCAGGGAATTTGCCAGATTAACCTTTAGAAGGCTAAAAAATAATCTAGTTTTACACTGTATTTTAAAATACAATTCCAAATGCAAATTCTGAAAAGTTACTCACAAATAGTAAATAATAATTAACTTACAAAATAAATTTTAAAAAAATTTGGAAGAAGTAATACAGCTGATAAAACTTTCAGAAAGCTGCACTGATATAAAGACAAAAATGGTAAGGACAAAGCCTTAACCTCCTTGGCTATCTCCATGACTTGCTGTGGGCTGTATTTGGACTGTCTCTCACAGCACTAAACTTCAAGACACCAGAAGGCTGTTAAGACTGTGTTTTCTCTGAGGTTGACCAATTTTGACCTTCTGCAGAAACAATGGAAATAGTAATCTGTTGGCTATTCATTCTATTTGTTTAGCATAGGCATTGCAATTACTTTTCCCTGATGTCAAACCAAACTTCAGCACCTCCAGCAAGCAGATGATCTGAACAGTTTAGTTATCTTTTTTTTTTTTGAAAAAAGATAAACACCAGAGAATATCCAACTGACTTAGTAACCACAGAATAAGTTTTGGACATAACGTGTAAACTTTAATGATTCCTGAGCCTCAATTTCTCGACATGTCAACAGCTCCTTAAATTCCCTTTCTACGATGTTATCTACATCTATATTTTTAAAGGTCAGTGCTTGCCATTTTTTCCTGCCTTGCTTCCTGACAGTATAATTTTAGCCTCAGTAACAATGCTTTGTTAATACCTCAATATATTTCAAATATGATATCATACCAGCTTCTCAAAATATCATGCTGGAGATCTGATGCTCTGTGCATGGAAAATGTTCCTTTGTGGAGCTTTTGATGTGATGTCAAGCCACGCTGTGGACATATTACATTGTGGATCTTTGATATCACGCACCATGACAACGTCTCCTTCGTAGCCGTCACAGCCACTGACTCAGGGCGTGCTGTTTGTACTGTCAGCGCTCCTGGAAACGCAATGTACCTGGGGTGTGTTAGAATCTGGTTGCGAAAAGACATATGGTGCCTGCAGCATAATCAGTAATCAACTGTGCATTTCTTAATCACTGCAAAGAAAATGATGCAATTTCATGAATTCTACCTGCATAACCCAGGAGAATATGTGCATAATTATTAATAATGACTTAGATCTGTGCACAGAACCAGGGCTTATCCAGGAAAGCTGATCTTTTTCAATCAAATGCTGTAGGGTAAAATGTACTTTGGAAGGAAATGACAATTTCCTCAATTAAAAAATTCAGAGTTTATCCTCATTTTTCCTTTTTCACTCCTTCATTACCATTGTCACGATCAAGTTGCATAAGATCCACTAATAAGTGCTCATTCATAGAGTCTTTGAGTCAGCATGGTTGAAACCGAGACTGCAACATAAGTTGTTCTGTGCAGTACTTTCATCTCTTCCCAAAGCACTAAAAACTAGGAATTACCTATTACCAGGGAAAAACAACTTGTTTTTATAAATATGTGACTGAAATACCTTGCAATACACTGAGCTCTCCAACAAGTGGCACTATTAAGACTACTCAAGTTAAGAGTTTGATGTGCAAGGGAGATCCCCAAAAGGGATGTTGGGACCTGTTTTACAATACTGGATTCCATTATAAATCTTTTAAATTTACATATGAAACATCATTGAAATAGATATTCATAATTCAGATATTCTGGAAAGTTTCATGTTATCCATAAAGAAAACATTGAAAAGTAGGTCAAGTGCTATAAGTTCAACCTGGCAGTCCTCACTAAAGGGATGAAGTCACAGCAGTGTGGAGAAACCATCTAATTAAGACATTATTGAATGTAATGTGTAACCAGGAAATTTGTCCATAGAGCTGAGCTAAAACCAGTGGTTGAATGTGTTGATGTAGCCTTTTCTTGAGGACAGTGTTGCAGCATTCACGGCGAGTTTTACCCTCAAGTATTCATGGGATAAGTTCTACACTGTACCTCTTCTCATTTATTCTTACCTTATTTTGTTGTCATTGCTTGCCAAGGTGTGGATCACTCTGAGAGACCATACATGACACCTCTTCAAATAACTCATATTTGTCTGGAATATATGTTTGGCTGTACTTCAACAAAAATGTTCCGGAAATAGTTAACATATACAAAAATTGAGACATGAAGATAGTTAATTGCAATGGAAGCATGACGAGGTTGAATTTGTTGCTGGAGTATAAGCAGTTTAGGAATGAACTGGGAGCCAATGCATTAAAATGTAATATAAAAACAGAATTCTAAAACAGCAGGTTTCATTCAGTTAGTGTAATAATCCTGCCTTTGAAAATCAACTCTATTTAGTTTTCCCTCTGTCTTCTAGTGTTATATAGAGATACAAAAACCATAATAAAATCACAATCTGAATGATATACAGGGATCTGAACTCTGTCTTTCAATATGAGTTGGTCACAAAAGTATTAATAGTATTTGAGCAGCAAAAGCTGCATAGAGGTGCTTGGTGAGGTTTCAAAAGGCTATGAACCCAATCCCTGCCTGTGTCTAGTTTCTTTCATTCTGTGCCAGTTTCCATCCTGCACAAGTGTGATCGGCTTCACACTCAAGTCACTGCAAATTTTATCATGAGTAAACAGAATTATAAAATCTAAAATGGACGTTTTTACTTTACGCTTCCTTTGAGCCAAACAGTAATATTAATTTTGAAATATCAGCCAGTAAGATAAACAGCAATTATTGTGCCTTTCAGAAATGTATGCTGTGGGTAGAGATTTATACAGAGTGCTTTGTTGAGCTTTCTGTTTGGCCAGCTTTGACTACCTGGAGCCATATCTCCTGTAGTGCACTGTAAATAACAGAATATGTGCACTTTGAATGCAGTGGCACAACGGGCACGTAGTGTGCTAACTAAAGCATTACAATTGCTGCATGGCTTATTTTTATCTCCCCGTTCTCCTCAATATAGTATTTTTATCTCTCATGCCAATACAAAATCATTTTTGTGTCTGTAGGAAAAACACAGCAACAAGGAGACTCAGACCTGCTAGCATTTAAACACATGACAAGTCCCCTTACACACTGTGCAACTTCTTATGTGCTTAACAATATATATGTCTGCAGAACCAGAACCTAAACGGCACTTGTCAGCAAAGCTTTCTATGAACATTACTGGGAAAGGGAAAGTGAAGTTTATGAGTTGAATTCTCCAGTGGGCTGCTATTCTGCAGCCACACATAGCTATGAGAAGGAGGGGCAAGATGCTACTGAGCTAAAATGCTTTTCACTTTACACAAGCAGACAACCGTGCAAAATGCAAGCCAGGGGAGAACTATGCTTTTGAAAAGTGACAATATATTTGTTGCTACATACAAAGAGTTGCTTTTGTGTTGGCACACAGTATTTGCATAGTTTTCTGTAATCTAGTAGACTTGGAAAACACAGGTAGCCCAATGTAGCTGTGGGAGTTTCAGGAGAAGACATGAGTGAAATAACTTCACAGAAATTGCTCCTCTCTAAAAGATGGGAAACACTACATATCATCTGCCTGTAGTGAAAGGGGGAAACAGAGGATGAAAATGTACAATACAAACTGACAAATAGAAAAAATAACAAACATGCACATGTTAATTACTGAATGCGCTTTTGTTAGCAGTAGGTCACCATCATTCTTTATTGACATTTACTGCAACTGCAATTTCTTTTTCAAGACCACTGACCCAAGAAAATGTAACCCTCTAGTTATCCAATGCTCTTTAATTAGAGATGTCTCCAGAGATAATCTCCCTCACGGCCCCTACTGTGAATCATTTATTTTCTAACTTTCCTTTTTATCAGCCGTCTTTCATCTTTATGTTTTCCTGCCCTAGCCCTGATGAATAGCTCGGGCTTGGAGAATGCAGTTTATTCATTTACTGGTTCTCCCAATTGCATTTCATGTCTCGTGGCATTTGGGCTCTTGCTCAGAAGCACTGGCTGCTGGCACCAGGGTAATTTGCAGGAATCACAGCTTCTCACTTGGCAAAAGGAATGATGGTACCCAGGCTCTGGGTGGGAAAGGCACTTTACGCTTGAAGAATGATAGAATCAGAAAGGTTTGGAAGGGACCCTAAAGATCATCCAGCTCCAACCCCCTTGACATCGACAGGGACACCTCCCACCAGACCAGGCTGCTCAAGGCCCCATCCAACCCAGCCTCTGCCTTCCAGGCAGAGGGGGCATCCACAACCTCCCTGTGCCAGTGTCTCACCATCCTCATTGTGAAGAATTTCTTCCTTATGTCTAATCTAAATATTCCCCCTTCCAATTTAAAGCCATTCCCTCTCATCCTATCACTACTTGGTCTTGTAAAAAATCCCTCCCCAGCTTTCCTGTAGTCCCTTCAGGTACTGGAAGGCTGCTATGAGATCTTCCTGGAGCCTTCTCTTCTCCAGGCTGAACAACCCCAACTCTCTCAGCTTGTCTTCATAGGAGAGGTGCTCCAGCCTTCTGATCACAGAATCACAGAAATCACAAAATTACCTCAGTTGGAAGCAACCCACATGGATCATTGAGTCCAACACCTATCTCTGCATAGGACAATCCCAACATTCACACCATAATCCTAACATTCATGCAGTTCCACGTATTTCTTATGATGGGGATTCCAGAACTGGGCACAATACTCGTCCTGTAACAACCAGCCCTCTGTCGCTGGGAAGGTTCGGTGGCGTTTGGTTTTTGTTAGCCTCGGGAGCACTTATACCCGTTCTTGTGGCGCTGGGCACGGCCGAGTCACGACTGCCGGCCGCTCGCCACCGGCAATATAAAGCAGGATGAGGTTTCCACGGAGGCGGAGCGCAGGGACCTACCAGAGGGTGACCGGGTGGGCGGTTTTCGCCCCTGTCCGTCACACTCTGCCCACAAACACCCCTCTTGGGGGTGACACGCCCTCCAGACGGCCAAGGCTGGTGGCGGTGTGGTAGCCCCAGCCCCCCCCCATCATCCGCCCATAGAGGCGCAACCCCACCGCATCCCTCCGTCGCGGGGGGGAACACGGGGGAGGGCTCCTGGGGCCGCCTGCCTTCCCGCCATGGCGCCGCACCAGCGGCCCCTCGAGGCGGACTACGGCTCCCAGCGACCTCCGCGGCGGCCCGGCGCGAGCCCCCACGGCACGCGCGCACACACATACACACACGCGCGCGCGAGGAGCGGGAGAGAAGAGCCCGCTGTTGCGCCTGCGCGGCTCCTTCCCGGAGGGGCGGGGCTGGGCGGAAAGCGAGTGGCTCATGCTATTCGCGGAGCGCTTGTCCGCCGCTTTCCGTGCGTAAGGGGCTGGAAGGGGGCGGCGAAGGGAGCGGGCGCTGCGCCGTTGGCGTAGCGTTGTTGTGAATGGAGCGGCGGGGCGGGGAGGGATGATGTCAGCCTGCGAATGTCAACAATGTAGCGATTGAGAGGGGCGGGGGCGGCGCTGGGCCGAGGCGCGCGAGGCGGCGGCGGCGGCGGGCGCGGGCGGCAGAGCCCGGCAGCAGCGGCCGCGGCAGCAGCAGCAGCAGCGCCGCCTCCCCTCCGCCTCCGCCGGGGCAGCCACAGCCCCGGGTGCCGCTCCGGCAGCGACACAGCCGCCGCGGTTGCCGCTCTCCCCCCCCCCCCCCCCCCCCGCCTCCCTCCCACCCTCCCTGCGCTGCGGCTTTCTCTCCTCCTCCGGCCCCCCTGCCAGCCCCCTCCCTCCTTCCCTCCCTTCCCCCTTTATTTTTCTCCGCAAGACTTTGGCTCTGGAAGCAGCTGGTTCAAAGCAATCGCCATGTGATGAGCGTCTGGGTCGGAGTGGTTTTTTTTCCTTTGGGGGGGGGGAAGGAGGAGGGTGCAGGTTTCTGACCGCAGAGAAATATTAATAAGAATTTCCGAAACAACAGCAGCAGCAACAACAAGAGCAACACCCCCCCCCCTTCCCCAAACCTCAGCCGTAACAGCCTGTTCCCCCCCCCCCTCCACGCCGGGCTTGATCCACACCCCCTAGTCTTCCCCCCCGTTCCCCCCCCCCAAGGCTGCAGCGAGAGGGGCGACCCCCGAAAGTTGCGCGGAGGCGAGGTGAGTGCGCCCATTCCGCTGGGGAAGGAGGGGTGGGGGGCGAAGTTTTGGGGGGAGGGGGGGGGCAGCGTGGGTTTTCCCCTCCTCCTCCCCGAGCAGCTGTTGCACGGGGTTAGCCCGGGGGTGGGGGGGCTGCACCCCCGCGGGCTTTGCAAAGGAGCGCTCATTCCTTAAAGTGGGAAACACGCGCGTTGCGTAACGGGGAGCGCGCGTGTGTCCCTTTGCGAGTCCGCATCCCGGGAGCCCCGCGCAGCTTTATTCGGGAATGGCCAGATCGGCGCCTTCCCCGCCAGCCCCGCCACCTGCAGCCGCTCGGGGCAAGCGGGCAGCGCACCGCGCCGACCCCTCTGTGTCCCCCTCCGCCGCCCCCGTTTTTATAGGTTTGGAGAAAGAGAGATGTGAACTCCGATAGCAGTTTCTTGGATCGTTGAAACGTAGCGTGTAGGCAAGGCAGCGCGCCGCGAAGACGCTGGCTGTCATGAAAGACGCTAAGTGTGAAATCATGCCTCTCCTTTTGTGGAGAAGGCTATTTTTGTAATGCAGCGGGTGTCTTGCTTAAAACGCTTCAGTTATCGTGAGATCATTGTGCCCTTGTTGCCGAAGCCCCGGCAGCTCCAGAGTGAAGAGCGTTCTTCATTCCTTAATAATAAGCGTGATAGGCAGGGATGACATCTTATTAGAATAACTCTTTAAGGTGTTGGAAAGATTGGGAAATTATGGAGTTGCTGTTGGCTTCATTTGAAGCCGCGTCGGTGTTTTCATGGTGAAAGCCCATTTTCAAAGACTTTGGAACTGTCACTAAACTTGTGCATATTTTAATTTGATATTCTGGGGTTCAAGCTAGAAACAAGTTGTTATTTTCAGGCTGGGAATTGTCTGAGATTCTGCTGTAGATGGTGGAATGCTCTGCAGTTTGAAGAGGGTGGTGGTGCTTGGGTAAATTGACTTCTTCAGGTATGTAAATACTGAAATTTGAGATAATTGCGTTTGACTAGACAGATAGAACAAAACGATAAGGTTGTGTGTTAAACTGGTGTCTATGGGAGCTGTCATAGCAATAGCCTTAAAACAGTGTTTTGGGCATCTTTACATCTGACAGATAGAAATAAAATTCTACTTCACCTGTGGGCTTGTTCTTTTAAAAGCCTGTGGTGCCTTTTGTGTCCACCCGTCTGGTCCCCATCACTGGGATCTGGGCACTTGTGCAGCAAAATGGATTGGCACTGTACTTCCCTGCAGTGTATTGAACCTGTGCTTTCAGCATCATTTTTCACATTTGACCCTCCAGCTTCAAAGGCTGTTCTGAAGGTGCTCTGCAAGAAATGGAAGAAAGCCGTGACTAATTGGAAAAGTAGAGGATTGAAAAATCAAGATCATAGGTCTAGTTTTCCTGATAGTTTGCGCTGTAACACTGCATGAGCTGTTCAAACAGATGTACATCAGTACACTGAGCTGTCAAGTGGGCAAGAAAGGTCCCTAATGATTTTGTGGATAGGGTGATTGTCAGGATATTTAGAGATCCTTTGCAGAAATGCTCTGTAGATGCAGAGTGTGCATTTCTGGGCAATGCTGGGCAACTCTGCTGTGTGATTTGTGCTTAAACAACTACCTTTTTAAAAAACTTCTAAAATTGTGAAGATTGGATGTTGGAAACATGCACACAGCACGTAGTGACTGATGCAGACACTGGCAGATCCCAACTGGTTAATCATCAGCAATTGTTTATGCCCGGATATCTCACACTAGGAAGCAGTGCTAGGAGAGGTATTCCTAGTCCTTTTCTGACCTGGAGGCACATCTGGAACATCTATTGGTATTGATGTCATACACAGTCACAGGATACACTGATGGTATAGGTGGGACGCCCTCCTCTTCTTCCTCCTTAGCTTACTGTCGTTCATTTTGCAGCAAGAAAACACTGACTGTTTGTTCTTCTGTGCTGGGCATGAAGGAAAGTTAGAGATACCACCTGAGTTGCTCGTTTAGAAAAACGGTCCAAATCTCAATAAACAGACATTGACATGACGCTCCTGAAAATGTGGAAATCAGGCGTTGTAGAAGGCCTCTGAGTCTCGTTGAAATTGATGAGCTTAATAAAATCCCCGTAGTGCATAGTAATCTCGTGTATCTTTCTGCATTTGCGTAATTAATGACAAAAGAGAGTTGAAACTAAAACCCCGTCTAGATGACGTGTAGTGTGGAATATGTGACAGAATTTGCTCACCCTTGTGTATTTTAAAACTTTCATTGCTTGATTTTCTGAAGTGCAATAGCTGTTTTTCTTAACAAGGCTGCAGTATGGTTGCCAATCAATTATTTCTCTCAAAGTTTTCTCTGAAAATATCACCAGCAATGAAAAAAAAAATCAGCAATCACATTTAAAAAGAAAAATCCAAGAAGAAGAAAAAGAGATGTTTTCTTATTGTGTGCCTGTGACATTCTTTTTGGGTAGGACTTCACATACAGACAGATAGAGGAGACCTCTTGGAGCATAGCATAGAGACATTTATGGCACTAAGCTAAAAATGAGATGTGTAACATTAGTATATGTGAAATAATCATTTCAGTAGTAATGACATTTTTAAGTAATGAACTCCTGGTGTAACTTTAATAGCAATTACTGTGTGACGTGAACAGAGTCTCTTGTAATTTTAATTTAGGTAGTATGAACACAGTTTATATATTCAAATCAAAATGTACGTGCCTTTTTACTCAAAGGAATGCTCTCTGAATGGCTTCTCAGTTTGCAAGTTGCATGAACATACCTGTAGTGTTTAGCAGATCTGACTTACGTTAGAAAGCATGCTTGCTTCTGTCTTTCGCCACTGGATCTAAATTTCCAGCTCAGCTCATTTTGGGTGTGATGGTCATATATTATTAGTTTCCAAGTTGAGCTATACTCAGGGAAATATACCAATCATTCCATTAATGTGTTGAAGAAAATTTGGATTTAAAATTTTCTCCAAGACTGAATTAAGTCCTGCTGCTTTCAGTATTTTTTGACCAGAAATGCCTTAAGAGAATGTGTAAAGGAGTCTTTCTGATATTGCTGTTCTTTACTGGTTTTCCAGAATAGTGCTTAAAATGCTTATTCAGCTTTTTACAAAAAAATGGTCGTCATTCCTTTAAACTCAGCCAAAATGCATTAATCTTGGTAACTGCCTGAATACTACACGTTCATTTGAAGCTTGCATCAAGAAGATGTAAAATGCATGAATATAGCCAGCTGAGTTGCAATGTGTTCGTTTTGCTTTTTAGTTAGGCAGAAACATCTTTGTAGTGGATTGAAATAGCACTACTTATTGTGCCACTCTTGGACTGTGAATTATAATTTTAAAGCAGGGAAGCAGTGGAATGCATACAAATGTCTTTGCGGCCAGTGATGGACTCGAAGCTCTTCAGCTACTAGAACTAATAGTATTGATCAAAGAGCAACCACATGTCTAGAACACATAAATAAAAAGGAATGAGGGAATAACTTCAGGAAAACCTTTATGCTAAAAGTTTACATATATAGCAGAACCTTAGTCCATCAAAATTGGGCTTGGAAGACTCCTCTGCATGATTGTATTGATCTTTATGCAGAAAGAGCCACAGCAACAACCTGAAGAACACCAGCTGTGCTGCACTTGCATTTCAGCAGATCAATAGATGTGTCCCTGTTTGGCTAGAAACAGGTTGTCTGCAAAAGCTCTAAACAGGGGGGGGGCTGAACTGCAGCTCCTGCATGGGTGAGGGGTCTGCCAGGTGTGCAGCCCTTCTGTGTATAACCCGTCATTCCTCCCTGATCTCCTCTACCTCTGCTCCCTCTTTGCTGTTTTTGCCTGCTGGTGCGAACCTGCCCTCAGAGCAAGCTGGGACACTAGATTAGTGCCTCAGAGGAAAAAGAGAAGGAGATGATGGTGATGCTTACACTGGCAAGAGGCACTGGTACCTGAGGTATGCTGTTTTCATCCTCTTTTTACTATGAAAAGTGACCTAAAAGGGTCACATCCTCCCGGATTTATTCCCGAGATCTTTAATTTGTATACAACTTTCTCTGGTGTTGTATCAACTGAACAGATGCTTGAAAAGCTGTTAGTAACAAAAACCTGGGAATTTCCAGTTTGCCTCTAGTGGGAGCTGAAATGGAAGCTGGAAGCTTATTTTTTTTGCTCCCGAGTTTGAAAACACTCTGCCAGGCTGTGGTGGGTAGATGAGGTTTGTTGCATAGGTTCAAGAGGAGTCTCCCGCTAAGAAAAACAGGAACTGTTTACTGCTTGTCACCGTGCAGGGCTTCTGGGCGGTGGAGCAGAATTTTTGTTTTTTGAAAAGAGGAAAAGCAGTTACGTCTGTTTAAATAAACAGAATGACCCTTGAGACTTAATCATAGCTACTTACTATAGCTGACAACCACTGAGGGTTTCCTTTTTTATTTTTATTAGCGATCGCTTTAAAATTTAAACCTGAACTAGGAAAACAGGAACTGTAGGTGTGGAGGTGTTCCTTTACCCCGATTTGCGTGCAGCCTGTTTTCTGTTTAGTGGGTAGGTGTGTTCAGTGTATGTGCGAGCAATTGAACATGTCAGCAGTTTCCTACAAGCTGCTCTTGCTGACTCACGTGTCTGGTGCAGCTTGGAGCTACCCTCACTATAAACTATCCACAATAGGAGGCGCAGGCAGAGAGACTGCCAGTGCCAAGCTGTTGTTCAAAGGTTATTTTCAGTTCTCCGGTCACTGCTTTGCTGTGGTTTTCATCCCTAGTAATATCAAAGTACACTATAATTTTCCCAGGCTGCTGTTCTGCTAGATGCATGGTGTAAAGTAGAAATTCATGGCACCGCTGTGGAGGCCGTGCTTGAAGTGTGTCTCTGGATGCTACAAATGTTTAGCAGGACTAAACCTCTGGGATTTAGTTTGTTTCTTGTTTTATGAATGAGATGTTACAAAAAAAAAATCCCCCTAAACATTGTTCCCAATTTAGATATGTCAAGTCCAGTGTATGAATTGTATTTTCCCTTGCCAACTGCAAGCTGTAGTCTCCTACTCTCCGCTTCTTTTTATGGCAGAAATCTTTAAAGCCAACAAGGAATTCTGTTTAAACTTTAAAAACCTGATTTTAGCTATCTTTAATTTTCAGAATTTTACTATTTCTTACTCTGTTTTTATCTCCTGTGTGGCATCTTCTTTGCCTTGGTCTTTAATAGTAAGGTGAGGTGTTCTCGGGATACTCAGCCCCCTGAGCCAGAAGATGACGAGAATGAAGCTCCAGTGATCCAGGAGGGTATGGTTAGAGACCTATTTGGCCAATTAGACATACACAAGTCTATGGGGTCGGGATCCACCTGAGGGTACTGAGAGGGCTGGCAGAGGTCCTCGCCAAACCCCTTTCCCTCATCCACCAGCATCCACCAGACTGGGGAAGTGTCGCTAAACTGGAGGCTGGTAAATGTTACATCCATTTACAAGAAGGGTTGGAGGTAGGATCTGGGGAACTACAGGCCTCTCAATCTGACCTCAGTACCAGGGAAGGTCATGGAGCAGATCATCTTGAGTGCTATCATACAGCACACGCAGGACAATTGGGTGATCAGGCCCAGTCAACATGGGTTCACGAAAGGCAGGTTCTGCCAGACCAACCTGATCTCCTTCTATGACAAGGTTACCCGTTTAATGGATGAGGGAAGGGCTGTGGATGTGGTATACCTGGACTTTGGTAAAGCCTTTGACACAGTTTCTGCTTGAGAAACTGGCTGCCATTGGCCTGGACAGACACACCCTCTGCTGGGTAAAGAACTAGCTGGACGGTCGGGCCCAAAGGGTTGTGGTAAATGGAGTTAAATCCAGCTGGAGACCGATCACGAGTTGTTCCCCAGGGTTCCGTGCTAGGTCCAGTCCTGTTCACCATCTTTATAAATGATCTGGATGAAGGCATCGAGTGTACCCTTAGCAAGTTTGCAGATGACACCAAGCTAGGTGCAAATGTTGATCTGCTTGAAGGAAAGGAGGCTCTGCAGAGGGATCTGGACAGGCTGGATCGATGGGCTGAGACCGACGGGATGGGGTTCAACAAGGCCAAGTTCTGAGTCCTGCACTTGGGACACAACAACTCCATGCAGCGTTACAGGCTTGGGGAAGAGTGGCTGGAGAGCTGCCTGGCAGAGAAGGAGCTGGGGTTGTTGGTTGACAGCCGGCTGAACATGAGCCTGTATCAGACACAGCGTGGCCAGCAGGAGCAGGGAGGTGATTGTGCCCCTCTGCTCAGCGCTGGTGAGGCTGCCCCTTGAATACTGTGTTCCGTTTTGGGCCCCTCACTACAGGAAGGACATTGAGGGGCTGGAGCGTGTGCAGAGAAGGGCAACAAGGCTGGTGAAGGGGCTGGAGAACAAGCCCTATGAGGAGTGACTGAGGGAACTGGGGTTGTTTAGCTTGGAGGAGAGGCTGAGGGGAGACCTCATCACTGTCTACAGCTGCCTCAAAGGAGATTGTGGTGGTGTGGGTGCTGGTCTCTTCTCACAAGTGACAAGCGATAGGACAAGAGGAAGTGGCCACAAGTTGCACCAGGGGAGGTTTAGACTAGAGATGTTAGGGAAAATTTCCTCACTGAAAGGATGGTCAAGCATTGGAACAGGCTGCCCAGGGAGGTGGTTGAGTCACCATCCCTGGAGGTGTTTAAAAGACAGCTGGATGAGTTTCTTAGGGACATGGTTTAGTAGGGAGACAGGTACGGTTGGACTCAATGATCTCAGAGGTCCTTTCCAACCTTACGATTCTATGATAAATAACACTGGTTGTTAGCATGGAAGGATTCTTTCATTTGCCCGAAGATGAAAACTTAGGCTCTTGTACTGCTTCTTTATTTACAGGCTCCTTTCTGATTACTCATAAGGAATCTGTAACAGTAGCTTCTGATTGCTGATGGGTTTTTTATTGGTTTTGTTTTTTTTCTTAGCCCATCACAAAAGCCTTTGCAGAAGTGGAATGAATTCTCTATCTGCAGTTCTGGACTAAGTGTCACAGAGTTTAGATTAGTAGTCGTCTTTTATGTGTTTTTCTTCTTTTTGCGGAATGGAGTGGAAGATAAGTGATCTCTAGAAGTGTGATAGACAAAATCAGCTGGTATAAAACAGGGTTTAATAACAATAAGGTGAGTTCTTGTCATTTGTTTTGTTTTTAGTCAACTACTTTGACCAGTAATGAATAGAAAACCACATCGAGAGCTTCATAACACATGAGGAAAATGGGTGTTCTTGGTTTCCGCCAATACAAATGACTCATCAGTATCAGTAGGTTTTCTACTTCTAATAATAAAACCGTAGAAGACCTTTAAAACACGTGGGTTTGGCCCCTACTCTTAATGAAAGGTTGGAAAATATTACTTTGAGATTTTTTTCTCTTTTTAAACTTACGGAAGCTTTAGTGACTTGCTGTGCAACAGGGAAAGATCTCTCACTCTCTGAAAAAACGTAATCGTACCACTGCTTGCGGTGCCAAGATCTTCCCTTCTCCTGTCTCCTCAGTGTTTTTCATTTCACCGCAGTGAGTGTTGTCGACACTTAGCTTTGATGTCAGAGATGCGCATCTGGAAAATATAATCTATTTATGTCAAATGGGGGAAGACTTGGCACACTATCTCGTCTTGCTGAGTTGCTGTTCTCCACCTCTTTTCTACTCTGGTAAAGAAAGGACAGTAAGATTGCTGAGTGACCTGTATGGCTGTTTGAGCTGGGGTCAGAGGATCCAGGGAGAAAAGTAAATGGAAAATAGGAGTTGAAGAATAAACGACAACTGCAGGATCTGTCTGTCGTTACCTAGGAGGAAACACACATCTTCCAGTATTGAAAGTGATACTTGGAAAAAGGGCAAATCAGAAAGTGATCTATTAAATTCTTCTCTCTTCTTTTTTTTTTTTTTTTTTTTTTTTGTTTCAATAGTTTTCAAATGTGCTGGCATCCTTTTAGCTGTTTACCTGTAAGGCTGAAATCTTTTGGTAAAGACTCTGCCTCGTGTTCAGTGCACCAGAGCAACCCCTAGAACATACTGCATTTTATTTGAAACTGTACTTTGTAGAACAGAAGGTTATTTTGTCTTCAACTAAGCAGAACATGTCCTCTATGCAGTCATAGTGTATTAAATTTTAATTCTTTTACGCAAGGTATCCTACTTCTAATGGTAGTCCAATCAGTGACTCCTGATCTGCTGCATTAATATACAGCATTGCTGCCTGCTTTCAAGTTTGCTGTGTTGTGGTAACATTTAAAGTCTATGAATGAGGCAGAGCTAGTCTTTTCTTCCTGTTAGAGTGAAAATTTCAATGTTTATGAAGCCTCTGTGTTTACTTTCTCTGTTGTTGCAATACTTATACTAGTACGTTATTCTTTATGAAGATGTGATGGTTCTTTGTTTCTTATTATTTTACTTTAAAAGCAGAGTGATTTTTACAAAATCCGTTCTGGGGCAGATGCTCAGTAAATCTATCCCAGTTCCCTCAGTGTCAATGGGCATCTTTTGCCACTAAATACTTGAATATATAGTTAATTTGATCTGTGCTGAATTACTTTGGATATGTTTGTTAGTTTCTTTTATAACCAGACTGTGATGAAGAATCTTTGTCTTGTAGCTTCTTACTGGGAGACACGCACTAAAAATAGAAGCACAGAAGCCTGTGGAGACATAACTTTGAAACATATGAAAATCCAGTTGTTTGTTACATGGCAACAATAAGAGAGATTTTACTATTTTCAGGTTGTTATAGTAGAAAAGGCCAACTTCCAACTTAAGGGATTTATTTATGGACAGTTCTTATTGAAGTTCACAGAAGAGCAGTCGGTAAGGATTGCAAAATATGATGTCAGTGGTTATGCAGAGTTCAAGAGGACGTAGGTTCAGAGCTCTGATTTTAGCTTGTCTTTAGAAAATCTTGCCATCAGGAGTGTCATGAGGCCTGGGTCATGATGAATGAATAACGTGTCTATATCTCATAATGTTCTGACCTCTGCTGACTTGGAAATAGGAAGAATTTCTTCACTGAAAGAGTCGTCAGGGATTGGAACAGGCTGTCCAGGGAGGTGGTGGAGTTGCCATCCCTGGAGGTGTTGAAAAGACGGGTAGATGAGTTTCTTAGGGACATGGTTTAGTAGGGAGACAGGCATGGCTGGACATGATGATCTCAGAGGTCTCTTCCAACCTTCTGATTCAATGATTCTATGATTCTATGAAATGGGACTTGTGTCCAGAATCACTGAGGGCTGGATCTTGTGAAGGGCAACAGACACTGTTACTACTGAATTTTGAGACTGATTCTGCTCTGTATCATTTCCTGTCTTTTCCTTGTGCTTGCCCTGGCACCTGTCTCATCCCACATTGCGCCAGCCCCAGAGCTTCATTGTATATGTAGGGTTAGTTTTCTACTGGCTGAGTTTACTGCAGGGTCTGGTGAGGACCTGGATAAGGGATCAAATGAAACCAAAATGTGTTAAAAGACCTGCAGCTGACAGTGGGATACCTGGCACCAAAAGTGCAATGACCATCACAGCATCATGCCCTGTCTCCTGAAGGTCACTCTTGTCTTGCTTTTGCAATGTGCTGATACTGCAGAAAACCATTAGCAGCCTATGCCTAGACTAATCTGTAGCTTGGCAGTAAGAGCATTCTGCCAGAGCATGAGAGGCTTGGGCCGTTTAATTTTGGCTTGTGTTTGTAACAGACAATTGAAGGAAAAGAGGAAAAGAGAACTCAATCAGATCTTCCGCATTGACAAAATTCCAAAGTACTATCTTTTGCAAATATTCAGTTAACTGTTGTTATTTCCAGATGATTCTGGTTGCTCCTGGCCTGATGTGACCTTGTTGTGTCACCTATCTCCCAGCTGTGGTAAGCTCCTGTGAATATAGATTTTAAACCTAAGTTATAGCTGAGAAGATGAGCAGACCTGGTGACTGTGGAGAGCTTTTTGATCCAGGTGGCTGCAATCCTAGACCCTCAGGTCTTCCTTGCAACCTTTTATCGCACTGGGGATGGTGGCAAGTGTGTGCACTTAGAGGTGTTGAGTAACAGGTTCAGCAGGTGATCAGAGCAGCTTGAATTTGCACAAAGGAAGGATGGAGTCTAACCTCATCCTTCATATGAGAGGATGAAGTTAGGAGCTGGTAATCTCTCGCACTGCTGGGTGAAAACAGGAGGTCCTGTGCTTGTTGGACTTCGCTGAACTAATTCAGCTTTCCAGCCCATCACACATTAATTCACTATTTTCTTAGCCATGATTATTTTTTTAGACAATTTGATGAATAAAACCACAGGTCCAAAGAGCAGCAGAGCTAAAAGCAGAGAGACGAGGGGAGCAGTAGGGGCACAGGGCCTTTGCCAGGTGGCGAAACGTGATCAACTCAAAGATTTCACACCTATCTTCACCCTGCATTACTGCTGGAGCCTGTCAGCTGTTGTTTAGGAGGGAAACAGCACTGCTTCCATTCTCTTGTGTTCCTGAGCAGCACTGATGGTGATTTTATGCAAAGCTGAAGGCTGGACACGTGTATTAGGGAAACTTCTGGCCAGAACTTGACTAGCAAAAATCAAAGTGTCTGCAGACTTTTGTTTAGGTCCTGCTCTTGAGCAGGGAAACCTAAGTTCTGCTTCAGGCCAACTTCAGGTATCTGCTGTGCCTGAAGTACTTATCTGTGTTGAACCTGTAACTTGCCAAATGCTTCTGACTCTACTCAGAGATTTAACTTCATTTCCAATCCCTTCATTTATTCCTGTGATTGTTATTAAATATGTACTGAGAAAAATTATGGTGGAGAATTCTTTTTACAGAAATCCAAATTAAATGATGGTGTGATTTAGTCATGAGGCATGTCAGTGAGCTAACCCCAATGTAAAACCCACTGTAAATTACAAAATTGTTGCATAGTTTGTTGTAGCTGGTCATTCGCAGACACTGCAAATAAAAGCACTCTGCAAGGAAATTTTGTTGTTTGTCTTTTCCCCCTTTTTGTTCCTCTTCATTTGTCTTGTTATTAGACTAAAAGTAGAGTCAGTGATTCATTCAGTAATCTGTTTCTTGGACAGTTAGTCATCTGCCAATTTGTGTTAACTTTCCACTTTGTTCAGAAAGTGAGTAATGCTTAATGCAGTAACCACCAAATTCCAGGCTTAAAAAGCTGTGAGCATCACTCGCGTTGTCTCCAAACTTTCTCTTCAATATTTTTACCATTCCGTAAGATCAAAGCAAATAAGATCTGGCATGCAGTGTACAGCTAGAGTCCAATTGTTTTGTCTAGCCCCAGTTATTAAAACAAAACACAAGGTTGCAGATGTACTGCACAAGTTCTGTTGCATGCCAACCCGTGTATTATTTAATCAATGTAATGCGTCTTGTTTTTCTTCACAGCTTCTACTTTCAACAGATAAATATTGCCTCCTTATTTCCCTCAATCCTTCCCTAGACTGCCACAACTTTGTTAATTTTTATTGTTCTCTGCCTTAACAAACTGTGATGCTATCAAGACTAATTTAGTGAAAATAGCTTACAAAGATATTAGAATTAGTACTAGGTGCCTGCTTCAAGTATTTCGGATGCTTTTCATGATTCTTTTTGGTGGAAAAAAAAATATTGTGCTGTTCAAGTGTTATCCATATAGAACTTGAAGCTATAAAGCCTTCCTATAGTGATCGGGTAGATATTTTGATCTCAAGGTGATACCAGTAATTTCTGGACACAGTACTTGTTTGAATCACTTGAGAATTTTTTCTTTCCTATGGAAACTGGAGTAGCATAAAGAGTAACAAGGTCAGTAATGTCATGGGAGAACTTTATAGGACCAAAGTCTTTACAGTCTACTCTAAAATAACATGAAAGGGCTGACTACCGCACTCTGCAGCAAAGGAATTCAAAGATTTGAGTGCTACAGGAGGGTGCGCGTGCACAGAGGGTTGGATGAGGTGGAGGTGGTAAACACGGGTAGCAAAAGTGGTTCACTTGGCCCAGTAATTTCCTCATTCCTTCCACAGACACCATGTGTCGTCCCCGCTACATCTTCCATCCATTTCTTGCGGCGAAGTAGTTGTCTCTGTGTGTAATTATCCTGTGGTGCAGATGGTTTTAGGGTGTCCCTGGTGCCACAGTTCTGTAAACAGGCGATGCAAATCCAGTGGATGGGAAGGAATAGCCTATGGTTGTAGGCTCTGTAGGCAGTTCATGGCTGCCTCCTGCCGCAGTGTAGTGGGGTCAAAGCAGAAGTCTGTCATACTCTGCTATTGTCAGAATAAGAAAAACATGTTGGTTTTGAGAAGAAGGGAGAGGAAGATCAATTTCTGTCCCTAGAATCCAATTCCAGTCTCTGTAAATACCCAAAATATCCTGGTAGCCAGGTTCTAGTGTGATGAATTCTGGCTTCTGAAAGGTTTTTCCTTGCAGTCAATGTTAGTGAGTTTGAATAGTTTGGTTAAGCTTTGGACAAACAGCCATACCGGGTGTGCTTATTTCCATGCCAGCCTTTGATATTTGCCCATCCTGATTGCCTGGGGATTTTCCAACATCAGTGTTGTAAGTTAATGCACTTTCTTTAGACTGATTGCGAATATCTTATTTCAAAAATTATTTGTTTCTGGTTTGGTCTTGCAGTCTTCAGTCTCAACACTGCTTTCAATGTAGAGCTTTATGTTTCAGGAGTAATGCTGGATCAGAATTTGAACATTTCGTGGATACTTATGCTTCTCACTTGGCTCAAGTGTGAGCAGAGCTTTCACCTGCTTTTGATTGAAAAGCATCCAGGACCCAACCTGTATGAATGCTGCTCCCATGCCTAATTGCAAACAAAAAAATTAAACCATGTAGGATTGCATATGGAGGGACCCAATAGTTGTACTAGAATTGCTTGAGAAACTGTCTGTAAGATTAGCATATTAAGAAATTGTTCCTTTGTTTTCCAAAATCAAAATTTTCACCTTCCTAGGAGGCATTGAACCAACAGAGGCAGCTCTACTGCCTACTGCAGCCCTGCATGGTTGGTGGTGCAGGTGATTATGCCCATGGCTCCCCTGCGCTCTGCAGACAGGGAGCTGCTGATGGGTGTCTGGTCAGTGGAGCCGTTGGCTGCTGAACCCCCTCCATTCTCCAGCCCACATAAGATGTCTGTGCCCACACCAGTGTTGCTTTTAGCTTTCAAATTTAAACCTTCAGAGCATTACAAAGAAGTTTGCCTCCTTGCTAGTTTTTTTGGGGGGGATAGAAGGGTGAGGGCTAAGGTCTGATGTTGCAGTTATTGATTTGGTTTGATATACTTGTACATGTGTGACACGGGCAATGGCTAATTCCCTGGCTGAAGCTGATTTGGATTTTCTTTTTTTGTTGTTTTTTTTTTTTCAAGGAAATTGTCTACAAAGATGTGAGAATTGGTGCCATTTCATTGGATTCTGAGTAAACCAAAACTACATGGAATGCCTTTGCTTCCAACTTTCTTTGCTCCTGACCTCCAGTGGTCAATGCTGGGTGACAGACCTTGAGTGCTGAACTGACTCCAGAGGAGATGGGCACCTGCCTTTCACTGGTGTGTGCAGCATTTGAGGGATGACTTAATCACTGGTTTTGGCACTCTGGGTTTCAGGTCACCTGGATAGGGCAGAGGAGGCTGAAGGATTTACGGCCATACTTGGGTCTAACACCTGGCACAGCTGTTTTCTTTGACTGGTTAAGAGACTGAGGGGTGAAAGAGAGATGTCCAGGCACCTGAGACTTTGTAGATGTTGAAACCCAGATAAGGGCAATGTTGACTGTTGCAAAGCTGAAATAGTATTCAGGGCATTTTTATCTGAGGAAATTTTTTCTTCCTCCTCCTCAAGCCCCCCGCCTGACTCCTGTTTGTTTGCTGGCTGAAAAGTTCAGGACTTTCCCTTAAAGACAGGCACACCAGCGTCCTTCTGCATGCCAGGCAAAGATTCTCCCTGGTATTTACAGAGGGGTGCCTCCTGCCCCAACTCTGCAGGTGCGCTGCTCAGTCAGTTAAAGAAACCACTAGTTGAAATGTTTGCCGGAGTGAAACAGTTTACAAATAGCTTTTCAGTGTTTGTTTTTATTTTTAACTCTTCTCCACCCATGGACCCCGTGGGTGTATTGACGAGGCTGAAATGGCTCAAGGAGGGAAAATCATTGTTGCAGAATATGCAAAGCACCAAAAGTTTCCACAGGACCGCGGAAAGTGAGTTGCTTTCCTGACAGCAGACAGAGATCCTCCACCTCTTCATTCCCCAAGCCCTACTTGTTCCCTCCTGCTCCATTCTCATTTGGGGTCTACAGGGCTAAACCTTTTTTTTCTGTGGCCATTGGGAGGGTTTTGGTGGGAGATTGCATGTTGGTTGTTTTTGTTTTGTTTTGTTTTTTTAAGGCTGACAACTGTTGAAAAGATAGTGATAGCAGGTTGTACTTGAAGCTGGAGGAGACAGGATGCCCTTCTGGCACCTGTAAGGAAAGCCCCCAAGCCAGGTCCTGATGCCCAAACACTAGCTCCTGGTGTCCCCTGTCCCCAGCAGTGGGGTCCCCATGGCCAGACACCTTCTCTCAGGCAACTGGCACATGTCCTTTTTGCCTTAATTTTAGTTTTATCACAGAGAAGTGATCTCTACCATACTGCTGTATCTGAGCATGAGAGGAAATCTAAACGTCTCTTTCTGTCTTTTTTTTTTCTTTTTTTTTCTTTTTTTTTTTAATTTTCCTAACCTATGTTCAATCGCTTATGGAAAGTTCTGCTCAAAAGGGTGAACTTGATTTGCTGGGTGTTTAATCTCAAAACCACAGCTCCAAATACCCAGGATGCAACAGTGGCAATGCCCTGCTTACAGCCTTTTTCCAGTGCTGCATAGGTGTGGGTGCATGTGTGGTTAAGGCAGAAAGGGAAAGGGCACGAATGGGATGAAGGGGTCTCTCATGCTCCTTGGGCTGCTTGTGTTTTAAATTTTTAAATTGAAAAAAAAAAAAGATAAAAGAAAGTCTGGTTGCCTGCAAAGTAGGTTAATCATTGCAGAAAGACTCAACGCTTGTGCTCCATGTATGTATTTTCACACGTGTGCCGATGGTTGCATGCGTACTCTGCGGCTGGCGCAGTATAGTTGGAAAGTATGTGGGAGCTCGTCTGCTTCCTCTGAGGCTGCTACAGGTGGTCAGAGGAGGGGGTGGGGTGGAGGAGGAGATGCTTGGGGTGAGGTACGACACCCACTTCCTTTGGCATGTGTTGTCTTGCGCTTGAACCTGCTCCCTTGCCGACAGCCGGGTGGCTGCAGGTTATGCCTGTGGTACTTCATCTTTGCTCTTACTGATTTGCTGTTCTAGGTTTATGACTAAGGTTGTGGTTTAATATGCCCTTTTTAGGTATGCGAAGTGTTTAAAATTATCTAGTGTTACATTTCTTCGTTTTCTTTTTTTTATCTTGTTTTTTTTCTACCTTTAGAAGTTTCCACAGCTTTTAGAAGGCAAGAAGCAAAACTTTATTTTAGAAGAAAAGGAAAAATTTTCCCTGATTGTTACTCATAAGCTATGAGTATGCATTTTTTGCCTTTCAAATATCTTATTTTGAGACTAATTTCATAGCCTTTAAGGTTTATAAATCTAATACAAGTGTTGGTATCCCTTACCACTAAATAAAAAGATAGCTTAAATACCTGGAATTTGTGAGGAGACTGTCTCTCTTTAGATAGAACCTTTCTTCTGCAGCCATACCCAAGAAGCTTAATGTTAGCATTTGCAAGTACAGATTCGTTTCCTTGTAATTTAGAAATCTTCACTTGAGGGCCTGTAATTTTCCTTAACTGTTCAGATGCTGCTTAATGCCTTGGATATTTGTTGAGTGTATTGCATGTGTGCGCATATTCTCTTACATTTCAGATGAAATGCTATAGCCTAGCAAGCTACTTTGCTGTCATACTAATGGTGAAGAAAAAATTGCACATACTGGCTTGGGGAGGAGGTGAGAATAGAAGGGAGCCAACTTATGTGTACATCTCATTAATCTAACACCCTTCTTCCATAGCAGATTGTGCAGCTTTAGTGCCTACTGATTACCTTTTTTTTCAGTTCATGTCCTGTTTTGCTATGGAGCGAGATAGAGTTTACCTACTCCTGTACTTGCTGAAGAAAAGAGTATTCTCCCCATGGAGGTACCTGGAATATCTGGCATCAGCTCATCGTTCACATGAGCTCCGAATGTTCTGCTCCAGGGGAGCCTGAGCAAGTTGAGCTGTCAAATGTAGCTATCAAGCAGAGGTGTAGAGCAGTCTTTCTGATGTTTGTGCCACCTCGTATCTTGTTGATAATTGAGACTGCAACTAAAAGATCCAACAGTAGTTCTAGACTTGTGTATTTGACCCATTTAAATTAAAATGCTGATACACAGCCTTTGTGGAAGTGTTAAGGCTTAATACATGGTTTGAAAAGGAGTAACTTCAGGGAAGTCTAATGCCCCGCAAAGGTGTAGCAAGATATGTGGATCATTAGCAAAGCCATACAGAATTAAATTGATTTTATTTGAGAAACAGTGTTGAAAATCTTGCAGCACTTTGGCTAAAGTTCATCTCCTGCAGAACTACTCCCTAGCTGTTGCTTCGTGTGTATTATTTCCTTTGGACTTAAGGTGACTGGTCTTTGTAACCCTGCAATCTGCTTGCCAAAATCCTTATGTAGATCATGTCCAGACATCCGTCCTTGAGTGCTGCAGGAGCTCCAGGAGAGGCTCAAGTAGAATGTAGCAAATCCTCCAGAGAAGGACTGGCACTCAGTGCTGCCTTGGGGCTGCCTTGCTGGTGGTTCTGGGGGCTTGGCAGCGCCTGTGAACTTCCCCACCTCACTGCTGATAGGGTGACAGCTGGTCCCTGCACCTGCAGAGCCCTTGTACCTCTCGAGTGATACAGTCCGTAGTCTCTATAACTACCTAAAGGGAGGTTGTGGTGAGGCAGGAGTTGGACTCTTCTCTCAGGCGACCAGTGACAGAATGAGAGGACACGGTCTCAAGCTTCGACAGGGGAGGTTTAGGATTGACATTAGGAAGAAATTCTTCACTGAGAGGGTAATTGTTCATTGGAATGCGCTGCCTAGGGAGGTGGTCGAGTCACCATCCCTGGAGGTGTTCAAAGAGAATTTGGATGAGGCACTTAGTGCCATGGTGTAGTTGACAAGTAGGAGTAGGTGTAGGTGTTGGGTCATAGGTTGGACTCGATGATCTCAAAGGTCTTTTCCAACCTTATGATACTGTGACACTGTAATGGCCGCTGACTTGCTCAGGAAAAAAAGACCGGCTACCCCTCTTTAGGGGCTGTTTGCAAAAAGGAAGAAGATGAGGGAGGTTGAATGGAAATAACTATAAATGTTGTGTGCAGCTGCCTGGCTGGAATCATTGGATTAGAAAATGAGAGAGAAGGTGGTGCAAAGCCAAGAAATGGCTGAAAAAAATCAGAAATTACACAAAGAATGAAAAATGGGAAGACAATCAAAGCCCTGTCCTCTGTCACATTGGAAAGGGGAATATATAACTAAAACTCCCGTATCAGAGTAGATGATGTAGAAATTAAAACACATATCTGTTCCTTGTTGTTGCTTTCTGTGCAACCTCACTTCAAAATTAACTACACCAAAAAAGAGCTGCTTGCATACAGGAAACCATGTTTTTGACTAGAAGGTACTGTAAAAAGTCAGGGTGAGGCATACATGTGCTTTATTGTATGAAAAGGAGAAGGTATGCTGCAGAGCATCATAAGAGAATCCATGTTACTTCTCTCCTTTCTTCAAAATTAGTTCAGCTCCCAAGATATGACATGGAGGTTTGAGCACTTGGTGTGAGAGTTACAGTGTGCTGTTTAAACTCTTCCATTTTACCATCCATTTGATGAAAAAGAGATCTAAGAATTGCAGGAGGTTTTATAACATTTGAATTTCTCAAGCAACACAAATATTTACTTCAGCACACAGAACTTGCATTCTAATTAAAATACAATTGTAATTATTTTAATTTTTTTTTAGAGGTTCTACTGATAGGTGTAAATGAAGCAGATCGAGATCTCACCATGTGCAAGCTGTGGCAGAAAAATCAACACCACACTTTCCAGTGGAAGCAGGAACAAAAATGTAAAGTCTGCCAATTAAATTGGAAACAGCTCTTAATTTCTCTTCCTCCCCCGAAGGATGAATGGCTTACTCTTCTGGATGGAACTTTGTGTAATGACTCATAGTTTTATATGGATTAATATGAATATGTAGGTGAGGGAGACACTGGTATCTGAGAAACTATATATAGTGTCTAGGAGAAGTGTCCTGGAACACAGAATAAATGAACATTTGATCTATTTCTCTTGCTGAATTAATGGAAACATAAATGTAGAGTATCTTCCGCCATTTACTCCCTCTGCCCCAGTTGTGCTTGGCAGATACAGTGGAGGCTTGTGCTGCACAGAGAACGTGCTTGTCTTTATAAATGAACTAGTCACTGAAATAAGAGCATCCCCTTTACCCTGTATCAAATACACGTGGACAGGGCATCAAAAGCCAAAAGCGTGACAGTGCAGACATAAACAGTGAACATGCAAAGTTTCTATGGTACCCTTCGTGAGATAGTTATTGTGCCATTAGGTTTCCAGCAGGGAAAGAAATTCCCTTCCGCCTCTTTGCTCTGTGACTCTTTGGTCAGACAATGCTGGTCCATGCTTTACTACGGGCAGCAGCCAGAGGTAAGAGCACCACACACCTTGCTCTTCTGGTGGCACCTTAACATACCTTGTGTTAGAGTGTGTCACTATCCTACCTGCTGCTGCAAAGCCATAAGTAGGGCGGCTGTAGTCATGTTGGGCTAAGGCAAAATCCCGTGGCTCTGCAGTCATCCATATCTGATAAATTAAGGTTGAAGTGTGGGTTCGCGTGGAGCTTCTCCAGTGGGCTGAAGTTTTCCATCTCGAGGCTCCTGTTTCACTCTTTGCCCTCTATAACCATTTACTATGCATCCACTTGCACCAGAATACCTGTTAATGAATCCATATCAGTGAAAACATTCAGGTTAAAAAACCAAAATGACGACTTTTAAAAAATATGTTTCAAACTCAGCCATTTCACTGCGTTGCTCATAAACAAGCCTTTAGAAATTTAAAATGGAAGAAGTAAAGGATCAAGCAGATGGGAAGATGCAAATGTGTTGATCTGGCATTGCTACAGATACACACCATGGGGTCTGCTACCTTCAGTGTTGTTTTCTTTGTCTTCAGCAATGCCCTTTGCTCCCTTAGGAAAATAGTCTATGGGGAGTGTCCATTAAGGGCAGAAGTAAAAGAGAAAACTGTTCTTACGTCCTTATATGATATTCATACTTTAATATTAGACCTTACGTAATCCAAAAATCCAACATCGTTATGTCCTCTTTTTTGGATTGTTCAGTATAGCTTACTTTAGCATTTAATTTTGGGGACCTTATTTTTACATCTCAGACTTGCAGTCATGTACTATGTTAGCTTGTGCTACTTGTTACTAGATAAGAAGACTGAAAATCCTGAGGTCAGTCCTGAGCTGCTGGCTTCTGCTTCCCCCTGGGAGTGTGTTGTTAGTCTGCCACACGAAGCTTACTCTCAGGGTGCCATGACACCCTGGGAACTTTTTCTGGAGAAGGGGAAATGCATTTACATTAAAACCACACAACCAACAAAAATAAAAAGAAGCAGCTGCTTCTTGTATAACTGGGGGGTGGAGGATGGGGTGGGGAATCCCACAGTGCCTTCAGAGAAATAGACTTACTTGGTCATGTGCAGTATCTCAGACCTCCCACCATCAGATGTCAAGGAGGTCTGACTTCCATTTTAAAACTAGTACCTGGCATGGAATAGAGTTGTACTAAAATCTTATTGCCTAGAAACCCAAACATGGAGAAATCATGAATTCGTGTCATTTGATGTAATTTCTTGAAAAGAGATTAGAACTCTACTGTTTATGTTGGATCCCCAATGCAAGGAACAGGAGGGCAGAGCAATGAAGGTATTTTACGATTTTCTTTCTGCATATGTTTCTTGTGCCTCTTGGCATTTAGTAGTCTCAGTGACCTAGCTTTTTATTTCATTTTACTGTTGTTGGCACTCTCATTAGTAGTCTCCTCAGATGCAAGAATCCACCCTCAGCCATCAGGTCTCTTCCTGACTGTGAGGCTGTACACCAGTTTACTGTCCTTGGACTCCACACATCAAGGAGGTTAGCATTTCTGTCCCGTTCCTACCATCACTTCATTTGTTCTTTGCTTTGGCACAAAACAATTCCTACAACACGTAAAGCCATTACCCTCACCTTGAAAACATGATCCAGATAAGATGGGGTCTGGTATTACACTGAAACGGCCAGCCCAACCGAGTACAGGTTAATTTGGGTACCACAGGAGTCTAGCCACAATACCTGCAGTCGAGTGGGATTGCAGCCCAGGATGGCCCCTGTACGCAGTGCTCTGATGTTTCTGGCTGCTTCAGATGCTGTAAACCAGGCTCACGCTGGAACAAAGGCCATAGGAAGAAGCAGTCTTCAGCTGCCTCCTTCTTTTCTCAAAAGAGAAGGAATCCAAGAGAACATTGTAGTTAGAATGGAAGGCAGCAAGACAGGGAAAGTGCTGTGTGAACCAAATAGCATAGCCTGTTGCAATCAGAATTTTTTTCCATTATGGATCTCTGTGATTTTTAGGGAGGGGTTTGGCTTAGACTGAGTGCAAAGAACATCTGATACTGAAGATAAGCAATTTATCCTTTTAAATGGGGAGCTTTCTCAATTGGTGGCTGGCCATATATGGCACATCAATAGCTCTGCCTCCCCTGGGGTTTGTCTCCACAGCTGCAGACCATGTGCTTGTGTATGTGTGCCTGCTCACCAAGAAGGCGGGGAGGGAGTATTTAACCAGCTGCAAATCAGTGAATCAATGTAGGGGAAATGACTTCCCTTGGGCAGAGGAACTCGATGCTAGAATGGAGGCTTAGTTTAGCAGGCAGTTCTAGGGTAGCGGGAAGCTGTGCCACCACTCTGAGGTGGTTCGCCTCGGCTGGAGAAGGGTCTGCCGGTTGCCAGGTCCCACTGAAGGAGTCCTAGGTTCTTTACAACGTTTATACAGCTTTCCATGTCATTTCCTCTATCACTTTAACCAAGCTGGGGAGAGGCTGGACAAGAAACGTGGGGATGGATGGCTAGAGCATGAACCAGTGTCTCTAGTGTGAGAGCAGGGAGATGGAGAACTACTGAAAAATAATGGTGTGCTGCAGGTCAGGTGGTACTCTCCAGGTGCTGGAGAATGAGTAGAGCATACTTTTGCTCTTCTAGCAGTAGAGCCTATGCTTCCTTTCTTGCTCCTTTCCTTACCTGGAGAGTAATCAAAAGAGAAGTCATCTGATCAAACCTTCTGGAGACCCTTCTTGCTTTTGCCCAACTGAAGAAGCAACCATAAAAGTTTCCCCATTCATTCCTAACTGTTATTGGCTGTTGATGCCTAAGTGAGTTCAGTCTGTACCGGTCTGTTTTCCTCATATACCAGCAGGCTGTCTATGTAGTAAATATTTTTTTGTCTTTCTCTAACCCCTGCGTACAACACACCTGTTTTCTACAGTGATGCATGCCATTTAACTAATTGTGCTTAAATGGAGGATGTCAGCAAGTAGATGGAGGTTTTAATTTCACCGAACCCATTCAGGAAGAGCAGCTGAAAGAGGATTTCTATTCTGCAAATGTCCTTATTCCACCCCATGCATGACTAGTTTGGGAAGTGCTGTGGTGAGCACCTGATGCAGTAAGCTTTGTTACATGTGTGAGTGGCTGGACGCACATCACAGAGGCTGCAGAATGAAGCATGCCTAAATGTCTTGGGCAAATAAAGTGGCTCGGCTTCATTTTTATGGAAAAAGCCTTAGAGATTTGCATGAGCCTTTTCTGCATCCTGGTGAGTAACCCAAAGGAGTGAGGCCCTCGCTGGCAGCCTGGTGCTTTGGGGCTTAAGCTTCCTCTTAAGATCTTGGTTTCCAACAGGGTGTGGGGAACAGAAAAGAGAGGATGAGGTATGTTTTCCTATGATTCACCAGTGTTACTTTTCTTACACCTTGCCCTGAAGTGTTTGTAACTCTGCTGCCTGAAGCTGATGGTGGGATGAACCACAAGTGTCATCTCAGAAGGCATTTTCTTGTGTAAAGTATCAGCTGCCATAAGACAGTTGCCATTAAAAATTGCTGTTTATTTCTCAGTTATACGTTTGGAAGTTTGGTGGAAAAGTGTGTAAATCAAAAGTACCAGTGTGGGGGAAAAATTTAGCTTCTACAGAAATTAAGATTAGCAAAACTAAATGCAGTGTATTGTCACCAGCACAGAACTAGCCTGTATCCAGTGAAACAGATAAGGGGCTTGCCATTTATTGGCAAGATAACAGGTGCACTGCATCGACATGCACAGATTTAGGACCCCATCTCATCCAAATGGAGTAGAAGAGCTACACTGAACATGAGCACAAAATCTGCCATTCTCTGTATGGGACAGCTAAGACCATGCTTTCAAGCTCTGACATAAATAAGAAAACGATTTTCAGTGTGATTTTTTGGTGACTACTTTCTTTGTCCATGAGGGGCATTGTTTAAAAATTGTTTGCTCATAAAACACATGGTGAGGTCTTGGTGCTCTGAACAGTATTCTACTGCTCTGAAAAACTATGGCTAAGCTGCTCTAGTATGTTTCCTTTTGGATCCCGAATATGAGGAATACCATATAGGTAGGATGATCAGGTGTAGCCCTATTAGGAGGATAATTGGACTGGCAGTTTTAATGTAAAAAAAATCACCACTTCAGTGTAATGCTTTTGATAGGTGAAGGGCATAGCAGAGAGTTTAGGGCAGATCATGACTTCAAAGTAAAGCGTGAATGTGACCATTAGCTGTTGAGTCCAGCAAGGAATATACCTTATTTTGTTCACATTGCATCTCATTTATTACAAAAAACCCAGATGTACTAATTTTAATATACTGGACCTTTGCTTAATAACGTACCATCTTTCTGGGAAAATCTATATATAATAGCATTGTTTTAGTGGGTACAAATCCTTGCTTCGGCTATAAGCACGTTTCGGACAGGACGTGTTTTGGGCACTGCGCATGGAATTTTGTATAGCAATTGTCCTCTTTGCTTTTGTGAGTAAATTTTCTAGTGCTAAAATATCGAGCTACAACACTGTGCTTCATTGTTAGACTCGCTGACCTTTGCCTTTAGTTGGAAAGAGGGCAGGAAATCTGTGTTTCCTAAAAGCTGCCTGAAGTCACAGAAGAAAGCAGTATCCCCTCTGCTAGCAGTGTACAAAATGACCTCTTAGTGCAAACAGAAATAACTGAGGCCACATGAAAGACGTGGAGGCTTGGCTGTGGGAAGTGAGCGATGATGGGAAACAAATAAACAACAGGGAACTGGATGTTAATGTCAGTTGTGTCAGATATGTAAACTCATGTAGGTTGCAATAGTTCTGCTTATCAGGATCTGCAACCCATCTCTTAGCAGAGCAAGCGTGAGCTCATGGAGCAGATGTGTATGTAGTGCTTCAGAAGCAAGACCCAGTTGTGGGCAAAAGAAAGATGATCTTACGAGGAAGGGAAATGGAAGTTATTGCCTTTTCCCTGTCTCTTGGACTGTGTAAGAAAACAAAAAGCAATCCAGAATGGTGAAGACAAAGCATCTCAGCATCTCTTGCCAGTTGGAGAACTGCTAATAATGTTTATAGCCTTGGAACAAAAGTAACAAAACAAGTTACTTAAGAAAAGGATCCATCATTCTGACAAAAATAGAGCTTTCAGCTATTTTTTTTTGTCTAAGCTGTGTTTCTTCAGCCAATCAATCCTGTTACTGAATAAAACTCTGAAAATCAACTTAACAAGATTAATGTCTGTAAATATTTGTAAAACCTATGTGTTATACAGTCTCTTTAAATGAGATTATGTCATGTTTATAATACTTACTCACAGTCTGGTCTAAAATTGAATAGTCTTCATTAATTTTTCTTGCTTGTTTTATTTCATGCTTAAACCAATAAGTTACAAATCTGCATGACTGCCCACTTATTGTTGCACTCTGAATAATTGCACTGAGTCACTGTGCATGGACTTGGATTGCCATAGGGTGTTAATACTTGATACTTAAGCAAGCATGTTTATGTGAAAGCTGGCTCATCAGTCTGTGGAATGCAGTGTTTACTACATGAAGTTCAGCCTAGAATGATTTCGGTTGGGAGATGTAGTCTGTGATGATTAATAATGCCTAGAATATGTGTTTGTCTTTTCAAGGGTGTTAGGGAAATTATCTGCTAAATGTAAGAAAATAAATGAATGAAAAATAAGCGTTAGCCTCTAAGAAAATAGGGTTAGTGTGCATATAAGACAGTCTTTAAAGATTCTCTTTTTTTCCTTTCCTTTTTATTGTCTTAGTAGGTATCTGTTTTTTCTCTATACTTTGTCTTGAATGTCTTGTTTAACTAGAGAAGAATTTGGGATTATCAAGCTAATACTCAATTCCTTTCATAAACAGAAGGTTTTGGGTTTTCCTCTCCAAGTTTATTTCCAAGGTTTAGTTTGAATGTTTAGTTCCAAACACTGATATGGAGGTTTTCTTCCTAGTGAAATTTTCCCCTGTAGCAGAAAGAACCTCAGGGAAACTGGCATTTGCAATGCTGTTTCACCTTCATTTATTTTTCTAATGTGTTGCAAGTAGTTAAAATGCTGAGAAATTGATTGGCAACGTCGCCTGCTGGAGTATGTTTTACAGAAAGAAAACAGCAAGAGAGTGGTGTGGCTGTTAGTTTACTTGCTCTTTCTGCTGAAGGGCTATTCATTGGTTCTGAAGGAAGCAAAGGATATACTGCAAACACTTGGCATGCCAGATGAGAGTAGAGAAACCTTCCTCTAGCAGATTCTTTGCTTCAGCAGGCGAGGGACTGCTTGGCCACTGCAAGGTGCATGCTAGGTAAAGCCTGCAGAGCTTTTCTTCCTCAAGCAAGGTGGATGATTTCATGTAAGATTTTGCCAGAACTGGTATTCAAGTTGTAACAGGAAAGCATGATTTTCTAAACTGTGAAGGGTCCACAATTCTTGCTTTTGGGATTACCAGCCAAGTGTCAGCAGCGGGCTGGATTTCATTTTTCGTGGGAGAAACATCTGTGCAGTTCTACAGGCTTTCATAAAACAGATTTTAGATTGGAATTCAGATAAGTTTGTCAGTCAGAATAACAGTATTGTAGAACTACAGGTGGGGAGTCAGATAGTACTTCATTATTTGCAAAAAATGGAGGAAAGATTTTTATGATGTACCGCTCTTTCACATTAGTAGTATTTGATCAAGGTGATTTTGTTAGTTGGTTTCCTATTACTGCAGTTACTTGGAATATCCAAAGGAATCTATTAGTTTCAGAGGCCGTGTCTGGCAGCTTTGTATTTTGTGCTTCAGGTGGTATTTGCATGTCCATGTATCATATTTGTAAATAATGTTTATCTTTCCTTTTCAGTGTATGTATTATAATAAGAACATAGGGAAAAGGATTGGAGGACGTAACAGTTATAATTCTGCTATCATTTACATTCTCTTATTTGATGATCTCTTGTTGAACTTTTGCTATATATACAAAGAATGTTTTAGCAAGCAATACCAATTTTATAGAGAATGTAGAAGAATATGTATGTGTGCCAGAGAGCTTTACTTTTTTTTTTTTTATCCAACTGCACTAGACTTTTTTTTAGATTTTAAGTACTTTGCATTATTCTTAACAGCGATAATACGTGGAGCATACTGAGATGTATTATACACATATCATTTGTTCTTGGGCACCAGTGTAACATCCGTGGGTGTCAACTGCATGTCACTGTGTTTTTTAACCAATTTATGATAGTTTTGTTCTGATGCAAAACTTAAGTACACTAGGACCAGGAGTGCCACCCACTTTAAATGTCGCTGTTAGCAGATAACACTTATTTCAGTCACTTAGAATCTTCACATTATGAAGTGATTTTAAAAGGTTTATGACTTTTTAAAGGAACTTTTATACTCTACCTGGATAATATCTACCAGCATTGGTACTGGAGTTCATTCTCTTGTAACATGTAATGAGGATGTGGAGTTCCACTCTGTTATTTAATTAATTCCACTGAGGTCTCAGATGTGCTAGAAGAGTACGGTCATCCCTATTAAGTGTCCAAACAGGATACAACTGACTGAACAGCAGCATTCTCTCAAAGCTCCCCAGCTAGCCCATCATTTCTAGGAATACACATGTCAGACCATATGACCTTACATAATGGCCACACGTGCAAGATACCCAGAGGGCAGGTAATCTGTGGGATGTCCAGCAGTGATGCTGACAGCGGGCTAGCTAGTTCCTGTGCCAGAGGGGTTCACAGCTGGCCATGCCATGGTTTCTGCAAATGACATTCTCCAGCTTTTGTTTGTTTGCCTGCCTTTCTTGTATAGTAGTTAAGCTGGGAGAATGGGTATTGTGGCTCGTATAGTCCAGGCAGAAATTTCTGGAGGAAACTCACACGGTTGCATGGATTGTTCCTCTTGCCTCCAGTCAATTCTTTGGCTGAAATTAATTTGAAGATTAGAGGAGAGGATACAGCCACAGGCACGCACACACAAGCTTAGAGAGCAGTGAACATACCCAGAGAAATCGCCCAGAGTATATTTTTTGTGTGTCATGTAAATAAATATATCATAAACATTCAGTGCCTGCTTGTTAGATTTATTTGGTAGGTTATCCTGAGTTGCCCAAGAGCTTAAGTTAAAATGCTTACCAATGCTTGATCTTCAAATTACTTGATCTTCGGGGATCTACTGGAAGAAACAGACTGAACTTCTTCACCCCTTCTTCCATTTCTGTACGTGTAAAATGGAGGCTACCTGATTTCCCGGGGGTTAGAGAGGATTAGTTACTCCTTATGGCCGGCTTTGCAGAGGAGAAGCACTAAGCAGGATGGTGTGACGTAGGTCTGTTCTCAAGATAGTAAGGGAGGAGGCACTGGGGTGCTCCTGGCAAGGGAGGAGCATTAGCTGGTGAGGACAGGGTCAGGAGAGCCCCTGTGTGGGTGCGTGGGTGTGGAGGGAAGGCCACCAGCGGCCACAGGGAGACCTGAGCTGTGTGGGGCTGGCTGGCTGTTCTGGGACACCAGCTGCTTGTTCTTTAAAGCAAGCAGAGCAAGACAGACGGAGGCAAAATACCCAGAGCGTTTCAGTAAATACGAGCACAAACCTGTTGGCTTTAATCAGCTTATGAGAAATGAACTGGGACCTGCATGTGCTGGGCTTGCAGGGTGAGCTCTGGTTTGGGCATGCATGTGTGTACGTCCCTGCATCTTCCCTGGGTGCACACCCTGGAAGGGAGATGTTGCCTTTGAGCTCCGTTGTGCCATCTTGTGCCCACCTGCCTTCTGGGCTCTGGTCGCCCAGGCCTCCCCTGAAAAGCCCACCAGGTAAGGAAAGCCTCGCCACTCAGCATGACCTGGCACAAATTGGGTGTATACCTGAAAAACTCTGCTCACTGCCTGCTTCCAGGCAAATCAAAACACTGGTTCAGGACAGGTTACCCCCACGTAGCAGCATCAGTGGCGCAAATGCTTGCTTGCCTCTTCCCACTTAGCTGAGCACGTTTCTTTCCTCATGAGCTCTGTGTCATTCTGGTTATTCCCCATTGCCTCTGCAATGAGGGGGTGCAGTCCCACGCTGCCCTCCCAACAAGTAGTTTCCCTACCATCTCCTTAAGGGTCCTAGTGGTGTCTCTGGCAGGGACATATCCACTGATCTGTTCCCTGTTACCATTCTTGCCCATTTCCCCCACAGCCTCTGGGATTTACTCCACATAGTTGGGCTGGATGACAGCCAGCAGGTAAAGCAGGGTCTGAAATTGGGGTGCAGAGAGCTTCTGCACTGTGCGGACTGAAGGGATGCTCAAGCGCATCCCTGCCTTCCAGAGGGCCCTGCACCCGTTGGTTAGAAATCAGCTGGTTTGTAACATTGCCTCAGATGTCTGTTTATTTTTTCTTTTTTTTTTGGATGTTCCTCATCCTGCCAAAGAAGACAGAAGGCTATAATATTAAAAGGTAATTTTATAAGTCCAGGGAGAACACGCTTTTTCCTTGTGCAAATTAATGTAATGTTCCCTAATATCTACCATGTAGGAATTGATTGTCTGCAGGTAACAACTTTGTGGGCTTGATACAAAAAAGTAATGAAGCTGTGCATGTTGTGTGTAGCCCCTGCAGTATTTCAGGACGGTGATAGAAATAGCCTTTATCATGCAAGAATAACAATAACATTCCAACATTTTCAGGTTTCAAAGTGTAAACATCAAACATAATATCAACAAAACAAAAATATCTGAAATTCATCAGCTGTTTTCGTCTTGAGTTTGCCAAACCCCACACTGTGAGGTGACACTTTAACATGACAATTCAGTTTAACAAAAAATAAATAATTTCATCCTCTTGAAATATTAACAGAGGAGAAAAACAGAAAAAAGGCTCTCTTGCATCTTTACCTGCGATGAGGGGCATCAATTCTTTGTCATCTTGAAGTTCTACCTAAAGTTGAGACAGAAAATCCTGGCATTTCATTATCATCAGGCTTCTCGCTGCCTCTTTCAAATGTAGTTGGCAAGCTCCTTACTTTTTGTTTGTATCATAAACGGGGAGTCTGCAGCTCACAGTGGCTCTGAGAGAATGTGTAAGCAGTTTCACAAGTCCAGAGAGGGACTGCAAGGTGCTTCTGTAGTAAATGGGCTTGCTTGAGCCCAGGCACTTGTTGCAGTGAGAAGTAGGGCATGAAGGGCAGACAGTCTTGGTTCTTGGCATAGAGGGATAAGTCTTGTGATTCTGGACCAGCAAATGATACTTGAAGAGTACTTACTGTGTCCCCCTCTGCATCAGGTGAAAGAAAAGGTAGAACATGTAGGGAACTGCTGTTTTGCCTGGCTACGCACGTCTGGTCCTTGGCAAAGTAAAAGTTGGTTTCTAGAGCCCATGTAAACTCTATGTCTGAGTTACTTCTCTGTGCCTTGGAAGAAGTAAGTGTGTGGACCTGGAGTTAGGTCTGAATTCTGGCTAAGTGCATGCTTACGCCTACTAGGAACCTGAGAGGACAGTGCTAGAGTAGGGATGAGGGAGCTGGACTGTGATGTCCTGTTTTGAAGGAAGCCAGTGGGGAAGATGACCTCAGGAGGTGCCAGAAGGGAGTGCTGGTGCCTACTAGGATCAAGACAAACCTGGAGGGTGAAGTTTGCTCTCTAGCATAGTGAGAGAGGGCACTGATCTGGCACTGTGATTCTGCTGGTTTTAGGTTGTGTTTCTCCTGGTTTTAGCAAGAGAAGGGCTGTGTGTAGTTGTTCTTTCCTCTTCTGGTGGCAGGGCTAGTGCATAGACTCTTGCGCGCTCTCCCTCCCTGCCTATACTACCAGTGCTACTGTTCTGCTGCACCCAGCTCTTCAGTGTGGCATTACCAGTCTCTTTTGTTTTGATGGCTACGTTTGAAATATCTTGTTGCTGATTATGCAAAGTATCTGCTTTTCATCACCACATCTTTTGTGTGAATGCCATGTTGAGTCTTCAGTATGGATTTAATATTTCTTGAATATTATATATTAATTACTTCCAATTTTCTATTGCTTCATCTCTTGGCCACTTCAACTTAATTAGTGTTATATCTGCCGATTTGTGAAATGTGTTACGCCTGTTCTGGTTTTTCTCCTCGGTTTCATTTACATACTTGGCAGCTTAAGTAAACCTTCTTGCCTTTTATGTTTTGTTTAGAACAACAGATTCCCATTAAATCAAATATGGGAGTTTGTTTAGCTAATAGGGAGACTGTATAGAACTACTGAGTGGAAAATACACAACGTTGTAGCCTACAGCATTAAACCGAGAATGGTGCATTTACTTGAAACTCAAAGTTCATGTATTGATTCTTACGTATATCAACTTCTCAAAAACTTATTAGCAATCTTCATGCAGAATTTTGTCACAGCAGATGACCTATGGTATTCCCCGAGATCATAGTCTTTGTATAGGAGAAAAAAAATTTCTGCATACACATTGAATGAAAAGGTGCTCCTTCAAAAAGCTAATGAGTCAAACTAGAACTCAGCAAGAAAAATAAGAAAAAATCATCAAGATAATATATCCCTTAAAGACAGACTCTGAAGTTTGAGGATCTTTCTTTGGTGGAGCAGGAAGGGTTGCTGGAGTCCTTCTGAAACAGTGTCTTCATGTCCAAAAAACCCTCCTTCTCTTGATGGAAGGGGAGAGGGGACACTGAAAAACTTAGATGTTGCGAGACACTGGGAGGTAGGAATGACCAGCACGGAAAGCTGCGTGGTTGGTGGTGTTTTTTATTTTAGACCACTTACAGAGCATGACCTGCCCACCCTCCACCCCCCTGGGTGTGTTCATGACACAATGACAGCTCTTCTGAGCTTGTCCTTTCCTCCAGGTAGAGAAGGCTGGGAAAATTCTGCCTACAATGTGTAAGAGCCAGATCGGGTGAAATGAAAAGTGGGGGGAATTGGCTCTCTTGAATTGTTGGGTGGTGACTGTGCTTGGACCAAAACATGCCAATGCCTCCACACAGTCTCAGACTATGTCCTGCCTGACAGGGTGTCTGTGTGAATCCAGGTCCTGCTGTTTACCCTGTGTAAAAAGTATTTGGCTGTAAAGGGGATGAGCCCACATAAAGACTCATGTGAGGAAATGCAAGATCTCCCAAAGATAGCACAAAATTGTTTCTTAATGACTCCTCAGTATGGTATTTCATAATAGAGCTTCGGAAAAGTATGAAAAGTATTTGCCTCAGTGTCTTAATAACCTCTCTGGGGGAAGGAGTGGTCTCCTTCCCATGCATGGCTGCTGTGAGCTGGAGCCTCTGGCTCCTTTGGCTGCCAAGAGCCACTGTGGCAGGCAGCCCCTCTGCCTCCTGCACATCATCACTTCCACCCCTGAGATTTTGTATTTAATAGTGAGGCCACCCACAGGCTGGGATTTGACGGTGTCTTTTGTAAATTAGAGTTTGGAAAGGAAACCAACTGACTTCACTGGATGCCCATGAATTGATCCAGGTGCTTGTTTCTAATGCAGACAGTAGCTCATTCATGAGCACGACCCGAAGAGGATGTAGTAAGTTGTACCTTTTGTTTTTTTAAACCGAAATAAATATTTTTGTAAGTAATTTTAAAATGGCATTAAGTTTAAAAGAAAACAAGCAGATGTTATGCTATAACGTGAAATGCTTTTACACAGTTTCACGGCATATCTGGGCTTTTTTCCGTATTATAATCCTCACAAAAGCAAATGGATTGAAGACACCGAGCAAACAGCTGATCATAGTAGACTTTAACGTGCTAGATTATTGTTCCGGTTTATGCTGCTTTGGGATGCTTGTTGGTTGCATGCCAACTGCAAAAGTGTTTGATTACCTTAATGGTTGCAAAGCAAGACAGCATCGGACCAAAAGCATAAGTTACTATTGAGATGTTATAACCTAAAAATGAAAAATAACTAAATGCTAAAAATGCCTTCCATATCCATCCCTACTTATCCCTTCTTAAAATAAATTAAAATGGCGTTAAGCAAATATCCATCTATTTTTAGAAATTTCTAGAAAGCGTTGGAATATGGACATGAGCATGACAGTGCTCAACCATCTCGTGAGACCACATGGAAGCACTTAATTGAGTGAAGAGAGTGGTTTCTTTTGTTTCAGATTATAGAATACTATTATAAACCACTTGCAGCTTCTTATTTTGAAATTGGTTATTTTCAGCCAGTAACCTTTAAATACTGCCTGTTTTAGTTGTGTCTGCTCTGCACGTGCCAAGGCTTGGGGAGAAGGGCAGCTGAAACTGGGGGCACATGCCTTGTACTATGATGACTTGTATGCACCAGATGGTCCCACCCCACAGCTCACTGCTTACTCCCTTCAGTTTCCTAAATCTTACTAATTTTCTCTTCCATATATCATCAGTTCCCTTTCCTAGCAATTAATCATTTCACTTATTTTTTGGTTCTATTTTTAATCCTTCCCATTCATCAACTCTCTCACATGTTAGTCTTCCAATAATAGAAAAGAAATATGCATTTCTGTGCCAGTTCAGATCCCTGTCCGTATACCCCAATTTCCTCTCTCTCTTTTGGTGACCAGTAACAAGGTACTCTGGAGGAAAGAGCAGTACAGTTGCCAGCTTGAATGGCAGCTATAGAATCCTGATAGCTTATGGTGGCCTGGGCTTTATCAGTTAATAGCTGGGTCAAGATTGAAGCATGAGATAGATGTTTATGTTCTTTTCCAAAGTTTTGATGAGATGGGAAACTTGTGTCCAGTCTCTTTTTGAATCCAACTGGAATCTTGGCCTCCGTGGTATAAAGGGGAATGAATTACTGTTGAGTAAATTGAGAGAAATTTTTTTACATCTGTTGAGGTTTCATTTGGTTTAAATTTTTTTTTTTTCGTGTTATGAGATAGAGAAACACAATCTCCTGCTTTATCTTCCCAGTTTATTTTCTAAAGCATGTATTTTAATCAGACCAAGTGAAGCATGTTATGCAGAACTGGAACACACCTTAATCCTGTACAGCAGTGTGAGGGTTTTGCCATCTCCTCTTTATTTTTTGCCACCTTGTGCTGGGTGTCCCTGTTAGGAGTCAAGGTGTGGGGTGGCTGAGCACTGACCCTATGTTGTCCTGACACTACAGAGGGGCAACCAAAGCCATCCCCACAATGGCACCACAAACTGTCATTGAAATCGGAGGGGTGTTTGTCAAATTATTTAAAAGCTGTCACTGTGTGCATGTGTTTCTTGGAGGGGGAGAGGGACGTTGACAAAGCACGGGAGAGGTGTCTCTCAGCTGAGCAGTCTGGTTGAATGATAGCTCTTTGTTCCAAGGTATACCTGGAATGCATACGTAGAGTCGTGTCTTTTATTTTACTCGTATATGTGAATTTGAAAGAAAACTTTATGAAAGCTACATCGTGTTTCTTAAGTGACTCTTTGAACCAGCTCCTGACTTACATATGCGTGGCAAAAATGATGAGGGCATGTGCTGAGATGTTGACATTTGCAGCAGCAGTTGGAAATGAAAGTCCCCAGAGCCCTGTGTCCACCAGTGCACAGTTCCCTAAGGAACAAACCTTGCCTGGAAAGCCTTGAAGAGGGTACGTTGAGGGGTTTTTAGCTCTGCATTTGAATGCTTTGTGTATGGGATGCTGTATCTTGTGACAACCTGTGCTGCCTGCATCTCTTATCATTCTAGGATTTATTCAGACATCTGAATAACTTCCCAACACTCAACTGCGGGTTGATAGTGGTGCCCTTTGTGGACTTGTATGTGTAAATTCTCTATAGTACATAGCGTTGCTCTGCCTTTAACATGTATACATGACTGCTCAGATAAAATAAATTCATTGTACCTCGCTGCAGCTGTCAGTGAAAGGAAATTGTATGTTTTTCCCTTGAGGGTTTGGATACGTTTTTTTCAGTCTGTCTTTCTTTGAAGGCTCTAGTAACATGCTACTTTTTAGATCTCTCTCTTTCTTTATGAAGAAAAAATCACTTTATGCTTTTCTTGTGTTCATAGTTATGCAAAGCAGTTGCTGAACGTAAACATGCAACAGTAAATGCCATAGAAATGTATTCTACAAAGATTCCACCGTTAACCACACCAAAGAAAAGAGAAATGCAAGGTTTTTCAAATCGGTGTCACATGCAGGAAGTGACATTTAAATTCTTACTCACTTAAAATTAAGCCATCTTACCATTTTCCTCTTTTAAAGTGTTGGAGATTTTCCATTAGTTAAAGGATTCTTTTAAGCATTCAAGAACAAGTTTTTCCATTTTTTAAAGACGTTTGAGATGTCAGGCTTCAAGATGATGGTGTACGTGTTAGTGTAGCGGTTTAATGAGGACTGCATCTGTTTAATTGGCTATTTGAGAACCTGTGTTAGAGGACTGACCTCAAAAGCATTAGGAAAATGGTAGTCCCACTGCTTAGCTTTATACTTGGTATAAAGCGTTGTTTGATTCTTGGAAGAAGAGGATGTTTCAGTCGCACTCAATTTTATTCTTTGTTCTGGTTTGCTTTGCTTCTGTTGGTGTTTTTTCTGATCCCCTTCAGTGCCGGAATGCAGTATTGAAACAACTGTGTGGTTTATGGCTTTTACTCTCTAGTTTTTCATTTTTTCATCATGTGGAAGCCTCATGTTGAGCCTCCAGTAAACAGATTTTCTTGAATCCAAACAAAAAGTGAGGGCTATGACATGCAAGCAGTTTTGGCTGTGAAATCAGGGTCAAAGCCACTTATACATATCCAGTCCCAGTGGCAGTGAGCTTGGGCTTGCCTAAGTGTTGATCTTCCCCACTGCTCCAGGCTGAGTTCGTGCCCCAAAAGCAAAAGACATTCAGGACTCCTCTGGACGGTAAGCTGAGCTGTCAGTCACCTCTGCCATTTGAGTTGTTTGAACAAGTTTTTTTTCCTTCCTTTTTGAAGGAGCATTGCTGGAGTAAACATCTGCCCTTCCTCTTGGTTTGAATTGCTGATCCTTTCGCTTGCTGGGCATGCTGTGGATTGAACACAACTGTCAATGCTATTCTGAAGCATGAAAGCACAATGCATTTGTTTTGTTTCTCAGGCATCTGTCAGAAGTATTTGATAGCATTGAAGTGTTGAGATGTTATCTCAATCACTTAAATTTTGTACTTCAGCATTTCTGCATTACTAGAGTTGAAAACAAACCCACCAAATTTGAAGTATGAACTCTCTTTCAAATTAAATATAACATTTTATGTACTTTTAGCTAGTAAAATTATCAGAGTTGATAATTGCTATAATTTTTGTCATTACCGTTGAATCTTCTTTATCATAATATGTTTGCTTTCCTTTTATCTAGTATTTCTCCATAGCATCATGGAAGAAAAGGTCTTTATCTCCTGTTCTACTGTGAATCTCCTGTATATTATTCTGTCAGCCCAAAGTGTCTCCTTAGTATTCTGGAAGTACTGGAAGATTTTAAAATATAGTCTTTTAAGGAAAAAAAATAAAGGAAAGATAGTGTGTTTAAAAAAAAAAAGGCTAAAATCCTGTTAAATAATTAAGATGCTTTGGGCTTTATCAGGATTGACAGTGTTCTTGCCATAATATACATATGCAAAAACTGTAAGAAGTTTAATATTTTATAGCAAGGATAACTCCAAAACCTAAATCTGCTGGCTTGTTTCTATGGTAACAAATACTGAAATATGTCTAGCCAACACTGTAGGCCCCCCCTCATTTAATTTTTGTCTGTGGATTCTAGGAATTCATTAAAACTGTAGAATCCTTTTAAAAATTGTACATTCTGTTGTAAAATTCCCTAAGATTAATGTTGAACATAACTTTAAATTTTAACATAAACATTTATTTGAAAGAGATACCTTAGCAAGTGAGGGATTAGTGTTATGTTCCTAAGACTATATGCTCATTGATCTGGTATTTTTGTTCTTCATTAGCGAGTTTTTCTGTGCATGACTGTACTTAAAAAATGGAGTTTCAGTCTATGGATTCTGCTGAAAATATTAAAGGCTGCTTAGCTGGAATGGTATGGCTGCAAGACAACAACGGCATGAAGTCAGCACCTGCAGGATTAGATGTAGTGGTCAGGACCTTGTGGCCAGAACTGCTTCTTAGGGATCCTGTCCTACTTTTAAGAGTAAAATGATGACTTACTGGGAGTTTCAGCCTTCAGTTCAATTAATGGTACTTAACTTTTTGTTTATTACAGAGTATTTTCTGCGTATCTGATTTAAACCCTTTGTGTCTGACATCCTCTGGTTGGTTTTGTTTTGAAGGCAGCCTGGCAGTATTGGAAAGTAATCTGAAATGTTGGCTGTGAGTTTCCATTTCCCCAGTGGTAATTCAAACCATGATCACCTAGTCCCACCAGTAAGAGAAAAAATGTTGAGACTTTGAAGTGAAACATCAGGTTGATGCAACATTTTACATCTGGTTGACTAGCCAGCATTAGATGCAGCTGGAAGCATAGAGACTTCCTCCTTCTGCCCGGAGGGACTCTGGTTTCTGCTGGGATGTAGTAAAGATAATGAGGCAACAGCAAGAAAATTGCAGAAACTGAGATTTGTGCTTAACAGCTGTGCTTCAGGAGCCTATGGTTATGGACTAAATGCCTATTTTCTAATAGGACTAATAGCATCCAACCTTTTTTTCCTCAAAGAGACTGGTAGCTGGGGATTGGAAATCAGACCAAGCAACCTTAACTGATACCTCGAAGGGCAAGGAGGTGCAGCTGGAACCAGTAACTGAAGTACTCAATAAAAGCAGAAGGTGTTCAGTGCAGTTCATTGATTCATATCCTTCCAAAAAAATGAGGAAGAAAGTGGGATACTTAATGGGCAAAGGAGTCCCACGTGGTGAATGAGTGATTTCGGTGTTGAACTCAAGGCTGCTGTAGGCAGCGCTTTGCTTCAAGAGCCAGAGGAATTGATAGTTCTGCTCCTGATGCAGAGCCATACTAGAAGAAGAAGGTAGTGTGTGTGCACAAGGAAACGTAAAAAAAACCCCAAAAGATATAAGTACTGTTCAACTGGATTGTGAGCAGAATATCCTATCATCTCACAAGCTCTAGGTGAATCTCCAAAGTCTCCTTTTATAATTGCAAACATTATGTAGAAAAAGAATTGAGACAGCATTCAGTGAAGAAGTTGCTTTGGTTTAATTATGGGAGGCTTGTGAGATCCCAGACCTCAGCTTGCTTCACCTGTGCATATATTTACCTGCCCCTGGCCTGAAATACTCCTTTTGCTTTCATATACCTCCTGTGGTGTTCTTTGAACCAACGTGGGCTGTGGAAATAGGAGCTGCAGAGTTACCTGCAGCTGCAGAGAAAGTTATCAGTCTCCTTCCATCCTGGGTGAGTCGTATGACTGTACTGTCTGAAAGCTCTTGTGAGCACGGACCCTCGTGGTATCAGAGTGCCTCCAGCAGCACCCAGGCTTCTCGTACTAGGAAGTATTATGGCTGATGGAGGAATCTTGCCTTCATGTACCCCCACACCATGCAGTCAAGGACAGCAGTGTCCACTCTTGGCAGTATTTTGAACTTTCCAGACTTTATCCCAAGGCCATGGAAAGACTTCTCATGTATGCAATGAGCTTCACCTGGGGGGAGAATATAAATGGTGCATATTCCTGTTCCTCAGAAACAGCACTTTCTGCAGGGCTGCTTTTTTTTTGTTTTCATGATGAAGTCTTCATTTTTTTGAAAACAAAAAGCAAACAACCTCCAGTCTCCTAAATACAGGATGAAACTTGGCTTTACAGGATGGAGATGTGAAGTCTGTATACATTTGCAGAATGCCTACTGCAGGGAGGGTAGTGGCTGACACCTTGGGAGCTGAGGTGAAAGCCTTTTTAATTTATTTTTAAAATCCAAACACAAGTTCTTAACAAAAATTTCTGGAGGAAACTGAGTCAAGACTTCCTACAAACAAGTGAAAAAATTTTGTTGATTTATTTCTTGGGTTGAACATGGAACTCAGTGAAACTACGGATGTAGTCTGGCCCAAACTTTCTTTCTTTAAAATAATCTATTCTTAAATAGGTATAAGAATATTTGTAACAAAATTAGTTCTGTTTTAAGGCTTTTTCACATCAAATTGATAGACTTGTCAAATTTTTTTCAGGAAAAGTGAGCAGGATTGAGAGCAGGATTATACACGTGCATGAAAGGTGTGAATACCCCCATTCCATTAGACTTGTAATCTTTCACAGGCAGAGCAAGCCTGCTCGCTGCAGCACAGCCAGGTGGTAGCTGTCGGAAAGCTTTCATGGTGGACAAATGTGTCCGCACAAGATTTTCCACCTTACTTTAAAACATCTGGTATGTATCAAGGTCCTGCACACCCTTTTTGACTCTAGGAGCTCTGAAATGAAAAAGTAACTTGTATTCTTCTGTGATCAGCTCTCACATTCTCATATGGTGTGCAATCAGAAATATCAAATTTATACTTTGACTCACTGCTACAGTTTGAAAAATACTTACTGTCGGGTTTAGATGAACTGCGTAGTAAAATCCTGCAGAGTGACCATGAGTTGAGGGGAAGTATGTGTGAGAGTTAAAATGCTGATGGTTATATGGTCTGCTCAGCACAAGACAAAAGCAGAGTTGAAGCCACAGTTGCTGCTATTAACCTTCGTGGTGTTGGCACAGAACAGGAGTCAGAGTATTTTGCAGAGCTAATGTGAGTATTTCCCTTAACACAAGCAATCCTGTAGGAAGATGCATACCAGATAATTAAAAAATAATAAGCTGAGTTGAGTGCATGCAGAGAAAATCTACTTTGATACGGGAGCCTCTTGCAAAAGGAGGAACACGAATTTGTAGAACTGTATTAATTTTAAATCTCTCTGAGTGCTTAGTGCTGTCCTGGTAGTGGGGATAATTTTTTTTCTGATAGCTTTTTTGGAGTCCTATAGTTTGGAATAGAAGATGGATGGTGCGACTCCATAAGGACTTTTATGTGATAATATTTCCAACCATAATGTGAGCAAAAGCCAGTCTCCCTGCCCCATTTCCTTGCTAATGAAAAATTTGATTTCTTATATTTGAGTCTTCTGGAAGTGAAATTTTGAGAGGTCAAGGGACGCTTTGTTGCAGCTTCCTTTCTGTCCTCAGTTTCCTAGCCTGTGGCAGAGTGTTTTTCTCTATAGTTATTTCTGCCATGCTGATTAAAGACAGAAAATGTTTAGCTTAACCCTGAAGCAGCTCAAACCTTGTGCTGGATTAATTAAAAAATGGTTCTGTGCCCTCCACAGCAGCAGAGTGTTGTTTGGGAAGAGAGCGGAGGGAGGATTCATCCTGTCTGCCAAGATCTCTGCCGTCAGTGGGAGATCCCTGCACATTGGGGGAGTGAGTATCGGCTCCCAGGTCGGCCGCACAGCTCCCCAAGCTGGATTTTGCCTGCAGCACTCTGTTTGTAAGGGAGCCTCCACCACCAGAGTGTTTTATTTTCTAGTTTTTTCAACCCCCTTTTCCATCCTGGAAAAAAAAAAGCCTTTTGGAAGAGAGGCTAGGTTACAAAGCTATGTGTTTCTGCTCCATGTTATGTACTTCATAGAATTTAAAAGCCTCGTTCTGCCTTTCATCTTGTGGACTGTTTTCTGCAGATATTTCCTAACTTTTCCCATGACGTTTTCCCCTGCTTCTTCTTCAGGAGACTGAACTGAAAGAGACTATTGTTTCCACAAGAGTGCAGGCATGTGCACATCAGCTAATCTAGTTGGTACAGGATTTTAGGAGTGGGTGTTGGACTGAGGAACAGGATTGGGATATCTGTGCGTACAAATTCTTGTGAATGGCATACTGTCTTATTCTGTAAATAATAATGCATCTCACTTTCTAGTTTTGCCATACGTGTTTCTCCAAAAGTCGAACTCCAGAACCATGAGATGTAAACAAGGAAATGGCATACAGGAATATTGCAAAAGCTTTGGTTAGCGGAGACTGGAAAACTGGTTTGGTTTTCAGTTCTACATCTGGATAGGTATCAGCTACTTGATTGTGTAGAGACTCAGCACAGTTATTTTTTACAGATATAGGTTTAACATTGAATCTTCATTGACTTTCTTGCTTTCTTCTCCACGTTTGGGTTTTCATTTTTGAAGTATAGGATAGGCAAACAAGTACTTTTTACCCTGGCACTTTGGCAATCGAGATGTGTTTGCCAGCTCTTGAGACACTGCAAGCTGAACCTTGGGTTCACAACAAACTCTTTCTGGAAAGCGTTTTGCATACATCATATGATTTGGGTTTTTTTCAATTGGATGGTATCTCCAGGGAGCAAAGAAACAGCCAATAGCTGTTTTTGTTTTACACCCAGGATCTTGTCAGATGCAGCTTTGCCACAGATTTGTTTCCTCTTTCAGGAATATTACCTAGAAGATTGTGCCTGGGATAACTCCAGCTTCCTGGTGGTGACCCAGATCTGTGCTGGCGATGAGATCTCATCCCCACTGGGCACAGAGTGAGAACAGCAGTTGCGTTTTCGGCTGCTGATCTCCAGGCATGTTCCCATACGGTGTTTCTAGGCTTGTCAGCAGCTTTGCAGCACCTTGGCTATTGCTGCTGACGTGCTCATGTCTGTCGGTGAAAGGCGGGGTTTGCTTCCACGATCTGGTTTCATATAGGTTTCATAAGAGGGTGTGAGGCAACTTCAGGGTGTTTTTACATACTACTTTATGTATGTGTGAGACAGCATAAAAACCCTGAGTTTTTTTAGCAACAACAACATTATATGACTGACAATTCACTGTATCTCCATTTTAATAGTTTTCTTTCTTGGTCAGGAATACCTGCTGCTTCTGAGTGACTCTTTGGAACTAAGAAGGCTGAGCCTTGCTAATGATTTAAGGATTGATACCATGGTTTGCTGATGAATTTTGTCTGGCTGAGATGCTTTTTGATGGGTGCACAGGAATTCCCATGTGTTCATAAAAGCATTTGACCATAGAAAATTTTGTAAGAGAATAGCGAAGAGATTTTAGAGGGAGGAGTCGGGAGTTTGTCTCGTTCCTTTTCATCTATAGGCTATCTTAGTTAGCAAAGATCTTGCAGCCTCACCCATGGTCACGTGTGGTTTTTAGCAACTCTGCTGCGTTGGCTATCCTTGAAGGGTTTTTCTGATGCTTCCGTGGGACACAATGTAGGTCAACTACCTTGCTTGACAGACCACCTCGCTGCTTGCTGGAGTGATGTTTCTGAATTTCCACTTCCTTTTCAGCTGTTCATGGGTTCACTACGGAGCAGTGGACCCAGTCTGTGAAGCTGCCTTTTCCTATCTGAATCTCGTTTTGTGTTAGGACAGAATCCTCACTGCTGTAGCCAGGAATATTTGAGGCATGTTTCTACTGACAGTCTTCTACCCTACACTCCTGAGGACTGGATGTAGGGCAGATTAGAGGGTTCCTAGCAGTGGAACTCCCTATTTACAGCCAGTGAGTTCATTACAGCCCTAAATTATTTACCTTAAAGAATTCAAGCCCTGAATTATTTACCTTTAAGGTCTGTCTTCCTGCCTTGTGCATTTGGGTGACTGTAGACCAGTGCTCTACTACAAGATATGAACGTCTAAGGTTCGTATAATATCTAGGGTGTTTTCAGCTGTTTGCTGTTTATTTTATTTTCATACACAAATACATAAAAATATTATAACTATGATCAGAGGGCAACTCAGTGAGATATAAAAAGGATTTATGCAGCCCTAATTTTAAGTCTTGCCCTAATTTGAAGTCTCGTGAATGCATAGACAGTTTTTGTTTATGTGATGGCACCTGACTCTTTCCGCGAGCTTCCTGCCTAGTGCAGAGCATGAAGCTGTAGCTGCAAGATCTGGGCAAATGCCTTATTCACCATCTTAGTTTTTCACTGCTGTTCCTTGTTTGGCCCCAGACTTTTATTTATGGCACATTACTCAAACCCTATTGTCATATCCTCACAAACTTTTCTGTTTATCAGTGTCAGGCTTGAGGGTTTGACAAATGATTTGATAGCATTGCCACTTCTCTACAGGAAGAGAGTTGTAACAAAAGGACAAAGGATCTTGAGGATCTCACAGCCTTGCCATTGAGATGTCTCCGTACTATGTAGTATTTCATGTACTGGAAATATGGCTCCCTTTTCCTATGAGTGTTCATTAGTTTTGCTCGAGAGAAACCAGGCTTTCAGGTTGGTTAGGGACTCACCGTTTATCACCACTTGGGAAAGGCTGGGTTTAAATGACTGGAGCAGCACTGCGTCAGAGTTGCATGGAAGCTGGCCAAGTCACAGCTCATCTGCCTGAGCGCTAAGATGGGTGACAGGGAACAGTGGGGTGGCTGCTGTCTTCACTGCCAAAAACTGTCAGAGTTGTCCTGCACATATCCTATAGCCCTAATGCATGGCCCAGGTATGTCCCATGTGCTGAGTGTGTCCAGGAGTGGAAGTGAAAATGAGCTGGCTGTGGGCAGTGCTTGCCCACCATGTTTCTCTCCCTTTTCAATGTTTCAGCTCATCAATGCTGTCATATGCAATTGTAGCTTTGGTGCACCAAAGAAAAAAAGGCAGGAAGCAAACAAATGGCAAATGGCATCCGCTGGCATGGTAGAGGTCTGGACACAATTCATGGGCACTGCTACAGCTGCACAACCACCGTGCAGCCCTCCGTGCTGATGAGGTTGTCATTCTCTCCCTGTTCTGCCTCCAAATTTCCATCCCCATTAAGTACATTTTCTTGTTCTGACATATTTTTTGCCTCCGTCCCCTGGCCCAGCTCTTGGCTGCTCTGCATTCAGCATAGATGGCTTCAGGCTGCGGGGCTGCGGAAGGGAGGTCCCCTTGAGCAGGGAGAGAGTCGATCCCTGTCCTTGCTCGTGAGGTGGATCTGACCACCTGGGAGCAGGTGCCAGATGAAGGTGAAGGCCACCTCTCTTGTCCTCAGCCCTGGACTGGTCTGTGCTCTTTGCTTTGGGTGGCACCTGGACAATTCCAGGTTTGAACTCTCTGTTTCAGAAGTTGCCAGAATTTGTTGAGCTTTTCCAGCCAGTTTTTTTGGAGAATGGCTCAGTCAGACCACTGCAATTGAAAGCTTGTAATAAAACTTTCTGGCAGACATCCATGTTGATTATGGACAGAGTATGCCAAATGCCCGAGCCCTGAAATCACAGGAAGGGTATCACAGCCATATTCCCCACCCCGTGCTGCATGACTGTGTTTACTTCATGTGCCCTTGAGGAGGTAGGCAAGGGATCATGTACAGATGGCTGAGTTAAGTCTCCTTAAGTGAAGGGTTTTGTTTTGTTCTGATTTCAAAGAAAGTGATGAAATACTGATGTTGATGGTATTTCCAGTACTGAAAATCCAGTTGCATGTTAGATTTGCTTCTGGTGTGTCTTCTGGCCATTCAGAGAGGCTTGTCGGGGTTTCTGAGGTTGTAACTTCGGTTGGGTTTCTACCATATGGGTTTTTTTCTTCCTTATTTAAATGTGGAAATTTCTTATATGGTTCATTGATGTGTTGGCAGGAGAATTTGACACTGAACCTTAAAGCTGCTAATAAGTGAAGTGGGGAGTAAACAGACACTGAAAGACCCTTTCAAGAATTTTTAATGGAATCACCGCTTAAATAATGTTGTAGGCACAGAGTTCAGGGAAACTGTATGATTGTGTAATTTACTGTCAATGTAATTTTGCAAGTATTATTTTTATGTTGCTGCTGTGGTTATTAGTGGCATATATTTACTGTTGAAACTGAAATAAACTTAAGCAGCTCTCTCTTCCCCTGTATTTCTGCTCTGGGTGGCACTCAGTATCTGCTTGGTCTCGGCACTGCCAGGCAGGATGCCGTGGGGAAAGGGCAGAGCATTTGGGCGCAGGAGAGTTGTGTTCTCCTGTACAGCTCTACAAGTCATGAGTTGTGGTACCTCAGCCACCCCTCCAAATTGTTCCCTGTTGCTTCTATTCTGTCAGTGAGCAATTTTGAGAAAAGGACTTTTTCTTGTTTAATATCTTTAGAACATGTGGCAGACAAAACCAAAAATGCCTAAATATCTGCTGGGAAAGCCAACTGATGTAATACAAATAATAAATAGTCAGGTGCAGTTAATCAGTTTTCTATTTTTGTTGTTTTTCACACAGAGCGATGACGCAAGAGAGAAGTTTTTAAAACCAGAAAAATGTGATTGTGAAAACATCGTTGTTGGCAGAAGGACTCAGTGGATTCAGGTAATAACGTGACACTGCTTTTTATTATGCTTTAAAAACTGGCTGGTTTCAGGCTGACAGTGGTCCTTTGTCAGGAACTGAGGAGTAGAGTGAGGTGACAAGGTGTAACAAGACCCAGTGGCTGGCTGTGAAATTAATTCAGACCAGGAGAGAGGATGTGAGTGTTCCTGCAGCATAGGTGACTGCTGAATAGGAAAATGTTGCTGAAGCTGCGGTAGCTTCCTTCCTTATGTCAGGCTGTTGAATCTGAGACTGTATTTTTTTTTTTTTTCTAATGGGTTTTTTTTGCTGTAAGCGATTCTCTAATTCAACCTCTTACAGCTGCGTCGTGTAGGCGGGGAAGCTCCGTGCCTGTTTTATGGAAGAAGGTCAAATGATTAGCTGTCCCTTCAGACTGCACAACTGAATCTATAAATATTTCCTTCGAATTCCCCCTTTTAAAAGATTTCTGGATCAGAGATCGTTATCTGGTAAAAGACCCAGACCTAGACCTTTACTGCTTTAGAGGACTACCACTGGTTGTTTTTTATGTAGAAACGAAGACAATTTCTTGTTGCATGGCTGTAGGAAACCTAATGTGTGATGTTTAAGCATGTTACTAATATGTTTGCAACAATCTTATCTTAAGGGACTTCAACGTATTTAGATCCTATTTTGTAGGAAGTGTAAGTTGCTAGCTAAAATGCTTCTCTTATGTTTTAATCATTTTAATTATTTCTCTCACTGAGGGGGAGTGGAAGATAAAGGAGGGGAGTTTACAGTGCTAATTGCGCTCCAACGTTCATAATTGAGACCAGATCCTACCCACAAACTTCTTAGGCGATCCCAGTCAAGTCATCAGGCTTTACACAAGCATATGGGTTTTCCCCACATGTATTTGATTTCAGGATGAGGGCCTACAGCATGCTTTTTTGTGCCCTGATTTCTCACATGTATGAGAAGATTCAAAAAACATATATGTTTTTGGTTTCCAGCACAGATTGGAGAGGCTTTTATTGAGAAGGAGATCAGCAGAGCTAGTTGCCTTGGACTGAGCTGGTTTTAACTTGCATTTTCTTTGTTAGGTGCTAGGTGGGAAAAACACAGTTGTGGCTTTGAATTGCTATATTCATGACCAAGAAGGACATTTAAATAGCATGTGAATGGCTGTGGATTTGATATTTCCTAGAGCCAGCTTGTTTGTAATATTAAATTGCATTCTACAGGAAGATAGTTGCTGTATCAACATTGTTATAATGACACATTATTAAAAAATCAATATCCAGTCATAGAAACGAGTTGTGGTGTAAGCAGTTGGGTGCTTTCAGCTGTGATTTGTATGTATTTGCAAATGTAATGGGCTTTTTTTTCCCTGTAGCACTGGTAACTTGGATAAACACTATATGTGTGACTCATTGCAGAGTATAAACTTACTGTAAAGAAGCAAGTGTGGGATTTGCTAAATATCCTATTGCTTGCATCCCTGAATACTTGCATTAGGTCATGATTAATCTTAAATTGGCCAACCTGAGAGGAAAATTACTGCTGATCTCCCGTAGGTGACTTCAGAAATAAACAGAAGGATGGAAGTGCTTTAAAACCATAAATAGTAGTTAGAATTCATAAAATCATAAAACAAACATATGGTACAAGGTCTTCTAAAATATAACACTTGAAAGCTTTTTTTTAGTTTCAGAAAGAACTTGTTTTGTTATCACAGGAAAAGTAAATATTTTCATTCCTTTTCCTTCAGTGCTCTCTCATTCCATTCTTCTCTCTTTCTCTTTTTCCCCTTTTTGTCCTCCCAGAATCTTCTTAATTTGGTGGGTTGGGATATCTGATGGGTTGGGGTACCTGGTGGACCTAGAAAGCCCTGTTCGAGGGCAGGAGATGACACTAATTGTTCTGTTGTTAGGTTCGTTCTTTAAGTCCTTCTGCAGTGTTGGGATGGAGTTGAGGTAATCCGAATTGAACACTCCCTGTGCGGATGTATGTGTGAGCAGGATGCAAAGGGCACTGCAGCAGCTCCTGGACTGGTCAAGAACTTGCCTATTTTTTAACATGGTACCCTAAGCATCAACGCTGAGGAATGTGATCCCTCTGTATTTGTGTGCAGGGGCGTGAGCTCATGGGGGTCAGCAGAGCACACCTCAGCATCCCCATTCTTGTGCTACATCCTGAGTGGGACAGCCACAGTCCCTAGCACTTCAAGTATTGCAGCAGGGAGGCAAGGCTGCTGTTTGAAAAGGAGTGAAGGAGAAAGACAGGGAGTGGAGGAGTGGGGGGCCGGATGGGGAGGGGTAGCCGGGGAGGGAGACACAGCTCTGGAGGGAAATACTCTGTGCTTTGCAGTTGCTTGTGTGGATAGAAACCAGATGGTGTGCTGGAACACCCGCTCACTCGGGCGACAGCGGAGCCAAACATATGGTTAATGGTTAGGAGAAAGAGCTTTGCAAGCCAGGGCTTTGCTGACTGCCTTGCATTACAGATTGTTGCAGTGTGTCATTACATTGCCAAACTAAGTGCTTAATACCCGCTGCGGGCACTGGGCAGGCATTTGCAGGGAGGATGCTGAGGCTCCCCGGGCAGGGCGGGAGGCTGACATCACATGCGTCCCCCGCCACACCCCCTCACACCCCCTTTTCCCCACTGGAAACGCTCTAAATCTCCCATTTTACAACATGCAGCAGGCAGTTTCCCTGTTCTTCATTTCTTTAATCCGTTTATGTCCAACAGCCTATGGTTGGTTTTGCCCTTTTTTGTGCCTTTTTTTTTGGACCCTGAACAGCCAAGTTCACCAAGGCTGCAGCACCGCAATTACATGCCCAGCATCTGAAGTTCTTGCTCTGGGAGCTTTGGGCGACACCAGGCCCATGTTATCTAAGGAACTGCTGAGCTCATTCATCTCCTTTTCACGGCCCGCTTCCTTTTATTTTTAGCCAAATCCGTCAGGCCTGACAGGCGGGTAATTTGAGCCAGAGAAAGGGCAAAGCTCCAGGTCCTTTCCACAAAGCAATTCTTCTCCTCCCTCCTGGGAAGGCTCCAAACTTGGCCTGCTCCAGGCAGATGGATTTGTTGAGTCATGTGAGATCATTTACACAAAAACACAGCAAGGCAGTGAAAAGGAAAAAAAAAGGAAAGAAAAAAGGTGGGGGGGAAGGGGTGGGAGAGCGTGTGCTGCTGGGGCTGCTGCGAGCGTAGGAAATGTGCTGCGAGGCAGCTAGACAGAGGAATGCAGCAGATTCATTCTTGTATAAGGTAATGTCTCGTTTACAGTACAGGGTGGAGCCAGCGCCAAGGAGAAATCACTTGAAAACAGATTACTCATTTAAAACAAAAATTCTCCTTAAAATAAATAATAATAAAGAAAAACAACAAGCCAACCAACGAGCAAGCTGTGTGCACGGGCGCACAACAAAGGCAGCGTTGTTGACAGCACTGGATTACAGTAGCGGTAAACTCCGGGCTGGGAGGTTGCTGGAAAATGAGTTTGCTCCGTGATGCAACCGGAGTTTGCTTTGTCTTGCCGCCAGCTTGAGCGGGGTGGTCGGGATGGGGAACCCGGCAGCAGCAGCATGCTTCACTCTGTCCAGGGATGTTTTCAGGCGATAGGGAGGGATGGAGGGAGCAATGCAGGATCCCGAATGGACAGCCTACACTGGGGCATCGTTACCAGTGAAAATGCGGGGCGAGGGTGGTGGTACGTGGAAAGGGCAGGGGAGAGCCTCTTCTTCTTTTGGTTTTGAATTGGTTGTGGCGTGGTCTTCATTATATCAGGGATTAAATTGCATTTATTCAGTTGAATGTTGATTTTTTTACTGTTTGCAACCTAAGCTAACCCCAGTATGCTGGTTTTGTTTTTTTTAAGTGGGTGGTAAGAGAGAACATCAAATTTGGGGCTTTTCAGATCTTGATGCATCCTAGAGAATTAGGTTGAGTTAATTTATGCAGTGTTCTAACGAAATGCTTTCAAAACTTTAAATAGATACGGACTGTATTTAAATATTGTTAATATAACTTCCAGTTACTCCATATTTCTTAGCAAGGCAATCTCTGAATATAAGTGTTTTGTTCCTTCGATGACTAAAAATCAGAGTAGGAGCAGAAACTGGAACTGGAAATCGGTTGAAAATGCGTGCAATCAACCAAGTTCAATGCATTTCATTAAATTCTCAGCTGCAGTTAAGGAACTCGCGGGAGCGTGTAAACATGGGCTTGTATTTTAACTTGACCCTTTTTCCCACCGAGCAGTGTCTTCTGCAGACTCCACAGCAGTGTCTGCTGAGATGCTTTCCTTTGGGGAGGTGTGGGTTTGTCTGGAGCCTCCCTCCCTCTGCTTGACCTTGTCTTCCTTTTTTTCTCTTCCTGCTTCTTTTCACACTTTTGTCTGAAAAACGGCTGGCTTTCCCAGTCCACTTGTCCTGCCAGGCTGTACTGCTGAGCATATTCAGTGTGGGGAGAACCTTCACCTCTCACACTGAAGAGTTTTCTCACTCAGTGGGAACCTTTTGTCTTCTGCGTCTTTTGATTGGACCTCCTCATTAATTACATTGAAGAAACACTTGGCAGCACCCTGAGTCCCGGCTGGGGTCCTGTACTGCACAAACCCATGATGGGGTCCATGCAGCTCAGCTTACAGCTGATGTCCAGAGTGAGGATCAGCAGGAGAATGTAAGAGTATAAGGATAAGAAATATGGCCAGGCTTGGGACATAGACCATGCAATAAACTGTGGCAGTAGTACAGCAGCTTTTAATAAGGAGTGTCTGTAGATTGCTCCGAGATCCTTGAAATGGTCCCAGAGAAGGAAAGCATTTTTATTTCTTCTGTTTGCGTAGTTACTGTGACTTTCTTTCCTCTCTTCCGCAAAATACCTAATTATCCTACATTTTCTGTTGCTGTGAGCAACATTTCCTGTAGTTACTTAGAGCTGCAATTTCAGTTAAAATTCTCACTGTATAAAGCTAATCTCCCAGCGGTGTCTGTGGGATTGTCAAAAGGAAAGGTATTTGTGAGGAGCCAAAGTTTTCAAGATTTTTGTCTTAGTAGACAATTCTGCATAACTACTCTGTTAACTATTCACATCCGTTACCAGTTGAGAGCTCAATAGCTTCATCTCTATGGCACTTAGAAGACTTCTATGTTTTTCACTTCCCCTGCAGAATGCCCCAGTCCTCAATATCTCCTTTTTCTGCACTGAAGATGCCACATGTGTTGTTCTTTGCATCTTTACATTGGACAACCAACTCGACTAGAGAGGTTTCAGGAACTGTTCATGACCTGACTATCAGGAAAATCAGTCTTACTCTTCCTTCCCCCTCTTTCATAGCCACTCAGCTTCCTCCCCTTCTTCTAAAAGTGTGTTGTCTGTAAGATGCTATCAGTCCTCTATTTATTTTATCTTGCTTCTCCTATTGCTTCCATTCTGCTCCCACTGCCTGTTTCTCTATGTCATGATTAAACCAGAAATTTCTCTGCTGCTGGTATCTCCCTATTTGCACGTACAGTGGCGCTGCCTCCTTTGGGATCTGAGGATAAGTTTGGAATGTGTACGTGTTATGTCGTGTCCCAAGTTTGGCTTCAATTTGCAGAGACAGAGGGAATCGTCTATGGTAATTTTTCTTTCATTGCCACCTTAAGCAACCTGCTCACTTTCTACCTCAGTCAGAGGATGAGCAAGAGGTCCTCAATCAGAGCCTCTTTGGTGAGAAAGGCACTGAGGGCCTCCTGCTGAGGCTGCTTAACCTCCTGCTGAGGTTGCTCTTTCCAAAGCAATGCAATTCATAGCGGAGGGTTTGCTTACTTTCCTCCAGGCTTGAGAGTGCCAAGTTTCCTTCCAAAGACCTTATTCTGTGCTGTAATTGTATAACGCTCCTTGATTGGAAGTTGTGCCAAGATCAGATGCTCTGGGAGCAAGTAACCTTCTACTTTTGAGCTCAAATTATCCCACTTGACAGGATTAGATAGCAATTGCCTCCCGCAGAAAATCTGGGCAAACTTCATAATACTCTGTGGAGAGGTTGGTGGGTTGAGAGAGTGATATCCAAGGTGAGTGGGACAGTGACCTCCCTGTATCGCAAGCATTTTTTTATATGACTTACAAAATAACCTCAAAAGAAATAAATCTCTAGCCTGACAACTTCCCCCTCACAGAAAATCGTAAAAGTTATGGTGCAGTGGTGGCAATGTCCTCTTCTTCATGTATGCATCTAGAGGGCAACCCAGGCGAGAGGCAAGAGTTGTTCTAAACAGACTAATATAAATGTCCATGGAGTTTTTTAAGGCATTAAATCTATGTAAATTTTTCTCATCCAGCAAAGAACTAGTGCAGTGGTGAAGTGCAAGACTGTTTGTAATGTATTTGGAAACCTAGCAGTTTTCTGGTTGTGGCCAAATCCCATTAACTGTGATTTCTCTGCTTCCCTTTTCCTCCTGTCGAGCCTTCTGGATAGCGGCTTCTCTTAACAGCTTGTTTGGAGAATCTGCTTCAAAAATCTCCCAGCCACTCCACTCCTCCTAAAGCAAAGGAAACTCTGGGAGCAGCTTATCACCTGCTCATCAACTGACTTTCATTTCTACTAGGAAGTCTCTGTCAACCATAGACCGAACAAGCTTAAATCTCTTTCCCTTCCTTTTGGATGAACACAGCAGAGGTAGAAGTCCTTTTGGAGATTAAACTTCACCTTTTGGTTTAGTGAGACATCAATCCAGACAGCACAGTGTGTATTAAATTGACTTTTTAAAATTCCCTTGGAGCATCCTTAAAGATCCTTGACAGTTGCCTGAGAGTTTCTAGCAAGGATGTGCAAGTGCCCTCTGACACTACCCTTGCAGTAGAAGGTTTTTCAAATTTATGTTAAAAAATACCAAGTTGTTTTAAGGCTTGCTTCGTTCACTCCATTAGCCTTTCACTGATAGTTCCTGTAGCATTGCTAACTGCTAATGTGATTCTTTATGTTTTTTTCCCTCATTCTGTTATAAATGAAATGGGTGTTGACAAAAGCCACATCTGATCAGGTGCTGTGAAAAAGGTCTTTTTATACCTATTTGCAGCCTTTATACAATTAATGGGAAAATACTGTTGCTCCCTAATAAATTCATTCATGTTTAATAGATATTTATGGGCCGTATTTGGCTTTAAGTGAATGTCTCACAGTTCTTGAGGCATTTTGGTGGCTAAATAGCTGGGATTAGACACTCTGGGTACTCATGCTGATTATTTTCCTGTGTCCATACCAAACTGTGTATGCTACACAAATATTTTTAGTTACAGTCTTGTCAGATTTGTTTAAGGAAAACAGATGTTCTCATTTTTTAGAGGTGTTTAGCTGTGAGGGAGTGGAAATACATTAATGTTTTTTCCTCAGTTGATCAAATTCTGTGTGCTAAGATGAAAGGCCCACTATGACTTGCAAAAGTAAGATTTACTTTTGCAGGAGTAGAGCAATCCATCTTCTTTATCTGCTTTTCTAATTGCAGCCTGTGAAGACCCTAAAGAGTCCTGCTAGTCACAGATTTCCTTACTACAACTAGTGAAAAATCACATTTAAAATGCATTTAACTAGTGTTCAGTTCCACATTTAATACCTCTTGATTACTATGGTCACATCATAAGTAACTGCATTTGATAGCTTAATGATCACGCAAATGCTGAATGTCTTTCTCCTTCATCGGAATACTTTTATCAAAGATAAATGCTGTTATAGAGCCACAAGTTGTTGATTAAGTAAAAGGGAATGCCATATATGAGAAAATTATCTAGTACTCACAAGTTAGCTTCTTACTAGAAAATAATGAGATTTATTTTAGCAACTTCCGCTTGTTGTTTTCTATTTTAATACTTTCTCAAAATTAATAATAAAATGCTAAAAACCAAAGTGTTCATGTCTTCTGGGAAGGCAGCATAAATAATTAACGTGGGATATCTGACTACTTGTTTTTTGGGTTGATTGGTTCTTGGATTCCATGTGGTATTATCAGTGGGTTTCAAGCTCCTGCAGTGGGCTTGTGCCGGACCAGCTTGGACTTGTTGCTGCCCTTCTCAGTGCCATTTACTGTGATTAATGATGTCTGAGTGGATGGCAGAACCTAGATAGTTATGACAAAGTAGTTGTCTTCTCCTTGGACGCACCACTTGGACACGAGCCTCAGTGGAACCCCTTCTGCAGCTGGTGACATTGGAGGCAGCAGGACCATGTGTCTCTTCCAGGGAGGACATCTCACATGGTTAGCATCGCACTGCCAACAGTATGCATGGCACAGCCAGTCTCACTCAACTGTGCTTTTTGAGAGTGAGAGGTTAAAAGGACATGGGTAAACCACGGTCTGAAGCAGACTCTTGCATCTGGCGGATCTGTTCTTGGGTGATGCTCATTTGGTTACGCAGCTCAAGTTCAGCAAGAGTTTCACCCCTGCCCACAGGCTGACAGTCACACACCCAATGGGAAGTTATTTTTCTGCTGGGTTTTGCCCCTTGCAAGTGTTGTCATTGGAAATAACGGCAAATACGGGGACAGAAGTTTATGAGGCATCATGGCCTGTTCACTGTTCAAAATAAATTTTCTGTGATTAATTTTCTGTGGGGCAAAGGTGGAGAGGGGTTCATGGCCTAAACCCTGGAAAATTTTTAGTATTTAATGCTAATTTTAACCCTGAAGCATCAGTGAGTTAATGCAGCACTTTGAGCTCTACTTTAGCCTTCATCAGGAATCACTGGTTAGCATTGCTGGAGGAGTTGTGAAAGCAGAGTGTTCCCACATGCATACAGTGGTACTTCTAGAAGAATTAAAGGTTGGTATTTCCAAACAGAAGTGGAGATGCATGCAAGTTAGTGACACATAATTTTGATTTTCGGTACAGTAGGTGGCAGGAGAGACAAAGTGACAGCTTGGCTGAGGTAGCTGATTGTCCCCATGCTGCAATAACAAATAAAGGCCGTACGATGTCTACATCAAATACCCTGGAAAAAAAGTGACATCATATTGCCAACTGCTTTTGCGAGGTCTGTCATCTGATGTGATAAACACAAGGACATAAGAAGATGGGAACATTAGACACATGTATTGCAATGCCCATGTTATATGCCACATTGCACACCACATCTTTTGTTTCTACAATGTCTTCTGAAGGCATCATGGAGTAAAGATATCCTGGCAGCCTAAGCCAAGGCCATTATGGCTGTTTGTCTTTTTTCTCTCCTCGCGATGTCCTTGGCCAGGACTTCCTCCCTTCCCTCTTGCATCTGCTTTGGTCCTTATGAGGCCATACCATGAACTGCTTGATGGGGTGAATCCAGCCAACAGCTAACTAAGCTAAAGATGGGATGGGATTTTGGGTAACTGAGCAGAACCATCTCACCTTGTGCTCATGAAACTAGGATTGAGGCAAAGGAGCAAGTGACAGGAAAAAAAGATTGGTGGCTTCAGGCTGCCTTGATCTACCACCCCATTAAAAAAGGATGGAAGAAGTACTTCTTTATTGGACAGTGAAGTAGATAGTGGAGACTTCTCTAAGCTAACAACTGATAAGTTTTGACTTCTGATCTACAGTGGGATAAGGTATACTTAAAATCCTGAAAAACATGTCCTTGTTAAGCATGAAAGAGTCTTTCCTAGTGGAGAGGCAAACTGAAGAAGTGAATTAGTGGTGGGGTTTTTTTTGTCTCTTAGAAGTATATCTCCTTTTTAAAGGTGAAAGAGGTGTTCTTCATCCCACTTCACTTAAGCAGATTGTTTCCTTTCTTATTTGGCCTCCTATTGCACACAAGGATAAAATCTGCTCGAATGCATGTGTAACTGAAGGAAAGTCAATGAAGTTGTGTTTGTAAAACAGAGAAGATTATTTGGCTTAGGGTTTGTAACTGGAGAAAGGAAGCACTTTCGTCCATTGATTTATACAGCATTAGTGTATAGCTAAATAAGTCCACCCATTTGCTGTGCTTTTTTTCCAAGGATTGTTCTTTGAAGGACTTCTGGTCATGATTCAGACAGCTTCATTTTGTAGGCAAGCCAGAGGGCATTGACTTTGCCTTAGAGCCAAAACAAGCAGACAGTATTTGCTTCATACTTTTCAGAGGAAATTTTACTATACATACCAGCTTCCAATGATGACTTTAGTTCTCTTTTTATCTGTACTTGGTCATAAACTTTGATTCTGACATATCAAAACATGCAACTGGAAGATGGCCTAAATTATGTGTTTTCATTTGATGTGAAGCCTTGTTGAGCAACTTCTCTTTGTTAGTTACATTCTGTTTCTGTGCCCACTGGTTTAATAGGATTTTTGTCAAAGTTCTGTCAATATATTAATTTTGATTTTGTCATTGAAGTTAACTGAGAATTGAACTGGTGTTGAAGTTGTAAAACTGTTGGTGTGATGTAGGTGGTTCTTGCTTAGTTGTCTTCGCCAAAGAGCCCATCTGCCCCATAGATGAGGGACTGAGCACATCTGGGCATCTAAAAGAGGATGAAATATCACTCTTGTACTGGTGAGAAAGTGCCAGTGAGGTACACGATAATTTATTGAAGGTCATGGAGGAAACGAGAAAGGTTAGGATCTAGGTCTCCTCCACCCCACACTAGGAAGCTGGATCTTGTGATTTATAGTGTGATGAAGTTTGCTTCCTCTCCCTTGAGAAATGTGAGGCTCTTCTCATTGCCAAAATACCTGTTCTTATCACAGGAGGCGTGGGCACACGTTTACAACTTGGGAATTAAGTTTCAGTCTTATTGCCATGAAAACCAGCACGTTTATACTAGCTATAGCGGTAGCTAGTATAATAGCTAGCTATAGCTGTAGTGTGCACTTTTTCAAAGGGAGATTGTCTGAGGAACACAACCAACAGTTAGGAACTGCTCTGTAGTTGCTTTACATGCAAATTCAAAGAGTTTAGTAGCTGGACCAGAGGAGGGACCTGGGCATACACTGAGTTTGAGCAGCTTTTGGGCTGCTCCATCTGTAAAGCCATGTGATCCTACGCAAGGACAGGTCCTTCCTCATAGGAAGGCCATTTGTAAAGAATGGGAGCTTGTTGGCCACATTTTCCTTAAATAGGCTGGTATTTTACAGATACTGATATGTTGATATAAATTGTATGGCTGCAAATAGTTAATTGTTTCTGTAGCCAGGCTTAGCTGTGGAGTGCTCTGCTTGGTGAAGAGGATCAGGGAGGCATTTCTGTTATTTTAAAGCAGTAGCTAGCTGTCTGAGGCTAATTACAAAAAACATGCCAAGTTGAAATACTGATTTTTTAAATTAATTTCCATAAGGAGCTTGTAGACAGGTTTATGCCACACTGAAAGAAGTCTGACTGCACTTAATGTAGATACCTGGATTGGTGATTAGGAAAAGATTGTTAAACAACTGGAATTTAAATACCGGTACGGCTTCATTGTAATAATTTCCCCAAAGGCACACTGGTAATTCTGCTAAATAGAGAGTTTAATAGACTTCAATAATGTGTACTTTGGAGATCCTATACACAAAGGAATTACGTGTAAAACATTCATTATGGTAAACCACTACCTTTGCATGTAACAAAGAATCTGTCAAAAACTAAACTGGCATGTTGTATGGGGCAACACGTTGTTGGGCGTTAGCGGACAGAAGTCACGATCACTACCTTACTTATCACTTCACCTGTTTTGATCAAAGTTGCAGCCCATATCTTTTTACCTAGCAGTCAGTGAATTATCTGAGGTAGACAGTATTTTCCGAGAAGTCCTTTGCTGGCAGGAGGGCTGTGGTTATTCAGTGCTTTGTTTCCCCTTGATATGCCCATTTGTTGTGAATAGAAGAGATACCAGGTAGGAAAAGCAGAATAACCGCATTATAAATAAATAAATAAACAAATAAATAAATAAATAAATAGATAAATACCAAAAATGCAACCTTAGCAAGTGGCTCTAAGGGAGTTTAGTGTTGGATTTTGATTTGATTTCACTGTGCTGATGCTAAAGGTCCTGCTGGAGAACAGGCGAGAAGGAGGAAGGAGCAGATGCTTTTGGTAGAACAGTAGGGCATTTATCTCTTTTAATGAGGTAACATCATTAGTGCTGACAAAGTGCTGCAAATCAATACATGTAATGGACTGCTGCTGTCTTTCAGTAGTGCGCAGGCTGTTGTACTTCTGAGCATTCGAATCTGCTGAATCACAGGTCAGGCTTTATCTCCTGTTTGCTTTTTTTTAACCATTTTGTTTTCCCCTCTCCCTAATCTTTGCCTTTGATCTCTGAGAACTGGAGCACACCTTCAGGATATGTGTTGGAGCAGGCAGAAGTGTACTGATTTTACAAACATGAGAGCACATTGAAATGCTGCACATGTCCGCTGTGGTGCAAGGACCTTCTCTTTAATCGGAAAGAATGAGATTGCTGATGTCTATTTGAGCCTGATTCCTTCTGCCTAAAATGGCTTCAGGTTTTGTTTTGGGTCGGGGTTTTTTCCCCCCTTGCCCTCTGCCTGCTTCCTTTAGAGCAGTGGTGTAATGTAAGCCTCACTAATCATGTCAGCCGATGGCACTGATGACCCTGACATTCAGCAACAAAGAGCTGCAGAAGAAAGGAAAGAGTGAGGTGGCTGCCAGCACTGGACAAGGAGCAGCAGCGGGTGGGGGGAAATCTGTGAGTCAAAGCATTTCTCTGTACAAAGTCCATCTGTGTAAAAATCGTATTCACGATTGTATGCAAGGTGGTAAAGGGAAAAAAAGAGATGGGAAGAAAGGAGATGGATGTCATTGGACATCTGTCCTTTATTCCTCGCTTTTCAGACAGTAAATGTTACAGCACATGACTTAATAGTATGAAAATAACAGAAAAACAGGAGAACAAATCTAAATTTGGAAAAGTCTGGAGGCCTTAATAATATCTTAGTTAAAAATTACTTAATTCCCCAAGAACTCCCTTTAAAACCATGTCATCCTTGACCACAAACAGATAACATGACCTAAACAATCGAGGTATGCTGTCTCTTTATTGGAAGGCCCAGGAGTAACACTTGGACGTCCATGCTGATTCCAGGAAAAGAGGCTGTCGGTAAAAAAGATTCATCTGAGTAGATCATGCACGTCAAAAAAAGAATGGTTCCTCTTTCTTTTTTTATCTACATGCCCCTCCCATGCTGGGCTTCCCAACACCTGCTTGTGGTGAAAGAATATAAACAGAATTGCAAGATTCCTCAGCATTAACTGTTGCCTGACAGCTCCAGCTAAGCACTGCAAGGTCATCCATTTTTCAGTCTTTATTTTTGTTTCTTGCTCCCCACCATACATCCAACAAGCCTCTGCAGCATACCCAGGTGGTACCATCCCTGGTAGAAGACCTCCTCGTGTTTTTGCTCTGCCATGATCTGAAAGTCAGTCATGTTTGCCAGAGTTTATATGAATCCAGAGTTGAGGTCTCTCATTGCCCATCCCTCTTGTGTTGCCCTCAGACCAAGCAGGGAGACATGACTGAGAGCCAAATAAGCCTTTTGGTCACAGTTGGTGAAGCCAAATATTAGCATGTACTGAAGTATGGTCCAGAAGTAACACTGCTAACTGTCAGTTTGGGTTGAGACTAGGTAAGACTCCATTAATACTGATTACTTTTGGTAAATGTAATTGATGTTCTTGCTGGAGACATCAGAGGGATACACTTCAGCAACGCTCAGGGTACAGTCAGCATTCTTCACTGCTGTAATGAAATCATCATTTTTGCAAAGCAAAAATCTCACTAGCAGCTTGTGACTTCCTCGTACGCTTGACCATCTTGAACTGGCAGAAAGTAATGGCCAACAGATGTAGAAAAGGTATTGCCTTGGGAAAGCTCTAAAGACCTTTCTTTGGTTTTACCCCGACACCCTCCCAGAACATCCCTTTTATAAATTAACATTTCTACATCACATACCAAAGCTTTTCTGTGCTATCTTATTCCAACAGTGAAACCAAAGTTCACTTGCCTCCCTTCCAAGGTTGAAATTACAAAAACCTTAGCGACATCTCGCCCTCCTCTCTCACTATAAGCACTTCAGTCCAATAAAAAAATTCTTGGCCTAGTTTTACAGCCCTTTACCCAGTTAACTAAAAACAAATGCCTTCTGCTTTGTTAAAGGCAATTCATGCCTGTTTCTGTTGCTTCAGCCAGCAGAGTTTCTCAACCAACTTGGCCTCCAAGGGACTGATTTCTTTTTAGTGATTCTAAAACAGTTAGCAAATCTTTCTGTGATCAGCGTATGAGAAGAAAATAACATAGTCGTGGGGTCTAACAAGAGGAGATAGCTGGTCATACCCTTTCCCAAGACTAGAGATGATTCACCTTTGCTCTCCTTAGTAATACTGGAGCAAAAGCAATGTGGTGGAGGGCAGAGACAGGGGATGAAACGGTTCGAGAAGTAAAGAGCTGATAGTATTACAGGCTCCTGTATTAAGCTTATCTGCTTTTTTTTTTCCCTGTGGATAGTGTGTTCAAAATATTTTGATACTGCATCTGAGTTTGACACAGCTTCTCAAGAGGAGGAAACGCAGGACTAGAGGTGATACTGTCTCAGGCTCGGACACATGTAAGGCTTGGTGGTAACCTCTCATAGCAAGTAAAGGACAGAGCATTGATGGAAAAAGGCTGCTAGCATGTGCTTGCAGCACTGGTGGGCCAAATGATATTTGCCCAGCTTTCCTGGGTGGTCGCCTGGCGTGTATGCAGCACATGGAAATAGATCTTCTGGAATGTGAAACTGTGCCTTCTGCATTTCTCCCACAAGTATTTTATAGTTTTGACTGGCATGTATGAAGGAAATAGAGAATAATAGAAGAAAAAACTTATATAACCCTTCAGCTGTGCTTCCTTTCTGTACCAAGGTTTTGCATTTAGAGTAAAAAAACAGTCTGTGTTATTGTGTAAGTCTTTTTTTAAGGTTTAGCATTGAGTTTTTCTTGTATGAGTAAATTTTTTGGTAAATGAGTGAAAGGGTACTTTTTTTCCCTTAAACTCATCTCCAGTTTATATATATAGTGGATACTTCTGCGTGTCTTCACTCAGTGAAACTGAGTGAATGTGGATTTAGTTATTGAGTAATCTGATTCTAAAAATTCAAAAGATCCCTTTGTCCAAGATATGTTTATTTGATTCCTGGTTTTACAGAAATAGGTTATAAAGAGATCTTGAGTGTGGATTATTTTGTCGCTGCCTTCTTTTTAGTAATGATATTATAAGCCCCTAAATATCCAGGCTTTTCTAAGTCTCATATGTGAGTGCTGCACATGGGATGAGGGGAGGGTGCATGTCCAGTATCTCTCTTTCCTGGTTCTCTGGATGTGGCTGCTGTCTACTCAGTACTTATGTGATCACGACTCTTAACATTTGGTGTAAGATAGAAGCAGTATGTCTTTTTAGTCCCTTCATAGAGAGGAAAGACAGATCCTTGCCAGCAGGATGCTTCCTCAGGTTCAGCTGCACAGCTGGGAAAAGATGTCCTGCACACAAAAGGAGTTATATTTTCAGACCATGTTGAGGATCCAGCATTGGTCTAGCTCTGAATCAACCACTTAGAGCTGAGGATCCTTCGTACTGCCAGAGAAGTTTCCTCTCAATTGAACCTTTGCACTGGAAGTGAGAGCTTAAAAAGGCACAAATGTTTGGAAGGGGCATTGGAGCACTAATAGCACATACGTTAATGGCAGTAAAGTAGTGCAAGAATGTGAGGGTATGGATGGGCATGGGCAAGTGAAGAAGACAATGCTTGCTTTTCCCCCAACTCTGCCCTTGGAGGTAGCCTTGTGCGTTAAGGATGTGGTCCTGGTTTTGTGAGACATGCTGAAGGGCTCAAGTCACCTAGCTTCTGAGCTTTGTAAACCTGAGGATCAGTGTTTCGTTTTTTGCAAGGTGCCCTGCACTCCCCTGCTGGGAATGTGTAAGAAGTATACATGTAAAAAATACCTCTGCCTTTGCAGTGGCTTTCAAATTAAAAGTCCTCTGTTTCATTAACACAATGGCTCCCTAGCCTGCTTTATCAGCAGCTCACTGAAATGCTTACCAGTGGCTTACAGATCTTGGTTTCATCTGGCAAGAACAAGTTATAATTCAGGAGGGTACAGGTAAGGGAGCCCTTCAGCGGCTTGTGGAAAAGAATGATACATTCAACTTGATACTTGGAAAAGGTGAATATTCTGATGGTTTCCCACTGTGTCACACTATTCAGTTTCAAAAATTGTGGCTTGCGTTTATCCTCTCAGTAGAACAAGGCACTCCTCTCAGCCTCCTGGAGGAGACCAAGAAGTGTACACTTAATTGCTTTGTGAATGATTTGGAGTCTTGGAATGCAATCTAGCCGTTGCTCATTAACTAGCTGAACCTATTAAACCTGGACAGCAAGCAGGACTGAGTTGGCCGCCCTTGATTGCAGGAAACTAATGGAGCTCTGGGAGCAAGCTGTGACTGCAGAGCAGAATTGGCAGTAGACTCCCATCAACCTTCTCTGTTTTGAACTTACTCTACACTGCATTTAGACTTGTGGCTTGGAGACAGATTATTTCAGAGCAGCTAGGAGGGGGGAAAGGTGGAGGGTGGAAAGCATTGTCTTCCCAGCTATGTTAGCTTTGATCTGAAGTTAAAAGCAAACCAGAAATTGAATGGCACTGGTAATTTGTGACATTTAAACCGGCAGGAGCAGAGAGATTTGTCATCTAGCTGTGGCTGGCTTTGATTATTGATTTGGTCTTGCGCAGATGGTCCCTCTACACAATGCTAAAACAAAAGAAAAAGCCCAAATAATATGACTTGGCATCTTCTTGGTGTTTTTTAGCTGAGGGAATCAGCTGCTCTTACAAAGCACGCATATAGGTGGTTTGGTGCCAACGAAATTCATATCCTGTCTTGCAAAAGAGGAAGGTAGCACTTTATTGCATCTTCATGCCATGCTAGCAGCGCAGAAGAAAACAACATTCACTAAATGTTAACTGGCTAATTAAAGGTTTGGTGTTTGGTTTCATTTTTTTAGTAGCTTGAGGAAAAATGAATAGAATTGAGATCTGTTCAGGAAATTGGAAGTATTTAACCTTTGAAACACACAAGGGCCTCAGCTGAGGATGGATATATCCCTGACTATGTAGCATTTACCTCCACAGCACTCTTGGCATTGTGCCGGAGCATTGTTTCTGAGCAGTTTGTACAGCATCTCATCCTTCAGCACTTGCATGCCTCCCAAACCAGTTGCACTTTGCGCCCAACCTTATTTACCTTGTGAGTTTTGCCAGGATCCCAGCTTGGTGGTGTGGCTTCAGGCCCAGTCAGACCGTCTGTCAAGGAGAAGGGGAGGAGAAGTAGTGGTTTTGACATGTTGCCTGAAGAAGGGCATGCCTAAATGAGCTTTGAAATCTTTATTCTACTTGATTGTTCAATACTTTTAAGCTGCTCTGTATTGTAAGGGTGTTTTTCTGTTGTTTTGCCTTAATTTCCCAATTGTGGAGAGATCGTTTCATTTGTAGTTTGGATTTGTACATTTTGTTTGTGCTGCTGGCAGATCCTATCAACACCCACTTTTCTGTGATATTTAAACTTTAAAAGATAAAATAAAAATCTTTGGTGTCATAGAACACTGGCTTGCTTGTAAAATAGTTCCATATATCAGAGATGCTATTTAAAAATATTGTAGGAGTCTAGTAATACATTTGCATTTTATGCATTTTACTCTGAGCAGTCCCAAAGTATTTAAAACGTAGTGCGTGCATGCAGCCTTGTGGAGATGCAGTTCCTAGGATTGAGGATGTAGACCAGCCCTGCATTTACTAAGGATGCAAGGAGTGACGGATTGCAAGCAGCTTGAAACAAAGCGGCCAGAATAGACTGCCTTCTGGAGGAAAAAGATATGAAAATCATCAGTCCTGATGTATGACAGCCAGGGGTTCAGCTTGGGATGCTGTCAAAGTTGCCCACTCTGAGATCGCTAAGCCATGTGTGGACCTGCACTGGGACCCACCCCAGCCTAAGCAGCCCCAGGCTTTGCTGCAGCTGTAGGTACTGCCCCAGACCGGCACTCAAAGCCAAGTATTTGGAGCGGCAACCATTGGGTGAGTGTCCAGTTGGGCTTTGTGTTAATAAATTGCTACCCTAAGTAATCTTCACTGCATTTAAAATCTAATAGCCCTTCATTTGTCAGCAGCTAAAACTGTAACCCACTTTAGCTGTAGGCTAAGCTGGGCTAAGTTGACTTGTGGCGACTGTGCACCAGGAAGAGCGTATAGATGGGCAGCTGCCATGGGTCCTTTGGTGGCTTGTGATTTCTTACGTGATACCAAAGCAGTTGTGTCCCTGATACATGCAAAATGTGTTTATCTGCATTGTCCTAGGTATACTTCAGCCTATTTTATGTTTGGGTCCCTTTAAAACCACTGACTTGCTCTCAGATTAGCTGTTTCATAAGTGTCTCAGCAAGGGGACTGAAGAGCCTTAGTGTGAGTGCAGAAAAAAACATTTTTAGATGATTTTGAGACACCAATTACTTAATTCTGGGAAATTCAGCCTTGCAGAAGCTGATAAAAACTAAAATTCAAGCTCTTATAATGTTTAGCAGAACTAATACCACAGTGCATTCTCTGGTTATCATTTCAAAACCTCTGTGACATTTTATCTGAATGTTCCCATACAGGTGCTGTTATTCACATGTGAGAATCTCTGGAGCAGTTGGGGGTGGAATAGCAACCTCACTGATATATGAGGGCTCCATCTTATGCCGTGGCTACCTGTGACATCATAGCTCAGGGTTCAGTGAGTTAGCAATAGCCTCTGTTTTTTCTACCGAATTGACATAGCAGCTTGTGCTCCTTTTTCAGTCTTTAAAGAAAATGAAGTGATTAATTCTTTCAGTTTTAAAATATATCGTGTCTAAGAGAGAGAAAATTGAAAAAAAGGAGAACTATTTTATTTTCATCTGACATTACTCTGTTAGGCAGAAAGAGCCTTCTGATACATTGATTTGGGAAGTAATTAGTCTTGGGAGTGTAAGACGGGTTATAATCTTAATGTCATTTTACCATTGCTAAAATAGGCTAATTTTAGCTTTGCTAATCCAGGCAAATCCCATTGATTTAACAGTGTTATATGGAAGAAAAAAGAAATGCAGCTGGCCTATATTTTAGGTTATCCTTGCCTAGTGTAAAAGCTTACAGACCACGTTGTTTAATGAAGCAACCATCCCTCCTGTACATTGGAGTACCACTACTAAATGCTGGCACAAGCCAGCAACTGTTGCTGTTCCAGAGGTAGCAGGTGAAGCACAAAACCTTTCATTTCCCTAGATTGAGCAGATTATGTGTATGTGTAATTTGTCAGTATGTTTATATCAGCATAGGCTAAGAGCAGAAAATCTTTCTAGAGATGGAAAAAACTGCTTTAAATGAAATGAGAGGCTTTAAAAGCTTACACGGATCTTGAAAAACACAAAGGGCTGGACTGAACATCGTCGTTGCAGTCAAATTTAGAATCTCCACCTACTTACACAGGAGCACATTTAGGTCAGTGCGTTCTGCTTTGCAAAATCATCTCCCTGATCTCCTTCAGAGCATTTCTGACTGATTTCAGTGGAAGAGAGAAGGAAGTGCTTCCAGGCTGAGACTCGTAGCTAAGTTGTCATATGGAGTTAATCTGTAAAGTGTTGTAGATGGATAGGTGCTGAATTCTGAAACCTGCTTTTTTCTGGCGAGTGTACTTGCGTGCACGGACTGATTACATGGAAGCATTCAGCCAAGGTATCCAGAAACTTTTGGGGGTTTAAACCATTTGACTAAACCATGGAAATGAATTCTTGTTACCGAGGTTGATTTTGCTTTGCTTGTGTGTTTCAGCAAGATTCAGAGAGGTTGTGTCAGATGATCTTTTCTATATGCAGTTTCTTGCATTCATCAAATAAGTGGAGCAGAAACGTGGTGTCCTCCTTTCTCCACCCCCTTTTTTATTTAATGAAATGGGAAATGTCGAAGCTACTGGAAACCTTGATGTGACATTTCTTTATGCAACAGTGCTGTGTCTTAGCCCTGTAAGCACGTTGCAAACATCAAAAGTTCTTTTATTGCTGGTCTTCTTTATTACTGTTGGTTTATGAAATTGATAAGGAGTAATCAGGCTAATACAACAGACTAATATGTATTTTAAAACATGTAATGAAAAGTACTTACTTGGCAGATGAAACTAGTGGTAAAGCTGTTGGTCAAGTTTTCCATTGCCATAAAGGATCTCGAGTTCGAGTCTGCTGTCAGAGGACTCAGGATAATGGGAGACAGAATTGGGGTTTAGGATATCTTTAACCAACATCCTACGAGCAGAGACTCCAACAAGATTGTAGCTGATGCAGTTGTGATTGCAGTGTGGATGTGGGCGTCACATAAGTGAGACTGAGCCTCCTGGGAATGAACGTTGGCACTCTGTCTTCCATGAAACCCTTATGTGCTCACCCACGTACATATGTATGGCTGTCACCCACCTGCTAATGAAGAACAAAACAAGAATGTTCTACAAGGAAGTCTTCCCTTGGCGTTCATCCCCCAAGTATTTCTTATTCTGTCTGCCCAGCAGTGTCTAAAAGGGAAGCCAAGAGAGCTACAAAAGTGGAGGAGTTAAACTAAGGAGGAGGTGACCTGTGTGCTCCCTGGGCCTCTCAGGTATCTCAAGTTTTTGCTTTTGCGAACAGGGACTGGGGCCCATTCCTGTTTCAGCTGGTGCTTCAGGTCTTGTCTTGCCAGCAATAAAATCAAAAGCTGACAACAAACCTGATCTTGGTTGTGCATTATGGTAGCAGATAATGTTAAAATGGCTCTATCAATGAGGGCTAATTGTCAAGAGGTAAAACAGTCACACACAGATTCATTGTCTAGCCATTGTAAGGCCAATCAAAGGAAGATGGGTATCACAACATTGAAATTCATAATCAAAGCAAATGAAGCGGTATTGTATAATAATTACTTGGGGCAACAGAAGCTAACCACTTTCTTACATATCTGAAATAGTCATTTCAGTCTTTCTCCAACTTCTTTTTTTTGTCTGAGACCTAATAGCTACAGATTTTTGTGACACCTGTATTTACTCAGACACCTGCTCTTTGCTAGAAAAAAGTACATCAGAAGTTCTCTCCTGGAGACTTGGTAGGGACTTATCACAGACATGTACCAGCTGTGTCCTCTATATGCTTGCTGATAGCTCTTCCTCAGCAGAGAGTAACTCCACAACCTGATGGTTTGTGTTCAGAAAGTCTAGGGTGGTTGCTTATGGCATTTTAAAGTCTGGATTTGAACAAGTGGATTCCAGAGCCTCTTTCAGTTTCAGAAAAACAGAGCACTTTTTATGCTCTTTGTACTTTGGAACAAAGCTTTTTTCTGTAGAGAAACGATGTATCAGATAACCACAAATGGCAGAATTACTTAACTTTACTCAGAGTTTTACACTGAACAGTACTTTAACCACCAAATTTTAATTAAACCCATCTTAGAGACACCTTTTACAGTATAGAAAGCTTTTATGTCTGTGTAAGCTGAAGAGCAAAGAAATTGCTTGGGGTTATACAAGAAAGTTTTAAATACAACACAAGTCTCTTGTTGTTTCCTTTAACCTTTATGTGGATGTACATTTGTTATGGTGTGTTAAAAAAGAGGTGAAATGTGGATACTTTGACTTTTTTAAGGTAAGTTATTCACTGGTTACAATTGCTCACTCTGTATTTATATTACTTGAGAGCTGGTTATATGCAAATACTGTTGTCATCTCTGTTCTTTACGTTCTTCTGGACGTCTCTTCTTTGTCTTCCGTATTTGTCTTCTGTCTTGATGTAGCAAGATTGTTTCTAACTTCTTCCCTCTCTCTATCCCATTTCCCATCCTGTTCACTAACAGGATGACACCACCAGTGCAGATAGTACACTGACCTAATCCAGTCACCATCCTACAGTTTCATAGAGCAGCTCATACCATCCTGATTTGGTCTAGCTTCTGTATGTCTTGTTTGGTTGATAGGTACCCCCCACATCTTACTCTGAAAAAGTAAGTTAGCAAGTCCCAGTTACTGGTCTTCTGGGTTAAAGGACTGGACATTTTGCAATGATGCAATACTTTTCAATACTGTTGGCCCATTTTGGCTGACTCTTGAATCCTGACTTTTGAATGTTACTATTTCAGGTCCATGGTTTGGCCATCCAAGTGCAAAGTCTGTTCTTCCCTTACAGTTTACCTGCTGTCAGGTCCAGAAAGACTTTGTCACGTGTATGCGAGTGTAGATAACATCTCTCACATGAGGTAGTATAAATTGTTGGCAAAAGGGGCCTTCCTTTTCATTTTCCATCTGCTGAACCAAATAGCGCCATAAGTATAGAAGAACATGAGCTAGCTCAGTAGCCAAAAAAAATTTTTTTCTGATTTTTTTTCTCCCAGCTCTGGTAGGTGTTAAGTTCCTGTGTTTCACTGTATTTAGGGAGTCCTAACATGAACCTGCATAAGATTTGGGTGGTGAGAACTACTAACGTATTAGTGTGCTGGGGATGAGGGAGGGAGGCAATGGAAAATGTATGAACAATTCACAGCAGCTCTAGAGACACAACTCAACTACTTCTGATATACAAGATGTGGTTTCTTTTTTAAGCCAGGTATTGAAATGGCTGCTGTTACTGTAAAATGTGAGTACTCTGCAATCTTTTCATCTTGCAACATCCTTATCAAGTAGAATGTAGGTAACAAGAAAACAGCTCTGTTCTCTTAGTGGTTGGCAGTGCATGGGTACTACCTAACCCAAAGACCAAAACAAGCTTGCAACTGAACTGTCTGAGGGTGAGGTTGTACAGTCTCATGACCCTAACCAAACTGGCCAAACAACATAGTTGAGATGAAAAGCAGTAATACAGCACTCTGTGTTTGAGGTTCAGCTACAGGTGAAAAGCTATCATTGGAAAAGACGCAAATTAGAGGAAGATGGCAAGGTAGCTGTTTCAGCAAAGCATGTGCCACGTAAATAACACAGTCTGTCTTGGGTGAAATGATAAAACTTGCTTTGGTGAAAACCGTGAGCCAGGCAAGTTCTTCTGTGAAAGTTTTTTTTGGGAAAAAAACAAAACAAAACAAAACCACACCAAAAGTAGGTTTCTGTAACACTGGAAGAAAGGCTGCAACTACAGAAGAGATGCAGGTAAAAGAAATGGACAAATACATTAAGTAAAATCCTTTGAGTAAGCAAAATGTCTATGACCAAGAATTGATGAAGAGCAATCTAAGAATGAAAACAAAGCTATAATATATTCATGAAGCACGATGATTATAACTCAGGGGGAGTAGCATTAATTATGACTTCCAAGGCAGAAAAATAGCTTATAGACTGGGAACCAATTAGCAGTCAATTGCTCTGAACTACATTTCAAACACAGTACATGAAATGACAATTACAGAGGGTTACCAACAGACAACTACTATGATGAGATAAGAGCTGTCAGCAAATTTGGACCAAATTTCTCAGTATGACATCTGCTTACTAACAGGGAGACTTCCTTGACGGGTTTAGGGAGAAACAGAATGGAGGAATTTATGGCTAAGCGTCACCCTTTGTCTCCAAAGCAATAATGCGGGGTCTGACAGAGCTCTGTCTGCTCTCAAGGCTGTTAGTTTTGTATGGGCATAGTGTAAAGATGTCCCCAGAGCAGCTCATGGAATTGTTATCTGAGTGTTTTGGAGGCAAGCACAGTGCATATCCTCTGCAGGTCCTCACATGCAGCAGAAGTGATTGTTATTTTTTTTGACAGGACCAAAAAGAAAAAAAAGAAAAACCTCCACAGGAGAAACTATAGTAAGAGAGGTGTTTGTTTTGTTTTTACTACCAAGTGAACAAGGAATAGGTTGCTAAAACGTAACTGGTTTTCAGCTAAGCAAGCCCAAATAGTGGGCTTTCCAAGGATAGAAATATCAAAGCCAACACTGGACGTTTGAATGCTGATGGGAGGAGCGCTATGGCTTTCCCAAAGCAACTGAAAATGCCAAATTAGAGATGCTGTCTCACAGCACAAAGGCAGATGTGAAAAACTTTCTAAAAACAAAATTTGGAGAAGCTGCAGGTAGAGACCATTGCTGAAAAATGATTGAATGAATACTTGCTGAGTTCTTCAAGAAATATGGGAGTATAAAAAAATAATTTAAGTGATGGAGAAATTTTGTTTCAGTTGAAATATCCTAGAAAAGTGATGTAAGTGATTGCAACAGTTGAATAACGTTCTCTTCCTTTCAGTGATACAGTCATGAAAAATAATAAAAAAAAAAAAAAAAAAAAAAAAAAAAAAACCCCAAACCCCAGACACTGAGGTTTTGTTTGGTTTTTTGGGTTTATGGGTTTTTCTCGTCTTATAGCTTCAGCTAAGCCATTTCCATCCAGGAGATAAAGGAATGGCCAGATTTTTGGATAGCCTTTCCTACTCCTTGTCTTAGGGCAGAATATCTGCCAGTCTGGTGCAGTTGTTCATTTGGGGCTCTTCGGGGCAGGGGAGGGAGGAATTGTATTTTCATTACCTTTTCCAGGAGCTTAATCTACTCTTTATAATATTTATAATATTTATTTATTTTTAATAATTGCAAAGTTTTGTCAAGCTTGAACCATTAAAGTTGAGAGCTGAGTGAGTGATTCATTGTGGAGAACACTGGTGTAAAACAGACATACGTTCTGTCACCTCTTTACAGTCGCTGTCGACTTGATGTTGACAAGACCACCATGAGAAAAAGTACAGTTAGATATAATATAGTGAAGTGTTACACCAGTCAGATCCAGCATACTGATGCCTAGATGACAATTCAGAAAATATGTGAGTAAAGACTGTCTAGCATCACAGGGCTAGTAATTACTTAGGAAAACAAATCTCAGGAGACTTCAGCAAATCCCAACTGAAGCACTGTATAAAAAGGCAAAGGAATATAAGGAATGAGTCAATTTACATGTCTTGGCAGAAACACACCAACCAGTGGGGAAGTCCAAAAGGAAATGTCACCAACTGGCAAGGCAACAGCTGCGTTTACCAACTTAAACAAAATTAGTCATTGAAAATACAAATGTAAAGACCAAACTAGAAGTCTTCCAGTCAGATGTTATTTCCATTTTAACATGTGGATGTGAGTGTTGGAAACTCACCAAAGGCACAGACGCCTCATGCCTCCAGAAGTAAATACCTGGGGAAAGTACTAGGTAACAGACGGAGTGAATTTGTCACAAATGCAAAGATCTGTCACTTTTTAACCAGTGTGTCCCCTAAGTTCTTTAGGGTAAGTGATGGAAAAACTTGTGTCATGTGCTAAAAGTGAAGTCAGCAAGCCTGTCCAAGCAGATGGGCTCTTGAGCAGCTGGAGGAATACACAAATGGTCAGACCACATATTACTTGGAGTGTGAACGCTTACTGGCACTCAATGATACAGAAAAACTAAGAGAGCAGCTGAAGATGGGCACAGACGGCAGAGCCGTGTTGGCTTCCAGGGCAACATCTGTGGGTGCAAGAAGGCTTTGTGGGAAAAAGTCACTCTTGGTTCACTAGGGGGGGGTGGGACTTACACAGTGTTTTCTTCTTTGCAAATTTAGGCTATTTAAGGTTAGGTTACTGAGAGGAACTGAAGCTTCCCAGTGACTGCGTTTCTGGCCCTGGCTGCGGAGTGCTGTATTGCATGTATAAGCCAAAATATCCATCATCTCTGGTCTAGTGTGCTTTTTCTGTCTGACCTCAAGAAAATCACACAACCCCAACCGTTCTCCAGAACTCTCTGTCCACAAGACTATGGGGTTTTAATTAGGAACAGTGGACAATACGCTTCTTTTTCTATTTTCACAGCCATCTGCAGGGGCTAGTAGGTGAAGCAAGCTGCTGTAGAAACGGGAAAAAAGCACGTTTCACACACTGTGGTGGGAGTAAAGAAGTTGCTTGTGGCTTTATTTAAAACTGATTTAAGATGATGTAACTGTAGCTGCAGATCATCTCCAGAGGTGAATGCTAGCCATTTACCTTCCTCATTTGTGGGTGCTTCCGTGTTTGACTTTTTGCATTTTGCATTATTTTTTCTTTGGTGTTTTAGATGACAGCAGTTACTACAGTAAAAAATATTGAGGTTACTGAATTTTAGACCACTTTGTGGAATGCATGGACAAAAATAACATCCCCTCTTCTTTTTTTATCCTTTTTCATTTGTACAAACAGCGTTTCAGTAATTTGTTCTTTATAACTCTGGTTTCTGCTTTCATAGAAAGGTTATCAGACCCCTATTCATTCTCCCTGCTTTTATCACTGCAGCTTAGCACCTTCTTGTGCATCAGGGCTGAAGTTATTTGCACCCCTTTGCTAGGCCAGTTGCATTACCTCACCTCTGCTCCTCTTCAACATCTACGCTTGGGTACATGTACCCATCATTTTTTTTACTAGTGGCAGTGTCATCAGACCATTAGATGAGAAGCCGATTTTTCAGAAAGTTAGAAATTTAAGGCAAAAAGGTCTTATTTTATCATCTGCATGCACTCTCCTTGCCAACCTCCTTTCTCATCCAGCCTAGCTGTGAAAGGCTAAGGGAAGAAGATCCCAGCCCTGGGCCTGGGAAGGTGGTCCCAGCACCCAAACCCAAGCTTTCTAGCGTAGAGTTGTTCCCAGTGAGAATCTCAACATCTTCCTCCTGGGTTTAATCTTTACTTGCACGTGCCTCAAGGGCATTTCTTACCATTTGCCACGACCTGCCCAGCTAGCCAGGTTTAACCCTTTTGGTTCTTCCTCCAGCTGTCTTTCTTGGTAGCTTTGTAGGATAACTGTAGCTCTTGGTAATGAGAAACCTGTGACTAAGCATCTCTGTGGAGGGTTTGCTTTCTACATGCTTTCTTTGGTAGAGCAGTGCCCTCCTGCAGCAAGGTGAACCATGGCAGTAAGTGTGAACAGACCCATGTGCTTCACGTGGCACCATCCTTCATGTCTAGAGCTACCAGATGAGAAAGTACACTCATCTGTTTTCCGACCAAGAACTAAGTCAGTCATGCATTTTCCCTGTGAGAACCAGTAAGTACCACGAGCAGCTAAGTAAAGGTACAGCATTTTCTTGCATTGTTGGTGATGTAAGTTATGCTGTCCTCCTTCTCCAGAGGTGCTCAGAAACCAGGGTCTGAGCTTGGGAGTGTGATCAAGTAGCCCCTTTCCAACCACAGTGAAAGGCAGTCTATCTAAAATGATTCGGCTTCCTTTTGAAAACAATCTGCTAAATGGGGCTGCATACTGCAAGGGCAGGAACTGCATGTGCTGTCCATGCCAATGAACTCATCTGGATTGCGTTTAAGAAGGAGATTTGGATAAGAAGGGTCTAAATGAATGGAAGTTCTGCTGTATTTGAAATTTCAAAATCAGCAGAGATCAGAATATGAATAGGCACTGAATCCCATAGATACATTGGGATGCGGCAGAGACCAGTTGTGAGAGCTGGGGGCTTGCTGGGGGGGCAGCTGCAGCTGCCTGAGGACTTCCCTGACCAGTACTCCACAGAGCCACAGAAGCATCTGGGAAGACTGCTCAACAGTTTCTGCAGGGAGCTTTGCTTGCAGGATCTCAGCTGGAAACCCTGTTAAACTGGTAGCCAGCCTTCTTGAGACTGCTTCTCTTCCCCCATGACCCAATGCTGACATGAGCAGCACTGCCTGCCTAGCTAGGCTAAATCAAGTATTTGGGCCCTTCACGTAAGTGGTTGCAGATACATCCCTAGAACAAAGTTGTAATGCAAATTGGTCATGGCAGCAGGGATGGAGTTCAGCAGGAGTTAGCCTTTGGGGTATTTTGTCAAATTTTTGAAGCGTGAGCTGTTGGTAAACTTGAGCTAACAGGACAGATTCATAATCTGCTGCGAGAAGCAGTATAAAGCAGCTGAAACCTGACTGCTGGTGCCTGGCATTAGGTTTCTTCTGCCCTTTCTCTGCAGTCTTGCTGTTGCTGTTGGTGTCCTACCCAGGGGCTCAGGGCACACTGAGGACCCCAGTCCAACTGGAGATGACAAAGCTGCTGAAACCCTGCTGCAAGCAACCTTGACCCAGGAGACCAGACCCAGCTCTCCTGCTGCCACATCCCCTAGAGCAGGTGTTTGTCCAGGTGCAGATGGCTGCAGCAAAGCTCTTAGTCCCTTGTGTAGGCAGCGAAGGGGTTTGTTCACCTCCTCGAAGATGATTGCCTGAAATGGTGTGACATGTGCCCTGGAAGGGACTGCCACTTTGCATCAACAGTAAAGACAATCTGAAGAGAGGACTGTCTTCGCTGCATGTTTCTACCTTGTGTCTGAATCAGATGAGATTAATCCTGTTGTAAACTGCTGGAGTGATGGGGCCATAGAAATAACTAGTTAAGTAGTAAACAGCTAATTAGATAATACTTTACTTTGTGAGGTGGACTCTATGTGAGTATAGTGATCAACTGAAGTAGAGAGGTGGGCGTGAAGGGCATAGTAGTACTGAGATTCTTGTCTGAGTTGTGGTACTTGATAATCTTGTTTGTTAACAGGCAGCAGATTAAGTGTTCTGTGGTAGTCTTGCACATTTTAACAGAGAAAAATGTTTTACAAATAAATGTAGACATTTTCTGAAAATATGTTAATTTCTGCATGAATATCATAGGTAGCTTTCTGTTTGCACCTAGCCTTTTCAGGATGGCATCAAGAATAACTGGATCCTCAGTTTGGCCCAAAGTCTAGACTTTTTTAATTTGAAGAAAGCTTTTCTAGACTTAAAGCTTAGGGTTTTTTCTTTTTCTCTTCTATCCTATGGAAAATATTGATTTTAAACAAGAACAATAATACATGTAGTGCTTCAGAGCTCCAGCTTGATTTTCATACATTGGTATACTTACTTCTTTCATTCTCCTTGATCAGGAGCAGAATCAGGACAGCAGAAAGATCTTTAGAGATATTTTGCTTCCTATAAAGTGATATTGCTTATGGCTAAGGCTGTAAGGACTTCTCAGTTTCAGTTGACTTCCATGGCCTTTAATCTCTTCTGACTCCGTGTGTCTTTGGATTGTCTCAAACCGATTACATGCAAAATTAAAAGTTTAATTGGCAATTACAAGAAGTACTCTTTGACTGCCTTGCTTCCAGGAGGCAAAGAAAGGAATAAAAGCATACCTTAATTATACAGCTCAGCTCTTTATTTTCACAACTGTCGCACCACTGAAATGTGCAGCAGACATCCTCATTCCACCAAACATGGTCCCTGGGTGTTGCATCTGCCAGTTCCACAGTCTCAGTACCAGCTGGGGATGTGTGTGTGGCTGAACAATGCAGGAAAACTACAAGAGGTTTATCCCATTAGAAATAAATTACAGTGTAGTATAGCATGAAAATGATGTGTCAGTGAATACAGAACACAGGATTAGCTTCTGTCTCTTCTCTTTATCATAGATAACAGAAGCAGTATGGAAAGGAGATTTATATTGCACTCATTTGAAGCTGACCAAGCAATTTAGATGAGATGAAATAGGGGGTTTATTTCTGGAGAGAAGAATGTGTTCCTGCTAAAATGCCATTAATTGCTTTATTATTTAAGGCACAAATTATATCCAGCAATTTGTTGGTCTCCTTTTTTTTTCCCGGTGGAAATAATTAGCCATGGAAAGATTATTCTGTCAAAAAAATTATGATGAACCTACTCACAATTTTAGTTGAAAAAAGCTGAACTTTCAGTTTGGCTTCTGTTTTTCCCTATCTTTAAGCACTGTATGTATGTGCGTGAATTTCAATAAAAACAGTAGTGGCTTTGCTAAATATGTAGATCTTAACAAAACTCGTGGCGAATACCCTTGCAACAGTAGAATTACAGAAATACTTTTAATGTGTTGGGAAGCTGCTAGCTGTCACGCTGCGGTAGCATGCCTGTTGCAAGCAGAGCTTTGTTGTGCTGGGTGCATGTAAAGGAGAGGAGCTTGGGAAAGCTCCTGAGCTCTCCTGGAGGCAGGAACACATGCCAGGGTGGAGCATACCCTTCCGGGTCCAGTACTAAACTCTGCTCCTGCTTCCATTATCTTGTTTTAAATATCCTGTCTCTGTCTGCCGAGCTTCCCTCCTTTGGCTTTTCTTTCCCGCCCCCCCCAGTCTCTTTGTTATCTCTCTCCGCTCCTGTTCGTACATTTTTGTTTCCCTTTATCTGGTTCCCTTGTCACCCTGACGCCAACAGACTGGTAGTCTGTCTCCATCACCCAAAGCTGTAGTCTTTGTCCCATGTCTTTATGCCTGGAATTTGCCATGCCAGTATTAACCCAACGGTAGCCCACAGTTAATTTCTTTGCCCACAGTTGATTTCTTTACCATAAGGCAAATCAAGTTGAGCCCAAAGAGATGCACCTCCTTGCAAATCACAGTTGTCTTTTACAAGCACTGCTTGCGGGAACAGTTGTTTCTGCATCGTGCCCAAAGGAAAAGCTTAGAGGTTTTTGCTTTGCCATTGTTTTGGCATTAAGAAAGATTTGGGGGCTGTGAGAGGAGCAGGGTCTTTTGTACCATTAGTAGGCTCACACTACCTTTAGAGCCCTTGCAAGCATTTCTTGCTTTGGTAATGGCACCAAAGGTTTCCTTATTTCCAGAGGGGCAAGGAAAACCACATCTAGATGTGTGCAGGACATATGCAGGTACCCTCTCCTTGCTGTTCTGGAGCACATGTCTGTGGGCTGCAGCAGGGGTGTCCATCCTCTGGCAGAAAGTCCCCCAGGTGCAGGACCTGTTGATACCTGCGGTTTAACTCAGCTCTTTGCCACACCATTTTAGGGTTTTTTTGCTAAAAGCAGAGCTTAGTCATAATCTAATGTGGAAGCATCGTAATTGTCTATGTCCTATTTATATAAGGCTTTTTTCAAGGGAGGTCTAAATAGTGCTTCATGTGGTTGCTGCCCTCATCTTTCTACCTCTGCAAGCTGGGCAGTGATTATGGTAAATTAGATCTGTTCTTGCACTGATGGACTCTGAGGGTTTAATTATCTTTTACTTTAAAAAATAATAGTTGTTCCATGGAACAAGTGCTTTGAGGCCATTTCTTACATTTTTCAGTTTTTCACAGATAGAAATGATTGCAAGAATAACAGCTTCATATATATATACACACATATATGAAAAAAAAGTTCCATTATTGATGTTTTCATTGTGAGACATCATTGCTCTCTGTCTTAGTTGGTGCTTAAAGCTGCGGTGAGACCCCTGAATTGCCATCAAGTCTGTATCATTTGTGTCACCATCGAAAGGGAAGTAGAATAGCTTTTAGAAACAGATGTGTAGACATGAATTTATAGCTTCAGTCATGCTTCCAAAAGAGCATCTGTGAAAGTGAGATAGTTAGAAAGCTGGATGAAAGAGCTGGCAGGAGGAGTAAAACGTAGCAGGGAACTGCTTGAGGTAGTAACACCTGAAAGCAGCTATCCGAAGAAGCAAAGCTGGGGGAGGTCTGCAGCCATAAAACCTTGCCACTGTTGGCTTCTTGCCTGCCTATTTTTGGTTTTTGTTTTGTTTTGGGTTTTGTTTGATATTGCCTGCTGTATTTATTCCCACACGTATTTAGAAAAGGCGTTTTTTATAGGGCTCGGAAGCAAGCAAGTGCTTTTTCCAGCTCTCTGCTCCCCATGCCTGCTGGAACATCTTTACACACACACTTTTCCTGTCTAAAGATAGTTTGAGCTGGCGTGTCTAAAATACAGCTCAGGCTTCGGTTTGTTGTTGTGTCTTAGTAAGCATAAAAATATGTTCTAATATTATGTCACTTTGGTTATGTGTTTCAGTAGCTGACAGTTATCTTGTGTCCAATTCAGCAGCAGCAGCCTTGCTTCCTTTTGTTTTTCAATATCCCAAGTCCTGGGTCACTTAGGTTGACTTGGCCGGTGTGTTGCACTCTTTCAGTCAGGACGACCATTCTTACCCAGTAGGATAATCCAGGCAGTGTTTTCTGCAGGAATGACATGACCTCCTTTGACTGACCTCACACTCTGCTGGCATTGCCATTTGAACAGCATCTGTTCCCACCCCCACCACTTCTCCTTCGCATTCCTGTCCCTGCAGACCTTGCCATGGTTGGTTGTGCAAATAATTCCCTCTCCTCTTTCTGTAGTGCCATCTCCATGTCAGATATTCCTGCTTTTGCTTCCCAAATTTCCTGACTTGACCTCTCCCCCTCCCTTCATTTAGCACAGATGCAGTACACTAATCGCTTTTGCAGATATATATGTTCCTGCACTGTGCATTGTAATACTGGAATTTACTTATTGCAGACCTTTCCTTATTTTTATTTTATCACTTTTAGTTTAATGCATCATAGCCTGTACTGCATGGTCGTGAATGTCAATCCTGCCCTCCCATCATGCATACTCAGGTAGGAAATCAGAATGGGAACTTTGTGCTGCCTGGGGACTGAGGGAAAGGGATCTCTGCTAAATGGCTCCAGCCGCAGTAAGCTGAAACTTGCAAAGGTAAAGAGGAGCATAGAAGTGACCAAGATCAGTGAATGTTAGGTGTAAATGGGATATCATAGTCTGCATACTTGTATGGAGATGTTAATTTTTGCTGAAAAATCTAAAAATACACTAGGCACTTTTATACATAAAGGAAAAAAAAGTGACATGATCGTGCATGGTCGTAAAAGCTTTTATACTGCCATAAATTTGGAAATATTAAGTGGCAAAGTGGATGAGTTATGTGGGTCATCCCAAGTGAGTGCCTATAAAAAAGGACTTTGCAGCTCATTATTGGGTATTCTCTGTCTAAGACTTGTTTTATGGAAAGGGAACGTTTAAAACTTTCAAGATTGTGATTTCTATTGGTGATATTCTTTATCTGTCCTTGGAGCAGCAAAGACAGGATCTCCTCGCTGCAGGAACCCAGCGCTCTTGTTCTGAAGGAAGGTAGATGCATCAGTTTCCCTAGCAGAGGAGATAGTTGTCCCCTCGCTGCTGCCAGCCAGTTGGAACTAGGAGAAGGAGGCAAGAAACCATACAGCTGGCATCCTGGTCATGAGTCTTACCAGTTGCCAAAATTAATTTAAAATAATTTTCACTTAGAGAGCAATATTATAGGTTTGTATTTGACCTATCTGGACTTCACAAGGCTTGGAAAGCAAGATGGCAAACAGTGCAGCTTGTTGGTTTTTTTGATGCAGACTTTAATATCGTGAAGTTTTTGTCACATAAATATCTATTTTGAGCTCTGAGCTGCAAGGCGTTTGCTGTAAAGCATGACGTTGTTCCAGGACTGAATATTTGCCCTTCTTTGGCATTTGGGTTATCATCATTTATGTTACAGTGACGCCCAGAAGCTGAGTAGATCAGGGCCCTGCTGCACTGTGCTGGGTGAATGCACGGTGACAGCTTCTGCCCAGGGAGCTGGCAACACAATTTACTGGTTTCAGATGGCTGCTACCACCAGCTGCTTGGGAGCTTCGGCTGCTGGGCCAGAGCTTAACAGGGATGGATAAAGCAGGGATGATTCAGGTAATGCAGCCAAATATGCAATCTAAATGCAGTTTGCAGTCAAGAGGTCAGTGCTGTCTTCTTCACCCAAGTCAGCAGATACAAATGCACAGCTCATTGTGTCAGTGACTATCATTATATATTGCAAAGCCTTATAAAACCTGGCCTACTATTTGGTCTTTACCAACACCAGTTCCAATAGGACCAGTTTGAAGACAAACTGTTAGAAATACTAATTAGAGAGGTGTATTTTTTCCTTCCCACTAGGGAATTCCCTGGGATCTGTGCAGAGCATTTCTGGGTGAAGGACAGGGAACAGTGTCCACAAATTCAAGGGAGAGGTTGAGCTGTAACTGTGTAGTGCTGGGAAATTTTTCCCTGTTTATGGTCTGTCTTGTCTGAGGCATGTGCAGGTTGGAAAAATAGGAACGTTGGAAAGAAAATACAGAAAAACAATTGAAAATTCTTGAATGTGTTTCAGAGTGAATTGGATGTTGTTTGTATGTTGTATAGAGAGTGTGAGATGGTTTCAATGGAATGTAGTCTCAGACATCAGTGTGATTCAGTTGTGCCTTTGCTGCTTAGGACTGGTCTGCAGTCATGGGAACTAGGGCAGGTAAAGCGCTATCCGCCACCTTCCCTCACTAAGCAGCTATTGTGCTGTACGCAAGTACCAGTGTGGGTACAAACTGAAGAAACACTTCATTAAGTTTGACAGTGCCTTTTTAGCTGAAGTACTGCCATGATTGGCATGACAGCAGTGAATCCCAAAATTGGTTGATTGCCGAGAGAGACATTAAACTGTGAAGACAGACATGAGGGATAAAAAGAATTAAACACTTAATTAATGGGTTTATACTTCCTATTTCTTGGAACATGACTATTTTTCCTCTCTTCTGTTTTGTTTACTTTAAGGTGCCATATGTTCCAGTTGAAGCTGTATAGAAATTTGGTAAAGAAACCTGCATGTCAGGATTAAGAAAGTTCTGAATTAGGTTATCTACTAGTCAAATATTGGACCTTTTTAACAGGAAAATGGTTTGGGCTACCGACGTAAAGAGGTTATTTGGCCAGTATTCTGTATCCTAATGACAGCACCTATTCAACTGTGTGATTACTTGTGCTCTAGGGGACTAAAATGAACCTGTTGCCTCAGCTTTGACTTCTTGTGGCAGTTCTCTCCCATTTTCATGGATTCCTGATAGCATTTTTCATTAGAATTCTAGTTACGAACATCAGCATTTGTTTGGTGTCTCCTTCTGTTAGTTCCTTGCTTCACACATGCTGTTTTATGTGAAGGTCTTCGTGAGTTACTTAAAAGAGTAAAATCCTTCATGGTAATGGAGATGCTAACATGTGTGGTAATTCTTATCCAACCAAGAATGTCAGCAATTGACTTGTAGTTTTTCATATAAACTGATTTTTCACACAGAAAAGTTTTCACTTAGAGAAGGTAGCTATTAATTACTTACCTATCCATGTTTCAATATGCCACCATCTCGTTAAATAGCTCCCTTGTCTATTTCTTTCTGAAACTATAAAGCACTCTTTTCTGCAGAACAAGCTCGATGACATCTTGACATTTCCCTAGTGCTTTCAAGTCCTAGTGGGTTTGAGTGAATTAGTTGATTTATTTGAACTTCAGATTCAGGGCTTGTAAATGTGCACAGATGAAAGCTAAAAAGGTTGACAAAATGCACTTGCAGTTGCAGTGCTACGTTTGGCATAATTATCTTTGACAACATGAACCTCATCAAGTCCGGGAACTTCAGTAATCATAAATCTGTTATGATACCGATAGTTGTCTTGTGTTGTGGTAGTTAGTAGTACCTCCACTAGTGTTATACTGGACCCTGGGGAAATGCAAAGGAAAGTGCAAGTCTCACCCACAATGTTTTGTTACCAAGCAAGCCAAGCATTCAGAGAAGATCTTTATCTTGACTTTGTAGTTGGATAATGAGGTGAATGTTTGAGACCGAGTTGCTGGTGAGATCTGATGCAAATGTTGGTGAATTCTCATCTTTCAAGTGTTAGTCCAGAGCCTTGATGTAGAATGGCCCTGCTTTCACAGACAGGTACACTGCCTTTCTCTTTCCCAACAGCAGTGCTGCTACCCATGAGAGACTTGGAAAGATGAGTCCGCCAAGGAGTGAAGCTTTCTGTTATGGCACTGCCAGTGATAATTTCAAGAGCTGATTTCTGATATTTTGAGGATCCAAGATCTCGGAATATTTGTGAAACCTTCAACAGTCATTCTATTTTAATGAAAGAATTTTTATAGAGACATTAGAGCTATAGGCACGTTGGCATTAAGTAAAGACAGCAAGGAGGCAGCATGTGTCTTGCTGCTGCTTCTGCCACTTCACTTTCTGAGTATAATGCTTTAGTTTAAGTGCTCCTACCATACCACCATCTTCTGGTGAGCACAAATGTTCGTTAACTGGCTCTGTGCATGGGATGATTGGATCAATAGGTGTTTAGTTTATAATTTTCTCCTACTCCTCTTGTTTTCTATTAATAACTTCATGTTTTAATCCTATAAATATATTTTGCCATGCATCTGTCTGTTTGGAGAGCTAATCGCATTGTGATGGGCATCTATTTCAGGAGCAAAGCACAGCATTTTCGAGTGCTAGCCTCTGTTATTGTCTGTAGTGGGTTATATCACTGGTGTTACTGTAATATAGGATTTCAAAAAGGAAAGGTGTTATTTCCAGTGTCAAGTCATTAAAAATATTCTGTACAGTTTTTTCCGAAAGAATAATTAGACCAAGTGCGGTGGGCCCTGTGCCAGAGCATGTAGTAGCCTTGCACAGCATCAGTTGAAGCTGTAAGTTGGATAATAGGCAGCTTTTTATGGGTTTGTTGAGTATTCCTTACACACAAAAGAAAAAAAAAAGGTTTGTGTACAGAAGAAGCAAATTAATTCAGTTCTATCAGAAAGTAGGTCAGTGACTGACCTCCTGATAGTATGAGGCAGCAGTTTCTAGCAGAAGTGACAGCTCAGCAGCATGAACCCTCTGTGTCTCCAGGAAACTTGTTTTGACAAATGTAAACACATTATATCCTGTATTCTTCTTACTTATTTATTTTTTTGCTGCTGTATTAGAAACCACAAACTGTCAGTCTCCATCCCCTTTCTTCACCCCTTCTGGTCCCTGAAGGGAAATGCCTTATAACATAGCTAATAATTTTTGCAAGGCTGCGTAATGAGTAAGGCTTTCCAGCAGGGTTGGGTTTTTTTTTTTGACAGCTGAAGTTGAGCACTGCAAACCAGACTTGACTAAAATCCAAACCAAAGTCTTTCCAATGGTGAGGGAAGTCATTGGGAAGACAGGAACTGGATTAATTTAGGCTCCTTGTGTCCTGGTCTTGCTTGCCTTTGTGCTGAATGAAATTTTCACAGATACCCACGTGCCTCTTCAACTTTTGTATTGCCAATGTTAGCATCCCTGTTGCTGAACAAACAACAGTTTGAAGATGTTGTCACTGTGGCCCAGCAGCTCCTAACAGTGGGATGCTTTTGTTATTTGAAAGGGGAATACCAAAGAATTGATAAGGAGGGTGTTGCTCCTTGAAAATCCTGTGAAGAAAAAAATTACTCAGAGGATGTCTGGAGTGTGTTCATCTTCTCATTGAGTTGTCTTTATCAGCAGGGATAAAAGACGGATTGTACGCTACTAGTTAACGGCTTTGACTGGTACCTTTCCTGCAGTGATTTCTCCTGTGGAAATCACCATGCATTGAAAGGTCAAGCAAGGCTTCTAGCTGCAGTGCCGTATTTTGGTAGATGAGACCAGTCTCTGAAACACTCTCAAGCTGGTTCTTACCCTCACTTGTACACCAGGTAGTGCCACACAAAGTATATATGGTGATTTCAGTATGTACTAAGCAAACTGGTCAGGTTTAAACATTTTTGCTAAAGGTGTCCTAAAACTTATTACGAGTTTCTTCTCTACCTAGTTACTTTCCTGGCCTGAGGTGTCTCAAAAACATCCAGGGAGTCCTATAGTAGTTTATGCAAATGCTATACAAAGAATGATAAACCTCTCGAGCCCTTCAGCTGCACGTTGGCATTTAACTGAATTTTTAAGTTCATTTGTTTGGAAGCATTGCTCTACAATAAAAGTCAGATGCCAGAAGTAGAGATTTGATTAGGGAGCAGTCTTGGGAATGTATTTGTTAGAAACAAAATGCTTCCAGTTTGGGTAAAGGTTTGATCTGAGTAGACAAAAGTCAAGCAAGAAAACAGATGGATTTATTTAATGAAAAATGGCTATGAGAAGTCAGGTAAGAGAAGATCCCTGTTTCAATGAATTACATGTTTGCTTCTGTGCTAATGCTATAGGTAATGCTCGTGTTGATTGCTGTGGACCAGGCAACAGATGCAATGCAAAGGAAGTAATGAAAATTATTGTATGCAGTTACAAAAAGGCTTAAATTGTAAAGCAAAGGGGAGGGATAACCATGTGCATGAGTGTGTTGGTGTGCAAGGGGCAGACAGTTTCCAGTCTGCCTCCCGAAGGGTCCTTGCACTTCCTTTTTGATGGAGCCTCAAAGGGGAATGTGGATTAAATTCTTGACAGGGCCGCTAAGTTAATTCTGCGTGAAAGGGCTGGAAACCCTGGTGTGCTCCAGAACGGCATGGACAAAGATCTGATGCCTTTTCCCGCTATTTGATGCTTACTGAGCTGTTGCTTCCCATTGCTCCTGCACTGAGGAAGGAGAGTTAGGAAGGGAAAAGCTTTTTTGGGGGCTTGGGCTTTGCTGAGCAAAGCCTGCTGTGCAAAGCTGGTGCAGGCTGAGATGCTTTCAGTTCAAAGCAGTTTGAGCATCTCAGTCCCTTTTTAAAGTTTAAGAACTGGAACTAGTTTTTAAGCCCCCCCCTCTCCCCCAAGTGGAAAGCTGCAAGGTTTCCCCCCATTGCAAATGCTTGCAAGGAGATTCTGCCAGACTGTCCAGATGTTCTGCTTCTCTGTTTGCTGGTGGGTGGCAAACCTCAGCGTAACACGTATGACGCAGTGACCTTTGCAGCGATGTGAAGCTGGGCATAGAGCAGAGACAGGAAAATTGCCCACAGTGTTAGTCACTGGTGCCACTTGCCTTGGGAGAAGAGAGACGAGACCCTCTTAAACCCCAGAAACGCTGAAGCATTTGACTTAGTGTTCTCTCCTTGCTAATTAGAAGAGTGTTTTCTAGGCAGTAACATATCTGTGACCCTCCTTTTTTTAAATTTCTGGCCGGGAGAGTTTGTTTCACACACTCTGTACCCCATGCAGGCAGGAGCTACCAAGGGCATATTCAATGTATATATATTTTTTTTTCAATATATATATATATTTACCCCTTAAGTTGCACATTTGCATTATCAAGAGAGCAGGACAGCTTCATATATCCCCTTTTGCTTTTCAGATCTTTGTGAGGGCTTGGTGGGGCAAGTGTTATTTTTATGACTTTTCTCTAATGCCCTGCAAATAGCAGTGGGAGGGAATGCAGCTATGGGATCAGCAAAGACTGCCATCCTCCGTGTTTCAAGACCTGAAGGGCAGAGCAGAGAGGTGTGATGTAGAGAGGCCACAAGAGATCTGTGATCTGTTTCTCCACAATGTTGAACCTTTCTCATTGGCCCTGCTATGGTTAGAGCAGGCACAAGCTCATACAGGGGACTTGGCAAGAAAGGCCCTTCTGCTTGTGGGTGGTTTCTTCACATTCACAACTTGAATCCATCAGGAAAGAACTTGTCACAAGTAAACAGATACAGCAAGTCCCACTCTTTTCCTGATAATATTCTTCAGTGAGTTAGTGAGGATGTCTTGGGCTTTTTCCATCCCAAAGAAAGAACTCAGGGAGTTTAAGATCCGTGTGTTTCCTTCTATACAGCAAAGAAGTAAAAATACGCAGGAGATATTATATTTGGGCAGTTGAGATAACTTACAGTAAATCTTAAGATTGTATTGTTTTCCTCCAAGGTGAATGAAAGTTAGTGTTACCTTCTGGGTAGTTACACAATTGAAGTTTTTGACTTAATAGTCGAAGCATCTTTATTTCAAGCTCATTAACTCTTGGACTGAACGCAGTGAAATAGTGCGTTTTATGTGATGCACTGAAAATACGTATACATTTCATTACTTCGGGAGAGGGAGGGAGGAGTTGCCACTTGAGTGCTTTTCTAAATATACAGCAATCCAGGTTAATTAAGCATGGAGGATATCATTCCAGTCAGCAGCACAAGGTCATGTCCATCCTGACTGTAATGACGTAAGTGTCCTTTGCTTCCATTGAATTTATCAGAGAGTAATACATGTCATTTGTCAGAGTAAAATCTTGGATGACAAAGAAATTCTGTATAGGGTGCGTGAAGCATGAGCAAGTGAAGAGTCCATACAAAATTTCATCCCCCCTTGATGTCTTGCATGAGCTCTTTTTGTTTATGTTATGTGTTTTGAGTTTTATAGAGAAATTACATGGATCACTTTTGCACTGATGCAGGCATGGGGCAGGTGGATCAGTTCTGCAAAGGCACAACATTGCCTCTCTTCAGGACCTAGGAACCACTTGAAGCATCTCTTCTTTGTACAAGTGTTAGGAAAAAAAAAGAAAATTAATTCCTTGTATTGCCAAGTTCATTTCCTGAATGAACTTCCTCTGCATTCATGCACTGTATGTGCTCTCAGGGGTGGTGGAGCTTAGAGAGCGATACTGGAGCACTGGAAGTCCGAATTGCTGGTGCACAACATAAAGCAGTGGCTTTTAACTGCTCCTCATGAAGCCCACTTGGCAGGTGCTGAGAGTTCTCGGTTCACAGTACTGTGCTTTGCTGCCCTGGACTATTGCTAGTGTTTAGATTTCTGCCTGAGGTCGGGCCCAGCCTGACTTCCTTTCTTCTCTCCTGCATTGGCAGTCTGCCTGTCCTGACCGCCAGCAGTGCTTGAGGTAAAACCAGCCAACTGCTTGATTTGGTTGCTGGATAACAGTCCCTAGGTTACATGGGTGTCTGCAGAAGTGCAGAGCAACTTAAACCTCAGAATACAAGAAAAGCAAGGATAACTTGAAGTTACTGAAGTCTTGATCAAATGGATATCTTGGTTATCTCTTACTGTTTTGATTCTCTCCATCCTTGGCCTTGTTTCTTTGTCTTGATTTAGCCTGGTATAAGGCTAATGTTTTAAGTTAGCACTGCCACTGAAACACTGCTGACTTGTCAGCTGAGACCACCTTTGTGTCCATTACCGGTTCCAGAGTGTAAACTAGACACATTATTTCTTTTTCCCTGAGGAGGAAGAGGAGGAGTTAAATTTTAAGTGCTGCTGTGGGTACCAGTGCTGACTAACGCTTACTATCTTGAGTACACGGAAATTGATTTGGACCTTGTCTGATGAATGCCGCCACTTGTTTTTTCCATATAGAGCTATACAGAAGAATCAAGAAATAAATGCATTTGCTTAAGATAACATTGTGTGACAGCTGAGAAAAAATTAAAGACTTAATTGCAGCGATATTTTTTTCCTTACTTTCTACAGTAGGAGGGTGGTGTCTGCAGCTTTAAGTAGTTGATATAGGGTGTTTTTCACTGGTCTGGTCTTATCTAGAACTAGTATTTTACAAGGTTATTTATTTTACAGCCTTTTCTTCTAGTTTTGCACAACACACAGGTCTGGGTAGATGGGAAAGGATTTTTTTCTTACTAGTCTTTTTGGCAATAAACACATGCCTAGCTGTAAGAGAGAAAACTTTCACAACCAAGCTTGTTTTGTGAAGCCCAAACATTTGTGAAGCTTACAAACCCTCAAACTTTGCATAATGTGCCCATCCCTGGTCTCAAACATGAGGTGGCAGAAGAGGGAAGTGTTACTTTTTTTAACCAACAACTTATGACTGTGTCAACACATGACAATTTGTCAAAGCTTGCTGTAGCGGTGCTGTAAATTAATTTTTAGCATCAGTTGTGAGTGGTAAACACTTTGTGCAGTGTGAACAGCTCTTAGTACAGTGTGAGTTGTCAGCAGCTTGTGAGCTACCCTAAAAGAAGAAAAAAAAAAGCAGAGGAGGGAAGGATTAAAGCTCATTTACTAGTACAAAATGGATCTGAGTCTGCAAAAATTCTACATATGGTGGTGGGCTGTTGGTTTTTTTTTTTCCTCTGTACTGGTCAGCTCAACCTTCAAAATTTGTTTTTTTTGTTAATAATTATCACCTGCAAAGTTGGGAAATCACAGCTTGCCATCCTGTGCACCAAATAGTGCCTGACAGCAAATGGGTTTTTCAGGCTCATGGCTAGATGAAGTGGAGCCCTCTCTTTACTCTTGAGTTTTGCCTTTGCTTGCTGGCTGTAAAAGCAGAATGTGTCCTGCAGATGTGAGCGTGCTTCTTTGTAGAGAAGCCTTACATAAACAAACAAACAAAAAACCCCTGGAAAAATAAGATGGCAGCCCAAAGAGAAATGATTTGGACTGAGCTCACTCTCTTCTTCACCTGTCCCTGTGCTGTTTCTCCTTGCCTATCTCAGCTTCTGTGGTGGAGCTAGTAGTGATAGTTCATACAATAGGAATTGATGCGATGGAAGAAAATTATTTCGTATGAAAAGCCAGGGAATATGTATTGTAGAAAACAACTTTTCAGATGCAAACCTATTTTAACCTGTCACTTTAGCAGAACGAACAGTAATAACCTCCCAACTTAACAATGACTGTTAAGATGAACATTAATTCGCTCAGTAATTGCTAACGTGTCTACAACTTACAAGTGAACACCCACTCAAGAGAGAGAAAAAAGAAGTTGGTGCCTGGAATTCCTGGCTTTACTGAAACCACCTACATTTTTTTGGCGCTAACACCAGTATTTCGTCTTCTATTTCCTGTGCATGCTTTAAGTAGAAGTAGATGTGAAAAACAGCTGCGTACATTTATTCACTGCTTTGATACACTCAGCATGGGACTTTTTTCCTCAAGTGCAGCCACGCTTGGCTTCTGCACCCTAGATAGGCTTTTATTGCACGTTGGAGCTTGTTCCTGTAAGTGGGCAGCACGCATGGAGCTTGGTATAAGAATTTTATCAAGTCCTACTAAAGCTAGTTGTAACCTGGTTATGGTTTTAAAAAGAAAGTTGCCTATATTTATGAGTTTGCTAACAAAGAATTTTGGGTTTTTTTCCTTATCTAGATATAACTGTATGTGCTGCTTGTTTGAAAGAGCTGAGCCACACCATCCAGTAAACTGTCTAGAGCAACAGTTGGCTTGCTTGGAAATCGCTTCCAGGACTGTGTTGTAAGTAAGTATTTTCACAAAAGCAGCATCAAATGGTTTCTTCAGTTTCAGGGCAATTTTTAGATGTTTTGTTTGTTCCTTATAATTTCACAGTTTTACTCTAACATCTAATAGAAAGGAGCAATGCATGTGGGAACACAGGCACTCCCATATGAAGCACATAGCTAAAGCTCTGTAAAGGCTTTTTGCTGGCTTGGTCTAAAACTCCCTGGCACAGTACCTGAACACTTCTGAGAACAGGCAGCTACATATAAGCCTTGAAAGAAATTTGGCAAAAGACATATTGATCTGTTTTGACATTCACTCCATGGCATATACATTTTTTGAGTGTTCATCCCTGCTTGCATTTTCAGACTTCGGCATTATACCAGTGTAACCTTGCTAGGGCAAATGCTTTGTGGAGATATTCCAGGGGTATAGACAGTGATCTGCCTACCTCAATCTGATATGCCCCATGGACGGCTTCCTTAACTGATGAGAATTAAGCACTGATTTGCCTCTTCTGGCATGCTGTAGGTATGGTTGGAGTACCTCAGTAGGCTGTGAACAGTGAGGAATTTGGTCAGCTGCATCTGTTTCTGTGATGAATATGTGTTGATAAAAAAGACCCCAGTTCAGGCAAAAAGCAAATTGCATTGAGTATAGCATTAAGAACATGTTTGCGCTTAAAGTGAATAACATCCTAGGAAACTTCAAGATGTACATCAAAAAAACCTCTTCATGCCATTCATACAGTCCCTTTTGAAGGCATAACCCACTTGGGGATGTTTGTGACCTGAAATTTTATTACTGTTTTATTTCTTTTTTTATTGCCTTCATTTTTCTCCTGCTGATGATGCAGATTATGAGAACTACGATATGAGAAGTATTTATGACTTAAGTGCATTTCCTTTGATGATACGGTCACTTCAGATAAAAAGGTGGGAATGTTAGTGACCTAGGGCTCAAGTCACTTAAAGTTAAGCGTATTATACAGGCTGCTTACATTACTCAGCACCTTGCAAAATGTTCCCTACAAGTTACATTTGCTGTACAGAAACTAGTTTTTAAATATGTATATGTACATCTATGCTGATCCCAAGACCGAGTCCTTCAAACCCCAGTGGTAAAGTAGATGAGTCAGTCTTAGAAAAAGTTTTTTGTTTGTGGGTCTTTTTTCTGTGTGGTCAACTGACATACCAGGGTCACTCTCCAGGTGAGATTGTGCCAAACAAAAATCCTTGCCTCAGCTCTGCCAGCGGTTGCCTGCCAGGTGCACTGACTGCCATTTCATCCTTGCTCTGTGACTGCTAGTCTCGTGGGGCATTCAGCCTAATTCTGCGTGAGTGGGTGTGGATGAGATGAAAAAAGTACCCAGTTGCTGTTGTCAGTGTGGGACACCTTAACTATGGCATGTGGGCAGAGAAGAGTGAAGGAATTGCTTGGGCTTAGAAAAATATAAGTTCTAAGAAAATTTATAGTTAGAAATTTAGAACAAGGCAAAAGGTTTGTTTGTGGCATCCTGCCTATAAATGGTCTGCCTGCTTCTGGAACGTGTGTGCTGACTCGAGTCACTGTTTCTTTCATAGAATCATAGTATCATTTGGGTTGGAAAAGACCCTGAAGATCACTGTGTCCAACCGTTAACCTAACACTACCAGGTTCACTGTGTCCCTAAGCACCACAGCTGCCCATCCTTTAGATACCACCAGGGATGGTGACTCAACAGCTTCCCTGGACAACTTGTTCCAATGCTTGACAACCCTTTTGGTGAAGTAATGTTTCCTAATATCTAGTTTAAACCTCCCCTTAAGGGAGGCTTAAGGCTATTTCTTCTCATCTTGTCACTTGTTTCTTGGCAGAAGAGACCAGCCACCACCTCGCTACAACCTCCTTTCAGATAGTTGTAAAGTGCAGTAAGGTCTCCCCTCAGCCTCCTTTTCTCCAGACTAAACAGCCCCAGTTTCCTCAGCCATTCCTCATAAGACTTGTGTTCCAGCCCCCTCACCAGCCTCATTACTGTTCTCTGCGCGCGCTCCAGCACCTCAATGTCTTTTTTGTAGTGAGGAGCCCAAAACTGAAAATAGTATTCGAGGTATAACCTCTCCAGTGCTGAGTACAGGAGCATGGTCACATTGCTAGTACTGCTGACAACACTTTCAGATCAAGAGGCATGAGCCTGGCTCGCCCAGGGGTGACAAGCACTTCTGGTGCAATCTCGCAGAGCACTGCAGCATTTGCCAGCAGGAAGCCCCAATATCACCCGGCCACAGGCTGGCACCCCCACAGAGTTGCTTTTAAGTCTTGTGGCTGTTCCAAGGGAACGTTTTTTGGTCTATTGCTGTTAGCACTGGATTCTCATTCAGTTTGTTATGGTGTTTGAATCACTGTAGCACCAGGAGCTGGAACTGTGCATTTATTTAATTTACCCTGAGGTAGCCACTACTGGTTTGATAGAGCAGGTTCAGACCTGGTGTCACAGCGTGCACACTGCTGAGGCAATCTCAGTTCTACCTGAAGAATTCACTATTCCAGCATGGCTTTCTGCCTCATGTCCTTCTAATTTAACTGTATTAGTCTGTTCAATGTTGTCAGAAGGCCACATATTTGCTCTCTGTGAAGTCCCCAACAGTAGGTGCATGTTTTTAAATAGCTAAATAAATGTTAATTATGATTCATGAATAGTTTTCCCTAACTATTAGGTAATACTACCATTGAATTTTTCAATCAGTAATTGTTTTTCCAGCTGCTGAGCGGGACCAAGTATTCTATATTTTAAGAGGGTTATTTTTGCAGCTGCTCAGCTGCTTTAAGCATAAAAGTCTCATGTTATTTTGTAGGACTTAACAGCCTTGGATGCACAGTGCAGAAAAGTTACTGAAAGCCTATGGTGGAAGTGGAATGATCACAATCTTCTGATGCACCTTCATTAGCTGTGGATAGTTTGGGCTGCATCCAGATAAGCGGAAGATAGCATATTGGGCACTTCTGAAAGTTTGTGGGTTTGCAAAATTTTCTCACAAAAGTCTGAAGTCTTTTTCTTTCTCACTGTGCTAGTTATTACACAGGTGGAAATTAGCTGGTTTTTCCCTCTAAAGATCTTGAGACTTTCTGTAAGGGATTCAGCCAGTGTGAATTAGTTCAAGAAATAATGGTTTGACTTGGTGCACCTCATTGTGAATACTATAATACCACAGAATTTTGTCTGAGAAATATGTATGATGTGCCTTTCACTGGTAGATTTCAAGATATTTTCAAATATCAATTAAACCACTGATCGTTATGGTAATGGAAGAGACACTGTTCACACCCACCATGAAGCCTATCCTGGCTGTGAGTACATTGCTCACGTTTGCCCGGTGATTCATTAGCTGAGCCAGTAAAACAATCTAGGCAGTCTGATGTGATGGCTTACTGGTAACTGTTCCTCAGCCGATTGCTCATTTTGAAGTGATGCATAGCAGCATCAGAGCCTTTACTTAGGAACTTACCTTTTTAGTTAATCTACTTTCTCTGGTTTTCCCACCAGATTTGCTCTGCTGCCTCACAACGCTGCTGTTTGCGTAAGCAGTTGCTATAATTCTTTGAAGCTGTGAATAAGACATCTCCTTCTAAATATCACTGATGTGTTTTGATGGAAGTGGTAGTTGTGAGGAGAGGGTGCACAAACAAAGAATCCTTTAACACTGAGAGCTATGAAGATGCTGATATTGGTAGGAGAGAAGACCAAATATTGAAAGTTAAATTCGGTTTATTGTTCAGTTGTGTTGGTTTTTTAAGCCAAAACAAAAACAAAAAAAGCAGAATGAAAAGCTTCTGCAAAGCAGAAGTGTGAGTGAAATGAAACGTAGTGGCTAGACAGATGAAAAAGAAAAATAATTAAAAAACCCACCAAACTTAAATTTCAAAGCCCCAGTAAAGAGGTGATCTGTTGGGCACCCAACTTGGACTAGGCACCCAACTGGAACTCATGGTCTGGGTTCAGTTCCCTACCTTGGTCACAGGTTTCCTGTGTGTTTTCAGGCAACCTCTTTCATCTGCCCCATGACTGACTTCCTCATTTGAGAGATCCTCCTCCTCCTTTCCATTGTGAGGATGAAGTCTACTGATGCTACTGAAAGATGTGGATGTTGTGATGGAGGGAGCCAGTCAGGGACTAAAGTGAGAGGGATGTGCTTTCTTGTAGGCAATAATTGCTCATGCTGCTTGCATTTCAGTGTTCAGGAGCGAAAGAAATTATTTCCAGATTTGGGGGGTTGGTTTGGTTTTTTTTTCTGAGCCTTTCAGGGCTGTTTCTTGCAGAGTTTGGCTGCTTTGGTGCAGCAGGAGGGATTTGGAGTTCTTCCTGTCTCTCACCTTTCTCCTCACAATCTGTCTCCTTGTGGCTTGGAGTTGTTCCTGTATGCTTGACATGCGTGACCCACACGAACCCTATGGGATCAGAAATGCAGCTTCTGCCGTCTCCTGAGTTACAGAGAGATATCTTGACATTTAAATACAGTTGTGTATAAGAAAGAAACCAAAGTATGGTTGAGCCCAGTCAGTGGGTGACCCTAGTAGCTGAGAAAGGCACTATGAGCGAGTGGGTCTGTCAACTTCCTGGCCTCCTGGCAAACTGTGCACTGGCATAGCATCACTGCATCTGCTGAGGGTACCCAGATAGCCCAGCACCACAGATGGCCTTCAACCTCTCTGCTCCTGCTCTCAGGAAAATGATAGGAAATCGTTCATGTAGGAGATTTTGAAATTAAATCATTATGTGCTGCTGCTAATTCTAAGTAGGGAATCAGCAATGACAAGTCATATGCCTTTTGATGTGTCCTTTTATCTCCTGTGGGTTGCTAGTTAAAGTTTTTTCTCTGGGAAGTGAGAGTGGAGCCCCATATGCTCTTTGTCTCATTCAAACATTAGTAATGCTCTCCTCTAGCCACTGACGAGATCTGGAAAATAGACAGGTTCATGTTCAGATCAGAACCGTGTTTTGTTTTCTCTTTGATTCTACTACAATAGCTACTTACTGTTTCCTACCCTCCCACCTTCTTACTACCTTCCCTTTTTTTGGCCTTGCTTTCACATACCTTCTTTTGGCTCTCAATTTTCTCCAAGCTGCCAGGGTTAAAAGAGATCCTCCTCTTTGGGACCTGCGTAGTCCTCCCATTCAACACCATATTTCAGTCCTCTTCCCATGGCCATAGGAAAACTTCCCCAGCCTTGCTTTGAGGTCCATATTCACTTGGAGCTCCTTCTGCCACTGATTTTCCTTTTCCTGGCCCTTTCATGAGAATTTTCTTTACTGTTGTTGTTACAAAGAGAGTGTGCTGTTCTAAACATCTTGATAAGCCATCAGCAGAACAGAATAACATTTGTTAATATTAAATGAAATAGCAGAACTGGTTCTAAATAAAAGATCAAAGCACTCATAATGTGATGTAAGGAATGTCTTGCACATCTGGACTGAAGAAGGATATATTAAAACAGGCCTTGTCATCGAGATTGCCAACTTGGCAAAGCAACATTAAGACACCTGCCTCCAGAAGCAGGCCCCCAGCTCATTGAGCATGCGTAGTAGAGAACCTGTATGATGCAATTACCTGTGATTTTTGTAATAAATTGAGCATAGACACTCCTGTCATCTGTGCTTGATTTGTGAGAAGACACTGAGCACTCAGACCTGCACAACTTTGTAATAAAATAAGTGTCTCAATTTGGCATATGAGGTTGGCTGTTTGCATGATGAGTAGTGAATCCAGCTATTTGGACAGCATCATGACTCTTGTCTGGTAGGGTACAGAAGTGGCACAAGGTGCTCTTTCCTCCCTCATCCTTCCTCCTCTACTTGATCCTTTGTCTTGGGCCAGTTGGCTTTCCTTCAGTAACTCTCTCATCAAGTTACTTTCCTGTTTATTTTTCCCTGCCGTTTCACAGCACCCATACAAAATGGTTTGCTTTGGTTTGGTTCTAGTTCCTGTAGTTGATGGCAGCACACAGCAGCCTAAATTCTGGGCCTGGGTGCTGAAAAAAGGTCAGATCAGGGGCCACCAGCCCTGCCTCCGGCTGTGAGCAGGAGTGGACATCTATGGAGAGTAAGTGATAAGGCTGCAGGCAGGCGAGGGTAGCACCAGGTACTGGGGGATGTGCTGGAGAGGCTGTGATTTAGAGCCCTCCAGAGACTGAGACTGAGTAAGCCTTGGTGGACCCAGGAGCAGCTCCATTGATTTTCGTCTAATTACTCCCTTTTTAGGATGAATAAAAAACCCATTTCTTGCTTAGAGAGACATAGTGCAGCTTCAAGTTTGCCACTGCATCTAATCCAAAGCTCTGGGTCTTTTACATCACAGGAAAAGCAATGTCTTGTCTGTTATGAGGTGCAGAGTTCCTTGCCATGAGAAAACATGGCTGATTCAAGACAGGATGTCACTGACACTGGATGTCCCCCCTCTGCCTCCAATTCTTATCACCTTTCCTAAGTGGTGAAACTGTGAATTCAGGGTGGTTACGGCTCTGAGGGGCTGGTGCCTGAAAGTATGGCAACCACTTAGTTATCCATTGCTGTTTCAACCCCATGCCCAAGCTACAAGTAATGAGTTATTGAACTAATTTAGCTTTATACTGAAGAAGCAAATATCCTCCTGCAAATCAGGAATCTGGCTGTTTAACGCAACGTAATTGACTTTAGCTGTAAGATTCAATATTCTTATCTAGGACTATGGTTCAATAAAATCTGGTTGCGCCTAAAGCAACAGGAATTGTAGAAACACCCAGGGATTGTTTTCTGCCTTTCACATGGACAAGCTACTCAGGATGTCTTCTAGTCCATAATGATTTGGGTTATTCTACTACTTGACCTGTGGGTTGGCAGGAGCAGCTTGAGGTGGCATTGTTTGGTGCAAGGAGCTGAAGCCAAGCAGCTGAGAGGTTGGGTAGCCTTCTTCAGTCAATTTTAGATGAGTGACTCTCTCATTTCAGTGTGCCCTGCTGGTGTCAGGCTGGCGGAATGGGAAGTAAGCTATGTCTGGTTTCATTATGATAGTGATGGTAGTAGGCTACGTGAGATATATGAGATTAAAAGCCCTCTAACATTGCAGGCCAGATTGTACATAGGGAACAAAACTTGAAATCAATTCAGTGCCTGAACATCATTTTGTCTTGCCTCACCCAGTGTAGAAATAAATACAGGAAAACAAATATTTATTCAGAATTTCCTCTCACTATTTACTAAGTAGGAAGCTTTGGTAAGGCAATTTCTACATAGAAACATTTACTGGCCATCATGAATTGGCTTTGATAGCTGTGTGCTGTAGTTGTGGAGAGCCTTTTTCCCCAAGTATTCATTAATGAGTTTTTCATCAGCCACTCTGAACAAATGCGAAAGCGTTAGATTTAATTTTTCACTTCCAGAGCTTCAGGGAGAAGTACAGACTTTTTCAGTGGGACAAGGAAACTGGCACAGGTAATAAGTAATTTGGGATGAACAGAGTGTGGCAAGTGTTGTGGTTTGAGTTAAAATAAAATCAGTTTTCTAACGTGAGCCAAGTCTCATCCGAGTAACTTCATTTTCTGAAAGCATGTTTTTCAGACAATGCTTCCATCTGGAAGTGATAACACAAGGCACTGTTATGCACAAAGTTCAGTGCTTATACTTATTCCCGTAGTACCAAAGGCCATCTTTGAGCTGGTAGAGTGCCGTAAGTCAAAGTGGCAAAAAAGATCACACCTGCAGGGAGCAGAGGGCAGGATAGGTGACCCCAAACTGACCAACGAAGTGTTCCATCCCACATATGTCATACTCAGTATAAAACTGAGATACCATGAGAGTCTTGCTGTCTTCTTCGGTGGCTGACATCCAGTGAGGACCTTGTCTATTAGATTGCCCCTGATCCCGGAACCATGCGTTCCTGAATCTTATTTCCCTTTTCCCAGAAATAGGCAGGGAAAGGGAATTGGGAGCCCAACTTGCTCGGGTTTAGCTGCTGAAATTGGCCAGGCCGGGGCTAAACCATGACAGCAAGTGTCTTTGGTATACACTGAGATGCAAGTTTTGTTATTCTTTCTTCCTATATTTAGGTTCCAAACCAGAACCCTTGATCCAAATTTGAGCTTATGTCATCAGGAGCGCTTACCTCCAGCCATGCTTATTTCCTCCATTATTTCTTCCAAATATTAATTAGCCTCTTGCAAGCAGGAAAGGAAGAATACACTTTCAGACCAAACTAATAGATTTTGATGGTTGTGGTAGACTGACTTCCTAAGCATTGACTGGTATGGCAGTTGCTGTAGTAATCACTCTCTATGCAACTGCATATTTTGTACATCATTTTAAACAAATACCAAGAATACAGAGAATAATAAAATGAGATAATCAAGGCAGAAGGGGCAGGTTTTATGGTAAAAGTCAAAAACAGAACAGAAAAACCCTCTAAAAGCCATGAGAATTGGAAAGAGAGACTTTCACATGGTACAATTGAACTGTAATTACTGGTCCAGAGAACTTTTTTATTACAGGAATGAGCAGTGAGTGTGGATTATGCTGGAGATCCCTTAAGCTGGCATAGCCACATTTTAACAGCAGAGAAAGGCGCTTACTAAGAACGTTATCCTTTGTTCTAGTTATGGAGTTGGCTTTGATTCTGGCCTAATGTAGCCTGGTTCATACTACTGCTTTGGGTTATGGTTAACTGGGATGGTGATAATACTGATATTAATTGCTGTTTTGAGATAACATGAAACTGAAGAAGAAATTCATGTAATGCTCAAGTTTTCTGTTTGAGTTGAGCTCTTAGGGAGAACTAGACAGACATGTAAAGTACAGCCTTCCTATTTTAGTTACCTTTCTTTATGAGTTAGTGAATCCTATTCTGCTTTGTTCCCCATGCCTTAATTTTTTTCATTGTGACATTCAGGAGTGGGTGCAAAATGAACTAAAAAGCACCATGACAGATAAAGTTCAAATTTAACCACTTAGCTTGCATCAAAACACTACCATGTGTTTGTAAACAACCTGCTGGTATGCAAATGGCAAATGGTTTGTTAGTATTGGCAGTGCTCTCATGAAGCCAAATATGGTTATTTCACTTTCTGGCTTGAGAGTGCAAAGTGCTCTTTTAATTCCCATTCAACTTTTCTCTGCTTCCTCTGCCTTAGTATTGCCACCCTTGTAACATGGAATAAAACTTCAAAGAGTTTATAAAAGTCGCAGTCAAAAGCGTGTGTTATCCTAGGTCAGGCTAAGTGCAGTCTTTTCTCAAATCTGGCCAAAAGAGTGTGTCTCCTCACATTTTGGGAGTGTGTCTGTTTCTTTCTCTCTATAATAGCCAGAGTAAGGAGAAGTGTAGATATGACATTCCCCAAATATGTTGTAAGGTTGATGATACTGGTTGGATTCTTTGCTGAATATAGCTAAAGCTATATGCTTCTGGATATTGTTTCTAGATCACAGTTGAGATTGCATCCTGTTTAGTACTGTCTTAGGTTTCATAAATGTAACTGCAGTCATTTCTTATTTCAAGAGAACTGTATAAATTGCTTGCGTTAAGATGTTTTGTAATTGAAAAGCAAGACTTTTGACTAAATCTACTTCTGCTCCATTCAAAGGAGACAGAGCACAAAATTTTGCATATTCTTCTAAAGTAGTAGCTTCATGTCCAGCAACCTTCACAGTTATGGAAATGAAAAAAATCTGATGTCATCTCTAGTCAGGAAATAATTTTCTTTTCCTTTTTTATACCATTTGTTCCATCATTCCTTCTCCACGGCTTTGTATGTAGTCTGTTTTCATGTTTTAAAATCTACCATTTTATTACTCTCAGTACTTGATGTTTAGATGAGTCCTCCTCCATCTTCTGCAAAGTATATTGAGATTCTCCTCTGATCTCCATGACTTGTTTTTAAGAATTAGTAGCATGCCTTGCAATCTGTGAGTTACTGATACAAGCTGAGTTGTGCCTCCAGCAGCACTGCTGATGTACTCCAACTGCTGGTGGGTGCTCAGTCTGCATCACCAGGCTGGAGTTACTGCAGGCAAAACACGAATACTGGCCATCATATCAGCTCCACGTTACTGGCAGTTTCAGTCTACTGACAAAGGCTAATACAGACATCGCCATTAATTTCTCACCTGTCCAGGGACATTCTTCTAATAAGAGCATGCATCCACTGTTACATGTTTCAAATACTATCCCCATGATCTATAAATTGTTATTCCATTTAATGGGCCCTTGTGTTCAGTCCCAGCCTGGACACCTGAGTTCTCCTCCTCCAATCATCTCATGCTAGTGGAGTAGCCTAATCCTCTTTCTTTTGAAGTCTCACTAATTTCTCCATTTGGTTTGCTATTCCAGGGCATACTCAAAGTATGTCTCTCTAGCACCACCCTTGTCCTGGGAGTAGCAGCCACTCTGTTTTGTGCCACTTGTTCTTCAGAAAACAACACTAAAAGCAGTTGCAGTCTTACTTGATCTTTCCTTGTTTAGATGATGTGAAAATAATTAATGAATCATTCTGGGGAGGTGCGACTTGAGGGATAAAGATCCATGGGAGTATTTGTTGACAACATAAGAAGGGCAGTCACTCCCTTATCCAAGTACCAGTTTCGAAAGGTGAGAAATCAGCATGCTCTGAAGTTTCACTGAACCTTAATTCTTCTCCTGTCTATCTCACCCTAGAAGGTACTTCATTTTGGAAATATGGAGGGAGAGGGGAGAAAAGCAACTCTTAAATTCCCAGGATTTACTCTGGGGGAGAGATCCTATAAGAGAAAGAGGGAACTCTTCTGATGGTCTTAACAACATTAAATCCCAAGAAAAGGCAATAAAATCACAGTTTCTACTGAGAGTTAGCAGTGTATTTTTTCCGTAACAAGACCTGGTTTTGGTTTCTTTGTAGTGCAGTCTGATTCAAACAGTACTGAGTTGACAGAGAAGAGCAAAATCTGGTTTTGGTAGATGTTTCTCATGATCTGGTGAATACAGACACTCCTGTGAAATGACAGGCAGCTTGTTTACATAGGAAATCTATTTTTTCTAATTAAAAAAAACCAAAACAACAAAACCCACACAAACATAAAACAACATTCCGATCAGTCATTCTGATCAAGAGAGTGCCAATTATTAGGCTGTAAAGAGAACTGATGACTCAAGTTAGGCACAGTGCTGCGGCGGTCTCCGATTTTCGGTTTCATAACAGATTCTTTTCAGGAATCATTCATGGCTTTCATTTGTACCTGACATTTAAACATGTCTCTGGAAACATGTACAATTTTATGATCGGGAAGGGAGAGACCAGTGTCAGCCTGCGCTGAGCAGTTGTGCAGAATTTGGGAGGCATCCCCATGCCTCGGCAGGACGCTGAGTGCTCAATGCGAGAAGGGTCCTCTGACTCATTGCATCGCCTGACTGGACCATACCCACCCACCACCAGTGTTGTCAGTCATCACACTGAATTTACAGATAAATTCACATCAACAAAATTGAAAAGCACTTTGATTCAGAAAGCGAAATGTTTTGATCAGATCCCATGCTTAGTAATTCCAGCGAGCGCACTTGTTAAAATAGGTGAGTCAGAAATGGAAATGCAAAGCATTTCTCTGAACGGTGGCCGGAAGTCAGCTCTGAAAACTGAAACAAAGCCCAAACCGCAGTTTTATCTATTTACTTAACAATTTTAGGTCTGCGAAAATCCCTTTGTCTTTGGGAGACATTTTGATTCCTCTCTTGTAGCTCCAGTGTGATCCTTAGACTGGATGATCAACCATGTCAGGACTGTCTGACATTTCTTAATTTTTTTATTTTAAAAAATAAGTTCGCTGTAAGTGGCTTCATTGCCCATGGTGCTGCCTGATTCTGTCACCACGTGTGGAAAATTCAGTGGAATTATTAGGCGGTATGTGATGTTGCAGTATTTGAGGTCATATTCCCTGAGGTCATATTCCCTGAGGAAGAAGTCCAGGGGAATCGAGTGGAGTCACTCAGCTGCTTATTGTCCAATGCATAGTTTCTCTGTATATGGTTCACGGGACTATCTGGCTGCTCCAGCACCAAACATTCATTTGGGACTGGCTGCTCCCCAGCTTGTCATGGAGAGTCCACGGTGGTGACAGCCCCTTGGTTTGTAATGACATAGCCCTCTGTCCATGAAGAGAGAGAGCAGAGGGGGATCATCAGAGTTTTGGTGTTATTTGAGGTGGTCTTGCTGAAAAAAAACTTAAAAATCAGCATATTGGGTGATAGAAAGCAGTGTTCTGGTTCTCATCCTGCACCCAAGATGTTGCTGCTTCCATCTCTACTGACGTCTAGGTATCTGGTGCTCATCCTTGACAGTGAGTCAGGTTGCTTTGGACTCACTGCACAGCCTTGGTAAAATGTAGGGACTGTCTTCCTGGCAGCTGTTTGTGGTCTGAAGCCCAAAAATGTAAATCATGGTGGAGGATGACAAAGTTATATATGTTTTTAAGGGACTTGCTATTCCCATTGCAAGGCTGATGAAGTGGTGCTCATTTCAAAGAGAAGACAGTCTGGGTGATTTTTCTTAATTACTGTTTACCTAAATAAATAAATAATGCATATTCATGGCTTTAACTAAAGTAACTCGAGTTGAAATGTTTACCTCTCCTGAGGATAATTATTAAGGGTGGGGTGGGGGGTGCAGCAATTAATAATAAAACATTTAGATGAGATTACAGAACATTCTGATTGGAATAGTAAACATTATGCTAGGCATAAAAACAAAGACATGGAGCTGTCTTGAATTAAAAGAAAGAAATTGCTGTGCTATCCAAAGAAACGTGCTGAATGGAAGCAGTTCAGGCGGAGCGTGCTCTTCAATATCTCACGGAGGTTCCTTCAGCATAAAGTTAGATTTGTTTTGTAAGTTCTCACTCAGTTCTAGTGCAAAAAAATCAACACAAATATTGACATCCACACAGATTGGTGCAGCAGCTGTAATACCTGTCAGCACCACTTTGAGGCTGGTATGGTGTTGATTCTTAAACAGTGCAATGGAGAGTGTTTGAGCTGTTTTTATCAGTAGTAAACAAAACCTTCATTTGAGTTGTGAATATTCTCCCTTTCTCTCCATTTAATACAGTCCTTTGAATGAAATTCTTTGCTCAGCTGAGAGAAATTTAGACCCATCCTTTCATGTGTTTTGTCTATGGTTCCTTATCTGGTTAATCAGCTCAGAGAGCCAGTGATGTGTTCAAAGATTTCTGTGATAGCTCCATACCATTAGACTGAATGATTTAACAAAACCTGCATAACTGTAGTTTAGCACAGTAAATACAGACCGATCTTTTGTTTTAACACATTAGGTAGCAAGAGAACTGAGCCTTGGACTAAAGAGAGCTGCTACTTAACTCCAAGCAAATGAAGCTTGTGGAGATGGTGCAGCTGGTCTGCCCTGTAGCCTTAACCTGACTCCGGCTCTTTCAGACCATCAGAGGAGCGCAGTCGAGCATGGGGTTTAGCTACCTTTTTTGCACTGGATTGGAGAAGAAAAAGAGTGTAGAAGTTGGGCAGAAAGTAGATAGGGGCACCAAGACAGTCTGAGAAAGGCGTAGCCTGCCACTGCTCCCTCGAGCTTGGCACCACCTCAGAGCTTCTGGTGCAAGCATGCTGGGCTCTCCTTGCTCACCAAGGTGTTCTCGTCCAGTCTTAGAGGAGCAAGTTGCTATCCTCACTGAGCCATTCTCTAACTCAGATGCCTTTTCGGGATGAAGGTTTCCAGACCTCCTTCTCTAGACCAAATCAGTCCCTTTTAAGGTAGCATCAGAAGTGCTGGGGACACCAATTGGCACCTAGCACACCCAGCACACTGCCGGCACGTGTCTCCTGAATACCCTCTCATCTAGAAACTGAAAAGTGACTTTTCTTTGACTGGAGGTGTGGTCTAACTATTAGATGCAATGAGACTTTGCTTACGTCTGCCGCTAGTGGAAGTCCCTGGCTATGCTCTGAAATAAAACAAGATGTCGAGGAATGAGTGCTGGCGGATGGACTGCCTTGTTCCCAGCAGAGGTGATGGGAATGCCCAGATTACTTCAGTCCTTGTGAGACAGCTCCACAGCTGCTGATAGCTGATGTATTTCCTCGACCACGTTTTCTTTTTCTGCTTACGTACATCAGCTTTTCCTCACTGAACTGCTTGCTGTGCAGGATCCATGAATAGCATCTGTATCTCAGAAGATAAGGGTGCTAATGTTGGGACATGGTGTCCCATTGATCCAACTCCTTTGTAGCAGAGGGCTTGGATTTATCAGCGTGATGCATTTTCCCCATTGAAAAAATCTTTCTGGGTTTACCTCTGAAAGATTTCTGTGAAGCATAAGTATCTCCACTTCACTTTTTTTCATGAGAATTTCTGGGAGTTTTAGCCACACACCTCTTGGTGAAGCCAGCGGCAGTGAGATAGCCATAGCCTCACACAGTGTTTTGCAGGTTCAGAAGGCGCTGCATGCACGGAGTCCACAGCATAGTAAACCTGATATCAGCTCACAACTAATTATTTGTGTATAAAAATTCCCCTGCTTGCTGTTTTGCCATTAGAGACTCGCTGGTAAGATTTATGAATCTGGCTAAAATAAAGTACCATTTCCTTATTCTCAGCATTACTATGCATGGCCTCTCTGGCTTTTCTTGTTAAACAGATTTGAGTTCACCCAACAGGGAACATATTTTTGAAGCCCTTTCCCATCACAATTCTGCCTTTCTTCTTTTGTGTTTGTTATGAGTGAAGATAACCAACAAAACATCTTCAGGTCTTACAAATTTCCCCTGCTTAGCATGAGTGTAAAGAAGGAGAAACAGGCCCTTCACGTGAAGAGTAGCATTGTCCTGCCCTCAGCCCCACCACAGCTTACATAGGCTTGTGGTAGACCATCAAAATGTATGGGAATGAGCCGAATGGATCCTGCTGTACATGCCATGACTCTTCTTGCTTCTTTCTGCCAAAGCAGATGGAGATTATCTCTGAAGAAGAGGGAATAGCAGCATTTGGCCTCTGCTTGGTAGGGTTGGTTACCCAAGGGGGGGATAGGTTCCTGGATAAATTGAGCTTGATAGGTTGAGCTAGATGCCTCTTGGCATTTGGCTTTTTGTAGCATCTCCATTCACTTGGAGTGGCCGCTGCTGTATTTCAAAACCTGGATCCCCTCTGCTTCAAAATTTTATCCTCAACTGTTATGTTCAGCATTTATATGAGCTAAAGGATAACTTTTTCTCTTCATGCTATAGCATGGAGAACCAGCTGTATGGCTCGGAGAAAAGCTTTATTTCTCATGCCCTCTTGTTGTGCACATATGTCCTCACTTCAACAGGCTGATGAAAACGGTACCTTGAACTGAACCTTTTGAACTGGTAAATGCATCACTGACTTCATCCTGATCTGAAATCAACTGAAAAAATAGATTGTCTAATGTAAGATGGTAGGGGTTTTTTTCTGAGTACAGAGGGAAAAAAAAGGGAGCAATTTTGAGCTGCTGCCATCTCTCCCAGTCACAGTTAGACGTAGTTATTTTTGTATTAGAGCTTGGAGGAAAACCAGTTAAGACGCCAGATAAACCTTACGAAAAAAACCCACTTGTGTTAATACTTAAATATTGTTCATCTTTCGCAGCATTTACTTATCTGTTTCCCACATGCTGAACCTTATGGGGAGTTTTTGTGGTTGACTGTGGCCTGTTCTTTCATTCTGTATGTTAGCTGTTTTCTCGATTTGCATTTTTTAAAAGAAATCAGCAGTAAAACTCTGACTATGATAATCGTTCAACGCGGGAACATCCTTTCGATAGGGCAGGCGTGCATTCTCATGGTTCACGTGCATTGGGGCAGGAGTCCCAGAGCATAAACTCAGTGAGCTGCATCATTTTGTGCTGCCCTGGGAAGTATCCTTATCTAAGAGATGTGGTGCTGGCTAGTCCAGTATCATCTTCTGAGATGCCAGGCTCAGGGACAGCAATTACATCCTCATCACTGAACCATCTTATTTCTCCTGTTTGTATGTGTATTAACCAAAATCTCTAATCTTAAAGGAGAGATAAGTCAGATAACCTGAATTTTCATCAGATCTAACACAAAGTATTTGGCTGTGACTTTTTCTGTGTATTGGTTTTACTGTGTGGAGTGTCAGTACTCATCTTGTGTCATTTGATAATATTGTGTGTGGGTCTTTCTCACAGCATATATTAACTTTCCTTTTACACTTAGCCTTTCCTTCATGATTCATACCACTAAGATAAAATATTTTCAATGGTGGCTTTATTTTAAATCGAGTATATTCCAGTGATAAAGTCATTCAAATTTTATGTAAAAAGATTTACAAGTTTCTGTGGTGATGCCCTTGAACTACAATCTCCCACCTCTCCTATCCCAGCCTGATTGATGTGTCACAGAGTTAACTGCAATGAGAGGACAAGAGAAGGTGGAAAATTCCCCCTACACACATTCCACAGCTCCTGTGAGGCTTTTCCGTTTAAGCCCAGTTGGTGCTGTTAGGTTTAGCTGGGGGAAATCCAGTTTGCAGACCCTAGAGTGCTTCCCTGGCCAGCACAGGCCAGCAGCAGCTGCCTTCCCCTTCAGTCAGCCAGCAGCATGTACCTTGCTGTTTCTCCTGATGTCTTCAGTTGTGGTTTCTAGCCAGACTGATTCCTCACATGGTTTTACCATTATCTGAATGAACAGCTCATTCTCATCTCTGCTGACCATTGACACCGCTTGCCCAGAGAGGGACATGCTGCAGAGCCCATCCTTGTGGTCCTGGATGGGTACCTTCCTGCATCTGGTCCCCAGTTCTCCTTGCTTATGATCATCTTCTGCATCCTACCTCTAGACACCAGGGAAGAAGCTGCTGTGCTCTTTGGAATCCTGGTTTTGGCTGCAACTGACCAAACGGTCCAAATGAGCACAAGCAGGAGAGATGGATGAGCACGTTCCTTCTCTTTGGAAGAACCAAGCAGATTATTAGGTGGAAATTAAATGTACTGATAGTGAAGCCAAGTCGTGCATCTTTTCTGACATAGGTATCGATATCACCTTGGGTTTAATTTACAGATTTCAGGGAGAGATCCTGTACTAGATGTCAGAAACATTGCAAGTGCCTTCTCAGCCTCGGGCAGTCCTTTAAGCAGTTGCAAGCTATGAACGTTCCAATGAAGGTGTTTCAACTAGAAAGAAATAGTCCTCAGCTTCACTCAAAAACACACCAAACATAAAGAAAACACATTTGCTAATCTGTGGTGGTATTGTATGTAATAGACTGGGATCCTTGTCTTCACTAAGATAAATTTCTGCACTTCAAAAAAACACCAGCTCTACTTGCACATCAGCACTCACTTCTTTTTGCTTGCTGGTGTGCAGCCTTCATTAAATATTTTTGTCTCCTGCCTGCATCTATGAGAAGCTCATCTTGTCGTGTGAGTTCATTTTACTTAGCCCTAATTTTACATACCCACTGTGAACATGGACCTGTTTGGTAACCACACTGTGTATTTATTGCACACCTCCCTCGTGGTCCACCCAACTTCTCTGGGTTTTTTGTGCATGTTTATGTGATTTTTTTATGTTTGAAACATATTTCATGCTAACCAGAGGAATACCCAGGTACATTCATCGTGCTCTTCTAAAATCATCTTTCTTGGTTTGTTCATTGCAAACTAAAGAACTTACCAGTTTTCCTCCTCTTAAGCATCAAAGCTCTCATTATTTTACATTAACAACAAAACATCTTTTTGAAGCACATGCTCCATGTAACAGAAATCCAGGCTGGATGGTGTTTCTTGAAGAAAATACTTTTCTAGCTCCATGCTTCCTTCTGCCAGTGGCAGTGTCTGGTGCATCTTCCTTCACATTTACATTCTTCAGTGCTAACTTGAGCCAGCAAGCAGCACTGAAAGCCCTCAAAAAGGGGGAAAAAGGTAACCTGGTTCAAAAATATACAAGAGGCTGTTAAACAGTGTAAGATTTTTTTTTTTAAAAAAAGAGCTTGTGTCTGGTTTGAAGTCTTTTTATTTCTCTAGCTTTCTAAGCAGCTATGAAGGCAGATTTTAAAATAAAGTTTCCTTGCACATCCAGTGACTACAAGAATTGGGTCTTCAAGTTGACACTGAACAATGATTTTGTGGTGTCTCATGATCCTAAACTGATTTGATTGCCTATGCACGCGGGTCTATACTGAGATCTGATTCCCTATAAATTTACAGTTGTAGCAACAGCTTTACTTTTAATAATTTGCCTGTTTCAGAAAGAAAAAACTTTTATTGAATGGAAAGCATAAAGAAGCCCTTATGTTTAGCTTAGGCGGGGTGTTAGGTTTCATTCTACCCTAAGCTGACCCCTGTACAGAGAGATTCCTGCTTTCAAGTTTTAGATCATGTGTAAAACCTGATGCTGGCTGGATCATCCCGCTTATGGCAAGAATATCTAGGGAACATGGGGGGAGATACAGAGTGAGACATTTGCAACAGCGAATGAAATGTTTGGGATGCAGCCTCATGCTTTCTACAGCAGTGAACATCAATCACACCTTCTCAGAAAAGTGTGACACTGAAAGCCTTCCCCCCCTTTTTTTTCCCTTGTTTCCCTGTTCCCCACTTCTGTTTATTCTCCTTTCTTTCTGATGTGCTGTGGCAAATGAAATTTTAGCTCAGAAAACTGACTTGTCCTTGAAAAAAAGAAAGCCTTTCCTTGTTTAATTCCTTTGACCATTGAGTAAGCAACAGTTATTTTTAAGCTACCAGTGATTTATGACTGAACAGATTTGGAGTTTATATTTTTAGTTTTATATTTTTATAGGCAATTTAGATAATGTGTATTTGTGACCATAAATATTTGGTCCTCATACAGTCTGTCAGTGAATGTTGTAATCAGTTGGAGAAATCATATAAACTGACAAGATGCAAGCATTGCATTCTTCACGTAGCCTTGGCATTCTTTTCAGTACCCCTATAGGTAGTCCTGAAAGGCAGCAGTATTTTGAGCATCTGTTGGCAAATCATCTAGGAGGGTGCCATCCAGAAGAAATAACCTACTTTCCATGAGTGATCCAGTCCTCTACAAGGTTTGGAGTAAACTGCTGTAGCATCACTGCTCAGAAAATATGGAAGGTTTTCTACCGGAAACCACATACTTGCAAAAGCCAACAACCAAACCTCTTTCATTTGCACTGCTTTGTGTTATCTTTTCACTTTTTTATAGAATCAGTAAACATTTCTTAAGAAACAAGAAGTTTTTACCGAAAAGTTAATTTTGCAAATTTCTGAAGAATAATAGTCCGTTTAAATAAAATCTAATCTTTTTAATCATTATTTGCCTTCCCCTTACCTTCCCCTTTGTCTAGCTTTAGGTTGTAGTAATTCCGCAGATACAGCCCTTCCAATAATCCTGGGAAGATAGTCACATGCTACTGCTTGTGCTGCTGCTATCCTCTTCTGTTCAAAAGCAAATCATCTTCGTTTCCACTCCCCATCACCAACTTTATTCAACTAAATAATAGTTAAGCCTTCAAATGTTTTTTTCCAGCAAAACAGTAGTGCTGGGCACCAGTGCAATTTCAGCTTGAAAATCCCTTTACCTTAAAACTAATAACTTCTCCTTCCACAAGTATTTCCTTCCCACCCTCCTCCCCAACCACTTTAGAGCACAACCACTTCCTTGATTGATGGGGGAAACTTTTTCAGAGTCAGCTGGGACTGGACATAGGGTGGGATAAAAACTGTGTGCAAATATTGAGATTCAGCTGCCGGGGGTTTCATCTGCTTTTCCAACCTGCTGGCCTGAGCGCTGTTCTCAGCAGCCCTCTCCATCTCAGTGTGCCCTCCAGGGACTGAGCTCCAAGCCTTTTGCATGGCGGTGGCAGCACAATGAATATGCTGTGGGCACATTAACATTTTATTCCCTCTCTAGTTTTCTTTTGACATGGAGTGGCATGACAAGTAGCTTTGCTTTAGGGTGGATAGAGAAGTACAACACTCATTGCATTGACTGGGGGATACTGACCTGTGTTGATGGTGTTTCTTCTCCGAAGCTCCCCAAAAGTGGAAACAAAGGAACAAATTTGATGTTCCTGACTTAAATTCTATGATAAAATCAAAGCAAAGTTTGACAAAAGCCAGTATTAATTTTTATTTAAAGTCTATTAGATCATTTTCCGAGTTTTGTTGGAACGCCTTTCTGCTGTGATGCAGTGTCATAGAACCACAGAATGATTTTGGTTGGGAGAGACTCTTAAAGCTCATGCAGTCCAACATGCCTGCAGGGACATCTTTCAGTGGATCAGGCTGCTCAAGGCCCCATCCAACCTGACCTTGAACACTTCGAGGGATGTGGCATGCACATCTTCTCTGGGCAACCTGTCGCAGTACCCCATCAGCCTCATTGTAAAGAATTTTGTTAGTATGTATGCATAAGTACGTACATGCCTGCGGTATGTCTCCCACAGCAGACTCCTGGAGAAGCTGTCAGCCCGTGGCTTGGATGGGAACGCTCTGCGGTGGGTTAGGAACTGGTTGGATGACCAAGCCCGTAGAGTGATAGTGAACGGACAAGGGGATTGAGTCCATCATTAGCAAGTTCGCAGATGGTACCAAGCTGGAAGGAAGTGTTGATCTGCTAGAGGGTAGGAGGGCCCTACAGAGGGACCTTGACAGGCTGGAGAGATGGACTGATTCCAACAGCATGAGGTTTAACAAGTCCAAATGCCGGGTTCTACACTTCGGACACAACAACCCCATGCAGAGCTACAGCCTGGGGACAGAGTGGCTGGAGAGCAGTCAGGCGGAAAGGGACTTGGGAGTGCTGGTGGACAGGAAACTCAACATGAGCCAGCAGTGTGCTCAAGTGGCCAAGAAGGCCAATGGCATCCTGGTCTGCATCAGGAATAGTGTGGCCAGCAGGACTAGGGAAGTTATCATACTCAACACTGGTCAGGCCGCACCTCGAGTGCTGTGTCCAGTTCTGGGCCCCTCAGTTTGAGAAAGATGTTGAGATGCTGGAGTGCATCCAGAGGAAAGCGACGGGGATGGTGAAGGGGCTGGAGCACAAGCCCTATGAAGAGCGACTGAGGGAGCTGGAGTTGTTTAGCCTGGAGAAGAGGAGGCTCAGGGGAGACCTTATTGCTCTCTACAACTACCTAAAAGGAGGTTGTAGTCAGGCAGGGGTTGGTCTCTTCTTTCAGGCGACCGGTGAGAGAACAAGAGGACACGGTCTCAAGCTTCATCAAGGGAAGTTTAGGCTCAGTATTAGGAAAAAATTCTTCACTGAAAGTGTGATTGGTCACTGGAATGCGCTGCCCAGGGAGGTGGTGGAGTCATCATCCCTGGAAGTGTTTAAAGAGAGATTGGATGAGGCACTTAGTGCCTTGGTTTAGATGACGAGTAGGTGTTGGTGTTGGGTCATAGGCTGGACTTGATGACCTCAAAGGTCTTTTCCAGCCTTGTGATACTGTAATACTGTGATAATGTGGTATGATCTCGTAGGATAATCACGGAAGTGTTAATTGATCTGTTCTGTAATTCTTCTCAAGGGCCTCATAAATCTTGGTGCTATATGAATGCAAGAAAAACATAGTCTTTATTGTAGGTGTGTACAGCTTAAAGGTAAGAAGAGATATAATAGGCACAGTGTAATTGTCGTGTTTGACATAAAGACCTGTGTTTAAAAAAGCGGCCCTCAAACTCGTTTTAGTATTAGAAGGAGAAGGTGAGGAAAGGAGGGTTTTGTGAAGATTCAGTGCTTGAATTTTTCAATGACTGCCTTTATTTTACTTTATTTTAGGTTGCTATCAACTGAATTGCCAGACCATTGCCCTACAAAGCTTTGGAGGGCCACTTCTTAATGGATTGCTGCAGCCTCTTAATTTCTCCATTGATCCTGTTCCCTGCATCGTGAGAACATTTTAGCCAGCACAGAACCTAGAAAAGTTACATGTAAGTCGTGATTCAAATTCCTTTCTATTTAAAGAAAAAAAAATGTCTTGGGGAGGCAAGGTAGAGGTAGTAAACATTATACTTTAGAAAAATACTGTAAAAGCTGTAATCCAACAGCTAACATGAGGTGGTGAATAAATTGTTACTGAATTGTTACTTGGTTTTTTAACCTAAATGGTGATTGTCATTTTGAAGAACTTAGATTCTAAGTCTTCTGCTACCATCATAAATCATGTTGAGAAGTACTTAAAATAGCTTCTCTTCACCCTGTCCATCTAATTATGCCTCATTTTTCTCCACAGCTGGGTAAGAGTGTGTACACTTACCTTTGTGTGCTGTGCCAAAACTCCACGTGCTCTGTGCAAGTTTGGAGGTCATCCTTTGCTCCTGCAGTCATCCCTATGTTTTTCTTCTCGGAAAACCCATGTTCTCCTCCTTTGAGGTTTCCAGAATACTTCCCTCGGAGGAGCCCTGGCACTGCTTTCCTTTCAGCCTGCTCCCCTGAAAGGCTCTTAAGCGTCAGTAGAATCTCCATAACCATCTCCAGCTCTTTGGAGGTGGAGTTTGCTTCTCCACCTGGCTGTAGGAGGAAGCCATACACAGATTTACTAGGGACAAAGGCGAGTGAGGAAGTTTTAGACCCCTTGGTATCTCTCAGTCTGGATTGTAGTTCCAGGTGCATGTTAAACGCTTCTGGTTTTCCTCCTGATATGGGGAGCAGCTGCGGTGCTGTGCACAGATTTCATCCTGTATGACAACTAATTCCTTTGTTGAAACCTTAGGAAGCATCAGCTTGGTGTGGGATTGGTGGGCTGTTTTTGAGAGAGGAGAAATTGGTTTGATCCATTTTAAGTTGTCGGTGGTCCTAACCGTAATCCTGGGATGGATCTGCAGGTGGAGAAGCCTCTGGACTGTTACAGGATTGGCATGGATTTGGTGGTCTGTGCTTGTTGTGGTTAGGGGGTTTTTATCTTTCAGATGGTGGTACCGAGCAGCTTGGCAAAAGGCTGCCTGAGCCAGAGAAAATACAAAATTGTGGTTCAGTGTGTCACTGTGCGTGTCTCTGCCTTGTTCGTTCACTGCAGTAACAAATTCATATGACGCAGTTTAATGATTATTCAAGACAGGATAGTAAAGTGGACCACAGTTCTCATTGCTGGTCAGTTTTTCTTGAATGCTTACTAACACCATTTTTAATCTTAGGAACTGGTTTGTAATATTACTACCAAAAAATAGGCTTATTTTGAAACTGAGGAGTTTATATTATAAATATACCTTAATTTGAGGTATTTTAGTTGCTTATATGACATTTAAAATATTATTTAAAACAAAACCAGTTTGTTACAAAAGGAGCATAGGGTTTTTTAATGCATATGGAAATTCAGTTTTTAAAGAGAGGAGAAATTTTTTCCAGTGTGATATCAGGAAAAATAATAATGAAGTACTAGGCAATGAAGAAAGGCTGGATAGTAACAGAATTTGCTGTCAAAGAGGCTTTAGAAGGTGTTGATTTTATTTTGTTTTCTGAAAAAGGGAGAGTATTGCCATTTCGTTGTGAGGCTTGGCAATATATGGTACAGTCATTAATCAAACCCCAATAGCAGTAGTCATCTGACTACAGGAGAATTTTGAATCTGGCTTGAAACTTGTTTCTAGTGCTTGTCTTAAGGGAGGAAAACATGAAAATATAAGCTGTAACAGCTAGGCAGGCAGAAACAACGTGTTGTTCATTAGTCCTACTTGGCACCATTCCCATGAGGTTTGGAAGCTTTGTTCACAATTTTTTTGCAGGCTTTTCTCATGGTGTTTGAAAAGCTTATCATTAGGCATCTTGCAAATTCACTCTTAAAACCCTTTAAAGGAACTAACTTTAAAAACGGCATCCTCCTTAGGAGACTGGAAAAAACATCTAGAAACTGGATGGACATAAATAGAAAAAACCCTGTCTTATTCCAAGAAGCGCATAGAAGTTCTGTCCTCCTGCTTCTTGTGTTGCAGATAATCAGAAGTCACATCTGAGGACCAAATAAATTCAAGTAGCAGTGTAAGGATGTAGAGCTGTCATCAAATATGTGCTTTTCATATTTATTTTTTTATTTTTTAGTTTTTACTACAGTCACATGCTTGAGATATGCCAAATGTTTAAAACATGATATATGCTGTAACTCCTGGAAAATACACGTGTCACCTCACAGGTTCTTGGCCTGGGTTCCACCTGATATGGATGCAGATCTGTGCCGGCAGAGGTAGATGCAAGGGCAAGCTGTCAGTTGCTTACTTAATTTCTCAGCGTTTCCCACTGTCTGACTTCTTTTGATAACAAACTGTTTCTAACAATTACCTTGTTATAGGAATTCTCGTAGAAAGAAGCCAGCTTTCCCTTGTTAATTAGTCCTGTTGAAAGGAGCAGTTGTACAGTGTTGACCTAGCAGTAACAACCATATTCTTCTTGCTTTTCCCAGGGTGAAGTGTATTTAGTAAACAAGTATACCTTCCCCCTACTTCCATTTATTATTTAGTTTGAATAATACTACTAGGATGCTTACTGATGTGATCTCCATGAAAATAATATGTATTGACGTTTGAATTCAAAGCAGGTTTGTTCCTTGTTCTAACAGACCAGATTGCAAAACTCTGTGACAGTGCATGTGTCAAGATAAAAAAATGTTTATCCAGGTCCCCTGGGAATTAATCATGGGCAGGTTAGACTGCATATGGTATAATGAGGGGCTGCAGGAATTAGGGAGAAGCTTTGCTCTTTGCTGAGCAGCTTGCAATTCGTTATCCCAAACAATCACTAATGGCACCATACAAACTGGGCATTGCTGAGATGCTGACGATGTGGCTGTGCCTTAGAGCAGATGCTGGACAGGGCTGCTGGCATCCCAGCAGAGACAGGCAGCAATTCCTACCAATTTCTACGCTCTGCTCACATTTCTTGCTTTGTTTTACCCCTGTGTGTTTTCCTTTAAATAACATCCTAGTCAACAGGATTCTGCATCTAATAAATTGTCCTAATTTGTGCTGCTTATGCAGTATTGAGAATTCAGCAAGGACTTTAAGTGCTTTGTTCATGCTGTTTAAAAAAAAAAAAAGAAAAAAAAACAAACCCAAACCTCAGAAACCTCTGCACAGATTTCATATTTGCTAGGTATGAGTTCTTCAAAATTTCTTTAAAAGATTTCTTGAAATCTGTCCTGCCACCGCCTGTAGGCAGATGTAAATAATGTAAAATTTTAAGATACAGCTTTTGGTGATTAAATGTCTGTCACCCACCTACCATCACAGCCTGGGAAAAATGTATCTTTTTTTAAATCTGTACTGAAAGGTCAGGTAATTTGACTGGATTAAGATGAAAATCAGATTTCTGAAGATGAAGTTGTATCCCTTTGAACATTGACTTACTGAACACTCCTAAGTCCGGTACCAAACCCTCTTCCCAAGTGCCACAGCCATAGTTGAGGACGTGTGGTTGTATCCTATAGTATTTTGATGTGACATGTGGCCATATCTGGATTTCATTATTTTTCTGATACGTGTTCCTGTTGTACTGCCAGTTTTACAGTGGAGAAGGCATTTTCTTACCTATTTAGTGGTGCTGGCATAGCAGAACTCGGCACCTTGTGCACCATTGTGAATAGCATCTCCTGCCCTGAGGAGCTTCACAACCTCCCATGGCACCCTGTCCCAGGTGTCTCTGTCATAACAGCCAAAAAGTGTTTTCCTACAATCTAGGGGAAATCTTCTTTGCTGCTAATTAATCCAGTTACTCCTGCTGCCTCCCTGTTGAGAACACATGAAGCCACTGACTGCTGCTGGCACTGCTGGTCCCTCAGTATGATCAGGTGCTCCTTGGCACCATCAGTGCCTCTGTACCCAAGGCAGTCTGCACTCCCACCCTGAGTGGCTGAGGACAGCTTTTAATGACTATTTGCTGCAAATATATCTGTTGATTAAATATATTTTCCAATTTATATGTATGTGCATATGTGTATGTGTATAAATAAAAAATATATCATAGAAATGAAATATATAATAATTTCTTCAAAAATAAAAACATATTTTGAACAGATCTGTTGAGTATGATTAGAAAAACACTGCTGTAGCTTCGCACACAGCAACTGTGCATGCACACGTGTGTGGGTGGTGAGCTGATGTTCTTCTCTGGATGTTTCTGATCAAGACCCCATGCTGGAGGCATTCCTATCTGGGGACACACAGCAACCATGGTCCATGTGGCCAGGAGGAGCATCATGCTCGTGTTTAGCTGTGTTTAGCTGGTGCAACGGAGGACAATAGTGTTTATTGCAGTATAGCACACTCTATGAAACCAAATTTTCCTAGCACCTCTCCCTTTTGCTGCCATTGACACAGGCTGTTTTGTTCGTCACCCCACTGGTGTGACGGGCTGCGTGGGTGCACAGTGTCATTGATCTGTTTACTTGCCATTTCCCACGTGGCTGCCATGTTGTGGCAAGGACTTTTATTTTTCACTGCGGCAGGTGACATCCCGGGTGTGTGCGTGTGTCAACCCGAGGGACTGAGTCACAACCCTCTCTCCGCTCGGGACTGGCGGCACTTCCCCTTGCCACTGAGGAGGGGGCGAGATGCTGGCCTGTCTCCACAGCACGGCTTAACTGCCCGCATGTTGCTTCGTTGCTTTTGGTTCTTTAATAAAGAAAAGGCTGAGAGATGGTGACAGCGAGATCAACTTTCTCTGTAAGCCAAACCAGTGAAAAGTAAAATCCATCTCACCGCATCAGTTTTGTTTTCACTGCTGGTTCAACCTCTCCTCTCCCTCTGGCAGAGCCCTGCACAGTCATTCAGTGCCCGGCTTGGGGGTGGTGTGGTTGTTAGTTCACTGATGTATGACCCATTTATTTTCATAATACTTAGATACCTGCACTTCTGCAGCATTCAACACATGGGTCCTCGCTAGGAAAGCACACACCTGATTTCAGCAGCGGGCATTGATAGCAGCTGGCTCTGCGCTCGGCTTGCTGGGGTCTGCAGGAAGGTGATGGGCCATTTGGTCTAGCAAGCAATTAATGAACGAGGGCAGGTAAAGGTATGTTTTTCCAGAGCTGGCACTTTGTCGTAGATTATTTTGTTAAATAGTGATTGCTAGCTTATGGAACATGTTTCATGTTATGATTTGCAAAGAGCTGAGAAGTAAAAGTGTTGTAGTGGATGCTTTTCTGTCTGTAGTAACTTACGATTTCAGAGACAGCAAGGTAATTAAAGTAATGAGATTGTTCGCTCTCCTTTCCCCATCTCCAGATGTGACATCACCTATACTCTTGTTGCGCCTGGTCTTAAGATATACCTTTTTTCTATATTTCCTTTTTACTCAGTTAATTGGGTTAGCTTTCTGCAGGTTTTCAGATGGTGATTAGATTCATGCTTGTGTTGCTTTTGGTAAATGGAAAGAATCAGGCGTAGGACAGACAGGAGGGTAAACTAGCATTGTAGTAGACCTGAGAGTTTTAGGTATAAAAATTAAAGAGTAATTTGCAAAGCTACTTGAAGTAAAGTGGATTTAAACACAATGAAATCATCCTTGACAGCAATTTGTTTGAAGTTCTTCTACTATTATGAGTGTAAAGGGATTTTTTCTTAATTACCAGTTTCTGGGTAGAGTATTCAGCATAATTTCTCACAGATAAGTGAAGCATTAACTCCTTGCACCTCACTAGTTTGGGCAGTGGGGGTAAAAACTGGGAGTTAGGAAAAGGCATTTTCTTAATTTCATCATTTGAAAATCGGTCAGTGGTCAGATAACTTAGAGAAGCCTCTACCACGTAACTGAGAGAAAATAATTAATTAAATGTATGAAAATCCAGCAGGATACCTGACAGTACGTATGCACTGCATGCAAATGGCTGTCCTTTATGTTTAACCAGAATATAATGTCACTCTAAAGACAAACTGGAAACAAAGTAATAGCAATTATCTAGTTTGCATCCCTTGTTCAAATGAGCCATGAATTCTGGGGTTTTTGCATTTATATACTTTTGCTGTAGGTGTTGGAAGTGTGGGTGGTTATGAAAAAGTCGTGGTTACAATAAGATTTTCCATTTATTGCCCTTTGTGTACAACTAAAAATAAGATTCAAATGCTTTAGAATTTGTAGAGCAAGCGTAATCCTTCTCTTAACTCTGATGACTGGCTTGCCTGCAGCTTCAGCTTTGTCTGGTGAGTCCCAGGCTTAAATATTTGTAAATGGGTCTATGTTGGAAGAAGAGGCAGAGTTTATTTGTGGTGTGGTCTAGCTATGTTAATTCATCAACTTCTTATTTAAAAAGATAAGGAGTTAGGCGTAAGTGCATAAGAGGTGGCGATGAAAGAATTTTGGAAGCAGAATTGTTCTGCCCTCTGGAAAGAAAGCAGCTTTGGAGAGGACTGAAAGACCTGTAAAATTAACCCTTCAGAATTTCACTTATGTAGCTTGAACTGTTGATCCAGAACTTCATCTTCTGGCAAAGGAAAAAAAAGTGAAATCTATACAAATCTGCTGAGCATCAAGAAACAAATTCTCAGGGTTAACTTTTGGCATGTAAAGTCCTTTTGGTTTGGTTTTTAGGTTGATGGTATTGAAATATGCTGTCGCGGTATCTTTTCCAGGTAGTTGCACCAGTTAGCAATCTGCTAAATTAGTTGCTATGTCTTGAGCTACTAAATATGTTCTGACCACATTAATTGATATGTCAGCTTATGGCCAAGTGAAACATTAAAGAGAGATGTTGTCAGTGTGTGCAGGGAAATTTGTAACTTCATGGTGTAAGATTTGGTGCTGTCCCAGCTTCACTCATTAAGTAGCTGTGGCATTTCCAGAGAATGAGTACGTCTGTGCATGTCAAGCTTCTCAGTTTGATGTCATTCTTGTGATGGATGAGTAGAGGGAGCATCTATCCAAGAGCTGCAGGACCGAAGGTAGAGGCTAAAAAGTTGCTTTTTGCTTCATCGCAGCTTGAGCTTCACCACTTTCTTGTTGCTTCATGACTTTTCCAGGTTTTCCAGGCTTGGCAGGGTAGCAGAGATGTTGGTCTTCAGAATCAGGCTGTGTAATACAATAGGTTTTCACTCTGAGTAATGCCATGTGGCACAGAGGATGTGGGTGCTGGGGACACTTAGAGGCACATGTGCTTGTTCCGTGGAATAGCCATGCTGTCGGCGGTGAGTATTTCATTATGCAATATGAAATCTCTTTAAATTAGCTTGGTGTAACCCTCCCCCTCTTCTCAGGAGAGATCAGTGCCTATCGTTGCTGCATTACTTTTGCCTTTCTGCTAAAATGTGTGTTTCTGCATTTACATATTTGCGCACCCCTTGCATAGTCTCCTGCCTTGACAAAAGTACAAAAGGCAAGAGAGCTAATGCATTAATCAAAGTTTTAAATATTTCAGGTGGGAATGGGCAAAACTTAAGCAATAATTAGTTTTCGTGGAAGTGGTTGCTGCAGGGCATTATATTACATCTGTTATAATTGCCGGCATGTCTCAGTCCTGCAGGTGACCAGATGCTGACAGGCAGCTTAAATGTTTGTTGTCATTTTTTCTGTGGAATTTTCCCTTTTCGGCATGTTTTTTTTCTCCCCTCCCCACTTCTTTCTTCTGCTGTGCCTGATGCAGATGAGTTCAAACCTGATGGCTCTGAAGATAACAGCAGGAGGCAATGCGTTGTCATGTGGCGATGGCACTCACGCACCACTCACCGCTGCCACACTTCCCAGATGGATAAGACATGCTGGTCTTTTCCAGGGTTATTGCTGCACAGGTTATTTTTAGAGATGGCACACTGGATGTGTTGTGCAACTATCAGTACCCACTGCAGGGCTCTTCATTTTTTCCCTTGTATGGTGATGAGGTTTTCAAGGTGTTTACCTTTCTCTTGAAGTGGTCGACAGATCTCTTTTTGATTCTTTTAACCACTTGCAAAGCTGGTCCGTGGAGTCTGTGAGATTGTGTTCTCTGTACACAGCCTGCAGGGAACAGTCCTGCATGTGGCCACTAAATTAGGATTAGTATAAGTAACTGAAGCAATGCGGCTCAGATTTTCAGCTGAAGAGCTCTAACAACCTGTTGCGTTGCATAGCAGAAGATCTGCTACCTCAGGAAACCCCCAGCTTGTTTGTTTTTTTCTAACTCCCACAGCAAACAAGCTGCACTCAAGGCATTTTGACAGTTGTCGTAACCTCTTTCTATGGCTCTCAGTTTCTGCTATTGACAAAGAAACCTTTAAACAGCCACCTCAGCTGTTCCTGCTCCCCATGATGTACGGGAGGTCCTGTGACATGGTGGCAGCAAATCCTGGACAGCCGGTGCTCCCCTCCTACGTACCTGGCGGGAATGACAGATGCTGAGGGATGCAGTGCAGCCTTGCAGTGGAAGCAGATCTGGACATAGCAGTTGACTGCTGGTTATGTCTGTCGCTTGCTGTAGGAACAGAGGTGGCTGGTTGCAGGCTCCTTATTGCATTGCTCTAATAGTGTAAAAAACATTAGCAATGGAGATTTGCTGTAACGGTGTATTTTAAGTGTGTCTCTGCTCTGCTGGCTTCACTTCTAATGCACACGGCTAGGGAATGCTTTGGAGGTTGCTGCTAATGGATGAATCTTCTGGAAAATTGGAATTATGAAATAAGATTGACACTTTGGAGTGAGAAATATAAATCTAATGAGATATTTCAGCAGAGGTTTGTAATTAGGAATGAATGGAGGGAATTTATACGCGCAGTCTGCAAAAGGGCACAATGGAAGGTGAAATTGCACCCTCTGTGCTGAATGAGGGATGAAAACCAATGTATCAGTGTCATGGCATGACAGTGTAGAGTATAAATGATACTGTCACTGAGTGCTGCAGCAGGTATCAAGGGAATTCCACTCCAGTAAATTACATTACTTAGACAGACCTGAAGGCATTGTGTCTGAATGATTGGAGGGAAAAAAGGTTGTCAGCACAAAGCAGAAGATATTATAGAACAACGGCTGCAGGGTTGGAAAGTGGTGTTTTTCTGATGTTTACCATGCAAAGCTCTTCAGATGCTTTTTAAATTATTTTTGCTTGAATTGCAAATGTATTGATGAAGCAATAGTATTTTTTGAAGTGGTATTCAGAGTGGATACCAGCCTGCAGCAAAGGATTGAGCATGCACAACTCCCATTTTTTAAGTAGGAATTAGGACTCCTCCAGGCTTGGGAAAAGCTAGTCCTGTGTTCCAGCTGAGGCACTGTTCTTTATGCATTGCTTCATTTTGCTAAAGACTTGCTTTTGGGACTGGATTTTGATTACAGATTAATTCTTGCATAGGTTTAAGGGGAAAGGAAAATCGTTATCATTTTCACTAGCAGTGTCTGGGGCCAAATTGAGGTGACGAGTAGCAGATCACAGGACACAAACATTACAGTCTCATTTAGAGGCACTCAGACAGTGCGGCAAGGTCTGTGATTGGAGTGGCTGGGAGCATGATGTCAAGGGGACAGTGCAGCAAAAATCCAGAGACTTTTTCTCTATAAGCATACCTGTGCTGGTGCATCATACGTATGTGTTCCTCATGCTGTTTTGCTCATTGCTTACCCAAACCCACTGCAAACACCACCTTACTTCCTCAAGCTACAGTGATGACGTTGAGTTGATTAGTTATTTCTCGGCTTTTTTTTCTTTGTAATGACCTATTACTTACACCCTCACAGGGGCAGTACCTCAGAGACAGGGCTTAACTGCTTCTCTGTCTCTGACCTCACACGCAGAGAACACCTACAAGCTCCTGTCATTTCCTAGTTTGCTCATGGGTGAGACAATCCAGCTCCCACAGTCCTCCCAATTTGCTACTCAATGATAAAGCAGCTTGTCCCTGAAGATGCTACATTTCATTCCTGCAGCACATAATAAGCCCTGCCTGCCCTGGGACTTTTTTGTAAAACTTCAGCAGGCTTTCTACTGTTTAAAACCATATTTTTCCACTTGCCTACTCATGAAAAGCATCACTGAAAGTGCGTGCTGTAAATAGTGATAAGGGAGCAGACTTTGTTTCTTCTCTCAAAAACTGGATTCTCAGCAAAGCCCACACATGGCAGGATGGACATGCAACACAGTGAAATTAGGAGTCCTTAGCAAAGGCTTTTTTATTACCTGGAAATACTGTTTCAAGTTGGGGGGGCATTAACCAGGAAATATAGCCAAACTGAAGAGTACTTACTCTGGGAAGGCTGTGATTCAAAAGCTTCAATGGTGAGGGCCTGTCTTCCTCAGGGTGCAGGATTCAGTCCGTACAGCCTGTAACTGGAAACCACAGCATCAAAACTACAGGCAGTGTGAAAAAGCAGTGAAGCATCTGTGGAAAAGAAGATGCCCTACGTGGGATGGGATTCAACAGTAGAGCAATTCATAGTGGGTCCTGATCATAGCCAAAGATGAGTGGGAGGAAGCACAGTGTAATTTGTATCTCTGCTTCCCGCATTAGAACTGGAGTGGCCCAGTGTGTAGGACTCTGTCTGGATAAAAAGGGGAGTTAAGATATAAGACATGTAAAATTTGTCTTTTAGACAATCTTCACCACAGGAAAGTACTATGCCTGCTTAAGCTCCAGTTTGTGGTATTATTAAAAATCTGCCATCACTCTCTTCTCCTATGGTATTTTGTGTCAAAAGCTGACATTTTGACACATCCCTTTTTTTTGCATGTTGAGAAAGCAAAAGCTTTTTCTTATATCCAGTGTCATTCCTGCGGTCATGATCAAGCCACGTTTTCAAAATGTGGCTCTGTAGACGTCTATCAGTCCACAGAAGACCCATTTGCTATCCATATGATGCAGTTTTCCTCTTCCCACACTCGTCTTGCATAAAAGCCTATAACTAGCACCTGTGAAGTCACCTAGGTCATTCGTGGGAGCAATGGATGCAAGGCTGGGCTTTAAATGCTGCAAAGGACCATGATTATTAGCATGGAATAGGGTGGGCGAAGGAATGACCAGACTCTATGCCTTAGGGAAGACTGAGAGACTAACCAGTATTGCTTTAACTGAGAGCAATATTGAGCCTGCTCAATCAGATCCGTATCCCCTGGCAAATGTATTTTGTTGTGTAAATGGCTCCCTGCTGTCCCAAAAGACTATCACTATCTCTTCGTATCTTGCACAATGGATTTCTAAATAAATCAATCTTTGTGCAGGAAAGTTGTGGTTCAGTAAGCCCAGCTTGGTAACGAGTCAATGGTTTAATCTTAATTCTCCGTGCTAGTGCTTTTGATAACACACAGCTATAAAGTTTGACATAGCAGAAGCTTCTCTATGAACTCTGGTTTGCTCGCCAGAAAGTCAGCCCATTACCGTTAATTCCCCTCTTATCATTAGTGTTATTAAACTGACGATTGATGTGTAAAAACTGCCATTTGAATGAAGTTCCCAAAACTGCAGTAAAAGAGACTTTTGTTCTGACTTGGTAAGAAGAAGGAAAAAAAAGGCAAAATAATGCTAGTACTAACAGCAGAGATGTTCATATAAAGACATGCTCTGAACAATAAAATCGTTTATCCATGTATGACATAAATACATCAGAATTTAGATAATGAGAGATCTTGTGAAATGCAGCAAAACGCACACCACTGACATTGTGAAGTTTCCCTTCTCTAAAGGCCTCTTCTCAGGGAAAAGCAGCTTTACTTTTGCTTTGAAAATCCATTACCATAAGCCTTAAAAAAAAAAAAAAAAACACTTGTCTTAGTGCAATATTAAAGCAATTTTATACCCTAAGAGCAGTTCTTTCGTAACGTAAAGTGCAATCCCGTGTGTGTATGTAATTGCGGTTTATGATACTTCTCGCAGTCCTAATTTCCCCAAAATTAAGAAAACCACTCACCTTTTTAGGCTGTTCTTTTCCTAATTATTTTTTCTTCTCCCCTTTTTTTTTCTCCGAAAAGATCCTTTTTTAAAAATCCCTTCTTAGGTGAAAAAAAAAAGACTCAAATCGCTTTCTGGATTCATTGCAAAATGCTGCTTGAAGGAAGCTTTTTAAGAGTTTAGGTTAAAAAGTTTCTGCCTCTTTCAAACTGCATGGGTGACACTGCTATTTTGGGAGGCAGTGCCATCTGCGTGCTCAACCAAAAAATGGGGAAGATGTTCGTAGTTCTAGCATACTTTTGGGTTGATTCCACGTAAAATTCACATCTGATCTTCGCTTGCGCTTGCCCCTTCTATAACAGAGATGTCAAACTCACAGCCCGCAGGCCGAATCCAACCCTCCATGTTGTTTTATCTGGCCCAGCACCTTGTTTCTAGCCAGTGGCAGCGCCAAGCTCCTTGCTCTTGTGCTCCTGCCAGCACGCCAGTCACGTGTGCAGTGTGTGTGATGCACATTATACTGCAGGAGCACGTGAACGTCGCGAGCCGTGAGTTTACCACCCCTGCTTTATAAGCTGAGGAGGCAAGGCCACTCATCTCTCCCATCTTCACAACTCCCAGGAAAAAGGTGTTCAGCTCATGGTTCACAATGAGTGAGTGAGACATGGTTGTTCAGAATAGGCACAGTCACGACATTTGAGGTCATTGATTCATAGAATCATAGAACGATTTGGATTGGAAGGGACGATGGTCATATAGTTCAACCCCCCTGCAGTGAGTAGGGACATCTTCAAGTGGGTCAGGTTGCTCAGAGCCCCATCCAGCCTGACCTTGAATGTTTCCAGGGATGGAGAATCTATCACATGTCTGGGCAACCTGTTCGAATGTTTCACCACCCTCAGCCAAAAAAATTTCTTCCTAATATCTAGTCTAAACTTCTCCTCTTTTAGTTTAAAACCATTGCCCCTTGTCCTATTGCTAGTGGCCCTGCTAAAAAGTTTGTCCCCATCTTTCTTGTAAGCCTCCTTAAGTGTTGAAAGGCCACAATAAAGTGTCCTCAGAGTCCTCTCTTCTCCAGGCTGAAGAACCCATACTCTCTCAGCCTCTCTTCACAGGGGAAGTGTTCCAGACCTCTGATCATTTTTGTGGGCCTCCTCTGGACCCACTCCAACAGGTCCATGTATTTCCTGTGCTGAGGGCTCCAGAGCTGGACGCAGTATTCCAGGTATGATCTGACCAGAGCAGAGTAGAGGGGCAGAATCACCTGCCTTGACCTGCTATCCACGCTTCTTTCAATGCAGCCTAGGATACAGTTGGCCTTCTGGGCTGCAAGCACGCATTGCCTGCTCACGTCCAGCTTTTCATTCACCAGGACCCCTAGGTCCTTCTATGCAGGCCTGCTCTCAGTCTCTTCATGCCCCAGCCTGTATCAATATTGAGTGTTGCCCCAACCCCAGGTGCAGGACCTCATGAAGTTTTCACAAGCCCACTTCTCCAGCTTGTCAGGGTCCCTCTGGGTGGCATCCCATCCTTCAGGGGTGTCACCTCACCACTCAGCTTGGTATCATCTGCAGACTTGATTGAGAGTGCACTCAATCTGATTGTCTGTGTCATTGATGAAGATATTAAACACCACCGGTCCCAGAACAGACCCCTGGGGGATACCTATCATCACTGATCTCTGTCTGGACACTGAGCCGTTGACCACTACCTTCTGGCTGTAACCATCCAACCAATTTCTTATCGACCAAATAGTCCATCTATCAAATACATATCTCCAAATCAGAGAGAAGGATATTTTGGGGGACTGCATCAAAGGCCTTAGAGAAGTCCAGATAGATGACAACCATGGGTCTTCCCTTGTCCACTGATTTAGTCACTCCCTCATAGAAGGCCACTAGGTTGGTGAGACAGAACTCGCCCTTGATGAAGGTGTACTGGCTGTCTTGAGTCACCTGCCTATGTGAATTCCTCCCTGTGTGTTCGTGGTCACATTGCAAGAGCTACCTGCAGGTGAAGAAGGAGGTGCTTGGGTGGATTTTGTTGGAGGATTTGGGGTTTTGTTTACTTTTGAGTAAGAAAGAGGGAAGACAAGTTTTCTAGGGGTTTGCTTGCTTTTAAGAGAAAAAAAAAAAGGCAGGACAGGGTTTTCTGGAGCATAGATCAACCATCTGCCAGCTAGTAAAGTGTAAGGGTTGCAGGAGCTAGAGAGGACAGTAAGACTGGATGGAGAGAGACAGCAGAACTTGTCGGAAGTGCAGATGGAGAAAGTTGATATGAGTAGGAGCAAGGTGATGTCTATGTAGTATGTACTGCGAGTCCATGGAAATAGCACAGGGGAACACGGAAATGTGAGAGGAGGTTACGGTAGTCCTCCATAGGTGATGCAGATATTTCTCTGAGGTAGTAGAGATTTAAGTCTGTGTTGTTGGAGAATTTGCAAATGCATATGTATCATCGTTACATTATCTTCCTGACTGGCAAAATGTTTCATCCAATCTCTGTTGACAGAAGAGATTGCCTACTGATAATTGCTTTGCTTAAGTGTCTGATAATGTGCCAGAAATGAGAGTATTCTCTGTTAGGTCATCTTTAATTATGCATGTACCACCTGTCAGCTTTAAATCTGGAGAATATTAGTTTTCTCATTGGATTTAGAGTAGGGAAAAGAAGGAGCCTTCAACAAGAGGACTAGGCTGTTGCAAACAGTGTGCCTATGGGTGAGTTTCACAAGCAGTCTCCTCATCTTCCTAGTCATGGATAATTCTGGTGGCACATGCAGAAATATTTGAAATATTGCCTAAGCTAGCTGCCACAGCGATACTTTTCACAAGAAGAGGATTTCAGACCATCTGTTGCGTTTCCTAGTTTTCTTTTTTCCCCATTTCAAAGGGAGAGAGAGTGTTGAGGTTGCGGAGGACAAACAGCAAGTCATGGCAGTGCTGGGAGGAAATCTCCCCCCAAAAGCACATGATAAAACTTAGGTCAGGCCAATGAAGACATGCCAATGTAATAGGAAATTAAGGGCTCAAAAGGCTGAAAAACAATGAGGGTGGGTGCTTTGTGGAAAACCTCAATGGGGAGAGATGGTAAAGGTCTCTGTGGCTATTAAATTAATGAGGTTGCCATTACCAGGCCTACTTATGATATTAAAAATTACTTGAAGAGGAAATTTTATCTTTGTATGGGGTGGGGAGGCAGTAATTCTTTGGGAATAGTTGAGGGGATTTTGAGTTCACAGGAGCATACTAGCTGTTTATTTGGTACAGTAATAGATTGCAGGAATCTCCTGGGTTTTCTGGTCTACTTTACTCCAAGGCTAGCCTGGAGAGCAGGGAAACGGTGGTTGATTGTCCTCTGAAAGGCAAGATTTGTACTGGAAAATAGGAATGGTCTTTGTTAGACACCTCACCTGCTTTTGGCAGAAAAGAATATGATTTGTGCTGTAAAATGTTGGTTCTGCAACTCCTTGCGTATGTATCCAAGTGGCCTATGCTTCCCCCTCTCTGGGATTTGGGGTTTCCAGCTTCTGTCATCACTGCCTCAGCCTCCTGGAAAGAATTCCTCCATTACACTGTTTAGCTGATGCTGATCTTTTTCCTGGTAATACCTTCAGCCAGTGCTATTTCTGAAAATCTGGTATTTGGAACAGTAGGTCAGTTTGTAAAACAACAAGAATGAGCGAAGAGGGACAGATGGCTGTGGATGCAAGAGCGTGTTTCTGTTCATCTCCCATTTGGCTTTTGCTGATGCTGTGTCGTTGTGCAAGCATTTGAGGCTGTCGTATTACATCAACGAAGCAGTAGTTGCTCCTTTGCTGCAAAGATTGGCCTATGGCATTAGTCACATCCACCCCTCCACCCCTGTGGGGCTCCAGGACACGTTCCCTCTACAGATGATGGCAGTGCATTTGCACCTAAGAACATGGAAGGGGTTTGGGAGACAAGTGGTTTTTCTGCTCAGGAATGTGGCTTTATTTTTCCTGACCTTCTCTCCTTGCAACTGCACTGGATGAAAGATGCTTGGTTATTCCTTTGCTCAAGATCAGGTTGCCTGACTCACTTTTCTTTGTTATTCTTATGTAAAGGATAACAACTTCTCCATCCTCCATTGTGCTGCAGGATTTTGCTCAGTTTGTAGACAGAATCTGGTTGATTCAGATTTGCTTACTTCTCTTTCTCTGCATAGTGTTTCCAGTAGCATCACCTGGATGCTGCTGAACTTTACAGAGCTGAAATGGAAAAGTGTGGGGGTGTGCCACAACGTTTTTTTTGATTGCTCATGATTCATTCAGCCTTTCTTTCCACCTTCCTATTGCATGGTAAAGGGCTGTCTAGTCTAGCGGTGGTCACTGGAAGACACCTCTTTCATACAGGCTCCATTGTTAAATACGAGGGGTATACACGTCTCATTATCCTGGTGCTACGGCTGAGCTGTGCAGCACCACTAAGCACTGCAGGAGATGTCCCTTTCACCACTTTGAGGGACAACCATACTTGAGTGAATACCGTATTCTGCTTTTGTCTCTGAAAAACTGAGCAACTAGAGAAAATTTAAGGATACCTTTGAGGATTAAAAAAAATACTTACTTAAAACCAGACTTGAAATTCTGAAGCAATATTGCCAAAAAAAAAAAAATATAAGATAACAGCATGCCCTAGAAAGGACTTTTCTGAGCTCTTCTGGCTTGCAAGATGTGGTCACAGGAGGGGCTTCAGCTATCTTTTCCATTTCTCACAGGTCACTTGTTTAACATTCCTCTTGTAATGTGTGGTGTGTTGCTGCTTTTAGGCTTCACGCTTTTTCTCTCTCATTTCACTCTCCTTAAAACAATACAATAAAGCTTTTTCTATGTCAGATTTAGTATCTGTTCTAGTAGAGACTTTATACAATATTCATACTTTTCCTTCCATAGCAATGCAACAGTGCTTGATAGTGAAGCTGGTGAAATTCAGAGTGATGTGTTTACGTTGAGATATCCAACTGTATACACTGCTAATTTTAAGAGGAAGGGGAACCCTTCTTGGGATGATTAGTTTTGCCATATTTATAGACGCAATCTCTTACTGAAGTATGTTTTCCTGACTCCCAGTCAGCTGTTGACAGCCAGTATTACAAGAGTTCACAGTGAGTCTCATGGCTTGTGTGTCCTTACATATACACAGCACAGACAAGATAAATCCATGGAACGGTAATGAAGGCATCAGTGCTAAACCCTGTAGCAGTGCCCAGTAGTGAAGCATCCTAACAACCAACCGGGTCCAGATTCCAGCTCCTTATCTAGGCCATAACTATCAGGAAAATCACCTTGTCTTTTAACTTTCACCAATCTGTACAAGTAGCCAATAAGTCAATGTAATCATCTCTCCGTTACCTATAGCCCTGGCAGTAGCAGCACAAGCTCCTAAATCAGCTGGTTTGCCTATATGCCCAGGCCCACCGGTAAATGGAGATACTGCAGTACAAACGGAGATACAGTGCCTTTTTGAGGCATGGAAGCAAAGCAGTGTGTGCATTGCCTAAGTACCACAGTCAGGTTTTGCAGTCTTTCTGCCGCAAGTCAGCTAGCAACACAGTACAGTAGATCGATGGTAAATACATGCAACCTCCTTGAAAAGTTCAAGTGGGCAATCAGAGCAAGGCAAGTGGTTGCTTTTACACTTTGGTTGCAGAGCAATTGTGGAGGGATTTCAAGGAAACCTCTTGGTAGCAGGAAGCTACTGCTACAGGCATTCGATGAATGAGCTGCATAGTCGTCTTCTGCAGCTGGTGCCTCCTTCCCTGCACTGCTTAGTAAATACATGAGCGTGCCATTATTAGCCAGGCTTTGTTTTTTTCGCCTGTGCTAATGTGCCACTATTTTATGTCGTATTGAGTGAGAAGAGAAAGTGGTGATATTTTCTCTTCCCTTAAATAGGATTGATGACCACAGCTTAACAGCATTCAAAGAAAAAGACATTTGATCAAAGGTGACCCGAGCTTCCCCTGGGATACTGCATGGGGACGTTCGTCCTGAAAATAATTTAACTTTACTGTTTTCAAAGCGGACTTGCCTATTGCGAATCCTGTGTTAACTCGCTGCAGTTAATATGCATTCACATATATAAAAGTACCTCTTTGATTTCCTTCCAGGCTGCCTTCCCCCCCCACTCCCCCCCAACATGTGCCCAAGGACTGCACAGGATGTCTACACCGCTGGCAGGTCCATCTCAAGGGTGTTCCTCCAAAAGCACCCACTTGGTGTCCATTGGTGCTCCTTCGGGTGTGAAGGGGGCTGCTCTGCTCTGCAGGAGCATTGGTGAGCTTTCTGTACAGGTCAAGCTTGAATTCCCTCTGAGCTGCTGCAGTGAATACTGCAGAAACCTCACCGAGCAGGGGAAAGTGTCATGCTTTTACGTGCAAGGGCTTGCCAGTTTGAATCACATCTGTTATGTTGTGAAGGTGAATATTGCTGTGGTTGCAGTGGATTAGTGAAGTACTAGCAAGTCTCATTTACAAGGGGTCCTGGACTTCAGTCTCATCTCATCTGTCACCAAGAGAAGGAATCTACTCTGACAACTTCTGCAAATGTGGTTACACTTTTCTTTTTTGTTCCCCAGCCATGTTCCTTTGTTTCTGAAACACTGTTTGCATACAGCAGATTATTTGTGTGTGTCTACATTGATTAGTTTCAACTTCTTACTCAACTACTTGATTTTTATCCCATTGCTTCACCAGCATCCTGTTGTTAATTCATGTGATATATGATAATGTGATGTGGTATTCCTCCCTAGTTAGCAAAATGTTAGAATAGCTGTTGGCAGCTTCTGGAAGAGTAATTAGCAAGTAGGAATTGCTCAAAGATGTGCACACTCACCTAAGTAAGCATTTTCCAGGTGTCTGCAAGTTCAAAAACTAGTAGGGACTTTTCAGGCTCTAGCACAAGGTTGATTACTTGCTGTTAGAAAAGAACATTTACAAAAACATGTAGTGTACAATCAGAGCTACTGCATTTTGTTTCTTGATTTTGAAATCAAATGTAACAAGGGGCAAAATTTTTGCAATATTTGGTAGTCATTTCCCTGAGGAGGAAAGCCTTTTTATTACAAGGAACTGTCAAACTCGAACTCAAGATAATAAGCCACCTAAGAAAGTTCTTAGGGCTTTGTGTACATCAGTCCCCATGCCGCTGTACGTAATGCTGCCTTGTATGGGGATGGTGGGATGCAAATGCCTTTGTGTTGGCTGCCTGAGTCAGGATCCCCAGTTCCATACAAATCCCTGGCATAGCCCAGGACATCAGCGTTTCCTTTCTCTCTTTCTAATGTGTGGGAGTTTCTGTCCACGATGCTTTCTTTAGAAAGCCATTTGCACTGCTGTGCCTCTTGTTTTGCATGAAGAAGCCTACGTAAATCAAATATAGATGCACAGCTGTGCTAAAAGCCTCCTTTTTATCCACAGGCAGCTATTGTCAGCCAGCTTTTATTCCTCCTCTTTCCTATTCTGTTGCTCCTCCAGGATCACTCTGAGGGTGGCTGGATTTTTGTTTGCTCCCTGCTGTAAGGTGGATGCAGTGGAGAGAGGAGGCAGGCAGAGGGGAAGCACACAACTGGTGCATTTGGACTGTTCGACAGTTTTATTTTAAGCTCAGGCTCTTGCCACCTCCATCGCCTCTTCTGCTCTCCCTTTCGCTTGACATCTCTTGTGCCTAATTCTCTAATCAGCTGGATTATCATCTCTTGGCACTGTATCTTCACCCACTCTCCAGCTTCTCACCTGTGATTATCTCTTCCCTCTCATCTCTTCTCCACTCTTACAGTTCTCCTTGTTTCCTTCTCTGAGTGCTTGCAACTTTCCTTCCCCTCATCTCCCATTGAACGGACAATTCGCAGGAATGTTTTTTCTAGAAGTTGCCTCCATTCCCACTGTTCTCTCAAGCTCCTTGGCAGTCCTTCCCCACTCTCGTTCTGGGCAACGCAACTTCTCTCTGCCTCTTGCTCACTCTTTTCTTCTCCCTCCCAGCATCCTTACATACTTGCTGTAGTGTTGCAATGACTTTATCTCCAGCTTCTTCAGTTTCTTTTTGCTCACTGAAAACACTGGAAAATAGCTACTCTTTCCATGGTTCTGCTCTCCCCTTCTGATCTCTGCCTCTCCACCCTCCTGGAGGCAGAGAAGGCAGGACTGGGCTCCTGCCCACTTACTACAGACCATTCTCCTTTGAAACTTCTCCAGCCATCCCTCCTCCTCTTATACTTCTGTGTAGTTTCTTATCTGTAAACCCTCTGCCTCTTCAGCCTCCTCTCTCTCCAAAGTAAGTCTGTTCCTTTCCCTTCTTTTGTCCTGGACCGTTCCACTCATACATAATAACGTGACTTTCAGCATCCCTGTTGATGTTGCTTTTGGCTCTTCACCATCCCTTAAACTTTTCACCATTGCCTCTGGACTAGTCCCATTTCAGAGTTTTTTTCATACGTTTCTTTCCTCCTATATTATAACTCAAAACATTTGCACATTTCTTCTCTTGCTTACGCTCCTTTTGGAAAAATTCTTGCCACATGAAGTGGAAAAGAATGTGTTTGTGTGCGCATGTACTTCAGGCGAGAAATGCATAGAATAATGGCTACAATTAATACTGAGCCACCTAATTGGTACAGAGTTAAAAGAGTGTTTCTTCCTTTATATTAGTCTGGGCAGCTGTATTGATAGGACTGGCCCAAGGAATGTTTCAATAGAGATTATGTAAATTTTTAATGTTTGGAATGCTTATCCCAAGCAACACAGGCTATTCCACAAACACAATGAAAATAATACTTATTTTCTAAGAGATATTAATTAAATTTTGTGCATATGTGTGCTTATTGTACATGTATACACATATATGACTATGCACATGCACATACATGTCTGATTTTAAGACATTATATTGAAATATATAACTATACCCTATATAACAATATTTGCATTCTTCTGACAGTCCAGGAAATACAGTACATGATGTATGGAGTGATTTTTTTTGTTAGTATTATTTATTTTTTATTGCAGCTTGCAGTATAGGTTAGGTAAAGTTAGGGCAGGCAGAAGTTGAGGAGGAAGAAGTAAGAAGAAAGTATGCTTGTTTCTACATTGCGGACTGTTTTCTTCTATGTATATATGGAGAGACAATCTCCCTGGCAAGCAATAGAGTTTGCCATGTAGGCTCGTCCTCTTTTTAGCACAAAAATTGCTGTAGGGGATTGCAAGCACTGGGAAGTATTGATTATTTCCTAGCAAGCTGTTTGTATTACATATTTTAGTTAATAATTAGTACTGCTTTTAGATTAGTTTCATTTGAAATACTGATCAATGAGCTTTATAGATTTCCCGCTTCATATGTAAACATGTCAGTCTCCAGTGGAACAAAAGACTTCTATTTTATCCCAGATTGTTTATACTGTATGATTATTAATCTGTAGTTTAATCTCCTTGTCTTCATGCTTTTATGACTTGATCCCGCTCGTTGCAAGGGGTCTCAAATCTCATTAAAGGGCATGGATTAAAAGCACTCAACACCTTGCCAAATAAGTGCTGGAATATGCCAGCTAAGTCCTGTTGCATGTAGACCTCTCAATGCTTCCCACTCTACACGTGCACTAGAAATAGGACTGTCTGCCTTGCATCTTGTCATTTCCCTCTACAAAGCCTTATTTTGAACCATAGTAAGTTTGCCAGACTTCAGGTGCACAGGGTCATAGTTTTCTTGCTGTGATGTTCTCTCAGCCTGTGTTTAGAAAAACACCACCAAAGTGTTTCCTCTGGGGGGGAAGTAGATAGGAAAATATATCTTGAAATTATGTATGCATTTTCCAATGTTCAACATTTTTTGAGCTCTTCTAAAGCTCTGGTGCCCCCATGCTGTGGAGTAAAGACATGAGACCTCAGCTGGAGAGTGGGTTTGGGGCCACAGGTGCTGTCATTGCTGTTGCTATTCCCATAGCAATCCACCTGACCAGTCAGAAACTTCAGAAAAGAAAGCCCAGGGCAGCTGATGGCTTCTACTTAATGCTGCCTCAGAAATCTGGTTTCTAACAAACCAAGGGGACCTGCAGAGCTACACTCTGCTTGCTCCATCCTTATTTGATGCAGCATTGCAGATTGCTCAGTTCTGATGTTGCAGACCAGTCACAGTCAGCCAGCACCACTTGAGAAGCAGTAATCCCTGCTCCTGACCTGAGTGGGCTCAAGGGTCAGGTTACACAATGGCACCTTTAGTTTGTTTAAAGTAAGGAAATTATGCGCAGAAGCAGTTAAAAGAACATAAGGTTGTCAAGTCAAACGACAAATGTTATAACATCACCTGTTCAACCTTCAAATGGATCCTGTGTGCATGCAAATTTGACAGTCCTTAATTGCATGTCTTCAAGATCTATGGAGAATATAGCTACTCAATTCACATCAGAAATAGCACACAGACTTTTTTCTTCTCAGAAAAGAAGCATTTGCTTGTACATCAAATATCTCATAGAGATGTCCACACTATATGTATGGGGTACATTTCATCAGCCAGACAAAGCTTCCATAGATCACAGCTGCCTGAAACACAGCCCTGAGCAAACCCACCATGGTCCTGAAGGTAATGTAGCAATGGTGATTGCCGCTATGAGGACAAGATCACCACGGATTTGGTTTGAGTTACCCTCAGATCTGGTGCAGTCAGGTGTCCTGGAGTGCCTGTCCCCTTGTGAAAGGAGACGGAAGGCAAAATGTAGAAGGTTGCAGTCACCACACTGCTGAGGGTGGAGAGCAGCTTAGGATTTTGTGACTCTCCAAGCTATGGTCTGCAGAGGCTGTGTGGAAGGTCTGGTTTTGGTGGCCTCTGTTTCCCTACCGATAGTACATTCCCCTTGAAGACAAATGAGCAAATAGGGGCCTGTAAACTAACCACAGAGGGAGAGAGTGACATCAGTGAATACCAAACCGCATAAAACAGCCTTATGGTGTTTTCAGTATATGTAAATCTAAGAAGATTCACTTTACAAGAATCACATTGTTTGACTTTGTAGTTCTTAGAATTACAGGACAGGCATTGGAGAGAGTGGCACATGAGCAGTAATCCAAAACAGTTTCAATAGAAGTAGTTCTCTTAAAAATAGACTCGAAAATAAAGGTTTACCACTTGTTGCGTGAGAAAATTAAACAGTAAGGGAAGCAGTTTGTCACAAGCTATTTGTGGACAGTCTTAATGTGAATTATGGGACCTCAAATCCTATACGGTGACCTTGTGCAAGCATAGTACACCACGTACCAGGAGATTATGCATGCGCAGTACTCAGAACTGAAAAGGGTGTTTTCCAAAGTTAGAACCTATTGTGTTGGCATAACATTACATGTAAAGTAAAAAGTGTTGAACGCACTGGGAATTGTTGAAGAATATTCTGCCAGCTGCTCAAAATTATGTTTTTACACTGCCATAAATAACAAAAAACGTTACTGTAATGAGAAGCCATTCTGGTTCAATGAGGAAATAGAAACTATGATAAAAAATTAATTAATATCAAAAAAAAGGAAAAATGGAAAAGGCAGAAGTTTTCTGCAGGTGGTTTTTGTATTTGAAACAGTGGAAGAGTATGTGTCCATCCCCTGTAGTGATGTGGAAAGAAGAGAAAGTTTGCTGCTTATAGCAAAGGAGGGTCTGAGACAGGCAGGAGTGGTTGAAATTAAACATTTTCACACCCTGGTAACTTCTACATCCAGGAATCTTAAAGGAGGGAGCTGAAAAGCTCTCTTAAGTGGCTGTTAATTTATAATAAATCTTGGGAAACGGGAAATTCCAGAAAATTGGAGGGCTGCCAACTGTGTTTCCAATATTTCAAAAAGATAAAAGGGATGTCCCGGGGAACTGAAGGCTGGTTTAGCTTGACGTCAGCCCAGGGTAAAACAGCGGAACAGCTATTTCAGGATCTGTTAAGAGAGAACTTGGAGGCTTGAAGGTGTAGATAATTCCAGCAACAGTTCAAGAGAGAGCTTGTCAAACAAACTGCTGGGTTTTTTTGCTCTGTCAGATTGCAATTTTGTGTGATAAAGGCAACTGTTGATATTGCCTTTAGGAGGCCAGATTAGGTGGTCCTTTCTGCCTTTCAGGTTTATAAACCATAGAAGGAATGCCCTGAAGTTAAAACTCCCATGACAGAGCGTGCTTATTCAGCCAGAACTAACCGAGCCACCCTGTTGCCCTGGGATAAAGTGTGGCTTAGTTTTGGGGTTTGCGTATTAATCTCCTATTTGATTTTATTTGATGGCTTTTGCAGCTTTACGTGTGTTGAGTACCTTGTAGTTCTGTGGGGGCAAAGAAACCAAACAAATTTCACAAAGCTGCATGAAAACCTCAAAAATTAATATAAGTATCCTCAAACAAAGATAAAAATTCAAGTTCATCAAGCCTTTCTAGCTTTAATCCATCATTCTTTACTATGACAAAGAAGCTTTCATAAGCTCCTCTGGATCTTACAGGAGAAGGAAGGCTTGTCTTTGCCTTCTGCTGTCTTTACAGTCCTTCAAGAAACTATAGGTGCAGATGCTACATTGGCCGTACTTACCCTTCAGAACCAGGACCCAAATGCATCAAATCTTTTCTTTCTCTCTGGGCTTCTTTAGGTTGTGGTTGCACTTAGTCAAAATGCACGTTTCTGTCTCACATCCTCTCTACTTGCCCTAGCTATAGTTTGGCAGGTGTTGGCAGCAGAAGTGATTTCTTTCTGTCTGCCTTTTGCTGGGGTATGATTTATTGTCTGCAACAGAAAAAGCAGTTTACTTCCAGAATAAGGGTCAGTCCATGGATAAAGGGACATTTAAATAGAAACCTAAGCATGTGCCAGACTCTGAGGACAGTGGGAAGACTTGCAATTCTTTCTTAAACCTTCCCATAAAGAAATGGCAATTCTCAGATCCCTGCAAGATCAAAACCAGTCAGAAATCCTAGATTTAACCATAAGGAAACATTTTTCCTTCACCACATATGTTTTCAAAGAACATTATTGTTGGTATCCGTTTGATTGTGGAAAACACTGCACAAGCAGATAATGTCACAGTCTCTTAAGGAGAAGACGACACCTGTATTCTTTACCAAGAGCAGAAGGTGTGAAGTTATGCCCTATGAAATTCTGTCCCAAATTTAACCCAGTGACCTACTGCATGCGTTCTTGCTCTTCACACATTAATCACAACAGACCTGTTCCAAAGGACATGCCAGTTTATGTCCCAAGGAAACATGAAGGATATTCTAACCAGCTGCTAACTTGCAGCAAAATGAAGAGCTTGCATTTTAGGCGGGGGGTTGGGGGGGAAGGGGAGAGAGCAGATTTTTCCCTTAACAACTATGTAGTATGACAGGAGAAAACGAGCTTTTGTTGTTTTTGCAACCTCTACAATTTGAGTAGTTGAAGGTTTTTAGCAGTGTTTTTTGCCATACCCTCCCATGCAGACAGAACTTCTTCCATCAGTTCTGCAGACAGACTGGAAAAGCAATAAGTACGGCTTGAGAATTGAGGAGAAAATTAACAAGTAATTCTGAGAGACACATTTTCAGTCCTTCTCTGGAAAAAAAATTCAAATACAGAGCTTCAGCATTGAAGTGTACTGGAATTCTTAAAGGCTGGGCTCCCTTCAGAAAAAGCATAAAGGAGATGTATAGCTTTTAGTCAGGTGGCATAATCTTTCACATGATAAGGCTGCTAAAAGGAGCAGAACAGCACTGTCGTTCATAATTTGTAGCTTCCGAACACTGGTGGTGTTGGCTTAATTTCAGCCTGGCCTTTGTTCTTACATTAGCAAAAGAGATTTCAAATAGACAAACATGCTTTTTACTATCCCAAAGTATTGTTATACAGGCAAGTAGCCTGGATACTTGATTACTTTACCCACTATTTTTACACTTCAACAATTTCATCATCTCAGATGGCATAGTAGTGCAATTTATATATACATGCACATATACCCATAGAGATACACATAAATTATTTAAAAGCTTAGGAAAAGGAGGAAAATGGTATCACTATATCACTCCTCAACAAAAGCCCCAGAATTCTAATTTAGAGTAAAAATGCAGGGCCTATTCTGGTGGGTACTTGCCAGAATCTCCATCCTCCATTTATAGGGAGGCCTTAAAACTTTGCAGAGAGCTCACCAAGCTAGGGGGCAAACACATGATGACGAAAACAAATCACTAGTTCATTTTTCCTCTCTGATTCTTTGGCAATCTAGTTTACCCAAAAGTAAACCAAAAGGTTATGTCTTTTCCTCAAGGTCCTGAAGCCATTGAACACTTCAGAAAAACATGTTATGTTGTTTGTTTTTCTTGGTGGTTTCCTGGCTCTGTTTCAGTGTTGGGCATTCCCCATTCTGCTTTGAATAAACTATTTTGAGTAACAGATTTGGTTCCGGTCCCCTTCAACATAGCCAGCTACTGTAAAGAGCTATGTGAAAGCCATGAGAAGAGACTTTCAAGGGGAAGACTTCTTCTGTGTCAGTTGAGTGACTTCTGAGAAATAAGGACAGAGGACAGTTCTGTTGTTCCTTCTGGTTTCCTGCCTGGTCTATGTCTTCCTCCACCCTATCTACTATGCCTCTCTCCTGAAGGCTATTTATATTTAAAGGATGTGGAATGTGCATGTTAAACTAAGCTTGAGTTACTGAGTACAGGGCAATTAGTAATATAATTATATAATTTTTCCTGAGTCATAAAAAGATGCATGTGTATACTTTGCCTAGTAGGCCTGTATAGAATGTATAAGTCAATGCATGTACCGTGTGTAAACTTCATTTGCATGTTAACTGAAGTCCCTAGAGACTGCAAGCTATAATTACCTTTTTCGGCTGGGTTGCTCTCTCAAAAAACAATAACAATGCAGTGAAGAAATAGGTTTTAACTGTGTGTGAACATAAATCTATTTGGACTCTTCAAAGCAGCCTCCTGTGGGAATCCCTGCTTCCTATGGTACCAATCTCTGAACAACCTGAAGCACAATTTCTTTAGAGTAGACACCTGGGGTTTACATAAACATTCATCATGGAATCTATGGGCATCCTGACACTAATTTAAAGACACAAAACAAAACAAAACTCAAGATCCACTGCAGAGATGAAGCTATAGTACATTTCTGTTCATGCGTGCAATCTGCCAATAGTGAAGTGGTTGTTAAGTTACCAAAATGCTACAGACAAAAGTTATATTCTTCAGTTCTGTTTAAAGATCTGCAGGATCAGAGTCCCTAATTTTTTTTTCCCCTACTCTCTGTCCGGTTGTGCTGTAGGGTCCAGAGCCAGTAAGTGACTTTTGCAATGGGACTTCACTACATCAAAGGAAAAATTCCTACATCAAAGCCTGTGTGCTGTGATGACATGTAGGCTGTTGAAAGAGCAGTCGTTCCACAGCCTGGAGTACACAGCCCTATTCCTGTAGGTTTAAACTAAGGAATGAATTTCAGGTATTCTCGCCTGTACTCAAAAGCACCTTAGGCTTGCCATACAGAAACAGGACTTAGGGCCCAGCTCTACAGATATCCCAGGCACTGATGCTTCTGCTCACTGTTCACAGCGTAGCTCACTGGGAACCAGTTTGCGGATCTTGAACCGCAGTTCAGAGGGTGCTCCCTTGGCTATGAGAACACTTGATGTGTTGGAGCCATGAGACCTCTTCGGCAATGTGAATTCTTGTCTTTAGGAGAGTTACAAAATGTCTGTAGGGCCCTGCTGCATGCCCAGCCTGCTTCTGTGGTGAGCCCATGGTTAAATCCTCTCTCACGTTTCTCTTTGATATCCCCCTTTCCACTCGTAGTCAAAATGAAGGGTTTGCTTTGAGGCAGTAGGATAAGGTGCACCCGCCATCTCTGTCAGCAGCAACACATGTGTACAGCTGCCATCCAAGAATGTTCTACGAAGTCTTTTCCATTTGGCTGTGTATCTTCTGCTTTATAGCAGAATATGTATTGTTTAAGCAAATTACTTGAACAGTGTGAAAAGGTCTCTTCTGAAGACGTTCTTGCTGATGGCCCTGGCACACACAGTATGTTTGGCAGGAGATAAACCCGTGTAGCCTGGTGGCCTGCTAGTCTATTTTCAATTATCTGGGGTGCTCAGAGAAGAAGACATTAATATTGCTGAGGATGACATAGCAAATTACTACTGCTCTCTAACCTTTTTAAATTGCTAACACTGTTGTAATCTGTAATTACAGAAATCAGTGTGAGAATTGTGGCACAGTATAATTATCTTTCCTGATACTTTATTGCTGTATGAATTATTAATCAAAATCAGTCTTGTATAGTATTTGCAGCAACTAAGAAGAATAATGTATAATTAAATTTCATTATTTCTATTTTTGCGCTAGTGTTTTATGATGTTGTAATTGATAATTAATTGGTGAAAAATTCACACAGTTCTTGGGAGTTTCATATGACTATGACTGCTCAGTATTCAGCATTTATTAATTGAATAATGGGCTCACTGAAGAGACCTTTGTATATAGTCTTCTGTCATTAGAGTGAGCTCTCAAAAATGGTGAATTAATCATTAGGCCTTTCAATAGTTTCTTTTTAAAGGAAAGCAGTGACAATATAATCATATCCTTTGTTGTTATAGCTATAATTGGGAGATCGTAGTAACCAATTATAAGGATGGTCATTTTAAGACCTCTAAAGTGTCAGTTATTGATAAATTTCTTTAAAACTAAAGTGTTGATTACACAGAACAAGGCTTTTCGTAGAAAAAAATAGTAGGAGATGGGGAAGGAAACCTGGAAAATTATTTTCCTCCCACTTGCCACTTAAAAACAGTGCATGTTTATCCCTTAAAACTGTCAAGTCTGATCTGCTTTTGCTGCCATTTCTCAGAAGTCTCTCTTCCTCTCAACTTGTTCATTATTTTAGCATCATTCTCCCCGTTTTTTTCTTAGTACCTTTTGCTAAATTGTTAGGGGCAAGGGGAATAATAGAAAATCTCAGAACAAAAGAGTGTTTTTTCACACAGTCTGCATCCTATTAAATAGAAATACTGTCAGGCGTTTACATGCAAATCTGTGGTGCAGACTCTCCAGCTACCTCTGACCAAAGAGCCTTAGATGTATTCAAGCTGACCACTTCAAGGTATTACTAAGCATCTTTTTTTAACTGTTAGTGGAGCTGACTGGAAGAATGTGAACTGGAACTAAAAATAACCCCAGTGCAATATTGATCCTCTCTTAGCATGATCAGGAGAAAGCTGGGAGTCACCTTGTGTGGCAGGATATAATGCAAGATCCAGCTTATGCTTCCAAACAAAACTTGCAGTTCATTTTATACCAGGTCAGGTACTGTGATTCCTAAATGAGAAGTCACACAGTGTTACCTGTTGGTTTGCATACTAAAACGTAGCATTGCAGGCATAACGAGGAGATACTGATAGACCTTTTCAGGCCTATACTGTGACATTGTTGGGAGCCCTCTGTGCACTGTTTTAGATCTAGCATCCTGCTTAGACCTCCTGGGATACGAGTGAGCTTTTGTTTCATGGGATGAGACAACGTCTTTAAGGCTCTTTTTTTCCCCTGTCCTCTTCTTTGCTGGTGTTTTGCCATGGAGAGGTTACAAAAACACTTCCACTGCAGTCTGTGCACCTTTTGTCCGTTGAGCTTAACAACTGATGGCTTCTCATACCCCAAACCCACCGCTTCACGAGAGCGAGTGGAAGCCAGAGCTCCTGGTGTCAGAGACATCCATCATATGTAGTCTTTGAATGGATGCTTTCTACTGCTGGCCCTCAGCAGCTTGGTCCCATGCAGCTTCAATGCCTGTTTGACTGAAGCAGTATGCCCGTTGCTCTCACAAAGTGATAGATTTGGGGGTTCATCTGTGTTGACATCCATCAAATAATCTGTTTCTGAGACCATGGTTAGTAGGTCAGGAAAGACAGATAATACACACGCATTTCTTTGCCCAGGCAGTTTGTTGTTGGCCAATGTCAATATTCATCCCATGTAAACTTGGACCCTGAGTAATGTGGCCCTGGATTTTATGGTTAGGAATGACTAATCCTTTTACAAATCCGGTGAGTTCTTTGCCCCAGTAACATGCAGCAGTGATCAATTGTAGATATGGTTTATTGCACTGACTGTGAAATTTCTGAGGAAAAATAAAACAGACATTTTCCTATGAGTATGGGGTACAATTTCAGTTTATTTCTATGGTCAGGAATCACAGCTCTTTTTACAAATCCTGCCATTATCTCGCTTCTTTTACTTGGTTATACTCTCCCGCTGGCAACACTAGAAACAATAAATAGCAGTGCTGCGTTGATCTTTTAATTTTGAATTATTTGTATAATGTTTATTGAATTGATCATACTTGTTGAAGAGGGCATTTTCTCTTTCCTTGCCAATAATCTTTTTTAATTGTTCTACTGAGGATTTCTTTTCTCCCTGTTTCAACATCGGTAATCAGATGCAGGCACCGAACAATTGTGTTACACTAGAAGTAACTAGAAAATATATCTCCTTATTAAAATATTTCTCTCTCTTTAAAATCTGTCTCTAGGTGATGACAGTCCGTCTATCTCCAGTCTTGAATTTTTCATGAGAGACTCCAAATTTGGACTGAGATTCCAGGTCAATGAGCTCCTGTTTTACTGTGATAGTGGTCAAACTGCAGCAGTTTGCCCAAAGATGTTGTAGGGCTTTCATGCTTGAAGATACTTAAAACTTGACTGGATGGAATCCTCGGCAGCTGTGTCTAGGTCATCCTTAGGGCAGGAAGATTGGTTTAGTCAGTATCTAGAGTTCCCCTCAACCTCAACCATTCTTTAAAGTTACATTTTTTCCTCTAATTGCCACTTGTATGTAACGGAGGTCCCGGGATTCAATGTGTCACCTTGTTAGCGTCTAATTCTTTTTTTATATTAAGTCTTTCTGAAATTCCCAACAATCTTTACTGTCTTTGACATTTGAACTAATGTTATCAGTTTCAGTCTCCCTGTCATGATCTGTGGACTAGTTCACTAATCAATATAAGATCATCTGATAATTCATGTTGGAAAGGACCTCAGGAGGTTCCTAGCACAACCTCTTGCTCAAAGCATGTCAGCTCTGAGATCAGAGCAGGTTGCTCAGCGCTATATCACAGTATCACAGTATTACAAGGTTGGGAAGGACCTTTGAGATCATTGAGTCCAGCCTATAACCCAGCACCAACACCTACTCATCATCTAAACCATGGCACTAAGTGCCTCATTCAATCTCCTCTTAAACACCTCCAGGGGCAGTGACTCCACCACCTCCCCAGGCAGCGCATTCCAATGGCCAATCACACTTTCAGTGAAGAATTTTTTCCTAATATCAAGCCTAAACCTCCCCTGACAAAGCTTGAGACCGTGTCCTCTTGTTCTGTCACCAGTTGCCTGAGAGAAGAAACCAACCCCTGCCTGACTACAACCTCCTTTTAGGTAGTTGTAGAGAGCAATAAGGTCTCCCCTGAGCCTCCTCTTCCAGTCTGATCTTGAAATCCTCCGAGGGTGGAGATGACACAACCTTTCCAGGCAGGCTGCTCCTCAGTTTTGTCTTGTCTCCAGTCTAAACCTCTGTTGTTTCAAATCGCTCCTGTTGTCTTGCTCCACCTTCTTGATGACCTCACTACAGAAGTGGCAGGCTGCTGTTAGGACTCTGGTACACTCAAACAGTCTCCCATCCAAGTACTAAGTGTGCCCAACCCTACTTTACTTTCAGAGATGAAACAAGCTTAGGTGTTTTGCACGGTGTGATTATAGACATATGTGAGCCGGTACCGCTGCTGTTTCATTTCTGGAGGAATTCCACTGTTAACTTGCTGAAAAATGTCCCTGTATCCCCTCTCTGTTAAATACAATTTAGCCTAAGTAATTTCCAGTCTGGTGTAACTTCTCACCTTAAGACAACTGAGCTTCACTAGCAGTCTTTTGTAAAGGTTTTGTGAAAGGATTTCTGAAAGTCAGCACTAATTACACATACCAGTGTTTCTCACTGCTAATTTGACACACTTCAGGAATTCTAATAGAGCCCATCAGAGACATGACTTCCCCTTGGAGAAGTCATGCTGCTTTGTCACAATGATAATTTCCCTGGTTAAGTGCTCTGTAGCTCTGCCACAATTGAGATTTACTTTTTCATGTAATTAATGCAGTTCTGATGCAGGACTTTCTGGTCTGCCATGATAAGAATTTCTGCCCCTTAATGTTTCCCTTTAAAAACACACACCAGTTTGCCTGCCCTCTATTCTTGTGAGGCAGAAGCCGTTTTTTTCATGATAGGTAATGTATTTTTGGTAGCAGCTCAGGCATTTTGTTCATAAGTTCCTGGAGAGTTCTGGGTGAGTGCCAGCCATTAGAGACAATATGCTGCAAACTAAAGTGATTTGTCTGTTCCATGAGCAACATTTTTGGTCTCCTGAGGTTTCGCATGCCTCCTCCATACTGCCCATGCAAAAGAGTTTGATGGGATCTCCCAGCCGTCACTGTGGAAGGACCATGTAAGCAACGTTCCAGTTCATTTCACTGCAGTTGCTGGCCTTTACCAGCAGCATTTTTGGCAAGGTTTCAGTGGTGCTTTCCTTGCTCACAATAGTTCGTGCCAGTTTCTGGAAACTTTTGTTTCAAAGAGACTTTTTCTGGCAGTACGGTGACCTATATGCAAACAAATGCACAGCGTGTTCTTTTGAGCCAGAGAAAGGCTTGCTAAGACACTCTGTCTTCGGTTTGAAGAAATACCAAGTGTGTAACAATGATTTCCATGAAGAAGGTTCTGCAAACTCAGCATAATACTGAATTCAGCAAAAAATTATGTGGTTTGAATCAACACTGTATGAAAGACTTACAGCCTGGCTTGCCTCAGAGTTCAGAGTCATACCCTTTCCCTGCTTTTCTCTTCCAAGGACAGGAGAAAAAAAAAAGATTAATTTTGTGAATTTTCTTGCTACTACATGCCAAAGCCCTATGGTAGCATCTTCTTTTTGCACCCAAAACCGTTTCCCTCTGAAAATTAACAATATACTTCCCAGTACAGGGTTACACCACCTTGCTCCTGTCCTGCAGGATAAAGCTGTCTTGGAGAGGAAACACCTCATGCATGGAGGTCATTCAGTTAATGGCAGATCATGGAAAAGGGAAGACTGTAAATCACTTGAGTTGAAATATTAAAAGCTGAAAAATAGGTGGTCCTGAGCTGTAGCCCAGCCCTGGCTTCCCTGTGCGCAATGCAGGGTTCAGGGTGTTTCCTGGAGCAGCAAGGGATGTGGCCAGGGGAAGTCTGTGTCAGGCTGAGATTGCAGCTGCTGGCCAGGACATCCACATGGACTCTCAGTGGCTGCAGGAAGGGGTATGGTGTGGATCCACTTTCAGGAAGCCCCTGGAGTCACGATAGTAGACTTGGGAAAGCGTGACGATATATAAGCAGCTGGGTGGTAGTCCTTCACAGCCCCAGCATCTCAATACCGCATTGGTCAGGTTTCCTAGCATAGCAGGCAGGCTCACTCGCCAGTGGGGAAATACACCGTATATTTTCAGTGCTTCACAAGGCATGTAATGATTTTTTTTAAAAAATACACTTGATGAGAGCTGTAGTTAAAAAGTCGGAAATTACTAATTAGCAACCAAGTAATTCAGGGTTTGATTCACACAAATTACATTATTACTGTAAAAAAGGGATTGCAGTTTCAGGCAAACAGTGTTTTTGGGGTTTTTTTTTAAAAGACACTGAAAATATAATTGATGTTCTGTTCATTACCTGCCAGGTTTCAGGTTTCTTGTACATTTTTTCATCATCTGAGACACTACAGGCATAAGATGTGCCTGGAAAAAAAGGAAAAAAAAAAAAGACTGCTTTCCCCTTTGCATTGTCATTTGCAACTCTCAAGTTTTCCCACTAGGTTGTTCTTGTAAACTCTTGCGTTTCATAGCACGCAAGAGTGACCACTTAGAACATCATTATAATGCTATCGTTAGCATCAGAGTTCAGTTACACGGAAAGCTATGAGTGGGATGAGCTAAGTATCATTTTCTCTTTTACCTTACAGTAGTGCTAATAAAATGATTGCTGTCAATTCCTAACATTAGTCTCAATTTATGAGAAAAAAAAATAGAATTAATTTTCTCCTGATTAAGAAATCCAGCTGGTAGCATACAAAAAGCCACAGTGTCTCTCTCTCTCTTTCATCCATGTGCAGATCAATAAGCAGGTTTGTATTTTTGTTATGGTTTCACATTTTTCCAGGGAATTTATGTCTTAGTTTAGATGAAAACTAAGATAATTTTCTAGCTAGATATGAAGTCAGTGAAGGGCTAATGAGTACTAGATTGGTTGGGTTTTTTCTGTTCATGTAGGCATTTTGACGGTATTCAGAAGCGTAGCACAAGTCAGCAGTAAACACTGGAAATGCCAGTAAAAGAGAAGCTGTAGGCATCCCAGTAAGAATTTCAGTAATATTTTATATTATATTTTGATAATGTTGGCAAAAACACCTATTTTATAGAAAGAGTCATTATAGTCACTAGTGTAAAAATACTCCTAGCAAGGTGGGAAGATGGAATAATTTTTCAGAATTTTAGTTAATACAAGTAACAAGTAAGTCCACTCTTAAGTCCTCTTAAGTCCACTTTTTTCTAGATTATTAGTATCTTTTGAATGACACTGTAGGAAAATGGTACCCTGATTTGAATGTTTGGCAAGAGAAATAGTTTGCAGTCATGTTGTGTCTGCGTGTGTACCTGTGTATTGTGTTAACAAAGGAAAATGCTGCAAAGAACCACATTAAAAAGTAGCAGAGGAGGAATTTTGCTTCTACTTTCTGCAGTGGTCAGATATTTGCCGTGCAGCAGTATTATATCAAAGTACCCCTGTCTGCCACCCTTAAGCCCTATATGCCTCTGAATCTTATGTTTCAGAAGGTGGTTGTTGTTTGGAAAAATAATTTGTTAAAACACTTGCAGTTTGCATGTTTGCATTTCTTTCCTTTCAGGAGCAGCTAGAATACATACAAAAAATCCTTTTTCCTGTGTAAGCCTTAAAATTAATATGTTCGGTTTATTTTGGGGTACATAGTGTGTTCAGACACAGCAGTCTTTTACAGTTTTCTACACAGAGAAACTAAAATGGCAAAATAATGCAAAGAGAATTCAATGTGGTGCTGGGCAGAAAGTTTTGGGTAAGAGAAGAATTACTTCAGTGTGTCCAAGTGCAAAGGGGCAGTCTTGGCAGTGTTGATTGTTGGGGGAAGCTGACCCACCACCACTATAAGTCCAGTTCCTGTGTTCAAAGGCAATGGTGGCTGCAGAAATTGCAGAACAGTAGTCGGGGAACTTCCTAGCTCAGACAGTTGTAACAGGTGTCTTACATCCTTCCAACTTCTGCTCTGCTGTCAGGTGGGGGAGACTTATCTGCAGGTGGGAGTGGGCCCAGCACCCATATGCTGCCCTGTCACCTGGGGTTGGATTTCCACAGGAACTTAAGGGATTTTCTTTGGTCTTTGTGTCTGGAATTCAGAAATTTCTCTTTTCTGCAAATGACATTAAACTGCTGGTGAAGGTGCGTCGTTTTAGCCATGCCTGGAAATTACATTCTTCTAAGCCACTAAACATCTTTCTCTTCCCCTTAAGGCTTAAAATAGCTCTAATTCTGGTTGAGAGATGAGGTCACTGTAGTTAGTGGCTTGTCTTTGTCGGGTACAGTTCAACCTTTTCTTTCACTTGAGCGGAGGTCAGCAGTATAAACACATAGCGCTGCATGTCTGCTGGAGAACAGGCTGGGGTTTTGAGGGTTTTTTTCCCTTAATCTGAAAATAACAGAAGAACGCACAAAGCCTGTTTTTCACTATTAGAAGACCTGACAGAAACTCTTTCTTTTTTGCTAAAATCTTCTGAAATTTCCCATGTCCTCATGTTATTGCCTCTACTGAATTGAAAATTGTAGATGTGTAGTAGGTGATCATAGGAAAGCACTGTGCAGTCCATCTAAATTCCATTTTGGTTTTGAGGGGGGAAATCAAGGGGCGGTTAGGTAATCGAAGCGTGACAGAGTAAAAGCTGGTGGCAACAAACACCCTTTCCAATATCTTCCCTGAGCCATTTGCTCAGATTTAAAAATTAATGGGCTGCTTGGCTATGGTCCTGAGGTATCCAGAAGTCAGGCAGCATCCCATGATGCCATGTTTGCCCGGTGGCTGTGTTGCTCCTCACCACCTTGTTTGTGTTTTCTTCCTCCCTTCTCTTCTGCAGGGTGTGAACGGCATGTCTGTGGATGAGAAGAGTGACTCCCCCATGTATGTGTATGAGTCAACGGTGCACTGTACCAATATTCTCCTCTGCTTAAATGACCAGCGGAAGCAGGACATTCTCTGTGACGTGACGCTGATCGTGGAGGGAAAGGAGTTCCGCGCCCACCGGGCTGTGCTGGCTGCCTGCAGCGAGTACTTCTTGCAGGCCTTGGTAGGGCAGACGGAAAATGACCTGGTGGTCAGCCTGCCAGAAGAGGTATGGTATGTCACTGTGTCCCTGCCGTAAACACAAGCCCCCTCTATCCTCGGTGAGGAAGGCCTCTGCAGTTCACTAAGGTGTTCGAGGGGAGCGTGGCACAGGTGTCAGTGCCTGCCCCAGCTCAGCTCCACATGTGTTTTTTGCGTTTGAGCCGGTTGCAAATCACTGAATGGTGGACATGTTCATGCTGACCTTCAGCACCAGCAGTAAGTCCTCACATTTAGAGTGGCAAAGCTTTAAAATGCTTCAGCTTGCCTTTGTCACTGCAGCTGAGGGAGTCATACCCCTACGCTTAATTACCGTAGCTTCTTTCAGGACATTATCAGGACCCTGATATTCTTCTGCTTTTCTAGACAGGAAATTTGATAGGGGTGGTTTGCCTGCTAGACAGCAGGTTATTGTTGAAAATCATTTGAGCTGTTAACATTATTGGGAATGTCATTGCTATCCATGCCACTCCAGTGGCTCACATCCTCATACTCCTCTTTCCCCTCTCCTGCACCTCATTCAGCCTTACTTCCTCTTTCCTCCCCTTATGATGAGTTTGGGATTTAACTGTTTCAGGCAGTGTGTTTTCCACCAAGAAACCATGAACACGGTCTGCCAAAAAGCAGGGGTTTTCTCATGCGGCGTGGCTCCCACAGCAGGAAGCCAAGGGAAGTAGAAAATACATACCTCACTGGAAAGTTTACTTTATTTTACCACAAAATCTCACTGGCTGGCTTCCACCCCCACTGTAATTTCCTCACAGCCATGTGGCCTCACAGTGCAGCTACTGTAGGACACACCAGTGGCTTTGCTGCACACAGGGAGGAGATGTGTGCCTGCTGGCCAGACCTGCTGTCACCTGCCACCTCAGCACTGCCTACCTGGTGTCTGAGACTGGGACGGCAGACCTAGGGGCAATGATGTCACCAAGGCATGGGATGGCAGGTGCTCAGTGGGAAGATACTCTGGCATACAAAGGGGTTTTCACCACCATTTTCTTAATGACCATGAAGAAGCACGATGGGTTTTTTAAATGATGACAGGTCCTGAAGTGTCACATACCATTTTTTCCCCTCTGCTTTAACTCTCCAGAGACTTCAGCAGCATCATAATGTTGTCACAGCATAAGTTGGAGAGCATTAGAAGTAGGTCACTGGGTGTGTCTCCATGAGTCTTGACACTGAATATTACTCATGAAGAGATTTCACCCCAGACTTTTGCATAAGAGTTTAGAGTTATCACAGAGGTTGTGCTAGGATGCGCACTATGATTCTGCAGTGTCCACTGATAATTTCCAGTGGAAGAATCAAGTCTCAGTCAGTGTCACATAGCTTTTGCATCGCAAAGCAAGGGTGGGAGCAGAGGTGACAAAACATGCCCATGGGTGCAGAGGTGGGAAGAGACAGGAAAGTATCGACACTCTTCTACAAAGTCTCAATGAGATTTACATATATGATTCAGGTCCAGATAAATAAAGAAAAATAATTGCAATTCTTCACTGAAAGGGTGGTCAGGGATTGGAACAGGGTGGTCAGACACTGGAACAAGCTGCCCAGGGAGGTGGTGGAGTCGCCATCCCTGGAGGTGTTTAAAAGGCGGGTAGACGAGTTTCTTAGGGACATGGTTTAGTAAGGGGACAGGTACAGTTGGAATCAGTGATCTCAGAGGTCTTTTCCAACCAGATGATTCTATGATTCTGTATGTGAGATGGTCAGTTAAATAATTTCTTCACAAATACTAGTCACTTGGGGTAAAGAAAACTGCCTGATGCACTTTGACATTTCTCAGTTACTCCTCGATTAGAGTACATGTCTCTGCTTCAGAGTACTTGGGGCTTTGGTAGTGCCTGTGCATAGATATGAGAAGTGCCTCTAACGAAGAACAGTGTTGGAGCTCCCCATGAAAGGAACCGAAATGCTCTTGCGTTGTGAGAGCTGATGGAGCAGGGGAAAAAACTTTCTTAATTATATAGCATGAAAAGAAGTTAGCAAGGTCTTTTTTCAGTTCATAGCTTCTTCCCAAGGCTATTGTTTTTAGTCTGCATAGCTTTGGCAGCCCATGAGTTATTTCTGAAGGTATCCGTGAAAACTGACTTAATCTATCATGTAGGGGCTTATTCCTCCAGTGGAAAAAATTTCAAACAAAAGTTGCAAAATTAATGTCCTAAGCCAATTTTTTTTTCAAGCTTAGAGACAATTTGTGTTGACATATAGTTGTTACAGAAAAACAGAGATTGAAAATAATTTTAAAATAGTCCTCACCATTCAAAACTTTTCCAAAGGAGATGATCACTCCTAAATTAACAGGTATTTTTAAGTCAACTATGGAAGCATTTATTTTAAATTCTGGCATGGTTTGAAAACTGCTAAGGTATGCAGTTGTTGAAAAAGTGCATCATCATCATCATCATTATTATTATTATTATTTCTCAAAGGTTTGATATTGGAGCCAGATAAATCTCATATATAAAGCTTTTACACTGATGTAACATTGGTGTAAGGGAGCTTAACATCGAAACAAAAGAACTTATTTTTGATTATTTAAAGCAATAAATCTGCCTCTGAAGTCTGAATTGCAGACTTTTGTTTCCTCCCTAGTATGTCGGGGTCTGTTTGTTAATCTGGCATCCAGACATTGTTAACTGTTGTCTAGCTAAACAGTGAACAGATGTTTATTACATTATTTCTTGTTTCTATGCAATTACAAGTGAGAACAGTCTTTATGATATGCCAGTCATTTCAGTAGGGAGGCATTGTACACACACAGAATTAAGACTAGTTGAATTTACAGGGTTCTAACCACTGCAAAACCTTGTGTTAGGCATTTCAGGTCAGTTCAAGCATGACTTAATGTGCTTCAGTTCAAACCTTTTCCTAATCAACTTAAACTAAGTCAGTACAGAGCTAATTCTGCACTGATTGAAGAGTTTGCATAAACCCTTTTGTACTAGCCTCGGTGATTTGATTTCGTAGTACACCTTTTGTTAAAGTAAGGTATTCTACTGTGTAGATAAGTGCTTGAAAAAACAGCCACATAATAACAAGGGCTCAGATGTGGTGTGTGACGTATCAGCCCTTAGAGCAGAGTTGAAGGGATGGAGTGTGTCAGCTGCCTACAGCTAATAAAAAAGGACCCCATTAGCTCTCAATTTCTGTGCTTTTCTCTTCATTTGAAGCTTTTGGTAAACAACAAGAACCTCGCCTGGTTTTCACCTAGGGTACTTTTCAGCAATTGTGCAGTTTTCCTCTAGCAGCTGCTGTTAAATGCAACCTGAAATTAATATTTTCCAAGAGCTGAGTTTTAAGCTGTAAAGTTGCTCATTCACTCCATACCCCTAACTGTTGTTTTGCTTTATTTAATCACGAAAACTGGTCTTCCTTCCTTTAACAAGGCACTTAATTAAGCTTTTAATTCATGATAAGAAGTTAAATGGCACTTATGGGGCTTTTTTAATGGTTTCCACTTCCCATCCAGTTTACAAAAAAAGGTGTGATAGAGAGAGAGACGCGGCTGTCAGCCAGGGATATTGTAGGTCATGCCAATATTAGCTGGCAGCAGGCCATTATCCAATTAACATTGCTTCATCGCTGCAAGTAATAGCTCTCGAGTAGATGATTGAGTCATTCATGCTGTAGTGGTACTCTACTTTACTTGAAAAGGAGCCAGTGCTTCATTGAATAGGCTTTTTATTCGCTATTATTACCTGCCTGGCTTTGCTAATAGAAGTATAGAGAGTCTATATGGGCAAGCTGAGAGCTGGGCACTGGGCAGAGGAGCATCATCTATGCGAACACCTTATTCACCTGGTTTTCCAAAAGCTGAGACTGCAGTTACATGGTGAAAAGACAGAAAAAGCAATGACAAATAAAACCCCTCAGCTGCATGAGAGTCCTACAGTTTACAAATGAGATTCCTGACCTTGCTTGGGTTTTTTTTGACTTTGGGGCATACATTAAAGACAACTTCTCCTGGTCGTTACAGCCATGAGAGCACCCAATGCGTTTGCCTCTATTGAAGTTAAATGCAGATCATCTGAAGCAGCAATTCTAGCTCTCTGTAGCACTGATCTAATACTACCCTTATCTTATTAAACCAACTTGCTTCTCAAAGTAGACTGGTTAATTTTATTTGTAATCCTCAGAGTTCTTGAATCATTTTCAAAGAGTGTCTACTGCTGACTTTTTTTCATTCAGTGAACTGTCTGTTGGAAATGTTGCCTTCCAAAAGGATTAAACAGAGTTGTCTATGGCTCACAAATCATCCAAGGGGCAGCATTTTTTGTAGGAAGAAGGCGTGGGATGTGCTTGGGGATCTTTTTTGTCTGTTTATCTGCACAGCTCTTTTCTTTGCTATTAAGAGAATGATGTTCAAAGTAGATGTTTGCATACACCACAAGCTCAGTTCCTCTGTGTTCTTACTGCTTTACTGCTCCCCAATGGCTGCTGCGAAACCTGCCATTTCCCATGAGGTCTAGCCCTGTGAAATCTGTCATCTGCTCCTTCAGTTAGCATGGCTTAACTCCCTCACCCGGTTAATCTTTACAAGGAGAGAGGCAGGACAGGACCTTGATTCGGATTCAAAGCTGGCAAAAGCTGAGTGTGTTGGAAAGCGAAGGCATGCAGCACCCTGGGTGGGACTGAGCCAGGCATCTAACATTAGTATGGCTCGTAGCTGACAGGGAGGAGAAATACTGGCAGCTGCTAACCATCCATGCCAGCCCGCCAGCCTGAGGGAAAAACGCTGGGAATTAGCCAGCGAAAGATGATTGCCATGAGGAGAAAATCAAAGGCAGCATACAGAAGGTCAACTATTACATACGCTGCTGGCTAAAGGCGATTACTATTCATTTTTGTCTCTCTAGAAATAAGTGATATTCTTGTACTTTGTCTCTTTTTATGTAGTGTGTATATTTATGAATATGATATCTTTAAGGAATACAGAGGCTGAGCTGGGAGTGCTCTACACAGACGCTTTGAGTGGAAGAGGTGATAAATGTGGGAAAGAGGAGCAAGAGGGCAAGAAGAAAATGTCTGCTTGAAGTTTGTCTCCCAGCTGGAGGCATGTTATTACGCAGTAGGGAACAACGAAAGACCCTTTTTCTTTGGCACCCCAGAGATGTATTAGGAGTAGCTACGGTTAGTTCTTAGAGAACAGGAAGCATTAATGTGGTTTTCTTTTTACACAACTGTATCAGCCATTGATGTTCCTCACAGCAGTGGCCAGATTTAATTCTGCCTTGGCTCAGGAGGCAGTGGTGACCTGAAAGCCTTTCTTAAAGCCACCACCCCCTTCATGCACAGAGCCTTTTTTTGTGGCAAGAGCTTGTATCTGTCAAGTTTCAAATAAAGTCAGGCTTCAAACTTATTTATGCTTCAGCCTTACCTCACCAGTGCTGCTTCAGTGAGTCCATATGGATGAAAGTTGGGTCTTTGGTTTCCTAAATTCCTCCTAGGGAATGTGTTACATTTCATGCTGATTCACAGTGCCAACTCTGGCCATGCAGAAGGATGACTGAAGGCTGCAGATTTGTAGTGAGAGTAAAACTGAGCACTCAGATAATTTTTGAGGTCTTACGTGACACACTACTAACTGAGGAGAAACCATATGACAGAAATGCATGTTGTTTTCTGTGTGTTGCGCATGTAGCAATAGAACAAGATACAGACAACATATTTTGTTTCTCACAGGTAAGCAATAAAACAGAAATGAGACCGTGAAGATGTGATATGAAATTCCATCCATGTCTCACTGTAAAACCTTCTGGCACTGCCTGATTTTTCATGCCTCAAGTATGATAAGGAAACTAACCATGTACTTTTACTTCCACGTGATATAACTTCCATTATTTTCTGATGAGTGCTGTCTTGCTATTGATAATTCTTCTCTGATCTTTTCCAGTGGAGAAAAGTGAAAGACATCTCTGTTGTGTTTTGGAGAGAGCTAGGCTTAAAAAAAGCAAAAAAAAGCTGTATATACATGCATGTTAAGGAGAGAAAATCTTGCAATAACTCTTTTACCCTCCCTTTTGCGGTAGTTGTACTATTTATTTATTTATTGGAGTAAGTATATAAAAATGTATTGTCAAAGGGGATATGGAGATGAATGTGCAGAATGAAATTTACCACCGCGATAAGTGGACTCAATTTTGCTGCCTTTGTTAGACTCCTGCCTGTCACTGGTGTTAAATCAGGCTGATTGACTGTGATTGCACTTGCTATTGAAAAGGCAGTTTGCAGTGTGGAAACTTTCTCACTCAAACATGACAAACATAATGTAAAATGTAAAAGTTTTCTTGAAGGGTAAGTCCTAGAGTTAGACTGTGCTAAGGGCATGAGCAGAAGCAATAAGCATGTGTAACACAAGGTGTGTTTTGTTGTGATTTTTTTTTTAATTTGGATTTTATTTTATTGTATTCAAATATATGTGTTGGCATGAATGAAAATGAGCTGGCTGAGCCATGACTGCACCTCAATGCTGTGAGCACTCTGGCCCTGCAGACTGAAAGATCTCCTCCTCTCCTCCCTCTCCCCCTTTAATTATCTTACCTTTGCTTTTGCTCCCTCTGAAAAAACTTTGAATTCCTTTAATGCTTGCAAACTAAGTATCTGCTCTTTTAAGAGTCCAGAAATACAGGCTGAGCATTGCCATTTGAATAAACAGTCAGATAAGGCCTGAATAAGACACCCCTCAGCTTCACCACATCAGAGACCACAACCTATAAGGTACTTTCTGATTCCTGTACCAAGCTTTGTTTCTTTAGCGTTCCCAAGACTCAAAAAAAGATAAGGTTTTATTTCCGTGCAGCACTTTCTGACAAGGATTCCCTAGTGAATAATGTCAGACCAACTGTTTTTCTCAGCTACCAGTGAAACTGAGCATGTTACAGGGTGGAATATGGCATGTATTCAAATGATACATTTCAGCAGTCAGCAAACATTAAGGCTAGGAAGTACGGTTCAATTTGGAAGTGAAATATGGGGTTTAGGTGAGCAGAAAGCAAATGAATCATACTAGGATTTGGGAACGAGATGGTCTTTGTGAATTTTATGGGCAGGCTGTTATGTTTTTAGAGGGACAAGTAGACACACTTTCTCTTGTATGTTCAATGCAATCTCTGAAGAGAGAAATGGGTGGTTTATTCCAGACTTTTGAGCAGTGCTGAATTTTCATCTGTCCCACTTTGATGGGAAACTGCCAGCAAACGCTTCTTGATTCCCAGTGCAGTCTAACACTGCTAAAAGCTACGTCCTTGGGCACTTTATTTACTTTACTATAATAAATAAATAGGAGCAGCTGTACTTGGTCAAACTGCAGATCCATCTAGCCCAGGCTTAGTTTGTTTTAAAAAGGAGATTTAGTTTCTCTGAAAGAGCTTGAGAGGAGGCTTGTGTGGTTGTTTGAAGACTTAAATGAAAATAAAGTATTGGGCAGATCTCTAGGAAACATGTTTTAATTTACTGGGGAAGGATATCATGACAGCCACTGGCAGTTGTTTTGAAGCCAGATTATAATCAACTGAAAAATTTGGCGCGTCTTCAGCAACAAACTGCTCAGTGATGTGACCTTGGAGAGGGATGAGCTTTAGACACCCCTTGAAGAAAGGTGCTCAGTACAGATGTAGTTGAATGTAGTTAAGATCCTAATATAGATCACATTTGTTAATAAACCTTTCTGTCCTTCACTTTATTTGACCTTATAAGAGCAGATAGCATCAAAGCTTGCAGTTAAGCGTAACTTGTCTGTTTCCTGCATACAAAAGGACTTGAAATATTTTTTTTATTTAGTTTTCTATTTGGGGATTTTTTTTGTTTGTTTGCTTAAGTTTACACTTAAGAGTCAGTGTGGAGAAGGTTAATTTATAATTGAAATGGCACTGGGAATTTGTTGCCATGACCCAGGGACTGCTGCTAACTGGGAGTCATCAATTAACGTAGCCATAGCTGGGATGAGAACAGAAGAGAATCTCAGTTCTAACACTTTCAGTAAAACTGATACATAAACAGGTGCCACCAAACAGCTGGAATTGGGAGGTATCATGTCTGAAGTTAAATAATGGTACCATAAAACCTTCAGCAGTAGATTTTTGAGGTCCCTTGTGAACAAATAAAATACGTCACCACCTCTCTGGGAATGCTGGGGTGGAAGCTGATGCATCAAATGGGAATTACAGCGCACGTCTGTGCATTGAGTCAGTGATGATTAAATCACCTTGTGTGAACCACTCAGCTATGTTTACCTCTCTCTAATTGCTCTGGTTCACATTACTCACATGGAGGTGAACAGACTGACCCACAGCTGGCACAGCTGTCAGTCCCAGAGCAGCCCATGTATCTGAACACAGAGCTTCTAGCTTATCATTCCTCAACCAGAGTTACAGTCTCATTTTCTCCCCTCTGAGTCTTTTAACCTTGCAGGAGGCATTGAGGGGATTTTAAGTCTAGTTGCAGCATTTCTCAATATGATTGGCGTAGGATGGAGTCACTCGCTGCCTTATCTGGCGGGTTGGTCCTAGGTGACCAATGGACTTTACTCTGTCTCCTCTACCTGCTCGTCCTGCATCACCTGTGAGGTTCTGTGCTCTGCCATTGATAACAGCTGCTGAGACTACCACATCCAAGAGGAAAGTAGACTTGCCAGCATGAAGCAGATCAGAAAGAGTCTGTGAATTGCTACATACTTTCAGTCCCTCACCAGGAGACCGCAGCACTTTGAGGATGTTTAATTAGGAATTTTTGCTTAAGTGACAGAGCTGTTGCAGACAAGGAGAAATAGAAGTGTACAGACTTAATGTTAGGACTGCAGAGAGATTTGGCAGGTGTAACCCAGAATGGATTCAGTGGTGGCATTGTATTCTCAGTGTTTTCATCTGATCCCGCAGTGTCAGATATACTTCCCAAAGCCAGGGCAGAGATGGATTTTAGGGGGTAGTGAAATAGGAAGGAGGCCATCCTAATAAGTTAATTAGTCCAGAAGGAGACCTAAACAGTGCTGATTTTTAAAGAGGTGTTGGCACAGAGTGCACTGTGCACCAAACACTTGTTAATATTCTACTTGAAATTTGCTTGCTTTGAATTGTGATAGGACCAAATTCCCAAATCTGTGCATGTACCTTTTTATATTCTCATGAATGGGTGGGGATGCAGTCTATGGTAGTGTTTCAAGGTAAAAAGAGTATATTTGAAGAAAAAAATTATCTATGCAAACTTTATCAATAGAGTTCTCAGTTTCAGGAAAAAATGCTTTTGATTAAGTGGTCTGGGATTTTCATCAGACTGTCAGCTAGGATGCTTAGGCTACACTTCTGGCTGTGTGAAGCTTTTGCTTGTGAGAAATGTGTTAGGGTTTTGCTTACCTTTGAAATTCAGACCTGTGGTCCTCTGTTTCAAAGGCTTGCAGCTTACTAAGAAAGAAGTCTTAACTCTGAAAGCATAGTATCTTTCCATCTCTGACCACACAGCAGTAGTACAACATGATTAGCCACCTCTCTCCAGATACGCAGGCAGCCTTCAGAGAAAATTTCCCTGTCAGGGGATTCTCGGTCAAGTACAAACAGAATAAGCTCAAGTTATTTCCTGTTTCTTTCAAAGGACGGGGTTGGAGCCAGTAACCTTTCAAGACAGGAAAAAGCTGGGGAAATACAAATCATGACAACTTCCCTTCTGCTTTCCACAGAGAACTAGTGCTCATTTCTGCTTCTGGAAGGGGAAGCTGGACTTGAGGTGGATCAGTCTCCAGCCATTCCATCTACCTGTTGTATTATTTTTTACCTTATTTTTATCTGACTGCAGATTTCCATGTTCCTCTATGGATGGCTTTCTGCATATGGCATTTTTGTCTGGACATAAAGACAAATCAAGCAGTTTCTGTCTGTTCCTTGAACTTGTTAGTTTTCAGGAGACTGGACACATCAAACCAAGGCTATGTTTTAAATGTCTGAATTAATTTGTCAAATGCAAGACACAAAAAAATAGAGTTGCCTGTCTTTTGTAAGAGCCATCTATTCTTGTCATTTTAGCCCTGTTTATGTAAGCAGTAGCCACTGAGGACAAATAACATCTATACCATTTTCCACAGAAGTGAAGAATGAAGAGGTATCCATGACATATAGGCATTGTGGCATTCTACAAAGAAACTTTAGAAACATAGTGTTCAGAAAGCAGAAAGAGTTGCTTTCAGTAGCCGTAGAAACCTTTAAATCAATAACTCATTTTCTTCTTTCCCTGTCTTCAATGTATCTTGCAGTTGGAAGACTGAGAAGAATACCCAGTAAGAGCCTTCAGGCTTGGTTTAGTTTTGCTTCATTTTCAAAGATGAGCCTAATCCTTCCCTTATGGGATTTATTTCACTATTATGCATGAACTTTCCAATTGAAAACCTGTGTTGAGAGGGCACAGACAGGTAAACTGTTAAAGTCAAGCATTTGATCACTTTCTGACCCCTGTCTTCAGCTGGTGGTATGCAGTTGAGCTGACCCTAGTGGGAGCCGCTGTCAGGACTGCTACGCTCAACCTCCTCCAAGCAATTCTGTAAAGCAGACCAGCATTGCACACTATAAACTTCTCTTCACAGCAAGCTCAGAAGGTTTCAAGTCAATTCCAGCCCTGGGGGCTCAGAGTGTATACATCATCTGCTCTTGCACTCTCAGCTTAGTTCTCAGATACCGTTTTAATCTGAATTATTTGGTGGTGTGACAGTTTAGTTCAAAAACTAGTTTTCTGAAGAGGAATTGCATAGCTAAAGGGGTGGGAGAACTCATGGTCATTTCTTGGCACTGTGCTTTTTTACCTCTTGGTTGGATGGTGAGGTGGTAATAAAGACTTCTCTAACTATTCTCTTTCAAGAATGGATGTTTTACTCTAACTAGGCTTTTCTTTTCCCAAACTGCTGTGATTACAGGTAGAGGAAAATAAAGGGTCAAGTGTCTTATGTGTTCTTGAGAGACTTCAAAGGAGTCTTTTCTAGTGTAAGGAGTGGAAGAAATCAACATCACTTTAATTATTTGACCAGATTGTTTCCCTCACAGTATTAAATTTCTTAAAACCAAGTCTTTCATGAGGCCATTTTGTAACTTAATTGTCTGCGCTATGGGGTTTTTTTATTATTTAAAGGAAGGGGGAAAGTCGTTCCATTTGCAGCTTGCAAGCCCTGTCCATATGTCAGATGAATGTGTATATACAGGAACTAATGAATGCTATTTCTGATTTCTCCTCTTAGAACCAAAGTTACAGCATTGTTGTCTTTGGAAAGCTTTTGGATCAGGTTGGTTTTGGTACTGCGCCAGGCACCCTGTTGAGACTCTAGTAGTGACCAGAAGGAAATTTTTAGGTTTGTAGATAAACCCTGTTTGCATGGCTAGAACTCTGTAGAACTTCCACAGTGGTCTTCTCGAGAGCTGGGCTCTGTATTGTGTGCTCCTCATGCCCATCTCTGCTGGGATATAACAGCTGCCCTGCCGCCTCTGAACACAAGGTCCTCCAGCACCAAATGAGGGAAGGATTTGAGCTCTGCTTGTTCTTCAAGAAAGCAGCCACCCCTGAGCAGGCTGGCATTTCCTCACCCTCTTTATGCATGTAGTACTGGCACATAAATGCTCTTGCTCAATCCTATCAGCTGTATATCATTCTATTCTGGGGAAGCTGAGCGCGCTGCTGGAAATGACACAGCACCAAAAGGTGTCAGCTTTGCTCCTTTTGCCCCCAGAATTAGTCCTCGCCTTAGATTTGTATGGTAGCTACCATACAAGGGGGAAGCATCACTCTTTAAAAAAACTGAGAGCAATGAGAAATGCTGTGGCTGCTCATCAAGTGAACCTATTTGTCATTTGTTGTTTATATGGCTGATGAGCTCTCTGCACTTTACCAGTGCTCTGTTTTGCCAGGGTTTTCTAAAGGTCCTTAAGATGCCTTTACGGCAAATGAAGTAACCTTGGCAAGATCCTGCATTACCCCATGCCCTGCCCAGCATTCCTGTAGTTCTTGGCATTTCCTGTCCCTTACAAAATGGCTATGGCTTTGGACAGCAAACATGTCTTATATTTCCCAAACGAATTATGTTTTAAATGTCTTCATCTGCGAGGGGGTTTTACTGCGTGCTGTGGATATGCACCAAGGCAAGGGGATTTTTGTTTTGTGTGATTATGTGCTGGTTTGTGGCTCTGCTTTATTTCCTCTTTCATCCTTCTCCTCCTCTGTCTTCTACCTGAAACGTTAAATTAAATCTAACATAGCAATATGTTTAGACAGAGACGACGTTTGGCTATGCCATTTCCCCAGTGGCTTTAAACTGCTGGCTGCAATACTGCCAAAAAATTCAGACCCTGGCTTGGCCAGCAGTTCCACCCAGCTATCTGCATGTTCACTCTCCAGGCTTTATTTTACCTACACTATTGGAGACTGCAGAGTCACAGCCTATGTCTCATTGTTATGCATGGATGGGAAATATTCCTGTACTTATTTGCATTCATTAGCTGTTGGTAGTTCCTCTGTTGAGGTCTCTAGCCTTGTTTTTACAGTGCTTTTGGCAGTGTTTCTGCACTTGGTGTGTGAATTTTTATGATCTGTTGCATGTTATTCATGCAATTTCCTGCCCTGTAATAGTATCAGTTTTCCAGACACAGAGGAATACAAACGAAAACCCAGGAGCCTACATTAGCATAAAATGTCCCAGTTCTGTCAGTTTGATTAATTTGTCTCTTTGTCTCCACTGTATATGATAAGTGCTATTAATGGTTGCAACACTTCATATGTCAAAGTCTTTCTTCCTAATGACTTGAAAATGTGGTTTATTTCCCCCTTTTTTGTATTATTTTCCTCATTTAGCATTCCACTCAAGTCTAGATTTATGCCATGCTCTTTCATTATCTTACTGGTTGCAGCACTGGAGTGATTACATATGGTGTAGGGTATGAGCAAAGATGCGATCCCAGGGGCAGCAGCTGCTGATGCAAGCTGAAAATAGATCCAGCGTATGCTCAGCACTTTTCCCAGAGGTCTTTTATTTATTAGGAACAGTCTTGGTATAGGACAGCTCGGACCCTCATTTAGCAAGATGACTTTTTGCCTTTCAAGAACAGTGCAATGACTTTGCTCTATTTACTGACTGCTGTGTAATTTTTTTTCACTGCGTCTTATTGAAGCACAAGCAGTGACTTTACCTAATGTAAATTGTAATATAATCCTGATTTATAATGAAGTCGAGATGACAGGTTCCATTTGAAGTAATGGAACTTGGCAGATCTGAGGTTTAAATTAAATAATCCTATTTGTAAGACAGCATTTGTACGTGGTACACTGATTTAAAATGAACTTCAGTTCTTCAGTGAATCCTTTACCATCCTATATGTTTTGCTTTCCATAGGGGCTTTTGGAGGAACAAAATTCATTTGGAAAGAGCATGTTTGTCTTTGTAAATGTGTGTGAAACAATGCATCCGTTTCTTTCCCTTAGTAAAGAAGTTCTTATGAGTTGTTTCACAGAACTCTTTAATTAAAGATGAAAAATTAATGTAGATAACTTATTCAGAGCAAACCACGTCTAACCTGCTTTGGTGGCTAGAAGAGGCCAACTGCCGAGAATGAGGAGAGGGAGGATGCTGGAGGGAAAATAAGGAGGAAGGCTGCAGCTTGACTTTTCCCCTCCTAGGCACGGAAGTCCATCCTAGCAGTGATTTGTATGGAGGGAGAAGATCACCTCCTCCGAGCTGTCCTTCCCCCCTCAGCTGGCAGAGCGAGACAAGGGAGGATGATGTTCCCTCCTGTCTCTGTCCCCTGCATTTCTTCTTCTGTCATTGCCATACCAATGCTGGCAACGAGAGCCCCAGGGTAATTCGAGGGGGAAATGTGTGTGCAAGTCCTGCCAGCTTGGAGTGGGCAATGAGCGCAGAAAGGGGGGCTGGTGGAACAAAAGGCTTGTAGACAAGGGCCCAGGCAGGGAGCATGAGATGCTAGAAAAATGGTGAAAGAGAGCACAGAAGAAGGGCAGTGGGATAAAAACACTAAAGACAGAGCACAGGATTTTTCTGGCGTAGACTGGGGGAGGCTAGTCCAGAAAATGTCCCCTTCCCTTTTCTCTTACTCAGCATGGCTTTTCTAGTTGCATTTAGTCGCTGCTGCTGCCGCTGTCTATCGTTTTTCTGATTTTCCTCCCTGCCTGTCTGGGATAGGGCTCTGTCCCCAGGAACTTGAAAGACACTCGCCCCCTGGGCTGGCCTTACACATTCAGGCAGAAATGACCCAGCTTGATAACCCCGTCACCCTGCCACCACCTCCAGACTTCAACTTCCTCCCAAGTTCTGATGGAGAAAATGTCACTTTCACATCTGTTGCATTCAGGCAGTGTCAGCTGCCCTCAGCGCTGGGGGCTTGAGTCTGCAAACACGCAGTGCATACCATGCTGCTTCCCCACCAGCAGCCTGCACACCACGCTTTGTTTCCCTTCCCACCAGTGGTCAGGACTGTTGCAGTGGGCTGGTAGGGAAGAGCTGAACAGAGCTGGGGATTTACTTGGCTCTTTCCTGGAGAGACATCTTTAATTAGGTCTAGGTAGTTACTAATCCACCGGATCTGGCTTGAAATAGGGTGACCTCTCCTGAATCATGGACTGCATCAAAAGAAGTGTGACCAGCAGGTCGAGGGAGATGATTCTCCCCCTCTACTCTGCTATTGTGAGACCACACTTGGAGTCCTGCGTTCAGTTTTGGAGTCCTCAGCACAGGAATGAATCTGTTAGAGCAAGTCCAGAGGAGGGCCACAAAGGTGATCGGGAGGCTGGAGCATCTCCCGTATGAGTATTGGCTGAGAGACTTGGGGTTGTTCAGCCTAAAGAAGAGAAGACGCCAGGGAGATCTCAGAGCAGCCTTCCCGTACTTAAAGGGGGGTCTATAGGAAATCTGAATTCCTTCCAACCCAAACCATTCTATGATTATATGGCTGAGAGAATGAGGTGCCTGAGCTAGAGCTTCAGCGTCATCTCTGCCCTGCAGTGAGAGATTTTGAACCCAGGTAGCTTATTTCTTCTCATTTTAATGAGCGACACTAATGAATAGTTGATGATGTCCAGAAGCCAATCTGGGACCTCTGACTGCTGAGGAGGGCATTACTCGAGTTGTGGGGCTGGAGCCCAGCTTGGGGATGTGGGGTGAGAGGCTCTTGCTCCCACCCCCTGCTCTCCAAGCAATTACAAACCATTTTTTCCCAATGCTTGCAGGGAAGTAATAACTCTGTTAATTAGAAACCAAGCCCAAGTTTCCCACTGCTGTCAGGAAAGGACACAACTTGGGAGTATCATTGGGGAATGTGAGGAAAAAACAATTCACAAACCCAAAGCAGCGCAGGCCCGTAGAGAAGGTGAAGGCAAGGAGAATCCACACAGCAAGCACGGCATTGACATAATGTGGACCATTGCCCCTCATCTAGAGAGAAAAAGCAATGAGGCTGAAGTATCAAACTATCAGGAGGTTTTAGAGCTGCTGGTGGTATCCTGCACTCTGCCCCGTCTCCCTCATCCAACAGACATGTGCATGGTTACAGGCATGGCTTTCTGTTCACTTAGAATTAATGGGATTATATACGGCGGGAAAGAAAACAGGGTGCACTGAGTTCTGCAAACACAGAGCTTCAGCCTAGGCTGCTTGATCTTTAGAAAAATAAATAAAATAAAATAGCAAGAACCAATTCCAGGATGATTCAGTATGCAAATAAACTGTTTTTCATTACTCACGGCACACATAAATGCGCACTGGTGACTGAGGCAGTAGAATAACACTTCACTGTTCATTATTTTATCAGACAGTGATAATTGTAGTTAATATTTTCTTAGTAGTGTCTCTGAGAGTTTATTTATACTGTTAATAATCTGAGCAGCTGTAATGATGCTGGCTGCCAGAGCTGTAGCCTTTTAGAAGCGTTCTAGTGTGGCAATGATACGACAGTAATAGAAATCCAAGGAGAAAATGATCTTTTCGGAGCAGATGGGGCTAATTCAGTCCCTTTCACACACGTTCATGTTCTCTAGTTTCTTTCTCACACTAGCATGTGTGACATATGTCGACACACACAAATAGCTGTAAAGTCCCGACTTCCACTCTCCCTGGACAGGGAATTTACATGTCAAGCTGGAAATGCCATCATTTATCTACATGAAGAGTATTTCTAGGGCTCTTAGGCTAGACAGCATTTTCTACCCCTTGCTTTCTGGGTAGATCTTAAAAATCTCACAGATGAAGCAGAAAGTGGGAAGTCAATTCCTTGGGGACAGCCCAGATCCAGGCACAGTTTGTGACTGCACTGGGATGCCGTTGCCCATCCTTCCCTTCCTTCAACCAGTTTGCTGCAGGGTACTCCTTCTGGCCATGTACTCCTTTGGGGACTGAAAGAGCCATTTACCTTTACTCAGGGCAGACATGAAATCTCAGCAAGAAGGCAAATGCCTCCCATTTTTTCTGGTGGCATTTACGGAGCCTTGCTAACCTTTTGAGCCACCACGTGAGGAGTTAAGTGCTCCTCATGGAAGACAGGAAGGGACCAACTTTGCCAGCTCAGCAATCACTGGTTCTCCTTGCAAACCTGCTTTGCTGAGCTGAGCAGACATCATTGATGAAATGTGAATGCCAAGCAGTGGAACAAAAGCTGCCGTAATCCTCAGATCTGTTAGTAGCCATGCAAGAACAAAAACGAGGTGAACACAGAAAAATTACGTGTCCAAATGCCGGAAATTAAAAGGCAAGGTGGGGGAGGAGGGGAAGGAAAACTGGAACAAATGCAGTGTTTGGCAGGTTTTGTTTAAAAAATACAGTGTCTGCAGGAAACCGGGTTATTTATGCAGGGTTTCAGCCTACCAGTTAATAATTGTAATTGCCTGGTTACCTCATGAAGTGCAGTAGTAAAGCATTTGACATTCAGTTTGTTCCACAGCCCAAAAAAAGCATCTCTGGATTTGTAATGTTACGGTATTTGCTGGACTGTACTCTCTGCTACCCTGGTTTAAGGATACCAGTGATTTTATATGCTGTACCATGCCAACACAAAGTCATGGGCAGTGCTGGAAGCACTGGCATCATCAGCCTTGTGGAAACCAAAGCAGAGCATCCGTGAGCTTGATCGGATGTTATCCAGCCCATCTCCTGAGCCTGCTCCTTCTCCAGCTCCTTTGTTTCCTGATATAGTTCTCTTCCTCAGAGTGCAGCCCAGCGTTTTCCTAAATCATATCTGACAGTGCCTATTTCTTCTTCTCCTACGCTACACAAAGTATAATAGTAGTGCTTGTAGTGAGGTGCCCTGCTGTGAAGTATTCCTTGTTTTTATAAAGTAATTACAGTGTATTTAATGCGCTGTATTTAATACACTGTATTATATAGTTTATTTGCATAAATAAATTCTGCTGTGCTTGGGAAAGAGGAGTATTGGTGTAATTTACAGGTCTTTGTAATATTTCTGTATTGTTGTGTTTGCTTGTGTATTAATTGCAGCTTCAGGAACTCTGAACGACTCCTTTAAGCACCCTCTGAATTAGCAGATTTCTACACACTTCTTCACTTTCTGCCTATTTTGATGTTTTCTAATGTAACCTGGAGGTTTCTAGAGTTCTTCATTCTAGGAGCTCTTAAACTGCTTTTTGTTTTCCCTTTTTCTGCCCACTTTGACTTATGGTATGCACCTAAACAGATCTTTCACAGACTCTTCTCTCACAATTTATATTCTGCGAAAGCTTTCCCATACTTTCCTCACCACTCCTCATTGCTCAACACTTTCTCTGTTTTTTTTTTCTTTTTTAATCTGGGAGTCAGTTTAGTGTTCCTTTTGCAAAAGTAGGGGACCAATTTTAATTTCAAATTACAGTTGTACTTTAATTCTGATAATGCTCTTGGGTTTGTTTCTGCCCATTTCTTCCCTGCTGGTTTCAGCGTGGCTTGCATGGGCATCCAAGGAGAGAAGGTAGCATTTCTGCTGAGACGCTCTCCTGTGGCATCCTGTGGCATCCTTTGTTACTGTGTTCCAGGTTTCTTAAGGTGTAGGTTGCACTGGAAAAAAATAAACATATTGCAGACTGCCAGATATCACAGCCATATTTCCTTCCGCTTTATCTTCCAATTCATGCCTGAGTGTTTAAACTGCTAATTAGTGCCCCCGGTTTTTATGTGTTCTTTGTTGATTCAGTCATGTTGTAGCCAAGTTGTTCAGTTGAAGAAAAGGTTATTTGAAATATCCTTGTCTCTCATTTCCTTTCTAACACCTCTACGGACTGCCTGAGCAGTCTGAAAGTTTTCCTCCAAGCTTTTTCACCTATGCTTGCTTGTAGCTATTCTCTTGGCCTTAACTTTGAATTGTCTGTATTCTCCAGTTGCACCTGGGGCAGCCTCTAACATCAACAGCATGCCCCAGACCACGTAATTTGTTAGGAAAAATTTGTCTCCTGCTGAAGTTCACCAACGTGTTTTCTTCAAACAGTGACAATTCAACTGCTGTTCTTCCAGTTTGATGCAGTACTAGTACAGGCAATATTCTCTTAAAGTTTTAATAAACTGTTATTTGACTTCAATGTAAGTTACCAAGTGAGTTTTCAAAATAAGGGCTCTGACACATACCACATGGCAGGTTTGCTTGCAGGGGTGTAAGAGGTTCCCCCCTCCATCCCAAGAGTTATTTAGCTGAAGGTGATGCACCGCAATGGAGTGGCAGAGGGAGACATGCCCCGATGCCAGCACAGCTGCCCCACCAGCAGCCCCTCACCTACACGCAGACCTGCCTTCCTTGGCTGCCAAGCTTCTCATGGCACACTGTGGCCCGGAGGAGTGGCTGTGCAGAAGAAAATTCCCTTATGCTCAGCAAACTGCTGCGGATGGTAAAACCCACAGCTGCACAATGGGATATGCCAGGGACCGTCTGCCAGAGACCGATGGTTTGGAGTAGATGTGATCCAGGGAGGCATCCCTGCTATGGCAAAGCACTGGATCTTCCAGTCCTGTAGCCTTTTGGTTTGGCAAGCTTATTCATCTGTGTTTGGTAAAGATGCCTCCCATTTCCTGCACTGAAATGTGTCAGCAACAAAGTGTGGAGGCTTATGTCTGGTGATTTCTGCCTTCTTTTTCAATAAACAGCATATTTTCTGAAAGTTGTGACAAATTCAACAAAATTAATTTCCTCTTAAATTTTTCTAAGTTGGTAAGGATGCTGGAAGTGCCCAGGGCTACTGTCAGCATTTCCAAAAGTAGATTCTTCATTCTGATTTGAAACCAATCTCCCTTTCCAAAGAGTAAAGAATTTCAACTTGACTTCAGTAACTCCAAGATGAAACAAAACCTTCTTGGGTTGAAATAAGCTTTGCAGTTGAATCAGGGATTGCTTTCATTACTCTGAGTTTATTTCTTCTAATTTTTAAACATTGTCTGATTCTCTCTCCCCTTTTCATTTATCTGACATCATGGGCCCCAGGCCTGGGGGCCAGAATTTTTGAGAAAACTTCAATGTTGGGGCCATTATGCAATGAGTTTAATTTGCAGAAACCCCAAGTATGCTGGTGCCTTAACTCTTGAGCTCCACCCATTAGTCACGTGCAGTTGAGCGCTGACATAATCAATAATGTGGGCATCGATTCACTGGCTGTTTATGCCATCTTTACACTTGGCAATCAATTCCAAGCCACTTGCCCCGCTGTCAGCACTGACGCACTTCTTACGGGGCAATGGACACAGTTTGCAGTTATTGCTCCCCATCTTCCAGGCAAATCTAGCGTGAAGGACCTCTCTTTTCTCCCTGTCTCACCTCCTGTAGTCACACCTGCTGCCCAAGAGCATTGTGGTGTTCCGTGGGCACTGAGGGATATTGGTCTCTCCTTCCCTTTCAAGGAGGAAGGAAGAAGACCCTTAGAAGTGTTGTCCCTGGATGTGTTCGTAAAATGGACAGAGGAAAGTGAGAAGTCATATTGTTTCCTCCTTCAAACTGGAAATGCTCTCGTATAGGCAGTTAGGGCTTCTGCTGTAAATTAGTCGTCTGGCTGCAAGCTGAGACTTCCAGGAGGAAGTCTGAGGGGGAACTGTGCAGGGTTTTTTTCTGAAAGCACAAAATTGGAAATTGGATGAACACTTCCAATGTGTCTTCTTTCATAGAAGTACCACTAAAGGGAGTTAAGCGTTTCCTTGAAGCTTTCGGCCAGGTGGCTGAAGAGGCTGTTGTGGAAGATGCACTGGAAAGATATCAAGATGCCCTTTGCCCAGCCTTAGAATAGGTTTGGAGGCAGCAGCTTTTTCAGTGTGACTTTTTGCTAAAAAATATTTAAAAAAAAAAAATAAAATAGATAAATCAGCCTCCCAAAGAAAGGAGCTGTGTGTCCAGAGTCTCCCTTCCCCCAGTGTGCATTCGTGCCCAGGGGTGTCTATTGTGGTGGCGTTGTGGTGGCCTCCCACCCCTGCAATGTGATGTGATGTGATGCAATGTGATGTGATGTGGGAGATGCCAGACTGTCACTTGGACTTCAGGTCACTTTCTGCCCAAATCTGTAAATGCTACCTGAAGTGGCAGAATATAAAACTGGGGCCAGCAGGATATCTATTTAATTTAAAAAGTGAGTTTAGAGTGAAAACAAAAGCTACACTTCTTCAGTCTTCTCCATCAGTGACTTGTACATTTCTCTCATTTAAAAGCCCAGGTAATACAAATATCTGCATCGGGTGCTTCTCACCCAAGTTGAATTTTAAAGAGTGATTATTCATTTTAGGAGCTCCACAGCTTTGTGAGCAGATAGGGTAGATAACATCTGTAAGCTGCTGGTGAGAGAACATTTAAACACTGTTAAATTAAGGGAAAAATGCAGAAAATTACTGCTGTGGTGTTGGCTTATGAAAGTACTCTGCTGTTTATCATCTCTTCTTATTCCTGCCTCCTGCCTGTTCCCACCCTATGTAAAAAGGATCACGGTTTCAAAACAATTCCTGACAATGTGCAGGCTGACTTTGTGCATATATAGAGGGAAACAGGGATGTCTAGCGCCATTCATTTTGCACATGCAACTGCCCTGTTTAAGCCTGGTAATATATTTAAATCTTTTAGAGAGTTTTCCAAAACCAAATAAGCTCAAGATAGGAAAAACAAGATCTGCCAAGCTCCACCATCCCAAGTAAAAATAACTAAGTAAATAACCAGGAAGACTCTTAATGAAATAACAGCTTTGGTGACTGATTTTGGTTATCAGATTACACTCAAAATAACTTCTGTGCTATACTTGCAGTTGGCTGTAAAAGAAAAAGAATACAGTGTGTGCTAATTTTAGCAAATAAGATTAGATTAATATTTAATCCCAGAGACCTTCTTCAGGAAGGAAAAAAATAGCAGCCGTTAACTGTCACTAATCGTATCTCCTATTTATCTCCTATTTCTAGCATGTGCTTGATTATATAAGTTGTAGTGTAAGGAACACACTGGCCGAATGAGAAGTTAGTGGTTTGTTTGCTACATCCATGGGCTTATTAGACAAACTTCAAGGCTGAGATGGATTTAAAAGGTCTCAACATATGCCTCTAGACTACAATAGCAACAGGGTTAACAAAATGGGTACCACAGTAGGCCTGCTGCAAAACTGTATGCAAATAATGGATTGATTTTGAGTTCTGCAAGAAACGGTCACATTTCTTCTATGTTTCTATCCGATTGTTTTAAATTAATATTTAGTTTGGGATCTGATATTCAGCATATGAGGTTTGATTCAATTTTCCATTTTTCATTCCCCATAAAATGGCTTAATAATTAAATCAATTAGAGATGAGGGGTTTCTAACTGTTTTTAGATGCCTGGTGATGAATTTAACCTGAAAATCAAAATACAAAAAATATAATCCATAATCCTACAAGCAGCTTGCGTGCCTCACAGAAAACCCATCATACTCCTATTGATTTCAACAGGACTACTCAAATGCATAAAGATAATAGTCTGTGCCTGTGCTGTTCTGTGAGGACTTCTGTGTTCTCAGTGGGTCTGAAAGTCTGACCCCCAGCTCTGTGGGATTTAACAGCTAATGTTCTGCAGATCTCAATTGTATCCCTGGAGAGGAGGAAGGGGCTCTGCCCTCCCCCACCCCACCCCCCCCACCAATGAGCGTATTCTTTGAATATTCCACGGGTATACTTTAGTTGAAAAGGAACAATTGCATATACATTTGCTAATAGATTTGCTATTGAACTTTGATGCTGTTTTCTAGAAGGTCATTGGCCCTCATTAACACAGAAATTAGGGCGGGAAAAGCCTATCAAATTATCAAAACCCACCTTGCCAAAACAAGGTTATGCTTTGGTAGTTCTGTTTTGCAGTACTCAGACATAAAGTATCCATCATCTTCCATGGAAAGCCTTCCAAGATGGCACTGAATTCGCTGTTAAGTTAAGAGTCAGGAAAAAATCCCTGTGTTTTTCATTTCTTCAGTATTTTCTCACTGCAATTGGCAGCAGCACCCCATAGCAAACTAGACAATTCTTCTCTGTTCTTGATGTTAGTATGTATCAGATTACTGTAAACATTCTCTTGCTCCATTTTACATCTTGCCTTGCCAAGTTTTACATTCCTACATGTTTACAGTGATCTTTCCTTGCCCTTAATCACTTTTCCCCTCTTTAAATTGAACTCAGATTCGCTGGCATTTTGCAGGGGTTGACCTTCCCAGCTCCAGATGCAACTTTTCATACAGATGCCATTTGGAGCAGGGTTACCAGACATCCATGTTTCCCTTGGAAATAACCTTCTTCCCATCCCCCCACCCCCGTCCACCCAAATACAAAATACTGTCTGTGCAGAACTGGAGGATTTTATCTATTTGTCTGGGATTTTAAGACATCTGGAAGTCTGGGCAGCCAGCTAATGAGCATGCACTGATGAACTCTGCAGCACACAGTGAGTCCAGCCCATCCACAGAAATGTCAGACCTCTATGTGTGCTCCGAGGCCACGTCCCATGTGTTCAAAACAATGCAGAGACCTCCACGGCGTGCATGATCAGCTGTCATGTAATAGACCTGATACAACAGGGACCCAGACAAGAGTTCACCCATAGTGCCATATCTCCCGTGGTGCCTGTGGGTGTGCATACAACTACATCTAAAATAGAATTTCTGCCCTAGAAATACAATGTTCCTAACATGGAAGTGAGCTAACTCTCCTCCTAATCTGAGAATAGTGTGTGTCCAGTATTAATGCTGCCTTCTTCACTAGCATTTCTCTTTGCTGACTCTTGTCAGCTTCTTATCACCTGGCAGTGATCAATATTGTTTTCCTTGAATTAGACAGTTTTTCATTAATGACATAATACCAACCAAAGAAGAAGGAAAGGCAAAGAGTATAGTAACAATACAACTTTTTCTCCAGAAGGGAGAGGCATTGCCTGAAATGCATCAAGGAAATATAATGAGAGATGATGAAGGCAAATAAGGCAAGGGAGATTTCCTCACAGGGAGGTTTTTAGCAGACTCTGACAATGATCTCCCAAAGGAAGTAGTGGAAGTCTGGTCACTTAAATCAATTAAAACTAACCAGAGCATCACACACCACAGGACTTTGTAAGGAGAAAAGCAATGTCAGACTGAACTAAAATAGATTTCGCATGCAGGGCTGTTGTCTGTATTTTGCCAGTAAATTCAATACGGCTAATGCTGATTAACAACTCTCTTGATGGTGATTATATCATTGAATTATTTCCAGCCTGTTCGTCAGTATTATGAACTCATGGGGACATGGACATACAAAACATGCCCCCTGGCTTGACTAGCTCAATCTGAAAGACAAGTGGCAAATAAAGGGCTGGAGAATCTTCCTTCCTTCCTTCCTTCCTTCCTTCCTTCCTTCCTTCCTTCCTTCCTTCCTTCCTTCCTTCCTTCCTTCCTTCCTTCCTTCCTTCCTTCCTTCCTTCCTTCCTTCCTTCCTTCCTTCCTTCCTTCCTTCCTTTTCCTTGCTCTCACCTTAGCTTACTGAGGCTACTTACCACCACAGTGATGAATTGACGTAGGCCTCCATACCACACGTTGAGCATGGTGACCTGTGCAGCACAGCAGAGGCAGGATCTACACGTGAGCCTCCAGTGCTTGACCTCTTGTGTTGCTGTAGAGCAAGAAGATGCACCAGATCTCGTAGGTGGGGCTGCAGTACCCACGTCCTCCGTGCACCAAGTATGCAGAAGGTTTTTAATGCATATAAGACTAGCTGGGGACAGGAGCAAGACAAAATTAAGTGGTTGATCCTTATAGTTGGCAGAGTGTTTGGCATGTTTCAGGTACACAGGAGAAGTACTCTCCTGGCCTGCCTTCAAAGATAAGGGAAAGCAAGCCTTTGAGAAGCTGAGACCTGCACTTCACTCTTCTTATATGAGAAAGCATTGTTGTTTTGTATGTATATTTTACCTTTTCTCTGCCTGGTTTTCTTGTAGCCAGTCAATTTCATTTAAACAATAAAAACTGGTAGAAATTGGAATAAGGCAAAAGATTGGAGGGCAGGGAAGCAACGACTCAGCATATGATCTTGAACGAAGTGCCCAGTGGAGGTTCCCATAAATTGACCTGCCTACTTAAACATTAATTTATATGGAAAATAAGGTTTAAAAGCAAATAAATCTTGCATATTGGCATCTTACTTAGAGTAGGGGAAAAAAATAAACTGAAATTGTTGCTAGAATGTGTTTTACCCATCCAGCAAAAGTCGCTCTTACTTGTAAATGGAGTCTGTTATATCAGAGAGATGATCTGTTTCCTTCTGCAAACACAGATCAACTTGGTTTCACTGTTTTCACTGGGATGCCTCAGTCAGGTCAAATCATTTTAAAAGACCATTCTTACCTCTTTCTACGGAAATGCGTGTGTGATGGTAATACAGGCAGCTTTTGAGCCTTTTCTTGCCCAGTGTGCAGTGCTCATAGCCATGCTCCAGCACCTCCATCCCTGCCTTCCTGCCAGGATGCATCACGTGTAGGCGGTCCTACAGCTGGTGGGGATGAGGCAGGGGATTTGCCTTGGGAGCCGAGTCAATATTTAGACAGCTTCAGGCGACAGAGATTGTGCTGGCTTTCACAGTTGGAAGCAATCTTTGCATCTATTTGTTACCAAAGTTATTGTTTGTGCAGTTTCAAGCGTTGGCGCTTGAGAGATTCCTCCCTGAGGGCAGTGACAAGCACCGGGTGCTTGACATAAAAGCAGGAAGCATGACATGCTTCCGCTGCCTGGATGTGAAGATGGTGAGGGTGAGAAAAGTTGTGTAACTGGGTAAGATCTCATAAGGATGTCAAGGCACACATTTGACCCGTGTTTTCATCATCCTTGGTCTGAGGCATCTGCCGCGCATCATGAAGAGCCCACGGCGCAGTCTCAGGCTTTGCTGCTGATACATCCAGTGCAGAACAGCTGTAACAGCTGTCTTGCTGCTGTTTGTTATCGTGGGGGTTTGCTGAGAGTGAAAACCTGAGTCAGCGTGGGAGACAGTCTTGCTGTGGGGTGATATGAGTCAGCTCGAGGGCGGCCGGCAGGCAGGTGAAACCCTGCCCAGCACAGAGAATTATTTTAATTTGCTTTCCAGTCATTCCACCTAGTGGCCAAGTGCCACAACTGCCAGGAGAGCTGGGTTTGTGCTACACAGTCCCTCCTCATCGGAAGGGACCCCAGAATCCTAGATGGTATTTATGACTGCTCCTACAGACCTATGCTGCTGCGAGCTTACAAGATATGTAGGAACATGTAAGCCCCCACACTGAAGATCTTATCAAAGGCAAATATTGGCCTGCGAGTAGCTCATTAAGTTCCCTAGCAATTTTGTTAATCATGCTGCATAGATAAAATGCAGATAGGTCTTTAGTGAGCTGATAATCTAACAAATAGGCAGAAAGTGTGACACTGATAAAGCAGAGATCAGTTTAATAGCCAGCTGTAAATCTAGGCAATTCCATACCAGAGGCGTTATTGTAAAACAGATTGTGCAAGTGTGTAAGTCTGTGCATAAAAATGCGCTGTTTCTTAAAATAGCAGATACAGCAGCAATATTATGTATGGAAAAGCTATTGGGAGCAATTTTAGAGGTGTTTCAAATTATTTTTCTCTCCATCAAAGTCTGCGCCACTTGTGATATCTTCATAATTCTGCATCACAGGTGCGGGTCTATGAATAACAAAAGCCTGTTTCTTGAAGTTAGGATTTTTTATAAAAATCTGGGCTCTACAACTAGTCCTGAGGCAGTGTAGGGAATTAATGGACTTTTTTCACTGCGATGAACCAAACTATTCACTCAGATTCACACTAATCACAAATAAGACCATCACAAATTCGTGGCCTGATGTGTCACTGACCTGTTGAGCAGCTTCTTGCTCAATGGTGTTAATTCCATTGGAAGGACAGGGAAAAGCAGCTCACCTTCAGGGTATCCTATACCTACTATACCTACTGGATAGGGTATCCTTCAGAGGAGCTGGGAAATGTGAGTTTGAATCCCCAAAGCCTGGAGAAGGGACCTGGTCTCCTACTTTCCATGTCTGTCTTCTAATCTTTAGGTTATTTAACAAAAAGTTGACAGCAATGCTGTTTGTTTTAAAAGAAGAAACTGAGCTGGGAACATCTACCAGAAACACCTGCAGCCAGAAGGAGATGGCAGGCTATGCATCCCAGCCTCACACTGGCATGCAGGTGTTTGGTTGTTCTGCATCCCTCTAGACGCCTTTCCTTGATATGCAAAGCACGGGGAACTCAGATATGTGAATACCACTTGCCAGCAAGGCAAAAAGGTGTCAAGACTGAAGTTACTTGCCACGGTCATGTAGATGGTTTTCAGTGCAGCAGGAGTGTGGACTCCCAGGTCTCCACTTTATGGCCAGACCACTGAATCTCCTTGTGGAGAAACCTTTACCTGTGATCATGAGCAGTGGTTTTGAAGCAGCCTCTCACTGCTTCCTGAAGAACAGACTTTTTCCAGTACCTTTGTTGTCTGCCCTTTGCAGGGAAAAAATGCACAGAAGCTGGGGCCAGTGCATTTTTGGTCAAAAAATAGACAATATCTATAGTTTACCATGTAGTTTAGCAAGTTATTTGGTAATTTTATGTGAAGATAGTACTGTAAAAAAAATCTGTGTATTTTTTAATATATGCTATGCAAATGTAAAATGTAGCATAGATGGTATGATGAGGAAAAAGGACAAGTAGTAGTGCATAACTCAGATCTGGAACAGGTGATTGGAGATCACTCTCGGGAAACAGTTGTTACTCGTTCTGCAAAGAAAATGGTGGGAAATTATGTACCAAGGTGGGACTCAAAGTGATTTGTATTCCTTGAACTATGAATATGGATTTCTTTCCTGTTAGCTGTTCCTTGGGCTCTCTAAAACCAGGAACAATACGAGGAGAATAATTTCCATAGAAAGGACTAAAGAACTCTGCAGTCATTGCTTGTCTATTATTTATTCAGCAATTGCTTGCAAAAATCTGAGAAGAAAAAAGGAAACGAGTTTGCTCATGAAAGAGACAAAAATACATTTTTTGTTTAATTTTTCTGTAATCTTAAACGTGCCCTTCCTAAAACACTTAAGCTTGAACTAGAGCTCTGTAGGGACATAGTTCACTAGAGCTCCATAGGGACAGAAGAATCAAATTTGAATTGGTATTTTCAGAGTGGTGGGCTGCATCGCAGTTAAAATTAGATCTATCCAAGAATTAGCAGCATCCACACCAGCTGATTTTTTTCAGTCTTTTATCACAGCAGAGGTTTAGTTCATAGGTCTTCAAGATGCTTGGGAAAAATGCACAGCCCAACCTGTGCAATGATGTACAGGAGCAATGTAAAGGGAGCAGTACTAGCTACTGGATGCGGCATCATTGATGATCTGGTAGATAAATAACTGTTACTGAGAAGCATTTATTTCTGAATGCTAGATCTGTTAGGTTATCTAACTGTGTGGTGAGGGACTTGTGATAAGAGCAAGAACTGATGGTAACACTGGCAATTTCCCTCTCTGTTTTTTTGCAGGTCACTGTCAGGGGATTTGGTCCATTGTTACAGTTTGCCTACACTGCTAAGCTGTTACTCAGCAGAGAAAACATCCAGGAAGTCATCCACTGCGCTGAATTCCTGCGCATGCACAACCTGGAGGACTCCTGCTTCAGCTTCCTTCAGACACAACTGCTGAACAATGAAGATGGCCTTTTCCTGTGCAAAAAAGATACCACCTGTCAGCGCATGCACGATGAGGAGAACTCAGATGGAGATGAGGAGGAGACAATGGAATCGGAGACATCAAAAATATCTTGCCCAAGAGAGAGGATGCACCAAGAGCCCTTCAATTTTGAAACCACTGTTGCTGGAGCAGAAAAAGGCGAAGGGATGCTGCCTGACTCTGACATGCTGAGAGATAGCAAGGACAATTTGGACAAAGATGCAGTAACACGGTACCCTAGATACAAGAAATACCAGCTCGCTTGTACCAAGAATGTCTACAACACATCACACATCAGTACCTCAGGTTTTGCAAGCACATTCAGTGAAGAGAGCTCTGGAAATGGCCTCAAATCAGGACTTGCTATGGGGCAGATAAAAAGCGAGCCTCAGAATGAAGAGAATGATGAAGAAAGCATCACACTTTGCCTGTCTGGAGATGAACCTGACATCAGGGATAAAGAAGGGGATGTTGAAATGGACAGGAAACAGCCAAGCCCCACTTGCGTCGACAGGCCAAAAAGTGGGTCCTCTCCTTGCTTGCGATCTTTCTTCAACAGAACAAAAAGCATAGATTTGGTTGGCTTCCCCAGCACTTCCCAACAGCACTTTGGCAGGAGTCCAGCATGCCCTTTTGAAAAAGGGTCAACTCAGGGTGACCACAAAACTGATTACGTCCCTTTCACAGGGAACTATGGACAGTCCCATGCCATGCAGAAGGATGCTTCCAACTTCACAGTGGGATCGCCACTCAGGGGCCCTGGCTTTGAAACTCTCTGTAAGCAAGAAGGGGAACTGGACAGGAGGAGTGTTATATTCTCTTCAAACGCTTGTGACCAAGTTAACACTTCGGTGCATTCATATTCTGGTGTGAGCAGCTTGGACAAAGACCTCACTGAGACTGTGCCAAAGGGTCTGTGGGCTGGCAGTAGCCAGTCTCTCCCCAGCTCTCAGTCCTATTCGCACAGTGGACTGACAGCTGATCACTTGCCAGGAAGGATGCGGCCGAACACCAGCTGTCCAGTGCCAATTAAAGTTTGCCCTCGCTCTCCTCCTTTGGAAACCAGAACCAGGACATCCAGCTCATGCTCTTCCTACTCATACGCAGAGGATGGCAGCGGTGGCTCTCCCTGCAGTCTGCGTCTTTGTGAGCTCTCCTCTTCCCCTTGCTCCCAAGGCCCCCGATTCCTGGCACCCGAGCACCAGGAGCCCGGTGTGGTGGGGGATGGATTGTACAACCCAGTCCGAGCCCAGATTAAATGTGAGCCATCCTACGGAACAAACTCCAGCGATGAGTCTGGGTCATTCTCAGAAGCAGACAGTGAATCATGTCCTGTGCAAGACAGAGGGCATGAGGTAGGGATTTAAGATAAGTACATATATTGCAGTCACTGTGACCCAATTAATCGCTCTTTTTTTCCCTTAAATGACTTGGCATTTTCCCAGCACTTTCCTTGTTTGTAGAGACAAAGAGTAACTTCTGTTTATTCCTGTTAGCTGAGTGTGCGTGGTTGACTTCACGTAAATGGGTCTGCTTGACCTCTGAGGTGTTTGGTGCATATCAGAATTTGGGTATGGGGCAGTAGCAAACTGCTGAATGATGAGACTGCATTGATACGCTTAGGAGTCTGCTAGGAGTGTCCTGTCCTCCTCCCTGCCTTGGCCATGGCACAAAGCACCACTTCTCATCCTTAGTTTGCCAAAGTGGTTCCAGCTCTGCTTGTTATTGCTGTTGGTGTGTTTGAGCAACCTCAAGCTATGCCTTCGCTGAACACTCGGGGTTCGAGCAGCCAGCTTGAAGAGCCCCTGCTGCATATCACTAACGGCCAGAGTAGAGGAGGCAGAGAGAGTGGGAAGAGAAAGAGGTCTGAAATGACTTGGATAGTTGCATAGCTGGCCTCCCTTGGCTGCAGGAATGTTATTCAAGTCATCGTGTGTGACTGTGTGTCTGTGTGTGCATGTGTGTATCTCGCACATACAGGTAGTGGGGTTTGCCTCTGTTAACTGACAACTGGGATGATTTTTCCTGCCTGTGACTCCACTTTGTTTGGTGGTGAGCTCTAGCAGCAGGTGCATAAACACTTTTGAAAGTAGGTTATCTTTTGATTTCCAGGACTGTTAGGAGAATGGCAGGGGGCAGAGTCTGGGGCTGAAGCTGTGAATTTCCGTGCAGCTCTCCCGTGAGAGGGAGGAGAAAGAGGGCCCACTCTAAAACTAGAGATAGGCCAGCTGGAGATGCTGCGGTGGTAACTGGCTAGCCGTGATCAAATAAAGTGTCTGTGTAAAGTCAATAGTTTGAGGGAGGACTTAAATCATGGAGGTGTGTTGTGGAGCCCGGAAACTTATCTGACTCCTCTGGTAAGGCTCATTTGCTCCACTGAGAGCTTGTGCTTCAGCGTGGGGAGCAGCGAGTGCAAGTTTGAGGGGTCCAAGTGCTGTGAGCACCCAGTGCAGAACCAGGTGGGCTTAGTTCTGGGCTACAGATGAAAAGAGTGAACTTTATTTTATCCCTCAATCCTTATTCCAGCTACATTCCAGGCTCTGGAGGATACCTTTCATACAGATGTGGATAGTTCCTTTAGTTGGTTGCCTAGCTATAAGGGAGGACTGAAGAGCCTGAGAAGAGTCTGGTGTCCTAATCCCTGTCATGTTTTACCTGTGGTCTTGAGAGGACAGTTCCTGTTTGTCTCCATGTCCTAGGGACTACACAGAAAGGAAAGGAGTCTCCCAGGAGTCTTCTTGGAAGGCTGTCTAGAACATTGTGTGTAGGACCTCATTCAGGAAGGCCTACAGCTGAACCTCTTTGCTTGGCCATACCATGGTTACTTTGTGAAGCCCTGCCTTTACAAGGGACCGAAGGGAGCAGGGCGCGGGACCAAGGAGAGCATCGGATCTCCACCCACGTGTCCTGTTTTCTCAGCAAGGGCTAATGCACAGCATGAGGCAGTGAAGAGGGCGGGAGCTTAGCCTTTTGGGGTTTGATGACTAATTAGCTGTCATAATTGGCTAATTGTGTGGAGAGGCTGCAGCAGAAACAAGCCCGGAAGAGTCAAATGAGAAGGTTGTAGGGGACTGGCGGTGGTTTCCTGAAAAAAGTACGTGAACGTGTCCAGGAGAGTGTGGTTGAGAGGAGGGATGTTCATGAAAAGAGCAAGTGGGTGGGCTATGGAAAGCTATCTTCATGTGCTGCTGGTAGGCAGACATGTCTGGCTCTGGGGCAGAGCTAGGAAGAGTTTGCTCCACACCTGATTTTACCACCATTTCCTTCTGGGAAGATTTTCTTCACTGTGCTGAGCAAGTTTTCTCCCTGAGACTACTGATAGTGCTCTTTTTTTTTTCGTTTCTTATTTTTAGGACATTTTCGTTAGGATAGCTAGACATTATAAACGTGGTGAGGAAATTAATGCTCCATAAGGTTGTACTGCACTGTCCCAAGCAAGCTAAGGGTAAACAGATCTCACCAGTGCTTCGGTACAGATTTTTTCAGAAAAACAAATTTGTAAAGGTTGTTGCTAATACTAAAAAAGGGCGTTGCAGCATCATTGAACAATGTTGTATTTATACAATGGACTTGGGATGTGTATCCTGCAATCGTGCAAGATCCACTGCTGTAGAGAAACCTCAGTGAAGGAAATGTTAAACCAGGCAGTAGAAAATACCTAATGGCAGCAGGAAGTTCTTCAAGTTGCTCTACCTACTTTTAGCGGCTTAGTTCTGCAGGAGAGACTCAGAGTAGTCTAAAATGGACTTCTTTCTGTCCTTCTTCTCCCCTTAGCTTCATGGGAATCTTTCTCCATTCCCAGAATTGTTGGTTTGCCCTTGCTGTCCTGACAACTTCCCAGATGGGTCCCTTGCCCTGTGTCACATCAAATCAGACCATGTTTGCTGGGCTCCTGTTCAAAAAGCTCCTGATAAGATAGCTGGGGGCAACATGTAGGCACTTACCCTTCTGGAGGGTGGCTGTGCAAGCTCTTGTGCTGTGGGTGGGCTTTCATTTGAGTGGGATAGCCTGATGGGAATAAACCTGGTGGACTCTGAGCCTCAGTTATCTCACGGAGCTGCTCAGTTCCCCTGGAATTTGAACTTTGTTGGTCTTGATTTGGGTCCCAGAGTGCTGTCAGTGCCAGAATTAATGTCACAAAATATCGTTTGTCAGTGTATTGATTGTGTGGAAAGTAGGTGAAAGGTTTCTTCTCTCTGCTTCTTTAGGGCATTCTGCTTTCCTGCAGACATATGCCATTCAGGAACATATGCCCAAGTTGTTCAGTGCCAGAAGTTGGGTTCTAGGCATGAATGCTGTGTGAGTGAATATAACCCCACTCTGAGGCCAGCCTCTCTGTTCCATACAGAGGTGAAAACTGTACTTGCAAGTGTCCCCATAACACCACTAGTAAATCCTCTCCAGGATGTCCTTGCCTTTAGTTTTTCTTCTTGCTGAGAGAGCCACCCAGAATCTCGTGAGCTTTCCCTTTCTTAAGGCTTTGTGATAGAAGAAACCAGTGCAACTCGAGGTGTCCCCATGTTACGAAGTTACAGGAATGGACCTGTTACTTGGAACTGCTGAGACTTTACAGAAACGTTGAACAGTTTGTGTTGCTCTTTTCACCTGGCTCCCTCAGGCCTCCACAGGTTGTTAAAAATCAATTATTGGGACATAATACTAGAGAGAAGACTTACACTCAGTGCTTGCAGGCAGGTTCTGACAATCCTGCTTAAAATAGCAACAAGAAAACAATAAGCCCTGAAATAATGAATTGTTGAGAAGGAAGTAGTCTGTCAAGCTGTTAACCTACTTAGGAACAGAAACTTCATCACTACCTGCTTTTCTTGATACTCATTTTCTTAAGCAAGTATCTATGGGGTTTTTCTGCTAGAAAACTTGTAAAAATATTGTTCTACTAAACCAGTTTAAAAGAAATCTCAGCTCACTCTAATTTTATGGGTGAGTTTTCTTAGGAAAAGAATAAACAAGGGTAGTAGGAGTTAAGAGGTGGAGTTTTCCAAGAATTATAACTGTCTAGAGAATTGCATTCAATGTGTCTTTCAAAAATATTTCAAAAGAATTTCCCTGGGTCACCTGGGTCAGTGACTCACTTTTCACAGGAAATTTTCATAAAGGCAGGATTAACGCCGTTGTGCTGAGGATATTGTAGGCAAATAACCTTCAGTGAGAGTCTAAAACTATCCATGTTAAGTGACAGGCAGCTACCCTTTCTCTGTTTGTCTGCTGATGCTTAGCAAAGTACTAGAAGTCAGAGCCCCAGTAAAAGGGGGTAAACAAAAGTTGCTCTTCCAGAAATCTGCTGGAGCTATGCTGAATTGCCTAAGCTGGGTGTTCTTTGCTGCTTAATATTTCTACTTAGTGTAGAGTATTATGTAGAAAGAAGGGCAACCAAGAAAGGCATATATTAAGTTGTTAACTTGCTTTTTTATGAAGTTTCCTCCCAGAATTTGGTGATGAGTCACCCTGGCTTTCCTGATTTTACTTGGTTTACAAATTTGAAAATGAGAAAGTTACTCTCCACGTCTTGCTCTGGTGGATGTTCTCCTGAACAAGATTCTCAATGGCATCAGAGCACTGGGAATTGTGTTTGGCAACATCTGGCAAAATGGAATCTTGTCAAACATCAGTTTTGCAAGATGAACTTGATGGCAGTTTTGTTTCCTTTCCCACTCTTCAGTAGGAGTGGTATCCATGCTGTTAGCAGGAGAGAATGACTGGGTTACAGCAGCAGAGTTTTCCATTGAAAGCTTGGAATTTCAGGAAGGTCCTTTTAAACACTGTATTATTTCATTACAGCCTGCAATCAGTTCTGTTACACCCTGATCTGAAGCCCTTGCTGGAGCTCTTGAATGACTTTTTCCGGTTCTTGATTTTTTTGTGCAAAAGCAGATTTTTCAGATAAATACTGCACTTTATTTCCCCTCATTTCACTGCCTCATCTGTCCTTCCCAAATGCACCTATGGCTTCTGTTGGGGTTTCCGTGCTACTCTTGTGCTCCGGAAAGCCTGTTAATGGGTGGTGGTATTGTGTTGTCATGCCCTTTTTAGTGTTGGAATCTGGGCACACTGTGAGCAGTGAACAGCAAGAGGTCAGCACAGCATTTTAAACACCAGCAGTGTGTGATCTGAATACAAGTGCAAGTCATGGGCTAAAGGATGGTTAGGTTAAAGCCCTCAGCCATGGGACCAGCCCCTTCTTCCAGTTCTCTGAGGGAGGTGGCAAATCAAAAGGTTAGCCAGGCTGCCTCCATTAAGTGCACAGCAGTGCCCTCTCAGGCAGTATGTGCTGATCCAAACACCTCTCGTGGCTCTCAGGAAGTGAGGCTGGAGCTGATCCCAGGCAGCTACATGGCCGTGTAGTAGCCCAATTGTGTTGTGGGCAATAGGACAGGCTGTTTGCAGTGGGACCTGCTGATCAAGCCCATTTCAGACTTAGTCTATTGACACATTGATAGATCTTGGGCTCGCCATTCTCTTCTTGTAGTTCTCTGTTCAGTTCTCTCAGTTCTCTCTTCAGTTGACACCTGAAAAGAAGAAGTGTTTTTGAAGGCCAGTAGGCAGCAGAGTGAGGAAAATAGTAAGAGTGCATCCTGTTGTCCTCTCCGTTACACAAAAAGTGGTCCATTGGCTTTGTGCTTCTTTGGATAGCTTCCATCCAAGTTAAATCAGGTAGGTACCTATTCTGTGGGACCCCAAGTAATGCCTGAAATAGCGTGTAGGCCATCAAGCCCCTAACACAGGTGGACACAGCTCAGTTCTTTTTGTGGGGTAAATTTCTTCCTAAGCATTTATGGAAGAAGCACTTGCATGACAAGGAAAGTTTTAGGAAAAACAGCACTAATGCGTTGGGCTCTTCCGTGTGAAAAAAATACCTCTTTCTATATCAAAAAGCATTGATATAATTCAATCCATAATGCTAGGTTGCTTGGGTGAGTCCTGAGAGCTTTCCAAAGGCTGGGCAATTTTAAATGTCAAAGGCTTTCAGTAGTTCTGGCTTTTGATTTAAGGGCATTAAGGCAACAGTTTTATTTCTTACAACTCTGGAACAAATGTCCAAGATTTTGAACCAGGATCAAGCTGGTACCTTGAACCACAGAATCATAGAACCATAGAATCATAGAATACTAGGTTAGAAGGGACCTTGAGGACCATACTGTACAGCCTTTCTCTGCAAAAGCACAGTCTAGAGAAAATGGCCCTGTGCAGCTGAATCTTAGAAGTGTCCAATGTTGAGGAATTCACCACTTCCCTGTGGAGATGATTCCAATGGCTGGTTGTTCACAGTGTGAAAAATTTTCCTTATGTCCAATTGGAATGTACTCAGGAGTAGCTTGTACCCATAACCCCTTGTCTTTTCCTTGTGACTCCTTATAGAAAGCGGAATCTCCATCTTCTTTGTAGCCACCCTTTAAATGCTGGAACATGGTGATAAGCTCTCCCCTAAGCTTCCCATGCCCCACATATAATGGTTGCTTTGTCTTAGGACATGGATATGAATCCTTTTAGTTACTGCAGTGTTAAGCTGGGCTTGGGAAGTTCGATGCCTTTACTAGCACTTGGCAGCTCAAGGAATATGATGTTGAAGTTTAGATATAAACAAAGAGTGAAAAAGCTAATGTTACCCATGACATAAGAAAATTCCTAACACCTGACCTTCATATTTTGATGTGAGTGAATACAGGGTCTTGGTACTTTCCTTTATACCAAAGAATAAGAGTAAGGGAGAGCAGCAGCAGTAACTAGTACAGTATGTGAGTGGCACAGCAGTAACTGGCATATGATCCAAGCTAGCACTAACTAGTGAAGCTTGAAGGAATTAATTGGTTGTACATGGGCCTTTCATGTGCTGAGTCAATGACTGTCCATGTTTGCCTAGATCCTTGCCGTTACTTAGCCACTCAAAGCAATGACGTTTACACTGGCATCCTATTGCTAATACAGAGGGGAAAAATACTACAAAATCATAAGCACGTTTTCTTTTTCACCAAGGTGAACTGGCTGTCCTCTCGGGTGCATCAACCAGCGCCAGGAGCAACAGAGGCTACAGCAGTGGCAGAAAGTGTCTATTTATTTGTCGTGTGGTGGAAACGGAGCCTCTGCTGTTGGTGTAAAAATGTAGGGAAAGAGTCATTGTATTGATAGTTTAAGATTTTAGAGCTGTATGAGGTTAGCTCTGGCTGGAGTAGCTCCTGGAAGGAGTAGGGATCCCACTTTCATTTCTAATTTGAAGTGGTGCAAACCAAAGAGTACACAGTCATTTCCTGTATAAAAATCACAGTTGATAAAAATAAAAGTTTATGAGAAAACATACTTAGTGATCTTTTCTTACACATCTTAGAAAAGATTGACTATCCTTTTTCAGACACCTCAGGCAAGGTTTCTCTCACCTACCTTGGATACTGTAACATGCAGCATCTTTTCTAAGTCTCATCTCCTTTCCTTCTCAGCCAGGAGGAGGGAGAAGCTGTGCAGGATGTATTGCCTCTCTGTGCTTGATGCCAGCAGCAGGGACCTGGACACAAGCTACTCCCAACTCATCATTTCAGACAGCCATAACTGGGTCAGATGGATCCCACCCATTGCACAGTTGTCGGCTTTTGCAAATTTACTTACTGCTCCGTTGTGGTAAATACTAGCAGAGGGTCTTGCCCTGTGCCGATGTAAAACACCATGAGCCTCTCACTGCAGCAATTACCCCAGTTATTCACTGTGTTCATGCCAAAGGCTTGGTGGGTTTTTTCAGATGACAGCTAATTGCAGAAAGGGAGACAGGCAATAAAAGTGCTGTGAATGGTGAAGGAAATGAGTCTGACTCACTTCCACTCTCCCTTTCACATTTTTAATCCTGCGTAGTGCTGCCTATGGCAAGAGTGGGATTATGCTGGATTTACTGATAGCATTCTCTGACCTGCTGTGTAGATGATTTTATTTTCAATAAGTTCTTTTTTTTATTTATCTGTTTCTATTTATTTTCCTAATTCCCTTCAGTGATTTCTACCTGACGGATTTAAATACCTTCCCTTTCATTCCCATTCCAGCTGCAAGAACATCTCCTTGCAAGTAAATATGTTTTGAAAGGGAGAAGGAGGAAGAAATAAAGTTAACATCACTTTCCATTTTGGACTTAAGAAAATAAGAAAAAACTGGGAAGGTGAAATGAAAGGGCTGGTTTTGCAGTGACAATCATGTCTTTCAGAGAAAAGCTCAGATTGGTTTCGTTTTCAGATGCTCCTTGAAGCTTGAAAGAAAACCAGGTGACACCAAGTTTATGTTGACCATTCAAAGGCTAGGAAAGGGAAATCAAACAGGTTTCATGCCATTAGTTAGCAGTTTGTAAACAAGGAGTCCACATTACTATGCCTAAGGTCAGCCTTTGTGTGTACAAGCAGGAATCTGGGGGGATTGGGTCAGATTTTGCTGTTGCTTGCTGGTTTAAATTGACCTTTAAATTGTCTAGTAGGGTGTTACAAAGCAGTTCCTGGACAGATCAGGCAGAGGGGCAGTGTTCAGGGCATGTAACCATCTGAAAGGATGTGATGGGTGTTTGCACTGAATTTCATGTGTCCCAGGCTTGGAGATGTGCAGAGTAGTAATGGAAGACTGCAAGAAAATGCAAGCTCATTAATAAGGTGGGGAGCTGATTATCAGCAAGCCCAAGTGCCCGGCAAGGGTCCATGACTGTCAATGCCAGAGGGCACTGCTGTGTGTTTGCATACATGCATCCTCACCAAACTATTCTGCAGAAACAAACTCAGCTGTCCTATGAAAATAATTTATTTATAATCTATGCTGTTATTTTCTTTATCTCCAAGTAATTGAAGTGCACCATTTGAAGACAATAACCGTGTTTTAAGTATCAAAGGAACCTTTTCGACCCAAATCTTTTGCTTAGCTGGAGCAACCTAAGTCTATCTTCTTTGGTAACCTGCATGCAGAGTAATCTTGTTGAAGAGGTTGAATTGTACGAAATGGGGACAGACATGTAAATATTTACTGCCATCTTTTGGTCAGTGCGGGTATAACTCAAAAAAAGAAAAGGGATCAATCCAGTTCCTCAGTTGTCATCTCCTTCAGATATGTCAGCTGGTTTGAAACACTGTGAGTGCATTGCTGCAAGCTGCTAGGAGCTTTGTGTTTTGCTTTGCTTTGCTTTAATGAATAATTGGTAGGAGCTGGAGAGGTGGTTGGGATTCTTGAAGTCAGAACCTGTAACTGCTGTCACACGGTCTATGGTCAAACAGGATGGCAGTTCATGGCTTGAAGGAAAAATGTTTTACTGCAAATAACAGGTTTTAGATTGTTAAGGGTTTTTTTTTTTCAAGAACTGGAAGCTGGATGCTCTTCAATCTACAAAAATATAAGAATGCCAGCACATACTGGTTTATTTCACAATTTATATATTTTAGCAGGATAGGAACTGTTGCATCACACTCATCTGACCCTTTCTTCTTGTATGGTGTACTGCTCAATTCAAATGCTGATTAGGCAATCTTTCCTAATTGCAATATAGTATTTTTCATGCACTTGAGGTGTCAGGTTGCATTTTTAACCTCACACCTAATCAAACTTTCAGTCCTGCAAGGCTGTGCAGAGACAGATTTCCTGCTGCAGTAATAACCCATTCCTTTAACTAGTTTGAAATTAATAGTAGTGAGGTACTTCACTGTTTCCAAAAGGCCATCTCTCTTTAGTGGACAGAGCCTTCTTTTAATGCAAGGAGATCTATTGTTAGAGCTTTTTAGAAAGATGACATTTTTACCTTGGATTCAGCTATATTGCTGATTTCAGTACAATTATCATCTGATCCTTACCAGCTGGACCTTCACAAGGGAGTGTTAAAACCTGCTCAATGTAAAACTTGGTGTATTGTTTATTTAGGGGGCAGTGGAATAGCTAATTGTCCTGCAAAGTGTTGTCTGGCTTACATTCAGCAAGCAAAATATGACTCTTTGCTCTTGTCTTTTATGTGTTTGGTTTAGGTGAAACTTCCTTTTCCTGTTGATCAAATCACAGATCTTCCAAGGAATGATTTCCAGATGATGATAAAGATGCACAAGCTAACCTCAGAGCAGCTCGAGTTCATCCATGATGTCCGCCGGCGCAGCAAGAACCGAATTGCAGCTCAGCGCTGCCGCAAAAGGAAACTGGACTGTATTCAGAACCTAGAATGTGAAATCCGCAAGTTGGTGAGTTGTGTGCTCTCGCTACAGCCCTGCACACCCTCGTGTTGCAGCTCACAGGGCAACGACAGAAATTCCTGTCCAGAGTTTAGTGGGTTCAGTCAGTTTGTATGTAAGAACTCATATGAAAATCTAGTATACAAAATTATATTAGTATGCGTGTGCATATAACACAAAATTCCAGTGGATTGAGGCCTAGATATCTTTTTATTTTGACATCTCAAGAGCATGTTGTTGAGTGAGTTGGAAGAGGAGGGAAGCCTGTATCACCACTCTCTTCTTGCAGTTTAACATATCTACAGTACTTAAAGTGCATCCACAAAGACATTTTCTCATCTGAGCCCCTTTTCCCTAACTACCATAACAATCTGTTGGTCAGGGATTTGTGGAGTGCTTAAGAGAGATAGATGTGATGAGACATTCAGAGGTTGTCCAAACAGTTATGGCAGGGCCAACTTCATCTCTACATAGACATTTTCCTTCTCTTTGGTATTCTAGAAGACAGTTCAGCATTTTCAGGATGTTTCAGCTCACTATGCCTTTTCTTCAGTTCTTTCACTCACTGAGCAAATGGCAGAAATTGCAAGGAAAGTTAAAGGCCAGGAGTGTGAATATCCAGACAAATGGGCATCCCTCGGTGTAGGCCTGTGAAATCGCACGGGTATGTTTCTCCTTGCTCCTGCTGTCTTCCTCCTTCTAACACTCCTGATGTGCCATGGACTGAAACCCTCCTATGATTCAAGGACCATCTAACGTAAAAGGCCTGTTCCCACTCCAGCAGACACTAACCTAGGTTCAGGTGACAACTGTTGGTTTGCCCTGGTGCTCCATAATGTGTATCTCTGGCAGTATCTCTGGCGGAGAGGAGTGCAAAACATGACCTGCTCACTGGCCAAAGCACATCTAGCGACAGGTCTCCTGTGTGCCACAGTGTCAGTAGACAGTACTACCACGTACTAATCTACGGGAGTGAGGAGACAAGGCTAAATGGCTGCTCAGGAAATTCCTCTCTCTTTCAGACATGGTATGGGTACCTCAGGTGTGGGTTGGGTGGCTAAACACAGATGTCTACAGTATAAATCCCTGGGCGGGAGCTAGTTACCTTCACTGCTATAGTCAGTGAAGATTAGATACCTGTTGAGTCTTATTTGTCTCATCCTGCAGTAGACGAGGTGACATACAGCGCAGAAGTGCCTATTCCTCCTCTCCATTGCTAAACAAGATCACCTGCAGAGCCATATCAGGTGTAGATGCCTCACCTATAGACACCTTAACTGAAAAAACTCCCCTCCTTTCTGACTGTGCCCCCATAGTTTGAGGGCCCTTCTCCTCTTCCCCTGCCATCCCTTGCCCATTGAGAGCAGGCTGGTACACAATTTAAAAAAAGGCTTGAGGCAAGGGTCATGGAGGAAGACATCTACAGGGTGTCACTCAGCAGAAAGAATGCAACACTGGAACTTCAAAACATGTTGGCACCTCCTCATCTGTTTAAAAGTTCTAAAAGCTTTCTGAGACATCAAAAGTAAGGTAATAGTCCCAGTTCAGCTATTAGAAGTGTGTGTGTGCAGCACACAGGACCAGACACTTCAATTGCATTACACAGCGTAGACTTAGGAGTCTAACATTAAACCCAGACTTTGCATATCCAAGAGTTTGAGTGATAAATTATTTAATTTGTATAGATAAAATAAAAGGAGTTGAAGCTAATTTGCTTACTGAGATCTCTGCATTTCCAGATTCCATTAAAATTAAAAGTTATTTGGAGTCTTTGATTTAAATGTCTATATGCACATTTAAAACATGCTCAATTGTAGATAGAACTTGGTGAGTCTGGGGAACAGGGTTCTTCTCATTCTTGTCAAAACAGGTTGCATGTTGAAAGTGGTCTTTAGCGTGGGCTTTATTGTGCTTCATTCTCTGCATAAGCAAATATAGCATGAAAGAGGCAAGGATCTGTTGGAAGAAGCTGAGTTACCGTCACTTTGCAAATGGCACAAAACCGCATGACTTTGGGTTACTCACTACTGTCTGTGCCTGTCTGCCTCCCGTCTGTAACATGCAGGTGACGCTGACCCCACAAGCTGTTCGGGAGGCTTGAATCATCAAGGCCTCTAAAGCCTTCAGATGCCAAGCTGCTGAAGCCTGGGAGAGGGGTGGGAGGGAGGGCAAGAAACAAAAATCAAAACATTGTTCAGAGTTGCGCTCCATTGATGCAAAACAAAAAACATCAAAGATAAACAAAATAGCGAGGAACTTCTTCCCGCAGTGAGCATAATACGCAGGACATGCAGGGTGAATCAGAAGTAGTTCTGCAGGGTGAAAGAGCAATTCCTTGTCCAGGTTGTCAAGAGAAGCAAGTGCAGTTTTGCTGGATATGCCCGTCTCTCTACACTGAAGTGATATCGGGGAGGAATATATGTCTCCTGTTCTCCAAAACAGAGCATCAGAGGCAGCACTCTAAGGACTGGACTAGCAGCAAGGGGGGCTTAACTTGATACTTGTAGTCTTCACTTGAAAGTTAATTTGGATTCACTGGCTTTACACAATCCTGTGACGTTACCATTGTTTCTCACATAATCAACTGTGTATAAGCAACGGGGGTTTTTTTAAGTCTCCTTCTCTCTCCAGCACACACACATATCTCAGGAAAGTGAATTAAAGGTATATTGAGTGACTTTGTGGGCCTCATTCACGATGAATTTCAGGAATCAAAAACCCTTTGAGGTACAGCATTGTTCAAAAGAAATGTTGAAGTTTCTGTTTAGCAAGATGGGTAAAAAACTGGCTGGATGGGTGGGCCTGAAGAGTTATGGTGAATGGGGTTACATCCAGTTGATGGCCGTTCCCTGGGGCTCAGTGTTGGAGCCAGTGCTGTTTAACATCTTGGTCAGTGATCTGACTGAGGGGAGCGAGTGCACCCTCATTAAGTTTGCAGATGACACCAAGTTGGGCAGAAATGTTGATCTCCTCGAGGGAAGGAAGGCTCTACAGAGGGATCTGGGCAGCCTGGATCAGTGGGCCAACACCAAATGTATAAGGTTCAACAAGACCAAGTGTCGGGTCTTCCACTTGGGCCACAACAACCCTGTGAAGCGTTACAGGCTTGGGGAGGAGTGGCTGGAAAGCTGCCTGGAGGAAAAGGACCTGAGGATGTTGGTCAATAGCTGACTGAATATGAGCCAGCAGTGTGCCCAGGTGACCAAGAAGTTCAATAGCATCCCGGCTGAGGGAACTGGGACTGTTCAGTCTGGAGAAAAGGAGGCTGAGGGACGACCTTATCACTCTTTACAACTCCCTGAAAGGTTATAGCGAGGCTGGTATTGGTCTCTTCTCCCAAGCAACAAGTGATAGGACCAGAGGAAATGGCCTCAAGTTGCACCAGGGGAGGTTCAGATTGGATATTAGGAAAAATTTCTTTACTGAAAGGGTTATCAAACATTGGTACAGGTTACCCAGGGAAATGATTGAGTCAGCATCCCTGGAGGTATTTAAAAGATATATAAATGTGGCAATTCAGGACATGGTTTAGCAGTGTACTAAAGTTAGACTTGATGATCTTAAAGATCTTTTCTAACCTAAACGATTCTATGGTTTTATGGGCTCTGATAACATCATTCTAAAAAAGGGTGTTCATAAAAATTCCAGTCACAAGGTGTATAAGAGTATAAAGGTAGAGAATTAAACTAAAGCAGATTTAACTTTTCCCCTCGAGCACTCCTGCCCTCCCCCTATAGGCGTGCTGTTCAAGCAGGTAGTCTGCTTCAAGATCTTACTTTTACTTTTAGGAAAACCAGCAGTGAAACTCCAGTTGACTTCACAACTACATGATCACTGGAAATTCCTTTCTTATCTTCTGTCCATTCTGTGACCAGTAATTTCCAGTCTCCTGGATTATGTAATGGTACTAGGACTTAATGGTTTCTCACTAGGCTGGGTCTTTTTTTATGAAAGACTTCTTTTTACCCCTCCCCTGCACATACTTCCTGTAAGTCACCTATCTTCTTGACACAGATGGTTTCACAGCACACAGCAAGTGAAATGGTTGTATGCTCTGAGTTTGATAGGTAATTTTTTTTGCCTGCTTTCCTTCACTCATCCACCTACCCACTCATATTCCCTTTTTTTCCTTGCAAACTCACAGCATATTCTTTTCCATAATTCATTATCTCAAGATGTACTTGAGCATCTGTTTATTTTTTTATTATTTTTGTGCTTTCTTCATAGATTCATCAATATTTTAGCAGTTGGTTCTTTTCGTGTGCACTGCTCTCTTTCTCATTTGCACAGCTGTGTGCTTCCAGTGCAGGCTTTGGACTCAGGGCAATACTATCAGCTGTCAACAACCACCCATATTTGGATTATCTGAGTTGTGGAGTTTTCACACCTCAGATGCCAAGGCAGCTTGGGTTTAGCAGTGTTACTAGGTGAGGTACATGTCTGTGCTGCTTCTTGGGCCAACTCAGCTCTGGAAATAGCTCTGGTACTCTACAGAATCTCATCTATTCCCTCAAGCTGTATGCCTGCCTTCCTGGGACAGAAAGTGATGCAGCAGGACCATCCCAGTCAGTCTACACTGGATCAGCATTGGTTTTTAGAGGTGTAACCCCAGGCTGGGTCTGGCTGTATGCCTAATCCCGTGAATCTGCCTCCTGAGCACAGGGAGGGCAGCGCTCACCCTGCGGGCTTGGCTTGCCAGCCATGTGAGGTCTAAGCTGGAAATGACTGTCGCACAGCACCCTGCACTAGCTAGGGCTGGGAGCCTTACCAATGTTTTGTTGGATGCAGAACAACCTGAGCTCCTTTTCCCAGTTTTTGAATCCTGCATAAAAAATAAGTCCCAATAGACTATCACATTCTTCCTCCTCACCCCTTTTAGAGCAGCCTGCTAACACAGCAAAACCCTGAAAATGCTCAAGCTAAATCTTGGTAGGGGAGGACATTTGGGAACACAAGAGGCAGAGCCTGAGCAGAACAAGGGGAAATTAACAATGAGCTTGCTGTACTGAGTGCTGAGAAGCCCACCAACCTTCAGGGTTTTTGCATACATCTTCCATAGAAGTATTTTGATTAGGTCGTATGCAAATGGTTAAGCACCAGAACATAAGAAACTGAGCCATGATGTGGGCCACAGAACGCACACTCGGATCCTCTCCTCTGAATAACACATTTCTCAGTGGTAGTAGGGGTTTAGCTGGCACACAGGCCAAAGTGGATGTACCTAACCTGACTAACCAACCCAGCAGTTAGGTGGTGAACTGAACTTCAGCAACATGTCTTCACTTCAGGAGCTAAACCCTGTTTTCTTACTGTTTAGACAGATAATGGCTTTTCTCCACCAAAATGCTTCTTTCGGAGTTTTTTTGTATCATCCATCAAGCAGCCTTGGTTTATTAAGGGAAGAAACTGTCTCCTGGGGTTAAGTTGTGACTTTATCCTCTCGCAATTCAAATGTTTTTCTGCAGGTGTTTCCCAAACTGCAGTCCACACAAACCTTATGGTGGTCAAATACCTTATAGCTTTGTGACTTTTCCTCTGCCCACATCAAAATAACGGTGGCATGTTTGTGTGCTTCTTGGGTCCTGCCGCATATGTGCTCTCAGTGTGCAGCCAGCAGATAGCCCTTCCTCAATCCAAGATGCCTTCTTTCTTTTTCAGGTTTGTGAGAAGGAGAAATTGCTCTCAGAAAGGAACCAACTGAAAGCAAGCATGGGAGAATTGTTAGACAACTTCTCGTGTCTTTCTCAAGAAGTTTGTAGAGACATGCAGAGCCCGGAACAGATACAAGCTCTCCACCGATACTGTCCCGTTCTCAGACCCATGGATTTACAGCCAGCCACCACCATCAGTCCCTCCCCAGCTGGTGTGGAGCAGAGCCTGGTGACCTCCCAGTGCATTGGGGAAAGCATGCAGTGCTGCTCAGAGCAAGGTTCGGTGCAACTGGGAGCGCCCTGGCTGCCTAACAATGTCTCAGAAAATTGTTCGGCCAGCGGGGGGTTGGATGGAGCCAACACAGGTACTTACCCCGAGAGAGAGCTTCCACCAGAACAGAGCAGCCAGACAGTCACGGTAGACTTCTGTCAGGAAATGACTGATAAATGTACAACAGATGAACAACCTAGGAAAGATTACACCTAGTGACTTGTAACCTTAACGTTACACCTGGTCAGGTGTTCTTCAGTCAGCCAGTGGCAGTGTTCATTTGTTGTCTAGAAGAACGTTATTTGGTGCACACTACAGTGGTCTTAGCAGCAATACTGTTTTTAAGTATTCCCTCCTCTCTACAAGCAGGAGTTCTCTTCACAATGGTGCTATCCCTTGCTCAGGCAGGGAACGAAGCAGTGGCAACACTGTCTGTTTTTGTATGTTGATTTCAATCTTAACAGGGATGGACTTAACACCTCTGAGGACCCAACCGCAGCTTTTTTCTCAGTGGCCCATGTCACAAAACCCTAACTCAGGAATTTCCTCTGAATGTTCAATTTTTCATTGAAGACAGCTTCTTTACACATCAAAGTTTTATAGCTAAACTGTACATATTATATATAATATATATATAAAATATATATATCCATATGCAAAACTCCCTGCATGCCTCAATTTTTCTCATCCTACAAACTGGAAGCTTTCATTTCTATTGTATAAACAAGTTCCAACATTCCTTTTTGTCTTCGATGCTAGAACTAGTTTGGTAACTTGTTACACGATAATTTTTTTTCTTGGTTTGCAGTTCAGCAATATCATTCGATTTGTACTTATTTATAAAATTTTCATGTTGGAAACTTATTTGAGGTTTTATTATAGACAGTTTTTTGGCACAGCCATTTCGTGCCACTTGAGCAATGTGGAGTTATTTTATTTTATTGCAGATACTGTACAGTAATGGTCAACTTTGCCACTTGCACTGAGTTTCTGGTCAAACCTCTTTTCATAAATGAAGTCACAACTTCAGTATAACTTGAGTATATGGTTTTCTTTGCTTTATGGCTTAAAGAAAATAGAAAAGTTTTAGCTAATAGACAAACACTCAGGAGCTCATTATGTAGTAAAAACGGTCTTGCCAAATACTGAATTCACTATACAATTTGTAAAGAGAATCTGCTTGAATTATTTTTATATTCAGACTTCTTTCTGTTTCACAAACCAAGTTTAAGTGCTGTTAATGATGCTTATGGATTCTTATAGGGGAAAGTATATTTCACTCTTTAGAGAAAAAAGTATTTGACAACTGGATCAGTTCATCACACGTTCCATGAAGTAAAGCAAACGGATATCTCATCAATACATTTGGGGGGGGCTTTTTCTCCAGCCCTGCTCTGCATCCTTTACTCATGGAAGCAACTGCTGCTCCGCCTAGTCCCCAGAGCCTCACCTCATCTGTCCTCAGACATTACCTGTTTTCCTCACCAGATTCGAATTGCAAAGATGGGTCTGGTGAAGTCAGTGGTCCTGCCAGCGTAGGTGGAGTTGCAGGATCAGACCCTTAGTTGTTGACTTTGGTTTCCTTACAGAAGTCAAGTTATCACTGTATCCTCTAAGAGCAAAATATACATCTGCCAACATCCGATTTGGCTGCTTACCCATCAAATTCTTGTGTTCCAGGATCCTCTCATCCTGCAGCATTGCCCTCTGCACAAATCGCAGCTAAAAGAGCGCTGTCTCAAAAGAGACTACTCAGTGATTTGGCTTAGTTGTAACTGTATTGGATTTGTATCTTAAGCAATGTTGACTCATGTTATGACTGTGTGAGACAGCAGCTTTCCAAGCATAACATCTGTATGTACAGTGTAGACAGAAAAACGTCCTCCTAATGCTTTTTTAATTATTATTATTATTATTATTATTCTAAGTGTACTGAGTTTTTATTTTGTGGTTCTTTGCCCTATGTGTGCCAGGTTGCGTGGCTTTATCGACGACAACTGTCATGTGCTTTACTGGCTGATATTGTTTGTTCTCACTGAAAAAAAATGACCAGCTGTTCACACCTATTAAAAAAAAAAATGTGGGGGAAAGCAGCTTCTCAGAAGCACTGATAATGTGGTCTTCTGCACTAACGTTTACACTAGAGGTGTGCGCTGGTGCTTTTTTGAGGCACTCAGTAGATCAGCATCTTGACCCTGGAGGAGGAATCAGCTCCCTCTCTCCACTTCTTCCATCTTCAGACTGTGCTCATGGACTGTCACTCACTAGCCACAAAGTCTTGCTTTTACCCTCTTCACCCAAACTATTGTAGCCAAGCTACCGAGGAGGAAATGCATATAGCATGTGCCATGTTTGTTGAACATACTTATTTTCCCCGCATGTACAAAGAAAAACTAGTATATAATGTAGGAGAATATTTATGTTTAAGTATTAATCATTATTGTACAAAATCCTTACCTTTAAATGTTCAAAAGTATACAAATGCCATAAACTCCTAGTTCACATGGTTGAAAAAGGGGGAGGAGTTGTCCTTTCTTTTTAAAAGAGCTTAACCTAAATATATCTGAACCCCCTCCCAGCCATCTTTTGCAGGTAACTGACTGAGAAGCTCTTTGGTGGGAGGAGGATTTGATTTTCCATTGACGTTGCAAAGCAGTTCTGTGCTTCGCAGAGAAGTTTTGTTTCTATGAGACCATGGTGAAAGCTAGAATTTAAAACTAAATGTGAATCACATTATAGAGTCATAGCTACTTGGGGGAGGGGGAGTGGGGGTGGGCGGGAGGGAAGGGTCAACTGACACAGTATTTTAAAGATGTTTTTCTGTTGCCTTTTTTATTTTTAAGTGACCTCCTATATATATGAATAGATAGAATGTTTTATGAGTATAAAAACAAGTTTTAACTTGCTTCCTGACATGAAGATTTACTCTACTAACAACTCATGTGCAACTGGTACTCTTGACCTCATTCCAACGGTTTAAAAAACCCACCCACACAACCCATTGCGCTGCAGCTTTTAGGTTTGACCTGGCTTCATACTGGTGCTGGGTCTCTCGATTTCCTCTACCTTGGGAACTGATATATAAAACCACTGCTCAAATAAGTGTCTCTTCCTCAACCTTTCTCTCGTCTCTCTCTCTTTTCCTCCCCTGCAAGCTTTTCTGGATGTTTGATTTCATTCTTTCCCATTAGAAGTGGCTGGTTTTGTGTCATTGCTTCCTATATTTACATGTATTATGGTTTTTCAGTGGGGTTTTTTTGGTGGTGGTGATTGTTTTTTGTTTCTATTTTGTTTTGAGGGTGTTTTTTTTTTTTGCTGTTCCGAACTACACAGCTCTCAAAGCAGTTACTGGGCTAACGTTAAAGGGAGAATTAGTTTCAGACCTGGACACCAGTTGACACACACAAACGTTCTTGTCATAAGGTCAAGCCAACTGACCAGAAGGATACCATTGGAAAGAGAAGAAAATAAAGCTGACTGCAGTATTTATAAATTTTAGGAGTTTGACCGATGGTCACCATGATCTTAAGAATCTCTTTGCTTTTGTCAAAGAGGATGCATACAGCATTGGTCCTGCTGGGCATTGCTTGGGGATGGTGCAGTGAGACCCCATTCCCTGCTGGGCGCTGCACCAGTCTCATGGGCGTGTGAAGTTTTGTCCGGTCTGTATCTAGTCCTCCTTTGCCATTGCTATACTTTTATCGCCAGGAAACCTCATTTCATTTAGGTTTGTTATGCTTTGTCAGGTGAGTACTACACTATATAATGTGTTTGTTTCTCTACGTTCTCTGGGGGTGCCTTGAACACAATTAAAGCTCATCACAAGCTGATTCTGGAACAAAAAGGTAGTGAAATAAAAAAAGAAAAAAAAAGAGAGAGAAAAAAAACAAAATAGAAAACAAGCAAAACAAAAGAAAAAAATGTTAGCTGTGTTATCAGGAGATCCCAGTATTTATATCACAGACTTCCTAACATGTGATGACTCAGGCGTCAGAGTTTGATGCTGCAGTATAAAACTATTATTTTATATATTGTACAAGTAATTTATTAAATGTCTTTTTAAGGGTATATGCTGCTTTTAAGATGCACTATATTTTTGGATCTAATCCTTGTATTATTTTTTTTCCCAAGGAAGTAAAATGTGCTGCAAAGGCAAGCCACAGTGATTAGTATGCTAACTGCTACTTCTCTTGAAAAAGAAGAGTGGGAACTAGATATGTAACTTTGCTAAATGGATTAACTGCTGCCAGAGAAATGATTAATGCTGATAATGTGACCGTTAATCTGAAGTCAAACACTTCGTCAAGTCTGTATTCTAAAGAGCACTTAAATAGACGTTAAAATGCCTAGATAAATAGTTGATTTTTTAATATGTAACTTCATGATTGCCTAATAAATAAAACAAATCTGCATGCTGGAATCACTGTAGTCCTATAATAATGAAATCTGATCCACTAGGAGAAAACACGGTGAAGTGTTGCAATTCTATAATCAACACCACATCCTCTTTTGTGTCTTGTAATCCACTGCTGTGGTAGATAAAAAAGCAAGAGGAGTGGGTTTGCAGAATAGAAGACCTGTAGTGACTTTTGCAGGGAGATGAAGTGAACATTTGCCAGGTTTACACAAACTCACAGTTTGCTCCACTTCATGTCCTCTATCGTTGCAACGAGGAGCACTGCTTTCACCTTTTATTCTGATCTGAGATGCGTTTGGAGGCGGCTCTGGGTGAATGTTGTAGCCCATGGATGCAGCATTTTAAAAGTCTCTATTTTAGGGTTGCCTAGAGAAGGTTTAGCTCAGTATGAGCATCGGAACTGATGGCCTTGCATAAGGAGGGGATATGCTAAGTATGGAGCAGTTTATTTTTGTCAGAAGTGAGGTGAAACTAAAACCATTAGCATAAAGAACTTCTGCTCTCTTTTCTGCTAGAAATTTTCTCAACAGATTTTGACTTCATTTCGGTTTAGTCTCTGCCAACACAGTCCAAGTTAATTTTATATCCATATATATAATATGTATATGTATGTATACATACATCTATAATTCTAGTCAGAGTGTGTGTTTGTGTATTTTCCTGTTTATAATACATACATGTATATTTATAATACTCCTTGGAGTATTTCATGACTCAGGCATCAGATCTGATGCTGTAGAATACAATATATGTGTATATGCAAATGTTCAAATACTGTCTGTATATTTAAAACATCTCTTGTTGGTGGACTGTAGAATAATTATTCCATTTATTCTCAAAATTTTAATGCCATTACTTGCAAAGATTGAGTGTACAGTATTTTCCTACACTCCACCAAGATAGATATTATTTATATCAAAATCAAATATTGGTATGCATTTTAAGGCATGACACAGATCATGTTGCCACTTTTGCAAATGAAATTGCTTTTTATCAGGAAGGAGTGCTAAAAATACCTTTTTATAAGGTTATTATCCCAACCAAACAATTGCTAAAAAGCGGGGTAGATGACTCCCGTACTTGTGTGAATTTTAGTGACTGTGGGCAGAGTTCTTTCCATAGGTGAAAGTCACTGCATGGTTCATGCAGTGGCACTATTGTCCCTTTTGGCTAATTAAGGGCATGCAGAAAGAAACTAGCATCCTAAAATAGAAATGGCAACTGGCAGTGTTTGATTTCATTGATTGCTTAGAAGCAGAGACAGTCGCAGGCTACGAATCCAAACGATCCCTCTCTTTTGAAGGCAGCCAGGCTGGGGCTGCAATTGCCAGCTGTGCTCATCCCTGCAACTAGAGGAGCCCATCTTCCGGGACGTGGGCAGAGAAGGGAGCAGCCACCTCATGCTGGGGGTTGTGTCCGGGATCCCCCACCTGGGCCAGCACTGCCCTTCATTTGCGATGTACCCCAGAGAAACGTGCATGATTTTGATCCTGTTCTCACTACTAGATTTGCTCTGCCTGAAGCTATCTGGATCCCTCAGACCGGCAGGAATGATACTAAACACTTTGGTGATATTCAATGCATGGTTGTTTTACTCATAGTTCCAAGCATCACCTTTGATTTCAAAGGTGGGGATGCCATAAGAGTTTGTTCCAGAACCAGTTGGTTACAAGTGCACCTCTTCTCTATGCCTTACAAACTTCAGAGGCCATATTCAAAACAGGGTTTTATCAGTGTATGCAAGGGGGTGCAACCCCTCTTCTCTTCCTCCCCAGGTCAAACAGTATGGACAGTTTTCACACATATCTACCTGTATAACCCTCTGTACCTCTCATGACTGGTCAATGACTGTAACAGGTTACATCAGGTGTTTTTTCTACATACTTTTTACACAAATTCTATGCGATTAATGTAACTTAATTCAATGCATCATTTTATTGTACTAGTTCTTAAGCTTGTCTTTATTTTTTTCTAGGTGACTGTGGTTTCTTGTGATTTTTATTGTATAAATAAATGAGGTGGCTGTTGATGCTTACTCTCTGTTACTAAGAATTTTTACCTTTTTGGAAGAAAGCATTGCTATGAACTAATAAATTTAAAATGTCATTTACTCATTGTAAATACAGTATTGTGCAAAAAAACAAAAATAAAAAAAAAACACCCGACCCTTTTCATTCATTTGAATTGCTAGTGTTAACTGAATTTTGTCTAGACACCATTTCTGTTGATGAAATAAAGACATATCATTATGTATTGTAAATTGACTCATCTTGACTCTGAAATTGATGTTGCAGTGCTCAGTTAATGTGTGGGTTATAGGTGAGATTTGGGAGGGTAGGTTAGATGCGGTTGATACTGCCTGATGAAACTCTGGACTGATGAGGCAACCTCCTCTCACGTGGTCCCATTGCTAATTCACTACTCATCTTTGATCCAGGGATCCAGCTGTCTTTGATCTGCTGCAGGAACAGCCAAGGGTATTTCATTGGAAAGATGAAATAAGTTGTTTTGGAAGATCAAATGAGCTGTATCTATACCGATTCCCCTGGCACTTGACTGAGGGCAATTCTGCTAAGTCTTTGTTTTGGTCTTCTGAAGCGTAGTGTATGTCTTTGGGAGGGCAAGGGGAGGGGCTGGTGTTTGTTTCCCCTTTACAGAAAACCTGAGAGAAATTGAGAGAGGTTTCTGTAGAAACAAAACATAGCTGAAAATCTCTGTGTGTAACCCAGATAATGTAGGGCTCCTTTCTGAAGGAGGAAATTGTGCCATGGACCGTTAGCATCACTTATACTGCAGAAGATCCAGAAAGGAAAGACGAAATTGTAACAGCCCCAGGTGCTATTAGCACAAGCAGGGTGTGGGATCTGTCAGGGGATGTTTGCTTTCTGGGACTCACGAATGGGTGGTAGATTCCACTCTCCTTGGGCTGGATGCAACCTGAGAGCCCACCCAACAGCTTGGCAGGAGGAGACCTGGGAAGGGTGGAGTAGCATGACCAGTCGTCCTACCCTGGTCCACACACCTGCTGGGATGCTGCTTGTGAGGAGCAGGCAGGAGGGAAGTTGCTAATGGAAGGTCCCCAGGGTTTCTTTATCAGCAGACAGCAAGCCCTAGATTAGGTGCCCTGAGCCACAATTCTTAGGGATGCAAACTGTGTCTTCCTCAATCTGCAGCAGTAAAAGATGCCTGTGATTTTTTCAGTCTGAAAATTCTCATGGAAGACAATCAAACGTGTTACAAGTTGCCCAGTTTTCTGAATCCTCCTGTTGCGCATATATGAAGAACGCTTCCCACCCCCTCAAATCTGTCAGAAGATGTACCATCCACCGCATCTACACATAGCCTGGCAGTAGCGAATGTACTTAGCAAAGCTGTTTCTCCATTCCTGATCAGTTAGTTGTTCCTGGCACTTAAAAAGCCACCATCCTAACTATTTCCTTTTTTTTTGCTTTAAGATACTAAGCAAATGCACAAGTAAACTCTCAATGAGTTTGTAGTGAGACGGAATATTAATGTAAACCATGCACTAGAACAAAACCACTGTAGTCTCAAGCAATCTTGATACTTTTTTTTTCCCCCTGCTGTCCTGCTTTCTGGCAGCCTTGCCTTAGAGTTGTCAAGTCATAGAATGTTATGCTTAGGGAAACTGGCATAGCAAATGAGCTTGTTCCAAGCATTACTTATCATTGAAGTGATAAAAAATGCGGCTATGATAAGCTTGACAAATAAAAACACCCAAAAGCATGTGGCCAGAAAAAGGGTCAGGGACAGTCAGAGGAAGGTGCTTTATTTTCCAGACACACGAGTGGAAGGACTGCTTTCTTGGGCCGAACACCAGAAATCCAACCCTCCAAAGCTAGTCTATCCTAGCAAAGTGAAAATGAGTCCTTTTCGGCTTTGCTTGTCTTTCAGTTACTCTATATGAACAAATGAGACAGTGAAGAGAGTAAGACTTTTGTGACCCTGAGGTGATAGCTTGCAGATCTTCTTCAGCAAACTGAAGAAAAGCATGGATGTTTTTCACTTGAAATAAATTGCTTGATTTTACTTAGTTTCAATTTCGAAGCTGAAAGTATTAGGTATGAGGAGACTACATTAGCATGTAAAGTCTCTGTCAGACATTGGGAACTGCATTAGCACAGGGAGATGAACAGCAGCACGTGCTTCAGCTGTTTTTTCTCTCTTTCTTAAGTTCTCTGTCGTTTCAAATTCCTTGAAAATTCCATCTTTTATTCATTGGCTGCTGAAGCCTGGGGAGATAGAGGCCAAGTAGCCTTCCAAGTTACTTTCAGATCAAACTAATCCTTTCTTGTAGGTGCCTTGGGTCATCCGCTGCCTTGAAAGTCTGTGTATCAGGCTGGTTACTGATATGAACACTGCTAGCATGCACAACAAGTTGTACATCCCAAAATGTTCTCCCAAAGATACAGGGCTATTTCTGCAGCGGCAGCACATACTGACCAGACCAGTCTCAGTCTGCGTGAGAAAAATCTTGAGTCGTGGACCAAACCACCTGTTAACAACAGCAATCAGAGTACAGCATGGTTGGGAGCGATGTAAAATAGAGGAATAAAGTGCTTGCTTTCTTAAACTGTAATAGGAAATTATCATTATAGCAGCAGGGGAGGGGAACATAGCAACAGATAATCTGCTTTTTATCTCTCTGCTGAAGGTGGTTTGTGCTCAATTCTTTATTTCTTCTTGGAATGTCATTACTTTTTCATAATAGAGGATAGTTCTAGTAGCATGCTCTGAAAGATAACAAGAGAAAGAAAAGATGAAGCTGAATTGGCTTAATGGAGAAAAATATGTTATTATAGTTGCTAACCCATGTTCCAATGCATACATTGTTGGGAAGGCAGGAATCTGGTGGTTAGCTAACAACGTATGTACCTTGTAGGACTTTGTTCAGTGCTAAGGGGAGGGTGGGGAGAAAGGGAAAACTTATTTTCACCTCCTCAGAGAGATAGAGTGATTCAATGGTCCTGATGGCTTCACAGAGCCTTGCACACATTAGGCAGTGAGACAATACCCCTTAGTGCATTGCTCCAAGAGCTAGATGCCTGTTACATGCTGTGATTTCTGCCTATTTTCAAGACAACAGAGATCATACCTGTATTAGTTATATACAGACCTTTGACTGCATCAGTCTATTAATTTTATCAGACTTTATGTCATGCACCAGTCAAGGTCTGACTGGTGCAAATTATGGTTTGTTGGGGTAAGTGGGGTGGTATCTCATAATGTCATTCATGTGCAGTCATTTAAGGGTTGCTTGTCAAAGAGAGTCTGGTAGCCTATGAGCAGGCAGAAGGCGTCTCTTAGAGCAGAATTATGTGTGTACTCACAATATCTCTTAGAAGATAAGATACCGTATATTCTCTAAGATATATCCTCTAAGTCAGCCTTGGAAATTGTTAGTTTGAAGACAGTTACCTGTGAACAAGTCTTTTGCTATCACTTCAAAGAATACTGGCTGCATTCCTCAGTACCAAGGATTTGAAGACTTGCAGACAGCCTGTTTTCAGGTGTACATAGATGCTGGCTTCCCTTGACAATGCAGAGTTTTGTAAAGTTTTTTTATCCAAAGTTTCCATCAAGTTGAGATTAGCTCACCTATATAGTCAGTGATGCTCTTATCATTGTGTTTAGGTCGACTGCAATCAGTTGGAAATTACTCCCATGTCATGCAGTGACTCTCCTTCTGTGATTTGCTATGTACTTTCCCTGATGCAATGAAAGCCTGGTTTTGGTGGTCTGTCCTCAGAACTTAATAAATCTGAAGTTTGACTAGCAGTGGCTGAAGACAAAAGTATTTTTCCCAATGGATCAGAGGCTCTTGAGAAGCCTTTGGCCTAATAACTGTTCCAAAATTTCTGCCTCTCTCACTTTCACTTCCCAGTCTGAATAACAGATAACTCTGGACAATGTAATGACCGAGAAACTGAATATGGAGTGAGTGGTTTCAATGTAAAACTAAATAGTTGAAGTGTAAATATTTTTTCAAGGGTTAGTGTCAGAGGTGGACATGAAAGGAAGGCTCTTCACCTCCACCAGTTCCAGATGAGGAAGTTTTAAATAGCCTTGTTAATTTTCATTGTGGCCAAACACGATTGATCTGCACAAATCCTACCAATAGGAGGGGCATTTATTTTATAGATGTAGCTGGTCTGGTTTGATCTGAAATCTTAAAGGTTGAAGAATCCTCAATCCTGTTTCATGAACAATTTCAGTGAAGGACTGAATTCTCTCTTAAGGTTCCAAAGTAACCTTCCCTCCAAAGAGAAAGTCCTAAGAAGAATTTACTGTTCTTTTTGAGGTATGGAAAAAAAAACAAACCACTTGATCAACTGCTATCCATCATCTGGTCTTCATGGTTTGATCAAGAGAGTGCAATACAAGAGGCAACATTTCACAATATTTTGTTGTCACTAATAATAATTATCTATCTGTTAGAGACTCAAGTTTCATGTGGAAATGACGTTGATAATATTGTTAAAAAAAAAAAATAAAAAAAAATCTCATCACTGGCTAAAAGTCAAGCATCCGTAACTATGATTAGATATGTCTGGGGCTTTCCATGCCAGGATTTACGGGATGCAGTGGACATGGATGCAGACTCTTGCAGCATCATATGCATTGATTTTGTATAGCCTTGAGATATTCTTTCAGCTAAGAAAGCTATGGTGGTTGTGAGAATTTGCAGTCTTTCTGCCAACTTAACACGGACTATGGGTATGGGTTTGAATCGAGGTTGCTAGAGCTAAGGTATAGTATATATATATATAGTGTATATATATAGTATATATATTCAATGTTGAGTTGATACTCTTTTGTTGAGCTAATGCAAAAGAATGCTACAGATATATTCTGACAGAATGGTAAGGATGAAGGGAAAAAGAAAACATTCAAACCAATATGGAACTAAAGATGATGGTTTGGGAAAGTTATCAAAGAAAATTGAAGAACAGTGTCAATTTGACTATGGTTTTGCTCTATTTGGCTATCCAGCTTAGATTAGTAAGACCCAGGTTAGAACACATTGTATTTTGGCTGTTTCTAAAATGTTTGTGCATGTGGATTCACTGTTATTTTAAGAAATGTCTGTCCTTTCTATGCATTGCTGTTGCAAATCACTACTAATTAGGCATCGTGGTAGGCAATATTTTTTGTGTGCTTCAGTTGGAATTTTTACAAACAATCCATTTTAAGTACATTTTTTTTTAGACAAGATCAGTAATTTTTGAATGCCTGTGTCCCACAGATAAATCTTATTGTACATATTTTTCTTTTATCTAAATGTTAATACATTATAATTGACTCCTAGGAGTCAAATTTAAAAAAAAAATCAAATCAATACTGAGTGTCTTTGACAACCAAAATTGAATAGTGGATACAGGAACTGGGAAATACGGACCAGAAGGATATGCAACCATTGATGCCTAGATTCAACACTTTTATGATGCACCAGCATATTTGTGTATTGAAAGTGGTATTCATAAAATGCCATAGCAATGCTAGCTGTAAAGTGCATTTGCCAAAATATTGACTCAATTGTGTATATAAGCACCTTTACTTTAAAATATTGTGTGCTGTAAGCAGGTGGCATACCTACATGAGCCACATTTTAAAATGTTTGTACCAGTCCCATACATAATGATCCCCAAAGGCAGCGTGCCAGAAGAGCGTTACTTTCAAGAATAGTGACATTGCTTTGCAAACTGAATATATTTCTCTGCAAGATCTTTCCTGAAAGACAGCATCATTGTCTTTAAACACTAAAAGCTGCCAGGAAACTTCCACATGTCGTCAACAGAGTGCTACTGAAATCCTTTCTTGCTTAATACCTTTTTTGCATTTCACCTTTTTAAAGAACCTCCTCATCTCAGTATCAAAAACCAACAGAAGATCAACAGATTGTCCTCTAAAATGAACAAATTGCTTCTAAGTGACAATTTAACAGAGCTTATGACTATTTCGGTATTGTAGAAACCATAACGCCGTGAAAACTGGAACTCACAGGTTTTTTATAAGCAATGTGTAAGAGTGTCTTCTGCTGCTTACCACAAAAGATGTGAAGGTGTTTTTTGTTTGATTGGTTGGTTTTGTTTGGTTTTTATTTAGGAAAAGTATTTATTTTTAGGAAGAGTGAGGAGGAAAAAAAAGAACAGAATGCATAACTGATTATTGTGTGATGTAATCTGTGCACTGTAAAAGGGTATTTAAGGGCATGTTCCTGCAAGCATTTGTAAAGGATATTTTTTTTGCTCTCAGAAGCCAAACACCATGATCTGGGGCAACCAGAATTCAAACTACTTTAAAAAAAACCTTGTCAGTTCTTGAATGCAACCATTATATCTTATCTACCATGAATGTAATCAAGCTTAGAGTGTGTGGCCATAGACTAGGAACAGTTGCTGGAGATGCAATGTTGTAGTCATTGGCTCTGGCATTACAATTATTTGGTAGATCTTCTGATTTATTCACTGAGCAGTTATTCAACTTGGTGTTTGCCTCTGGGACAAACTGCCTGAACCTGAGAGAAGTTGAGCCATTGAATTCTATGCACTCTGGGCTTTTCTTACACTGTCAAGCATGCTGTAGCCGAAAAAAGCCTCCCCTGGGACAGTCCTTGTTGATTGGGATGATGTGATTAGTCTAAAAAAGCTGAACTTCATTGACTTAGACATCCTTAGGACTGTTTATTCCCTACTGATGTTTTTTTCTTTCACCATTGAAGGGGATCAAGTGTACGGTAGCTCAGCTTGATCCAGGATGATGCGAGGCTTTAGGGGTGTGTGGGCTGTGTGAAGGGCGGTTTAGGTTGGATGTTAGGAAAAGGTTCTTCACCCAGCAGGTGGTGGAGCACTAGAACTGCTCCCCAGGGAAGCAGTCACGGTGCGAAGCCTGACTGTTCAAGAAGCATTTGGACAATGCCCTCAGATGCACGTTGTGAGTGTTGGGGTTGTCCTATGCAGGGACAGGATCTGGACTCGATGATCCTTGTGGGTCCCTTCCAACTCAGGGCATTCTGTGATTCGGTGAAGCCCTGCCCAAACCTCCCCGCCCCGTGGTTCGACCGTGGCCCCTCCCATGGGCTACCCCGGAGGCGGCGGGGCGATACTTGCCATGGACACGCGGCGCCCCATGGCTGCGGCGGGCGGGGGGCTGCCGGTCGGGCTGCCCTCCTCGCGGCTCTTCCCCTCGGAGCCGGAGCAGGGGCCGGGGCTGGCGCCGGAGCCAACGCGGGAGGCGGCGCTCTCGCTGTCGCTGCCCGCGCGGCTCCCGGTGAGGACGCGGGAGAGGAAGCTGGACTTGCGGGTGCCTGGGCAGTGCCCGCTGTCCGGGGAGTCGCCGCGTTCCTCCTCCAGGTCGCGGCAGACGCTCACGCGGCTGTGCTTGCGGGGCCCCCGCCGCGCCGCCCCCGCCGCCTCCACCGCCCCCGCCGGCGCCTCCTCGCTGCTGGAGGAGGGCGGCGGCTGCTGTCCGTGGTGCTGAGCCGCGCCGGGCCGGCGGCGGGGCGGCGGGGCGCCGCGGAGCTCTCCACGGTGCTGACGGGCCGGTGGCCCCGCGGGGGGAGGAGCGGGAGATGGAGCGGGGGCGGGAGGCGGCGGAGAGGCGTCCACGGCCGTGCAGGCCGGAGGCACCACGGAGCTCTTCTTGGAGTTGTAGAGGCTGCTTTCCTCCTCGGTGGGGCCTGCCAGCCGCCATGGCTCCCCATAGAGGCTCTTCTGGATCTTCTTGAGGCCCAGGTGGGCGATTTCTAGGATGTTGAGGAACAGGGAGACCGCGGCGATGCTGTTCATGAAAACCATAAAGATGGTCTTCTCTGTGGGTCGGGACACAAAACAATCCACCGTGTTAGGGCAGGGGGGGCGAGTGCATTTGTAAAGGGGGGACATATGAAACCCGTATAAAAGATACTGACCTATCATAAAGCCCACTTCGACCACTGACCGGGTCAGGATATGTAGGACATACGTGCGCAGCAGGGACCCCCTAAGGGGTGCTTTATTCACTTTCTTCTGTTCCTCCAGCTTACGCAGTTCTCTCTCCACTCTCTTGTGTTCCTCAGGCAGGGGCTCAAGGTCTTCTAACTGAGCCCGTAGAAGGGCTTTCCTCTTCTGTCGCTCTTTCTCAAGAGCTCTTAACCTGTAGAGCGCATGGCCCATGTAAACTAGTGATGGAGAAGAGACAAATATGATCTGCAGTACCCAGTACCTGATCAAAGAGATGGGGAAGGCTTTGTCATAACAGATATTGCTGCAGCCAGGTTGTTCTGTGTTGCAGATGAACTCAGACTGCTCATCATCCCAGACATCTTCAGCAGCCACTCCCAGCACCAGCATCCGGAATATAAACAGGATTGTGAGCCAGATTTTGCCAACTATGGTGGAGTGGATGTGCACTTCTTCAAGGATGCTGCCCAACAGATTCCAGTCCCCCATGGCAAGAGACTCATATGGGAAATAAAAAAAATAATAATAATAATAAAAAAGATATTTTAATTCAATACTGGATTTAATTATTTAATTTTTATTTTTTTGTTTTAAATAATGATCTTTCAGATACATTCTTCTGATAGCAGGAGAGCTCTCAGAAGTTCTTTTCTGCTTAATGGGTCTTTAAATGTAAGCTGACTTTACGATTAGTGGTGAAAGATGCAAATGTGAGATTATTTTAAGCTTAAGAGAGATTGATTTCAGCCGTAAGCCACAGTACTTCTTAACTGCCTACAGTTTTACACTATATTCTTCCCACTAGGAAAGAAGACATTTTTTTTTTTCATTTTGCAAATCCTTTGCCAACTATGTTTTAATTCTACACCCACTCCATTCTACTGTCTGTGGCTTTGCATGAAGAACAACTAAAATAATATGTAACTCCCATAACTGTCTTCTTTTTGATAAAATTTTGAGAAGTATCCTGTAACTGTGGCAGAAAAATATTTCATTTTGTACCCCAAAGTAGTAGCATTATTAGTGCCATCCATCCAATATTTTCCCATATACCATGTAACAATCCACAACTTTCTCCTTTGGATTTGTGAAACTACAAATACATAGCTAATTCACATTCATGTTATACATGGAATTTGTGGCAAGGTGAGTATTGATCTCTTCTCCCAAGTAACTAGCAATAGAATGAGAGAAAATGGACTCAGGTTGTGCCAGGGGAGGTTTGGTCTGGATAATAGGAAAAAAATCATTACTGAAAGAGTGGTCAGGCATTGGAACAGGCTGCCCAGGGAAGTGGTAGAGTCACCTTCCTTGGAGGTGTTAGAAAACCTGTAGATGTGGCACTTCAGGGCATAGTTTTGTAGGCACGATTGTGTTGGGTTGATGGTTGGACTTGATGATCTTAAAAATCTTTTCCAACCTTAATGATCCTATGTTTCTATTTTTCTCTGTATAAATAGTCTCAGTTCTAGGGTAATGTTAATAAATTCAGAGTGATTATAGGATTAATATCTTTAATTCGATGCATTTAAAGTCTTAGTGAATCCCCAATATTTTGCTTTGATTATAAATTTCAACATGAGATAAATAAAACAAGGATTACATAATGGAGTGATGTGGATTTTTTTTAGCTGTGAGTGTAAAACCATCTTTTTAACTACCTCTTTCCCAGAGACTCTTTGATTCTCCAGCAAATTGATGTACGTTCTGCTACCAGATGCTTAATTTCTAAGCTTCTTCTCTGGAAGCTATTCAGGAGCTTCAGGTAATGTGGGGAATTGAAATGTAAGGTATTTATATGATTACTTGTGAATACAAGGCATATTTGGTCTTGTGTCCCTGGAATTCTTTCTGCTAATATGGCAACAAAATATTGAAAGTAAATAGGATTCTGTCTGCTTCATGGTTCACACAAATTTTTTATGCTACTGTACTTTCAAAACTTCCTAAATTCCACTAGACAACAACCTTTTGTAAAGTGCAATTCCTAAGGTTTTTTTAAGAGTGGCTGGTTGCAGTATGCAAAATCTTACACAGTTTTAATGGATAGCATAGCTAGGTGATATCACCATTATCAATACAGCTTGATTACGGTTTATGGTACAGTCCCTTGTAGCATGATTTTGCTTGGAGACTGTATTCTTCCACACTGAAAGTAAAGATTTCAATTGTAACCAACAACACAGTCATTCTCTGCATAGCCATCCTACAGAGTTTTCTATTACATTTCTGTGGTTGGGTTTTTTTGTTCTGCAAATTTGAATTTACACAGTAAAATTCCTTTTTTGCATGGGGAACTGGTTGAAGAAACCTGGCCAGTCAAGTAAATTCTTAGGTGCTGTAGTGAACCTGGTGTAACTTCTTTCCCTACTCGTTCCCTCTCATGTATATCATTCAAATAAGATACATTAATAAAAAAGTCGGCAAGAATGATTGCAGCCTCTTTTCCTCATCTTTAAAGAACAATGTCAGATCTTTCTTCTGACTTCATGTTGATTTTTTTGTCAGAGCCGATATCAAATTGTTGCAACTTCATATGTTGGGTGGGTGTAAAGATGTTCATATGTTGAAATGTTTACTGGAAAATGTTACATCTCAAGCCAACAATGTTGAATCTGTTTTTCTGAGCATGGAAGTGCAGATACAGAACAGTTCACCTTCAGTAAAGTGAGAAGTACAGGATTACACAGAGCAAGTTCCCAAACCCAGAGTACTCAAGAGGCCAAGTACAAGTGGGTGACACTTGCTGATGGCTCTGTACCACTTCCTTGGAAAGGTGTCTGAATGGCAGCAATGCAACAATTAAGCAGAAGAGCTCTGGGTATATTTGCTGCCTTGTGAATGGCTGATCCTTCACTGAAATTGATAGACTGCAGAACACCCCCCCGCCCCCCCAAGTGAGATGGTAAAATGTAAATGCAGGAATAAAAGTGAAAGGAGATGTTTTAATCCCAAAGATGAAAAGATAGCGTTCCTGTAGCAGTAGAAATTATCATTGCCTCTTTTGGAACAGAAAGTGAATGTAATCATTCAGGGTAAGAGAGGACAAGAAGAGGAGTATAAATACATCACTCTGTCTCTATAGATGCATTTGTTTCTTACATCGTTTCTATCAGTATTTAAACAACCCTGTCCTCATCTTCCCTTTATAGTGGCCATATGGGGAGAGCAATTATAAAGGGTGATCTAATTCCACTCTCTAAGGGAGCTTATTGTACGAAGACACTTCCCCTCAAATTAGCACTGGTAGAACCACACTATGAAAATTGATATGGTGAACATGGTATACAAAGTAAAGAACTTGTCTAGAGCCATGAAAACCAAAGTTTATAAGAAATCAGTAAAAACTGCCTGACATACTTGTCATAGCATCGTGATTCCAATTTTTCCATCTTTCCCTTCACCAGTCTTATTTGAGCACTGTGTAAAAGAGTATTTCCTGTACGAGTGCAATCTCAAATATATTTCATTATTTATATATCTACATAAAATGTATATAATTAATATAATTAATTATATATCATTATTTCCAGTCTACTAGTGCACTAGAAATTCTACTATTCTAGTATAGTGGCATAATTTACTAGAAATATACCATTTTTAGAATAGATTGTACACACCTGAGATATTTCTTATTTTACCATTTGACTACCTTAGTGTCTGTCCAAATATTTTTATACGGCCATTTCAAACAATAAAAAAAATCACGCATGCAATCAGTTAGCACCAGATGGAAATTCACCATTTCTCTTGGAGGGGGTTTCTTTATTTCTTGCTTTTGTTACTTCTTTATTTTAAAGTTCATTTGATAATTTACCACTATTCAAATCACTTTTATTAAATTCATGCCAGGTTTTCACTAGCTGTAATTTGAAAAAGCAGAGTTAAATCTTAAAACTTTTTTGACAAAAGTTAAATGCTGAGATGCAAATACACCTGGGTTTCATTCGCCTTGCTTCAAGTCAAACAGGGCCCTGCCTGCTTCCTACTGCCCTAAGGAAGAATTATTTTTTTGCCACTTACCTCAGGAGAAATTCCGTGGTTGGTCTAGAGCATTGCAGAAGGAGCGTGCAGCGCTGCTGATTGCCATAGCTCAGAGATCTTCCTTCCACAGTGCTAGGACATCTTTTTTTTTTTTTTTTTTTTTTTCTCCAAGAGCCAAAGCATAAATGTGGCCCACTGAGCAGACTTCTCAGTTCTTTGTAGCTGGATGCCAAGATCACTCAGTCTAAACTACCTATGCACTGTTTGAAAATCAACAGATTATAGGATGGTGCCTCTAGCCAAAATTATCATGCAATTACTTTAGTCAGTGGCATCTAACAAAGCCATTCCCTCGAGGCTCAATCTGTACAGCAATAGTTTGCAATGTCCCTATGCCTTGTTTTAAATGGTTCTTCAAACCTCACACCTCTACCCAGATGACAAATAAAATTTTATTTTGTAAAATGGCTAAATAAGCAGCCTTGACAGTACGATAGATTCTTACATTTTCTTTACATTCCATTAGTTTCGCTTTGAATCGATGTCAAAGGATCAATCGGTCATGTCCGATTTCATACCCTGCTGACTTGGGAGTTAATTTAGGATGAGTTAGACTGAGTCTTTGAAAATGGAGGCCACAGAAACAGAGACTCAAGTCTGCAATTAGAAACACAGGCTTTTGGCATGGTAATGTTTCTTCAGCTGGGTTAAATAATCAACCTCAAACCCACTCAGAATTGGTATCTTTGTTACAGAAGCTTTAAAAAAGGAAGGGAAGTTGTCAAAATGGGATTTTGTGAGAAATCAGGGCCACCAGAGCCGATATTAAGAGCTTCTGCTGTGTAGTACTGTCCAGGCCTCCTTTTTATGGAAATCTCAAATATTCGTTTTTTTCTCTCTTGCTCCAGAACTTGTGACTCTTCCATCTATAAGGTGTGTGACACATTTTCACTTCAGCCTTTTCTCCCTGAAGGTATTCCCGTGAACTACTGGCCAGTTCTCAAAAGACACTGGCCCCACTTCTTCCTTGGAATTATCTCAGATTTACGTACCAGTGCATCCTTCTCTCCCACACAAGCTTGTCCCCCTAAAAGTCCTGTTTAAACATGTCTGCAGAGCCTTGCTCTGCAGCAGGTTCCCTCTGGCCTCAGTCTAATGCAGCCAATGTATGATTTATGCATACACTACAAATGCTTTAAGGGCAGTGGCATTACATGTCCTACTCCTGAAAGAGGAGTTACGACTTGTGCAAACAACCCACACCTCCACAGGCCTTTCTCATCCATATGCTTGTGCTCTTGTGCTTGCTCTCAAGCTCACATACTCTCATGCTTGCTCTCAAGCTCACGTACTCTCATGCACCCGTCACTGGTTATTTTATTTTCACATCTCTTCTTTCAATATTTGGTCACAAAGTCCCTAAGGCTTCAACTTGCTGCTTCAGCTGTCTTGGAGCTTTGACTCCAGCCTGGGTACCCTTTGCTGCCTCACCAGAAGGTGTTGTTGACTTTATGTTTCCAGCAGCTTCCACAGCTCCTGGGTGTTTCTCAGGAGTACCCTTTTCAGCTCTACTTACTGTGAAAACTTGAGAACCATGCAAGAGCTGCAGTACCTGTCATTTATTCATGGAGAAAGTGCTTTGTTGCTCCCTGCAGAAGCAGCTTGTTTGTGGCCCAGCACGTTTCCGTCCCACCTCTTCTCCCCCTTCAGCAGGTTACAGCACTAAAACCACAGGCTGCCTACCTCACTCTACCCTCACAGTAATCTAGCTTAAGGGTTTGGGTTTCTTCATGGACAGGGGAGGTGGCAGAAGGCTGTTTAGTGACAATTTGCCATATTTGTGCTTCAGCAGAGTAATTGGTGTTAATAGAGGACTGCTCATGAGAGCTTTCTAATGGACTATACAATTAATTGTACGTGGAAGGGAAGCAGGGCCAGGGCACAGGGAGTGGTAGGAATCAAAATGAAGGAGTGTGACATAGTCCTTTGCATTCGGAGAGGAGCAAGAATCTGTGGTGGCTATAAGCATCTGCCATAGGTGAATTCCGCTTGCAGTGTGAATGCTAACAGGCAGCACCTATTAGGGGTCTGCGTGGGTGGTTGGCTATGTTGGAGTGGGCAAGGAATAGCCTGGAGATCAGAGAGATGGGACCTTGGCCAGTGATGCTTGAGACGGGTAACTGCACAGCAAGAACCAGCACAACAACAACGAGCACAACTTCATGCCTGACCTTCCTAGATCAGAAACAACCTCCTTGTTGGGAAAGTAGAAACCCAGAGAACATACTGCTGAGGCAGGAGCTAAAGACAACCAAGTAGGGTAAAAGCTCTGTCTTGCCTGCAACAGCACCTGAATCCTAAATAGCAGGTCCAAAATATTAGGTCCAAATACACTTTTTACAGCATTGCAGCTTTTGTTGTTCTTGTCAGAGATTCACAGATTTGAAAGCCAGAAAAGGATATACATGGAAACTAATCGTAATTTCGTAACACAGACAGCAGCAGTAGTAATATATTACTATTCCGAATTCAAACCAGCCAACATTACAGGGTCAAAGCCATTTCAAAGAGCACCTGCTTTCTGCCGTCTCACTGAACCCACCATAAAACTGAAGCTAGTCCATGTGGAACAGTGAGCTGGACAACAGGCTGCGGCTGAAGCAATTCAGGTATAGGCATACTGAAATGCCAGACTGCATTTTACCACCTTTAGTCAAAGACACTCCATATGCATTGGAACCTGACTGGTTTATTAAAAAAAGTCATCTCACTTGAACTTACCAGACTTTGCCATTCAAGTATAGATGAATATTATCAATACTAGACCTGCTCCTTCTGGGGCGAGTTAGCTTTCACAGGAAGATGAAAGCTACCTTACCTTTACAATACAAAATAAAACAGGTCTTCGCAGCCCTCAGTGCTGGCACAGCTATATCCACACCCAAACTGCCTACCGAGACCTGCCCCTACTCCACATTACTGTCTAAACTGTGTAAAGGACAGCTGCACAGTTTTGAACAGGGATAATTACCAAAGACCACATTAATTAAATAAATCACAGAATCATATAATCGTTTGAGTTGGAAGGGACCTTAAAGCCCATCCAGTTCCACCCCCCGGCCATGGGCAGGGACACCTCCTATTAGAACAGGTTGCTCAAAGCCTCATCCAACCTGGCCCTGAACACTCCCTGGGAGGGGGCATCCACAGTTTCTCTGGGTAATCCATCCCAGTGCCTACCTGTCCTCACAGTAAATAATATGAACAACTGTTCCAGTTCACAGATTCAAACTATGGGCCTCTTCCTTTCTGCTAAAGTAGTTCTCTATTTTATTCTCCATATTCTCTTATGACTCCGATGGGTTTGCTTTTGGTGGGACAACACAGTACTTTCAAACTCTGATGGGAGAGGATGTGTCAGCCACCACTGAAACTTTATCCATCTTTCCTATCAAAGCCAATTTTGCTCCTGAAACACCTCTTGATTGATTTGACAGATTCTTCTAAGAAATCCACAAACCTATTTCTTGGCATGCTTTATTACTGCTGTCTCCCTTCATGAAGACAAATTGCTAAAGATTAATCTGTAGCTGATTTTAGAGTGAAGACAATTAGAGGAAAGACTTAACGGAAATAGCTATGGGTACACCAAAGAAAAATGCCTTTACTCTGGGTCAACTACTGTATGCAGACATTGAGCTAGCAACAGACTCTGCCTTAGAGAGAATCCCTCAAAATTCAAGAGCCAATGCTCTACGATTCTACTATTATGCACATCTCCATAAACCCTGCTCTCCAAATTTCCACTTCGGAAAAATTTCCACTACTTATGTCCATGAAGAGTTTTTAAACTCAATCCTGTAAAAATATGCGTGTTTGATAGAAGCAGACCTATTCTCCAATAGTAAGACTATACCCTTCCCAGGAATAGCTCTGGATACAAAAAGCTCTTTCTTCTTTGTAATGTTCCACTCGAACACTAACCCAAAGTTTCTAGAAAAAAAAAGAGGGAAATTGTAGGTTCTAATTCATAAGTGGTTTAAAAGTTTAACATACTTTTAATTGTCCAACAGTTGACATGACTGGATCAATTAAGAAATATGCAGTATGTGTTCAGAATAGTAATTCCATTAGAGCAGCAGCTAGTTACTTCCACGTTTATTGGCCAGAACATCAATATAGCTACTCACTTATACAAACTAACAGAGGTCAACTGCATTTGCAGTTGTCAAGTCATTAGCCAACAGTTCTAGAAAATGTTTTCATTTACCTGAGGTTTCACAAATAAGACTGTAGATTTACATACAGTACATTTTGCATATATGTATCAAAATTCTTGTTGGAGAAATAAATTATAAACAATGGTACAAATCACTCCAAGCCAACCTTTGTTCAAAAAGAACCTGTGTGTGTCTGAATTTTACAGTTTTATTTTTTGCATTACTCTTACAGTAAGCAAACTATTTAAATTCATACAAAATAAACCTGGAGTTTTATATAGTTAAAAAAATCATCTTTGGCTAAACAAAGAGCTCTCTATTTTTATACATATATTTATATATATACACACACACATTAGATATTTTACATGACCATGTAGGAACCTGTACACATACTTACAATAGACAACATTAAAAAAAGTTTCATAATTTACAAAAAAGGAATCCAAGTCAGAATCAAAACAGTCAAACCCCAGTCCCCCATCACCTGTACAGATAAGAAAGTAAATAAACACAGACAAGGAATAAACAACTTTGTAATAAAACACTGCCTGCTTTTTTGAGACAGAGAGGAAGCACTCAAGTGCAGGGAAGCTGCTTCCCTCAGTGCCTTCAGTACTGTGCACATTTTGATCTCTAAGGATATGGTTAGAAGAATACTCTAAGTAGAGTCTGATTTTTCTACAAACATGAATGCTACTCTGCAAATGGACTGTTCTGAGAATAAGTTCAGTCAGATTTAAGTCTCCAGTAAGTGAACAATTGTCACAAACGTCTGTTAGGAACAAGCAGGGGTAGGTATACCAAGCCCCCACTGAAAGGGCTAGGCATCGCTGGTGTAGCATGAAAGATGACACTTGATCACCAAAAGCAAACGTTTCAGAAGCAAGCACATAAGATAGAAGACTGACAGAACTGACATCATCACCTACTCAAGTCATTCCTTGTAACAATTTCCAGAGCACTGCCTAAAATGAGGATGATGCACTGTTTGGCAGCATGACAATCAATTCCATTGGTCACATTTACAATACTCCAAGGGTGTCAGTGGCAACATCACTGACTAATTATCTGATGGTTTATTAGAATGAGAAGTCTGTCCCATTAGTTGGGGAGAGAGCAAAAAAAATTATGCCGAAACTGAAACAGAGGTCATTATATTCTGAAAAAAAGTCAATCTAATCCAAACTGAAAGGCAATGCACTTAGGTGGGGCTTTTAAAATGAAATCTAACTAAACTCAGCAGTTGCTGTGACTACAGAATAACTAAAGAGCAATTCCGGTCCTCACTAAAGAATAAAACCTCAACATTAATGAAACTGTAATACAAAAACATGTGCAACTTCCAGGAATATTGCTTAAGGGGAATAAAAAAAAAAAAACTTTTTAAAAATTTGGGATAAGGCAGTGATATATAAAAGAGGTGTGTGTGTACACACACACATATATATACACAAACATACACACGCACATACACTTTTAGTAAGTCCTAGTAAAACTGGAAGCAGTTATAAGAGTTCTTTAAAATAAAACACCATGAATTTCTAATGTACTAAACAATATGTAAAGATAGATACAATTGCTGTCAAAACATGTCAAACTGACAAGATTTTGAAACTGCTTGTCTTTACAAAAAAGTTTTTCTCCTGGTTTTAAGTAAAAAGTCACATTTTATAAAACTGTAAAGGTCTGTTTCTAAATTAATCTTAAGAAAAAAAATCACTTGTCAATTTTTATTTTTTTAAACAAAACAGAATGTTCATTATGTTGAAGACCTAACTTAAGCACCTTTCCCAGATGTAATTCAGAACAGAAAAACATATTAGCCTTTTCTAAAGAAGAAAAATAGAAGGGGGGAAAGAAAGAAGAAAAAAAAAAAATCTAATACATTTTTCATGGGGAAAAAAAAAGCGCAAGTTTTCAAAATTCAATACTAACTCATCAGAACTGCGAAATGCTTTTAACTGCAAGGTAGTTCTTTGTAAATGAATCCTCATTACAGCATTTCACAATTTAAAAGCAACCGAAAAACTCGTCACAGCATTAATGACTGGCTTCACTCTCTCGCACAGGGGTTAGGACTCATTTTATTTGACTTCAAAAATCAGAAACTTTGGGGTCTAACCTAAGCAAATTGCCTAGTCTTTCTTCATTGTTGATTATGACAGATGGGCACCCTGAAACAGCAATTTATTGATCTCTGTTGAACACTGTAGTCATTAAGAAATGACTTAGATAATGTGCTTAAAGTTGAAGACAAACTCTACACTCAGTGCCAGATCCTCTCCTTGAAACCCTCTATCAGCAACTGACAAGCGAGAACCCAGCCATCCTTACCATCAGAATCCAGTTACTAGATAAACAGCTTTTGGAATCATTGCTATCATTGTCCTGCCTTATTTTAAAAGAAAAAGGCCTAACTTCTTAGAATACGTTTCAAGGTAGCGTACCTGTCACTTCCCAGGACTACCTACAAACTCCATTCCAAAGCACTCTAACTTATTAAAATCACAATTCAACATCATCATGGGCAGTAGTTCTGACAAGTTAAGCAAGTCACCATTTTCACTTGACTACCTGCCCTTGCCCTTCCTTATAGGATGTATTTAACCAACAGGAAATGTCCCTTCCTTGAAACAATACTGCTCCATTTGTATGTGCTCATTCTTCCCTCATCAGTTTGTTTGTAAAGTTCCCTCTGCGTTTTGATTTATGCACTTCAAAGGAAACACGGACAGGGAATCGAATAATCAATAGTGCATCAGATTTACCAAATATCGTATTCTGACTTGGATATCTCCCACGAATTCCATCACGTGGATGCAATGGTTGTAGTCCACCACTGCTGGTAACCGCTAAAACCTTTAGCCATGAAGCAACTTGGTGATAAGTTTACTTGCACTTGGATTTCTTGAACAGCTTCATTAACTGCTTGAATCTTTCTGAAACCTAAAAGAGGACAAAACCCCCCATCATTAAGGACCCAGATTTCCATACTTACCAAGACAGATTGATCTGACAGAATAACATTTCTTTTTCACAAGACCACTATTTTGTTTTTTATTTGCTTCCAATAAATGTCAGTGGGAGAGTTTTAGGAGCACCGTTAATGGTTAAATGGATATAGGAAGTCTTCCTATGCCTTTAACATCTGAAATAGCTTCCAGGTTAATCACAGAGAGCTAGAGCCAACTACTGGTTTAACACGGGTTTCCTTACAAGGAGGAAGAAAAAGATGATGGCTTCAAAGTCAATGAGACTTGAATTTTGACAGGTGTAACTGTGAGTAAGATTCAAATGTAAGGACAAAAAGCTTACTTTGTACTCCACAAAAAGGCACAGTTTATTGGTTATTTCCTACGCTCTTGTACGACTATTTCTTCAGGTATTTATGGTTCACCCTGGAGTAATTTACCTACTAGGCATTTTACAAAGCTGGTCTGTAGTCGAGAGTCAAAAAATCTTTTTGTAGAGCACAGCTAAAGCTTATTTAGTGTCCTCATTCAATTGCAAGCTAGTATTTCTTATCATTATATGCATATTGCTATAGCAGATTTACCATCCACCAAATAGCTAACTGGGAATAATGGCATAAGTACACAGATAACACCGCTTTATCCAACCATCAACCCCAACAGCTTCTAAACCCCGCAGAGACTCTGTAACCATGCAACACAACATCCTAAAGCCATCCCAAGGATGTGGGATTTCCTAACTCAGTCAAATGAGTGTTTTAGGTTTGGCAGGACAGAGGTTAAGATAGCACTTCAAGACAAGTACAAAGTCATACGCAAACCTCTGGAAATATTCTACATCAATTTGACATCTGTGTCTTCTGAAGTTTCTAAGTTAAAAAGTGAAGGTAAAAAAAAAAAACTTTTTCATGAAAATTGTCCTTTCTGTAAAATCCTGCGCTTTTATTCCCAGCTCTAATTTGAATCTTTTTCTAACTTATAAAATGTGTACAAAGACTTTGGGCCTTTCCAAATTGCCTTTCTTTACCTAAGTGCTGAATCAACAATAGAAACAATCCTGTTGTCCCTGGCTTATGACTGGACACAGCAGTTTCAAGGTACCAATCAAGGTACTGAAGAATACCTGAACCATAACATCCCTATAATATATATTTTTAAAAAGTCACAACTGGGAGAAGCCTCCAACAAAAGACATGAGGAAAAAAATAAGCAGACCTCCAAAGCTTTTTGTTCAACTGCAATCACAGAAGTAGCAAGACAGTTGCTATCAAATATAAGAACGATAACACCTACCTGATTTGGGCTTTTGTTCAGTCTAGTGGCTAGGGAAACAAAGGTTTTGCTTGATGGTCCTTTACTCTGACATTCCAGTAAAATTTCTCGGTCATCATTTCTGTAGTAAAATGTATTTTAAAAATATTAATACATATATGTGTGTGTACATGCACAGAAACAAAACAATACACAGAGGCATATAAAAAAAATTTAAGTATTTCCAAACTATAAAACATGACTTCAAACAGCAACAATGAACTTACAGCGGATCCTCCCCTCTACAAGCGCAGAGTAACAGAGTCAGTAAAAACAAGCGGTAGTAGAGATGATACTCAGGAAGGGCAAGATTACTACAACAGAGTGAGCCCAAGCCCAAAGTTATCAAAATGAGTTTTAAACTTCTAAAGCAGTCATTCAAACCTCAATTCTAAAGAACTCAGGAATTCAACACAGGCCAGTATTGCTAGGCAGACTTGTCTCAGTTTGCATGGCTGGGCAGTGGCTTTCACCTAAGGTCTACTGACGTTCAAAGATTAAATAGGTGTTTGACTTTTGTGAGTGGCTTAATATAATAAAAATACCCAGAGTACATCTACTGTTCACATGAGAATAAAAGACCAAGAGGCTATTCTTAAGCGTGTTACCGATTTGCTGTTTGCCTCATTAATGAATTTAGGTATATGAAAAATGTACCTATAGTCTTTATACAATAGCTACTATGCACCTTTGCTTGAAACCTGCCATATTACAATAAATTATATTCAGTTTCCTTCATTTCAAAGAAAAATGTAATGGCTAGTTATTCAAATAAACTTCTATTTTTAGGCACAGTTCAAAGACAGACAAAGACCATGACACAGAAAACCTAGTAATAGTCATAATAATCTCTTCCTATCTCATTGGTTAGCACATTAAAAATCACATTACATTTTGCAGTCCTGTTTTTTTTCCATAAGGCAGTTGATTTTCTTTTTAAACACTACCTAGAAACTTACTTTATATCTGAATACTTTAGAAAAGTCTGCCCTGAAAATTTTAGGAGCCCCTTTATAAAAATTGTTGATTATATCAAGTTGTAGCAAGAACAGCAAAGCAAACTATAGTTTCTTAAGGATAATAATAAACCACAATAACTTTGCATGTATCTGACACATCTTTCCTCATTTGTCACCCACATCCTACTAACTGGAATATATGGGCTGAATGGTTGGCTATTACATTTCTGTAGATTGAGCAGCCTAACTTTCTGGTTTGGGGTCTGTTTGCTCTCATGCCTTCTCTCAGTGGGGGAAATCTTTGGCTGTTCTCCTTTACCCAGCCACTGATGCTTTCAGGGCCTGTAGGAACCTCAAAGACCTCAGTCCCCCATCAAGTCTGGCTGGAATTTATGGACAGGAAAGGACATGGACAGAGGCAACAAAAATTACAAACAGCAGGCCTTGTTACCCTAGCATATAAGCTTTAAAAACAAAAGCAAAAAGTATTCTTGTTTTAGGAGATCTAGGTAAGTGATGGAATGTATTATGAATGGAGTATATGGAATGTATTATGATTTAAGGCAAATCTGATTTAGCCTACCCAAGAAATGACTAAAAATTTTTCTCTTCCAAAGGCTGTTAACAGGATGACATGAAATCAGCTTATCTCTTAAATACGTTTTCCCCTGGACAACTGTTATAGAAAAAGGATAAAACAGACTTTGGCACCTTTCGGTGATACTCTAAGAGAAGACTAGTTACAGAAAGATGTAAAGCTATGAAATAACTTCAGCCATCAGCTAAATATCCTTATCTTCCCGCTTTTCAGAACATTACAGTTTAAAAAACCCCCAAAAGAATAAAACAAATCACAAATTACAAATTACCTCGTCCAGGAAACTACTACTTCTCCCTTCTTTTTAATTATGTTTTTGGCATACAGACTAGGTGATGATGCAGATATAGCTGAAGGAGAAGAGTCTTTGTTTTGCTGCATGTCATTCTTATTATTGGAACATTGTCTAGGTGGTGAATTCACCTCTTCAGACTTCACATCACTTGCATTGCTCCCTTCACCTGCTGATTCAGTTTCTGTTCGTTGTCTTTTTGAGTTAAAGTTCTCTTCGACAGCCTCCTTCTTCCTTTTTCTACTAGTTTTATCATCTATACTTATTTGGCATCCTACATCAGTATTTGAAGTGAATTTTGTTTCAAGACCATATTCACCTGCTACAGTCTCATTGGAAAGCTCTTCTGTTAAGTCTACAAATGCATCTGAGCACTCTTCCATTTCTTCCTTTTTATCACCGATTTCTGAGTTTCCTGTAGAAGTTTCCCGAGTCCTCTTATCTGCAGTGTATTCCACTACACAACATGAATTTTCACTAACCACATCATCTGTTAAGTCTATGTATGATTCTATACTGCATCCAGCAGGAAAAGAAGCTTGAGATCTAATACTCATTTCATTTATGTTTTCAGATACTTTCAATTTGTGCACCAGAGACTGCCCAGAGCCTTCATCTGGGCTTTCAGTGTCATGGCTTTCTGTGTTTGAAGATTTTCTACAGGGTCCAAGCAACTCAGTACTTTCTTCCTTTACAACATTATTGTGTGCCTCTTTTACAGGCTGAGATAAGACAGGATTTTGTTCTTGTCCAGTGCTAACATGATCCAACTGAAGAGGCTGAACCATATACAGTCTTACAGCTTCTTGCACAGTGGCTGCTGTGGCACTCTGAGCGTCACCTTCTTTTTCCCCATTTTTTATTTCTTCTTTTTCAGTCTTGGTTGAGGGTGGCCATACTTCCTTCACTGAAGCCCCCTGATCAGATGCTGGTGAGGTAGATGGCACTGCACGTCTTATCTTTACAATGAAATGATCATTAGATTTCTCCATGATTACTGCTTGCATTGGTAGGCTGGGGCGACATTGAAAACCAGGAGCAACAGGCCGACTTGTCCATGATGAAGAACAACTCGATTTACTGCTTGAGTTATCAGATTCTAAAGCCAAATGAATGTCTTGTTCAGTAGCATCCTCTTCTTCAAGAAGTGCGTCTTCGCTGTAATGTGCACTGAGAACACCCTCAGGAGGTGAGCTAGAATTATTCTCAGGTTTGAGGAAGCTGAGGTGAGCATCTGATTTCAAAGGTGATGGAATAGTTAAGGAAACAGCCAAATCTTCAAGGAGGATAGAAGAAACACACGATTTACTTTTTTGTAAACTGCATTCATCTTCCTTGCATGAAGCTGCATTTGTAGGAACCTCAAACATACAGCTTTCATCTAGTATGTCTGGATCAACAGACAACTGAAGCCTAGATGTTAAAGAGGGAGCTCTTACAGGTGAAACAACAGGCCAGTTAGTATCTTCCACTGGTCGAGATTCCACAGGAGCCTCTTTTGGAGCAATCTCTTGCACCAGTCCAGCAGTATTACCTCTGCATTTATGACTGTCTGAAAACTGTTTTTCTGGTGTCCTGAATTCCCACTCATGTCTGTCAATATTGCCACCATTTTTTTCCAAGAGATCAGAACCCTGCAATAAGCTTTTGAAAATTTCACCCATTTGAGCATCGCTTACAAGATTAAACGTAAGACTGGATGCTTGCTGTTCTGTAAGAAGCTCATAACTAAGATCAGACTTGTTAGCATCTCTGGATAGCTTGAATCCTTCCTTTTCATATTTTACACCCTTCACTGGAGTGAGAGCACCTTGCAAAGTATTCTCTTTAGGGAGGTGCACTTTGGTTTGGGAATTCCTCGTGTTATCAATGGAGTTAAGACATTTTGTAAATGCAGTTTTTGGTGCATCCATTTTATTTTTCTCATGGCGACACTTGGGTTGTTGATAATCCACAATTTGCTTTGAAAGGATATATTCTTCAGACTTTTGAGATCTGGCTTTCAGGGACTTTTTTCTAGACCTTTGCACATCATTTTTATGACTGATCTTGTGTTTTTGCTTTCCTGCTCTTTCAAATTTCCCTTCCTCACTCTCATTTCCCACATCACATAGTTTAATTATCATTCTCCTTATCTTTTCAAATAAGTAATCAAGCTGTTCATCTACAAATTTCCATAACTGTTTTTTCATATCTGATACTTGTTGCTCAAAAAGACGGTCCACTATTGCATTCTTTTTAACTTGCTTAAGTTTTGACTCTACAATGTCACAGATATTCAGTTTTAATGTCTCACCTAATTTAGACATCTTAGAAAAGTTCAAGTATTTTATTAATGATGTAAAATTTATGATACCAGATTCTATAATTCTGTGAAAATGCTGAACTGGAAAGTGTACCTTGAACTTCATATAATTTTTCCTCATCTGCTTTCGTATAGCTCTTAGCATCTGCATGACTTCTTGTACATTTGAAGGTTCAACAATAACATGAACTATTTTTTCAAGACAAGCAATGCTCACAGTTTTATTTTTCTTCATCTCCTTTGAAGATCTGAAAGTCTGATTTTTATGCCTCTCTCTGTTCTTCTTTGTATTTACTTTCACAGAAACAAATTTTCCACTATCTTCATTGCAACACACAGGTTTGCTCTTTTGATTCTGTGGACTGCTGGTCAAATTTCGTGACTCTGGAGAAGATTTTGGTCTTGACTTCTTTGTATTTTCAGAGCATCTTTCTGGTTTAGATTTTTCTTCATCTTCGTCACTACTTATAATTTCGCCTTCTTCTATTTCATCTGAAGAGATGCTCAGCTGGGACTCCATCTCTAAGTGTTCAGACATGCTGACTGGCTTTTGGTTTTCTTTGTTTACCTCCTTTGACAAATTCTTTGAAGGACAGACAACAACTGTACTTTCAGGAATTAAATCTATAAAAAAAAAATAGTTTACTAATCACCATAAAGAATGCATTTACAAGGAGACATTTTCAGAAAAACCTGGACGATTCTTTTCTGTAAAGACTGTTCAGAACTGCTTGTTTGAAACTGCCAGCAACTCAGGAAGTTTGAACTATGACAAGTTCAGATGGTTAACTTCAGCAGCTGCTCTTTTTAAGTTCTTTTTCCTGAGCTTCAAAGGGCAGATAATACCTCAACGTTTCACCCAAAACATGCGCTCTATCTCACAAATACATCCACTGAAAATATAAATCTAGCAGTTTCCATCAGTTTTGAACTTTTTTCCATTTACTTTAACAGATTTCTGAACAATGCACAAGCTAAATTTTAACATCATTATGGACTAAGATTTATATAAAACAGGTGTCTTTTCTTTCACAACAAAAGCAAAATGATAAGAACTAACAACCAATAAATGTTTACATTCAACTATCTTTTCCAGGGCTAATAAAAAGCTTCTTTGAGTCTTTCAATAAACTGACTTACTACATGCACACACAAGGCATCACACACATGATGGAGCTCCTATTTAATTTTTTGACACATTTAAGATTACCAGCACTGAGTTACAGCACAACAACTAAGCATAACAGCATGAAAAACTTTTTCCTTCGAAATTTTGGCAAAAGCCTCCAGTTCATTCAGGTTCCTGAATGAAAGGAACGTGGAATGAGATATGTGAGATTTACTCTATCTCACAAATAAGTTTATTAAATATTTTATGTTTTTGAGATATCATTAAATACATACATAATCATTGTTTAAAATTCAAACCGAATGCTACTTTGTTAAGAAAAATAAGCAATTATAGTCAGCCACAAAGCAGCATGTCGTAAAACATGAAAAGTCAAGCTCATTTCTACTGTACAGAAATTCCACTGAATGATCACTGTATGTATTGATCAATGAGATCTGCAGTTAATTTTAGGCTTGCTGGGCACTTGAGTTAAAACACTCATGTTCAATTGCACATAGATTAGACTGCTTAATGACTTCTAACAAACATTTAATCTCATAAAATATCATATGTAAATTGATCTCCATAAGAACCGAACTTGTGATTAACACTTTAAGGCAACACTTGAAAATTTTTACTTTATACACTCTCTACAGAAGCAAAACCATATTCTATTACTGTCTCCATTTAAGTTTTACAAGGATCAATACTGTCTCAAACTAATCACTTAATTTTGGCAGACCAAGATATAAAATGGAAGTGGTCAACAAATAGTATTAATATACTAAAGTACACCTGTCCTGCAGACTAGCAGAAAGGTGAGTACTAAATCTCAAGGTCAAGAAAAACATAGCTGCCTGTCAATTTAACAGATAGAGAACATTTGACATGACTAGTCAGATTACAAAGACAACTAGGCATCTAGCTTCAGAGCTGAAAATTACTGGTTTGGAATTTGGTAGCAAGTTCTGGACAATATGGATTCCTCTAATAAGTAATCCAAGGAAACAGTAAAAATTTAGACTAATACTTTTACCTGATGTTCATCTACTCTGATCCCAAAGCTCTTATGGCTTTCCAGTTATTTCAAAGAATATAAACTACTGTACAAACGAAATACTGCTAAAGAAACTCACACTTAAGAGAACAGCTGTCTCAAGCACAAGGGTCTGAATTCCATGTAAACCACATTAAGATTTGCAAAAGACATAAGGATTATGCTCCAAAACATAAGTAAAAGCATTTAAATGCTTCTCTACTATTCTTCTAGCAGCAAATCTAAATTTCCAAGAAAACTTTTTGTTGCAGCAGGACACTACAGGAGAGTTAAATTCACACAACTAGAAGGTTAAAACTTCAGATCACCTATTGCCTCTTCCTCTGAGTGTTGTCATATTTTATCTCCCTGACATCTTACTTTGGAGTTAGTCCTTACTTTATTAACAATAGATCCTAGTGTTTCATTTATTCTATTTTTTTCCCCCCATCGACTCCCAATCACAAAATATATAGAAAAAATCCACACTGAAATTAATTCAGATGGAGAGCACAGCCTTCTCTTAGCTGACATTCCTAGAAATTGTCTTAGGTACTCTCTCCAGCTTTCTTACAAGTAGATACTTGAAAGAACATGATCCTAAGTAACTTTTGCCTCTATAATTTCAGAGAAAAACATAATGAGATCTACTCAGAATTAACCACGATTAATGTATTTTAGAATCTAGTATGTAACTCTTATTTCAACCACACATCTGCCAGCAGTGACAAACTCCAATTATTATAGCAATAATGTTCAATTGGCTACAGATCTTGGCTGTACTGTTAAATGCTTCCACTACAAACAAAAAAGGCTATTGAGACTTACACAGCTTAAAAAGAAACAATTTATATTTTTAAGAATGCAGTTAAAATAAGTCATTTCTGCTTTCCATGAATGGACCTTCTAAGCCTTTAAATAAAAAGAAATAGGAATATAAACATACAAATACCTTTGATATAACTCTTCACAAGACTTTTGCAGGGACTTTCCATCTTAAGCGCTTTAGCCAAAGGACGCATTGGACTGTTCAATGGGCTGATAGCCTTCGGAATATACCTCAGGTGATTGAGATCAATGCTCAGTATTGAGCTGTCATCATCAACAGGAAGTGGGTTAGTTTCCCTCTCTTTAGCTCTAGGATACATCTCACCATTAAGAGAAGAAACTGTTGAACCAGTTTCAGTTAGGTCTGGCTCCAGATCACAAGCATTCTGGTCAACTAATGCTTCACTCTTATCAGTTAACACAGTTCTGTCTGATGACTGAGATGTACTTGTGTTAATCTTGCAGATATCCTTTTCCTCAACGGGACACTCAACATTTTCTGCAGTCAAATGATCATCGTTCTTCACTACTTCCATTAAAGACTCTGGTTTTGTTTCAGTAGTATCATCTGTGACAGCAAAGGACTCCAGGTCACCAGAATCTTTGGCTTCTGAGTCATCTAAAACAATGTTTTGAGAGTCACATTGGTCTGCTGAGCTTTCTATGTCAGCAGACAGCCATACTTTATCTTCCTCTTTATACTCTGCTGTTGACTCTGGAAGGGCTCCCATAGTTTCATTGGCAGGTTCAGATTGTGCCACTTCTGCTGCTGGTACATTATCAGCCTGGGTCACATCTCCTGTTACAGGCAAGTTTTCACACTCTGCCACACCCTCTGCCACTTCCAGGGGCAAAGATTCAGAGTGATTCAGATCCATCACGGCTACTGCTGTTGTTGAGGCTTCCAACCCAACCACATGACAAGCCTCTGCCATCGATGACAACATTTCAGCCTGCATTTCATCAGGAACCAATACAGCTGCAGCTCTTGACAAGGCTTGGGGCTCTACCTGACCCACTTCTGCTTCTGGTAAGGTTTCTGAGCTCAGCTCATCAGTTGCCACTGCTGGCAATGCTTCAGATTGTGCTGGATCTGCTGCTGCTGCTAATTTCAAGGTTTCATTTTCAGAATTGACCTTAACAGGCAGAGCTGGTTCCACATTGTTTTCAGTTGCATTGTCCAGAACTTGTAGTGTTGCATCAGTTTGCTCTGTGGGACCACAGTCAACAGGGTGGGCAGAATCTAACAGTTCGGCCTGCAGTGTGAGCTCTGTGCTTCCATCATCAGTAGCCTTTTGAGAAGGTGTTTTAAGTTCATTTGTTGGAGAGAGACATTGTTTCTTAGCAGGAGAAAGAGTTAAATTTAGCTTTTCCATAAAGCTAAGTTTTAAGTCTTTGCTTTTTGTCCCGGTGTGGTCATCTTTAGTTTTGGGGATTTTATGGTCTTTTAAGCTACCTGCTACTTTGTATGTTTCTTCCTTACAGGACTTGTTTCTCTCACTCTTCATAACATCCGTACCTTTCTTGGATTCTTTTCCAGATTGGTAAGATATGTCTTTTCCAACTTTTCTTTCCTTTCTAAAACGTCTGTTTTCATCCTGATTCTCTCTTTCTCTTTTCCTTTTTTCTTCAGTTCTGTGTCTTTCTGATTTGGAATGTGCTGTTTCCCATTCATACCTACTACCATTTTCCTTCAAGCGTGCGTATTTATGCTCTCTGCTGTTGGAATTAGAAGGGGAAGCCCTTCCTTCTCGAGAAGTATGATCATTTGTTCCTCTATCTCTCTTGCAGTCAATGTCTCTTCCTTTTCTAGACTCTTCCAGGTGACGTTTACGTGACTCATGAAGGCTTTTTGAATGTTCATTCTTTGAGTGTGGACTACTCCCTCTATCAGACCTCCTCGATTGCTCTTGTAGCTTTTCATTTGGTTTATTTTTTTGGGCAGTATTTTTTTCACCTTTATCATGTATTTTAATGTCTTTTTTTAATAAATTTAGTGATCTCTCATCAGCACACAATTCATCTCTTGTTTGAAATCTGTCTTTACTGGTAGTTTGTTTCTCCCAGGAAGAAACACTCCTTTCTACTCTCCTTTCTGCACTTGGACTGTATTTGAGCTTTATGCTCTGACTTTTCTGTTGTGCCTCATTTTTACTAGCCTTCTCTGAAAGGGTTTTCATCTTTTGCTGAGGATCTGAATTGCCCTCTTCAATGTCACCGTTGTTACAGTTACCATTGTTTTCAGTACTGTGATGTACTTCTCTTTTGTGTTTGTTGACATTTTCCCTACTATACTGTTCATTGCTTTTCATTTCTTTTCTTTCTTTTCTGTCATCCTTGTTGGAACTATGGTCAGAGTTCTGCAGACAAGTATGAATATCATTGTTGCAGAGCTCTTCGTGAGGGTATCTTGGTAAATATGGAGTGCTTCTTTTTTCAGAGCTAGACTTCCCATTGTCCATATCGTGAGATGAGTAACTGTGGTATGTATCTTTTGAAAAGTCATTTTTCACTCTATGCTCCATCTTTATAGTGTCACCTACATCAGAAGGTTTGAATTTGGAATCTTTTGTCTTACACATCTCAGAGCACCTTCCATTAGATGATCCTGAATGGTATGTTCTTGTGAAGCTTCTTCGATGATTGGGAAATTCCGATAGCCTGTTGATAGAGTCACATCATTTTTAAATTTAAACATAACTAAAGCCAAATTTCAATGAATTCACATATCTCTAAAAAATTTTCATGCTTTCTTTCAGCTTTAAGTGGGAAAAAAGTGGAATAAAACCAGAAGTTTAATAGCTTTCATCGGCACACAGCAAAAGAATATAATTTTTATACATATTTTCCAAACAAAATTAATCTAAAGAAAAAGGAAGATCTGTGGAAATTTACTGTATTTGGTCTAATCAACAATTTCAGTAATTCAAATTAATATGTCATTGTTTAGCAAAAACACAGCACTGGAGATTTAAAAAAAAAAATAAAAAAGAGCAATTCAATAGTTTACTATTTGGTAAATCAGCAATCAAGATGATAGCTATGATGTTACTGTGCTTACTGTAACCAATAAGTAAATAAGCTATTGAGTTTGGAACTTGCTGCAAGCTACAGAAAACAAGTAGTAAATTACAATAATCAAACCTCATCAAAGTCATATGCTACTACTACAAGGTCATCATAACAAAAATTTTAAAATTAAAGGAAAGAGGGCACATGTAGCCTGTATGGCCTCATCTCTTACTCATCACTGATATAAGTCAAAGTTACCTCACCAGAACAAACAACAACAAAAAAAAAAACAAGTAAAGAAACCCAGACATTTTCCTGCCATATTCAATGAAAGACTTCATCAAAATCACAATTGAAGACAATGGTAACCTTTTCAAATGCTCCCTACTATCTAAAAAGAAAGACTGCGTTTAATCTATGCAGAACAAAACAGAAGTAAAAGTCAAACCAATGAACAATGTCAACAAACCACCAAATGCATGGCTCGTTTTTAGAGTCAAGGATGAAGTGGCTGCCACACACAGGCATTTGGTTTGGGCCTGAAATACTAAGTTGATTCAGTATCCAGCTGTAAGGAATCGGTTCAAGTGTAAAATAATTCCATATTGATCTCCAATACAAAAGGGGGCTGGTCTTGCTTTATAAAACTGAACACTTCCTATGGGCTGATATAGTAAATTTAAATACGCAATGATCAGCTTATGTGACATTGCGATGTGAACTGAACACTGAACTAAAACAATGCTGAAACTGTTGTAATCCAAACCTCTTTCCTATATTTCTATACAGTTTTGAAATAAACTGACAAATTTTCACCATGCTTTAGGGTGGGTGTTAAATGTGCGTTAAGTGTGTGCTGAAAGTAATTCTACTCAAGTGGGGTTTTTTTAATTTGTTTTGAATTTTTTTTTTTTTTTGAGATCAGCACTACAAATTTCCCTTAAAGATATTACCTTTGAAGTAGTCTTTACAGATAGGTAGATTGCTTAAGATGAGCTAATTTATTATAGACCATGCAGTAGACAAGGCATGCTTCAGACCTCAAAGTGCCACTTTGCTCATAATTTTATATGACGGATGCCTCCAAAATACCTAAATCAAATACCTTGTTCATAAATTTTCATCACCATCAGAAGGTATTGCAACAGGGCTTGTAAACTCTTTCTTTCAAATTAGGAAAATATTTTTCAAACAACTTAAAACCCAGAATACTACAAAGGTATGAAAGTGACAGTTACCCTGTCAAAGCAAACCAACTGAAAGAATTACATTTTAAAACCTCTTGACTTCCAGCAGATCATATCCGCTAATTTTCCATATTTAGAAAAAAACCCAAATCACAGTTTATATTCACACAGCCTCTAGCACAGTAACATCAGACAAACCTTCTTCTGCCTTTTGATGCAAGAAAATATTAAACTGTTAAACTGAAACAAACAAATTAATGATTTGGCTGATGTCACACAAGAGACAAGCAAATAACCTTGTGATAAGCTGAGGGTCCTGAATCTTGGGGCCCCTGTTCTGGTTCCAAGCAGTTCAGAAATATTTCATGCAGCTGCTCTGCCATCCACACTTCAATATTTTCAACTCCTTGTAGTAAGATTAGTAGTAGACAGAATACAAAGAATTCTCTAGCTGCTATCACCCACCACTGGATACAGAGCTTTCACATCTTTCCATGAAAACATTATATAGCGTCTTTATTTTCATTTGTTGGCTGAAATGTTCCATGGAATTTATGTCTGAGACCATAAAACGGACCAGTTCTGAAGCTGAGTCGTATAAGACAGTATCTGCTTTGAAACATATATGATGGTTAAAAAGGCCACCTTAATTGAGTGATTAAACTAAACAAAAAAGAATTCAGGCAAGTGGTCACCTTTGGGATTCCTCATTTTCTTAATTAGAAACCAAATACATCATAAAACAAAGACATATAGCTATTTCCTCTGACCATACCAGTACTAAATCACAGTTGTTTACTAATTGATGATTTTCTTCATTAGTTTTATTTAAAATACACACAAAAGCTTTTTACAAGTATATAAACATGACCAGACCCTTGTTTTCAGTTCCACTGCCTGGTTGTACCTTTGATGCAGATTACTGATTTCCTCATCCTTACGCTGAATTTCCACTCTTGCTGTTTTGATAAGTGCTGAAATATTCTTTTTGAGAGCCTGGTTTTCATTCTGCAGGATGACATTCTGTTTTAAACACACACAGAAAAAGAGAGCAAGAGAGAGTTAAAAAGAGAATTAGCTTGGGTAACCAAACAGGTAATGGAAAACAGTGCAAGAAAGCCATTATAAAAAGTTCCATCATATGCAAACTGACAGGAGAGCATACAGAAGCTGTTTTGAAGTCAGGATTAAGTCAAAACTATTCAGATTCAAAGGAGATCTTTTTTCTTTTTTTTGAAAAAAATATCACTCATGTTTATGCTCCTGTTTTTATTCCTGGTAACTATTTAATATGTTTTAAATATAGAATTTATTACAACTGAATTATGCCATAACCCAAATAACCACAGAGAAAAAAAAATCTGCTCCTTTCCTTCATTCTTCTATTCAAATTATTGCTTTCCTTGTCTCTATATCAAATGAGAGATGTAGCTTTCAAGCACTGTTGAGAAAGACATCGATTGTATTTCTTTCAAGGTACCAAAATCAACTTTGGGTGGTCTGTTCTTCTAACATTCTAACATGATGTTCTAGAACTGCATCTGTCAGTCCTAGACAGCCCCTTCTTTTAATAACTGTCCTCAGCAAAGCCTGCTCAGAAAGGCAGACAAGCTTTGCAGAACACAATATCAAAGTGTTGCAAGGGCAGAAGTTGTTTACCACTGCAAAGCATAAAACCTTGGGGACTTATCTGTAATACACAGTAGAGCATGTTGCAGAATTGCCCACGATAATCTAACTGTATAGAACGGCACAGCACAGGTACACTAGCTCAAGCTGAACAGTTTAGCCTTATCAAATGCCACTATACTCAAGGCAACACAGACGTCCTATTCCAGTTCTCGTGACAGCTCATTTACCTTTGCAACCCTCTCCCTAGCGCATTAAAGACTTATTTTTTAAACAAGATAACTGTGTATCCTTCTGATAACTATTAACATGCTTATTTTCTAATTAAGGAGACAGAAAGTACCTTTTAAGCAACTGTAGTCTTACTGCACACAACATTGTGAAACAAGTAAAGTTACCAGCTGTTTTTGTGAGTACGCTATCCTAGCAAGCATCCTAAGCAGAACAAGATCCCAGCCCCTACAGAAGTGCTTTACAAATCATTTGTGTGATGGATTAATTCCGGAAAGCATATGAAATTAATTCTCTCTCAAAGCAACATTCAGTTTGCTTTACACAATTTTGACAGTGTTGACCTTCGAACTACAGTACCTGTGCCTGTATTTCCTTAAATTTCTTCATCAACTCCTTAATTTGCTGCTGACATTTTCCATATTCTGCCTGCAACTGTCAAAGAGAGAAGAATTCACAGTACAGAAGGGGATTTAATTACACAGAAAACTTACTGCTCTAGATTATAGTTAGTTAACACAGCAATATATATTACAAAGCTCTGGGATTTTTTTCCCTAAAAGTAATATATTAAAGCCACATTAAAACAAAAAAGCTTCAATATGCTCCAATAGGTATACAAGCCTTTAAAACATCACAAACACTCAGATGGGAGGAAATCTATGTGTGCTTGCCCAACAATAATAGATAGAGAGTAATAGAAAGCCATATTATTGTGAAATTAAAGACAATTACCATAGAACACTTCTCAGAGCCCTACAGACAGGGACTTGTTAGATGGATTTTATATAATACAAAACAGAAAAGGAAAAACACAACAAAGTTACTACAAACAAACCTGAACTGCAAAAATAGACCACAAAGGACGTGCTCCTGTTGAGATCACAAAATTAAATAAAATGCACTTGGCATGAGCCCTTCTTTAAAAGTAGATGGTGACAAAACTTTCACAAAAGAATGGACAACTTTCCTATTGTCATACCTGACGGTGGTCTGCTTGCAAACTTTCAAAGTAACATTTTTATCACTTAGTAGACTGTTGGAGGTTTTTCTCCTGCTTCTTCTGCACTGCATTGTATCTGTGTATGCCTCTCCCTTTTCCTACAAACCTCAGTTTTGTACTTAAGATGTCTTACTGACCAGGATAGGTGATACAAAGTGTTCTGCTGATTTGTTAGAAGCAGTTAACTACTGCATGGTTGCCTTCAGCCTCAAGGACAAAATTTATTAACACATAAGATTAATCCACGACCTATCTGCGTTAGTCTGCTAAAATTTGTTAGAAGAAATATCAAGACTAGTTTTGTATCAGACATCTGACAGATATTTAACTAGAAGGAAATTACGATACATTTTTTCCATAATGTACCTGATACATGAACCACGTGCAAAGGACTTAAAATAAGAACAGACCATGTCGCAAAGTAAGAGATTCACTTATACTGATAAACTTGTTGATCTAACAGTGTACTTGCAAAGACTTGTTTTAACTTCTTTATTAAAAACAGTTTCCCTGTTTTTCTAATAATGTGTGCATACTGACAACATTTTTTGCACTTTACCCAAGAAACTTTGGAATGAAAAAACCCAAACAACCAGAATTATTTTTGTCACATTAATACACACCTCATTGTAGGATGCTTCCTTTGCAGTTCCTTCTTCAATTAATATCTCATCAAATAAATTTAAGCTGTTACCAGCTGCTGTAGAATTTGGAGCAGAATTGTCTGTAGAAAGAAAATCAACTGCATAAAGAAAAAGGTATTTTTTCTATCCAGGTTTCATTGTGTCACTGAGGGAAACTCATGGCCTTATCTGGAGAAATTTCTATCCTGAATTTCAACATTTATGCTAGTTTTATTGGAAATAAACAACCTATCTCAGTATGATTGAAATACAGGCTTAGAGAACACTAAGAAGTATGCTGCAACAAATAGAAAATGGAAACACGGAAAAAGATTTATAGATGGTTTATGTCTGTAGGATATAATATAGTCCTTCCACAAAAATTCAATGGCCTTACAGTAGTACAGTCAGTAGAGAAACACTTGTTTAAATACTAGAAACAGTATTTCTTTAAATAGTACACCGAAAGTCCTAAAAACCCCCCACATGTTCACAGTATCACAGTATGATAAGGTTGGAAAAGACCTTTGAGATCATCAAGTCCAACCTATGACCCAACACCTACACCTACTCCTACTCGTCAACTACAACATTTCACTAAGTGCCTCATCCAATCTCTCTCTAAACACCTCCAGGGACGGTGACTCCACCACCTCCCCAGGCAGTGTATTCCAGTGACCCATCACCCTTTCAGTGAAGAAATCCATTTCTTTCTTACCTTCAAAGAGGTTAAAAGAGGAAATCAATTTACATTAGCATGTGAAATTTTTGAGAAAGTAACAAAGGTTAAAATGATCTACTGAAATAGAATCGTAAGATTGGAAGAGAACACTGAGATCGAGTCCAGCCGTACCTGTCTCCCCACTAAACCATATCCCTAAGAAACGCATCTACCCATCTTTTAAACACCTCCAGGGATGGCGACTCCACCACCTCCCTGGGCAGCCTGTTCCAGTGTCTGACCCCTCTTTCAGTGAAGAAATTCTTCCTAATGCCCAGTCTAAACCTCCCCTGGTGCAACGTGCAGCCGTTTCCTCTGGTCCTAATGTACTGTATCACACAGAAAGTATGTTTTGAAATTCTCACTGGGGATTTAGGGATAAGTGACTGTTGGTTCAGGTCTTGAAGCTGTTAAAACCCAACAAAATAAAGATGCTTTTTCCAAGTTAAAATGTCCTATATAAAAGCACAAATAGAACATCTGAGGTTTCTCTGCACCCCTTTATATGCCTAAGTCTCTTAAAATAGTCAGCATCACATGAAAACTCTTGCAATTGTTCAGCTAACAGATTTAAGAATTCTCTGCTTCATTTATACACTGTAACATACATGTCTTGAATTTAAACAAGTAGCTCGCTGAAGCATGTGTTACACCAGCTAAATGTAAATGTAAAACTAACTATTGCTTTACTTGAAACTAGCCTAAGAAGCACAGAGACTCTGCAATGCTACAAGCCAAGCATCAAGACACAATCAACCTACCAGGAACTGTCAAACCATTGTCCAAGCCATCGTAAATATCCACTGAGCTCTCATCACCTTCCTTGAAGGGGGAAGCTTCAGCTAAAGGCAGAGAAAAAAAAAAAAAGCTCAAAGTAAACATTTAGTAAATTCCAGCCTCTAACTCTCCCATAAAACAAGCACAGCTATGGTCCTAGATCAGTAGACAGTAGTGAAAATAGTAGCACAGACTAGTGAAAGACAAGAGAATTTTACCCAGCAAGCTGCTGCTACTGTGGAGAAAAGACACTTTACCCAAGAAACTTGGGTAGTCACCAGGGAGCAAAGATAGCCTTATAAGATCAATTCCTAAATATTACAAGAACCGCACACAAAGCAAATTATATGGCTTTAAGTACAAATAAAATTTAAACCATCAACTTGATCTGAATTTGAAACTGTTTTCTGGAATACACTGAATACAAAAGTTACACAACTCAGAAACAAAAATAAAAGAATGAATATGATACAACCACTACCGTTAAACATTTCTCACTAAACAGAACGTATTGTAAGAGTCTAAATCATAATTTCAAGAATTTGCTTTAGCATTGCCATTTATTTATGTACTAAATGCAATGAATATTTTTACTGTAAAGAAAAATATCAACATTCATGGTCCTTCTGAGGCTGGGAATATCACAAACGCGTCTCAGATCAATCAACTGTGGAGCTGGAAATCAATGTTAGAGTACCTTGATTGCTGGTACTACACCAGACAATAGCATATTCGCTCTTACAAATAGCAAACGGAACAAACCTTCTAACATGTCCAAATACACACTTCATCAGCATACACCAAAGGTTAAACTACAAACTGTAAAACACAGGGGAGAGGCCAGTTCCAGCTATTCCCTCATAATACGTAACAAATTCAAAGTACAGAGTTATGGTTTAAAATCCAGACTTACTAATGAGATATGGTTTACACTGATACTGTGCCACAGCCATTTAATTACAGCTGAATCTCATCAATATTTGTCCCAAGTTAATATCACTCCCATTTTGTTTCAAAAGTTATTTTGGACCTGTTCATCTTCATAAGATTTCACTGCAAAACAGAAAGTAATCTAATATCTTACCACCGTAGCGGATATCAAACAGTCCGAGTTCATCCTCATCTGTTGCCATGATACAAACTCCCTAAGGCTTCTCCATCTACAAGTAAAATATCAGAGGAAAGACAACAGATTAACTGACAATTTCAGAACAACTTCGTAAAACAGAAGCATCTTGAAGTAGGTTGATTACACCCGAGTTGCTCTTCAACAAAATCCAACACTAAAATGAAAGAACTCTTACATCAAGATAACAAATAAAGAGCTCTATCAAGAAAGTAAGAAATTATCCATCCTGTAAATAAACATTCTGAAGAAGCTCTTCAGCTGTATCTTTTAATCATATGAATCAAATTAAGATTCTATTAAAAAAAAAAAAACAGGTATGAAAACAATCACTGTATTCTGTGAGCAGGTTGCCTGAACATATCATAAAATGGCTTGGGTTGGAAAGGTCCACAAAGGTCACCTAGTCCAACCTCCTCTGCAGTGAGCAGGGACATCTTCAATTAGATCAGGTTGCTCAGGAGTGTTCTTGCAGACACAAGTCTGACAAAGAAAAGCCAAACATGAATTGCACCTCTTTACTAGAAGCACCTCTTTACTAGAAGAAACACTTTACTAGAAGTAAAGAAGCACTTCTATCATATCTGCATATAGTAAAGCGGTGCTATGATTTAGAAAAGCCAAACACTTTTCACTTCTGCAAGTATTTCAGAATTAAAAGCAACCAGTCTACTTGTCAGTATCACATATTGAAACGTTTCCTACTGCAAACATAACAAGTACCTGAAACTTACTTGATGACTATTTAGTACTTCAAAAAAAGAAAAATTAAGAGTACTGATAACAGACATGTAGGCTGTCTGCTGTACCACAAAGCTTCTTTCTCCTTCCTCAAACCACCCTTCTGCTGCTACTTTTTGGGTGCTTTCAAATTGCCATTTCTTAAACAGTTAAAATAATCTGATCTCCTAATTCTGGTTTCTTCTCTAGTGACCACTTAAGAGCAAGTTTCCCCTGTCTAACACCACCAGCCAGACCAGTAATAAGTGGCAGTAGCAAAGGAATATTTTGCATGCCAAGTCATACAGCGATGATGCTCAGCCACAGGATGTGCTGTATTCACCACAACAGCGATTGTGGAGTGACTTTACAAGCACACATGCTTGTGGCACTGATACAGAATCACAGAATGACCCGAGTTGGAAGGTCCACCTTCATTAAGTCCACTTTCTGTCCCTGTGTAGGACAATCCAAACATTCACACCAAATGTCTCAGGGCATTGTCCAATGCTTCTTGAATATTGTCAGGCTTAGCGTCACACCTACTTCCCTAGGAAGCTGTTCCAGTGCTTTATCACCCTCTGAGCGAAGGATCTTTTCCTACCATCCAACCTAAACCTGCCTTGGCACATCTTCCCGCCATTCCCTCGAATCCTATCACTGGTTACCACAGAATGACCTGAGCTAGAAGGGACCCACAAGGATCATTGAGCCCAACTCCTATCCCTGCACAGGACAACCACAACATACACGCCATGTGTGCAAGCACATTGTCCAAATGCTTCTTGAATATTGTTAAGGCTTGGATACTGTTCCCCAAGCAGCTCTGCAGTGAGAGCAGCCGCTTGCAACAGCAAGGGACCCAGGAGAGCGCAGGAAAAACTGGGGAGCTGGGGTAGGCAGCACTGCCTGGCGCTGAGCACGGCCCGTCCAGAGGCAGAGGTCTTCACCCACTGGCCAGGCCCCACCGCCCCGCACGGGCGGGAAGGGGCTCCCGCCCACCCCAATTTCTGTCACGGCCGAACTGCCCAGGACCTCTGAGGGGGTCGGGGCGGGTGAGGCGCCCATGGCGGCCCCTTGCGCCCCATCAGGTTGTGCCAGGTCAGGCCGGGCCAGGCCAGGCCAGGCTGGGCCGGGCTGAACCGGGGCGAACCGGGCGGCGGGACCCGCGCAGAGGTGGGAAGAGAGGCACCAGGCCAGCTGGGGGAGGGGGGAAGGGGAAAGAGAAAGAAAGCCCGGCTCAGCAGGGCCCGCAGCCCTCACCCACCGGTCTACGGCCACCGCAGCCCCGGCCCGCGGCACCCGTAGGTCACCGCCGCCACTGGTCCCGCAGGCCGGGCGCCGAGGGGGCGGGGCTGGCGCAGGGGTAGCCAATCACCGCCGACGCACGGCGCGTCTCAGGCTGTGACGACAGCAAATCCCGACCCCCAGCCCGGAGCGGTTGGCGCCAAAGTGAGGAGCGTGAGGCGGGGCGGCCCCGCCTCTCCCCGGGGGCGCGACCCCGGCCCGAGCCTCAGCGCGGGAACCGAGGGGCTCCGCCCACCTTCGCCTGCCTGGCGGTTGCGGCAGTTCCCGCGCTGGGAAGGGGAAAGGAGCGGCCGCTGGAGGCTGCCGGGGCTGTGTGGGATGGCGGGGCCGCGGGAGCGGCACCCTTGCTCAGCTCAGCCGCTGCGAGCCTCTCACCCTCTCTGGGCTTTCCAGGGTTGTGCGAGTGGAGCCCCGCGAGCTTGGTCCCTCGGCAAGTCACGTAGAAGAGACCGCAGGTTTTCATCGCGGGGCAAAACGCCTCCCGAGGAAATGCAATGGCAGGGGCACGAGGGGACAGCAGAGGACTAACTTCACAGAGCTCCGCTTGCACTTGATGAAAGAACATTTCCTAAACACTCAGAAACACGAATTTTAAGTCCTAAAATGTGTACATAAATTGTGGGCTTCAAAAGCTCCACCACGAAAAAAGCTGATAATATGACATCCAGTTGTTACCCTTCTTCAAGTATTTGAGATTCAGAAATTACTTAGGGCTTAACTCTCCTTGGAAGCACATGTGCTTTTCACAGCTAAAGCAGCCAAAGCATAAAATCAGTCAAAGCAGGAACGTGTTTCCAGTATCACAATGATTAAAAATAGAAAGCAAATCCTAGAAAATTCAGTTCTCTGTCTTTTTATCCCACATGCTGGTTTAACATGGATTTTGAATCCCAAAGCGTGTACGTAACTTGGGGGCTTCAAAAGAAAGGCATCTCTGGCTGCTCTCCTGGGAAGCCCAAGGTTCAGTTGCAACTCCTGCGCCGGACAAGGCTGCAGCCAGCCCCCTCTGGAGCCATCATTAGTGCATTGTGAGCTGGCTGCTGCCAGTGAAAACAATGCCGGTGATAGGAGAAGCAGTTGCTACTGCAAAAAGTGGAATGTTTTGATTTAAGCTGAAGTAGAATTAGTTTTCTATAGAATTAGTTCACTATAGAATTATTTTCTAACTAACTTCACTTAGCTTTCATCTAAGTATTTTTTGAGAGTTAGACAATGTCCCTCTGATAGCATGTTTTCTAATAGCATGGGTTTTTTCAAGCTGTTTTTTCAAACACTGTTCTTTGAGAAATGATAACATTTTGTGTTAAGCATGGTATGTGCTGAACAGATGTGTCTTTACTGTCTTTCCCTACCTAAAATGCAAGGTGAGACAGAGCTGGCTCCGAAGCTCCAGTTCACAGAGAGCTGGCTGTTGTGAAGTTCATAATAACATTAAAATTAGTCCTTGGAAAGTAATGGAACATGCATAAGACTTCTGGGAAAATTTACACCTATGCACGTAAGTGGGGAATACATCCTGTCCTTGGTTCTTGTCTCGTTAGGTGTGATTGATGGAAATCATTCCCTCACTCATCCAGCGCTGAAGTACAGGATGCTGCTTTCTGAAACTCAAAAAACAGCCATAAGAGAGTATATTTGCCAGCGTTTTCGGTGTCACCAGCTGCCTCCACCCAAGTCTGAACGACCAGCTCGCGACTTGGATTTAAGCGGCTTCAGAGCAGCCGCCCTGGCTCGTGGCCTTTGACTGGGGCTGCAGCGCCAATGCCAGCCAACTCGGGGGGGGGGGCTCGTGGGGAAGACTACAACTCCCGGCATGCACCGGGCACACGGAGACCATAGGGGTCACGGCGCTCTCGGTGCATGCCGGGATTTGTAGTTTTAAGCGCCGGAGGGTGCCACCATGTGAGAGGCGGCGGGGGTGGAGTTTAGTTTTCTTTTTAGCTGCGACGTCGCTGGCGCGTGACGTTGCCGCCGCCGCTGAGGCGGAAGCTGGTGCCGAGCGGCGCCTCCACCCCACGTGCTGCGCGCGCCGTGTCTGCCTGCCTGCCTGCCGGCGGGCGGCTCCTCGCCTTCCTCTTCTCCCGGCTCAGTCCTCGGGCGCTGCCGGTGAAGGAGGAGGAGGAGAAGGATGGAGGACCTGCGGTTCCGACTGGCGGAGCCGCTGCAGCTGATGGCGCGCCGGAACGAGAAGAGCAGCGCGGAGCTGAGCCGGTTCCTGGCGAAGCAGGTAGGTGGGAGACCGGGCAGGTCCCACCAAGGAGGGGAAGGGGCGCGCCGTCATCTCCTCCCGGCAGCTTTGTCTGTTGCCCGCGGCGTCGGGAGGCTCCATCCCTCCCCCTCGCACTCGGGCAGCCGGTGGGGCCGCTCCGCGCTGCGGCTCCCGCTTGCTCTCTCGCTCTTTCTTTCCATACGAGCTTGTTGGGGTTTCTGCCTCTCCCCGCCCCTTCCAGGGTTGTGCGGATGGAGTCCCGCGAAGTTGATCCTCTGCTGTCCCCTCGTACCCCTCCCGTTGCATTTCCTCGGGAGGTGTTTTGCCCCGCAGACAAGACCTGCAGTGTTTTCCATGTCCTTGAGGTGGGGCTGTGCAAGGGTGGTAGCGAGAGGTGGCACGTCCTTAGCAAGCACTGAGGCAGTTTCTAGGCCCTTTCCATGATGGAGCTTTTATAGGCTCCCAAGTTACAGACGCGGGTTGGGGCTCCACGTGTCTGAGCGTCTAGGAAATGTCCTTTCAGAGTCGTGCGAGTGCAGCCTCGCCAGGCTGGTCTTGTGTTGTCCCCTCATACCCTTTCCAATGTGCTTCCTCAGGAGGCGTTTTGCCCTGCAGTGAAGTCGTGCAGTATTTTCCATGTCCCATGAGGTGAGGCTTTGCAAGGGAGATAGTGAGAGACAGCATATCCTTAGCAAGCACTGAGGTATTTTCTAGTCCTTTAGCTGTAGCACCTTACTCTGATGTTATTTGCTGCTTCCTTTAATTGCTTTAAACCAGCTGCTTTAACTGTGAAAAGCACACCTGCTTTCTAGGACAGTTAAGCCCAAGCTAATTTCTGAATTTGCAGTGTTTGAAGCGTAATAACAGGATATCAGCACATCAAGTGTCATATTATTAGTACTTCTCATTATGGAGCTTTTGAAGTCCTCAAGTAATGTATACACTTTGGGACGCAAAATCCGTGTTTCTGAGCATTTAGGAAACATCTTTTCAGGGAGTGCCAGTGGAGCCCTGTGCGGTTAGTCTTCTGCTGTCCCCACCTACCCATGCCATTGCATTATTAGTACTTTTCACGATAGAGCTTCTGAAGCCCCCAAGTTATGGGACTCAAAATCCATGTTTCTGTTTGAGTGTCTAGGAAGCGTTCCAGTTGTTTGAAAATGACAAGTCGATTTTTTTTTACTTTTTTTTTTTTTTTTAGAATATTGGCTTTCAGTCAGAATTGCTGTCTCTTATTTGTGGTTGGGGAAGGCTTTCATGCTGGTAGTCAAGGTTCTCTGTTGGTAGGCAGATGGCATTTTCTTGTCACTCTAAATTGTAAGATGAAAGTAAAATTGATGTGAATATGTATTCCTGCTTTTGAGAGTTGATGCTAATTGGTGGGAAGCAGTGATGAAGAGCTGGTATTCAAGAGGAACAGCTGAGAAGAAGAGATGGGGTGATGCAGATATGTGATGTAGCAGACAGATGGAGTGGTGGACCAGAAGTGAGTCACCAAGATCTGAGATTGGGAAGGAGACTGTGCCCCCGTCCCTTCTGGTGGCTGCTCTGAGAGATATGCTTCAGGTTTAAAAGTCTTGATAGGTGGAAATTATTAAAGAGTCATTATATCCAGAAAGTCTGGATCCGCACGTTAATGAGCGATGACATGTTGTTTTGAAAACTGAATTGCTGTTTCCAAGCTTTAAGGCTACAGGTCTGGGAGTATGTTAGGCTTATCTTGCCAGTAAACAACCAGTGGCTCCAGTCATCATACCTGTTTTCCTGCCAGTGGCTTTGTATGTAACTTGTGGAACGTGCATTCTAGAAATCTGGAGCTCTTTGCTCTGCAGCTTCACTGTATTTCTCGTAACTCATTTCTTCAGTGTTCCAGAAATTGCTGCTGATGGAACTTGCCCAACACTGCTCAGTAAGGAACAGTATTTTGAGATTAATAGTAAGGCACCATTTATGTGGTGATTGAAGATCTTGCTCCTTGTGCTTCAATATGTAATAGATAAAGAGCCTTCTATGTAGATGTGCACCATTTAACTCTGCAAAGCTACAAGAAATTTCTGTGTTCTCAAATGAGGAAAATGCTATGAAAAGCTCTTTAAACCAGTCTTTGGTTCCTGTCTTTCTATTTTTTAATAATTTAAGCAAACTGTATAAGCAGTAGTGCTCTGCAAACTGCTGGCATGTGTTTTGCTTCTGTTAACAAAGGTCTGTTTAAATCAGAACATCTTCCTGCCTAGAATTCCAAATGCAGATTTTGTGCAAATACGTGTGGTTTTTTGCTCCCTGTAATGGTATAATTTCAGTAGAGAGGTTCATTAATGTGAAGGTTAAAATGCTAGTAGGAATTTATTGCAAAAACATCCTTACTGGTATCGGCCCCTTCCCATCCATTGGAGTTTTAAGCACTGTACATATACTGAAAGCCATAAATCAAAAAAACCTGACCTGTTTGGCCATTGTCTCTCTTTAGTCTATCGAACAGTCTTAAGTGAGCTGGAGATCTTGAGCACACCGTTCTAGATCTGCTCTAGTCTGTTGGTGTTTTAGCTTGGCATACTTAATTTTGCCTTTCTTTTTTTTCTATGTAGGAGTGGAAGTTCTAGTAATAAGTCAAAGCTCTTATTTATAGCCCTTCAGTCATAGCATTACGTGGCGAGTGCCTTTATTCCTTTATTTTAATGTGTCAGGAAAAAGAGGTGACCTAGGTGTCCCAAATTTATCCAGCTACTCATTGGTGGTCAGAAAAATGTCCTAATGTCCTGGCAACTAAGGCAGACTGGGCATTTTTTTCACAAAATTTGACTTCCACTTTTTGTATGAAAGATTAATTAGGCTTTTCATCATGTAGTATTATAAATAAGGGAGGGTATGTAGCACTTTTGCTTTCATCCTGGAGTGTATTCTCATCTCCTGCTGCTTCTAGTTTTGATTTTTTGGGAGACTGTGTGCATAAATACACTGATACAAAGTCAAAAAGAACATTCCTGCTGTCCAGTTCTATCAATACAATGTGCTGGAGGAAGTGTAGGAAGTTCTAGCTTGTTCTGCAGGTAGTTGAAGCTATCTTGCTCTGCTTGTGAGAATGCATATCTTCCTGCACTTTTAAATTTTTGTCTTGAAATTGTAAGAAGAGTGTGGGTTGGTTTTGCTTACTGAACTGGACAGCTGCCAAAATGAGTGGTCCTAGTCTGTTTTCTTTTTGCTGATTCTCAGGCCAAGCCACACCTCTCTTGCTTCTCTTATCCTGAATCTAGGGAGTGTGCTGATGTGGAAAATCTATTCAATTTTCCCACCCAGTGGAAGTCTTTGGAAGAAGGATTAATTTGGATCATCTTGCCAAAATGATTACTGTTGTATAAATGCGCAACAGAGCTGTTGTGTGAGGGAACAGAGCTGAGAACATGAGCTCCTGTGTTAGATGAGGGATTTTCCACGGGTCACCCCTTTAGAAGTATCCCACTGTTAAATCTATGCATGATGCAATGTTCTGTGGAAGTACCTGTGAGCCATGATCAGACATGGCTTTCACGTGGGCTCAGGTTGTTTCTTGCTGTGATCCTTTCTCTTAGTGATCTTGGGTTTTTTATTGATCTGATTCTTATTAAATATTTCCGTACCTCCTGAGTAAATGTACTGTGGAGGCTGGGAAGGAGGTGTGCAACATGCTGCTAGAGGAGCAATCGTGATCTTGTTTGACTTCAGATCTCAGCCCTAGCTGGGTTTCAGTTTAATGTCACTTTCATTAATAATACACAATGTGTATATATTCAGTATTTGGAGGGACAGTCTTTATTGATGCTTTCTTAAAGCAGCTGTTTGGAACTTTGGATGCAGATTTACTATCCCTGATTTGAACACTACCATTAAACAGTTTATGATCAGCTGTGCTTTGCTACTGATTGAGATAGTTGGGTACTTCACAAAGCCACCTTTAGTTAAAAATCCACTCTGACAGTGTTCTTGTCCATAAAATTTTTAAATTAGACTCTAAAAGGCTCTGAAATCAAACAGACAGTCTCTTTGTAGAATGAGAGTGTTGCCATTGTGATTTTAGAACAGTTCTATGTGTCCTGAGGGTACTATACACAATGATTAAAAAACTGCTTGCTCTCATTGTATTACTGATGGAATGGATTTGTTGTACAGTAGTCATAACTACAGAATGTTATTCATGTTATTTATGCACTGTTTTATTGTTAACTGTTCCTTTATTTGATATTGAAAGTTCTGGTTAGCAAATTAAACACTTTATTGTGCCTTGTTTAGGCAGCCAAAGATGTAATTGGTCTGGAAACTGAAGGGTTTTGTTTTTTACAGTGGAGTTCCTATGTAATTCTTCAGCCATGCTGCCTTTGAACAGCTTGTTCGATCATTTTGACACTCAAAATCTGATCCCCTGTAATGAACAGTGTCTTGCTCTATGATGAATGCAGACCTTCAGCTCCATTTTTAAAGTTATTTTTGATGCTGCTTTGATAGATGAGAGGAAGATATACCTTGTAAAAATAAACAGAAAGTGTGTAAGAAACTGCTTGCAATTAAATATGATGGGTTTGATGTTTGTAGTGAATATACTGCAGTTACCCTGATTTCTTATGGTGCTGTTGGGGCATGAATATCTTTTCAAATTCAATCAGAGACACAGAATCTTGAACAAGTATGTGCATATTCTAGAAGCATGTTGACCTCTACAGTCTATTTATCTTTCAGCAATGAAAGCATCCCATCTGCAGCCCAGAAGCAGGTTTTACTTCTGAGTAACAGAAGTCTAGGAGAAGCAGAAGTTGACTGCACGTGTTGATAAAATGAAAGGCTACCTGAATTGCAGAATATTTCTGTAGGAGTTTAGTCGTAACTTGCTTTGTTTGGAAAGCTGCCTTGCCTAGTGGCATTTATGACTGGTAGTCCAGAAAGATAATTGTCTGGAATAGGATAACGGTTTACTCAGCAAGGGAGAGGAGGTCAGGGGGTCAAAATTAAGAGCAGACCACTACACAGCAAATTCATAATCCTGATTTTTTACAAATCAGAATTACTGCGTTATGTACCAGACATCACAGAGGTGCAGAGGTGCTTGGATAATAACATGAGCTCAAAGACCAGAGAAACTGAAGTGTAAGACAAGAAATGGGTTGTTACTCAATAATAAAGTTAGAAAGGTTGAGCGGGATGTAAGAAGGTGGTGTCTCTATGTGGTGGGTTGGGGTTTTTTTTCCGTTTTCCTAGCAGATGTGAATATTGACTGTCTATTCTAAAGCCTAATATTTTGGTTTGCGCTAAAGGACCATTTTTATATAAAAGCAAGAAAAAAAATCCCTCAACTACAAATTTGCAAATACAGGCTGCTCCTTGTCAAGAGCATTGTTTGCTATAATTGCTCTCAGAAATATGGAAATAAGACTGTAATCATTATGGATTGAATGCTTCCTTTCTGAAAAGATAGTGAACATGATGCAACTCAAACTTTTTTTAACAAATCCTAAGTGTTTTGTGGCTCTTGTGAGACCAAGCTGTTAAGCGGGAATTCTATTGACAAAGGTGTATTAGTTGTTATAACATTTTCTGATTTTTTTTTTTTTTTTACTTTTAAAAACATTTAAAAATATTTGTGTTATCTTTCAGCTTAAAATGTAATTTTAGCATTTCTTGTAATTCTTTAGTGTGTCATTCAGCGTGTTACTCATGTTTCCCACTTTTTTAAGATATAGAGAGCTGGTGTCAAGTAAGTACTTCTATTGGGAATTTTGGTCTTCATTCTGTTGTGTTTTTTTTAGATTTACTTCTGCAGAATTCAATGTGAATCTTGCATGAATAGTTCTGAAGTTAAAAGTCCACGTAATTTTCTATTTAATCTGTTCTGACTTTCCATTTCTGTAGATTTGGACTCAACAGGATCGACAATGCATCCTTGATACTTTAGCACAGTTATTACTGGATAAGGAATGTACTCTATTGATTGGCCGTCAAGTTCGGCCAATCCTGTTGGATCTGTTGGAAAGGAATGCAGAAGCCATTAAAGCTGGTGGCCAAATCAACCATGATCTGCATGAAAGGCTGTGTGTAGCCATGAGCAAGCTGGTTGCTGACCACCCTGATGTTTTGCCGTAAGTAATGTCTCTTTGTGCAGCATTTGAACATACAGAGTGGATTCTTGTCAGTGTTCATTGATAATAAGTGGTGTTACAATTTGGATGGTCTCCCACAATAACAGATGTGTTTTGAATTGAATTTTTAGAAAAAATGAGTCTTAAACACAGCTTATTTAAATTGTGTTGTAACATCTAATGTGATTTTCGTCTTAATGATCAAAAGTAAAACAGCTGCCATGAAAACTGCTCACAACCAAAATTCTGCGTTTAAGTTTAGACCTGCAGACCCGTACAAAAGTTCTGTAAGTAGGAATCAGTATTACTTTTTCAGTGAATGAACAATCGAAGAGATTTCACCAAAGACAGTACTGTTTGCCCTTGATAATTAAGTAATGATTTCTGATCAGATAAAATATCTGTTGTCAGCAGATTGCTGAAGTGGTTGTCTTTCCCAAGTGTGAACAAAGTTAAATATAAGCCTTAGTTCTCTGTATAGAGTCAATTAGTGTTTCAGGACCACTGTCCTGACACTTTTATTAGTGGCTGTTTTCCTTTCCTTGGACTTAAATGTCTTTGTTCCATCTCTTTCTCTCTGTTTCTTATAAAGATTTGCATTGAGGTATTTTAAGAATACATCACCAGTTTTCCAGAGGCTTTTCCTGGAGAGCTCAGATGCAAACACAGTCCGATATGGGCGCAGACGAATGAAGTTACGGGACCTCATGGAGGCAGCCTATAGATTTTTACAAAAGGAGCAATCAGTTTTCCGGGAGTTATGGGACTGGAGTGTGTGTATTCCACTCCTAAGGAGTCATGACACTTTAGTCCGTTGGTAAGTAAAAATCTCCATCTCAGTTGGGAAAGACTTAGCTGTATCTTGAGTTGCCCTTAAAAGTGTTCATATGCAAGAGGGAAATAACCTTCAAATAATACTGGAAATATCTGTACCAATGGTATCTGTGCCTGTGCTTGTTACTTGATCTTTTGAAAGTTGTAGTGATCCATCAGGGTGAAACGTAGGCTAGCTCTTAGCTGTGCTTAAAACTAATCTTTTCAATTAACTTTGGTTTGCCCAAGTTGGATTCATGGGAGGTGGTGAATTTGGTGAAACATTGTGACTTAGTCTCTACTTGGAGCCTCACATATTGCATGCACTGTAGCATGTTATCCTAGAAGGAAGTAGAGGTGATTCTGCTCTCGCTCCAACTCATATTGCAATGGAATAGTATACTGTTCTGCATTAAAATCCTGTTAATGAGTTGGTTTGTTTCTGTTGTTTGTCTATAGACATCTCAGTCACCGAAAAGCTTAGCTTATTTAAGCTACATTGCATAATTGGCCTTCTTGCACGCTTTGCATGTGGTTTTGGTCAGAGTTTTAATGTTGAGTGTCTGCCTGCAGTTCAGAATTGCGTTGGTAGCGCATAGTTTTAAAATAAGGTATGTAATTCAGGAAGGACAGAAGTAAGAGTATTGTCACATCTGTTGGCCATTTATGAAGCTCTTCAGGATAACAATAACCTTAGATATTATTAGAAAAAGAAAATGAATTTCTAATTCATTAATTGGAATTGGTTTACATGGTGTTCAGCTAATAATCTTAAGTAAGTGAATGACTTATTAATTTTATCCTGAACCAGTTGTCTTCTGGCAACTCGTCTGCCACAAAGCTAATTGAAAACTTTATTCTTGGAAGGTAAAAGCAGTGGCATAATTGTACAAAGTGTATGCATGACTTGTATTAAGTGTTCTTTTGTTGTGAGACAGCTTACGTAGTAATGAAGTCCACACTTGGCACTGAATCTTGAGTTTATTGTATTAGGGTTGTTTTAGAAATAGCATGAAATAGAAAGCAAATCTGAAAGAGAAATGGTAGAAGGGGAAAAATAATGATGCTAAGAAAATTTGATTTTTGTAGTCTTCTGTTTACCTTCATTTATTTTGAAAAAGTGTTGTCCTTTACTATATTTATGTTGATCCTTCTGTCCTTCAAAGGAAGGTTAGCTATTTGATGTATAAATGATAAGGTGTGGTGTGATAGAACTGTTTTTCTCTCTTCTGAGATATTTTTCTAATTTTTGAGAATGATAAGCATAGCACTAAAATAATTTCTATGAAAATTTTCTGTGTTTTTTCCAACTTGATTTTTTTGTTTATAATTTTGTCAAACTAAATTTCTTAAGACTATGTTTTGACATGTTTTGTTGCTAAATGTGATTATTTTTTTTTAGGTATACTTCCAACTGTCTTGCTCTGGTGACATGCATGAATGATGAGCATAAATTGTCTTTCCTGAAGAAAATATTCAGTCCTGAGGAGCTGATACATTTCAGACTAAAGTAGGAAGTTTTAAAATTTTGAACACTTATCGTTTTTTGTTGATTACTTTGAGTTAATAAACTTTGTTTTCACAGGCTTCTAGAAGAATCTCAGCTGCAGAATGTAGAACGAGCCCTTGTTTTAACCAATCCAGACTCTTCATTTTGGCAAAAGGAGAAAGAACTGCAATATACACAAGGACATATTATATCAGGCGACCTCTCTGCAAATGTAATAGCTGTGTGTGGTATTGTGCTACCTAGACTACAGCTTGTTTCAGAAGAGCAGGTGTGTAATCTAGAGCTAAGTCTGTACATAATTTTTATTTTTTATTTTTTTTATTAAGAATCCCTAAATGCAGTGAACTGACTTGATTTCCTGCTTAAATGGTGTTGAGATACTGTGGGTGATGTATGTGTCTAGCTTTCTTGATGGATCCCATAAGTTAGCATTGCATAATATGACGGTGTAAAGAAGCTCTGCAGTGGAGTGAAGCAATGAAGGCATAATAGCGGTGTTCATTTTATCTTCAGATATTTGTTCTTACAAACATGCCAGGGAGGACAATTCAGCCTTATGTATTATGTCCAGCCCAAGACAGGGTGATGTTATACAGCTGAGTAAATCCAGAATCTGGCACAGTTGCATTTACCTACATTGAAGTAGGTTTTTGTGCTGTACAGACATATTATAAACAGCCTTTCTCCAAATATTTTTTTCAAATTTCCTCATAAAAAAAAGTAAGACTGCTACTTACTCTTCTATAAGGCAGAAAAAGGGGAGAGGAGGTGTGCAAGAGCTGACTTCCTCCATTTCACTTGACTGGAGTGTAATGCAGAATGTAGTGCCTTACAGTTCTAGGAAGTCCAAAGATATAGTAAACATTTTGACTGAACAGTATTTAACCTTTTTTCCGTGGGTGGTTTGTTGTAACTGTAGCCAGTATTCTTGACTATTTTTCCTCATTGAGCTACAATTTGGGCTCTTAGCCGAGTATTTCTATTTAATTTTGCAATACTCACCTACAAATGAAGACAAAGAAATGAAGACAAACAGTGTTCAGAATTTCTTGAGTAGCAGAAGCAAGGAAAGAGGAATTTCCTCCCAAATTCTTTCCTCTCTCCACCCAAACTTCTGTAGCTGAATTTACTCTCTTCTAGCTTTTTTTTCTTTTTTAGGATTGGGGTGTGGTTTGAAATTGATTGCAGCAGGGGAAACCGTTGAGCTCTCTAAGGAGATTGTTATTCCTATGTCAGTGCCATTGCTGCTGCAATTGTGCTGAAGTTAGGCTGTGCTACAAACTGGATTGCTGCAAAGATACTGTCAGTGAGGGAGGAGGGAACTTCTCTAAAAGGCATGCTTTTTTGTTTTTTAATAGCCACAGGTATTTCATTGTATGGTGTACAGTGTAGTTCCAGTTGCACTGGAGAGGTTACAGTAACAGCTGAGGAGGTCTGATTGAACAGGCAAAAGCAAATTGTGAGGAAAGGCAGATACTCTTGAAAAGCAGTGTTGTTACTAGAGAAGTATGTGAAAGTACATCTGAAAACAAGATCAAACTTAAAATACAGGATGCTCCTTTTGGTTTTGGTGCGATAGGTCCTCCAGTTCCTTTTCTCTGTACCTTTTGGCAGGAAAACACTAATCTTTGTGCCATGTGTAGGTAACTGTAGGAGAGTGAAAATATTTGCAAAGTATCTGTAGCATTGATTAACCACCACTAAGTATACTCTATTCATTGCATTTTGAATAAAATAAAAATATTACTGAATTTGCCTTTTTTCCCCTCCATATGCATTGAATTTGGCGTGTGCAGATGTAATAAATACAGTACTTCAGTTTAAACATTCATATGTGCATCATCTGTGTCTAACTGCTGTTTGATTTGTCCTGTGATTTGGATCCATTCTGATAACTTAATTTCACTTATTATTGCAAATTTTGATTGACGTGTGTTGTGATTAAATAGTTACCATGCCTGTACTGACAGCTTAGTATGAAATCCCTTGGGGAACAAATGGTATATATACCTCATTAAATGTTTCACCTATACTAGGTTTTTGACTAAATCTATTTTAATATGTCATTAAATACAGCCTTACAATCCCTTATTTTATGTGATGTGTTGACAGATCTGTACACCAAAATTTTCTAATTGTCAAACTCACTTTCCTGATTCTTCTGTGTTGTACAACCTATATAAAAAGCAAGTTTTGGTGTAGTAACTCAAATTTTATGTTTGAACAGGAAGATAACACCAGCCATTTCGTTTTGGTTGAATCTGCCTTCACGAATCTTCAAAACCTTGCTATTGCTGTAGCGTATCAGAGTCCTGTTTTATTAGAAGGACCAATAGGATGTGGCAAAACTTCTTTAATTGAATATTTAGCAGCTGTTACAGGAAGAACAAAGCCGCCTCATATTTTGAAAGTCCAGCTTGGGGACCAAACTGATAGCAAGGTAACTGATGATGTCATTTTATGGCAGGATGATCAAACATAATTTTTGCTTAAAGCATGGACTTAATTTTCTAGTGAGTTAATGTTTTACCAAAGACCCCACAACCCCAACTCCGTAGTATTGCTCTTAACTATTGCTCAGAAGTAGTAAATGTGAAGAAAAATCACAGTTAAGCTTCAGTGGGTTTTAAATTCTGTGCATAATTGTGCTATATCTGTTCCATTTGAATTATATGTTTTATCAGGTTTCTTTTCTGTGTGGAAGAGCTCTATCGAGTTTTGAATTTAAAAAAATTTTATTTGTATTGGGGGAGGAAAAATGACTCTGAAATGACTCAAGCTGTTGCTGAAGGCCGTATGAACAGTTTTATTTTAGTTTGAGTGAGCCAATGCCAATTTGATCCCATTTTTTTGTGGTAAAGGTGAGATGAAGTAAGATATTGTGATGTTGAGATCACTTGCACTTATGTAGTACTGAACCAGCTCTTTATGTGCAGAGATAAAACCAGAGGTGAAGCGAACTTCGTCTTCTACTGGTTTTGCATGTGCAACTTTTGAGCTTGAATTGATTTATGGTGTTTAGCAGATTTTTTATTTAGTTGGAAGTTCTGTCTGAAGGTTTTTATTAGCATGCATAAGCACCATCTTTATGTGCCTAGAACAGCTCATTTCACTGTCTCCACAACTATCTTTTCATATCTATCAATAAGACTGCCATATTAAGAAAAAGTAATGAAGTTCAAGGTACAAAATATGTTGTAGGAAAACCATAAACTTAGTTATTTAAGGAATGCTTAAATGTGGAGGTTACAATTTATAGAAGAACAATACTTGATTGTTTTTGTATCTTTGAGTAACTTGTTTTACTATTCCTCTTACTAGCTTAGTCATAGACTTTTCAAAACTGTCTAAGTTCAGTGCAGTTTTGTATGTTACGCTGTTGATTCTTTTAATTATGGTGGCACGGCTCTGTAAGTTTGCTTCCAATTGCACGTAAATTCTAATTCCGGTGTTTGTTAGGTTGTCATAGCTTTGGAGAGGTGAAACATTTCTTTTTTTCTTAATGAAAAAAAAGCAATGCTAGGCACACATTACCAGATGGGTGGAGGATAAACAAGTGCTGCTTACGTACCAGCTTTGTTAATTTTTAACTTTTACTCTGATTTTTTTTTTTAAGGCAGGTAATGAACAGGTCTCTAATTTACTGATTGTTTCTGTTGTAGACGCTGCTTGGAATGTATCGTTGTACAGATGTACCAGGGGAGTTTGTTTGGCAACCTGGAACCTTGACACAAGCTGTTACCAAAGGTCATTGGATACTTCTGGAGGATATTGATTATGCTCCTCTGGATGTGGTACGTAGGTTCATATCCTTCTACATGGAAGGATAGATGCTTCAAATGGATACCAAATTCTCCTGGGGTAGCAGGGTATACATTGAAAAATTATAATGTTTAAGAATGAAATATTTGAGATATGGGTCTTGTTTGTTTAGGTGGATAAAGAAAATAAGGCTTCTAATGCTTCTAAGGAGGAAGTGTTTAATAATTCATTTGACAATTAAAGATAAATAGACTTAATTTGGGCTTTCACTGTAAAGAATGTTATTTCTATTATTAAGTCTGGATACAGGAGAAAGAAGATAGGGAAACATTATACCTGGGAAAAATTATACCTGTGACTTTCACTGTTGGTTAAAATTTAGAGGAGACTCCACAATTCCAGTTAGCATCACTTGGAAGTGCAATCTACAGGAACGGGAGTTGCTGACAATGTATTGGTGCTCTGGGGAAGTGCTCTAGCATTTCAAGTGTGAAATGAGTGTGGATGGTGTGATACCTGTTACTGTTTCACCAAAAAAAATCGTATAAATTTTCTTCTTTCCACCAGATCTCTGTGCTCATTCCTCTTTTGGAAAAACGAGAGTTAGTAATTCCTGGTCGTGGTGACTGTTTAAAAGTAGCATCGGGATTCCAGTTTTTTGCAACCAGGAGGTAGGCATGTAAAGTTAAAAGGTCAAGAGCATGGATATTCTATTTTCACATCAAACATAGTAACTGCAAGATACTTGGGTGACAGGATCTTAGCAATTCCCAATTAACAAGCAACAGAAGCCACAGAAGTTGTGAAAGGATTTTTTTTTTTTTTTTTTTGCTGTGGAGCAGCCTTATATATGACTACTGGATGAATTCAGTCTTTATACAGAAAGGTCAGTTCGACAAGGCTGAAGGAATAAAACTTGCAGGGGGGAACATTGCAAAACCAACCCTTCACCAAAACAAAATACCACTCTCAGCAATTACTGTATGAATATGGCTTATGTTTATATTCACAAGGAGTCTTGGCTTGCTAGTTTTAACGGCACCTGTATAAAATATTTCTTAGTTTTGCTAATCTTGAGATATTTTGTAGTCTGACTACTGAATGTGTTTAGCGTTCTGGGTTTTGTTTTTGGTTCTACCTCCTTGATCAGTTGTATAAATGTGTACCTTGGAAGATATATTTTTAAAAGTTTCATAAATAATTTTAACTCAATCCTGCATCTATAATAAGATAGTTATTTTATTTGGGAATCATGGTAAAGATCTAGAAGGAAAAATTTTCTTTAAGATAATCTGATTTCTGAAAATCTTGTGTCAGTATAGAGGTTTAATGTTTTCTAACCAGAAAAAAGACTTAAGGTACGCTCTCCCCCTGACGGTTTCACTGTGGTAGTGGGTTGTGCATCAAAATGTCTTCTTGTATTTTAAGACATAATATTGTGCCAAAATTAAAGGTTAGGATCTGTAGAAGCAGAATGGTTACATGGTTTTCAAATGTTTTGTAGTTACTTCAAAGTGTTTAACAAGTTTTCCTGCTTTTGTCTTCCTTCTATAAATCTTTTTCCTGGAGCTTAATTTTTTGTTTCAACTTTCTTTTAGTTGTCTCATCTTGTAAAATTGTCTTATTTTGTATGCATCGTCAACAGTTTGCATAGCAGCAAATTATAGTTTCTGTTGGGCTAGTTAGAGCAGATTAAGTAAGTCTGTAACAGTTTCTAGCTGTGGAATATTATTTTAAAAAAACAAAACAAACAACCAACAAAGGAAACCAGAACCCCAAATCCAAACAACACCCAAACCAACCAGAAAACAAGAACCAAACTGCAAACCCAGTATCTAGTGCTTTGCATGTGCAAGGCTGGTTCTGCAGTGGGTATAATATATGGCTGCATGGTTATATTTTGTTCCATACATTTTTTAATATGTTGTAAAGGACTGGGAGCTTGAAAAATGTGGTGTCTTTGTTTAGATGAAAACTAAGATATGTTATCAGATATTAAAGATCTTTAATCAGGAAAAAAAAAAAATTGTATAGAAGAGATAACAGTTCTTAGCTACAAATATATGTGTATACAAAACAGAATCAACACTAATCACAACTAAAACCTAATAGTCTTAAGAAATAGATTGAGTCCTGTACCCAAAATCTTGCGATGCAGGTCTCTTTAAGAGCTGGCGAGCAGTCGCTACCCTGCACAGGGAAGCGCGGCCCCCCCCGCAGCTGGGGGAGGGCGGGGGAGGGAGATGGAAAACTTAGTGCGAGTTCTGCCGGAGTTGTGGAAGATTCAGATGACCCGTGATCTTTCCTTCAGAGATTGCAAAACGTATGCACTCAGGGACTGCCGCTGCTGTTGCCGCCACTGCCCTCCGAGTGGGAAACGGATATCCAGTCACGACCTCCCCGGAAACGTCCTCCCCCCATCCCCCCTCGCGTCTGCTGAAATTCCCTTTATTGGCAAAAGGAAGAAAAATTCCTTGGAAAAATCCCAAACCACAACATTATTCACCCCGAATTTTTCTTCCATGCCAACAATCAGACTTAAATTTATACATACATATTTTCAACTATATACATATACAGATAGGCACATAGAATATGAACAACTCATCCAAAGATAAGGTCCCCTTGAGGTATACATTGTGTTTTTCCATCTTCCTGCATCACCCACCAAGTGCAACCAGATCCTTGAGCAAAGACAATCCCACGAATGGGCTTGCCTTTGCTAGAGACAGGTTTAACCCAAACAGTTTTCCCTAACATACCTCTCAGGTGGATCACAGGGACTTTATCTCCATCTACAGTATGAAGGAATTCTGACTGGGCAGGGCCGGCTCGATTGACTGAGCCTCTAGTGTTGACCAACCATTTAGCCTTTGCTAAATGTTGGTCCCAATGTTTGAAAGTCCCCCCACCCAATGCCTTCAAAGTGGTTTTCAACAGTCCATTACACCGTTCAACCTTCCCAGCAGCTGGTGCATGGTAGGGGATATGGTACACCCACTCAATGCTGTGCTCCTTTGCCCAGGTGGTAACTAAACTATTCTTGAAATGAGTTCCATTATCTGACTCAATCCGTTCTGGAGTGCCATGTCGCCACAAGACTTGCTTTTCCAGACCTAGGATGGTGTTACGAGCAGTGGCGTGAGGAACTGGGTATGTCTCCAGCCATCTGGTAGTTGCTTCCACCATGGTGAGCACATAGCGCTTACCTTGGCGGGTCTGCGGCAAAGCGATATAATCAACCTGCCAGGCCTCTCCATATTTATACTTATCCCAAAGTCCACCATACCATAAGGGGTTTCACTCTCTTAGCCTGTTTGATGGCAGCACGTGTCTCACAATCGTGGATGACCTGGGAGATAATGTCCATGGTTAAATCCACCCCTCGGTCTCGTGTCCATTTATAAGTAGCATCTCTGCCCTGATCGCCTGAGGCATCATGGGCCCATCGAGCCAGGAACAACTCTCCTTTATGCTGCCAATCTAGATCTATCTGTGACACCTTGACTTGTGCAGCTCGGTCTGCCTGTTCGTTGTTGCGATGTTCCTCATTGGCTCGATCCTTGGGCACGTGTGCATCCACATGACGGACTCTCACGATCAGCTTCTCTGCACGGGTGGCGATATCTTGCCATATATCTGCAGCCCAGATGGGTTTCCCTCTGCGTTCCCAGTTGGCTTTCTTCCATTGGTCTAACCATCCCCACAATGCATTGGCCACCATCCAAGAGTCAGTATAGAGGTAAAGCTTCGGCCACTTCTCTTGTTCAGCAATGTCCAGAGCCAATTGGACAGCTTTGAGTTCTGCAAATTGACTTGATCCACCTTTTCCCTGAATAGCTTCTGCAACTTGTCGTGTGGGGCTCCACACGGCTGCTTTCCATCTTCGATTTGTTCCCACAATGCGGCAGGAACCATCCGTAAAAAGGGCATAGCGTACTTCTTTTGGCAACTGATTGTATGGTGGCGCTTCCTCTGCACGTGTTACCTGTTCTTCTTCCTCTTCATCTGCTAAACCAAAGTTCTCACCTTCAGGCCAGTTCGTGATGATTTCCAGGATCCCAGGGCGATTTGGTTTCCCAATACGGGCGCGTTGTGTGATAAGAGCAGCCCATTTGCTCCAGGTAGCATCAGTAGCATGATGTGTGGGGGCAGCCCGCCCACTGAACATCCACCTTAGCACTGGTAATCGGGGTGCCAGGAGGAGCTGAGTTTCTGTTCCGATTACCTCTGAGGCAGCTTGAACTCCTTCATAAGCAGCTAAGATCTCTTTCTCTGTTGGAGTGTATTTGGCTTCAGATCCCCTGTAGCCTCGACTCCAGAATCCAAGTGGTCGGCCTCAAGACTCACCAGGCATTTTCTGCCAAAGACTCCATGAAAGACTGTTATTCCCGGCTGAAGAGTAGAGCACGTTCTTCACGTATGGTCCTGTCCTGACCGGTCCAAGGGCTACAGCATGAGCAATCTCCTGCTTAATCTGCTCAAAAGCTTGCTGTTGTTCAGGGCCCCAGTGGAAATCATTCTTCTTGCGGGTTACCAAGTAGAGAGGGCTTACGATCTGACTGTATTCCGGGATATGCATCCTCCAGAAACCTATGGCACCCAAGAATGCTTGTGTTTCCTTTTCTGGATAGGGGCAACTTTCATCGGCTCAGACTGTTCCTCTGGTTTATCCACATCCTGAGCTACCATAGCATCAGGTGTCTTACTCTCTCTCTTCTTTTTTTTCTTTCCTTGCTTTTGGTTGCATTCCTGACCACCCCTCTTCCTGGCTTCATACATAAGATAGATCATAATTAAACCAACTTGCAGACAATTTACCAAAGGTAGGGTATTCCTGGAATCTAGCAAAAGGTTAAGTTTCTCAAAAGCTGTTCTAGCAAACCTAAAAGGTGACTGATTAACAGGTTGAAAAGAAACACTCTCCTGTGTCCCTTCCTGAGAGTAGGTAACATTATCACTAGGTCCCCAGATGTAACAGCTTGGGCTGGTGCAGGAGTACAACCTTAAGAACACATCCCAAATGAAACCCATAGACACTGAATCCATAACACTATAGACCCAAAATAAGAACTCGATAACGATCACAGCTATTTGAGTTCTACTGGCTGCTGCACTCAGATGAATTAAGCCCGCCAGACCTTTCGGCATAGTTCTGTACCAACAGAAAGCAAATATGTAGTACAGCATGGTCCAGATGGACTCGAAACTCACAACAAACATCAGGATGCCAGAACTGTTATCCTTTTTTGCTCTCGTGCCCCATGTTGGGCGCCAAAATAAATGTCTTAGTTTAGATGAAAACTAAGATATGTTATCAGATATTAAAGATCTTTAATCAGGAAAAAAAAAATTGTATAGAAGAGATAACAGTTCTTAGCTACAAATATATGTGTATACAAAACAGAATCAACACTAATCACAACTAAAACCTAAAAGTCTTAAGAAATAGATTGAGTCCTGTACCCAAAATCTTGCGATGCAGGTCTCTTTAAGAGCTGGCGAGCAGTCGCTGCCCTGCATGGGGAAGCGCGCCCCCCCCCCCCCCCCCCCCCAGCTGTGGAAGATTCAGATGACCCGTGATCTTTCCTTCAGAGATTGCAAAACGTATGCACTCAGGGACTGCCGCTGCTGTTGCCGCCACTGCCCTCCGAGCGGGAAACGGATGTCCAGTCACGACCTCCCCGGAAACGTCCTCCCCCCATCCCCCCTCGCGTCTGCTGAAATTCCCTTTATTGGCAAAAGGAAGAAAAATTCCTTGGAAAAATCCCAAACCACAACATGTGGAAAAGCAATGAAGGAAGACTGTGGAGGGGACAGGGATTGGAGTTGCTTTTCCTGCATTTCTACAAGAGAGCACAGGTTCTCTAGGATCTGTATAAGACCATTTCTGTGAGGCTTTCTTCTTTACAAAGGATTCTATCTGTTGCTTCTGGTACACTTATCTGTCATTTTTCTACAAGTAGCTCTAAGGAGATTTTTGCAGTACACGCTGAAAACTGTGATAAAAAAAACTGACAATGTTGAAACCATAGACAGGATACATGGCAGTACAGTGACAAGCAGTGGATGCACTAAGTATGCACACTGTGCTGTAGCAGCGCTCTGTAACGTGTTCTTTGCACAAGAACACATTGAAAATGTTGAATTCTTCAGCAAGACACAACATGCTGTGTTTCTTCATATTGTTTTGATTTAGGATATTCAGTTGTGGTGGAGGATGGTACAGGCAGCATAGCAGCCATGCTACTCTTCTGGACAAATACTGGACCAAAATACATCTGGATAACATGAGCAAAGGAGAACTGAAGGAGGTATGGTATGTTTTGCTCTATTGTGGCGTGTGAATAATTGTTTCAATTAAGAGTAATAAATGTTTTCCAGTAATTGAATACGTATTTTTATCTCCAAGTTGCACAATACACCCTTATTTAGGATTTGCCCTACCAATTTTGAAGTCAACAGGTACTTTTCCACAAAAATGTGAAGTGAATTGGAAAAAGATGGCTAGAACTTGCCTTGGCAAACACAGTTCTACTTTGAATGGGTCTGTGAATCAAATTACTTTGGCATTTTGTAGCCAACAGAGATTTAAAAACAGAGAGAAAAAGTAAAGAAGAAAATTGAGCTCACTCTAATACTTTGCTTTTAAGCTTTGAGGTGAAAAGTAGTTTGTCAGTTGTCAATTACAAATAACTGTTTATATTGACATGTTTTGTTAGTATCTCTGGGGAATCTTTGCTTTGTATAGTTCTTAAAAAATTTAAAGTAGCCCAGGGCTTAAATGAAAACGCAGTTCTCTAGAGATTCTCCTTGAGATGCGGAGCTCCAGAAGAAGATTCAGTTTAAGAGCCTTGCCTAAGGCAAAAGGGGGTGAATAGTCTGTAGCAGAAGAGTTGAGGAGAAAGTTCTGAATTTTCTAGAGTTAAGATAGTTTTTCAATAGTATTGATTCAGTCCTTGTTACTTGCTTGGCATTTAGCACGGTTATGGGTAACCTTAAACATCTGTGGTTTTCCATTTTGTCCTTTGTCAGCTAGTTGTTAGGAATGGGGCAAGAGCAGGACTTTTTCAGTACTTGTAGATTTTGATGGAGGGGACACAAGTAGGTGCACAGGGAGGCCTCTGTAGATAGTTTGCTGCAGATACATGTGCTTGTGTGCTGTAGATGCTTCTACTACAAATAGATTCATGTGGGCAGGAATTGTAGGGAGCTCACAGCTGCAGTATTAAAAAAGGCTGTCTGGCCAAACTGATGTCAGAGATGACCTCCAGAACAGAGCAATATTCAAATAAAGCTTGACTGTCAAAACCTTAAGAAAAAGATTCAGTGTGAAATGCTTAGCACTAGATTCTTCCAGTTCTTTTATGTAACTTTTTAGCACAGGTCACAAAAATACATAAATCACTGTGCAAGATTCTGTAGTAGTAGTAGGGACTGGTAGAATACACGCACTTGCTTGTCTTGAAAATAGACTCATGTTCTTCTGGTTAGTCTTAAAAGTCAGATCGGCAGTGTAGGACCTGTGTGCCTGGCCTGTTATCTGTGTAGAGCTTATTTTGGGAAGAAATAATTTTCATTGGCAAGCTTTAGTGGAGAGAATGGAGCTGAAAGGAAATTATAGAAGAAAAATTAAGCCTCTTAATGTGACTTTGTGAACACACTGGATGGACAACTTGAATGCTCAAAAAAATTCAGTCATAAAAAGAAGAATTGGAGATAAGGGCTCTTGTTATCAGTTGTAAAGTTGTATGATCATGATTTGAGTTTAGATAGGGTTCACTTTCGGCATCCAAATCAGTATCATACAAGTCACAATGACTTCTGTTTTCTTCAGATGAGATATTCCAAGACAGCAGTTTTGTGCAGCTTGCTACCTTGAGTATCTATTAAAGTAGATCCTATTAAAATTTTGCGGACTGGTGATTTCTTTCCTATGCTAAAGATTTTTTGTTTGTTTGTATTTTTTTTTTCCAGGTTCTCCAAAGAAGATACCCCAGCCTTGCTCTTGTAACTGATCACTTGCTAGATATTTACATTGACCTTACGGGAGACAAGTATCAGGCATCAGGAAACAGTGCGTCTGGCTCCAGGCACATACCAGAAGATTCATCAGAATCAAGATCAGAAAATAAGAAACCAAATCTGGAAGGGCGAGAACTATCTCTAAGGTTGTCTTTTCTTTTATATATTTATTAGAAGAAATTTAATCGGGTAGCTGCAGAGGTAGAAGGGTTTATCTTTTTTTTTTTTTTTTTTTTTTAATAGTGATAATCTTGAATAAAATTAAATTGGAAATTCATAAAACCTGGCAAAATTAATTTTTCATTTAAAAATAATGATTAAAGTGCCCTAAATAATTCAGACTGAGATTTTTTAGGATTTCTAATTTGCTATACTTTTCTGAGGAAAAATGGAAAGTTTTGTCATATGTGGTGCTGAGTTAATATCAAGCCATATGGATTACTTGTCAAGTCATTTTGACATGTACTATCAGGCCTACTAGTTAAGGAGTATTGACTGAAATGTACTGTATAATGTTCTTACAATAACTAATAAACAATGTTTTCAGCATTGGTTTATTTAGATAATTTTGTATTAGACACTCCCAGTGTTCTAACTTCCACATGACTGGAAATAACCAGATGTGTAGTGTACTAATAATTTCAGAATTTTTATGATGAAATGCAGCTTGATGTTCAGTTCTTTCTTCCTCTCATACCAAACATCAGTTCTGCTGGTGGAGTTTCTGTAACCAGTAGTGCTTTGTGAATTAGTCAGTAAATACTAGGTGTGGCTAGTAGCTAATGTTTTTGTGAAATGTAAGAATGCCACTAAGTTTAAAACAGTAGTTGTTTTTCTAGAATTAGATATTTCCTTTTCTTGTTGACAAAGAGTCAGTATCTTGAACAAACAGGGGTTTAGACCTTTCTGGATGAAAAGCTTGGTGCTTTGAATTTTTTTAATTTCATAATGGAGTCTGTATTATCTATTTTAAGCAGTGTATCTGAAAGTAACTCTCTTGGTCTTAATGTGCTCAGCTACTCTTCCGAATTGACATCCTATTTATGTGTGTCTTCACGTGTATAACTTGCACAACAAGTAAATATGCAGTTGCTAGAAGATAACATAATCACTTAAGCTTAAGGTGAAAGAAGGTGCTATGCTTTTTGCCTTGCTTGTACCAAATGTTTTCATTTTTCTTTTTAGAGACTTACTGAATTGGTGCAGCAGGATTGCTTACAACTTTGACAGTAATTCCTCAAACACAGCAGTGAATATTTTTCAGGAGGTGCGGTAAGACTTGATCCAGAAATTGCTTACAGAAATTCTAGCGTTGTCTCTCAAATCTTAAAATGCTGTCTTTGGAAATGTGAGGTGGAGGTTTAAATTTAATTCTAGCTGAAGCAATTGGCCTGTAGTTGGAATGTTTGTGATCAGTCTTTCCTTGCAACTAGGAAAATTGTTTGCAGTAGTATGCTTAAAGCCCATCCACACTTACTATTTTCATACTGTGACATAATTTTAACTGATATGAGCTGGGATTGCATATGACTGGGAGTAAAAGGTTTTAAGGTCTTTCTCTTTTTCTTGTAATGTGAGGCTTCTTTCCGACTTTCCTGTGGATCAGTTTACTTTCCAGTTTTGGAATTTTTCGTTTGTGCATCAGTCAGAGGTAGTTTTAAGATATCTTTCTTACTTGCTTCTCCATTCATCTAAAATTAGCGTCTCTGACTCTTGTTACTTACAGTAGAAACCCACTACATTAGAGTTCAGAAGTTGTTATTACATCCTTTTGAACTCTGTTTGACTTGCTGTGTGGACTCGGAGATGATTCTATTTACCGTGGCTGGATTGGATTCAGGCTCATATAAACTAAAATGGTGTTTGTCGGATCATATAAATATATACCAAATCATCATAAAAAAATTATGTTTAATAGGTTCACTTGTTTTCCTCTTAACAGGCATTGGATTGTTTCACAGCCATGCTGTCCAACCAAGGGAACAGACAGAAAATGGCAAAAGTTATTGGAAGTAAACTAAATATTTCCAAGAAAAAGGTATGTTGAGGTGTAATTAACATGGTGTTTATTGGTAATACTCTGACTTGAATTTTTTTTCTAGTGATTAATTTAGAAGTTTTCTGCTACTTTTCTTAAGAATTATGTTTATCTCTCTGCCCAAACACTTTTTTGTGCTCTGTACTTGTGTGTTTTACATTTTTCTCCTGTTTTAGTTTCGACTGTGTGTTGGTTTTTGTTTTTTTTTTTCCAAAAGCTGCAGTGAACCTGGTTTAGAGCAGATTGGAAATGGCCTCATCATACAAAAGAAGGATCGCACAGCTGGAACAGCACAGTTGCCTAAGCACATGATACATAGATGCATAGAGTAGTAAAGAATGTGTTTTCTTTTTTTGGTGGTTACAGTGAATTTCAGTCACTTAAAGGAATTTGATATCAGAGAGAAACATAGCCTTCCTTACTACTTGTTCTGTGATCATTGATTCCAAAACCAAGTACCTCTCCAGAGTCAATTAGCTATCTGCATATTAGTAGCATGTAATATAAATGGCTGAGTTAAGCTGAAGCCAACTATTTCTAATTATAGAAGTTGGAAGAAAGTTCTCTCCTTTGTTACTTTAAGATGGAGAAACTTGCCAGCTGGGTGGATAGAAATATCCCTGAAAATACCTCTTGTATTGAAATACTGCAAAGGAATATATTATTCTCTGCCAATGGCAAAATATCCTTGTTTACACAGAGGTATTTGCCCAGGTGTTTCTGAGGGAAGTTGTTTGTTATTCTTAGTTAAGATAACTGTTCTTGGGTACAAGTTTATGTAGTTGAACTACCATGGAAGTAGGCAAAATAGAAATATTGCCAAGTTAGGGGGAAAGCATTGTTTGTATAGATGGTAACACTTCTAAAGTCCTTCGGTATTTTAGGTGGTATGTAAAACCTGTAAAATATAAAGTCTTATTATGAAGGATTAGCTTGCTACAAAGCAATGTGTAGCATAGCGTGGGTATTCTTGGTGTGATGTTGTAGGCAACATGAGTATTGGTGCTTTTTTCACAGGTAGAGTTCTTTTGTGAACTCTATAAACCAGAAATTCTAATACGGGAACAAGAAGTCTCTGTCGGAAGAGTGTGTCTCATGAAGAAACAAACCCAGGCTCTCACTGTACACAGGTAGAATATCTTGTAGTTTCCCTGAGAAGTGAAATATTTTGTGGTACAGTAGGATAGTTTGGAAATCACAGGATTAAAAAAAAAAGAAATCCAAGTTGGATATTCTCGCTCTAATGAGAGGAATGCAAGTTGTTCCTCTTGTGATCCGAGTTTTACCTTGTGTATCTTTAAGGCTTTCTGCATCATTCTTCTGGCAGCTAAAGTATGGAGATTTTCAGTTTCTTTTCAACTAGAGTTTCTTCAAAACAGTGTGGATCCATAGCTTTTACAATAAGATTTTTATGAATATTATCTTTGTAAAGGGAGATTTTTGTATTATGTGGCACTAACTCTTCTGGCCAGGAAATTCTTTGGAAACCCTGAATTTCTAGGTTGTATCTTGAGAAAAAGATAAAATTGAAATGAGCTCCTTGATGAATCTTAGTTTTGAGTTGCTTCCTTTTGTTTTTTCAGAGCAAAACAAACCTTTGCTGCCACGCGGCCATCTGCGGTGTTGATTGAACAGCTTGCGGTTTGTGTTCTGAAAGGAGAGCCTGTGCTTTTGGTTGGTGAAACAGGAACTGGCAAAACCTCAACTGTTCAGTACCTTGCTCATATTACAGGTAAATAAAGTATGAAGACTGTGGCTTACATGAAGATGATTTAAAAAAGACAAACAAAACCCACAAGCTGATGGTGCTTTCTATTTCTATTTCAAGGACATCAGTTGAGGGTTATCAACATGAACCAACAAAGTGACACAGCAGATCTATTAGGGGGGTGAGTCACTGGAGACTGTTTTCTGTGTAACAAATTGGCAGTATCAGAACAAGGTTCTACCAAGAAGTTGTGTTGTCACAGAATTTTTTGATGTGTATCTGTTTTGTAGTAGCATAAATGTCTTAAGCATGTTTGCATGCAGAAACCATGTTCTTGGTGAAGAACAGAAGCAGTTATGTTGAATTGTGTGCACAGTTGCATGTAATGAAGTTAAAAGCATAAACAGTGATCTCTTTAAAAATGGCTAAGCTGTTCAATATAAATAGAATACAATATTCAGAGGGCATACTGTTTGGTAGTAATAAAAATGTTTTGCAAGTCAGAGTGGTCCTAACTTTATAAAATTGACTGATAGGGTGCATTTAAATATGTGCAAATGTATTTCGCTCATTAGCTGAGGAAAAAAAACTGTGGAAACCAGGATTCTTCTATGCACAATGTTTCAGTAACTGTTTTTGTTAGTTGACAGATGCTAGTTCCTGTTCCTGTGTCAAATAACTACTCTCTTGCTTCTCTTCAGTTACAAACCTGTGGATAACAAGCTGATCTGGCTGCCTCTGCGAGAGTCTTTTGAAGAACTCTTCTATCAGACGTTTTCTAGAAAGAAAAATCAGACATTCTTGGGACACATTCAGACCTGCTACAGGCAAAAGCGTTGGCATGATCTGCTAAAACTAATGCAGCATATTCATAAATCTGCTATTAATAAGGAAGCAAAAGAAAATGCATCTGGTAAGAATTCAGTCTGATCAAACACACATGATTAGTGATGAACCATTGCAGAGAGTAGATATAGTGGTGATTTTTTTTTTTTTGTTGGTTGGTTTTGATTTTATTCTTTTTTTTTCTCTTTCTTTCCTCTTTATTGCTTTTTCTTCTGGTTTTGAAAAATGTAATCTGTCTATGGAAAGACATTCAAAATGCTGTGACAATAGTAGGATTTTTTTCTTTATAATCCATCGCTATTTTAGCTACATCTGACAGAGTGAAGGTTGACTTTTCTGACTTGTTGCCCTTGGTATCTCCTCTCAACAGTTACTTGTTCGCTGTGTTTGTGCACAGTCCTGGTTTTTTATGTGACAGTGTTCCATATGAATGCATCCATGTTTTCTTTCCTGGAACCTCATTAGATCTCGCATATATATCCTATTTAAAGAACAAAGCTATAAAACAGCAAAAAAAAAAAACCAAATCCCAATAGCTGACTTAGGGTAGTAATGACTTGCTAAGACCTTGCTGATGACTTTGGTTTCACTGTCAGTGATGCTGATTTGCCTAGTTCTTTACTTTTGTTTCATTGTGGTTTTGTCTACAAATAAGTTTTTCTTGTTTAATATTCACAGCCCATTTGGGACAGAGACAATATTGACACTTTGCCTTGCATGGGGTGGTTTCTGGTTCTAGACCTGCTGAACAAGTGAAGTTATAGCTTTCAGTATGTGCCACATAATAAACTTAATTATGAACCTTGTCTCCTCTTTTAACTTGTTCTTCTGAATATGCAGGTATTACAATAAATGCTCACAAATGTAAAAAAGGATGAGATTTTAAAGGCCATTTGTTGCAAGTATTGACAATATTAAATTAAGACAAGTTAGAATCTGTAACTCACAAGCTTGCAACTTAAGGCATTATGATGCTGTACATGCCTCAGGCTGTGTTTTTAAACAAATAACTGAAACAAGTGCAATAGTAAATAACAAAATAGCTGATAAGCAACAGTGTTTTTACTGATACTGCAACATTCATTGTTAATCTGCTCTGTCGTCAGGTCTGTAAATTTGGTTTTATTTTTCTGAGATGCCTCTTTCTGTATCCAGGAATTAGAGAGTGGAACTGAATTGCCAGCATAAGTATTTGTTCCTAAACTAGGACATGCTGGAATGAATAGCAGTTGTTCTGTACCCATATGTCAATAGTGCTTAGTTAAACTTACAAAAAAGAGCAATTTATTTATTTATTTATTTATTTTTTTTAAATTCATGAGATGTCATCTGTTAATGTTTTCATTGCTCAGCCAAGCTTACTGTTGTATTTCTGCTTGAAAAAGCTTGATCCAAACACTGTTGTAAAATGTTTTTTTGTGCTATTGTTCTGATGGTACAAGCTTAAATTTGTCTTGCTTACAGGCTCACCACTGAAGGAGAAGTGGGAGGCATTTGGTCTTAAACTGAATCATGCTCATCAACAGATGAAAATGACAGAAAATGCTCTTCTTTTTGCATTTGTTGAGGTATTTAGAGATTTACTTTTTGATGCAATGATAAGAATAAGGAGGAGCAATTAAAAGTCTTAGTAATAATTATTATGTAAATAACTTCCCAGCGGGAATCTTGCTGTGAAGTAAATCTTGTTCATGATAACTCCGTGGAATGAAGTGTGCTGCTGAAAGGAGGCAGTGATTAGATGAGTTGGGTGGGAGAATGTTTTGTGGTCACACATTAATTCAATACTGTGTAGTAGGACTGGTATGATAGAAGAATAATCAGCATTATGTCATACCATCTTTTCAAGTGTATGAGAATAGGAAAAAAAATTTTGACCAGTCTCTAGTGAGACACACTCCTCCTTCCTCCTTCCTGTGAAGGATTTAATATTAAGGATCTGTGCTTTTTATCTAGAAGTGATTTTTTTAAAGTGTTTCAAGCCCATGGTATAATATACTAATGACATTAGGTGTGATTAAGAGATGCTGTAGTGGTTTATGCACGTTTGTTCCTTGTCACCCTGTTAGTCTGAATATATGCTCTCAAATGTTATGGAAAGTAAAATGTTGACCAGTCCTCCTCTTCAAAAATGACTCTATAAATAGATGGAGAACCTTTGATTAACTTAGTATTTTAAATTATAATTCCCTGAGGAACATATTATTGCTTGTGTCTCTCTGGATTTCTTTAGATTAACTCTTTAATCTCATAGTGATATCAGTGAAGTTTATGCAGCACAGTGATGGATATCACTGACAGGCAGCATTGCACAAATAAGAGAGCTTAACTCTGTTATATCCGAGCCAGTCTGAATGGTAGCTGATAGCAGTGGTAACTGTCTGACTTCTGTGCCTTGCAAAATAACTGCTGTTATTGATGGAGAGCAGTAGAACTGATTTTGCTGTAAAAGGTCTGGAATCGCCATTTGTCTAATCAACCTGTGTACTGCAAACCGAGTATTTCCAGTATGTAAACACTTTAGTTGATGTGTCGATGTTGGTGTTGCGTTAACAGATTGATCTTATTTTTAGGGTACTCTGGCACAAGCAGTAAAAAAAGGAGAGTGGATTTTATTGGACGAGATTAACTTGGCTGCAGCAGAGACTTTAGAGTGCTTGAGTGGTTTATTGGAAGGATCAACTGGGTCGCTGGTGTTACTAGACAGAGGAGATACAGGTCCTATTTCTGTCCTTGTTTATGCTTTATCTTGCTATGCAGTTTGTTGAAATCCCTATCCTATATGATTCAAAAGAAGTTGAGAACATTTATTATTAAAATGAATGTGTGCAGTAGAGAATAATATGTTCTTTCTAGAATTCATATTTTTATGCAAGAAGTGGGAGTTTTATTCCACTGTGGCTCAGGAGATTTCAGCATGCAGAAATTGTACATCTTGCCTCTTCAGATTCTATAAGGAACAGATCTTTCTAGTAGCCTTAGGAAATATTGTTGTCTCTAAAGACTCTTCGCGGAGTGTTTGTTTATTTTTAATAAAGTTGAGGTAGCTTTATGGCTAAGGGCTTGGGCCATGAGGTTTAGTTACTACTGTAGTAATTGTCTTTCACTGATCCTGAGAATATATTTATTCTCCGCCTAGAAATACGTGGACAGGGCCTTGGGTTTTTGAGTCCTCTAGCCAGCAGCTAAGCACCCACACAGCAGCTCGCTCACTCACTCCTTCCATCCCACCACTCCCCAGCAGGATAGGAGAGAGAACAGGAAGAGCAAAAGCAAGAAAATGCATGTGAAACAAGCCTTGCAAAGGTAGTTGCTCATCAGCTTCCACAAGCAGACCGAAGTCCAGCCAGTATCTTAAGCAACAGCCACCTTGGAAGACAAAAATCACCTCTGTCCCAAGTATCGCTGACCATGATGTTATATGGTAGGGAATATTGCTTTGGCCAGTTCAGGTCCGCTATCCCAACACTGTTCCCTCCCAGGTTTTTGCTCACTACTAGCCTAGTGGCTGGGGGAAGGAGGGCAGAGTGAGGGAAAAATAGAAACCTTTGTGTTGTGCGAGCATAATTCAGCAATAGCCAAAACACAGGTGTGCTCTCAACAACACCATAGGGGTTACTGTGAAGAAAGTCAACTCATTCCCAGCCAGACCAGTACAGACCTGAAGGTGTTCAGAAACTGCCCTTTTTTCTTTTTAATACTGTTTTTTGGAGCTACAGATTGAGACAAATGCTGTATATGCTTCCTAGGCTGGGTTTTCTTCCTGGCCAAGGGAAGCAGTACCTGTTGTTTTGAAAGAGTCAGGGGAGTTCCAAGTTTAGGAATTGTTTTTTGGGGTTTGTTTGTTGTTTTGTTTTTTGGTTTTTTTTTGAAATATTGAGTGTTGTTAAAACATCCTGATATGCACAAAGAGTTTCACTTGCCTGTGGTGGTTGTAAAGATGTAGAGAAACTTTATTTTCTGAAGGCTTTTCACCCTGGCATTTTAAGAAAATGTAGTAGTGCAGTACTAGAAAACTGGCTTAGAGGAAATGAACCTTCTTTAAAATAATAAGTATCCTGAACTTGGCATTAACCTTATGTCTCTTATTTCTCTTTTCCTTTAGAGCCTCTTGCCCGTCACCCTGATTTTCGCTTGTTTGCGTGCATGAATCCAGCTACAGATGTTGGAAAGAGAAATCTTCCTCCAGGAATTAGAAATAGGTAGGAAATAATGATTGTGTGTCAAAATACTTAGTATCTTTGGAGTTTAACTAGCTTTACAAGTTAACCTAGTGAAGAATGCCTTACTTGAGCCCAAGGATATCAAGGCTGAATGCAAATTCCTGTGAGAAGTTCTTTCCACATCATGGTGAAGGTTTTTCATGGAATAGCATCAGGAAAGTGCTTTTTGTAAAGTATTTGAGCATGAACCGTTTGTCTAGCCCTAGTGTAGAATGTTGTCACTGGGGGCAGGAGAATGGTCATTCTTTACAATTAAGCAGTCAATACTTGGGGATGCTACTGCAGCAGTTTATGTTCCTGATGGTCATGATGAAGTGCTTTGTATCTCTTTAGCAGCCTTTCTCTTTAGCTCAGTGTTGATGATGCTTGCAAAAAACTGTATGTCCGGCCTTGTTTGCTTGGTAGGTGTTTTGCATGGTGGAGCAGATGTGTGATATTAAAAATACTTGATGTTTGATCTTAATATTTTAACTGTGGCCAGGAAACTGGAATTGTGGCAAATCCATTGTTCAGTACTACTTGTTCTTGACAACAAAGATATTCTGCTTGTATTTGATGTGGTTTCCCTCATAAGTGCCAAAACCACTCATGTAGTCCCTTACCAGAGTCATAAACACTGCGCAAGGCTATAGAGATGCCCTTGCTGTATGTAAGTCGTCATTTTTAGTTACTAGTGGAAAAGTAAAATTTTATTGTTACTGTCTCTCCTGACTGAGTAGTGAAAGGACAGAAAGTGAGTGTAATGCCGATGAAAGAGTAATTCAGCTTCGGCACAACTTAAATTTAAATTAATTTCTATTAATATTTGTCAAAAATGTTCCACCCTCTGGAGTGAGTGGCATTTCTCAGTTGTTTTTGTTTTGTTGTGATGTATTCTGAGCTATTGTTTGCAGTTGTAGTGTATGGTATGGAAAGGTTGCAGAAAGGTTGTGAATATACTAGACTAAGGGTTAGAAAGGATGTTCATTAACTAGAGCTGTCACTGTACCAAATGTGAAATACTGACATGTTTAAATATACTTAGGACTTCACTGAGTATATGTTTTGCTGCTTGTGTTCCTTTGCTAGTTGTCAAGTTTTCTTATTTTATCATTGCTGAGCTGGATATTTGTAAAAGTAGAAAACAACCTGGATGTGCTAATTCTTGATGTACTAGTCAATGCAAAATTATAAGAAGTGTTATCTCTTAAGTGTTCATTTCTTAAAATAGAGATGAGTCAAGAGACCACTTTGAAAACTGTTCCTGCTGTTTCAGTGCTCCAGTGTTCCAGTATAATGTTTGAATATCTATTGTAAACTGTGTAATATTTTAATTTTCAAAAATATATTTTCAAACTACTAAAATAAAATAATTCAGATAAATTACTTAGAATAAGATCTGTCAGTCTGACTTCAGTACTGGGGAAGGCCAGGGAGCAGATTGTCTAGAGTGCTACCCTACAGCACACACAGGACAACCGGGTGATCAGGCCCAGTCAACATGGGTTCACCAAAGGCAGGTTCTGCCAGACCAATCTAATCTTCTTCTATGACAAAGTTACCCGTTTAATGGATGAGGGAAAGGCTGTGGATGTGGTGTACCTGGGCTTCAGTAAAGCCTTTGACACCATTTCTCACACTATCCTGCTGAAGAAACTGGCTGCCATTGGCATGGACAGACACACCCTTTTCTGGGTAAAGAACTGGCTGGATGGCCAGGCCCAAAGGGTTGTGGTAAATGGAATTAAATCCAGTTGGAAACCTGTCACAAACAGTGTTCCACAGAGTTCAGTGCTGGGTCCAGTCCTGTTCAACATCTGTATCAACAATCTCAATGAACAGATCGAGTGCACCCTCAGTGAGTTTGTGGATGACACCAAGCTGGGTGGAAGTGTCGATCTGCTTGAAGGAAGGGAGGCTCTGCAGAGGGATCTGGACAGGCTGGATCGATGGGCTGAGACCAACGGGATGGGGTTCAACAAGGACAAGTGCAGAGTCCTCCATTTGGGACACAACAATCCCATGCAGTATTACAGGCTTGGGGAGGAGTGGCTGGAGAGCTGCCTGGCAGAGAAGGACCTGGGGGTGTTGGTTGACAGCTGGCTGACCATGAGCCAGCAGTGTGCCCAGGTGGCCAAGAGGGCGAATGGCATCTTGGCCTGTATCAGAAACAGTGTGGCCAGCAGGAGCAGGGAGGTGATTTCAAGTTATATAAGGAACTAGCAAGGAGAGTACCCTGGGAGATAGTTCTTAAAAGCAAGGCTGGATGTACTTTAAGAATGAAGTCTTCAAGGCGCAGCAGCAGGCTATCCTGATGTGCTCCAAGATGAGCTGCAGGGGCAGATGGCCGGCCTGGATGAGTAAGGAGCTTTTGAAGGAGCTCAGTGAAAAAAAGAGGGTGTATCGCCTTTGGAGAGAAGGGCAGGTGAGTCAGGTTGTGTTCAAAAATATTGTCAAGTCGTGTAGGAAGAAAATTAGGGAGGCAAAAGCCCAGCTGGAGCTTAAATTGGCAACTTGTGTTAAGGACAACAAGAAGAGCTTTTTCAAATATATTGACGGCAGAAAAAAGGGCAGCAACAACCTTCAATCCTTATCGATCACTGAGGGAAATATAGTAACTAAAGATGAGGAAAAGGCTGAGGTGCTTAATGCCTTCTTCACCTCGGTTTTCAACAGTAAGGCAGATTGTTCTCTGGACAACTGGTCTACTGAAGCGGTGGATAGGGGCGGGGTGCAATACAGCCCCCCGTCATCCAGGAGGAAGAAGTTAGAGACCTACTGAGCCACTTGGATCCTCATAAGTCTATGGGGCCTGATGGGATCCACCCCAGGGTGATGAGAGAGCTGGCGGACGAGCTTGCTAAGCCGCTTTCCATCATTTATCAGCAGTCCTGGCTCACTGGAGAGGTCCCAGAAGACTGGAAGTTGGCCAACGCGACACCTATACACAAGAAGGGCCGTAGGGACAATCCAGGTAACTACAGACCTGTCAGCCTGACCTCGGTTCCAGGCAAAATTATGGAACGGATAATCCTGGGTGCGATCACGTGGCACCTGCAGAATGAGGGAGAGATCAGGCCCAGCCAGCATGGTTTCAGGAGAGGCAGGTCCTGCCTGACCAACCTGATTTCTTTTTACGACCGTGTGACTCGCCTGGTGGATGAGAGGAAGGCTGTGGATGTGGTGTACCTGGACTTCAGCAAGGCCTTTGACACTGTCTCCCATAGTAGACTACTGGACAAGCTGGCAGCCCGTGGCTTGGACGGGAATGTTCTGTGCTGGGTTAGGAATTGGTTGGATGACCAAGCCCAAAGGGTGGTAGTGAATGTGTCCCATCCAGCTGGATGCCGATCACTAGTGGCGTCCCCCAGGGTTCGGTGCTGGGCCCGGTCCTGTTTAATATCTTTATTGATGATCTGGATGAGGGGATCAAGTCCTTCATCAGCAAGTTTGCAGATGACACCAAGCTGGGAGGAAGTGTCGATCTCCTAGAAGGTAGGAGGGCCCTACAGAGGGACCTTGACAGGCTGGAGGGATAGGCTAACTCCAATAGCATGAGGTTTAACAAGTCCAAATGCTGGGTCCTACGCTTTGGACACAACAACCCCATGCAGAGCTATAGACTGGGTGCAGAGTGGCTGGAGAGTAGTCAGGCGGAAAGGGACTTGGGAGTGCTGGTGGACAGGAAACTCAACATGAGCCAGCAGTGCGCTCAAGTGGCAAAGAAGGCCAATGGTATCTTGGCCTGCATCAGGAACAGTATGGCCAGCAGGACTAGGGAGGTTATCATCCCCTTATACTCGGCACTGGTCAGGCCGCACCGTGAGTGCTGTGTCCAGTTCTGGGCCCCTCAGTTTAAGAAGGATGTTGAGATGCTGGAGTGTGTCCAGAGGAGAGCGACGAGGATGGTGAAGGGGCTGGAGCACAAGCCCTGTGAGGAGCGACTGAGGGAGCTGGGATTGTTTAGCCTGGAGAAGAGGAGGCTCAGGGGAGACCTTATTGCTCTCTACAACTACCTAAAGGGAGGCTGTAGTGAGGCAGGAGTTGAATTCTTCTCTCAGGCGACGAGTGACAGAATGAGAGGACATGGTCTCAAGCTTCGCCAGGGGAGGTTTAGGATTGACATTAGGAAGAAATTCTTCACTGAGAGGGTAATTGTTCATTGGAATGCGCTGCCTAGGGAGGTGATCGAGACCCATCCCTGGAGGTGTTCAAAGAGAATTTGGATGAGGCACTTAGTGACATGGTGTAGTTGACAAGTAGGAGTAGGTGCAGGTGTTGGGTCATAGGTTGGACTCGATGATCTCAAAGGTCTTTTCCAACCTTACGATACTGTGATACTGTGATTGTGCCCCTGTACTCGGCACTGGTGAGGCTGCCCCTCGAGTGCTGTGTTCAGTTTTGGGCCCCTCACTGTAAGAAGGACATTGAGGTGCAGAGAAGGGCAATGAGGCTGGTGAGGGGGCTGGAGAATAAGCCCTATGAGGAGCAGCTGAGGGAACTAGGTTTGTTTATCTTAGAGAAGCGGAGGCTAAGGGGAGACCTCATTCACTGTCTACAACTGCCTGAAAGGAGGTTGTGGCGGGGTGGGTGCTGGTCTCTTCTCGCAGGTGACAAGCGATAGGACAAGAGAAAATGGCTGCAAATTGCACCAGGGGAGGTTTAGACTGGACATTAGGAAGAATTTCTTCAGTGAAAGAGTGGTCAGGGATTGGAATAGGCTGCCCAGGGAGGTGGTGGAGTCGCCATTCCTGGAGGTGTTTAAAAGACAGGTACATGAGTTCTTTAGGGACATGGTTTAGTAGGGAGACAGGTACAGTTGGACGTGATTATCTCAGAGGTCTCTTCCAACCTTATGATTCCATGATTCTAAGGTATTGCTAATACTTTCTTTTTAATTACTCTAGATCTTGAGTCTATTTGTAGGTATCAGGTGGGTGCAAAACTAATTGCTGTTTTTAACTGTCAACTTTAAAGCATTATATCTCAGCTTAGAATACAATGTAGTAATCAAAATATGAACCATTAGAATCAATGCATTTTTGCCAACAAGTAACAAATCTGCTTATTCTGGTAGCATAGAATACTGGAGCCCTGGAACTGATGAATTTTTCAAAGGTGTTCTGAGCCGCTGCTTGGTTGTGGAAAACTTTCTGTTGCAGGAAGTTGTTGAGATGCTTGAAAATGTGGTAATCAGTGGTAGACAGGTCTGGTGAGCAAGCTGGGCAAGGTAGAGTTCCATGGCCCAGTTTGTGCAGCTCTGCAGAGTTGTTTACGAGACATGCAGGTTAGGCGTTATGGAGGAGAATTGGTCCTTTTCAACAGACCAATATTAGATGTAAATGTTGCAGTCCTTGGTGCAATTTTTTTTATTTCCTGGCAATACTTCTCTGCTATGATGGTTTTGCCAAGCTTCAAGAAGTTGCAGCAGATGATTCCACTTGCCCACTACCAAACAGTGACCATAACCTCCTTTTGATGCAGCTTTGGTTTGGGAAAGTGTTCTGGCCTTGGTCCGGCCACTGTGTGGCATGCTGTTTCTTGTCATATAGAACCCATTTTCCATCACATATTCTAATATGATCAAAATATGGATCGTTTTCATTGCACAAAAGAAGCACAGAACAGACTGCAGTAATGGCGATTTTTTTTTGATTTTCATTCAGCTCATGTGACACCAATTTGTTGAGCTTTTTGATTTTCCAGTTCAGTGCAAATGTCAAATAGATGTGGAATGGTCCATGTTTTTCTTGTGCAGCCTTTCGAGTTGTTTTGCGTGGGTCTGCTTCAGTACTGGCCTTCAGCTGGTAGTCGTCTATGACAGAAGGCTGTGCGTGACCCTCCTCATCTTCAAGGCCCTCATTTCTCTTATGAAATTTTTGGAACCAATGTCAAGCTGTAAATTCATGAACGATCCCCTAGCCAAATGCTTCATTAACATTGCAGTAGTTTTCGCTGCTTTATGACCCTTTTTGAACTCATACAACAAAACTGCTCAAATTTGTGGGGTTTTTATCTGTAATTTGGCAGTGTAATACAACAAAGAGTAAACGATGAAAACAAAAGTTAGCATAAATAAGTAGAGTGCATTTTGCACTTTAAAATGGTATGCTCCATGTAAACAGTTAAATAAAAGTTTAATCCAAAATAAGCATCACAGTTTATAGTGACAAAAACTGCAATTATTTTTGCACAAACGAATAGTTTGACAAATCAATATTCTGCTGCTTACAAAGGTTAAATGTTATATGCAATGAGAATCAAATGTAACGTGACATTTTTTTAATATTGTCAGATGTTTGTGTGTTATGGATTGATTTGATTCTTGCAGGTTTACTGAACTTTATGTAGAAGAATTGAGAAATGAAGGAGACTTGCAAGTTCTTATCATGGATTATCTGAGAGGCTTGAATCTGAACAAAAACACAGTACAAGGAATTGTCAAGTAAGTTGGTTGTCATCTCTTCAAATTCTTGATGGAATAAGTTGCAAAAAGAAAGCGTGTAACTATAGTCTGTGATTAGATTGTTTCTGGAAACACTATGATGCTCTACACAGCAGTTTCTGTACTTGTTTGGAGGAGATCACTTTTTCTTGTTCTGCAGTGCTTTCTTGATGGCACAATTTAAAGAGCATTATTGTGGCAGTCCTCTTTCCTATGCAAAAGACTAAAATGGTTTAGTTTTCTAAATTATACCAATGAAAGTCTTGCATATTTATCAAGTTGGCTTGCTTTCACTTAGTTTAAGGTGTATTATCTCTTCTAAAGAATTATTACATGTTGTAGTCATTCTCTGTACAGCAAGCTCACTCAAAAATATGGTTCTAAAATATTCTGTTGCTTTGCTTCACTGACTAAGCAGAGGACAAGAGTTTGGCATGTTTTTCCTAACCCGGAGCTTTTAGAAAAAGTGGCAATTGGAGATAAGCTTGAGTGTTCATACTCCAAGTTTAATTCCTTAGAGCAATGTTCCAATCAGTAACAGCACTGTCTAACTGGAAGTGGTTTCACTGTTTATTTTTGCAGCTTTTATTTATCTGTGAGAAAGGAAGCAGAAGCCAAGCTGGTGGATGGAACTGGCCACAAACCTCACTACAGCCTCCGTACACTTTGCAGGGCATTGAGATTTGCAGCATCTAATCCATGTAGCAGCATATCACGCTCGCTGTATGAGGTGATTATCTGTGTTGGAGTTTGTTTCAGTGTGTATTGACTGCAAAGACTGGTTGGGTAAAGGAAAACTCTCTTTCGAAGTACAGTATTGGAACAGAAATGATTCTTTAATCTCTACATTTTTTCCCTAATTATTTTTCATGTTATCACTGAAAATATCTCTTCTATTTAGGGCTTCTGTTTGAGTTTTCTGACACAGCTTGACAGAGTTTCTCATCCAGTAGTTCAGAAGCTAATTTGCCAGCATATAGTCTCTGGTAACATTAAAAGCCTTCTCAAGCAGGTAAGTGACTAAGCCTATATAGAGCTGTTTAGTATTCAGAGTAGAATTTATTTTGAGTTGCCTTCTCCTGCCCTCTTCTTCCACATTTCCTTCTCGCACACTTGTTTTTCATGTTACAAAGACAAGAACTAAAAAACCAAGTACGATTCATAATTTTTTACTTCTGCTTGAAATGCCCATATGTTAGCTCATTTATTTGTTAATTTGAGAACATATGGAAGTCTGAATAAATGCAGCATTTTGGAGTGTGGGCAGCTTAATACAGTGACTCTGACCGTAAAGCTTTCACTCACTTTTAAGGCGCTTTCACAGGCACTTTTTTTTTAGACTTAGAATATAGAACATGTGAATATGAAGCAAACATCTGTGCTTTGTCTCTAATGGGAAAGGAGGAATCTTATTAGTTCTGGGAAACCAGTATGAGTTTGCATGGGAGACTGGGCAGGTGGGATGGGGAAGCTAGTTTTGAGAGAGGTATTTTTTTCAGAGTAAAACACTTCATATTAGATAAAAATGAAAGCCCATTTCCTGCTTAGAAATGTACTCAAAATGCAGTGCTAGGACTCTTAAGAAATTTTTATCTTCGTGGTGCTGACAAAGATTCCCGTTTCATGACCTTGAGATAACCTGGTCAGGCTTTTCCTCTAATTTGCTTTCACTGGCAAGGGGACAGTGCTTACTCCAGGAACACTTGTGGATTAATTTAAAATGACTTCTTAAAGATTTTGTTGCAGTGGTGTAACAATTGTTATAACTAGAAAATTGAAACGCATTTGTATAATATGTTATTTCCATCATGTCTCCTTTAGCAAATACCAAAACCCCAAGGAGGGAGATTTATACTTATAGAAGGATACTGGATTTCAGCTGGGGATAAGGAACCTGTTGTAGATGAGACTTACGTGCTAACCCCTTCAGTTAAGCTTAATCTGAAAGACATTGCCAGAGTTGTGTCTGCAGGGTATGTTTGTTTCAACTTTTCCATTTAAAAAACTTAAGTTGAATGTGTTTATTTGGGTGTCAAGTATTGGTGCCTGTTTGGCCTTTATTATTTGGCATGAGTAATGTCCATTTTCCTTCTACTTTATAGTTAACTTTTCATTATACAGTGATATGAATTTATACATGTATTTCTTGTCTCCCTAAACCATCTTACTGCCATACCTAGTTTTATTGAAATTATCATCTAGAAAATTATATTTAGAGTAACCTCCTTATTTTGCACTGCTTCATGGGTAGCAGCGTTAGGGGGTAAAGTTATTTATGTTCCCCTGTTAGTGGTCTTGGATACTCCATGTGAGTTAAGTAGTGGTATTTTGGTAATATAGCCTGGTAATGTCAATTTGTGAATTTCAGATAATGTTCATACGTTGTGTATGTGAAAGATACGGCTCGTGTTTTTATACCACTATTTTGGATATCCCTTTTAGGAGTCATCCGGTACTGATTCAAGGAGAGACCTCTGTTGGTAAAACGAGTTTAATTCGCTGGTTGGCTGCTGCTACTGGGAACCATTGTGTGAGGATCAACAATCATGAGCATACTGACATCCAGGAATACATTGGCTGTTATACATCGGATGCTTCTGGGAAGCTGGTGTTTAAGGAAGGTGTGTGGGCATATTAGATTTACTGCAAATTCCTGTCTCACTTCACTGCTTTTTTTTCTTTTCTGCCTAACTTGCCTGTTCTATTACAATGGAGGAACGATCTCTGATAAAGTTAAGTTGCATATTAATGACAATCACTTCCGTGAGTTTCAATGAATTCTTAAGAGTTCGTGTTTGTCTCATCATTCTTGTCCTGTTGGACATAAAGAAAAGAACTCAACAGCTTAAACAATACCTTTGCTTCTCTCTCTGGATTAGCATTTATACTGAATGAAACTGGTTGCTCAATGTATCTGAATAGCATGTTTCTGTTAGATTTATTTTTTTAGATTTTTGACTGGAACTTTCTCTGTTCCCTCCAAGGCATCCTCATAGATGCAATGAGAAAGGGTTACTGGATTGTTCTAGATGAACTAAATTTGGCTCCCACTGATGTTCTGGAGGCTCTAAACCGTTTGTTGGATGATAACAGAGAGCTGTTCATTACTGAAACTCAGGAAGTTGTCAAAGCTCACCCTCGTTTCATGCTGTTTGCTACCCAGAATCCTCCAGGACTCTATGGTGGCAGGAAGGTCTGTATAATCTCTTCCTTTAAGTAGCTACAACTCTGGTGAATGAATCATTCTCATACGCAGAAAAGTGATGTGAAAATTTTCTGATGCATAGCACACAATTAACATTTCATTAACATGAAACTCTCAAGAGGTGGAGAGGTGAGGTGACTGTGGACTAACTCAGTACAGCTGGGTTCTGTTTCTTAGTTGCTTGTTTCACAGATACCAAATTTCTAATTCACTTTGAGAGACTGACATTGAAGTGCTTTACTGAACTGGAGTTCATGTAAGCTATGTTTAACTCAGTGTTTTTTGCTCAAGAGCACTGGAGAAGACGCTTGACTTAGACTATTAATGTACATTTTGTACTGGTTTTGGCTGAAATAGTTAAGTTCCTTTGTAGGGACTGGTATGGTGCCATGTTTTGCATTCGTGACCAAAACAGTACTGATAACACAGGGATGATCTTAGCTGTTGCTGATCAGGGTTTGCACAGAGTTAAGACCTTTTCTGCTTCTCATGCTGTGCTGGTAGCAAGTAGGCAGGGCATAAACAAGAAGCTGGGAGTGGGACACAGCTAGTACAGCTGATCCCAGCTGACCAAAGGGATGTTACATAATGGATGATACTGTGCTCAGCATTAAAAAGTGCAGGGAGAAAGGGGAAGAGTTGGATGTTTGGTGTTTGTTTTCGCAAATAACCATCACACAAGATGAAGCCCTGATTTCCTGGAAATCACAGAACACCTGCCTGCTGATGGGAAATAGTGAATGAATTCTTATTTTTGCTTTGCTAGTGCACACACCTTTTGCTTTACCTATGAGACTGTCTTTATCTCAACAAACAAATTTTCTCACTTCAACCATTTCAGTTCTCTCCCCCATCTCATTGTAGGAGTGAACAAGTGGCTGTTTGGTGGTTAGCTGCCTACCAAGGTTAAAACACGACACATTTTAAAGTTCTTGTCCGTATCCAGTCTGCCTTTTATACTTTCAGTATATGTATATGTGCTTATTTGTGTGCTATGACATTATCCATATTTCCTTTGAATGTGTAGAGGAAGATATATAACATGAGGAACATCAAAAGAAAAAGTTCAAGCAATAGCATGTTCTCATGTTTTAGGTTTTGTCCAGAGCCTTCAGAAATCGTTTTGTGGAACTGCATTTTGATGAACTGCCAAGTGCGGAATTGGAAACTATCCTGCACACGCGATGCAGTTTGCCACCTTCTTATTGCACCAAACTTGTCAAAGTCATGTTAGACCTGCAAGTATGAGAGTTTTTCTTCATTTTGTAAAAAACATGCAAACATATTTCATCGCAAAGTAATGTAAATTTCTTCGGGGGATGTAGGGGGAGATGTTGCGAACTGGCAGATATTTAAAAACCTAAACCATAACTGATTGAAGAGAACCCACCAAAGTACTTTGATCATAGAATAGTTTGGGTTGGGAGGGACCTTTAAAGGTCATCGACTCCAGCCCCCTCTGCAATGAGCAGAGACATCTTCGATTAGATCAGGTTACTCAGAGCCCCATCCAACCTGACCTTAAATGTTTCCGGGGATAGGGTGTCTGCCACCTCTCTCTGCGACCTATTCCAGTGTTTCACCACCCTCATTGTAAAAAAATTTCTTACATCTAGTTTCAGTCTACCTTGAGTGGTTCAGAAAGTAGGGAAGGTGATTTCATATTTGAGAGAAAGCTAGCAACAAAAAAATCAGTAACCAAAGGCCTTGGGATTTGATGTGTAGAATAATCCCATGCTTTGGATCCAAAATACAATATTGGATTTGTAGCTGTCCTTGGGTCATGATAAATTCAATATTACTTTTAAGCAGTAATTTTTGGATATGTTCTGACGCTCCTGTGTTTAACAAACATACAATGCTTAGTATGTAGGTAAAACTATCTCATATTTAAAAGCAATTGCAGCAGCACAAAAAAAGAGCACACTTCAAAGTGCTAACATAGTTTTTAGTGTATAATGTAATATTTTGCTTGGATTTTGTTCTATTCCAGGTACCTATTTTCTTCTTTGTATTTTTATTTATTATTATCTGTATTATTTTGTTTCCGCTACTTTTAAGCAGGTATTTAATAGGTAACTTGATTTGGGGGACTTGTGTGTGACTAGACTATTTCTTTCATACAGTTTCTTTGAACATGTCACATTAGAGAGCTCTGGGTATCAGACAGGCTCACAAAAAAATATCTTGTGTGTTGTTCTTATGACAGTCTTACCGCAGAGGTTCAACAGTGTTTGCTGGAAAGCATGGGTTCATTACCTTGCGGGATCTGTTTCGTTGGGCTGAAAGGTACAGATTGGCAGAACAGCTGGAGAAGGAGTATGACTGGCTTCAACACTTAGCAAATGATGGTAAGCCCTGCTACCTCAGGGTTTTAGAGTGTTTGTAGAGTTACTTTCTAACTCTAATTTTTAAGTATAAATTTTAGGGGCTGATTAACCAGATAGCAATTGCTTTTTCTTTTCTGTTTTACAGGTTTCATGCTTCTGGCAGGCAGAGTCAGGAAACAAGAGGAGGTGGATGTCATTCAGAGTGTCCTTGAAAAACACTTCAAGAAAAAAATATATCCTGAGTCTCTCTTCTCAGAAGAAAGCATCAAAAAGCTACTGGGTACGTTGCCTAGAAGGACTGCACTGGTGGTTCTGTAGATGTGACCGAAGCTGATGTATTGCTTTGTGTTGTGCAGTTAAATCCTCTACGCAGATGTCGGTGATGGACAGAGATTTCAACCATGTTGTCTGGACTCAGGGCATGAGGAGACTTGCCATTTTGGTGGGACGAGCTCTGGAGTTTGGTGAACCAGTACTACTGGTGGGAGACACTGGGTGAGACTGCTTTTTACTCTGCAGTTCTTTGTAGTGCTGCACCAGCCACTGAGTCAGACACAAAATGATTGTGTGGGCTTCAGCGCTGCTTTGATCTGGGATATTTAAGCCTCTGTCATAGCAGACTTTAAACTGCTCTTTTTCAGAGTTTCCTTTTGTGAACAAGCAATTACATCTCTTCCAGCAGAAGTCTTAAATGGGATTATCTGCATTAGCTATAACTACGTAATAATTACATAAAAAGTAGTAAAACTGAGATGGGCTGACTTCTGTCCCCACCTTTAACAAGATGCCCTGTACAATCTTACTGTTCCTCACTGGAGAGGCTGCTTTTGGGGTATTGCGATGTTGTCTTAGTTTAGATGAAAACTAAGGTATGTTATCAGATATTAAAGATCTTTAATCACAAACAACAACAACAAAAAAATTGTATAGAAAAGATAACAGTTCTTATCTACAAATGTATATATACAGAAGAGAATCAACACTAATCGCAATTAAAACCTTAAAACCTTAAAAACAGATTGAGTCCTGTACCCAAAATCTTGCCATGCAGGTCTCTTTGAGAGAAGGCAATCAGTTGCTGCCCTACAGGGGGAGGTGTGACCTCCCCACCTCCACTCCCCGCGACTGGGGAAGGGTGGGGAAGGGAGATGGAAACTTAGTGTGAGTTCTGCAGGAGTTATGGAAGATTCACGTGACCAGTGATGTTTCCTTCAGAGATTGCAAAACGCACACACGCAGGAACTGCCGCTGCAGTTGCCACTGCTGCCGTCTGAGAGGAAAACGGCTGTCCGGGCACGACCTCTGTCCTGTTTTCCCCGGAAACGTGCTTCCCCTTCCCCTCTTGCGTGCTGCTAAAATCCCCTTTGTGGGCAAGAGGGAGAAAAATTCTTTGGAAAAATCCCAAACCACAACTGATGTTTTTGTGTTTGAGAGCACATTTATTTTACACATATATATTTTATATTTAAGAGCTTCAATATAGCCTTGCTGCTATTTCACCCCACCCCCACGGTATCCCATGCTGTGAAGGAGGTTGTGGAAGTAGGTGCTGTCTACTCCTATGCTTGTTATAAATTTGAAAAGTAAATTTTTGTAGGAGAGAAGGGAACAAAAATGCAAGAAAAGGGAGAAGTAAAATTGTTTTGGTAATGAATGAGAACTCTAGGTACTCAGCAGTTTATTCCCTCATACTTAGGATTGGTCGAGGCACATAACATCACCAGTTTAGTGAAATGTTAGGCTAGCTGAGTATTTGTAGGGGCAGGGTGAAATAAATTTGACTTTGAACCTGCAGAAATCAGTCAATGCAGATATTGATTTAAATTTAATTAAAGGCATCTTGTGCAAGTCAGCAACAATTGTTGTGCCAAAAATGGCTTCACTTTGCAATTATCTCTTTCAAGGAAAGGAGCAGAAAGATTTGCTTGCTTGACCTTTGCCTCATCACTCTTCAATGAAAGTATGACTCCTATCCAAAGTGACCTCTTTCTTTTTTTATTCTTCCCTTTCAATTAAATTACTTTGCAGGTGTGGTAAAACTACCATTTGTCAGATCTTTGCAGCATTAACAAATCAGAAGCTGTACTCAGTGAATTGCCACTTACATATGGAGACTTCAGACTTCTTGGGAGGTTTGCGACCAGTCAGACAGAGGTCAAAAGACCAGGTTTGTCTTCCATTGATAGTAGTTTAGATAGTGTGGCCATAGAAGCCAAAGTAGCAAGTATTAATGATTTTTCTTTTCCTTTTCTTAGGAGGAATCTGATGGTTCTAGACTCTTTGAGTGGTGTGATGGACCTCTTGTTTTAGCAATGAAAGAGGAGGGATTTTTCCTCCTTGATGAGATTTCTTTAGCTGATGATTCTGTATTAGAGCGACTTAACAGGTATGCCTTAAATGTGTTAGTAGTAAATGCCCTCAGTGTGTCAGTTCACTACACAAACATGAATGGAGTAAATATAGCCTCTTTTAGGCACATTTGTTCTCTGGCCTGCGTGAGTTGCTCTCTTGATCATGTAGTTCTTTGCTGAAAGAGTGAATGAACCAAATGAGACTAGGCCGATATGTTTGGTAAGTGAACCAACTAGAGAGGGTGCCCAGCTGGATCTGCTGTTTGTGAACAGAGCAGGCCTCGTGGAAGAGGTGATGGTTGGAGAATGCCTGGGACATAGTGATCATGAGATGATAGAATTCTCACTTCTTGGGGCAGTAAGAAGAGGGGTCAACAGAACTGCTACCCTGGACTTCTGAAGGGCAAACTTTGAAATACTGAGAAGGCTGCTTGATCAGGTTCTTTGGGAGGCGGTTCTAAAAGACAAAGGAGTGCTGGAGGGCTGGTTGATCCTTAAGAAGTAAATCCTGGCAGCACAAGAGCAGGCCATCCCTATGTGCCGTAAAATGGGTCGGTGGGGAAGAAAACCAGGCTGGCTGAACTGGGAGCTTAGTATTGATCTCAGGAAAAAGATGAAAGTCTATGAGCTTTGGAAGAGGGGGCAAGCATCCCAGGAGCGACTACAAGTGTGAGGTGAGATCATGTAGGGAAAAAATCAGAAGTGCTAAAGCCCAACTAGAACTTGAACTGGCCACTTCGGTCAAAGACAATAGAAAGAACTTCTTCAAATATATCAGCAGCAGCAGGAGGACAAAGGAGACTCTCCCCAGAAGAGAGAGTAGCAAGGAGGGATGAGGATGAGGCAGAGGTACCCAGTGCCTTCTTTGCCTTGGCCTTTAACTCCAGGAGGAATGTCATAGGGATACTCAGCCCTGTCAGCCGGAAGATAGTGTGAATGAAGCTCCAGCTGTTCGTGAGGACTTTGTTGGAGACCTGCTTGGCCAATTAGATGCACACAAGTCTATGGGGCCAGACAGAATCCACTCGAGGGTATTGAGGGAACTGGCAGACGTCCTTGCGAAACCCCTTGCCGTCATCTACCAGCAGTCCTGGCTGACTGGGAAAGTGCTGTTTGACTGGAGGTTGGCAAACAGTATGCCTGTTTATAAGAAGGGTTGGAGGGAGGATCTAGGGAACTACAGGCCTATCAGTCTGACCTCAGTTCTGAGGAAGGTCGTGGAGCAAATTGTTTTGAGTGCTATCATACAGCACGTGTGGGACAACCAGGTGATCAGGCCCAGTCAACATGGATTCACCAAAGGCAGGTCATAGAATCACTAGGTTGGAAGAGACCTCTGAGATTGAGTCTAACTGTACCTGTCTCCCTACTAAACCGTGCACCTAAGGTACACACCTTTTAAAAACCTCCAGGGATGGTGACTCTACCACCTCCCTGGGCAGCCTGTTCCAATCCCTGACCACCTTTTCAGTAAAGAAATTCTTCCTAATGTCCAGTCTAAACCTCCCCTGGTGCAATTTGCAGCCATTTCCTCTTGTCCTATCGCTTGTCACCTGCGAGAAGAGACCAGCACCCACCCCCTCACAACTTCCTTTCAGGCAGTTGTAGACAGTGATGAGGTCTCAGCCTCCTCTTCTTCAAGCTAAACAACCCTAATTCCCTCAGCCACTCCTCATAGGACTTGTTCTTCAGCCTCCTCACCAGCCTCATTGCCCTTCTTTGGACATGCTTCAGCACCTTAACGTCCTTCTTACAGTGAGGGACCCAAAACTCTGATCTTGACCCAGAGGTATTTGGTAGTTTCCACAATTGCTGAAGTTAACTGCCCAGGGAAGTGGTTGAGTCACCATGCCTGGAGATATTTAAATGGCATGTAGACTGGCGCTTAGGGATATGGCTTGGAGGTAGAGTGGGTTAATGATGGGGCTTGATGATCTTAAGGATCTTTTCCAATCTAAATGATTCCAAGATTACCCATTATACTGTGATGATTAGCAGCTGTTTTTTCCACCATAACCAAACCCACTGTGTTACAAGCTGGAATTTTTTCATTGTATCATTGCGGCTATCTTTGTTTCATAAAGTTCAATTGATCTCTTTATTTTGACAGTGATACTATACGGTGTTTTTCTAAAAGGGTAACAGCTCAGACTTTTACAGCTTTTAGTGTACTCTCAAGTACAGCAAATAAAACAAACCCTAGAAAAAACAAACCCCTACTATTATAGGGTATATGTGTAGTCTGATGTATAGTTTGTCAACTGAAAGACGGGTGCAAATTTCTTTACCTAGCTCCTATGAACATAAGTTTTGCTATTGCATTTGTAAAGAGAGCTATGGGATGTACGTGTACATTTTGAGACAAATATTTTGACAGATCATAGGAACTTAACCTTACCAACAAGGTTTGAGTAGAGTTTCCTTCTGAAAAAATCAGAAGTGTTCTCAATTAGGGGGATGAACAGGCTTTATTTTTTGAATACATATTCTGGGGCAATGAGAGTTTATTTGGGCTGATTCATGTGATTTTCATTTTTAGGTCATCTTTTGAAATGTGAAATGAAATTTTAATTAAATAATTTTTTAACCTTCTGTTTAGCGTTCTTGAAGCTGAAAAGACATTGGTACTTGCAGAAAAAGGTGGTCAAGATGATGAGGATAATGAGGTAGAACTATTAATTGCAGGAAAGAAATTTCGTATCCTTGCAACCATGAACCCAGGAGGTGACTTTGGGAAAAAGGAGGTAAATGTCAAAGCAGTTTTAAGTACAACATGCATATTCTTGTCTCACTAGTTATTATGGGATTGGAGTTCCAATGCAAAAATGCATCATGCCATTTCTGCTGTCCAGTGCTTCATAGTAGGCATCTGCCTCATCACTCTAAAGGACAATTAGGATGTATCTGTTTTCCATCACTTGCGTGCTATCATTTTGACTTTAAAGTTAATATTCAGCAGAATGTCAAAGAAAACTTCAGGCCTTTGAATACTTTAGGTAGGCTCAATACATAGAATACTTCACATACAGGAACTGTGGCTCATGAAGCAAGTAAATCCAGCTCTAATGAGTCTGGATTAGTGTGATTATTATCCCTAATACTGTTCAGAAAGGGACAGCTAGACTTTTCACATTGACTGAAAAAAATTGTTTTGGAAGTTTGACTTCAAGTAACTTAAGACAAGTTAAAAAAACCAAAACCAAATATTTTAAGTTTTGTTGCGAGCTAGGACTGAAAAGAGCTATAAGCTTTTGTACCTAGAAGAAGATGGGTGCTCTGTTTAAAGTGGTTTCTACAGTACAGAACAACTCATTGTAAAGCCATGTGTTTAAAGGGGATTTATTTCTGCATTGTCTTTGTGCTATTGGTTTTTGCTGGACTGATTCAGCCAGAGGAAAAGAAGAATTTGAGAAACGAGTTGTAATTGAAGGCATATTTCCATGTGATCATATCCTTCTGTAAGCAAATGGAGGTTACGTAGCCATTGTTTGATACATGATATCCTAGAATGAAATGGAGCCTTAGTGCTTGCAAACTAGCTTGGTGTCTTTCCAAATTCTTTTGAATTTTCTCATTTATCCCGCATTGATGCCATTATCTTGCAAAGATTTTGTTGTGAAGTGGCCCTGTCAAAACTAGAAGGAAAACTCTAGCTTTATTTGCAAGTGCTGTTGGGTGCAAAACTAAGTTAGCTGCAACCTTAAGTAATATGATGTAATGTAACTTGAATTACTGTGTCCTTCTGCTTGTTTGCAGCTTTCTCCTGCGTTGCGCAACAGATTTACAGAAATATGGTGTCCACAAAGCAATGGCCGTGATGATTTGATACAGATCGTAAAACACAATCTTCATCCAGGGTTGTCTCTGGGTGGAATAAACCATCAAGGTGAGTATTTCTTTGTGTGTTTGTTTTCAAACATTGTTAAGAAAGAAGAGGTTGCCTTCAAAGTTTCCTCAGAATTTATACGAAGTTGTCCCTTTTGTTGACAGTTATGAAATATTTGGGAATTTGTTCTTCCCTCATTGTGTGTTATATAGCTAGCCAGAATTAAGTTCAGGGTTGTATTTACTTCACCATCCGGGTGGCTGCATTATCCCCATCTCTTCAGTGCCCAATCTTAGTTTCAGTGTAAGGTATTGAAAGAACTGACACTTCATTTCTTGTCATCAACTTTCCTGTTAGTATTAATTGCTTGACTCTGTCTTGTTACTGCGTTTCAAAAGGGTCTGTAATGACAGCAGAGGCATGGACCTTATCTTCAGTTATCCTGCCTGTTAGGTTTTAGAGTACCCATCTATGTTGCACATGCATTACAGCTGTACCTACTTTGGTGATGCTTATTGTACAGCTATGTAGTACATGTGACCAATCAAATTATCTGAGAACTGCATTGATTTTTTTTTTCTCTTTTTTTCAGGAGCAGACATAGCAGAGCTCATGATGGACTTCGTTGAATGGCTGACTAATCAAGAGTTTGGTCGGCAGTGTATTCTCAGTGTGCGAGATATCTTGTCTTGGGTTAATTTTATGAATGTCATGGTAGAGGATGGGGAGTCAAATTCTGCAAAGGACTATGATCTTTACATTTCTCCAATGATGTCTTTTATCCATGCTGCATGTTTGGTATATATTGATGGAATAGGATCAGGTAAGGCTTCGGTGCTTATTTGGTAGTGGGAAATACAAAGGTGTATGTTTGTATAAATGTTTTTGAGTAGAATGCAAACAAAATGCTTCAGGGCAGCTCTTCTGGGAGAACTTTTCACTTCCATTTAACACTATCCTGTACTTGAAATGCCTTTTTTGTGTTTTAGTAGGAAGAGTCTGAATAATACAGCAAGCTTAAGTAAATTAGTGGTGGTAATAGTAGTGTTACAAAGGCTAGCACACAAATTAAGAAAGCCTGAGTTTGTTTTATTGAGTTGTCTGAGCTGATGTGGTACTTAATTACATGACCACATATTATTCACTCTCCTGTCCTGCTTGTCAGCATGTGTGTGCGCTAGCCTGTGTCCCGTGCATAGCTCAGAATGCTTCTTTATATTTGGCCACAGGCCCAGCTGATGAATAGGAGATTTGGGAATGGGGAAAAAGTGAAAAGTCGCCAGAAATGCAGGGGAAGAAAGCTGGAGGTGCTATGGCAAGCGATCAGGATGATGGGGATGGTACAAGAAAGTGTTTTGGAAATAAGCTGTGCTTAGTTTTGTTGCACTCAAAAAATTTGTCAATTCTAAATAGTCCTGGAAGCACTGGCAAAAAAGACTGACATGAAATATAAAACTGAAACAGAGTACTGCGCTAAAATGGCATCTGTGAAGGAACTGAGTTTATTACTCATAAGATGAATGTGCGTAGTTATGTTTGTGAAGCACGCTTAACTCTTCTAATTACAGGTACAACATCCTACTCAGCTGATACTGCTTTATCAGCTCGTGAAAAATGCCTGACATTCCTATGTGAGAAAATGAGTGAATTCGTTGAGCTGACAGATTATCAGAAGAATGAACTGAAGATTTATGACAGAACTAAGGAGAAAGAGTTTGTGTGGATGGACAACTTCATGGGAATCCATCCCTTTTTTATTCCAAGAGGCAAGATACTTTGTGGGAGTGGGTGGACATTAATTCCCAATAGTTCTGTTAATCACTAAATCTAAGTAGGATACCTCAACCATTACAGAACCATTTATAGTTTGTTCTCAAGCTTTAGAAAAATGCAACTCAATCACATTTATTAAGGAAACACATCTGTTAATTGCTTTCTTTGACTCTTTAAAATTGCGCTTTAATGGCCTACTTGCAGTGGGCTTCAGTGTAACAAAGCTTCTCTAATCTGAATTGTCATTTTCTGTCACTTGGCCTGGTCAGAATGTCTACTAACTTCCACTAACTAAAGCCACAGATTACCCTGGCCTTTGTGTAAAGCATGGAAGTAGGAGTCTTGGGTACAATGCTAAACAGAATGGAGACTAATGCCCTGCCTTGGTGTAGCCTCTCAAAGATTCACTGCAATTTTGGCAAACTTATTTAGTTTTTGTTATTTCAGTTCCTCATGTGACAAATGATTGCAAATGGAACTATTGAAATATTGCTTTCTACCCTTAAAATACATTGATGGGACTGAAAGGCAATGACTGTGATATTTCTAGTTCACGTGTTTAGTTATTAGTACATGGAAATATGTGTTCCTAATGCTATATTAGTCATTCATCTTTGAATCTTTTGATTTTCATGGATTGTGTTAATCGTGTAAAATTGTACAAGGTCATGCTTTTTTAAGTTGCTTAGTTTTCCTCTGCTAATTAGATCGCAAAAGGAAGTATCTGTTGCATATTGAACAGATATCAAGATGAATAAGATAAATTGACAAGTAATGTCTTGTATACTTGAGCCAGTTCTGTATTACAGAATTTGAGGAGTGATGTCTCAGTGAGCTACACTGGCTGGAATTTGGCAGCCAAGTTCTATGCTGTCTTCTTGCTCTATGTCGTAATAACAGTAAAGAAAATATGTTCCTAGCAGCACACTTTTTAATTAAACACTTTTTCTTCACAGAACTGGCAGTGTATGGAACAGACTAATGCGTTGTTCTGTAACATGACTGAGTTGTATCCTGCTGTGCCAAATTTTCGAAAGCTGCTTTTGAGTTTTAGATCCACATGTCTGAAGTGCAAGGACAGATTTATGATTTTTTTCAGTGATAGATCTCTAGCTTGGGTCATGAACCAGGAAGTGTCAAAGTTTCATGGCCAAATACATCATATGTTCATATGCTTTATGCAAAATTCAATATAAATATGCACAGATGGGCTGAGGCACAGCTGTGGGTCAGACAAAAAGTGTATGTGTCTGATCTCTGAGAAAAGGCTGCAAGCTTGATCTCTGTTGCTTGCTGTAATGACATCAGCAATTAAGAGTGATCTCTGCACGCTGTCAGCAACTGCAATATAAGCATTCTGGTTTCATTATTTTCTGATTTACCTTTTGTTTGGTTTAGGCCCTGTTCTCCAGAGGAACAGCGTTGCAGATTATGCTATGAATGCTGGGACTACAGCAGTGAATGCACAAAGACTGTTAAGAGCCCTGCAACTTAACAAACCTATTTTGTTGGAGGGGTCACCAGGTGTGGGCAAGACCAGTCTGGTTGCTGCCCTGGCAAAGGCCTCGGGAAACTGTCTTGTTCGAATCAACCTGTCTGAGCAAACGGTAGGATAAAACATTAACTTTAACTTAGTGTTTATGGCAGGTGGGAGGTTTTGTTTAACTTGGAAAGCATAGTTCTTTTTAACTTTGGCACTGACTCTGAAAAGCCAATTTTTCCTTCTTGGTCTCAAGATAAAACTAAGTGGGAAGGGGGAACTAGAAAGAGCAGTAAGCTCCTGTGAGCGAATGCCAATTCACTTGAAAAGAACAGAAAAGTCTGGGAAGACATGCATATCTTTGTCTACTTCTTGTTTTCTTGGCTTCTGCAAAGTTACTTGAAAACAGCTTTAAGGCTTTTTAGTTTTTCTGTTCCAATTTAATTTTTAAATTGTTAAATGTAGTAGCTGGTCACTGGAGTCCTACCACAAAAAAAGCTCTTCACATCTTGTAATTACTGAAATGTTTTAAATAGAGCGAAAATGTAGATGTTACAGGGGAAGAGATAAAATGTGAAGTAGAGTTAACAAACGCTGTTAATAAGATCTTGTGGAATTCTTTAATCCCCCTCACACCCTGTTCTCTACTCCCAAAGGATGTGACAGACTTGTTTGGGACAGACTTGCCTGTTGAAGGTGGGAAGGGAGGAGAATTTGCCTGGCGTGATGGACCACTGCTAGCAGCATTAAAGGCTGGACACTGGATTGTGTTAGATGAGGTAAATTCAAGTTTAGGGCACAAATAAAATGGAATGTTATGGAATAACAAAGGTGACAACTAAGCGTGCAAGATAAATACCGCTGCTAAGGGCTGATGACTGAAATAAATTTTGCTTACGTTTTAGTTACACGCATCTATTGTGACATTGAAAGTGATCATTCTGCTTAAGAGAAAATTAATCTCCCTTTACTAAGTCCTTCTGCACATTGGCCCTCTGTAGCAGGAGTGTAAAATACTGGCTTTTACTAGATGTCTCTAAAGTAAGAGAATGAGGATGGAATCCAGCCTAGATTATTTCAGAAAATCAAGCGTAGATTTGATTTATATTTGGAAGGTTTTGGTAAGAGTGTTAACAGAAGTTTTGGTACGGATGCACTTATATGGATATAATTTCAGTTCAATAGAAGATATTTTGCTGGCACTAATGCACTGTGTTGGGTACTGATTTAATTGACATTAAGAAGAGTTCTATTTTGCCACTATAAGCTGTCCTGCCACCATAGGTTTATTCGTGTACTGTGCAGCGTTTTCAAGCATATGCATGTGCAGAGCTCACTTCTTGGCAATGTGAGTTCTAATTATTGCAGAATGAAAAATGTTAAATTCTGTAGCTGTTTGTATACCTTTTTTTACTATTGTGAAGAATACCACTTTAAACAATTAGTAAATAACCCAGACTGCCTTCATTTAAAAAACAAGCAAACAAACAAAACAGTTAGTATCACAAATGTAAAAACATCAGAAAAACATCTTGAACATGCAGATTTTACAATGGAGATTTGTTTTATCATGATGAAAATAGTATAAATAGCAAGTGCACATAAGGAAGTGGTAGTTATAGTTTCGTTGCTCCAATCTAGCTGGAAGTAATAACATACGATGGTGCTAGAACTGCAAAAAAATTATTTTACTTTGTGTACTCCCAGACTGTTATGCAAAAGGGTTTTGTGGAGTATTAATATTGTGTCCTTACTTTTTTCCTCAGTTGAATCTGGCTTCTCAGTCTGTATTGGAGGGGCTAAACGCATGCTTTGACCACAGAGCAGAGATTTATGTTCCAGAACTGGGAATGAATTTTCATGTACAGCACAAAAAGACTAAGATTTTTGGATGCCAGAATCCGTACAGACAAGGAGGTGGAAGAAAGGGTCTGCCCAAGTCCTTTCTTAATAGATTTACACAGGCAAGCTTTTTAATTTGGTTTAAACTAAGTCATGATCTTGCAGTTTTCTGAGTATATCAAGACTTGGTATCCTCTTGATTCTACAGGTGTATGTTGACCCACTGTCAGCAGACGATATGGAGTTTATTGGGAATACGCTGTTTCCTGCTATTGATAAAAGTATTATTGCTAAAATGGTTGCTTTCAATAACAAGGTAAATACATATTTTAATTTCTCTTGTGTAGAAGTAGACAGAATGCACTAAGATTAAAAAAAAAAAAATCATGTTCTATTTCCAAGCATTTTTATAGAGAAGTGCATAGGTAAAAAAAGAGGAATAGAAGTATATGCAGAAGAAAGCAACAAACACCACTAAAACCCACCTGAATCCTTGTACTATTACAATCAGTTACTTGGTTGATAACAGGAGAGGCATTGTTTTTCATAGAAGATAAAAAATTGTGTATATAAAAAACTGTTTCTGCAAAATGTGGAAACAGTTATGGCTTGGTAGCTTGGTGAAGTGAATTGAGAACGTTATGGTTTTCCACACATGGGTTATTCTTGAAGCACAAACAAAATAAGCTGTACCTTGACAAGGACTGAAATGAGTAGTTCTGCTTGTGATCTGAATTTTAAACCTAGGCTTTGTTATGGGATGCTGTTAGTGAAAGCAGCATCTGACCTTTACAGAAGCAGAAGCTTTAAGGTTATGTGGCGTTCTTCTGGAACACTGAGAGATCAATAATAGGAAAATCTTTCCTGATAGGATTTGTTTATGGCAAAGGATTCGGAGATGCTCGATCTAAAATCGTGCTAATAGAAAAGAGTTTCAACAAGCATCAATTGCAAGGCATCCATTTACTGGCTCTTTTGTGACTTAAATGCTGCCATTTTGCGCATAGTGCAAGATACAAAATTCTCAGTAAGAATTCCATTTATGATCATGCTTCTGAAACTGTGTTTAATATTAGTCTTGTGAAACAAAAAATGTAATAATATTAAGAGATAGTAGTATTCTGTGGCCTTACATAAAAACTTTTGTAGCAGCATCTTATTGAATACTCAATAATAGAGCACAAGAGCAAAAAGGAAAACTGAGCTGAGTGTTAGAGAATTCGTAGAGCAGAGACAAGCTAAATCAAACTTCAGTTCCCAACATCTTCAAATAGTGGATGCAGCTTGTACTTTCTGTTGTCCTCTGTCTCGTAAGCAGTGCCAAAGGCAGAACTTAACAGTTGAGCTTATTTTTAAAAATATTGAAGACCAGCACGGGGGTGGAATAAAACACTTTTTCTACTTGTTACAGATTGAGAATGAAGTAATGGCTGAAAGAAAGTGGGGACAGAAAGGAGGACCTTGGGAGTTCAACTTACGTGATCTTTTCCGCTGGTGCCAGCTTATGCTTGTTGACCAGTCACCAGGATGTTATGATCCAGGCCAGCATGTGTTTTTGGTATATGGAGAAAGAATGAGAACCAGGGAAGACAAAGAAAAGGTGAGCTGTGTATTCTCCTCCCTTGCTTGCCAGGAAGTATTCTAGAAACCCAAGTGTAAATTTGAAGATGCCTACAATTCAGTCACAGAAATTCCCCTTATACTCGGCACTGGTCAGGCCGCACCTTGAGTACTGTGTCCAGTTCTGGGCCCCTCAGTTTAAGAAGGATGTGGAGATGCTGGAGTGTGTCCAGAGGAGAGCAACGAGGATGGTGAAGGGGCTGGAGCACAAGCCCTATGAGGAGCGACCGAGGGAGCTGGGGTTGTTTAGCCTGGAGAAGAGGAGGCTCAGGGGAGACCTTATTGCTCTCTACAACTACCTAAAGGGAGGTTGTGGTGAGGCAGGAGTTGGACTCTTCTCTCAGGTGACCGGTGACAGAACTAGAGGACACGGTCTCAAGCTTCTCCAGGGACGGTTTAGGATTGACATTAGGAAGAAATTCTTCACTGAGAGGGTAATTGTTCATTGGAATGCACTGCCTAGGGAGGTGGTCGAGTCACCATCCCTGGAGGTGTTCAAAGAGAATTTGGATGAGGCACTTAGTGACATGGTGTAGTTGACAAGTAGGAGTAGGTGTTGGGTCATAGATTGGACTCGATGATCTCAAAGGTCTTTTCCAACCTTATGATACTGTGATACTGTAAAACGAAAAATAGCTTTGTTTGGGGATTTGTGGTTTAACACATGTACCTGCTCCTCTTGTCCTTTAAAATAACAATTACCTACTAGTATAAAAGCAGAAAGCTGGTATAAATAAGAGCAGGTAGAATAACAAAGGACTTAAACAGAGCAAAACATAATATATTCTTGTGTTATTCTGTATTAAATAATAATGTTCTTGTAGAAGTGGCACAGGTTGCATGTGCATTTGTAAGGTAAGAGAACGTAAGGAGCAGAGAAGAGAAATAGCACTGAGGTATGGAGTAATTCTTAGGTATGGTTAGAAAGCACTTGCGTCAGTGCAGTAAGTAAAAATAACATCCTGTAACTCTGCCCTTCCGCAACAGCATTTTGAAGTTGTTCTGCCTTAGATTTCCTTTATTGAATTGCATTTGTGTCACTTCTTTCATCTGCCTGTCATATTGCTCCCTTCATTCTGTTAAACTTGCTGCTTGAGCTTCCTCTGATAAAACACACTCCTTGCTGTTATTATTCCTCCTTTGCCACCTGTTTATGCCTCTCTTGTCTAGAAATCCTTTGCTTTTGTTTAATTTCATGATATTTAAATAGCATTAAACTAAAAGACTGAAGTTACTTACTGAAAGGGACTGGAAATTTTTCTCACAGGTTTAGTTTCCTCTTCCTGTAGTATTACTATGTTTCTGCGCATTAACAAAGAGCTTATTTATGAAGTGACTTTTTTCCCAGTATTTTGTAAAAGAGAAACAGTCAGTATTCCAGGTTGCAGGAAAGCATGATTAGTGAAGAGGTTGCTGTGAGCAGCTCACACACACTTGCTGCATTTTGAATGAAATGACAAGTGATTAAACTGTGTTAGTTACTATTGCATGGATGTGAAACTGAGAGGGAATGCTACTTCACATGTAAATCTTTAGAACAATGGATAACTTAAGACTGATAAGTCTCTTTTTTTTTTTTTTTTTGCTGTTTCACCTCTTTCAGGTTATATCTGTATTTAGATACATTTTTGGCCAGGAGGCTGATGTATATACAGGAACCAGGGAGTTTCACATCACTCCATATAACGTTCAGGTAAGCTGTTGACAAGAGGTTTTGTGTGTGGAGGGATAAGAATTAAACTTGCACATGTGAGTTTCCATTTGCCTCTTGGATTGCTTACCCACGTGTGTCTCATCCTTTTCAGATTGGTTATTCAGTTCTTTCTCGTGGCAACTATATTCCTCGTCCTGGCAGAAGTCTCTCACTTCTGCATCATTCACTGCAGTCCCTCGAGTCTATAATGAAATGTGTGCACATGAGTTGGATGGTAATCTTGGTGGGCCCAGCAGCTGTTGGCAAAACCAGTCTTGTGGAGCTACTGGCCCATCTGACTGGCCATCGACTAAAAATCATGGCAATGAACAGTGCAATGGATACAACTGAACTCCTCGGCGGATTTGAACAGGTAAATACTGTTTTGGTAATATGGCAATATTTCTCTTTCCTACCTAACAGTGGCCAATCCACTGTGATCTTAGTGTTTAAGCACCAAATGGAGCCTTAGGCACCACAGTCTTCTGGATGAACTAACTCCATAACGGCATGTTTGCAGGTTGATATCAATAGGCCATGGCAGCGCCTGTTGGAAAAAGTGGAGCATGCTGTGAGCACACTAGTAAGGGACAGTCTTCTCCTGACAGAAATTTGTGCAGATGATGCTGAACTTGTGCTGCGTGCTTGGAGCAATTTCATCCTGAATTACAAACCCAAATCTCTGGGTGAAGGAGGCAGGAGTGTTACAGCTGAATTAGTGAGCAAACTGGAGGGAATACTTGTGCTGACCCAGCGACTGAACAACAAAATAAATTCTTACTCAAAGGCAGGTACGTATGGTGGGTGATTTGAAGTAAGACTATGTCTTCCTTGGGGAAAAAATAAGAGAAACATACAAATCCAGTGAAAACTTGAGAAAACTTGAGGATTTTTTTATAGGTGATTTGTATTCAATACTGTTGCTTCATACTACTTATGTAACAGGCTAGCCTCTGAAAAAGTTACTTTGGTGATGGTTCTTCAGGTTTGTATTTTGTGTAGTTACATCTGGTAGCGATCAGTATTGCACACTGAAATTTTCCTATACTGAGCTACTCAATGTATGATGCAGTACAGGTCTTATCTTGCATCCCTAAGAAAGACAATTTGGATATTCTTTTCTTGCAAGTGTTTTCTGAAGCAGTCATTAATGGGGGAGAAGGGATGCAGAAAAGCGTCAATCTGATTTATATTGCTCTGTGCTTGCAAACTTCCTCTGTCCTCATGGATCTTGCCTGTGGGAGGCTACTTGAAGAACTGGAGCCTCTGCTGTTATGTTCCCCTAAAAATTAGGAAGCATATATGTGTATTAATAAAATAGCAGGTATTTTTCTTGAACAGAACAGGAAAATACCTCAGTATTTTAAATCTTGATGTAAGACATGCTTCCTTTCAGAGTTTGCTCAGCTGGTTGAAGATTTCCGGCGCTTCAAGCTGCAGCAGGTCCAGGCTGCTGACCGTAACAGCCATGGCACTTTCGAGTGGGTGGATGGGATGTTGGTTCAGGCCCTGCAGTCTGGAGACTGGCTTTTGATGGACAATGTTAACTTCTGCAAGTAAGAGATTTTAGTGGCTTTGTTTCACTAAATAAGTCCCTTGACCTCCATAATTTACTTTGCTTCTCACTGTATGGTTCACAACTGAACATTTTGCATTTGACAGCAATATGTGGGAGCAGTCGCTTGAAATTTCTGGAAGAGTTCTTCCTTCTTAGGTAGCTGAGTAGTTGTTAATTTTCCTTGTTACCTTGTAATGTCATCAGCTGTTTGGCTTTTTGCTTAAGACTGGTACCATTTTAATTTTGGATCAGATAATTTTTACCTCTTTATAACCATATGTATTTCTTTTGAGTATAGCCCTTCTGTGCTGGACCGCTTGAATGCTTTACTTGAACCAGGAGGCGTTCTTACCATGACTGAGAGAGGTGTGATAGATGGCACAATTCCTACAATAGCTCCTCATCCAAACTTCAGGTGCTTTGCTTTTCTGCCTCTTTTTTTTTTTTTTTTTTTTTTTTTGCCTATTTTTTGTTTCCCCCTTACCAAATAGCAGTTTCAGGAAAAAATGTCAGCTCTAAGCCAATCTTTTAGTTTTGAATGCTGTTCATTTTTCCATGTACTGTAGTGACTTTGTCTGGCAAGGAAGAAAACTGCACTGTGATGATGATGTGATAGAGAGCTTGAGCAGCTTGGCTTTGTACCCTTATTGCAGCACAGACTGTTACACTAGAAACTTCACAGCAGTATTCCTTTGCCTTGATTTTCTCCATTTCTCATTTAAGATTTCAGCACTTCCCTATCTCACTGTAATGGAGTTGAAGATACAAGGTGGTGAAGTATATGTTGGTAATGAAAACTGGTATATGGACATAATAATTTTCTTCCTGGCCTTTTCCATCTCATCCATGTATCTGAGTTTGTGACTCAAATGATGTAAATTTGAGTTAAGTGACACAACTTAAAAAACCCCTGAAAACTAAACTAAGAAACCAAAACCAAACAGACAGTCTGTGTTCTTTCAGACCTGAAGTTGTCTCTCGGGAAGATGGGAATAGAACATATAGGGTATTCTGTACAATTCCTACCTTTTATAAATTAATGAAAAGAGTATTAGAACCACTATGCTCGTGTTCCTCTTTCTTGGAAAGTCTGAGATCTTGTTTCCAGAAACCTGATTTTGCTGCACTGTATCTCATAAGGCTTTTTTTGTCCTTGCTTTTAAGAGATTATTACTGGTAGTATTAACTACTTGGTTGTTGTATTCTTTGACTTTTAAATAGCACAGATTTATCTGAAGGTGTTGCAAAGACTTTTAAAAGTTGCCTCAGAGGCATCTTTTTAACCTTTTTTTATAAGTAGGCAAATGATAAAATAGGCATAGCTCAGATATAACTGAGTTAAAAATCATGCAATATATTTCATAGTATAATTATTCATACAGAATTATCATTTAAATTCAATAGACATCTCTGGCTTTCTAGATATGAGTGTCCTCATTTTTATGAAAATTAATTTACTTTACGGAAGAGCAAATTTAGTGGTTCCAGAGTGATAAAGTTTCATCCTAACAATGGAAGGCTGTTGCGCTAGATTGGCGCTGCATGTCCCTTCCAACTGAACTGTTTTGTTCTAATATCCAACAGGCTTTTCCTTTCCATGGATCCTGCTCATGGGGAAATATCCAGAGCCATGCGGAATCGTGGGATTGAAATTTACATTCCTGGGGAGAGCGATGGACATGTATTGGACAGTCAGGATTTGAAGTTACTCCTGAATGGTTTGGGTTTAGTGGGAGATAGCATCTGCGATGCACTTATGGCTGTGCATTCAGAAACCAAGGCAGCAATAGCAGGTAAGAAAAGTCTGTTCAGTGCTTGTTAACAATTTGGGCTCACTATGTGTATTTGGATTAACTCTTTAATATTAAACTTGATCATTTTACTGTGTTGTGTCCCAATATAAGTGAAGGCATAGAAGTATAATCAGGTTGGTTTGGGTTGCTTTAAGTAGTGGTTGTCCTCAGAGAGTTAAAGGGCTGACAATTACTAATCATCACCTAAATGCTGTGTATCTTTCAGGTTCTGTGTCATCTTTGTCACCTTTGCTTCAGGCTGCTGTATTAATTGTGCAGCACTTACAAAGAGGCCTTGGATTAGCAAAGTCTTTTTATAGGGCCTGTTGGGAAGTTTATGGCCGCTCACAACAACTGCAGATTAACCAAAAGGTACAAGTCCTGTTTTTGAAAGCTTTTCTCACGTCAAAAAGTGTCATTTCATGAGGCTGGCGTTTGAGATCCTCTGTTTCCTAAGTGCCTTAGCAAGGGGTTGATGAAGATGGTGCTCTTGGAGAGAGATACACTGCCCACTGTCATCTGGAGACAGCGATCTTCACTTGCTATTTTAAACTGTACAGTATGTTACTTCGCTTATGGTTTGGAATGTTTTGGTACTTTCATTGTGTAGGTTGCATAGTGTTTGTTGGAACATTTGTTTATAATGATTTCTTAATAAATAGATGTAATTAGTTCCCTGAACTATTGTACTTGTTTACATGTTTGAATATGATTCTAAACTGCTTTTTGGTTGTTTGTTGTAGCTTGTGTTAGAATTGGTTACAAAGCATGCTTCATCTCTGGCTTCCCATGAAACCTGGGGTGACTCCTTGCTAGCAATAGGACTGTGGCCAGACTCCCTCCCTACAGGACTGTTTGCAGCTGAAGACTCACTTCTTTCCACAGTCCGGAGTGATGCACAGGTCCTGATGTATTGTCTGAATAGACTAAACCTTAAAAACTGCAGGTAGGCAAGGAACGCTTTTGTCAAATTGAATGAGTGAGAAACAAGATGTGTGAAATACTGGTAGTGTGTTATTGTTCTCTGCAAAACTTTGTCTTGAGCAAATTGTATGGGTAGAGACTGTGGTCATCACACTCTGTAACTGAGGCTCCTTATTACTTTTTGCATGCAATGGCTACAAATGCAAGTTTAGTTTAGTTATTTACTGTTTTATTCTTCTGTCCAAAATGCTTGACTCTGTTCAATCCTGAGTAAGTACATTTGACCCATTTTGAGTTGAGTTAGGAGCAGGCGTTCAACAGCAAATAATGTAAACATTGGGCTTGCAAGGTAATAAGAGCTTCCAAAATATCTTCCTTCAGTTTCTGTCTGAGCTTGAAAAAAGTATGTAATTATTCTTGAATATTCTAATGATGCTCCATACTTCCTGCTTATGTGTAAAGAGTTATTCATCAGTTATTTTAGGTCAAGTCTATTCAGATGAAAAAACAAATTTCTTCCTTCAAACAGTTGTTTCTTTTGAAAGAAATTTCATGTGCAGGGGCCATTTGCAAGAACACTTTTAATGATTTCATGAGTAATATAACTGTTATTTTCCCAACATTGATACAAAATGATCTTGCCTGCTTGCTTTGTTCAGTGACCAACTGTGGACAGATACTGTGCTTCGCTCCCAGTGAAAGAACAAACAGTATAAGTTAGTACTAAGATAAAATGTTGAAATTTTAAAACCTTAGCAACATGCTGGTGTTTATCAATGATACTTGTCTCCTATCTTTGTCTTTTTAAACTTGGTTTACATATCATTCTGGTGCACAAATCACTTATTATTTCTCAGTAATATGTTGTGCATGTTCACTTCTGGCACTGCGTGCGTTTTTGGCAATAGTGAATTCCTATTATACCCCCACCAACAGGTTTGAAGTTGGAAACTGGCTTTAAAGCTAAATAAATGAGGAGAGATTATTGCATTGGTACCTAAAGATGGTTGCATGCCGAGTAGCTGGACTTGTAGAATATATTTTTTCCTGGAACAGGTAGTTCAAGCGCTTGATTGCTGGACTTCATTTCTTTGTGTTTCAGGACACTACCACTGACTCTGCAAGATCTTCAAAAAATTACGCAGTCCACTAATCCTGAAAATCTCACCTTCAGTGCTGTTGAGATAGATGCAAAATGGATGGATAAAATGGAAGTTCTTCAGGCTTCAGTGAAACTGTTCATAGAGAAGGCAACCAATCAAGATTGGACATTGAGGGTTAAATGGCTTAACTCTGTAGCCAAAAATCTGCCACAGGTGCTTGGTATGTAATTATTTGTTTCTCTTTTGCATAAGGGCTTATTTATTATATTTTCATAAATCCTGAGTCTTCTATGAAAACATTCAGACCATTCAAAGTACCCGATATGGTAGTTCTCAACTATCCATGCTATGTCAAGGGCCCTGAGGCTCCAGGGAAAGAGGCAGAAATGGGTGGTACATATTATGGACAAGAGGAGACTTTGGGCTAAATGTTTCCTTTTATCCAAGCATACACATAACTCATACTGCTTCTGAATTAGTTATTTTTTGATACCTCTTGGTCTGTGTAAGCAGATGTGTCTTTCTCTGCACTATTTTTTTCTTTTTGATAGTGACAGTAAAAGCAGTAAAATGCCTTTTGTTTATTTGGTGTTAAAGTACAGATGGTTAGAAAGCCAGGAAACTGCAGAACTGGGATTTCCTGAAGCTGTGTTGCTTGAACTTTCAGGATAGCAGCTGAGATGGGGTTTTCATTGCTTGATTTCATTAATCATATTAAACACGTGGAGAATTTAGACAGGCAGTAGTCCAAGTAATTCACCACTTCACTTTCTTGTATGGTGTGAAATCTCACTGTATCCACAAATGGAGTTGCTTCTCCTTGATCTTGCTGCCTTTTCTGTAAGGTGTGTATATATACTGGAAAATATTTATTAAGTTAGTTTAATAGCAGATACGCTCTTAAGAGATTTGTTGGTTTTGGTTTTTTTTTTTCAATTGAGGGGGAAAAGAAGGATGTACTGGGAGGAAGATCTGAATGTATAAACTTATGGATTTTCAGAAACCACATTTTTAACAGCATACGTGAAGTATCACCAGTTTAACTGGAACTTTACTGGATTTGCCTTTTTGGCAGTGATATTCTGACTGCTTTTAAGACCTCTTGGAGCAGAGCAACCAGCACCTGCAGAGTACATGCACAGATGAGATTCAGGCTGCTTGTGTTGGTTCAGTTGATCTTATTTGTATTTATTTGTACTAAATACCCTTTCTTAAACACTTATGTTCTCTCCTGTTTACGTACAGATCCAGTGCGGATACAGCTGGAAGCAGGTGCTGTAGCCCTTGGCAGTTTCTATGCCAGTCCCCTCTCATCTGGAGTCAGCAACATGATCAAGTTGCTACAGCCAACTATGACAGGTACTTCTGAAAAAACTTGATGCGAGACATTGGTTCTTCCTTCCTTTATTCTCTGAACACACCACAACCATTCTTGGGAAGTGTGTGTAACAACAAGAAGAGGCTGAACTCTTAACTATATGTTGCTTTTATTGCAAAACAAATAATAAAGCCATTCTTGCTGTCTAGAACAGCAAATGTGGCAGTTAAATGCTTTCATCCTATGCAAATTAGGTATGAGTGCTATGATTGTCAATCTTGACTGTGTGTCAGTGACCCAAGTGTATTTCTACAGCTGGGAGTGAAGCGAGGCTCTTAAGAGTGATGCATGTATCTACTGCCTTTCTTTCTGGATGGTTTAGGCATCCTGGTTTGTTTTCCCCTAGCATTTACTGTGTTGTCCCATCTGAAACCTATTATGAGGCCTGTAGTTTTCCTCTTGGTGTTTTATAGGGAGCTCAGGCCTGTGTTTTCCTTTCCAAGTTTGTAGGTACTTGAAAGCTCTATATGGTGACACTGGATCCTTTATGGATAGTCCTAGGTTTCTTGCCTGGACTGTGAAGGAAAAGGGAGTTGGACTTTAGTTTCCAGGCTGTCTTTTTGGGTACTCTGACCACTAGTTAATTTACTTGCACTGCTCTGTTTTACAGAACCTACAGTCAACTTAATGCTTTTCTGTTTGGATATCTGGAGTGAGGGAGCTTAAGATTCCTCCTTCCCTCTTTCTTTCCCTAATGTTCTTGCACAGGCAGGGGGATCAAGGAAAGCCTTTCACTGAATAATGTTTCCACTGGTGCACTGTCTCCTTTTGTCTTGTCTGCCTTCCCAGATGAACATGTGATGCCCCTGGACCCAAGATGGAATATGCAGTTTTTGGATATCATTAGAAATTCGATGAACTTTGATACAGAAATGGAGCACACAGATCAGCTTCTAATCCTTTTGAAGTCGGTAGCAAATCGGTGGGTTACAAAAAAGCTTGAGAAGATTGCCCAAGGACTGTAATCAGTGCTGTGTAAACACTTTCTGTATCTGCCAAGTATGTTTTTAGGTTTTGATAGTGTGGAACACTAGGCAGAGGTTTCATACAGGAGTTCAAATTCTTTGTTTTCTGTAGGTGCAGACTAAAACAGATCTCTTAATATAGGGAGCAGGGCTCCAGCATTCTGTGTAGACTGGAGTACTTCAAGGACAAACCAGAATGTGGGATAAGAGGCAGAAACAGCAGTGTGCAGTCTTCGTCTTAAGTAGTTTCAGTGCTCCTGGGTTCGGACTGCTTAATGATAGCAAAAAGTACACAGGTTTTGCATTTACATTATAAGTAAGCAGCTGCTCACATAACCTACAAGTGGTGGTGTTGCATCTGCTTAGTAGCTCACTGTTTTTTCCTTCCTGGTGTTTGCTGAAGTCACGAATCTGCTCTTTGAAGCTTTCTTCTGCAGAAACCATTTTCAAGCAATTAGTTATGCTGCAGTTGATTCTTTTGTAACAGTGAAATATCAAATGTCACTTTGTATTTCACCATTGTTATAAGGAAGAGGCTTTAAAATTATACTGAATTTCTATCACCTTTATTTTCATTTCAGGGCAGTATTATTTCTTGATCGAGAAAAAAGAAGCTACACTGAGAAGAATTTGATTACCAGCAAGAAGCCAAGAAATAGTATCTTAAGAATGTCTCTAGATTTCCGCAAAGGTGAGTTGATTTTCCCTTTTCCTTCTGGTTCGATGGTCAATTTGAAATGTGGTTAACTTGCGCAGTTAAGAAATGTGAGCTTTAAATGTAGTGTGTTCTGGATGTGTGAAGAAAGATGGTGTGAATGTAAATCAGCAAGAGGGGAACTAATATGATAGATAACACATTATTCTTAAACTAGATATACCTTATGCTTACAGCACTTAAGTTCAGCCTCTACTAGGCAATAAGTGAATGTAGTTTCTCTTTTCATCATCCTGAAGTTTAGATAATTGAGGAGAGAAATCGGAAATGTATTTTGTTTTTTGCTAGTAAGAATAGCTAAGTTACTCCGATGTACTTTTGTTCTAGTTCTCTTTCTATTGTTTTATATAACTAGGGCGTTTCACTCCTAAAACAAATGGGAAAAATCTAGTGATGAAATTAGCATGTTTCATAGAAGCAATTGATCAGTACTTCCCTCATTATGGATTTTATTTTTTATTAAATGCATCAAGGTAATAGAGAATTATGCAAACAGTGAAGGACTACTTTTATTACTTCAATTCTTAGGTCTTTTCAGTTTTGTTTTTTTCCCCAACCATAGAGTTTTGAGTTATCAGAAATTGACCCTTATGTGTTATGTGACATGGCTGGAATTTTCAGTGTTTCTCTTCCCTTTTTCCCTTATCCCTAAACCTCAGATCCAGGAAGTTACAACTGTCTTCCTCATGCCATCGTGGTCAACCTTGCTGCTTTTTTTGAGCTTTGGGATGCATTTGCATTTCACTGGGTAAAATCTACTCAGGTGGCCTTAAGTGATGATGACATGCATGATGTGAGTACACTTCTAGTGTATTTGTGGAAGTGAAATGAGATTGTGTGTGCAGAATACTATTGTTTAGTTTTAGGGACTGTGAAATAAATAACATTGCTTCTTGTTGGCATTCAGAATGTGCCTGACACCAGGCAAATGATCGTGTTTGTTTCAGTGGCTGTATTTGTGCTCTGTCTTGTTTCTTCTGTGTGGAATGTATGTTTTCAGCCTGCAAACACTTGGGATAGGAATTATCTTACCTAAATGTGCAGACCCTGGACCTTGATATCCGTTACTGAACTTGATCATCAAGCTTTTTCTGCCTGCTTAAGATGGTGTGAATCATTGTAGAAGTACCCTTTTATTTCCATTGATGATAAAGGGAGTGTCCAAATCCATCTCAGATAAGGATATCTGGACGTTTACAGCTGACATCTAGGTCGCAGGGTTGGTTCACTTCTCCCTCTTCATTTTCAGACTATAAAGATCATTTTGATGACTTATGACAATGACATTGACGAAGGGATTGCTTGGTTTTGACTTGTGTAGTTCTACCTGCCAGTAGAGCTGTGTGGTACTTTTAGAGTCCATACAGCCTGAGTACTGGTTGCGTACCACTAAATATGAAGTACTGTGTGAGTCTGAAGTTTATGCAGGTGATGCTGGATTTGCTTTCTCTCTTATAGAATCATAGAATCATCCGGTTGGAAAAGACCTCTCAGATCACCGAGTCCAACCGTACCTGTCCCTTTACTAAACCGTGTCCCTTGCTTTGAAGTACAAAGTACTCTTAATAACATGCAGTAATAGTAAAAACTGTAACCTTGTTGGCTTGTTGTTAGATTTTATACTGTTTGCTGTGGCGTGACCGGTTCTGGGCAGTCTCTGACACTGTGACAGTGGATTCACCAGGGTTGTCACTTGTTTCTCTGCACTGGCACTGGGTTATGAAGCATCTAATTGACAGAATTCCTCAAATGCTTATCGGATCAGACCAGCACAAGTGAGTGGTTTTGATTTGTGTTTCTATTAAATGGCTGTGTATACTGCTAAAGAGTACAGTATTACAGAAAATTAGCATTGTTTTCCTTTGGTGTCCAAGTTGTGTTCTGCTAGTGATGCGAGTACAATGTATTAAATAGCTGTTCATTTTTAAAATGCAGGTTTCTTGATATTTGGCTTGTGTTTGCCCAAATGATCATCTAGAATTTCTACCCCCTTTGTGGAAGAATAAGAGAAAGGACTTTACTTTCTCATGCATTCTTTTGCCTTATTTCTCAAACTTCTGAGTTAACCATGTGGGCTTTTTTCTCCCCTCTTTTTCTTTTATCTCCAAGGGTTTCCAAGGAAATTCAATCTGTGTCACAGCAGATTCAGAGCTGCTTGGCCAATCCTGCTGGTGTTTCTGCCAGTCTGAAGATCTTGCAAAAGTCTCTAGGAAGACCTCTCCCTTTTAAGGTATCAGTACTTTGTAAGAGATGTGTGTTTCCAGTGATGTCCAAATATACTTTAAAATAGTTGTAAAGATTTACAGGACTTGCTTTCCAGAACAGCAAAAATACATTTCATTTTGTACTTGTTAGATTGTTTAAACAGATGATTTCGGTGTACGTTAATGTACATCTTTCTTTGATATATATAGATATCGAGATAGCATTTCCACTATTAATTATGTGTCGTATAGATAGCAATTATGTAATACATAGAGTGGTGTCCAAGCAGAAAAATGTTATTCCTTGCTCTGCTCTGGAGACTTTTGAATATCAGCATGCCACTTGCTTATTTAGTGAACATATGTGTATATAGAGTAGAAAGTGTTCTCCTTTTATACAGCATAGAATGGGGGCTGCCTTATGACTTTTCAAGACAAGGCCTCTTAACTTAGTCAGTTTTGCTGTTTTTTTAAGTTATTTCAGCAATTGTCATTCAATTAAAAAAAAAAATGTTACAGTAAAATTTTCTAAAGTATATCAATTCCTTTTTAAAAGTGGGGCACAAGTAGTCATGTGGGTTGCTCAAGTTTGTGATTAGCAGTTAGACCTAGGTTTTTCTGACCTGATCTCTGAGACACTCAGCTGTTCAAAACTACATGTAGTTACTTTGTGGGACTCTGAAGAACGTTCAGTGCTTATTAAGAATTTTGTGAGATTTTTCTAGCCATCCAAATGTATTTAAATTGCAGGTGTAAACTGCAGTTGCTTTTAAGTGACAGTAGCTTCTGGTGTTTTTGTTGTTTTGTGTATTATTCCACTTAATTTAGTTAAGTTGCTGTGTTGAAGTACTGTTGTTCAGCACAATCTATGTAGTTTCTTCATGAGGATGAAAAAAACTTGACAAGGAGGAATTGTGTCCAGCAGTTTCAATTTCTGTCTTCGTGCTGTGTTGAGTAGGGTTACAAAAGAATTATTTTTAAGTTATTATTTCTGGTTGGTTTATATTTACTCCAGTCGTGTGCCCGTGAATTTGAAATCTTTGTTCTGGCTGCAGTTACAGGTCTTGTTTGTTGTTTTGTTAGTGCTGCTGATACTGATTGCCACTTGTTCAAATGTCCTTTTTGTGTTTCCAGGATAAACAGGGCATGGAATGTTTTTCTCAGTTAAAATTTCTCAGCAAACCACTTAACATCTTGGAGCTAAGGTTGGTCTTTGGAGAAAGCAGATGGCAGGAAAAACTGTGCTGTCTGAAAATTGTTGCCACTGGATGGAGGATGAAGAAAGCATTGCTGCAAGCTGATGGCCTGATAATTAGAGCTAATCATTTAGAAGATGTTAGTCTGGGTAAGTAACACTTTTGAAGAGCCTGATCTCCATGCTTTTTGTATACAAATGGAAAGGATGTGAAATGCTCGCTGGAAAGAAACAGAATACTTGCATTTATGTGCCTCTTGTGCTCTGTCAAACAGATCAACTAAAGAATTTTTTGAAAGCTGTACGTTCACAGCTGAGAGCAGAAGGAGTTGTGTGTAGTCATTTAGAGGAAAGGTTTACTGAAGATACCATCTCCAACCAGTTAGACCCTGCCATGTTAAACCAGCTCTGCAGTCGGGTTCAGCTGTGGCCTGCAATGGAGTACATAGGCGTGCTTTGGCAGTACAAGCTGACCGCAGATTACGTGGCCAAGGCTTATGCAAGAAGGTAAGAAGGGCTGGAGAAAAGTCCTGTATTTCTTTCATGAGATTGGGAATCCCTAGCTAAGTAACTTTGTACGTAAATCTCTCTATGCGTACATTTTTATTAATATATGTGGCTGTGTGTATATGCATACGTATGTATGTGGTGCATGCGTATGTTTATATATGTTTCTGTCTATAGATCCATACGCAGTACTTGTCTGCGTATAGAATTGCACTTGGGAAGCTATAAAAAGTATCAGCAAAGGGATTAGTTTAGTATTATACGGGGGAAGTTTTCTTCTTTTCTAATGTACTTTATCGATGTAAATATAGGAATGCTAATGTCCAAGCCCCTTGAAGTAAACACATTAGACGCCAGAGATTTCTTTATTAATGGTAGAATGGATTATAGGTAGAGGACAACTAAAATATTTTATGTAGTAAATGGTACACAGTATTTTCCTTTTGGAAATGCGTATTATTTGCCTTTTAATGAAATAGTCGGTAGGAATTAATGTGAAGGTGTTTATTGCCATGTTGCTGGGGCCACTGCAGAAAGATTTAATTAGACCTGGTCATGGAGAAAGTTACACTAGCACACTTGCTCCCTTTTCTGTAAGCTACACATATATTCATAGTTTAATTTGAAGTTACTTAGAAAATGGTAGTGTTTTAAGAGACCAAGTGTGCTTATTATTTTACAGTGTTACCATTCCTTTAAAGAGGGCTCTTCATTTATAGATTTCAGTGAAAGTGTTTTTTGTGCAATGAGACTCCTAGAATTGCTGATTCACTCTTGAACTCAGCAAAGTTCTGATTTTTCCAAGAACCGTAAAGCTGGAATACTGTCTTCAAATGTTTTGTGTGTTTTGCTGAACATGTTGCTTATAGCTACAGCAGATGCCTCTTCCTTCCCCCTTTTGTAGTATTCAGATTTTGCCAACTTTGAAGGATGAAAGTGTTCTTGAATATTAGAGTGCTTAATCTCCTCCAGCATTTCAAATGCTTTCATTTTAACCTTTCAAGGAGTATTGATTATTGTCACTTTGCCTGCCATTCTCAATTTGTTTTACAATCTGAATGATATATTTCATGTGCCTTGCTTAAGTGTTACTTAGGTTTTATTTCTTTTACCTACTACAGGAAGAACTGCAGTCAAGGACCAAGCATATGTTCAGATCTAGTTCAGCTTATAGCTTTTGCTCTGAAGTTGACACCAGCTGCTTCTCACCAGCTCTCTGGACTGTGGCACTTGTCACACCTTAATGAAGTAAGAACAAGTCTTAGTTTAATTAGTCTTGCCTAAGTTTTCAACAAACTTGTCAAAATAGGTAGATCTCTAAGATATTTTGACATGCACTTTTGCTACCTGTGCCTGACAATAATAGTTCCTTCTTTTAATGAGAAAGGTTATTAATTGTGAGCCTGCAAAAAAAGCATACTCAAAACACAGCATTGAAACATTAATACAAGAGAGTCTTAAATAACTTAGTTCTACAGGATCTAGTATAGTACTATTATTTCATTCATCCATCTGTGACCTAACGGAAAAAACAAGGCATTGAATAGCAGGCATCAGCCTGGTTGCATCTATGTATTCAAAGTAATTTTATGCTGAAAAATACTTGCCTCTGTTTCTGTGCCTCTAAATTTTTTAGGTCTGTGTTGTGAGTCAAACTGAGACAGTTATCTGATGTATTTTCTGTAGAGTATTTAGTGTGTCAGAGAAATTCTGATGGGTTAATATTTAGCTATGATACAGCAGCAGTTGTGTTCCCACAAAGGTTGGTAAACCAGTAAATTTACTTCTAATGCCTTGGAGCAGAATATTGGATAGTTTTATCTGTTTCATGCTTCATAACAAAAGGCTGCACGAGCATAGACTAGAGGCTGTATTCTGAAAACTTGCTCTGTAAACACACTGCATATTCCACAGACAGAAAGGGGCAGTGCAGAGCTCTTTCTATCGAGGTGTAAGCAAACTATCAATTTGGGAAGGATCTTGAGGAATATCTTGTACTATCCTTACTGAAAAATTGTCATATTTATTTGCTTCTGGGTGTTTCTCTCTCCTTAGATATCCCCTGAAGAAGTGTCTGTTCTGTCATCTCAAATCATTAATGCTGCGTTAGCATCCTTTTGGAGCAGTACTTTCACCACAGACCCAGACTACTGGTTGACTTGGAAGCCACTACCTGCAACAGAGGAAAACAACTTTTCAAAATCCCATATTAACTGTTCTATGAAGGTTTGCATCTTCTGACCTACTCAAACAACTAGGCTGAATACTCTTTTGTTAAATAATTCAGCAGCTTTCCAAATCAATACTGTAAGTTCTAGCATAGTCAGTGCAAGTTGCATCTGAACAATCTAACTCTTAATCTCTTAATTTAGGGCCCAGGTATTTTGACCCGAGCCGTTTTCTCAAAGTGCTTCTTTGAAATTCTAACTAGCAGCAAGACGACAAACCAGTGGGATGTAAGTGGGCTTCCCATTCTGTCATCATCCCATGTGACACTGGGAGAATGGATGGAGAGGGCACAACAGCTCCATGAAGTCAGCACAGCACTGTGGACCAACCTGGCTCTGTCTTCAATAGCGGATTTTAGGTATTAAGACCTCTGTTCCGTGTATACGTTGTTTGAATCAGGCATGTTACAGCAGTTTGTCTACCACATGTACACCTTTTTCATTCCTTTGCCTCCAGATTCACAGATGCTAGACTACAAGGAATAATGCTAAGCAGACATCTCTGTGCTCTGGTAAATCTGGTTCCCATGGATCTACAAGAAGAATTTTTGGACTGTTGTGAGAAGCTCTACCTTAAGGATCCTGTTTCTTATGAGTATCTTCTTAAGATACTTAGAAACATCACTGATCAGGAGTTACTTCCTAAAGAATTCCTGTTTCTCCTGCTCAATTGCTTGCAACAGTTCTTTGGGGAAGGGCTTAAGGAGTTATCAGAGACAGCTTGGCGAGGAAGCCTCTGGGTGAATATTGGCTTGGTACAGATCCAGGTGTGGCTTCCCCAGACAAGGTTTGATCCAGCTGTTAAAAGAGACTACAAGCTCAAGTACACAAAAGAAGAGGTGAGCATAGAGCAGAGTTGGCCTTTACCTATGTAATGTACAAAATCAATGCAAAGGATTTGGGCTTGGGTACTCTTGGGCAAATCTTTGGTCATGATTTTTAAACTATATAGCTAGGACTTGTTTTAGTGTCCAAGAAGGTGGTGTACCTACTTTGTTACCAGAACCTCAGAGGGTGATTTATTCTTTCCTTTTTAGTTACACCAGCTCGAGTGTGAATGGAAAACAAATGATTTCTCATCCCAGCTGCATACAGGGAAAAGCATTGAAGATGAAGCAGTCAGCAACTATATTCATCCGCATCTCAGGTAACATCTCAGGCACTTAATTCTTCACTTCTAGATTGGAAATTTCATCTTTGAGTGCTCGGGCTCCAAAGGTTTTCTCCACAGCTTTACAGTTTTTGTATTCTTCTGTAGAAATAAGTGTTGCTGGTTTGAAAGTACCAATTTGCATGTTGAGGTGGTAAAGTAAAATACAGAAGCCGTTCTGTTTACTTGCAATGACTGGGGAATTGTCTGTACACGCTTTCTACTGCTGCAAATACAGCAGTTAACGCAGTGGCCTTGATGTCTTGATAAAACTGAAGTTATGCCCAGAAGTGAAAATAAAGCCATACACTGAAACTATCATAGTTTCTTAAAATGTGACAATGTTATCAACAAATTGAAATTACATGGAATGTGCATCTATCAATATAACTTCAAGGCCTTGATAGATGCCAGTAATATTTTGCAGAGTTCTTGGACGGATTTGTACCAGGTGGAAATTTCCAGATGTGTATTTTAACAACAGCCTTTACCCCCAGGGTGCTGTGGATGAATTAAATATCTTGCCAAGTAGAGTATGCTGTTGATACGCAGAATTTGTAGTCATTGTTTCGTTGTTTTGTTGCTTGATTTTTTTATTTTTTTTTTTATCTGAGCAGCTTAAGGAGGAAGTTTTAAGTGAACAGACATTTCTCCTTTGTGCAGATTTCAAGGTGTTCCTTGTACGTGGAGATAAAAACTTGGTATTAGTCATGATTTTCCACCGTTTATAGAAGCTTTTGATCTCACTATTATATGAATAGAGGATCTCATAGTTCTGTGCTATTACTTAGAGAATGATAGGCATTGAAAGCAAGGTCTGAATGACTTGAGTTTTACCACTTGCTTCCAGTAATACTACTTTTTCCTTAAAGCTCAGAGAGCCGTTGGGTAGAAAGCAAGCAGGTAACTGAAGTTTGAAGTGCAGAGTGGAGAAGAGAAGTACTTATTTTTGCTTTACAGGTGTTGTTTCTTGTTTTTTCTTTATTTGTTGTTTCAGACAAATTAGCAGAATATTTCCGATTAATCTTTTTATGCATCCAACTGTTGTTAGATATATACAAACATGTTTACATGTCTAAACTGATTGATGTTATTTCTTAACAGACTGTTGCATGAAAGAATGCAAAGATTGAAGGAGCAAATTAGCAGCCTGTCCAGAAAAAAGGCCTTCAGGCCTCCAGCTCCGCCCTATGATTGCTTATACCAGGAGGCTCACCAGTACATCAACAGCATAGCACAAGTTTCTTCAGTCCAAGATCTTTTAGCTCGCCTTCTGCAGCTCCTCCGTGGGGAGAGACCAGAATCACTCCAGGCAATACAAAACCTGTTAAATGAAGAAGCATCTTGGCAACAATCGCACCATCAGTTCAGAAAACACCTGACAGAGGAATATGCTGTATTCCCTGATGCCATCGTTCCACTGCAAGCTGCCATTTTGCAGTTGCAACATGGCATGCGATTAGTGGCTTCTGAAGTTTATACAATGCTCAAAAGTTTTGTGCATCAAGCTGATTTGACCAACCTCCTCACTTCCTTGTTGACTTTTCCTTCTATTGGTCGTGCCTTGCCTACTTACTTTGCTCATGCAGAAATTTTATGCTCAGTGAATTCAGTTGAGGTCCTTCATGGACTTAAAAAGTTCTCTCTTAAGCACTCTGAATTAGGCTCTGAGGGAGTAGAGCAGCCTTGCCCGACGCTGGAACAGCTCTTGGTGAATGCTTTGTTGCACCTTCGATGCCATGTACTATCCAGAGGAGAGATGGACAAGAAATCTCTGCAGCTTTTTCGACATCTTTGTCAGGTAGGGGCTGAATGCAAATGGCCAGGGTTCCTGCGCTAACCTACCACATCCCCCATAGGAGAAAGACATGGATCTGTTAAAAGTGGTCTAGGTGAGGGCCACAAAAATTATCAGAGGGCTGGAACACCCCTCCTGCAAGAAAAGGCTGGCAGAGTTGAGGTTGTTCAGCCTGGAGAAGGCTCTAGGGAAAACTTTTTGTGGCCTTTTAGTACCTAAAGGGGGCTTGTAAGAAAGATGGGACAGACTTCTTTGTAGGGTGTGTTGCAATAGGACAAAGAGTAGTGGTTTTAAACTAAAAGAGGGTAGATTTAGACTAGGCATAAGGAAGAGTTTTTTTACAATGAGGGTGGTGAAGCACTGGAACAAGTTGCCTGGAGAAGTAGTGGATGTCTCATACCTGTAAGTGCTGTAGGTCAGATTGGATAGGGTCGCAGTAACCTGATCTAGTTGAAGATGTTTCTGCACATGGGAGAGGGGTTGGACTATATGATCTTTGGAAATCCCTTCCAACCCAGACTATTCAGTGATTCTACCTTGATTATTGTCCGTATAATGTTCTTTAACTTTTTTAATTTAATTGATATAAAGTTAATTTTAACATAATCTGAAATATCACATTAGTTTGTTTGGATTTATCAAGGCTTAAAATCGTAGCCTGTGATGGATTGAAAAGATTTTATTTATAGAAAAACAAAACAAAACAAAACAAAACACAAAAAAACCACAAAATCACACCAAAGAAACCCAAAACTGAACCTTGTAGAGAGTTTTTGTAAAATGGTTAAGAAAAGAGACTAGAACTTGGCCAAGCACTCTTGCATGCTTCTTTCTGTGCTTTATCCTCATTGGTTTGACGGCAATTTACAAATCTATCTTGAAGTTAGGTGGCTAAGATTTATGCTGTTGTAGACTATGAAGGAGGAAAGAGACAAACAAGATAGATGCTGCCCTATTGATGAAATGTGAGGTAATGTTCAACATGTAAAAGCATGCTGCTGTGTGTTTCCTTAGGCAATTGTAAATGAATGGGATGAACAGGAACGCCGTGCCCAGGAACTGGAGGCAATGGAACACAGTCTGTACAGATACAGAAGTAGAAGTCATGGGAAAGGACGCAGTGAGGAAGAGGAAGAAGAAGAAGAATTTAGAAGGAGATTTCCCTTGCATGAAAAGGTAGCAACTGTAACGAAACACAAAAATTGTGTGAAGTAGGTCCTGAAAAAGTGTGCTATAACTAAAATAAGATGAGGAATGAAGCAGTTTTTCCTTCAGCCAAAAGAAAAATGTGCAGTCCAGTTTGATAGAAAGGTATTAAATAGTGTGCTTTTATTTTCACTTCTGCTTGTAGAAAATTTTTGGAATTAACTACTGGACTTGAACTGTACTGTGGTTCAGCTGAATAATTTCCAGTTACTAAATGACAGTATCATTGTTGGTTTGTTGTAAAATTCAGGAGTTTGATTCACTTACCCAGTAATGTCTTCTGAGGTTTAATTATCTCTGAAGAAGAAGGCTGATCTGCTTGATCAAATAAAACTGTGAGAAATCTAATTGGCCTGAGCTACTGAATGAAGTGTCTTCACCGAGTGATGTTGTGCAGTACAGAAATGCATGAGACAGTTGAGTGCAACACTGTGTTGTTAGCATGTAATAGTTCAGGTCTTCACGCAACCAAACCGTTTTGAGGTGATTGATCAGCAGATAGGACTGCTGCTGCTTTTTTTATTTTTAAAGAGGTTTAGTTGGCAGCAGCTCAGGGCTCGTTGTACTGCACTCTTCGCTGCAGTAGTTATACCCTTAAATTTTCTATTCGCCTGTGTTCTGTTTCAGACTGACGACTGAGCTGGTGAGTTGGGCAGTGTATTTGTATAGGGTCAGCTCCAAATCATTAGCACGTTATTGCAATGCCAGAAAAGTGCAAAAAGGGAGGTGGGGAACCATTAAAGGAAGAAACTGTAAGTGACCTTCTGGTATGTAATTTGCAGGATTTTGAAGATATAACAGCTCAGCCGAGCCTAGAAGAAAAAATGGAAACCGAAGATCCATTGGAAGACCAGCTGGAAGTTGATAGAGGCCTTCTGTCCAAGAGCTCTATGCAAACAGTAATGATGGTTCATCAACAATTGTGCTTAAACTTTGCTCGATCCCTGTGGTATCAACAGAGCCTGCCTTCTCATCAAGCCAAACATTATTTCAGTACATTTATTTCCTGCTATCAGACTGGTGCATGTCTGGTGTCACAATTCTATCCTTTAATTGGTAAGATGGCTACCAATATTTCAGATGTGCCAGTTTAGCTTTGTAATTATTTATTTCAAGTGAATTGTATTGCAGGTCACAGAATAGACCTATTATTGCAAAAAAGCACAAAATCGGGGGTTTTTTCCCCTAAGGCTTCGTCCCATGTTCAGAATTGCCTTGGAGTGCTTTGATTTTTAGTTTAAGGATTATTTTATTTGTATTCCATTTGGTAATATGTAAGGTGAACGCAGTTTAAGAATAAACCCATTTTACTCCATATTCTGAAACTTTGCCCACTTAGGTCTGCATAATCCTGTGGAAGGTGATGCACTTGTAGAAATTTCCCAGACATAAAACTGGCAATTATGTTTTAACGAATCTCCTGTAATTTTTTTGAAGTGATTATTTTTAGTCTGAATTTTGGCATGGTTGGTGTGAAAAATAATTATAACAGCGTGCAAGACCTCAAGATAGTGTTTTAATCAGTTCTTAAAATAGAACCATATTTAATTTCTAATCTAATACACACCAGTTTGCAGTTAAGCACATAAAGCAATAGGACTGCTGTTTCTGCCATGGCTTATTTTTGTGTTCCCACATGAGATGTGATTTTTTGTGTATGTGTATTGGATTACTTTTTCAGAGTCTTGCTACTAATTTTGTAGTAAGTACCTCCTTGATGTGAATTTATACACAGAGGAACAGTGGTCTTAGAACAGGATCACAGCTCACCTTTAGGATTCTGACTTTATTTTTATACAAAAAATTGATAAAATATAGGATGTAAACTTTAAGTGTGTCTCTTCTTCCATACTCTCATCTCACTGCTTGTGTGTCATATTGTTATGTCTTTGTAATACTTTAAATCTTGGGATACAGGAAAGGAATTAAAAAACTTTTTCTGTTCTACTGAAAAAAGAATTAATAGCATGCGTGATGTCTTCCTTTTTTTGCTTTCTAGGTGCCGAAATGAATGATAGTCTTCTGGGAAGCCAACTTCTAGTTAGCACTCTTCTTCACAATACCTTTTTTGAGGAATTAACTTCAGATCTTGTGCTGCAGCAAGATGGCCCATATGACTTCTATCAACATCCTAATATTCAGCAAGTCCGACAGTGCCAACCTGTGCTTGATAATTTTGTGAAAGAAGTAAATAGGCTGCTACAGGAATGGCCAGAGCACCCAGTGCTTGTGCAGGTAAAAACACTTAAAACAAATGTTTAAAGAAACCTGGACCATTTTAGAACTGGAGTTTGGTGTAAGTATGTGTATAGATTTGCATAGACGTGTGTACAAATACACTTGCCTAGATATTTTTATTACTTATGCAGATGTTTTGAAGTCATATATGTTTCTTGTTAAGAGATATAAAGCAGCTAAAACCACCTAATTTTATTTATGATATTTTTACGTGGTATTCACTGCCTACTCTGATATTTTAGAGTAACGATCTTCAGGATGCCGTACCTCAAAGATTCTTCAAATCTTTTGCTGTTTCAGCTCCTGATTGATGTTTTTCCAAAATAGTGATTTAAAATTAATATTTTCATTCCTATTTACGGGGTCTCAGGTTACATTTCTTAGAGTAATGCAGAAGCTGAGAAACAATTGGAACTCTTTGCATTAAATCATTTGTGCTCCTTTCCCTGAGTGTCCTGGCCTTCACTGGTGAGCTTATACTAAAATAAGGAAATCTTGTCTTGCTGGAGGAGGGTTATGCTCATAGAGATTAGCTTGACTTCGTGACTGCTTCTGTTGGAGATGAGTTAATAGAGGTTGAACGCTTGTTTTTTATTCTGCAGCTGTTAGTTGTGATAGACAGAATCCAGAGTTTTCCACTCTCTAGTCCTCTCTCAAAGTTCCTGAATGGTTTGGAAATTCTTCTTGCAAAGGCACAGGTAAGAAAAGAGTTAAGGGAAACTTCCATTTTCACTTTTATTATCTCTTGTATGTTTCCTTGTTTGTATTGGTGCCATGATAAAAACAACTAGAAGCTGTACGCTTGGCAGGATTTGGGGATGTGAACTTACTCCATGCTGTAACTTCAAGGAGTAGGAATGTATCCTGAGTACTGCGTGAATGTTGCCATGCAACTGCTAATTTCTGGCTTTGCATAAAGGAGAATAACTTGGTGTTTTGGGTTTTTTTTCAGGACTGGGAGGAAAATGCTAGTCGAGCTTTGTCCTTGAGAAAACATCTTGATTTGGTCACACAACTGATTATTCAGTGGCGTAGATTGGAGTTGAAGTAAGAAATGTCCTTCTCTACTGCTTTTTTGTAGCTCCAATAAGCTTACATCTCTGTATGGAAACACATTCCAGTGCAGGATGATTTGCACACAGAAGCATGTTCTATGATTGTGTGTCTGTCCTAGTAACTATGTGGAGAAAGAAAACACTCAGAATGAGCATGCCCAGACCATGATGACCCTATTCATCCTAATATTTTCTCAGTGTTCTCTTGTTTTCATTGTAGTATTTACTGGGCTTGCAGTGTTTTGTCTATTTAACAATTCCCTTGAAATTTTCTTCTAAAATAGTTGTTCAGTATCCTGATAAGACCATGTGAAATTTTTGTATCCACAGTATGCCATGATCAGAAATTCCACAACTCCACCTCAATTTTTTTAAAGAAACTTTTGAACGTGGCTTTGACTGGTTTTGTTTTACTGTCCACACTTCCTGCATTTAATAATAGTGGCAAAGCCGTGATCCTCAAGAGCTGACTGTGTATATTAAGCATATGTGCAGATTATTCCATCCTGTAAAATTTTTCCTCTAATTTAGTAGAAACAGAGAATAAAGTTTGTGTTGTTTTGGAGCCCAAGCCACTCACAATATTTTTGCTTTATTTTTTTTTCTTCTCTCCCCTTTCTTACTGTTTACAGTTGCTGGTCAGTAAGTCTGGACAACATTATGAAGCAGCATGTGGAGAAGTCCTCAAAGCACTGGTTCTCAGTCTATCAGATGATTGAAAAGTATGTTCAAGAACAGACAGAGGCAAACACAGAAGGTAAGTGCTATCCTTATATGAACGTGTGATGCAGTTCCAGCAATTGAGGGTTACATAATTAATGTCCTGAATGCCAGAGTTGGACAATGCACTTTCAGGTGTAGTTCTTGTACCTTTTCATAGAATCACAGAATAGTTTGGGTTGAAACAGACCTTAAAGATCATCTAGTTCCAAACCCCTTGCCATGGACAGGGACACCTCCCACTAGATCAGATTACTCAAAGCCTCGTTCAACCTGGCCTTGAACACCTCCAGACTCTGGGCAACTTGTGCCAGTGCTTCACCACCCTCACAGTAAAAAAATTCCTTCTCATATGTAGTGTAAATCTCCCCTTTCAGCTTAAAATTGTTACTGCTTATCCTATAACTGCACTCCCCGATAAAGTCCTTTTTCTGTTCAGTAAATTCCATGCCTGTATAGGGTCTTCCATATAGACTGAACTTTGCTTGGTATTCATTTCTGGAACAACCTGTCTGTCTCACAGGGTTAACATCATGGTGTCATGTCAAGAAAAAATGTCTGTAAAAAGCATTTTGAAGAAAGCAGAGCTGTTTTAACTGTCATGCACATATAAACATTTAAACACATTTGGAGGGTAGGAGGCCTCCATTAGCTGGAAAATGCACTAATTTTTTCAACTACACAAAGGGTAATTCATATCCAAGCTGAACTGCTTTTCACATTCTGCCTAAGGCCTAAAGAATTCTTAAGAGTGGGTGTGTTTTGGTACATACTGTTCTTAGCAAATTTGTCTGCAGGTGTTCACGTTATGTTAAATAGGGGAAAGAATAAAGCTCTCAGTGCCTTGCCTCCCCAAAATGTAATGAAACTGTAAAGATGAAAGTAACATCCTCTGGAATGAGACAGGGTTCTTCCAGTCTCATGACTGTTTAATGCACTTACTTAATAAGCTTCATATCCTTGGGTTATTTTAAATCTCCAGGTGAGAAGCATGTCTTCTTGCATCAGTAGCACTCTAAAGATGCTATAGTATCTTCCAGATTCTTCCAAGATCTATTTCTGTCTTGCTGATCTTGAGGAGTTAAGGAACTGGCAGTAACTAATTTATACTATGGCTAATCGTGACTGAAAAAGCCATTCATTCATAAAGAATAGCAACTACTCTTTAAATGCTTGGTACACCCTGAAATTGGATATATAGCTGGCATCCTTTGTTGCTGTCTGACTGCTGCCTCTTGTTCATTCTCTTTTCTTCCAATGTGGTGTGTGTTTGGTTTTAGTTATTAGATCAAAGTTCTTCCCCTGCCCACCCACATGCCCCCCCGACACCCCTTTCCCAATACAGACCTGGTGTTTTGTTGGAAGTTTACAAAGAGCAGGCAAGATGTTTCATGTAAAGGGCTGTGGGTTTTTTCTCCCCCTTTCTTTCTAAACTTCTGGTGCAATGTTCAGAAAGTGAGCAAAAGGATCTGAAAACACTGGTCAGCATGCTACAAGCTTTCATTGAAGGATCCACGCTAGGAGGGTTTCATGCGCGACTTCAGGCCCTACTGGTTTTCCACTGCCACGTCTTACTGATGCCTCAGGTAGCAGAAAGAGGTAAGTTGTTAGCATTATACATGTTGAGTCTTTGCAGTAACCTGACCATCAAGTATTTAAGACTTTTCAAACAGATCACGAAGCTCATAAATACAACAAACCTGTGCTGCTGTTTTTCCCATTTTCATGTAGAATACTGTTGGTCTGTTTACTCCATTTTTGGTGTTTCTAAGCTTCATGGTTACAGAAAAAAAACAGATACATTTCTCCTCTTGACACTGAAGAATATTGTGTTTTAAAAGAAGGTTCTTCCTGTCTGTCCCTTCCAGATGTTCTGTGCAGCATCCTATGGAATCTATACAATTACTATAAGCAGTTTTCAGAGTGTGTTGCAGCAAGAATCACTGAGCTTCGTCAACCTATAGAAAAGGAACTTAAGGTAAAAGGAAACTTCGCTCAGGTGATATATTGATCTAACCAAAAGGAACACTGGAGCGGATACTATTTTAATTTGTATATGATAGCTCTGTTGGCCACTCGAATTCCTACCATGCTTCACATTTTCTTTGGCAAGAATTTATTTTTGAGGTGGGGGATTGGTTGAAGTCTTTAATGTTTGGTTAGTCTGATTTGGTTGTGGAGGTTTCTACCCAGTAATGAAGCCCCTTTGGATTTCATGACATTTGACCATGTAGCAGTTTTAGTGTAAACACATATATAAATAGAATAAGACACCTATGCAATAATTTGGTCACTTGAATAAAATGTCTTGCATTGTAAGACTGCCAGATAATTAGAGCTCATCAGCTTTAAAGACAATCTTTTATATACAGATACTTTATGGCATCTATATAAGTAATCCCAATGATTATTTATTTTCCTAATAGGAATTTGTGAAAATTTCCAAGTGGAATGACGTCAGCTTCTGGGCTATAAAACAATCAGTTGAAAAAATACGCAGGTAACTTGGAGCTTGGTGTTAAGCTCCATATTTGGAACTTTCCTTCTGGATGATTTCTCCATGATGTTGAACTTGAATGCAATAATATGTTTTCTACTCGTAACACGGTGGAAACATTTATTTCCAGCAGCTGAAAGAGTTCCAGGATTTTAAAACCAAGTAACATTTTTGCTTTATTTTGGTAATTAGGACCCTCTTTAAATTCATGAAGAAATTTGAAGCTGTTCTGGATGAGCCATGTCAGCCTGCCTTGGTGGAAATTGGTAAGGAAGAGCAACTGGACTGCTTGCAAAAGCAGGAAGAATCTGAGAACAAAGAGACCAAAGTTCAGAGGCTAAACAACACGTTAAGAAAAATTCTGTCTGCTAGAACAGATGTTGCCAAGGTAACTGCATTCTGAAGTGTAGGATGTTTTCTCTGTTCTCATCTGTATGTTGCTTTTCACCAATTTATGCAGAAAAATCTTACGTAAATGTCAAATCTGTTGAATATATCAATTTTTTTGCCTTAAATTGTGTTCAGTGTTATGAAACACTGCAGATGGATGGGAATGCGGCATGGAAAGACAAGCACATTCTGTATTGATTTGGCACAGTATCTGTGCTCTAATATAGAGATTATGGCAGTTACACATTCCATCTCAAAGTTGTTTTCATATATTCTGCAGCAATTTGTTAGGTCCCTACCAGTGCAGTAACACGGACGGGGAGTTGAAATTACTGTTACCCTTTTTTGCTAAACAAACACCCAGACAAATGACCGTGTAGCTATAGGATTTGTGCTTATAAAAGCTCTGATTAAATAAAAAATTACTTTGAGCTTGAATCCTGATAGGGGAATGTCCTATATTGTCATACATTTGCTGTTGGCTGACAGCTTGTGTACTGCAAACATTTGCCTTAGACTGGCTGATATGTGGTAAAGCCTACTCTGCCGTGCCACAGTTCAGTGTGTATCCAAGTTGTCTAGCTCAGAGGGGAAGTCAACTAGTTTTCTTCCTGAAATAGATTTCTATTCACATCCATTAGTTTTTATTAATAAGATGCAAGGAGAATTTGGGGGTGAGTAGGAAATGCTCGGTTACTTTCAGCTTCCAAGGCTTTGTTCCATTTCTTCAGACCGGAGGGGTGGCTGATCTTACTTTTGTCCTGTGATGGTCGGGAGAGTAGAGTGAGGAGGCAGAAATGTGATGCACATCTAATATGTTTGGTTGTGGGTTTGGTTTGTTGGTTGGTGGTTTGTTCCTTAGTAAGTCTGTTACTGATAATCATGGGATTGTTGATTTCATTTGTTGCAGTTTCATGTTGTCTTCAAGTGTTAGTGCCGAACTGTTCAAAGCATCACATGGGCATGTTTTAGGTTTGCAGATGAGTGCAGATTTTTTTTGCAGCAATTTATTTTTAATGGTCAAATAAATCAGCTTTAAGTATGGGTTTATGATTGGACTGTTCCTTTCATTTTTTTCTCAGAGAGTGCTCCCAGAAGAATACCAGGATGGCATTACATTTCACAGACAGTCTCTTCAGTATCGGCTGCCGAAACTTATTAAAAAAATGAAGAAAATGTGCTCAACAGTTACTGAAGATAATGCATTCTTAAATCTGGTGGAAAACCTTGACAGTTTCACAGGTTGAATATTCTTGTGTTTTCTATACCATAATTGACCTAAGTAACGTAAATGGAACAAATCAGGACAAAGCGTAGTAATATAGTTCCTTTTCTTCCCAGACTGCTTTGTGTATGTTATATTTTCACGTCTTACCTTTTCTTTGCTGTTTTCTGTACAGGTGGTATCATTGTTTCAGTAGCTGAACTGCAAAATTTAACGTTTGATCAGACAGCAGATAAGGAGAAGCAGAAATCAGAGGCAAAGCACATTCAGATGCAGAAGCAGCGAGCTTTGTCAGATCTCTTTAAAAGCCTTGCTAAAACAGGTGAGCTTTGAATAAAAATGTGCTTGGTTTAAAAGTATGAAGTTCTTAAGTATTTTACCATTTTTGCCAGTACATCTACACCCAACGTAATACTTTGTTCTTTAAGTTATTGAGCCACTAATACACAGAAGCTTTTAAGTCTCTTTTTTCATTGTTGACTCTGAGGCCTGGCATGTTAGCACTTTCAGATACCTTCTGTTCTTCTCACAATCCATTAGATGCACAATGGTAGCTTTTCTGAAGCAGAAATCTACTTATCTCTAGTCAGAAGTCACTGCCCAGCTTTTAGAAACAAGAGGGAAGCTCATTGTCTTGTATCCTTTCTCTGATCCAGAACAGGAATTGAATTAGGTCATTTGAATGAGAGTCCCTCTCTAGATTGGCAGACTGGCAGAGGTGTGGTTGAGCCATGGAGACCGGTCTTTTTATGACAGTTGTTGGAGACACGCTGTTCAGCAGCCTGGTCTCCATTGCTCCCCTTGCTAGCCTTAAGGTAAAGGACCTACCCAAACTATTAATTGTTGCTTTTTTCATTTTGATGTTCCATTAAATTATCAACTATTCACGAGCAGTTTAGAAACAGCAGAAGTAAGCAGTCTTGTTAAATAAACAGCTGTCTGACAGCATTTTGCTAAGTCACAGCCAGATGTAGAAATTATATTAATTTTGTCATTTTTTTTTCTTGTTTTCTGAAGAGTGCTTAGTGTTTTGGTGCTTCTCTTGGAAGCAATAGCTTCTGGTCTGTGGTCATCCTGAGAACCTCTCAAAAATAACCGCAAACCTCCAAACAAAACAGCAAAGAAAGAAAACCCAAACAAACAAAAACACCCAAGAGATTTCTCATGGTTGCAGAAGGAAGCTTGGAAAAATGAAGTTAAGTGTTCCAAGAAGACATGATTTTGATAACAAACTAACTCCAAGTGTCATGGCACTTGGAAAATAAATGAAAATTAAAACATCCTTTCTGTGAGGCAGGAGGTGGCTGTGGTTTTAGTTTTGAGTGTTTTTAGTCTTTGCTACTGAAATGCATTGATGTGTGTACTGAGTAAATGGTTCCCAGAAGATTAACGTTGCTTTGTATTTAGATGACTAAATGGGAGGTTTCCAGCACGTCATTTTTCCTGTGTTTTGCATTTTTTGCACCCCCGGTGCCAAAAGGTTATTTACCACTGCTGTAGTTTGAAGTTTGTACTGGAAGGATGACATACTGTGATTTAATTAACACATGGGATTTGAATTCTTTACTGGGCTTGTTCCTCAGCCTTTTCATGTCTTAAAAATAAGGTGATGATCCCCAGCTTGGCTTTCTCTTAAAGGACCGGGAGAACTGGAAAGTGTTGCTCTTGAAACTTGTTCTCCATTTTGTTGGGAAAAATGGCAATGTGTAGCATAAATAGCTACCGAGTAGTTATTATAGGTTCTACTCATCTGCAGGATACTTGGAAAGGAGTGTTTTAGTTGGCTTGAGAAAAGTGAACATTAAACATCCAGTGTTAAAAATAGCTGTAATTTTCTTGGGCTGTGGCTTGCTTTACAGGTTCAAGACTTTTAGTTTTCTCTCTTGGCCATCACCGCAAAACCTTCTTTATACATGCAGACCTACATTTGTCTTACTTTAGCTGTGTTTCTCAGCTATGTTCAGCTGAAGATAGCTAAGCTACCATGTGCTCTTACATTACATAAACTTCAATATGTTCAAAGACTTGTGGAAATCGGGCAACATCAGGGGAAAAAAAAAAAACTACAACAGGAGGTTTCATGTCTTAAACCCAACCATATGAGTAACATTTTTCATATAAAAGAAGCTTAAAAGAAGGTGTGTTCAAATGTAATTCCAGGTTTGTCGTACCGGAAAGGTCTGTCTTGGTCCCGTTCAAAAGACTATAATGAAATACTCTACCTTCGGCCACTAGACTTAAGTACTGCATTAGGTGTTGTGGACTCTACGCATGAACTGGATGCCACGTACGTACACAGTATTTATAATCCTTAGATTCTATGAACTACATCTATAACACATAGAATTTACTGCATGTGGATTTACACTGGAATTTCTAGAATGTAATTTGCTTAGGATTTTAGATACACCTTTCTGTTCCCTCCCATTGCTCCTTAGTTTAAAAATCCTGTATTGGCACGTACAACTTGGAGAGGGATATTTTTTTAATTTGCACTTTTGACAACTCTACCCTGTTTCATTGTTATGGTGGATTATATTTCAATTAACCATCCACTGCTCAGCCTTGCCTTGGATGCTGTGTTAGCATCGTATTAGAATGTAGACTGCTAATGGTTTTATTAAAGATGTGTTGCAATTTAGAGGGATTACTTAATTATTTTGTCTCCACTGACTAATGGGATATTTCAGGTGAAAATACATAGACTTCAAAGTGGGCATTTCTGGAAAAAACCTGTCTAGAGGAAAAGATGGTTTTAGATGTTTTTCTGGCAGCAAGTGATTTTTATCGTTGAGATGAGGGTTACTGCCCTCATCAGGTTTAAGGGTTTAGTTTATAGTATCTTTCATTAAGGCCAAAATAAAGACTTCCCTATAAAGCTGGATTTACTTGCATAAAAACTCCCACTATTAAAGTGTCAAAAGGTATTCAAGGATGAAGATTTTGTTGCTGCTGCTTAGGGTTTATTTTAAAAATTAAATGTTTACTTGAGACTAGAATACTTGTGGGGAAAATTAAAAATTACAACGTCACTACATTTGCAAAATAAAAAATTCTAAGCAATTCTGTTAGGTTGAAGGGCTGACCTGGTGATTCCAGTGTGCTGAGGTACTGAAATGATATACTACAGTTCTTTGTGCTCTATCAGGTTGCTGACAGAGATTTCTTCTGCCTGGGATGGATGCCAGAAGTACTTCTATCGGTCACTTGCACGCCACTCTAGACTTCAGACAGCATTATTAGCACCTGCCAAGGTAAAACACCAAAGTAAAAACTTCTGATAACTTTATTTTACCAGCTTGGACCGAAATTTTCTGGTAGTGTTACCTCACATCATCTTTTTATTATGTTCTATAATATGATATGAAATATGATATTTTGGAGCCAATCATTAAACGCACCATTTAAAAACCTGTTGTTTTATCACTGAACAATATCAGTTTAGTAAAATAATAATCTGTTAAATATGCCCTGTCCTTCATTCCAACAGCTGCCAAATTACTACTTTTTGTGCATGGAGAAAACTCCCAAAATGCTGAAACAAAGCTTTTTTAAAAAAAAAAAAAAAGAAACTAAAACCAGAAGTAGTTGTTGCTTATGAAGAAAGCAGTTGAGGTTTATAATTAGACATAACTGAAGCCTGTGTCTAACACAAAAAGTGCTGATATGTTTCATTGCTTAAAAATTGGTCTAAAATCAGTAGAAAGAACTAACGAGTTCTGCTGAATCAGATCCACTTTTTCAGTATTCCAGGAAAAAGGGATGTTTTCCAGACGCTCCTTTTCTCACTATACTTCAGTCCTTGTTCTACAATGTGATTTTGTCAATTTTCACAGCTGGCAGTGGCATAAATAATGCAACACAGCTGAGATTAGGTTTACTCTGTGTTTTGAACATTTATTTCCAGCTTTAAAATGGGCTTGTATCTCTCTGTGTAAATGATGACTAAAATCTAAGATAGCTTTACTATTGGTACTAAATTCCTGGTAAGAATTGCTGCAGTGGAATGCATTTTAATGACTGTTCTTACAGAAGCTACTTGAAAAGCAGATTTCTATGCAGGATATATAGAAGTTACAGAAAAAAATGAAGATGAGGAAACTAGTGACTATATTTTTTGTCTGCATTTTAAAACTTCTTCCGTTAAACCATAAACTTTCAGCCTTCCCAGTGAAATGAAATGGAGGCACAGAGAATGTTGTTGACCGCTTATTCATCTAACGGTTCCCTCCCACTGTTTCTGTGTGGTTTTTTTAGGATATTGGACTAGGTGCCATTGAACGATGCAAAGGATTCACAGCACACCTCATGCAGGTGCTTGTCAAACAGAGACAGTCTCTTACTGCATTGACAGAACAGTGGATCTTACTGAGGTATTTTGCATTTTTCAACATCTAAATATTGGCAGGGAGTTCAACAGTAAGCCATTCAGTTCATGAAAAATGCAGAATAAGGTAGAAGAAAATAAAATTCTTCACCCTACTTCCCATTTCTTTCCTGCCCTTAATTAAGCCTAGGTGTAAAGGGGAGAAGGAGAGGCAAAAAAGAGGGGATTAGGTATTGTTTATCCTGTCATTGTAGCCACTATTTTGGAATCAAAATAATTTGGGAAAAACAAATTAGGGATACATGAACACCATGAAATAATTACTGTAGTTAATTTCAAAGCTAAACCTATAGATTGTTGAATCTCTGTTATTTGGTATTTTTGTGCTCTGTTCAAGTTTTTGGTTTGATTTGGAGCAAATAAGTGATCTGAGTGGCACTTTGAGCCAATATGAAGAAACCTCAACAGCTTACAAAGAAATTCTTCAAGGGTGGGAGATGCTAGCTCTTATGTCAAAGCTGTAAAAGGAAAATGTACAGCAAATCCTTCTCGATGTGATTTTTCACTCCATTGCTTCAGTTTGTGGTGAAACTGATAAGTCTTCTGCATGTTTGTGCTCCTCGCTATTGTGATCCTTAAAACTTCATGAAGTTGGGTCAGGAGCTATTTCCTTTATACAGGCAAGGAAACGTAGTCTGGAGATGAGTGGTGCAAAGTTTATGTTAACCTTAGGAAACTTGGCAAAACAAACCAGAAAACCCTGACAAACCAAAGAAAAGCCCAAAACACAAATCCCCAACTCTACAGTGGCAGTAATAGTAAAACTTCTAAGACATTTAACTGCTTTGCTGTGGATTTCATGGCAAATCAGATAAATCATTTGTTAGAAGCTGACTAGTACACAGCATTTCAGAGAATGAAGATGAGTTAGAGTCTAATTTGCTTTGGTAATATTTGAGAATCAGGCCAAGAGTTTAAGGATTGTTTGAAAACATTGTGTACATTCTGAGAAATCTCACAAAGCCCTGTTCTCAGAACAATTCAAATGCATGCAATGGCAAGAAAAATCCAATAATTAAGCAAATCCTTTTTTTTAAAACAAAAAAGCTGTCATTTTAGTTTTTGTAGAAAAATTTTGACTTCCACTGAGTTCATATTTTCTAAAGCTTTTATGAACTTAGTTTAAAATTAATCTTTTCAAAGGGAAGTCTAACATAAAATTCGGCAGTTGTAACTTTTCCTTCCTTCCTTATTAACCAGGAACCTCCTGAGCTGTATGCAAGAGATCGATTCTCGATTGACTGCTGACAGAGAATATAATGTAGCATTCCCACCGCAAGACAGTATTCAAAACTGGACTGAGAAACTGCAGCAACTTTCCATGCAGTGTGTGATGGTTCTCGAGGAGCTGTCTTGGTTTATGCAATGCTGCCCAAAGGATGAGTTAACCAAGTGCTGTGACAATGAAAGGACAGATGTCAAGGCAAATGTCATTCAGAGTTCAGGGCCTGAAATGCGAAATGTTTTTATGGGAATACCGGACCTAATTCCCTCAGAGCTAAAATACCTGACTCCATTAACAACTGAGCAACTTCCTGCTGGATGCAGGATGCGAAATAAAGATCAGTTATGGCTGCAGGTATCTACACAATTGACTGTGATGCTGGGAAATGTGAAGGCAATGAAAACAGAAGTAGACAAAATAAGACAACAGTCACGTGAGACCTTGTTTTATACCTGGTGAGTTATACATGTGCACAAAATTGAATCTCTGTACATTCACGTAAGATGCGTGAAGTCATTTTGAGAACATTTGCGTATGCGTATCATGAAAAGTGTGTTTAGGTGCTCTTGATGCTTGTGTCAGTTTTCCTTCCAAAATGCAGTGTCCTCTCCAACTGCCTTGGTAAGTCAGAAAATAACACGGTTTATCTCAGCCTCTCAGTTTGGTTTTGGTCTGCTGGGATTTCATTCCCATTGCTCCTTAGTTGAGGTGAATTTCAATTGTAACTTTACTGAAGAAATTTTTAATTTAAAAGAGCACAGTTGCCTATGTAATAACAACAATAATATATATTCTTCTCATTTTCTGTCCTCTTCAAACTGTGTGACACATTTGCTTGTTGTCAAACTTACTAAATAAAGTTAAAGATGGAGATTAACTGCCTTCCTTTTATCCCTGCCCCAAGAAAAGGCTTAATCTTAAATTGAAATGTTTGTTCTTCTTTCAGTGTTATGGTATTTCTTGTTGCAGGAGAGATTTTGAAGTTTGCACATCAGCAATGAGTTGTTTGCTGGAAGTGTCAGCTCAGTTACAAGGCATAGAGTCCCTATTTCTTCCAAATGGGGAAGGCAGGGAAGCTGCAAATCAGATGGCCATAATCAAGAGCCTAAAGTATATACAGGAAGAAGTTAATAATACATCTGCAGACTTCATAGCCTGGAGAAGACAGCTTCTTGCCTCCATGTCAAAATGCAGTGGTAAGGACAATTCTTTTCTGCTTATTTTGTAATTTAGATAAAGACAGAAGAATCCATTAGGTTGATTATTGAAGAAAATGCTTCAGTGTTCATTTGGATATCTTGAAACATTTGATTAAATGAAGTTGTGCAGTGTTAGGGTTTTTTTTTTCCTCTTAGTCACTGTTGATGACACATCTTATGCCGTAGTTGTAGATCAGGATCAGCAAGGAGATTTTAGTAGAACTATGTGGTATGAATTGCATAGTGTTTATCATGCCCCTTGCATAGGGGAAACATAGTAACTGGTAATTTAATGTGTTTCTATATAAAACTGCCTGTGTTGTGGTTCAAAAGGAAATCAGCAGTCAGATGAAGAGTTTGTGGAGCACTTCTCAGCAAGAGTGGAAACTGTTATCCGTGTTATTCTGTATGCCATCCAGTGTTTGGTCGAGAGAAAACAGGAAGACGGAAAAGAGGAAGAAAAATCTCCAGAGGAAAATCGTAAGTTTGATTTACTTGAGGAGGAGGAGAATTTAAACTATGCAAACCTAAAAATTCCTGTGTCTACCAGAGGTACACAATGTTGACAGAAGTTGTCTATTTAAACAGATAGGAAGGATATTTCTAGATTGCTTGTTGTAACAAGCTAGAATGTCTAACTTTATTCCATATCTTTTTATCTATTTCAAACAGAGGATGCAGCCTTATTTGATGTGATTGAAGCAGGACATATAACTAAGCTTTTGGGTGAAGATCTCTCTGCTGATGTGGATTCTTTGCATGTGCAGAAAGCAATTTCAGCTGTTTCAGAACTCCTGGAGAATCTGAAATCTTACAGGGAAAACTGCACTTCAGACAAACATAAGGTAAAATTGTTTTTCTCAGGAGTTTTTTTGTTTAGGGAGCTCAGAACATTTTGAATTTTGAATTTTGGTGGTTAAACATGCGTTGTTTCTTATTGTCCAGTACCTTAAAATGAGAAGCATGTGAGAATTTCTGGCCAAATCTAAGTACTTTTCTGTAGTGCAAATGCCAGTTGTTCCTTTAGTATGAAGGAAAAGTATTAGTTTGTGAAAATCTAGAAAAAGCTCTGGAAGCTTTAGAAATTGTCTTTAAACTCGTTTACTGATATTTCTGGTTTAAGCAGCTGTTTTCAGTCTCTATCATCACCCTCACTGAAGTGCATCTCATACGTACATAATCATATTTGACAGCTGTTCTTTGGTTTTAACTGCAGTTCTTCAATCAGTCCTGCCACTTGTTGGTGCGCCTGAAACCCATGCTCTGCAAGTATTCAGACCTTATCCTCTTCTACCTCACTGTTTCGCTGGCATCTCACAGGAGTACTGGAAAGCTGCTTTCTGTTCTAACTAGCATTTTTACAGAGCTTGCCCAAAAGGTGAGTTACTAGAGATAACGGTGGACGTATCATAAGCATATATTTAATGTATACAAAAGTCTAAAGTAGAAACTTAAGCTGAAAGATTTCCTTACCTAGTACATAATGTTTGGAGTTTCTGTTTGCCTTTGTAGGGGTTTTGTCTGCCAAAAGAATTGCTTGAAGATGAAGCTGGAGAGGGAGCAACACAGTTTCATGATTACGAGGATGGTGGTATTGGAGATGGGGAAGGCAAGAAGGATGTGAGCGACAAAATAGAGAGTGAAGATCAGGCAAGTGTTTGAGGTTGTTCTTTAATTCAAGTAAAACTAGAAAGAACCCTTGAAATCCATGTTGTAGATGATTCAAGTAAAGGAACTATGAAGTTGCTGTCAGACTGCTGTTTAGGTTGGCTTTTATCTTGGCATATAGGCTTAAAAATATTGTTGTACTTTAAGCTTTAATACGTAGGCAAGATCCATTATAATTTTCGGTTTTACTACCAATAATGCAGATAGAAGACAGTTTTCGAAAGGGTGAAGAGAAGGAGAAAGAGGATCAGGATTCTAAACCAGACATTGAAGGAGAAGACAATGCAATTGAAATGTCAGAAGACTTTGAAGGAAAAATGCACGATGGAGAACAGGAGAAAAAAGGTTTTGTCCTTTCACTATGGCAGACTTATGGATTATCTGTATTATTTCTTATTAATATATTTTTATATAATGAAGCATATACTGAAAAGTCATTGTTAACAAGAGTAATGCCATTTGTATATGAATACTAAGAAGTTTTAATATGAATGCAAAGAAGTGTACAAAGACAACGCAATTCCTCTTCTGTCGCTGTGGTCACTTTAGAATGAAGGGAACCAATTCTTTCTTCCTGTTGTGAGCTCACCTATAGACGCTTTCTGGAGTTGTTAAAGATAACAGAGCACTTGAGAATAGGTCTGTAGTTAACATCAAAATGTGACTAACAAAGCCATTCCTAACTTTTAAGGAATAAAAATAATTTAACACTATCACTTTACAATGGGGAAAAATAACATCATTTGGTTGGTTAATGGAAGTTGCCACTCACCCTTCACTTTAAAGGATGGTAACCATCTGAAACTAAAGTGGCTTACAAATTACAGCAGTGTTAATCTACTTTCAAATCTCCAAAGTGCCACAAGTAAGTTCATCTTCACAGGAAAGGAATTAAAGCTAATAATCAGACAAAGTGGAATGGACCTTTGCCCTCTAGTAATGCCAAAACATTTTGAAAATGAGGAGGGAGAGGTTAAGGAATAGAAAGTTAAAATCGTACAAGTTTTGCACCTGGGACTTGTTGGTCTGACGGAGAGAATACTGTGTGTGCCCAAGAGAACACTCTGGACCACATAGTGGACCTTGCTTTTCTGGGTGTTAGTGCATGTGTGTCTTTTCCTGTATCTCTCAAATAACTGCACAGGACAATGTAACTGAGGTGCAGGTATGATTGCTTGGTTCTGAACTTAACAGAAAATGTAGTTTTATCTCTTCTGTACTGAAAGACGTTCTGAATTGTACACAGAAAATGATGAAAATTCAGATGAAGAGGAGGAGCTGGATAAGCAGATGGGAAATCTTGATAATGCTGAAGCTGATGATAAACTGGATGAGAGGCTCTGGGGGGATGAAGATGATGACGATGATGATGCTAGTAGTAAACCAGAAGAAACTGGACCGGGAGCGGATGAGGTAAAGAGAAAAGGGGTAGGGAAAAAAGAACATCAAAGGAATTAAACTATCTTAACTTGATGTGACCTAGAATCATGAAATGCCTTGCATAGCTCTTGATCTTGGAAAGGAGTAATTTGAGTGTATCACAAGTGAGTTAGTGCAGTCTTTTTTTCTGTAGGAGATGATGTCTTGTCACTCAGGCTTTGAGAATTAGGTAACATAGTGGAGTTTCTTTTGAATTTGTTGGTTAATAGGAGGATTCGGAGCTCGTTGCAAAAGATGACAATTTGGGCAAAGGAAACAGGGATAATAAAAACCAGCCCCCCAAGGATGAGGAAGAAGAGCAACAAGATGACGACAGTGAAAACAAAGAGAAAATCCATGAACAAATAGATGAGGTAAAAATGATTTGGACTACATAGAGTATCTTGCTGTTAAACCATATTCTGTTGCTCACGTCATGTGTTTCTAAGAATTTGAAATGTTTATTTAATAGTGAACTGAAAAAGTTAGTTCATTTCACAGCTAAAAATAAGCCATATTGAATCCATTGTATTATATATTTTCTGATCCCTAATCCAGGAAGAATTTTGTTTGCACTGACCTGAGCTTGTAATGAGTGCCAAAATGGGCTTTGCACTGAATTGATGTTTTGATGAACAAAGCTTAAAAGTTCTGTTTCTGCTGTGTTTAGCAACCGAATACAGAAAATGAGTGGAACTCATCCCAGAAACACCTAAGATACTTCTGTATACAGTAGGCTTGAACATTCTGCATATTATTCAAGAGCGCATTTACGATCTGCAAGAGCACAGATTCTGTTCAAAATCTTTCATTTAGGAAAGCTGGATTTGACCACAAAACATGCTGTTTTGAAGAAGTGACAATTTATGTAATGCATTTGCAAAAATTAATCTTTCTGCTATTTGTACATGAGGATGTGTGCCACTGGAAATTCCTTTTCCACTAATCGGAATGTAATATTGTATCCAGTATTTGCATCCCAGATAATTCAATAGTATCTTATTCCTCATCTTTGCCTTTCTTCCCACTTACTACATATTTTTATTTCCTACTCCCACATTCTTTTGCTGACAGCGTGAGTATGATGAGAATGAAGTAGATCCTTATCATGGCCAGCAAGAAAAGCAATCTGAAGTCGAACCTTTGGACCTTCCTGATAATTTGAACCTGGAGAAGAGTGATGAAGAGGAAGAGGATGAAGGTACAGCTGAATATCTCTACAGATTCCCAGATGAAAGCCAAATGGAAATAGGGAGGAACAGTCAGATAATGAGCTCTTTCTCTGTAGAAGAAACAGAGGTGGTGGTAGGGTTCTGCTGCAAGTTAACTTTTGTGTATCAAAATATCAAAAACACAGGCCAGATAAGAACTCAACATTACATTTTCCTTTACTTCCTTTTCATGCACACTGCAGAGCGTGCTTTGTGTTATTCAAGTGATACACCATAATCTTTGCTAGGAGGTCCTGATTTTGTTGTCCAGTTGTTTTTGTGGTTTCATTTTTTTTTTTATACTTATGAGCATTTGTATTTGAGTCAACTGACCCTCAAGAATATTAGGTTAAAGGAACTTAAAAGGAATTCATCCTGCTCTATTGTTAGTTACAAAACTGTTACTTAAATAAGTTATCTGCTATAGAAAATAATAGAATCTATGTATAGAATTCTTAGTATTTAAGATGGTTATGATAGGCTAGGTGGTTTTATGCCAAATATCTGTAAAATTCACTGTCTCTACTTCATTGAAAGTTTTGTATACCTTTGATTTTTTTTTTTGTTTTTTTTTTTTTTTGTGTGTGTTTTTTTAAATCCAGAAGAAGAGAATGCTTTTGAAGTAGATGAGAAACCTGTTGATTTAAACGAGGCAGAGAAGACAGAAGAACATAATGAAGAGGATACTGGTGAAACAGAAAGAGATAATCAAGAAGCAGAACCAGCTGAAGAAGGCATTTCTGAAGATAAAGAGGAGAAGGAAGATGAAGGGGACGGGGAAGATGAAGAGGACAAAGATGCTGATGATCAAGAAGAAGATGCAAGGAACACTGAGGATGCAGCAGAAGAAGAGGAGGAAGAGTCACAACCACCTGATGAAGAAAAAAATGAATCTACTGAAGACCAGGGAATCTCTGCTGCTGACCAAGGCCTTCAACCTCAGGTAAAAAGTAATAAATATAAGCCTGATTTTATTTTTTTAATAACCCTATATGAGATGTAAAAAAAAAAAAAAAAAAATGCGTTCTGTGATGCTCTGAAACAGATTTGACATTGAGTAGGTGTGATGTTGAGACTCTTCATCAAGCTAAGAGTTGTGCTAACTATTAAACTATTAAACTATTTCTGTCGTCTGTATTCCTGTTACCTCCTCAGTCTCCTGTCTCCTGATGTTTTTTAGAATATTAAAATAAACTGATGTTATTTCAGGAAGAAGAGGGTAAAGATAATTCAGAGATGGATGAACAGACCCCTGAGACTGAGCAAAGAATGGAGCATGAAACACAAGGGCAGACTGGGCAAGAAAACCTGCAGAGTGACAGTGCTGTAGAGCTGGCTGGAGAGGCTTCGGAAAGAGACCAGTCTAAAGAGGTAAATTACAGGGAAGTGTCCAAGTTAATAATGCTGTACTTGTGAATATGTTTTCAACATACAATCACAGAATTGCTGCTGTATTTTTAAGAATTGTGTCTGAGATTCAATTTTTAGAACACCAATTGTAAATTCACTGAAAAGAACTCAGGACCACGTAGATACCTTCATAGCAGTGAAAACTGCACGCTTAGTTAAGGCTAATTGTTGAGCTGCGGAACTGTCCGGATGGCTTTCCACAAGAATAATACTTCAAGTTGTGAGCCATTCACAGAACCGAGGTAGCACAACACAGAACAGCATTGCAGTTTAACCTCTCAGATTTGTCTACAACAGTTGCTAAATACCTTTTCAGTTATCATTGTAAATCTTTTGGTCTCTTAGGAATATGGAAGTGGAGCGTCAAGTGCAAATCAATCAGAAGGCCATGAATCCACACGCATGGCCCGGATGTCTTCTGAGAAGCAAAGCAGGAAGAATACCCAGGTTAATCTCTCCTTTTCTATTTCTTTTTAATTTGAATGTCTTAATATGAACCAGCAGCTAGGCAGGACTCAGTTTCTTCTTGTTAGAACTCTTGTTCTAATTGGTGTTTGGTTGCACCTCGTTTGAATTTCACAATATTTATTCTTTTTCAGAGTTTCAAGAGGAAACCTGGTCAGGCAGACAATGAGCGCTCAATGGGAGATCACAATGAACATATCCATAAGCGACTGAGAACCATTGAATCCAGCAGTGAAGCAAAGCAAGATACAACTCAGCCTAAACAAAAAGTGGAGGAGGCTGAAGCATTTGAACATATTAAACAAAGCTCTGAGTGCTATGATGTACAGACATATGGTACGGTGGTATTTCTGGGTGTAAAGAGTTGTCATTGCAGAAACAAATTCTGAAGTGCTCTGTTTACAGTAGTTTTTCCCAGTATGATTTTTAAATTTACATTTAATAGTTCTTGCTTTAGTTTAAGATGTAGCACCATTTCATTACAACAAATTTGGTCAGGGATTGGAACAGGTTGCCCAGGGAGGTGGAGGTGGTGGAGTCGCCATCCCTGGAGGTGTTTAAAAGACAGGTAGATGAGTTTGAGGGATATGGTTTGGTAGGGAGATAAGCACAGTTGGACTCAGAGGTCTCTTCCAACCTTATGATTCTATGAAATGCATGCCTTTGGCCATCAGGTTCAAACTAATGACATTTTTTGAAGTATTGAATTTGCTCATAAAAATTTATTTTAATTTAATAAACATATTTAAAATTCATTTTCTCCACGTCTTACTTCAATTATTTTGAAACCCAAACTGCTACCACACATGCAAAATATTTAGGATAACACAACAGGTTCTTTATTAGTGTCAAACATGTCTCTGAAAATATTCCTCTAATACAGATGTAATTAAACAGATGTCTTTATATTGAAGTAGTCTGTTCATCAGGTTTTAAGGGCAGTAGCTCGTTGACACAACATGGCACAGTATGGCCAAAGATGAAACAGGTTTGAGATAACAGCTCAAATCTCGTCTCAAGTTCACTAAAGCTGATAATGCAGTAGCCTCAGAATGCAATGTTTTTTTGCAACTTCACTACTTTTCCTTCCTCTTTCCTGTAATGTAAGTATTGTTCCCTTTGTACAGATGTAGCTAGCGAGGAGCAGGAGAAACCTGTTATGCCTCTTGAAGAAAAGGAAGGAGATTCTGAAGATGCAGCTATGGAAACAGAAATGCAGAACAATGAGGATCTCACAGCAGTAGACACAGAGGAGCTGAAGCCAGAAAAAAATAAGTCTACTGCCAGTAAAACTCCTGGTACGTTAACTTAAACATTCTGAATGCACACTGAGGTACATCTTTATATGTAGGTATTTACATTTGGATGTAATGGATGTGTCTATGTTTTATAAGAGTAAAACATCTGCTCTGAATTGATTTTTCTGCACCAATATTCTTACTCCTACCTAGTAACCAGCATTAGCCTTTGCTAAATTGGTTGAGTGACAGAGGCATTGGCTGTTTTCTATCAACTTAATGATCTCTAATCTTCATCCACTTTTTTGATAAAGCAAACACTTTCCTGCTATTAGATACAACGCCAATTTGCTTCATTAATTGCCGTTAACAATGCACTCCAGTGTCACCAGCATCACATAACTCTACTTTTTGTGTTGCGTAACTTTTGATAAAGCATCAAGAAGTTAGGGACCTGGTCTGAACAACTTAGCACAGCAGTGCTAAGGAAGCACTGAAGGTTCCCTGCCTCACTGCTTTCTTCCTGAAGTGGGGATGAAACAAAAGTGAGCTGCCTTAAGGAAATGGCCGTCAGATGCAGATGGTTGGTAGATGAGAAGAAGATAGGTCTGACTTGTCAGCCACACAGCCCACACAAAGTAAACTAGATATAAATATCTCTTGCCAATTGCAACAGAAGTATTTAATTTTGATGAATCTAAGTGACACCGTAGCTTGAAACTTTGAATGGTTTTCTTGTCAAGCAACAGAAAAGCTGGCTGGAGAGGGCAAACAAATTTTACCAGCTTGAATTTGCCTTCTTTCCTCCCACTACTTTCAGGTTTAATGTCTTCACTTAAATCTCTTGCTAGAATCTTTACTTTATGGTACAGGCATGCATGTAATCCATCTGTTCTTCCACATAATTCTCTAACAGTGTGTTCTGAAAAACAAGGATTTTGAAACAGCTCCTACAATGTCATACTTTTTTTTTTTTTCCTTAGAATAATTCTGTAAAAATGCATTGTAACACAGGATAGTACAGTAGAAATAATGGTAAAAAAATCTTTAGTCAATTCCTATATTTGTAAATCGATTTCTGATGTACCAGAAACTGTTCCATTATAAAAGTAGAGAGTAAAACATGACATAAGATAGCCATTGTTTTTGTTAATGATGATTTTCTGAATGTTCTCAAATCGCTTTATACCTCCCATCACTGCCAGAGAGGCTGTGAAGCTCAAAAAAAAAAAAAAAAAAGTACTTTCACCAATGGAATTTTCAGGTGTTAATAGATCTGTTCACTAATATTTTGTTCATTTAATGAGAAGGCAATGAGAGACAAAACCAGTTCGCATCATGAAATGCATATTTATCTGTTCCAGTGAGTTGCAAGGTCTTGTATTTATCCTCTTCCTAGAATTGTCTTAAAATTTGTGTCTTTTTATTAAAATAATGTCTGGGTTGCCCTGTGAAGTACATGAGACACTTCATAAAAAAGAGTCAAGATACAATATTTATTCTTGTCTTATGTGTGTTCCACAAGGTCAATAATTAGTTTTGTGGTTTTAGGACCAGCTGAAGTGGAGCCAGAAGTCCAGACTTTTGACTCGGAGGACGTCAGTGACTCTACCACAGAAAAACTACCAAAGATGCCTGAAGAGAAGCCAGAGAGAAGCAAGGACTCAACCATACATACAGCCCATCAGTTTTTGATGGACATTCCCCAGGTATGATGCCCATTGTGTCTTCTTACAACTGTGGTAGCAGAAACAGACTTTTATTTGACCTGAATTCATGAAACTGTGAATGCAAAAGTTTATAGAGTTACTTTCATTCAGACAGCTCGTAGCTTGCTGTTTTTAAGGGGAAAATGAAAAGTAACACACAACCAACTGTTTTATGTACAGGTGAATGATGATTTTAAAATGACAGTTCCTCTCCATCCTTGCTCTTTTTTAAAAAACATTCTGTTTTCCTAGCTGTCGAGAAACTGTTTTCCTCAGATGAATCTGCTGATTAAATTCTTGGGTAGAGTGGAAGGCCAAGGGCAGCAAGGCTGTGTGACCTGCAGATAATGAGAGGGTTCAGAGTCATAAGAGTGCTAGGCACTGATGACCTTACAATACTGTTGTACACAAAAAATTCCCCTCATTTAACTCATCACAATGCATTGCTTCCTCAAAAAAATGATTGCAAGTATTATAGAACTTGTGTGAGCCTTTTATGAATGTCTCAATTCAAAAGATATTATCATAGCTTAGCAAATACTAGAGGTCATGGAACACTCATAGTTTCTCAGTGCAAACTTATTAGCTGTGAAAAAGCAGATTGTGCCATAAATTGCTGTGGCACAGAAGCAGTTAATGGTGGATAACCAGTTGATAAATTAAGAATATCTTCAGTGTCTGTTTTTTAGAAGTGACCTTTCATGCTTATAATATTGTGTCCTGAGTACAGGTTTCTACACTCATCATGGAAAGGATCATATGCCAGATATACCTGTTATTACCATATTAATGCAGAATGTGGTAGCTCTTTTGCATTCAGCAGTCCTTTTACAGAGTGTTCTATTGTCAAAACAGTTAAGTGCTGTTTGTTTTGGTTGGGTTTTTTTCCAATTGACATGCAAAACTTGAAACAGGAGGGGGAGCTCTTTCATCACCAGTTAAAGAGGAAAGGGGAAACGTTACTGGGAGTTACAGCGAGTTCTTATCTTTCAGCAAAAGGAAGAGGGTAGAAGCCCTCTCTGTGTACTTTCTTCCTCCTTTCCTTAAACTTGCAGTAGGTGAGCAGAGGGACTGCTTCTGCTTTTGAGGAATCAGAAGGGTTTGGTACTGCTCAATTTACATTCCTAGGCTTATTTTCCTTAATCCATAAACCTCCAGGTTATGCAGACCATGTACTAATGTTTTGCTAAACTACAGTTTTACAAGTCAGGACACAAAGTTATTCTGGCAAGCATAATAAAAGTTTAAGTGTAGTAAGGTTTGGAAGTCCATTAACAGAATGGCTTATCAAGTAGTATTTGCTGGCAGGTAGAGAGGAAGGTGTCACTCAGTTCTTTTAAGTAGTTTGAATAAAGGTTTTTAAAAAAAAACTATATAGTAACTGTATTTTATTTTGGAAGGTACTAGATAAGTCATATTCAAGAGTTTGATCTCCATTGTAGTGTCAGCAAATGTAGAGTTGAAGATAATTTCATTGAATTATGAAGTCCTGTATTTGATTATTTTCAGTGTATTATAGATGTTCCTAGTTTTGTTTCTATGTTGGTTGTGTCATAGACGTAGATATTTGTGGAGAGGTATTTATCCTTCCTGTACATGGAAGGTATTAAAAAAAAAGGAGATTTAGGATCTTAATTTAAGATTTTCAGGTTGTTTTGAGTCTAAAATAATAAGAACAATGCATTTTTACTTTTTCATAGTTTGCTGTAGCTTGCTATGTGTGAACTTATTTTTTCTGTCTCATAAATTTTGTAACTACACTTCTAGCACATCGTTAGAGATCCTGAAGAGCTAAGAAAGGAACTTGAAAGGCAACTGGAAGCTTGGCAGACACAGCAGCCTGGAACTCCAGATGAGGTTCGTAACCTTGTTGTAGTGTAAAAGTGTCATAAGAGTCTTTCATTGCATTATTTCATCTTGTTCTACTGCTGAAGCATTAAGAAAACCAAGCAGGCTGGAATCTGAATGTTTAAAATCACATAATTTAGGTGTTATTTTTGTTGCGATGTTTAACTCCTGAAAAAAAAACCCAAACATTTTCCTTAAATGGGGTTGATGTTTCAGATCTTGTTTTGAATGTGCTGTGTGCTATTTGCAGAAAGTTACTCTGCTGATAATGACTTAAACTTGCATAGTTAGAAACATTTTTCTTAGTCCTGTCAGGCTCCTTGTCACCTGCAGCTGAGTGCTAGACACCACTTTTACAACATTATGATGGATAAAAGCTGTCTCACTCAGTTGCAGTGGTGGAGTTTGAGCTAACCAACAGCAGAACCAAAACATGATACTCACTCTTGACTGTCCTAGTCCTGATGTGTAAACCATGTTTGGAAATAATTCCTGAATATAATGGCCAGTGTGGGTACTTAACAGTTTTGCTGAATTTTCATTAATGTACATAATACTATCTTTTGACAGCCAATAGAAAACACAGTAGGACTTTATGACTTGCCTTGCTATAATACCATCTACCAGATGTTGGCCATTACAAGGTTTTCCTATATCAACAGCAACACCAAAATTGCTTTGCGTCCTCCTAGAGGAATGGTCATTGCACTTTGCAGCTTTATAGCAGCAAGAAGCAGTCTAAATGGAGTGCAAATTGTCATCTTTATAGAGTGCTCACAAGACACCCTCAAGAGTTACAGCTGATAGTTACCTACTACCTTCTCCTTGGTACACTGAGGTGTGCATTTGTTTTTTCAGGCACTGCTTCCCAACTTTTTCTCTTAATTCACTTATTTCTTGGTTTTGTTGATGTTTTAGGAGAAGGAAGCAGCACAGTTGTGGCAGAGGTATTTAGTATTGACAGCTCCCCTATCACAGCAGCTTTGTGAACAGCTAAGACTGATACTGGAACCCACTCAGGCAGCCAAATTGAAGTAAGTTGGGTCTTTCTGAGGCTTCTAGTTTCTTTAAACTCCTGGCTTTGAAGGGCTTTAACCTCTGTGCAGCTGCAGCTCTTTGTTGTTCTTGCTTTATAGTAATTATTTGTGTTTGCGAATGCATTCATTTTACTTCTATATGGGAACACTAGGTTATTTTATGTAATGCAAACATGATGTACTAGTAGGTACCCATCCTAAGGATACTGCCTCCTATTTTTTCTTCTGTGCAACAGGTGATCAAACCAACTTAAAGTCATGAAGTGCTGTTGAATCAAAGATTTTTAAATGTCAAAGTGTTCTTTGGTTTTAACGTTAAGTGATTTTCTTTTTTAAGCAATCTAGACTTGTTTCAGATTGGAGGAGTCTAAATTCACTCTTCCGTTTTAGACCCATAGATGTAAGAATTCCTTTATCCTTTATGTGAGAGTTTTTTAATCTATATTGAAACCAAAAATTAGTAGCTCTAATATTAATATTATATTTTACAAAATTTTGTTATTTTGCTGCATATGCTGCATAGGCCAGGATTTCCAGAATGAGATATTTGCTGATAATCCCTGCCATTGTGGGTTTTTTTCTTACCTTTCAGAGGAGACTACAGAACAGGGAAGAGATTGAACATGCGCAAAGTGATTCCATATATTGCCAGTCAGTTCCGAAAAGATAAGATCTGGTTGCGAAGGACCAAGCCCAGTAAACGACAGTACCAGATTTGCTTGGCTATTGATGATTCCTCTAGTATGATAGACAATCACTCTAAACAGGTAAAAATAAAACCTTGGAAGAACTATGCAGAAACTAGCTGTTGCTGATGAGTATGTCAGCTTGTTTCATACAGAGCTGGTGGCTGCTGGAGAGGCTGACTTGGGGATTCCAGAGCAGCTATTTGTCTGGCCCATGTGCTTTAACTCTTGTCACCTCATGCCTAAGAGATTTGTTGTTTGACCAGTGGAAGTTAGCTGAATGGAGCAGATGATGAATCTGTTACAGATGAATACACAACCACTAGAAGATTATTTTTTGTCACTTACAAAAGGCTGAAACTTGCTCAGTTGTGCAGTTCACTGGAAGATTAAATTAGTTTATCATAGCTCACTTGGAGGGGTTTTATGTATTAAAAATGTGTGTTTCTTTCTAAATAGTTATTTCAGTGTTCCATTTCATTAGCCTGCCTAAAGTGGCATCTCTAAATCAATCAGCTGAAGCCCTACAGTAGAACTGCTGTGTCTTTATTGCAATTACTATCTTGCATAACTACAACAGGAAAAAAGATGATTTTACTAGACAATGAAAAATAATGTCAGTAGCATTCTTCATATTTAATACTGAGCTGTGAGTGTAACTTGGAACATCTTATATTTTATGTAACTTCTTTGTTTAATAGCTTGCATATGAATCCCTGGCAGTTATTGGAAATGCACTGACTCTTCTAGAAGTGGGACAAATTGCTGTGTGTAGGTGAGTTTATTGGAAATCTTGACTTTTCAAGGTTTCAGAACACAATGTAAGTGCCGTTTCCACGTGGCATTTTTTTCTTGAAAGTAATCTTCATACGGTAATTTTTTTGTTTTCTAAAGCTTTGGAGAGACTGTTCAGCTGCTGCACCCGTTCCACGAACAGTTCAGTGACCAATCAGGGACACGGATATTGCGTCTTTGCAGATTTCAGCAGAAGAAAACAAAAATAGCCCAGGTACACAAGAATGCCTCTAGGGCAACAGGTTTGCAAATCTTTCCCAAACAAGACATTGGCAGCTTTATGGTTTCATGTTCGCTTTGTAACGTTTACTGGCTGTTTATATTTGAGTGTGATAGCTGGCTGGATAGCAATGAGAGAAACGTCTCAATTCTGTAATAGTAAGTGTTTTCTCATTTTTTGTTGTGATGTATGCCACTTTTAAGCGTTCTTCTTTCTCTGTTTGTATTTGATCTCAAACAGTATTTTGGGTACAAGCTATAGGGTACCCCAATGCCAAATCCCATCCAAGTTTGTGGGAGCTGAGGAAACTTTCATGCTACGTAGTAGCAGCAGGGCAAGGTTTGTATGTTTGTCAGGCTGTAAGTTTGTCAGGCTTGACTGATTCCTGAAGAAAATAACTTTCTAGAGTAAACTTTACAGCTGTCCAGGAAGCGTTCTTCCTTTAGGAAGCTTTTGCAGTCTTACCTTTCCAGACTTAAGACCTTCTGTTAACATTAAATGAAAAAGGATACCCAGATAGCTCAATGGTAAACTTACACCAAAATTGGGAGGACTTAACAGTTCATGCCTTTATTTCTAATGGGGAATACGTAACTGGCTGTTGCAAGTTGAAGCCAAAGAAGTTCGACCTAGAAATGGGATGTATATTTGTATTGATGCCATTAATCACTTGAACAATTTACTGAGGTTTTGATGGCTTTGTTTGGATTTAAAATTTTTCCAATGCTGACTGAAGGCTTTTTCTGAACATTCTGTAGTTAATAAATAGTAAGTATTTTTGAAGTGTTTTATTTTGAAATAAGAGAACTTAATCTTTTTGTTTCCTCTGCAGTTTCTAGAATCATCAGCAAATATGTTTGCTGCAGCACAGCAGTTGTCTCAAAACATTAATCCGGGTGAGATTTTTTTGTTACTATGCTTGTTGCCATGGCAGCAAAATGCTCATTACACTCCTGAAGCAGTATCCAGCTAGAAAGATTCCTAGTACTGAGACACTACTACCACTAGGGCTTTGGGTTTTACATTGTCAAATGGAATGTTTGGTTGAAATTTAGCTCAAAACCCAAAAGACTCCTACTTCATATTTGTCAAGAATTCACTGAGATACTGTTTAAGGCTTTTTAAAAAGAAGACACACCTTACCTGCCTGCCTTTACATCTTTTTTCCAGAGTGTGATTAAGTCCTAGACACTCTGCTGTAGAGCATTGTCCAACTTCCTAGTGACCTTGACTCCCTAGGCACTTCTGCTTTTGATCAAAAGCTTGATTTCTGTAGGTATCCAGAAGCACACTGTTCTGAACAGAGGTTTGCCTCCTACCTGCCCCTCAACATCTTCCAAGTTTAGGTCATGAGCTGCTTGAATTTCCTGGAAAAGCTGGAATGCTTGTTACCTCATGGCTGACCCATAGTTAGCCTGAAAGTCTGCTTTGTGCTAGTTAAATGCTTGTCGTGGTCGCACCTATATTTTTAAAAACCACTTGTTGTTGAAGTACTCCAAAGTATGGACAATCTGGAACTCATAATGGTCAGCTGCTTTGCCTTCTGCAAGGCTGTCAGAATATTATGAGAGAGAGCAGTGTCCAGTCCTATTGAACTAAGCTGGGATGCAGCAGCAATCAGGGAGCAGCAGTCAGCTCCCTCGAATCAGGGAGCTAGCGAGAGAAAAGGCAGTAGGGTCCATCACTGCTTTTTGTGAAAAGACAAGCCCTGCCATGTCTGGGGCCTGTCCGCAGAAGAGGAGGATGTTTCTGCATCCCTCCCTAGCCATTGTGCTGCAGGGGCGAATAGAATAGAAGGGCTTGCATTCCTGACTGTAATTTCCCTTGTAATTAAAAGATGATTGATCGCACCTTAGTTAAAATGTCCCTTTAGAGAGATTGATCTCTGGACTCTGGGGGCAATGTGGGTCAAGTAACACATCTCCTGACAATGGTCAGTGCTGAGGAGCCCAGCATGTGATATCTGTGTTTCAGGAGATTTAGTTCAGATTCATCTGGTCAGGAGGGCTGAATGCCCTGTAGTTGTTTAACTGCCTTGACTGTTGCTCTGGAGCCTGTCCTTCTGGTTTAGTTTCCTCCAAAACCAGCCGATTGTGGGCAGTCCAAGATTTCTCTCTGATCGAAGATAAGCCCGTTAAAGTGAGAACAATGGGGAAATGTTCCAAAGGCACAGTTGTAGTTCAAGTTCAGTTGTAGTTCAACCACTAATACAGCTGCACCCATAGGTTCCTGCCTCTGGAGGAACAGATTTGGAATCTCTTTCATTGCAGCAGTTGCAGCTCTACTGAGGTATCGGTCTAGTGGTTGGACTGTTATAATTCAGCCAATATTTAACTCCTAGGCACTTAACAGGCATGAAAGGCAAAACCATAACTAAGTTTGTTAGGTATTTTCCATGCCTTCCATCCTTGATTATGGTACTGACAGGCTAGGAGATTTTTAAGCCTCAGTGATTTTTAATTCTCAGTGATTTCACACAGTGGAAAAACCTTTCATCCACTCATAACTGCAGCTTAATGTTAAGTCATATAATTCTATTTGATAAAGACTTGACTTCCTTAGGAATACTCAAAGTTTTTCCATTATAGCCAGAGGACTAACAACAAAATAGTCTGTTTGCCTTTTAAATGGATTACTTTACCTTACTGAAATTTAAAATGTTTTTGTGCTCAGAAACAGCACAGCTGCTTTTGATTGTATCTGATGGAAGAGGCCTTTTCTTGGAAGGCAAGGAACGAGTGACAGCAGCAGTTCAAGCAGCTCAGAATGCCAATATCTTTGTTATTTTCGTAGTGTTGGACAATCCTAATTCCCGGGTAAGTGAACAAGGCAGAAGTATTCAAATGCAGTTAATGAGAAATGTGAAAGTATTTTTCTTGTCTTTTCTAAGTGCTTTACAGCTATCGTGTCTTTTGCAGAGGTCAAAAGTTTAGCCCATTTTCTTTTTCACAGCATCTATCAGATCTTTTATGATTTCTCCCTAATGTGATCCTTATCCTTTCTTGTACTTTTTTTTAAAAAATCTGCTTCTGTGCCACTGCAAGTCTAAGTAAGAGCTCCTGTCTGCAAATGTAATGGTTGTAGACTTTGGCCACCAGAGAAGTTGCTGGTAGGTTGATAGGGTAAAAGTTTGAGAAACGCTTTGTTCATCTTAATTTTGATTCAAATTGATCATTTCTGACAGCACTCTCCATTTGATGTGGCAGCTGGAGCCATTATGAGATTGTACATTAGAAAGATAGGAGAGTTACTTATTGCCTGAATTGGGAAAGCTAGGTACTGTGTTTGATAGCTGTGAAAGAAAACTGTTCATTTCCTTGTTTGGGGAACTGAAATATCCAGGAGCCTTTCAAGATGATGATTCTGTAATGCAGTGAGTGAGTGAACTTAAGCCTTACTTTGAATTATGTGGTGAAGACTCTTAATTATGTAGGTTTTTATATCTATTTGTTTCAATACAAAGCTCATATGCTATATTTATTGTTGAAAAAATAAGCTATTATAAGGTTCTGATGAAACCTAGCTATAATGTCAAGTGAAAATTCTGGGCATTAAAATGTGATTTTTATAAGCTTTATTAATCTTTTGAACTGCTACACTAAGCAACTAAGAAGATAGCTTGCAAGAAACACAGCTGGAGTTTAATCTGATTTTTGTCTTTGTAGTATTTGTTGATATACTATAGAATTTGCTATAGAATCCCATTCTACTAGATCACTGCACAAATGCAAGCTGAACTCTCAGCCCTAAAAGCTTACAAATGGTAGTGTGCCAGGAAAGCATCAAATGTATAAAACTAAAATGCCATTGATTTACTATTGGACGCTTATGGCTTTTAATCTGAAAACTCTCTAACTTTCGATATAACAGAAGAAGAATTAGTAGTATTTGAAAAATAGGATAAATAATATCAAAGGCCTATAAGAGATGCATGTGGTTTAATAGTAACATAATTTCTTTTTTACAGGATTCCATTTTGGACATTAAAGTACCTATATTCAAAGGACCTGGAGAACTGCCTGAAATCAGATCTTACATGGAAGAATTCCCATTCCCATTCTACATGATCCTTAGAGACGTGAACGCTCTTCCAGAAACTCTCAGCGATGCGCTCAGACAGTGGTTTGAACTGGTGACTGCCTCAGACACTTTGTAGACTTTGCAGACGAAGTCAATACCCAATTGCTGCTAAGCCGCTGAAATTTATGAAATGGCATTTCAGCAGAGAGCTCTTAAGGTCTCTTTCTGACTAAGATTAATGTGCAGGAACTGCCCTCTGGCAGTCAGACTGCATAAGAACAAAATGGTTTAGGTGCATTCTCCCACGTTTGTCAGAGGACAATTTTGCAATGGTGAGACTGTCATCTTCTTTCACTGTCAATTCCTGCAAGTAACATAAAACTTTCTTCAACTTCTCTTGTAATAACTTATTACTCTTTAAAAAATGTATTTCTAATCTTCACAGAGGTAAAACTATTCCTGCCACTGTCTATTGCAATAAGAAACCTTGGTCTTGCCTCTGGGAAGGCATTTCTGCATTAGAAGAACTTCAGGTGACTTGCAAAAAAGCATTCCTTAACTTCACCCATGTGGCTGGTGCCTGTTTGGGAAAGAGTCGGAGAGCAGGGAAAGCAGATGATTTTAAACAACCAAAAAATTAAGTACCTGAATACTTGAAACTATTTTGCAGTTAAACACATCCTATTATTGCTGATTTTCATCTGACAATGTCAACAGGGAGTTTTAAGAGCAATGCCATAGGATGATTCCTGTATTATCAGTTTACACTGTGAAGTTTGCCCCTCTGTCCAAGGCAGACATTGAGGATTTTTCAGTAATCCAATGTCACAGAGCATGGACATGATTCTTCATTGCAAAAGCTATGCATCTTATATTGTCTGTACTAATAAAAAGAGGTACCACTGTTTGTAATTACGATGTCTCTTTATTCAGTTGATCACAGCTTGAATAAATTAACCAAATTTGCCATATGGAAATGCTGTGCATTCTTTAGCAGTGCACAAATATGAATTTTCTTACGAAAATATACTGTGGTTTGTGTAACCTTAACACCCATCTTCCTTTTATGAGACTATGCTAGCATAAAGTTTTGATTAGAGTTCCAGTCTTTGGACTCCTCTCAGTGAAATTCTGAAGGGAAAGTTTGTTTAAATGCCTCTGATCTAAACTCACTTTGAAGATTTTCTGTGCGTACAGAAATTGCAGATGTCTCATTCTAAATGTGGTAACGGTGTTGATCAGAAAATGCCTGGAAAGGTGGTGATGTTTCCAAAGATGTGATTGTTCTCCTTGGCTTTCAGATAGAAAAACCTTACTTGAAGCATTACTGTAGCCATTCTGAGATGAAGCAGTGGCAAAACCTAGAGGTGTGAAATGGCTCAGCAAAGGTATTTCTCCTATTTGTGTAGATTTGCCCACAGCTAATTCATGATAAGCAAATTCCAGAACTGAAAACTTTAACAGAGGAATTCTATCTCATGAAAACTTAGATGTCAGGTACTATATAATATCCTTTAAGGGTTCTTTAGATGTCTCATGCATGTATTCAAATACTTACATTCTTTGGAAAATTTAACTGTGGAGGTAGGTGGGTTTAGTTCATCACATAATTCTCCATAATCTACTTCCGTTTCAGACTTGTACTGAATCTTTGTAGTAGGAAACCTAGAGAAAATATTTTTTAAACCTTTTCTTAAGGCTGCAAGGTTACACTTTCAGTGTAAATTATAGATTGTTGCAGGGGTGTAACCTGAGACACAAATTTATCTGCAGTGCTTGTTGTGTATATTTTAAAAAAGGTTGTTTTCTGTCTGTCATTAACAAAGGGCTTGCACTAAATTTGCTACAAGGAGACAACAAGTAAGTAACATGGAAAGGAGAGGCATGGCTTAACAGTTTTTTCTCTGTGGGCCAGCTCTGGCACTGTACATGGGTTGGATATTCATCGACACGTCTGTGCTAAAGAAACTATCAGTGCCTTGCACTGTTAGCTACAATTACATGTCTTGGCAGAGCTTGCAAGTATTTTAAAAGATGCAAAAAGTAGTCTAGTGTCCTGTAGCTGCTCAGGCAACTTCCAGGTCTTGCTGCACAGATTTAATTTGATCCTACAGTAAATTTAGCCTTGCAGCTACATCAGCCTTTACAGCCCAGGCTTTTCACGAGCTCTTCCCTGCACTGTGTGTTGTTTGTAACTGAAGAGGGAGGTGATTCTCCCCTTCTACTCCATCCTCGAGTATATTGTATTGAGTTCTGGAATCTCCAGCACAAGGAGGATATGGAACTGTTGGAATGTTATTGAGAGGAAATGGCCTTAAATTACACGGGGAAGGCTCAGATTAGACATGAAGAAAGATTTCTTCCCCAAAAAGGGTTGTCAGGCACTGGCACAGCTGCTCAGGGGTGCGGATGAGTTGCCATCCCTGGAGGTGTTTAAAAGTTGCGTCGATGAGGTGCTCAGGGATGTGGTTAATAGTGGGTAGGTGGAGTTGGGCTCGATGATCTCGAAGGTGTTTTCCAACCAAGCGATTCTATGAAAGGGTCCAGAGGAGGGCTACGACGATGATCAGAGGGCTGCAGGACCGTTGTTCTGAGGTCAGACAGAGTCTGGGGTTCTTCAGCCTTGTAAAAAGTGCCTCCCCAGCTTTCCTGTAGCCCCTTCAGGCCGCTATGAGATCTCCCCGGAGCCTTCTATTCTCCAGGCTGAACGACCCCAACTGCCTCAGACTGGTCTCCAGTCCAGTCTTCCCCACAGCCCCGGCCGTCTGCGGGACCCGAGTCCCCGCTCACTGCCGGAGTCCCCGCTCACTGCCAGAGCTCTCAGCTCCGCAGCCCCAGGAAATGGCGGCCCGCGGGCCCCGCCCGCCCAGGAAGGGGGTGGGGCTGCGCCTCACGGCTGCCCGTGCTGTCATGGCCGCCAGCCGCCTCCCGCCGGGAGCCCTCAGTCTCAAGCAGGTACGGGCGGGCGGCTCCGGCCTCTCCTCGTTCGCGGGGGACTCGCTCTGCGCCGAGGCTGCCACCGCACGGGGGCACGTTGGCGGGGGGTACCGCACATGTAACGGGGCTCTCGGACTCCCTGTGCGCAGAGCCATGTCCGTCTGGTTTGTTGGGTGGTCCTGGGGAGTGGGTCTTCTGCGATATTCCAGAAGCACTTGGGTAACGCCCGCAGACTCACGGTGTGACTGTTGGGGTTGTCTTCCGCATGGACAGGAGTTGGACTCGCTGATTCTGGGCTGCATCAAAAGCAGCGTGGCCAGCAGGGCGAGGGAGGTGATTCCGCCCCTCTGCTGCGCTCTCGCGAGTCCTTGGTTTGCTGTGTTCAGTTCTGGAATCCCCGACGTAGGAAGGCTGTGGAACTGCTGGAATAGGTCCAGAGGAGGCTACGGAGATGACCAGAGGGCTGGAGCACCTCTGATGTGAGGACAGGCTGAGAGAGTTGGGGTTGTTCAGCCTGGAGAAGAGAAGGCTCTGGGGAGACCTCATAGCAACGTTCCAGTAGCTGAAGGGGCTCCAGGAAACTGGGGAGGGACTTTTTACGAGGGCAAGGAGTGACAGGATGAAGGCAATGGCTTTAAACTGGAACGTGGGGGTGTTTAGATTAGACATTAGGAAGAAATTCTTCACGATGGGGGGGGTGAGGCCCTGCCACAAGTTGCCCAGGGAAGCTGTGGATGTCCCCTCCCTGGAAGTGTTCCAGGCTGGGTTGGATGGGGCCTTGAGCAGCCTGGTCTGGTGGGAGGTGTCCCTGCCTGTGGCAGGGGGCTTGGAACTGGGTGATCTTTAAGATCCATTTCAACTGAAACTATTCTACGATTCTGTGATTTCCATCAATCGTGCATAGCAAGACAAGGGCTTGTTACAGAACATATGTCCCCACATACACACATAAATTGTCTCAGAAATCTTATGCATATTCCATTACTTCCCAAGGACTAATTTTCATGTTATTATGAATGTCACAACAGTGAGATCTCTTGGAGCATTGGCGCCAGCTCTTTGTCTGACCTTGCATTTTAGACAGACTGCAAACAGAGCTCATTATAGGAAAAAAGATGCTGTAAGAAAACATGCTATCAGAGGGACATTCCGTTTAACTTTCAAAAAAATACAGTTACTTAGACGAAACTTAACTGAAATTAGTTAGAAACTATTTCTATAGAAAACATTCTACTTTAGCTTAAATAAAAATGTTCCACTTTTTGCATAGGAACTGCTTCTTGTGTCAGTATGCATCTTTGTATGGCATTTAAACATCTTGAACTGGAATCCAAGTTCATGTGACATCCTTCAGAAAAGGCAATGGGGAATTTTGCTTTTGTTTAAATGTTCCTCGAAGCAAACAAAGCTTCTGCAGATACAGCTCTGAGACAATCGGCAGACTACCCTCTCTCTTTCCCAGTTCCTGAGGCGACAACAGGTTCTGCAGTTGTACAGGAAGATCTTACAGGCTATCCGCGAGGTCCCTTCCGAAGCAGATCGCCGCTATTTAAAGGACTGGGCCAGGGAGGAATTCAGAAGAAATAAGGATGCTACAGAAGAGGTGAGGATTGGGAACCTGCAGCCCCTCCCCAAGCATCTACCCTTGGGAATGATTGGTGCACTGTGCTGTATGGTGTCACCTGGGTTTGTTCTGTAGACGTCACTTCTAGACTGGTAGGAAGTCTGCTTGTACTGATGTCTCTTAAGGTGCAGTTGTGTGAAGACATAATTCAGCATCTCTAAATATCACAGTATCGTAAGGTTGGAAAAGACCTTTGAGATCATCGAGTCCAACCTGTGACCCAACACCTACACCTACTCCTACTTGTCAGCTACACCATGTCATTAAGTGCCTCATCCAAATTCTCTTTGAACACCTCCAGGGATGGTGACTCGACCACCTCCCTAGGCAGCACATTCCAATGAACAATTACCCTCTCGGTGAAGAATTTCTTCCTAATGTCAATCCTAAACCTCCCCTGGTGAAGCTTGAGACCGTGTCCTCTAGTTCTGTCACCGATCACCTGAGAGGAGTCCAACTCCTGCCTCACTACAACCTCCCTTTAGGTAGTTGTAGAGAGCGATAAGGTCTCCCCTGAGCCTCCTCTTCTTCAGGCTAAACAACCCCAGCTCCCTCGGTCGCTCCTCATAGGGCTTGTGCTCCAGCCCCGTCACCACCCTTGTTGCTCTGCTCTGGACACACTCCAGCATCTCAACATCCTTCTTAAACTGAGGGGCCCAGAACTGGACACAGCACTCAAGGTGCGGCCTGACCAGTGCCGAGTATAAGGGGATGACGACCTCTCTAGTCCTGCTGGCCACACTGTTCCTGATGCAGGCCAAGATACCATTGGCCCTCTTTGCCACTTGAGCGCACTGCTGGCTCATGTTGAGTTTCCTGTCCACCAGCACTCCCAAGTCCCTTTCCGCCTGACTACTCTCCAGCCACTCTGCACCCAGTCTATAGCTCTGCATGGGGTTGTTGTGTCCAAAGTGTAGAACCCGGCATTTGGACTGTTGGCAGTAGTAATGTTTCTGATTTCCAGGTAAAAAGCTGGACTGAAAAAGATGAAACTCAAACAAATGCTGCTTACTTAAACCGCAGACCAGAACAATTGGATTGAATAATATTAGATAACTAACTTATTAACATGCAGGTTTTATTATAGCTTCTTTTTTTCATCTTTGATTTCAACTATAGTGACAGTCGTCCAAAATCAAATTGGATGGTTTGGGATATGGAGCATGTATGAAATGCAGAAACACTTGCATCTCCTTTCCTGTTTTCTGCTTTGTTCCTTTTTCTAGCGAGTGCTCAAAGAACTGGTGGCTGAATTATGCAGAAAAAGCATTACAGTACTTAGCTAAAAATAACCCTGAAACATTCACTTGTCTGTACATCATCGCTCTTCCTAAGGCCCGTGTGCCATTGTCACTACTTGTTGCAAAGGCAGTAGACACAGAGGCGTAAAGAAAACATCATTAGGAGTTTGAATCCAGTTCAAAACTGGAGTTTTAAAGCAAAGACAGAACTAGTCCCCAAACACATCATTAAGGATTTGGAAAAAATGAATTCATTTATTCACCCGGTTTTAATCATCTAAGTGATTATAGCATTATTTCACACAAAGAAATAGATCACAACAGTGCTGGTAGGAATTGTATAGACTTTAATGTGTTAAAATCTGCATGCTTGTGTAAAACCTGTACAGATGTTCTGTTCAGTGGATTCCATTTTATTTTACAGGATGCAATCAGGATGATGATTACTCAAGGCACCATGCAACTTCGGGAACTTCAAAGAACACTTAAGCTGGCAAAATCCTGATCTTAATGTTGTTGACAGCTGGAACAACTGCTGTGAACAAAACCAGTTATTTTTTCCAGAATGTGGTTGTAATGACAGCCTTTGCTGACAACCTGGTGATGCTTGAAGGTAGAATCTCTACAGTGGGAGTTTCGTTTGGTTTTTCCCATTTGTCTTCTTGGTTTGGTTACCCTTCTGTGTAGCAATTACTCAGACAACAAAGGACTTCAAAGAACTGAAAAGATAATGTAGCATGTGCTCTCGGAAAAGCAGAAACCACCACATTATAACAGCAGTGTAATGCCAGGGAAATGGAAAATAAATACAAGCCAGGTTCTTTTATCTGTTTTCTATTGTGGCAACACTGAAGTGGTAAAGATTCATAGTAGTAACAGCTCTTACTGTGTCTAGGATTTTTACCAACATTTGGAGGTTAAAAAAGCATTTGGGATAAATAAATGGGCTCAGAACAAATAAACATGATAAAGCATTAAAAATGGTTTGTATTTGATGTTGATTTTCAGTTGCCATTGAACAAAATTTAAAATAGGATTCTTTATATGCAAGAATAAGAGCTTTTTAGCCAAAGAAACAGTTATTGCCCAATTTAACAGGAACTATAATACCTTCAAGTTCGTATTTAATATAAAGTAGACATATAAATAGAAAATACCAACTGTGCATGTTGTGGTCTGTCATAGTACTCCACTTTTAATTGTTAGCTTGCAACTCTTCTTACCTTCCTGTGAATTGCAGGATTGGGGTTTTTTTCCCCCATATAATTTTAAAATGCCAGGATGAGTCTGGGATTTTCTCACCATAAGGAACGAGACGAGTAGATTGATACCTTACTAGTCAGTAGCCGCAAGCAGTTGAGGTGGTGGTTTCAAGAGATGCAGGAACCCTTCCCTCTTCCACTCTGCTAATAAAAAGTTCACTCTGGGAGCTCCCTTCCCTTGCAGGCAGGATTTCTGCCGAGTCAGTGAGCTGGATCAGTCAGTGCCCCTGGTGGCACAAGGGATGAGACAGGGCAGTATTCCCCCTTCAGGCTGCAGGACAGAAGGAAGGCCCCGCTCAGGAGCAGGAGATATGCTGCTTGCTGCAGCCGAACAAAGGGTCTTCAAAACTACATGCTTTGCAAAAAACTGCTGATTGACAACAAAGAATGATGGAGTTTTTTCCTAATTCGTTTTCTGAACGTCACTGTAGAATCCTTTCCTATAACTATGAGTTTGCTAGGGCAAATAAATCTGCTCCAAGCGTGTTCTCAGAGAAAGGTAGATAATATGGGTATTTTGCAAAGAACTCTTTCAAATTGTAGTTTCAAGGACAGAGGACTACAGAGGGCAGCAGAAATGAATTAGCAGAAAATGCCTTCCTTTATTTTACAGTACACTTTCTGACTTTAGAAAAATTTCTGAAATCGGTACTCTTACATCCAAGTTACTGTCTTAAATTACTGCTCCACTGGCTACCTGGGTAGGGCAGTTCACATGTGAAGTGGATTGGCTAGAGCCAGAGCCTTGCCATCAGCTGCGTAAGTCAGCCCTGTGCCAGTAACTTCTGGAACAGCGGGTGTGTGCTTTGGCTAACAAATTGCAGTCAGGCCCTGCAGACTCCCGCGGGACAGAGGGTAGACCCCATTTTCATGTTTTATGCCACAAGCACAAAAGCTTCAAAGTCCAAGTCCAATTTTCTGTTACCCCTTTTGAGTCAAGTGAGGGGATTTTGTCCATTTTCTCTGGCTAGAAAACATGCCACCACAGACTTTGGAGCAACACTTGTTTTAATTGCTTGGCAAAACATCCAACTTTATGAAGAGGATACAAAACCTAAATAGCATGCTTCTGGATTCCTACAGTAGCTTAAACAGAACTGTAAACATATGAAAGTGTCTATATTAGACTACGAAAGTCAGAGCAATAAAACTAGTACTTCTAAAACTGCATATACTTTTCTTGTCTCGATAGTGCATTAATAGGAACTTTTAAAGTATTGTTATATAATACCATTTTCTTCACTTTGTACATTTGCTAAGAAGACGAAAGCTTAATTACTAATTAGTTAATGGAGTCTTCAATACTGTAAAGTATTTAAAATTGATTTTAGGGCTCCTCAGTACAAAAAAAAAAAAGTCTCTTTTCTCCTTGGCATAACAGTACTATCCTGTATTTTAATGGTCTTTGAACAATTGTTCTATCGTGATCTGCTAAGTAAACTTACTTTTCTAACAGAATCTGGTGGCGCCTTCTCAGAGGTTTAACGGAGGAAACCCTAAAGGGGTGCAGGTGCAGTGAATTACGGTGCCTCTGGTTTATTTGGAGTCTGTCAGCCTGGACAACATTAGCATTGTGAATTTTGATTTTATAACAAAACATTGAGTTCTATTTTGTGTGACTGTTGGTGAAACCAGTCCTGAGACCTGCAGACTCACAAGGGCCTCGCCTCTTTCTTTAAGGATACAAGGGAAAACCAGAGAGGAATCATTCAGAGGAACAAAGGAGGACAGTCTGCACAAGGTGTCTGGGAGGAAATCCTGACTCTGCAGTAAAAGAAACATTTGAGTAGAAGCTTGCACTTCTTTAGATGAAGGACTTTGTCAAGCTGCTTCAGTAGTAGAGAATTGGGCCGTTTGCTGCTTGAAGGAAAAGAAGTTTATATAAAAATTACACCTAATGAGTACAGCATTGTTATGGTAAAATATTTGCCATCCATCCCCCTAACAAAACTTATCAGATTACTTGAGTATGGGCCCAACAACCATGCAATCACAAGGAGCTTTGCAAGCAGGACCCCATTAAAAAAAAGGCAAATCTAATTTAGCATTTGTTTTAATGATGTAAAACCAAAAGAAAAGCAAAGTGGGATGATTTGCCTTTGCAGTGCACTCTGTGGGAGCCTGGCCTCTCCCAGCTGAAAGCCTGCATCTGTCACCTATGTGGGCTTGTCATTTGAGTTGGTTCTGTAGCTTCTCTCCACTGACTAAAGACAGGCAGTGGGGAGTATCTAAAATGGTATCAACAGCCCTTCATCACTAAGGAATTTCCGTCCAGAGCTCTCAAACATCCTGAATTTATTTTGGTGTTGGTATCGCTGTGTGTTTGCATGTAGTGTACAGTGGAACCCTCTAGCCACACGTGACCTATGTGGAAATAAGGAAATTCTCTTTTGAGAAAGCAGTTTTAGTTTCTAATGAAGTTTGTTTTCCAAGCAGCACCTGGAAATTGAGAGTGCAATATTTAAGAGACTTCTGGAAATAACAAAGGATCTAATCTGCAGCATCTCATTGTGATCAGTACAGTCTGCATATGAGTTCTCCTTGTTTCTGGAGTTTCCAAAGTTATTTCTACTCCTGAAAAAGAGCATTTTGTTTGGTTATAACAGGCACCACAAAATATATCTATCTCTCAATATTCCAGATTCCCACACAACAGGTTCCAAAATCAGTCCCATTGCTTGTCTTTATCTGCTTGGTAGATGCTAGCTCTCTTTCTGCACCTTAGTCCTTAACTTGTTGAGCTCCTCTTCTAAGCTTTTGATATGCTCCTTGAGCGCAGCTTTGTCTTGCTGAGCTTTCTGATTAGCTTGGCACCGGGCTTCTTCTATCTTCCGTTCATACCACTTCTCCATCTGTGTGGAAACGGCCTCAAAGAAGTATTGCGTTATCTCTAGGGCCTGGGAAGTGTCTCTGAGTGGAGGGGCAGGAGGCTGTACCGCAGGCAGGGTGGAGAGCTGCTGCTCCTGGTTCTGTTGTGCCCCGGTGTGGTGCAGAGCTTTGTGCCTTGACTGCCCGCTTTTGCTAGACTTCTTTGTCTGAGTTCCTTTGTCAATGAAGTAGCCGCTCTGTGCTTCGGTTTTCGCAGGTTCGGTCAAGGGCTGCAAAGCAGTTTGAACCTTAATGTGTCTTAATTTGGAGCCCAGAAGCTCAGAGGAGGGCAGCTCCTGCTGGAACCTGTGGAACACGCTGGCACTAACTGCTTTGTCCTTTGGCCTCACATCTTGAGCAGGGGCAGAAGAAGCTGTTCCACCAATTACCTGTTGCTCTGTACCTACAAAATAAAATATATACATATATATTTAGAAAAGCTTTGAGCTTTTATTTTAGCGTTCAGAAATCCTCATTGTCCAATGGCTGATGCGGTTCCTCATGTACCACGCTGTGTGTTACACCATAGGGGCTTGTATTAGTTTATTGCATCTTCACAGACAGGTGATATAACAGAGTCATTAAAAGAGAGGCTCAGAACAGGCTTGGGCAGAGAGGCACTGAATTGTGGCTGCGGGACTACAGACTGAAAACAACCAATGAACGTGTAACAAAGATCAGGCTAGATTCCCAAAATAGTTTATGTCTGCTGATATTTATGAGCCTCCTGCTTCTACAAGAATTGCAACCCCACTAATTTTGCAAAGATGACACATTTTGATGTTTCTGAACTCTTTAATGCAGTATAGCTCACACTCCTGCTGCCATGAGATCTCCTCTGTGGTCTTCTTCCTTTCTACTCTGATGCATCATTCATATCTACGTCTGTCCACTTTGCATAGTGTTTGGGCAGGGGCATATACAATATTTTACAGAAGCCCAGGGCTTTAGTAGTGTTCTCCTTGGCTGTGGAGATCTGGGCATTCTGCCTGTTGCTTTTTTTCCTCAAAAACTTCCCTGACCAAGCACAGAAAGGTGGCTTGAACCAAGGTCTTCCATATCTTTGGATGGCCATGATCCCTGAATGGGCTCAAATATTCTCAGCTGCTTTTGTTCTTGTCAAATGAAATAATAACTAAATAGACTTGGGTTCAAGGAAAGAGGAAAAAGTGAGAGGTTAATCCTATATCCTTGCAGTTTGAATATTAAGGGAAATGAGTATTCTAGGTCACATGCTTGCCATTCTAGATTCCACACATCTGAAAAGCACTAAATACTTTCTTCAGTAGATGTTGGATAATGGACACATCTTCCTGACAGACAATGGGGTAGGAGCAATTCTGACTGGGAAGCTGGAGAAATTTCAGAAAACAGTGTTATTCAGAGCATCAAATGACATGGCTTCAAAGACATGGTGACATGGAAGCATCAGGAAGAGCCACTGGAATTCCACCCAACCATGTCTTACACTATTCCCAGCAGCGGCCTTGAAGTGTATTCTGATCCCAAGGCATTATTATTATGAATAAGGGAAAGCACACAACCAGAATTAATATCTGTGGTATTAATACAAGTATCCCTCAGTTAATTAGCTTGCCTTTGAATGAATGTGACATCCTAGTACCTGACAAGGTTGTACCTGATGCACCTTCTCGTTGAATGCAAAAATGTTGCCCAAAGCTCTGTTCTGGCATCTGGACTCTACTTCTTCCTCCATCTTCCGAGAGGCTGTTTGGAAGTGTGGTATAGGAATGCTGGTGGGAGCCCTCTGACTGCAGCATGGGCTGGTTGGCTTTACAGTCCTTGGCACTCGTGGGGTTGTTCTCAGTATCCAGGGTCTCAGTGAGAGACTCACAAGTGGACAAAGTTGATTTTGGTCTTGATGACCTGGAATCTCCAGAAAGCTTGAGTTCCAGATTCTGAATCTTTAACATGCACCAAGTCTTCAGCTCATCAACCAAGGAATTCTATGAGAAAGAGACTGTGAATTAGAAGATCCTGTGATTAGATCCTATGGTTTATGGGTGGCTGAGGACATATGGCAGGGATGAAGAGAAGCAAGCCTGCTGTCTGTACGCATATGCATGCCACCACTGGGAATATCTGAATGACCTTAAATCAGAAAAGATTAAGAACTATGCATTAGCTAATGAAAGGCACCCTCTTTAGTCTACCACCTCTTAGTTTTGAATGTGCTACCTCAAATGCAGCTCTAAGTTCTCTGATCAAGGCAGCCTTTCTAATCATACAGTCAATGGTACTTCCTAGGTGCAAGGAACATCATGTGTGGTCAAAGCTGCCATTTTCTATGAGTGAAATTAAAATTAGACACCTCTGGGTCTCTTAAATAGAGATTACAGATAGATGGAGCATAAGCCCAGACATTCAGAAGCCAATAGAATACTTATTTCTCTTACTATGAAATAAAAACTGAAGATGGCTTAGTTTGACAAGTACTTTGCTTTGGAGAGAAGTGTTTTGTGGATGTTAGATTGAAGTGTCTTGATTGGTACTTGATTGGTAGTTTATGCTGGGATTATCACAGCTACCAGCCTTTTAACAGGGATTTGGAAAGGTCTTACAAAAAGTCATGACATTTTACTAGTACAAAGTGTGTTTTTCAGTTGTTAGAATACCAATAATGAGAAAATTAATTGTATTTTAGATTTATCTATGTGAGCAGAGAAACACAGATTTGTTAGTGTGTTTTAACGGTGAATTTTTGCAGAAGCTAGAAGGGTAAGAGCTAGATCTCTACGGGAACAGTTATTCTTGTAATGCTGGTTAAACAAGCTTGCCTACTGGCAGTAATACACAGCTTGGAGATGGTGCACTGCTCCCAAGTCAGAGGGAAGAACTGCAGCCTTTTAATACATGTGGGGAAAAAGATCAGACAAAGAAGGGAGAGATTCCCAGGGTACTCAACCAAATGGACGAGAAGTAAAAGGAACAACACATTTTAAGCCTCTCTTACTATCTGCAGATATTCCTGCAGATGTCCTTTAATGAAGCAAAATCTGAAAACACAACCATTAAAAATTTAGCAGTAGGAATTTTTGCAAAACACTATGTTAGAAAAAAAGGTATTTTGTTATAGATTACACACTTCAGACCCACCAGATTAAATTAGGACTGTAGGACTGGACTTTACATTCCCCATTTCTGATGCAAAAGCTTTATAAATCTGGCTTGGAGATTAAGGTGGTGAATAGGAATAATTTGGTCTTTGAAGCTCTTTTGCCTGTTTTAGCACATGAGATAAATCTGCCTGCTGGAACGAAACTCAAGCTGACCCATCTGAGCTAACAGGGAGCAGCTGTTGCAAGCCCTACCTGCCGCTTCTCCCCCTCATTTTTTTCCATCTCAGTGTGCTGTTGCAGGCGGTGAAGGCACTCTGTTCTCTCTGCCGACAGCCGTTCAGCCATAAGCTTGTCTAAAACACGGAGCTGTGGAAAAAACCCACAATTTAGCGGAGATGATCACGTTAAAAAACAAACAAACCCCCCATCTGTGAACCTTGTAAGTCAAATTACAGTCTTGTCTTTCGGTCTTCATTTCTAAGAATGCTGCCAACTACAATTAGATGGAACTTGCAAAAGGGTTCAATCACAAAATTATCAATGAATAACAATTACATTAAAAATAAAAAATAATTTAGAGGATCCTGAATCTCTGTGCAAACAGAACTCAGCAAGAGGGATTTTTACAGTTATGAACCGAACAGCTGTAGGACTGCCTTCTGCCTTTAAGTTTCCCTCTTATGGCCTCAAGCAGTTTAGATTTATTGTCTAAAGAAGCACCTGAAGCCACTTAACACATTAAATGTGTTCTTCTCAAGACCTTGGTTTGCAACATAAGATCCCTGTGGAATGTCACAGTTCCCTGGTTTTGAGTATTAGATTTCAGGTTCATTTTTACAACACAAGAAGCAATAAATGAATCATGACAATGAAAATACTCATTAAGCTTAGGATATGTTTCTAATAGTCATGTGGGTAAGCAGACCTCCAACTCATAGTCTTACTTGATGTTGAGTTTTGCTTTCCATCTGGCCCAGCTTAACATTCATCTTATCTTGTACTGTCCCAAACTCAGCTTTTATCTCTTCCACTGTTGCCTCCAGCTGATTCTCCAATTTATTTATCAGGGGCTCACAACGACATCCATTTATTGGTGCCTGAAAGGAGTAACACATTTACTTGCTGCATCCTGCTGACATCTTAGTGCTCTTGGAACATTAACAAACCCTCCTTGAGTCAGTGTTGGGCTCTTCTGTACCATGCACTGTAGTTCACCCTCCTGATAACATCTTACAGTAGCTCAGCCAACAGGCTATTAGCTAGAAATGTGGAGATTAGAAAAGGATTGATCTGATTTATAGGGACACATCCTAACAGACAGCAGTGTTGATTTCACTTGGGGCTACAAGGAGCAATGAGCTCAGATCACGTATGCCATGCTGTGCGCTGTATGTGGGATACCACATTACAGGCCTGTACCCCATGTCTTGATGCTGTAATTCTGAATTGTACAAAAAACAATCTTGTTTTGTGAATGTGTATGGATTTGTGTGCATTTGTTTTTTAACCTAATGTCAATAATGTGCTGATTTTTTTTTTTTTTTTGTACTGTTTAAGAAGGTCTCACTGCTCCTGTCTGCCTTCACACTGCTGGCATTCAGCTGACCCTTATCTGCTGTGCACACCTCTGCCGGCCTTTGCCTTGTATGACAGCATCCCAAGGCTCCTCTGCACAGGAGGCTGCGCTGACCATGCTGAAATCTCTGAGAGGTGGTAAAGGCTCCCTCAAGCGAGGACAGCTAATCCTCATCAGCTTCCTCTGCAGTCCACATGCAGAAATTGACTCCTTTGGGGGCGAGTCACAAGCCCAAAGCAGCTGCTCTGAATCTGTCTGCAGAGAAGCCTCCCTCTCCCATTTGGTCCAAACAGTACTGGTTCACAATTTGGGGTTATTCCCTTAGCAAGGAAAGGCAGTGGATTTGCAGAGCACTAGAGGGAGCTTCAGAAATACATGCACTTAAGAAATTCTGTTAGTTATTCAGGGCCTGAGGGCATCGAAGAAGACACACAGTAAAAAAGAAGGGGAAAGAGGAGTATTTCAGCAAATACTATAAGGCAGTATAGCTCTATTAAGCTAATCTTTTTATATAAATCTTGCATACATATCCTGTCTGCTCTCTGCACCTTTCATCCTGCTCCCCAAGTCCTTCCTACTGGCCCATGGTCCTACTATTAGATCACAGGGGCAGAGAGATACTCCTTTCAATATACTAAAGATCCTCCATCCTCCCTGATGTCTATTAGGATAATTCCTAGTGGCCCTGTCTGGAAATTTCCCAAGCATTACACAGCAAGATATTGGCCACTAATACCTCTGAAGTCTGCCTTAAGTGATCTTCAGAATCTGCTGAATTTCTTAACTGAGCAAGGGCCAAGGATAGCTGGTAGATGGATGCGAGAAGCTAAGGAAATGAAAGGACTGACCTCCCAGAGGAGGGCAGTATTAAGAAAGCAAATATAGAAATTTACAACGTCTACAGGGTGATTTGCTGACTGTTTTTTATAAATATCTAGTAGTAAATACTTGCAGAATAAAATAAGCTGAGTGGAGTAAAATATCAGTCTCTAAATTGGAATAGATGCACGTGAGCTGATATCTCCTGGTTTATTTATGAAGTTTCTGTACCGCTCCTGCCTCCAGTAGTCCTAGAATTCCCAAAGACATGTGGCAATAAACAGAATTGAAACAGAATGTATCGAGCATACTCAAGCTCTTGGTTTACATAGCAAGCTTCAGTGCTCACACAGGACTTTCTTTTATTGTCATTGGCCAAGCTCTTTGCATTTTCTGATGAAAATCTTAATATTTCAAAGTGTATCATAAAAGTTCCAGTGTTATTTCCAATCTCTGTTGACACCTTATCTCCAAAAAGGAAATACTTTGTAGATCAAAAATTGTTAAGTCTTTAACACACACAAAACCAGTTTATTGTTTTATCACACTTTAGGCCAAAATGCAGCTGAAGCCGAAAGAAACCAAATCAACAGTCATGATTTCATACCCCTGAGGGTGCAGTTAACCAAATGCATTTCCTATCCCTTAGCTAAGTGTTCCCTAGCTCCAAGTGCTGCTCCCTGTGTCTCCCTCCACGAGGGCAGAAGCTGGCTCACCTGCATCACCTTCCCATCCTTCCCTCTATAGAGAGTGTACAGCTGGTAGGCTCGGACCTCATGGGGAGGAGGTGGGGAGGAGCAGTGATGTTTACTTCTGCGCTTAGGCACGTTTTGCTGGGGCCGAGGGAGTGTCTGCTGATCAGCTGGGGAGATGGGGTCCGAGAGTGCCGAAACCTGCATAAAACACACACAACGTTTTCCCTATTTATAAGCCCCCTGTAAACCAGTCCTGGTGGGAACAGGACAAATCCATTGTGACAATTACAGCAAAAACTTGATTAAAACACCAATCCAGCTGCAGTGGCTGGCCATGGCCTTGGTGTATGCCAACACAATAACCAGATTTCCACACAGATCCTGTTTGTGTGACCCTCAACAGCAGAATTTCCTCCCAAGAAACTGGTTTTGTCTGAAGACAACCTCTGCCCCATGAGCATGGCAGTGCCCTGACTCACTGACACGCCAAAGGAACACCTGTACTGTTAGTCTACAACTACCGAGTCTCTTTCTTCTGTTTTACACCTACTGATACCTTTTCCTTTTTCTTTTTGCTCTTCTTCCCTTTGAGATCTGGTGAGGTTGATCGGGGTTCATCCTTCAGATTGCTCTTCCTTTGTGGTGGCTGGTCGCTGCTCGGCGTGTCATCAGCAGGTGAGACGCTGCCCTGCTTGAAGCAAAGACAGGGAATTCAGAGCACTTGCAGAGATGGACAAAAGGTGCCTTTTTTTTTTTTCAGTTTCCCAGTTTTAAGCTGCTCTGCACATGTAAGTGGGCAACTCTTTAGTAGCAAAGCATGACAAACTGTCTCAGACAGCTGCTGTGGTCATGCACAAGTAAGGTCTCCAAATAGACTTAGAACTGACAAGTTTTATTTACACTCCCTCCTCCAAGCAGATGCAGCTGGTAATGCTGGGCTGTACCTTGCTCTGTACCACTTCATCCCGTGGTACTGACTGAGCTCGCCTTTCCTCCTTCAACTTCTCTCTCTTCTTCCTCAGGCTTCTTCCACGGTTAAATCGCGAGACCTGAGGGCAGAGCACATTGTTACTCAGCGATTGTCATGTTCTTTCCTCCCACAGAAGCCAAGCAAGGAGCAGATCTTTTTCACCTCTACTAAAAGGCAATATACAAAAAAGGGTGCACACACTTCAGTGGTGGAGTGTTTTCACAGCTAACTTTGCCGTGGCTTGGAGGAGTGAGAACCTCCTTCTGTGTCATCCTGTGCCTCTCACCTGGCTGCCAAGTCAAGCCTAGCCCAGCCCTTCTCATGTGTGGTGACAAGGAGCAGCAGGGCAGGGATTGCACTTGGTCTCCTACCAGATTACAGAGCCCTCCCATGTGCCTTCCATCCTGAACAGTGTAGTAGCATTGCACACCAGCAGCAGAGTACAAACAGTACATTTTATCCCCATTTCAAAGCACTGTCCAGTGTAAGCAACCATCATGGGGGATGAGAGAAGTCTGAGGCAGGTAGCAGAGGGACACGACCTTGTACAGGGCCACGAAGAGGGAACAAGTGCCTCTGGCTGCTCCACCCTCTGCCAGTCAGGATAGCCAGGACCTCTGCCAGGGCTTAGTACTGAGGCATAATCTGCACACCTTGCTGGACTTGGGGGCTGAAAGACTCCATGTCAATAAACCCAAGGCCAGCACACAATGCCAGCAGAAGCACAGGCACTTTTCACAGCAGAAGTTGACTGAGCAGGGGTTGTGGACCCTCCAGGTTAACTGGCCTCAGCTCCACGCACATGCATGTGTTGGCGAGAAATCTGTAACATACCTGTGATGCTTTAGTGAGGAGGAGTGCAACCTCAGGGTTATTGTGCTGTCTTGCAACCTCTAGAGGAGTCTGACCTGCCTGGGAGGAAAACAAAAATGGCATTTTCTTCAAAACACAAGCTGCTGGAAACAGAGGATTTCTCCAGCCAATGTTAGTACATGCTCTGTGTACCACAGTATAGTGATTAACTGCTTTCGTTTACCCAGATTTAATTCAACTCTAACACCCAATATTTTCTACCAACACTAAAAAGTATGTTGAAGGGAGTCTGCATTAACACAGAATACCAAAGAAACTCCATGTCCTGCTTACATTGTTGACAACGGATGTGTCAGCCCCTGCCTCCAGCAACAGCTTAACCACCTTCCTGTGATTCAGAGCAGCAGCTACGTGGAGTGCAGTATTGCCTGCCTGCAAGTTAGAAAGCAGAAAACAACCATGTAACACTCATCCTTGGGTTTCACCCTGCAGAAATCACACCTTCCCAAAGGATGCTCAGAGGTCAAAAGGCCTACCCTTACTGTTACAACAGCTAAGCTTAAATAAGGCTTGGTCAATAAAAAATAATGAAGTTGGGAGGAAGGGGACAGGAGGGGTCAAGCAGCTCCTTCAGGGCAAGGATCTACTTCAGCCTGGTTTTGAGGAATGCAGCCAAGGTGCTGGTAATCTGTTTTAACTAAACCAAGTGACACATGATGCAGCTTGGAAGCAGCCCAGCTCTACTGCCAGCAAACAGATACAACATCTGAGGGCTGAACTGGTTTTCCCATCACAGCCTTCCCTTTTTGGTTTTTTTTGGAGGTTTGATTATTTGGTGTGCAGGTGGTCACATATCATGTTACTCAAAAACAATCAGATAAGTACTAGCAGCGAGAGGGTTGGTGTTCTCTTCATGAGATTGCTCAAGGAAAACAGGTTTTGGACTAAAGCCAGAGGAGGTGACCTGGGTCCAGCACTTCCACACTGCCCTGCCCCTTGTCCCGGCGCAGTGAGGTGAAGACAGCTGTGATCAAATTTGAGCATCAGTAACAGAGCCAGCAGCTGTTCAAGGGAGACTGGACACGTGTATATAATGCCCTCCTGTCCCCTTTGTCTTCAGAAAGTCAGATCTCCTCTAGACTAGTGGAAACCTGTTGCTTGTAACTAACTTGCGTGAGGCGTGTTCATAAACAAAACCATTCTATGTGCAAATATGGAACAACTTCAGGTAGTGCTGGGGAATCAAAAGAAGTGGTGTCTCTCTGAGCCAGGTTCACATCAGTTGATCTTAATATTCAGTAGCTTATTTTGCAAGTTAAGAAACTAATTTTCAAATAAAATTACATAGTAAATTTAACATGCTGGAACCCATTTTGTTTGCTGTAGTATCTCCTACCTAAGAAATATGTTTAATTTAAACATACACATCAGGAAGCATCTTATGATCCTCAACTACACATGGAAAATATGCCAGGAACAATGTGGTTAAGTACCAAATAATCTGCTTATTTAGCAGATTTACCACATTTTAATGTACTAAATCCATCCCTTCTACCACCCAGTTAGGCTATGCTATACTTCCCTGTAAAAATTCTGGATGATTAATCCTAGGTTAGACTGATAACTACTTTGAATTTAAAGCATACTTTTTCTTCACTTTTATGTCTTTTTACTTCCCAATTCTTAGTACTACAAAACACAGCAAAGAAAAGGATTCCAGAGGAATTCACACTTATGTAGCACCTGAACATTACTGAGTTTTACTTCACAATGTCTCTGTAATGGCCAATGAATCACTAAATCCTAATTACAGAGGAGTAAATGGGAACCCGTTAACTGACAAGAGTCTCTTGCCCAGTCCCGTTCTGCACAGAACTGCTAAGGACTCAGAAGTCTCTTCCAACGTTATGATTCTATGACTCAGGAGCGCCAGCCTCTACCCCTACACTACTACCTCTGTCTCAAAACCCTTTCTATGGAGTATTTGATTGCAAAACCTCATAAATAGGCAGTGCTTTAAAGAAATGATGCAAATGTGATGGCAAAATAATAAACCACTCATATTCCTTTAAGGCTACTCTTAGAAGCTCAGGCACTCAGTAATACAGTGAAACAGAATGAAGCGGGATTCCTTGGGTAGGAATCCCTCTTTCCAACAACAAGCTGTATGTGAAGGGCACAGAGTCGCAATGAGGTTCATGCACTGACCTGGTTCTTTTCATGGACAGAACAGAAAGCACTGAGCAGCACCCTAATGATGGGCAAGTGATTATAACGAGCAGCCACATGCAGACAGGTATCTCCTGCCTGCAAACAGAAACAAAGCTCTGAGCATGTAATTGCAACAAGAAAGCTTGCACTTGTCATGGTGTTCAGGGATGAATTAATCCTAATAAACCAAAAAGAGCAGTAAATGCCACACACCTCCACTGAAGAGCAATGCTGTCTTCTATGCAGTACAAAATCTACCATAATGGGTGGGAAGATTTAGCAAGAGTTGGGGTCAAGCAAGGTGGGGGTACAAATTCTTTACCACTGACGGGAAACACTGGAATTGTAAAACACTGGTTTTCTGCACTATAAAACCTGATTTACATTTTTTCATTAAATCTGTCTTCTGAAGCCCAAACCGATGTAATTTGGAAACCCCACTTAGTGTTGCACATAATGAAGAAAACATGAGGAGTGGGGGACAGAGCAGCATCCCCTCAAGGGGCATCACGCATGCAGCTGTGACAAACATCTGGCTTCCTTTTGTAATTTCTTTTTCCTTTGTCAAGCCAGATCCACTATAAAACAGGACGAAAGCTGTCTGAAGTTGAAGTCACCTTGAATCTACCTCATTTGACAGATTGACATGCGGTAGATAATATTATCTGTCTCAATGAGGGCAGGTCTGAAGGCTTTTTCTGCTCTGGCACAAAATCCCTTCAAGATTTCTATCTTGTTGAGAGTAGCCCTTTTGCAGAATTGCACGACAGCATGGGGGTCAGGCTATCAAGGCCACAAAAAAGAGCGAAGGACCAGCTGCCTCAGTCTGTGCAACAGCAAAACTCCCTTCAGCTCCTTCCATCCCCACATAAGAGATGGGTACAAGCAGTGCACTGCTCAGTCCTGTTGCAAATATTCCCAAACACAACATACACAACAGTTTGTTAGTGGTTTTTTTCCATGGCATTTGTAATAAAAATCACAGCTTAATGCATTTCTGAGTATTTCTACAAGTTAAAGCAATACAGCTAAGACAAAAACACACAAGAATTAACGTACGTCCTTTTCAAAACTCACATTATTTTTGAGGTCTGCTCGAGATCCTCCAAGCAACAAAACACGAGTACTCTGGGAATGGCTATTCTGGCAAGCCAGGTGAAGAGGTGTGTTACCTGCCTTAGAGAAATACAGGAAAATATAAAAGTCTTATTTAGAAATTGGACACAAGTGTTAAAAAATAAAACCTCATGGGTCTTCCCTACATAAGGGTCCACCCAGGGGTGGGAAACCATTGCTGTTATTTTCTTGAAGCTCTGAGCTGAATGAACTTGGAGACTGAAATACACTCTTCATCCTGGAAATTATTTATCTAGGATATAGTAAAGGCAGAAATTGGACAGTCTAGTGATACCTGCATTGGCAAAATCTGTTTACAGGAAGCAAAAACTCTAGAAACAGCTGGATGCGGGTCACAATGATCTCTGGTAACACAAACCAGCTTCAAGTCTGGCTGGGTCAGTAGGTGCTCTCACAGGGCAAGACTCAGACTTTAGTCTATCAGGAAGCTCCAACATTCAGAAAGCACAACAGTCTCCAGGCAAGATAAGAAAGGGGGGAAAAAAGCCACCCAAACCCCAGAGAATGGCATGCTAAGGCTCCTGAAAGAAGCAAACTTGCCATTTTTACAGAGAGAAATCAAAAAAGAGTTTGCTTGAGTATTCTTTTTCTAACACTGTGAATTTTATTGGTCTGACAGGTTTTTCTGACAGCATTTGGCTTTTGTTGGCCTGAAAATGCTTGGGGTTTTTGGCTCTTGGGAGCTAGAAATGAAATCAACTCAGGTAAAAAGGTTTCCCATGCCTATTAGTCTGCTTGCTCACCTTGACTACATCCTTTAATTTGTCCTCCATGCTTTCAAGACACAGATCAAAGATGCTGGGTTTGAATTACAAAGGGCATGTCATGTTAGATGTCATGTTAGGTCTTCAGTTCCATGTTACAGAGTATTTCAGGCCTGAGCATAGTCTATAAGCTGTGGCAGACACAAACATTTTCTTTCTCACCTAACTACGTTTAAGTGTAATTTTTTCCATCTTGGGTTTCTCTGAAAAGTTCCTGCCACATCTTTACTATTTGCTGTTTGAATGGTCAGCACTGGTGGGAAGGCAGAGAGGTCCTGTGCAGTGGGAAACAGGTGAGGGTCTCCATGCGCAGAGAAGTCACAGTGCCAGTGCCTGGGGTCAGGGCTCACATAGCAGGCACATCTGGTTCATCTCCCACAGAGTGATGGAGGATCTGAAAAGAAGGCTACAACTGATCTCATGGGATGATGAATCACAGCCGAAGAGTTTTTATGAAGTCAACTTGACTGAAAATAAAATGCATCTCTGGGATGATTCCTGGACAGGAGAAATACTGTTACCCAGGTGTTTTAACTGTGTGTTGTTCCATTCCTCAAATATCTGCCTGACTTGCCTTTAAAATCCCAGGTATCCTGTATGGCCTCTGCATTTCACTTAATATAGAAGCTGTCTTCAGTTGCACTGCTCTTTTATATACTGTGCTCAAAGTGCTGCACTGTGAGAAGGTGTTCCCTAAGCAGACCCAGGAGATATGAACCAGGAGTTACAGAAAACAGTCAAATCTCTCCCATCTTCTGCTGCTTAGTAGGGTTTGGCAAATCTAGCAGCCTCTATTTGTGCCAGCCAGCCAAAATCACACAATGCCCAGCTGTAAGTCAACAGCTCCCGCACATAGCGCACAGCCCTGGCTGCCAGAAAAGCTGTCAGAAAGATTATGCCTTGTCGTCAGAAACATAAAAATTTGAGAGACCAAAGAAGCCATTTTGGAATTAAGCAGATTTAAGCTCTTCATTTTTCTTGAAATCAAAAGGGGTAAAAGCATGTGCATATATGCAAGCATGCACAATTCCCAGATTTTTCAGTGGCTCCTGAGAAAAGATCTTGTCCATTAAAAAACACCCAAACAGTGAAATGCGAAGGGAGAGGATTGCACGGGTAAGACATCAAAGACCAGCGCAGGATCTGCTCAGGCAGTATTAAAGTCTGCCAGTCATATTTCAGACATCAACCCTGCTGAGTTATTCTGTGCACATGCTTTCCACGAGAGGTTGTCTCCATCTGACAGACGCTGTATTGTAAGCTAAATCTTCTAATACCCTGAGGCATTCAAGCATGCAGGATAACCAGATTGGCATCTGAAGCCCACACCTCTGTACAGAAGCATATACATAGACAAGCGTATCCAGAGATAGGAGTATAATGGTCCACAAAACTATAAAGTCAAGCATGAGAAATTGTCTGAAGTACCTTTGATATAAATCTAGGTGAACATTACACCAAAAATAATTACAGAAAATAAAAATTGGAAGCTGGAACAATATGCAACAAAGAATACAGATCAGATACTATCAAAGATGATGTAACCACAGACCACAACGTGACCACGATTGTACAAACATATGCATATGCAGTGCTATATACATGTGCACATACAGAAACACTAGGACCAGGTAATGTGTCATTTTACTTAAAGTCTTAGACTTTGGCCAGCTGCCTCCTTCCTTTCCTTTCCTCACCAGACCCTTTCAGCTGTTGTTTTACCACCACATTTACCAAAAAATGCTCAGAGATCTCATAAAGCCATCCCAAAGCCCTCTTACCTGTAAACAAAGGACATAGTGCCAACCATGCAATCTGACTGACCCATCAGCACAGCGTTCCAAACCCTGACTCAGCTCACACTCCAGGATGCTACTGCCAGCTCCTGGACTATTCCATTAACTTTTGAATTTGTGAACTGAAGACAAGTATCCCACAGGTATTACAACTAGACTGGAACTAAGACCTCTTGCTTTGTTATTCTTTCCTCTAAACTGCTCTCAAGGTATTATAAATACTAAAAGGAAGATAATCCAGGCTCATTACAAGATTTTGGTAAGACTCTACATTAATTTATTAGAAAAGAACTTTCTAACAAAAAATATGTTATTTTTTTCCCTCTGTGGCTTACATTCATTTGGCTGTTTAATTTCTGAAAAAAAAAAAGGATTTTGAATGTCGTTGTCCTATTAGTAGAATTTATTTTCATTTTAAATCACACCAATCACAAAGAATCCACTTGGTATAATTTAGAATACCATGGACATATCCACAGGCACTGCAGTGTTCTTCAGCCATAACTAATGTATCATTCAATGCCCTGTTGAGTTCTTCCTGCATCCACTGTCAAAATATGCATTTCTTAATGCCTATGGAGGAATCATCCAGGCATAATAAATGAAAAAAAAAAAAAAAAGGAAAAAAATCCCACCAAGAGCTGGTCCCCCACATGCTGAGAAGTGCCATGGCAAGAAATCTCCAGTGCTGAGAATCAGCCACATTACATCAGAACGGAAAGCTCCTCCTGCATGGGTCTCACCTTGTTCTTGGCAAGAACATTGGCTCCTGCTTTAACGAGCACTTTGGCAGACTGACTGAACCCATGCCAACAAGCTTCATGAAGAGCAGTGTTCCCATCCTGAAGAGCACACACACAAGAGGAAAAGGTTAGTGCACTGTGTCCACATGCAGAGTAACGTTACATTCAGAACGCAACAACTGCACGCCCCACCAGCTCACTTAAAAAATAAATCCTTTTCCTTTCCTACTCCCTAATTTTCTATTTTATTTTTACCAGAGGGAGATACACACCAAACAACATAAAATAACTTCCACTGACACCTTATGTACTTTTTTCTATCTACTTTTCCTATCATCAGCCTCTTTCTATTTTTACCTTCTACTTCTTCCCACATCTCCTTTGGATCTTGGAATCAGAACCAAACTAAATTTACAGCCTGGGATACCCAGCTTCATGGATAATCAAGGGAAACTGTGTAGCGTTTTGTGTAGGGCATAGTATGGTTGTATGCTTCTTTGATTCCTTTCTCAATGAGCTGAGACCAGATTCTTAAATCGAAAACTATCAGCCTGATACAAAAAACCCCCACATCAGTAGGTTATATTAAAAAGATGGTACAGCTTTTTTTCAATGTAACTGTTCCAATTACTTTCAAAGCGTTAGACACTGACACAGAAGCATAAACTATAACTTTCTCTCTGAGACATTAATATCACTGGCTGGCAAGGCTGCCATCCCACAGGACTTTGGTTTTGCCTGTTACCTTGTCTTGTCTGTCCAAAGCACACCCTTCTTGAATCAGAGTTGCTATAATATCGGTGTTCCCTACGACAGCAGCCCGGTGCAATGCTGTCTGATCACCCTGCAAAAAGAAGCAAATTTGTCATCAGTACCGTTTCCACCTCATTTTGACTTAACGCAAATGCAAACCACACACACAGGGGTAACATCTTCAACACACGTACTGTTAAATCCGAGCTGCCTTTGAAAACAGTCCCCATACACAACTATCAGTTTCCAAGATTAATAAGGTTATTTAAACTATCAGAGAGCTATAAACCAACTGTTCACTGAAGTCTACAAATCATCAGAATCCCATACGCAGCACCGAAGCCTTGTAAAAATACGGTAGTATTAGAAAGCAGTGAATCTAACACACTTGGCACTACCTGTCTAATAATCACAGAATCATAATCAACCGTATGTGTAGGGAACTAAAGGGAACTACAGGCTGTTGTAATTCATCATAATGATCCTCCAGTACTTAACACTAACTGGATGAGGGTCTCCTGTTTTGACTTTGATAGCTCCTTAGGATAAGGAGCATGAGATGAGATCAGTCTCTTCAGCACCTCGGATGAATTTGCCAATTAGTACAAAAAGCGGAGGCAATTTTACGATAAGGACCACAACTGCAAGACCATCGTCTTATTTCACTCAAGCGACTGAGCAATCTTGATGTCCAAACAGCTTGCACTTCTCATTGACCTGCCACGCGGCAGCAACTAGCAAGTTTCTTACATCAGTTTATTTCCTTTATGGGTAAGTTTCCCAAAGATATTACACTGATGCAGTCATCTTGTCTGGCTGTCCATCTACCTCCTCTCTAACAACTGTTGAAGCCATTTACTGAGTTGGAGAATCCAAGATTAAGTTTCTACAAGGCTTCCAGAAACTGAAGTCTAGGAAGATGCAAACTACTGGCCCTGCCTATCAAGGGATTATTTATATATTTTCATGTGTACATTGGTTAGACTGTCATAAAAGACGGGGAATAGGAGGAGTTATGCAGAGCACGTAGGTATGTAAGACACTGACTGATGGGACAACGAGCTGCAGTAGCTCCATTGCTGCCACAACAACCTGTCCTTGGCTTTTCTTTGAAGTTGCTTTGAAGCTGCAGTGCTGAAGCACAGCCTAAGTCCAGGCTTCAAAGTTATATACAGCCTTTTTTGGGGATGAATAAACAAGAGTAGGAATCCAGACCACTTCTGCTTATCTAGATAACAGTCACCAAAGACATATTCAGGACAGAGAGGAAAAAAAGCTTGCAGCAAGCTAGTCCTAAATAGATACAAAATTTCTCTACCACAAATCTTTATCAGAAAATACCACATTATATAAAACATTAAAACTAGGAATTTCTGTATTTTCTGTCAAACAGCCTACAAGTCTTCAGATAACTGGACAATCTGAATTATTTGTTCCCAAAAGGCAATTAGTAGCTGACTTAAAAATTGCTGTTGGTGTGGTTCTTTCATGCTAATGACACCAAAATAGTTATTAATCCATAAGGAAAAAACTAGCATTGCCAACCACAACCTTTCAGAAGATTCTGTAATACCAACTCCCATCACCAGTAAATCATTACATTGCCTTATAATCAAGAAATCGATTTTTAAAAATTGTATTGAAGGCTTTTTTTAAAAATTTGCTATCTATGTTTTGTCTCTAGAGGTTACACATTCTTACTTTCATTCTTATCCCTACTAAGATTGGAAATACATTTTAAGAGATTTTGAACCAAGACAGTAATGGTTCCAGGAACTGGGACTTTCAGAAAAGCACAAAGTATTGGAAACCTGACAGCACCACAAGTTCTCTTAACTTGTGTATTTGTTCCAAATTTAAAGATAACCAAAATGTTATGGAAAATGTCCAGATTATACCATCTCACAAATTCAAGTGTCAGATAGTGTCCAGTAACTATTACTACACTGAATCTGCTTGATAATGAGAAGAACTTCACACCCTTTTTTGATACTGCATGGTACTGATGACCGGCACAGCTACTGCTACTGGAGCAATGCGTAATGTAGATAGTGCAAAGGTCATTTTATCTGACTACCCTGAAGTGGAAAGCAATCTGTGAACTTATCCCTGCCAACAGGTATTGCTGCACCAGCAAAACTACAGACGACATTATAACAAAGACTAAGACAAGAGGACATCTGCCACTGTGATGGATGGAGCTTGATCAATGAATGGTTAGTTCCTGCTTCCTTATAGTCTGGAAAATTGATCACAGAGAAGACCAAACGGGGGGCAGGAGTGGATTGTATCTGTTTTAGTTTGTAATTAAGGATCTTCTCGTTGGGCTAGTTTAAATCAAGGATGTTCTTGTTGTTAGCCCAACCTCATCACAGTAATTGCAGTGAGATCAAAGGCCACTCAGCTTTTTGGGGTTTGTCCATATGAGAGCTACTTCTAATGATGTCTCAGTTAAATTAAAGCCAAACACCTATTTGGAAAGCAAGCAGCACAATTCACTGCTGCAGCAGCAGGACTCCCTTGGGGAGCCCAGTCCACGTGCTGGGGGACCATTCACTAGGGTTGCAGAGAAGCACTGGGACGGCTTCGGCTATGCCTACGCTTTGTCCCATACTATATTCTGGTCCCCGAAATGGAAGCCCAGGCAGGTGAAGGGACTCAAGTCCTGCAGATGACAGGTTCAGGTACCTCTTGCCCAGCGTGTGGGTTTTGGTGCTGATGTCTTCCCTACACAAGCATGGGGAAAGCCAAGCATCTAAAAGTAAGATCCAACCAGCACCCAGACCAGGCAAATAAATACCTCATCCATGTAACAGGGAGTGTCAAAGGATATCTCAAATCCTGCCTCATCTGGACTGTTGCACCTCCCAGTGATGAGATGGTAGGTATCAACATCCTGGGGTGAATGTCCCTACCACCCCCGGGGCCCCTTAGCCAGCAAGGCAGGAGTTGGTCCACCGTTCCTTTGGACTTCAGCACACACATTAACCTTAAACTGCCCAAGGTGCTGTGGAAGCTGAACCACCAGACTGCGATGGCCTCTGCAGGTGAGTCACTGAGTGACCCAGCCACAGACGGCAAAGCCTGCACACTGCCTGCACTGTTGTGTTTCAAATATGTCTTGCCTCCCCATTAGCAGAGGGGAAAATCCCTATCTAGCCTCTTATGGAGTCAGAGAAAACAGATGACTTATATTTATTCACAGCTTGAATTTTCAGACAATGTAATCACCGACGCGTGTATCTTTTTATCGATTGCTAAAATAACTGTCTCTGAAAGCACTCACTGGAGTTCTGCCTTTAGTAAGGCATCAGGGGGCTGTTCCAGAGGCTTGGAGAGCAATTACACAGGTAAATGCGTATTAACTGTCCAGACTATTATGTTGGGCACAATTTATGCTTCTATTCGTAAGTGACTTACGCCTTAGGAACAGACCACAGATCAGCAGCAATGAAGAGAGATACTCCAGTGCTGTGTCATGCAAATGTGACCTTGACAGAAATAACAGAGTCTGCCTAAATGCAGATGTCGGCCCAAAGCCAAAAAGACATTTAGGTGCCCGTGAAACTTGGTAGAAGTAAGGCATGTTACTCTGCAACAGTTGTCTTAAATTCCCTTCCTCGGTTGCTGCCTAGCCCTGAAAGCAACTCAGATTCAGTCATTTCCACTTCCAACACCCCGGACATCTCGGCTTGCCCATTGCCTTGCGGGACTGCAGTCATGGTGGCACCGAGAAGGTCATCGGGTAGCCCACACCCAGCACTGCTGCAGCCCCTAACGCAGCTGTCTCCACTCCTCTCTCCCATCCTTGTTGGAAGAAGCTCCACACAAGTTACAGATATGCCCATCACTCTTTGAAACTAGGCCAGCGAAGGAGGTGGCCACTAGCTCTTCTGCAGCAGCACAGATACTATGGTACTTGCCCAGTTTGTCTTGCCACAAGAGCATTGCTCTGTTGAAAGAGCTCCCCTTCTAAGAAAAATCCTGGTATCCATTGGGCTAGAGAGAGGGAGGTCCTCGTGGGAGACTGGCATAGAAGTCTCCATCCATCAATGCAGAGGATGCGGGACTACACAATCCCAAAGACTCTGCGTAAAACAGGGCTATTGCACAGCAAGGCCCCCCACCAGCAGGTAAATTTCCAAAGGGTGAAACCATGCTCTTTACAGAGAGCTTAACCACCTGCTTTCAGGAGACAGTTATAGACTGGGAGTCCTGAAGAAAGGCAGATACTTGAACCTTGACTTTCTCCACAGATTTTTGTCTTTGCCCCTTTCCTTTAGCACGTCTGTGTTGGCTTGGCCAGTGGCACTTGCTCAGTGTCCTGGTGTCTGCAGTTACCTCTTGAAGTTTCTTCATTTGCTGACTAGCTTAAAGCAGTGGATGCAACTACTGGGACAAGGCACCTCAGAACCAGATAGCCATACATTTTACATCTGAAGGGAAAGAAAGCAACACAAGGAACTTCGAAAAGGGTTTCAGGGAGATATTAGTGATTCTGCCAGCTCCCCTGGGTTATTTAAATCTCTGTTACAGACTCTACTGCCAAATGTAATGAGATTTGGTTTGTCCTAATTTGTAGCACGTTACTTTTTCCTTTTTCTGATTTAAAAATATACTATAACCACCTTATTTTGTTTTCCTATTCTCCAGAGTGTTCCTCAGCTGCACAATGTCCTTCAAAGCCCCTCTCCAGTGTCACACATTGCCTCCTCACTGTTTTACCATGTTTGCAGAAATCACACAAAAAGCCTCTCTTTCCACAGGAGAATTGCACCAAAATAACCAGCAAAAACTTGTGCCTTCACTCCCATCTACAAAGTGGTGGATGGCACTTGCAAAGTCTTATACTTTGAAACCAAACAACTAACTCCACAGTTGAAAGTCCAAAACATTTTAAAGTGAAAATATAAATATTCGCAGGAGCATACAAGCATACCCTGAAGCAGCTGTACAGCTGTTTCTCAGTGTCAATGTGCTGCTCCCCTTCTTTGCTAAAGAAAGGCAGTCATCACGATACATAGTAAGAATAATTTCATAAATGATGATGCATGACCAGCAGAAGTGAGCAAGGCATGAAGAAATACAAAGAAAACAAATTATAGCTTAAATGAGACTGAAATGGGAGTACAAGCATAAGCCACTTTGCCTATTTACATTCAGCTAGAGATTATTATGAACCCTGGGTTATTGTCTCATTTGAAATTAGTTTTCTGCTTTTTAAACTGGAACTTCCAGAAGAGAAGTTTTGAGGCCTCATGCCTTTGTTTTAAATTCACTTTGTCTACCCAGTAAGATTTTCAGAGAGCGCATACAGGGCAGGAAACTTAACACAGTTGAAGCCCACCAGTGCGAAGCCCACCATGCAGTCATGCACCGCAGAAGAACTCGGTCATGCCAGACCATCAGGCCAAGGTTTTGCAGCATGCAGCCATGGGAGACATCAAGCTCAAAGCAGGATTGATGCACAAGATTTCTAACCTCCTTCTCTCTTTCTGATCTTCTAGGTTCCTTCCTAGCCTTTCTCTTCTGGTTTCTCTTATCTTTTTCGTCCTTGATTTCCTTCACCGTGACAACTTTCTCCTTGACTATTTCTGAGGTGTGTGCTGTATGGATACTCATTGACCATTCAGAGATGGCATTGGGATCCCAGTAAGAGTTTTCAGTATTGGCAGGGAGAAGGAAAGAGTTAGCTCCTGGGGTGGCGTACTCTACAGAGCTGGATTCCACCGGTTGAAATTCATAATAATCCCACTCCAGGCCACTGGAGGTCATTCTTCAACTAATTCTTAGGGCTCTTACCTATTTTAAAAAACGTATCTGTAGAACACGAAGTGAGTGTTTTAATTTCTCCATAACATTTAGCAACTTTTAAGTGTCTGCTTATCATGTGGCAGTTGAAAAGTTAGTCTCACATTTGTTCATTAGCTAAAGAGAGTCAACTCCAAAATAAAATGCATTTAGGTTTCTCTTGTTATTTAGAAAAATAAAATATAGGTCATCTTTTTAGAACCTGGAGATTTTTTTGCAATACCACAGACAAAAATCCACTAGGTAATTCACTTTTCAATTAAATATGATACTCCCCACTTTTACGAGGAATTTCATCTCTGAACCTAAATCTGTATTCCTGAAAAACAGCAATGAAATGTACAGATGTTAATCAACACTTGAAATTAAGATGCTTTCACTGCCAAATAAGCACACAGTAAAAGTGAACAAAGGCAATCAATAGATTGCAACTAAAAAAGCACACGAACATGTCCTGTGGGTCACAGATAAATTATAAAAATAAATTACACAAGGAGAAATCATAGAGAGCCTTCTTTGAAGACCTATGTAAAAGGAAAGCAGAAATATTTTAGTTAATACCTTTCACAAGCAAAAATTTTCAGTTGGAATTTTGACCTTCCTCCTCCTCTGAGACAAATTCAAACACACTCTCTGAGACTCAGCAACTCCTGAGACTCTCCTCAACTCCAACCAAATTACTCGTACTAAATAGAGCTAAAATCAAAATATATTTTAAAGAAACAGTATCTGTGAATCAAGCATGCGTCTATTCTGTTCACATTAGTCACCACATTTATAAACTGTATCCAGCTGTCACGAACAGAGCCCCTGAGAAGCTTGTAAGGCATGTGAAACAGGTCTTCTATGAGCTGAATGTTTCTACAGTGCAAGACTCTCAGCTAAACAGCAATCATGATGGCTATCATATTCACAAATAAAGAGTCTAGATTTTATTCCCAGAGGATTTAAAAAAAAACCCAGACTTCCTCAAAAATCAGTTTCCACAGCATCTCAATCTGATCAAATCACTAGAAGTTCTTGCTTTCTTTGAGGAGAGAAACTTGCTTTTTCTCAGGAAAACTGACTCTACTTGTAAAGTAACTGAAATATGTCTTCAATACCTGATGGATTGGTTTTGCTAGAAGTCAAAAAACATACTCAGGATACACCTGAATAAACTGATACTCTCATTACACTTGCAAATCTGCTCCATTTCACAGATGGGCATAGGGAACAAATAAGGAGAACAGGAAGCAAAGTTTCTTCCTAGAAAAACAAGTTGCCCAGTAGAAAGCCGGCTGCACCAGTACCCCAGTCCTAAGCTTGTCAGACCGACTGCTCATGTTTCACAGGGAAGCAGCTACTCCTGCAGAGAAGGAAACTGGTTTTCCAATTTCTATAGATATTTAAGACTATGTAGATGCAAACAAATGTCTAAAGGGATTTTCATAAGGCACCTAGACATTTCCAGTATCCTTTTAATTGTCATACAAATGCCTCTACTAACGACCTTTGGACCTTTGGTCCTTTGAAGAATCTTCAGCTTATTTATTATCGGGGGAAAAAAGTAACCCTTCCTCAAACTTGTTTCAGCGTGCTATCAGACATTAGTAATGAATCTGAAAAACTTATGGTTATTCAACTACTGTTGCACATCTCAGCCCACACCCTCATTCATCAGTCAGTTAACTAATATCACATTACTTGCACTCCAACATGCTTTAAGGCTTTGTCCAAGATTAGAATTATTCTTACAGAAAACTGAAAAATTCCAATAACTTACATATTTTACTCAACCAAAACAAGATATCATTTGCTAAATCCAAAGCTAGTTTCATTGTGCTGACACTTTACCACTCAACAGCCTTACAGATGCGACCACACATCCCCACATCAAGCACAGCTGCAATGCCGCTCAGCGCTCCAGACAGCTGCTCCATACTCTATACGCTGCAGTGTGCCTACACAAAAAGCATCTCCCACTTCAGGCAACCATCACAATGGATTTTGTCCCCTACCTGACATCCTCCAATGGGTTCCCATGTGGTACAAGCTCCTATTTCATTTCTGCACCAAAAGGCAGATGATGACTCTTATGGAGCCAGGCTGGTGTGAGTAAGAAAGCGAGCTCTTATAAAGAGCTCTTGAGCATGAGGACCAAGCTTCTCATTGAAAAACACATTTTACTTTGTCTTCCATGCAATTTTTCATCTCCAAATCAGAGATTATGCCTCCAATTTAGAAAATACAGAGACAGATTATTTCATTTAATCCTACTTCAAAGAAGTGAAGGTCTATTCTTATTTGCAAATTACATTTTCCCCTCCACCCCAAGCAAAAAGATTGTATCTACTTACGTCATCCTGAATATCAAGGTCACAGCCTGCCTTCAGCAAAACCTGGACAACATGGAGATGACCCTTGTGGGCAGCAAGATGCAAGGGGGTCCGGCCATGCTATGAATGAGAAAAAATAACAATACTTTAAGATGAATTTTTATGCATGGCTGTTGACCAGAATTTTATCCTCTTTTCCTTGTTCTTTTATTCATACTTCTCTCTCTGAAGTCTGCCATAGCAGCAATTGACATACATTAGTGTGCCAAAGACTTTACCTTAGGTTTGCGTACTCTGAAAACTCTCCTTCTCCTTCTGCAACATTTAATTTTACTCTAATGATACTTACAGAAGAGATATTATATTAATGTAAGGATACTTTCTTACAAATTCAGATCTGGCTTTGTGTCAATGCCTAAAGAGAATTCTCTTGTTTCTGTCCCGCTTGGAGCACAGAACTGTTAACTGCCTTCAACTTTTCTGTACAACAAAGCTGCAATAGCAGGTAATGGGTATCATCTTTGCAATAGAAATAAGAACTACATACGATGGGACATTCCCCTTAAAAGAATGGAAGACTGTAGTCACTCCAAGTGATTTCATGTGTTTGACAACCAATATCATTTTGCCAAAGATCTGTCAGGTTTTTTAAGACAATACTTATTTTTAAACATTTCCAAGCTCTAATCCACAAGAATGTAAGAGTATAAAACAGTCATGAGTAATTCAATCTATAGTATAAACAAGGATGACACCCTACCAAACAGAAGAACAGAAAAGCTTTAATTAGTGAGATGGATACATGACCTACAGTTTTAGGATGAAAAAAAAGGATTGGACAACAGAGGAGACTACAACAAGCAATTCCCTAAAAACCTAACCCATACAACCCGAAAAAGAAAACATGTAAGGGAGAACAATTAACTCCTGCTCTATAAAGTATACATGTGTGTATGTATAAAATCTCAAAGCATCAACGTGAAGAGCAAGTGAAACTGCTAAACAGCAACCACCTTTAACTGTTCATTGCAAAGTTTATTTCACCGCAATTAAGGAAACAGGAGTCCAGCCATTGGTTAGAGACAGTTATCTTACCAGAAAGTTTCCCTGCTGGGATATATTCCCGTAGTTGATGTTGTTTTCCTTTTAAAATCACAGAGCACCTTCACACAGAACATTGTTTTCTCAACCAAGCATTCTATGAGATAAAGACGAGTTACACTCCTCTTCACTTGTACCTATTAAACATCTATGTCTTTATTACTGCTGCGGTGATTGTCTGTTTTTCCATCCAAAGATTTATCCTGTAAAGGAAGACAAATGGCTCTAATACCTCACCTACAGAAGGAGCAAACACTTCAAGAGTTGGATGGCTACTAGTGGCCTCTAGTAAGCAGAAGGCAAACATCAGTCTTCTGAGGTTTTAAGCAACTTCCTCAATGGGAAAGCTACTGCAAGTAAATAAAAAACAAGCTCAAGACAGGATTGTTTTCACTAAGCAAATCCCATACCTGCATAGCTGGTAAAGCCACAGAAATTTCAGAGCAAAAAGGAAAGCCAGCATCAAAGCCCACTGAATGGCTGGGGCTAAGATGTCCATGACGTTACTGACTAGTCGTGCTGTGCTTTGAAAATGTTAAACTCTGATTAATTGTCCTATGTTATCAATTTGAAGGGCCAGCTCTAATGGAAAAGTCCTCACCCACTCTGACACGTGGGTCTCTCAAAACCCAAACATTTCCCATTAGTGGCAGCAGCTCATTCCCACATGGGAAGCTTCACATTCCTGCCCCATTGAAGGCATGGAAAGGGCTTGCTTTTGGCTGTCACCACTGCTTCTGGGTGCCTGTTGCTTGGGTGCTCCTCACTCAACCTGGCCACAGGTCCCTAAACACCTGCCCATACGGTGAAGGGCACCGAGCTGCACCAAGCATGCTTCCTTCTCCATTAGCCTGGAGGAGAGCCAGGGCTATGTCACTGTTCCAAGTAACTCAAGAACAGGAGGCATAAAAGTCTGCAGGCAACATGGGAGGTTGCAGGGGCTGGAAGGAAGAAAAAAAATAAGGAGAAAAAATATAAACTGAATCCAGATTGACAAACCATTCCTGGATATGAACACTATGTTTGGATCATGAGCATGTACTCCAGCACATCCAGGTTTATGCGTTCTGACTTTCTACATTACTTAATGGCAATAAGTAAATCACCTTATACAGGCGCCTCGCTTCCCAGCAGGTTACCAATATATCACGAAAACAATTTATTGCAACATGTGCACAGAGCAGAAAAAAACCCAAACAAACTCAGCTTCAAGCCAGCTCATGTACTTTAAAAGGAAAACAGCATCAACTACGTGAATATATTCCAGCAGGGAAACTTTCTGATAAGATAAGCATCTCTAACTACTGAAAAAATGCTGAGGTGCAGCCAAAGGTGCTGTGTTAAAAATAAACTGGGAAAGGAGAGTATGAGTTTATTTCAGCACGAGGGGCATGTTTTCCTCAACCAAACTCACCTTCCTAGGCGATCGCCACACAGAGCGTGCCTGGTGGCAAGGCACAAGCACAAGAAAAGGCTGCAAACGCGCAGAAGATGCAGACCACGCGACCTTTACCTGCCCATTCAGTGCCTTAAGCACAATAAAATAAAGCTGCCCCAGGGAACAGGCTTATCCGGAAGAGGCTGCCCTCGCCCCACGGAGCACCACATTCTCCTGTCACTGGGACCAACCTGTCCCACATTCTCCATAGCTGGGCAGCCTCCCAGTGCTCACGGCCAACCACAGGAGATGGGTGCTGCAACAGGAGAGGGCACTTACTGGAAGAGACCACTGCAGGACAGGGAGAGTATCGAGCAAGGGCTGCCTGGCTGTTTCTGTCAGCAAACACAGAATCACCTTAACTGTGCGTTTCCCCTGTCACCATCCCCACATGCTCAAAACCTTCAGTCAGGTCCCCAAAACTCAGTTGTTTTCTTTTGTTTGTTGAGTTTTGTTTGTTTGGGGTTTGTGGTTTGTTTTCTTTTTTTTAAATTGAGTTATTGAAATGAAAGACTAGAGGATTACTTTTATTACAGAGGGTTTGTGTGCTTCAAGATTCTCTATCAAATAACATAGGTTCAGAGGCATCCCACCTACTGGAGACCCCTAGAGAGAGACCTTCAGAGACCAGAGCTACTGCATATACGCAGTCCTTGAGCTCCTCCCACTACAAAGGGAAACTATAAATAGACAACTATGACCCTACCTAGGATAGAAGAGTGGGAAGGAGGATCAATTCCAGCACATTACACTGATTAGAGCCTCAGGCTTTTGGAAGAGCACTGATTGTCTCAAGATTAATCATAACTCTGCAAGACCTGGCAATGCCAGATTTTCTTTTTCTTCCCAGTAACATCAAAATGAGAGCAGAGATGGGTGGTACAGCTGGAGAGTGTTCCAGTACAGGCAGCACAAACACTCCTGCCTGCCTCCCCACACAAACATACACATATACAAACAGGGATGTGTATTTACGCATGCACTAATCCAGAACAAATTATGAGGGAGCAAAATGGTTATTTGGGTCCCCCTCATGCTGTGATGACAAACTTATAGAGTATCACAATCTTTGGAAAGAAACTTTCAACAGGTTTGTGGCATGGTGGGAAGCCCCAGCAGCAACAGCCAGAGCTGCTCTTGCCTGCCTCTGATGGTCTACGTCATGTCTGCAAGTCAAACCACAGCCTTTTCACCAGCTGTGAGTGAAATAGATGATGGGCTAATAGGACTTTTTTTTTTTTTAAATAAGTTACTTCTCTCACAACACTGCATCCTTTCCAAAATATTTAGGAGGAAGAGGGAGAAAGGCAGACAAGTTTTCCTCTGCATGTCTCCTCCATAAAGATATTTCGCACTCACCAGTTCAGCACCCAAGAGGGGACCTGCCTAAACATACACAGGTACTAGTGGGAGAGGCAACATATACAACCAAGAGTGTCTCCTATAGATGTTCATTGCAAGGAGACAAAACTAAAACCAGAGAGTCCTTAACATGCAGATTACTGAATTACAAGGTAGTGAGCATTTCCAAATATGAACTGTAATGATTTGGAGGTTATTACAGAAATACAGATGAAAGACTTATGCAATTCGGGATTAATGAGCCAATAAAGCGATCATTCATATAAAAAAATATGCAATCTGAACTTCTATTCAAATGTAAATAGTTGCTTCAGCAGGCAACAAATAATACAAATCCTCCTGTGTCACTGGCTTATTGACAAAATAAATGGGACCTACTGCACTAGGGCTGCAACTTCCAACAACCGTGACACGCTGCTATAGCTATGGGGCAGCCAAGCACAGTAAACAGCCACATGAATCTCAGCAGTAAAATGCAAGGATAGGCTTTTTGTTTGTATTTAATCTGCATTCTAACTCCCAGGCATCGACAGAGAGCTGGCAATACATACAATTTAAAAGCAGAATTTTTTTAGAGCAGCTGCCAATATATGCGGGCTTTAGCACCAGGAGCCACATGATCTTTCCTTGTACTTATGTATTTGTAGATACTTTTACATAAGTACACTGAGTTATCCATCTCACCCTGCTCTTGCGCTGCACAAGGACTGTTAGGTATTCACTCATTCTGCACTTACACAAAAACAGGCCTATCCATGTTTTATTAGAAAGCCTGAAAACAAAACCCAAGCCTTGTCACATTGTCCACACTGATGATGTGTTAGATTGTTCTCCATGAATAACCTGCATGCTCAAGTCAGCAGAAAGTTTCTTACTGACCTCAACAGGCATTCAGCGAGTCCCTAAATGTCTGCTAGTTCCCTTTCATTTATTTTTATTTATTGTTTAAAACAGACACAAGTCGTTTTGCAAACTGAAGGAGCGCAAAGATGTGAAAGCACAAAATTCATATTTCTATTTCTGTTTGTCTGAACTCGAAGGAAAAAAGATTATTTTAAAGAACTCAACATGCTCTGAAGTTGAAATACTGATGACAGGATTAAAAGTACTCCAGCGTTAGAAAAGTGTTGCCATATGGCAGGCTCATAACAGGACTGGTTCAAAAATGAAATCAAACAAACAGATTTACTGATCAGAACAAAAGCACTACCTTTTGCATTTCTGTGTTTTTTCCCCGAATGATCATCCCTTCTCTGTAGAATTCAATTTTGTAGCTATGAACTTAATGCTACACTCTGCAGAAAAGATATATTCTGCTTCCCTTTGAAAAAATATTCATAAAACCCATAGCACTATACAAATTGCATTAAAACTGCTTGTACTACCTTTATGACTTCCTCTGGCAATCTTTTTCATGTTTAACAGAGAAGCAGCACACTCCTCTGTGCGTGCTTGCTAATACAAAGCTTTTTCTGGCCCTATTAATTCCCGCTATCAAATGCTACACCCAATGCTGCAACACCCCAGTGAAACCCAAGACCCAGTAACACTTTGTTTTGGGGAGCTGTAGTGCAGAGGCTCAGATCTGGAAATGTCATCTCTGGGCATGGACAAAGCCCACGTTATGGGCTGCCATTCTCCTTGTAGGGCCTTGTTTCAGCCAGGTATCCTTGGGATACACCAGATGCTGGTACCTGGGAGCTGAAATCCCACTTCTCCTCCAGGCATCATTCTGAGGACAAGGTCAAAAGAAGAGCCAACCCGACATGAGATGTCACTAATATCATTTCTCCTTGGCCACTCCTTGTGGTTCTCAGCCCTTTCCCTAACCTATCTCAACTCAGAAAACCATAGAAAAACAACCCAGGAAAAGGAAAACAAATCCCTAGGAAGACAGCAAGGCAGAGCAGCTCAGCAAAACCCAGCCCTGTAATGCCAAAGATGCAGGTGTCAATAACTTTTCTGAAAAAAAACTCTATTACAAAAGGACTGAAAGATAGGACCAGCTTTCTCACTTGGAAGAAAAGACTTAATTATACCACACTCAGTTGTTAATTTTTCAGATTTTGCAGCATATTCACCAAAATACTTCATAAAGGCACCTTCTTGTTGGATCAGACAATTTGTATGATTAGTTGCTCAGGGTATTTTTTGCCCTTTTCATAAAGAAAACAGTTATGAATTTCATGCCTGTGAAGAAAGTCAGACAAAAAGGCATAAAAATGGAAATCATCTCTTTCTCCTACCAAGCAGAGCAGCATCAGAGCACCCTGGTTGAGAAGATGTCCTCTGAGAAGAGCAGAGCCAAGAAGCCTCTGCTGAGTGCCAGACCACCTCCAGAGCCACACTGTGTCTCAGCCACCACCCTGCACGGCTGGTGGCAGAGGTCCCAGTACCAGGACAAGTGCTTGATGCATGTGATGCAGGGCCACCAGCCCTCTCTCACGCTGAGCTCCCTGGCATCAGAGCATCAATAGCACTGTGACCTACTGGCCATCAGTTCTTCTTTATGGATTTTAAAAGCCCCCAAATCTGGAAGAAGCCCAGTGTCCCTCACTGGAGTCAGGGAAGGTGCTGAAGTGTACACTTCCACATTGACTTCACCTGCCCAGGTGACTGCTAATAATGCTGTCAAAATGAAACAAGTCCATTCCTGACTGAATGCTGAAGTGATCACCTGGACATATGAATTCTCCACTGAATTTTGTTTCTTTCACTTTCTTCTTCTTCTGAAATCATCTACTTAGATGTGGCAAAACCGAAATACTATTTTGCAGCTGAACAGTGATTACTGAAGCAGCAATTGACCACAACATATGACCTTCCAAATTTTTGATAAAACCAGAACCAGACAAGCTTGCTAGCAGTCCAGCATTTAATAGTACTTGGTTTGTTACAGAAAATGTGTTTCATTTTTCCTAGGCCATGGTCAGTTAATCCCATTTGAATAAAGAACTCTCTAGCATTTAGCTTTAGATCCTGGTCACTTCAAGCTGTGGCTCTGCATGGTCTTTTTCACAATTGGCCTGCACTTACAGATCCTATCAGAAACACAATTAAAGCCTAAAGTGATGGAGGAACGTTTTTTTTCCCTCTAAAGAGCTTTGTCTCTGCATGTCTTCTTCCAATAAAACACTTAACAGAATTCAGCAAGAAGTTTGGCTGATGTCACCCCTCCCCATTTTTAATTTGGAGTAAATCCCTTCAAAGGGATTACTTTAAAATTAATTTGACATAAACTGAATAAAATAAGACGACATACAGGTAAAAGAGAACTAAAGCACGCACATGAATAAATTCATTTTTATGCTTCATTTTGCAACAAGTTTTATCTTGGGGATGGGAGAGGGCTCTGGGTTTCAATTTATCTGAAAGCTTGATAAATAGGGCTCTGCTACACAAAGCATGCCACTTCATTTTCATCCTAAAATTAACAACCCCTATCTTGAAAGTAGTTCTTACTTTGCATCTCTTCTGCTTATTGAAAGACTGCACAAGAATCTGGCTGATGGCTAAAAAATACCTTCATATTTCCTGTTTAAAATATACTTGAGGCTAATGTATACATGCTTGCTCCCGGGACAACCTTGTCCTTGACTTTAAATGGCTCTTACTCTTTCCAGCTTTTCTGTGTCACCAGATTAGCAAGTCAAGCTCTTCCAGGGTATGTTTATACAGCCTTTCATAGGCAAATATACACATGCTCTCCCTATGCAGCTAGTTGGCTGGGTGAGAGCCAGATGCAAACTGGATGCTGTGTAGACCTGGATAGGACATTACTGAGCCTGAACTGATGGGCTTTGATGAGGGCAGCAGCCCTCATGCCTCCTGGTGAGATCAATGTGAACCTGGCTTACAGCGCAGGAAGAATAAGTGTGTGTGTGTCTCCAAAATACTCCACATACATAACCTTGGTCGCTCCTTCGAGAGCTTTTCTGTGCACTCCTTCACAGTCTTGCTGATCTGATTTCATGTCTTCTGAGCAGGATTTGTCACTGTGCTACCCAAGTACCTCATCTGTGCTGACTGCTGATGTCATTCTGAATGCATCCTGCCACAAAAGGGACAGATTTTGTCACTACACCACAAAGGCTCCATGGGGATGACCGAAAACCTCTAGGAAAGAACAGGTAGAATCCCGTTGTACCAGGTCAGCTACAGAGATGGCCTCACAGCTCACCAGCAGGCATGGCTTTCCAACAGGAACGCAAATGCTCTGCACATGGGAGCAGTTTTGCTGCCAAATGACCTTATCTTTGATTTTCCATGCAACAGTTGAACAACAAAACAAGCGCAAGAACCAGGAAGCCACTTATATCATATAGGAAAGAAAAACTCGTCGGCTTTAGCAAATCTGCATTTTGACAAATTAATCTGATTTTGTGTTGAAATTCAGTTCTACACAATTTGCTTCTTATTGTAATTAACAGAAGGAATTGATAATTGCCTAATAAACAACCTTAACAATGAGAAAGTGTCAATTTTGCATTTGAATTGTGGATTATGGCAACTAATTCACAAGCAGTTAAATCAGGGGCATGATATTCTGGTAACCATTACAAAGGACACCGCAGCTTAGGTTCAGACAGTGTGGAAGCTGGATTTGAAATTACCTTAATGCACAAATTTATGCAAAGCATAGCATCCTTTCAATCGTTTGTATATGTTCAGGTAGTTTCCTCAGCAGTCTCAAACAAAGATCATGATATTAAAAAAAAAAATCAACCAAATAACCCTGAGCTACCATTCAGACATCTGTAAGTCAGTATTTCCTGATCTCTTTCTGACTATCTTTAATAGCTGTTCATCAGCTACAGAATTGCTTGGACAATAAGGCCAAATAAGCATCTTTATGGGACCATTCATGTTTATTGCATCTCTGCTTTGTACCTACCAACAAGAGCCCATTTACTTTTGGCAAACAAAACTTACAAGCACTGGTTGTTCTTAGATTACTCCAGCTTTCAAAATAAACACTGTCTACAACTCAAACACTGTAAAGGGATTGAAAAACAACTGTCACTGACAGATAAAAAGAGGAAAAGGCAGATCACTTATCAAATGCACTCAGATTTGCTTTCTATCAGTAAACATTAGCTCCCATACATGCATAATGTTCAAAATCAATACGGAAATACATATGAAACTAGATACAATAGAGAACAATAGTTCATACAAACAAGATGTCCCAAACTTTGTGTTATAGTTCTAAAGATCTAACTTACCTAATTATTTTTAGGGGGGTTTGCTGATCAAACGTTCTCTGCAACAGCCAATTGTATCCTCTCTTTTATATGCGAATACTACTTATAACATGTCAAGAGTTAGGAACAGGTGAATATCTATTGAACTCTCTTAATATCTAAACAGAAATCCTTTGATGCTGACCTTTTCTTGAAGGTACAGGGAACAGAGTTTACAATCCCTAAGTTTGGAACTGACTGTAGTCTACACAGCATGAATCAATGAAAACTTGAAATATAAGGAAGTCTGTTGTACCAAGAGACTTCAGTGGCAAGAAATGCTTTCTGTGTACCTTTACCCTAACGCAACAGGTGGCTTTCCCCCTCACCCAGAAAGACAGGCGCTCTGAACCGCCTTCCCTCGACAGTGATGAATCACTCCATTCACCAGTTCACACAGTGTTCAAAAGTCAATGCGGGCTTTGAAAAATGTCGCTGCCCCTCTGCTGACACACAGTGTTTCTAAGGACTCAGCATTCACTACAGTTGCATCCACTGAGAAGTGTCTAAATACAAGACATATACTATACTGTAAATTCACATGAGCTATTAAGGGTAAACTTGAAGGAAAGCTAAACACTAACCACAGTCACATTCAAAATGGTAAAACTACAAGGGCATTTTCACAGACAATGGTCTAGGAGTTATGTTAGTTCCCAGGGATTTTGCACAGCGTTTTTCTCTTGTTACCTTGGTAACCGCTACCTTGGCACCCTTGTTGATAAGCTGCACCACATTCTCCACTTGGCCTTTGTAGGCAGCTACGAGCAGGCGTTCTGAAAGCACGGCGACCACATCCTGCTGGCTCATGAATTAGGAGAGAAAGGTTTTCAGGTTTCTTCGGTCCAAAAACAAAAGCGTGGGATCGGTTCAAGCAGCATGCAAGCAGGCTAGGAAGGACCTCAACTCCCTGGATGGTGACGTTATTGCTATGCCATCCTCTGGACCTGTGGATCAGAAAGCAACATTGCTGTCAGCAAGGTTTCAGAGATGGAAACACTGCAGCAGCTCCTCCCCGAGTGTTCATCTTTGCATTGCTTTGGGAGGGGGTCACAAAAACCCCTCAGAGCCTCCTGAAGGCATTGCATTTCTGTTGCAATGCAGAGGGATGTATAGCAGCACATTTTCAATGTGCCCTCGTTCCCCTAATTTGATACGAAATTCCTTAAACTTTCAGAAAGCTTAACTCTCTTTCGGCTTAACCTGTATCTGTGTGGCCCCCTTTCATTCTCTCCTTCCCCTCACCCCGATTTCCCACACTTCCTTTAGCCAAGGACAAGTTAACTACCTTCAGTGCTAATAGCTCAGCCTGTGTCGGCCAAGGGAACAAGAATAGGTTATAGTTACTGGCTGCTGATATAAATAAACAAACCTCTTTGCTGAAAGCACCGAGTGCAGTCAGCAATTAAAGGCAGCTGACTGTTCCCTCACAAGTATAAAATGCCTCACAGCCTTTCCCAACCATCCCAAGGACACCTTTGGGAGCGATTGCAACCTGCAACTGAGAAACACTCATCTTTGCCATCAGTAAGAAATTACACTACCCCGCAGTGCTGACATCATGCCCCACTGACCCCAGGAACAATTCAGATTTAGCACTCGCCATGCAAACTTGTGAGCATGTTCTTCTTCCTGGGCTCCATTGACCCATCCAATGAGCCACTGGAGCTGAAAAGAGATTTCTGACATAATTCCAGAAAATGTATACACAGATCACATTGAGCTGTAGGATCCAGAACCTGCCCAGTTTGGAAGGACTGAAACTTTACCAGTGCTTTTCACACTTCCGTATTTAAATGTTTCTGTACAGGAGAAACACCTTCAAGGTAGCCACAGTGTATACAGATGATGTATCTTTCATGCTGTCTTGAAACAGCACTGCACTGCTCCTTACCAGTGCAGTCCTTACCAGTATTATGGGCTTTGCACGGTCTGAGGGTAATTGGTACAGGGACTAAATGATCTCGGAGATTAAGAGTTGAATATAAATAATAGCTTTCACCCTAACATCCCTTTGAATCCATCTCAAAACAGCAATAACTAAAAGCTTAATGGCTTTACTGCCCCCCTAAATTGATTTGTTTAGCTGTTAGTACAAAACCCACCCCATCATAATCCCACCACTCAGAGTACTGATATTTTTGCTAGCAGCTTCAGCAAGGAGATCACTGCTAGAGCAGCAGAAAGATTTAATTTCCATCCTCACAGGAGGGAAGATGCTCCCAGCAACAAGCAGAAAATGTATGGTGGTTGTGGCACATGAACTCCTCATCTTCTAAATATTGGGGCGAGACCTTTTAATAAACATCACTCCAATGATACAAGATTATACCCACAAGTACACCTCCGCAACAAAAAGATGCTGTAGCCCTGTTTAATTGAATGGTTAATAGGGTATTGTGACCCTCTGTGTCACCGAAGTGGTATCCAAAATCCCTGGACCCTGCAGGATCACTGATCTACACTAAACATTTTTGATTGTGTATATTAAAACCACGTTAATTTGTAGTAGTAGATGATACCGGCAAAATTTAATTTGCATTCCTATGTTAATTTGTATTAATGAACCTTAAAGCACTTTATGAGCATCAATTCTTATAACACCCTTTGAGGTGAATATTATAGGCATTTTAGAGAAAGGCCTGTTAAAGCACAGGAAAGTTACTTGTTTCTCCAAGGTTAATAGGAAAGTTATGTCAAAGGCAGGAAACTCTAGATAAATGATTCTTGATTTCTAAGTTTAAGCATTAGGTAATAATATTTCCAGGTAAAACATTCATACTAGCTTTTCCTCACCTTCTTCTTGCTTTCTAAGTGCAAACATGTTTGTAGCAACATGCAAAGAGCTGCACATTTATTCAGAAACAAGACAAAAACTTTCTGGGCCTCAAGGGCAGTGCAACAGGGGACAACAGAGAAGTGGTGATGTACCCTGTGCCACTGGACTGGTTTCACCCATACCTTCAATGTGAAGGATGTAGCAGTTTGGACATCCCAGCAACATGGAAAAGATGTAAGTAAGAAGAAATCACCTCATATCCTTCACCAGCACATATTGTTCCCAGTATAGTAAAAACCACGTTAAAAAGTCAAGAAATAGAGATGGCCTACACTTAATAGTTTGATCTGTGAAAGCTAACACAAGTTTCAATCTGACCTAAGTTATTTATTTTCCAGGGACTCAATTTACGAAGCAAGCTGAAACCCCCGAAGGCGAGCCACCCAGCTCCCAACACCTCTCTGACCCTCCCATCACATTCCAAAGCAACATCTCCTTAACCCAAAAGCGCTTCCCACTCCCTTCCTCTGTGACCACAGGGAAGTCTTACAACAGGGATCTTTTGCTGTGAGGCTTCAGGCAGTGGGGTGGTTTGTTTCTGTGCCAGTCCTTGCCTGTGCAGCAATAATTTCCAGGTGAAATGTGCTATCACTTGTTTGTCCCCATCTTTACACTTCACCTGGCTGCCCATACACTGACAGCCAGCCCTGTGCATCTCAAAACATCTATGGTCAGACCCTGTTTGGGTTTTTTACCCCTTAAATTAAAGAAAAGCAGTAGCATCATTGACATCCAGAGATTCTTACATTCACCACAAAAAGCCCAATGCCAGCACTTTCCTGACATGCTGCCATTTCTGAGCAAATTCACAGAAAGAGCAGATGCCTGTTACATCGTAGCCACACACACTCATGCCTTAAATGACTGACAACAGGAGCACCCGTAAGTTTAGTGCTGCCAGGGAAAAGTGTAGTTAACAGGTACATACCTACACGAGGTAAATGCTGGAAAATGTACTCACTTCCTAGCTTGATTTTTCTCCCTCTCCCTCTCCGCCTTCCCATTACTGCAGTACGTTTTCCCCGGAGATCATGAGCCTTCTCAGCCAGCCAGCCAGCCCAGCCCAGCCAGGCTGGAGTGACAGACTGCGATGGCTCTGCTGTTATCATGTAGTTTGCTTCTTGCCTCTTCCACTGATTGGATCGCATATAGAAGCATATTAAGGAGCCGATTCAGCTATTGGTCTTTTCCAGATCTCTCCCACCGTGTCCAAGTCTCTGGCAGCCATCGGTCTCTTTTCCAAGCGGGCAGTCATGTTACAAGCCTGGCTTCTGCTCCGGGCTGTTCCGCACAACAGGTCACATTCCCCAGGCCAGTTGCTTTACATCTCCTCAGCTGGGATTATTTGCAACTCATAAAAATGCATCCCATTAGGATAAGAAACGCAAAACAACTTTCCTTTTCTCCTGAGCTGTCAGGAAAAGGCAACGGGTGACCAGTGGCAGGGGGAACAACCTTCTTCTTCCCCTCCTTACAGAGCCTTTGACAGAGAAGCCCCACCTCAGCTCAACAGGCTGCAGAGTCCTTCCCGCCAGCTTTAACTCTCTACTTGCCTCAGACACAGAGAATTTTTCCTTGATCACATCTGCACCCGCAGAAGGAGGAAGGTACCAGATGTCCAAGGACTACAATTAAGTGCTCGATCGCCCCTTTCATACCCAGATGGTGCAAAATGAACCTGACAACACAATTGCAGGCATCACATCGTGTCCCTGCTGCCAGCACCTGCTGCCCAGAATTAAATCCCTCATTATCACCCCCCCAAATCCAGGAGCTCAAGGGAAGCACAGAGCACAGGAATATCCAAACCTTCTGCCTTAAATACAACAAAAAAAGGCTTTTGCTTTAACATATTTTTAAATAAGAAACAGCCACCCACGTGTTTCTTTGTTTAAGATCAGATTACTTACCTGGGGCAGGCGGGGGAAGCAATGCATATTTCCCCAGCCTCTCTGGGGAAGCCGGGTAGGTGTGATGCCCACAGGTTCAGCTGCTCTGCCGCAGGGTAATCCCTTCTGAGGATAACCTGCTCACCCCATTGGCAGAGTGTGGAAAAGGACAAGATGACCGTGGATTAATATTCCCGACTGGCAGCAGCGAGGCACCATCCCCAGGCGCTGATGTCCAGCTGCATCCCCACAGCCGAGGCCCGCGCCTCAGTGAGTCACGCTGCCCTACGGATGCTGTAGGAGATGTTTGGCTAGGACGGCACAGCATGGCGCGGGTGGGCAGCCAGCTGCTCACTGGAGGGGTTGTAAAGCTCGCAGCTCCGGCTTCTCTCCCGTGCAATGGCTGAGCTGGTGAAAAACACTCTATGCACCTTCCCACTCCCCAGCTCCCTCCCGTCCGAACTACAGTCAGGTTGCTTCAGTGGCCGTATCACCTACACATCAGTAATAATAAAGTACAGGAATGATGATTTTTGAAAGCCAAAGGCAAGTCCAGGGCACACCAAACATCACAGATTCTGAAAAGCTACACAATAGTTTGCTAAATTCACAGGAAATAAAAAAAAAACCCCACACCAAAATCAGCTTCATCTCTGAGGGAAGAGAAAAAAGCTGAAAACTCTGAAATATTTAAGAGATATCAGCTAATATAAGTCCCTTGTGCTAAGTGGGAAGGATGCAATGTCAGAGCATAGGTCATTCTCAGTTAGTACAATCACCAAGCTGAATTAGTACCTAAATGAAAGAACACTTACATAGCTAATAAAAAGCTTCCACGTGCACCAAGGTAGAAAAAGGAAGGGGAAAAAGGAAAAAAAAAAAGATGCCTCTTTTCTGCAAAGGGATCCTAAATTTCTTTTCTAGTTTATGTTTCTAGTTTATCACCAGAAATTATGTTCAATAGTCCAAGAAAAAACTCACCACCTGGAAGCTTAATTTTATGCAACATAAATAATAGAGTAAAATTATTCTAAATTATTTTAGAATAGTCCAGTGTAAGATATGGAGTCAGACCATTTTGTTATGGGAGTGCACATAATAGCTACTATTTTATAACAATAAAAAAATCTTTCTAAGAAAACTTCCTGTGTCTTAATACTGCCCATCTTTTATTTGCTCTGCTCTCAGAACAAAATGGGTTCCCTTGCTTATTAGTAGACAACAGCACATTAAAATCTATAAAATGCTCTTCTTCTTGTCCACTCTCTTTGTGAAGCAGTTTGTCATATTTAAAATATGACATAAACATAAAGATTTTTTTCCCCAGAGAGCTGGAAAAAGTGATGTAACACAAACCAGTAGTTTTCAGCAGAGTGGATTATTGCATTAGAAAGAGTGAGTTTCCTAGAATGAAACCCATTTTATCATTTCTCTCAAGTGATGTCAGGAGGTTTTTTTCAAGACCTGCAGCACTGCTTTCCTATAATTGATTTTTCTCCAGTTCCCTCATTGATCCAGTATAAACTACTCAGGAAAAATGTACGTATTTTGCTAAAGGGAGGACTCTGCCTCTCTCTCCTTGCTGCCCCAAGAGACAGTTAAAAACCAGTCAAAAGTGTCATTATGAAAACCACACCACCAGCAATATCTGGAAAACAGCAAAGCCCCACCAAGAACACTATGCTTTTGATTCACACTGTTCTTCACAATGCCATCAATACTATTTTTGGAGTTAGATTTTATATTGATCAACATTTTGAACTGGACACCTGCATAAAAGTCTGGTAGCTCATATGTTGGTCTCTGCTTTTATTCCTGTTGTTTTCATTGCATACGTAATTGTACTGGTTTTCATATGGACAGTTGTATAATTCATCACCCTAAGTATCAGCACAGTCTGGGAGATCCAATAATGTTTTGTGGGCACTTTTTGTTTATTTCACTTGTTGCTATTAATTACTTCAATAGTGACTATTTAGCAGCCTCCCAGGGAGCATCTGCATGACAGCTGCTCATCATGCTACCCACCACAACCAGACTGGACTGACTGATGTCACTGTTCCACTGCAGCTGGTGGCCACCTGCAGCCAGGGCAACAGCCAGCCCCACCGGCAACGACTGCAGGGAGAGAGCAACTGCAGCTTCCCCGGCTGCTTTGTCAAGCACAGCTCTGTCACTCGACCTCTACTATTGGCTTTACTGAATGTAAATCCTCAGCTGCCTAGCAGCTCTTGGGTTATGCCATACTACCACTAAAACCAACCTCTAAAGCTGGACCTGCCAAGCAGAACACTTTTGAAGGGTGGCACAGACACATGGAGGCCAACGAGGAAGATGAGAGGCAGATTCAAGTCATCGATTAGACACCACTAATCTCCTTGTACGAAGACAACTCTTTTTCTTTCCTTTCCATTTATGTCTTTGCGGTGTAGCCCTGATTCCTCTTATCCACCATGCAGGTTACGTACTTACTACATTCCACATAAAATGATATGGTGTTTTTATTTGGCTTATCTCATTTAACTTTATTACTTTCCCCTCCCACTCTCTCAACACCTGTGTGCACAACACATGTCAAAACCATTCAGTACAAGCAAGCTCAACTCTCAGCAAGCCCTTGTCAGTTGAGCACTATTTACATGACAAAACAGTATCTATTGTTTGATAGAGGACATTGCCTGTCTGCAAACACACACACATGAGATTTCTCACTGCTATTTGCATAAAATCAGTTAGGACATCTTTCCAGCTCACTGCTATTTAACAGAAGTGCTGGAGCCCAACCTTGGGAATGAAGCAGGCACGCAGTTGTGCTCGTGGGAGAGCAGGATTTTGCATTACGCTCACACACAGCAGGGCTTCTGGATGGGAGAACCTTCCCCTCACCATCATCCTCTGAGCAGGAGCCACCTGCCAATCAATTAAATGGCCATACAGATCCCACCAAAGCTGACTGCAGAATCCCAGTGTGAGCAAAATCCTTTCCACAACAAACTCCCTTCCTCCTCCACTGCTCTTCCCTCCTTTGTCGCTCCCAAATGTACCTCCTCCACTGCCAGGAAAGGCCTTCCAACCTCTGTGCTCCACCTCCATGCCAGTTTAAAAGATACTGCTTTTCAAATTACCTATAGCACGGGCAGTACCTGCCATTCAGTTTGGGGACCCTGCTGCTCCCACGTTGGTGTAGCAGCACAGAGGTCTCCTCCTCACATTTGCTCCGAATGCTCTTCCCTGCCAGCACAAGCAACCCCACACGCTCCTAGCGAGCACGTAATGGCAACTCAGGTCAACACTGCAAAAGACATATTGGAAGATTTCAAGAAAAAAAAAAATTCCTACATTTATAGATTTTTTTTTTCAAGGCCATAAAACACCACTACAATAATCTAATGCCAGCCAGCACCAAGCCACAAACTTCTATTTGAGCTAGATCCTATCTTTTATAAACATAAGTAAAGACATGCAACCAGGCAGCAATCAGAAAATGTTCTGACTGACAGAGCAGGGAAGAAGAAAACACACATTTACCAGCTTCGAAATATTTACAGCTGACAAAAGAGCACTGGAGATGTTCTTCCTCTTCAAGAAAAACACAAACTTGGGAGCTGCCAGAAGCGATGACACAGTTCCTCCTATACCGTCACAGCTGACGTCTTGTGAGAGCAGTGGGAGATACAGTGAGGTAGCTGGACCGATGCCCCCCAGTTCAGCACTGAATCACAGAGACACTGTGAGTATCCCAGATGTTTTGGTATTAGCAGAATACTCCTCAATATCAGTAAGCGTCTGGCACGTGTGCAAGAGTCTGCCAGGCGATGTGTCAATTAAAAGCTTAATGAGGCTCAATCTGAAAGTCAGTAAATGAAATCCTGGGGATTCAGTAGCTGGAGTGAAGAGAGACATATTCAGACAAACATAGGTAGAAATGTTGACTAACCCACAGCGAAGTGTGTGCTCTGGTTATGGTGCACACTGTTACCATCAAGAGAAGGTTATTTTTCCAGTTGCACCCCATCATGCGGTACTGCAACAGCAGGAGGAAACGCAAGTATCTAGGGATCTGGCACACCCTGGAAAATGGGTGAGTGAGAGAAACTGAGCACAGTAGAAAAGTGAATGTGGAGGTCACACACCACCGCATGGGGCATGATATCACCCTGACAGTCAGCACAGCTTGGACAGTAATTCTCACTTCCTAAACCCATGTGCTGATCCCCCAGCACTGCTGTCAAGAAGCTGGCTGTAACACTCAAGAAAACCATTATCAATAGGCTAAACCTAGCTGCACCTGATTCACACAGGGAACTGCTTTAGGCAAGGTACCGGAGCTGCTGAGCCTACCAGAGGTCTCCTTCTGGCCTCAACAGACTTTGGAAGAGGCCTGAAAATGGTCTCCAAATACTGGGAAGCAACTTAAAAGCATCTCTGAGAAGATTCCAGTAAGGAGAGAGCCCAGCCTTTAGTAACTAAAAAGCCTCCTGAAACAGTGTGGGTTTAGGAACTTTATCCTATCCTATCCCACCTGTGAGTTTGGGTCAAAGGTAAGAAAGACTCTCTTATTTTGTGCACAAAACCTCCACGCTGCACACTTATCACGGTGCTCAGCTCACTACTTTGCCATTTTCTCAGAATTACTCCTAATCTTTTTCTACCATAGTAATTAAGATATTCCATTATTGAAGGATGGAAGATCACCGCCTGTGGATGGGGATCCTTGTCTCCTTTCTTCACATCCTTCATTGCTTTCTACCCTAGATTAAAACATACTCAAATTCTTTTGTCCCCTCCTCTTAGATCACTGTTTCCAGCTTTCTGCTTGTTCATCCTCTGCTGTATTTCTTTCGAGGCTCGGTACTCAAACCCACACAGAGTATTTGCAGAGGACTCTTGAAGTGAGCAGCCCTAAAGGTGACCTGGTTGCAAGGGGAGAAATACTGAACAAGCTGTCTGGTGAAACAGTGACAGAGAAAAGGCCTGCCAGCCTACAAGCCTGGAAACTACCCCCCTGGGAACAAGCAACATCCTTGAGAAGCGCAGCTGGCATCTTTGAAGTGCAGCTGGGTACCTAGAAACCAGAGGCATCCTGAGATACCACTGCTAACCGCAAAAAAAAGGGAATTTAACAGCAATTTATCATCTGAAAAAGTGAAAAATAGCCTGGAAAAGGGGAAAAATGTCCTAAGAATGTAAGGATCAGCAAATGCCACTGGCTGTTCCAACTGCAAGAACAGGAACACAATCTGGAAAACAAAAATTGGTCTGACAGAACAGAAATCATCATCATCTACTGACTTGCCAGGTGAAAACCAGAAATTAACAGCACCTATTAGCTGCTTGAAGGGATGGTATCCTATAACCTCTTATGTCTCTGTGATACGGAAAGGACTTAGTTTTTACCCAGAACGGCGTAAGAACTTCCTGTGCTGCATGTAGTTTTCCTTTTCCTAAACAGGTTGAGGTCCCGCACGAACTTTCTACAAGATTTCCTAGACAAGCTCTCGGACCCTCACCTGGGATGTCTGGCTGACTCCCAACTCTGTGACAAGGATCATCTCTGAAGTCAGACTCTATCTGTTATTTTATTGGTTCCCCCCCCTACTTCTGGGGTCAGTGAGGTTTGTCCTCCCACTTCTGGGACAGTTTGGCCCCCTTCTGGGACTGGTCTGATGCACTCAGCATCAGTAATATTATGAATATACATATATATGCATGTAAGCAATCTACCGTAAGTATAGCTGCTGTTGTATTATCAACGTTTACAAGGGATAAGTTTTTAGTAACCAGTTATATATATGTATATATATATACACACACTTGTTTCTGCTATTATTGATTGCTGCTAATACTTTGTTATATATTGAGACATATGTATTTATTGTACGGACGACAGGTATATTTACTAGTGGTGAATATTGTGTTATTTTTCATAACCTTCATAAAGCAGAAAAGTTTAGAGGATGAAGTCTCTATGTCCTTGTGGATTGCAGAATCCTGCAAACCCACAGCCGCAATCTCATTACTCCCACAGGCTGGGTAACTCTTCAGGTCATGACAACACCCCAGCTAATAATTCCCTCTGTCCTCCTCCACAGTTCCATTTCTGCACCCCCAAAGCACCGGAGCCAGGCTTGCTTTTCCTTGCAACTGCATCAGACAGACAAAATTCACTTCCCAGCCCACTCCAATTTCTCAGACCTGTTTCTGCAGTCTGATCAGTCATTCCCTGCCTTGTAGGAAGCAGCGATCATTTTCTACAGCCCAGCAAGTGTAGTTCTTTGCATTCTCCTCTGCTGAGTTGTACTGAGCAGACCCAAATCCCCACAGATCTCCTCCCCCTCTGAAGCTCCTGCATTTCATCCCCACTCCATGCTCCTGCAATGCTTACAGGTGTTTTCTGTCCCAACATCCCATTTGTGAACTATAGCTTAAATGTTGTTTCTATATTTCAGAAACACAGGGCATCAAGAAAAACCCATTTAAATGAGTATGAGGAGCCTGATGGACATATTTTAACTCCCACTTCTACGTAGTTAACTCAAGGAGAGACAGAAGCAGTAGCAACTTGCAAACCCAAAACTCACAAACATTTCAAGCAGCAACAGAGAGAGTATCTACTTGGAAATGCTTTCTGATAGTGTTAAAGGAGTGTTATGTTGTATTATACAACCTGCTGTAGTCCTGCCAGAACTAAAGCAATTACTTCCATTAGTAGCATCCCACAGCTGCTAATATATCTGAAATATCAAAACAAGAAGTCAAATCCTTGCGAAAACCAAGTCTAGGTGATTAAAGTAACTTTTTAAAAAAATAAGTAAATAATGCATTTTGGAAAGGGTTATATACATTGGGTTTGGGTTTTGTTTTTTTGCTGCTTTACTGGATGATGCCATTAACCGAAGATCTTTTAATGGTGATAGCATGGATCATCTTGTTTCCATGTCAGCTTACAAGTGCGACAGGTCACAGCTAAGCAGGGATAATCTTGAGGGAAATCTCTGGCAAGAGCAGAAGGTGCACTGGTGAGAACAGGTTAATGAGGGAGGCTTTATGGGGTAAAAGACCCTCCTTAGGCACTGACAGTTAATATTTCTTCATCACTAACCTATGCACAGGCCCTGGACCAAAGGTGTCCATCGTCGGAGGTAAGGACAGTGAAACCAAAGTGCTGCAAAGGAATGATGCCTTTTCACACTACTCCCTCCTCCTCCCAAAACCAACTTGTACTACGAACAGTTTACTTTTTTTTCCTTTTGAAACAACCACAAGGGATGCCTTCTTATGAGCTATGAAGGTGCATTTTCCATATGTACAGCATGTATTGACTGGCCTCCACAATCCCTTTTAATCTTCACCTTCCAGAATCACAGCTTCTCATCTACCTCACTAGCTCACAGAGCACCGGAGTTTAACTAGGAGGTCTGCTCCCCCTACTGCAGTGATCTCCAGAGATGCAAGGCTTCCAATCTTGGGCAGGTACTTCTCAGTATCAGGTACCATCCTCTCCCAAGTTACCATTTGAAACTTACCATGGGAAAATCTTCTTGTGCAGGAGAAGGAGACTGAGTCACTTTGCATATTTTCAAACACAAATAAATGTATTTGTGTTGTGGAAGAAGAGAGAATTTTCTCTTTGTGCAGATGTCATCCTGCCTGTCATCATGTACGGTATTCCTGATTTTAACTTTCACATTAGCAAGAAGTAAAATGAGCACTGACTATCTTCAGGGTTTGACCTCTTCATGTACAACATCCATCAAGGACAACACATACAGGACAAACAGCAAACTGTGTGCAAGTATTACTTGCTTCATAAATCTATTTGTGAGTTGTGAAATATGAATCACTATGGGCTAAATATATTTTTGTAGAAGAGGATCATAAATCAATTCAGAAGCTTTCTGCAGATGTCTTCATTTCTCATCCAGTTGCTACACCTGGAGGGGCTGCACTGGAGAAGGCTGAACGTTACTGCTTCAAATGGTTGGGTGCAAAATTGCGTAACCATCAGCATCTTTTAAACATATTACTATTACTATGCTATTGAACCACCTACTCAGTCATGTCTAGGTCTGTCTAATAGCAGAACTTCAGTATTACACAGATGAAAACTTTCACCAAGAGGAATGCATTTTGAAACAACAGCTTAACTGCACAATTAATTCTTCTTGTAAAACGCTTATGTCAGTTAGTACTGTGCTCTTCCTGCTGCAGTAAATGTAATAGATCTAACGTACCTATTCTGCTTCACCGATAATTAGCGTAAGTTGGGCCATTATAAGTTTACCAACCAGGTAACCTGAAATCACATATGATCTATCAAACACAGTTTTAACTGTCTCCACCATCCGACCCAACATTGTACACAAAAGTGTCTCTTGGGTAATATTTCCTAAGCATCCACCCACATTTTCAGTGTTTCCTGCGTGCCTGCTATTGAGCAGATGCTTAGTACTCTTGCCAGGAGCCCTTTACAACCTTGTGAGAAATCCCAAGAAGGTTGGCAACAGTCTGTGAGGGACAGCCAGACAGTTCTACCTAACTCACAGAATCACACATTGGCTGAGGTTGGCAGGGATCTGTACATTATCTGGTCCAACCACCCTATTCAAGCAGGACCACTCAGAGCCAGTTACCCAGGCTTTTGAATATCTCCAAGGACAGAGACTCCACAACCTCGCTGGGTAACCTGTGCCAGTGCACAGTCACCCTCACAGTAAAAAGGTTTTTTCTGATGTTCAGAGGGATCCTCCTCTGTTCCAGTTTGTGCCCATTGCCTCTGGTCCTGTCACTGGGTGTCACTGAAAAGAGCATGGCTCTGTCCTCTTTAAACCCTCCCTTCAGGTATTTCTGTACATCGATGGGATCCCCTCAAGCCTTTTCTTATCCAGGCAGTACCAGCTCCCTCAGTCAGAGATGCTCCAGTTCATTCATGGCCCTTCATGGAAAATTTATTAAGCTATAGTCACCTGAAGCCATTTAAATGAACCACCTGTTTAAAATTGCACACATGCTTATTGAGTTACGGTTTACATCACAAAAAGAGGAAATTACTTCTTCATCTAGAGAACAGGAAAGTCTATAAAACAGCAGGCTATGCACTGCTCACAGAATATCTGGCACAGCAAACAGCTTAATTCATTACACTTGCAATCTAAACGGTTTCTCTTGGAATGAGATTAGGAAAGCGAGAGATTTTCACCAGTGGGACTCAAACAGCAGGACAGGATCTAGTGCAAGCATGCTTCTCCAATACACCTCCCTGGAGCACATTCATGCTTTCTCTCAGCACAACTGGCATTCTTCTCTACTGTCTCCTTGCTAACTACTTTATTGTCTTCTACTTCTTGTCACATGCACAGAGCTCCCAAACCAATATCCAGATCATGCCCATCACCCATGTCTGCACTCAGCCTTGTGTGCCGCTCATTTGGATCTCACTCAAACGTTCCTTCCCCCACCTTTTCAATACAGGAAGGTTTTTCCAAACAATCAGGTTCACTCTAGCTTCAGTGAAGTCTGACGCATCTTCACAAAGCTAGAAACATCTGGATTCCTCTGTCATCCATCCAAAACACTGAGCTCTATTTTCATACATTTTTATTTTAGAGGTTTTATGGCAGGGACTACGCTTTTAAGATAGTAGATCACATGCACATTTTACAACAGAGCTATGATTCCCAGTAACAATTCCAAAATTATCACTTGCACTACATTACATGATGTTCCTCCCAAGACAGTCATTGATGACTGAAGCCAAATCTCAGATTCATGAAAACAAAAGGAAAGAACAAACTGATTGCGAGGAAGTGTTTGGCACCACTTCTGCTCTGACCACAGATGATGCAAATTTTCAGAACTCAAAAGTCAGAGGCTCTCTGGACAGTACTGTGAAACCAGACGTTTCACATCTGCCACTGACTTATGCATCTAGGCTCCCTTTGCAGTCAACAAAGGACAGGATCCATGTCATCCTAAAGCACATTTTAACTGCCAGATGAATCACACTCAAAAATGACTTACTTCATTAAACATCATCTCGGATACTGCACTATGAACATCCCAAGTTAGATTAAATGAATCCTATCCCCAGCATTTGTGAGAAACACGCAGCTTTTTGCAATTTGCTAGAGGACTTTTTTCTGCCTGACTTCACTGTGTTGTCTCCTGTCAATGGCAAATCTCTGTGATTTAGTTAGAATTAAAACACTCAGATTGGAAAAGAAATGCAAAAAAACCTAGCTGGTGCAGAAAGTATCAGCAAATCTCAGTAATGACTTGTCTTCTGCGTGGACTTCAGAAACCATGCCACACTCTCAGGTTTTATTTTCTAAGCCCTAAGCTGCTTCTGGCGATGATCCCACAAGCCCAGCTCATCCTCCAGCATTGAGACTGCCTTATTTCCCAGGAACAATAACACAGCTTAGCACAGAGAAAGTCCCTCCTTGAGTAGAGGATGGGGCTTTCTATGGGAACAGTCTCTGACTTTCTCTTGAAAAACACTATCATCATCACAAACCTTATTCCAAGAAGGTGCATAGCGCACTACTGCAACAAGCTGTACACAGCCAGGTTGGGAGAAAATCCATATTATCATATAAAAAATGTACCTTATTCAAAATCCTCACAGAGTCTTCTAGATGCAACTCTCCCTCATGTGAAGCAGGCAAACTGGAGAAAGCGGAGTTATTTCTGCTCTCTGCGTGTAACATGTTCACATATATGCAAATGCATGTATACGTGTGACAGACCTGCAGCTTATTTCTATATAAATCAGCAATTTACCAGGTAAAGAATATTACAGAATTACATCCCATCACACTTCCTCCAATAAAACACTTCTACATTTCCCTGTCCACCCACATACATTTTCTACATGTAGCTGAGAGGATGAAATTACTACTTTACACATACATACCTACATATGGACACACAGGTCTCATTTCTAAGGAACTATATGCTTTCTTAGAAAGTGTTTGGGCTTTTAACATTGAGAGTTCCAGAGGCTAAAAATTTTAAGGAACTATGTCTCCAAATTTTATTTCTTTAGACAGTGCTGTAATCCTCATTTGCTTACCAGGGAAGTGGTAGCCATTGTATGCACAACTATGTAAGTTGTCAAAACTAGTCTTCAACAAAAATTATTACAGGCTCTGTCTGTCTGGAAATCCAATATCTCACAATACTTTCCTGTACCTGAGCATTTATCCTGCTGAAGCATTCATACAGCTGTTATTCTTTTTTAAGCAGAAATGGAGTAAATAAAATCTGAGTTTCTAACAACACTCTGCTTGGTCTGCCACAGCTTTAGTTATGGGACTTTTAGCAGAATTGGTTTGGGTGCTTTTATTTCAGTTATATCAGAATTGTAGATGTCTTGATATGCCAACGCAATACTATTCCATTTTAACACGTTTGCTGTTAAGACAGCCTCACAAGACACGCAGCTTGCTTTCACTCAAGACTGAGGAAATGTTATTGCTGTATCACACATAACAATTTAATAACCTATATTGTTTACAACGTAGACAAATATCCTAGCTGGTCAGGCACTCTACAAAAGGAAACTTCTGGGCTGCTGTGAAGGAAACCAATGACTCCGTCTCATGCATTTTCTCCCAGCTGGGGCTGGGCAGAGGACAGGTGATGTGTCTCAAGAGACGGGCTCCACAAGCAGACCTCTTTTCAGTTGTGGAAAGGCAGGAATGATACCCAGGTTCAATCACCTCGGCAAGGCCTGGACACTGGAGTCAAGCTCCCTCAAACCTCCTCAGACACCTCCTCATACTCTGTAGCACCCCACTGAGTACACAACCCTTTGGGTCCACAGCATTCATTGCTTAGAGGCTAGAGCTGCAACCTACAAAATAACTATGAATGTGCTTTGCAAAAGGTTTCTGAACACAGTCATTCTCTATTCAAAATTAAGAGGCAACTGAAAATCACAGAGAAAACAGAAAGCATCCTAAAGACATCTGTCTTGCTCTGCCTTTGGAAACTGTGGTTGTCCACCTGTGTCCTGGAGAAAGCAGGTCAGGACACTGTCCTCTTCATTCTGGCATAGCTCCCCTGCTTGAGCAAGTGAATGTGGTCAATAAGATAGGATATGTCCTTTCTGGAAACGGCTGTCCAGGTATTTTCCTGTGGAGCTTTCATATCACCCCCAGAAGCTGGTCCCTCCTAAGTGACCTTTTTCTTGCTAAAGCAGTTCTCCTACCTAGGAATCAGCCTCTTGCTTAAGGAAATACAGATTCAATAGGTCATTTGACACTTTTCTTCACTAGCCTTGAGACACCATTCCTTAGAAATGCACTTCAACAGGGGTATAAAATGGACAGCAGAGGAGGTGAGGAACTACATACTCCAAAGGACACAGGAGTGTGACATAAACACCATAACTCAGCACTGCAGGTAAAACTCTTGAGTTCCTCTCACTCTGTATGTATAACCAGGAACTTAAATACATTTCCAAATAAATATCTACACTGCATTGCTTTCATGCATTTTAAAAAAAGAAAATATAAAGAAGCCAAATTTGCTTTTTACTCACTCTTCAGAATCTACTGTTCATTTTTTTCTGATAAACATTTCACAGCTGTGTCTTGCAGGGCAGCCTCTGGCCAGGGGTAACAGGCATGCCAGTTTCAGTCTTTTCATGTGCTGACTCCAATACTGAGTCTCTGTACCACGGTATGGGACACTGTTCCTGCATGAGGAGAAACACATCATAAATGGAGCATCAAAACTGACCAAGGAGTAAAGAAATTTAACGTTCGTGCTTTCTGCAGTACTCAGCTACATCAATACACCTGGGCAAACCCAGCCATTTCCTCATGAGGTTTTCACAGCCACTTCCCACTATAAACAAAACAAGTTCAAACCATGGCTGTCCAGTTTGGTTCCCACTAACTCATGTCTGAAAATGCAAAGCAGTGAGAGCTGCACAATTATACGAACAAGGAAAATGAGACAGATCTTTTTATTTTCTCAGAAATCACTCAACAAATAAATAAAATCAGGAAAAGGACTTGTTCTGCTTCTCTCTCTAGTACCTTCCTCATCACATCTTGCTTTCATCGCAGCCCAGGTATCCTCTTTCAGCTATGGCTCCTCGGTGGGTGCAAGCAAGTAGATTTTTCTCTGGGTATTGGAACTTAACTAGGCGTATTTGCTAAGGTTTCCATCCTCAGCCTGTGGTGTCTCTCTTGTTCTCTTTACACAAATATTCCTACTAGCTCCCCTTTCTTGCTGCTTTTCCAAGTTTATTTGTTGCCATAACTGTCATTACATCCTTTCTGAAGCCATTATATGCCCTATAAACTCCATGCAGACTGCCACATTAGCAGTATTCTTGAGTAGATAAGAAGATTTATAGGCCTGCACTGTCAGAACAAGCAGGTCTCTAATATTCCTGAGTCATAAATTCAGCCCTTGAGGCATGCAGTGGGGAAGGGTCCAGAGCTCAGGGTGGTTTCCCTTCCAAAGGTAAAATGGCAGATTTGTACATCTGTAGAGGGGCAAGCTGCAGAAGCTTCACCAGGGCACAGAGGCAGAGTGAGCTGCTGCCATTTTAACAATGACGAAATGGACTTTTATTCTTCTCCTAAAACCCCTATGGCTAGGGGCAAAGGTTCTGGCAGAGACTGGGCTGGTGGTAAAACAGAGCAAGCCATAAAAGTAAAAGATGTGCTCAGTTACCACCTCTAAACAGCAATGACCACACCGGGGAGTATGGTGAATCTCTTCTCTTCCTGGAGACCACCAACACCACCATGGAAACATAGTTTGACAATTACAAGCTTTCCTGCCCCACCTCTAACCCCAGAAAAGGTAAGAAATATTTCATATGAAAACTTCTAGCAAATGGAGTAAGTATTCTAGCAAAGCACGTATCACCATGTATCTGCTTCAGGTCACTGCTGGGAAAAGGACTCTGGACTAGCCACATCTAACCATTCTCACACAGAGGTGAAAAAAAGGCACAAAAGAGCATACGATCCCCATGCTGAGCACGTGCTTCAGTAAACTCACACACATCTTACAAAACGTTAATACCTGTGTAGGGTGGTCTTTGTTTTTTCTTCCTTATTTTTGAAAGAATGATGCCTTTACAAATGAACCTTTTGTCAAACAAAAGCGGAGCAGTGGTCATCTCGGTCATCTCCCCTTACGGTTAGAGACCAAACAGACTGCCTGGAAGTGCCTCCACAGGCTAGAAATGAACCCTCTGGCTTCAGTGGAATGTCACTACTTGTTCAGTGGTGTTCACAAGTGAAGGAAGTCATTTGGCCTGCTTGAACTTTTAAGAACTGCAGACAGAAAACTGCCAAGAATAAATAATCTCTCTTGATCTCTGAAGCAGAAATCATTGCTGAAATGCCAGTTCAGTGACTTCAATTAGAGTAGGCTGTTGGAAGAACTTACCATCCCTCTTTCCTACTAATTAACATCTCTGCATAATTCAGCTGGTTTTCCTACCCTTTTTCCTAATGCATTTAGAACAGAAAGTGTGTTTCTGTGCAATAAAGTGATAATACAGAAAGGCAATGAAAAACTTACCCCAGTTACGTCTGTGACTTGACCTTTTTGTACTGTTTTGCTGACTATGCTGTCAATTACAACGTTGTTGTCTTGCAAAGACATCTTTGTTTCATTTTAATTAGAAAATCAGTTGAAATAAACTGTACCTAAACAACAGGTAGACTAATAGCCATGTTCAAGATGATGTGTAAAAAGGTGTAGCCTAAAGTCAGAATCACAATAACAGAAATTGGAGAGACTTCTCCAAAGCTCACCTAATTCCACAGTTTCTCTGGACTTTTTTTCCAGTTTCACAGCATCAAACACAAAACTTGAAACTGCCTTGTTTGGAAACTGTTCTCCCTTTATCAAAATCCTTATCATTACCACAGCATATTAAAACCACTTCCCTTCATCTTGTTGAAATTAAGCCCTTTGTCTCTATTCCACTGCTTCCACTCTCTCCTTCTCTAAATCATAACCATTCTTTTTTTGTAAAGGAAAAATTAGGAAAAGAAAACCTTATCATATTACAAGTAGAATAAAATAGCTACACATCTCTCTTGCCCTTCCTCACAATCCCTTATTTGGATTAATTTTTTTTGCTGGGCCCAAACGTGTGCTTGCAGCAACCCCCAACTTCTCCAACCTTGATGCTTTGATGCACCAAGTCTCAACACCAGAAGTCACTTGGTGTAAGAGGCTGCACAGCAGGAAGACTTCTAGCACCACTGCACCTGAAGGACTTGACTCCTGGGCTGCACCTGGGTAGCAGGGCTCCCAAGCCAGACCCTGCCCAGCGGTACTTCTACCCATAGACAGTGTGACATCATGACCTTTCTGGGAAGGTGCTCAAGAAGGGAACCAAGAGTTGTAAGCTCCATGTCCAGTGTACAAGGCTTGACAGGGCAAACCCCAAATGTTGGCTCTTGCGCAGCCGCCTATTACCCAGAATGACTGCTGGTTGCATGGAGCTGTGCTGCATGAGGGCTCAGGGCAGATGAGCAGCATGGCCAAGGAAAATCCAGTTCAGCTGAACAAAACAGAATGGGGGAATTTGATTTTGGCTTTCAACCCAACCATTATATTGATCCCATTCAACCTATAGTTTAACAAACACGGTCCAAGTCGGCTTTCTTCTCTTTTCTTTTACTGCGTGGTTCACTGAAACCTAAGCTGTAACTCAATCCCTAGACTGCAAAAGATTAACTTAATGAGACCTAATTTCGACTCCTTTTACCCTTTGCTATAAAACTTAAGTCATCACTCAGTAGCCACGCTTTTAAGAAGTTGTTGTAACTAACATAAATGTTGGTTGTTAAGCTCCTGTTTATACAGTGCTTCAAGATTTAAATCATGTTTCAGTTCCCTTGCCACACCGTAAGTATCTATGGATTAACTTACTGTCATTGGAGTGATGGAAAGGACAATATATGCCATTTTCACAAATCATGTAAAAAGAATTGTTTCTTGTTATTCATTTATTCTAGCTAGTTCACAGTACAGCATGTGTCTCTAGGGCTCCGCATTTCAGTGTAACAGGAGCTGATGCTGGTACTTACCAGGTTGGAAATATAAATTTAACCTCTCAAATCCCTGAATTACCAACTCGGGTATCTGGGTTTTGGTAACAAGCTTAGAAAACTGCGATTTCTACTCTGGGAGAGCCTGCTTATAAGCCTTGCTGAAATGCTGCTCCTCTCAAAACTGCAGTTCATTAATAAACAGAGAAACAACCTACTGACAGATAACTCAGCCTGTGAACAAAAACTGACAATCTGAGGTATTCAACTCCTTTTTCCCTTTGGTCTTCATAGGCAAAGCCTGCTGTGAGATCTCTGCACGTATCAGTGCAGTCTAGGAAGAACAGCAGCAACCAACAGGGCAAGGACTACTTACAGAAGCTGAATTATTCAAATCCACAAGGTTGGATGGGATTCACCTGCTAAGTGAATGAGTGGGTCAATCATTTATCTACTATCAAAGAAAATTATGGTGAAGTGGAAGAAATCCCTTAAAGCTGAAAAAGATTAACACTACGTCAATCTTCAGATGGGACAGATGAGAAGGAGGACCCAGGAAAATACAGGCCAGTTCATCTATCTTAGTCCCTGGAAAGATAATGGAGCACATCCTCATGGAACACATGTCCTAGCATGTGCAGGATGAGAAAGTAAATCATGAACACCAGCCCATCCATGCTTGACTGATCAATGAGCTATTGTTTAGTATCAATTACCCCAGTGATGGCACTGATCGCACCTTTAGCATATCTGCGAATGACACTAAATTGGGGGAATAGCTGACATGCTAGAAAGTAGCACTGATCCATTGGGCTCGACAAATTTTAGGACCAAGCCAATGGCAATCTCTGAGGAGAAGTGTGAAGTGCTGCACCAGGGCAGAATAGCCCACGGGCCAGTACAGGCTGAGAACTGACCAGATAAGCCATAGCCCTGCTAATGAACTCAGGTGTTAAAGTGGTCCCTGTGCTTAATATAAACCAACAGCGTGCTTTTGCTGTGATTATCTGGGAGAAGAGATGAGCACCCACCTCACTACAACTTCAAGTAGCTGTGGAAAGCAACAAGGTGTCCCCTCAGCCTCCTCTTCTCCAGACTAAAAAGCCCAGTTCCTTCAGCTACTCCTCATAAGACTTGTGCTCCAGATCCTTCCTCAGCTTCATTGCCCTCCTCTGGACATGCTCCAACACCTCACTGTCCTTCTTGTAGTGAGGGGCCCAAAATTGAACACAGTATTTGAGGTGCAGCGTCACCAGTGCTGAGTACAGGAGGATGATCACTTCCCTAACCCCTGCTGGCCACACCATTTCTGATACAAGCCATACTTACGTGTGCAGAAAGAAACTACTGCAAATACAGTCACAAGTACTCTGCCTCTTAAATTCAAATGCATTTTCATTTTTAAAAGGTACCAAATATAATCAACATTCCAGATCTATGTGTAGTATTTATTTTGACTTTTATTTCCTACAATTTTTGACCATTCTACTAAGACTTCATATTTTGCAAGGCCAGTGCACCAGTATTAAGAAATGTCACACCACAAAGAATGTAATTGTGATCACATAGGCTCATGCTACTACTGAATTCATGCAATTCCCCCTCCTCACCCTATTTTTTCCAAGCACAAAGGTGCGCTGAGAACAGTTGTTTTGGTAAAAGTGGCCAGAATACATTTATATTTTAGCTCCCTCCACTACCACCCACACATTTCAAATGAGGCAGATTTCTCCATCTGGTAACCACCAATTTTGAACACCATCAGAAAATACTGCTGTTCAATTCATTTCCGTTTCTTTGTGGTTACTTCTTGGATGCACTTATACACTACTTCTAATTGGTAACAAACAGTGGGTGTACCCTGAAAACACAAAATGTCTCAGAGGGTGTACAAGGAGAACAGGATATGTGCTGTTACAATTGCATTTATGAACTAGAAAAATAGGAGGTTCCTGTTTTTTAAAAGAAACACACACAGACCAGAAACATCAGTGCTGGAAACCTAATTAACCCTAACTCAATTTAATTTTGACTGTCTGTATCGTTCTTTTCCCCTCACCAGGTTCAATCAGAACACAGCTGGTGTGATTTCACACTGGTATCTTACCTCTTACCTGTACTGCTTGGAAACTGTATACATATAAAAATATATATAAAAACTATATATATATACACACACACATATATATAAAAGCCGTAACTGAAGTAACTTTACATATACACATAGTTCATCTGGCAATTAATATCTAATAATTAATATCTAAATGGAAATTTATGAAATTACCACAACTTGCTTCTAATTTACACACTGTTTGTTCAAGATTACTTACAATCTGAAATTTGGTTCAAAGAAAAGGGTCTGGAGGGTGAAATAGGTCTCAATGCACCTATTTTAAACCTGTTCAATTAAAAAAAACCAAAAAACAAAAAAACAGTTTTTCTAATATCTTTTTGAACAGTAACTACAACTGCAAAGCAAAGGTAAATTTTTCCCCTCTACCACTATAATCTCTGTTTTTTCAGCATCTTTACTGAGAACAAATCTTTACCTCACAATTGCAGCTTCCTTAAAAAATATGCTACAGATGCATACGCTAGGGCAGTTTCTATAATATTTTGCCATAGTTAGAAAGAGCTGGGAGTTAATTAATTTCTCTCAGTGAAGTACGACCCTCATGCCAGAAAGACATCAGCTCTGCAAAATAAAAAGGGTAGCACTTTTGCTTTCTTTGCAGGGCATAGCTGTGTGTTTAAATAAGCTCAACTCTATTTTGAGAAGAAAACATCTATCTACTTATTTTTTTGGCGATAACTACTGAACAAAGTGTTGGAAATAGACACAAGGATTGAGATGAATAATTTGTGATACTAATAAAATATGAGATCTTAACAATTTAGCATCATCCCTCAGCATCATCGGCTTCTCAAGGAAGTACTAAAATAACTCAATATTTCTATTAGAGCATTTACCAATGACCAACAACTGAAAAAATGAGTATTTTTTCAGCATGGTAAACAAAGCCAAAATGCTGAACAACTCCAACCACTCAGCCCTGCCCAGTACCAGGAAAAACCCTGCTATTAAAAGCAGGTCTAATATCATCCCTTTTCCCAAGTACAAAAAAGCAGTTTACTGTAAACTCATTACAGTTCCTCCAAGCAAAGTGGCTACAAAAACTTTCCAAATTACATTAAATCCACACCAGAAGCTTACACTGGTTCACAGAAAATTAAAACATGTAGTTGGCAATTAATATTTTAATGTCTTCTACAGGATAATTTAATAAACATAGGATACATGTTATTTTGCAGGTTGCCTTTGAGCCTGACTCCTGCTTGGACAGTTATCTACTCAGTTTCTTTAAGTACTTCAGCTGTTTGTTCAGAGAAGTTCTGGACCTAAAATCACTGCCAAGAACTTGGAGATATGTCTTTTTTTTTGTTAGACAAATGTAACAATCATGGGAGTAGTATCAATAGGGACTGTGAACACCTTTCCCAAGGATGAGCAAAATGTCAGCTACTTTTACAAGATAAGTTGTCGGCAGGTCCCTTGCTCAGTAAATCATTTCTTCACATTGACAGTCTTGGTAACTCCGGCTGGAGAAAGGTTATTGTGGAGGGTGAGGTTGGAGCAACTGGGAATCACCTGGCAGTCTCAGGTTTGCTTCAACACACAAGGTTTCAATAACATGATTTTGAGATGCAGCAATGGGACTGAAAAGGCACAGATGGCCAGGTAGCTTTGCTTGCTGTCTTTTAATTATTATTTTTCACTTTTCCTAATTGAAAACGTGGAAAGCTGCACTACTGCATTTGTTTAACATTTGAAATGAGCTGGGTAGCAACAGTGAGTAATTCTCCACTTCCCAGATACTCGCACTCAGAGACTGCTGAAGGACAGACATCAGTCACATGTCAGGGTTCCAGCTGCACCACTTCCCATACCAGCCATCACATGAAAAGTGAAAAATTCAAAATTCAGACAGCCAGGTTAATGTTTTCAGGTTTCTTCAGTGTCTAGCAAAACTGTAATCCTTACCTGACGCACTGCTAAGAATGCCAAACTGGAAGTCTGAGCAAACCAGCTCTGCTATATTTATTAAAGTAAATGAGATTGTTGAAGGAAAGCAGGGTAATACTGTAGTACTTCATGCCACAAGAATGGCACTGGGAGAAAACTTGGTTTTCTTTAAATGACATTGCCTTTCAAAATCCACTTATTTGAACTATTTATCTTTAGAAATGTATTTTATAGCTGCTCGCCAGTTTCCATCTTTGCAGGCTGCCAGAAAACAGAATTCCCCTGAGAAGAAATCAGATTCAGCCTCTCTCTTTCACCCTTACAAATTTCGGTTGGGAGCTCATGAGTTGAATTGCTATTTATTCATACCTTATCTTCCACTGTGACAGAGTTCTGGACAATGATGGAAAGACTCATTTTCTTACTGCAAGGTAATTCCTTTACATTTGAATATAGTTTGATCTTTATACAGAGGCAGTTTTCAGCATGAATTTTATGAAGCATTGGAAGAGGCACATAGAGTATATCCTGGTTTTCTCTCAGATTACAAACTGATGTATCAACAATAAAAGCAATGATTAAAAAAAAATAAAACATCAAAAAAAAACTTCAACAGGAAAGGATCTTGCTGGTTTTGTGTCTCTCGGGGATGGTTTTCCTCTTCTCTGTTCTGCTTCCATCTTTTCGTGTCTCCACCTCAAAGCCCATCTGCCGTCAGTCATCTGCACTCAATCTGCTTGCTAACACAATGTTTTTCCTTCTTTCCTTTCTGACAGAGCCCCTAAGCACCTCATAGCCTCCCCACCATTGTAGATATTCAGATCAGCACTTTATTTATAGAGTCCCAGTTCAATTTAGGGGACCAAACAAGACATTCTCCTTTTATCATTTAATTTACACATCACAAAATACTTCTGAAATGTACAACTAGTTTACAACTCATTTACAACACCTTTATCAACAATCTGGACAAGGGGATCCAGTGCACCCTCAGTAAGTTTGCAGGTGGCACGAAGCTGGGTGGGAGTGTTGATCTACTTCAAGGAAGGAAGGCACTGAAGAGGAATATGGACAGGCTGGATCAATGGGCCCAGGCCAACTGTATGAGGTTCAACGAGGCTAAGTGTTGGGTCCTGCACTTGGGGTACAACAATCCCATGCGATGCTACAGGCTTGGGGGAGAATGGTTGGAAAGCAGCCCAGTAGAAAAGAAAACCAATAGTATCCTGGCTTATATCAGAAACAGTGCAGCCAGCAGGACTAGGGAAGTAAATCGTACCCCCTACTCAGCACTGGTGAGGCCGCACCTTGCGTATTTTGCTCAGTTTTGGGCCCCTCACTACAAGAAGGGCATCAAGCTGCTGGAGCATGTCCAGAGGGCATCAAAGCTGTTGAAGGGGCTGGAGCACAAGTCTTACAAGGAGCAGCTGAGGGAACTGAGGTTGTTTAGCCTGGAAAAAAGGAGGCTAAGGGGAGACCTTATTGCTCTTTACAACTACCTGAAAGCAGGTTTTAATTTACTACAGTAAAACAAGAATAAGTTGGGAGCACAGCAACAAAGTGAAGTCTTCAGCACAGAGGCAGAAGTTGAGCTGATGTTTATCTCGGGGTAACCTCATCCACAAGGTGCACAAAACAAAGATGAACAGCCAAGGGCACAGCCACAGTGAATAATTACCAGAAAGATGTACCAAGGAGAGTCCTCCAAGCAAACCGCTGAGGTGGCAGAAGAACCCAAGGAGGACAATCATCAGAGAACAAAAGCATGGGCAGGATTTCAAGAACAACATTGGGGACTGCAGACAGCTGACAGCTCAAGAGAGGCTGGGGAGGCAGCACATGTTATAAACTTTGATGAGGAAGAGGTCAGTAAAGATGCTGCCCAGAACGCAATGTGCAAAGCTGGACTGGAAAAGGCACAAGTGCATTAGAGAGAGGCACTACATCAACAGCTACTGACAGCATGTTGAGCAGTGAGAGGGAGAAGAAAGTTTCAGAGGGTACCTAGAGACACAAATCTAACTGGTGATGGTCTGGCCTTTTTTTTCAAACTGGAAGAGATTCAAATGAGCTTCTGTTGCTACCAATACCAGAACAACAAAAGATGATGGTGGATATTAAAAGAAGAGATGAAAAAGCAGTGAAATTATTGAGAGAGTATATCATCAACAGCATAAGTGAAGGGGCTAGAGAAAGAGGGCAGGCAAAGAACTTCAGCTTTTGCTGGAGAATGGAAGGCTTGTAAGAAGAGAGAAGAAATCGCAAGCAATGAAAAAACTTATTTTACCAGTATTCTTTTCAAAGCAATTGCTGAGATCCTACAGAAAGAGAGATCTGGAGGGAGAAAAAAGGGAACCTCCCAAAAGACAAGCCCAAGTTGGCAAAAACCTCACTGGAGAGGGACTGCTGTTAAGCTTCAGGGACCGACCATGCGGCTACGAGCCTACCAGCACCACAGGAAACCAGCTTGATATGGGGATCTGCATTGGCATAAGGTCAGCCCAGGAGCGTGTCGCAGGGATGTCAGAGCATATTTTTGGATTATGCCAACAACAAGACGACACATCAGAAGAAAACACGTACCCTTAAACAACCTTAAATGAGTGTAGGAATGAGGCTTGGTATGCAATAAAGAAGCAAACATACCCCCAAAGTGTCAATTGTATAAATCATGTTATTTTGATGTGTGCACAGCCCTCCAAATGAGTTTTTCAGAAATTTTAGCTTTTTATTTTCCTGCCCTGTTAAGGCCTTCTGGGAAATCTGAATGTATCACTTCACAAATATTTATCCAACATAATGAGAGCTAAAAGATGCAAGAATCATTTGGCAGACTGCCCTATTAGATGCACTGTTCAGATGCTTCCCATTTTTCCTATGTTCGCTGCTTCAAAGATTACAGTATCGCTAAGAATTAGTAAGAGATATCCCAGAGAAGTTTTTAAATTAGTGATTATTGAGAAATTTCCAGATAATAAAACTGAATAGAGTAAGTTTAGTTCAGAGAAAAATATCTACCAAGCCTACCGTGTTCTTTCCTTGGAAAGAATGAAAAAATTTCTTCCTTTATAGATTGAACAAATCACTTTTCTGCTTCATCAAAGTTCTGCTAATAGTTACATTACTTTTTCTTCCACAGAAAGTTAGACAAGGCAATAGTCAGCCAGGCAAGCCAAAAAGACGCACTGGTGTATTTCCTGAAAGCATAACACAAAATTGTTTCAGTCTCATGATCATTGCATTTGCCTTCTGAAAACAATCCCATCCATACTTGAGTAAATGTTTATAATAAATTACTACATCCTTATAACTGTGTATGCTTAGTGCACGTGATTCAAGAAATACATAGGTATTTTCCAAAATTTATGGCAGTCTATTTAGGAAGACACATTTTTTATTTTCTTTGGGAGGGAAAAGAAAACTCACATACTTCTGTCTTTTCTATCAGTCATGCAAATCTTCTTTAAAGAAGTTTAATAACACCTTTTTTCCCCCCCATTGCACTGCTGGAGGAATGAGCGAATGGCTCTGCCATTGTTTTAGCTGCCTACTGGATTAAACCACAACATAATCTTACTGAGAAGTGAGTTGCAATTAAAGCCTTCCACATAGCGGCCACAAGAAAAAAAAAGATAGAAAATACGTATCACCTGCAGCAGCATTTTTTTTAACTGAACATTGGATTGATTGTACAAACCCATCCTATAGAAGGGAGGCAAAACAGAGCTGGCACTACTTTTTATAATTTATTCAAGGAACAGCACTCAGGAAGGGAAGCGTTAAGCCATTCCTAGACAGTACTTATACAATTAACTAAGTCTCTCCTTGCTCTGGGTGAAAACAGAAACAGATGTTCTATTTTCTTTGAGATATTTTGGAAATTCAACCCAAAGCACTAAGGACAAGTCCCTCTCTGGGTGCACACCCTGCAGAGCTGTGTTGTTATATTTCACTGAGAGTTTGGCCAAGAAAGGATGATTTACCTGCGCGAAACTGGGTAGAAAAAATACCAGACCAAGCCAGGCTGGGTTCACCACAGTGTGTTGGATGGTCAGTGTCTGAAGAGTATTCAATAATATGCAATATCAGGGCATAATATACTGAACGTCTTTCAAGATGATTGGACTTGACTGTGTAAAGAAGCTGGACTGGGTGACACTGCAGCAGCCCTCAGTAATGGCACTGACCTGAGAGCACAGGGAAAATTCCCTCTCATTCTGGGGCACAGCAGAGAGCCAGAGTCTGTCATGGCTCATACCTGTTTTCATGCTGCAACATCCAGAGGGGGGAGATAGTAATTTGGTCTCTTTGTTCATTCAGTTCTTAATCTCTCTGTTCAGACTGACAACAGCGGAGACCATTAGTGTCAGCTTTGCTGGGACTTTCTGTTATTAAGGCTACTTAAGCTTTACCAAGTAAATTGCATGTGTCAAACTAAAATCACACAGTGATGGGCAAAAAAGCCACTACACAACTGGTCTCCCTTTCTATTGATCCACCCAGGAGCAAGGGGGAAGGGAAACGACACAATCCAGGAGGCTTCAGCCAATTCTTTGCCATTCCCTGTTCCTCCCACTCATATTCCTATTTTGCACTGTTTATAGGCAATACGTTAGTTATTCTCTCACGTTCATTCTCTTAACTGGAGGTTGATGACTGGGCATATATGTCCCTCCCAAAGCCTTGCAATAGCCACCTCGCCTAACTTAAACCTTATAAAAGTTTTGGTTTAGACAAATTTAATTTCCTTTTACAATCACTGGAAAAAGAGAAATGGCTGTAATGCCGTCACAGGACGAGCATCCCAGGTTCTTTCTGGCCCCTTCTCTGACCACAAAGGGAGCTCACCTCCCATTTTGACACACCTTTACTTAGTGTAGAACCCCACCCGTTACAATAAGCTGGCCATCCATTAAAGACGGTACTTTGCTATGTTAAGGTTTCCACCTTCTTACAGAAAGAGTTAGAAATTCTTTGTCTTCTGAACTCTAATTATAGCCCTGAGCTGTCATCTGCAGGCTACAGGATTCCCACCACCTTTTAACCGCTTTTATCCATCATTCAGCATCTTTAAACAGCAAAGGCATTCCTCGTGCCACTTTGAGTATATCTAATCTTACACTTGCAAAACCTTAAGTAGAAAATAAGTATGATTCTTGACCCTATTAAGTCACAAGGAATTTGCTGTTAACTTTGACAGGGTTTGGACTTCACTCCAGCTCTTGATACCCAGAGAGTTGTTAGGTTGTTATTCTTCATATTTGCAAATGGAGCTAAATGTTTAGGATATTTTTTTGTCTCCCTGAATAAAGGATCTTGTTTGGATCTTGGAACATGTAATCTGTGGCTCTTCTCCATCTATAACAGCAGAGTGAAGAATTCTCTCTGCTGGGTGTAACGCCTGCTGTTTAAAATCCATGCATGTTCTTTGAAGTGAACAGCCTGTGATACAACTCCAAGACACAAATTTTAAACCAAACAGTTCTTCTCAATTCAAACATGCATTCAACTGAATTACAGCATTTCTTCAGTGTGTCTTCCTTCCCTCTTTCTTGCTAATTTCTTTACTCTTTTTTTCAGAAAAAAATAAGGAAAGTGAGAAATACTAGAGGGGAAGTTTAAGCACATAAAAGTTAGTCAGTTCTGAGTTATGGCTGCTAAAGCAACATTAACTCAGTTAACTGCACAGTCACTGTAAGGCACACACATTAAAACCAGATACCATAATATCCTACAATGCACAGGCACCAAAGAACCGCTACAGTTCTTACAGGAAAACACACCTTTATCATTATGAACTTATTGGCTTATTCTTATCAGTTTCAATTCTTCATGATGAACATAACTAGTTGCGTCACTATTTCATTAAGTACCTTGACATTTTAGCTAGATGTTTCAGAGATTTATGCCTACTCATCCAAAAAGGACAAAAAGAGAGGCAAAGATTAACAAGGCCTGTAGAGCGGTATGACCAAGGAGTGAGGTGCCTTCCCCATGAAAACAGAAGAGCTCTTTGGATAACAACAGAACGGCTAGCCTGCAAAATGTCACTTAAGTCAGTCTTCTCTAACGTTTGGGGAGTTTTAGGAGCACCACAGACAGGAATTAATTCATACAAATGAACAAATTGTAAAATTTCCCTCCTCAACTGTGTCCTGCAACTGAAGAATGTGATGTCCACACTGGCCCACCTCTCTCCCTCAATATCACACCAGAACCCAAATCACCACCATGCAGCAGAGACAAGGGACAGGCGAAGCATATCCACAGGTATCCCAGCCTGATCCTCTTTCCTGATTGCAGAACACACTTATGGAGACAGAAATAGATGGCAATCCAGACTTGTCACTTAATTTGGAGTTTTTAAACATCCCTCTGGAGGAAATACCTCTCTTTCCACTCACTAGAAGAGAGTCCAAGGGAGACAGGTTGACCTCAGAGTCAAATGTCCAAATTTGAGTAGCCTGAGGTTTCAGTGATGCTCAGAAGACCTCAGAAAATGACCTGCTTATCTTTCTCACATTCATTCTAAACCATCATGTTTAGAATATATTAGCAAATACAGGAACTATTTTTCCTCACCTAATATAAACTGAAATGCATACTTTTCATATATGTATGTGAGAGCACTACATTAGCCCCATTTCTGTTTTGGGTATGGAGACCCAACTAAGGGATTTAGCTTCAGTGGTGGTTCCCACTGTATTGCCACTACTGACTCATTTCCAGTCCTTCTGTAAGAGATCCAGTTCAGAGAAGATGCACAGACGCGTCTGGACAGGCAGGCAATTCTGTTTTAAAGCACACTCACTGTGCATGCGAATGCATACCTGCTCTGTGTACTGCGTGCTTCCCATCTGTGGTAGGAAGAAAAAAGGAAAAAGGTTCAAACTCAGGTAACACAACTGGATAGCTACCACTGGGATACTGGCAGAACAAACTCCAAAATGTTCCAAAGATTTTCTGCCTTATTTGTTCTATTGAGTGTAACTAATAAGCACACTATTTTGAGGTTAGCCCAGCAGATCTTGCTGAAAAGAATGCATGTAACGATGAAAATACTGAGTAAAAAGGTTTCCTTTTCAAAACAATATTGTTATCAGCATAAAAGAAAGCATTCAAAAGAAAAAATATATGTAATTTTATCTCTTTTTGTGTTTTTTATACACATCAACTACTTTACAAAGTCTTAATTATGTATGCTCTGAACATGTATTTCTATAATACAGTCAACAGTCATTAGTTTTATTATTTGTGCACACAAAAGAAAATCAGGAACCCCACACCAACATTTTATATGAAGGTCTTCAACCCCAAAATTTGTCAAAGGTTTTACTATTAAAAAGTGTTTAAAGGAAGCTTAGTGGAAATATTGACTAATTCCTGTACTTTGTTCATCTGCCCAGCAGGGAGATTTCCCTTTTGCATGCAGACAAGGATCAAGCCTCTATTGATTTAGATGGTGTAACAGATAGTGACAGATAAATGTTTTTTGCAGAATGAAAGAGAAAGAAGGAAATCAAGTAGCTCTGCGGATCACTGTAAGACTTTCCAATTTACTGATAACAATCAAAATGAGTGCAATCCATACAAAAATAGAGCACAGAAAAAACACCCACATGGAATAAAGAAGCAAGGTACTGAGAAGTACTCCAGTTCTCTCACATCCACTCAAGTCCTAAGGTTTTCTGATTGCTGTATGGGCATGTAGTAGTTAATGAAGAAGTCTGATTCTTTATTCAGCCGTAACAGAAAATAATACATAAGACATCAAATAATGACTAAAATTTCCTTGAGAAAAGATAATTGTGGGGAATTTTTGGAAGTGACTCCATAAAACAAAACCAGTAATTTAATAACAGGCAAAAAGGGCACTAAGTGAATTTATATTCTGTATATTTTCCACTAATTAAGGCTAAAAAACATTTTATTGGTCATCTTGTTTGTACTAAAAACAAGGAGGAAAATATTGACTCAAAGTATTATACAAGCTTATCCTATATCTGCCCTATCATCTCAATAAGAGGAAAGAGGTACAGCACCCAGCAGGTCCTTAAGTATCCAGGCTGTCTACATGCTCTGGTTTGAGCTAAAGCAGAACCAATTTTCTACCTTTTAAGTTAAGCCTCTCCTGAGTAACTTTATTTTCTGAAATTTAAGAACATGGTTTTCAGACAGTATCTGTCTCTAGAAGTGATAACACTTAATATTTATAGTTATCACCAAAGCAACAGGGCACTGGTATACAGAAAGGCCATTGTTTACATGAATCCCTATGGAGACAAAGGTCATACTGAAGTTGGTGGAATGCCGTATTCCATGCCATATACATCATACTCTGTATTAAAACTGAGGTATCACAAGGGTCAAGTCTTTTCTTCTATGGCCAATGTCTAGTGAGGACCCTCTCTGTTCTTCTGTCCCCTGATCCTGATCTGTGCGTTCCTGAATCCAGCTCCTGTCTGCTGCTGGGTCCAGTCACGTACCTTCCCTCATGTCTGCTCTGCGGTGTCAGTAGTGATGTACAGACATCAGGGGGTTGATAACCCCTATGGGGTCCTGAGAGCTGTTGCTCCTGTCCCTGTAAGATCTAGGATGTTTCATGTCTTCCACTTGGTTTCCAAACAGGCCCACAATGCATTATTCCTCACCCTACAACCCAGAAGATGTGAGGAGGTGAAGGAATCCTCTTGGTAGGATTGCAGAAGATTGTACATAGCCCAGCTTTATTCCATTCTCAGTAATTTGTGTAACAAAAGAGCTCCAGACCTGCTGGGGGTGGGGAAGAAGGGCACATCTCCCAGTCTGCCTGATCCTGGCACAAATACACCAACTAATCCCCTTCTGAACTACTTGAGTCCTTCAAAACAACTATTTTAAGAGATGGGCAAAGACATCAGTCAGTCTGTATCAGCCATATCCAGATATATGCTCTTGGATAAACTCTCAGATGTTTCTTCACGCCCTCACTGATAACCACCTAAAGCAGAGTCACCTCTCAAGGTGTGCAGGGTTGTGTGAAGGTTTGGAAATCCCAAGCAGCAAGACCCAACAGTCCCTGGCTGCATCAGGCAGCTGGAAGTCTGGACTCAGCACGAACTGTAACAGAGGGAAGGAGAATTATAGGCAAACATCACAAAAATAAGGAGTATTAAAGGCTCCAGATAAACCTATGGCATTTTAGAAGCTGCAGAGGCGAGAGAAGTACACTGCTCCACTTGTCAAAACCTTCACTAGGGCCACGCTTTTAAGAAGGCAGACAAGAAACTGGGTTACAGCTGCTACTCACTGAGCCCTGGCACCACCAACGGAGTGTGGGAGGGCAATGACAAAGTTTAGACCCCAGCTTAAATTTTGTTCTTGAACTTCAGTCTTTTCATGAACAAAATCATAAGAAAAGGGAGCAAACAACTTGGTGGCCAAAAGCCTGCCTAATTAGCAGGAATTCATTTGCTTCACATTTCTTGAATTCCTTTCTCTTTGCAAGACAATCTACTAAGAAATACTCCTTTCCTCAAAAAGCACCCAAGCAGAATAAATAGAACAACTAATATAAACTGGCAGCTGTAAATTAATCTATATAGTAGGCAGTCCGGAAGGCTTTGTTCATCCCGACAGCTTTGCTGGCTACAAACCAGAGGAAACAAAAACAATCCCACATATTCATTCAACATCCGCAAACTGTTCATTAAACAGCAGCGCTAATACTTAATCTCACCAGATGCTGGGATGAAACAAGCATTACAGTCTCAGCGCACTGAAGTGTTGTTGTGCCAAATAAAAACTGTTATCGTGCTGGCACAATTGTCTGAAAAACAAGCAGACATGGATGCATGTGAGCACAAGCTAGCGAGGCAGCAAGTCAAGTTCTTCAATCACCACTTAAGTTCCTTCCAAGGCACTCACACTTTTTTAAACTGGTATCATTTGAGCCTGTTACACACAGATTAACTTTATGTTCTGTTTCTCCAAATGGACCTCTGTGCCCTCCATTCACACGCAGACACTCAATGTAGAACTTTGAGTGATTATACCTACTTTTGTCATATTTATTTCCATGTTCTTGTCCATTTAAATGAAGCTGAATCTAAGGAAAAGGACCAAGTTTGCACAGTAAAAGACCCTAATCTGTAACCTCTTTGATAAGGGGGGGAAAAATACATCCGTTCTGTAGTAGCTAGTATAGTTCTATGTTATAATATTAAGTGCTTCCTTCTCAATTCTATCTCAAACAACTTATTAGATCTTAATCACTACAACAGCTACAGAAAAATGTTTATCAAAACATCTGAGGAATAGTTTTATACCTAATTCTTTAACACTGAGCTAGGGATGAGAACAAAGACAGTTGATTCTATATGTTTATTATATTCAGGTGATGATATTTGCCTCATAGACACATTAACAATACATTTTTTGTGTTCTGTATCTTCAACACAAATAGAACAATTATATTCATTTGAAGCATCCAGATCTAAAGCTCCTCCTGGGCTCTCCAAAGGAAAAGGCAAAAAACAATTTACTTTTTTTAACCTCTCTCTTGATTTATGGTGTCATAGGGAGAAAAAACTCATTAAATATATAGCTGCATATATTACATACTACTGTATGCAAATATCATAGAGTAAAACCAAAGAAAGTAAATCACAGCTATCCTTCACTGCCATTTAATGTATTTCATCCAGGAAAGTAACTCTAGCTGATTACTTGCAGCAGCAGCAGCAAGACCATGTCAAAGCTTATTTGCCAGAGCTGCAAGAATGACGCTCATCCTGTGCTAAAGGCATACCTCCATAAACAAAGTGCTTGTAAAAATAAACTCTTTATGAGGTCTGACTTTTGGTTTCTTGATCCATAGCTAAAGAAAAAGATCCATGGCTAAAGAAAAAACAGTATTTAAATTGAGTTATTAACCAGGTCAGTTCACACAGCAGTGTCTCAGGGAGGTGCTGGTACAATAGAAGTTTTACTATGCTGTAACATTACTTCTATCAGATACTTGATTCACAAGCACATGACCATCAAGGTTAAGCATAAAGGAAATGCAGAACAGCAGTGAGTAGAGTGCTTTGCTTGCACTCTGAATGGACATTAAGTAGCAGCGGCCTCCCAGCCACAGGATTCTCAATAGTTAAGTCCTTGACATCTATACAGATGCATGACAAATACGTAAGTCTGAAGTATTTCTGTATGTTTCCTAGGCATACTTTGGTTTACTTTTCTCAGAAACAGACTGAAAGAAATAAAACTTGTGTATTTTCTCAGGGCAGCTGTACAGTCACAAAGTCCCCTAATATGATCACTCAGCACGACATGAAACCAGGGTTTATTTTCTCCATAGAACATCCTGAAAATATCAAGTCAGGTTACCCCAACTGGTACAAGATTACTAAGACCCAAGTTTGAGCTACTTTCTTTCAAAATACATGAAAAATATAAAACCCCACATGCCTCCTCTCAACTAGTTTTCTTTTCTGATCCATGGACTTTGATGTTTATTTAATACTTACGGAAGGAAAACTCTGTCCCTTTCCTGCCAGCCTTACTGGGCTTTGCTGACAGCTCCCTGCTTCCTGCTACCTCCTGTGCTGCCTAGAGCTAGAAGTTTTTCCAGATTTACTGCCACTTCAGTGTAACATTCAAACCTTTCTGAAAGTTGAATTTACTCAGAAAGAAGCATCTGTACATTTTATATATGTGAAGGTTTTATTCACATTCCACGCTGCCCTTGCACAAGACCAGCATGTGTCCAAGAGAGCCTGTTGGCTCGGGCTTTGCACTGCACCTCTCACGCCTATGGTTCCACATAGGCTGACAGAAACTGTGGCAAACCCCAAATGCCAGCCCCAGCAGGGCCACCAGCTGCTCAGCAAGAAAAGGACAGGAGAACTGCACTCGTGTAACCCTAACCCCAGGGAAATGGCTGCACATATTCATGCCACCTGTGTCTGGAAGGACGTCACTACATCACTAAGAAGCAGAGAAAACCCTGGATATAAGTGCTAAAAGGGTTACAGCAAACTATCAACATATCCATTTCTAACTCAGTAAATTGTGCAATTCATTACGGGAAAGATTATGTCCCCAAGGCACTGTACTCTGTCCAAAACACACCCACACACCTCTCCTTGCAGTTCCTCCCTGGACAAACCTCAGCAAATAAATATCCTCCCTGCTGACACTGTGCCATCAAGTGCTAACGGAAACACTCAGGAGCTGACAAGAGCAGAACTGTTTCCATGCCACCATGTCACTTCAAAGTGTAAACACAAAACAAAACTATATATGCACATGAACTGTGCTGAGTTCTTCTACATGTGTGAAAGTACCTGCACCCCTGCATATATCTTGCTGTGTCACCTGCCAGAGGCTTCTACTAGCAGCTGCAGGAGGCAAATGAACCCCCTGCTTAATCCCCTCTCCATGTGGGAAAATGGTTCATTTTACTAGCTGAACACGTGCTATGTATTTTCTTTATCTATGTGTACCATTAGGCATTCTTTTCTTCACATCATGAATGAATTGGGGAAGAGTCATTGACTTCTAATGAGGAAGAGCAGAAAGGCAGGGTGACAATAAAGGGACGCTGCATTAATCAGATGCCCAGCTCAGACAGCAATACCAAGGCCTTAATCTCTGTCTGAGAGAAGTATCGGTTAAAGCTTTCACTCAAGGGAGATTTCACATGGCAGGTGCTGCACACGCTGTAGAAGTGAAAAACTCCATTATCCCAGATGTCTGGTGAATATTAGAAGAGAAGGACAGAAAAGAAGAAAGCAAATAATACAGACAGCAGCCTCCATGCAGAGTGAAGAGAAATGGGATTTCTTGCTAAATTCTCACACGATTATGCATCAACAAATTTGAAGAGACTAAACAAGATGACAGGCCAATGCACTTGTTCCTCATGTGTAAGCAACCCAGATGAGGTCACATTTCATTCTGGCACTGCTCTCTGTGACCAGCAGTACCCACCCAGGATGGAGACTGGGCATGTAAAACACTGCGTGGTTCCATGCTGCAGCTCAGCCTTTGCATCCCTTGCGCTGGGATCCTGCTCCCATCTCTTCCCTAGTGGCTATTCCTGCCTCTTGGCTCAATTGCTGCAGGCCTCTTCTTTGGCCATCCGAAGTTACACTGGCAATGCTGGCATAAACTCTTCTCTGTGCTGCTAGTATGGTGTGCAAGAGCCTTTGGGCACCTCCCTGCCTCATCTACTTTCCAAGCTGTTTCAGATCCCAGCAGAAAATGTGTAATTCCTTTCTTGCCTGAGCTTCTTAACTTCTTTCTGTGTTATTAATTATCTTTGTAATGGTATTATTTAGGTGCAGTGTTTTGTCATAAAAATTATGTGTAAGACTCATAAAAGTGACCTTTCACAGAAAATCTACCTTGTGCCATTGTAATATTAAAATACATATTAAGATGAGGAGAGGAAAACATCCTGTTTATTACTAATATTAGAAACTTGGGTCTTGTATCTCCTCAGATCTCTCGTAGATGACTGGAAAGGCCACGTCAGGGTAATAAGCATCATTGCAAAAGTGCTAAAGGAAAAGAAAAATCTTTCTTGTTATTTTGGGTTTGGATAATGTTCAGGAAGACACATCACTCTTGTACAATTGCTAAATATTTCCTGCATTACCCCAGTTTGCAATCTAGTGCTGGGTAAACTCCCATCCCAGCCACACTATTCCTCCACGGAGACCTTCAACACAGTCACAGAAGACTTTGGTGTTTGAAACACTGCTACAGTAAAAAGCAAAGCAGCCAGGAAAAACTGCAGAGCCTTTCAGGATTGCTGCATACATCACTGTAATAAATAAATATGAAACGCCTCACAGCCTCATTGGCCAGAAGTAGTCCTTGAGGTGCAAACGAGTTCAGCCAGACAGCCATGAATTTCAACTGCCAGTGTTTTTTTCAGTCTCCAGATCCCTAAGAGCTCAAGAAAACCATGCAAAAGGCACTGAGGGCAGGCTGCAGACAGCCCACCAAGGCACTTACTGGTAACAAACCTCCCTGCCCAGAGTGGATTAAAGTCACCATTTCAAACTTCATTGTAGCAAGCAGAGTATGAGGCTTTCAGGAGGTCTGAAGTGGAGTAGAAACCAAACCTAGCAAGCAGATCCCAAGCTGACATGGATAAAATAACTCAACAGCACACTCCGGCTTACACTCGGCTGTGAACTTGGCCACCTACTTCTGATGCTCCTCTTACTGGACCCCATTAGTGATCTGGTTAAACCAACTGCGCAGGCATCAAGCCAAAGCAGGGCATGAACACTCTTGATGGAGCAATGGAAGGACCCTTCTCCTACAAGGCTGGCAAGCTGGATATCAAATATGAAATGATGGCAACTTGATCACTGACATTCAGGGATCTTGGAATTATGACAATAAAATCGGTGAAACATTGGCTTAATAACCAGTCATGGTCAAAGTCTTGGGAATTAAGTGGGCCAACAAGGGGAAAAAAATAAAAGAGGTCCTCAAAATGCCACCAAACACACACATGTCTGTAAATATCTCAAATCCTGCATGGGGTTCTGGCCTCCCCACCTACAAAGGAAACACCACTTCCGATACAAGCATTGTTGAGACAAGCCAGAACTCCTCAGAAAGGACCACAAAAAACTTTGCAGAGAGGTGACACTGAGCAGAACAATGTAGGTGGCACATGGATGAACTGTTCATTGCCCTTTCCAACCAAAAAAACCCCAAACTAACAAACAAATAAACAAAAAAAAAGCAGAGGAAGCGAGGAGGAGCCAGTTTAAGAACAGGCAAGAGGAGAGCAAGACCTCTGCAACTGCTTGTCAAATGATGCTGTAGATGCCAAAACGTAGCATGGGGTCAAGGGACAGCAGACAAGCACACAGAAGAGAAATCTACAAAGGGACAACATCTGTGGCTAACATCCAAACAGTAATGTTTCAAGTCCTTTAGAGGGACAGGTTCCACATTTCAAAGTAATTTCAAATTGCAGAAACAGTATGGAATAAAGAGAATGCAATTAATAAACGGCGAAGTTCCACGTTTAGACAGGAATAATCCACTCTGCAAATGCAAAAATAGGAATGAACTGACTGAGCAGCAGTACTGGAGGAAACCACCTGTAAGACACTGTGAATCATAAATAGATGCAAATAAAGTATATAATGCTGACAGATAGAAGATACCTCTCAGTATGGGACATGCTAGCAGGAGCCAGAGAATTGTGGATTTTCATAGGCAAAGGAAAAAGAAATGCAAAGGATCATTTGTGTGAACAACATACACCAGTGCAACTTCGACTGTGTTTTAAAGCCAACTTATTGAAACTGATGTAAGAAATAAAGTGATGCCATTGTAAAGTATTACGTTTAATGCATTTAGCATTGCTTGATAAAGAAATCTTAGCCTTCTTACCCCACTTACTCATGTTGCTCTAGATCTTTCCACCTCAACAAGGGGCAAAGTGAAGTATGAATACTGACTTGTATATTTTTAATTTAAATAATTTTGCATGTGACTACTAGACAGTATTAAATTACGGTACACCTCACCAGTACATTTCCTCCCACAGCTAAGTATATATTACATATCCCAACATACTATTACTACTGAGCATATTTATACTACCAGAAGAAACAGTATCCTGCCTATGTTTTTGCCATGATGGAAAGCATTACAGAGAGCCAAGTGAACCTGTATCCCAATGCAATTCCAGAGTGGCCAGGCCTGAATCAAACTAGACCAGAAGAGCTCAAATTAGGAAAACAATTAGGAGACCAAAAGCTGAAAAGGTCAGTCAGACAAATAAAGCAGCAATGAGACATAGAGGTCCAGTGATGTGACCAGAACATCTATATTCCAGTCCATCTTTACTGACAGTGGTTTCCTCTGTAGTATTGAGTCATCCAGTTTCTCTGTTCTTCTGGTTTGCAAGCTGTAGAAATGCTGATTCCACACTTACTGCGACATACAGTGGCACTACAGACAGTAATGTAGTGCTGTTTGTGTCAAGCTATGGTTCTTAGAAGGAATACAAAAAAATGAAAATAGGGAGTAGGAGAGATTAAGTGCAAAGAAGGAAAAGAACAAAACTAAAAGGAACAGAACAAGAACAAACAAACAAAAAGAAACAGGGAGTTTAGGACAGAAGTTTGAAATTGACCCTTTAACTCAAGATTAAAAGCATGAAAAATTATTAATGCTTCTGAAACACAGTTTTCTATTTAGCCATCTTACAGCCTAAAGCAAAAAACTCCAAAACCCAGTGGAAAGCAAGTTACCATCCTTGTACAAGCTATACAAGCTATACAAATAAAAATGCAAAACCAAGGAGTGTATCTATTTAAGTGACATTCTCTAGGATTCTTATAATGACCAATCATAATTAATCAGGGCACATGTTCTTAGAAAACATTATACTGAAAAAATAGTTAAATAAATTAAGGCCAGTACAAAAATTGCAATTTGCTTTTTGAAGATTTATTTAGGTTACATCATCAAATTGTTCTTGTGGCAAAGATTTCTGCTGGCCACAAGACACCTCAAATTTCCCCAAGCTTCAGGCACTTATTTTCAAGAACACAGTGTGAATGTCCTGCAAATTGCCTTTGTTGGCTCAGTCTACTGCTCTGAAAGGAGCAGAGGTTCATAAGCAATGTAATATCAGAAATGACTAATGTTACTCATACTAACATATGCCTCTATTTTTACACTGTCCTCCGTTTTTCTGCCAGATGCCCCCTCTTCGTTCACTTCATCTCCTTAATGAAGCTTAGCTATTTAAGTCCCAGTGCTCTGATTTTAGAAAATGACGTAAGATACTTTACAGAAATACATTATTATTAAGAAGATGACTGACTGCCTCAATTTTTTTTAAAAAAAACATAACATTTAGTTTATCTGTTCAAAGAGACAATCAGTGGTGCCAATCTCCCAGCCTTCAGAGATTGAAACCAGCTGCAAATCTCCAGCCAGCAAACCAAACACCTGAATTAAAACAAGCACAGGATGCTTATTGCAGCCACGGTCGTACACATGGAAATGTACACAACATTTTGTCCCTAGTTCGGTTGAGGGGTTTTTTTGCACTGGCAAAGAAGCAGAGGTATAATAACTGTCTATAAGTCTGGATGTTTATCTGGTATCCAGACCTGCGGAACGTTCGATCATCCTGAGATCCCACAGAGCCTAGCAAATCTCAGTCTGTTGTTTTGCTCACTGCTAATCAATTAGTATAGTAAGACCTCCTGAAACCTCTCATTTTGTTTTTATGGTCCCATTATACACAATGAATTTATATTGCCAACTTGCATGACCTTATCATATACCCTGTTATGCGCTTAACTTTTAATTGAAACACTGAGGGAAGAATATAAAAGTTAAAAAGCAATATAAAGCCAGTATTTCAAACTTTTATTTATTACTACTCTTGAGGTGCAATTCATCTATCTTGAAGAAGTCAGAAAAGGGTGGAAGGTCTCATTCGCCACAGCAAGGACTCCTGTGATAAAAGCAGAGTACAGCAGACACAAAAAGTTGTGCCGCTCTGGCAGATGCAACCTCCCATAAGCAATCCTCCCAACCCACCATTTCTCCTGGAGAGAAGACGAGACCATAATTTCTGAACAGTGGGGAAGAGGCAAGGCTTCAAGTAACTCACAGCTGTAGCTACTCAGGATCCAGCACTGGAAGCTGTTGTTACTCCTGTGGTGTGGGTAAAAGAAGTCCCAGACCTGGAGGACAGCTCCCACTGTAGCCATAAAAGCAGCTGCACTGTCTGGGACCACGCAACACCTCAGGTCTGATGCTGTCCTTTAATGCACAGAGCACTTCTCAAACTGTTTATGGGACATGCTCAGGAGATGAGAAAAGCCATTAAAGGTCAGTAAATAACATCTATTAGAGTTTCAGAGTTGACCCACTCATTTCTGTTAGGTAGATGGGTTACACTTCTATACAATCCAGTTATCTCCTGCATAATACAGCAAAAGAGCATGTTTCTTTACCAGCTTTAGTATTTCATATCACAGCTGGTTTTACTGACAACTGAGATGATGAAGACAAATTAAGCTTCTTGTAAACAGAACCACTGGTAAGAGGAAAGAGGTCAGGTTCCCACATTTGGCGGGAAGCAGAAAGTTGGCACAGCTCAGCGCTAGCTGAGCGTTACCTAGTAACTTTGACTAACAGTTAATACCTTGACCCAACGCATACATAAAACCAGACATAGCCCCAGGGAACAGGTTTACTCACAGGGTCAGTCTAACCAGGGAAAATTCTTACATAGGGATTTGGGTTGATCTAATTGAGCTGCGGCACAAACTGGGGCCAAATGCACCGCATGAGTGCTCCTTGGGCAAACAATGCCACGTGGGGCAGCTAGCAGGTATTACACAGGCCAGAAAACAGGAGTCTGCTAATGCAGGGCTGGAGAAGAGGTTTCACAGCATGCAGTGACCCTCCTTCCTCCCATGCCTTCCGCTGCCCAGCAGAACGACTATGCCGGATAAAACACTATGCAAGACACTGAAGCAAAAGCTGTAGAACAGAGTAATGTCTTTCTGATCCACCAACTAAATACGGATATTCAGCGTTTTGTTTTCATTTGGTTTTACTTTTTTAAATAGCTTGTGATGTTTAAGCTGCAGATAAGGGGTATTACAAGAAATACCCTAAACATGAGGGAATTTACTAGGGCTGGTTTTCCCTCTTGCACAAGGCTAGTGCGACAGTTCCCAAATCCTAATACACATTAGGATTTGTATCTAACTTGTGATTTGTACCTAACAGAATATAATCAGAAGCACTTGCCTTCAGGGATTGTGAAAGAAATCAGACTATTAGAATTATTATTTCAGTTCTTGAATGACCACAGCAATGATTGCCACAGGACCAAACAGCTCTCCTAATGTGTCCGATGGGTTCAAAATATTTCTCTATTTTTCCTCTACTCATGGTTGGTGTTTAGGCAGGTGAACATAGATGGTGAAATAGCCTTTTATTTCAGCAACAGCTGGATCCAAATGAACTCAGCATACAGTAGATAGAGAAGACAGGCTGTAAAATCAGTAATGAAGTAACAACAGCCCTCGTAAATAGGTACCACCCTCTCCTTGTCTAGTTAGGAAAGTCACAAATACATTTCCTGTAAGGGGCAAGTATGGAGAACAAAAATCCTAAATTTGACCCACTTCCAGCTTGAGGGAGTTGAAACACGCATTTATACTTTAGTCCTAGCCTGCAGGGTGCTAACATTAAAATCTAATGAAATAAATCATATGATCACAGTCAGAACTTCTGTGAAAAGTCTGAGAGAGGTACCTGGCACCCCTTGGCTTATCCCTCTGCCCAAATTTCCATGACTGACTAAATGGTCCACTTCCTAATATTTTAAAGTGAAAAATAAGTGGGATAATGAAAGGAAGTCTTGCTTTCCTTCCAATGTAAGAACAGAAAGTGAGAAAATTGAGTACATTTACATAAAATAAAACTGTTCTCCATAAACAGTAAAGATAACCACTACAGCGACCAACTGCCTGGAAGCAGAACTTATCTCTGACACCAGGGAAACATCTGCCTCCAACACCAACACCCATATTTTCCAAAATCAGAATACTCAGTCCCAAACTGACAAGCCATGTCAACAGAGGCAAAAGCATGGGGCTGGTATTGCCTCATGCAATATTTCCACACCCGTGCCCACTAAGGATGGGGAGTGGAGGTCGGATACGGTCATTAGCTAACAAGTCCTGCAGCTTAGCAGTAAAGAAGAACCATCTGATCAGAGAATTTGGAAGGTCTCAGTTGCTCTTCACTTGGAGAAGTGTCATGCGCAGCTTCCTGCTGGCCTACCTGGTCACCATGGTCACATAAGTCTTTGTGCACCTGGATATTAAGATTAGTCCAGTATTGGTGAATTGCTGGATTTTTTGCCTTTTCTATCCGAATAACTGTACTACTGATCTCTATTTGTTACTGTGCCGCTACTCAGAAATCAGCTCGTGGTCTAGTGTCTCATCATGTATCCCAAATCTGTAACTGCGCAGAGTTCCCTTAAGCCCTTAAAAATCCATCAAGGACTCATTCCTTTAAAGTACGACCATTGCTGATTTAACATTAAAGCAACCATGATAATAAAAGATCAAGTGCCTGCACAGACTTGAAAGTTACACATAATTTCAAGCACACACGGGCTGTAGGTTTACCATGGAAAAAAGAGAGGCAAGAGCAGGATCATCACAGTAGTAACAGCCAATTCAATATCCATTACAGTAATGAGAACAGGTGGAGGAGAGGCTGGCTCTTTGTAGGCTAGCTCTTATGGCAGCTGGAAATGCTGACCCCTTTTTAAAATAAAAATCAAGAGATGACTATTTACTAGCTTGAGATTTTGACCAGCACGACTTCTCTTCATAACATGAAACCAAACCTTGTGATGCCCTAGTGACTTCATCCAACCACTCTCGGAACAACTGACCTGCTGACAAGATCTCACACCTTCACTTATGAAGCTGAAAGCTTACTTAAACCTTTTGATGCAAACATCCTTTATGCCTTTTTCTGAATGGTTACATTTGCACCACTGTCGTCACCTTTACCAGATGCTCACTGCTCAAAAGCTCAATCAAGGGTGAAGGACAAAACCATAGTAATGACATAAGGGTAACTCTTCAATGATTACTAGAGAGGAAAAGCCCATGTTACTGTTGGGAGATCAGCAATGCATCTGAAAGCTTCTGAGCTGAAAGTGGTTTCATCTTCAATCAGAACAGCAGTACAGTGAACATGGATTTAGTTCCCTTCAGGTGCTTAAAGCACTGTTCTAATATCCAAAGTGTGTAACTTCCACAGATCTCCAGAGGTTCCTTCCAAACTCAACTATTCACTGATACAAATGAGGTTAGAGAATATTAATAAGCACATATACTGGCAGAAATAGGAAAAAAAATATCACTTTTAAAATAAATGTGTTTGTACAATGACCATGGTAAAAATTCAGTTCCAAGGCTTACATTGCATTTAATCTTCTTGCCAGAAGACATTCAAGACAGTAATGGGCTGAAGTATGGCTCCCTACGGGAATACAATTACATGCAATAATGGTGGAATCCTCCTTCAGCAAGGGAATACCTGAAAAAAACCTCTTTAAAATATATAGATACAACCCAAAGGAAGTAAAAGACTTACAGAGAATTGGAGGCTGACACTGCTCTTGACTCATTTTGAGAAAGCTTTCCAGATTCTGATTGACTTATGGCTCAACTATTCAAGACAACCACTGGCAGTGTCATATTTTAATAATATTGATGGGAGATAAACTCCAAAATAAAACTAATCTTTAAATACAGGAGAATTAAGTTACTTTTCCCTGTAGGCTATGCATGTTCTTTTTGTCAGAGACTTCTACTGTGCATTAAAGTGCATTTTACTTCCAAAGAACATGTGTTTTCATGAGCCACATTTTCAAAAATGAAGAAAACATGTTCTGGTTATCAAATTTATGCACAAAATGATGGATGTGTCTTTCAAGAAGCAGTTACAAAACAATAATTGGATGAGTTCTGCTTTATTTTGTCTATCCACCAGAAAAGACAACACTCTAACTAGTGCAGGCTCACTTGGGAGTAAAACACAAGGTGAAATAGAAACAGTAGGAATATTTACATCAGAACATCTGATCAGCAAACTAAAACCACATCCTACACTACAACCTTAGCTTTTTCCTTCCTGAAGGGCCAGAGATGGAACAATCTTGAGACCTCTGTATGACAATGGATCTGCCCATACTTCCCTCAAGAAAACATGTGGTCTAAAATCAGATCTTTTGGATATTTTGTATGGCATTTCACATCTATTTGGTTTGCCAGCTCAGAGGTTTCTATATGGTATGATACCCAGCTCCACATTCACTTCTGTTTGAGCAGTAGGTGTCATTCCTCCTCAGGAAGTTAAGAAGAATCTAACTCACAACACCATCCACGCTCACTTGCAGCCCCTGGGAAGGCCTGTGGCTTCACAAGACAGTGCCACACAAGGCATCCCCAAACTGCCTTCCCTTCTTGTACAGGGACTGAGTAACACCAAAGCCATTCTTACAGCTACAGATGTCCCTGAAATAGGAAACGCGGAACACCTGGTAATGACCACGCCACAAGCTCTTCTGCAACACTATCATATTACATTTTGGGTATCCTACAACAAAGAGCCCTCTGTCTTCATAGAATGCAGGAGGAAGTGGCAAGCTGGGGTTAAGGAGAGCAGAGAAGCCTGCAAAACATGTTCAGTCCTGGATGCTAGGTCCTGGAGATCTGTAACAGTAACAGCACTAATGCCAGCCAACAGTCCAGTCCTTAAACAAACAAACAAACAAACAAACAAACTTTTAGATTGGGCAGAAACCTCCTCCCCTGCAAGAAGTGCAATGTATAGCTGTGACTTTTCCTGGGCAAGTGTACACACTGCAATTTTCAAACTATTCAGTATTTTCTGACTTGAAGCTCGAATACTTTCTATGATCCCACAACAAAACAGGGCAAGGATACAGGCTCTTCCATCTTGCCTTAACAGAGATTCACCTTTACAGTAATGTTAAAGATTTGATTAAGACTGAAGGAGTCCCTTCACTGAGAGAGGAGACTGTCACCTGCTGGCACAAGAGAAAAGGGTCTCTCAGCATACCTGCAGGGAACCGTGTCTGCAGCTCTGTTTTCTGCTGCGATCTGGTGTCTACCTCTCAAGAAGCTGTGCTCCCCAGCTAGAAGAACAGACTTCATAATCAATTCTCTCAAGAGAGCAGAAAAGCAATGCTGGTTTATAACAGGTGATTAATTCTCTTAAAGATGCTTTAGCAGTGTAATATTAGCTTTTGCAGGGTCAGGGACAAAACTAGTCAAAGAAAGGGTTCCAAAAAGAGAAACGGGATTGTTCTCTCTCCTCCACATCAGTCTGCAGGTTTCACACAGAAGACCATCAGGCTAGAAATCAGGAGCATGTTTACCATATACTACTTACTCATCCACAATGCGTGAGCCTGGAGACCTATATGTGCATGTGGAGGGCTCTTCAGAGCAACTATGTTCCTTGGATGCCCTGACACAACAAAACCATCAGGGAGGGCAGAGTGTGTATCTGACATTTTTGGTCTGCAGGGAAGAGGTGTCAATGCACCTCTGCATCAGGTGTAGTTGCTGGTTTGGGCTATGGTTTGCTACCCTCACACCAATGGGGAGAAAAGGCTGTCTTGTCTTTGAATACTTTTGCACTCATTTCTGGTTTCTCTTCTTGCTCGAGGAGCAAGGTCCCATCTAGCCACATGCCTTGCTACGCTCCCCAACAATTGCCCTGCCAGGGCAGGTTCCCCCAGCACCAAAAAGATCTAGATGTTTGCCACTGTGTTACAAGGTCTCCCCCTGAGATCTGAAGTGATGCTGGCTGCTGCAACTGTTCAGAAAGACAAGCAGCACAGAGCGGCAGTGCAGCCTTCCAAGATAAATCCCTCACACTTTATAAAGGAGTCAAACACAGAACTTGGACGCAGTGTGCAAAGCAGCAGCCCAATTCCCAGGAGAGACATTTTGTCCAGAAGATTTTTATATGAAATGAGGATTAGTCTCTTCTAAAAAGCTCTCCCAGATGAGAGTGACTGCCAAGCCAATACACTAGCAGCCAACAAAAAAACCTGGAAGCAATTTGTGGAGACAGGGCAGCTCCCTTGAAGCTAGACACTGACGGGTCTGGTGGCGATGCTGAAAGGATGCTGCAGTGTTTGTTGCAGAGCCTGCATGCTTCAACTTGGAAAGAAAGAAATATCACACATGGCCACAATAGGTTAAAAAGTCCAATAATTGCAATTGTAATAATTGAAGGGGTAAAAGTACTTAGCTATTAAAAGGCACTTCTCTCTCCAGGTGTTTAAATTAATAAACACCACAGGAGTCTCAAACAATGGATTCATTCCAAAGACATTTATATGATAATCTGTCATGTGTAATGTAGAACTAAGGTATAAAGACAAGTTTATGAGCCTTAATTCTGCTGACTGCAAGCTTTCCAAGAGCAAAGACTCCTGATACTGGCAAACTACAGGCAGCTCATTCATGCAATTCCTCCACTGCATCAAGTGCCCCTTCTGAAAGTGACAGCTCACACATCTATATTTACTTATTCATTATTACCTATTCGTAATCATCTGAGGTGCGATGGATAATTTTAACAAAGCATATGACCAAGACAGCTGCTGCAGCCCTGACCCGGTAGAAACTGCCACAGTTGTTCTCTAGCTTTTGTTACCAGGAAGACTGTAAGAAACACAGTATGTTCAGCATGAAAAAGTTCTATGTTTGGGATTCTGACACAGCCTGGATAAAATATACATGCAATCCAAATTCACCTTGAAGGAAGCTCTAAGTTGATATATTACCAAAAGAAATGCTGGAATAACAACACTGTTGTAAAATAGTTTAAAACTGAAAAAAACCCCAAACCACCTTTCAACTTCAGCAGAGATTTATTCCAAGGGATTAGGAGTCAACAAGACCTGAATACCTATTTTAAAAATAGTGATTTTAAACCTGGAAGTTTTCATTATAATTTCTCAACCTAGATCAATATAATTCAAAATCAAATTTTCATATCAATTTCGATTTTCCAAAACTGAAGTAATACCATTGCTGCATCTTCAGATTTAACAGTGTGAATCATTTTCCTCTGCATTTTCCCCCACCCCCTCAGCAAAAGCAATTCATGCCTCTGGGAATTCAGGTAGGCTAGAGGGAAGTGCCACAGGACAACACTTAGCATCTCCTCCTCTCCCCTCCAATTCAAAAGAAGGCAACAAAAGACTCAGTAATGGAGAACGATTGTCTGAATGAAAAGATCCAATTTTACCAGATTCATCACAAAGTCTCTTATTCATCAGCAGCCTTGGCACTCTTACTCTTCTCCCTCACACAGACATTTCTGGAATGTGTTTCGGGCTACTGAAGGGGAAAAAAAAAAAAGGTAGTTCAGCAGAAAGCAGCAAAGGCTAAAGAAATAACAAACCTGAAATCGATACTGTGCCTGCCCTACCAAACAGTTTCTGTCAGAACCATCAAGCAGAGCCAGACTGAACCCTTTGTGAGTTTTCATTCTACCTTTGATACCTCCAGTAACATTGACAAACTATTTACACAAGACAACAATACTTGTCATTGTATATCAACGGACTTGCCGCTCTTCTCTTGTAAGGCATTTCTGATTTTGGGTTAACCGGATTTGGAGGGTGAGGCCTACAAATCTGTATTTTCATTTGCTTAGGAAAAATTCTACCTGAAAAGTTTCCTCCTTGCTAGACTACATGTCAATTTACTGACAGATCTGCTAGGGTGAGGATGCACAGGAATTTGCTTCACAAGTTTCAGGAGGTTTTACCGTTACTATTAGAAGAATATCACTCTCACTTGCTCTGATTCAAAGCTTACAAAAAACCCAATAAAGAAATGGAAACAAAATCTGCAGAACCATCACTGGAGCTGGCATCTGGTCAAGGTCCCAGACTTCGCAACAATGCCAGTATCCTCTCAAAAAATTCCTTCTCTGCACTTTCAGAGGCAGTTCTACTCGGGATCAGATGAGGGACAAAATCTAATTACTCTTCCACTCCCTGCATTTAAACTGATGTGAATTGACCATCATTAGTATAACGCAAACAAATTTCCAAATAGATCTAACTCCTCAGTGCAGTAGTATAGTGATAGGTATTCAAGTGAGGAAACAAAAATCCTGAAACATATTTTTTCCAGATTTATCTGCAGTGTAAATACATGCAACAGAATACAGTAAACACTCAGAAAACAATCCTGGTTTTGATGAATGTGTTGGTTTAGGAGTGAAACAAGAAACATGGAGGAATATATCTGCCCTGAAGGAGTTAATATAACACCAAAGCTGAAAAGAAATCATAGAGGGCAGGAACGGCCAGAATTAGTCAGCTGCTGTTGACGATGGTGAGAGCCTACTCTTGGGTTCCAGGTCACAGCTTCCACACAAAAGCACACTCTTACCTCTCCTCAGCCATGCCCAGTAACTGCTTGTCCTCCGTACCACTCAAGGCTCGTCTCTCACAGAGTAACACATAACACAATGACGCATTTAAGGTTTACACCACAGCATTTTCTTATGTTTTTTTCACATTTCATTTCCTTTTTAAATCAAAGCCACAGAAAACCAAATATCCAGCAGCACCCCATGCCTCTACATTCTCTCATGCTACTTGTCTATGCTAATAATCCACAGGACTCAAAGACAGGGTGTTTAAAACCACAGCACACACCACCTACCACACTCAAACTGCAGGAATAAGTGCTAGAAAAATAGCCATACAAGGCAGCAGAAGCAGACTGGCTAGTGGTGAGGAACAGATTCAGCTTCTTGCTAAGGACTTACACAATTACTTGTAAGACATGAGAGGAATGATGGGAGTCAAGCTTTTTTTTTTTTTTTGAGGGGGAATAGGAGAGAGAGGTGTTACTGTACAGTGAAAAATGATGTCTACTGGTTAGGTTCAGCATATATCAGTCCAGGTTTGGCACTTTCTGAAAGGCAATGTAGATGCAGATAAGACTTAGGCCACCTGTTGTAATTGCTGTCCTCAGCGTGGGCTGGAGTAGTTCTCTATATCCGTACACATGATTATGAATTATGATTATGAATGTAAGAATATAAATAATGCAGAATGATTGTGCTTGTCTTATTTCTGTGGCTGTAACACAAAGCCTTGCTCAAAAACAAACAAACAAAAGAAATGCATACACCTGGACTGATGAATGGGAATTGAAAGTAAAGACCTGTTGCCTGTTCACTTCACTTTGTACAAGTTAGAAAAATCTCCTTAGAACAGTACAGCAAACTGCTAAAAATATGTTTATCTTTATTTCTCACAGACAAGTTACAGGAAAACTTTGCAGGAAACATCCAATGCTGAAGTCCTGAATGTTTACTTCTGCCATAATTTTGGACTTCTTTACTTTAAAATTTTCTTTACCTTTCCACTTCCCTCTCTCTGGAATTGCATTGCATTTAAGCAGAGAGTCTATACTTCAAAATGGAAAACAGGTAAACATTTGGTTATTCAACTGGCATCTGCAAAAGTTAAGCTGATATCACCACTAAGTAGAAGGCAAACATTTCAACAGGTAAGAAGATACTGTCTCTGTGATTTTTTTTTTCTTTTCTTCATAAATCAAGCCAGGTATTCTAAAGGTATTCTCATTAAAAATGCCCCTCAGGTTCCTGAAGACATGTGCTGACATGCCAGTAGGATCTTTACAATTGCAGAATTTGTGGGGAGAAGGGGAGAATTATGCTTGAGAAAAGGCTGTGCAGAGACAGACTGCACAACGACAACAGCAGGCTTTCGGTACAAGATCTTTGCTTCATAAAAATGTATTGGGCCGAATACATTGGTAGGGCACACTTTGCTGACTCAGATGTTACAACCTAAGTGTCCATGGAAAAGTTTAGTTTCTGCAGTACACACTTATTTCTGAAGACAGCCCCAGCATCGGGTGAATATGCCTTGCTGGCAGGTTTGAAGAATTACCTACAAAAGGCCTTTGACTGCACTGACCCATTTCATGCTATGCCGACTCTTTTTACACCTTCTCCACAGCATCAGCAAAGCTGAAAGTGTTTGCTGAGGTCTCAGTCCTTTCCAACTCCTTCACATTCAAATACTTCAGATACCAAGTACGAAATAATGTTCTGAACCACAAAAACCATACATTGCCTGTAGAACTACTTGAGACAAATCTGCCTCCACCTCCCTCCAGATCCATCCTTCTCAGTCATGCTTATGAACCAGTCTGTTAAATCAAGTAATCTGTGTTCCCATTATCTGCAGTTTTTGTGGACCATACAGTACCAAAAAATGACGTATGAACTTGCCTAACGGAGAGCTTATTGTAAAACTTGCAATGATTTTTCAACAAATACGAGGTTAAAATATCCTTCTTGAGTGCTACAGAACCTTAAGACACAGCTGCGTGAAGTCCTTTTAAGATACAAAACATTCAGACTTCAGATATCTAACACCAATAGATCCAACATCCAACACTGCAAAGAAGTAGCCTGGGCAACTGGCTCTAGGTGGCCCTGCCTGAGCAAGGAGGTTGGAGTAGTTGACCTGCAGAGGTCTCTTCCAAGCTCAACCGTTCTGTAATTCTGTGATCCACCTAAAATATATTCAGAGCTTTACACAATACAGATTTACGATTTTTAGTGAAGTGTAACAGGATGAATAAACTGGGTAGCTATGTTAGAAAACAGAAATTTGTAAAGATGTATTCAAGCATTTATTCTCATGACAAAACAAAGACAAAACCATCAGATAAACAACCACCAGACCAAAGTGTTCCACACAGGTAGCCTTAAGCACTCCACCCCTTCAATTCGCCCTGAGCTGTTGAACTATTGAAGGAGAAATGATACAGCAGAAATGTTCTCCTCCACACACATCTAAGGGTATCCAACGCAACCCAATGTAATGCAATCTCTCTGCAGCAAACACAACTAAATCAATAATTTCAGTTGACATATCAAAGTTCATTTTCCTTATCAACTATTCATATCCAAGGATGCAATACTGTGATGCTCAGATCTGTTATCACAACGTTCTTGTTGGTACTTTACAGGATGCAAAATAAACACAGGTAGTCGAGAACAGGGACACTAGTCTAAAACTCCGTGATTCTACTTCTCTGACACATTCATTTTGTCAGGGAGGTTTTTTTAATGCATGACCCTAAAGAACCTAACAGCGAGCGCTATGACCATGATAAATAACAGTGTTACATTTGGATTTGTAATTCCTAGAGGTTTTATAACTGAAACAAAAAGATAATACAGTTCATGGAAAAAAGAAGAATTAAAACTGAAATGGGATTTATCACTAAAGACAGAATACCACTATGGGAACTGTACTATACGGAGAGACAATCTTGGCAATTCCTACCTGAAAAATCAGTTTGCTCTTATTTTTTTAAGTCAGTGAATAACCCGCTTTGGTGTAGCAAATCATCCACCACAGTAGTTGTCACGAACCAGGAGAAACGTATCCTTTTAAAAAGCCTGACAAAACACATGGATGAGAGTTGCAAATTACAGAGAGGGAACAAATGCGTGTTTTATGACCTCCTATATCAGTCTGAAGATTTTCTGAAGCCCTTCCCACTGGATGCTTCAAACAGAAAGGAACAGCTTAACTTTATCCACAGGTAATTACAGAGTATCAGTGGAAGGCAGATGTTTAAAGTAATTAAAAAATGGGAAAATGTCAATAAGGTTGACAAGTTATAGACTTGGGGGACTGAACTGAGGACTTGATTTCCCAGACAAACAAGGCTTCAGTGCTTAATGCACTCAGTATTACCAACAAATGGTCAGGGACTGAAAGAGTGAGATGCCACAGACACAGACATGCTCTGAGTTCTTCCAGAAAGAAGACTATCGTAAGAAACAGTTATCTGTAAAAAGCATCCTTAATCCTCCTAAGAAGTTGTATTGCTACACAACAGCTTATGCTTCACAGTAGAGCTCTTTTTTTCTGATCTCTTCTGGCTGATAGATGGTCAAGCTGCCTTTTGGAGCAGTATAGGTGATGTCTGTGAGTAATATCCAAACAGGTCATGACATACAATACTTTGGAAATCCTGATCCCTCTGTCTGATCCCATGGCAGACATGGAGCTGAGAGAGCTCTCAGTGGGTTGTAGGCACCCTCTATGCTTTAATACTTGCTAAATTCTCTGGTAGTTCTGCAGAAGAGACTTTCCCACTGAGTCAGGTAACAAGAGTCTGACTTGCGATTCTCTACCCCAGGGCACTTTTGTTCCAACCCATCAACTAGCCCAGTACCCAAAAAGTCCTTAATTTGTTCTGGCAGGGTAAGGCCACAAAAAGCAACTTCTCACCCTAAGCTCACTGTTTGACTTATGAGGAATGCCTCCTCACCAAGCTCAAAATAAACAAAATCATACATTCCTGTTCTATTCTACTTATATTGCTAGGATCTCAGTTAATTAATTTTAAAAAGCTATGCATCGACATAAGTACTTTCAGGCCAAGTAACTGAAGTTAATCTTAAATAACCTCTCAGTGCAGGCCACTGCTTGATTAAACACAACTCACCTTGAATATCACATTGCTCTTCCATTTACCTCCTGAGAATCTTGCCAGCTGTACAAGCATAGGAACAACAGAAGAAAGCAAGTATCACAAAACCTTGGATCTTGCATCAAGTGGCTGTAATAAGCATTGCACAAGGGTGCTTTGATGTTACTAAAGACCTAGGAAAATACCGACAGGTTAGACCAGGGGCGCCAAACTCACAGCTCTCGCCGTTCTCCTGCTCCTGCAGCGTAACGCGCATCACACACACTGCACACGTGATTGGCGCGCTGGCACAAGTGTAGAGGCAAGGAGCTCGGCGCTGCCACTGGGTAGAAACAAGGTGCAGAGCTGGATAAAACAAGGTAGAGGGCCAGATTCAGTTCACAGGCTGTGAGTTTGACACCCCTGCATTAGGGTATTCCTGCTTCGTGTACTCTCTTAGCAAAGAACACTTGTCAGACACATGCCATCTGCTGCATGAAAATGCAAATGTCAATCAGGTAAAATAAACATCTCCCATACCAGCAGGTTTTTCACACAGATAGAAGGGAACAACTTCAGGTGATTAAAGAGAGTCTTCGCTACAGGGACTGCTTTTCCTGAAAGCTACTCCTCTGGCAAAGCAGAATCTCATCTCCTGGTGAAGACTCTGCCCCAATGGTTTTGCACAAGAAGTCACAGGTTCATCATCCAGAAATATTTGTACTGGTGTACTCTGCCCAGGTCCTGAATGGAAATACGAGGCAAAATAAATAACAAGGGCAATGATGGAATAACAGAGAAAGGCAGGCTTAGTGTTACAGGGACGTCATGTTTTGAGACTGTGTTCCCAGAATCAGGCAAGATTCTCCTACTGGCTTTCTGCCTTCCTACCCTCATGAAGCTTAGCCCTCCTGTGCCTCTTATATCCCAGGATACATCTTCCAGACAGATCTCATTTTCACTTTTACAAAATACAGATAAACCCCCCAAGATCTCAAGCAACCGGCAGTTCCTGTCTCAAAGGGTAGGAACAGAAACTCCTTCACCCATCACTCCTACCCAGGAACACAGCAGATCGGTGCTACCAAAAAACCACTGCACTGCTAAGGACTGGAAGCCTAACAAAGCTAGAAGAGCAACCAGAAGTACGTGAGCTGCTGATGTTGAGCTAGACAGAGTTAAAAGAAGTCAGAGATAGAAAAATATGCCACAAGACCCAAACATTACTAAGACTGAAGTGAAAGCAGAAAAAAAAAGATGGCAAAGCCTCCAAGAGAGGAAAAAATCCTGAACACAGCTTTTAAAAAGCCTCAGAAGACATGTTGCAACAATCAATCTGGTAAAGAGCACCTGGAAGAGCACTGGAGAGGGAAGGGGACCTTTTTTTTGCTCTCTCACAAATTCTTTTTAAAAAGTTTGTTAAACTACCTTTTCCTGTATTCATGGTTTGTCAGAGTTCAAAGTGGTGACTCAGCACTCATTAACCACTGTCAGGAAGACAATCAGCAAAGCAACAGGAGATTTGTAAGGGAGGAGGAACAGAACAAAGAAAACCAGAGGACTCTCAGATCAAGGATGAGAGATTATATCCAGGACAAAAGAGGGGAGAAGACAAAGGTGAGGAACAATACAGTGAAACTTTTGGCAATGGCACAAGATGAAGAAGAATTCTGCTTGGGAAAATGAAACAGCACCAGAGAAAAGGTGGAGGACTTCTTCATTACCTTAAAAGCACAACAGAGGCCTAATATGGACAAAACACACGTTGGCATTTCAATGCAGACAAGCTCAAACTCCACTCCTGAATACTGCCAGTCCATCCTTGGACTTGCGGCTACTGCAATGTGATTAAAGAACAGAGTTACAGCATAGTTTTGCTGTCGGCACTACAGGACTGAATCATACCTTATCGCAGGAGCTGCGTTGCCACACAATCATCAGCTCTTAACAGCCTATAAAGCAGAGAGGAGAAAGCTAAGGAAAAGGAGGACTTACTCTGGTGCCATTTTCTTTTTCATACCATTTATGGCCCATTTTTGGCTCAATACAGTGAGGCAGAAGGCAAGCATTATTATATACTGGTATTCTTGTTTTCCAATCCCTCCACAAGGCCAGGTTTATAAACAGAAAGAAAGCTGAGATTTTCTTTATCTTGTTTACTACTGCCATGACAGTAACATATCATGCAGAGCTGACAAGTATCTCTTTGCTGAATAAAATGTATCACAACTTCTTTTGCAACACAGGTTATTTTAGTCAGGCTATCTGCACCTTAAAACACTCAGTCTATTGTCTCAACAGGACAGACCTGCATGCTGAATTATAAAAATTGTCCAACATCATATCATCTTGGCTGCAGATTTAATTTCATGGAATATGAAACTTCACTGAAAATGATTACACAAAGAGATAAGGAAACACAAGAGTTGCCTTCCTTTTTTTTTTTTTAAATATAAGTGTAAGGCTACCACGGCTCCCTCTGGGAGGATGTTTTTCACACAAAGTCAAATTTTTTGGGACTTATTCATGCAAACAGATTCACTGAATTAAATGATATCAGTCACACAAGCAGGGAAATCAGGTTTTGATCCAGAACTACTGTTACAAAATATGGCATGAAAATTCAATTTTTAAAAGCCCAGGATAATAAGCATCCATCTTTAAACTATCTAATAATGCAAAGACTAGTTGAAGGTTTTGTTTTTCAGGTCTGTCCTTCTGAGACTTAGTACCGTAAACTAATTATCATTTTACTATATGCAAGTAGATGATAATTACCTCTCCATGGGCAATACTGTTACTCAAGTACAAACCAAGATAATTTTGTTAAGAATAATTATTTTAGTATAATTTTATTCTTGATTTTTAATTAAGTGAAACCTGAAAATACCATTTACAGAGCATGTGATTTTTTTAATGGTACTTACATTCCAGACACTTCTACTCTATCCTGTTTTTCTTGAAAGACTCTGTACATTTGAAGAACTAGCATGCTTAAGATACACAAACCACAAGAAACTTCTCTGTTAGCAGAAGAGTGAATATTGTGAATACTCATACTCAAAATCCGAAGCACAAAAACTAATCAACTGAGGGTTTGTTTGTGTGTTTTTACAAGTAAATGGCACAGATATGCAACAGGTGCTTGCCTACAATATTAAAATTTAAAATGTGATTTTATTAATAACATTCAGTCTTAGACACCGCCTGCATGGTTAATGCATTTCAAAATCTTACTGTTTGGGGGAGGATAACACTATACACCTTCCTACAACCACAGGAAAATCCATCACCTTAATGTACAAAACTACAGCACACATTTTAATTGTATGCAGAGAAATTTCATCACTCTACTCTGCTAACCCTCCCTGGCTTAGCTTACTTGAAAAGTGCATTTAGGTTTTTTTCCACCAAGGCAGTGTAACCACATGTTTCATGAGAGCTACAGAGGAGTGAAAGACACAGCAAGACGTCCATTTCACTGACACTCTTTGTTGCATCTCTGGGAAACAGAGACCAGGTGTGCTGGCATTACACAGCAGCCTAACGATTTCCTCAACATTTGCTTCAGCTTAGTCAAGGAGAGATTCTTCCTTTCAAATTATAAGAAGAAAAACAAACAAACTTTTAAAATGGGTTGTGGTTTGGTTGGTTGTTTTTTTTTTTTTTAATATGTCTTGCTCAGTTCTACTGAATGCACCACTAGTTGTTTCCTTCATTTGCCTGTGTGCTACCAAAACCAGATCATCCGATGTAATTATATTTAGACACTTGCTGGAGGTACAAAGCAACATACGATATATAAACAAATTCAAATTAATCAGTATTTAAAAAATAATTATTCTTAAAAGCTGGAAAAGCATGCATCTACATTCTGGATACTAGATTTTGAATAAAATACGCTTCTAGCTTCCATGCCAAGTATTCCACTTCGGGGATTAAAAACAAAAAGAAGAAAAACCCAACATGATTCTAATAAGTGGAGCAGCAACATCCTTATTTGTATGTCTGCACAGTTATAGACATGAAAGGCTAGACTCTCTGGAAGAGTAATGGGATGTGGGAACCAGAAGTTTGATTTTTAACTTCTCAAACACATATGTTAGTGGACAAAGGATAAGGGGGAATTTAGATGAGGCAGAAAAAAGTTGGAGTTTGGGTTTTTTTACTTAAGTTACTCCTGGAGGCACACAATCAATCTGGGAATAATTTCTTAAAATAGGGGTTTTTTTTAGTTGAGAAACTCTGTCAAGGACCAGAGCTAATACCTACAAATTCTGCTCTGACTTACTGGTGTGGCATGTTGCTTCATCCAAATATTCATACCAGTCTTTTAATTCTGCTGTTCACTTTTCATATTAGGTCCCACCTTGCTTGCAGATAAAAAAAGCGTGAAATTCTCATGCAGAAAGGACTGGTTACTTTCTGAATAAGAAAGGGAGGCCTAAATGTAGAAACAGTCAACCCTGTCTGACAATTAGGAAGAATGAGAAGCAGTTGTGAGTTAGTCTAAACAGTTTGTATTTGAGACCCGTCATACAAATTTGCCGAAGGCACTCTTTGACCAAAAATAATCCCATACAGCACACTGAAACTTAAAATTTTATGAAGCAAGCTGGGATGTGATTGCAATGTAGACTAGTTAGGTCTGAATGCTAGTTGTCTGGACACAAGAAAGATGTTTAAATTAAGCCACTTTGTATCTTTAAAAATCAGTATTATAAAAACTAAGCAGGTATGAGATAACAGGAAAAGTCATCATCTGTTCAGAGAACCAGCTAAATGGGAAACAAATGGAAAGGAAAAAGCAGTCGGTCTTCATAGTGGAAGGACACTAATCCTAACAGAATATATTGTGTTCAATATGCCCACTAATGAATCACAGGCAGGCAGGGAAAGATTACAACAGTCAAGTGACAAAACTTAGGGATAATACTAAATTATTCAGGATAAAGTGCTGACTGCAAAGAGATATGGAAGGACTTAATGACACCAAATAACCAGCCAGTAAAATGGCTGGAAGAATTCAATACCATTTAAACACATGGTAGGAAAAAACACTTCAACTTCACATGCATAATGATGAGTTCTGAATGATTAAGGAATGAGATAGTGGATTTATAATGGATTCTTCTTATGAAAGCATCAGCACAATCAAAAAGCAGGGAGAGTGCTAGCCATTACTAGTGCAGAGAATAAAATTATAAGCACCTTTATTCAGCTGTCTGAAAATTCAACTGCATCCTGAAAGTTTTAACTCTGGCCCTTTCTTCTAGGAGAAGATTTAACAAAACTAGAAGAGTTTCAAGGAAGGCGAACATAAAAAAAAAATTAAAGGCAACACCCAATTAAACAGGGAAAGAGCAGCTTGGAAAAATACTAGTTCAGCATCAGATGAAACCAGCAGATGTCAGGCTCAAAACAAGAGAGAAGAAACGGCTCTTTCCATAAAGCAATTTTCAAGCTGTGATTCTCTTAGCCTTCTCCTGCGGGTTTCTCAGCCTGTTTTGCACTCACTCACATTTCTTCCTCAGCTCAAGAGAGTCACTGACATGAATGTCTTGAAAGAGGACAAGGAATTAAGGTGAGTATATGCCATCCTTCCCTGCAAATGAAATGCAGCCACGTAACAGAGGTGAGAATTAGCCAGACTGACCATGAAAGCACTCATCTAAACTCTGAACGAGTCTCATTGTACCTGCAGGCAGGTGTCTGCTCAGCCACCAGCCAACACACAGAAAGAACTGAAGGAAATCTCCCCAGATGGGCAGTCCTGTCCTAGTCAGTGGGATACATCCCTCCTTCCCTGCCTTCAGGTTAACCAAAATAATGTGATTTGTGAAGATGGCCACAGGAAGAAGCAGCTAACATTAGGCAGTCTGCTTTTTCAGATGATGTCAAAAGCATCTATATCACTTGGTAAGTTTTTGAAGCCTCATATTAGATTTTAAATGAATTAGATTTGTTCTTGCTTATTTTGAGGCTAGTAGCGACTAAAACAGTTACCGTCAAGCCCCGCTCTTGACAGAGCTGGACTAACTTGCCCCAGTCAAATCTGGCCCTGCTTGATCAGGTACACAGGTAAGTAAGCTGCCTGTCTGCAGAGGCATCTCCGCGTACGCACTCATCAAGACATAAGTTAAATGGATGACAGCCTCACTCAGTGCATGCCAGGTCAGGATTTCTTAAACCTGGCCTTCTCCAAACTGATTAAGTGTAATCTTACAGTGAAACAAAAGTACCTAACTTTGTAGCTGACTGTCCAGTAATAAAACGCTGTACTTTAAATTCACACTTCAACTTACTCCACACTTGTCTCCCATTCATATTGCCAGACTTAAACCACAGCGGCACTAATGCAGCTGAACAGCCATTCCTGGAGGAAACTACAGACTGGAAGAAGTCATCACATGTTAAAAGTGGGGTACTATCCTCTGTGCTGACGCAAATTTTTATCTGTTCAAGGGCTGGAACATGTGATTCTCCACAATCTCTTTTCTGGGAGGGCATCTGACACAACCCAGACAAGTCCAGAGACTGGAAATCAGCATGACTAAGAGAACCTAAACCCATGAAAGAAGTGGATAGTGCAGGCAGCATAACACAGGGGTGGGCAGAAATATGATTTCCAACTGCATCTTGCCTCTAAGCTTTTTCCATGCTGTTAAGTTTTTGGGGCACAGGTTCATATTTATACCTGTGGAGCACCATGTGACAGCACCCAAAAATGATAAAATGATACAACTTAAAGCATAACATTTATTTGTATTGTAACTACCTTCAGATTCTGAAATGAAAAAACAAGCTAGTCACCAACAGCTGCTGTGACACGCACCTACAACTCCATCATCCATCACTCTTCAATGAAAAAACATACTATTAAAGACATACTTCAGCAATTTTGTTGCCAACTTATTGTGCTTCCACACATGCAAATTTTAGATCTTGAGGGCTAACCAAAAGCTGAACTTATATCACAGTATAACAAAAGAGGAAGAATGTAAAGATTTGAGACACATGCCACTTAGAGAAATAAAAGAGCACATTAAAAGAGCACAGCCTGATTTTACACAGAAGCTGTTAAAAACCATGAAAAAAACTATACTTGCAAGAATTCAGAAGCTGCTGTAAAGTCTGGAAAACACAAAATGATAAAAAAGCGCTGTACTTCCAAAATCTGGATTCAAATCAGAACAATAATGTCAATGAAAGACTGCAGATGGCAGGCAGATAATTCCACAGCCAGAAGAAAGACCAGCCCCAGCCTCCCATCCCTAAATCCTCTCAGAAGACTTCAGCCAGATGTAGTCTAATCACAGAAGCGGTCAGAAAGAAAATGAAGGAAAATTACTCAAATGTAAGCTTTACAATATACTAATGAACTGACTTAACTATTAGTAGTAATGTGATAGATCTCCTTTAACCTCCAAGTCCTGTGCAGCCTTAATTCATTTACCATACCCTTCTCAAACACGTGTCCTAAATTGACACCTAGTAATTTCATCGCTGGTTTTTTTGATAGCATTCTTTGCCTTGGTATCAAACTACTGCACACCAACAATATCCTTACCTGCTTCACTATCGAAATCTGCATGTCTGCAATTGGACCACAAGGGTTTTCCAGCAAACAAGAAAAACACCTGACTAGCACCAGAGCATCACTGTGTCATGTACAACCACGTCCTCCAGGGAAACAATATACAAAGATCATCCCGATGCGGGCATTCAAACACTATGGAACAAATAAGCCAGAAATTCACATATCTATTCCGGTTCTTCCTAACTTTTGAACACCTGCTTTCGCAAGTCCAACAGTCTTCTTAATTGCAGCATGGGATAAACCAAACACAGAGGAGAAAAAAAAGTTTAGGAACAAGCCATTACACATAATTCAGTGAAAGGTCACAGCAAGATACAGGGGAGGCTTCCTCCCCTCGCACTCTTGCTAGTAAGAAAATCATCTGGAAAAATAGGTTTTTAAATTTAATACCAGTTAAAGAATTGGTCTTTAAAATAGAAATATTAAGAAGCTCTACTGATAATATAATTCATGGTTGGGTAAGCACAGACAGCAACAATAATGCCATCATTTAAATAGCCCTTTTGATCAATCTAGATCAAAACATTTAAAAGCAGACAAACAATTTAAGTGCAACGACCCAGAATGAGAAATAAAGGCTATCCCATAGGTCTATCAGAGCTAGAAGCTCCCAGACTAAAAAAATACTTTAGAAACAAATTACACATTAAATCAAAAATCACTTCTTGTTATATTCCTAAGTAATCACATGTACCAAGAAACACATTATTATTCATCAAACAATGGTTTGCTTTAAATAGGTAGAAAAGAAAGCTAGATGCGAGGTTTATGCTCATTTTAACTCCCACTACTTATCACTGTATAATATGTAAAAGTTTAATTCTTGTAACAAATACATTTGAACTTGAACAGGAATTTTTTAAGAAGTTCTTTCATTATTTAAGGCCTATGGCAACCGGCCCACACATAACTATTTGTTTGAACTCGAATAGGCAGAAATTAAGGTATTTTTCTGCTTGAAGTATTAGGATGAAAAGAACCTTTGCTTCAATTTCAGCCAAATATCTAGATTAAATTTCTCAGCATGATGCTAAAATCACAGTTGCTTTAAGAAATATGTATTTCTCATTTTACTGATGGCTGAAAAAATATTTTTCCCCCCAAAGTGTTATGATTTTGGAAGGTAAACCGTGAAGGCAATCAGAATCTAATGCTCTATAATGTGCTGACAAAGATTTTTCACTATTAATTTCTGCCTCTGACAGTCCTTAGAAATATTAAGCCTTTGAGCACCAAAGCAATAAAAACAAGTTCACCAAACACCTCTTTTGTCCAGTATCACTAATACGTAAGATAGAATCACAGAAGCACAGAATCAGTTAGGTTGGAAAATACTTTTAAGATCATTGAGTCCAGCCGTTAACCTAATACTATCAAGTCCACCACTAAACCATGTCCCAAAGTGCCACATCTACCCATCTTTTAAACACCTCCAGGGATGGCAACTCCACCAGTTCCCTGTTCCAATGCTTGACAACCCTTTTGGTGAAGTAATATTCCCTAATATTCAATCTAAACCACTGCTGGCGCAACTTGAGGCTGTTTCCTTTAGTCTTATTCCTTGTTACTTGGCAGAGGAGATCAACACTCGCCTCACTACAACCTCCTTTCAGGGAGTTGTAAAGAGTGATAAAGTCTTCCCTCTGTCTCCTCTTCTTCTCCAGGCTAAATAACCCCAGTTCCCTCAGTCGCTCCTCATAGGACTTGTGCTTCCAACCCTTCACCAGCTTTGTTGCCTTTTGTCTTTCTTATAGTGAGGGGCCCAAAACTGAACACAGTATTCGAGGTGCAGCCTCACCAGTGCTGTGTGCAGGGGGACAACCACTTCCTTAGTCCTGCTGGCCATGCTGTTTCTGATAGAAGCCGGCATACTCTTGGCCACCTGTGCACATTGCTGGCTCATGTTCAGCTGGCTGTTGACCAACAATCCCAGGCCCTTTTCCTCCGAGCAGCTTTCCAGTCACTCTTTCCCAAGCCTGCAGTGTTGCATGGGATTGTTGTTGTCCAAGAGCAAGAACTGACACCTGGTCTGGTTGAACCCCATAGAATTGTCCTTGGCCTATTGATCCGACCTGTCCAAATCCCTCCGTAGAGCCTTTCTTCCCTCAGGCAGACCAACACTCCTGCACAACTCGGTGTCACTTGCAAACTTACTGAGGCTGCACTCGATCCCCTCGTCCACATCATCAGTAAAGATATTAAACAAGACTGACCCCAACACTGAGCCCTGGGGAACAGCACTTGTGACCAGCCTCCAACTGGATATAACTCCATTAACCATAACTATTTGGACTAAGCCATCCAGTCAGTTTTCTACCCAGTGAAGAGTACTCCCATCCAAGCCATGAGCAGCCAGTCTCTCCAGGCTTGACTAAAGTCTAGGCAGACAACATCCACAGTCTTTCCCTCATCCACTAAGCAGGTTACCTTCTCATAGAAGGAGATCAGGTTAGTCAAGCAGGACCTGCCTTTCCTAAACCCATGCTGGCTAGGCCTGTTTCTGGTTATCCTGTATGTACTGTGTGATGGCACTCAAGATGATCTGCTCCATAACCTGCCCTGGCCCCGAGATCAGGCTGACAGGCCTGTGATTCCCCAGATCCTCCTTCCAGCCCTACCTGTAGATGGACGTCACATTTGCTACCTTACCAGTCAACTGGGACCTCCCTGGCTAACCAGGGCGGCTGATAAATGATTGAAAGTGGCTTGGAGAGAACTTCCTCCAGCTGCCTTGGTACCCTTGGGTGGATCCCATCCAGTTCGATACACTTTTGCGTGTCTCAGTGGTGCAGCAGGTCGCTAACCATTTCCCCTTGGATTATGGGGGCTCCATTCAGCTCCCTGACCCTGTCTTCCAGCTCAGGGAGCTGGGTACCCTGAGAACAACTGGTCTTACTACGAAACACTGAGGCAAAGAAGGTATAAAGTACCTCATTCTTTCTCACTGTTTCCCCTAGTATCCAGTAAAGGAAGGAGATTCTCCTTAGCCCTTCTTTTGTTACTAATGTATTTATAGAAACATTTTTTACTGTCTTTTACGGCAGTAGCCAGATTAAGTTCTAGTTGGGCTTTGGCTCTTCTAATTTTCTCCCTCCATGACCTCACAACATCTTTGTAACCCTCCTGAGCTGCCTGCCCCTTTTTCCAAGGCCATAAACTCTCCTTTTTCTCCTGAGTTCCAACCAAAGCTCTCGGTTCAGCCAGGCTAGTCTTCTTCCCTTGAAGACTCTTCTTTTGGCACATGGGGAGGGCCTGCTCTGCACCTTTAAGATTTCCTTCTCAAGGAAGCAGAGAAAGCTCTAAAAAACTGAACAGACACTAGGAGCAACCGCAGCTGTGACAGACAGTGAAATTGGTGTTTCTGCTTTGCCTCATGTAATTATTCATCCCGGCTGTAATCTGAGTTTTGAATTAGAAGGCTGGAGTTTTTGCCTCCCACCCCTGAGTAGCAAAAAAAAAATTATTTACATGCAAATCTGATCCCATAAAATCCTGGGACAAAATTAAATAACCTGTATTTACATAACAAGTAAGACTGCACTTCAGTCCCTCACACTTCTCCTCAGTACAAAAGGAGTGGACATGTTCAGCAGATGCAACTATGTACAGACCAGATTTTTGTAAACCTGTCAATAATTCTCTACAGAGTACACACCAGATTCTCTATCAGTATATCCACCTTATCTAGCAGTCTGTTAAAAAAAAAAAAATCCAGAATAATTTCTGAATAAAATAATAGCAAATATTCTTTCATATCATTGCTAGTTTGTGGACTCTAGGAAGAGCTTAGTTACTTCTCTCTTGACTACTCCATACCCTGTTAGCAGGTGCTGCTGAAGAATAGTTTGCTATGGCATAATGATAGCAGTTATGAGAAGGAAAAGTCAAATCCTGAAATGCATTTAAGTCAGGTCCTAATAGCTGGACAGGAGGCAGGGAATAAAAACAGCCCCTTGCTATACTGTTTCAGACTGAGGTTCTTTCCAAAGTGCAGGTTTAAATATTCTATTTTTGGTTGGATCACTTTTGAAGAAGTCACATATTGCATTCCTTAATAAACAAAAGGAGATAAAATTCTTTCAATTTTTCATTTGCCCAAAGCAATTATAATTCATTTATGTCTTTGACAAATATCTCCCTAGGCCAATCTTGCCAGTGAAATATGGTACCTCATTGGAGGATCTAAAGAAAATACTTCTCTAGTGAGATGTTGTACTGATGTATCTCTAAGAAAAGATACAACAGAGTTCTCTGGGAGCTCATCTGAAGTCCCAACTGTTGAGGGCAAAGAAAGAATTGCAAATCTGAAACTTATAAGAACAAATAAATAAAGCATAGCTGTCAGATGGTACAACCAACTTAAGAAACTAGAAGTGCTTTACAAACATTCATCATTATGCCACCCAACCAAACAAATAAATACTGTTAGTCCTATTATACGGATTTAGAGAGTTAGAGGCAGCAAGGTTTTTTTCTTACTAATAACTCACTGGCCAAGTGAAGCAGAGGTGAAGCTGAAGAAAAATGGACAAATACAGCTCAAGGCTAAATCACTCATTATCCTACCCTCCTAGTACCTGATTTATTAAGATAGCATTCATCTAATCAAATCCGAGAACACTGTAAGCTTGACAGTGCAGAAAGTGCCACCTGTGACAGAGCATGATGCTAAACCTGGTGCTGCAACTACATGGTATCAGCAAACACTGTGGAGGCAGCTTCCTACAGTTTATGTTTCCCAGAAAAGAAAAAGAGCCCTGCCAAAAAGCCTTAAGAAAAGCACCTGGATAATCAGGAGTCTGATCACTTTATTTTTATCCATCATTTACTGATTATTTCATTTTTAGTGTTCAAAGCCAGTTGCCTGCGTAACGTTCATAGCACTGTATGGGTAAATACCAAGACATAGGGAAAAGTGAAAGCTTTCCCAGCGGAGTACTATCACAAAGCCACTTCTGAATTGTATTAGTTTCTTTTTAAACAAACAACAGGGAGAAAATCAATAAGATTACTACTGTTACAGAATCTCCATCCACTCTCACAGACTAATAGGTTCTCAGTGACACAAACAGACATAATCACCTACATACCAGGTATCTAAATTAGGATTTCTGTAGACCTTTGCATTTGTTGAAATCTAAAGGCAGGTATCTAATACTTTATGTACCCAGACAACTGTAGTTTTGGTACATGCAGTAGATGTTACTAGTATTTTCTGCTCAGAAGTTATGATGAAGTTCCAAATTAGTGTCATTACGCCATGTCTTATTGTCTGCAATTCAACTGATGATCTTACACATAATCGTACATCTCCAGAAACATTTTGTTTTCCAAGCAGCTATAAAATGAAGATTACACAATACTTGGAACTTGAGCTTGCCAAAATAAGTTGTTATAAAACTAGTTGCACACCTGGACATATCACTTTGAACGCAACCAAGTTAAGTAAATAACATTTTCCTCAGAATAAGCCATATACTCCCAATAGAGGATCTGCACGATGTCCAACTAACGTTGCTTAATAATTTAGTCTTTGTTACCTTTTTCCATCTTTGAATAGAGACAGATTTATTGATCTGCCCAATAGATCACTCCTTTAACACTGGTAGCACATTTGAAGTTCATGTAAACAACTAATGGAAGGAAGATCCACCTGCCAGTAAGACTTCCTGTCTGTGCATGAAAGGTAGACAGTATGTCCTTGTGGCCAAATACCAAACAGAAAACCAAATAATAACTTCACATATAATTACAAAAATATGAAGATACTGGTTATGCCTCTTAAGAAAAACAGAGCACGATCTATAGCCTATGCTGTAATGCACACAGCACCCCAGGACAATAGAAGCCCTTTATTAATGCTTGCAATAAACCAGACACTGCAGAGCAAAGACCTGCCATAGCCACAGATTTCAGAAATCTGCCGGCACGGAACTCATACTCACAGGGTGCTGAGTCCTCCAGGGAAGCCGCTGTTCACAGTAAACTAGTGGAAATATTTCCAGCAGAGTTTTCAGGTGATGTCAACAACAGGAAGGATGACTTTGAGCCAGATTTCCATTTCTCATCAGATGCAGCCTTAAAAGTTGGAACAAGAGTGTTAAAAGGCTCCTCGTTTATACCCCCCAAACCTGCAGTTAAACCCCAGCGTGGCAGAACCAGAGGGTTCGAGTGTGAGAGGTGGGAGGGGGCAGTGGTGGTGTGGTCCCTCATGGAATCATAGAATGGTTGGGGTTGGAAGGGACCTTAAAGATCACCCAGTTCCAATCGCCCTGCCATGGGCAGGGGCACCTCCACCAGACCAGGCTGCTCAAGGCCCCATCCAGCCTGGCCTTGAGCACTTCCAGGGAGGGGGCATCCACAGCTTCCCTGGGCAACCTGTGCCAGTGTCTCACCACCCCCACTGTGAAAAATTTCTTCCTAATGTCTAATCTAAACCTTCCCCTTTCCAATTTAAAATCATTCCTCCTCATTCTATCACTACTTGCCTCAGCAAAAAGCCCCTCCCCAGCTCTCCTGTAAGCCCCTTCAGTACTGGAAGGTCGTTATAAGGTCTCCCCGGAGCCTTCTCTTCCCCAGGCTGAACAACAACAGAAACACTTTGATCACCCGGGCACCGAGCGCTGGTTTCGCAGGCTCCGTGCCCAGCTGCAGCCCCACCACCTGCCCGCCCCCCTGCCGCCAGCCCCAGCTCCCCCTCGCCACCGCCGCGCACAGCCCGGGTGCTGCGGGAGCTCCCCGCTCACCTGCGCTCTAGGCGGCACCGCACGCGGGCCCCCGCCCGCCGCCGCGCTGCCCCGCAGCCGCCGCCGTGCCCGATGCGAGGGCGACACCCAGCGGCTGCGGCGGGAAGCGCCTCCCCCGAGCCGCCCCGCCCTGCCAGCCCGGGACAGGGCAAGGCTCCTTCCCCCCTTACCAACCCGCAGCCATTCCCCACGGACGAAACGGGGAAGGTCGCGCGTGGAGGCGTGGGGACAGGGAGACACAACCTCCCCACACCTGGCAAAGACAGGGATGGGCTCTGCGTGGAGCCAGGGCTTGGTCGCCTGTAAGGCAAGTCATCGCGGGCTCCTGGAGAGCTGGGTGTTCTCCTGAAGCGAAGCCAGTACTCTTTAATGAAGGGCCAGTACTCAATAACGTCTTCATAAATGACCTGGATGCAGGACTTGAAGGTTTACTAACTAGGTTTGCAGACACCACAAAACTGGGGGCAGCGGTTGACACTCTTGATTGCAAAGAGGCCCTGCAGAGGGTTCTGGACAGATTGGAGAACTGGGCAAGCGCCAACCACATGACATTTAACACGGGCAAGTGCCGGGTTTTGCACCTGGGACACAGCAATCCTAGATGTCCATACAGACTGGGGAATGAGAGGCTGGAGAGCAGCCCTGCCGAAAAGGACCTGGGGGTTCTGGTCGACAGCAAGTTGAACATGAGCTAACAGTGTGCCCTGGAAGCCAAGAGGGCCAACCGTGTCCCGGGGTGCATCAAGCACAGCATTGACAGCAATTCATGGTGTGAATGTTGGGGTTGTCCCATGCAGGGACAGGAGTTGGACTCGATGATCTTTGTGGGTCCCTTCATCTCAGGACATTCTGTGTTTCTATGGTTCCTTCACAATGGAATTGTGAAAGCTCCTAATAATTTGCCTAGAAGTGCTACAAACAGTATCAAGGACAGCAGAATCCCTTCCCTCCAGCAGGGAGTCGGCCAACAGGCTTTGGAGCCGGGACTGGAGGTCAGAGAGCTGACTTCTCCCAAGCAACAAGTGATAGGATGAGGGAATATGGCCTCAAGTTGTGCCAAGGGAGGTTCAGATTGGATATTAGGAAAAATTCCTTTACCAAAAGTGTAGTGAAACATTGGAATAAGTTGCCCAAGGAAGGGGTGGAGTCACCATCCCTGGAGGTGTCCAAAAAGCATGTAGGCGTGGTACTTTGAGACATGATTTAGTAGACATGGTGACGTTGGGCTGACAGTTGGACTTGATGATCTTAGAGGTCTTTTCCAATCTCAATGGTTCCATGATTCTATGACTTTAAAGCTCACTGTGCCTGCTCTTCACCTTACCCCCCCCCCCAGCTATTACAGTACATAAGGTTCACTAAAGTCTTGTGTGTCTGTGGGCAATTATGTGTGTACACCAGTAATTCCCAGACTGGTAGGGAAGCAAGTAAGACAGGACCATTTGTAGACAGCAGGACAAGAGACAGAAGTTTGTGTGAATAGGCTGGGTAAAATGATAACAGCAGGATCTGAAGAAGGAGGAGAAAACGGAAAGCAAGCAGCTGTGCCCCATGCAGTGCCTGATCCCACAGGCATGTTGCTTTCAAAGGCCATTCTGCTGGCTCAAAGGCATTCTCAGGATGATGCCCTAAATGAACTAAATGTTGAAGTATCACATTATCTAGATATGCAACGAATATATTCTTTTGAACATTTTTGATGATGATTCTACTTACGCATTTCTTACTGAACAATTACAATGGTCTCCATCATTCCGTGGCAACAGTCATACCTTAGGTTCACATCAAAACCCTTGGTGCTCTGCAGGAAAGATTTACCAACTGAATTTTGGTTTTTGATGCCTCTCTGATCTCAGCAAAACTTTGTAGCTTTGTCAAAACTACAGCACTATTCTGAAGTCTGGTGTCATGACAGAAATTAGAATGTAATTGGTAAAATGCATAAAAATACATTGTGGTTCCTCACACTGTAATTTTGTTTGCTCGTTCCCATATTCAGAATAGGCCTACATCATGGGAATTTTATTTTCCTTGATATTGTGTAAAATTCTGATGTAGGAATGGAAGTATTTGTGTGAGTAACAGTGAAGCTATATGTTAAATAAGTTCCATATATGTAAATGTTTGCAGGACTACTTTGGCTATGTTTGGTCATTATGATTAAGAAACAAGACATTAACACATTGCCGAAAAAGGCTTTCTTGGCGCTGATCTGCCACAAATCTTTTTAATGAGAGCTTTCTCCCTTTAACAGAAACAGGATGAGACGCTGTCACTGTCCTGCAAACCTAAATGCAGACAGGCTCCACTGATTGTGTGCACATCAGTGGGACCATTCCCTGTGCTTAATTATTGTTAAGTTCTTTAAATTCAGACAGCCAATGTGGTATTCTTCTGGATTTTTTTTTCTGTTGGGAAGGAAAATTCATGAGGGATCCCCTCAGTTGCCTGGAACTAAAAGTATGTCATGTCTGAGAACTGCAGGCCCCTGCTGAGAAATCCAGTCATATCTAATACTCTACGTATCGTATCTTAAAAGACTCAATCCCATGTCTACCTGCCTTTACTACAAGTCCTGTGACTGAAGGCTGGGTGCTGTTTCATTATAAGCAACAGGCTTCAAAGTTAAATAACTTGACCAAAAAAAAAAAAGACGGATAGAAAAAGGCCAAGTGTAGAGGGGACAGACAACAACTTGGTGGCAAAGGGACAGAGGAGGAAAAAGTCCTGAAGTTTGCGTTGAGTTCAGGACAGATTATATTGCCAAGGGGTTGGCAGAAGTGCTTTAGCCCTACTCTAAACGCCTATCTGGTGATGGGCCTGGAGTCCACATGGCTTTGAACACAAAGCTGTGGTCAAGCAGGAGGTCACCAACAACAGTGCTGTGGGAAGCGCTGCATTGTAACCAGTCTTGTCATTCCTGAGGTTCTACGCCCTGATTTAGTATTTCAGTATCTCCAAAGTATTCTCTCACTGGTGAAGTTTCATAGCTCTTTGTATAAAAGAAACCTAATAAAGATGGTCAGATTTCTGGGCAAGAATCACTTCCGATAGCTGGCCTTGAAAGCCTAACAGCCCTTCCTGCATAGATGCGGTCAGCTGCTAAGTGAGATAGATGGTCCTTTGCTACAGAGCTGGAAACTCTCCTCCTCTTTCCATCAGGAGTTTTCAGCAGATTCATGCCTCCCAGGGCTGTCCTAAGACACAATGCTGAAATCATGACTGGTAAAAATTCCTGCTCCAAACTTAAGTCCTAATTGCTTGTAAGGGATTTAACTTTGAAAAGTTTCCCATAATCTTTTGGTACTTTGTTAATCTGCTCCAGCAAAACTTCCAATCAGGTTGATAAATTGAGGATAAAGACAGGCATTTCAATAAATTCACGTATTGACTAACCTACCAATAACACAGAACATATGTTATTGGAACATAAGAGGGGGATTTCTTTCCCCTCTGGACAGAAGTGTTCTTCCATTATCTCAGGTGAGCTAGCGCAGCCTGGAAGGCCTGGTGATGAGAAGACATCATGCAGCACAGAGGTAGGAAAATAATCCACTGCAGGAAGTACATGGAGATTCCATACAGAAGTCCAGCCATTACATTGAATGCCAGAAGGGAGAACAGACAGGAGGAAGCAGTAAGAAACAGAAACAGAGGAAAATGTGCTGCTGGAGAATCAGAAATTTGGCTGCCAGTCACCACAGCAAGCAGCATGAACTGAGAGCCAGGGGCTAACACACACAGACTCTGGTGATTAGACTGGTACAGGATAAGAGCAGCACTGGAAACTCCCAAGGAGGAGCCTGGCTGAGGACGAGAAGGCCTGTCTCCACAGTGCAGGTCTGCAGGAAGCAATTGGCAGGCAGCTGAGTGCACCCCAGCCTGTCAGGAGCTTCAAAATCCCATCCTCTTCCAAGGAGCTTTCACTGCTATGGCTTTCCTTAGTCTGCCTTATTCATCATGAGTATTATTTCTAAAACGATCTCTCCAACTCACACTGCAAATATGATACCACCCATGATTAGTGCCTGGCTTAACATTTTGGGCCTGGCCATATGATGACACACTCAGCACAGAGACAGCACTGGGGAGGCCACTGGCACCGTTTCGGCCCTGAGTGGGCACAGCTTTCGGTGAGCTGAGCAGCGCGGGGCAGACACGAACCCTGCTGGAGTCTGGCAGTCTCCCACACATTGAAGGCATAGACGCGTGTGTTGGTGATGCAGGAGACTCTGACACCCACTTTTGGGCTCTGTGCATGATGAAGCTCCAGAATTTGACTGATTTCTGAAGCCCCTCAGCAGGGCTATCTATAATCATAGGATCATAGAATCATAGAATGGTTTGAGTTGAAAGGGACCTTAAAGATCATCCAGTTCCAAAACTCCTGCCATGGGCAGGGACACCTCCCACCAGACCAGGCTGCTCATGGACCCCTTCCAATCTGGCCTTGAACACTTCCAGGGAGGGGGCATCTACAACTTCCCTGGGCAACCTGTGCCAGCGTTTCACCAGCCCCATTGTGAAAATTTCTTCCTAGTGTCTAATCTAAATCTTCCCCTTTCCAATTTAAAGCCATTCCTCCTCATTCTATCACTACTTGCCTTGGCAAAAGTCCGTCCCCAGCTTTCCTGTAGCCCTTTAAGGTACTGAAAGGCCACTATAAGGTGTCCCCGGCGCTTTCTCTTCTCCAGGCTGAACAACCCAAACTCTCTCAGCCTCTCCTCATAGCAGAGGTACTCCAGCCCTCTGATCATCTTCATTGCCCTCCTTTGGACCCATTCCAACAGTTCCATATCCAAACAAATAAATGCCAGCAATGATGTACTGTCTACAACTCCCTGAAAGGAGGTTGTAGTCAGGTGGGTGTTGCTCTCTTTTCTAAGTGTCAGGTGATAGGACAAGAGGAAATGGCCTCAAGTTACACCTGGAGAGGTTCAGATGAAACATCAGGAATTTTTTTTTTCACTGAAAAGGTTGTCAGGCACTGGCACAGTTGCCCAGGGAGAAGTCACCATCCCTGGAGGAATTTAAAAGATGGGTAGATGAGCTGCTTAGGGATATGGTTTAGTAGTGGGCAGGTATGGTTGGACTTGATCTCAAAGGTCTTTTCCAATCAAGCAGTTCTAGGATTCTATTATGTTGGTGCCACGAATTGGTGCACTCAGCTGCTGCCACACCCCACTTGCCCACCCTGGGCCCCTGCACGCCACAGGCAGCACCTTCCATGTGCACTGCTCTCATGGGCGTCCCCAGTCCTGCATTGGTTGCCCAGGGAAGCTGTGGATGCCCCCTCTCTGGAAATGTTCAAGGCTTCCAAGTGTCCAAAAGATTAGATGGGGTCTTTGAGCAGCCTGGTCTAGTAGGAGGTGTCCCTGCCCATGGCAGGGAGTTTAGAACTGGGTGATCATAGAATCATAAAATGCTTTGGGTTGGAAGGGACCTCAAAGATAGAATCATAGAATACAATCATAGAATATAATGTTGGAAAAGATCATTAAGTACAACCATACCTATCCACTATTAACCCATATCCCATCTACCCATCTATCTGTTTTTAAACACCTCCAGGGGTGGTGACTCAACCATCTCCCTGGGCAGCCTCTTCCAGTGCCTGGCCACCCTTTCAGTGAAGAATTTTTTCCTAATGTCTAGTCTGAACCTCCCCTGCCGTAACTTGAGGCCATTTCCTCTTGTTGTATCATCTGTCACCTGGGAGAAGACACCAACACCCACCTTGCAACAACTTCCTTTTGGGCAGTTGTAAACAGTGATGAGGTCTGCCCTCAGCCTCCTCCAGGCTAAACCACCCCAGCTCTCTCAGCCATTCCTCATAGGACTTGTTCTCCAGCCCCTTCACCAGCTTTGTTCCCCTTTTCTGGACACGCTCCAGCACCTCAATGTCCTTCTTGTAGTGAGGGGCCCAAAACTGAACACAGAGCAGCCAGTTCCAACCTTCCTGCGTGGGCAGGGACACATTCTACTGGATAAGGTTGCTCAAAGGCCCATCCAATCTGGCCTTCAGCACCTGCAGAGATGGGGCATCCACAACTTCCCTGGGCAACCTGTGCCAGCGCCTCACCACCCTCACAGGAAAGAAACTTCTCCCTAATCTCTAATCCAAATCTCCCCTCTTTCATCTTAAAACCATTCCTCCTCGCCCTATCCTTGCACTCCCTGATCACTCCCTGATCAACCTCCCCCAGCTTTCCCGTAGCCCCTTTCAGTACTGGAGGGCTGCTAAGGTCTCCCCGAGCCTCCCCTTCCAACCCGCACCACTCTACGGCTGGGCGCAGCGGGACACCGCGGCCCGGGCGGGAGGCGCCGGGCAGGCCCCGCAGCGCGCGTGCCTCCGCTCGGTGGCGGCCGCGGGGCCCGGGTGCGCGCGAGGCGGCCCCGGCGGGGCCCGTGAGCGGCCGCATCAGGTGACGCGGGTCACGCCGCCTCCCCCGCCCGCTCGCGCCTGCCCTGCCGGCAGCCTGCGCCGTGCGCTCCGCCGAGCCGAGCGCCGCGCGGGGGAGGGGCGAGCGGCGTCAGGGTCCCTCTGCGCCCCGCACAGAGAGGAGCCCCCGGCGAGAGCGCGTCCGGCATGAGCCAGGTGCCCAGGAAGCTGCCGGAGGAGGAGGAGGAGGGGGACGATGAGGAGGAAGAGGAGGAGGAGATCGTGGGCTTGGCGGGCTACGCCGACGGGGCCGAGTCCTTCTCGGACGGGGACGCGGAGAGCGGCGGCGATGAGGCGTGTGAGTGGCGGCGGGGGCCTCGGGGCGGGCCTCGGGCAGCGAGTGCGGAGTGGGGGAGGGCGAGGTGCGGGGCGTGGGGGTCGAGTGCGCGGTGGTGCGGGGCAGGAGGGGAGAAGTGCGGGTGTGTCGAGTGCGGCGGGCAGGGGCCGAAGTGCGGGGTAGGGAGCGCGAGGTGCGAGGCACGAGGGGTGAGATGCGGGCAAGGGCGGCCTGGTGTGCGCAGGTGTCAGGGGAGGCCAGGCAGGAGGGCCGAGGTGCGGGGCAGGGGGTGAGGAGGGGTAGGAGCCACCCCGTGTGTGCAGGTGTGGGGTGAGGCGGGTGGGAGGGCGAGGTGCGGGGCGGCCTCGTGTGTGCAGAGGTGCGAGTGAGGCGGGCAGGGGCCGCACCGTGTGCGCGCGTGCGGAGCGAGGTGCGGAGTGGCGGCCAGACCCGTGTGCGCGGAGGTGTGAGAGATGGGGGGCAGGGAGGCGAGGTGAGGGGTAGGAGTAGCTCCGTGTTACCCACGTGTGGGGTGAGGCCGGGCAGGGGCCGAGGTGTGGGGCAGGGCCAACCCCATGTGCGCGGGTGTGGGGTGAGGTGCAGGGAAGCCCTGTGTGCACGTGTGGATCGAGGTGCGGGGCGGGGGGACCGGGTGTGCGCGGAGGCGCAGGGTGGGGTGGGGGACGTGCAGGAGGGGGCGAGGTGGGGGGCGGTGTGGGACGTGCAGGAGGGGCGAGGTGAGGGGACGGTGGGGGACGTGCAGGAGGGGGCGAGGTGGGGGGCGGTGGGGGACGTGCAGGAGGGGAAGAGGTGGGGGGGGGGGGCGGGTGGACGTGCAGGAGGGGACTGTGCCCCTGCCGAGGGGTTGTGGTTTGGTTGTCGGGTTGGCTGCCTGAGGATGCGGGGCTGGGAGGAGGCAAGGCTGTCCGGGGATCCGGAGCAGGGCACGCAGGGAGGCAGGGATAGCGGTGTGGGGCAGGCCTGACTGGGCACACGGGTGGGTGAGAGGCCAGGCTGAGCGGGGATGCTGCGGAGGTGACCGTGGGAGGGGACACGATAGGGACGGGGTGCTCATCAGGCGCTGCCGTGGGGTCAGAGAGAGCTCTGGGGTGGGAGCAGGTCAGGGACTGACAGGTAGCAGGAAGGATTGGGGGCGAGAGTGCAGGCAAAGTGGTGGTGGTGAGGGGTAATCTCCTTTCGCTATTTTCCGTGTCTGGAGTGAGAGTTATTAGTTACTAGTGGGCACAGCCTGGTGATGTGACTTGAGTGTGCCAAGGAGGTGGGGGGGTTGGGTGTCAGGCTATAAAAGGCAGCTGCAACACGCAGCTCTGTGTCCAGGGCTGCTCTGCAGCTGTGAATGTCAGTCCCGACAGCGGCAGGCTCTGCTAAATGCCTGTTGGCCATGTGTCTGCACATATGAGGACCCACGTTACTCACTGCATATCCTTGTCAGTATGGATGGTGATGCTAGGAAGGACAGCTTACCAGGAAAAGCAGTCCCATTCAGTAAAAAGAGGCAATGCCAGCTCAGAGCCTGTTGCTTTCATTCAAAGCCTGAATTCATTCTTCTGAGACGAATTTCACAAAGGAGCTTGGAGAACTCTCAGTATCTCAGAGTGAAAAAAGAATTGCTTTTTTATAAGGCATAATAAAAGGCCACATGTTTTAAGGCTACTTTGATTGTTAGCATGCAGAACTGTATTCCTTAAAGGCCCAGTCCTACAGGCTGCCAGGGGAGGCATCGTGTTGACTAATGCAGTTTTGGGGAGGGGGGTAAGATCAGCGCTTTGGATGAAAGCCTGTGGAAATGATAGGACGTAAGAGCTGTAGCTGAGAAGAATTAAAGTCTTATTTGAAACTAATAAAAAATTGCCTCTATTTTGATGCAAAGAGAATATGTGTTAGCATATTTCTTCAGTGCTAAACTAACTTAGCATTTTCTGTAAAGAAGTAGTCCATATTCTGTCCTAAGAGGAATTTATTTGCATATTTTTCAATAGGAACTTTATTAGACCGCTAAAAATTTCAATTGCTTTTTCATAGTAACTCCAGAATATTGTATTTAACAGAAACAAACCTTTACATAGTGAATAGCAGGAGAAGATGGTCTATGCAGGGGCCTTTTTAAGCAGGATTAAAATAAGAGACCATTTTTAACAGTCCAGATCCCCTGGCTCTCTTGTTTCATTTCAGTTTTGTGGAGAAAGAGGCGTAGAGCATCTGTAATGGAGGGAGCTGGTATTTGGGTCTGTGTTTTCGTGTATTTAATGGTGAGCTGGAGGGCAAGGGGCTTTCCTTTTCCCGTTTTTTGTCCTCTCTCTCTCATTCTGTACAGTAAGTAGTTCAAAATTCAGTGTCACAGTTTTCTATACACTTTTCTACAACGAAAGAATGGAATGGGCAATATAGGAAGAACAGCTTCAGTTCATGGCTGTTGAAAGTGAAGGCAGAAGCCAGGCTTAAAAATAAAACATAATTTGTGCTTGTAGGCCTACAGGAGATTTCATGACTTCATGTTGGTCGTCTCTCACCCCATACTGGTTTCTTGTTCCCAGCCTGAATGCTGAAACCACATCTCTTGTTCTCTTAATCTTTTTCACTTTATGCATGGGGTCGTACTCAGAGACCTTAAAAAGCACTTAACATAAAGCCTAGTAATATTTTTCATATGTGCAATTAAAAAGTGTTTAAAAACTAGCAAACTCTCTGCAGAGTGTCCAAGGCAGTAGCTTTAAGACGTATCATTGCATAGTACCGCACTTGTGGCAGAGTGGAACCAGGTCTTCTGGTTCTGGGTGCTTCTTAAGCCACAACAGTTTCCTTCCACCTGGCATTTTCTGCGTTGTTTATGAATACGCAGTAGCTAAACAGCTTTCTTGATTGCATATATGCTGTTCCTGTTAACTCTTTAGGCTCAGGCCATCTGTTAGCATTGAAGATGTTCATTGTATGTGTTTTGTAAGGCTATTGTCTTGATAGCACTCCAGAGCGCTGCCAAGATCACAGTCACAGTAGTACTGGAAGTGCTGTGACTCCAATGGGCTTGAAGGTATGTGAGTGGAAAGTTTGGGATTGCTGGTTCTCTTTTACATGAAAAAAAGTTTAAACTTAAAAATAACGTGATTGCATCAGTAGGCAAAAAAGTAATCATTATTAGCTGTATTATTTTAAAACTATACTTAGAGACCTCTTACCTTATGGATAGTAACAAGAGCAAAATAATTTCTTTTGGTTTGATATCACTTGAGCAGATGAACTGCAGTGCTTTATTTAGATGTTTGAAAACTGTCAAGAGTTACAAATACATCTTGCAGTGTGGCATCCCTGTCACATGCCTGTGAAGCACTGATAGTCACCTGCCTTGACAATTGATGTGGAATTCAGGATGGGCTTCAAAAACTATTTTAGGTATTAATTAGTATCTCTAATAGCGTAAATGAGGTATTAGAGTATTCGTGATGTACTCTGCATCCTGGTGAAACAGATCAGGACTACTACATGCAGTTCTTGAATAACTGCTCAGAGCTGGGCTCTTCTGCATGTTGCAACACACACAAATTGCACTCCATAACCAAGAACACAACTGCAGTTACAGAAATTTTGTAAGGAATTGAGTGCTTCTCTGTGGGAATACGGCCTCTAACCAGCAAGACTTCTGTTCTTTATGACCACTTAGAAAAGTTGAAATATGAAGGACAGTTGATATGTTTTAGAAACTGGCATTTTATAACATTTACCTTTGCAAAAGTCAATGAAGCAGGAAATGGGTGGCGTCTCACAATAGGGAAAGTTCTCTTTCCCATTACAGAATAGAGAAGCGTTTGGTGTTTCTCTTAGGTGTATTATGATTTCACTTGGTAACCTAGTCTGGGAAGTTACAGTGATACATCTACTGGCATTTCGGTGGCAAATTAAAGAAGGAGTTGTCATGTACTCTGTAAAGGAATGTGGGCAGGCAGCACATGGTCCAATTCCTTTACATATAAGGTAATCTCTTAACTCTCTCAGAGGAAAGTGCTGTAGCAGCGTGCTATCTAGTCAGTTTGGATGATACTCATTTACATTTCCCTGTCTTTGAGCTGGCAGGATTTCAAAAGCTAAATATCAGTCTTACTAGCAGAAGAGCTACTGTTTATTCTTCTCATTGATACTTCATTTTGCACTTGCAACAGTATTTTATTTGGTATAAATAAACCAATTTCTTGCTAGTAAGTATTACAGTCTATAAAAATGTAACAGCCTGGAATAATTTAATACGACAATAATATATAACTTCAAATTATTTAAAAAATTTTTTTTAGATACATATGAGTTTTTAGCCTGTTTCTTGAAGAAAAGGGAGTTATATATATAGCCTGTCTTCTGCTTCTCTCATGATCAGTCAAAACTTTGGAAACTGCTGTCCACCTTCAACCAAATTTGTACAAAAGATGTCTCAAAGATGATTAAATTCCCACAAGTTTGATAAAAACTAACATTCAAGAGAGAGGGGAGACCCAAATAAAGTATCAGAGGGATGACTGAGCAGATATGGGCATTCACTGTGGCAGCAGCTGGCAAAGCGATGTACACGTGTACGATCTGGTCAACTGGCATGTGTTTAGCTCTAGATCGGCCAAAGTATGTCATATCTGTTATTTGGAGGATATGTCATAAGACATACAGGGGGAAGTTGGTGTTACTGTGGTGGGGAGAGGAAGGGAAGGCAAAGTGCAAATTCATAGCAAATTAGACTTCATAAGTTGTGTTGGGTACGGAGCAAATGGGACGTTTTTTTAATTTTTTGAAACATGCAATAAAGCCTCAACCAGAAGACTTTTTTAATATGCTTTTATAAAGTATTTTATTCAGATGAGTTCTTGTAAAGTATTGAATAAATAATTCTCCCTTCTGATGGTCAAAATACAAATTGCATGATATGTGCACATTAATGAAACTGTGACTATACATTTGGCAGCTCTGGAAAATATCTACAGAAAAAAATTTGAAGAGAGTGGGGTGGAAGAAACCCCGTTAAATCCTGTACCTTTGATTCACTTTATTGACAAGACTGTACCCCAAAACACAAATTATTGTTACATGCTCCTAGAGCAGAGGTTTATTATTCCTCTATAGGTGTGAAGTATTGAAGGCACACGTTTCTTGCAGACACGGGAAGGTACTGTCACTGTTCAAGTTGACAGGAAGAGTAGAGCAGCACATTGACTGCAGTTCATAACTTCCTAAATTTGTTGTCTGTGGATCAACAGAAGCTGGCCTTTGCTGCATTAGCAGGATGAGATTGGGGTTACCTGTCACTGTTCTGCTTTAAAGGGGTTTCATCAGCATACAACACTAACCTGACAATGTTTCACATGTAATAATTAATAGCAGCACAGTAAGTGATAATGCCTGTCAGGGCCTTTCAAATGTATTTGAAATGGGTAGGATCCCACAGAAGAGTTTTCAGCTCCTGTCAGTCATGGTGGTGATGCAGACCCACATTGAGTGGCATAGCTGCTCACGAGCCAGTAGATGGTGCCAAGGGGATATTTCACACTAATGCTGCAAGACCTTTCTTAATTCTCTGTAAATGAAGTTCAGGAGGCACAAACAGATGTGAACAAGGTTCTGTGTCCTCCTGGCAGGTGCATCTTGCTCTCATATTTCTGAAAGCCATGAGTGAGACTTGAGGAACACAAAAGGACGAATGTGTTCACCACTCCTGGGTGCAAAATATTATCTGAGGCAAAGGATTCCTTCAGGCTTTCCATGTTTTTTAAGGCTATGTAATAAATAGACAGGTTCAAATTGTTGCTGAGGTTTCTTGTTTTGGATTTTTGTACTTTTCGAGTAAAGTTAATCACTTAAGGTATGGGGGGTGTGTGCAGGAAGGATGCATATGAATAAATGTGTGCTGGTTTTCTGCAATTCAGAATTTGTCTCCAGAGAAAAAGACAAACGCAATTATGTTTTGCTCCGAATTATGTTGACTAGTCTGTACTGCAGTAGTTGGGATAAGGTTTGCCTAACAGCCAGTGTGCTTAGCCTGTTGTCTGATCAGTATTTGAAACCTGACTGCTGTGTGCTGTGAGCCTTGCCTTGAAGGTTTAGCCTTGACAGCTTGGGTTTTTTGCATTGCTTGTATTTGATGCTGCAGACAGGATATCATAGAGGTGTTTGAAAGCTTTTTACATGTACGTGCAGTATGGTTTTCAGCTTGGACATTTCAAATTCATAACCCAACTAAATGCACCAATTGAGACCATTGTAGCTGTTTTGGTTAGAGATACCTGAAACCGGAAGTGGTGTATTTGCAGGTATGGATACCTGTACATTCAGGTCCTTACAGATAGAACAGTATAGTTTACACTCATCGCTATGTTTATGCTAATATAAGTGCATCAGCAATAGAAAATGTTCTGGTTTAGTAGTACCCATTTCAAAATGGGATAGGTGACACAATGAAACCACCGTATTCCCAGGCCTTTGTTCTGCAAATAGGTGGGGGATATGCTGTAATCTTATTTATTGGATAACAGTTTTTACAAATTGTAACACAAATTACTCAATACCAGGTGGAATCGAACTGCCTTAGAAAAGGACTCCTTGTGACTTCATTACTGTGTTGTAAGTCCCAACATAGAGCAATTATTTGCCTACTGAGTTATCCTCTTTCTGTAGCTCCTGGGATGTGTGATTTCATTTATTTATTGATTTATTTATTTATTTCAGATGAAGGAAGCCCTCATGTAGCCTTAGGAGGATCACACAGATGTAGCTAACACAAACTTTTCTTTCAGCAGTGTGATGTAGCTATTAGTTGACAAGGGTATTGTTACCAGATTATATTCTTTTAAAGTTGGGTTAGAATGTATGTGTAATAGTATTAATTAGAGTAAAATTAGCTGTCTGTTTATGATAACACATTTTCACATACAAGCTTAGCAATCAAACCTTCCACAATCTCTTGTCTTGCCACTAAGAAGTAGGTTTTCTGATAGTATAGCCTAGTGGACAAAGGGGCAAATAATTAAAGTTAAAATGCCTGTAGCACTGCTCCCTAAGCTTATTTTCATATAAATCCAGGTAAAAGTATGATGAAAATAAAGGCCAAATGCATGTTATCTAGCAGTTACTAATTATATTGCCATAGTATATTACTTTTCTTCTTTTGTGATTTTATTCAGTTTTGGATTTCAATGATCCCTTCAGTACTGAAGTTAAGCCAAGGATCCTGCTCATGGGATTGAGAAGAAGTGGGAAGTCTTCCATTCAGAAAGTTGTCTTTCACAAAATGTCGCCGAATGAGACTCTCTTCTTGGAGAGCACAAACAAGATCTGCAGAGAGGATGTTTCCAACAGCTCCTTTGTCAACTTTCAGATATGGGATTTTCCTGGGCAGATTGACTTCTTTGACCCCACATTTGACTATGAGATGATTTTCAGAGGCACTGGAGCACTGATATTTGTTATTGATTCTCAGGTAAAAAAAGGGGGAGTTAAGCTATATTTTTCTTTTTCTTCTCCAGCAATAGACAAAAAGCACAGATTTTTTTCAAAGTAAATAAGTTCACTTGCATCAAACGCACATTAAAATATAGTTGTTAGAACTTGAAGAGTATGTTGATTATTTTTAGTCACTCTCTGCAGTATGTTCAAAAGTTAACTAATTTGCTTTAACATCTTGAGGTTCTTGCTCAGACTCCTAAGTGCTGACAGCATGAGCTTGGTGCACGTGCTGGATGTAGGCTCAGGCTTCTGCTTATAAGAAATAAAAAAATTAAGCTGTTGTTGAACTGCAGCATTATCTAAAAGTAAGCACCATAAAATTTTGTATATTTTTTTTCAGAACTTTCCTACAGTTGTAGCTTTTGTGTTTCCTTCATTAGGATGATTATATGGAAGCATTAGCTCGGCTGCATCTTACTGTGACCAGAGCCTATAAAGTCAATCCAGATATCAACTTTGAAATCTTTATCCATAAAGTAGATGGTTTATCTGATGACCACAAGATAGAAACACAAAGAGATATTCACCAGAGGGCAAATGATGATCTTGCAGATGCTGGATTGGAGAAGATTCACCTCAGGTGAGGAAAGTTATTGTGCAGAGAATCCTGAAGAGAAGACAGCTTATTTGACAAGTGGCCATTTTCTTGCAGTAGCATTTTTCTCTTGAAGTAGCTGACAACAAGCTTTTGATATGTGAAGGAAAAGGATGATCAGAGACATTGCATTTGATCTGAGCCAAACAAAGTATCTGATATCTGATTGCTGTCGTGGAGGGAAAGATGGAGAGGATATATGCTTAAAAACAGATGACAAATACACCAGAGTCCTCCCAGTTTCTGCCGCAGCTGCTGTCTTGAATTAATTAAATTGCTTGGACAGTGGCAGCAACCAGTACAGCTACAAACAGTAGGGTGTATGCTACCTTTATACCTTTTGCCTTCTTTGAAACGTCTCTGCCTCACAGTCCCCTCCTAATCACTAGTCCTCACAACTGCAGGCTGCTTGGAGCCACATGGGAAGATAGGTGCTGTATTTTTACCTTATGTCTGCTGATAAAACAGGATGTTGTTGCAAATAATGAAAAATTCTAGGCTCCTGCAGACTGGGAACTAGAGAACATCAAGTTGTCATGTCTTTCTTAGCACTTAAAATAAAGAACAAATATATTAAAAAAGAAAGACCTGCTCCATGACCAGGCCAGCACTTTAGAAGTCTTAGCAACTTGAGTGCATCATTGCAGTGATAAATAGGTCCACAGCTTTCAAAAAGTAGATCACAACAGACATAGTCAGTAATGTTCCTTTCCTGCCATTTTAAAAATATTTTCATAAGAATTCCAAGATGGGAATTGCATCGTGAAGTTCTACATTGAGGTCTAGTTTTTAGTGTCAGAGGTTTTTGTATGGAAATGAAGTCCTGTGCTTCAATCGCAACATGTGACTTTGGATCACAAGGGGTGATTGCATCAGTGTAGGCACTTGCTGTTTGACAATATTTCATTTCACTCATATTATGAAAGGTACATCCTGTTCACAGTGTGTGGCTAAAAGGAAAATATGGTGACATTTTTTTCCAGCTTTTATCTGACAAGCATATATGATCATTCTATATTTGAAGCATTTAGCAAAGTGGTACAGAAACTGATTCCACAGCTCCCAACACTGGAAAACCTGCTTAACATCTTTATTTCAGTAAGTACTTGTTATATATTTTGTCTCTAGATCTGGCTATGTCCAACATGCATGTTCAGATACTCCATTATCTGCTTTCTGAGAGATTATGAGCAATGGGAACTCTTGAGAGAAATTATCAAAACTTAGTTGAAATGCATCTACGTGCAGCTTGGCCTCACCTCCCTGTCTATTAAACAGTGTTGCTGAGATACTCGTGGTATTTCCTGAACCACAAAGTGGGTTAGCAGCCGTCACTTTTCTGTTTATACGTGAATCTGAATGTTTCAAACGTCTGTGCTGCATGCATTTGTTTAAGTAGTCCTTAAAATCTGTGTAAATAAATTCTTAAAGGAACATCATCTGTTCTGACCTCTGATGTAGAGCTTCCTAGAATTAATTCTGCTTTGTGTCGTTAACCTGCTTAAGAAGATCTTATCATCTTGAAATTTTTAGAGGTGGAGTCCATCACAACTTTCACAGCTTCTATAGTTATTCTCAAGGCCAGTTAGAGAGCTTTGTATATCTGGTGACTTGTTACCACTGCGGGCATAGTTGCTTGCTTTACTGTTCCTGTCTGTGTGGTCCCTTCCTCTCCTTTGTGCTGGTTCTAACACTCACCTGTTCCCTCATAGTGTCACTATGGCACACACTCATGCACTTTTTAGTTACAAGCAGGTAATGGAGGAGTCCAACATCCTCTTGTTTTGGTACAAGATAAAAGATGGAAAGCATGTGGCCATGAGCAAGGAGGAACACAGTAAGTAGGCAGTGAAAAGGGGGAGCTCCCTGTTTTGATGGTTGTTAAGTCAGGTCATAGCAGCTCCTGAAAACTGTACCCTTTCTCATAGTATTCTAATTTTAATCTAGCATTAATTTTTCCAAGCAAGGTATTTTGTTGTGCCTTTCTGTGATTTTTGAAGTAATCAAATTATTTAATACCATTCAACAGCCTGCATGATAAAATTAGATTTCACAGTTTCTCAGTGGAGGGTGTGAAAATGGAGAGAGAAAAAAGTTGGATGTGTTGCTGAAAGGGAGAACTAGGATTAGAGGAAAGTTTTCCTAAAACTTATTCTCTTCCTATTGCGCAACAAATGATGCTATTACATAGTGAGTGTTTTGTTACAAAGATCTGCTTCTACCAAAATGGCTTGATTTTATTCCAGTTATCTTCCAGTCTCGAACTCCACTTAGGACAGAAAGGTAATGAAGTACTGATTCTGGGCTGCTACACAGTCTTAAAGAGAAGAGTGTCTGAATGATAATTTTCCTGTCAGAGTTACCACAGTTACTCGGTACCGTGAGTCATATCTCTGTATGGGGTCTCCTCACTGTTTGGAGTTGGTAAAGAATTTGTACTGAACCACAGTTTGTGTGTGTGTCTGAAACACCGAGAAGGCAGCTCCAATAATATCTAGAATAATAGATGTAAGGAAAAATAAGTTGAGTCCAGAAAAGAGAGAAGTACACTGTTTTCCCTCATCAGTAGGAGAAACAGTCTCAGACTTTCTTAGGTCCAAGTAGAGCAAAATGCAGTTTGTTAATGACCTATAGCAAGGCACAGCTGCATCACTATGTTCTCAGCCTGCTTGCTGTCTGGTTTTATGAGTATCTTCTGTTTGTAGACAAGAGACTAAGAATGACCCTGTTGCAACCACAGGAGGACTAAACATAATTTTCTAGCACAGAATTAGAGTGTGCCTCTATAGTGACTTGGTGACAACCAATCTTGAGATGGGTTTTGGTCATGCCTTACCTTAGGAAGCCTGTGTGCTGGATATCAAAGTGTGGGTGTATTGGTGTTCTAGTTTGGGTTTTGCAGCGATGTTAGTGAGGATTTGCTTTCATTTATGCCATGAAGACTTCCAACATGAAAAGCTGATGATTACATAAATAGATCAGTGATCACTCTTAGGTTTATAGCAGGTTTTTGCCTAACTTCAGTGACACAATGTGTTAGCTTGTATGTTCGAGGAACCATCAGAGTGATAACACTGCTTCTGCACTCTTTAATGTAACTGCTTCTAAAACATTCAATAACAGTTGGTTTACATGCAAAACCTATGTAAATATTACCTAACACTCTATTGGCTTCTTATAGAAGAATGTCTCGTTTTTAATTACCGTGGCCTTGCCAAGCAATCAAGTTGTGTGACACAGGAACATGAATTTTCATTTTAGGGTTGCTGGGCTTTTTTGAGGTATGCTAAACGTGGTGTTAAACAAAACCTGTTATCATGGTAAAAATAAAATTAAGTACAGTTTTGTTTAATGATTTAAATTTCATAATCTATAAGTTCAAGTGTAGTGTTCAAAATCACGATTCAGTAACTAAATCTGCTGCTGTTTGCTGCAACACCTGTTTAAATAACTGGCCGAAGTTCATTCCTAACTGTGAAAGGTGGTATCCTGTAAATTCCTTTAAAAATTACTTTTACAAAATCAAATTCTGGCTTACTTTTCATACTTCAACGAAGGAAAAAGATAATCCCATTTACCTAACCTAGGAATTGGAGTAATACTACCAGTTTTACTGAACCCATGTTATTTAAATAATGGAGACTGCCTTCTGCTTTATCAAACCCAGTATAACTGAGAAACATGGTTTGAATTTCAACTGCTTCATGATTCTTACCTTTCCAAAATCAAATCTGATTTATTTGTTGCAGATGATCTTTTGCAATGAGTCTTTAGGTTCAAATTAGCCACGGAATACTCTTACATCAATTCAGAGAGCTTCTTCTGCATGTTGCGTCTTCTTTCTAGACTGCAGGGTTGTGTCAGAGCTGACTGTTGCTTATTCTGGCTCTGCTCTCATTGACATCAGTGGCAGCATTTCATTCAGTTGCATAAGGCAGCTGTTGGCCTTTGTTTCTCTAATGAGGAGCCCTCCTGCTCTAGTAACAGAAACAGCTGATTTCATATTGTCATTTTCCTTGACTGACTGTTAATGATATAGTGTCTTTTTGAATAGTATTTTGTATCCGCTGTTTCCTGATGTTTTTATGACTTATAATTATTGTTTGTACTGGTATTTTTTTTCCTTGAGCAATTTCATCACAAACAGTCTGGCAAATCCATTGCTTTTTCAGTTCAAGTTCTACTAAAAACCCTGGCAAATGAAATCTGTGAAGTCATGTGGGTACAATTTAGTAGTTACTACTCCTGGCAGTCCACCCCACGATTTCTTGAGGTTTCTGTCACCATACAAAGTTGGATAGGGGCAAATATGTGCCAGTTTCTCAGCAGGGCCTACCACAATGTATTAGTTTCAACTGAAAATGAGCATGGTTTAACACATCAAGCTCTGCCCTTAACAGCAGGTATAACTGCTGACATGGCAAACATCTCAAGATGAAAACCTTATAAACTGCCACTGCAAGTACAGGCAAGCTGCAGCAGCCAGAATTCTGAGATGGAAAAATCACTTCTCATTGTTAAATGGTATTATGTTGTCACTGGGATTAGTTAAGTTACAGAAGTTAAGTTACATCTTACCTGTACAGCTGAAATTATCACTGTGTCTTTCTTTGCATAATAAAAAAAATACAATGAACTCCTCATGAATGACACTACAGGGCTCAAATTCCAACTTCTTTTGTCTAAAATTACTTTTATTGTATTTTAAAGTATGTGTTTTGGCAATGTATTATGACTATATACTTACATTTAGAGGTGAATTGTGTGATTAATCTTATTTGACAGCAGCTGGTGCTGTAAGAATTATTATTTTAAATATTAAAATTATAGAACTGTCACATGTGGCCAGAATAACCAAAATAAATATGCATGCATTTTTGTTCTTGGTGCTCAAAGAACGCAGACTCATAGAGTCATACAGACTGAAAGGGACATTTAGAGGTCACCTTTTGCTCAGTCAGGCCAGTTAGAGCAGGCTGCTTATGGCTGAGTCCAGTCCAAGGACGGAAACTCTACAACCTCTCAGGTCAGCGGGCTCCTAGTGCTTCACCACTCTCATGCTAAACTTTTTTTTTCCTGTATCAAGTCAAAACTCCATCTTGTGCCTTTTGCCTCTTGTCCTTCAACACTGTAACTCTGAGAAAAGCTTGGCTTCATATTCTGTGTGCCCCTTACATTAGGGATTTGTAGGTAGCAATGAGCCTTCTCCAGGCTGAACAAACCCAGTTCTCATGAGACCCTCCTTGTACATCCTGTGCTTCAGCCCATGTACTTAAAGTATCCACAGTGTATACTTTGTTGTGAATATTTCTTTTATTAATGAATTCCCAAAATGTGCCACTCATGGGGTCTTTACCATAATGAAATGCAAGAAATTCACCTCTCTACTCTGTCATTATTGATGGATGTTTCCAGCCTTAGTTGAGTGTGTGATGGCAGAATTAAGCCTCTTTAAGGAAAGTGCCTAAAATATTGCTGGTCATTTTGTTCAATAGCATACCCAGGGTTGAAATTTTTATACCTATTTCAGGAAATTTGGAAAGTGGGAGGGTCACTTTAGTCTCTTAACTAAGAGTTGACTTAGAAAACAAAGAATAAAGAAAAGTTCTGTAACTACAAGTAAAGCTATTAAAACTTGTTAAGGGTTTTCAGTGTATTTTTTGGTTGTTATAAAACTGCTGTAGCTGCAGTATGAAACCAAGTTAAAAATGGAGAAGATTTGGTTTGCTCTTCCTGTATAGGTGGATTCTGAACTGTATTTTGTAGCTTGAGCTTTAGTAATACTGGGAAGTTGCCCTTTGTGGTCATGCTGGGACAGCTGCCCAGGTGTAATCCCTTGATATCAGCAAGCAAACTACTGTTTTCAGTTAAGCAGTACCCTTTTTTCCTTTTTTTTTTTTTTTTTTTTTTTTTTAAACCAGGAAGCAGAGACTTATGGTAGTTTAACTTGTCTGCATGAAGAGTATGAGCTAGCATTGCTGGCTAGCCTCTGACAGCTGCAAATACGATACATCTCCAGGATGGAGAGAGTCTTAATCAGCTTGGCAGGATGACAGGAACATAGCTGTCATCACATTAGCAAGCCTTAGCATTATAAACATGGCTTTAACCACCGATGCTACATCAAAACTTAAAGAGCACCATCAAAACACTGGTCTTCTCTGTAATCCTAAAAGATGTTCTAAGGAACCAGGCAGTGAAAGAGATATAAGCCCCAATTAGACAATTTCTCCATTTCCTTGAGACATCAGTTCTGAACACTAGTGCCTTCTTTATCCATCAACTTTCTTTTCCTTGTTTCCACTTTCTTCATGTCCAGCTAGAGTAACTTTAAATTACAGTTCTCTTTTTATGTTCATTGTTACAATCAAAAACCTAAAAGCTTGAGCTTGGAAGATTTCCTGCCCCCCACTGCATTTTTTCCATTGAAAATAAACATAATCTCTACAGGTGTTTTCCAGAGTGGGAAATTTTGGGACACAACTTAGTATTATGTCTGCTCATTGGCAGGAACTATTGGAAGGCCTATAAGCATGAAGGTTTGCTATGATACAACAGTGCTGAATGTACAGTTCTTTTAAAATGAGCTTGATTGCAGTTTAGCTTCCACTTCTTCACCCTAGCTTTTTGTGTAATGAGCACATACGGGAACAAAAAAGTTAACTTGAAGACTTGGCTTACATTGTATTTTTCCTTCTTTTTTTCTTAAATAGAATTCTGGAATTGAAAAAGCATTTTTATTTGATGTAGTCAGCAAGATTTACATTGCAACAGACAGTACTCCAGTGGATATGCAAACCTATGAGCTCTGCTGTGATATGATAGATGTTGTGATTGACATTTCTTGTATATATGGGTAAGTAAATTCTTAATGTTTTTCATAAAACTGTGTATGTAAAATCTGAATGACCTCAAAATTAGAATGATGTGGGTATAAATAATGAGAATGTGTAATTTGCCAAAGTAATTTTTCAGGATGGGGGGAAGGAGGAAATAGCAAGCTTCTGGTGTACAGATCCCCTGCCAGCAACAGGCACTGTTCTCTGTCCAGCCTCTTTTTAAACACCTTCCTCTTTCTATGCTAATATGTGTAGGAAGGACTGGGAAGTAACCAACTAAAAATAAAAGGAAATGTTATCTTTTTTTTCCCCCCAGGGGCAAATTCTACAGATGGATGCCTCCTATTTAAAAAACTAGTGGGGCCGTTATTTAGTTTTGTTTACTTTAATAGCTAGGGGCCTCTGCTGGCCTCAGAAGAGAGGTGCTTCACTCTTTGTTTCATTTCTGTCTTCATCCTCTTTTTCCTACTTGACCTTTGTGGGTGGGGGTTTTTTACAGTTTCCCTTCCTTGTACGGTAGGAACTGGCTGGGGTAGCATGTGCATATCCTTGCAAGTTGCATTTTACATGCCTTAGCCACATGTAATGCCAGCTATTTCTGGGAAAAGCAGGGGCACATAAAGAATTAGCGCATGAAGATGCATAGATTTGGAGGCTAAAGCGCAGCATGCTAAGAGTGTGGTAATGTTTGGTAGCCTTGCATTCTCACCTATCTTTTTTTGGAGAGGATACGAGGGAGAATCCTGGTGCAGATGTGCAGTAAGCATTAGAACGTCAAAAGTTAATACTTTTCTAAAATTTCTCAAGTTTGTCTATTCTACTGTGTGTTTCATATTTTGGAGTTGGTCACTTCAGTAACTGTACAAAAACTTGTGTTTTATAGAGGTATCCAGTAAAGGATTCTAATTCTGTGGCATTATTTTTGTACAGAGAAAGATGCTGCTGTGTAGTTCAAAAGACTATGCATTTTATTGTTATCTGTACAGCACCACTTATGGGCTCTCATTCACAAAATGTCACTCTGCCCCTGTCTGTGTAACCATGTAGCATTTCTCACCAGAAATCTGCCACGTTTTTAGTTGTAGACTAAATACATGATATTGAAATTCATTTCTTGTCCTCTGTTCGTGGAGCATCTGTGGAACTTTGTACCTTAATACATTATTAATACTTATTGTTCTGGGAGATTGCTGCTAACTTCCCCTTTAACAAGATCTGTGTGTGCATTCAGGAATGAGGGTAAAATTACAAGGTACGAAACTTAATACAGTGATCATCATGACACATCATCCGTGAAAAAGAAATCTCTTTTCATTATATAATGTTGCAAAACCCAAAATCTCATGAGGAAAGTCTTATGATGGCTTAAACTATCAGTCAGCTGCCAGTGCTCAAGCAAGGTTACTGGATTTGAAATTATCAGTACAGACTTACTGGTTCACATGTTTTAGATAAAGTCATAATATAGTGCATTGATTAAAAGAAAACATAACCTTGTGGCAAACAGTTGGTAAGTTGCAGAGGAAAAAATAAGGCTCTGGTTCAAGTACTTGGCAATCATACAATCTGATTTCTAGCCCCAGATCTAAGATTTGGTGTGTGATTGGATAAATTATTTAATCTTTATGTTGTTTTAGTTTATGTGTAGTTTGAAGAAGGATCTCCCTGAAAGGTTAAAATGAAAATTTCACAAAGTCTGAAATTATCTGGTGAAAGAACCAATGTGGGAGTACTTTTGTTAGCTAATCTTGTGGCTCATCTTTTCTTATTTGTTTCTTTGTTCATTTGAATATTGCTCTTTAGGCTTAAAGATGATGGCACTGGAACTCCTTATGACAAAGAATCAATGGCAATCATAAAACTGAACAATACAACCGTCCTTTATTTAAAAGAGGTGACAAAATTCCTTGCTCTTGTTTGTTTTGTCAGAGAAGAAAGCTTTGAGAGAAAAGGTACTTTTCCCTTTTCTAGTATGGCATTACTTTTCCCATATGTTAGTGAGTTAATGAATAACTGTGGTTGTCAGTAGCTGATAACAGTCTCTAGCTGTATCACAAATATTAAACCTAAGTACAGCTTGTTAGAGCTTACATAACACATTTAAAGGCATGACATATCCATGCTGGCAGTAAGATAAGATGAAATCATACATGTTTGACAGCTTTCTGATATGAAAGCATATGAAAGTTTACATCCAGTACAGTAAAGCTTCCATCTGCAACAGTAGGATGTGTTAGTTTATCTTGGCTAACATTGACTTTTACCTGTTGGCACCAGCATGTGCATTTGGAACAGCTTGCTTGTCCTAAGTAAAGGAAAATTATTGAAACTGGCAGATAGAAATATATTCTTGCTTTTCTCATCCCTGAAAGGATGCTTTTGAAAAGCTCCATATTTGGGAACTAAGTGGCTTTCATATTTTTCAGTTAAAGTGCATAAAATTTCTTGGTTATTTCTCTAACCCTGGTCAAGGTCAATACTCAAAGCTTAGTTCATGATTGTTCTGCTCACTGGCATGATGTTCACTGAGTTACTGGTCTTAGTGAAATGCCCAGAGACCAGAACTGAGCAGGGGAAGAGGGAGCCATCATCTGGGCTCGTGTCCCCATCTTGTGATATTAACTCACCAGTCAGTGTTGATGGGGTTTTGAATGCAGTACTCATGCCATGTTTGACATGTTATTTAACTTTTATTTTATAGAACTTCAACTAGTTGAATTTCTCTTTTGTGCCCATACAGCTTTTATTATCTATGACTGTTAGATGCAATCACTTTCTTTTTTTGCTGTAAGCATAAGAAGTGTTACTTTGACATACCTGTTTAACAACACTGTTTCGGAAAAGACACCTAATGGTGACTTAACACCCATTAGGGTTTGCCCACAGCTGTGTTGGATTATTATGTCTACACAGTTTAGGACATTTGGTGCTATAGCCTGTACGTAACAGTACAATTCTGGTAGTATAATGCAGATTAGCTTTTGCCTCCTGGTGTCTTCCCCATGATATTTTGTCTGAACTCTAGGGAGAGGGAAAATAATTCTTGGAAAAAAAAAAAAATGAAAATGTAACATAGTGGATTTAAACCACTTAAAATATGTATCATCTTGTTAGGAAAACTGAAGTGGAAAACACTGTATTATTTGAGCTAAGAAAGTTTATGGCATTAACCTTGAATGAGGTCAAAAGCTCAGTATTCTAAAGTTGTGTTGCAGAATTATACAACTGTAGCACCCAGTAAGTCCTCTGATTGACTAGTATGGCTTTACAGCTTTTCTGTGGGTTCACGTTCAGCCCACTCACATGGTAATGCTATCTGACTATTATGTAGGTATGTAATCTAACAGCATGTCTGTTGTGTTATTTTTCAACTACAATGTAAGATGAAGTTTAGCTGGTTGTTATTTGGTAATATTTCTATCAAGTATACATTTCACACCTTATGTCAAAAAATGGAAATTCTTTGGTTATTAGATTCCATGTATTTTTATCACACTTATTCTGTAAAGAAAATAACAAAATGACACCATATTTTGTGAAAGATTTTTAATTTTCTTCTAGTATACTGCACACTTTTCCAAAGCTCTTTATTAAGTTAAAGCTTTGTTATCTGCCAATGAACTTCTGTTTGTTTTCTCTAAGCCTAATAAGTCTATTTGATATTGGACATAGTATGAAACTATCATGCTAACTGAATTATTTGTGTTTATCAAATGCGCTTTTGCTTAGCACGGAAAAAATTGCCTGGAAAATTCACTGATTATGACCTCCAGAGAGACAGAGTGGTATTTCGCTAAATGTAGAACATAAGCAAATTTTTTTAATGGCCAAATTTGTATAGATGTCTTTATTAATATGGAAAATATTTCTGTCTTTATAGGATTAATAGACTACAATTTCCATTGTTTTCGAAAAGCCATACAAGAAGTGTTTGAAGTAAGAATGAAAGTAGTAAGATCTCGAAAACATCAAAGCCACATGCACAAAAATAAAAGACCCACTCCCAATGGGACACCAAGAATGCCATTGTAACTGAGGTTTTCTGGCAATGTGGCAAGTAAAGGCTTTGTGAAATTGATGTGACTTTTGCATCTCATTGCACTGAGTGAAGAGGAAAACAAATGGAACTGATGTATTATATGAATTTTGCTTCAACGTTCAGAAAGCACTGTTTAAATATTTTTATCTAATCAGTTTTTTTCATATAGTGAGCACTTTGAGCAAAATGTTGTATATATAAGCATTGAGGTGAACACTTTTAAGAATTTTCTTAATATATGCTGTAAACCTTTTCATGCCATATTAAGAAAAAAACAGCTGTGACAGAAATACTGGGTACATAATTTGCACTTTTTCATGTTTTCCTTGTGGAGCTGGACTTTGATAAACTTAGTTTTTATGGTGATTTTGATGCATGGTGTCAGGTAAAAGGTATGCTGTAGTTTATTTACCTGCTACAATCCAGTTGGTTAGTAAACAATTAAGAAAACTTGGTACAATGCCTTTTAAAATTTGTGACAGCTAATACCTAACATTCATACAGATATAATTTCGTATATTTTTCAATTTGTAAACTGAAGAATAATTTTGAAGTATTACAGCAATAAGCATCTTACCAGGGATCATAACTGGTAGGTAAATATTAGCTTTTATAAAACAGGTTTTTGGCCAAATTTCATCTGGAGTTCTCCATAACACTGGTCATGCCCTCTCTTGGGTCTGTTTTTATTATTTACCTCAGCATATACCACTAAAATACCTTTCTATAAAGACAATTGTTTTGTAAAATGGCTTATGTTGCACTGGTATTTTTATAAGGCTTCAGAGGAAGGTGTTGTACCTGAAAGGTTGTATTTGCATTGCTAAGTTTGTTTTGAGAGCCTGCACATCTACCGTTGGCGCAGTGCCGAATCTGTATGTATTTCTTCCTTGATGTTCTGATGTACTGAAAGGAAGTCCTTAAAGATGCGATTACTGGGTTCTGGGTCGCTCTAATAGGGGTATATCTGTGATTGAAATCAAGAAGAGGCCATTCAAATGAGGACTGGACAATCTACCTGCTGTAGTAATCAGGACATCACTACTTTTTATTTTAATATTGAACATGGTCAGACTTGCCAGAGGATCAGCCAGGACAGCAGAGCACTCTCAAATCTAAAAAAGAAGTAAAACTTACTTTCTGAGTTCTGTATTTGCTGGTTTTGTCTAATTAATGATACAAAATTATAGTTGCTAGTCGGAAGAGCAACTCTTTTTTTGTTCTCAGTCGCGCCACAAACTAATTGAATGCACAGTCCAGCAGTGTTGTCAGCAGCTCTTGGGAATGGGAAGAGCTTGACCTGGATGGGAGGCAGTTTGCTATACACCAGAAACGGGTAAGGGAAGCTGCACCTCACTGATTTGTAACTAATCTGCCCATAGCTGAGACAGCTCTGAAGTTCAAATTTGGAAGTTTTCTTTCAGCCAAGGTAAGGCACAGTGCTACATGTTTATCATTCAGTTTAGATCTCCCAATGTTTGCTCCCTTCTGTTGAACAAGGAAGGGTTTAGTCTGTGGTAAGCAAGTTAAATTCAGTTGTCATTGGAATGCAGATACAGTTTCTGTATGCTATATACTGACAGATCTTGATCCTTTAATACTATACTGAATGCACAAGCTGGGGTAGGCAGTTGGTATGAATGCAAAGGCTCCCCACACAAACATCTGCCAAAAGGGAAACCAGTAGTTTCCAAGCCCTTTACTGCTGCCTCATGTATATGGCTTATCTTTTTGGAACAAATTGGCTCTTTTGACATGAGCCTATTGAATATACGTGCAGTTCTTAGGAAAAGATGCTTAGTCAGTAGAAGGAGCTCGGCTCCAACAAGATTCACTTGATAAATAATGCAGTTCTAGGTGCTCAGGGAGATGAAAAACATTGAAAATAGCCAAAAGTACTGGTCCTGTTGCCAGTGTGAAGGATAATTACAGGAGCTGTCCAAAATTCAAATTCCTTTCAGTACTGTTACCACTTGGCTTCTTGGTTAGGGGCAGCTCTTCTGACCAGTCCCTCAGAGTAATGCAAAGCTGTCTCCAGACCCCATAGCAGTGGTGGTCAGGAGTCACCTTTTGACGGCTCTGCAGTCCACAGGACTTTTCATTGAATTTGTCTTTGATTTTGCTGAGACCCACTACTGGGTCATGATCTTTCTCCTCTCTTCACACCTCCAGGTATAGGTGATCGTGGGACAAAGAACACCTACAAGGCTGGACCAGACACTTGGCTTTGGTTGGTTTTGTTTTGTTTTGTTTTTAATAAAGTATATCATTATGCTGACTATGATGTGAATTATAACTAAAGAATGTATTTTTCATATATTTGACCTGAGTTCTGTGTGGTCATATATACCCTTGTATTTAGAGACTCTCAGCTTATTTAACACAATTAAGTTAGCTCTTGTAGTCCCCTCCAGAATTTGGCATAGACTATGTGGTATAATTTACTGAAGGTGACTTCAACTAACGTATAAAATTTTTAACTGGATATTATGAGAGTAAGCATATTTTTTATCAGATTACTTATGTTTCAAATACGTTTAATTATAAAATTGAAAGCGTGTTAAAAATGGATTAGTTTTACTGTTTAGCTTTGTGATTTTCAGTTTAGGTGATGACTTAAATTGTTTCATATTTGGTTCATCATTTTCTAATTAGTACCCCAGATTTTCATTTTATAGCTGTAGCAGCAGCACGGAGAGGCATGCAAGGTTATTTGTTTGGGTTTTTTTAAAGAAAAGTCTCTTGATTTTTCTTTTAAATTTTATTGAGATTCTAGTGAAATACTCTGTGTGCTACAAGAGCCAATTCTGACAAGGCAGTGTTGAGATACCTATTTAAAATTAGAAATCATGCAAAAAGTAATCACTTTTCAAATAGTGCAGTATTTCCAAAATACCTGCTCTGTGAGCCTCCGTTTTTATGTATCTTTGGAGTTGTCCAGATATAGTAGGGACCATTATTGAACGACATGTCTCTTTAAAACATTGTCTTAGAATAAACTCAAACCAATTTAATATCCCATAGGCACTTTAAAGTCAGGAGCTGAATAACTATACAACAGTGGTTCTGACTGCTTGTTGTAGTTGAGAAATCTCTAATTCTGTAGGCAGCAGCCCAGAGTGCTTAATGGATTCTTTGAAGAGTTAAAATGCATTTTTGGCATGTGCTGGAACGTGGCTATTTAAAATGTTACAGTGCTGGAATGTCTTTCTAAAATTCTGTGATTACAGACATGCTGTCCGTTACCATGGAAATGTAATCGACAGGACCAAACTACCCTGGTAAAACATAATTCAAATGCATTGTTTGAGATCTTAAGTTTTGTGATGGAGCAAAAAAAAAATTCAGGGTTTTCTTGCATGTGAAATTGTGCTCCTGTGATAAAGTTCTGTACTACAGGAGTTAATTCTGTGAAAGCACTGCAGCGATTTTTAAAAGAAACTTTAACTCGCCCTGTTTTTAAGCATAATCAGATTAAGTTGAAGAATTACAGAAAATAATGCTAAACTGTTGCAGTGGCAACTGTTTGCTTTAATGACACATTTACTGTTGCTGTCATTTGCAATAGTCATTGCACAATATTTTTTTCTTAAATTGAACTTTGAGGTTTTTCCATTTTTGTATTGAATGATGTGTGTGACATTATTACATAATGATTATTGTTGCCGCAGCTTTATTTCTGTCCTGTTTAATGGTGAAATCTGATCATTAACATCAAAATTTATTGTTCAGATTCTGTGTATTTATTGATTGCCACATGTAAATTTACTCAATTACAGACAAACATCAAATTCACTTGTTTCAGCTGTGTTGGGAAATGAGAAATAAGCTTGACTGGGAAGTCGTTTTGGGCTCCTCTGATGCAGTGGTGTGTGGTTGACATCCCATTTCTTTCCCCACTGTTCATATTTGTACATTAGCTCCTCGTGTACATATCCTTAAAAGGCTACATTTTAAAAAGACTTTAACAGACTGTTTCTTTTCATTTCGTTTCTCCCAGATACCTCCTGCATTGCTGTTCTTATTTTGCTATCTCTGTGTACATGTTTCATTGTGAACAGGTCAGATACCCAGTCTCCTTGGTTCCTGCCAGCCTGTTCTCTTTGGCTTGTAAGCATTATGAGCTACAGGCAAGGTCTTGAGCAGAAAACTAATGAAAAAATATTGAGTACAAAAATATCTAAATTGTGTAAAATGCATTACATGCTACTAACATCCTTAAGATAAAACATTTATGTAACCTTGGTATGTATGCACACAATGCAAATTCGTGTTCCTATTAAAGTTACAGTTTATGCTGGCAGCCAGATTTTTAAACATTCTTAATCATCTTCAAAACATATTTTAAAATAAAAAAATCATATAGGTAAATATGTCCAGGAGAAAAATTTATCTAATGTAACAGCCTATCACAGTGTCTACTGGACTAAACTAACATGTTTTTGATAAGGTAAAAGATTTCAGGAGCCTGGTCAGAGGAGATACTCTACTGAATATTTTCCTCAGTAACGTTAATACCAGGAGCTGCTACAAGAAGGAAGCATCATTTATTTCAGAATTTCTGAGTACTGGGAGGTAGAGAAAAACCCACTGATGTCCTTTATTTAAAAAAAACCCCAAACCTAAACAACTAAACCAACAACTAAACATACACTAACATAAATTGAGAGGGGCTGAGATTAAAACACCTCATAGATGAGTGCAAACATAACACACAAAAAAATCAAGAGTGGCCTAGTGCGTAGGGCAGAACATTTTGTAATGTGTTCCAAGTTGCCTTCTTTCACAAAAGCAGGCCAAGAAAAGACAAAGGGCTTATCGCAACACAATGCACTTGTGTGTGTTGAACCCTGTGGAGGTGGTCTGAGGGAGCTCAGTTACACCTTATGGTCCTCAAAGGCCAATGTAGTTGTGCCCCAGCAGGGAGTTACAGGACTGTAACAGAGCTGCCTTTGCTATTATAGAAGGGTTTACCTTTTAGATAGGTTTTAATTTCCACTCGGTGCAAACTGAAAGACATTGTGGACCCTGGTGAAGTAAAAGGTTGTGTTGGTACAAATGGAAGCGTAAATTAGATGGAGTGGTGGATTTCCTCCTAACAATAAAGTTACAATCTGACTAGCACTCCTGGAGTTTCTAGAAGCCCCACTATCCACTTTGCAGTGGTATCACTCAAGTGTCCTGGCACCTGTGCTACCAATTCCTACTGGAGGTTAAATGAACTGTTTCTTGAGTTTTCCCCTGTTGCTCATTGCCATCCACATCAGTTTTTTGGGACTACTTTGATTATAACCAGCATGGTCTGAGTTGTGGGAAACATTATCTCTTTCAACTCCCTTTGCAAAGCAGAATATGGAGAGAATAGAGGTGTGCCTTCTGGGAAATCCTGCAGAGCCAAATCAAAAGGGCCTCCAAGGGACCAATATCTTTGTCTCTAAACCCTGCACTGAGAGGTGGAACTTCAGCTCCACTTTTCTGCACTGCCATTTTTCAAAGACTAATCCACCAATTGCTGCTCTTTAAATACTGCCTTCGCAGCTGCTTTAACTTCTTTTGACTGCCAGTATGCCATTCATCATCCTGTCTGGTCTCACATTCTAAGTGTTGAATACAAGCTCTGCAGCAGAAGCACATGAATCAGCTCACTCCCACCATTCCTGTTCCCCTTGCTTACTGCTGTTTCCAGTCCTGTTCCTTCAGCAATTTCATTTCATACTTCAATTACACATTTTCTATCTATAAAGCAGCACTCGTCATTCCAAGTTCCGCCCATTCTTTATAAAGCCCATTATGCAGAAGCTTCAAGTATCTGCTTTAAATTTAGTGTTCTCTTGACAGATTATAAATGCCTTTCCTGCTTTTTTCAACACACCCTTCTCACATGAAAGCTTCCTGCTCCAATGAACAGGATGTATCCTTAAAAGTTCCTCAGGATGGGAGAAGTTCACTCCCTTCTTCTACCCCCATTTTTGTATTGCTACCATTGGTAGTTGCATAAAATCCAAGCTATAAATCTCTAATTTGAATAGTTAGAACACCATCAGACTGCACAAGTGTTGTCAGCTTTTGTTATTGCTCTTTCAGAACAACAGCCTCCATCCCCAGCAGTCTGCATCCCCTGTGAGTCACTTTGCCAGACAACTTTCACCATCTGCAAAAATAACCCTGCAAGCACATACATACAACTTCAGAGTGTAAAGTAATGATTTATTGGTTAATACACATAGCTATGACTAGTAAGCTACTAGACTAAGTATTAATATGCTTATCTTCTCCTGCAAGTCACTAGATGAGTCTTCACTGGCTGGTGACACCAAACTGGCATTTTCTGACTCAGCTTCTTCCTTCCAGCATTTTATACTTTTTCACATATTTTTTTTTTTCTCCTGGACTGCATCTCAACAACCCGACCTCCATCTCTGGTTCTGCTTCATCTTGCCAGGCTCTGCTCTCATGTCTTTGAAGGTGCCCTAGGTACTCCATGTGGCCTTCAGCTACTGCTTTGTTTGGAATGGCATCAGTATCCCATATCATACCTTTCTGCTCAGTATGAATGTCTGGCATTCCTTAGGGTACCTCATATGGCATCAGATGCTTGTGTGAATCAAGCCCTGCATTTCTAGTAACCATCTGAAAAATTCCTCGTTGTCCCAGATATCTACAGGGGACTGGCAGACAGGACCAATAACTTAATATGTCTTCATTAATGACACAGTGAGCTTTAATCATCCTTACAGTGGTTGTAAAACACTTTTTGAGGAGCTTTAAATGAAGAGCTTACTCGTAAGTCCTTTATTCCCATAGCTGAGTCAGTAGGAGCTGTATACACGCAGCTGGATGCAAGCAGGTACGTGCAAGAAGTTCACATTAGTTGTGAGTAACATTTTAAAAATTGATAGGGTGGAAAGGCTATTAAGGGCAGTCCAACAGTGTAATCCTGACAGCTTTCCCTCTGGCTGCTGTGTAATTGCGAAGACAGATGCTCCCCTCTCAGAAGGAAGCTTATTGAACTAAGTTGTGAAAGGGCATGGGGAGCAACTTACATATGAAAAAAGTGACAAAATCTGAGGCTTGAAGCCCTGAAGAGAGAGCATAATGAAAAACTGGCTGCATAAGTCAAAGGCTGTGCCTGGCATTTTCTCCCTAAATAGCGGCACAGGAACAAAATACTTTTTCATCGGAGTAGTTCACATGTACTCCCCAACTATTTTAATGCTCTCTGCAATTTGCATAATAAAGAATACGCACCAGAGGAAATTTCTGTTATTATCTGTAGTTGCTAAAGATAAAGAGTAATTAGATCGGGAAGTCCAGAGTCACGAACAGCTGTCAGTCAGACAGCAACTTCACCTCTGACTTGGGCCTTTGCATTTTTTTTCTAAACCAGGAAACCATCTGAACTATTACAACAATGATGCTGGGGGTGTGAGTCCAGTGACTGGTGTGACTCTCTCATTCTTCAGGGGGAGAAAAACATGTTTCTTAATTTTGACTTCACATAGTGTGGACTGCTCTAAGATGTTCCTCAAACTGCATGCATGGCCCAGATCAGGCACTTGCTTGCTTGGGCAGTTACAGCAAGTTCTTTCCTCATTCTCTTTGTTTCATTTATGAAATAAAGCTAATTAGAAGTAATCTGGCAAAGCCTCCCATTTTGTGAGGCATCTGCTTTAGAACTAAGCTCGAAGAAAAGACATTAATTGCTTTCCTGAGAAGCACCATACATCTGTGCAGTTGCTACAGGGCATTGGTTACACAATGCTATGCCTGTTTTTATTGAGGAGGAGGAGGTACACTTGTTGAATCCAGATTTACCAGGTCTGAATTCACATAAAGGATTTTAAAAGCTGAGACTGTATTAGTCACCAATGAGCACAATAATGCTTTCTCTTCCAAGTGAGTCATATCTGCTCCCACTGATAATAGAGGCATATTAATATTTGATTCCTTAATTCCATTAGAGTTTAATTCTACAGTCAACTGTCTGTATTGAAAGAGTAGCATTATAAATGAAGCAAACTGTTCTACATTCTGTGAATTGGTGAAAGCAGTGTGTGAATGCTTTGTACAAAGAACTATTGTATTTTCATAAGCTTTTGTGATCTCAAACCTTCTGTTGCAGAAGTTATTTGTAGCTGAGTTTATGAGACAGCCTACAAACCATAACAACCCCACTCTGAACTGACTTTAGGTAATTACTAGATGTATAGTATAGACCACTGAAATGTACCTTAACTCACACAATTATATGACCTGCACAGGGAAATAAATAATAGTTCGGTGTCACATTACCTAGCTTAATTCTCCAAGATCTGCAAGACTAATCACTGATGCATCAGACCCAAGTGCAAAAACCGAACAACTGTGTCACACAGGTGCCCTGCCTCCAAGGGAAACAAGAGGTTTTGGGAATAACTCCTTGTTTGGGCGCTACTGCCAGAGACTTCTTGGCATCCATTCACCCCACTCCGCATGCTGAACTGCAATTCCCATTCCTACCTGCTGAGCTCCCCTTTTGGCCCTTTAGTGTCAGTTCAACAAGAATCCTAACTGTTAAAGAGGCTCTGTCTGAAATGTTTTTAATTCTTTTAAACTAAGGGGAAATACATGATACGTTTGTATGATATAGAGCTATATATACATATGAAAATACCCAACTATAACTGTCAGTAACATAGATGACTCAGCCTAATCCCCCTTTGCAGCTAATACAGAAAATGGGGAACTTTTAAAGCACAATACAGTGAACACGTATGCTGGATAAGATGAACTCTGCTGTAAAACCTCCTGGTTCTCCACATTAGCTGTGAAGTCATAATCTGCCAGGAAATGTATATCCATATTTGCAACTGTCCAGGAGGATTCCGCCCATCTGTTTACTCCGATCTGCCCCTTCTTTTACAGTAGAAATGTCTGTGATTGAAGAATTATGCATTTTATCAAACCTTATGATTGGCAATAATATTTTTAATACTTTTTTGCAATGGAGGGGCTTACATGCACCTTTGCTGTGAAGCCAGGTGGCTGTACCAGAATCTCTATTTTCATCCAAAAGAAAAAAAAAATCAGTACACCACAACTGCAGAAAAAAACACAGAAACATGAGCAAAACCATCTTGGAAACTAGAAATTAAAAAAAAACCCAACCAAAGTAGAAATTATTAGGGGTTTTTTGGGGGGTCAAACTGAAAGCTTACTTCAGTGTAAAGCATTTAGTAAAGAAAAATGGTTTTGAATAGTTTGAATTATCAAAACCATTTATTCTTGCTATTCTGCAACCAGGTTGTCACTGTACAAAGTGTTTCTGCAAGGATTCAGTGTGGTATTAAATAACAAAATCTTTGCTGCAGCAATGTTCAAGCAAACTCTCAGTTTCTATATGCTTCAGCTGAGCATGTTTATTTTTTCACCAAGCTGGATCATATGACAGGATACACAAGCTACATGAAGTGCTGCCAGCATGTGGGATTTGACTGCAATTTTTGCTACTATATTTGGCATTTGGTTTTAAAAACACACAAGTTCTAGCACAAAATGGCTTCACCATGCGAAAGTCTAAACAAAAGGCAGCTGAAAACACAAATCCAAAGGGCATTTTTGACCTGAGGCGGGAAGAGGGAGGGAGGCTGCCACTCTGGATCGGCAACTCTGACTGCAAGAGCCTGCCCCAAGCAGCAGCTGGGAATTAAGCCCCATACGCTGACCACCTCACAGGAATCCACAGTTTCACCTGCTGACATTCACCTGCAGCTCTGACCTTTAACTAACAATAGGGCTGAATATAGAAATGGTCTCATACTGCTAGCTCTGCACAATTTCACGTGGCAATTACCCCAGCACCCAGCTAGGCCACGTCATAGCTTACTTAAATGGGGAAACTGTATACATCTCATCAGTGAATTTCTGTTACTTCAAATCAAAGTCTCTCAGCTTATTTCCAATAGTGTTTAGCTGTTATGTAGTTACAGTGACTGTCTATTTCCTTTTTTGGCTGAAAGCCCTATTTTTCACGTTAACTGCAGGTGCTTCCTCTTGAACTATATAAAATATAGCATGGTTGGACTCAATGATCTTAAAGGTCTTTTCCAACCAGGCAATTTTCTGATTCTATGAAATGGCACTGTAAGTGCCACCAGGGTCAAAAGCCAGGGCCCAGAACAGAAAGCTGAACTCCACATTACTCCTAACTAGTTCACAATAACTGTAATTTCTCAAATCATTACATTATTCGCATTATAATAACATTTTTTTAAAAATTGCCTTCTATCAAAGCAGACCCCAGAACCTTTTATGAGTAAGTCCAGATTTCTGAAATCAAAATACTGCTCTTCTAGGTTGGGGAAGGACAAGATTTAGTCACAGATGGTCTCAGAGCCCTTCTCCCACTGCACAGCAAAATGGCTGTGGCAAACGAGGAAAGATGGGATATACTTGCTAAGAAGAACCAAAATAGTTTGGAAACATGACACTCGGTGTCTGCAGCTCACCAAATCAGCTGATTGCTAATCAGAAATCCTAAAATGTCATCAAGAAGTAATGTCCATTAAACATACCCTGGGGTGCTTTTTGGTGTAAGAAAGAATCCCCAGGTCTGGCACCATTCCTTTCCTTGAGCTATAAATGTAATTCACTCTATACAGCACTTGGAAAGGTTTGTCCTGTAAAAAGGAAGATCACTTTACCCTTCTGAAAATTCAGCTATTTGTTAAGGTGGAGTATGTCTTTATTTATTGCTGTTAGCAAATCATCACTATGCAACAGAACATGAAAGGGAAGATTAACATTTAGTTTTGCAATTCTGAGGAATGTGAAGGTGAAAAAATATACCTTCTCAACTGTTTTTGTTAAGGCTGTTTTCCATTGCTGTTCGATCAAAGAAGGAAAGAGGAAAAGAAAACTAAGACATCAAAATATGAAAAAAAAAAGTTTTATAAAGATGATTAGGAAGAATTAGAAGTATCTGAGACAGAATTAATTAATGAGCTAGAAACAACACTTTCAAGCTTATAGAATCATAAGGTTGTGAGAGACCTCTGAGATCATCAAGTCCAACCGTACCTGTCTCCCTGCTAAACCATATCCCTAAGGAACTCACCTATCCATCTTTTAAACACCTACAGGATGGCGACTCCACCACCTCCCTGGGCAGCCTGTTCCAATTCCTGACCACCCTTTCAGTGAAGAAATTATTCCTAATGTCCAGTCTAAACCTCCCCTGGCGCAACTTGTGGCCATTTCCTCTTGTCCTATAGCCTGTCACCTGCGAGAAGAGACCAGCACCCACCCTGTCACAACCTCCTTTCAGGCAGTTGTAGACAGTGATGAGGTCTCCCCTCAGCCTCCGCTTCTCCAAGCTGAACAACCCCAGTTCCCTCAGTCTCTCCTCATAGGGCTTATTCTCCAGCCCCTTCACCAGCCTCGTTGCCGTTCTCTGGAGTGCTCCAGCACCTCAATGTCCTTCTTATAGTGAGGGGCCCCAAACTGAACACAGCACTCAAGATGTGGCCTCACCAGCTCTGAGTACAGGGGCACAATCACCTCCCTGCTCCTGCTGGCCACGCTGTTTCTGACACAGGCCAGGATGCCATTTGCCCTCTTGGCCACCTGGCTGGCTCATGTCCAGCCGGCTGTCAACCAACACCCCCAGGTCCTTCTCTGCCAGGCAGCTCTCCAGCCACTGCTCCCCAAGCCTGTAATGCTGCATGGGGTTGTTATGTCCCAAGTTCAGGACTCTGCACTTGGCCTTGTTGAACCTCATCCCATTGGTCTCAGCCCATCGATCCAGACTGTCCAGATCCCTCTGCAGAGCCTCCCTTCCTTCAAGCAGATCGACGCTTGCACCCAGCTTGGTGTCACCTGCAAACTTGCTAAGGGTGCACTCAATGCCTTCATCCAGATCATTGATAAAGATGTTGAACAGGACTGGACCCAGCACTGAACCCTGGGAACACTGCTTGTGACTGGTTTCTGACTGGATTTAACTCCATTTACCACAACTCTTTGGGCCTGGCCATCCAGCCACTTCTTTACCCAGCAGAGGGTGTGTCTGTCCATGCCAATGGCAGCCAGTTTCCATCCAGTTTTATGCTGTTGAAGGCAAGCACGTAAAAGCACAGGAGTGTTTCTTACAGCTTGTACTGAATTAAAGGGAAACTGAGACAGCTGAGATTATGACCACTTTAATTTGTCATATATTTCCATAGCTATAGACTCTTAAAAGTGCTAACCATGTGTACTGTGGCTGTAACCAGGTTGCAGAGAAACTGAAGCTGTATATGCAAAAAACATATCCTCTGACATTGTGGCATGGAAAATGTGATCTGCCCATCAAGTCACGCTCTTGTTGGTAATTCTTGCCTAAACCAGTAATCATTGGTGCATGACGCTATTTTAGGTTTTTGTGATCCTGAAAGCCAACAAACAAGATGCTACTAAGTCTTACAGTGCGGTTTAAGTTTTTTGAGTGGGGTGTCAGTGGGTCTGTGGGGTCCTGGAAGCCCCTTCTCCAAGACGAAAATCTTCTCAAACCAATTTACCTGTGCTATGAGCTCTTGAGGCACCTCGCCTCATGGCCTCTGTGGTTCAAGGCAGAGACGAGATGAGGATGCAGGGGACAATTTTGCTACCACAGGCACCATGGCAGAACTGGGGCCTAGTCATTGTAGCATCATATCCCATTGGAGCTGCAGTTCTGCGGCAGGGCCCAAGTGCATCAGTCGCTCTGGGAATTGGCTGCTTCTTCCACACTGTGATAGGAAAGGGGGGGGCAGCTTGTGAATTTTACTTAGAATCATAGAATCGCTTGGTTGGAAAATATCTTTGAGATCACTGAATCCAACTGTACCTGTCCACTACTAAACTATATCCCTGAGCACCTCATCTACCCATCTTTTAAATATCTCCAGGGATAGTGACTCGACCACCTCCCTTGGCAACTGCGCCAGCGCAGTGAAGAAATTTTTCCTGATGTCTAATCTGAACATCCTCTGGTGCAGCTTGAGGCCATTTCCTCTTGCCCTATCATTTTTTTCTTGGGAGAAGAGATCAACATCCACCCCATCACAACCTCCTTTCAGGTAGTTGTAGAGAGCAATAAGGTTTCCCCTCAGCCTCCTTTTTTGCAGGCTAAACAACCCCAGTTCCCTCAGCTGCTCCTCGTAAAGACTTGTGCTCCAGTGCCTTTGCCAGCTTCTTTGCCCTTCTCTGCACACGCTCCAGCACCTCAATGTCCTTCTTGCAGTGAGGGGCCCAAAACTGAACCCAGCACTCGAGGTGCGGCCTCACCAGTGCTGAGCACAGGGGCACAATCACCTCCCTGCTCCTGCTGGCCACGCTGTGTCTGATACAGGCCAAGATGCCATTGGCCCTCTTGGCCACCTGGGCACACTGCTGGCTCATGTTCAGCCGGCTGTCAGCCAGCACCTCCCAGGTCCTTCTCTGCCAGGCAGCTCTGCAGCCAGTCTTAGAATCACAGAATGGTTTGGATCAGAAGGGACCTTGAAGATCACCCAGTTCCATCCCTCTGCCGTGGGCAGGGATACCTCCCACCAGCCCAGGCTGCTCAAGGTGCCATCCAGCCTGACCTTTAACACTTACAGGGAGGAGCATCTTCGCCAACCCTGCAGCGCTGAACGGGTGACGCCACCACACTCCCACGCCCCTCTTCGGCTCATTCCCCCCTCCCCAGTCCCGCGCGAGGAGTGGGCGGTACCTGCTGAGCACCTCCCCGCGGGGCGGGGCGGGGCGGCCATGCTAGGGCCGGGGCGGGGCCGGCTTGGGGGCGTGGCTTGCCCCGGAGGCGTGGCGTGGCCATGCTGGGGGCAAGGCGCTCTGGGGGCGGGGTCAGACGTGGGGGAGGAATCGTACAGCGGGGGAGGCAGTGCGGTGGGGGGCGCGGCCAGACTGGGGCCGAGGCCGGGGCGGCGGGGGCGTGGCCGGGCTGGGGGCGCTGCGGTTGCCTCCCCCTGCGGCCGCCACCGCCACGTCAGGGGAGTTTCCCGGGGCGAGGCCTTTCCTCCTGCGCCGCCGGGGTTGCGGGAGACGCTGCGCAGGGAGCGAGCGGTGCTGCCGCCATGGAGGCCCGCTACAACCTCAAGAGCCCGGGTAGGCGGGACGGCGGGGCGCAGCCGGGCCTTGCGGGCTGTGGGGCCGCGGGTCAGGGAGGGCTTGGGGCCGGGGCCAGGGCCGGGGCTGCGGCCGCGGAGGGGAGAGGCGGGTGGGTGAGAGACCGCGAGTCCTGCCTGACCAACCCGGTGGCTTTCTGTGCTGGGGTGACCCTATTGCTGGACACAAGAAAAGCAGTGGTTGTCATCCATCTGGACTCTTGTAGAGCCTTTGACGCGACCTCCCCCCCCCGTCTAAGTTGTCTTTGATGGGTTGACTGTTCGATGGGCAAGGAATTGGTTGGATGGTCGCATTTAGAGAGTAGTGGTCAACGGCTCGATGTCCAGGTGGAGACCCGTGACAAGTGGTGTCCCTCGGGGTCCATACTGGGACCAGTGCTGTTTAATATTTTCTTTAAAGATATAGACAGCGAGATCGAGTGCACCCTCAGCACGTTTGTGAATGACACTAAGCTGAATGGGGCAGTAGTCACACCAGAAGAACGGGGTGTCATCCGGAGGGACCTGGACAAGCTTGAGAAGTGGGCTTGTGTGAACCTGTGAACCTCTTCAAGTTCAACAAGGCCAAGTGCAAGGTCCTGCACCTGGGTTGGGGCAACCCCCTGTGTCAATACAGGATGGGGGACAACGTGATGGAGAGCAGCCCTGTGGAGGAGGACTTGGGGGTGCTGGTCGATGAGAACCTTGACACGAGCCGGCAATGTTCACTCACAGTCCAGAAGGCTGTCCAGACCATGTCCTGGGCTGCATCAAAAGAAGCGTTGCCAGCAGGGCAAGGGAGGTGATTTCTTCCTCTTTACTCTGCTCTCATGAGACCCCACCTCATGTATTGTGTCAAGTTCTGGAATCCCCAACATAAGAAGGATATGGAACTGTCAGAACGGGCCCAGAGGAGGGCTACGAAGATGATCAGAGGGCTGGAGCACCTCTGCTGTGAGGACAGGCTGAGAGACTTGGAGTTCTTCAGCCTGAAAAAGGCTCTGTTGAGACTTTAGAGCAGCCTTCCAGTACCTGAAGGTGCTACAGGAAAGCTGGGGAGGGACTTTTTACAAGGGCACATAGTGATAGGATGAAGGCAATGGCTTTAAATTGGAAGGGGGAAGATTTAGATCAGACGTTAGGAAGAAATTCTTCACAATGAGGATGGGGAGGCCCTGGCACAGGTTGCCCAGGGAAGCTGTAGATGCCCCCTCCCTGGAAGTGTTCGAGGCTGGGTTGAATGGGGCCTTGAGCAGCCTGGTCTGGTGGGAGGTTTCCCTGCCCGTGGCAGGAGGGTTGGAACTGCATGATATTTAAGATCTCTTCCAGCCCAAACCTGGTCCATGGCGGGGAGGAGGAAGAGTGGATGGGAGCCCTTGGCTGAGGGCGGGGGAGGTGGCGGTGTTCTGGCAGAGGCCAGCTGTACGATTCTGCTTCCTGGTGCGATGGCATTGGGAACACCTTCCAAGCTGTCACTGCACTTCAGAACACCCTGGCTACCAGATGCTTGTGTGTGTGCACCCACCCATTTTTGCTGGTTGTTGGACACTTACCTTTGAACTCTGTCTGGTTGCTGTACCCTGTGCCCCCAGGTATCACCGCTTTTCCAAGTAGGAGCATGAGATGGGACAGATTGCCAAGGACAGCTTAGTCTGTGTGGTGTAAGTTTGTTTTACAGAGATGTCAGTGTACATGCTCTGTTTACATGCATGTGTGTTTGTTTTTCATGGGATTCTGTGTTAAAATTTTTTCCCTGTTATCTCCTAGACTTTCTTTTGAATCTTTGATGTGAGAGGGATGCCTCAAGAGGTGTCTTGAGAAACAGCACGGGAAGGAAAGCTTTTGCTTCTTAGGGAGGAAGATGTCCCTACCCGTGGCAGAGGGATTGGAACCAGATGGTCTTAAGGTCCCTTCTGACCTAAATCATTTGATGGTGATTGTGTGATGACAGGTCTGGTCTCTCCATTACAGCCATGTTGGAGCAGCAGCCTCTGACCGGCTGGGCCAGGCTTCATCTCATGGGAGCTGCACATGCAGCTAGAGGCCTATCGCTGCTGAACCAAAACCTCTTCCACAGCTTGTAAGCACTAGTTGGGTTTGTGGGTCGGTTGCTGCCATGCCCCTGCTTTCCCCTAATCTGGTTTTGGGAAGTAGATATTAGCAGCTTCATGATGTGATGAATTTATTATTTTATCGTACTGCCTTATAACCAGCACGGGAAGTGGGGAGAAACTCTAACATTATGATGACTTGTACCTTACAAATGTAAATGACAGTTTATTTACAAAACATACCTCAAGTGGATGGTGTATGTATTGCTCAATTATGTCCCTCACCCTCACACCCAAGTTGCATAACTGAAAGATAAGAAGGATCACAAAGCAAATGATGAGAACATCGTATATACATCATTATAGTTCAAAATACTAGGAAGGAAGACTTTTTTTGGGGGTGGGGTGGGGAATATGCTGGGTATTTTGCATATGTGAATTTACAAGGCCACAGGAACATGCTCAGGAGTTATGGTTTGCCACGTCATTGGAAATATTGGTGGCGTGCTGTATGACGTGCCTCTGGGATCTGGGTGAAGAAGGCACATATTTATAGTTTAGTTTAGAAATGTTTTTCCCTTCTTTACCTCCTAATTTTAAAGAAAAATTATCTTTACTTTAATTGATTTTCAGCATCTATGCTGTTCCATAGCAAAGCAAACTTGAATTGGCAAGTCTTCACACAATGGATCAGTATTGCTTCCCAAAATTAAACATGCTCTCTAACATATCAATGTATTAAATTATTTCTTTCCATATGGATGCTGATAAAAATTATTAATATCATCATAATATAATTTAAATTGCTTATTTCAGTAGTCAGTTTGTGTGAAGTCTTTCATTTAAAAAGATGTACACAAAGTTATTAATTTAAAAAAAGATTTTAAATCGATATTGTCTCTTCAGCAGTTGTGGCTTGAGACAAGTTGATTGTAGTTCTGTATAGCCGTTGGATTTGCTCTGGCACTTTACTTGCTGTCCTAGTAAATACACGTATGCACTTATTTAATATTTTTGGTATGTTTTACAAATTCCTATCTTGTTATGATCAAATGTGCAATTTAGTGGTGGTATCTTACACCTGCCATTCAGCTGAAGGCTTCAGATAGAAATGTAGAGTATTCTAATATTAAGGTGGTTTTAGTGAATGTAAATGTACTGAAATACATAAAAGCAATTACACCATTTCCTGTTTCAAATGAGTGCGATATCTGTGGACTGAAGGGATTGTTTGGGCAACCGAGCACTCTAAGGCTTTAGAACCAGTAGCTGTCTTTATGCCTGTTGGTCTTGTTGCTCTGACTTGAATAGAGAAAGAACCAAGCTGCTAACCTTAAGGTCTTGGTCAGCTTTAGGGATTTGGAATGTGTGATCTTGAGACATAGTGAAAAAAGTAATTGTTTTGTACCTGCACAAGAGGCTTCTCCTTTTCAAATCTGGTTTTGGACCTGAGCAAACTGTGGTTGCAGGTGGTGATTTCTGTCTGTTCAGTAGTTTTAAAGTAAGCGAATACTACTTACAGTTTTATTATAAGTTATTTTAATGATTACAGTAGGCTTTATCCAAAATATCATAGAGGAAAACACACTTTAAATAGGAAAGTATTGTTAAAAGAAACCTATGCTTTTATTGATCTTCCATTTAAGCCAAGTTCTGCTGTAGAGCAATGACAGTTCGATGACAGATGAAGTTCTTCTGTGGTTATACATGGCCGCATGGATCCTTCTTCTGTGAGCAGGTGTTCTAGACCAGATTGCTGAATGAGGATCATTTAGGGTCTCCATCGCCTTTCTTCTTGTGTGCTTTCAAATAGACCACATAAAGGACAATATTGCTACACAGCTTTGTTGTACTGCTAATTGCTCCTAGTCATTATATTAATCTCTTTCCTTTTCCCAGTTTCTCTTTGGTTCATCCCCATGTGTCTAGAAGACGATAACTCCACACAGCCTGAAACAAATTGTTCCCCCTGTAAGGGCAAGGAGGTGTGGGCACTCACCTGAAGCTATCTCCTCACACCATCTACGAATACAGGGTTTTTTTATTTCTTCTCCAAAAGATGCCTAATTTTGGAAGGGAAGAAATTTCACACTCCACACTTCAAGCTTCTTTGTATTGCCTCAATAAGTCAAAGCCTTTGAAGCTGTTGCTTCATATTTTTATGTCTATTTTTGGCACTTGTAAAAGCGCAGGCTATTTTCTGTCTTAGGATTTCAAAATGGATTAGTCAATGCACTGATATACACTGCTACCATATGGCTGATAAACCTCTCCCATCAATATTAAAGCTCAACTGACTAAAGCACAGACTTCATCCTCTTCATGCTTCAGGAACATCCCTATTTTCTGAAATTTATAAGACAGCTACTTGGAATAATCTCTTTACTTTTTTTGCCAAGAGCTATGACCCTTAGCCTGCTGGAAGATCAGACACCAAATCTTGTAGTCACTGTTTTTGTAGTGACGGTCACCTTCTTTTACGTAGGATGTTACCAGTCTTCTGAGCGGGTGTTTACGTAGGCACACTTGAAGAATTATGAACAACTATTTACAGTGATTCACACAGAGCCCACAGAGAGCAGTGCTTTTTAATTTTGGTTTGGGTGGGGTTTTGTTTGATTTCAGCGGACCTAGAATTTGGCTAGTGAGAGCACTGAAGGACTGGGGAGAGCACACAGAGGGAGGCATGGCACGCATGTCCTGCATGTGAAGAAGTTCTTCACGATGAGAGTAGTGAGACACTGGCACAGGTTGCCCAGGGAAGCTGTGGATGCCCCCTTCCTGGCAGTGTTCAAGGCCAGGTTGAATGAGGTCTTGAGCAGCCCGGTCTAGTTGGAGATGTCCCTGCCCATGGCAGTGGAGTTTGTAACTAGGTGATTTTTAAGGTCACTTCCAACCTAAACCATTCTATTATTCTGTGATTCATTCTGTAATTTGTTGCCCGGGGATGGTGCTTTTGGATCTTGGACATGCAGCGAACATAACATACAGAGATTGTGATCCTCTTAACTGTCATTATCAACACATTTACTGGTTTTCCTACAAATTGTACTTCACTCTATAATTTTTGCAAGTAACAAGTATTCTGTGTCAAGCAGCGTGCATCAGTTCTTTGTTAATAAAAACCAGTTAATAGAAAAGAGCCAGTAGGCGGCGTGCTGCTTAGTACCTTCCGTGCATGAAATAGACATTTTTAAAAATATAAAATTGAATGGATGTTATAAGTTGGTTAAAGCTGAAGTGCATTCAACAACTAGTTTACATTTGCTAAGTTTTATCTCCCTTTATGTTGTCTAAACAATTGTGCTGAACAGTAACTACGGAAAGAGTCCTGTACTTCCTGCTGCTCTGAGGGAAATGAGGTCTAAAGGTCTGTCATTTCTAAGGGTGAAAGTGAGTATTCTTTTTTTATTTTAGTTGTCAATACTTTATATGAGTACAGGAGGCTTATGGGTCGCACTAAAGGATGTACATGTGTCGCGGTTCAGCCCCAGCCTGAAGCACAAGCAGTTGTGGTCCCAATTCCCTCCCCCTGCCCCTGGAAAGGGAAATGAGAGAAGACTTGTAGACTTTCACTCAAAGTGAAACAACATTAATGAAACAATAATAATAATAATGAAAATACTATTAATAAGAAAATAATAGAATATATACAAATATACAAAATCAACCACCTCGCAATGACTACGTCACGACTGATGCTGCAGAGCAGTCAGAGGAAAGGTCCTGGGCTGAACTTAACAGCAGACAGAAGCCAAACTGAGGAAATGGATTCAGAAAGGCACAGATCTGTAGTCAGCGACAAAAGGACAGACAGAGTTCTTACTGGATGCCGGCTATTGAATAAGAGAGTTTGATCCTTGTGATCCCTCAGTTTTATGCTGAGTATGACATATATGGGATGGAATACTTTGTTGGTCAGTTTTGGGTCACCTGTCCTGTGTGCTCCTCCTTGCAGGTGCAAGCATTTCATTTATGGCATTTCACCAACTTGAGGATGACTTTTGTTTCTGTAGGGACAGATGTAAGCAGTGGCCTTTCTGCAAACCAGTACCCCGTATTATCACTTCTAGAGACAGACACTGTCTGAAAACATGCAGTTAATTTTCAGAAAATTAAGTTATTTAGGCAAGGCTTAGCTGAAAAGTTAGAAAACTGATTTTGCCTTGGCTCAAACCAGACCAGTAAGACCGTGAAGATAAAAAGCAGCTATTCAGGAAGCTTGTGGATCTTGGGAAAGGATGTATCAGACCCTTAAGATACAAAGCAGCTGGCCTGTCTCTTAGCAAATGGTATTTCCATTTGTTATTATAGCAGAAGTCAAAGCAACTGTCAAACTGATTTTTAAAATAAAAGAAATTTTGGAACCTATGGTTGCCCCGGGCAGTTGTTAGAGTTTTGTATTCACACTTTTTGATTTTGTGAGAACAATTGTTTTGTCTTGATACATTGAGATCAGCATAAAATAAGAACTTGACTAGTGGAGAATGTCACAGAAGTAGTAAATGATGAGCAAATTCATTGTCTCCATTTTCCTTTATTTACACAGAGACCTGTGATTTCTCTAGTATGGGGAAATAGTGTTCCATGGATTATGAGGTTTAGAATACTGTAGAAACTATAGTGGATTTTGACAGAGATAACTTTAAATGGTGATGCTGTTCATCTGAGGCTGAAGTTTTAACTTGTCTTCGTTTTGCTTATTCCTGTAGCACTGGAGGATGTAGGGTTGATAAGGTGGTCACTGTTGATATGGGAAGGATAGTTAACATTGCAGGTTTCTTCCACTGCTGGCTTTGTAGTTTCAGAAGATTGAAAAAATCTGGAAATCTTTGCACGGTCTGTTGCAAGTATACCTGTTTGTATGTACTTATGTTGCTGAGTTGTCAGAGCAAAGATTTGTGTAGTACACTGTACCATCAGAGGCAGAGGCAATAGGGAATGCTGTGGAAAAGAGCTGTAAATAAACAAAATACGTAGTACGTTCTCCTCATCAGGTTTAAGGATTTGCCCAACTGGCAGTTTCATCTGTCTTCCAGGGATTTTATTTTGGATGAATACAACTGGAATGGGTGTTTTCTTATGAAGAAAGATAGGTATCTCGGTCCTAGTGAAACTTCAGATGTGGTCTTGATTAAAAAATAAGTGACTATAAACTGCTATGCAAATATTTATGAAAATACAGAATCATAGAATCAAGGTTGCAAGAGACCTCTGAGATCATTGAGTCCAACCGTACCTGTCTCCCCCCTAAACCATGGCCACATAAAATATAGTCACATTTTTGTGAAATGACATACAGAAACATACACAGGAACTTAAAAAAAACCTATTTACAGACAGATGTGAACCCAGAAGGATTAAGAAAGGTGGGGCCAGAATAATACACACCAGGAATGCAGAGGCAGAGAAGAACATTAGTAACGTGGTCTTGAAGCTCCTTCAAAGTGTAGGAATGAGGGCGGGCTTGTTTCTAGTGTAGACACCATTCAACTCTGTATTCTACAAAAGAATCATAATCTGTATTTCAGAGTACTTTGGTCTCAAGGCCCCTCTCATCCCCATACCTTTATTGTTTTTAATTCAGTAGTGATTGCATATCATTCATAGTTCTAAGCTGTCCAGGAAAATCACATCCACAGTGGAGTAGGTAACACACCTCGTGACACCGTGCAGGTCGCTGTGAACCTGTTAGTCTCAGTATGTTTAGACTGAATAAACCGTTCTCTAGAGAGTACAGCACTACTTAACAAAATACCATTCTCCTTATCAAAGAGCTGTAGTAGAAGTGTTTCTTAACTCTCCAGTCTGCTATGACTCTTTGCTTTAAATACGTTTTCTTCCATGCTTTAGTGACTGCTCTGGATTCGGCTGGAGTTTTTTCATAGGAAGCCGAGTGAGGACACAGACAGGGCAGCTGACCCAGACTAGCCAAAGGGATATTCAGTATCGTGATGTCATGCGCAGTATATAGTTGGCTTGGGGTGTGCTGTTCGTGGTGCACTTGACAGCATGGTTTGCAGCTTGGATTTGAGGAATCTGGATTGGGAGCATGCAGGACATCAGTTTTCCAGGCGGTGAGTGGTTTGGGCTGTGTACCATTCACTTTCTATCTCCTTTTATTGTTATTGTAGATATAGTTTTTTCTTGTTCTTTGCTGTCCTGTTAAACTGTTTTTATCCCAACCCATGAGCTTTAACCTTTTTTGTTTTCGATTCTCTTCCTCATCCCATGGGTGGTGGGGGAGTAGGGAGGAGTGAGCGAATGGCTGCATGTTGCCAGTAAGGGCTAAACCACAACAGTCCTTTCTGACGTCCAACGTGAGGCACAAAGATTTGAGATCATGCCAGATCTGACCAGAGCATGTTAAAACCGAAACTTGTTATAAACATTCATTATATTATTTTAATAGCTGCTGGTCACAATGTTGTATTACTGGTTTGCATGGTTGTGTTATGTAAATCCTTACATGCAGTATGTGTTCCGTGTGGTGCTGTTTATCATCTCTAAGAGATGGATCAAGATTATCATGTTGCTGTCGTGTAATATTGGCTTATGCTATAACGTTATTGATCATAAGATTTATGTGGTGTGTGTATGTGGCATTGCTGTCATTTCCACACTGTGGGTGCCATCTCTTGGAATTTTTTAATAATCACATCCAATTTATGGGGAAAATGGGTGATCTTTCCCCCTCTTTTTTGCATCTGCTTTCTTCCTCAGACCAGATACAACGGCTCTTTGAGAATTTTGTGTATTCTTGGGATATTCAAGCCAGCATTCTTCTGTTACTGTGTCTCTTTATTGTGTTTCAGGTCTTGTTTAGGGTTAAACAATTACTTAAAAAGGACACCCAGAGACAGGCCCTGAGGCTGGATAGTTATGAGTGGCAGGGTGTGTGGAATAGCATGGGCAAATGCCTAGGATGATGGGCACCTCCAGTGTTTTGGAACTTCACCTTTGAACAAGTGCAGAATCCTGACTAGTAAAATATTTGGAATAAGTGTGTTATTGCCCTGGCAATTCTAGGGAGATACAAATCACTGCAATGTTCTCGGGCCTAGCCCATGCCTACTGAGCCCCATTGAACATTATGCAGTATCTTCAGGGGAAGAGAGAGAAAACAGACTGACAGGCACTGTGACTGCTCCAACACTGGTGACAGGCACTGTGCTTAACTCACACACCAGCGACAGGCGCTGCATCTGAACCAGAGAAACAACCCGGTTGCTGCTGTACAAAAGAAGAAATACACAAAAAAATTGATTTGCTTAGTGAGGGATGAAGATGAACTGGGTTCATAATGAGAACAGGAGGAAGAAGCAGAACCAGAGATAATCACCTAGTTCTTCTCTCTGAGGGAGATGCAAGATATGTGAAATATTTCAGCCGTTGTCCAGGTGAGCCCATTGTCACCTGGCTGCTCTGATGCTGGGATAACAGGGCCAGTAGCTTGGAATGAAAAGGTAGGGAAACAATCAGCTGGGGTCTCTGTCTGAGCAAGGTGGCATTGACAAGGTGATTGGAAGAAAGGCACAAGCCCTCAGCCTCTGGAGGCAACTTCTTTCAGGCATGGGGGAAAGGTACCCTTTCAAGGAAGATGTTATATGCCACTCAGGCAAGTCCACCACCATAGAAAGAAGTATCCAGTACCTGAAAGAATTAGGTGTGCTGGAGGTGATTTATAATGATCCAAATAACAAGCAGCCATCTGCAGATCCAGATGACATTCAATTCTCTCAGCCCATATGGTAGAAGTTTCAATGGAATGCACCATTATCGTATGCCAACTCATTAGCAGTAGCATCCTGGAAAGAAGGCAAGGAACAAATGGTGGATGAATTGGCTGGCCCACTCCAACAATGTGAAGAAAATCTCTCTTCCTCCCTATGGGCCTGCATTTCAGCTGTGGAAGAACTGTCCAAAAAAAATCCAAAACCATGTTCTAAATACTGTCCCAGAAGTCCAGCATGTCAGAAGAGGCTGTGGAGAAACTGTGCTGGGGGGCAGTCCAGCAACTCAAGGAGGATATGTCCAATCCCCCACCTGCATGGACCGGTATCTGAACTGTTATGAGAGAGGATATAATAGAGGGTACACACCACGAGACACCCTGTGGTTTTACCTGCATGACCACAGAGAGGACATGAAGTGGGATGGAAAACCCACCTTGACCCTAGAGGCACAAATACATGAGTTGCAAGGAGAAGCAACAACAGAAGGTGATTGTTCCAGGGAAAATGCTGCTCCAGTTTCCAGTGGGCAGTTCCCAGACAGTAGAATGTTTGATCTTGCTTCTGATCCTCTTGAAGGGACTTCTGATTCCTGTTTACAAGTGAGTAATGAATACTATGACCCAGATTAGAGGGCCCTGCCTCCAGCCAGGTGGAGGAGAGGGACAACCAGATTTATTGGACTGTGGATTCAATGACCTGGCGCATCAGACCCACAAGATTACAAGGTTCTAGCACACAATGTACCTTAATGTTACCAAGCTATGAAGGGGCAGGATGCATCTGTACTTCTGGAGTGAAGAGGAAATCCCAACAGCTAACTCTATGGGAAGCCAGAGTGAGTCTGACTGGGAATGAATGACAAAAGCACCCCATTGTGACTGGCTCAGAGGCTCTGTGCATTCTTCACATAGCTACCTCAGGAGAGGGTATTTCAAGGACCCAAAAGGGTCCTTGGTGGGCTTTTGTTATAGGTGCCTTGGAGATGGAGGAAATTATACAGCTAATTACCTTGTCTGATCTCTTGGAGGACCCTCCTATTGTGGGACTGCTGAGAGCTGAAGAATAACAGGTGCTGATTGCTACCACAATTGTGTGTCAACAGCAATATCACACCAGCTGAGACCCTCTGATTCATATCCACAAGTTGATTTGTCAGTTAGAGAGCCAAGTAGTGATCAGCAAGATTTACTCACCCTTTAATTGTCCCATATGGCTGCTTTGAAAATCTGATGAGTGGAGTAGTAGACTATCGTGGTCTGAATGAAGTCACGTTGCCACTGAGTGGTGCTGTGCTGATCATGCTAGAAGGTCAACATGAGTTAAGAGTCAAAGGCAGCCAAGTGTTGTGCTACAATTGATATTGCTAATGCACTTTTCTCAATCCCTTTGGCGACACAATGCAGGCCACAGTTGCTTTCACTTGGAGGGGTGTCCAGTACACTTGGTATTGGCTGCCCCAGGGGTGGAAGCACAGCACTACCATTTGCCATAGGCTGATTCAGAGTGCTCTGGAGCGGGTTGAAGCTCTGGAACATGTACAATACATTGATGCCATCATTGCGTGGGGCAATACAGCAAAAAAATTTCTTGAGAAAGAAAAGTAGTCCAAGTCCTTCTGAAAGCTGTTTTTGCCATAAAACAAAGTAAAAAGACCTGCACAGAAAATAGAGTTTTAAGAATAAAACGGCAAGATGGATTTTGTCAGATCCCAATGGATATGATGAACAAAATAACAGCTATGTCTCCACCAACGAGTAAGAAGTGAACACAAGCTTTCTTAGACGTTGTGGGTTTTTGGAGAATGCGTGCTCCAAATTACAGTCTGATTGTAAGCCTTCTCTATCAGGTGACCCAGAAGAATGATTTCAAATAGGGCCCTGAGCAATGACAAATCTTTGAACAAATTAAATGGGAGATTGTTCCTGCAGTGGCCCTTGGGCCAGTCTGAGCAGGACAAGGTGTTAGAATCATGGAATAATTAAGGTTGAAAATGACCTCTAAGATCATCAAGCACCACCATGTCCTGAAGTGCCACATCTACGCGTTTTTACAACACCTCCAGGGATGCTGACTTCACCACTTCCCTGGGCAGCCTGCTTCAATGCTTCACCACTCTTTCAGTAAAGAAATTTCTCCTAATATCCAATCTAAACTTCCCCTGGCACAACTTGAGTCCATTTCCTCTAGTCCTATCGCTTATTACCTTGGAGGAGAGACTAACATCCACTGCACTACAGCTGCCGTTCAGGTAGTTGTAGAGAGCAATAAGGTCTACCCTCCGCCTCCTCTTCTCCAGACTGAACAACCTCAGTTCCCTCAACCGCTCCTTATAAGATGTGCTCCAGACCCTAAAAAAGCCTGTAGAGCACGTTAAAAATGTACTGTACACTGCAGCAGGGGAGAATGGCCCTACCTGGAGTGTCTGTCAAAATCACCAGGAGAGACTCAAGGTTTACCCTTAGGGTTTTAGAGTCAGGGATATAGAAGATCGGAAGCCTGCTATACTCCAACTGTAAAAAGAGATATTAGCAGCATATGAGTTTGAGCAGCTTTGGAAGGGGCTGGTACTGAAGCACAGCTACTCTTAGCACCCTGAGTGCTGATACTGGATTGGATGTTCAAAGGAAGGGGCCATTCTGCACATCATGCAACTGAGGCTATGTGAAGTAAATGGGTTGCACTGAACACCCAGTGGGCTTGAATAGGAAGCCCCAGTTCCCCAGAAATTTTGGTGGTGATCATGGACTGGCCAGAAGGCAAATGTTTCAGACTGTCACCAAAGGAGGTGCTGATAATGCACTGAAGAGGTCCCACTGTATCATAAACTACCAGAAAATGACAAACAATATGCCCTGCTCAGTGATGGGTCCTGTCATGTTGAGAGAGAACATCGGAGGTAGAAAGCTGCTGTGTGGAGTCCTATACAACAAATTGCAGAAGCTGCTGAGGGACAAGGTGAATCAAGTCAGTTTGCAGAGGTGAAAGCCATCCAGCTGGCTTTAGATATTGGTGAACGAGAGAAGTGGGCAGTGCTCTCTGTATTGGCTCATGGATAGTGACAGATATTCTGTGGAAGTGGTTGCAGCAATGGAAGCAGAGCGACTAGCGGTGCAGAGGTAAACCCATCTGGGCTGCCCCACCATGGCAAGATATTGCTGCCAGGGTAGAGAATCTATTTATAAAAGTATATCACTTGGATGCCCATGTACGTAAGAGTCAGATCACTGAAGAATATCAAAACAACCAGCAGGTAGATCAGTCTGCTAAGACTAAAGGAGCTTAGGTGGATTTGGACTGGCAAGATAAGGGTGAATTATTTATAGCTCATTGGGCCAATGACACCTCAGCCCACCGAGGAAGAGATGTGACTCTTGACCATGAACACTATTGAACGGGTTATCCATGCATGTGAAACACGCACTGCAGTCAAGAAAGCCAAGTAGGTAAAGCCTCTGTGGTATGAAGGGTGGTGGGTGAAATATAAATATATGGAGGCCTGGCAGATTGATTATATTGCACTTCCACACACCTGCCAAAGCAAGCACCATGTGCTTACCATGGTGGAAGCAACCACTGGATGTTTGGAAACATATCCTGTGCCCCCTTCTATGCCCAGAACACTATCCTGTGCCTTGAAAAGCGCTATGGTCACATCATACCTCAGAAACATATGAGTCAGACCATGGGACTCATTTTGAATACAACCTCATAGACACCTGGGTGTTGTATTGAGCGGGTATATTGCATCCACTGTGGTGCACCAGCCTCCAGGGAAAATTGAAGGATACAACAGACTGCTAAAAACTCCACTGAGAGCAGTGGGTGGTGGGTCCTTCAAACACTGGGATACACATTTAGCAAAAGCCACCTGGTTAACTAACACTGGGGGATCTACCAATCATGCTGGTCCTGCCCAGTCAAAACTTCCGCATACTGTAGAGGGGATAAAGTCCGCATAGGGCATATGAAGAATTTGTTAGGGAAGACAGTCAGTTAGTTGTGCCTCAGGCAAAGGAAAACACATCTATGGGATGTGTTTCAACCTTGCTGAACTTTCCCTCCCTGTGCTTCATAACTTGGGTTTGATTGCAGTGTCACTCACCTCACCTCTACCATTCCATTCGCCTGGGTCTGTTTCTCCTGTTGAGCTCTTGTTCCTGAGTACCGTTGCCTTTTGTAGACGAGTTGTGGCGGATCTTCAGGAAGCTTGTGTCCATGTCTGGGTTTTTGGGATTTGAGTGTTAGAAGGAGTTGGAGCTTGTATCAGATTTTCTGAACTTCCAGTGAGCAAAAGGCATGCAACTGTGTTTTGCTGAAATAAATCCTGCGGTGATGATGTCTGTTATATTTACATTAATGTAATGTTGGTCAGCTCATTTGATAGTCACATGTACTGTTCACTGATAATGTAAAAGTGAACTAAAATCCTCCCTGTTAAATACAGAACACTACTAACAAAACAAAGCTCTGTAAGGCTAAATATAATTGCTTTATTGTAAGACTATTTTTATTTTCACATTAACAGATTTTTTTAAAAATAAGGCATAATGTTTTACTAAGAGAACACTACTGATGTTCAAATTCCATCATCTCTTTAAGCAGTACTGTTGACATTTATGAAGACTGATCACCTGCATTTTCTGTGTACACAAGGGTTTCCTGGGCCAAGATGTGCAGACTGGTCTAGTTGGGCATGATAGCAGGAGTACTTGAATGGAGATGCTTTTGTGTTGAATGGAAATTTCAGGACAGCCTAAGGTAAATGTTAATAAGAAGTAGGATTGGACTAGGACACAATTTTGACAGAAATAAATCTACGAATCATATGTGCCTAAATTACACAAATTTTGCTCATTAATTGTGTTATTCCACTACTGCTCAATTCTAAAGCAAGCTGGTGGCTTTAAATTTGATTCTCAGATTTTTAACATCCACATTTTGCTTTTCAGAAAAATTCAGTAAGCTCAGTGTAATTCAAGAGGTAGGTTGTCAGACAAAACCTCTAGCGCATAGCACCCGCTCTTTCCTTTCGTCCACAGAGCAGTGGGAGAGTTCCTGTGCCTCCTGCTGGGGCGGGAACTCTCCTTTGCTCTCTAGAGTTCACCCAGAAACTTAATTTCCCCAGCATTTCTTTTCAATGAACATTATGCATTGTGATAAATTGTTGCTGAGTGCACCTGTGAAAGCATGGTTATTTTTCATGATGACAGTCATGCCACATTAAAAAATACCTCGGTTGTTTTGTTTCTAAAACCTGTCTTCAACAAATTGAATATCTTGATTTGATTTTTTTTTTTGACTGATGTAGTGATACTTTTTGACTTTACTGACAGTTTGCAATTTGTTATTTTGAATGTGCTCAAACTGTTCTCATTTTTCAGAATTGCCGTTGCCAAACGTTTACTTAGATGACTCAGTGTGATTTCAAGTGGGTCGAAATACCGTGTTTTGCATCAGATCTCTTTTTAATGAAGTTTGGATAAGAATGTCATGTACTTGTTGCAGGCAGATTTTGTGAGTTACATTTGTTTCTTCCATTGTGGTTTCCAGTAGCCAAAGGAGAGAATGTGTTCATGAATGCTACAGCTATGCTTAAAGAGGAAACAATTTAATGCTTTCTTCACTGGATCACAGGTTCTCAGAATGAACCTTTACCTGTCCAGGCTGTTCTTTGCAACCTGTCAGTTGGCATTTTTCAGCAATGTGGAAATAAAACCACAAAATGGTTTGGGTTGGGAGGGACCTTCAACTACCATCTAGCCCAGCCTCTCTGCCATGGGCACGAACATCTTCCACTAGATCAGGTTTCTCAAAGCCCTGTCCAACCTGAATTTCAGCACCTCCAGGGATGGGGCATCCACAGTGTCTCTGGGCAACCTGTTCCAGGGCCTCACCACCCTCATAGTGAAGAATTTCTTTCTTATGTCCAATCTAAACCTGTCCTCTTTCAGTTTAAACGTATTACCCCTTGTCCTGTCAGTACAGGCCATGTTAAAAAGCCTCTCTGTAAGACCCTTGTAATTATTGAAAGGCTGCAAGAGTTGAATAATGTTTTGTATTCTTCCAGGGTATTTTATGGTGGCTGCTTAAAAATATCTGTAATCTGGCTTATTGATAGTAAAGTAATGCTGTGGAAGAATACACACATAATCACTGTTAATTAGAGTTAAAAAAATGTTTAAAAAACACACTTTAAACTGTTTCTGTTTTAATTTCTACTTAGCAGGAGACCACCTGCTTTTTGTCCCCACCTGGCTGTTGTCTTGGTTAATTTTCCATGTGCACCCTTGGTTTCTTGTGTTTCCACCTGCTGGCTGCTGGCATTCTGCACCCAGGGTACAGCCTTGGAGCTGAAGCAGTAAAAATGCTGTTCCTTTTGGGACAAATCCAAAGTACCGATGTGTGTTGCCAAAGATCCTGCACCCAGTTTTGTGCTGCTAGGCTGGGTGCAAACCTTTCTCAGTAGACTTTGGTAGAATAGTCTTAAGTTGTTTGTTCTTTTTTTTTGCTCTAGTAGTCAGCTTTCCCTCTGTTAATGTGGGTGTCTGTGATGCTGATAGAGGGGGACTGCATTTCTTTTCTGTCTTGGTCCCTCATCTCAGAAGTCTCAGTAGAAGCATTATCTGCCTCATCCATAGCTGCTCTGTCTTTGTTAGGCTTTGTTAATACATTCTCAGTTTTCTCATGGTTACCCTTTGCTTTGTGGGGTGTTTACTCCTGAATTAGCTTATCCTGGTGAGTACCACTCTTCTTCTAAAGGCAAGTGTTCAGGCTTGTTAGCTGTGAAGCAGTGCTGGGTCTGAAGCCTTTTCTGGTCTAGACTGGTTTTCTTATTATTCTTCACTAATGAACTGGTAAACCTTAATGCAGATGAAAGAGACAAACTATTTTTCAGCAGAGCTGAGACACTGCTGCCTATGATGTGACCTAATGGGCTCTGCAGGGTGTTTAATTGCTACTTCCCTTGGCAGCAGCAGAACTGGGGCAACTGGCAGCAGCAATTTCCACATAGTCTGCTTGCTTTTTGGGTTGTAAGAAGTGAAATTCTCAAACTTTGAGCTGTTGTTCATAGCTGTCAAGAAGTGTGAAAGAGGAAAAGGACTTTTCATGGCAGATTGAAATTAAAATTCCTCTGTGGGAAGGTTAAAGAAGCTTCCCTCAGAGCATCATAGAAGTGAGTAAAGCCCTGGAGTCTGAGCATGCTGTGCAGCCTGCCAGGCTTTGTAAATCAAGGAACTATGGTTCACTTTCAATAGATCTTCATACTTACACCCTAAGGGAATTTGGGCAGTGTTTCTTCATTGTGATCAATTACAGGAGTGGAGGGACATGCATGGTTTGACCTGAATGTGGAGCATGGATTAAGGGATCCTGTTCCTATGTGGTTTCTTAAAGAGATAACTGGTGTTTGCGCTTTTTCCATTAAGTAGGAAGGAGTAATAAGAACTTTATACCTAACCTTATTCAAGAGATGGCCTCCTTGATTTTCGTGTCTGTAGTTCTTATTTAATCTGCTCTTCAGTTTGGCAGAGTTCTTAATTAGATGTTAATGCATGATGCACATGAGAGCACCTGGCAGGACAAGTGATGTAACAGAACTTGCTAAAGGGGAAGGAAAAAGGATATGTAGAAAATACAGATGATGCTGGTGGTTCAGAAGTAGGAGATCCGAGAATGTAACTAATGTCTACCCTGAATTCAGGGTAGAAAAATACCTGTGTGTCCACACTTAGCAGTAGGTACAAATTTCAGAGGTTTCATATTATTCTGCCTGGGCACATGTGTTTTTGAATCTAGTATAAAACTTCATCTCCTCATACTACCGCTGTGTTGGTTTCTCTCAAATCTTACTGTGGCCTCCTTTGGAATAATTAAAGGAGTAGTCATGTAATGGTCACGAGAGGTGTCAGGATAAATCTTTTCAGCAGTTGTTTAAAGATGCATATGATGTCCTTTATGATAATATATTGAGCTTATTAGTCTTGTACATCTTGTATTTAAAGTCTGAAACTCCATTAATGACCCCTCTCTTTTCCTTCATGTCTTTGGTGCAATTAATAATGTGAAGCTACGTAGTCCCAGTGTTCTGTGTTGAGAAACTCTGTGATCATGCAATATATTTTTCATAACTTTGTGCTTGTATAACTCATTTAAGATTTATTCAGCATGAGTAATTTATATTGTGTCTCAGATTATTAACTTGGAGGAATCTGGAATGTGCTGAAAAAGATGAGTTAGCTGAAAGGAACTCCTCAAATGTTTATGTATTTTTGTATGTGATGCATATTATTTTTTTTCTTTATTTTCATGTTTTATGCTTGCTCTTTTTCAGCTGTCAAACGTTTGATGAAAGAGGCTGCAGAACTGAAGGATCCTACAGATCATTATCACGCACAGCCTTTGGAGGTTTGTTTCGCTATATGTTCACAAAAGCTTGTAACTAGGCTATGTTGTTAATGTATGCTCCAAGTTCTCTGTATGCATATGTATTTAAAATGTACTAGCAGATCTTTTAAAATTGATTCAGTTCTTTTTTTCCTATGATGGAAATCAGCAGCAGAATTCCGCTTTAATACTATCGTAGTTCCAGGTTGTTAGTGAAAGTACATAATACCAGTTTTATATTGCACCTGAGTGATTTTATTGCACAGGTATATGGTGTTTATTCCATCTTCTCCTTCCTGAGACTACATAAATGCATTTATGTTTTTTACACCCAAACCTGACATCTGGCTCAGTTGCTGAGTTGCTCAACAAAACACCTAGGTGATCTATGAGGATTCACAATTTTGCATACAAAAAAACTGTGAAAGACATAAATGAGTGCAATTCTGGACGTACTGAAAGAGAGAATGCTTAGATTACTCTTAAATAGTAGGTTCTTGAAGCCTTCTAAACACCCAATTAAGTTTTTTGGCTGTTCTGTCATATTCAGTTTTGAGGTTTGATTTAGCTGTTCATAGAAATGCATAGCACCCTTAACATGCTTCTGAAAATAACATGTTTCTAGGTGCTATAAAAATACAACTTACTGTCAATTAGTTTTTGTCTGTACTTTGTGTTTCCCCTTCCATTGGTGAAATGTAAAGTTTAATTCATGCTATTTCTTGTAACGTACGTGAAGGTCTTACTTCTGAGTTAGAACAGTGACTGACTGGAAGAGAACAGTGGCAGATGAAAGCAAAAGCTGGAAAAGTTGGCAGTTACCTCCCAACCTTGAAAAAAGTGTAACTAGATGGGCAGTCACAGCCCTGTGATACCAGCGTTCGGTGTTGGTTGGGAGATCTCGTTCAATGACAGCAAGCCTTCTTTGGACTTTCGTCCTAACAGTAACAGTTGTTCTGCTTGTAGATATTCAGGAAGTTGTGGGCATCACCAGATCTGATACGCAAAAGGAAAACAGAGAATATGAAAGAAATAATGCTTAAAGAGAAGTTATTTATGTGTCCAATGAAAACTTTATTCCAGATTTCAAAGTGTAAGTGTTGTGCAGTAAGGCACAGTAGCTGTTTCAAAGTTGTTTATGGAGAAGGGGAAAGAAGAGGATGGTGGAATGCAAGTCAGGTCCCTGTGTGTTGACTTGGGCATGGAAAGGACTTTGGGGAAGCTGTCATTTATCTTCTTTCTTGGAGTGGGCCTCCCTATGGTTCTCCAGAAATTATTATTCACTGGGGCAAGATCCAGTTTTCCCTTAGTTAACTCAGTTTTCCATCTGGCAAGTAATAAAACTCTTGTCATAACTGATAAAACTAGACTAAAGAGCTTGAATAATTAATTTGAGGATTTCAACAAAGCCATTGTGTAAGAAAATTACCAGAAAGCTACTATATTTTATCCTTTTAACCAGAATCGTCGTACTGTAGTGGTTGTCTTACTGTCCATTTAATTTTGACTTAAAACTTATGCTGTGCACTGTTTCTTGTTCAAGAAAATGGCATTTAGTTATCTACTTCTTTGACATGCTCTTTCTTCTCTTTTTTCTTCTCCCTTTGGTGGGGGCATTTTAGGATAATCTTTTTGAATGGCACTTTACTGTTAGAGGTCCTGCAGATTCAGATTTTGATGGAGGGATTTATCATGGGCGAATAGTACTACCACCTGAATACCCCATGAAGCCACCCAGCATTATTTTGCTGACGGTAAGCATGTTTACCAGCTTTTCCTTTTTGTGTGATCAGTTTTACCTATTAGTGCCCGAGAGAGGGATCCTTGGCATTTAAGGTGATGTTATTTTCCTAAGAAAGGTGGTGTATACAGTTAATGCTGCCAGTTTAATACCAGAAGTCTTTCCAGATGCCTTTCGTAATCTGTAATTACATCAAGCTTTGCATCTAATAAGTGGAATTTTTCTCCAAGAGTAATCACACTACTGATGCGATTGTCTCTCCGTGAGCCGCTTGGTCTCTGTTGGAGGCATTGGTCACATAGAATCATAGAATCTTTAAGGTTGGAAAAGACTTCTAAGATCACCAAGCCCAACCATCAGCCCAACATGACTGTGCCTACTAAACCATGTCCTGAAGTGCCACGTCTACAGGTTTTTTGAATGCCTCCAGGGATGGTGACTCCACCACTTTCCTGGACAGCGTGTTCTAAAGCTTGACCGCTCTTTCAGTAAAGAAATTTTTCCTAATATCCAGTCGAAACCCTCTCTGGCAGAACTTCAGTCTATTTCCTCCCATCCTATCACTTTTTACATGGGAGAAGAGACCAGCATCCATTTTGCTACAACCTTTGGGGCAAAGACCCACATTTGTGCATAGTTTCATAGAGCTATACTTTTCAGGCTCTTAGCATGTGATGTGTGTGGATAACAGAAGCAACAGGCAAGCTGGGATGTGACGTATCAGTTAAGGGTTTTTTCATGCTTGAATAGAGGCTGATGGGACAACTTCTTTCAGAAAGCTGAAAGCCAATTTTGTGAGGTTGGCAGTAATATAATTGTCAAGTATTGTTTGTATAAAGATATGTTTGGTGATGATTTTTAAAATTTGTGCCAAAACCTAAGAGTTACCTTCCAGCATGTTTTATTATATCCTCCTTCTTCCTTTGAAGGCCAATGGCAGGTTTGAAGTGGGCAAGAAAATTTGTTTAAGCATCTCAGGGCATCATCCTGAAACATGGCAGCCTTCATGGAGCAGTAAGTAACAATTATTTGGAAAACATTACCCCCATCAAGCAACTAGAAATGTGAAGTTAAGAAAGAGCAACATGGGTAGGTTTGGGAATGGTATTAAATAACTGTGAGTTGCAAGGGTTGAGAAACTTCTTTTACTTTTTTGGATGCACAGGCATTGAATATTCTCAGACTACTTAGAACTTAGTCTTGGGTTTGTGTTTTGTTTTTTTTTTTTAAAAAACGTACTTTAATTACTATTACTATAGCCTGTTTTTGTGTAATCACTAAAACCAGCTTGAATATTGATAGAGGAAAGTATGGTCAGCTTTTAATTCTGATGCTGTACTTCTAAACTCTCAAGAGGAAAGACAACATGATCTGAGTACAGAGTAACTGGATGTTTTCTACTTTTACTTTAAATTTATCACAGAAATTGAAAGTTGGCACAATTCATCCAATGCACTATTTCTGTATTTATATAATTTTAGTTTTGCTATGTATGTACATCAGTTATTTCTCTGGATATTAGTTGCACTTTTAAAATATGTTGATAAGATCTTAGGAATTTTCTAGCAGACTACTTTTCAACTTTTGTGAAGTATCTTATGTTTTTTCAAAGAGTAGAAAATGTCTTCTAAGTAGGAGGTGTAAATATCTCTATCTTGTGGTACTTACCTTCATGTGCTATTTATTTACCAAGTCTACTAGCGAAGTGTCTTGAAGTCTTAAATTTCATGACTATTTAAAACAAAATTGAAGGATAGATACTGACAAGCGAGATGTTCTAGATGACAGTTCTGTTATGAGCTCTTATTAGTATTTAAGTAAACTTCTTCCCCAGTATGATGACATAAAAGGAACAAGTTCTGCGGTATGTTGCATAAAAAACCTCACCGAGCTTATGCGCACTAAATTGCAGAATTCATGTCTAATAGAAAACATGCACAAAAAGAAAAATCCCTATGAATCCTCCTCTTTTTCCCCTCTCTATATATGTTAATTCTGCCTTACCTTTTTTTCTTCAATATTCTTTTTTAAAGTCTGGGACTCTAATCTTTATACTGATACAGTATTTTTGTGACAACTTCTCTTTTTTTCTCTGTGTTGGCTGCTGGAAGACGACGGCCTTACCTTTCATTTATGATGTGAAGTTTAAAAAATGAAGAAAGCCTTGTTGTATACCAAACCCAACAGTGCTGCTTGTATGAACTTCAGACTTACTCCTTTGGGCAAAATGAAGTTTTGCAGGCAGAACTGCAGCTTTTCTGTACTGAGTGTAGAGTGAGATGAAATAGTTGTTTCTGCAACCTTGTTTGTGTCTCTGTTTTCCCATTTTAGTAAGAACAGCTTTACTAGCCATTATCGGATTTATGCCAACCAAAGGTGAAGGAGCAATAGGATCTCTGGATTATACACCAGAAGAAAGAAGAGCTCTTGCAAAGAAGTAAGCACAAAGTTTGTTATTGTGGGTACATATATATGTACTCTCTATTAGGGTAAGGCATTGAGCAGAAAGTCAAGTCACCTTAGTCTGTTCCCTTGCATTTACTCCAAATATAAAAAGCTTCTATGCATTGTTAGTATTTTTTGCTTGCATATTGTGCAAACTCGGAACTTATTGTCAAACAAAATGATTTGAGAGGGCTCTGTTCCTATTAGCACTGTGTGATTGAATTAGAGGTTTGTCTGAAATTCAGATTTAGAGATGTGATTAACATTCTGATGCAGTGGTAATTGCAGCATGGAGGGAATGGGAGGATGATGGAATTGATAGTAAGTGTAAGTGGGGCGAGAAAACAACCAGAACAATAATGCATTATTTCCCTTAAGTAAATAATAACAATGAAACAATAACAAAAAAAATTGCAGCAGCTGCTTCTGAATGATTTTTAAGACATTAACATAAAATTAGATTTGTGATTATGATTAAAAGATTATCTTATTGGACAAGGGGAAAGCAGTGGATGTTGTTTATCTTGACTTTAGCAACACCTTTGGTGCTGTCTTCCTTACCTTCCTCATAGAGAAACTCATGAAATACAGCCTAGGTAAGTGGGGCAGTTAGGTGGATTAAGAACTGGCTGAGCTGCCTGGCTCAACAGATTGTGGTAAGCAGCACAATGTGCAGCTGCAGGCTGGTCAGTGCTGGAGTACTTCAGGGGTCCATGCTGGAACAGAGGCTATTCAGTGATATGAATGACCTGGATGATGGGACAAAGTGCACCCTCAGCAAGTTTTCATACAGTTCAAAAATAGGAAAAGTCGCTGATGCAACAGAAGATTGTGCTGCCATCCAGAGGAACCTCAACAGGCTGGAGGAATCTCATCAAGCTGAACAAAGAGAAAAGCGAAGTCCTACCTCTGGGGAGGAATAGCACCAGCTGACCGGATGGAAAGGAACTTAGGAGGAGAGGACCTGGGAACTTTTGGACACCAAGCTGATCATGCATCAGTAGTGTATGCTTGCAGTGAAGAGGGCTAATAATATCCTTGGCTACATTAGGAAGGGCAGGTGGAGAGAGGTGGTCCTTTTTCTGAACTCAGCACTGTATCAAGGCTGTATCATTTCTCATTGACTTGGAGAGCTGCCTGCAGTGTGTGCTGTAGACAGACTATGTGTGCAAGAGAGGAAAGATAATGTTCTCACAGAAGCTGAAATTCCTGGATTTGAGGTGCAAGCTCCTGGGTCCAAATTAATATATATAATAATAGTTAGATCTTCATAATTTACAATTTTAATTTGCTGCAGACATAAAGTAAGTTTTAAAATGGTAGCAAATTACTGATAAAGTATAGACATTAGCAATATTGTAAATCAGTTGTTAGTATTTTCCTAAATGACATGAGAGTATGTATTTGTAGCATAGATAATTCTCAAGATACGTTTTCAGGGTAGTGTGATTTGGGGTAGGGGGAGGTACTTTTAAGCTACTGGTCTGTGGGTTGTTTTGCCAATAGTTTGTCTAAACAAGCACACGAGAACATTATGAGAACATGCTATTCTGAGCTATGTCATTTGTGGCCAGGTCACAAGACTTCTTTTGTGAAATGTGTGGCACATCTATGAAGACGGCCCTCTTACCACTAAAATCCGGAAGCGAGTCAAGACAGGCGCACAAGGAGGCTAAAGAACTTGCCAGAAAAATTAGCTTCAAGGTGAAGTCATTGTTTAAACTTTAATCTCTGTTCTATGGAATTAAAAAAATGTTGAGGAAAAACATACAGAAACATTAATCATTTCACAAACCTTCATTAGTCGCTGTGTGGAAACCTCATATTTTAGGACAGTCTGAAAGAGAAAAATAGGACTGGGTCTCTTGCAATGTGCCAATTAATAAATTGTGCATCTCAAACACTGAGCGATTAGTTTTAATTTTAGTGGTGAGCACTGTGGTAAGAACTGCCTTAACTGTGTTTCTTTTACTTCCATGTTTTCAGATACTGGTAACTTCATTAAATTCTCCAGAATTAGTGTTATCATAAGTGTTAGGAAAGTTTGGGCAAAGCTAACCTAAATTTTTTTTTCCTTTGTGATTTTTTTCCTTTTGGCTTATGGAAGGAATAAAACATATTCCTACTGAAAAATGCTTGCAAATTCTTTTGAACTACTCTGCAGCTGAAGATACTGAAAGCTGAACTCTACTATGGAAGTTGCTGTTACCCAAAAATGCGTTATCTAGCTTGTGTTTCAGTGAAAGTAAGATTTGTTTAGCCAAATATGTGCCTTAGAAAATTGCATGTCTTGCATGCACAGTGTTGTTTTTCACTGGGTTTTGCACTAAACTCTTAAATCAGCCGCTAAGGAAGACTGCTGTGCATGAGTGCTGGGAACTACAGTGAAATACATTATGACAATGTGGCATTGGTCCAGCATACATCCTCACCAAGATCAGGAGTGCTAATATGTCCCCTTTTATCACCAAATATGTTGAAATGGTTAGGTCTTTGTGTAATAACACTTACGGTAAAACCACCTCAAAATTTTCACAAAGATGAGGAGATAAAAGGCCAGAGTTTTAAAGTTCAGCTGCTCAGAGAAGCAATTTAGACTGTTTGCTCCTGGCTTTTTTACAATATATAAAGTTATAGTGTTAAATGTTAAAAAATGTAGGATTAATTTTTGCTTAAGAACTGGTAATCTTCATCACAGAATTTCTAGAAATATCAGAGTATGTATATATGTGTTTATTATTTTAGAAAGAACTCTTAACTTACATGTACCTTTTTCAGTCTTAAAATGAGAGATTTAGGGACATGAACCTCTAAAGAATATTGGTGCATTCTATATATCCACATACTTAACTCCACCTCCTAAGAACAAGCACTCAGCAAGGGAAAAATGAATAAAAGCCTCAAGTTTCTACAGCCTTTTATAATCCATTATGGGTTTTTTTACAAGGTAAATCAGTTCTGTCCTCTGTTTGTACCTTTCCTCTCTTTCTCAAATAAAATTTTAGGGATTTTTTTTAGCTGTCTGCCTCTCTGCTTGTCTTGACTTTGTTATTGTTTATTTGATTGATGTTAGGCTGAGACATTAGATTAGTTTGCAGTAAACTGATAATATGAATTACTAGCAGGAAATGCAAGTTTTTAGTCATTTGGATATATTCCATGTCAATTTATGAGGTAAGATTTAACATCAGATTGCTCACTGAGTGTATAATTTGAGAGAGCCTCTCTACTAGCAAACATACTATCAATCTCTGCTTTATCTTGATCCTTAAAGAATAGATTGCTTAACCTTTTCTAAATGATTCTGGTATTACAAGAAATTATTTCATACCAGCCTTAAGCAAAATGGTAACTTCTAAAAAAACCCTCATGCATGGTACTGAGAAAAGAGTATGAAATTCAGGAGAAAAAAAATAAGAAACTACATTTTCTCATTACAATTTTCCTGCTTCTGTGAGCTTCCCCTTTGTTCCTGTCTATTTTAACAGAAAATCATATCTTTTTAATCAACTTTCTATTAACTTGCAAATTCTTTTGTACATTTTAGATGCTATATACCATAAATTCCATTCCACTTAAAAAAAGAAAAGATAGATGACTGATAGCATACGCATTGCTGTCAAACAATATTGTTTATCTATGTGTTGCCTTCATAAAGCATATTTTGCAGTAAAATTAATTCTCCACTCACCCTCACTATTATGTGTAAACATGTTGATCATCTTTCCTTGAGGTCTGTGTTCTTTCCAGCTTTTCTGAAAGCAGAGGTAAGAGCTGGAGAAAAGAAAGACTAGGTGACAAAGATATTTCAGGTTTGAGATCTTTCAAGTACTGTATTTTTTTGATTCTCTGACTTCAGTCTAGCATACTAGACAGTGATTTCATAAGCTAAAATAATTCCAATGCACATTTTGTCATGTGTGTGCTTTACAGAGCTTAACAGTAAAACTGTAATGATCTCTTCTTGGAAAAAAGCACAAGTATGTGAGAAGCAGTGGTCACAGTTTCCAGTGAAGGAACTTGCAACTGGACATGGCAACAGAAAATTCACCCTGCGGGTTGTCAAATGCTGAAGCAGGCTGCCCAGGGAGGCTGTGGAATCTCCAGCTTTGGAGATGCTCATAAGTTGGTTGAACATGACTCTACTTTGAGGAGGGAGTTGGACCAGGTGACATCTAGAGTTATCTTCCAACCTAAATTATTCATGATCCTGTGTTGGTTTGATCCATATTTGGGTCATAATTTGTCCTATCTAGTATTAGAGTTTGTAATAGTCAAGTGAAAAAGGAAAGTAGTGTTGTCATTTTTGTGTTTTATATCTTAAGTTAACCTTCAGGTTTTTTCAGTGACACATTTTTTGGTTTCTCCTGAAATAATACATATCAAGAAACAGGGCATTTAACTTCCTTGCACAAAATAGTATCATGAAAGAGTATTATTATCTTACGATCTTATCAGCTTGTTATCAACATAACTGGTTGGTTTCTAATACACTGCTTGTATTTCTTACTACTACTACCACTACTTATATCTGCATTTGAACATGTATTTACTAGGTTTTAGGTTTGGAATTGTTACCTTTATAATAAGATGAGATCTAGATGCGTGACTAGGAATTGGTGTAGTCATGATCCCTCCCCTCTTTATTTTAAATATGTGTAAATTTTAAAGTATTTCAGTTCAGGTCTATAATGCTATGTCCTTTCCCATTCCCAAGGGATAATTGCAGGCATATATACTGTTTCAAAAAGAAGTTTGTTCATGTCTACATATCATTACTGATCTCTTATCTCAAATTTCCGGAAGCATGAAACCTAAATTCTGGGAATTGATGTTTATGAGACATTTTATAAATCTGTATGTAAGCAGTATTATATCTTTTGCTCTACTTATGCTGAAATTTAAATAATGAAACCTGAGGTACGCATGCTGACACAGTGTAGTGCCATGCATATGTACCCAGTCTGGCTGTGAGGCATCTTCGGTACTAGAAGCAGTATAGCCACATGAAGTTAGCACTTACCAGAGGCTGGTTATCCCTGCGGAGAAATGGCTATATTAGTTTGCTTCTAACAACAATAGCATTCAGTTAAGGACATGAGAAACAGAAGTTTTAAGTTACATGGCATAATGTTGTCCTGGCTCTTGTAAATAATTTTCTTTTTGCTCTCTAAATCTGTGCATTTTTTCAATGTTATACCTGTTATGTGCAGACAGTCTTAAAATGATTTTTAAACTGATGTTTGCAAACCTGTAGTCTTATTTCTAAAGAACTAGGTTTTCTTAAACCTGTTGGTGTGTAATTGAAATGCAGTTGGCGTACTTGATGATTACATTTCAGTAAGTCTCATATTCTGCACACATTAAAATATGCATTCCAAAATAAGCCACGTCTTTTTGGTGCAGTTTTGATCTTGTCTCTGAAGCATACATTCATACTTGTAGGCAGAAGTCAATTCATCCAGGAAGTCTGATGCTGGACCCTCAAGCACATCAGGATTGAACCACTCTGCCACTTCACGAGAGGCCCAGCAGGATGGTGCAGCTAGAGCATTCCAGGATCCAACAAGTGCAACGGTATGGTCAGTCTCTGAGCTTTATCAGTTCAAGTGCAAGCATGATCTGAACATGAGATCAGTACTATTAATGTAATAGGATGCTTCATTAACAGCATGTAGTCAATACACTTATTTTACAGCTTCTGCATATTCTGCATATAAATCTCTCTAAACTTTAGCAAATAGTATGATAAAGACGCTATGCACTTTTAGAAATAGTGATCTCTGGTTTTGCTTCCTTCTCTTAAAAACAATAAGTAATATTCTCTTAGAAATTCTTGTTCCAGATAGTTTTTCTAATGTATGGGTTAACAGTTCATTAAAATATCGTGGTATCTTAAGTTCTACAATTTACCATCTGCATAATATATCACAAGTTTTTCCAATAGAATTCTTAGCCAGAGGTAAAAATGTTTCAGTGATAATTTGTAGCTTTTACATATTAATTGAGGGTATCTTCCTGGTTTTTGTAACCTCTTGAGTAAATCTCACTGAAACATTGCTACCATTTGAAGTATGACACGTTTTAATACTGCTAAGTGTGGGGCTTACATAATGGTTTCGGAAGTGACCGAGGCCTGGTGGTGGGCCAAGGCTGCTGCTGTTGTGACTGTGACAAATGCAATCTAAATTCACTGATAAATTGCAGGCAAATCCCAACTAAGCTGTCTTTTTCAGAGAGGATGGGGCTGCAGATCGGTTAAAAAACCTAAACCACGTCAAATAACGTCAGACCATCTGTTGCGTGTTTGAAACATATTTTCAAGCTATATAGAAATCTAAACATGCTAATAGCATACCTTTTTCCCCACAATAAGGATTTTTCCAGATTGTTCAGGATTTAATAAATGATTTTATTTTATTCTTCCTATTACAAATCCTGCCTAATATAGTAGAACTAGCCAAAACACCAAAGCATTGATAGCATTTCCTTGAGGAAAAAGAGACTGATTTTTTTTATTAATCTAAGAAATTTGTTTCAGTCAATTATGCTGATTTAATAAGTAGTGATTAACTTAATTTTCAGCAGAACAGACCCATGTGAAATGAGACCTCTAAGCATATAAATGTAGGTAAAAATATTTGTATGTGATGAACTGTAAATGATGAAAAAAAAATTGATTCATGTTTTAGAATCACAGAATAGTTTGGGTTGGAAGGGACCTTTAATGGTAATCTAGTCGATCCCCACCTGAAGTGAGCAAGGATATCTTCCACTACATCAGATTGCCTTGAGCCCCATCCAACCTGACCTTGAATGTTTCCAGGCACAGGGCATTTACCCCCTCTCTGGGCAACTTGTTCCAGTGTCTCACCGCCCTCAACGTGAACAATTTCTGCCTTATGTCTACTCTCAGTCTACGCTCTTTTTGTTTGAATCTGTTACCGCTTGTCCTATTGCAATAGGCCCTGCTAAAAAGTTTGTCCCCATCTTTCTTACAAGCCCCCTTAAGTACTGAAAAGCCACAATAAGGTCTCCCTGTAGGCGTCTCTTCTCCAGGCTAACAGCCCAGCTCCCTCAGCACTTCTTCATAGGAGAAGGTGTCCTGTTCCTCTGATCATGACTTGACGTGACTTAGTCTCTCCCTGCCTGACCTCACTTCCCTCCCTTCCCACCTTCTCTTGTCATTTTGGCAGACAAACAGCCCGTATCCTGATGCCACACCTAAAATTACTAGTGTCCTCTTCCAACTGCTTTCTAGCAGAGGACTGAATACCTTTCAGGTGCAATGTTGAATAGGTATTTCCTGAGTTCCTGCTGTTTAAAAATGCAGAGGGATAGAGGTTGGCTCTCCAGCACAGCACATGGTGATGACGAACATGACTTTTCACTATGATTTTCTACTAGTACGATGTACTTTTTATCGAGACCTGTTCCTTGGTTGTTTCCATTCATGACTCTGTTAGGAATGACTGAATTGTGCAACACTAGTGCAAATGTTGCACATTGAGTGTTAAAATTTTGTGCACTTACATATGAGAATATGAAGTATTTAAAGACTCACCTTTCAATGAACAAAAAGCAGGGGAGGGGGGCTGATTCTCATGCCAGTGATAGCTGTTTCCTGGCAGAACTTGTCATGATAACATTATTGAGGTTTGCAGGTGCAAAGAATGAGTACAACAGCATGAGAACTATAAAAGGAACAATGCTGCCTTGGAGGCTTTGGAAAATGCTGCCACAGCAGCTTGGGTAAAAGTACACAGAGCTGCAAAGAGCAGGCTTTAGGTATTATTAAGGCTAAAGCAATAGGCTACCTAAAGCATTATGCAGTAGAGTACTTGTGAGGAGTCTGAAGCCATTTCAGAATAGTTTTACAAAACACCTCTGAGTTGACTACTTCTGACAATATATATATCTTTTTTAAAAAAAATGTAGTAGCTGTTGATGTCTGCTCAGGGCAAAGTAATGGTACAATACTCCTATATAAGTATTCAAGTTGCAAGCAATGTACTGCTGGAAGTTGCTTTCATAAAAGTAATTGCCCTCAGCATTAAGAAAATTAATTTTTTCCACATCTGAGCAAAAGAATGTATTCTATTAATATGTTGTAGATATTTAGGTTGGACTGGAGTCCAGATTAAGTCACCCACTATGTCAGTGGTCACCTGAATGTTGGCACCAAAACTCTCATCACAGTCCCTAGGATTATTAGCTTTTAAATCATGCTGTGTCAAACTTCAGCTGTTCTTTGGCTGGAAGTTATAAGGACAAGCAACTGTTCCACTTATCCTTCTGTCTTCTTTTTTCTGTATCTCCCCAAGTATAACTGTGAGAGATTTCAGTAGCCCAGAGGATTTACATGGTTCTACAATTTGCTATATTTTTAAAACATTCCTTCCAAAATGAATATTTAATTCTTCCATCATTCTGGTAAAAAAATTTAAAATAACGGCCTGGAGACATAAGTGATGCAGTGAATGCTGCCATTCTTCAGAAGAACATCACGTAGATTTCCTTACTTGTGTTCTGTTATATGATAAAACCTTTTGTTAATTCTAATATTTGTACATTTTACTAAACTAGCCTTATTTATCAAACTCAGGTGTCCTTGGAGAAAAGTTTTCTATCAGTTCTAACAGTTTCAGAAGCTTTGGAAATAATATGACACATAGTACATATTCGGTGACTGTAAAGATCAGATGCTAAAGGTGGCTACAATGTATCTCTTATTAAATATTTTTATTTTAGCCTGATAAGTCCTCAGCCCCAACATTTCCAGTATAATTCGGTGCAAAATGACTTAAAATTGTATGGAAACTGTGTTGTGTGAGGTTTTGCGTTAGCCTAAAAATCTTGACATTTTTGCTTAAGGAGAATTTTAAAACTTACCATAAGTGAAGACAAGAAGATTGCAGTTTTTTAAATTTATAATACAGCCTATCTGCCATTTAGGGGATTCTTAATTATTAAGTCTTTAAACAACAGCACTGGAACAGCTCCCCAGGGAAGCAGTCATGGCACTGAGTCTGCTGGCATTCAAGAAGCATTTGGACAATGCCCTCAGTCACACAGTGTCAATGTTGGGAGTGTCCTGCGTAGGGATAGGAGCTGGACTTGATGATCCTTTTGGGCCCCTTCCAACTCGGGTAATTCGATGATTTCTGTGAACAAAAAAATCTTAATCTAGATGTATATATTATTTAAGATACAGTAGCATCTGGTCCCAAATTTAAATTGAGTGATGATCACTCCTTTCTTACCTAACTTGCTGCTCCATGTCTGCTAATACTTGGTCATTGATTATGTTGGGCATCTCAAGGCACTGTGTTAGCTCAGCTTTGGGTGAAGCACTCAGTCTTCTGCTGCCTTTATGTATCCACAGAATTTCCTCCCCAAAACTAATTTAAAGACTTGAAATTATCAATGAACTTTCTCTTAAATTATATCTCAGTGTACAGCACCTTGTCTCATTCAGAACAGGGTTTTTCTGTTTTATTTTTAAACTAAAAATTTGCAGTGTTGGGAAGAAACTCAGGTGTGTTAATAGCTAGCGCAAATCACTGTAGTTGCTTTAGTACTTAATAAGTGTGAAGGATCAGGAAGATTTCTAGACTTCAAACACCCCACCTCAACTCCTGCTTTTTAAAAGCTGCTTCAAGAAGATTAACACTGTGTCTGCCGAATTTGCAGTTCTTGCTTCCTGAATTCCCTCCTCTCCCCTGTTGAAAGATGAGAGTGTAGATGAATCTAGGAGTTTTATTTTCAAAGGCTCAGCTTTCTCAAGTCTTTGTTTTCCTTGGCATGAAGAGCTTTCAAGTGGGTTCAGTATGAAGCAGAATGACTTTCTTCTGCAGTGTAGTGGAAATGATGCCGAACTGCTCTTGCTGTTCTTGGCTGTCTATGCTGATAAAATAAATATTTTAAAAACATTTTTCTTTGAAGCTACCCAAGCTGCTTGCTTGCTTAGGCAAGGGACCTGTGTAAACAGGCACGGTGTCAAAGGTGGTGAGTAATTACATCAGTACTTCTTTGCTGATAATAAAAAGTGGGAATTACTAATGATGAGAAGGTGGGTAAGGAAGGTCGATTCCCTAGGCTAGTCAAGTTACTGACTAGGTGAAAATTTGGAGATTCTTCTCCCAAATGCTGAATACGTGGGCAAAGCGTTATGAGACCAAATACTACTTACTGTCTTGTGTATTATCAAACCCGATGCACAGTTGAGGGCATTCTCTATCTGGCCGTGTGGAAAGGATGTCCTTTGTGGGTATAGTAGCTGGCCAAAGCATTGTTTAGGCTTGTGGATATTGTGTCCATTAAAAGGCTTTTGCTTGGAAGTAAATTTAAAATGTCCAAAACTCAAGTTATGCCTGCTGTAATGATAGTATTTCAGAAGAGCCAGGATGGAAGGGAAAGCTAACTTGGGAAAATAGCTGCAGGTTGCTTTCAGTGGGAATACCTGAGAAGAAAAAAGATTTTAAAACCTTTTTTGTCAGAGCTACTTTTTTTTTAAACACTTTGAAATTGAACCTTAACAATTTTTTTTTCCCAACAACTGTGCTGTGTCAGTATTTTTAATATTAAAACATTGGAAATCTGAGCCTTTTAGTTTTGCAAGCAGTATTAAACTGGTGGAATATCAGAACCCATAGTTTTAATCTTACAACATGAAAAATAATTTTCTATTGAATAATGCTCTCCTGAACTGAACAGCAGTTGCCAGCATTTATTTTTTTACTGCACATAATGATAGACTGACATTTGGCCAGTAGAGGGCAATAGGTATGTGCATGTGGAGGTACCGTGCTCAATAATTTGTGCTGGAATCACTTGGGTGTTTTGTGTTCAGGGTTTTTGCTTTGTTTTTTCTAGTGTTGGTGGTGGTGATGAGGGCAGACTTTTGAACACCGCTGTCCACAGGAAGCAGTGCAGCATTGCTTAGTTACAATTCTCTTCCCTCTCTTGCCTTCCCCAGCTTGTTTCCCATTCAGTCTAGGTGACACAATAAATCTTCAGAGACTTAACTATCTGGAGGATTATTAAAGATTTCTTGAACTGCAAAGAGTTAACCAAATCCTAGACAGAGATATTTGAAATATCTTGATTTGAAATGAATCTAGAATTCAAATACTGTTTGACAGACTTTCTTCAGACTTTTCTTATCCTCAGAACTGCTAATTTGCAGCTTGAAATAGGCTTCGGAAGACAACATATAAACAAAAATGATGGATACAGGAGTCTTGTCATTACTATTGATATATATTATCATGTTTTCATGCATGAACAATTATCTGAATGGTGCATTTTAGTCCCAATGATTTTATTCCTGCTAATTTTATGCACTGTCTTGCCTCACTACTTTTCTCGTTTCCTTTTCAGTCTGAAACTCAGAATAGCAGTGTAGTGGCCAGTCAAGAGCATACTCCACCTGTGTCCACTAACACGTCTATGAGTCCTCGGCAGCGCCGTGCCCAGCAGCAGAGTCAGAGACGGGCTCCGTCTTCAGCTGATTTTAATAGGGTACAGCAACCAAGAGTCAACATAAACCACACTGGATCAACTGTTCTGATTGTCCTTCTGACTTTTGCATTGGCAGCTCTTATATTTCGTAGAATATATTTGGCTAATGAATATATATTTGAGTTATAAGGTTGTTTCTGTTGTAACAGCAGTGATTTGAATTCTTCATTGAACATTCTGTATTGGGTATGATGTGAGAACTGTATAGAAGGGTTGCTGTTTGTATTTACATTTAAATCCTTATGAATGTTAATGTACCTAAAGATACATTACTTGTAAGAAAAGCAAAGTTGGTGTTTAACCACAAGTGTTAATTTAATGCCCACTAGATACCTGGAGAAACAGTGTAGTGGAATAGTAACATTAAGACATGCGGGAGGGGAGTCAATTTAAATTGAGTAATTTATCAGCTAGAAAAGACAATTTTAAAAAAAGTGGTTGATTCACTTTAAGTTAACATAAGATTTGACATTGGAGAAGGAATTATAAAATGAAACACTGCTATATGTTTGTGTCCAGTGAACTTTTAATTTAGAGAGGATGCACTTTTGTAACTACTTTTATTTACCATGACACATTTCTCGGGGGAACACATACCAATTGGTTGTCAGACTGCTTTGTGAGTATAAGGGGGAAAAGAGTTGGGGAGGAAAGAAGGGGCCAGCAAACTACTTGCATTATTTTGATTTTTATTTTTTTGGAAGAAAGATTGCATAATCTTTTACAAGATTTGAATGTCCTCTTCTAATACACTCAATTGTATATCTAGTTTTTTTTAAATTTGAAGATGATATAAAACATGTCTATTCTTGCAATAGTTATAAATATGTAATATAAGTATTTACTCAGAACTATGTCTTTTAATTATACCAGAAATATACATACCATGTTGAACTGAATGTTTCATATGTGGTTTTATTTACTAAAGAAAATTTAAACCTTATTATACTTAAACTCTCATATATATGAACGCGCTTCAGAGAAATATTTATTAAAACTTTGGTAGTAATAAAAAGTTTCAAGCCAGTCTTTGGTTATGTTTCAAGTATCACAAGGCCTATTATTTATTTATTTATTTATTATTTTTTAATTCATTTATTATGAAAATTAATAATTGGTAATATTAACAAATGCTGTGAAATCACATATACAAGCAGTGGACCTACATTTGTTAGAGCTTTGAGAGATTTGTCTGTGAATGTTTAAGTATTGCAGTGAAACTGAAGAAAGCAGTCAGTGGCATAATTTTCCTCTTTTATTATTGCTCAGATTTAAATGTATTCTAGCGTGTTTATTTCAAAGACAAAGAAATTTCCCCAGCTTTCATTTAATTCCTGTCAAACATGATAGCAGTGGTTTGAGTGAGATTCTCATCCTGTTTCTCAGCAAGTATTTATCAAGTTACCTACAGCTTTCCTAAATTTTATTGAATATAGTGTGTATTGGTGTTTTGAAATGTGAAAATAGCTATAACAACTTAATAAAATAAGGAAATCCCATTTTGTGCCCAAGGGGGATGTGGAAATGAAAAAAAACCCAACCAAAAAAAGTGATTCTTTTTTAGCACTTCTTGTGGATTGTCGGTAATTTTGTTTACAGTTACAATGGAATAAAGATCAAAAAATAGTTTTCTTAAGAAGTTCAGGCAAAATTATGTAGTTTGTTCAGTCAGTTCAGCAGTTACTTACACATCTGCTGCAGAACAATATGATGGCAATATATTTACTGATGTGTTTTTACCAAATTAGTGTATTTATTTCATTAGAAATTTAAAAAAAAAACAAAACCTGAACAAACACAAAACAAAAACCCACACCAACCCCCCAAAAAACCTCTCCAGATCCTGTAGCCTCTAAAACAGAAGTACTGTGTTTCCTAGTTGGTATGTTTCTCAAGTACCTCTTATGTTCCAAGTATTGCAAATCTGGGCTCACAAAAGAGAATTCTGAGAGAGGTCTGATCCAAAAGCTAGTTTTCTGGGTTTTGACCTGCTTGCTCCTCTGGAAGCTTTGCTCTGGATGTGCTTTTCTTTTCCTAGCAGTGCCAAGCAAACTTTTGCTCTTATACCCGTCCCACACACTGGCTATTAGTAAAGCAGTTCAGTCTTCTGGAAAGAGGCAATCTGCGTTGCCCTTTGCATGGGCTGTGAGAAAATGAGCTTCTAATGGTTTCTGAAAACAGCCTCTTCATTGTGATTAAAGAAACAGCTGCTTTGTAGCTTTTATTTTTATTTCAACCTTTTCCTAATAAAAATGCCTAATTGTGCAGATACCTAGTTGAAAAAATAAATATTAATGATGACTTGATTTATGTAAAGAGTCTATTGCGTGTATAGATATTTGGGGGATTTCTGTGTTTTAGTTTTTCTTTAAAAGTTAACAGTAAATAAAACATCATTTTCAGAGGAAATAGCTCACCTTTTATCTTCAACAGCGTAAAGAGACAGAGGAAATTGGAAAATAAGATCTCAACTGCTGTAAAGCCATCAAAGAATGTACATTTTACGGTGATATACATGTCTGAAACATAGCACAGGTGGTTTCCTGATGAAAAAGATGCCATGGGAAGTAAAAGAAAATCTGGAAAGCCTAATGAAAAGGGACAGCCCGGTTTTACACAGTCTGGCGGGAGGATAGCACTGTCCTGAGATTAGGGGATTGAGCAAAAAGCTGGCATGCAGAATTGCGGGTTTTTATATAATAGCTTTAGTAAATATCCTTTAGGACCCAGTGGAAATGTTTGCTGAGGCGAACTTCATGAGTAATGGCCAATCATTAAGCGGTGATGAGGGAAAAGCTTTGAGTGAGATGCTCCTGAATGCCTGTCGAAAACATCACATTGGGAAAGCAGCGTTTCTACCACCTATGACTGACAAACACGCGACGCTGGAATTAGAGTTGATTCAATGTTTAAACCCGGGGGGACTTGTGCTACTGGAGGTTACTGGAGTGCAGAGTGCCCGATTCCTATTTTCAGCAAGATGCCTTATTTTGCAAAACTCTTTTTATTAATCTTTTGCTTAGTTCTTCTTGTGGAGAGCAGAAAGCACAGGAGGAGGAGGTGGACAAGCCAGCTGGAGGTGCACAGGGCAAGGTAAGGTTTATAAAAATGCATATGTTTCTTTTCCTGGAGTCTTATAAACACATTCCTGCATAGACATAAAAACCTGCCCTCTCAGTATCTCTGTGTATGTACAAAGAGCTTTATAGATAATGTTTTTGTAATAGTCTCTGAAAGTACAATCAGTTTTAACTGTGAAATGGACATGTTTAATGCTAATGTTAAATAACTCTGAGGCAGATTTTGCAGAGACGTTGACGGCTTCAGCATGGATTGTGGTAAAAATATTCTTAGCCCTCTGTGTGAATTACTGACAGAATTCAGAGAAGCTGCAACTTCAGAGATGTGCACATCTACATATTGTTTCAGCACTGTTTCAAGACCAGGTTATTTACCTTGCTTGTTGGGGTGTTGGTGCTACTTATGTTCACTTGAAATTGCTGCTTATGTTCACTTGAAATTTCATGTTATTCCCTAACAATTTGAGGTGGGGATATTGGTTAGAATGTGTTATACTAACTAATAACAAAAAAATCCTTGGGAGTTACCTGGGGATTGTAAAATTGAAAATATATTTTGGAGAAATACATGGATACTTTAAAAAAAGGTACTTTTAAAGTCAAGCAAAGGCACAAGGAAGAGTTAAAGGTCTTAGTGAACTTTATTAGATTTACTGTTGCTGAGATTTGACCAGAGGTTTACATTAGAAAAGATAATCTTCCAAACCTGTCAGACAGTCCAAAGTATGTTATCCTTTTTTGTGGTTATGTCATCCAGTGACAATTATATCTTACAAGACTGTTCATTGTTCAAAGGGCTCAAAAATAAAATTGGGTTAATCCGTCTTATTAAATGGCTTCACTATGGCTGTAAACCTTCATTTATTTCATTGGTTTTTTTTTTTGGTTTAACACTCAGTGCTTTTATAGTGAGTGTTGTTATTTGGGCATTTTACGAAGACATGCTAAGATATATACTTAAAAGCAAAAAATGCCTAATATGCTCTCAGATTTATACTACTTACTGAAAAAATACAGTAGCATATGCTTTCAGTGACATAAAATTTAAAGAGCTGAAGCAGCTGGGACCTGATCCTGAAATCCTAAAGCCAACTGAAGTTTTACTACTGATTTGGACAGAATTTCCATTATTGAATGAGATCTTTCATTTAACTCTGAAAATGTTTCCAAATCTGTGTTCTGGAAAATGTGAGAGATTCCACAGTAGCATTTTCTTCCAAAGCATTCATGTGTAGTAGAGATCATCTGCTTTAAAGTAACAAAATAGTATAAATCCTTCTCTTAAATGTGACTTTTCCCCAAAGTAGTGGCATGCTCTGGGTTAGAAGTTGTTTGAATATTTTACACTTTATCTAAACATTGTGAAAATAATTTGCAGTTTCTACAATGGCGTTATTTTTGTGAAGCTGTGATGGAGTGGAAGTCAATGCACTGCACAATGCTAAAATTATTTCTATAAATGAATTTACTGTAAAGAATAACTGATTCTATTTGTTTTCCTGTTGAATAATGATTTTAATTAACAATTTTCCAGCCAGGTAGTTCCTGAGGAAAGAGATGCCTTATATATATATGGCATATATATATATTTAGATGCACACATACATGCAGATATTTCGTATGCGATGTACATAGTTAGAAGTATATAAAGTCACATTTTGGGGACTATCATATTTGAATGAAATTTAAACACAGAGAATTCTACAATATTGCAAAAGAAAGGGAGTGTATGTCGCAGTGACATTGGTATTTCCAGTTACACAGAAAAAATGTTATTGTCTCTAAACCAGGAATAAATAGTGGACTCTTCTAGTAAAATTAAATTAAAACCATTTCCTATGCTGGTTTTCTAATCATGTATGAAGGAAAACTTGAAAATAGTGTCCTTTTTAATAATTTGATCACATTTTCTGCTTAGTATTTATCTTGCTAAGTTACTATAAGAAATACAGTAAATTTTCAGTAAACATATTAGCCAAGAAAATTTATTCCTGTGTTTGGAATCTGTATTTGATAAGTTTGATATTTTGTGTCCTTTAGGTGACACATCAACCTGATCTAAAGATCTTTATATTGATTTAAAGAAGCTAGCTTGGGTTGTGCAAATGCAGAACATCCTCAGTTCTATAGTTCAGTACTTGAACATTGTATAAAGGCTTCCCACGGAGCTCTAAGAGCTTGGGGTAACTGGTCCTGCAGGCGTGGGGACATCGTGTACGTGGAGAAGCTGAGCCTGTGCCTTTGTGGGAAACGGAAACGCAAAAAACAGGTTAGGGCTGTGGAGTTAGAAACTGAAATGAAGAACTGCTGGGTTAAAGGTTGCCTGTGCATCCTTAATTACTCCCTTGTTTTATGTTAATGTTGAACTGTAATGTATTATTTTTTTCTCTGAGTGATACCTCAGTGTGCTGAATGGGTAACACCTGCTTAATTAGAAACTGTGTTGTGTTTCATTTCCTTTTACTTGTGCACCCACCACCTCACTGATAATGTAGCTCTTTTACAAAACAGAACTGTGACCTTAAAGTGACTGCCTCTGTGCAGCATTGCTGTAGCCACTGCCTGGAGCAGCTTCATGTTACACTCTGGAGCGCCCAGGCTTTGCGTAGGAAGTTGATGTGTGCTCATTGTGCAGCAGCTCCTGGCTTTGCATTTTGATGGTAGGCTTTTTACGTTTTCCAGGGATACAATCTCTGACTTACAAAACTGTGTGAAGGGATTCAGCAACATTCATTCATATGAAATTGAGAGCCTTTTTGCTAATGTACAGCCTGGTGAATGGTGCACAAAACCAAGGACAGAAGATTTTTGGTTAAAAAAATTTGCATTTCCTTCTGTTTTAGAGAAATCAAGTGATAAATGAACTGCAAAGAAAAATCTATCAGAGTCATCTGAGTGACTGCTAAGTGGGAGATTTTGAGCTTAGCGTTACCTACACAGCAGGGAATAAATTTCCTGAGAGGAGGTAAAGGTTTTGGTGCTGAAGGAGTTGGTGCAATTGCAGAAAGGTGCAGGAGTACATGTCAAATAGGCCATGGACTGTGCTGCTGTGTTGCTAGCCAGGATTTTCCAGGGAGCTGTGTACTGCTGCCATGCCATATCAGGCTTCCAATTTGTAGTACTGACTGTACAGTGCATGTTTATGTGACCTTGTAGCTTCCTCAGAGCATCAGCCTTACTGTAAGTGTCAAGCAAGTGCTATTGGCACGTCCAACACTGAACTGGAAATAGTTTTGGGTACTCTTCATTAGCTCTGTGGTGGTTGCGTCTCAGGAATCATGAGCAAATGTCAGTAGTCCTCCTAGACCGGTCAGAATTTCCACATAGAAACAGAGAAACTCTGAGAAGTCATGCTATTGTTGAGATTTATTGCTCTATAAAAATCACTGATAATGCTTCTAATAATGCTTTTTGCTTTGCATACATTGTCCTAGAAGAGAGGCATCTCGATTGTGCCTGTGAATGCTGTATTTCCAGTGGCCTCTGCACTGGACAGACGGACGCAGTCTGGCTCTGAGCCTACTTATTCCTCTCTTCTAACAGTTGTGCAAAAGCCTCATGCTTCAACCAGCAGACGTGTGCTTTTGAAATAAAAGTTCCTCTGAGTTTCTGTTAGCTAAAGACTTCCTGCCAAGGCCTTTGGAAGTGGTCAGCGATTTGGAGAATCTCATTAGAGATGTCCTTTTGCAGACCTGCTACATGCAGAAACAGAAGTAGACCATCAGCGCATGGCAGCACCAGACTCGGCACATGGACTGCCCTTCCAAACAGCAGTGCACTGGGGCAAATGGTCTGCTGATCCCTGCTGTAATAGCTGCGCTGGCAGGTGTACTCCTTCCCATTGCCTTGCAGGGCTACACTGGTTTTCCCCAACTTTGGACCAGGTGCTGCAAACGTATCATCTGGCCTGTGGCACCTCCCAGCCCCTACTGACCCTTTCAGCTGTGTGGCAGTTTCTCAAGAAATGTGTTATTTGTGAGTGGCTCCGTGGTTAAAATGTTGATAACCATTTATTTACAAGTGGATTTCTCACCTGGGGTTCAAGTCCAGGCCATTGCATAGCCTCCGATAGTGCTATGTCTGATATTTTTTTCACCATCACAGATTCACCAACACTGCAGCATCACAGCAGGGGCAAATAGCAATGGGGGAAAAAAAGCAGGGAGAGACATGCACGCAAATTACAAGGGCAGATCTGAGAAGCAAACCAATGTCTTATCTTGCCAGTGCATTCCGTGTCTTCATGTTTGCTGCTATGGCTCCTCTGCCATTGCTAATGTTGCCCCCTCTGACTTTGTAGTACTTACATAGTTGTCTACGTAGACTGTGAGATGTTTAGAGCCTCAACACTGCTTCCTCACCAGCCTGCGTGCATTTGGTGCTCTGTCCAGCAGTCATGCCTCCACCTGCCCTTTCAGCAGAACAGCAACCTCTGGGTCCTTTCACCGGACCTGCTACCATCTGCTTATGCTTTGGGCTGGATGGGTGTCAGAAGAGGCAAGCAGTGCAGGGCTTGGGATGTGCATGGTAAAAAAGAGACTCCATTTATTGCTGTGAAAAACAGATGTATTCTGCATTCATCTTCAATAAGCTGAAATCATGAACAACCACAGAACAGATTATTTCTGTTTAAAAAACATCCTTTATAAAAAACAAGGAAAAATGGAGGATCCTAAGCAACAAATTCTAAAGTGTGTTGGGCATGTGACGATGAAATATTTGTAATCTGTATGATAATGGTGATTGAGTACATCCTCTGAGTTTGAGTCCATCATTTTCCAGAGTCTGATTTAGTTATTTTCTTGAAATATGGTGAGGGAAGTCTTTCCTTTCTTTCCTGCTTCGGGCATAAAACCGCAGATTTCAATGTGGAGCATGTTACATCCAGAGGCAGGGCAACAAAATCTCTCTCCCCTGCAGCTCTGGGAATGATAGGGACTTGTGTGACCAGCCATGTAAACCAGGATAGACTGTCCTGTTGTGGAGTGGAGCTACCAGTGCCTCTTGGGCAGTCAGGACAAATCAAGCCCTTGATTTCGTGACCCTGATAGGCAATGGAAGGAGACCTCCCCAGAACTGGGGACCTTGACATTCCCAGCTTGTCAGAAAATTCTTGACCATATCTGATCCCAAGTGATCCATGTGTATTAAAAATACACATCTTTGTGAGATGCACTCATAGCATAATGGAGATAGCAAATTTGAAGTGTTCATCTAGGAGTGAGTCGTTACAGCAGTCATAAACTATCGTTGTACCTTCTCCTTTTCATTCATCCTCTAGGGGATCTTTGCAGAAGTCTTATTCTTTGCTGGTTAGAAAAAAGAGAGGTTTTGTACCTTTCTTGGTGATAGGTTTACACAGTCTGCATCTCCTCCAGTTTGCTGTGGCTGCTACACAAAGTAAATGACACCTTCAACTAATGCACTCAACTAAGCCTCCTCACTCAGCTGTTGCCTTACCCCCTAGCGCATGAGGACTGATTCCAGTTTTTAAGTTCTTTATCTTGTTCTGGAAAGGTCTGAATGTCTGCGTAGGTATCTGCTGCTTTTTCAAATACTGCTGAGCTGTTATCTGTGATTCCTCATGCCATCAAAATTTGATTTTCTTTGATATATTTGTCAACATAAAAGGGATCTATTTTATGCAATTGAGAACAATTCTGACTAAAAGTGGCTGGAATGGAAAATATAAAAAAAATTCAAGGCAATAATGGACAAGTGTTTACAAAAACTAAATGTGATACCCATCCCCTTCTCTCCTCTGTAAACAAGAACAATTCCTCACAAAAGACAGTTTTATCAAACTCATCCCACATGAGAGAAGTGTAAACCACAACACAGAAAAAAGAGATGCGTGGCTTTAAATGAATAGTAGTGAATTGCAGAGAGTAGCTCTGAAGCTGAAAGAAACCCTGACAAATCTATAATCAGAAGTGCTAAAGACCGTAAGTATATCAGGGAGGATTTATGAGACAGTTATCAGATTGTCAGTAAAGGCTCCTGATGGGCAGGAGGGTTCAGTGCATCCTTCAGCTCTGCAAAGGCGCTAGTGGCAGTGTTCTCCTTTGCTACAAATAATGAGATACTTCCTATGCCAAGTGGTGGGGAGGGTGGCATGGGATACCTGCCACAGAGGATCAGTAGGTACCAACATATTTAAACACTGTTAAAAAGAATGGAGTTTTTTTAAAAAAACTTGGTCTTGTTTTTGCATTAAATTGACAAAAGTAATTATCATTCATTTCAAAACCAGTGCAGACTGCCTGTCATTAAAAATAGCTCTATACAAAAACTTATTAAATAGATAAAATTGATTAAAAATTAAATGACAGAACTCTGTCTGTGAATTCTGAATAATCTGTCATGTCCATGAAGGACAGGGCCAGAACTGACAATTAGATACTTGCTATTAAATGCAGCTCCTGACTCAGGACGTACCTGAAAACCTCTGTTTTTTTCTCTAAGTCAGTGTTTGTGTCCCCAGCCAGCCCTCTGAAGCCTCCGCAGCTGCAGGCTCCCTGTTAGCAACTCTCCTGTGCGCTGTTTGGTGATTTTTAAATGAATTGATCAGAGCTTGATGTTTCAGTGAGTCCGTGGCATTGATTTACGAGATGGCATTGTAATATCATTGGAGTTTTCCATACTATTTCCTCTCACAGTATGCGATGCAAAGTTTTATTGGATTTTTAATTTGTTTTTTTCTTTCCCCCTTCATTCTTTGAACTGAGAGGTTTGGTTGGACATTCACTGGTACTTAGGACTTTCTCTGACAGTTAAAGTCAAGCAGACACAGTAAGATCATTCTTCCCCACTTCCAGATTTTCAGGAGCAGAGGCGGTGCTGCGGATCGTGGAGTGCTCTATCAGCAGCCCTAACCTTCACAAAGAAACACAACCGCCCCCTTCAGCAAACAGTTAAAAGCTAAACTGTTGCCTCCAACCATTCCCGTTAATGGCTTGGATTTATCCCCCTGCTTTTAGGTAGTCATTAATGCAGTTGTATTGGGAGTGCACTTGCTCCAACTGGCTCTTTGTTACAGCCAGTAGGGAGAGAGATGCTCTGACATCCCAATTTAAACAGAAGCTGAGAGCGAGGCAAGGGGGCTTCAGATTTTCCTGTGTAGCGTGTGCCCTGGAGCACAAGGGCTTATATTTCTTCAAAACATCCATTTGATACAATTTTTAAAATTCTATTTCTTCCTTTTAACATCCTTATTAAAGTAAATGTGTTAACAATATTAGCAGCAGCTATCAACATCCCTTAGGTTTTATAATTTATTTTCTGAATTGAATGCGCTAATGCGAAACTTCTGGTTTCCCATTTAGACTCCCTTTGCTCACACTCAGCATGCTTTGTATGACTCTTGAGCACAACCCATTCCACAGCCACACTTAGGTGTGTCGTAATTGTTTTGTAAGCTCTGAATTTTTGAGCAAGATTTTAAGCATAATTCACCCTCATTTTTATATCCATCAGAGCAGTCCTCTAATTTTTCCTCCAGGATTTTTTGTTCTTTACTGTGAGTAATATTTCTCCCACACAGGGAAATTAATCCAAATTGTTTTGTGTAAAGCTCTTTCTATATTAAGATGATGATGATGATGAAGTTACTGACAAACAGCTAATTACAGCAATATTTGTAACTTTATCTTATGCCCAGAGCAAAGGGATTGAGGAGCCTTAATGGTCCAAGTTCTCCTTCCTGCACCACTGAGAGATGACAGGGATGCTGCTCTGGATATTCTTCCAGATATGTATGAAGTATCTGGCTGTTTGCTGTTAGGTATCTCCCCACGCAATTTTAGTAATGTTCTCACACTTGTCTCAGACGCTTGTCATCCTTGTCCTAGTGTTACCATATAATCTCTCAAACAAAAAGTCAGAATTATTCCTCCCTCAATATTCAGAAAACAGAGGGATTGCAGATGTTGCTGGCTTCTTCAGACAAAAACGTTTTCCTGCTGCTGTGGGGGGAAATGGGTGTTCTTGTCATTGTTTAAAGTCAGAAGACAAAGCAAGCCCTCTGTCCACACAAACTGCTAGTACTGAACTAGTTCATGGGGCAGATAGGTGGTCTCAGAATGGAGTATGACATTGCATGACTACCTTTGAAAAGATCTTTCTCACGATAATGTCGTCTTGGTATCTGGCCAAATCCTGGTCAGGTAGCATATAGGCCAGTCAACTGCTTCTACTCTTGCTTGCTGTGTTACTTCTACTGTATCCCAGCTCCTCCGTGACAGCCTGTGCTCTCAGCACTACGCCTCCTTGCGACTTGTTGGGTTGGGGCGGAGAGGCCACCGTGTCCACCTCAAAGCCAGGCTGAGATGGCAGGGCTGTCTGCAGTGGGGATGCGATTTGAGCAAATGCTGTGGAGAGGCAATGTTGGGGCTGCTGTGCTGGCCTACATCGTGGTGCCGGCAGCCACCCTGCTTCCCTCTGTGGGGCTGCCGCTCCTGGGGTTCTGAAATTGTGTTGGTAGAAGTCAGCTGCAGAGTGCTGCTTGCGGTGCAGAGATGTCAGACCAATGCTGTTGCTGTCTTTTGCAGTCACATCTACAAGAAGAATCATGACATGACCAAAAATAGGAAAGGAAAGACGGAGCAGCTTCTCAGAGTTGACGACCATGACTTCACCATGCGGCCAGCTTTTGGAGGTGAGAATAAAATGGTTCTCTTGATTTCATGCTCCTCTAATTAAAAATCATCTATCTAGTTAACCATCTAATTTAAAAAATCAAATAACAGCCTCTGGCCGGATAAACCAGTGTGAAGGGAAAGGACCTAGGTGATGTCAGGAGGTATTTGAGGCAATTCAGAGAAGGCTCATCCTCACCTCATGGTCCTCTGTACAGCTCCTACACTTCTTCCTCTTGCTGAAGTTGGCTCTTTGTGTGGCTGCTGCTCAGGACAGACCCTCCCAGTAAGAATTTCACTGTTGAGAAGACGAGAACAAGCTGCAAGTTTTAGTGTTAGCTCGTTGTTGTGAAGCTGCAATGAGCTTTGTAGTTGATGTGATCAAATTGCAAAGTAAGGAACCCATTAGGTGGGTTGCATCCCATCCTTGACAGGAGAAAATGGAGTATTTTTGTCCAGATAAAATCTTATTGCAGACTCTCTAGAGCAAACAAAAAAGCAGAGAGGAGGCTGCCATCACCTTTACTTCTGTCTTCTGTTCTACCCAGTTAAACGAGCGTTCCTGCCTGATCTTTCCAGGCTCCCTACTGCAGAAATAAGAGAGCACCTGAATGAAAAATGTGCTGGTGCACCAGCATAGAAATCTCTCTTCTGACTAGATCAACGGTCAAAGCCTTCTAGAGCTAAGGACAGAGTTTTATGCAGTTTCTGCTAAATGACTGATACTGCATCCTTTGCCAACTGGCCTTCTAGGATAACTGCAACATCTTCTTGTCCAGCAGAGACACGCAGATATTTTTAATTTTGCGTGTAGTCCGTAGATCAAATCTCCTCCAATCTGCCTGTTCCTGGTATAGCTGGGAAGATGTTTCATGCCCAACAATGTAGATGTGCTGATCTGACAGCACAGTGCTGTCCTCAGGCTCACAATTTGTATTTCTCCAAGTCAAAAATATATCATTACCGGAGGATTTTTTTTCTCTCAGTGTAATTTACTAACAGATTGCAGTCCAGCTTGCCCATTGGAAGTAACTCTTGATAATCAGTGGTAAACTTGATCTTTTATTTCTAGTGTTGAAGATTTTGCCTTAAATTCTCCTCTGGAGGGAACACAGGCAAATCTCCCTGGGGTTGGTGCCAGCACATCTAACAAACCCAGCTGTGCAGCTGAGGCTCAGAGCTAAGGTCTGGGAGCTGAATCTGGAGGCACTGGGAAACTGACTTGGTTCTAAAAGTGCCACTGAATGAGCTGCCCTAGGACTCCTCACCTTTTCCAGAAGTTTATCTCCTTGACAGTGAACTGTGCTCCACCTTCTGGTTAGGGAAAGGGAGATTATGCTCTGTTGCTGGTGTTTCCCTTCCTGTCAGGTTGCTTCTTTTGGAAGGCAAGCCTTTCAGGAAGGTGGGTTTGGGAAGGAACTTGACATCTGAAAGAAGAAAAGACCAAGGAAGCCATGACATTGGTTTCATGTACTAACCCAGTTGCTCTTGGCTCCAGGAGGAGATTGTCACTGTCATGATTGTCGAGCCAGCCAATTTGTTGACTGAGTCTCCCATTTGTTTGTTAATTTACTTGCCTTGGTTTTCTTTACATGACTTTTTAAAGCATTTTTTTCCCATTCTTCTGTTCTTCTTGAGCGTGTCTCACACTGAAGTTCATGAGGGTAGGTAGTATCTGCTAAGCCTGGATCACAGGTATTGGCTGGATGTCCGCTGACTTCAGTCTGTCTTGCTTCGTGGGCACACTGCTCAGTCATGGGTATTGGTGATCTGGTGCCATTCCACATATTTGGCCCAGCACAATAGTGCGTTATCATGGAATCACAGAGTGGTTTTGTTTGGAAAGGACCTTTGCAGATCATCTAGTCCACCCCCTGCCATGGGCAGAGACATCTTTCACTAGGTCGTATTGCTCAAAGCTCCACCCAGCCTGACTTTAAACACTTCCAATGCAAGGACTAACACTTCACTGGTTTGTGTCACTAGATTGAGTGTTGTCTTCTGAGGGGGAACAGGAGGTTGCAGATGGTTTGTCACACACGAAGATGGATTGCAGATTTGGTATGCTTCATCTTTCCTATCAGAAGGCTTGATTCTGATAAGTAGATATGCTCTGTGGAACAAGTTCACTAAAATATATATAATTTCCCAAGTACCAGGTATGCTCTGTCCCGCTATAAACTCAGAGGGTCCCTTCTACTTCCCATCCTTTAGATCCTCTGGTGAGGTGACTTTTTGTAACGGAAAAATACTGTCATTCTATAATTTTTACTCAAAACCTCCTTATCTTGCAGAGTTACCTGGTACAAAGGTGGAGTGTTGGCAAGGCTGTGCTGAAGTTGCATGTGATAAGGAAAACACCACAGCAATAGCTTTGTTGAGGCTCCAGCCTTGGAAAGCACTACTCAACATGAAAAGAGATAGCTGAGTGCTACAAGTTTTTGCACAGCTGCAGAATTATGCAGTGTATTTTTAGTGACGGACGATAACATGATGGAAAAAATATAAAGGAAACAAATGTCTGGTTAGAGTTGATTCTTATATTTTCTTCTGTAATGTTATTCATCAGGCAGTCACGGTGATTTGCTACGCACTGTAAGTCCTTCCAGTTTTTTGCTGTGAGAATGCCAGCCAAACTGATGTGGTCTGACCTGCATAGGATAAAAAGGCTTTTGTACTGCAGGAGCAGAGCAGAGGAGCCTGTGGGATGTGTGCAACTAATCAGTCACCACCCTAAGAAAGTCTCTGCTCCCCGAGAGCAGCTCAAGAACCATAATCTAACAGACAATCCAGCCCCATGGGATTGCATTGGACCTGTGATGTTATGGTGATGGTGGGAAAGGCAACTAATTTCTGGAAAACATAATTAATATCATAAGGAGACCGCGAGTGACATTAGACTATAAAGAAATTCAGTACCGTAAAAACGATGAATCCCAAACTTGGTGGAATAATGGGAAGCTCTCAACCTTCAACTTTTTGCTGGACCAGTATACAACTTCGCCATTGAACTTGAGGCTAAAAAAGGAATGTGGTCTGTAGCTGCTTTATGGTGGCTCTTGCTGGTCTGTAGAGGACAGTCAGCAAGCTGTCAGCCCAAAACAGCTGTAATCACTGGACAGAGCAGACTGGGTTATGCAAGGTGAAATGGAAGAAAAACATAAGAGAAAGGTGAAGGCTTTTTTCAAGAAGTATCTTTGTAAAGAGCAAGTAAGCAAGAAAATGTTATGTTATTAACAGCCCAGTGAGCACGGTTGTCTTGCCTGCTCTCAGCCCATTAGAGGCAGGCTTTTGGTACAGTGGTGATGACAAAGAATTGTGCTTTGCTGATGGTCAAAGTAGCCTGCATAAGCTAAAACAGACTGTGTTTGTTTTGACCCTTAGCGAGTTATCTCCATGTCAGCGACCTTGTTCTAGCTAGCAGATGTTCAGGTATTATTTACAAATATTAATATTTAAAGATTATGTAAATGTTTGTTTTGCTGCCTTCATTAAACATTCATTTTAAGCGTTCATCTATGACCTCTCATATTTTACATGGAGTCTGTGAATAAGCAGCTTTAGTTGATACATAAAATAGCTGTATTTTCTTTGTTGAGGAACAACCTCAGGCTGTACTTTTATTATATTTCTTCATAGCCTAACATTAGCCGGTCCTTGCTGCCCTTCCAGGCAGTGCTTTTTTAAGGACGGATGAATGGTGGGGTGAATGAAGCATCAGTAGTTCACTTAGGGTTTGTATCAAGGGCTGGAATAAAACTTACTTCTTCCTCAATGAGAAGCAGAATCTCTGCAGACGTGTGGCAGCTGATGAGCGCATTGTGGTGGTGACTGTCCTAAAGCTGCCCACACCTAACAGGTCCCATAATAATAATAATAATAATGACGACAATAATAATAATGATGATGATGATGATGTATACACACGTACATGCAGAAACACTGAAGACTCTCTTGGGGCCTGCCGATATAGGATCCCTTATGGACATTTGCAAACCTCTGTGTGTGTGTGTGTGTGCAATATATCTGGCAGCAAAGAAGTCTTAAACCTGCTTGTTTCCATGCAGATATTTTTATCCCAGGGCCTACGTCTGCCTCACTCCTTCAAAGATAAATGAGGGGACCGAGAGACAGTCTCAGAGAAAAACAAAGAGCCTTTGAAATCAGTGCCAAAGAGAAAAATTAAAAAGATGTTGCAAAGCTCTAGTCTCATAGCTGGAGTGGAAAACTGACTCCAGGCATTTTCACAGTAGTGTGCTATTCCCTATCTTCCAAAGCCTGCTGCAATGTTAAAAAAATAAAATCGTGGTTTTGCCCAGTACCCATTTGTGATAAGGAACTGCCTGGCCCTTTGCAGCTTTTGTGCTGCTCCTCCATTTTAGGTGCTGAGACATGCTGGGATGCCACAGGTTTTAATGTTGGGCACCTTCTGAAGTCATTCCTGAACTGGACTGGTGGAAAACTCCTGGATTCTCTGAAGGAGTTAGCTCCAGACCAGATATCCCGTGCAACCCAGGACCGAGTTTGGTATCCAAACTGGAGTTTTTGCAAGGTGAAATAAGCCACAAAGTCTTCTCAGTGCCAGAACAGACTTGTGTTGAGGCTGGGAGTTGATCTGTTCTCCCCGTAAAACCACTGAATGCAGATGCCAAATGGGTCTTCTCTGAAAGTCATCTGAACAAGATCTTTTCTATATGCAGCACCTATGTCGAATGTATAGTGGCTTTCACTGAAGTGCAGGTCACAAAACCGAGCAGCTCACTGCAGGGGAAAGACAAACGAGGGAGCATTCTTGTCACTGATTCTCAGGACACTGGGCTGTGAACTTGAAAAGGAGTAAAGACATAAAGCCACAAATGTCTTGACAGGTTGATTCCCGTGTATCCTTTTAGTAGTCACATTTGATTTGAGGGAAAGACACTGGCATCCAGGAAGTTATGGAAATAAGATGTTGCTGATGCGATTTTCAGAAGACGGTACCTTTACAGTGAAAGGGTGTGAGGGAGCTGTATCATGTCCCATGGAAATCCTATGCAGAAATTGTGAGGCTAATGGATACTGGCCAATACAAGAGAGAAAGCAGAACCTCTTCCATCAGCATGGAGTTTGCTTCAAGTCATTTATATTCCATCTCAATGTGCAAATATAAATATCTCCTTCAAAAGGAAAATGTTCTGCTTTCCATTTCCAGTTTTGATATTGTCTTTTTTGCTAATGACTATGTGAGTATCTTGAGCTTGCTCGGAAGCTGCCACTGTCCTGTATCTGAGATACAAGGACCAAAATATATTGATTAGTTTGTTTTTGTGTCATAAGTGGAAGACTAACTTATGAAGTTTTTTTAAGAGTCCAGGTTTTGCTTTCTGTTTGTATCAGTCCTGCTGAATGGGGATTCACGTTCTGCAAGATATTGCTGTGGACAGTGATGGAGATAATTGACATCAACATGTTTGCTATTTCTGAAAGAAATGCTTCAGTTGAATGTTACGTAATCTCCCTCTAGACCTTGATCTATAAATACTTGAGCTCATGTTTAATTTGAGTAATTCCATGAATTTGGATGACACTTTTCAGAGACCCTGAAGTATGAGCTGAAAAGCTTTGCTGGGATGCAGTCTTTGAGCAAAGCAGCACGACTTCCAAATCCACATGGATTTCACATGGATTCGTTTAGCTTCTCATCCAACAGTGAACATCTCAGAGAGAAGCCTGAGCTTTGAGATTTCTCCAGTGTTACAGTATTTGAGTCTTTTCCTGCTTCTAATTCTCCAGGCTGATCCTTCTGTACTTCTCTCTGGAGAAAAAAAAAGAATATTGATAAAATACTGTTTATGACAAGGAAAAGGTGCTTGATGAAGGCTTTTTTACATTTAATGCTGTAATCTAAGTTACTTGTCCTCTGTCTACCTGTTCCGTGTGTCAGATACCACCTCAATTGTTCTTTTTCTCTCCCTTTCACACCCTCCTCATCCTCTGCTCCTTCTCAATAAAGAGATTTTGCTTTTTGCTCGTCCCTAGTGGCATATGATGAGGAATTTGGCAAAGCATCTGAAGCCCCAGTGGCTGAACAGTTTAGTTTCCAGAAGGACAGGATTAGAAATCTAGCAGTTCCCGACTGACTTCAAGGATTAGTGAGTCCAAAGATCTTTTGACATCTTTCTGTGACTGATCAACAGCCATTTAATTCAATAGTATGTACTGTAGCCAAGATGACCTTTAAGGAAACCCAGGGTTTGTTTCTGTGGATTAAAGAGGGCATTTAAACAGGGCTTCTGTTTTGCTTCAGGCACTGCATGCTTTTATAACGTTGCTCACGTCAAGCATCTCTGCAAAACTGCATCTTAGCAGAAGTTTTGAAGCGAGGTGGGCCAAGTGAACATGCAATTATCATTATCGGTTATGCTCACTGCCTAAAGTGGGATTTGGTAATAATTTGGTTCCTGCCACTAGGTCCCAGGCAGCAACACGTGGGCTGGCCCCACTGGCTCTTCACCCAATCTTCCATGCTCAGCCCAATCTCCTGTCCAAGCCTCCTCCAAAGGGTCTTGATGTCTCAATGTGCCCTCATTCCCATGAATGTGCTTTCTCATCACCTCAGCCACAGATGCTGAATGAGGAGCAGAGAGAAGGGAAAAGCAATGATTCCTGCCCTGAGAAAGGCAGGAAAAAAGTAAGGCACTGAGAAGTAAGTTTTACAGTCTCATCTTCATACTGTCTGTATTGAGAACTGCACGTTGAGTCCAGAGTTCAAATCATTTCTCCTTCTCTCTATTATACTCTTTTACCATCTCTCAAATTTGTGATTAACTGCAGAAAAGAAAAAAGTAAAAGCAGTTTCACTGATGTACAAAACACTTAACCCAATCTCAGCTCTCTTCTACCGTGAGCTTTCCAGACCATCCAGTATTACCCTGAACACCCTTTATATTGGATTTAACAAAGCATCATCGCAGCTCCAGACTGAGCCTTAGACTTTGGCCTTACAATGAGGTAACTGCTGGTTATCTGGGAGCCAAATGGAGCGTTTGGTGTGGGAACATGAACAAAGAAAAGAATGTGGATGTGGTATTCCTTCTTCAAGAGTACATAGCAAGGGAATCAGAGAGATGGACAAATACCAGCTTGGCAAGTGTTCTTCTGTTTGTGGTTTTGGGTTTTTTATGTTAGATTTTCAGCTGGTTTTTTTTTTAATCTGTGATTAGTTTTCAGTCAAGCGTGGAAATCACAGCAGTAAATACACTTTGGGTGGGTGTTGATTTCCTGAATCAAGGCTAAATTAAGCATTCATCCACAGAGGGTGTCTCCTGCAGTCTGGAAGTTGGGGGGAGATTGCCCAGCATATGCTGGGCATGCAGCCCCTTGGCACCAGGGAGACCCAGTGGGAAGTATTATGGCCAACTGCTGCCTTCCTCTTCTGGCACAACCTGGTTGCACTGTGAAGCTGTTCTGGCAGAGACTGTATCTTCTCTGTTAGCACGGTGCCTATGTGATATTTGGGATGGCAGCACTGTGGGCACTATTGCCATGTCAACAGCTGTGTGTGACAATGAATAAAATTAATTGCAAGTGCTTTCTAGAGCAAGAGCCAGATGCAGGGCTGATAGGTGCCTGCCTTCACATGGGCTGTCTCAGACCATGGAGCCTTTCTGAAGTGTCTCACTCTGAGCATTGAGCCTTGCAAAGCTTAGATGTAATCTCGAAGGAGGTGCTACTGTAGCTGAATACATACAGGCAGCAGCCTCTACTGTGCATGGCACTGCACAAATATTGGTCTGGACCATCATGGAGGCCACTGTAGTCATTGGAAAATTCATTTCTGCTGGGCAAGTCCCAGACACGTCTGCAGAGCTGCTACTGTCTCATTGACAGTGCTGAGACTGGAGATATGTTCTAGATACATGCATCAGTGTGAACCTTGTGACACGCACTGCCTCATTACTAATAGTGGTTCCGCCTGGACTGTCTCAGCAATTTCTGCTGACCTACCTTGGTGGGTCATGCTTGGTGTGTGCGTTGCTGTTGGCACTTACCTCCTCGGTGCACTGGAAAAGGGAAAAAGCTGTGTGAGGACACATTATGAGTAACCTGAGGAGGTTCTGGTCATTAATGAGCAGCAGTCTGCAGTGGAATTTTGATACAGGGTTTCTAGTAATAGAGTAGGGTGCATTTGTTATGGTGTGTTTTCTGGTTATTTACTTGTTGTGAATTCTCTGGTCGTTAATTTTGAAACTACTATGTAAAACTACTAATATCATCAATAAGTCCTATGAATCAAAATGGTGATGGTCTCTTGACAGATTAATGTAGTTCATCTTGTGGATAAGAAATGAGAAACCCACAACAAAGAGCTCATTTCTTGCCATTGCTTCTTCTCGGTTTCCTGTTCTTAGGACTAAATTTTTTCATAAGGCCTAAAATTTATGATGGGATGGCTCACTTTTTAGAAACATATGCAAATATTTCATCCAAGCTCTGGATTAGCTGGGCAGAATGTCAACATTGCACCGCGCGCCAAAGAGAAGATAATTCAGTACCTCAAAAGGGGCCTTATTCTCTGACTCTTCCCCCAGCCACCTCAGGGGAATCATGTACAGGAAAGTGTAACATAAGTTCAGAAATGTTCTGCGTGCCACCTTATAGTGCTAATTAAATGCAGACGATACGAAAGAACAGTTATTTATATAACTAAATCTCCTTCTCCTACAGGCCCTGCAATTCCTGTTGGGGTGGATGTGCAAGTTGAAAGCTTGGACAGCATTTCGGAGGTTGACATGGTATGTAATCCTCTTTTATGCCTCAATTATTTCTAGTCATAAAACCTCCCTCGGGCTTGAAACCTGTGGGTTTCACATTATTGGTCAGGTGAAAATAATGGCAGCATTTGGCAAAATCAGAAAGGCTGATATTCAGAACTGAAGGCTTGATAAAACCAGGTGATCAAAGGTTTACCTCTGTGTCTTCAGATAAAGATTAAAATTATGAAGGAAAAAGGGACCTTAAATGGGACAATGATCAGTGCTATGAAGGATCTATCACAACCAAAAATATAAACAGCTGCATACCTGTTTGAAGGTATGTGGTGAGGTTCACGTAAGCTGCACTTATTCCAAGAGGTTTCTTCCTTAGGGAAACATTGAGTCCATTTGTTTTAAAACCATAACTCTAGGACAAGGTTGTCAACCTCTTGGCCCGCAGGGCAAACCCAGCCCTCCACCTTGTTTTATCTGGCCCAGCACCTTGTTTCTATTTCTCATTGAGGAGAAGAGGAAGGTTCTCGGTTCCTTCCTCCTTCTGCCTTTTCCTCCCCATTCTTAGGGACCTTCTCTGTTCTAGACAAAACATGAAGACATAAAGGAAGAGCCTTAGGTTGGTCATTTTTTACTGTGGTGCAATTACATATTCATTAAAACCAGGGAGCTTGCCTGCCTCGATACTGAAACAGAGGGTTTGGAGGGATGCATGCAATGAAGCACGTGGGAGGGATCTGTCAGCACAGGAAATGGCTGAAGCAAGAATTGAGGTTATAATATATAAAGATAATGCCACAGCAGCAAAGAGACCTAATTAGTGCAAGTAAATAACTTGCAATGCTTTCTGTCAGGAGCATCTGATTTCAGCAAAAATCTTGCCTGTCAGAGAGCTTTGAGGTCAGTTCTCTTCCTTTGCTGTTGATAGCTCTGCAATCCTGTTTTCCCAACACAGTTGGGATGTGTATTTGGAGTGGAAGAATGATCTCCCGGGTCAGTCTGGGTTACGTCGGGTTTTCCCCCAGCTGTCTGTCCCAGCGTGCGTGTTTGCAGAGATGAGAGTGAGTAGTAAGCTGTCTGCATGGCCAAGGCAGCCAGGCTGGCTGTGCCCGCAGCAAGGTGCCCTCCCCATCTCTCTGTTGCAGGCAGGGCAGAGCTCGTTTTGAGCTGGGTACCCTTGATTGGGAGGGTACCTACTGTAGACTAAAGCAGGCTGTTGCTGTGTGTGCTGGTGGGAGGTGATCCAGGCTACCTGGATCATGGCACAAACACGAAATGTGCTGCCAAAAGTGAGGCACTTATGGATGTCCATTCGCTCTGGTTCCAGTAGGTACTATTGTTCTCCCGCTTCATCACAGCACTTGTTTCCTAAGGGATTTTCCTATTCATGAGTGGTGAAATAAACTTCTTTCTTGGTTTGTAACTAGGCACAGGTGTGGGACAGAAAGGAACAAGCTGTCAATGTTTGCAAACTCCTTCATTTAACACATGCCATGAGAAAACATCCATGAGTTGAATTTTGTATTTAGAAGCTGTCATCAGCTGCCACTTAGACTTGAGGTTTGCATCATTTGGTGCCTGCCCTGTGTGTTGGCTGTTGGAGGACTGTTCGGAGAGAGAAAGGTGTTGAATATAGGAGAGGAGAGGGCTCCTGTGTGGGGATGGGATGGGGAAAAGGTCACACCTGGGAAGTGGTGTGTCCCTTCCCTCCCTGTTCTAGCAGGCAGTCTCTATGGCCCCACTATGCTGTCTGTAAGTCATGCTGGGGGTGCCCGGCTGGTATCACATCAGGTCCTGTCCCTCTGTGCTCCTGTGACAGAGTTGCCCAGACACATTCTGCTGCCACAACCCCAGGCTGCCTCATCCTCCCCTTGCCGGGAGGCCTGTCCAGGGCTGGTGACCCTGAACAGCCAGGCTAATTTTGACCCATTTTTTCCTTCTGGTGTAAATGGTACTGACTTCTAAGAAACCACCAGTTATACCTCTTCCTTGCTCTCCTTTTTCCCAGCTTCTCATCCAGCCCCTGAAGTTGATGTCTTCAGCCAGGTTGTAACCTAAACCCTGTTGGTAGCAGCAGTCTCTGGAAGTGTTTCTTTGGGACTGTAGTCGTAAGAGGAAGGCGTCTGGTGTCCAGTAGGAAATAGTAGCTGGCAGTATCCCTGGGGAGGAGCAGGGATGGAGGCTGGAGCCACTCTGCCAAGGTGGAGACATGCAGATGGGTGAGCAGAGGTGTCCCTCCAACAGGTCTATGCCATGGTCAGAGGGGGAACCCATGCGTCTGGCCAGCTCTGCAGCAAGGAAAGAGTGTGCACTGAGGATGTCTACAAAGTCATGAAAAACCTGCTGGTAGTGCGAGACTGTTGTCAGGGCAGCCCTCTGAAAAGGGGAGTCAGGCTAACCAAGGGTTTGTCATTGGCAAAGCAAAATGAGGTGGTGGTTGTGGTTTTAGAAAGCAGTTGCTGAGTGATTAGGAAGAGATCCCAGTCTGTGTTACTGCCTGCTTGGGCTTGGCAGCTGCAGCTCGCATAACCACTCACTTAATTGGGAATATAAAGAAAACAAGAGTATTTGATCTCTCAGCCTGAGAGAGTAGATTCAGCTCTGAAAGCAGCAGCTGCCAGGTCCGGATCAACAAACAGATGTTTTCCTTTGTGTGACTGAATCTCCTGCCCCCTCATGGAGCTTAAAGGAGGGCTTTATTTATACACTTCTACAGTAGGAAAAGCAGTTCCCTCACTTGGTTGCTGTTCACAACAATTAGGTAATTTTCAGGATAAGTTGCTTAGTGTTTAGCCTGACTACTTAACTGATTTTTAAAAGTTTTTCCTCTAGAACACACTATCAATACCATAGTCCTCCAAGATAATTTTGCCGGGATTGAAGCATCCTTTCTGCAGGCAGTACTTGTCTTGAGGCGTGTATACAGCCCTTTTGGAACTGAACATTTCTGGGTACCATAATACATTGATTGGGCATTTGTGTTTTGTTTGGGCTGAAATTATTCTGTCAGGAAAATCAATTCGCAAAAAGCATTGGTTCAAGGAAGAAACAGGAGTTGAGAGGGGAGGAATTTAATCTACCTGGTAGGAGTGAATTTTCATTCTGGTGTTTCCTAGATGTAGGGAGCAACACTGACAGACCTCTCTCTGGTTCTTTTCCTTTTTCGTGAAGGATTTCACTATGACTCTCTACTTAAGGCACTACTGGAAGGATGAGCGTCTCTCGTTTCCCAGCACCAACAATAAGAGCATGACCTTTGATGGCAGGCTGGTGAAGAAAATTTGGGTCCCCGATGTCTTCTTTGTGCACTCCAAAAGGTCCTTCATTCATGACACCACGACAGACAACATCATGCTGCGAGTATTCCCGGACGGTCATGTCCTCTACAGCATGAGGTAAAAGTGTAGCCCCACTGCTCATAAGCATCTACTGGAACTTTGCCAACAATTTTGCTCCCTGCGTGGCTTTGGTGACCACCAGGACTGCTGCTGTCAACCATGCTGCTCCCGCTGCTGATGCAGAGCCCTGTTTCCAGCATGTCCAGTACAAAATGCTTCGCAGGAAGCTCTGAGAAACCATGTGGTGGGCAGTAACAAGATAATCTCCTGGGCAAAGCATTCCCCTAACTCTTTGCAGTGAGAGGGGGAGGTTTAGTTGAGTGGGAATGTTTGTCCCGGGGTCACTGTGTGATTAAACTGGAAGCTGCTGATATACCAGATGGTGACCTCTATAATTATCCTATTTTGCTTCCTGCTTGTCTAGAAAAACTTTTTTTTTTTTTTTGGTTGGTGTTTGTATGTTGATGTATATATTTAAGTTTATTTAAGCTGAAATGGCAGTATAAAACATGTCCTATAGTGCCTGTTTTTCTAGCAGGTTTGTTGGCTGGAAGAATCCTAAGGCACGTCTGTCATGACCTGGAAGGTTACCCAGCCTGTGGGTGTATATAGATCATGACCATGGGTTTGTAGAATTCTGTAATACACAAGGACATGGAGACTTAATCCTCTAAACTTCTCAACCTTATTACAGATTACCAAAAATAACACAAAAATCACCACTAGTAATTAAACTCCCACAAAAATCATCACTAACAAGTGTACCTAAGGTTAATAAAGCAAATACATATATGTATATCTCATGCTATTACAAATTACTGTTAGCAACCCATAATATAGTATCAATCAATCATATACCAACAGTCAATAACAGCAATAACTAACTAGTAATATGCTGTTTACAAATTACTACAAACTTGCTTGTGGATCAGCTGATCAACAGTATAACAATATAACAGTAGGCATACTTACGATGGGTTACTTTTGTGGATGTATAAAACTGGCATCAAGTAATAACATTATCACATGAACCAAGTCATCCCGTGGGTGCTACAATGAACAGAAATACACCAAAAGTGGGCCCAAAAGGGGACCAGTAAGACAACAGACAGAGTCTCACTTCAGAAATGCTCTGTGTCACAAAGTCTGGAGTCAGCTGACCATCCCCAATGAGAGCCTAAGAGCTGGCAGAAAGTTAATGCAGTGAATTAAAGCTGTTTAGGAATGGAAAAACACGTGCAGCATAGGAAGTTCTCAGAGACAGAGGCTCAATTTTGGATAAAAATTGCATCCGTACGTCACAGAGACAGAAGTGGGCGTAGGACACTATCACTTTAAGCAGCCAATAGATGCTGTTAATTTCACCTGTGATAGCCAATGGTTGATGATGTTTTCTGTTCTTCCAGACCAGTTTTTATTTTGCAGACTGTTTTCCACCTTTTCAAACAATAAATTGCCCTTACAATCCCCCCCTTTTTTGACACTTATCGATGGTATCTCAGGATGTCTCCAGTTTCTATGTATTCCCTCTGCACTTCCAATAGGTCAACTGCACTTTTCAAGGATGTGTCAGGTTCTTAGGTGGGCAGGCTTTTTTCTGTCGGTATTTTTCAGCAGATATTTTATTTTGCTCAGTAATTTCTCCCTCCTAACCAGGCCACCTTTATGGCTGCTTACATCGTCATCCCACCAGATTTCATTTCCCTCAGAAGAATACCAAAAGAGATGCGGAGAGAAATACACTGCTAGTGGAGAAAAGCTCAAGAGCTCGAACAAAAGGACATTTCCCCAGGACAGAAAATGTGCTCTCAGTGCAATGACCTGAGCCAAGGATTTCTGTTCTAGGATCTTTCTGGACCTTATTAACTTAAACTATGGTAAAATAATTATGAAAAACTAGGAAAGGCATTCTATAAAGTTTGATTCAGGAGGCTATATAGAATGAGCATAGCAGGCAATATTATCTCAAGTAGGACCAACTCTCACCAAACCAGGAGGCTCTGAAGTTCACTGATTTCACAGTCTGAATATAATTCTACTGAATTTATTTTAAAACTTCCTGGAAAAATGTGTATGAAAGAAGGTAGGCGCCATACGGCCACTTTTTTTTGACTGATCTTAATGAAAATTCCACCTTGACCAAGCACCTAGGAATTTTTTTCCCTGTTCTGAATCCATTTATAACTCCATTTGTTGCATGAAAGATCTGATTAACCACACCTTAACTAAGAACTGGAGAAGATGCTGTCTATTTTATTAGAACTAGATGAGGATGGAGGTGTCATGTTACAGGAGGAATAACAAGGAGAAAGATAAATGAAGGAGGAGGCTTTATACAAGATTGGGGCAGCACTGAGGGGAGAAGAGCAGGATAGGGACCTTCTCAGCAAATGTTGCTTGGTGTAACTGAATATTCAGTTGCTCACAACCCACAGTTCTCCTGTGCTGAAGTGAGCAGCATGCCGTTTGTCATCAGTGCTCAACAACCGAAATGAAGGAACAAGTATTTTTGTTGGCAAACATTTAGTCTGTTCAGGTCTGCTCATTTGCCCATATGTGAATTATTTACTTTCACAATTTCCTGTGAGCCATTGAGGAGGTGATGTGACTTTCTAATGTTACCCACAAGAGAAAAGTATGTGAGTTAACCACAGCTGACTGCACAAGATTTTAATGAATAATTTTGACACGTAAAATCCAAGTAGAAAAAGAATCTGCACTGTACTTGGGCCTGGTGGTGTTTAGGTCACTCAGAACACGATCTGACAGACCAAGCATGGGTGTCCAGTGGTACTGGAAATGCCCTCAGATGTCTTAAGATATCTGCTTAGGGTTGGCACTGGGCAGAGGGACATTTCGTTCCTCATATGAGTCTTAGGCTCACCTGAACACTACACTAATTTCTCTAATTAAGGAATATCTTATTGATGAGATGAGCTTCTGTGCTACGGCTGACTAACGAATCGTTAATGACCACAGGTTGTGTCAGAGTTTAGGTGACCTCAAGGAAAGGAAATAGCACATTGTAATGGGTCTGAGCTATACAATACTTAAATGCTACACACAACTAGGAGAGGCCATTGCTACATTACACCTTCTGGAGCATATCCCCCAAAAGCTGCTTTAAGTTTTGCTCACAGGGCAAAATTTTGCTCTAGTTTTATGGTCAAAGTGAACAGCTTGTGCTTTTCAGGGGTGATGAGTGTGTTGGTCAAAGTAGGATTTGGATCTCAATCCCTTTGACAGAAGAAAAGTTCTCCAATGAATCTAGAATATGGTCACGGCCAACATAAGTCCATCTCTGAAACAATGACTCACAGCTGATTTGCCCATGCTAAATTGAGAGGTCCACTGCAAATCTGTCCACAAGAGAGAGTTCACCGATGTACTGGAAAACTTGTTAGGTAAGGTTGCACACAACTGGACTAATTTTAAAACTGGAGCTGTGATTGCTGCAGCTCTTCAGCTAGCACACAAACTTAACAGAAGCAAATCGTACTTGTTTAAAGCCGCACCCATTTTACACCCCCTACCTCAGAAATGCATCCCCTATATTAAAAGAATTTGATCAAGAAGTGAAATAAACTGCTTTTGTCTTAATTATATATATATACTGGTAGAATTCTGGGGCCTGCAATAAGGATTGTCAAATTCCTCAGGCTTGGGTCGTTGTTGAGGCAACTGTGGAGGGAACTGAATGATGGGGAAAATAAGGAAATCTTAAATGTGACATAAGGGAACCATTGAAGGTAAACGGTGAAGTTATGAACTTATTTTCCTTGTAGGGAAATAGTTGGATATAAAACACTGTGGAATTATCTGTACTGATGTTAGAATTACTGTAATGCCCAAGATAGTGCTTTAGTTCCTTGATAGATAAGGAAATTACAGCTTTTTTTTGAGTTTCTGTATACAACTAATCTTGCTTGGACTTGGAAAATTGGTAGGTATTTTTCTCGGGATGTTACTCTAACATGCATAACTGCTGGCCTTAATGCTGCAGAATGATTTATCTGTGATAATGTTCTCCCTTCATTGCTCCTCACGGAAATCAACCTTTCTCATTTTTGACTTCTAGGATCACAGTGACAGCAATGTGCAACATGGACTTCAGCCGCTTCCCCTTAGACTCTCAGACGTGTTCCCTGGAGCTGGAAAGCTGTATGTTTTATTTGTGTTTCTAGCTAGATATGGTCCATGGCTGGCTGCACAAACGGACTGGACACATTTCAGAATAGTCTATTTTAGAGCCTGAAAAAATAGTCCATCAAAGTTACTAAGAGTCTTTCTATTGACATACTGTGTTGTATATCTAGCCTTCATGCTGCAAGACAGGGGAAATTGCAAGGAAAATATCCTTGTATGAATTCTAGTGGACAGCATTTTCAAATAAACCACCTGCAGGAATGTTGAGCATATACTGGTTCTCAGCAGCTTGCTGATGGGAAATCTGTCAGAGAAGTTATGCTCTATTCACTGTTTCTGATAGGAAAGCGATGCTTTCAAGTGTCACCATAAAAAGCTGATTGTAATGATCGTTGCTTTGCTTTAGATTTTATCACCAATGTGCTTTATGTGTGATATAATCCTGAACGTGCAAACAATGCAATCTGGGCTCAGCTTCTTTGGGAAGGAGTTGCTCTGTGGATAAAGTAAAATTTCTGTGGCTATGAGTAACATCTAATTGCTTTGAGACCCTACCAGCTATTTAACTGAGATTTTCCTCCACAAAAACGGAATCAAAGAGTCGCAGGATAATTTATGTCGGTCTTGTGGTCATCTGCTCCAATAATCTGCTCAGAGCAGTGAGAGCATTGTAGTGGGCTGTGTCTACTTGGGTTTTGAACATCTCCAAGGTAATGGAGGCTCCACAACCTTTCTGTACAATGCGTTCAAATGTTTGATAGCCCTCATCCTGAAAAAGTTTCCTTTTACTTGGAAAAAATACTTCGATGCAATTTACATCCCTCGTTTGTTGTCCTTTCACTCTGAATCTTGGAGAAGAATCTGAGAAAAGCCTACCGACTTCCTGATAACCCTTTCTTCATTCCCCATTCCCACTACCTAGGGCAACTTATTCTTTATGTTTTTCATTTACAGTTTTCAAATATTTCTAGACTTTTTCTTCAAATCACTCAAGATCTTTGCGTTTATAATTTTAAGATAATTTGAAGTGTTTGTGCTTCCTCCTTCCTCTAAATTTACATGTTTTACCTACGATTATTTACTGAGATATTCTTGTGAGTTAGCAATACCTTGTCTATGTCTTTTGATATGTGATGCCCAGAAAAGCGCCATTCTTGCTGTCATATAATCAGTGGGGAGTAAAAAAGGATGTGTTTCTGTGAATCAGGATGACCTGAATTTTTTTGTTGCTGTTGTTATTGTCATGGTGCATCATATAGCAATATCTTTCTAACTCACTCTTGTTAACAAACTTACTGATGGCATTATTTCATGCCAAAGATGCCTTTGTATTTGTTAATTTTGACTGAATCTATTAACTTTCACTTCACCCCCCAAGCTAAAGTTACATCACATTGTGTTTCTTCTTTCTCTAAGATGCCTACACTGATGAAGATCTGATGCTGTATTGGAAAAATGGGAATGAATCTCTGAAAACTGATGAAAAGATTTCTTTATCTCAGTTTTTGATACAAAAATTCCATACTACATCAAGACTGGCTTTCTACAGCAGCACAGGTATTGGTCTTTTCTGATTTCATGCTATTGCTAAATCTAATATTGTATTGACTACTTGTGAGAGAGCTCTTAGGATTATATGTCACCGAAATGTAGTCTCCACAGTCTGGACAATAGGTGTTTCAAAAGATTGGTTTCTCCTTTTCACTACCCTTTAGAAACAGAAGATCAAAAGAAAGATCTTGTCTCTGTGCCTACCATTTAGACTGTTCTCAATGATTCTGGCTTTCCTTCTCTCTCAAAGGTTGGTACAATCGCCTCTATATAAACTTCACTTTACACCGACACATCTTCTTCTTCTTACTCCAAACCTACTTCCCTGCCACCCTCATGGTCATGTTGTCCTGGGTGTCCTTCTGGATTGATCGCCGAGCAGTTCCTGCCAGAGTCTCTTTGGGTGAGAACAACCACAACAAGCAATGACTGTGTGAAAATATTTCAATGCAAAAGTTTTCACAGGAAAGGGAGCCCTTCTTTTTGATGGTTAAAGATAATGGACAAGCAAATATTTGTTTTATGAGATGATTAATATAATGTAAATCTTGCAGTTTGTCTTCAGTCCTTCATTGTTAAGCAGTCCTCCTGATCTACACTTAGCTCAGGACAGAAAGGGCTGTGGTTTTAAAAATAAAGTTGGGTAGAGAAGAGAGATGTCAGTATTTATAAGACAACAAATAATTTTTTCTTTCCTGTTATCCAGCCCTGCGGTTCTGTGACACACATTGCAATTGGTGAGGGTAGAGTTCCACAGGAGTTTAGGCATCTACAGGGAGTAAGTAAAGTAGGAGTAGTAAAGGCTTCTGTTAGAATTTTCTTGAGGGCCTTCAGAAACAGAGTTCTGCCATGTCCCGGCTACCACATGTCTTCCCAACCAGCCGGCGCTGCTGGTTTCCTCCAGGATACCTGGAGTGCATTTAAGTGGTTTTTGGATCTTGTAAATACTGTTCTCTCCGTGACAATCCAAACAAAGTATAAACTGTTTTGCAGGACTTTATATATATCTGTCTAAATATATAAATACACCTACACATACATATATACATAAAAATAAATTAATACATCTATGTTTGTAAACGCATACACATGCACAAATATATATGTAATAAAATGGCTGTTGTTCAAAGCTTTTTGATTCCTATTCCTAGAGGTAAAAACATAAAGCCTTTCTTTTGCATTATTTTATTCAAAACATTTTATCATTATTGCATGTCCCTTTTAAGATCAGTATTTTAGATCAAATCTTCTTTAGCTGTGACCAAAAGTCAATACTAGGTTGCTTTCTGTCAGTGCCTGTAACAGATTGACACAGCTAGGAAACAGGAGTCCTTGTCACTGCTGATCCTAGTAGGCCTGACTCTAAGCACTGTGTAAAACCCTTAGAGGTTAAGGAGAGAGTTAAATGCTCTTTGTAGCAAGATGATGGCTGTTGCATTGCACCTCAAGACAAAACCCATCGCATAGGCACATAAGTACGGGCAGTGTAACACTTCTGCATTGACAGAAGAGATACTTATCACAAATTTATTTCATATCTAACATCTTTTAGAGTGTCACATAGAGCACAATTTCTATTTTTCTTGAGGCTAAAGCCTTGTGGACTCTATCAGTGAATAACACTTATTTCTATTGGTTCTTACCAGGAATAACCACTGTGCTGACCATGTCCACGATCATCACCGGCGTGAACGCCTCCATGCCTCGTGTTTCCTACATCAAAGCAGTGGACATTTACCTGTGGGTCAGTTTTGTGTTTGTCTTCCTCTCGGTGCTGGAATACGCGGCAGTGAATTACCTGACTACGGTGCAAGAGCGGAAGGAGGGAAAACACCGGGAGAAGGTAAAAAACCCTTGTGTTTTGTTTATCCATTTATTCTTTTTTTTTTCTTAAAACGGATCTGGTCTTTATATTGTCTGGTTTGTGTCTATAAGTGGGAAAATACTGGCATCTATGTGTGTATAATTGGATCTGTTTAGACCGCTCCACCTCAGGCTGATCTGATCACACCAGAAAAGGATTTTTTCTCATGGGTCTTCATAGAAACATCAGAGAAGAGAGTGTGATCTGAACTAGGAAAGACTGCAACCTGGAACTGTGTGGGGATGAAAAGAAGGGAAAGTATCAGCTGTGATACTTCACTGAAGCTGACGCAATGACTATATTTTCAAGCTAAAGGTGCTATTCAGAGTAATTTCATTTCCCTCCTCTGCAGTCAGCTTTACTCTGGAAACTGGATTCAAAGGATGTAGTAGTGGAGTTGTTCCCCATTACCAAACACAAACAACAGGCAGGCAGTTTTATGTTTTTACTTTTTAATGTGCTATGAAAGATTTAACCCTACATCCTTGGAGTGTTTCAAGACCTGACCAGACACAACCTTCAGCAGCCTGGCCTTGTTGAGTAGGAGATAGAACTAAAGACCTTCTGAGGTCCCTTCCAGCCTGAATTTTCCTACAGACTTTTGGCTGTAGCCTTTGTAGTTACTTCTTTGTAATTAAATAAAACACCATCAGGTTTTGAACACTAAGGCGTGGGACCAAATTTTTTCAGTCCCCACACACCCAGAACACCACCATTTTTTAAAGCTTCTTTCTTCCCATTAGGAACTCCCCACATTAGTTCACAGGTAACATTGGTCACCTACTGCCTTTGACTCCCGGGGAAATTTGGATCAGCCTTTCAGAAATATCAATGCCGGTATCCTCAGAAACATCTCTGACGCTCTAATAGTACTGTCAACTGAGTTCCCATGCCCAGGGAGACTCTCTTAGTGTAGACATACGCTAAAACTGCTGCAGGGTGAAATTACGTAGCGTACTTCTGCATGTATGTGTCTGTGTGAAGATGGGTGTAATTTAAGACTCTGTGGAGGTGAGTTTGTAGTAGACTCCCTTGTCCATAGGGGTGACTGTTATTGCATGTACATCAAGCCATGGGAAATTCCATTTGACCTGGGGTTTTAAAATGAATCTGCACTTTCTTTCTCTGCTGGGTCCTGCAGCAGTTAGTTTACTGCTATTAATTGTTTTCTCGTTAATGCATCAGCTCCTAAACTTGTCATCAGTTGATGCTGAAGAGCCTGATGTAATTCTTCCCAGTGTTTTTTTGGCACGGGGTGGTTTTTTGGTTGGAATTTTTTATTTGTATCCTTTTTGTTTGTTTTTTTTTTTTTTGGAGGTACATCAGCTTTACCCATGGAGTGCTCAAAAAAATTCCAGGAATGACAGGTTTAATAAGTAGAGCACATGGGCTACAAAAGTTTTTCTGCACACAACCTGCTAGTACCAAATCATTTGATTAGTGACTAGAACACAGAAAAGAATTCTTAGGTTGATTTGCAAGGTTTCAGTAAGCAACGTGATATGTTTGTTAAATAGTTTGAAGAAAAATAAAAGCCTTGAGTGCTGAGTTGCCCAGTGGCATCCTGAATATTACTTATTCAAGTATAAATATATTTCTATATGCATATATATATTCAGGATATATAAATTTCTGTGTATATATACTTAATTATATTAGCTGGACTTATCCTTGAAAATAAGTCCTTGGAAAAAACAGGCATCAAAGTTGGTGAAGGAATTCGTACAAAGTATTATTGTGTAAAGAAAGCAGTCTGCGGGGCATCAGTAGCAGGAACTCTTAGTAGAAAAGAAGTTTTGGAGTCCATTTTCATTGCAGACAAACACATAATGCATATTATTGGGATAGAAAACTTGCAGATTTTAAACAGTAGAAGACAGTACTTACCATTCAAATTTCTACCTGTATTCATTGTTTTTTTAGACTTGTGGGATGCATGCTGGTGCTGCTGAAGTCAATGCAAGTTCTGACATTCACTTCACCAGAGCTGGGATTTTACACTAGGCTTTTAACAGGGCCTCTCCCTGATTTAACATCAGATTTACAAAGAAAACATGTATCTGTGAAACTAGAACTTGGTCCTTGTTTTTCTGTACCATGTACCAGATAAGCCATTTCCACAGATAAAACTGCATCTTTTTCTTGAATATTAATAAACACAAAGACTGCAAAATCAGGAATCTCAGGACAGGAAGGCAGAACAGAACTACCTAAGAAAACCTTTGCTTAGTTTTTATGTCTGCTAAAGCATTTTACTGGTATTTTCTGAAACTGCTTGTCCAGGCAGTGTAGCTAAACTATGTCTCTTCCTTTTGGAAGAGACAAGTGACAAAAACGTGACTTTATTTGTTTAAAGAGAAACATACAGTATATCAACTAAAATTTCAGGCCTGACTGTCTATAAGCTGCCTTTTAATAGAAAGGTATAATTTCTGTTGCTAATGTGCTCTTCCAGCTTTCAGCTATATTTCTTCTTTATGTTCCTAGTTTCCATGTACGTGTGGAATAGCTCATTCGAAAACTATAATGCTAGATGGAAACTACAGCGAATCTGATGCCAACAGCCTGGCGGGATATACGATAAACCAGATGGTCCCAGAGGAAGAAAAACAAGAAAAGATGATTGTGCACTTAGCTGTGAGCAATGAATCTAATTCATCAAAGAAGAGAGGCCTGAAGGGCCATGTGGGCTTGCGCATCATCCAAAACACTCATGCAATTGATAAATACTCAAGATTAATATTTCCGGGCACCTATATATTTTTTAATTTGATATATTGGTCTGTTTTTAGCTAAGAATGCAGGTACAGCAATGACTGAAGCAGAAGACATTTACAAAACTCTTTTCTGTTCCTTTTTTTTTCACTCTAATCTGGATGCAAATCCAGAAAATTGACTGTTTTATTGCTTCTTTGGAAGGTAAAGAGGAGGACACATCCTCCAGTGGGCAACTGCATGCACAGGCATGATGGAGGAACCTGCTCTGTAGGTTGCTTTCCAACCCACACCCCAGCTCCTGTTTGCTTTATGACACATTGTTTCTCATACTTGAAAATATGCGCTCACCTTTCACCCAAAAGTTGTTGTATGTTCATTAGGGACTCATCATGCTGGTGGTGCCTGCTGTCCAATGGACAACCAGAGACAGTGCTCTGACTGTACAGACTGTCAGGGATTAGACAAATGCAGCTTAAAAGGGGAGGTCTGGGCAGTGCATCTCCTGTTAGGGAACTGATTGGGGCCTCTCCTTTTCAAAATTTCTGTTTTTGAATAAATCATTTTGTTTTTATTTGGCATACAACCATCATATATTTTTCCATTGGTTTATGAAGAAGATCTTTTACCATCCAAATTCATCTTTCTCTGGATAGGACCTTCATCAATACCAGTGAGACAGTTGACCGACCAGGATCAACAGGGTTGGTTATGGAGTGCAGGTGGTATGTCTGAGTCAGCGGTCTTTTCTTTAAGATTAGAAGTAAGAAGTAAGGAGTAATGACGAAGTAGAGCAAAGAAGACTACAGACTCACTGAATATGCCTCCCAGGGTACCTGGGTACTGAAAACAGGGAGTTTTGGGCATACGTTCTCCATATAACCTGAGCCAAGCACATGATACGTAGCACTTGCTCTTTAATTGAGTGGGGAAGGTAAGATGTGGCATGTACAGTCAACACACGGTGAATGGGCAGTGTCCCTGAAACCATCACTTTCTCCCTACAGAAGCAGAAAACAGTGTTGAGGGCACCACTAGTGGCTAGATTTTCTCCAGTCTTGTGAAGAAAGTACAGCCTGCAGAGAAACTGTATGAACAAATGTCCCTCTCCCAGTCACTATATTATCCTGCTTTTCAGGCATTTTGGGTGAAGAGGGAGAGATAACTGCCAAAATGTCTCTCTGTAGAAACAGGCATGTCAGAGATTAAATAGCCAAGAATAATGTGGAATTCAACGAGACCCGTCTGGCCTCTGGCTTCAAGGTTGATGTAAGTCTTTTGATGCTGATGGAGAGCGTTTTAACAAGCTTCTGTGCTTCACATTTCCTTTTTTCATCCCGTGATCTCTCTCTGTCCTCCACTAAAAATGCTGATGGCAAAGCCCAAATATAGAAAGATGATAGCAACAAGACAGCAATGGCCAGGTTTATGTACTCATTTTTAAAAAACACCATGAAATTTTGGCTGTGGTGGAAATTATGTTCATCAAAACATTTGGTTACCAAATTGAATCTCAGCCTGAAGTGTGCAGAGCCAGGACTGAGGTTAGAAGCTGACTCAATGATACGAGTAAGTTATACATTTTATTGGGGTTGGGCCATGAAGATTCAGATAAATCATGTGAATAAATGAAAAGCAAACAAAAATACTAATAAAACCATGACTATTTGTTGACCCGAGATATTTTCTGCTTACTGTAGCAGTAATTCTTATGTCCTAAATCTAAAGGGATATAGGAGATGGCAGGAAAATATCAAATCCAAGCAGTCATCAGTATCTGGGTTTTCCCTTGTGCCTCAAATATTGCTGCCTAAGTCACACTGGTGGCTGCACTGATTTACTGGAAACAAAAGCCATGAAACTAAAATTAACAACAGCCATGTTAACAGCTGACACGAATGTGGTTCTATCTGGTCATAAAAGTAAGAAAATACAGCCCAGAAATCGCCGGCAAGAAGATCCATGGAAGGACAATATCTGAAAGGAAGGATTGCCCTGTATCCCAGCCTGCTGCTTTTCTCTGGAGCCACCAGGCCAATGCATTTACCACACACGGCTCTTCTTGGAGCTGTAACCTGGCTACTTCTTACATCCCCAGGTGGAGACCACTACAATAAAGGTGAAAAAAAAAGAAATTGCACACTTATCTTTTAAGAGGAAAAAGCCTGGACATAAGAGTGAGCATTCTTCAGCATTAGCAGTTATGTATGTAAATAGGAACCAATGCCACAGCTGGAAGCAGGACAGTGCAGACAAAGGACCTTTGCTGGGGGAAGGAAGCAGAACTGCACCATGAAGTCACCAGTGTGGGGAATGAGAAATTCAGTTCCTGTGCCCCTAGTTTTGCCAGTCTTTCTGCATTATCCATGGCATGTGCCATTTAACCTTTCAATCCCTCGTCTCCTCCATCTGGAAAGTGGGGAGCAATAACATTTACCTACCTCATGAGGTGCCGAGGGTCTTAACTTGCTTAAATAGCACGGGTGTGGGGCACAGTTATGATTTCTGAGCAGATCACCCAGTGGGAATCCAAATGTTGTTATTTTAGTTATCAGTGAGTTCTTCAAACTAAAATCTTCCTCTGGGTCAGTCCAGCTGGAAGAAAGTGAGTAACTCCCCTGCCTTATAGTGATATTAAAACTAGAGATAAATGTAGCCTAACAGTCAAAATGTGAGCACTATCAATGAATAATGCCTACTGGTATACAGTAAAAAAAGAAGTCCTAGTGCTTTACTTTGCCATTTGTTTTTAATTACATCTCCTGTTCCCTTAGAAGATATGTGGTAAAAAGGAAATCCTTTAGATCTCACCATTTTTGTACTAGCGTTGCCTGTAGTTTAAATGCTAACTGATGAACATCTTCTGCATAAGCTACCTTACTGTTATCTTATGTGCATTTATACGTACCTGGTGGAGATTGATGTCTGTTTCTACCAGACACAATTACACAGCCTATAAAACCATGAAGGAGGGTTTTTTCCATTAAAGGAAAAAAAACCCTCCTCTATCTTAGGCAGCACTTACACTTACTATTCATTTTAAAAATATATGAAAAATATAGATACAAATAAATCCAAGACATCTCCTTAAGGCACTGTATGAATTGTGGTTTTCTGCTCATCAAGATTAGAGTGGCTAGGCATGAACAAATATTTGAAGTATGATCTTGAGAATGTGTTTCACCTTTCATCTCCCCTGGATTACAAGAGACTCTATGAGCACTGTCTAACTTCCAGTTGCAAGATCCAAACAGTGTTTTGATAAATAGTGCCTGAAGCTAGATTCTGAATACTGGTTATGGATACAGCCCGATTCTGTGAAGCACTGAGCATCTGGACAATTAATCTGCCCAACAACAGAGTTTTTAGAAGTACACAAGGGATTTGGGCAAGTGGAGCCCATTGATGAACACTTTTTCTCTGAATAACCTCGTCCAATTGCAAAGAGAGGAAACGTCGGTCCTACTCATTCTGGGTCTGGCTCCATTTTACTTTTACTTACTTGTAACAAAATCATGTCTTTCAAAGAAAGTAACTCTCACTCTCTCTCTCTATAAATGCACAAATATATATATGAAGGTAGCATAAAACAAACAAAGACACTGGGATGTGTATTTATGTTAAATAGTGTACATATGTGAAATTGTAATCTGTTGTATGAAAATTACTGTTTATTATGCCCAGAAAACTTACTATGTGGAACTGGAAAAAAAAAGCTCTTATTGCCAGCCATGGGACAAGAAATGAGGTACTGGCAAGTTATTCCATAAATAAAAATCATGAGTTCTCTCACATTTTCCTTCTGAAAAAAGGAAATGTGCAAGGAAGGCTGATGCTAAAGCAGTTGTACAATCCACTGTGCTGCTCACTGTAATCAAACCTGGTAATAAAATAACAGATGGAAAGTGAGGAAAAGAGTCCATTTCATTGTGTGAACTTTAAAATGTGAATTTAATTCTGTTTGGAGATCTGTTACCTATGAGCTAATGCCCAGGGGTAAAGGATTTGAATAAACACCTCATTTGTAATTGATTTCAAATAAAAAGCATCTCAAAAGGTGGAAGAAATGTAGCGGAAGTATGCTTTGAAGTATGCAAAGCTCATTGGGAAAACTGAGCTGTTAATTAACAGCCATAAGCCACAGACACCTTTTGTGAAAACTGCAACTGAAGAAATTTTAATAATTACTTTCCATTTAAGGGTGCATTTTCAAAAGCCCAAATGGCAGGTATCGTTCTCAATCTCCATTTGACTATAAATGAGAATTTGTCATTTAATGCCTCCTTTGTGCCTTTGAAAAGATTATCTCCACACTTACCAATGGAAGACAAAACTGCTCTGAGGTTCCAGCTGCCTGATTTCAGCTCTTAAACCTAATGCAGACGATGGGACTAAAGAGAATGCACACAGGCAAGGCTGATACCTGGACCACTGAATAATCTCTCTTGTCTGTCAGATTTCCACAATGGAGAGATTACAGCAAGGTTCAGTCTAAGTGAGATAGTGCCCTGCTGAAATTTAAAGAACAGAAAAATTTATTTAAAAATTTAAAAGCAAGACTTTTTATTTAAAAGCAAGACTTTAGCACTATTAAAATTAAAATGTAATCCAGTCTCGCACTAAGCTGATTAATTCTTTTGAAAAATGACATTTGAAATAATGTATCAGGATCATTACTTTCCTGGTCAGAAGAATTACCACTTTAGATGAAGTGAGAAGGGTAAAGGGAGAAATCATAGAATCATAAGGTTGGAAGAGACCACTGAGATCAAGTCCAACCATATTTGTCTCCCTACTAAACCATATCCCTAAGGAACTCATCTATCCGTCTTTCAAACACCTCCAGGAACGGTGACTCCACCACCTCCCTGGGCAGCCTGTTCCAATCCCTGACCACCCTTTAAGAGAAGAAATTATTCCTAATGTCCAGTCTAAACCTCCCCTGGCGCAACTTGCAGCCATTTTCTCTCATCCTATCGCCTGTCACCTGCGAGAAGAGCCCAGCACCCACCCCATCACAACCTCCTTTCAGGCAGTTGTAGACAGCGATGAGGTCTCCCCTCAGTCTCCTCTTCTCCAAGCTGAACAACCCCAGTTCCCTCAGCTGCTCCTCATAGGGCTTATTCTCCAGCCCCCTCACCAGCCTCGTTGCCCTTCTCTGCACACGCTCCAGCCCCTCAATGTCCGTCCTGTATTGGGGGGCCCAAAACTGAACCCAGCACTCAAGGTGTGGCCTCACCAGTGCTGAGCACAGGGGCACAATCACCTCCCTGCTCCTGCTGGCCATGCTGTGTCTGATACAGGCCAAGATGCCATTGTCCCTCTTGGCCACCTGGGCACACTGCTGGCTCATATTCAGCCGGCTGTCAGCCAGCACCTCCCAGGTCCTTCTCTGGTAGGCAGCTCTCCAGCCACTCCTCCCCAGGCCTGTAACGCTGCATAGGGTTGTTTTGTCCCAGGTGCAGGACTTGGCACTTGGCCTTGTTGAACCTCATCCCGTTGGTCTCAGCCCATCAATCCAGCCTGTCCAGATCCCTCTGCAGAGCCTTCCTTCCACACTTGCACCCAGCTTGGTATCATCTGCAAACTTGCTAAGGATGGACTGAATGCCTTCATCGAGATCATTGATAAAGGTGTTGAACAGGACTGGACCCAGCACTGAACCCTGGGAACACTCATGACCGGTTTCCAATTGGATTTAATTCCATTTACCACAACCCTTTGAGTCCGGCCCTCCAGCCAGTTCTTTACCCAGCAGAAGGTGTGCCTGTCCATGCCAATGGCAGCCAGTTTCTCGAGCAGAATGCTGTGAGAGACGGTGTCAAAGGCTTTACTGAAGTCCAGGTACACCACATCCACAGCCCTTCCCTTGTCCATTAAAACGTAAATCATGTACAAGCGCAGGTCAAGGCACCACTCCTGGCATCCAGTTCTTGCAGCAGTGCAGGGGCAACGTCATGCTGAGTAGAGCCTACTGCACAGGAAAGGACTGGAGGACCCAGATTTTCCAAGGCTGGTGCTTGAGCATCACACGTCACTATGTGGCACTCTCTGATTTGGGCAAGAAAAAGCTATTTTCTGCTGGGAGCTAGACTTAGGCTGGCAGTGTGATGGGGCCTGAGGGAGGGGAACCTTGAAAGACAAGCAATATTTGCACCCACAACTGTCCACATTTCCTCTAAATGAACTATGTCTCATGCCGCCAATGATGCTAGCCTGTGTTGCACCCATAAAAGAAGACACCCCCACCCTCTCCAAGCCAGGAAAACCCATGCATTGCCTGCTCCTCAGAGCAAGAAACAAAGCCCTCAGCCGATAATTTGGACATTGATTTTGAAGATTTTGTACCTTTGAGAAAACACACAAGACTCATCTCAGCCAGTTGACCAAATTTATGTTCTCTCATGAGACTTTTAGAGGACTCTGAGTGTGGATATGCATACTTGCAACCATAGAAATTAGATTAGAAAAAGTGCCTGGCAACTCAATCTGTGCAAGATGCATATAAATGATGTGGAAAAAAAAAAAAAAAAAGAAAAAGAAGATTTTACTGCTCTACTTGTCACACAGATTTATAGAAGAAAATTTTGTGTTTAGCTTAGAGGGAATTTGGAGAGGGAAATGAAAGGACAAGTTAATTGTAATGACAGTTTGAATTACTTGAACAAATATATTTTGGGAAATGGGACAGAACATTAGAGCTGTAAAACTCTCTAGCCTCCTGGCCTTTTCAGTTTTATCTGGATTTTTATTAGGGTCCAAATTCATTTCAACCACGAAGTTTTAAACCTTTCTTATTAAGGTGCATAATGACCACATTTATATAGGTATGGCTGGGAGGAGACATCCAGTGCTTGTGTTAGCCTGCAAGTAAAAATATTTTCATCTAGAGCTTGAGGAGAGCTGCTCTTCTACAACAGGAAAGGCAGAGTTATCTCTCTGCTAGGCAGGGAGACAGGATGGTCTCTGAGGAGCTAGATAAGAAAAAGACTGTATGGTATTGTTTGCACCAGATAATAGCCTCAGCATCTAATGCATGCTCTACGTGCTTGGGCACGGTGCTGAAGACTTCTTGGAGAGGAAAGGAAGCCCTGGCAGAAGCCAGATCTGGGGACAGTAACCATCTCAGATGGTCGTCCCCAGTCAGGATGATGACACAGATGCAAACTAGCACCCCACAGAAGGCAACAAAGGATCTTTCCTCAGGGCTTGGTCCTATGTACTGCGGCTTCGTGAGACTCTTTCTTTGTGAGGTCAGTGTCTGGTGCCCCAAATGGCTCTGATCTGGCCCTCAGATAGTGCACTGAAGGAAACATTTCTCTTCCTTGGGGGCTCGCGTGGGAGGCTCTCCATGTGTTTCATCCACAAGGGAGCTGAATGCCCCGGTCTGCAGATGTGGTGGTTGTGTGTAGGATTTTGCTGTGAGATTCCTGCCACGCCAGAGCTCCCATTCCTCTTGGAGATCGCCCAGGAGTGGAGAAGGAGGAGTCCTTGCTTCAGAGGGCTGTTTCTTTTGGAGAGGGCCTGTTGAACAGCACAGAAAGCAGAACTGATTACCTGGGGTCATATGGTCTGCCCTCCTCGAATGGTCTGAAGTGCTCTCTGCCCCAAATGACAGAGGACACGAAAACTGTGCAACTCAATTTTGAACTGAGTTGCTAAACAGAAATGGTACTCGCTGAAGGTGCCCAGAGCCTTCACTGCCGCTTACACAGAGCAAGACCAGGACAGGAGCTCTGTGGCTGTTATTCTTTACCTTACTAACACACAGAGGAATGCCTGGAACCTGGCAGTGGTGCTACTCAGGACTGATGCTGCCCATCATCTTGCCCTTCCCCAAGCTCCGTCTGCTGCAGAAGGGCTGTCCATCTCCTGCCCACCCTCACGCAGGCCCAGCCATGCAGTACTAAGCAGAACATGGCTTCCTTAAAACAAACTGAAAAACAGTAGGGAAAGGGAAAGAGGCCAGAAGAGGAAAAAAAACCCTCCTACAGCTGAAAGTATTTTTGTGATTGTGCCAAAGGCAGGATGTTGCCAAGCCATTAGCTGCTCCGCACTCCTCCAGCTTTTCTTTAGTCATGGCTGTAATGTTTGTGCTTTCTCTTCCTGAGTCCTCTGACAGCTGATGTAAACTGTGCAGCATGTCAATATTCTTCCCACATCTCAGCTGGTGACAAAAGCCGTGAAAATATGTGACTGACAGCTTCAGTGCAAACCACCTTTGTGCTGCTGCTCTGCCAAAGGAAGAAACCTTTGACGCTGCTTTACAAATACAAACCCTGTCTGTAAGGCTGTTTCCTTCCCGTGTGAATCCAATAAACCAATCAGCAGAAGCAGTTTAATTGGAAGGAGGTAAAACAATCTGATATAAATAAATAAATAAATAAACTATCTGATTTTACAGAGGAGGAAGCAGACACAGAAAGAGATCCAAGGCTTGCCCTCACTTCAGGTATCAAGCAACTTGGTGCAAATGCACGACAGGCAGCCATGGGAGGTCTGGTCAGTCGGCTGGCAGGTGCAGGCCCAGGAGGCAGCCCGCAGGAGGAGACACTAGTGCACCCAGGACTGGAGCAGGTACCCCTGAAACTTTTTAGATCTAGAGCTTCATTCCTCAGTTTCTCCATCCTGTGTTTCTGCACAGCTGTCTAAGCCCTAAAGTGCTCATGGTTACTTCCAGACATGTCTGTTCCTGGTACGGAGGCTGCTGTGAAGCCTCATGGTCACTCCTAGGCATGCTCCTGGTCTGTGTCTCAGCCTGCTTTGAGCTGAATGCCCTGCCACTCATCTCTCATGAGCCTCCAGGCTGGTCTACCCTGCTCAGCCCTGTGGTGTTAAACTGCACCGATGCTATTTCCCAGCTGCCTCCCTGAACCTGGACATTCCTCAGAACCTTAAGCACCTTGCCCATATCTCATCCCAGCGTTACAACTTTCTGCTATCATTAGAGCAGGTAATGGAGTTGAAGACTTCACACGCACTTGCTGACAAGCAGCTACATCTGCATCCACCTTCCGATGGCTACCTTGATCCTTGATCCTACCGTGTGCTCTCTGGTCATGAGAGACGAACTAGAATTACCCAGGAACAAGCCAACAACATCCGCAGAAGAGGGAGAGAAGTTGAAAGCTGTTTCTCAAGGGATGGGATGGCTGGAGAGGGTGAAGCTGCTGAGCTTAATCCCTGGCTGCTTGGGCTGAGCTCTTATGCATAGCGCGAAGTCTTGGTGGGCACCAGGGCTCTGGCATGGTGTGGTGAGGTCTGGCCCAGCTCCCACACCAGCATCTTGCTGGCCAATGAGTAGTAGACTTGGGGCTTGTCCCCAGCGCAGGGATGAGCCCATCATGTTGAGTGGTTAAACAGCAGGCAAGGTAAAAAGGCTTGGCAATGCTGCAGAAAGGCCATCCAGCCACACCCTGCACCCAAAGGCAGCACTGACTGCACTTAAATAATTTCTGACAGGTGTTTGTGCAGCCTGCTCTTAAAAATTTTCAATCCCACAGACTCCCTGGACAGTTTATACCAGTGGTAAACCAGCCTTAAGTGGTTAAGGCTGTTTAACCAAGCTGAATCTCCCTTGCAGTAACTTGCCCTGTGCTACCTGCAGTGGATATGAAGGAAAGTTTATAAACATAAGTTTGCACAAATATCTATCAGGTTTCCTCTGCTCTTCACTTCTTTGGACTAGGTAATGTCTGCTCTGTCTGTGACCCACCTTGAAGCCCGTCACTTTCCCAGTTTGTTTACAGAAAAACCACAAAGCAGCCTTAATGCAATCAAGCTCTATAAGCCCTACTTGCCCTCACCATTTCCATTTGCAGAAGCAGCATCATCATTTTAAGTTAGAATTAGGTGGATGTGGGGGTTTTTTTGGTGTATTTCTCAGCTATTTCATTAAAAGTTTCATTATACAGCATAGATGTGATAACTCATCCATGAACAATGACCCTATCTTTTCCATACCTCCTGCTAAGATTACCTGGCAGCCCAGAAGTGACTAGTTTTGAGCATTCAGAAAAATTCTACTTGGCAGATTAAGCCCCTCTCCCCACTTAATCATCAATAAACTCACACATTCCATAAATGCATAGAAGTGGTTTTCCATGCTTTCTGCATCACTGCAGACTTTGGTTCCTGTCACAGTGGCAAATAATACCCCTAGTATAATCCAAAGCAGGACCTCCACAGGATGGGTCTCTTTCTCCCAGTGGTGAGGCTCTGATGAGCTGAGGCCATGTCCCACAGCGAGGCAGTGGAGAGGCAGGAAGAAGGCTGAGTCCCTGCCCTACCGTGCCCAGTTGCCCTTGCTCCCCCGCACCAGCACATACGTGGGCAGGCAGGTGGAAAGCTGGGCTCCATGTGTCCCTGGGATGTGGATAAGTGCATTTTCATATTACGTCTAATGTAATAAGTCAGTTAAATGCCCCTCATCTCGGAAGGGCAGCATGTTAATAAATGGTCATTACCAGCAGCTGACAGTTGGTTAGCACAGATTAATTCCTAATGAAGAAAAAACTCTTTATGTAATGTAATGCTTCTGGCCGGGGATCAAGGGTTGCAATCATCCACCCACAGCAGACCTTTAAATCCGGCTTTGTTCCACTGCGGGAAAAATAGACAGAAAAAAAAAATATCTGCTATTTTTTAAAGGTTATGATTCAGCCAGCGTCACTCAGATCCTAATTCCAGGAGCACTGAGCTTGTTTCCTAAAGAGAACAATATGTTACGCCGTAGCCTGGTGATGCAGATGCGGCAGAGGAGGCAGTGTGAGGCAGGAGGGGAGCACTGTGCAGACACTGCGCTCCTGGGATGCTGAAGGTGGCTTGTGTAGCCCCAGCCACACAAGGACTCTCACATCTGGTGGGATGAGGGTGCTTGGGGCTGGCTAATGGGTGTCAGGGCACACTGGGTTTCAGAGAGTTGCCCTGGGAAGGTGTGAGAAGCAGGGGTGCAGCTGTATTGGGCTGTGCTGCATATGGGCCAGAGCAGCTAGCCCTCGCCCTCCAGCAGCCACGAGGAAAACAGCTGTGAAAAGCAGGAGGTCAAAGCCAGCTTATGCAGCAGGGGTTTTGGCAGTTGACCCAGCTCTTGACAGTTGGTGTGGTGGCGGATGCACATACCCAGGCTTTCCTGGGTCCTTTATTTCCTCTTTCATGAGAGCAATGCATTTCACACTGACTCACTTTCTGCAAGATGTTCCCTGAGATGAGGCTTTAGAAGGTGGATCCTGGGCTCCTCTTCAGGTTACACCATCTCTCCTGGGCTGTGCCAGCGTCATCCTTGCAAGGGGGACTTATAGATGTGCCTGTACCCACCTCTGCAGAGGACCTGAGAGATTCTCCCAAAGCCATAAGATCAAAAGCAAAGCTCACTAGAAAGTGAATATCTGGAATATCAATAAATAGTGTAAACAATTATCAGTGAAAAAGAAATATTGCTATGGTTATCCTGTGGCCTGAGGATATAGATACAATAAAATTCACTCAAATACTGAAAAGTAATTTGTACTAGAAGGGACTGGGGTTTTACTACACTTAGTTTTACTCATCATCTGATAGGAATATTCCTACTGATTTACTGATGACCTCACGGGAAAAATTTGGAAGGAATTTTACAGTACAGGCTTAAAGCAAGAATGATTTCATTTTGCTTAATATTTTATATTTTACAGTATATTGACTTTCACAAAATAGATGCACATGAAGTAGGAGAAGACCCACAAGCTCTGACATGTGAACAGGAGAAGACAAATGAGACTCACATCTCCTGAGTAGCACGGGTCCTCTGCAGGTAAAACGGAATCTCTCAGATGTTGGAATTTTCTTTCATCTCCTTTCCATTTCACCTTGCTTTTTTGCAGTGATGCCAAGCTGCGGAAAGCAGATTAAATCTGTAAGAAGTGTGAGAATAAACTAAGTTCTGTGTAGGCAAAGGACTTCAAACAGGAAGAAGGGCTGGTGGCAGAGATACTGTCATAAGCAGAGACTTCAAAAGAGACACAGCAGGTGATTAACTTTTCAACTAATCAGTGCAGCTGGAACAAGGTATGTAGGCTTCATGAGTGAGGCTGAACTCTCCAAATTTCTATTTGATTCCTTAGAGGTTTTTCCATTTATGTACGCTCGTGTTAAGGGAGCCTGGAAGATCCCTGTGCTCATGACTGGAAATACGACATTGCCCCTAAAGGCTTCCCAAATCCTTGGGTCCCAAGGAGTGGTATCGTGCCACTGAGGTATTGTGCTGTTAATGCAACAGCCTGGCCAACCGCTCCGCATCTCAAACTGGCCACTATGGTAAAGGAGAGAGGTGAGAAGAAGCACCCCGGGGCTGCTGCCCAGGCTAATGCTGTCCAGGAAGACACCTCCAGAAGCCCCCAGGCACCAAAGGCCTGTCAGTTGATGGTATCCAAGTTCACAAAGGAGGCTTCCCAGCAGGCTGCCATGCAAGCAATGGGGTTGGGTACTGATGTGAACAGAAAAAACAGCCATTGTCTCCTCTCTGAGCCTTTTTCACTCACCGTTGTTTACCAGGAAAGTCCATGAGCTACGCTTCTCGGCACAAAGCAAAATCCAACTTCTTTTTAATTCTGGTAAACTCTGCATGTGCTGTAATGGAAATTAGAGGGCACATCTATAACCAGCAGTAAATTTTGTGACACCAATATAAAGTGAACAACGAGATGAAAACATTTGATTATTGGCACCAAAGATGGAATAGTCCCATTAGTTCATCTTCATCATCTCTAAAAAATACTGAATGTTTTCTTATACTTTGAGCTATGAATGAAGTTACTGTTAAAGAGGTGTCAGCCTGGAGATTGCTAATGGCTTTTTTGGCTCTGGCAGAGTAGACAATGCCTTTAATGCCAAATGGAGGGATAAAATCTTTCAAGGAATTACAGCAGCCACGTGCAAAAAGCATGTACAAATTAATAACAACCATTTTTTTACTTGCTCCAGCACTAGAGAACAACAAAAAAAAGAACAGACAATGTTTTGCAGAAATCCCAACATGTTCTTGAGCTTTGGGGTTTTAAAAGAATCAAGTCTTAAAAAGTTCACCAATATTTTTTTTGTCTCAAAATGAGGTGCTTTAGACATGTTTGCTTTGTGGTTTTTCTAGGTTTATTTAATTACCATGCTCAGTCTTGCTATTAAAAGAGCTACCCAAATGAAGGAAGTGAACAAAAGGAAAAAGTTAGAAAAGCTTGCAGAAATATTTTAATGGAGAGGGGAAGATGATTCTGTTTTGGTTTTTTTCTGACCTGTTTCTTATTGCTCTGATTTTTTTTTAATATTGGAGGCAGCTTTCTCAGGGCTCAGCTTTGGGTGGTAGTGTAGGACACCAAGTGCTGACCGCTGCTGCTGTGTGTGTGTCATGGCCTCATGGGCCTGTGGGCAGTTCTTCCACAACTCCCCGCTCTGCACAGGCCTCTAAAATACTTCTCTGCCAATCCTTATTTTTCTCTGTAAGAAATACAGTGATCCTACCTGGAACCCCCTGGGGCAGAGGAGAGTAGATTGTCCCATTGGGACAGGAAAGTCTTCAGTGGCAATGGACAAAAAAGAGATGTCTCCTTCCTCCAACACCATATGCAGAGGGGCAGAGTATTGCCATGACTAAGTTCTCATGCACAGCGGTGGGTATGCTCAGTAACCCAATGAGACACTCTAAGTCGCTTGGTCATACTTTCGAAGTGCCCATGCTTGGAAAAAATCGTGCTGTTCCATTTTCTACAGTGACTGCAGGTTTATAGTCCATGGATGCATCTAATCATGTCATACTTCCACGGAAAACGAACTTTCTCTTCCTGTTACAATCAAAATTGAAATCTGATCTTAGAATATTCTTTCTTTTGGCAAGGACATGTTGTTTTCCCAGACATGTTATGCCTTTTATATACAGCACAAATGCAGCCATTGTGTTCCTACATACCATGGGTTGAATTTCCAGCACAGACTTCTGCTTCTCCTGGCCTGTTTCTGGGCTGACATCACCACAATGTGCTGCAAAGCTGTAAACTTGCAACTACATAAGCCCACAGTCCGCTGTTTTGAGTTCTTGCCCAGAGCATCTCAAACCACTGTCTCCCCATCTATTAGCTCTATTCTGGCTTTGTCTCTGAAAGAATTACATTATTCTACTTTAAAAATAAACTATTCAAACACTACCCAGTATCAAGCCTCCAATAACAAATTCACTTTTGCCATAGAGGGAGAGGAAAGGATTTGGCCTAAGAAATCAGAGCCTGTTTTCAAATGCCTGAGATTTCATTCAAACTGCTGTGCAAACCGAAGCATAAACAAACCCACTAACGCTGGGCAGCTTTCCGTAATTAGAGTGACATCTTTTGAAGAGACAGGGGGAAGAAAGGATAGATATATTATATTTTGCTTTTTTTGGCATATTTGGGTGCGTTTTACCACCCATGGGAGCTGCTCAGCCAGCTCTCCTGAAAGTCTCCAGTTATCCATGCATTAGGGTGAACTCTGTGGATTGTAGCAATCTGGAGCTTTTCACACTACCTTGACACTGGGCCGCGAGGAACCTCTCCAATCCTCTCCCCTCCCCACAGGCTATCAGGAAGGTATCAAACAAATACATCCCTGTTTACAGACTCTTTTTCACACTGGGGTGAACCCCCGGATACACCAAACTGCGTGAGCGAGACCCTCAAAAGTCACACACACACTAAAGAAGAGTCACTTGGTCAGGGTTTTTCTTTCACATGAAAAAATTATTCCTCCTCTTAGTAATGTTTCTTTGTACTTTGCTTTTTATGCCTCCTTTTCATTCCTGCCACAGCTTGCTCAGGGTGACCAACATACAACCAGCCCCGAGCTGCTCTACAAACCTCCTTCACCTTGTCTCCAGTCCACTCTGGCCCATGGGCCATGACGGTGGGGCTGGACAGCGCGGACATCCCTGACAGCCCCCGTTTGCTGGGAATCCTCTTGCCAAGCAGCCAGGAAAAGTAGCTGTGAAGCTGCTTGTCTCCAGCAGGTGGGAGCCTGCCTGCGCTGCTCCTGCATGTGCTGCTGCTGCTGCCTGCGCTGCTGCCGCCTGTCTGCCTGGCACTGCTGCTGCCGCCTGTCTGCACTGCCGTCTGCACTGCTGTCTGTCTGTCTGCACTGCTGCTGCCTGTTTGGCACTGCTGCTGCCTGTCTGCCTGGCACTGCTGCTGCTGCCTGTCTGCACTGCTGTCTGTCTGCACTGCTGTCTGTCTGCACTGCTGCTGCCTGTTTGGCACTGCTGCTGCCTGTCTGCCTGGCACTGCTGCTGCCACCTGTCTGCACTGCCGTCTGTCTGTCTGCACTGCTGTCTGCCTGCACTGCTGCCACCTGTCTGCCTGACACTGCTGACACCTGTCTGCCTGGCAGTGCTGCTGTCTGCCTGCCTGCACTGCTGCTGCCTGCCTGCACTGCTGCTGTATGTCTGCCTGGCACTGCTGCTGTCCGCCTGCACTGCTGCCGCCTGTCTGCCTGTGCTGCTGCCGCCTGTCTGCACTGCTGCTGCACTGCTGCCTGGCACTGGTGCCTGCCTGCACTGCTGCCTTCCTACCCACTACTGCTGCTTCCCGCTTCCTGCACTGTGGCTGCTTGCCTGGCACTGCTGCCTGTCTGCGCTGTTGCCTGCCTCCCGGTGCTGCTGCTGCCTGCCTGCTCACACTGCTGCCCGCACCGCTTCCGCTGCTGCTGCTAGCCTGCACCCTGCTTAAGTGCCTGGCACTGCTGGCTGCACTGCCCACACTTCCACCTGTACCACCTGCTTAAATTGCTGGCCACTTACCTTCTTGCTTGCCTGCACTGCTGCTTGCTCACCCACAAACTACCTGCACCATTTCCTGCCTGCCCACAACACTGCCTGCACTGCTGCCTGCCTGCACCACTGCACTGTTGCAGAACTTGCAACTCTGGCACAGACAAGCTACAGAGCAGGCGTTCCAGATGGAAAAGCATAAGAAATATCGAGGGAACAATAACAAAAATTCACCTTTTCCTTTCCTTATCCCCTATGTCCCTGCACCCCAATGGAAATAAAAGTTGCAGATGATCCTGTTCCTATGGTTGCAATTACAGGAGCAACCACAGACTTCAGTGCCGGGTGTAAGGCCCACCTCCCATCCAGTCCCAGAAGGGACACAAGCAAATAGCACTGGTGGCAGAATCGGGCAGCCACAATGTGGACACATGTCCTACGGGACAGGCAGCTTTTCCGGGCTGTGTTGTCCTGCTGTTGCTGCAGCTCATTCGGTTCCGCGTGCCTTGGCTTGAACGTGCAATGAAATGAAAGCAAGAGGTTGAATTAGGAAGGTAAGGTGCTGGCTGTGAGAGAGAGAAGAGGACAAATGTGTGGAAAGCAATGATGTTAGAACCCAAAATGACCATAGTAAAAACTGTATTAATTATGTTTGTGCTTTTGTCGAGGCTTTCCTCTTTTATGGGTGTATCTAAAGTGTTTCAAACTCTACCAGTCCGCTAGTGTGCTTGGGAGGAGGCGTACATCCGGTTTTCTCTATTTTATCTGTTTATTTATGTAAAATAAATGCTGCTTCTTCTATCTGTTCCCCCTCAGTGAGCTTCTGAGACCTTTCTGACAGACCTTTTGTGCCCCAGTCCCCCCTGGCGCTGTGTTTCGTGCTTGTTCATACACTTCAGTGGCTCTTTACAATAGCTTCATCACGTGACTCTTTTAATGGGACGTGCATGAATTCATACAACTGGCATTGACCTAATTTGGAAGGAAAAAGAAGAAATAGTGGTGACATTTTCTGTAATGTAACTTACCTACCACATTACAACCATTGCATTGTACCCCTTCCTTTTCAACACCTGGCACTCTGTTTTCCCTGTGCAGCTTCTGCTCGCAGCAGGTCAAGCCTTCTGTGACCTTGCTCAGCTGGACGTCCTCTGCTTAATCACTCCTCCCAGGTCAGCGCAGGAAACATTGCTTTTCCCAGTAATGGTGACAGTACGTTCAGGAGGCTTTTGTATTTTCTGGGAGGCTTAGAGCTGTTCTCAATGATGCTTGGCAAAAGGCAAGTAGCAAGAGTCACAAACTCAACAAGGTACAAGGCGAAAGCTGCTCAGAGAAGCTGTGTAAACTCCAACATTGGAGGTATCCAAAACCCAACCGTACAAGGCCCTGAGAAGCCTGGTCGAAGTCGGATCTCCCAAATTTAAGAGCAGAAATTACCATTAAGAATTTTTTAGTAGATTGTATGGGAAAACAAGCCTATTCCTCACTGCATGCTAATCAGAAAAGAAATTCAAACATCAGGACTTTCTGTTAAGGCTCAGTTCATACTTATATGATTTAAATATCCTTGCAAACCAAAGGGATAAATAAAGATGTGGCATGGGATAAAAACATGAGGTCTAGACAGTGGTTGTGTTAATAAAAAGTCTGACTCCCAAAAAATTTCTTGGAATAACAAGAAACCAGATACTAAGGCTGATGGTCTCACATCATTCCTTTATGACTCTTATGTGAAATGAGCCTATTGATAATTTGTGCTGCAAAAGGAACATAAAAATGACACTAATAAAAAATTGTCAATGATATGAAGACCAAAATTAATAAAAGCTCTGTTCCAACCACAAGTCTGTAATGCACTCAGTTAATAGCAGCTTCTGGCTTTGCAATCTGGGAAATGACAGGATTAAAAGTCATGACTTGGTAGCTCTGCTGAATCCCTGAGAAATCTCAGCAGCCTCCATGAAGGTAACACTAGGAGCAGAAGAAATGAAGCTGGGCAAAGGTGCAACTCCTGACTGTCAGCAAGCTGTCCCATACCACAAGGCCCACCCTAACGGAGCACCTGTAAGGGATGGATAGCACCAAGCATATCACCCTTCCCTAGAAACAGACCCTGCCACTCAGCTCCAGGGCTTTGCCACACAGTGTTTCATCAAACCTCTCTTGCTATTTGCACCATTTGAGGTCTACGGAGAGCTCAGATGAGTTTCATTATGCAGCCATCCATCCTTTTCTGTTAACAGTGCATGGCATCAGGTAACAAAACTTGTGTACCTGGGGAACCTGCATGAATTTTGGTCTGTCAGATGCACCACTCCTAAGTGCTGATGGGCTCATGAGTTGTAAGTGGCTGAGAAGAGAGATATGACAGTGTTGATCAAGCAGAGGATCCCTACATTTAATAGGGATGTGAATTGCTCTCCCTTATAAACAGGACACTGGTAAAATTAGATACTAAAGGGATTGCTAATGATGCTCCAGCTGGTGACTTCTTTCGTAAAGGCAGAAAATATTATCATTGGGTATCGAGTATTTGGTAAGATCTCGTTTTTAATATTTTGTGCAATTCTGGTTATCTATGCTGAAGAAATATGCATATGAACAGGTGCAAGTATAGGGAAGGACTTCAAGGATGGTTAGTGAAATAGAAAGGCTGTTTTACAAGGAGAGAATTAAAGAGATTGTCTTGTTGAGCCTTGCAAAATCATGGCTCTGAAGGCATATGAATGCTGTCTACTGACACTTCAGGAAGGATAAATACCAGGAAAGGAGAATTATTGATGTCAAAGTGTAAACTGATACAGATTTCGATGCGTAGAACTGAATAATGCAAAACTGTGAACTAGAAGATTTCTATCAGTAATGTTGAGAACCTGTGTTACCCTCTAAGAAGTGAGGTCAAAGACGCTAAAGCATTACAAGATGGAGCTTGATGAGTTTATGGAGATGAGTTTATGGGCCTTGAGCATCCATTAGCTTGGTTTCTTTACATGGGTTCTGCAAGGAAGGATGGTGGTAGGGAAGATCATGGTTTTAATTTGTTTGGATCACATGGATTTAAGAACCATATTTCAGTATTAAGCCAGTCACTTTCAAAGGCTGGGGCACTGCCACACTTGTCCTTCTTCATACATTTCACTTGAGTGATAAAAAGGGCAGAGGGGCTTTCATTTTGTCTTCTGATAGTGCAGAGGAGATTGGTGGCAGATGGAGATAGGATACTGGTCACTGAGGTCCTCTTCAGGCTTGTCCTCAAAAAGGTTTTAGGTGTCTGCTTGATGTATTTTTCCCATGTACCGGTTCTGTAATAGGAGAGGAAGTTTTCCCTTGGGTCAGACTAGCAGAAGAGTTTGTTGGTTTCTGTGGGTGGGCTTTTTTTGTTTTGTTTCCCTCTGTGGCATGAACCACTTCCAAGAATGGTCTGCACTGACACTTCAGGAACACCCTCATTCTTCAGGGTGACAAGCAGGGTGCTGTAATACTCAAGAACCTTTAAAAACTTACTTAACTTGCTAATTTGTGATTTCTATGCTACATAATCATTTGATGATTCATGTACATTTGCAGTGTCTTATTGCAAAACAAGACCTTTTACTAGCATTTTATTTCAGTAAAATATTCCAACCAGACTAATATTCTACTAATTATAACCTTATGTCTTTCCATGTTATACCATATGATATCCGCAAACTGGCGGCAGAAGCTAAGCTGGTGGAGATACACAATGTGCTTCACTGTGGTTTCAGCCTACTATTTGTATAAAGACATGAACAACAGCGGTTAGACAAACTGAGCAAATGAACCTTTTGCTAAATCGAGATCCCAATAAAACAGGCAATTTCTTTAGTTAGAATAAAATTTAAAGAAGAGTGCAAATCAGAGCTGGATCCAGTAGAAGAATTTTTGACAGGGAATTCATTGTTTGAGAAAGTGGTCTAAAATAACTCTGGTTCATCCATGTAAATGTGGAGGACAGAGCAATTGAACACCAGTGGGGTTCCATTTCCTGGGAAGAATCTAAAAAGAAACACAAGGAGGAATGTCTGCTGTGACATTTCTGTCTCATCACAGCTCTGAAAACCTATAAAGACTTTAAGATGCAGAGGTGGTGAACAGGACCAGTGTAGGTGGTGATATTGTGTCAGAGAAGTTCATCTGCAATAACCCATCTAATATATTTTAGAGGACGGCCACTGAAATCAGAATTGCATGTTACAGATTTGTGGCTCCTATTTGCTGATTTCTTCGTGGCGTGTTTCTGGGCAGTTTATAATAATTTTCAGTTTGTTTTTTGTTGCTGCTTTGAGGCTTCAGTGTTATAGTGATGGAAAAGCAGAGGAAAAGGAGCCAACCGTTGATTTTCCAAATGACCATCTATAATTCACAGGGCTTCAGCATATCCAAGTAGCATATGAGCATCACGTCAGCACAGAAATCCAAAGAATATTGTTGTTAGAGCTGCCCTAACCGGCAGTCATTTTCCAGTGTTAGTGCAAAACCACGAAGTATCTCAGAATTGGCAGAGCTGGAGATGCTGCAGCATATTCACAGAGGAAAATAAAAGCTGGATTTCTTTGTGCCAAAAGTAAAAGGCTGCAGTGACTCTAGGGAAAGGAAACGTGTAGGAAACCATTGGGACAGGTTGTCCATGGGTATTCAACACACAAGGGTCCATCAGAACAAAACAAGAATATAAAGATGGGACATGCTGACATAAATCACATCATTGACTCTGCATACTTAGAAAAATACTCTCACAAGCCTGTTGAGGAGGATCCCACTGCAGGGCTCTCTGTATGCCAGCCAGTTGCATTGGGACGCTGTCCTCAACAGCGAGACAGCCACTGTTGGAAGGCAATGCATCTGACTGGCTTAGACAGCTACAACCTGATAAAACGCACTGTTTCCTAGAAACACTTCCCCAGCAGCTCCTGATGGCCCTGGCTTGGATGTGGCTGTCCATGCAGCAGGTAAGGATTTTGGACAAGTGAGCCCCCGTCTCTTTTCATGTTGGGAGGTACAGAGTGCTTCAGACATAACCCAGAGACTGCCAGTAATCTATGTAGCTTGCAAATGCTTCCCTCAGGTGTCCTGTTCATGTGTTCTTCCCTGAATAAATCCAAGATAAGCTATACAGATGCCCAGTGTTTGATTGAAAAAGTCAAAAGTGATGCTGAAGCCGTATTTGAAATGCGTGACTCCTGTGAGCGATGGCTCAACAGATCATTTGTGGCTGGCTCGGTGGGTCCACCAGATGGTCACCCATGGAAGTGGGTGATTCCAAGAAAGAGCTTACTGAAAACCACTGAGTGCCCCAGAGTACATCTACCAAGGGAGAACACTGTGATATTTATTTATCTTTATTTTTAGAAGTACAAATTGTTATAATCTATTATTTGCTTTAGAATCTCTTTTTGACCAATAATTATGTAAAACTTAACCGTGACAACATACTGCCTTCTGAAGTTAATTATCACTGCCAAATTCAGCAAAGTTTATCAGACCCAAACATATTTGTCTTTAAAAGGAATGTCACAATTTGTCGCAGTAGCTGGTGCAAATAGTTGATGTTTCTGAGCCTGGCTCATTGACTATTTGATCATCTTATCAGCTCTTCCTTATGGAACTGGCTATTGGACTTCCCCACATTTATCCCTGTCTGAGAACTAGCCCATATCCTTCATAAAAATCATACTATCTTCAGTTAAAAAAATGCACTCATAGAGAAATAAACATCATTGTTACTGTTAAAAATATACCAAAATTTAATTTATTTCTCTTTCTAATTTGTCTTTTGCAGTCTTCTAGCCACTGGATCTTGTAACAGATTTAATAAAGCTATTTTAATGAATCTTTAGCTTGCTAGATAGAGTGTTACTCTTGCTTTCAAGATTCAGACAGTCTGCATCATCACATAAAGAGGTAACATAACCTTCATACTCTTACAATATTCCCTTCCTTAAAAACACAGTCTAGCAAACTTTGGCCACTTTGTGTGTGTGTGTGTGTGTGTGTGTGTGTGTGCGTGTGAAGGTACTGTTCAGCTGGTTTTCCAAGACAATTCTCCACTGAGGTCCAGGATGCTTCGTCCTTGTTCCAGAACTATGATCCACCTGCTTGACTCTTAGATGGACAGTTTTGCAGTAAGCTGTAGTAAAATGACACTGGTAATTTCTGGGCCTTTCTCTATAACATTCCATTTAGGCCTTGTCATGATCCTTCAGGTTTTTTGATCTACTTCACTTCACTGCAGGTGTATTCAGAAAGCAATCTGTGGTTTATTCTCGCTTCTTGCCAAGAACAGAACAGGGTAAAGACTCAGTCTCTTTGGAGAGACAGTTGCATTGGCTGATGAAGATTTGCCATTTAAAGTCATAATCAATATGGGATTTTTATCCAGTTTTAAAATATTTCCCTAATTTTATCTTGATACTGTTTTGTTGCAGTTCTTTAATGAAAATGCCATGTGGTGCAACATCAAATGCCTTACAGAAGCACATTGCGTAGCTTCATTTCCTCCAGCAAACACGTTTTAAATTAATCAAAAAAGGATTAGCTTGGAAAGATCTATTTTTCTTTAAAGCCATGCTAATTGACATTAATCAAATTACCCTCTAACTCTTTATTTATTGAGTGTCATATCAGCCATTCCAATATTTTGCCTGAGATCAGTGTCAGGCTGAGGGTTGTAATTACTCCAGTTGTTCATTTAATCCCCTTTGAATATTGGCAGAACAACTCTCTTATTAAGCACTTCTGCCTTCTCTGAATTGCTATTGACAGTTCTGTAGCTGTTCTTCATACTTGCTTTAGCTTTTGCCTTGATATGTTCCTTTTGGAGTCTTGGTGTTTTTGCATAAGAATTTTTGACTCATCACTCTTCTTTTTTCTTCCATTTTGTCGCCATTTTTTGAAAAGCATTTTGAGTTATTGCTTGGTCGACAGGCAGGGGCCCTTAGCCTATTACTGATGAATTCCCCATTGAGGTGATGCAGATGGGCTGCAAGAACAATAGAAGAAACTGAGAAGCCCCTTTTAGCTAGGATTGTATGTGAGAAATGTGTAAGGAATGGCACAGGCTGGGTAGGAGGGCTGAGGGCTCGAATCAAGTAGTTAGAGTGAAATTAGTCCCTATCCAGGATGTGCAGAGCATAATCTCAATCCAGTCTAATGCTTTCATACCTTTTAGTTCTGGATATTCCAACAGAGCTGAATTCACACACTTCAAGAGAGCTGTCTCTCTTTGTAAATGACTGTACTGTGGAGGGGGGGAGCATCAGGGGAATCCTTAACACCCATAGCATCCCATGTCTGCCTCCTTTAGTATAACTGCCAGTAGCAGGCAAAAATACTTCCCAGGGGGCTGCACTAGGCACTAGTGTACATGTCTCAATACTTAGTTCAGCCTCTTAAACCACTAACAGTAAATTATCTTTCTAAAAGTGTCTTTTTGCCTTTTATTTATCTTTTACTTTTTAGAGTATCTTTTTCCAGTTTTAGTAGCAGAACCTCCATGCAAAAAGGTCAGGTGCCTGACAGCCAAGTACACACAAAGCCGCCTAATCCAGCTAACGCAGCTCTGGGAAATTACAGAACAGGCTGAAACAAAAGGACACAGCTCAGCACGCAACACACATAATCTCTCAGACAGAGCATAAGACCATGTAAAGACACTTGTGGACTCAAATTTATGTCTCCACAGGCACAACAAATCACGTGGGGAGAAAGGAAGCATTCAGTGAACAAAGACATCCCTGAGCACAGAGCTCTAATGAAAGCAGTGTGGTATTAAAGATGTGCCTCTTCGGGGTGCTGTAGCATTGTTATTCATTCCAGCAGCGAGAAACAGCAGATGAATGCATTAGACCTGAAGCACTGCAATTCACTCCAGCACATTGTTTGCTGTAGCCTTTCCAGTTTCTGCCCAGTGCAGGCTTGGCCTATTTCCCTTGCCTTTCATACACAGCACAATCCATTTAGGGATTTATAGCAGCTTAGAGGCACATGTACAGTGCCTTGCCTCTATCTGATTTTTATTCTGTGATAAGAAGACTTGGGGTCATGGGTTCATTGGCACTTCTCTCTTCTCTCCCGTTTGTCTTGCATTGAAATCTAATTATTTATTAGTGTTTGCAATTTTTTTGAGGTCCACTAATTTCCTTGTCACTACCTGGAGAAGTCCCAGGGTTTGCCACAAAGAGCATGTGAACCCACTCTGATGCAATGTTGTAAGCAAGGGGTGCAAAAGAGACCACACAGGAGCAGGGATATAAAGGCAAACATGATAATCCTAGAATCCTAGAATCATGGAATGGTTTGGGCTGGAAGGGACCTTAATGATCATCTAGTTCCAACTCCCTGCCATGGGCAGGGACACCTCCCACGAGACCAAGCTGCTCAAGACCCCATCCAGTCTGGCCTTGAACACTTCCAAGGAGAGGGCATCCACAGCTTCCCTGGGCAACCTGTGCCGGTGCCTCACCATCCTTATTGTGAAGAATTTCTTCCTAATGTCTAAGAGAGCACCAAAGGTATTTGTGGTGAAATCCTTGGTGAATACAAAGTGGCATGATTCCCATTCTGGTGCTCACTTATGCCAGCTTGTACATTGATCTTAAACACTGAAAAGTAAAATCATCCTGTTTGGAAATTCCTCCTTGTTCCTGTCTTGCCAGCGGCTCCTGCTCTCTGTAAATGCAGCACATGGAGTTACGGATTGGAAAAGAGTGTGGATGCCTCTTGTGCCTGCAGATGAAATATTACCTTTCCCTTTCTGCATGGACTCCTTTGGTTTTAATCAGATCAGTGTAAATACTTGTATTCACACTTCTCACAGTCTCTCAGCTTCCTGGGGAGTTTGATTTCAAGTTGTGTGAAGAGCAGAGCTATGAGTGCTATGAATAGCCACCAGCTCTGCTGTCATGGCCACAGTGGACGTGCCACTTACCCCCAGGCTGCTGAAGTTCTGTTCACCATCTGTATTAATATCCTCCCCAGACGTGGTCCTATACCCAACAAACGTGAAGGATCATTTTGACATATTTCACCTTATGCAGAGCGAGCATGTCCCAAAGGACTACACTAGTTAAAAAGGGACAAAAGTAACGGGTTCAGAAACCCCACTAACTTCCCATTAAGCCTGACAGTTAAAGTCTCTGATAAGACACATGACTGAAGGCACTAAAGAAATAAAAAACAATACTCTGACCACTGTGCCCTGGAGACACAGTGTGCTGTTTCTGAAAGAAACAGAACTGCATAGGAGAAATAACGCTCCAGAAGTCAAACACCATCCTATCAATTACATAGGTACTTTGCGCTCCTCCAGCTCCTGCAAATGTAAATCACAACAGACATACGGTGATACATTCATCCACATCTGTGTTCAAAGCTTTTAGATAAGGGTAGACACCCATTAAGAAAATGCTTGAAAATGTAAATACTACAGATCGGTTTATGTGTGCCTGCTGCAGTCTGATTATAGCTCCAGGGCTATTTACACAGCGTATTTTGTGTATTACTGCAGAATTTGGAGTTTTGGGTAATAATTTAACAGGAGAAGGCCGATTTTATGATTTGACTGGAGTTATTATTGTGGCAGATACTTACACAGCATTGTGCTTTGGCCTCTCATGCACTCAAAGTACCTCTAGTCTCCTATGGCGTCTGGTGGCTTGTGTGAGTGTTCCCCAAACTGGATTTCTACTCCTGACAAGGTCGACATCTCAGTACACAACTGACTTGAAGGCAAAACAAGTCTTCTTTTTTTTTCCTTCTGACTATGCTCTCATTTTGGATAGGCAGGTTTTAAATAGAACCAGGCAAATAGTAGACTTCCTGTGGAAAAAAGTGATTGGCTCAAAACTTGGTTATTTAACAAATTATAATAATACAGTTGGGTTAAGTGGAGAAAAATGTTTACTTCTATGACATTTCTTATCATCCTTTGTTAATGAGAACCCAGGAAATACATGATTTCACTATCAAGCAGCCTGGGAATCCTGCATTTAGATGGAGATGGCCTCAGTAACTAAGTAAAAGTCCGTGGTCCCGTTGAACTCTTCTGAGGAGCAAAGTGGCTGAAGTGCTAAAGCCCTGTAGAAAGCAGTGCCAGCTGGTGGGTGTTGAGTGAGCCTCTGAGCTCAGCAGTAGCTGGGGTGGCATCCCCCAGAGAGAGATCTGCGCATAGGGTCAGCTACTGAGGGCTGCCCTGCATCACAAAGAATCAAACGTCATGCATTTCTGCTTGAGCAAGATTTTTTTTTAACCTTTTCTGTTTAATGTATTTTGTTTTTTGCTTTCAGAGATGTTTTTTCTCTTGTGAATTATCATTTTCATTCAGCTCCTGCTCTAACCCAAATAAACCTGGTGTCCAGCTTCAAGCTGGATTGCTCATATTTGAACTTTTCTATCAACAATGACTCAAAAAAAGGGAAATGAACTCATTTTTTTGGTCTTCCTTACACCTTCTTTTAGTAAATTCCCTCAGTTAGTCAGAGGACAAATGTTTCCCTCCTCTCAAGCAAACCAAAGGACCTCCAGCTTTTCCAGGACAGCTAAATGAATTCACAGTTGTCCATGGCTTATCAGTCTCCATTTCTCCTCTGGTAGATAAGCAAGGGACTAACATTTTTTTAAAATACATATGAAGTAAGAAAAATGTATTTCGAAGAGAATAAAAAGTTCCTTTGATAAAAGATGTAATAAAACTTCATATAGATTATTGCAAAGAGTGAGAAGATTGTATCTAATATCATCACTGATGAAAAGTACAGTTATTGAGATACTTTTTATCCCCCTTGAGAAAGATATGTGAATAAGCAGAGACTGAATGCAGATAATTTTCAAATATAAGATGAGTACAACTTCTTTGAACAGCAACAGCAATTAACTGTTACAACAAACTGCTGGTGATAGCCCACCTCTTGAAGCCCGCCTGAAATTGTGTAGCAAATGTTTTAGTCCAGCAGATCATTAAATTGAATCATGGTTGATGGATTGAAATTTGAGTGGCTTTGATGTGTTGGTTCTGTGGGTCCCGAAGCAGTGTAAGTGCTCAGTGAAGTCAACAAAACTACATCAGCTTAGACAAGGTAGAGATCGGCTTCCCAGTGATTTTAGAAAGGACTTTCATGAGAAGAGATGGGTGACTTGATAAACTAGTCTAAAATAGAAATCAATGGGTAACAGGCAGAGGAAGAACAGACTTGTCAGAAAAGGGATGGGATGAGGTTGGTGGTGTAGGCAGGGCACCAGGCAACACCTCTGTGATAAGGCACAGGTGGGACCAGAGCTGTAAGGCCTTGTGGGGAAGCACAGGTGAAGAGGAGAGTAAACACAGCTGTGGGTTATGCAGGAAGAGGGGTGAGCTCCAAAGAGATGGGCAATGTAGGTAGGTGGCTGGACCAGATATTTCTGCTCATGCTGTCTTAATTTCTTCAGCACCAGTGCTGAATTTTGTCATCCACAGGAGCCCCAATACACCAGTCCCTGAGCTCTCCTCCAGCTCTGTCATTTGCTAGCCGTCCTTCAGCAGGACCCCTCTAAACAGCCCTGTGCAGAGAAGAGAGGTATTTCCCCCGTGCCGTCTTTACCCTCTCCCTCTGTACATGGGGTTTGTCTCCAGAGACCCTGCTCAGCAGAGCAGGTACATGACACAAGTCCTGAAAGCACAAACCACTCCAGCCACAGTACCAGGGTCAAAATACTGTTTGTAGAGCTGAATGGAAATGAGGTTTTGCTGGAAACTGATAAACTTCTTACCACTTTTCCATCTATTAGGAGGACTGTAACAAACATCACTGCTACATAGACAAGTTTGGTGACTACAAAACGATCAATGATACCTGCCTGGCCAACTGCACTACTTTGGTTAACCAGGTAGAAATATATATATGCTATTTCCCACAGGTGCTTGAGAAGGGTTCATTTTAAACCAATTAATAAAATAGCCTGTTTGGACAAAAAAGAATTGTTCTCTGAGAATACATGAATTCAACACTGCTAGAAAATCCCTGCCATCTGACGTAGAAGGATTTATAGGTTTAGTGGAAATTGCTTTCCCCACTGTCCAGATTAAATACTGCAGGATGATTTTTCGTATGAGTAAACATCCTTCCAATAATGATCAGACCGATAATGTCTTAAAAAGAGGAACAGGATCTACATTTTGGTTTTCTTCTTCTTTTATGGACTATTTCTGGATACAGAACCTTCAGGTAACATGTTGACTGTCCATAAAATGCATTTTAGCATTTTCCTGCTGTTGTGGGGATGGATTTTATCCACTGAATGCAGAGCCCATCGACAAGGAAAAGAAATACACGAGGTATACAAAAAAGGCAGGTAAGTCTCTCTTTTTTTCATTCAAATTGTTACAGTTTGGACAAATGTAATGCTTCAGGAGAAGATATAATGACTAACAGATAATAAGAGTTTGCATTTGCAGATTGTGATCTCTCAGTCAAAAATACTTTCTGTTGCTCTTTTTGTGAATGAATTAGTTCTAATGCATTTTTGTTGCAGTGAAAATCATTGCTCTGCCCAGCAAATGGGTTTGTGAGGTATCTCAAAGTCTGAAAGCAAAAAAAGAGAAGCATTTGCTTATATTTATTGTCATTAAAATGTGGCACAGTATTCACATGAAACTGGAGAAGAAATTTAGGTCCATGAGGATTGTTGCATTCAATGAAGTTTAGATTGACTTGTGATCTCAAGTGAAACATTCAGAATTTGTTTTATTACTCCAATACCAATTGTTTTATAGAGATTTTGAGAAGAAAATAAGAAAATCTCTCTTCACACTTCAAGTCTATGATTAGTTATCAGAGGAAACAGAGCATTCAGTGCTAGTTAAGATATTAAAAAATATTTAAAATATTGTCTGTCCTTCTCATTCTCTCTCTCACAAAAAAGCTCTGTGACATTTTTCTCCCACTATCCTGTAGACAGCCATTTTAGGAGGTTTTGACTCAAGGAAGGTTTTTTGCTACAACTGAGTTCTGATTACTTCTATTTGGGGAATGTTTGGAACTTTTTATGAGGATTTTTATACTCAATAAATTACCAGGTACCTCTAGAGGAAAAATTCTTTGGGCATTTTTTGGAGGATATAGCTGACACATTTAGATCACTGTTTAAATGTTGCATACTTCTGTTTCCGGCCGGCTGAACCTAAGTCATTTCTGCTTTGCTATATTCGCTGTTTCTGTTCTGTAATGACAATGTATCATCATCAATACTGTAAAGTGTATAGGGATGGAAATGCAGAGTGTCACAGTCATGAGGAATTAAAACCATTCCTGTTAACCTTCAGAAAAAATGAAGGTGGGAGGAAAGAATCGTGCGCCAGCACCCTGCCTTTTTGTTTTCCTTTGTAGCGAGTCAGGGCTACATTATACGGCAAATGCAGTGTCCTGATTGACACTCGGGTGTGCACGGGCCATCTTGTATACAGGGAATTACTTTAGCCACCTCTGTGGAGGCTTTAACCAGCAAAAAGGATGCAGTGGCTCTGTTCAAAATCGGTCCCCGGGGGATGCATTCCCAGAGACAGCATGGATGCGAGACAGCCCTGAAACCCCTATTATTTTCATTGAGGCTTCATGACAGTGACAGTAGAGGTGATGTGCTCACTGTAACAAAATAAAGGAGTGAGAAGTAAGGTATCACAGCTTCATTTCAAAATGAGTCTGGGAGAGAGGAATGCATACACACAGCCATATTCTTGTTTAGCATCTTAAGTGTTTGGTGTAGTGGGAGTTTGTTCTTAACAGTATCAGTGCAATTAAGTGACGATATAACAAATCACAGCAGAAAAGGGTGTTAGAAATGTGTGAAAATTGAAAAGAAACACCTATTCGGTTCACTTAGAAACTGCCTCTTCACCCGTGCTTTGTATATACAGTGTAATTGTGCCAGGCAAGGACAAGCCCATCAGAAGGCCCGGAGATATTGCAGCTCTGAGAAGCTGGGGTCCACAGTCCTCCCGTGCTGGCCTGTGGTGCATGGCCATAGGGTTGTCCATCATTAGCACGGTGTCCAGTATGGTGCTCACTTTCCCTTGTGATGGGAGAGGGCACAAGATACCAGTGGTTTTAACAACATTATACTTTGTGAATGCAAAAAGGGCAATTATGGTCATCCATCTGATTTTCTGCCAAGCACAAGCAAAAAAGCCTTCTGTATGAACTGTACACCAAACACTGCATTTCTGATCATTACCTACAATATCAGAAAAATTCAGGATAGGATTGAGAGTATTTCTTAACTTTGACTTCCATTCATTTTCTCCTAGCCTGTGCTAGTTTACCTCTTCTCCATCCATGTGGATCAAGACCTCTCCTCTCTCTATCTCCTCTTAGATACAATTGAAAGACTAAGCTGCTTCTATTTCTCAATATAGGATGTTTCACAAACCTGGACTCAGTAATTTGCTTGTTTTCCTCTGTCACTTCACTGATTTTCAGGGCTGACAGCAGGACTGGGTGCAATGTTCATACAGTCCTCAGATAGTTGCTATATACAGAGTTGTTCCCATTGATCTCCTGGATTTGTGGTCATGGTCTCTGTTGCAGCCCCGCAGTGGGAGATCACGTTTGCCCAACATGACTAGGCATCTAGGCAGGACACCTTGTCTTCGAGGTACAGCCAGGCCTCTTTGCACTCACATGTAGTTCCCTACACATTACAATGCTGATCACATCAGACAGTTTTGAAGTAGGCAGAGTTCCTTTGCATTTCAGTCAAAATCAAGGCCTTTTCCGTCACAGAATTCTATCCTGGAACAAAAACAGAGTAAGAGGGGGATACTATCTGACACCAGAAAAAGCTTACAATGAAGACTGATCCTTAACATTTGGTTGTTGACTCTGTTTCCCCTCACTCCAAGACTCAGTCCTGAATATTCATTAGGCAGAAGAAGTTATAGCAATTGGCTTTGTCAACTCCTGTCTAAGCACTGCTGTCTCTTGCTCCGTAAAGCTTGTGGTAAGGACCAGGATGGAAAGACTTCCCTTCATTTCAGCCTTTTTCTTCTGAAGAGGGTCACATGTCTCATTGGAGGCTGATGGGGGAAATATATTTGAAGTGGGAAAGACTGGCTCCACACCAGCACAGGTTGCTCTGGGTGGCTTGATTTGCACCTGTGGCAGTCACAGCCTTCAGAAGCCCTTTAGGGATACAAAACCATCCGCTTGCTCTACTTCCAAGGCTTAGTGCCAGCCACCGGTGTTGGCAGGCAGCGCAGGCACCTGCTGTAGAGACCTGCCACCTTGGGTGTGCTGCCAGCATCCTGCTGTCCCTGACAGACGTGTCCAGTTTTGCTCCTTATTCTCATGGTGCTGCTGATGGAGGAAATAATGCACAGACTTTTAGCTTGTTTCTTTGGATGGTGCTGTTCTGCAAGTGCCGTTCTGCTATTTTTTTTTGCCAAGGAGACTCACTTGCTCTAACTCTGCTTTCAAATAAAAACTCATTATTTGCTCTGCAGCTTTCAGCTCCAGGGCTTCTCCTTTCACCTATCCAAATCTTGCTGATATGGTGAATGGGGGGCTGGAGGATCAGACACATTCTCTGTCACAGTTTTTGGCACTGCAGGTACCACAAGGTAGCCATTCTATCATGAGACAACAATCTTGAAGAAGGGTGGTCAGACAGGCAAGATTCCCCACAAGATTCCATGCATGTGTCACAGTCTTTTGGAGGCTAGGTTTACACAACAGGAATTTTGGAAAAGGTCCCAAATAATTCCTGAAATAAAGCTGATGAGGCTTTAAAACACAATGCAGAGTGTGACAAGAAAATGGCCAAGAAGTGTATGTCAAATCATGCATACAGTCACAGTGAAAGCATCAAAGTAGATAACTTTATTGCATGGGACTTATTACAGAGCCCTCTAATATTGTAATTCACTGAAAAAATGTCTGTGTCAGTCAAAGACTCAATTACTTATTCTTGCGAATCTCCAGGACAAATCACGTCAAAGGAATTTCACTTCAAAGAGCAATAACATAAAAATAAAACCTTTCTCACCTTGCAGACCTGTTCACAGTTTGCAGTCAGCCATGTGCAAATCCTGCAGGGTTTGCAAAACCTTTTATTCCTGCTAAATCCACAGTGCCAGAACTCCTACAGGAAGGATCTAAGATCCGGAGCACCAGCAACAGGGCTATCTGCTGTTTTCCCAACTGCTCAGGCTCCTGGAAAGCCACCGGGCTGCGTGGGGGTCACTAGAAGGATACAAAAGCTCACTAAAGGTCACAACAACCTTATGCCAACAAAAGGGCCAAAGCCTATGTTGCTAATGAGACTTGCAGAATTTGCTAGAGAGGATGAGCAATAGGAACAGAACTGGCCTGGAGCTGAGCCCAGGTTGTTCGCCAGAGCTAGCTGCTAGGGTACAAAAATACCCATCTCTTTTAACTCTATTATCTCCCTGGACAGCATTGTAACCATCTTTTAAACCAACAGCTTTCAGCAGAAGAGTATTCACTGTACAAGATTATGGATGACGTTTGTTTAATCTTAGCTAAGAGACCTTTGTGTTTTCAGTCATGTCCCTGCCATTCCCTGGCCAGGTTATAATAATTTTGTCTCACTCTGGGCTCCAAATAGCAACTCATTTTCTTTCTCCTCTAGAGCTCTCTGTCCATGTTTCTGACAGTAAGAGCTAGCTTTTACAACAGTTGAATGACATGCTCCACAATAAGCCCTGGGCTTATTACTACAAGATCTCTTTCATAGCCAAAGATCTTTCTCTTTATGACATTTTCAGATGTTATTACAACTAGTGACACTCTTCCTAACTGATGGGAGCCAACATCGTTTTGGCCACAGTTTGTTCATGTTCTTTTCTCAAAGATTCTGTATCATACTGAACATCTGCAACATTACTTTCACTTCTGTTTGCAGAATGTGGGTAGGACTCCTGTGTTATCTGCTTCTCTATGCAAGAGCTGTCTGTGCTCTGTAAATCACACCTGGCTATCCTGGTACCCTCCCTCAGGCTGCCTCCTACACGCAGGGCAGCTCCTACCTTCCTTGCCTCCAAATGCTTTCTCTGGCCTTTTAAATTCATCCCTAATAGGATTTCTTCCTTTACTTCTCAGCAATCCTTAAGCAGTTTTCTTGTCATAGAGTTTTGCTCTTGTATCTTATCTTCAGGATTGATCCTGAAAGCACCTATTTGCATGAACAAAGCTTACTAATGCAAGCTGTCTTTAGATCAGATCTTCAGAGTGCACGATAAGCCCATAAAATGCATGATGAAAGCATTGTCTATAGGAGCACGTTATCAACTGTGAGTCAGATCCAGTGGAGCACTGAGCAGCCAGAGCTCCCAAGGCACTGCTTTTTAGGATCAGCAGTTTGCATTGCCCCTTGACATCATACGCACCAGCAGTGCTGTCTATCAGGAGAGCCCAGAGTGGGCTTTGGGCCAGCGCAACTGGAGTCTCTTCATCCCTTCTCTTGGCAACTTGCCTTTCCCTTTCCTCCTATCACCTCCATCCCCTTCACTCCTTTTCTTTCCCCCATTCAAGATTCTTCTCTTCTCCAACTTGATCTTTCTCTCATTTGTTCTTGATTTTCTCTGCCCTCCTCTCCTCCTGCCTCATTTATCTACTCCTAGGCACAGCCATTTCCCCTATCACACAGCTCTGCCAGGTTTTCTCCTGCGTCTTTTAACTCTACATTATTCTACAACTTTCTTCTCTCATGCTCCAGCTGTTACTGTTGCTGCTGCCTGCCTCACCTCTCCTTCCACTTCCTAGAAATCCGTTTCTTCTGTTTGACCGCGTTCAACTTCTTTATCCTGTTACACATTAACTTATTTTTCACTGTTTCTTTGCTATTTATCTCATTTTTCCTTTGCACCCCTGGTGTTCTTTCAAGTAACTTCAATCTTGTGTGACAATTTTTCTTGGAAATCTTGTGGGTTTTTTCTCACAGCCCAGCCAGAAGTGTCTTCTCTCTGCTTATCATTGCAAATGGTGCTTCTTTGAAAATGATATTTTCTACTTTCATAATTATCACCAGCCTACTTTCATCTTTTCTAGAACTTATTTTCACAAAGCTTCCTATCTTTATTCATGGAATTCACATCAGAATATTGTCTCTACTGATACTTCTGTAGCGACGTTCATACACTCACATACTATGACACTGATAATAACATCTGCAGTCAACATTGCCCTGATGTAATCTGCTCAGCATCAGCACCTTCGTATTGTCCTCCAGTTCACCACTACTCCACAGTGTTTTATGACCTGGTGTGAGGAAACATAACAGACTTTAAAAGCCCATCTGCAACCCAGCAAAAAACCCCTATCAGACAAACCCAAAGATACTGCAAGGCAGCTTTGTCCCTTCTGGGTACATATAAATTGTTTAATTTCCTGATTGCAAGGTTGGATTCACATCTTAAATGCTCTTGCTTGCCTTTCTTCTACAAACTGCCCAGTCACTTTCCAAACTCACTGTTGTTTTTAGCACTCACATCTTTTGGTGAGAGTGAATTTCATAGTGTGAAGACGTGCCATGTTTGTGTACTCCTTTTAAATTTCTTCTCCTTGCTGTACACTGCAAAAAGTCTTGAGCAACAGATTCCTGTTCACCTTCACCATTCCAAGCTTGATTTTACATCATTGCACTGTATCACTTGGCTGTTATCTCCCTTTACACTCGGAGAGCCTTGCGCAGGCTGCCTGGAATGCCTTCCCATCTCCGAGCTGTCTCTCTCTCCTCTTGCTCTCCTCTATTTTTTCCATGTATGGGCATTGAATATGTGAGATGTGGGCATGCCTTAGTGTTACTAATAGCATTGAAACGCTCTCTGTTTGGTTTCCTGCTCCATCTCCAATAACGCCTAACCTGCTGTTTGGTTTTTTGAGCACTGTGAAGCATTAAGCTGATGTTTACAGAGAAATAGCCACTGTGACACTAAGATCTCTTTCCTAAGCAGAAACAGCTGATTTGGAGAGCATCATTGCCTTAACATTGCTTCTGAAAGTACAATGACAAAATGCGAAAACATAAAGTACAAAACAACCTACTCTGTTCTGAATTTACTAACACAAAATTTCTGCTGTCATTTTAATCTGAAGTCTCCTGGCATCTTGAAGTCCTACTGTGATTCTCTATTCTCAGTTCTGATTTTAGCTACCTTGAATGGTTACAGTAAACATTGTAGTCGGTAATTATTCTTTTCTCCCAAATAGTTTATAAATTTATTTAAAAACAGAGATCCTACCGTAGATTCCCATAGGATTATACTGAAAACCTTTCTTCATAGTGAACTCTCCATTATTCCTTTTGTTTCTTATTTTGCAACTGACCATTTCACTTATTTACAAGCCTCTGGAAAGGACCCGTCAGCACCTTTTTGGAAATTGAGGTACACTGTATTATCTTGATCGTCCTCATCTACAAAGCCATTATCTTTTTAGAGAAGTTTATTATATTTATAGTGCATAACATCCCTCAAGAAAAGTCATACTGTCTTTGCTCTTCTTCAGTATACACTATATTTATCTGGTGTCTACTATTAGTGTTTTGTACTATGGTTCTATCCAATATGTCCAGTGGAGTAGTCTATAGCTTCTCAGATGTGACTTGGAGCTCTTTTTGCAAGGAAGTAGAAAATTGTCATCTTACACTCCTGTGGCACCAAGAACAATTTAAATGCTGGTTCAACTGTTTCTTACTTGGCTTTCTTCTGGGTGAAATCCTTGTGACTCATTACTGTCCTTGATGCTTTAAATCTCTCTCTGGTCCTGTGCCAATATGAGTATTTCTTGACATTGGTCCAACAGCAGAATTGTTACAAATTCCTTAGTTTTTGCTGAGTTTGATTGCCCTTATAAAGACAGAGTACTTTAATTGCTGTAAATAATGAACTAAGACAAGTATTGTATTGATAGTTAGCTACTTACTCCCACTTCTGCATTTGTACAATTATTTCTCTGTACTCCATGCAGTTTTTTGTATTCTCTTTTAATGAAATTCATCTTATTGATGTCAGACCATTTCTCCAACATGTTGGGCTAGCTTTGAATTCTGATTCTAGACCCCGAAGTGTCTGTTTCTCTTTCAAGCAGGCTGTCATGTATGTGTTTTATAGTTCTGTCATCTGAATTATCATTGGCAGTTATTTATTATTAATGGCAGTTACTCTATCCATGGGCTTTCAGCCACACTCAAAGTCACATTTCATCTCCATCCTGTTTCCCTACTTTAGTAATGAAATATAAAAAGCCTCACTCAAATCTACTCTTCCTCCTGCTTACATTAAGGTGGCCAGTTAGCCAGTCAGAAACATTAGACTGGTTTGATGTCAATTAGTGCAAAGTTTCACGTTGCGTGATTTTTATCATCTGATTATTCCTGGGGGGCAGATGAAAGTTTGTCACAAGTTTGTCCCAGTTTCTTTCTAAATGTGAAAACTCCAACACGCTTCTTTTGTTCCCTGCTTAAAACCAGGTCTTTGTTCACCCTCACCCTCTCTCAGGGGTATCGCTCATCTGTGAGGAGTTCTTGGAGGTACCTGCTTGCAGCTCAGAAACTTTATCAGTTGGTACTCCCAGTGTTCCCAGGGAGTGGTTATCAGCCTCTGTTGACTTAAATACCTCCAATTTATCTAAGTATTCCTTAATATGCCCTTCCCTGATCTGTACTGTGCCGACATCTGCTTACAAGTCAACTGTTCTTCAGAGACTGGGGCACACACATAATCTTTCAATACATTGTGCATCGCCCCCAGTATTTGCTCTCCTTTCCTTCACTCATTTCTCCTTTTCACTTAGCTGAGCCCTGGCACCATGTCTGCCTCCTCCTCCGCTGGCAGGACAGACCTCAGTCTTGCTCCTTCTGCTCCAACCCTTCCTTTTAATCTGTTTAACATGAAACCCAACACATTCACTCACTGGATGCAGTTTCTGCAACATAGGGCCACACTAGTTTTTGCAACATCAGATACAGTGCCAAGGTCTAGGGTGGCACAACATTCCAGTGAATACTAAATATACCTCACTTTGTTTCATTTTTTTTTCTTTTGTCAGTGTTTAGGTCCAGGCAAAGAACAAAGGAAGTGCAAAATTTAAAGGGTTCTGCCTCTGTGTATTTTGCATTCTGAGATTGATCTATATGCAAGAGATACTGGATTAAAATGGTTTTCTCATTGAATTTTCTGTATCACCAATAAATAAGATGATAGAACAGCTCTGAATCCCCCTGTTTCTCAGACTTTGTGATATGAAGATGGGAAATAGCACTCTTACCACATTTCTTTTCATGGATTTAAACACGTGTGATAGCAATGGGTCAACTTCCTTCACGATATTTAAACCTACTAATCATAAGGACACATGACTCAATGTAACTACAAGCAAACAAGAGCTTGCAAAATGTCAAAATAAAATATACTTAGTGATTAATTTTCCTCAGTTTTTAGGGGCTTGTTTAGCAGCTCACAGCTTTGTAACTCTCCCAGCTTGAGCACAAATCAGTAGGTTTCTATCCCACATGATCCCTGGAAATTAGTATTTTACACAGTGGAGTTCGTCTCCTGCAGTGCATGTTGCTGGGGAGGTGAAGCTTCCTACCATTGCACATTTGCTCTTTACTCCCTCAGGTGCTGGGTAGTTTCTCTGCCTATTTGGCTACCTTACTTTTCCTCCTGCCTCAAAACACTTCTCTGGGCTCTGGACCATCTATCAGTCTTCACCCAGACCTGATGCACCCCTTGTCTGCCAACATGTCCTGCTTGCTGAGAACGTATTTCTAATTAATTTGCAAATCAAAGGTACGTTGAGGGGGAACTTCATGTGAACCACCTGCCCCCAAATCTCTTTCCTTCCTTTGGGACACAGCCTGGAAGGTTCTTTAGCCCAGCAGCAAGGATCCCGCTGGGCCATGCATGTCCCGGGCCAGGCACCATCTCTGCCCTGCACTGTTCTGTGGTGAGGGAGCACCCCTACTCATGCAGGACTGTCCAGGCTGTCCTGCTCCAGGAGTCATCCCAGGAGGCACCATTGGAGCTTGGTGTGTCCTCTTTGCTCCTTCTGATCTCTTCCCCTCTGGGCTTATGCAGAGTTTCACCTCCCTCCCCATCTCCCCATATGTAATCTTTTTTGTTCTCAGTCTTACCCACTGCATGGGCTCTGTTGCAGAGCCAAGCTCCCTTTTTCTCTGCAGACACCTTACGTATGTTTGTGCATACAATCCCCAGCTCCTTCCTGCCTCTCCCCCATTCACTGACCCAGCACCTCCTGCCTGGTTTATACCCTTAGCATGATGTTGATATGGCATTACCCAGGTCACTAACCAGTCATAAACTCAAGGGAGGAACAAAATCTAATCAAATATTGTACGGCCTCAAGTTGCACCAGGGGAGGTTTAAATTAGACATGAGGAAAAATGTCTTCATCATGCTGGAACAGGCTGCCCAGGGAGGTGATTGAGTCACTATCCCTGCAGGTGTTTGAAAGACAAGTGGATGAGGTGCTCAGGGATATGGTTTAGCAGTGGACAAGTACAGCTGGACTTCATGATCTCAAGTGTCTTTTCCAACCAAGTGATTCGATGATTCCGTGATTTAGGCATAGCTTTTTAATAGCACTTTTACACTTCTTAGAGCTCTTTCGTAGAACCAATGTACCTTTGCCATTCTCATGTCCTCCCTGCCAAGGGAGTCCTCTGCAGGGAGCTGTTCTGTTTCCTCTGCTCTCTCCTGGTCCTTCTGCCTTGGGCAGTGTTTTGACAGGGCTTTACCCAGCCATGATTTTATGGACAGACTGAGGAGAAGGTGACTCTTGCCATTCCTCTGCCTGGCATGGCATGATGGTAGTGCAGTATGACAGGTGCAGGATGTGAGGCACCACACAAGCTACCCACCACTGTCCACCTAGGGGCAGGGAGCCCTGTGCCACAGGGAGCTCTGTGCCACAGCTGGTGGGGATAAGGGAGTTTTCATTGCCTTCATTACTTTCAATCAAAAGTCTTGCTGAAAGCTGTCTCAGCAAGCTCCACACCCTCCCTTGCCTTGAGTCAGTGGTAGGAGAGGCTGTGGATTGGCCGCTCTGCATCACAGTGTGAGCTGCAGAGATTGTATATGATAAAATTTAGCGTGTGGTGGTTTCAGAGTGCAGCAGGGGAGAGTCTACAGTCTCTGCACTGGAGAACTTGTGGAGGCATCACCTGGGCTTGAGATAAGAAGAAAGGAAACAGGTACCCTGGGTGTCTCTGTCTCTGGGTTTTGGGGATCACTTTCAGCCAGAGCCCCCAGCCAAAATATTACTGATGACTTAAATAATTGAGGTGACAGAGATTACGCCACAGCCATATCTCAACAAGATTTCCTGAGACAGGATCTTATCTGACATCTCTTCTCTGATCTGCCATCCTCTTTGCAGACCTAAGTATAACTGAAGGGATGGAGACAACAGACTGTCACAGAATTTCATGAAATCTGATAATAATAACATCAGTATTAGCCTAGTCTGCCAAACCTACCAGCACCATTCCTTGAGGATGTCGCCCCTTGGACCCAGAAAAGACTATGTGAATCTGGCTCTATTACTTCAGCAACTTGAACTTTTTTCTTGAGTACAATTCATCAGATCTTGCTTTTTCCTCAAGAACTGAAACTGTGTCTTGATTTAACTTCACAAGGAAGAAATGTTCTCAGACCCTGATGAGATCATCCCAATAAGAGTGTAAAATAGGTCATTTTCTGATGCACGTACTTTGCCTTCTGTAGAGAAAAGAAAGGAGGATTTATAGGTTGGAAATGTACGCTGTGTAAGAAATTACAAATGAAAATGCTAAGATGGGTAGTGAATTCTTTTGTATTTGTTGTGGTTGCTTTTGAAAGCTCTCATTTCGAAGGTGAAGAATACTGTGGGTTTTCTGGTGCATACCGCAACTCCTCTGGCACATGGCCTGTGAAACTGGGCATTTGGAAATGCCTGCTGGGACCTTCAAATGTCATGGTCAGACTGTCACTTCTGAAAATCAGATATAGTTATTCCTAACTCTCCAGGACTTTTTGTTGTGTTGGAGGGACTGTAAGTGCCATAGTAAATCTCAGGCTTTGAAAAAAAAACAGTAACTGCTTTTGCTTTGTGTCAGTAGTGATAGTGATGAAAATCTGGTTTTGCTAATTTTTTTTCCTTAGCTATCCTAAGCTTCAGTCACCTCATTTTTCTCCAGTCCTAGGAAGCCTCAGCCTTTGGGGCAGAGGTATCTCATGATCCCTTGAAGAACTGAGGGGAATCTAGGGGAATAATGATTACTTTGGAGGGGTTGCATCATCCCAGCTGTGATCAGGGAGCTGAGAGCTCTAGCAATGTACAAGGAGCACTGTGAACAAACGCCACTCTGTTCTAGTTGTTGCTTTTTCATAACACATCTCAGTGAGCTTCATGAGCCATGAAATGCCTTTTGGCAGTGTTGCAGTTAGGAGATAAATATTGACATTGGCAGGGGGAAAGGTTGTTCATTATTCAGTATATTTTACCTTGGGAGTTATCGGTTAGTTTTAAAGACAGCCTGTCACCCCCTGGAAGGCAGAAGTAATACTGTCACACTGCATGGCCAAGGTTGCTAACAGTTGCATTGACCAATGTGTGAGCAACATCTGGGCTGAATCTCCTGAGTGGGGCTGTCTGCCACAAACACTCGGGGACAGCAGACGTGTGAGGGGAAGCTGCAGTTGCTTGCCATTGATTCACAGTCTGAACAGGCAGGCTAATGGGACCCTGTGATGGAGCTGCCATTGATTACTTAGCTAGCAGAGCTCTCCCCGGGAAGTGGACCAGAAAAGCTATTTATTGACTAAAAACAAATAGGTCTTCAAATCACAGTAACCGTCTAATGATTGGCAACAGGTAAAAATGTTTTGTGCCACAAGAGGAGGTAGGAAAGCGGGGGAGGCTCTGCAACCTCAGCGCTGTGACGAGGGGAATGGGACTGGGAAAAAGAAGTGAAGGAGCTGAACCAAATCACAAAAGAACAATCCCCTGTGGTGGTTGGACCATTGGGGACTTCTTATACTGGTTTGTGATATGGAAATAAAGTTTAGTTTAGAGGCAGTGGGGAATTACCTGGAAATAAGAGGAAACATGTGGGGTTGCTGGCTGCAGAGGACAGAGAGGATTTGGCCACAAACCCTTGCATGCCATGCCTTGAAGTTTCCCTCGATAGGCAGGATAGGGCCAGGACTGATATGGAGCACAAGGTAAGCTCTAACAAGAGAAATGAAAGTTAAAAATTGCAAGAACATGGCTCGCTTCATCCCTCTTTGATTACTAACATTATTCCTGAACAGGCAAGAGTTTACTAGGGCACTTTAAAGTCATGTAAGTAGGTCAGCTTGTTGCCAGAATCTGCTTATCCCCCAACATGTGAAATTACTTCCTGACGGCCAGCAGCTGAGAAGCAGCCAGTGGCAAAACATGTCAGTGGCAGCCCAGGGACGTATCGATAAGGCAGAAGACTCCAGAAAGTGCATTTTGCATTTGCAAGTGCATTTTGCTGAGTGATACCTGGGTCCAAGCAGTGCCAAAGAAGCTGCTCCTTGCAACAGCAATGGTGCTGCGTGGCCCAAGGCTTCCCCCAAACAGTGGTTTGCCTGTGGGCTTGTTCCCCACCTGCCTCTGGTAAGCACAGAGCAGATTCCAAAACCAAAAAGTAATCCCACTGGGCCAAAGCTTTGCTTCAGGGCAAGTCACTGATAACAGCCCAGCATGCCCACTCTAGTCTGGGTGATGTGGAGGTTGTCTGCTTCTCTGTGGCAGCAAAAAGATGAACTTCCCTTCAACACCATCAGCTTTCCAAGAGTTCCCAGCCCAGGGAAAAAGCATCCTGCAAAGCCTGGGGTTTGGCCACCACTCACCAAAGGGACGATGGTGCTCAGGTGGTGACAATTGCTGCAAAAAGAGTTTTGCTGATGTAAATCTCCACAGAGGAATCTGAAATGTATGTTAGTGGGAAAAAAAATCTCATTAGTAGGGTTGATTAAAGATAGTGTTTATTACAGAGAGAAGCTAAATTTTTTTAACTTTTAAAGACAAATTAAAACTGCTAAATGTTTAAAATGTTACTTTTGCTCAAGCTGGCACTTACATTGCTTCTTTCCTTTAATGACAAAATATAATATTGGCTAAACACCTGAGCAGAGCTTTCTTGACAGCCAGCTGGGAGACAGTATAAAACCAGAAACAAGCACTTCCACAGCTTTTAATGCTTTTTTCCCCCTGGAACACTTTGGAAAGATTTTCTTGGCATGAAAATGCCCGTCTGCCTCTGGTGAGGAGACATAAGGGCAGAGGCTCCGAGTAGCTTGCCTTGGCGGGTGCAGTGTGGTCTCTCTCCAGAGCCCCTGGCAGCACTGGCCATGGCTGTGGGAGGCGGGAGGCAAGATTCCCAGTGGGAGACTTTGCCAAGCTGTCAAAAACAGTGGTATCCCACTATACAAAAGTCATCACTCCTCTCCTTTTGCCCTGTTCCAGCTGCAAGCCCTGTCACTGCCCCACCCTCCATACCCTCAAAATCACAGAATATCCTGAGTTGGAAGGGATCCACAAGGATCATCGAGTCCAGCTCCTGTCCCTGCATAGGACAACCCCAACACTTACACCGTGTGTCTGAGGGCATTGTCCAAATGCTTCTTGAATATTGTCAAGCTTGGTGTCGTGTCTGCTTCCTTGGGGAGCTGTTCCATCACCCTCCGCCATGCCCAGCCACACACCAGCCTTCGATAAAAAGGTAAACAAAAATATCTTAAGAGCCATTTTGCACATGACAGAAGGTAACGCCATGGGGATCCAGTGCTTCCCACCTCACTTGCCTTCTCCCAATGCTTCACCCACCCACCAGTGACCACCTGTCTTAGCTCTTCCTTTTCCTGTCATTTCCATGCAGCCGGCCACAACGGCAGAGACGAGAGGCCCACGGCGAGGTGCACAAACAAGGCAGGTAAGCAAAACCTGCTGACAGCTACTGCTGACCCAGCCCCGCTGGCCACGTCCCTATGGCCAGGCTGTGGCTGTGGCAGGGGAAGTGGACACCACTCAAGCATGCCAGTCCTATTTAGGCAGGAGTCGTGCCATTAGCGGGAAGAAATCTTTGCTAATGCACGCTTAAAATGCCACAGGACTTTCAGAGGCTGAATGAAATCTAAAGCAGAAAGCACCTTTTAAAATGTCTCAGGCAAAGGTAAAACCTAGAAGAACCCACTGGTGAAGGTAGATAACTCACCACTACTAGCAATTATTAAACTGAGATTGAGCATCTTTCTAAGATATTCCAGATGCTCTGGGTTTGACAAAGGAGTCGCTGGTGACACCGCTGGTCTCTGTTAGGAAATTATTTTATTGACTTCTCATGGTACAACTGCCCTCAAGTCTGTGAGAAGTACAGCATAGCTAAGTAGTCTTATTTAGGAGGAGTTTTATCCCAGGAACTCATTCCCCATCAAGTTTCTTTGTCATCCTGTTTTCCTTTAATTTGTTTCTGATTTGTCTTGTCCGGCAAGCGCCTCTCTGAGCAAGCCATGTTTTCTTTAACTGAGAACCAGTAAAATTTTACCTCCTGTATTTGAGCCCTCCTGCCACCTGAGTGACTGGCATGCATCTGGCTCTGAGGGCAGCAAGGTTTCACCTACATGATGGAGTAACCAAGGATATGCTGTCACCACCACCCCAGCCAAGGCACAAAGACACTGAACAGTGTTTTGCAACTTGGGTGTGGAAGAGGAGAAGAGCATCCTCTGCCCAGCATTTGATGCAACTCAAACAGCTTCTGGAATGACCCTTCCAGGCTCTTTAATGCCCAGAGACCTCCTAGGTCTTTAATGCTCCTTTTTATCCTCATTAGAAATCTGGGGCAGGAGCTAATCATTTTATCCCAAGTTAAGGGATGGCCTGTTTCCCAGTCTGTCTCCATTTTGTTCCTGGGAAAGAGCCAGTAGCTTATTTGATATATATTTTGCCTAATTCCTGGCTTCATGCCCCATCATAAATCAATGTCACAAATGCTTCTCCCCGATTTCCACTTCTCCCGTTACCCATGAACATTATTTGTTCAGCCCACACATTTAAATGATTGTCTCCAAACTGTGCTACAAGCAGAGATAATTTTACAGAGACAAAAATTCACAAAATAAATGTTTTCTCCATGCCAGAATTATCACAGGTGCCAAAGCTGTATGTTCTGTGCAGGGATAATTTTTTAATGACACGCTTCCAACCACTGAAAGCAACTACGTGTTTATGGTCTAAGGGATAAATGGTCTAATGGTTAAGAGAAATAGAGTGAAGTGGACATGTACATCTTGCAGATACTAATCAGAGCTCCTACCTTTGCTTCTCTCTTCCTGGTAGCCCAATCCTAAAACGAAGCCCGGACATTACTAAATCTCCGCTGACAAAGTCAGAGCAGCTGCTACGAATAGATGACCATGACTTCAGCATGAGACCAGGTTTTGGAGGTATGAAACATGCACATTTGTCACTCTCATGGTTTCACACCTTCATTTATTTATACTGTAACAGGTACTCAGGAGAACAAACAAATTAACAAGCAGAGCCCTTTCTCGCTCTATTTTTTTTATTTTTTATTGTGAATTCTCGACATGCTTGGGGGAGATAGGAGCACAGGGAAATAGACTTCATCCTTGTATGAGCAAATAGCGTAGTCAAAGGCATGGAAATGAGATTACAGGCAATATTATATTACTGGTATTCATTGAAACTTTCTTCAGATAACAATCTGCAAATACTTCTTATGTTTTTTTCATGGACAATAGGGAAATTCTAAGATTTCATCTTACTAAGGTGATGTGTGTGCATAATCAAATCATGTACCACACTTACTACTGGGCCATTTCATTTATAACCCAAAAGAAAATATTTTGATTGCTGTGTGTCAAAGCTTGCTCACAGTTTTGTGGCTGTGCACTAGAGCGACCTAAGCTTTCAGGGAAATGGATGAAGGAGAACACGTTTTCTTTCAGCCCATCGGATTAGAGAATGTTGTAATTTATCTGCCCTTTCTGGCTGACAGATGGTCATTCAAATCCAGGATACCATTATATACTCTGATGGAAGAAGATTTTATTGCTAAATGCTCAATATACCAAATACCAGCATGTTCAATTAATTTAAAAAGGTTTCGGTTTCATAGCAGTCTGCTAATGTGAGCACTATTTATCTTGACAGATCTGCTGTACTGTAATTGCTAGAGGTCTATGAGGGGCTAGTCAAAGCCTGGAGGAGGAAAAAAGACTAAAATTCCTATTATGTGGGGTCACAGCCCAACTCTTCCCCTTGGAAGCCCCAGGCTCAGTGAAACATACCTGTGTCCTGTAACACACCCCATTTCATCAGCCTGTCTTTTCCACAGCCAGGCACTGAGGGACATGAAAGCCAAGTATGTGGAATAGCCTTCAGGGATGTTTTTAGACCAAGAGGAGAGCAGAAGAATCGAGGGAAAAATTTGAATAACCTTTCCATATCCCCTTATCTTCTCTCCCGCTGCTCTCCATGCGAATGAGTGGACATGCATACGATGACACAGTAAAAAGAGAAAGTCAATAATAGGTCAATCTTATTGCTGATTCTGATCGTTAATAGGAGGTTTTTGTTATGAATGCCAATTGTTTCAATTTTCATTTGGTTTAATGTTTTTTCTGTTTCAGACTGAACATCTATTTTTATCTCTATGATATGAATGCCAGAGGATTACTTTGTCTCACCAGATTTACACATTCTCAATGCTTTCCCTCCCCCTAGGCCCTGCGATTCCTGTTGGAGTGGATGTTCAAGTTGAAAGTCTTGACAGCATTTCTGAGGTGGACATGGTAAGCGTCATGGAAGGGCTAACGTCAAAAGGAAACTCTGGAGACCATCTAGCCCAAATCCCTGCTGACAGCAGGGCTGGTTAGACCAGGCTGCCCCAGGCTGTGTCTGTGGGGTCTGAATACCTCCCAGGATGGATGGAGGCTCTACAGCCTCTGTGAGGCAGAATTCATTTTGATCTGAATCTGCTGACAACTACTTCTAACAACCTCAAGCTACTGTTTCATCTCCCTTGAGACAGAAGGAAGAAATATGACATTTTCTTCCTCTCTGCCAAAACTGCCTGAAAAGGTTTGGGGTTTTGCATTTTCTTAAGAAGTGGTTACACATTTAAAAGCTCTGAGGAGACCAACTAACATGTCGGTTTTGAGGCGCTTCGATAACACTGTAGACACAGTCTCAGTTTGCCCATGTACTGAGGTGGTCACGGACTGGCTACCTTCTGGTCAGAACCCATGGAGTCATCCTGAGAGCAACACTGGTTCAGACTCGTATGTTTCCTTCCTGGATCCTCATGCTGATGCTGAAGTGGGATTTCAGGAGCGTGCAGCACTGATGCTGCTGTCCTGCACAGGCTGAATTCCTTACTGAGTCTCTGTCCTTCGTTTCTTACCATACAACTGGTAACAGGAACATGATCAGTTTTCAAATGTTCTCAAGGCGGTATGGGTTTTGGTTTTGATGATTTTTGCTGGAGGGACAGCGTCCATCACAAAACACTGCTGAAAGTAACGTATGATTTCTGGCAGGAGATTTTCTATGGGCAGATTTTGCATGCATACATGACGTGATAACAGCCCACGCAGGAAAGCGGGAGCACAGAAGGGGAATGGGAGATGGCCCTGCATGTGTTTCAGCACTTGAAGGCACAAGGAAAGAATTTAACATTCAGGATTTTAAAGCAAAAACAAAGCAAAACTCCTCATTTATCAAGGAAACATTATGATTCTGAGGGGTTTTCCTCAGGTTTTTGCTCCTCAAGTAGCATGCTGCACCACCCAGAAACATGGGGAAAGCACTGTGTGGCCTTGGGTAAAAAAACCATTCATAGTACTTTGCGAGATCATTTCCTGCTTTTCAAAGAAGAAGGCACATCAGAGACAGAGAACTTCACTTTATCCTAAATTTGAGCTTGAGGAATTAGATAAATCAATCTTTTCTTTTCTCCTACTTTCTGACTCTGCAAGAAAGTGGTAAAATAATAGAGGACATTACAAAAAAGTTTATAAATAACTGTTACAGGCTGCTGACCCTGAAATTAATGGAGCTTTTGCAGGATGTACAGGACAGCTGTTTTATCTGGAGGAAAGATGAGAAGAAGGGAAAACCAGATTGTTACTCAGGACTGGAAAATTATTTCCAAACATAACGGGATAGATAATAGTGTCTCTGAGAAATTAACCAAAAGAAGCGGGAGATATTATATGGTTGTTGCTTGGGGCATTTTCAGATGATGCTTTATAAAATATTGTGATTCCCAGTTTAATAGCCCAAACCTAGTGTTAATAAATAATTTCTAATAAAAGCTGACAATACTTGATTTTTCCACAGCAACCATAAAAGTAATTTTGAACAAAAAAGTGAGGCATCGACTTCCCTCTGTAGAACAAATGCCTGTCAGTTTATTACTGTTAAACACATAGGAGACAATGTAAAAGTTTCCCCAAACTATCTTATTTATATTTGAATACAGAGAAAAGGTGTTAAAAACCACTATAGAATGAACCAAATGAAAAAGAAGAAATTACATGCTCAGTGGCTTTGGAAGCTTCAGCTGGGTGCAGCATAAAGCATTTCCAAGAAACATGTTGGACTTCAGCATAACAATAGCGTAGGCTGTGATTAACAAATCACTTCTACTGAAAAAAGACTGCAGAGATCTCTGTGTGTTAGAGATGTATCTGTGTTATGCTAACAAGATATTAAGTTCTGACAGAAGCCTCTCTGTTGCAGGACTTCACCATGACACTTTATCTGAGGCACTACTGGAAAGACGAGAGGCTGTCCTTCCCCAGCACCAACAACCAAAGCATGACCTTTGACGGCAGGCTGGTGAAAAAGATCTGGGTCCCTGACATGTTCTTTGTCCACTCCAAGCGTTCCTTCATCCATGACACCACCACAGACAACGTCATGCTGCGGGTCCAGCCAGATGGGAAGGTACTTTATAGCCTCAGGTAAAGCTGCATTCAGTTAATGTAAGCTATTAGTGCAGTGAGAGAGACAGTGGTTTAATCGATTCCTGTATTGTGTGTTTGTGTGACTTCAAACTAAAAAAAGTGTAAAAAAGAATGAATGTGCTGACTATCCACTGCCACCTGAGTCCCTGTGCGAGGTCACCAAGTGCTTGTCGCAGGAAGCCAACTTCTATGCCAACGTTACTGTTTCCATCCTCATGCTTCACCCTGCGTGCATCGTCGGACTTGGCTCCTGCTGTCAGGAATCTGTGGCCAGATGTGACAGTCCCTTGGGGCAGCTCACTGGGGGCCAGCAGGCTGTGATCCCCATGGAGCACTGCTGAAGAGGCAAGGCACAATCTAAGGAAGAGGGCAATGTCTGGTAATCAACGGAAGTCCAGAGCAGCTGTAGTTACCCACTTCACTATGTAACAAACTCTCTGGGCCTAGCAAAATGTGCAGTTTCTATGCTTATAGGTAATTACGATGAAGTAAAAGTTTTTCCTTTTAATAAGCAAAAAAACAGATGGAACATCCTTAAGCACAGGAGCTGACAAGCTTCAGAGCATGGGTATACAGCTCGTGGTGACTCATGCATATGGCTAGAGTAATGCAAACACTTCGCTTCGATTCTTTCTGCTTTTTGCTCACGTTTCATGTGAAATGCATGAAAGCTCCTTGAAGGGAAACTTTTGGGTAACCTTTCTTTTCTCCTGTAGTTCGAGGGGTGATCCCAACCCTGGCTTTCCCCTTGTTTTCCAGTTTGTAAATCAGCCTTGAGAGGAACATTGCTGACCTAATCCTGAATCTGGGCCCCTCAGTTTGAGAAAGATGTAGAGATGCTGGAGTGTAATCAGAGGGGAGCAACGAGGATGGTGAAGGGGCTGGAGCACAGGCCCTATGAAGAGCGACTGAGGGAGCTGGGGTTGTTTAGCCTGGAGAAGAGGAGGCTCAGGGGAGACCTTATTGCTCTCTACAACTACCTAAAGGGAGGTTGTAGTCAGGCAGGGGTTGGTCTTTTTTCTCAGGTGACCAGAGACAGAACGAGAGGACACGGTCTCAAGCTTCGTCAGGGGAAGTTTAGGCTCGATATTAGGAAAAAATTCTTCACCGAAAGGGTGATTGGTCATTGAATGCACTGCCCAGGGAGGCGGTAGAGTCACCGTCCCTGGAGGTGTTCAAAGAGAATTTGGATGAGGCACTTAGTGACATGGTGTAGTTGACAAGTAGGAATAGGTGTAGGTGTTGGGTCATAGGTTGGACTCGATGATCTCAAAGGTTTTTTCCAACCTTATGATACTGTGATACTGTGATCATCTAACCAGAATTACTTTCTTTCTGATAAGTAACACTTCCATACTTGGAGATACTAATTCAGAAGCATCTTCCAATCTCCAAACAAAACTAAAACTGGTGCTTCAGTTTTTCTTGGCTGCAGTCAGAAAACAAGTACTGACAAATGTCCTGTAAAGACCTATTAGAGAGAAAATTGCTGCACAACATTCTGATGCAAGAATGTCGACATCACCTCCACAGCAATGAAAAAGCAAAATACATGATAAATAAAGCATCAGATGATAGATAATTTATTGTAAAGGACAAAAAAGAAGGAAAATCTGACTGATAGAAGGTCAATATCAGCAAGGTGTATACATTTAACTAATGATAAGGTTAAGAACACGTTCCTCGGGAAAGCTGCGGAAACCTTAGATAGCAGCCTTAGGAGTGGTAGAAGCAGAGTCAAGCCTGCCATGAGGTACGGAAACCAACTTCTCAGCCTGTCAAGGTGTTTTATGATTTTATGAAAGGAAGGCAAGTAAAGCAATCCTTGATTCCCTGCAGGGCATCAATTTGACAAGAATCTTCTTGTTCTCTGATGTTTTTATCTTACTAATCATTCTAATGCACAGCACGAACCATGTCTATCTTCTCCTTATTAAAGTTTTTTCTTCACTTAGCATATTAGACAAGGTTCAGGTGTTCCTTAGGCTTTTGCAGAGTTTGTTCAGGTCCTTAGCACAATAAGAAAAGGACAATAAAATGACATAATATTCAGCTATTTTATGCATAGTAACAGTCATATGGTTGTAAACATTTGGGGTTGGCTAAAGAAGATGGAACAAAAGAATATCAAACTATTCAGGCCTTGCCACACACAGTCTTTTGCTTAAAAAGTTGTCCTTTACAAAATGATGGTGAATATCTTGAATGGTAAATTGTCAGAGTTTCATTGTTTTATTCGGTGGCGACTGCAGGTTGGAGAGCTTTATGAATGCTAGAGAAGCATGAACGCTGGTCTCACCTTAAGAGCAAACAGGTTATTACTGCCTGGCTGCCTTTGGTGAATGCCTTTGCCTGTAGATTATATTCTTCATTGATGCCTGCCTTTTTAAGGTTCTTTGCCAGACTTTGTCTTCTCTTGTCTTCGAAGCCACTGTAGACCTCACTGCCACCTAAATGACAAATCTGAGCCAAGCGCTGTCACTCAAAGATTAAATCCTGACAGGAAAGCAACATCAGCAGGAACCGTCACATGCAAAAAGACTACTAACATGAGGGACTGCATTGTGGTTTTACAATTATTTGGCAGACGTCTGTCTGCTGTTAGTCCTGCTATAATTCCTTAATTTTTTTCCATTATGATTTATACTTCTATTTGCGTTTACTTCCCTAGAATTCAAACCAAGATTTATGTATGCTTCCAGTGCAAACACAAAAATTATTCTATTGAAAACTATATAATCAGAATATAGCAAGACCTGAGCTTTTGATTGATGGGGCAGAGCATTTCACTGCTGCCTACCAGCTCCAGCCCTAACTCGAGGCACTGCCTGTGCCCTCTGGTGGCTGATACCCAGGTGTGATGACAAGGTTCTCATTGAGCAGCTGGAATTTCGCAGTGTGAGGAGAAATTACCTGCATCCCTCATGACATTAAAATGGCTTTAATAAACGTAAATTATTTTATCATACAAAGTGTCTGTTAAAAGTACAGGTCTCTGCAGAGAGATATTTGCTCATAGTCCAAGAAGAAAGAGTTTCCCCCTCTGCTCTTTCCCATTTTTTTCCCCAGTATTTGTCATGTAGTAGCAATTTGTGGTGGCCTAACTTCCCCGTCATAATTTCTAACACTAGTTAGCTGAGAAGAAGAAATGGCTTTAACTTAAGTGGAATGGCTTTAGATGAATTGAAAATATTTATTTTCAGTGGACTGCTACTGGCCAGGCAGTTATTTAATAAAAAAACCCCCACAAAACAATCTTGCAGCTTTACTATTTTTCAATGGCATAAGGAGACAAGTTTTTAATTGGGTGTTTTTTATTATTTCTAGAGTTACAGTAACAGCCATGTGCAACATGGATTTTAGTCGCTTTCCTCTGGACACACAGACATGTTCCCTGGAGATTGAAAGCTGTAAGTAAAGTGGAGGTGTAGGGGAGCCAAGAACTGCACTGGGCACCCAAATTGTATTTAATTATATCACTAATTATACCAATAATTAAACTGCTGTTACATTCATAGGAGCTCTAACTAAAGTCAGCAGACTTAAACACTAAGAAAAGTTCCCTGCCCATTTTTTTCACTAGAAGGAGACAATGTTTGCAACAATGGAGTGATTTTAAACACCAGCTGTGAGTGTTGTCTTTCCAGTGTCCTTAAAGGCCAGCTTGGCTGCCCCATTGACACCTCGTCCCCAGAGATCCTTGGGCCTGTTGCCTGCAGGTCGGCAGTCTCCAGCTTGCCCAGGTGCCCTCCCACACCACAACTCTCAAACACATAAATAAACATCTTCTACCCTTCACGAGCACCATCTGCTCATCTGTGGGGTAGAAACCATGATGGAGCAGCAAGATTAATCAGCATCCTCTTATGTTCCTTGTACCTAGGAGAACTAAACCCGCATGTAACTCCTTTGTCCCAAGTATGACACACAGACACACAAATCGGCTGGATTTCATACTGAGACATTTTAAACTTTTAGCTTTGTAGGAGTTGTTTTTCTTCTCCTTCTTAAGTTTGCAACAAGGAATTATAATCTTAATTATGTTTTAATATATTTATGTGTGGGGTTTTTCTCCCTGTCTGGGAAGAGTTGTTACTAAACCCCATTTGAAAGGATTAACTATACTATGTTTCCACATGTATTAAAAAAACCAAACCCCCTAATATTCATGTGTGCATCACAGGCAAAAGTTCACCCAAGAGTTTGTCCTCCCACATACTTCAGAGAGTTAACAGCCTACTCCTCCCACTACCCAAAGCAGGCTCTTTCCTCTAAGTTTCCTTTCCTCTGCTGCTGATATTAGGATGATTATAAGGGATATTTTTTTCAAGTTCTGATGCAGTGCATTACCTGCCACACATATTATGCAAGCAAAATTATGATTATAGGAAGAGAATGGTTTAAAAAAAGCACCAGATAGCAGGCCTGAGAGCTGTGACAATGAGCTAGTCTGCTCCTTGCCACAACCATACCCACCACAGGCGCAGGTCTCAGCTAGGTGGTGACATTTGGACTTTTCAGCTGGGACCTCACAGGCAGCCTGGAAAGTATACGGGCACACTCTGGGCTGTGGGTACAATAGCAGCTAACTCAGTACACTGCATCAAGGTTTGCTCTGCTCCCCTAGATGCCTACACTGAAGACGACCTTATGCTCTACTGGAAGAATGGAAATGATTCCCTGAAAACAGATGAGAGAATATCACTGTCCCAGTTCCTGATCCAGGAGTTCCACACCACTACAAAGCTCGCCTTTTACAGCAGCACAGGTGGGTACTACAGTACCTGCCAGAGGGTGGGCTGGGGGGAAGAAGAGGTGAAGATCGTCCCTCTCGACCTTGGCCATGGGGAACTGAATACTGGGAGGTTCCCCTGGGACCTGTCAGACCTCTCTCTCTTCCATACTGTGGCTATTGCTCCAAGAGGCCAGGTATCTCCAGCAAAGGCTTACATCTTGATGGTTATGTAGTATGGAAATGCAATGCCTCTTCAAGATCACATCAGACCTTAATGCGGATTAAACTCTCCAGGTGTACATATTGTATTATTTACTTTGGAAGATATGGTCCTGAGAGACACTGGCTTTGATAGTTGGTTTAGTAAAGAGTCTTTTCTGTAAAAGGCAATCATCTGTGGCCATTAACTATGTTTTTCTAAAAGCAAAAGAGGTGCTGCTCTAATGCAACATCACCTTATCTGAAAGTAGTTTGATATTGGTGTGACTTCTTTTCCCTTCTCTCTATTACACAGGGTGGTACAATCGCCTCTATATAAACTTCACTTTACGTCGACACATCTTCTTCTTCTTGCTTCAAACCTATTTCCCTGCCACCCTCATGGTCATGTTGTCCTGGGTGTCTTTCTGGATTGATCGCCGAGCAGTTCCTGCTAGAGTTCCGTTAGGTAAGAACAATCTTGTAGTCAGCAGACCTAAGAGACAATTGCTGCAACAGCAGCCTCAACCATCAGGACCCTGCTCTATGTGTTGCCCCTGCATTGCTATGCCACATGTGTGTCCCCCATACAGAGGACTGGCGCTGGTCCCTGCTCTTCTTCTGCCCAGTGGTGCCAAGCAAATTGCCTTCCTTGCTTGCACAAGCTCTAGCTGCACATGCTGTAAATCAGAGAGCAAATGCTTTTATGGCCGTTCCACTTAAGTTAAAGAAATGACACAGAAACTTCAGTGATGGAGAAGGTGAAATTCAGTATTACCAGCTTTGACAAAATTTCAGTTTATTGAGTATTGCTAGAGGAGGGAGGGTGGTTGGCCGGGCTGCGTTGTTTAGTTTGTGAAATGAGTTTATAATGCAGTGTGAGGGATTTAGCTTCCCCTTCCGCAGCATCTTTCAGGCAGATGAAGCCATATGTCAGAGGCATCACCATGGGAGGAGGACTATGCTATGGATATAAACCTTCTTCTAAAGCAAATCCGTTGCCCTTGGCAAAGTACTGTTTGTATTTTTGCAGACTTTGAGCCCAAGCTTTTTTCTGCTTATTCTAGACAACATCATCTCAGGATTTTATTTATTGTTAACAATATATTCCTCAGTGGAGAGGACATATAGAGACACAACAGAGATGGCAATGGGGCAGTTATTTCAGTCTGTGTTTAGAATCACCATCCATTGCCCCGAGACATCACTAAAAGGACCAGAAGGGTTTGGGCTGTGGCTTTTCAGGATAAGCAAGCACTGTCTTTAGCAGTACTTTTTAGTATGAAGATACTCCTCTGAGTGCAATCATCTGTGCTTATATAGGTAATTTCAACCTTCAAAGGGATCATTAATGTGATGTAATCAGCCTCTGAAATAAGAGGGCCACAGAGAGCCTCCCTCAGAGCCAGGATGACATCAAACTATAAGAGGCTCCTGTCCTGGCTGATGTGCTCACTGTGCTCACCCATGGTGTAACACGGAGCAGCACTGCCGTGCGAGGCCCCATTAGTCCTTGTCCTTGCTTTGGGAAATGCATAGACTAGGCTTGGAAGCCAGCTGGTGACTTCTGTGACTTCCCATGAAGAAGGACTTCCCAGGAGCAGATGGAAGATGCAGGCCTGGGGAACCTGGTGGAAGCGGCAGCAGATGGGCTGTGCTTGTGCCTATGCTTGTGAAGGAGTCGAACTTGAAGCTCAGATACTCAGAACCACAGAGTCATAGAATATCTCTAGTTGGGAGGGACTCAAAAGGATAACTGAGTCCAGCTCAATGTGCTTGAATCTGTCCAGACACTGTCCTGAGCCAGAGACAGGCACAGCCAGGGTCTGCTGGCTGTGGGATGGGAGGCTGGTGGTGTGGCAGGGAACCAGGCCAGCAGCACCCTGAGACCAGAACTAGAGCTGTTTTCGCTGTAAAGACAAGAGAAGCCCAGTTAGAAATCAGGGCTGCCTGGACCCTCCTCAGGCAATGAAATCCATCACCCAAATGTGAAAAACAACACTGCAAGGTAAACTCAGATGTCAGGAAATTGTAATGACAGCTGTGTTTGTGAAGATTCTGGTTCAAAAGTGCCTGACGGGCTCTCTCTGCTGGTCTGTTTCCAGGAATAACCACTGTGCTGACCATGTCCACGATCATCACCGGCGTGAACGCCTCCATGCCTCGTGTTTCCTACATCAAAGCAGTGGACATTTACCTGTGGGTCAGTTTTGTGTTTGTTTTCCTCTCGGTACTGGAATACGCGGCAGTGAATTACCTGACTACGGTGCAGGAGCGGAAGGAGAGGAAACTGCGGGACAAGGTGAGGTTTTTTATGTCCAATGCAGATTTATGCCCCTAGGAAAAGGTGTGGCAAATGTCTGGAAATGTCCAAAAGTTTGCAACTACAGTGAGCTGCTCTCAGCTGCCTGGGGAGAACGCAGTGGATGCAAAAAGACACCAGCAGTGAGGCATTCCAAGTTATAAAGATTTGCTACAGTCAACCCACACTCAAGTTCACTGCTGTTTCTGCAGAGTCTGAGGACACTAATTCACTGTTTGTATACATGAAATAGGTTTTAAGGTTTTTACCTTTAAATATGTTTTACACTGATGATCCAAACCTGTGAATAGCACCAAATGGGTATTGCATTTTGGGGTTTCAGATAACATGGCAGATTTCCCCCACCTTTCTGCAGTTTAGACTTAGACATAATGGTCCAGATTTGCCCTTTGTTGCATCAGGTTACATCCACTCAAAATTTCAGTCTAAGATCTTGTCTTCAGATGGGGCAAGCCTCATACATTCCTCCTTGTGGATTCCCTCTGCCCTCTTATCTGATTTTCTCAGCTTCAAGGTACAGATCCAACCTTTATTTACTCCCTGATACCAGTGCTTAAGTCAAATGAGCTTTTCCACAGACAGCCCTGCTCTCTCCCTGACTCCGTTGTGCCTTGCAGACACGAAACTAGAGAAAGAAAAAGCTGCTGCTCAGCTCCATTCTCTTGTTCTCCCTTTTGTGTCCCAGCAGCCTGAATTCTCCAGGCTTGTCCCCTCCTCTGCTTTTCTAAGGAAAAAAGGGATGTCTGTACAACTCAAAACCATCCTGCACTTCTGTCCACAGCTTCCCTGTGCGTGCAGCCTACCTCAGCCTCGGCCCATGATGATGGATGGCAACTACAATGACGGGGATGTGAATGAACTGGGGCACTACATGTCCGAGAACGGAGATAAACAAGACCGGATGATGGTGCAGCTGGCGTTGGGGTCTGAGAGGGGCTCGGGCAGGAGGAAAAACCAGAGATATGTCAGCATGCGGATCGACACTCATGCCATCGACAAGTACTCCAGGATAATATTCCCTGGTGCATACATTCTATTTAATTTGATATACTGGTCTATTTTTTCATAAATATACGTAACTACAGAACATTGTGACATTAAATGAAAGTACCATCTCATAGTCTAACAGAAAGAAAATGAAGAATTGTTTTAATTGGAAGGAAGATTGGGGTTTTTTTAGGATTTATTTATTTTTTTTATTAGATGCAACTCATCTGTGACAAATAATTGTGCAAGTTTCACATTTCAGAAAAGTATAGGATATACAGTCTACAATTTTATACTTATTTACAGCTGTGCTATGTTCCTTTTTGTGCCTCACAGGCCACTGTAAACTATTTTAACAAGTGACTATACTTGCCAGTTGCTTCTAAATGGTGCATCCTCAATTTTGTGCCCCTGAAATCCTGTTCTCTTAAGTACCTGAGTGCATGCATACATCTCTCAACTGAGCAGGCTTATCACATCCAGTATGAAAAAATACAAGAGTACGCAAATACTTATGTGTTTGCAGAATGAGGTCAGAAATAGCCATTACAAACATAAAATACACAGTACTAGGAAACACTTTGATAAGGTTACTGATGGCTATAGCTTGCTCTCCCTGCTTTATGCATGCAGCCCTATCAGTATTGCACTGGCAGGTCCACATAGGAATACTTTCAGACTTGCGCTTTGTCTTGATCTTGTTTAAAACAAAGATACTTTCCCAGCTGTTTTGACTATCTTCTTAAAACACGACTTGCCATGTTATTAAGGAATGAACGAAGGCCAGACTTTCTGCAATGCTAACTGAATCCTCTGGCAAACAAAGGAGCTTCTCTTGGATCTGCTCATTTGGGTCAGTGGGAGTTCTGCTCTTGAATTTCCTGGGAGAGAACACAGATTTCTCTACAAAACGATCCAGTGAAGACCAATCAGGTGTCTACAAAAAGACTAAAACTACTACAGGAGCAGTCACTTCTCTCTGAGACAATCTGGGCTTTACTGGTCTGCACAGCCTGAGAACCTGCTGCAGCTGAGAACTTTTCTCTGCTAAAACCACTGGTAATTGCACTCGCTTACAGGAAAAGTCTAGTTCATGCATTTATAGCGAAAGCATAATAGAAAGGTGCTCAACAGGTGACAAAGTAGTTGTAAGGACTTTATATCTGAATTACTAAAGATATCAAGCCAAACACACTTTAACGAGCTTCTACCATGAGACAGCAGCTCCATTGCAGAACCAGGTACATCTATCTGACTCTCTTTTCATGCTGCATCCGTCTCCCCGGCACCTTGCTATCCACCGTGCTCTTAGAGCAGGCTCAGCACCTTCCAGGGCAGGAGTAAGGAGATGCAGATGGAGCTGGGGGCACTCAGCATTGACTTAAGACCCAACTCTCCATCACAGTTCTCAACACAGCAGCCAGCCAGCATAAAAGCTCCTTATGGAAAAGGCAAAAGCTGCAATGCAGAAATAATAAAATATTTTAGGAAATCAAGAAGTGGTTGAATGGAATCAGGGGCCTTTACAATAACAGGTGTATCCAAGGTGTCTCAGAAAGTGAGATCATTCAGTCTGCTGCCACGTGTTATCATGTTATCCACCTACATCCACAGAGCTGAGGGTTTGGATTAACTGAACTTTAAACACATGCACATTTTGTACATAATTATTAAATTCATTATTCTCTGCACAGCAGATACTGTTGTCTTTCACAGGTGTAGACTCTTGAGAATGTGACCAAAGCAGTTGTGTCTCCAAAAGACAAGTGTATCTTCTTACGCAAAATTTGCCCTAGACTGACTGATCTGCTATTCTATGAATCAGACTTGAGACACAAACATCGCAGTTGTTTGAACACTGCTGGTTGTTGCTTTAATTTCCTATGTGAATAAATGTCATGTAAACATACTCTGTAATTTTAACAACTGCTAAAATCATGACCTGCAAACGTACACACACTCAGCTTGCATTTACAGCCTACCCTCCATAGGTAAGGCAATGAAATCACAAAAGCTAAAATCATCAGAAGACATCCACCAATAAGGTAGTTTTACTACTCATTTTTAGATAGCAATTTTTTCACATACACACACTATCTTAGCTTCATTTTACCAAGTTTCCTTGATATCACATTATTCTCTAGTGAGATTTTTTTTCAAGAAATTAAAAATAAAATACATATTTTCTTAAATGAAACATTTCAGTCAAATGAAGGTAGAAATCTCACCAATCTGGCAAAAGCAGATGAAAAGGTTGGCCATCAGGTTTGGTCACCCTCCTTTACCCTGAGCACACCTTCCCCCTACAAACAGCTCCACGGCTTCTTGGGCACTACTTGCACAGGAATGTATTTAGGTTCTCAGTATTGTAAGAATCCATTTATTTCTACCATTTAAGAATGGCACGAACGGGAGTGCCAGGTTTTATAGTAAGCTCTTCAGCTTCATAAGAAGCTTAATGGTATGTAGTTTGCGGCAGTACTGTACGTTCCTTTATAGACTCATTAATCTCATACTACACACACTCTTCTCCATCTGATAAGCATTTTAAAAGAGATTTTGAAGATACAAATGGGAGTTAAACTTCCAGATTCCCTGACTTTCAGTGGAAGACTAGGTTCTAACTTCCCACGTGATTTTCAAAGTTTACATATCAGCACATTTCCCGAAGCAGATTCCTCAACTTCCATGTTTGGATTTACAATATTAATTTGTGTTTTATTTGGGAAACTCTAGTGCCTTTTCAGTCTTATATAAATGTGTATATAGATGTATTCTATAAGTGAAGAATATGCCATATACAGCCAGTGTTCACTATCAATGACTGTTCTGATAAAACATTATTTACACACAGTTTTTTGGCTTTTAACCTTCCAGTATATGTTTTTTGTATTCAATCATTAACAGTCTGCTCCTTTCCATTTCCGCAATCAATCAGTGATTTGTTCATTTTGGTTTATTTCTTGAAACACTCAAAATCACAATAAAATTTCACATTTGTACAGCATTGCATTTGCTACCTTTGCATGATCTCCATCAGCTTACATGTAAGACCTTTCTGCTCAAGACTTGATCCAGTTAAATACCAAACGTACTTAAATTCTGTGATGCTGGTAGGGCTGGAGAACCCTGGGATTTCACAGGCAGGGCTCTGATAACAAGTGTGCAAGTAAACTCAAAATCATTACATTTTCCACCCCAGACCATGTACCTTACAGCAATAGTTCTTCTTTCTTAGGGTGCTACTTCGCTATATAATTCAGACCAACTTCTTGGAGGTTAACCGAAAGCCCAGCTTATGATGAGAGTGGTTGTAGAAGTATATCAGCAGCTCTGTGTGGATTATGGATAGACACAAATTCTGCCTGTGAACACACCTAGATTAAAAGCTTTAGAAACTGAAGCCTTTAGTAATATCCATTGAGGCTGCTATTAATTACTGATAGAGTGAAACAGCAAGGATAACTTCAGCCAGAAACAGAATAGCAAGAAGGCATGACAAAAGATCAATAATCTCTTTTCTTCCCCAGTAAAAAAATATTCTCATAATAATCAAATCATTAGATGCCTCTCTACATGTTGCATGCCCAAGCAAGTGATTCTCTGAGTACAAAACAGATCTAAACTCCTTGCAAGCTTTGATGAACATGCAAAAACGGCTGGGACACCTCTCCCCTGCACTTGCTCATATGGCAACATGGTAGTTGATGGAGCACTAAAGCAGCTGTGACAAGAAATGTAAAGCAACTGTGAGACCACCTGTACCACGTGTTCTACAAAAGGATGTTACTAGTTCTGCAGCCATTCAGACACTGAAACAAATCTGTGAAAGCTGAACAAATCGTAGGATGTGAGAGCACATTCCAAGAACCAAAAGTACATATACACAGGAAAACAAAGGAAAATGATCACACCTGATGAATTTTAAGTACTTGTCAAAGTTATTATGAAACAAGACTCCAGTACCATAATTCAGTAATTCTCTTGTATGACATCTGAGTGCTTTTGTATAGGACCTCTAAGGTAATCAAATGATACCACTGCATAAATGGCTGTTAAGACTATCCACAACATTGTGGACTTCATGCTTTCCTAGGACTGAGGCATTTGGGTTTTCACTGTATTTTTAAATAACAACATTCAGACGCAGTTGTGGTTGAGAATAATCCTTGATGCTTTTGTCAGATACTTTTGGCTTCCATTAGTGCCTAAAGGCAGCAATCTTACCCAATTTAAGCTTAGTAGAGAGTCTGGGCAAGAACTCTTCAGTGGAACACACATTTGTTCCCTAACAAAAACAATGTGGATGGCCAACAGCAAAGGCTGGCAATAAAGGCTCTGCAGAGGGCTGCTACTTTCAGGACCAGGAAATAGCAAACTTTAAGATGAACAGGAATCATGTATACTGACTTTTTAATTTTAAAATTTAATCCTAAACACTTTTCTCTAAATACCTAACTGTTGTAAAGAATGTTAGCAAGTTATGAGAAGACCACTCTATGAATACTAGACAAAGACTTACTTCAACAGCTGATGTGTTATGACTCTTATTCACAGAAAGAGTCCTGGTTCTCTGTTACTGCAATGTAATCAGGTACAGACCACTCAGACAACGGGAACAAAATGATTACAGGAATATAATTCACAAGATTTTAGAGCTGCTGCCCATTTACTGTTTGAAGAAAAGTTGCAGGACCCTTCTACACCACGTAACTTAGCTCAGCAGGGAAAAGTTCTCTCCTTCAAATCTTTTCATTAAAGGAAATCCATTGCATTTCATGGTTTATTTTTGGCTTTGTTTTACACCAGGCATATCTTTTACGCAAGTTATAGGACAGATACTAGATAAGGGAACACTGTAGCTTGGTAGGCTGGCAGAAGTTTTAAGTTCTTCACAAAGTCTGGACATAATCACCTCATCCTTAAACAGCTGTGATTTGCAATCAGCTGTTCATGATTTCAGCAGTTAATTACCTACACATTTTGATTTATCACTTAAAATATTGATTTTGACAGATATTGAAATACTCTTAAATTACCAACAGTTTGAGGAAGAAGAGGGAACTTAAAAAAACATGCCAGATATTTTCATACACATGTGATTTATGAGTACAAATTACTGAAAACCAAAATAAGTTTTACTCCCATGGGAAACACATTGCTCTCATATGTAATATCATTGTGGTAATAAAATCCTAACATTAAATCCCAACCTGCTTTAGTTCTGGACCTTAAGGAGGAATGTTCTGAGACAAATCAGAATTAACTTGCCTGGGGAAGCTTTAAAGTTTTTATCCTTGAAGGCTTTCAGAATTGAGCAAATGAAGTCAAGATCACCCCATCTAGCATCCATGATAGTCCCATTTCAAGCTGGAGGCTGGATCACATTCAACCTAATAGAGATCCTCTAGAGAGCCCTCCCAAACATCATTATTCTTATTCGATGAATTCTAACATGTTTTAATAGTTAAAACAGCCCTAAGATTATAAAGACTGCCATTAAAAATTGTATTTAAAAAGCATTAACCCCTACAAAGAACCTGCTCACTATGGCAGACTGAAATGCAAAGCTTAAAAGACACTCATGTAATCATACTAAACTGCAGGATGGCTGGAAACCAAACATGCTATTCAAATGAAGTCATGCAGTATCCCAGTACTAATCAAAGGACAAGAAAATAGAGTCACAATTAAATTGCTTTATTGATATCAACCCATCTTTAATCAGTACTTCAATGTAATTTTAATTTCAGCAATGATTACAAAAAAATTAAGATGTACTTTTAGTGAAGAAACATTTAATTAAGTGATCTTGGACATGATGCAGCCAATAGCCAGCAAGTCTGGACAAAGAGAACCGAGAAGGCTGTGATGTTTATCAGCCTGTATGAAACACAACACAGCATGCATTCCTATCACTAGGATTCCCACACTCCATCTTAAAAACCAGCAAAGCAAGAAGTTAAGCAGTTCATGCACAGGCGAGTAAAAAGCCACATATGCTAAGGAAATGCATAAAACGAGCATGTTAACCCAGCAGAACATGAGGAATCTTAACTGTGTCTGACAACTGGCAAGGCAGGGTTTAAGTTAAAAGTTAAGGAGAAAGTTCCTTTGACAAACTTGGGATCAAATTTCATTTGGATTTAGTATTCAACTTACTATCCTGGACATACCTGTAGCTCAGAGTCCAACCCTCATTTGTTTCATGCATTCGCCTGTCAAAACTATCTGCTAATGAAGGCAAGGATACTGCTGTAAGCAAGGGCCATCTTGTAACCTAAAATTCTTACTGTAATGCTCAACTACTTAAGTAAGTGGCTGGCAATACAAAACTAAACGCTAGTTTGTTTGAATTACAAACCAAGCCTCTGGTTCTTACAGAACCCAATAAACATTTATTAATTTCTATAACCAATTTCTATAATAAAGCATAAAACCCGATTAGAATTCTCAAGTTTACCATTTAGAGACTGGTGCTGTTAAAAACATGGTTTCTGAAATTACATTGGGTATTATGACTTAATAGGGAACCCAGTTTTCCTGACTTCTTTTCAGAAGCTTACTGTAATACCTATGTTTAGGAAAACATTAAGCAGTAAGCTGCTTTTTCACTCAGTCTGTCCATTGACTCAATTTGTTTCTGAACAAAAGATTAGTTCCTTCTTTGACTATTCACATGATCCTTTAAAAAGCTAATGGGAAAAAAAATCCTAACACATTTGGACTCACAGAACACTACCTAGATAATTTGCAACACTAATGTCTCCAGGAAGTAAAATAAGGATTAATCAGACTAGCCACACAACACACAGAAAAGACCACTGGCAAGAATTAACAGATCTGACATTTATGATACAGAACAAACAGGTTTGAGAAGCCAGTTACTGCACAAGCAATCCTCAGTGCAAGCTTCTCACAGCTTACTTTCAGGTTACCTTCATTTACTGCTTCATGGTATCATGGTACCATGCTTGCATCTTGGTGAGAAAGATTTCCACTGGTTTAGCTAAATTTATACGCACCCATCAGATCAGTTAAGATAGTGCAAGACCTTGTGTGGACACTTGTATTGCCCTGGAGAAGAATTTAAAAAAGGGGTGCACATGCATTTTCCTGAAACAGTTTAAATGTGTTAATTTAAGTTATAAAATAAAAACTAACTCAGTTGTTTTTTTTTTTTTTTTTTTTAATCAATGACTTCTCCACAACACCTCCAAAATTTATTAGGAAGAAGGTCAATGCATTTCAGGACAAGAAACTTTTACAGACCGCGTTTCCATGCAAACAGTTCTATTCCACTGCTAGAAGCTACTATCGTCCAATATCAGGCATGCTTCCAAACATACACCCTTCTCTCCAAGGAAAGCAGCTCAGGTTGCAGCCTCTTACTTTGCCCCAAGAAAAAGTGACTGGCAGGAGAAAAATATTTCACAGATCAGGTTCAGCTTATGATCACCGAGTAGTGCTTATTTTGGAACAAAAATTTCCATGTAAATGTCATATTTCCCCTGTAAGGAATACGGCTGTAGCAATACACAGAAAATCCCTGACAAGGGATCTGAACACTTTCATTCACTCAACACAGCAATATTTGGGATATTTCTCTGAAATCCATCACCGTATTGGAGGCAGCAAACATCAGAGCTACAGGAAATTGCACATTTTTTAAAGCAATGATAATAATTGCTTCTCCTAAAGTCCAAAAAGATCAGCATTTCTTCAGGTTTGTGTTTATCCAGTCCCTTCTGGGATTCAAATATAGCATCGCCATTAAGTGAGTCCTAATGAGAGAAGTTCAAGTTTAGCGTGATGCACATGCTCCTATGTCATCACCAGATTCTTTGTTAGGTTCTACAGGATTTATTTGCCCCTCTTCTTTTAGCTTCACCTGCCTGAAGTCTTCCCTGACTTCTTCTAGCAAACCTGGCTTGAAAATGACATCCAGTGCTGTCATTGCCAAAGCTTTTGCTGTGCGCAAAGTATAGAACTGAGCATCCTGTGATCCTGCAGAAAACGAGAAATTTCAGGTTAGATTACTAATATTAGATATAATACAAGCCACTAGCTTACCATATAGGGCATGTTTTATAAAATAAGATCTTCAAGTTGCAACCACAAGAACAGTTTCTTAAAAATCTACTTCCATAAATTAAATATATCTGTTGTTTCTGAAGCCTCAAAACAAATTTTCACATGCAAGCCCTTAACTTCTGCTACTGTTGTAGACAAATAAGACTGAAAACAGGAAAACAGTTGTTCACATCTTCATTTTTAGAAAATGCAGGTTTATATCATTATCTGTATTACATTGTCAGAGTCTTGTGTTTTAGGAGTTAAAATGACTTATCTTTTGGCTCATGGTTAGAAACTCTTCTGAATATGGTGCTAGGGATAAACCTTTTAATTTCTTCTGGCTAAGTGGTATACTGAAGTCAGGCTTTTAGTATGAGGAGTCGTCACCCTTCCCATATACATTAACTTCAAACACAAAAATAGAAATTCTACATATTGTCAGCTTTTTTCTGCAACTCTGCAAAATTAACTAAGTCAGGGTCTATATTCAGCTAAGATCTCTGAAGAAGGCAACTCTATTTCCATACAGGTAATCACATGCAGACACTTTCAGATCTAGTACTTACACTTTTACTACACAGTAGCTTTGAACACCATAGAAGCATGTGAAAACTTTAATCCTTTGTAATTCAAAATATCTTAAGTACTTATGATTTCTAGACTTGCTGTAGTGAAGAGTCAGCAAGCAGTCCCCACCAGGCATATTGGCCCCAAGTAGAAACCTCTAATCCTTTTCACTTCCACTCACCTGCAGCTTCTGTGTACTGTTCAGTATGATTCAATGCATCAGAGCCAATATAAAAATAAGGATGAATCCCAGGGACGACAAATGTAACATTCCCAAAGTCTGTGGAACCTAGAAGCAGCACAGAAATTCTTAATGAACAAGTGCTGAAGAATTTTGAATGTTGTAAGAAAATGTATGACAGATATCTCCAGCCCATATCTGAACCAGAATATCCTTTGCCCCAAATACTAAAAAATGTTTCTAATGAGTCATTAGCCACACAAATAAACTGTCCATCACCAAGATGTTTTCCCTAACTAGCCATCTTCAGCTACTGCTCTCCCATGTGCTTCTGATCAATAATCAGCAACTGGACTAGAAGATGTAACAGCATGTTCTTACTCCATTTACCATTAAATTTTTTATCAAACATCTCCTAATAGTAACGGAAACAATGAAAGCCACTTTCCTGCTACAGACCTTACGATCGGGCCCAACAATTGCCACTTTTCACTAGGATGCAAATATTCAGCAGTAGGTAAGGGACTCTGAAGCAGGAACAATCTATCTTTAAACAAAACCGGACTGAGAACAAGTATTTTTTTCTGTGCTTTTGGGGCTCAGTTATAGGAACACCAGCAGCACAAGCACTCTTGAAATCACAAGCTCAAATAAACTCCAGACAAAACACTAGTGCTTTGTAGATGTAAAAAAATTTGATAGCAATGCTGCAAACTTCAATGATGATTCTTTCATGTCTGACTAGCACCTTTCAGTATAACAGCCAGTGATAGCACCTATCTCAAAGTACTGTCTTCTCTATTTAACACCATCCAGAAACAGCAGATCCTTCATATCAAATCATCCAAGAATCTGCAATGACTTCCTGAGTGCCTTTTTATTTTAACACAAACAAGCAATCCACTCTGTATTCGTTAAAATGACATCTAGAAGCTGGAGAAATCAACGTGTCAATCATTGCAAAGTTCAGATACCAAAGGAAGCATTGTTTCTTAATGGGGAAAAAATACAGGTAACCAAGATCAATTAACATTTTTCAGATGAGAGCTGCAAGAATTTTTTTTCTTTTAGCAATGGGCATACAAAATGACTCTTCCAAAGATTTATATTATTTGTAATGCATCTGTTAGCCTCCATATCATGATACTTTATGAAGGTAAGATATTGCTAATGCCTTAGGACTTCGTAATGAAATGAACATGGATTTTACTTGGAAGCATATAGTTACTGGGAGTCCGCAGAGCCTAGGTTATGTGATCAAAGAGGACAAGACTAGCTTGATATCTGCTCTGCCTACAAATGGAATCAGCAAGGCTCGTCCAAAAAAAAATCATCTTTTCCCATAAGTTCAGTATGGATTTGAAGAAAATCAAACCCTTGGGACAGCAACAGTGCCATAGTCTACACTATCAATCCATTCTTTATTCAGTCAGAAAAGACAAACCACAAATCAGGAAGTTCTGCCTACTTCAGACAATACTAAGGGTTCTAGACTTGCCTAACTAAGTCCTAATACACAAATGACTGGAAAGAGTGTGTTAGCCTTTACCTTGCTCTCACCCAGCAAATGCAGCATTAGAAATTCCAGTGCATCCCGGGTCTCAGTCTTTTAATTCCACTGAAATTTATATTCATATTTAATTTACCCACCAGTTTACCAGTTATTTTTGCTGAATATTAAGGGATTTTTCCTTGGTATTTTCTAGTAAGATGGAGAACTTACTAAGACAAAATCCAGGCAGCTTTTAATAAAAATGTGACAGATCTGCCCCTCTATCAGAAAATGTGTTATGCCCTTCGGTGATAATAACTTAGCATGTTTGAAAGATCAAGTGTTCCAAGGATTCCCATCCAAACATCTGGAACCGTATGCTTGCTAGAGACATATGGATTGGGATTGCTTCTAGAAGCATAACTGCACAGTTATCTATGCAATATAAAGACTTGTGCACTATCTTCAGTAGAAAGGTACTGGGAGTTCCAACATCTCAAAAATATATCCTGAAGCTGTTACTGAAGCCTCTTCAAGACACCAAGCACATAATGAAAGCCAATAGTGCCACAAATATGAATGGAGAAGAAATGCAAAATACTCCAAGAAACATTTATATACAGTCCCAAGGTTCAAAAGCGGCATTTTCAAAACATATTGGCTCCTTTTTAGGATCATTTACATCAGCCTTATGCACAGGAAGCCAATGAACCCCATGAATGCTAAAAATAGAGTAAACTAGCACAAGTATGGGTCCCTCAACTAAGGCACACAAAACTAAACCATCTGCTTTGGGAAGTTATCAATATCCTGTAGCAGAGCTACCCTACCAGCAGGAGAAACAGGTCATGGCACCTTGTCAAAGCTACCTCGGATTCCATTATTTCACGCCATTCTGACTACGTGCCAAATGGAGTGGAGCATGCACAGGGCACACACGAGGTAGTGTGATTTGATGGACTAAGGAATTCTTCATAATGCTTAGCTGCCTAGAGCAATACCTGTAAGCATACCGATACTAATACCCATGTAGAGGTGGCAGCGAGTACGCTCATCTGTTAACGACTTTTCTGCTGCACAGACATGGAGAAACAACTGAGCTATCTTCCTTCCCTTTCAACAGAAGCAACTGATATCCTAAAAGAAAACATTGAAAACCATATGAAAACTAAACAGAAATAGAGGTCTTGAAAAAGATGAGACAAAACACTCAACCCCTCCCAAAAAGGGTAGCATACAAAATTCCACTCCTATGTCTCTGGAGACTGTGCTTTGTCATCATTCCTGAACCCCACTGTAAAAATTCAGAGAAGCAACTGTGGAAAGAAAATTCAGTGAGGCCTATTGCAATATGCAATAAAAATGTAATTGCTCAAGCATATTTTGACATTTGAGAAGCAATTTAAGGACAGGCATTTGAAGAGTTTAAGCAAGTTAAGTTTTAGCATTTAGCATACCACAACTTACATATGAAAGCACTATTACAATTAGGTGTCTGTAGCAAGTCCATTCAAAGTCCTCTGAACCAGCAGGATCACCTGTACTCATGACCTTCACACTTAATACAATGGCTTGAAGGAAGCAACTAACAGAGCTCCATAAAGTTTCAGTACAGCAAATACTCTAAATAAGGTCCCTCAGCCCCTTTCTTAGACAAAGTAGTAAATCTTACCTCTAGCACGCTAAATAAAGAAAAAAAGAAATGTCTTTATAATTTGGTTTTAAACCCAAGACAATGAATCAATTGAAAAAAAAAACCACGCTAGTGTTGCCTTAATTTGGAAGGGAAGTAAGAAATAAGAGTCAAAAAACAGAATGCCATTAGATGTGCTGTCTCCCACACACGAAAAAAAGTTTGGAGAACTCTATCCTCAAACACCAAGATCTCAACTATCAAGACAATAAACTGCATTTAGTAGAGAGAAGATTAGAATCACAGTCAAACTAATTAAAAAACTAATTTAATGAGAAATCTTTTCCTTCTAACCAAACCAAAACCTTTAACATGAGTGAAAAAAACGTTTACATATATGGTTATCAATAGTGAAAGGTATAAAGTATCAGCAGCAGCTGTAAGACTTGAACTCTCCTGTAGCAAGATTCTGGAATAAAAACTGTTAACAATAATGAGAAATCCACTTCAGCATTCAAATATTCACATTCCTGTTACTGTACCTCTGAGTGAGCAAGAAATTGAAATAGTTTGAGACACAGTCTAGACTCAGAAGTGAACACCTACTTGAATGGTACTCTTTAGAAAGCTAGTCTGTTGAACTCATCAACTAAAATTAAAGGCACAGCATTACCTGTTAACGAAATGAGGTTTAAATTAAGGTTACCAAGATGCTTAAACTTCCAGTTAATCTCTTCAAAAGCTCCCTCTAAAATATTAGTTAGACGGTACTACACTTTATATGTAATCTTGGGAAATATTGTTAAACAAGGTTCCTAAAAACTAAATCTCATCTTCATTCACAGCATAAACAAGGATTCTGTAATTCAAATCAACAGAATGAGCTGCAATTCATTCCCCATCCTCATGCTGTCAAGTAAGACTGTTCTTATCTTTCCAACCTTCCACCTCTCCTTCCCAACCAAACTGTTTCTTGCTTGAAATATTTTCAGAAATAGTATCGGAAAACAATTACTGCTTCCCATACCAGCTGGGAAAAATTTCTCAGCTTCTACAACAAATACAGAAACACAGGCCTGAGATAAGATCCTTTTACAGAGCTTCAATTTTCTAATATGGCTTTTTGCTCCTGAGCAAACTATGTTTAACCTACCTCTATCCCATCATTTTAAACAGTTAGGAGCTGATCAAGATACCTGATAAGCCATTCAAGATCGAGTCATCTGATATAAACTCTATTCCAAGCTTCTTTCCATTCTCCTTGTAAACTTTCTGCAGGCTCTTATTTGGAAGGACATTGTAGTAATCATTTTCACCACCTTTTATTTCCACCTAGACAAAAGACCCCAATTTATTAGAAATTTTTCACTAATTTGAGCCAGTTTAATGTAAACAATTTAAAGCTGAGAAAAGTTAAATTCATGTCCATACTTCAAGCCCATGTCAAAACAGACATAAGCACTAAGTTGCTTCCAAAAATATAACATTCTGTCAAATATTAGCCTTGATCAAAACACAGCTTGTGTTCTGTCAAGCTTGCACTAGACAGTCACATTCCAGAAGCACAGATATTCACAGACAGCATCTCCAAAACCAGTAAACATTTCCTCCAACAGCTTCATATGATTTCCACTGCAGGTACTATTAAGTTACACAGAATTCAATTCAGGCTTTCACTAAATCTTATTGTACAATTTTTGTTTAGGACAGTTTCAGTAACTGCAGCCCCATTCATCAAATGACTTCACATAGGCAAGAAGTTTGAAAACAAATGTAAAAAAATATACTAATGTCAAATTTCAAAAGCAATCTGGATTTCTGCATAAAGCATACTTTATGAAATACTTTTCTAGCTAGAGTGGAAGGGCCACACTCCTAATGCCTCAGACCTTAAAACTCACTACTGCACATTCATATACGCTATACCTGTTTATTCTGATGAGCACAGACATTCTTTTCACGGCTGAATTAACTATCAACCTATAAATACACAGCAGGTAGAACCGCCTACCTTAGCAATACATTGCAAGGTAATAACAATATTGCTGGAACCAGCTACAGGGAGAGCATTTACTAAAAGAAAAAAAAAAAGCCAACTGAAAAATTGATCAGTATTTCAATATTTGGTTGCTATATGAGCCTGCTGTTTAACAGGGCAAAGGAAATAGAGGGATGCTCCAGCTCACCAAACAAGAGCTAAAGGTCCCACCCATCTTGAAGAGCCAGGAGGAAGATCTTGGAAATTACACACCAGTCAGACCATTCTATCTTTAAGGTCCTTGGGAGATTAAAAAGCAAATAGATCCTAAGACCCATGTCCAGGTACATGAATCACAAGGTAATTGTGACCATCCAGCGTAGATTCATGGAAGCACAGATGGTGTGTGACCAAGATTAGCTTTTTGCGATGACATGTATGGCTCAGTAGACACAGAAAACACATTCAGGCTTTTAAGAGTTATGCTCAGTGGCACAAAAATCCAAATTGCTGCCTGTTACTTGTAGCATCCATCTGCAATCAACACTGGTGCCATTACTATTTTATCTTTATCATTGATGCAGACAACTCATATGAGATAACATCTGGTGTACTGTGTTGAGTTTTGTGCTCTTCAAGACCAGAGCAAGTCTGGGGTAAAACCCACTAAGATGATTAGCATGCTGGAGAATGACATAAAAGCTAAGGCTGAAAGAGGTTGGTTTGTGGAGCCCTCTGAAAAGAAGGTTAAGGGGAGACTTCTTGCTGTCTACAGCTATCAGATAGGGAAGGTACAAAGATGACAGAACCAGACTTCTCAGAGATGCCCAGTGATATGACAAGAGGCAACAAAGGAAACTCCTATTAGATCCAACAGATTCACAGAATTTGTTAAAAGTTGGAAAGCCCCTCTGGAGGTCACCTTGTCCAACTCCCCTGCTCAAGCAGGGTCACCTAGAGCTGACTGCCCAGGACCATATAAATGCAGCTTTTGAGTATCTCCAAGGTTGGACACACCACAATCTTTCCAGACAACCTGTTCCAATGCTCAAACATGGCAGTATCAACATCAGGAAAGCCTTGTCCACCACAAGGTGATTAGAGCACTTGCTGAGAGACATTGTAGAATTTCACCCTTGGAGATACTCAGAAGTCCACACCGCACTGAGCAATTCTATTCGAACTGGTCCTGCACTGAACAGAAGGTTAGACTAGATCTCTGGAAGTTTCTCTGGAAGTCTAGATTATGCTATGATTCTGTGGCATTCTATTTATAAACCAGATCTTTTAGTACACAAGGCAACAAACCAGCAAGTAGTATCACAGAAATACTGACTCCTTTCAGCTAAGGACCATGCAGACAAATGCAGTAAACCTGGATTTCCTATTCTTGTTTCTTGTGTAATAGAAACACATGACCATGAATACATACTTACTTTGCATCCTGTGGCCAGGGCTGCAGATCTGAAGCAGTTCTCAACCTTCTCTGTCAGAACAGAAAGATCTTTCATTGAAGGGGCACGCAAGTAAAACTCTAGTTCAGTGTAAGAAGGAATGATGTTAGGTTTCACACCACCATTTTTTATTACACCTGCAAAAAGGGAAAGTCACATGTCAGTATTAAATACAAATGTTTCATACCCTTTAAGGAAACTGCTTGCTCAGAAACTAAATATATAAACAACAAAATATCAGCTGAGTATGAAATATATGAAGAATGTCAAAAATACACTATATGGACAAAGTTTTTTCATCACATCAGGTGGAACATATACATGTTTTTCAGCACAATGTCATTGCATTCTTTGGTAGATCTCTGTTAGAAACAAGCCAAGAAGACAAGCCAAACTAGCATTTGTAATAAATTCAATGCACCAGAGTTGTAAAACAATCTGGCTGCCACTGAAAAAAAAAATAAAAAAAAATGTTAAAGGCCACCTTGGATTCCAATGTTTAAAGCTTTCCTCAACTTACTTCACCAGCTTGGAGAGAAACTGAGTGTTGCGTTTCTGAGCAATACTGGAGTAATGCGTGTGGAGCAGTGCAGAGAAAGTTTACTACATCCTCATATTGTAATAATTCTTTGAAAATACTGGGATGTATAATATATGTAGTTTTATTCAAGAGTGATATGTGAGTTGAAAGTGTTTTGTCAAGGAAGTGTGACAGAACTGCAGTTTCAATTATGGCATCAGAGGCATTACCATAAAAGACCATAATATTTAGATACTTCAACAATAAAACATGGTAGACCTTAACTCTACATTGAATTTCAGTGCATAAACAGCTTATTGCTTTCAACAGGCTGCCTGTTTCCTTGGCCTCCTATTCCACATATGTAAATTGAGAATACAATTTACTTTCTGTAGAACCTGAGAAACTATCTATCTTAAATGTACCTTGTGTTCAAAGAGCAACGAAGCTGGCGAAGGGTCTGGAGCACAAGTCTTATGAGGAGCAGCTGAGGGAACCAGGACTGTTCAGTCTGAAGGAGACTGAAGGGAGACTTAATCACTCTTTACAACTACCTGAAAGAAGCCTGTATGGAAGTTAGTGTTGGTCTCTTCTTCCAAGTGAAAACTGATAGGATGACAGGAAACAGCCTCAAGTTGCACCAGGAGAGGTTTAGATTGGAAATTAGGAAAAAATTTCTTCACTGAAACTGTTGTCAAGCATAGGAACAGGCTGCCCAGGGAAGTGGTGGAATTACCCTGGAGGTATTTAAAAGTGGTATAGATGTGGTGCTTAGGGACTTGGTTTAGTGGTGGACTTGGCAGTGTTAAGTTCAGGGTTGACCATGATCTTAAAGGTCTTTTTCAACCTAAACAATTCTGTGATTAAATGGAAACACTGCACAAAGTTACTGATGTGTCACTGAAGCCTGAAAAGACAGCACTATCAGGATGCGACAGGCAACAAATCTTAACTTTTGGTGCAGAAAACCTCTTAAGACTACGAAACCCCCCTTCCAATCTCAAATACAGTCAAAGTTAATAAAGTGCTGAATTAAATCACTATTAGTACGTAGTCCACAACAAAAGGAAAAGCTCAGATAAGGACAGACATCACAGCAAACGAATCAGCAAGTCATCAAATAATTACTCAAATTTGCATGGCACATCATAATATGTTTGCTCAAAACAAGTAGCTTAAGGAGTAAACAGTTTTGATTTGTCTTCCAACAAATTTGTAAATGGAACTGGGTAGAGTCTGAGTCTGTCCACACAAATTTCAAAGTAACTCCAATATGGACTGGACAGCAGATCTAGCTTAAAAGCAGACTGCCTGCAAGGTACCAGTAGCATCTGGGGTTTGTGTTTGTTTTGGTTTTTTGTTTGGTTTTTTTTGTTTGTTTGTTTTTGTTTGTTTGTTTGTTTTTTTACAGCCTGTTTAATACAACTTCATGAACAAAAACAATCTACGTTCCTACTTTTCAAGGGGGCAACAAATACTAAGCACTAATAAGCATGGAAGAAAGAAACTTATCAAACACTGGATAAACACAAACCCACATTGTTCAAACACAGAAAACATTGCTTAGAATTTCTAAACTTCAAGTAATGGAAACTATTTCAGTTTTTGTTAATGGGTTAATACCAAGGTTTTCAGGAAAACTCGTCAGCCATTGCTGTTACTTCCAGTCCGCAACACAAGACATCCAACACACTGTTGTAAAAAACGTATTCCTAAAACTGGTTGCTTACACTTTCCCAAATGTGTTTTAAATAATTCCAGTTTGAAAACCAGGTTTATGACAGCATTTGTATCAACACAGTCATTTAACTTCTGGTGTGGTTGGAGAAATGTTACCTCTAGGAGGGGCTTGTTTAGATACTTAGTTGTTTTGCCTACATTACCCATGTAACCTTTAGAAACTATGAAGCAGTGTTCAGGGGTTTTGGCTTAGATCCAATAGAAGACTAGGGCACCTCCAGTCTTAAAACTGCAGTTTATGAGTTTCAGATGCCAAAACTCATAATTAAGGACCTTGTTACCTATAGAGCAGAAGGACAAAGAGCTAAGGCTGGACCTGCTGTCTGAAATTTATCTGGGTACGTTGTACAGAACTGCAAGCATCTTCATCTACAGCAGGGGTGTCAAACCCACAGCCCACGGGCCTGAATCCAGCCCTCCACCTTGTTTTACCCTGCCTGGCACCTTGTTTTCTACCCGGTAGCAGCGCTGAGCTCCTTGCCCCTACACTCCTGCCAGTGCATCAGTCACGTGTGCAGTGTGTGTGACACGCATTACGATGCAGGAGCAGCAGAACAGCGGAAGCCATGAGTTTGACACCCCTGACCTACAGTCTAAAGGGTTAGGGTTTCCAGACTCCATCCAGATATCCTAAAGAGAAATATATATGTGTATCGTACAGTACATGCAGCCAAGATGTATAATGACCACTAGGTCAGAATTCCTGCAAGTGTTTTAAGCTTCTAAAAGTATTTCAAATAAACAGTTCTACATTTAGAAGTCCTGTAGAAACAGCAAAGTTACTTAATTTCATGTTGGAAAAGGTTGTGTTGGATGTAATAAGGGAAACTTAGGTTTGTAGTTAAAGGGTAGCTTCCATCTCAACTTCTGAAACAAGAGGAAATGCATGATGTTGGGAGTGTCATTCAAACTTCGTGTTTAACATGTCTAACTGCAAAAAGACCTTTCTACTTCAAGGTCTACAAGATACTAAATATTAGAATCCAGTGCACATCTAGTTGATTGGAGTACTAACCAGAAGAACTACAGGCTCCTTCTATCACTTAGTTTTTGTACTTGAGCAAGTAAACTTCAGTCACTCTAGACCACTACACCTTTCCATAAATGTCAGCTTAAATGCCAACTAATTAATGTCTACTACAAAAGTAATGCAGTAATACTTCATTTCTCAGAAGCATTTAAACTTACACTTTTGCAAAAACACGTATGTTAACTTTAAGGAATTCAAGGCCACGTACCAAAATAAACTTAACACTTATTTTTCTTTCTGAATTTCAACTTTGAGTGCAAAGACTTGAAATTTGTCTAGCCTCTACCTACATATCAGTGTCCTCTTTTGAATCTGGCCCATAAGCCTGTTTCAGAAGTTAGTTCTGGGCACTGACATGATCTTAAAGATTATAGACAAACTACTTAAAGGAAAGGGTGCTATTTTGTAACATTTGAAGCAACTATACTAATTTAATGCAGTATTTTAAATTATGGGGTTTTTTACATTAGTATTTCAACAGCCTAAGCTCTTACTTGTTGGACATTAGATTTAATGAAGATCTCACCATGAACTCTCCAGGTCGGTTTCATTTGCTGTCTTAAAACTGACAGATTGTTGTATGCAAGAACAGCAGCATCTAATGCATTAACTCCTTCCCAAGGATAAGCAGCAGCATGAGAAGCTTTTCCATAGTATTTCACAGTCACACTAGGAAATAAAAGGCATTGCTTATTTGTTTTTCATTCACTGAAAAAACCTCCAAAATAAAAAGTTTCTTTTGTTCACACAAATATTTAAGTTTTGTGCAGCAGAACAATTTACCTGGCACTACACTATTAAAAAGTTGAACTGTCTTTGAATGCAAGAAGACCCTGAGACTTCTATAAAACCAGTGAAATTGGCTACATCACTTTTTTTATACCTCCTGACTGTTCCAAGACTTAAAGTTAGTATTATTCTTCTCAAACAGAGGATGACAAACCCTTTTTCCGATTCAAAATCAGAGATTGATTATCCTAGTTCTTGTCAAACTTCAATAAAATGCATACGGTATGTAAGACAGCAAAAGCACATTACTAGGATCACATACAAGCCATGTCTAAACAACAGAAGTCAAGTTTTAAAAGTGCAGTAAAGGCAGAGTCTAGTAAAAAACATACATGCTACAGCAAGGATGTTCTTTTCCTGTGCACCTCAAGTGTCAGCAAAAAGGCACATAGAGGAAGAAATCTAGTATAAAGGTTATCCTCCAACTTCGCAGAAGTCAAAATACTGCACCTAAACGCATTGAGTAAGAATTCATGCTGGGCTTTGTCTTATGAGGGCCATTTATATTACCCTTACAAAATAATTTAGTATTTCAAACTATAAAAACATTTACATGAGGCAAATATTAAATACTGAGAACTATATAGGGTATTACTAGTTATCAAATACACAGATAAGGTTTTTTATGAATACTAGAGATTTTAACTAAATCTCTTTGTACTCAGTACCCAATCCTTTAAATAGACTCCATCCTCAAGCTCAGAGTTCCACAGAAACAGACAAGCTGTCACCTACCCAGCTAGGACAAGCCTAACTTGCTTGTCCCTGTTTTGCTCAGATGTCAACTTAGCCATTTATCTTGGGCTGATCCCTCATGCTCTGAACATGCCACAGCTGTAAGCTATTATCTGAATTTAAATACTGAATAGCAAAGAGGCACACAATGAAAATTTATCTGTCTGCAATCCAAATTAACTACACCCTTTTCCATCTTCCCTCATCCTCCAAGACAACCACATATCCCATTCTTTAAAATATGAGTTTCATTTAAAATTTATCATCATTATGAAATCAAGATAAAAACTTATCCATTAACATCCCAAGTATTCAACTGCAACTCTTCAAATCAGTTCAAAGAATGCAGAATAGATTCCTGGGTACTCTCAGAACTATGGAGAGAAAGCAAAGGAGAAAATCATGTTGCAATCTTTCCCCACTTCCCAAAACACGTGCTTCTTATCAAGAAATGTTCTGTCTTGTACTGCTGTTGCTACACAAATGTAACATACTCTCAGAAAAACAACAACAAATGAAAACAAAACCCTAAGCCAGTTTAAGAATATTAGCAGAAGAATGTGGATTCTGTTTACCAACAACACACAGGCTGATTAGGTGAATAAGCGAATAAGAATCAGCAAGTTTTGGCATGTATTCAGCAGGTATCCCAGCATGTTAATTTTATTTCAGGCACAAGCCAGCTTCAGAGTTTGCAGATACAGTAACACTAGCAATTTAGCAATAGCCAGTCCTTCCATTCCTTGGAAACAACAAAAAGACCAATTACAAATCACTGAAACAGCCTTTGTAACTTTGGAACCTCATAATTACATAAATCCTGAGATAAGCTGAGTATTTCAAGCTTCTGAAGCCCAAAACTGTTTCACTCAGTACTTCAGTTCCATGTCTCCTCCACACTCAAGGTTTTAAGGCTAAGACTTCTATCCTACAGCAAACCATCACTTCTGAAGGGAAATTTGCAAATCTCAGTATATCAAACTCAGAAGGCTACTGCAAGAGTTGAACATAAAGACAAAGCTACCAATGAAGCCTGCACCTTAAAGATTATAAACATAGTCATATGGTACAGCAACCAAAAGTCAAGACTCCTTAGAAACACAATGACAGAATCAAGCCCACAGGTCCTGGAAGGTGGCACAACCAACATGAAACCAGCAGCCAGAACGTCAAGTCAAAAATGCTGTGAAAAAGTCACTTAAATATTATAGAATTTAGTCAGAGACAGCCAAACATAATACTTGAAAAAAATGTTGCACTGGAGGGAAGTTACTAGTGGAGTTTCTACAAGGTAAGACCTCGGGATCAAGATTCATAAATAACCATGGTATAAAACACGAAAACAAAACCTGCTGACAGACTATTGCAGGGACACAATGAAAACAGATGATGTTTATAATATCGAAGGAAGAACAGCATGGACTGCAGACTGGCAGAGCAAGAATAGAATGAAATTCAAAAATGTTTTTAAAAAAAAATAAATAAATCAGACATGTGTAATCTGCAAGTGCCATACGAATTGTTTGCTTGAGAATGGCTGAAAAGGAAGTCCCAAACTTGCCAGCTTTCTCCAAAACAATAAACAGACACTATGGTCCAAGCATCAGCTGAGTAAGGTGGAACAGAATTCCACCTCATTTATCATGTACAACTCTGGTTATGCACAAGGAGAACTCTAAGACAAGTCAAGTCACTCCAAGTACAAGTGAACAAGTGCTGACACTGAACAGCAGAGCTAATCATAAGAAGACAAGGAATACTTTCTGAAGACTTATATGTCCAGCTGGAAAAAAAAAAATGCTTAGCAAGAGTATGACTGCTGTCTCTACTTATATTGGGGGTAAATGCAAAGAAAAGCCAAGAACTACTTTGAATCAAAAAAAGTTGACGTGAGAGTTAACAGATATAAAATGACCATGATTACATTTAGGTTGGAAGTTAATAAGGATGCAGACAGCAGTAAGGCTCAGCTGCCTGCGTTTTTCAGGAGTGGAAGAGAATATGATCAAAACTCATTAAAAAGCATACAGAGGACTATGTGACCTGGAGGCTACGAAAGCAAGAAAACAGGATCCATGAGACTCCCCTCTAGTTGCATGTTCTAAAGCTTGAAGAACACATATTTAAATAAAACTTTTTTAGTAAATAAAAAGAAGCACCCAGAAACATCAGAATAAACATCAGATTTTGATGACACATGCAAGATTATCTGAGAGCAATCAAGGACCTTTTAACACCAGGTTGAATACTTTGGAAGAAGGGCTCAGTGTCCGGAACAGTGATGTGGCTCCTTATCTAACTGTAAATACTCTGAAGGGCACCTGCAAGGTCCTCAGCCTCAAGTTCAGCCCCTTCCAAAGCAGCTCCTCTTCTCAGGTAGGGCAGAAAATGCTTCTAACAAGCGAACCCTTCCCACCTGAGCGCACTCACTCACTCGTGCTCAGCCACATCAGGCAGGTATGCCGCGTTTTCCTGCGAGGGGTGTGCCATAAAGACCACATCCAGGCCGTCAAATGCCCCAGCATTGATCAGGTCGATTTTGCCTCCTCCTTGTTCTTCCGCAGGCGTCCCCAGCACTGTGATCTGCAGCACAAAGGCAGAGAGAGTGAGGGGGAGATAGTGGGAAGACTTAGATTAAACATTAGGAAGAAATGAGGGTGGCGAGACACCAGAACAGGTTGTCCAGGAAGACTGTGGGTGCTCCTTCCCTGGAAGTGTTCAGGGCGAGGTTGGATGCGGCCTTGAGCAGCCTGGGCTGGTCGGGGGTGTCCTGCCCATGGCAAGGGGGTTGGAAATGGGTCAGCCCTAACGTCCCAGGCTCCCCACCACGTCCCAGGCTCCCCGGGCCATGTCGCTGGGCGCGCTGTCCCACCTGCACGGCGCGGGGCGGGGGCTGCGCGAGGCTCTCCAGGGCGCCCTTCAGCCCCAGCGCGGCGGCGGCCCCGACCTCTGCGATGAGGTTGTGGCCGCAGGCGTGCCCGATGCCGGGCAGCGCGTCGTACTCGCATAGGAAGGCTACGCGGAGCGGGAGCCGCCCTCGCGGCTCGGGCGTGCCCCACTCGGCGCGGAAGGCGGTGTCCAGTTTGTAGCGCGGCTGCACGGTCCAGGCGGCGCCCGGCAGCTCCACGCTCAGGAAGAAGCCGGTCAGGGCGTCGTGTGCGCCGTGTTCCGCGTACGCCAGCTCGGGGCGGCTCCAGATACGCTGGCTCAGCGCGCCCAGGCGCGCCGCGTTCGCATCCACGCTCTCGCACGCGCGCTGCTTCAGCGTCTCCAGCGCCGCGGCAGGGCCGTCCTGCAGCGGCGGGGCCCGCGGTTCCATGAGGCAGCGGCGAGGTGGCCCCAGCACCTACACCAGCACCAACACCCGCGGCGCCCGCCAGCAAGTGAGTGGGGAGCTGCCGCCGCCCCTTTTATCGCCTCCTGGCGCCGCGTGGCACGCTGGGAAATGTAGTTCCTCGAACCGCCGCGGTCAGCCGGAGGCACCCGGAAAGAACTAACAGTCCCATCCGCCCGCGTGGGAGCCGGGATCCACGGCCACGTGGCGCCGCGGAGCACGATAGGAATTAGAGTTCCCCACCCCGGCTCGGCCCAACAATTAGCAATACCAAGCAGCCCGCCCGCGGATCCACCGCTCCCGCCTTTTATTGGTTTATACTCTGGGAACTGTAGTTCCGTACCCCGGCTCAGCCCGCCGCTGGCGCCCACACAGAATGACCAGTCCTGTGCGCCCGCGTGCATGCCGAGCTCCACCACCGCCCCTTTTACAGTCTCTTGGCGCCGCGGAGCACGCTGGGAAATGTAGTCCTCCGGCCCGTCCCATCCCGCCGGCGGTGCCCGTACAGCACTACCAGTTCCGGTGCGCCCACGGGAGCGGACCGCGCCGCTGCCGCCGGGAGGAGATCCGCGGGCAGTGGTTCTGGGGCTTCTCTTACCCGTACTGCGGCCGTCCTTCCCGGTATCACTTCATACTTCTGCATGCTCGGGGAAGAGTGGCTGGAGAGCTGCCCGGCGCAGCCGGGGGTGTTGGCTGACAGCCGGCTGAACATGAGCCAGCAGTGTGCCCAGGTGGCCAAGAGGGCCAATGGCATCCTGGCCTGTATCAGAAACGGCGTGGCCAGCAGGAGCAGGGAGGTAATTGTGCCCCTGTACTCAGCACTGGTGAGGCCACACCTCGAGTGCTGGGTTCAATTTTGGGCCCCCCAATACAGGAAGGACATTGAGGGGCTGGAGCATGTGCAGAGAAGGGCACCGAGGCTGGTGAGGGGGCTAGAGAACAAGTCCTGTGAGGAAAGACTGAGGGAACTGGGGTTGTTTAGCCTGGAGAAGAGGAGGCTGAGGGGAGACCTCGTCACTGTCTACAACTGCCTGAAAGGAGGTTGTGGCGAAGTGGGTGCTGGGCTCTTCTCACAAGTGACAAGCGATAGGACTACTAGAAATGGCCACAAGTGGTGCCAGGGGAGCTTCAGATTGGATATTAGGAAAAAGAGTCTTTGCTGAAAGAGTGGTGAAGCATTGGAAAAGGCTGCCCAGGGAAGTTGTGGAGGCACTGTCTGTGGAGGTGTTCAAAAAATGTGTAGTTGTGGCGCTTTGGGACATGGTTTAGTAGGCACGGTGCTGTTGGGCTGATGGTTGGACTTAGAGGTTGGATCTTAGAGGTCTTTTCCACCCTTAATGACTCCGATTCTCTTATTCTTTTCACTGCGTTTTGCTGCTGAATTAACGCACACCGTGCACGTGTATTTACCATCAAAGCAAGCTATGCCTGTGTGGCCTGTGGACACATAGTGCTGCTCACAAAAGTCCAAGCAGTAATCATCTGTGGCTTTGCTGACTTTCACAATGAAACCCCAATGATCGAATGCATAGGGTTGGTTTCTGTTTGTTTCTGAAGCTGTTGTGTAACTCAGCATTTGTTTAAAACCCCATGTGCACATATCACTAATGATGGTTCGTCAGAAGTTGGAATGGACATGAAGTGCTCATTGGGAGTTTTGGGTATAAGCCAGATAGCAGGGACCCTGCTTATCTAACCTACCCATTCCTGATGAAAGCTGAAGTCAACAGAAACAAAATGACAAATTCTGATGGTTTTCTCATATTCATTTAATTACCAGAAATTCACTTTTTGTTCATTTTAATCATGGTTTATCCATTGTACCCTTTCTGCACAACTTTTTTGTCACCTGGAAAGGTCCTTTGGTGTGCTGAACTGCAGGTTTCCCCTCTCCATAGAAGATGGGAGAGGTCCTTTTCCTAGTGACACCCAAACCCTACAGGACTCTCAATCAGTCCGAGCAGAGTTCAAGCTCCCATGCCTTATATTTGTCATGAGCTATTTTTACTCTTGTAACCCGCTCTGGCAAGTGTCGTGGTTGCGGTCGGTTCTTTCCCTCCACCCCCAGATCCTTCCAAGCGGAACAAGCTGTCTAAACCAAACCCACTGAACTTTCAGCTACCCCATGGAAACATGCAGTTAGTGTTTGTCAGCTGCTGAAGGGGGCATATACTCAGCAAAAGCATCATGTAATTCTGGTCTGTTTTGCCAAGGCATTTCAAGGACTGGAAGCCCTTTGGAGCAGGCAGGATGTTCCTGAGCATAGTGCGAGCATGCTTTAGGAACAACCACTCTAGGCGTCCATCAAACACAATCACTTTTGCACTCATGGAAAAAGCTGGCTACCCCTTTAAATGTTACTGAGGAGGGGAATAAAAACCCACACCTTTTTTTTCCCTAAGTATCTGGTTCTCTGAGGCACTACTGTTGACTATATAGTTTGGTATTTCTTCAACGAAAACACAGGGTCTTGTACCTTTGCACCTTTTGCATAGATTCATCCTGTACACTCTATAGCGTTGTATACCCAAGCAATAGTTTTGCATCCAAAGGTGGGTGCTTGCGATAGTTTTTAAATCGGTAAACTGGAAAAATAAATATTCAATTATATGATATCTAGGTGTCTTGCACATGATTCTTGAGGAGAATTAAATCTACGGTGTGGACCTTGCCCATTTGTTGTAACAATGCAAGAGCAATGCTGCAGGTCGTGGTTTTCTGAGGAGGAGTGCCACGGTGGAATCCCTGCATTTGGTGTCATAGAAATTTGCTGATAGTGGGGAAAAGGTGAGAGTCAGATGGGAGCTCTTGGGCTCCATTTCAGTGCAGAAGAGGAGTATCCTCCACTGAGTACTTCTTTTTTCTCCTTCCCCAGCCATCACCTCCTTCCACTAACACCCTCTCTATCTGTCTTTGCCCAATCTCTGGATGCTGGTTACAGCCCCACTTACCACAGCCAGACAGTTCTAGTCTTCACTCCTCAGCATCACCCAAAAAGTACTAATTTGCCCCTCCAAGTCAGTTTGCAGTCCCATTCTCCTCACCTATTGGATTCTAATTCTCCCGTCCTGCTCCCTCCTTCTAGCTGTATTCCCTGCCTCCACCAGGCATCAGCCTCTCCCTCCCAGCTCTTTCAGTTTCTGTGGAAGACAATCCCAGTTTGTTGCCCAGCCAGGCTAGGTCACCTCTCCACTTGTTTCCTGTCCCAGTCACCCTAATCCCTATTTTCTTTACAGCTTTCAAAGTCTGCTCTTCTACTTTTCGTCTTTGCTCCTACCTCTCCTGTATTTTTTGTGCAGTCTCTACTCCACCTTCTTCTAATGCAATGAATGCCCCTTATGATGCACCCTAGGATTTCAGAATTGAAAACGAGGGGCTTTTTTGAATTAGTTTTCTGCCAGACCACTGAAATGGCCCTGCATGGGGTCAGATGAATGCAGTCAGCACAGAGCACTGCAGAGGACATGCCAGCACATGGTCAGGGTGACAATGACACGAAGGGCAAATCTAAAGTGCACTGATTTGTTCTTGTCTAGGACTGGCTTAATCTGCTTTGGCATTACAGCTGAGGATGCTGAGTCTCAGAGTCACAGCTGAGCCTGAGCTAACAGGCACGGGAATGGCAAGGTTTGGCCACCGAGCAAATTGCACTGTGACAGCTGCCTCCAGACAAACCGGCTGCTCATTTGAAGGGCTGATGAAGGAGCAGGGAGTGCACAGCAATGCAGGCATCTGTTCACGTTGTTAGTGAAGGTTCTTAATGACACTGAACCCAGTTCTGACCCCCGAGGTACAGCTGTAGTGACTGGACTTTGTGCTACTGATCACAACTGCAGGGCATGGGCGTTCAGCTAGATGCTCTTCTCCAATACATCCTGGGGCCTGTAAGACTCGTCAATCACCTTGGCAGCATGCCAGTCAGTAACAGCAGGTGATAAAAAACATTCAAAGGGCAGATCAGAAAAATATAGTAAGCAAACTATGTAAAATGGGCAGATGTCTTGAAATTGCAGCAATTAATCAGGGAAGAGATGTTTGAAGGGGCTTGACTTATCTTTTAAATTAGGGAAACCCCAGCACTACAGCAAAGCTCTTTTTCCTTTGCGAGGAGCGCAGGACATGAATAGGCCAGGCAGAGAGTACCTGCAAGCGCGGTTACTTGAGAGGGACTTGCTGTTAGGGTAGAGCTTCCCTCCCTACCTCTTGCAGGAGGTGCCTGCCCCTGCTGCTGCTTCTCTTGTGTGGATCTGTCAACTGTTTTGTCTTCAATGAGCTAGTTCAGTCAGTAAAATCAGCTCAGAAAAGAAAGGGGATATTTTTAGCTGGATACAGTTTCAGAAGACACATGATGTCTCTCTGCTTCCAGAATGGTCTTCCTGGTTCTACCATGGCTTTCCCTTTCCCAGCCAAAAACTTCTGCCACTTGCTATGCTGTTCTTGCTATTTGTCGGACCTTTACGTGAGCTGATGCTGTTAACTAAAATGACACAAAACCAGCTTATTCAAGAAGTTGGATAATTTCCTGCTGGTTTAGTGAGTTAAATTGGGCAAGGGTCCAAAAAGTGCCAATTGGTCCAGAAGAGTCCAAAACAAGTGTGTAGTGAGAGTAGCTGTGTGGAAGCAGCAAGTTCCTCAGTCAGCTCAACCACTCTGGAAATTCCATCCTGACAGAGCTCCTGGGAGCATCACTGTTGAGGACATCCCGGAGAAGAAAAATTAAACTTCATTTTTAGCTGCAAGGCATTATCCAAGCAGGGAGGGGGTCTTGGCTGCCAGCAAAGCGAGGGAAGAGCTTCACATAAGCTGAAGACTAAGCGAGGTCACAGGAATTTTTTTATCTGTGCAATAAAAACACTGCTATGACTCCTAAAATAAGGCCAATTTAGGAAAGAAAAAGGAAAAGGTATAGTGTTTTTATTCATAAGAGACAGATGCTTGCTGAATGAGGCTTCTGTTCCTTTTATACAAAGCCCTTTCCCTTGCTAGTCTTGTTCCTATTCTATCTCCTCCTCAGTATGTGTTAATCGTTAGTGTGGAAGAACTATTTGATATTTATCCCAGTGATGGGATGATACCTATCAAATCAGGCAATAATTTTCTTGCTCTTTATATTAGAAAGCTTCAGTTCACAGTTATTGCACCGTCATGGTTTTTCTCCCGCTCTGGGGGAAGGTAACCAGTCTTTCAACATTTTATGCCCATTTGAAAATTCACTGAATGTCACCAGTAGGATGAAAACATTTATATTCAATATTTTAAATTTCTGTAGGTTGTGCCTTGGATTATGATTATGTGAATGTTGTATTATAGTCAATCTAAATTATAAGTCTACAAAATGCAAAACATATATCCAAAACATATTGTTCTGGTCTACTAGACATAAAAAAGAAAAAAAAAAAATGCATTTTTTTAAAACAAGGTCAAAAATACTATGTGTATGTTTTGATTGTGGTAAACAAATTATAATGTAGTATTGGACTTAAAAATACTGTTACTATATAGAGGAAATACAATCCAGACAACACCATGGTTCTTCGGGAAAAGCAAGAATTACACATCTATTTATTTTTTAGTAAACAAGAACAAAATTCACAGCTGCTGCTTCAATTCATATTCCTGGAATGAAGCTGTAAACAAATACTTGTACTTTTGTTTTAGAGGGTGGATGAGCTTCAGTAGCTTTCTATTGGTCTAAAACAAGGAACATCTGTTGTGGCCATAAAAAACTTGATGATCAAGTTTACCACATCCCACATTAGCAACATTAGGCATTTAGGCTGAAATCCAGATCAGACTGAACTCAGTGAAAGTTTCACTGTTAAATTTGGGGTGGCCTGGATTTCAAGCCAAAATACAAAGCTTTACAAACAATAGCACAGTAAATATTAAAAACAGAAGTAGGCTGTTGTTGTGTGTAGGAGCTATACACTGACTTGCCTAAAATAACATTCCAGTGTTGTTTACAAATAGCGTTATACTGGGAAGCATGTATCAAAATATACTGTGCTATGAAAGTGGATTGTGTGTTTAAAAAGAAAGATAAGGGCCTCTTTGTCAGATCACAATTTCAATATCACCATAGGGCAGAAGAGAGACCTCAGGAAGAGAAATGGCTTAAGTCACTGAAGCACATTGTCTCTTTGAACAATTGATGGATCAAGGATGCCACTATGTCTTATACATTTCTTACCAAGCAAAAAGAAATGCAGGGTGAGTGGATTCATAAAAGTAAGGCCTTCTGCCTTATAGACATATAATTCCCACCACTTAAGGGTTAATAATAGTGTGATCAAAATTTCACTGTCCAGAGCAGACTGTCAGAAAATAGGAGCTTAATGTTCCCCTCAGACTTGGTTACACCATGTACAAAATGTAGAATTAAATCTTAAATTCCCTACACAGCATGTTTATTCCTCAGGACCTTTTTCATCTTCCTTTCCCAGTCACCTGTGTGTTAGCTGTCTGCCTTGATGGTTAAGACCTCACCATTTGTCCAAATGCTTTGAACCTGTACCCAAAAGGGCAAGGCAGAAGCCATGCTTAGAGTTCAGATACATGCACTGAGAAGCCTGCTCTTCGTACCTGCTAAAGACTCCTGCTCTGAATCTGGTGGCAGAATGAGACACAAGTCTCAGAGCTGTTTCAGTACAAAGTCCAAGAGCTTAACTGAAGCTGCCCCTATTCATCTTGGAATTTTATGCTGTAAACACTAGACTTCATCCTTGAAGCAGCCTAGAATCATGTGGATTTTTCAGTGTGCTGACTCCACTGTGTGGGTGGCATCCTCTTGGAGAGAGACAGTAATATTTTAAACCAACATAGTTATTTTCAAAACAATCTCTTTCATGCACCATCAGGCACCGAGGCTGGTATAAGCTTTGCTGGCTTTAGACTGTTTTAACAAACAGTGCTCTTGTATCTGTCACAGATTTTCATTTGAACTTTGATAGCTGCAAGAATGCAGCAAGGGCTTAGTTGTATTCTGTATTTTTGCCATTTTTCCATCTGGCGTGTGATTTTTTTGACATGAAACAACAGTTTTCACAAGAAAAGTTAAAAAATTGCCTGAGTTAGGTATTGCCAATAAGGGCAGGTACCTGTTTAAAAGACAGAGCTAGATGAACTCACATTTTTTCTTTGGTTTGGCTCTTTGAAGAATTACATGCAACTTATCAGCTATTATGGGGCTCATTAGCCAGGAGTGTTCACAGGTGGCCAAGGAGTCCAATAGCACCCTGTACTCAACACTGATGAGGCTGCACCTCGGATCCTTTGTTCAGTTTTGGGCCTCTCACTACAAGAAAGACATTGAGGTTCTGGAGCACGTCTAGACAAGGGCAATGAAGCTGGTGAAGGGGCTGGAGCACAAGTCTTATGGGGAGCGACTGAGGGGCCTGGGGTTGTTTACCCTGGAGAAAAGGAGGCTTAGGGGCAACCTTATCACTCTTTAACAACTATCTGAAAGGAGGTTGTAGCAAGGTAGGCGCTGGTCTCTTCTCCCAAGCAACAAGTGATAGGACAAGAGGAAATGGCCTCAAGTCGTGCCAGGGGAGGTTTGGATTGAATATTAGGGAAAAACTCTCCACCAAAAGAGTGGTCGGACAGGCTGCTCAGGGAAGTGGTGGAGTCATCACTCCTAAAGGTATTTGAAAGACATGTGGATATGGTGGTTAGTGACAGGGTTTAGTGGTGGACTTGACAGTGTTAGGTTAAGGGTTGGATTCAATGGTCTTAAAGGTCTTTTCCGATCTTAAAGGTCTTTTCCGATCTAAACGATTCTGTGATTCTGTGATTTCCTGAAGTCTGAACAGCAGAATGTAAACAGAATTAAATCTTTGGTGTTACTGATATCTGATACTATTAACACAATACTTACTGACTGCTTGCTCTCTCTTCTATATTCAAACTTGTTTAGTTTTGCAACAGTAAGGGAAGTGTCAAATACGAGAAATCTTACCTTGGAGAAAAATGCTTTGAACCCCTCCCACTCTTTGAACAAAAAAACTTTTCTCAGCTATGCCCTTTTACTGCTTACACCATTAAATTTACATATCTGTTTTAACCTACAATATGATCATGTATTTCGCATTATACTGTAGATCAAATATTACATTTATATAATTTCTGTAGTAGCAGCATTGTTACAGTCATAATGCTATGCCAGCTTCAAAAGATTTGTAATGAAAATGGTCTGATCACATAAATGTCCAGTCAAGACACTTGATGATAAAACAGCTCCATTACTGATGCTATGAGCCTGCCTTTGTTTTATCAGGGGCTTTGTTATTTGATTGTGTCTTAAATGTCTAGTCCCTTTCTTCCTCTAAATGGCAGATTTTGCTTATTTAAAGTCATGCAAGTTCAGCAATTCATTTCATAGCATGATTTACTAACTGGGCTATAAATACAAAGGGGAAGGAAAAGGTGATCATAAGATGCAAGTCCCAAGTCTCCTGCTGTCAAGTCCTACAGCCTGAGGAACAAGCTGTCTCACCTTCAGGAGGGACAGGAGCACACACATCTGCAGTTACTGCTGGCTTTCCACCTGTACATTCACAGATAGTCGTGCTGTGGATAGCGCAGTGAGCAACTGCACAGAACACAGGCAGGTGTATAATGGTCAAAAACTGCAGGCACTTTGTACATCATCATTAACTTCCCCCCGTTACCTGTAAAAGAGGTAATTCATCTCTATATTCATGACACTGTTTTCCCTGTTAAATCCTCACACAGCTAAAAAGAAAGTAAAACCTGTTACGCTAACTCCACACATTTAATTGCTGTTCTCCTCTGTTAATTAAAGAAATGGTTAATACTATTTTTAATGTTTATGACAATGCAAAAGTAAGTGAAAAATGAAATGTAGCCTAATTTTTCAAAGTAATGAAAAAAAGTCCGATCTTTCCTGATGTTAAAATGCCCCTTTGTTAACATATATATTCCACCACTTATTTACAGTGACATTTTGTTAAAAATAAATCTTAATTCTGCTATTGATTCAAACAGAATCAGAGTCAGGACCCAGCTCTTTTAGTGCCTTGGAGGAAAAAAGTACTTTGCAGCTCTTACAAATCTTTATTTCTAATCTGTTAACTCTTTGAAGCATTACAGCTGTTCACTCATAGACAGTATCTATTTGTGGGTTAAACAGACAGAAGATGACCACTCAAACAATTCAATATTGAATTTTCTATTTTTTAAATTTCATTTTAAATATAGATGGAGTTTTTTATCTCATCAAAATATCTGAAAACCTCTAGCTTCTTTCATATGAGTATACTATTTTACAGATAGACAGCAAAATTATGATATATTTACAATCCACAGAAATCTTAAATGGATGACTTATTTAAGGCATCACAAATTACTGTTAAGTACTTTGTTGTGGGTTTTGTAGTACTGAGGAGCTATTGAGACAAGAAACCTGCATCTTACTGTGTCTAATTGCAAATCACTTTACCCCCAAAGCTTTTTTGTTATTCATTTTTTAACTCTGAAGAATGATACTTTGCACAATCATAACTATGCTTTTATTAAGTGTTGGCATTTTCCAGAATACCTTAGGAAATTGCATTTTAAAAAGTAATTATTTTTGCTCCTATTACTAACCAATCATGCAAATAGGAACACAACAAGCCTTATGGGTATTCATTAATAACAATTAGTTGCTTAAGGTATTCATTTCAAAATAAATATTTGCAAAATCATACTTTATTTATTCATATGAGGAATAAATATTCAGTGAAAATATGCAAAGCAACAGCATGCTGGTAATAGCTATTACAGCATACAATGATTTTTTAGTCTGTATTTAATTAATGTGATATCACTAACTTAATAAACACTTACAGAATATGTTTGCACTCATCACATTCACACACGCTCCCAGGCTTACTGCTGACAAGAAGAGGCTTGCAGGTATAGTGAATTTGTAGATTTGTTTGAGTTTGTATCAGTTTTCTGGAAAAAAAATAAGCAGACAATTGAAAAAGGAATAAAAATATATTTGTCTGCAGGGCTATTAAAAAGAATCATATTTCTAGTTCACATTACTGTGAACTTTGCTGACCTTGTATATATGAATAACTCAAGAGGGTACAGTTGTATTTTTTCAGGTAAGTGTAACACAGTTGCAGAACTTTGCCAGTGTTCATATGTCATTTGAACATGTGCAGTCATACACATCACTGTGAAATGAAGCAAGTATATTTTATATTTTTAAAATTTGAGGAAACTAAGATATCCAGTACATCCAGGGACCTGTAAAAGATGTCCTGGAAATTGCAAACAGTTGTGGTCAAACTGTATTACTGAACAAACCAGTCTAATCCATTTTGGTCTCAACTAACAGTTAAAATGATTTTGAGGTGAAGTCATGCATTGCCCAATGACATCTGGAAAACTTAGGTAATGTGTTCTAGTTGTTTCTAGTCCAAGAGAGCTTGATCTTTAGTTACCCTAGCCTGTTCGTCATTCCCTGGAGTTAAGCTATTTTGATTTTAAGCACATCATAGAGAGCCATAATTTATTGTAAATATTAGATCTGGTCTGTGCATTTACACTTGATATCTGACTCTCCTTCTACTGTCCCAAATCTTTTTGTGAAACAGGAGATAGAGGTGGCTCCATGTTAACAGGTGGAAGATGAGTATACCTCAAACAGCATCCAGTTAGTATGAACAAGGTGGTCAGGGCTGGTTCCTATCATTAAAAAGTTCACCTCCTACATTCTCATATACGATGTTCATGCACTAACAGGTATTTGTGTACTCTGTAGTATGCTTTATGTATGTTTTGTATCACATGCATGTGACCTTCCCTCTCATTATGAATGCTGCTTTCTGTGTCACTTAGCAAAGGCACTTGTTAGGACTTGTGTGTGATGGCAGTGACTCACCTCCTATTCATTCATATGGAGAAGTGCCCTTTCAGAAATCTATACATGGATGACTTGTGTATCATCACTTCAAATCAAGACCACTATTAAAAAAATATTTATCCTTACAGTGTGTGAGTAATCCATACTGAACAGGTATGTGAGAGAGACTGAGAGTTCTGTGCAAGGAAGTTGGAGAGACAATTGTGGACATGAAATCCTCTTTATTTCACATGCTCACCATTGAAGAACAAGAGAAGCAAATATAACAGGAACCTGACCCACTGTATACCTACCTGGGACTAATTTCTTCCCTGAGCTTTCAACAAGGCTTCTGAAGAAGCAGAAAGTAGATGGTCATGAGCACCTCTTTGCTGAAAGCAGTGTTGCTTAAGGTTCACCATCAGCAAAAACATCAGACCGTTCTTGCATTCCCTCCCCACTCAGTTATACTCTTCTCTAGTATTTAACTCCAAGACATGCACTCAGTTGCTAAAAACATTCATTACCTGATTGAATGAGCTCTTGTGATTAGTACTCGGTGTATCCAACAGTAGGTAGAGCAAAAGGATATTAAAATATATGTTAAACTGCAGGGTACCATAGGGAATCTGGAAACTTCTGTGGCTTTTAAGTGTCAACAGATGGCACAGAGTGACCTACTTTGGGATAAATAAATAAAAAAAGAGAGGCTAAAGTTGTTCTGGCAGGGAGGGCCTGTGCTGGTACTGGGAAGCAGTGGTGCCTTTGGAGTGCAGGGGACTGACAATGGGGTGTCTCGAGGCTGCCAGCTGCCTTCACAGCTCAGGCATCATTAGTATGTGTTGGCTGTTCTGTAGCTTACTCAATATGTGCTGGTAATATTAATCTGGGTTCCCTAGCAGCAGGTGCCTCTATCATAAGGCTCTCCAGCATGATTACTTTGCAGATTGGCAGAAAGTCCAAGATTTGAATGAGTTGACAGAGCAAAATTAGATTTCCAACCCTAGCAATGTCTTTTCTGGAGTCAGGCTGGGTATTGATTCTACAGTATCAAATTTTACATCTAACAGATACTTAACAAAAATTGACTTAATTCTCCAAAGAAAAATATACAGCCCGATACTTTCAATGAGCACCATAGACATAAAAGTAATTGTCAGATTTTTCCGCTCTCTGCTTACAGTTGCTTTAAAGTATGCACCATCTATGAGTACCACTGCTTATTTCAATGGGAAAATCTCTAAACTGTGTTATTCTGATAACAGCAAGTGTCCTCACTCTCCTCACCAGTTATTTTGTAAGTTCCACCTATTTTCACTATTGTATCTGGCTTTTTCCAGAACTTCCCTTAAACAAAGAACACATAAAGCTTTCCAAAAGTATAAAGAAAAATTAAACTTGGATAAAATGTTATATTGTGAGAAACAATGTACAGACAGGTCAGATACTTTACTGTGCGCTGCTTGTTAAGTAACATGGTTGTGAAACCAGCACGTATTCACTTGATTTTATGGACAGCTAATGCAAAACTACTATTTGCCACCTGGTAAACAGAATGAGTTATCTTAAGCCTGCTGAGAATCCGTTTGTAGAACAATATAACAAATTAATTATCCAGGATGGATCATTTAGTTTTTCTCATCTGTTCAAATTTTTACAATTTAAATCCATATAAACATTCACTTCAGTTACGAGTACAGCGTATGTGCTTGGCTGCCTGTGTGTGACAAGGATACGCTTTCCCACCAATCTGGGACAAATCCTCTCAAGGGATATTAGGCTAAATATCTATTTGTTTTTAGATGACAACTGCAGAATTAAAACACTTTAACACAAGATCCATTGTGACACCCTCCAGCTCATCCTTAAACATTTTATACCTTTCAGACCTTTTAACTCAATGTGCAGAAAACAGGGACAGATTGATGTCAAAGCTTTCCCAAACAGTTAGCATTATGAAGCTATATTTAAACTGTCTGACAAGGAGAATTCTGTATGACGGGAAGAGGCTGAAGGCACTTGGTTATCCAACCCTCTGCCAGGCTCCATTTCAGATGATCAGAATTGGCCTTGAGTAACCTGGTCTGACCCCGTAGCTGACCCTGTTGTGAGTGGGAGGATGGACCGGAGGACTCCTGAGGTCCCTTCCAGCCTGAATTATCTTACGGTCAGGTGTTGGGAACTACCATCTGCATTAGACTTTAATATGGTGAGCTTTAGTAAAGTGACTTTTCTGGAATATCAAAGGCAGTTTCCAAACCTCCAAACTTTATTGCATAAACAGTGCAGATGGAGATTAGTAGACAGACCTGCAGCTCTCCCCATGGCACTGGTATTCAGCTTACATGAAAAGCATCTCAGATATGCCACCTTGGAACCACACAACTCCTGAAAGAGAAGAAGATATTATTTCCTCAATTCACTTATACCTATCCTCAAAATATACATCTCATTTCCTTCAACAGCTGTGACTTCTCTTTCTGCTCCTTCACTTACTTCAAACCATCAGCTATGGCCATGGGAGTCCCCAAGGAGCCACACTGGCACTGCAGCTATGTTATGCTGTACATGTTATGCACAGTCTTTCCCATCAAGCAGGGACAAATCCTCCCTGCCCACCCACAACAGCAGCACTGACACCACCTCCTCAGCTACGGTGGGTTAGAGACCGTGAAGAGTTCACAAATAGATGGCCTGCAGCATACATGTTTCTTCCTGCCTTGAAAGACTGCAACAAACAGCCCTTTGCATCCGTGTGTACTACATTGAGGTGATGGTGGAGGAGAAACAGACCCTTCTCACAGGGCAGATCTTGCCCTAACCCGTGGTGTGACCACCATCTGTCACGTTTGTCTCCTTGTCTCCTTAGGTCCATTTCTGGTATACCAACTATAGATGTGGGGAATGAAGATGATGAAGGTGTTTGCAGAGTTTATGGAGAAATTAATAGTAACTTCATGGTTAATGTGCAGACATGGATGTTTGGTAAGGCCCTGAGCAGACAGGTTCAGTATGTGCTTAGTTTTGTTATGAGTTTTCACATCAGTAACTCCACTCACTAATAGAAAAAATAAGCACGTGCGAAAGTGTCTATAGAGTCAGGCCTTCGACCTTACAGTGACATTTTCTGAGACTGATTGCACATGGTGTGCATTTTTTGCATTTGTTTTCTCTCAGAAATGCCTCTCCCAGCACTTTGAATGCCCTCTCCTGGGTTCTGCAGAAGCCCTGCTGTCTGGACAGGAAACCCACATTCCATTAAGAGGCCAGGGCAGAAGACCCATCTGGAGATGTGGTAGAGGTCCCGAGTGAGGGGAACTTGGTCTCCTTCAGTATTGTAAGGGATTAAATCATTAATGAAGATTTATTTAGTGTCATAGCTAAAATGGCCCTAATTTTTCATTTGTTAAGTATCTCCTTTGCTTTTGTCTCCTGCAGATTCTGTGCTCGTACAGGAATATTCAGTTTGCATGCAGGATGTAATAAAAGTCTTATGAAATTTCTTTGAACAAAGGCCTAGATTCACAAAAATGTCAGTACCTAATTTATTCAAAGGAGGTGGTAGGGGTAATAGAGTCTCTTAAATGTTTTCTTCTATTTGTTCCTCTGATGACATCACTCGGCTCACAGCAATGTTTTTTATTCTTCACGTGACTAATCTTGTAGCACAAATCCAGAGCTGTCAGACTGCAGAAATTTGAATGCAAAGAATCTATTGTTAAACACAAAAAAAATGGTGTTGTGTGGTACGTAGACATGAGACCAAGCTACTCAAAAAACTTAACTGGATTTCAAAATGGAAAGCAATAAATATCAATAGTGTTCACAGAATTGAGAAGATAGCTCAAGGATGCATGCCTAAGATGTAATTTCTGCAATAAAAAATGCTGTAGTTTTGCTGAAGAAGTGCTATAATAATACTGTGTCTGGTTTTGCCTGTCAGAGTATAGACGACACAACCAGTCTCAGTTCCACTCCAGGTCACTTCCAAGTTACTGTAGATCAACAGGGTGATCAAAGGCAAAGTCACAGTGTGTCTGAGTCATTAAGGGAAAGGTCAAAGTATGTGGAAAAATCAGGGTAAGCTCCCAACAGAGGCCCTCCAGTTCAGGAACAAAATTCAGATTTATTTTTCTTCAATGCCGAGACCTCCATCCCAGTCAAACCAGAGAAAAACACTGACATTCAAACTAAAGCATGATGCAAGGAAGCATTACAACATACACATTCTTTCCTATGCTCCAGCTCTCAGTTTCTGTCATGAAACTGATTATTGACTGGATTTGAAGATGATTGGAACCTGTTTCAAGCGGTTAAATATCTCAGAAGTATAGAACATAATAAAGTTGTTTGAGACTTAGTAATGTGAGATCCCTTTTGCTGTGTTGAAATGAATACAGTGAAGAATTTCAATTGTTATTTCATTGGAAGAGGAACTCCTCAGAACTCTAAGTTTGGGCTTACACTTAAGTCTTCCCACCAGCAAGAGAAAATGTCACCTGACATAGTGATGCAATAAGAACTCCATTAAATCAGAATGATGGTTCGTATGAGGAAGCAGTGTACAAGAATGACTTCAGTTTCTGATGTTGTGTACCTAGGTGATGTTTAAGTGCCTATGACATTGAAGCAATGTCACGAGTGTCTCCAGAACAGAGCTAAGCTAAACTGTCAAGCCTTGAAAAACCTGTCAAAATATTTGCCAATTGCAAAAAATATCTAATTCTGCAAAAGTCCAGGCTGAGTAAGTCTGAAATGTGATCCATGCTCTGAACTTCAATTAGCTCCTCCCAGCTAGATGAACAGTCAGGCTTGTTCCACGAGGTATTGTTCAACACAGCAAAAATTGATGCACAGGTAAACCAGACACATTATCCATCTGGCATCTCATATAGAAACTCTATTGAAAAGGCAAAATTAACCAAAAATTGTATTTATGCATGTAAAGTCAAATTTTGCTGTAATGAAACCTTGCATGTATCTGAACACATCCATTTGCATATTGCTGAATGATGTCTTCGTTATAATATAACTGTATTTAGAAAGGATGTTGCGTTAGGAGGCAAAAGTCTATACACTGGAAAAGAATTTGTCCCAGTAGCAGTTTTTATACTTAACTTTGCTTTTGACCAACTGGATAATTATTTTGCAGGAAAATAAGGATTATTGGACTCTTCTTCAGTTAAAAGTATTAAGGACATTTAATAAGCTGTAATACTTTCTGGGTTTTTCCATGTAAAGGAGAATTTTCAGGCATGGTAGTGTATGCCTTTTAACTGAAATATGTTGATTGTGGTGGTGTTGGTTACACACTGTTTGCACAGTCCAGTAATGCAGTTTGATTAGTTCTAACTTCATGTAGAGTGAGATAGTATGTAAAACATAACTTAATTTCAACAATTAGGATGCTTTTAATAAAAAGGGGACTTTGAAAGGACTCATTCTTTTTCCTTATATATATTTGCCAATCGCATCTTTGCTTTCTTTATGCCATATAGGTTGCCTGTACTTTCATGTAGCAGCTGATCTTTCTTAAAACAGATTTGTCACTGAATGGAGACCTAATCTATGGAATGCACTGCTGCAAAATGTCACCAAAGCTAAAATCCAGCAGGTCTGAAAAATATTGCCATTTATTTATAATTATGAATACCACAATTAACCACATTTATTACAGATCTTTATAAAAAGAAGAGTTTGAAGGAGACATGAAAAATCATCAGATTTTATACCACTCTCTCAGAGCTTAGAGGAGATTTCTTTGGAGATAAAAGACCTGATACCTATCTCCTCTATGCTGTGACTGGGTTAGTACTGATACTGAGAGGTACCAGCCTAGAAAAACTAGTGACACTCAAAGAAACAGTATTATTTAGAATCTCCTCCAAATCTGTAAAAATCATGAACATGTCTCTTTCTGTTTGCTGACTGTTAAGTTGAGGCTGAGTTTAGACATAGGTGTCTAACTTTTAGGCCCTCTGTTTATGGAATATTCTGCATTGTGTATCCTATGAGACAAACACAGGATAGAGAGTAACAACATACAGTTTTACTCCTAGTTATTGCAATTTTCCCTGAAGTTCAGAAGTTCACAGTAGAAAATATGTCCTTCTATATTTTTAACCCCCAGTGACACAGTAATTAATGTCATAAGTTTGCGTTTTACAAAATACGCTATCTGCCAAAAGTGCACCGGATGTTTTCTTTTAGAAAGGGAGGTTTCCTGCGTAATCTACTTTATCTTAATCTTCCAGCTGCCTTTTTGGTAACAAACTGAAGAAAAAAATAATTAACTTTTTTCCTTCCTGTTTGCTATTTTTTAGTGTTCTAATGCAACAGTACAACAATGATTCAACAATATTTTGACCTAGTAAATTGCTGCCTGATCTTCACTTAAAATAAATGCATTACACTGAGCCAGATTCAGCTGCTGCTGGCTGTGTCTTCCATTTGCAGAGCCTTTCCCCAAAACTGCCTGATGACATCCCGTGGATTATTCTGACTCACTGGGATCTCACAAAGCCTCTGCCTAATGCAGATATTAGCAACAGCAGATATTAGCAGTGGACATCAACTCAGTGAAGCAGCAGAGTAAAGCAGGTGATAGGGAATTTTTAAAGGTGGTTGCGTCTGCATATGAACTAATGAAAAATAAATACAGGGAAGGATTGGTTTAGTCTGTTTACATAACTCACTTAAAATTAACTTGCAATTAGGCCCTCACCAGCAATTACTCTGTGATTATATCCTTCAACTACCCAACATAACCATGGGTTCCAGGCAACGTTGTAATGAGGGGTGATGGGCTACTGCTCCCAAATGGGTCCTTTCAGGGCCGTCACTGTGCAATGTCACAGGAAGGCACAAGAGGGAACTCAGCCTGTTCCCTGCGAGGCCTTGACACTTGCCCTACTACTCACTTGGAACTTTACTTTAAGCTATATGCATATTCAAACTTAAAGCTATATGCATACACTTTAAAAACACCTGCCTCAGTAACTCCATCTGGCAAGCATATGTACCAGCGTTCTTTCATATCACACGGGCACAGGAGGCCTTTCATCTTTTTATATTAGCAGTAATGTATTTTTTTAACTTTCTCTCTATATAATTATTTTCTTTCCTCATTGTTTCTTTGACTATAGGATGTCAGCATTCTCTGGAAGTGAACCAAAAAGTTCCCGAATGTGCTTTGGTTACTAGTGGGAGTGTGAAACACATTCCCTGTATTTCTGGCAAGAAAGGGACTTGGGAATAGGAAATTATGGAAGGGTGGAGACCTGCTAGAGGTCCTTAGATGGTGAGGTCAGAGGTTGCTGGCTGTAACTGAGGAAGACAACATGGAGAAAGGTTTCTAAGTAAGCAAAGAACTCCTTCCTTTGGTCATTATGTGTTGGCTTTCTGTTCCTTCACCTTCTTCAGTATCTTATGTCTGCCTAGAGGGAAAGCACGGCCCTTCACCCTCCTTAGGGCTCAGCCCATGTGAACATCTCAGTGCTGTTAAAAGAAAGTAAAGCCCTTCTTAAGAAAACTGTGACCAAGCAGGCATTTGGATCAAGACTCCAAGACTGGATCAAGATTACTGTTATCCTTCTCCTCACACCTTCACATTGTGTCCCCAGAGTATTTGAAAAATATGGCATGTTTGTGTTAAAAATGATATAAAAATGCAACAATTTGTAAGAGTGTGAGTGATCAGTTATAACAGCAATACGGGTTAACTCTTCAGTGTTGTTACAATAGGAAGGAGTAAAATCAGACTGTCTTGCCTGTACAGACGTTTCTGTGTCATCTCAGGGACATTTAGGTGTGGAGGTTGCCTTTTTATAGCATGCTACTTTTGGGGCAGTGGAGGGAAAATCCTTTTTTGTTGGAAGCTGTCTTCTTTGAATGCTCTAAGATATGCTTCTGTGGCCAACAAAACTGGCGTGTTTCACAGGATTACAGTGGATGGTGACTATGTAATCCAAATGGGGGGTCACCAGAAGTGGGCGTTCTTGCCTGACCACTTCCCTTACCTCAACACTTCCTGAAGGCAGAATTTTCAATGAATACGTTTCTTGTTCGTTCTTGTGCACTCAGGTATAGCTCTCCAAAGCTTCAACATCTATCCCAAACTGCAAGGTAGTCAGAAAAATAAAAAAGTAAAAGAGATCAAATTTCTGTATTGAAGAATAAAGATTTTAAATGAAAAGCCATTAAAATAGGAGTTTAATTCTGCACAGGTGTAGCTGGTTGATCACATTTATCTGTGTGGACCAAGTGTTGCCATTTCTTCTTTATGGAAATTATCTTACATACAGCAAGAAGTCATATGGTAGCTATTAAATTTTAGCAGTATTATTATCAGTTTGAAATTCTACCGTTGGCCAAAACAGGAGAAAACCATAGATTCTATGTTAAAGCCTTTGGGATATATTTTTTTTTATTTTATGCAGAGAGACGCTTATTAACTCTGCCATGGTACCTAAGGGAAAGCAGCCCTTGTAGGTGCTGAACCAGTCTGGTACCTAGTGATGAATTAACAAAGGAAGATGAACCATAAGACCCTCTGAAAGGAGGACTATAAACTCTTACCTTAAATCGCTTAGGACACAAGCAGATGGGAAACGTAACTAACCACTAAACTATCACCGAACATGCAGAAAGTGGAAGGCTGAGGAGTCTTTGAACACATGCAGCAAACAGTCTGTACTTGTGATATGCTCTCCAACAATAGACCTGGATTGGAAAATCAGTTAAAAAGCCTTGCTTCATGTATCTCAGAGCTGCAGCTGGAGTTTTTATGTTTCCAGCATGTCCTGCTACCAGTATATTGCCCAGGTCAGACCTCTGAGATTTCCTGATCTCTGAGGAAACAATCTTTAAACTCTAACTTTTGGGTGGTTTGAGCTCTATTTGGCAGATGAATTTCATGGTATTTGTGTGGACCAGCTCATCAGAGTCATTTCTAGCCCTCCAGGATATGAAGTGGGGCCTGTTACAGTTATTGAGACAGTGCTACATGATTGCCAGGTCAATTCATACCATGTTGACTGAAGGAATCTCAAGAGAATTATTGCAACTTGTAAAAATCTATTTGTCCTTTAGAAAAAATACCTTCTTCTTTGCAGGACACGTATGCTGAACACCGCAGATTCATATGCCATATTCTCAAATTAATTTTTCAGGCAAAATAAATTACATGTGTGAACATCAGTGGGGAAGTTAGGGAAACTGAGAATGATTAAATGTGTTTAGCGAGAAATACAAGAAAACAGAAACTCACAGCTGCAGTGAAAATAAAACAGCTGGGGAAGGTGATGGGAAGGCTCGAGGTCTTAAGAGGGACTGGATGGTGGTAGAGAGATTGGTTCACTCATTAATTTCATTTTCTGTTCTCCTATAGGAAGATCCTCTCTCTTGGGAAAGACCGGGTCTCTTTCTGTCTTCCAGGATCTAATGAGAGCCTAACAATAACGCAAATGTAACCTCAGAAACTACAAGGATACTGTGCACACCTGTGCCCCTCTCAGCCTGCTGCTGGTTGCAGCATGTTTGTGCAGCAGTGGAGAGCAGCAACCAACAAGCAGAAACTTTTGATTTATCATCAGCCTTCCCACTGCTGGCTGTGGGGAGAGGATAGAAAGGTTGAGCTCAAAATGACAGTGGTGAGTAGATTATGTATTGTATCAAAGGGTCAAAAGCAGAGGTGGAGAAAAGTGTAATAGTCATCTTTCATTTGCAAATTACTAAAGCTATAATGTAATAAAACTGTACACAACACAAAATGTAAACACAGACTGATTTACCTCACCAGCCCTACTAATGACTACAAATGCCAAGCATTTCAAAGCAGAACATTATATTCATTGCATTTTAACATACTAGACAGTGGGATGAGGCAGACTTGTAGATCACTCAGTAACTGCATGTACTGCCAAAAGAAAAACCTGGCTGGAGCTCCAGAAACTGTGATTCTCCTCCTGGATTAATGAACAACCTGCTGAGTGATCTTAAGTAAACTAGTTTACTTCTGTATACCTGTTTTTCCAGCTCTAAAATATGAAGGCTGCTACTGCACATGTACATACTTTATCTGACCACTTCTAAAAACCCGTGGAAACTTGAGAGCAGTAAGTACTTGTACAGCATTTGGTGATACCTAAAGCAGTGCTAGGCATTAAGAACTCCATGCCATGTTGCAACTTTTAGTCACAAATAATAGGTACTGCTCAGACAGAGAAAAAGTCAGTCACAAGACCTGGCAGGGCATGTTGTCTTTGCCCAGATGGTCCCAGTCAAGAACTGGTAGCAAATTGCATTCTATCTAGTCATAAAGTTCCCTAAATTTGTAGTAACACCAGATACTTTGGGAGATATTTTTTTCTTGCCATGTTTTTTCTTCCTACATAATTCAATGGTGGCATCTATGCTGCTTCTCTCTTACCACTTAGTTGAGCTTGTTATTCAGGGTTTTTTTCTACCTGTCTTGTCAATTATTTTTTCCTTATCACTCCTAGTACAAAAATGTATCAGTGCTTTCTTTGGTGCTTGCATACAAAATTTGGACAAGGTCTATCAATTTATGACTTCATGAATTCCTACAATGACCTATCAATATTCTAAATACAAACCCACGCAATTTCCAAATATTCTGATGCTGTGAATGCAACTTGCAAAAGCTTCATGCTATATATACACATATAAGCAAATTACAGGTCTCAATATATATATTAAGTAAGGGAGCACTTCATTCTTTCTTGTGCAGCTATGTCACCAGGCAATAAAGAATGCAAGATTCAGGTGATGAGATAAAACAAAAGAAAGGCCTGACTGTATATACTAAGCCCTTTATTGAACATAGCTCTAGGTTTTGTTTCAGGGAATAAAAACAAAAAAAAATTATAGTTTTATGGCCATTGCTATCACCACTTACAGGACATTTGCAAATTAAGGTTCATAGACCTACCTGATGAAAGCACCCTGCTTCATTAAAGGAGCAAATGATGTCTTTCACAGAAATGTCATCTCCTCAAAACTTTATGCTTCATGACCCTAAGAATGGCAAGCTGGCAATGATCATTATACCACTTCTTGAAATACATACAGCCATACACTGAACTACAACAAAATCCTTAGGAAAGTCCTATAAATACGAGAGAAGTCCTTGGTCCTAGAATACTCCTCTTCCTGGTATAAATTACAGCAATCACACCAGTTCGCTCACGAGTGGCAGCCTACAGTGTAAGTACATGTAACCAGTGTAATTCTCAAACTGAAGACAAGGGATTATGAACCACTCGGACTAAATGACTGCATCTGCCACACACAAGCCGGAATATGTGTTACTTGTAGCAATTAATTAAGCAATTAATTAAGGACTAGCCTTAAACAAAAGCACCAATACAGCATTTCCAACAGAGTCAGGACTTCGTAACATCGAAAGGCCTGTTTTCTGGGAGTTGAGTAAGTGAGATTCTGTCATCTTGTGGGGAAAAAATGTTAGAAAGTTGGAGAGAAATGCCGACCTCAACACAGGGGAAGAAGTACCTCTGCTAGGATGTGTTTGCTGTGCAATTTAACTCCTGAGGATTTTTTCTCATATTTAGCTGAATTCTTGACCTTCCTGTCTTAGCTCTGATAACATTCTTCTACACTCTCAGTGCAAAAGAAAACGTTCAGAGCCTCTTCATTGCTGATAACATTCTGTTGCTCAACTTCAGTACAGTAGGCTCCTTTTATTAGAGAATGTATTTCTCCTTAATTGACGGATGCTCCCTTTGTCTTTTCTATTGAATCCGCAACTAAAAATTTGCTGTAATCAAAAATACTTAACACAGTGATTACTGTTCAAGAAGGTAGCATCCATTTTTCACAGTAAACATTAACATTTTTACAGCCTTTCTCTTTTACTTGCTTACCGCCTAGCCTCTTTAGGGAAAGGGCCACCCTATTCATAACACAAAACCTTAGAAATTCCAAGAGAAAATAATGCCCCTTAAGTAGTTGTTAGTCAGACATATATTATGAAAAAAATATTAAAGAACACATTGTGTAATCAAAATTTTTCAAAGAGTACAAGGAGTTGTAAAATAAAATAATTCATGTGTTTAACTGCATGACAGAAGTGTCATGACTTTCTATACAGAAATAAAGCCAAACTTATTTCAAAAATTACAATGAAAATCAATCTATAATCTTCAGGTTTGATATAATCTGTAGGCTGCATATTTGATCTCAGACCTGGGTAAAGCAGAAAAAAATCCTGAAGTGTGCCATGTATCAAATCCTTTAAAACGCAAAGCCTTCAAAAATAATCTCAGAAAACAGTTAGAACAGCTGCTTAAAATGGCATTACCTGGAAAAAATATTAATCAGCTAAAATAAAATTCAATTTATGGAAAAAGCTACAGCCTCATATACAGACTATGTAAGAATTTAGCATTACCTCTGAAGAGATACTGGTGTAACAGTGTTCAAACTGCATGCAGGATTTCTAGCTCCTGTTGCATTAGAAGACAGAAGCATTTTAACTTTAGTAGGGCACCAAGCCAACCATTATTAATGAAGCTGTCTGATGGTTTGGAACTTGGCCACGCATGAAAACCCAACAACAGATACTTCACTCCATGAAAGCTAATTTTTCAGGACCATCACCACATGACATTTAACTGTTTAAAAGCAAGCTGACAGTCAACTCGCGCACAGTTGACTCCCCTGCCGTTCTGCACAGCATCTCACTGAAGATTTTAAATAATTTTCATTATCAAATCAAAATGCAGTACATTGTTCCCTTACTCTGATTTGATAAGCAATTCCTCCACACCAAACACTAGCATCTAATGATAACAAATCCATTAAGTTTGTTAATTTTCTTCCTTAGAGTCTGTTCATTTCAACAGTCTTGATACTATTCTTTAGAAAGAAGTCCTCCAAACATGACACTGTTTTCCTTTCATTTACTGGCTCTCAAATCAAACAATAGTATGCCTATGTAATACAATGCCTTGCCTTCAGGGAACTGGGATGAGAAACCTAGCAAACTAAGATAAACCTTGGAACTGAAAATATGTGTAAGAAAATACTGTAAAGCAAAAGGAAAAAAAACATGGGAAAATGACAAATTATGTGCAGAATGTGGTTCTAAGAGCTGACAACCTCCTGATTTTTCAGGTGATGTTGTTGGAGTGTATATTGCATGTAGACCTAGTTTTCTAATCCAGTTCATTGGCCATGAAGGGACACAACCCAAAGATCTTAAGACGATGATATAAACATTTAAGTGCCCCAACACATCTGACAGATCACAATAGGACCAGTGATACCAACACAGATGTCGTAAGCTAAATAAGCTTTTCTTTTCAGCATTTGGAAAGACCAGATGAAACATAGTTTTCTTATCCTGAAAACCAGCCAGGTATGGCAACTTTTAAATTTTCAAGACTTCAGAAGACTCGTGACTGCTGTAAATGAGGTAGCTGAGGAGCTGAGAACTGTTAGCGTTCACACTTACGTGAATTTTGTAATCCCCAGGGATGCTGAGCAAACCAGGGTAGAAACAAAGAGCTATGTTTGTAAATTTTATGCAGGATCAGAGTTAGCATTCAAACTACTGATTTGATGTCAGCTCCAAAGGGCAGGGATGAAAAGGCTGATACTAACAGAGATAACAATCAGGGAGAAAAAGGAAGCCTGCTTTCAAATAATGCCAACCTGCATGGCTGATGGAAAACCGTGCTTGTCAAGCTAGTTATCAAGATTCGGTTCAGTTGACAAAATTAACCATTGCTTAAAGCCATGGGGAATTTCTAAAGGCATTTTCCTTTGTGCCTCATGACATTCAGGCATAAGAAAAAAGGCACAAGAAAAAAAAGGCATAATGGCAGATCAACACAGCACATAGCAAATGTAGTAAACTTACAGTCTACTTGAGTTACCCTTAGTGAGATTCCACTAGAATTTTTCTTTGCCCTAATACTGACTACTAAAAAAATTTTAAGAGGATTTTTTGTTCCTTTTGAGAGGACAAGGTAGGACGTGCCAAATTATGGAGTATTTAGATTAGGCAGCAAACTGGGCTGCTGATGTCATACATTTACCTCGAGCTGGTACCATCATTAATCAAATAATACAGGCCTATTTTGCAAGATGGTGAAGCTGGAAGACTTCGGGGTGGACCAAAAATTTTCTATGAACTCTTCATTTAGAACATACGTAAACAGCCTAAGAGCATTACAATCAAAAATTTTGCAACTATGTTTAATTTCTACAAACAAACCAAAGAAATGCTTCCTTAGTTTTTGACCAATCTCATTTCAGGGGGATGCTAACGAATACTGCCAACTCACTCACATGGAACAACGTGATGCTGTGTTTTGGTAGCAGTAGCACACGTGGCATGAACAGAGTTAGTGTCGCCCGCTCTGTATTTCTGAAAACACCATTCATGCTAAGGAACCACCTCAGCTGGGACCCTGCTACTAGCATTTCCTTCCTACATACCCATTTTAGGACACTACTGCCTAGAGAATAATTTTTTTCAGTGTATCTAAAAAATTACAAATGCTTTTCCATCTTATGCAAATTTCACTTACATCCTGCTATTTCAATATCAGTGTAGTAAAAGAACTGCAAATCTCTGCTATTACCTCAACACGCCTGTCAGTCTCATCTTAAAGAATTTTAAATCAGAAGAATGTCATTTCCAAAATGAGACAAGAGACAAAGCTGGTGAAAAATATGATTAACTTGCTCTATCCACGCCTTTGTCATTGCTGCTTTTCAGTATCAACCGATTTAATAACCACTTTGAAAATTGTTAAGCGGCATTGCAGCATTGATTCAAATATCCAATTGCCCAACTTTCTGGGTATCTGAATGTTCAAGAAACAAAAGATTAAGTAACCTATAATGATAGGTCACAAAAATCCCCTTTTTTAAAGGCTCAAGGAATTCTTGATGAGCTATCAAATCTCTTAATTATTTGGATAGTCAAAGGCTGTGAAAGACGGAGTATTCCTACTGATGCCACTAAAAGACAATTAAGTAATTTAAGTTCACATACTTGAATTCACACACACACACAAACAAAATAAAAACAGAGACATGCTTAAGGGGAGGCCAAATTGTTTTATTTAATTTTTTAATGACCAATTGGATTTTTGGCAGAAAGCTCTGCTCTTTTTTCTTTTATTTCTTTAAAGAAATCAGCAGTGCTCAAATTGATGGGTTGGAACTTTACTCAAATTCCAGTTAATTTTAAAAACAAACAGATAAACAGGAATTCCAGATACAGTTTCCAGAGCAGAGAGCAAAGCTTCACATTTGTATGAGAATTCCATGTTTATACTTGCTTGGGACACAGAATGTAAAACTATTGTCAGTAGTGCATGAATAAAACATTCACATTTGATCTGGAACCTTAAAATCAGAAAGCTATACTCTCCTTTCAAAATTTTCATTACCTTGTGCAAATCAAGTCAAGTCTTCATGTGTCAAGCACACACGTAAAATTGTCCATGTTGTATATACAAGACATCTACCATTCAGGCAGTGCAAAATACATCATTTCATAACAAAACTAAAATGTACCTCTCAAAGTATGAACAAGAATATACACATAATACATGATGTACACTATTTACACAACCATAAAAAATATAATACAAGGAATTTTTTTTAACGTGATAAGACTTGACAGTCTTTTGCAATTTTTGTTGCAACAAGGCATGTTTTAAGTTTCCTGGATGGAGTTTTCTTTGCCAATTATTCAAGAGATGTTGGAAACTATGCTTGAACTTTTAGGAGAGTTTTCAAATGGACTGCCATCAACTCCCTGTTTTGGTCAGACGGTTCAGCTGTGCCACCCACCCAGTGGCTGGGAGGCTTCGGAAGGACACTAGGAGATGGTGGGTCACTAAATTTTGCCCCAGCATAATTTTCTTTTTGGCTCGCTTCAGATAGGGTGATAGGTTTCTTAGACTTGGCATTTCTGAAGTTCTCTGTGTTTTTAAGTGGCTTTTTCTCCTGCTTCTGAACTATTTCTGGCGATACTGAATCCTGCCAAAAGTTCTCTATCTTTTTCGCCGAGGTGATCTTTGTCAGTGGTGCGTTGCATTTACTCTTCTGCCTGTTAATCTTTGGTTGTTCACACAGATGTAAACCGTGAACGGGCTGGCTGTAGGGGACGGCAGCCTTCTCCGTCTTTCCCATCTTGTTTTTCAAGAACTGCGGAGACAAAGACTTCACATCAACACACAAACCCTCTCCCTCCAAGGGGTGCTCCGCCACTCCACAGTATCCGCACTTGGATAGCGGGGGAGTGCTACAAGGCCCGGACTGGCAAGTAGTAGCCTGCCGACAGCCCCCCTCCTTTCATGCTAACCCTATGCCTCCTCCCCATCACCCCCTCAGCGCCTCCCGCGGCCGCCATGGGGCGCTGCGCTCGGCGCACGTCCCGCCCCGCGGGGGCGGGGGGCGCTGGGCGCTGGCGCGCGGCCAGCGGGCTAAATACGGCTGTTGCTGGGCCCAGCGGCGCGCGCCCATTGGTGGCGCCGGGCAGCCAATCGCCGCCCGTCATCGCCCTGCTCTCTCTTCAACCACCACCAACCCCCTCCTCTCCCCCTCCCAGCCCCGTTCGAGCGGGCGTAACGGAAACTGTTCCCCCCCCCCCCCCCGCCCGCCCCCGACACCCCCGGGGACAAACAGGGGCCAAGATAGGAGGAGCGGGGGGGGCGTAGGGGGAGAAAGCGACCTCAAGAAGTGCGGCAGAAGGGACGGGGTGCGGGAAAAGCGATCAGAAGCCGCGGAGCCGCATTTTTACCTCCTTCCTGAGGGGTTTGCCGGGCGCCGGGGGCTCCTCCGGGGGCGTCGCCGGGGCAGCTGGTGCGGGGTGGGCGCGGAGCTCGGCCGGGGTCCTCCTGCCTAGGCCAGCACGGTGCTGCTGGTACTGCTGGTAGCGGCTGGGCAGGAGCCCCGCGGGACCTGGCCGGAGCTTGCCCTTCCTCCGCCGGACCCTTCTCAGCGCGGGCCGCGCGGCGCCCCCCGCGCCCGCCAGGCAGCAGCTAGGCTGGTTCTCGCAGTTGCCGTCCCCGCGCCGGAGGCGCTGGAGGAGTGCGGGCGGCAGCCGCCTGGCGTCTTCAGTGCCTGCCGAGATACGAGCCAGGAAGGGCGGCGGCGCCGTGGTGGTGACCATGGTGGGGCGTGGGTACCCAGAGCTGTGCCGGGAAAAGGGGATCGGGTGACTGGGGTGGGGTATCTGCCTGGGCTTTGTGGGCTGAGATGGAATCGCGATCAGATCCGCTGCTAGGAGAACATGGCGGGGGAGTGAGAGGAACAGCTCGCAGCGCCCCGGTGTTGTTAGCCGAGCGGGACACGCCCCCTTCCGCCTCCGCACCAATCACCGCGCGTGGACGGCGCGAGGGGCACGCCCCTCCGCCGCGAGCCGCCAATCCCGGCGCAGCGGCCACCTCCTCGGCCAATCAGAAGCGACACAAACACTCGGGGCCACGCCCCTTTCCGCAGGCCACCCAATCCGTGCCGACACAAACAGTCAGGCACGCCCCAGTCTCCGAGCCACGGGCCTGCAGTGCGAAGCAGACGGACGCGAACGGGGCGCTTCCTCCTTTGCGAGAGCTGTCGACCAATCGGGCGCTACGCACGCAGCCGCAGCCACACCCCCGCATGCCCCGCGGCCAATCGAGGGGGACGTAAACAGACGGCGGGCGCGCCCCCTGGTGGGCGGCGCTGGGCACGCGCGGGTATCCCGCCATGGAGGCGCGGGCTGCGGCCCTCCCGGCCGCGGCGGCGGTGGCGGCGGCGGCGGAGGAGGTGGTAGCGGGACCCAGGCGGGACGAGCGGAGCCTGGAGGCGCTTAGCCTGGCTGCTGGCAGCGGGGCAGCGGCAGCAGCGGGCGGGCGGCAGGCGCCGGAAGGGCGGCGTGCGACGCTGGCGAGCGCCCTGGAGCTGGAAGGGACAGTATTGCGCGAGGGGCGTCTCACCCAGTTCGTGGCCAACAACCTGGAGCGGCGCATCCGGCTGAGCGGCGCCCCGCGGGGCGACCCTGGAGCGGTGGCTGCGGGGGGCAGCGGTGGGGGCGGCACCTCCATCCCCGCCATTGACCCCGGGGCGCTGCAGGACGTGGTGGTGCTGGCCGGGCAGGTGGCAGCGCAGGTGGACGAGCTGCTGCGCAACGTGCACTGTGGGTTGCAGGCACTGACGGCGCTCAGCGTGGGCTGCATCCAGACCTACCGCGACGGCGTGGAGAGCCTGGGCGAGGCGGCCGACCTCAGCATCCGCGCTATGTACGCGCTGGTGGCACGCTGCGAGGAGCTGGACCGCGCCATGCAGCCTGTGCCCGCCCTGGCCAAGCGCATCCGCGATATGAAGGGCACCCTCGAACGCCTGGAGGGGCTTTGCAAGTAGAGCCCTGCGCCCGCTGACACCAAGCTGGAGGGACCTTGGCTGCTGCGGCACCGCGGGCAGGCGGGGGGCCCGGCGGGTCCCCGGGGCCCCCACCCGCCCCAGGGTAAACAGCTTCTGAGAAGAATCCAAAATCCGTGGAATATAATTGAGAGTCAGATAAGAACAGATCTATATGCACAGTTGCAAATAAAAGCCTTCAGATAAAATATTCCTTGCCTCTCAGTGTCTACAGTTTTGCACAGTGTAGAAGTTTAAATGACATTACTGTGATGACATAACTTTTTTTTCAATTGGGAAAATATCTAATGAGATGAGGAACATGACTATTTGACATATTGTATAGCTGACATCAAATAAAGCCTCCCAAAGTACCCATTTTTATAACTTGAAGCTTTTGTAAATGCATCACTGTAGGCAGAAGTGATTTTGCTATATCAGTAAGTATTTCCTCTGAGGACCAAGAGCAGCCGAGTTCTCAGCTTGCTATGGTTCCTGTGCAACAAAGCTCTTAGATGATGTTCTTAGCAATCCATTTAGGTCGCAAATGCCCTTATACCAAGATTTCAGCAAGGAAATGATCATTGTGATCTTATGCATGTGTAATGGTGCTTTCAGTGACCCGCATCTCCTGAAAACCTTGGAGCAAAGGTAGCCAGAAATACTACGCAAGTCCTATAACTTTTGGTTGAAGAGCAGATAGGTTTATGATGGGTGCAGCTGCTATTCCACCATAATTTCATTAGAAACACCAATAGAGGGGTGGGTGCTGTGATGTACTCTGCTTCTGCACATAGAGAATTGTAACACAATAATTTGTATTTATGCCACCTTGGTTTGCATAATACCAGTTTCTGGCTTGTTTTGGATGCCTTGGCGCAGCCACGTCTTTCCCTCAGTGCTGGGATGCATTTCATGTGTAGCCTTCTAGCTGTAGCAACAGGAGAAGGCTGGAAATGGGCTGTGCCAAGGTTGCACTCTTTGTGGTCACAGCTCTCGTGGCACTGTCTTCTGGGCAATAGCTCTGGCTCCAGAAAGGGACCAGAGGTCTAGCAAAGGTTAGCAGAGAGAAAAAGGAGAACTTAACTGCCCCTGCCCTGGGGTCTAAAGATTTCATAACACCACAAAAATGGCTGTACTCAATAGTTTTGGGGTGTTATTCTTGGGGAAAGTTTGAACTTGTCTACCATGGAGATGCAGTAGTTTTGCTAAGTATGTTTTGTACACATCAAGAGTGAAAACCAAAGTTTGAACTTGCTTAATTTGTGAGTACTGCTGAAATGTACAGGAAAGACCTTCAATCTTATTTGTATAGCCACATATGTACAGGTACAACTTTATTCATACAGGCTAAGGCGAAGCCTTTAAAGCATATTCGTTTCAGTACACTGTTGTTTTTCAATAACGTTTCATTTGCAGTCACGTAAGCTTAGTGCTAATTCCCTGCCAAAGTTGTCAGGTCTGTAGAATAAAGTGATTACTTTTATGTTTTTAATTGTTAGGGGTTAGTTGTTGTTGAAGTGTTTCACTTAATTAATTATTGGTTTTCTTATTTGGTAAAATAATATGAAGGCTAATTTAAACTCTGCTCCTGCATCTGAACAGAGACCCATTAATGTGATTGCAGAGCTGGTTTCAGTCTAGGTCCTCAGGCAGTAATTTCTCACAGTGATGTTATTCATGTGATGAAAAAGGGATGACTAGTGAATTACAAGAATGAAGGAAGCAGTAATTACACTGTTGGGATTTGCTTCTTAATATCTATCTGAAAGCTTTGCTGAGCTTGGTGAAGTGGCTCCTGTTCCCAGATGTCTGCCTTGTACATTTGCTGTCCCTGGGGCAGGCATGGCTGAAATGATGTGAGCCTGTTGTGTGCCACCAAAGTTGATATTGATATGCTATTGCATAGCTGCTGTGGTTTCCAGCCCTGCCTCTATACCTGTCTTCATCGCCACAGTGTGTGTGTCTGTGCAGCTCTGGTGCCAGTCCTGCCCTTCCAGTCCCATGGGAACCGCTTGTGAGCTATGTGCAGCTCATTAGACACTGATGAACCTGGTCCTTCTGCAGTCAGAGACATTTGGACTGCCTTTTTGATCCCAGTCCAGGCTTTCTTGTGCATGGTCTGTGTTAATTCTGGCACTTTCCAACTTTTGGATGTTAAGTGTGAAAACTTTCAGGTTCAGGTAGCCTTTTTTTTTTTTTTTTTGCTTAACTTGTCAGAGCAGAGTAAAAACATGTTTAGGTTTTCCAAGACCTTCAAATGTGTTTGCATATATTTCATATGTTTTCTTGCTTAGTCACTCAGCTTTACAATTGGTCTTGTTTTCCTTTCCTCATCAGCTGCCAAGTGAACTTTCATTGTAACCAGACGGGCAAGGTCAAAGAAGAAGACTAACCAAATAAAATGACGTGCAGAGCACTAAGCAAAGCCCGATACAGCATTAGCTGTGCCATGAATGACTTCCCTGTTCTGATAACTGCTAGTGACTCTGTTAGGAATTAGGTTACTCTATTAGGAATTAGGTTAGTTTGAGAATGGTTTTTTTTCTTCAGGACAAGGGTCAGATCTGACTATGGAAATCCTTTTTCAGATTAAGGTGTAGTTGGTTCTGCTTCATGCAGGGCTTTTTCTCTCCTTTGTCAGATTTTATATTCCCAGCTCTGAACTGATCCCATATCCATGATATTTAAAGGAGCTTTACCAGATAAAACCATATTACAGGTGGGAAAAACAACCAGTCACCAAAAGCAGGGATGAACATGTCACTTTTAAGGCTTTTTTTCAGTGTTATTTAATTGCCTCAGCTATTCAACAAGTAAATGTATCATTTTTTTATGTCTCCTTCTGCCAGCCAGACACTAAAATAGTTACATCTTCTGGCTGGAATGTCCAGCTTTATGTTGGCAGTTACTCCTGTGAGTCCTGAGGTCTTGACTAAGTTACAGGTGTGAGAAACAGCATGTGAGTTGAATGCAAGAACATACCTTTAGCATTAAAGATACTACTATTTTGAAATGGTTTTGAATTGTATTGCTGTTCTACCAGAACACAAAAACTTTAATTTTAAACTTCAAAATTAGCAGCAGCTTTCCAGAAGAGTTAATAGATCAACTTTTGTAGCAGACTGCGTTAGCTGGTACCGAAGAGACTTTAAGACAGAGGCCTCTTGCAATAGGTGTCATCCAACTTAAGACAGGTTCTTCCTGTCAGATTCCACACTACCTCATCCCGATCAACGCTGTATGTACACCTGAAAAAAACCCCAAACCTTTTAAAAGATCAGCAAATTGTGTTTATGTTGCTGTCACAACCTGGTTTCATTGCTAGGAAATCGCTTTAAGAAAAGGGCATTCCTCATAAAGGGTCCAATTAGTATTTTTTTTGTCTGTGAATATTGTCACCACTTCTGTTCCCACCCTGTACCATTCAGGAAACACATCCTGGATCCTTCTGCCATGCACGTAAGAGCACACATGCGGAGACAGAGATTCATGACGTTTCTCCTTTAGAAAGCTTAACGCAGTTATTGCATCAGAGGCAGGAACTGAAACTCAGCTGGGTTTCACATCTGCTGCTCCAGCTTGCTGCCTAGGGAAAGCTTCTGTTATCATTACCCTCTGCCGTTCAAAGTTCCAGAAGTAGAGATGTGATCAATGGATTTATGCCCTGAGCTTCCACCTTGGGAGTTAAGGTCCTCCTGCCTCGTATTAGGACAATGATATCTGATAAGAGGAAAAATGGTAGAGAATCAAAATTTCAAACTTCCTGCAGCTCAGTTTCCTTTCTACTATTTGTACACATTAGAAGCAATGCAGAACACAAAACCAAACCAAGTAAACACGACATGTCCCCTCACCCCCCCGGCTGCTAACTCAAATCTGAGACGATGTGAATAGGCTGGCCGTTTCATACATAATAATAGGTATTGGATATGGAGGATAACATGCTTGAGATGGCTTTCACACTAGTGTAGAATCCTGATGAAACTTAAGAGAACCTGAATTTAAAGAAAATAAAATACTATATTTTAATTATAGTATTGATAGGGTTGAGAGATGGAGGATTTACACAACGCTTGCAAAACTGGCATCTGTTGTTTGCTAGTAAGGAAGGACTGCTGTGTGTATCTGTCAGGAGGCACCAACTGGGAGAGCAGAAGAGCAGAGTTAGAACTATCTTGATTATTTTCCTAGATTATGGCTTGAAAGCACTGTCACTCTAATTGGTTCCAGAATGTGAGTTAATGTTCCTGTGGTTAATTACTGTGAAGTACTTTTGTTGAAAGTTGATTTATTTCAAAGAAGGGTAATAATTTCTGTCAGTGTTTTTATTGTCATGAGAGAGGGAAGAATCCTAGAATTTTTTCCCAACACTGTATTTCTTGTCTCAGTATGACCAGCCATGCTTTTTCCTTGTTTTCTTTATGGACAGTGCAGGAAGAATTCCCAGCATTGAACCTGCTTGTAAAGACAAAGAGCCTTGTCCAGTGAGTTGTTAGGAAACGCTTGTTTAATGACAGCTTCCCTGTCTGGAAGTACATGTAAATGAAGGAGAAATGATTGTCAGACAATAATTTCTAATTTTACAACAGGTATCTGGTGTCACTAGGAATGTTTGACCTATAATCAGTAGCAGAAAATAGCAGAAGTTCCCAAATCTTAGCTTTTTAATAAATGAGCTTTCTTCTTATAGCCTAATATCAGCAGTGATGTTTACCAGGCATTTTGACTCTGAGGTTTTTGTTGTCTGAACTTGAACTGTTGCCATTCAAGGAACTGTTAACCTGAAAAATATACTTCTTTAAAGTCAAAATATCATTTGACTTTGTTCCTCTTTCTGTTTTACTGCCTGTGCAATTTGTTTACTTGTTGGATTTTTTTTTTCTGTAGGCTGGGACTTTCCAGTGACGTATCCTCAGCTGGAAGGAAAGAGGAGTTTCTTACTGCTGAGCAACATCGGGATTTTCCATTTTCCAAAACTCTTCCTGTGCACCACTTATAGTTGATGATAAAGATCTAGTTTGGTTTTGTTTCCCTCTTTAAAGAAAGAGATGTGCAACTACATGCCTTTCGTCTCTCCTGCTTCTACGTCAGCAGCTTTCTTTTGTCTGCTGAGAGCAACTGGAAAGTTGTAACAGTGCCCCCTGGTTCACCGTTTTCCACAGCCACCAGCTGTACTGCATTTTCCCTAGCAGATCCTTGTTTGGGACCTCATCAGTTCTCAGTGTTATGATTTCATCCCACTTATCTTCTGTCCTTGGTTGCATGACTTACTACATCAGTGTTGTTATTGTACTACCAAGGCACCAACCTTCTTATTTAACTCAGTTATGTCCTCTTTCAGCTGCCTTGTTGTTTGTCATTGCTGTTCTGCCTCAAGTTCAAAATAGTCATCTGCAAGTCCTGGTCAAGGCTATCTTCTGTCTCCTAATTGACTTGTTTTCTTTGGATGTCACCCCTTCCTCTATCCATTAAAGTTTCTGGGTAAATTACCTTATGCTTTCTTTTGCTATGACTTCCTTGCTGCTGTCTTCTGCAATGCTTCTTGCATCCAGAATACCCAGCACCAATTGTCTTGTTTTTAAATCAACCTTTGGGAGCAGGCAAGTCAGAAACTACATAGATAGTAGATTTCTACTTATTCTACTGAACAGAAGATATTACACAAAAACTGAACACATGTAACAGAGGAGAGCTAGCTCTAGCTCTTAGGATTTGGTTCTGATCTATTTTAATAATATGCCGATAAACGCAAATAAAACTGAACAAACTACTTGCAAAATAATACCACTGTAACTGTGTGTGCTGTGATGTTTCTGGCAAGAGATGGGAAAATCAATCAGCTACTGCTCACATAGGCTCATGAGGACAGGGTTATAGAACACCAAATACCATGTGACATGGTGAGGTGATGCAATAGTTATCAAATATGTGCCAGTCCCCAAAGCAAACTATGTTGGTTTTCCTTGTAATCATAGAAAGATTAAGTAAATACTGGAGTAAAGCTACTGTTAAGTGGAATTAGGTCTTCCCTGCATTCCTTTTGGTATGTATGCACACAGGGCTGTCGCTGACTTTACAAAGAGCTGTATGTATTTATGTGAAAGTTACATAACTTTATAGAATGTGTTATATTTATTGCTTATAACAAACCTTAGAAAGGAATATTACAAGTACAGGATATGACAAACCGGTTCTTCTCATATGTTCACTAAGATTCACATGTACATACTTTAGTATGGCAAATAAATGACAATTAAAAGAAATATTCTTGCCTTACTGTCAGTGATGCACAGTCAGTGGACAAATGCAAGTCATAACCAAAGGACTAATTCTACATAAGTGTTAGAATGTCTCTTTTAAAGCAAAAATCAATGTTGGGCTGTACTGACTTGAATAGCTGTAAAAAGTCAATCTTCGAAATTGTTAAAATTCAAGTTTTCATCATGGTCATCTAGGCAGTTGTTAATATCAGCAACGATTGCAAACACTGAAGTCCAACCAAACACCAGGATCTGTTTCTTACACTTTAACTGATCTGTAAGTGAGGTAACTGATTTTGACATTACATAAAGTAGGAGTCATGGAACACGTTTCCCCTATGTGTTAATATAAACCAGAAAAATTGTGTAACTTATTGGTGACTAGAATCTACGTAGCACTGTAGAAATTTTTGGTTGCAGTATTCATTCAGCAGCATTTACTATTGTGAAATCAAATGCAGATAGTCTTTGTCCTTGATTGCTTATGAGCTTTGCTTTATGATAGGGATGAATACTTTGTCTCAGAATTAGTTAGGTTTTACTAACAGAAAAAAAAAAACGGAGACTGGGACAAAACTTCATTTGTTTCTCTACAAATCTATAAGTGAGACTTTTTGATTTTAATCTCTTGCTGATAGCAATTTGCATAATACTTTGGAAACAAAAGTTTCCTGGGTTGAACACAGGCAATCAGCTTCTCTTACACAATGTACCTTCAGCGACGTGACTTGTCACTCCTGCCTGCCAGACAGTGTATCTTTGACATTGTGATTACATCTGTAAAAAGGCAGCTGGATGATGCAAACATAGGAAGGTCATATCAAAAGGTTTCTCTCTCACACCATTTTGTTTATTAGGACTTTTTTCTTCTCATTACTTCTAATTTCTTATTATTTCTCTTAGGGAATGCCACAACTAAGTCCTGTTTTCTATTCCCAGCAGTCCACAGTTAGTAGATAATTTTTCTAGGTAGCACTGCTGTTTTAAACTATGTCTAACAATGTAAATCAACCAATATACTTCATGCGTACATCATGTTGGCACAGCCAGTGTGCTAGTAGGCTGAAATACTTGTTCTATTTTGGAAACCTACTCAGTACCGGGCATTGTTAAATGTAAATTCTCACTGCAGCAGAAGAGCATTTTGTGAGTCACTGCAGAAGAGGCGTGTCCCTAGGGCAGAAAAGGATCAGAGATCCCACAAGCAGATCTGGAAGTGTGACTTCAGTTTTACTTTTCTAGAAGTAAGAAGAAAGGATAAATAGGTCAGGTGTTAGGTTGCCTGTTTTGCCACAGGTCTGCCAGAGTGAGTCTGCGAGGCTTGCAAGTACTCACTGCAGCCGCTGTCTCCTTCGATGACAGAAAGTACTTTATCTCTGAGGTGAATAATACTGTTGAAACTGGTTATGCATTTATTTGTCATGCCTTTAGATGTCATGGTACCTGTAGAAGAAAATAATATTTAACATTAAACAGTGTAAAACAAAATAATATTTAACATTAAACAGATGTGGAATGTAATTGAACCACCCTTTGTAGCTCACACCTCATAAAAAAGGGAAAGCAATTGCCAGTTTTTGTATGTGTAGTTTTGCCTCCCAAATGTAAAAAAAGTTCTTTATGATGAGAGTGGGTTTCAGTAACAGATGGAAAAGAATATAGCTAGCTCAGGAACAACAGTGGACCTAACCATACTTTGTTGACTGTGGTTATCTGGAAGCTGTCCCGAGTTTGACTTTGTCTTGTCTTTTCCACATTGGAAATCTTAAAAGTTACAGCAATAACATTCTCATGTGGTTTCCCTGTTGAAGTATGAGTGGAATGCTTGTTTCAAGATCTGGCTTAATAATATCAGTTGTGTACTTTTATTAATTCAGCTTCACATGTTAAGCTAACCCAAATTTCTTCCAGGTCCTTGGTAGGTCACAAATCTAAGAGAAACTGAGACCATGTTTAGGTATTTGGCAGCAAAACCAGGGATGTTTTAAGGAAGCCTGAGCAGCTCTTCTCCTGCCCTAGCCCTGCCCTGTTGTTCCTGACCATCTGCTGCATTTCCCTCTGATTTTACCCATACTGCTTATGCAGCCACAAAATGAAGCCGAGCAGGAACTCGACCCAGCTGAGCCCAGCAAAGAGGGAGGAGGATGTTTGTTTGCTTGCTTTTTGCCTGAATCGATGCCTTGCCTTGTGTCATGGCACAAATAATTGCTCAGCACAAGGGAGCAATGACATGGAGAAGAAAGGGTGTGCACGCCTTATGCTCACAGCTGAGATAAGGGAAGTGTTTAGGGAGGGTTTGCAGCTGCTACCACTTGAGTCACGTTGACCTACAGCCTACAAGAGTGCATGGCTTGTGCTAGTAGTTGGGTTGCTCCCAGGAAAGAGGCCCATAGCTAGAAGCAGGGTTGTACTAGAAGCAGTCCTTCAACAATGCCTTAGATTTTAATTGTATGCAGTTGTATATATAAAACTCTTTTCTGCGTGCCTGAAACTTCAGCTATTGAGTGGGTTAAAAAAGATTACCTAGCAACAGCTCTACCCATTTCAAAGCTGGTACAAACTGTAGTGTAGAGAAGAACGAAAATAATTAAGTGGGCTGTGTTTCAGGACAGAATGTCTTGTCTTTTCATTTTACCTGTTCCCTCTGCAGTAATCAAACTTTGTATCGAAGACACAAGCAATCAAAACAGACTTCCTATTTCAAACCAGCATACCATTGTGTATAAGCAGGATTGTGTCCGTGCTGTTTAAACTTATTTAAGACTCTATCTCTGTGTTACTGTTCAGTAATTTACATTTAATAAATCACTTCATTTCTATTCATGACTTTCTGCTATTGTGTACCAATGTTTGCTGGCACGCTTTTCTAATTCCCCATGTATAGAAGACATGTATAGGTATGGTCTGAGTTACAGTCCACGAAAACTGGTCTAAGTCTTCCACTGAACATGAGAAAGCTTTGAACATGTCATATACCTGGTCTCTGACAAAACATCCAATTATAGTGAAAAATGTGATACTAAACTAATTTTAGCAGATCTAACTCCAAGTATGTGGAAGGATATGTGGAGATTTTTCTCCCCAAAGGGATTTTTGAAAAGTGGTTTCTGTATAGCACAGATAGATATGGGAATTCACAAAGTGCCTTTTGTGAAGAAGCTTTGACATTTTTCAGTAACAGCCTGAACCCTTTCAGTGCAGAAAGATTGTTAGCAAAACCCCAAAATTTCGAACTACCAGGAAATTAATTTCAGGCAAGCACAGTCATCTTCCCTTTCTCAAAGACCTTAATCTCAATGAGTAGTTCCCTAAAAGTCCATCTGAACAAGGACAGTTTCATACCCATACTGAGTGAAGGTTTGAATTCAAGGATAATAGCTTTATGTGTATTAATCTTAACCAAGTTATTGCAGGTAAAACAAGCAGTGGAAAGAATAGGCATGAACTTCAACTGTAGCTGTATGAACAGGAATGAAAATGAGCACTGCATTCTCTGAGGCAAAGTCCACTCCATAATGCCCACCAGAGGCTTTCACTCGCTATGGAGCCTTAAGTGGTGAGAATGTGAAAAAAGAGTATTTCTAGAGAACGGCAAACATATTTTGAATGAAAAAAAAAATCTTCTTTTCTCTAAGGAATGCGTGGAAGAAATGAATTTACAACTTATCCAGTGTCACTGTCTAAAATGACATATGCCAGCTTATCCTTGAGGTTCCCTAGATCAGTGATGCTGCAAGTGTATACACAAGGATATTCCTCTTGCTCTCTACTTCCTTTTGAGCGAAGCTCTTTTGGGAAAGAGTAGCATGTGATCTTGTAAAGCTTGTTCCACAATGCACACTGACAGAAAGCAAAACTAACCTCACAAGGGTAACGTTTGAACATCAGAATTTATATATATATGTATGTACGCATACATATATTTTACCATAATTTAATTGGTATACAATATAAATATATATATATATATTCAGATTTGATTTTTAAAAAGCCTGTATGGCTGCCACGCTGATCATTTTGTTTTACTCCATATTACTTTCCTTTGCCTTTGGCCAGTTTCTTGGGGTATTTTTTGGACTGCAATCTGCTCAAGACAGGAGGCTGTGGTCTTCTTTTATATCTGTACAGTATGTTATGCATATTTTATATAATACAGCCATATAAATAAAAACAGGTCTATATGTATTTTCTCAGGTACTATATTATAGCTCATAAATATATTATGTTTCACGGGCTTTATATTCATATATATGCGTGGCATACATATCTATAGACATGAAATTATGAGGCGGAAGGTTTGAGAGAGTGCCTGTGGGTAATAATATTTTCTTTGCATGACTGATCATGAGAAAAAGATTTCTGCCAGTATAGCAACCCAGAACTTGATCATCACATACACGGGTTTGTAGGCTGAAACAGTCGTGGCTATTTCAGGCTGTAGAGGAGCGATGACCCTCTAGCAGCTACTGAGTGCCCTAGTCTGTCTCCCGCACTAACCAGGACCAATGTTACCTCATTAGTTTTAACTCCATTCAGGGAAAGATTTTTACTAAGGTGACCTGAATAGGCAGTAGAGAAACTAAAAAGTGTAGCAACAGAACGCTGTTTTATTTTGTGGAATCCAAAGACTATGAGTCATGCTTTCTGCTTACGTAAATTAGATTAGTTTATTGTATATTATGTCATGCTTTTCCCTACCGCTAGTTGTCTTCCATCATGAAATTTTAGTTGATTACTTTATCCATAGTCAAAGTGCATTGTACCATATGATTTCATTTTATGCAGTAGACAATATATTCTTAACTGTAACAGCTGGGTATTTTTTACAGTGTAGATTTCGACTGAAAATCATCTTTCACAGCTGATGTAAGGCCTCAGGTGTCTTGGTCAAACTGTAAGAACTCTAGGAAGATCAGTGTTAGTCCAGTTAGTGCCAGGAATGACAGGCACCTTGCTTATAAGCCTGTTGCCCACTTGCTTATCTTTTGTTACATCAAACCCACCCTCATTTCAGCTGCAGAGGAACAACAGCAAGACATCTTGTTTTTTTGGGCCTGCAAGTCAGTGATTGACATCACAGCTGTTGCCCTTCTTCAAGAACAGCAACCGTCTGGACAGACAGACGTTCTTCCCTCTGCACAGAAACAATTCCTTTCCAGACAGATCTCCTAAGTAAATTGCCTGCTAAGTAAATCATCTGCCGTGTCTGCACATCAGAGCTAAAACTGTTCATGTCCCCTCTAGTGGTGTGAGATTTACACGTCATCATTAAAGTATTGTGCATGTTCGGTAGTGTAGTCTGATAGCTTATGCTGACCGTCCCAAGCATGATACCCAATTCTCAGGGACCTGGATTTAAAGCTGCTCCAATCCCAAGTTCGCTGTGTACTCCCTGCCTATATAGAGATTTACTCCACAGGTTGAACTAACACTGTCACACCTTAGAGGCTTGAGATGAAACCCTGAAGGAAAGTGTAAGGTTTGAATAAAGCTTTGAAAGCAAGCTGCTTATATTGTGTGCATTATTCTGTTAGTTTTATTACTCTTACAGAACGGAAGGTGTAGTCTATGTTGCACTAAATGGCTGGGTTGTCTTCTTTTGGAAATCTTTTTAAGAACTATATCACAAACTCACACTGAGGAACGACTCCAGAAGCTGATTTTGCTATTTTTTGCTGTTTCCTGTGTACTTTGGACAGGAAAAGTAACTGGACTTTAATTTACAATATTTGAAGTCTATGAAGTCGTGGTGCTCCCTAATGTCTTGAAGATTAAAGACTGGTAATATTGTTCCGAGTTCCTCTCAATGCTCTCTATAAGAAGAATACTTTAAATTACATTAAGTTTTCTCAAATATGCTGGAGCACTTAAAACTTTGTTTCAACATCCCTTTTTTTGGATTTTCATTTTCAAATGTGGAAAAATGATGTCTCAGAAGTTAGATTCTTAATTATTTCTTGACATCAAACAAGCAGGCATGAATTAAAAAATGTTGATCTCCTAGCATATTCTTTTGACTTTTAGAAGTCAGTGCATACTCAGCATTTTTAAATGGAGGAACCTAGCTTTAAAGAAACCTAGACAATTTAGCCATGAGCAACCATCGTGTTAACTTTCACTTAAAACTAAAAGTATGTTTTAATTGTACTGTCTGTGATTTTTCCCCTGTCTTTCTGGTGCTATTAGAAATATGACTACACTAACAAAGAACTTAAAGTATTTATTCAAAGAGTACTTACTCCTCCTCACAAAAGCTTCATGCATGCTGGAAGTAAATCAGTCATAAAGGAGCACTGTACAAGTCATACATTTTGTCATAAGTCAGTTTGACATGAACATTAACAACAATAACCAAGGAATTAATTAATTGAATGAGTTAAAAAAATATATTTTGCAATGTTCCATGTACCATAAGTTGCAAATTTATGGCAAAAAGTTTCTTTCCAGGTGAACACTTACATAACATGAGGTGGAAAAAAAAATCCTGTATGAATGTTTGCATACATACTTCTTTCAAAATTCCTTCCACTTAAATAAATCCTGTTGTAGTCTCAGTATAGCAAATAATGGTTGCCCTTTGGGGTCTTTTTAAGACAATGTATTTACTAAATATAGTCCAAAATGTCTATTTTAAACAACACCTGGAGGGATGGTTTTATTTTCTTATTACATTCATTATTACTTTATGAACATGTGGCAAATAATGTTATACTGAAACAGAACAGTAATAGGATTGTTGACATATCAGCAGAGAAGATGTGAACACTATGCATTCTTCCTTTGGGCAAAATACCTGGTTGGTCCACTTCATGTATAACAGGTAACCTAAATGATGTAGTTACTTGGAATATTAACATATGACATTAAAAGTATAAGATTATTCACCAGAAACAATTCGGTAAATGTTCTGTTTGTAATTAGGAAAAAGATTTAATAAAATGTGGAGGCATGGCTGTGGGCTTTTTTTTTGTGGTTTAAAGTAAAAGGAGAACACAAATGCAGCCCTCCAGCTGCAGAAACAATGCAGCTGAGCTGAAACCAAAGAAATCAACATACACCTATGATTCACATCCTGGGAAAATGACTTCTTGATTGTAGTGTCTGCTCTGCCAGGAAAAGTTGGTAAGCAGAAACTAGAGTAAGGACATAAGCATCTGAATGCCTCTAGGTAAAAAACAGGCAATATATTGAAAAGAGGGAATGCTATATCATAGACCATTAAAACACCTGTAGTTGCTCTCTCAAAGCAAGCCTTGAAGCAATCGTATGCCCACCTATGTGTTCCTTGTTCAAACACACCAAGTGTTGACACATGAAGAATCAAGGAACTTGGTGCTCTCTGCTAGTGCATCAGGAAAAAGTCATCTTAACTCTGAATGTCACAAAGTCAAGCAGGATGTTGTGTTCATTCACAAAGAATGTCTGATGTAACACACAAATCGTCATCTGTGCCTTCGTGAACTTGTTTCAAAGTGTCTAACATAGCAAAATCCAGTGTAAACTATATATGCAGAACATCAGCTGTAAATAACTGAGTACTCCAGGCCAGAAGGACACCTCACCAAGGCAGCACTAGAGCAAGTTAAGAGTGAACAGACTCACTTGAAATCCGTGTCCTATCTGTGGAAGGCAATGAAACAACACTTTCTCAAATGTGTGAATACTCTGTTATTTTGCTGGACAATACCGGTCCTTTGGGTGATTACACTTTCCCCATGTAAAATTCCCTAAAAAAATACATTGAATAGTGATGGCAGCAACAGGGATTATTTAGTTCCTATATTCCTTGTCCTATATTCCACTTCTTAATATCATATTTATACCATAGTCACTCTTAAGATCTAGATGAAAACTACCATTCCTGTGTCACCATCACCTGCAACAGAACACTACTCATTTGGCTCAACGACAGCAGTGACACGGTTTTGTTGGGAAAAAAAGGGAACAACATATTCCCCTCCTTCCTCATTCAACCATTGACCTTCAACTGTCATCAGTTTTGGTATCTGATGTGGAACAAGACAGTATGTGACAAGCAGACCTAAGTGTCACAACTCAGGAAAAGCCCTTTGGTGTGGTCAAAGTGCTCTGCTGCATGGCTACTCGAATTATGCTGGTTTGCCAGAGGGATTTCCCAAACTCTGCTCAGCTAACCCCAAAACCACCACAAGGCTGAACTATGGTTAATGCCTGGCTCTATGCTTTATCTTAACTCCTTACCTCGTATTTAAAATGTCAAATATTTTATTTGCCTTGTGCATTCCTAAATAAAAACAGATGTACATATCCTCCTAGTTTAACTATATATCTTTACCTGAAAGTATTTCTGCTTTGTAGCTGTTCAGTTTGTTTTAAAAACATACCAGAATCTTACATCTAGATGACAAGAACAGAGATTTGTGATACATTTTTGTACAATTCACCTCTGCAAATGGTTTTGTTGCTCATTTTGCCATATGGCTGATGTTATGGCATGTTGCTCCTAATTTACCGAAATAAGAAACTGAGTACCCTGCAGCTGTTCTTTTCCTTTTGCTTTTCTGAACATTCTGTGCACTCGTTTCACTTTCTTTTCTGGCTGGTCTTTGGCACCACCTGGTGCCTTGTTCTGTAAAGGCAAAATCAGCACCATATTTCAAACATCATACAGTAACATTTTAATGGAAACGTATTTAACAGCTAGGGAAAATGAAATAAAGTGTTTTTTTGCTGTAGCAGAACATTTAATTGTAGCTAGAACTATAAAATGGATGTTTGATGCTGACAAAAGCCTTAGAAGACAAAATACAGAAACTTCTAATGCAGTGTGAGAACCTAATGACTCACATATGCAAACTACTTAACTGACTACCTTAGTTACTGTGAAAGGATATTCTAGGGAAGAATCTATGTCTAATAAAACCTAGAGTGATAAAATTCAGCAGTAAACATGGTCACTGTATAATGAATTTTGTCATAAATTCTGGACATATCAGATTATTTCCGTTGTTTTGATGTGTTCACACAACCTAAGGGCTTCCTATTGTATCTGTACGTACAACAGCCGTTAGTTCCGCAGGCTGCTGCACCTACTCACTTGCAAAGACAGCACACCTGGCTTACGGAGAAATAGAAAGTCCAGACAGAACAGTACTGAAATGTAAATAACTGGACAATGAGAGCATAAATAAAAATATTCTATTGCCATTGTTTCCTAATGCTTCAACTGAAGCCACCTGTACTGGTTTTAGCTGGGACACTTAATTTTCTTCATAGCAGCTCACAGGTTGATGCATTTTAGATTTGTGACCAAAACAGTGCTGATAACACAGAGATGTTGTAGGTGTTGCTGAACAGTGCTTGAACAGCAACAAGACCTTTTGTGCTTCTCACACTGCCCTGCCAGCGAGTAGGCTGAGCATGCACAAGAATCTGGGAAGGGACACAGCTGGGATGGCTGACCTCAGCTGACCAAAAGGACATTGTGGATCATATGACATTGTGCTCAGCAGTAAGAACTGGGCAAAGGAGAGGGAACCATGGGGGCACGTTTGCAGTTATGATATTTTTCTTCCCAAGTAACCACTGTGAGAAAAGCCCTGCTTTCCTGGAAATGGCCAAGCATCTGCCTGCCAAAGGGAAGTAGTGAATGAATTACTCACTTTTCCTTATCTTCATCTGAACTCACGGGTTTTCTCCCTTTTACCTTTCCAGTTCTCTCCTCTGTCCTGCTGTTGTGGGGGGACGTGAGCAAGCAGCTGCATGGGGCTTAGCTGCCCACTGGAGTTAAACCACACCACCACCTCCAGTGTTCCTTTAATGTAGGCAAATACTGCCAGGCTACAGTTCTTCAACTGACTCCACGTAACCAGACCACTTTTACGCCCGTGGAGAATTTTCACTGGGATTCTGTATAGAAACATATTTATTGTTATGTGAGTCTGCTTGCAAGTCTGGGAGACGACCATGTACAGATGCATCTCTGCTACAATATAAACCTATGATATGCAGGCTAGAAGTATGGCTGCACTATTAGCTGGATTAGGGACACTTCTGTTTCCACCTCCAGTCCTGACTACAAGGGAACATCAATGGAAAAAAAAAGCAGGGCAAGCATGTCTGTCCAAGCCTCAAGCTATTTTGATCTCATGACGAATCCTGAACCTGACGTCATCTGCTACTTTAGAAGCTAAGTGCTCTTCCCAGCACCTGCCCAGCCTCTCCTGCAGCCCTTGTAAACTCTTCACACCCACACACCCCATGCCACCAAGTCCCGCCTCTACAGTTCCTCTGGCACAAGTGATGCCTCCAACTCTTCCAACTCAGCCTTGTTGTTTTCTCCAGTTGGCTCCACAGCCCTCACTATTCGCAACCTCCTTTCTTTCCAGGACACTCGCCACTCTGTTGTCTCCTTTCTAGGCTGAGCAGCTGGAGTGAATAACATAGAATCATGGAATGGTTTGGGCTGGAAGGGACCTTAAAGATCACACAGTTCCAAGCCCCCTGCCACAGGGCAGGGACACCTCCCACCAGACCAGGCTGCTCAAGGCCCCATCCAGCCTGGCCTTGAGCACTTCCAGGGAGGGGCATCCACAGCTTCCCTGGGCAACCTGTGCCAGTGCCTCACCACCCTCATTGTGAAGAGTTTTGTCCTAATGTCTAATCTAAACACTCCCCCTTCCAATTTAAAGCCAACCCCCCTCGTCCTGTCACTCCTTGCCCTTGTAAAAAGTCCCTCCCCAGTTTTCCTGGAGCCCCTTCAGCTACTGAAAGGCCACTATGAGGTCTCCCCAGAGCCTTCTTTTCTCCAGGCTGAATAACCCCAACTCTCTCAGTCTGTCCTCACATCAGAGGTGCTACAACCCTCCAGTCATCTTTGTTGCCCTCCTCTGGACCCATTCCAACAGTTCCATATCCTTTTTATGTTGAGGATTCCAGAACTGGACACAGTACTCCAGGTGGGGTCTCACAAGAGCAGAGGGGGAAAATCACCTCCCTCGACCTGCTGGCAACAACATCCCTTGCTTTTCACTGGGAATCTTTCCCATCCCAAGTGAGTCTTGATTTCTTCTTTGCAGGTGAGGGTAACAAAGCTCAGCCAGCCCCTCAGGCTTGTGCAGCTGCACAGCCTGGCACCGGCACAGCCAAGTGCTGATCTCTTCTCTCTGATGACCAATGATAGGACTCGAGGGAATAGCAGGAATGCCACCAGTCAAAAAAGGAGTAATTCCCAGCATTTAGGATATTACCTTGAAATGAATATTTTCCCATGCAAGTAAAATGCAGTTAATACGTCCTTTTCCATAGGAAGCCTTATACCTATTTAGGTACTTGCATGTATTGACATTCTGTCTATTAAAGCTTGCAAGATTCTTTGGTCCTGGAGTTCTTGCAGGTATTAAGGATGTACCTCTTTAAAGGTTTAAGCTTCCTGAGCAGGCAGTTCCTAGTGCATTGATTTGCAATGAGCTGATGACATACAAACCTATAGCCTTGGTGACGACATTAATACAAGAAGTAGTTACTATTACAAAAGGTGAAATATTTTGATTTAAGCTAAAGTAGAATTAGTTTTCTGTATAATTAATTTTCTAACTCAGTTAAGTGCTATCAAAGTAACTATATTTTTTTGAAAGTTAGGCAGACTGTTCTTCTGATAGTATGTTAGTATGTGTTTTATTAAATAGTGCTGTTGCCAGGCAATACTGTCTTTCCTTCTCTAAGAAAACATGGTAGGACAGAGAGCTGGCTCCAAAGCTCCAATTAGCAGTCTTGGCTGGTGTGAAGTTCATAATAAAATCAGCGTAAAATTTCTGGGACAGTTTATACACATGCCTGTAAGTGGAAAATATCTTCTGTAACCAGCTTTTTTGTCATGCATGATTGATGGAAATCATTCCCTCATGCATCTAGCGCTGAAATAAAGGATGCTGCTTTCCAAAACTCCAAAACGAGTCTCAGAGAGTTTATTTGCAGGCACTGTCGGTATCGACACCACATCCCGATTACAACTTTTTAAATCCTTATAATTATTACAGAACTTCCTGAAACCGACTTGCGAAAAAAACCACCAAACAAAAACCAATGACAAACATACAACGCCGTATAATTTCCCTCCTCCCCCGCAGCAAGAGACAACAAAGCCTCTTCCCCACTGCCCTCACCCCTCCCGAGGGTCCCTGCACCCCTTCCCACTGAGTTACCCCGACACCCACGTGACTGCACCCGGAAGCGGAAGCGGCCGCGCGCACGTGGCCGGGGCGGCCGGGGCGGAGCCGGGTCTGAATGAAGGCGCCGCGGGCGAGGGGCCGCTGAGTGCCCCGGGGCCGCTCCTGCCCCGCACCCCCCTCCTGCCCTCTGCCCCCTCCTTCCCCCGCAGGGCAGGCAGTGCCCAGCCATGTCCTACAACAAGATCCCGCCGCGCTGGCTCCACTGCCCCCGGAGAGGGCAGCCCGTGGCAGGTGAGCGGGGGCGGTCCCCTCCCCTTCTCTGCGCTGCGCTCCCCGGCCCCCCGGTCCCCGTCCCGCTCTCCTCCGCCCCATTCGTCTTCAGCTGCTTCCCTCGAGCTCCCCTTGCCCCGCCGCTGACCGCCTGTAGGGCGATTGGTTGCCCTAAAGCCCAGCCGGCAGCAGGCTTCGCCTTCGCCCTCGCTCCGGCCAGCGCAGCCCCCTAACCGAGTCTCCTCGGCTCCCCTGCAGTGGTCCAGGTCCCCCTTCTGCTCCGAGAGCCTTTCTGCTGCAGTTTTCCCTAGCGCTCCTTAAGTTAAGGACAAAAACTTTTTCCGTCTGTCACCTGTGATGGATAAGACGGCAGCTAGGTAGGCAGAAGGAATCCCAAACATAAGAAGGATATGGAACTGTTGGAATGGGTCCAGAGGAGGCTACGGAGATGACCAGAGGGCTGGAGCACCTCTGATGTGAGGACAGGCTGAGAGTCTTGAGGTTGTTCAGCCAGGAGAAGAGAAGGCTCCAGGGGGACCTCATAGTGGCCTTTCAGTAGCTGAAGGTGCTCCAGGAAAGCTGGGGAGGGGAGTTTTACAAGGGCAAGGAGTGACAGGACAAGGGGAAATGGCATTAAGTTGAAAGGGGGAGTATTTAGATTAGTCATTAGGAAGAAACTCTTCACGGTGAGGCTGGTGAGGCCCTGCCACAGGTTGCCCAGGGAAGCTGTGGATGCCCGCTCCCTGGAAGTGTTCCAGGCCAGGTTGGATGGGGCCTTGAGCAGCCTGGTCTGGTGGGAGGTGTCCCTGCCTGTGGCAGGGGGGTTGGAACTGGGTGATCTTTAAGGTCCCTTCCAACCAGAACCATTCTATGATTTCTCAACCCTTGCTGCCTCCTCATTGTTTGGTTGTGTTCCAGAAGGCTCTGATGTTTATGAGTGTTGATCTGTTACTGGGCAGACTGGCAGTGACCTGTCAGTCACCCGTGTGTTCCTAAGCTGTTTAGCTGGAGGATGAGCTTAAGTAGTGTGCTGTAGTTTTGTGTGTATTTCAGCTTTTGTCAGTGACTGCTGTCATCTTGGATGTTCTTACCGTGATGTGCTGTCTGTCTCGATTGTGGCAAGGTATCCAGTCTTGCTGACATCTGGTGGCAGTGAAATAAGGATCATGTAAACACACGGTTTTTTTGATTGTGAGTTAACTGCCATACTGGCTTCAGATGAACATTCTTCCCCTGCTGTCTGGTGTGAGGTAGAGGAAGCAGACTTTGCTCTTTTCAGTTTTCCCAAGTTATACTTTCCTCTGTAAGGTAAGCAATCCCAAACCCCATTTTTTTTCCATAATATTTCCTAGTTTTCACTCCTTTCATCTTCCTATCTGTGATAAATTAAAAGTATTTTTTCAAAACACAGCATTTGCTACTCAGCATTCTATACTAGATGGCACTGTGCTTTTTTTTAAATAGTGACAATTCCTGTATTTTCTCTCCCACATTTCTCCATCATCTTCTTATGCTCTTGTGACAGCAGTTGGCTGTGGATCTGAAGACATCGATGACTGTTTCCAGGCTTATTTAGAACCTTGTGAGACATCTCAGCAGGCTTGATCTTATCAGTATGCATTACTTGGCATTTATCAGCATTTAATTTCAATTGTTTATTTTATGGGTTACTGATTTCTCTCAGGTTGCTTGTATTTCTCTGAACTTGACTCAGTTAAATCACAGCCTTGTTGTGTTGCTCATCTGCATTATTTCTTTTTCCCGATTGTTGACAAATGCATTGCTTAGGCTATCAAATCTCTTATTAGGTACAAAATTGTTAGCCTTTGACCATGACAAAAATGGACTAAGAACTTTTTATTCTGTTTTTCTTCTCAGCAAGTTCTTGATCTCTAGAAGCTGTCAGTTTTGCTTTTTTGTCTGTCTTTTAAGCCATGGCTTCTCAAAATAGTAACCTAGAGTAAGCAAGAATGCAGTTCATCAGTGTGTCATCTGCTGTGCCATCACTGCTTGTGTGTTTGTTTATTCAGTAACTGCAAGGTAATTCTTTTCCATTCGGTGCGATCACGCACAGGAAGTTACTGCACAAAAAAAAAAGGAAAAGGCTTGGTTCATTTCTTTGGCTGCTTTGTTGCAATGTATTCTTGTATTAGTTTATATGAGTTTTAGTTATTTTTGGTGCATGCAACTTAACAAAAATCATAGTACACAATCAGTCTCCTCTCATTTTGGTACTTTACATTTAAAGACCTCTGATGGTTTTATTGAGACATAATTTTTAGAGTTTACTGGTATTGGTACTGTCCCTCAGATGTGTCATACTCTAGTTTTAATTAGCATTTCAGTCAAATTTCTAAGCATCTGTGTGTGACTTTATTCCCATCTGTGTAATAGTAATAATGTTGCTGAGCAAGGCTTGTCTGGCTTCTGTGATATTATTATTATTCTGATAATATTTATCAAGTGTTTGGTCATGACCCACTTGTCTTATCGTTGTGGCATCTGTGAGTTCTAGGTGACCTCAAATACAAGTCATAATGAGGCCTGGAGCTCTTATCTTTGTAATATTGGATTTGTTTAGGCTACAGGGCCTTTCATCCTGAAAGGTGAATTAATCTCCATCTCCCATTGTGTTCCAGTTTACTTATTTAAACATTGGTGTTTTGCTGCCACTTTCTGCTTTAATGGTACAGCGGTTTTTCAGAAAGGAGCACTTTCATATTTATTGCAATGCAGTAGCAACTCAATGATGTACTTGATGAAAACAGCTCTCTCTGAACTCTTAGATCTGAAGCAATCAGGTTACTTCAGCCTTACTGCCTTGGCATCATCATCTCTGCAGGTACCTGCTTTTTATAACCACTGAAAATGCAGTCTGTTTTTGGTTTTGCTATGGAGAGTGCTAGCAAGATGCTGAAGAAAAGACTTGAGAAGTGTCTCAGCAGTGTCTTTCAGTCTTGTTCTACTGATTCTCGTGAGTTGATTCTGTTCAAGCATCCATGCGACATGCAGAACAGTGTGATACTATTAAAAATATCCATGTTGCATATGCTTACAGAGATAGCACCTTAAACGGAAGAGTAATGCCTCTGGTTCAGCACGTTGCTGAGCAATGGCGTGTTGTAGTTGGGGAAAATAATCAGATGGTGGATTATCATTGTCATCATTGAACATTGTTTCCTAGGCATCTATTATTGACCTGTTTTGCTGATGAGACACGAAGTTAAATGTACCTGGCATAGTTGTTCTTGGAACATAAGATTGTTATTTTTTTTTCAATCATAGATATGACTATTTCATCTTATTCAAATTTCCGTTTCTTACCTTTGGTCACTGTACACAGTTTAGCCTTCCTAATCAATGTCCAATCTAACCTTGGAATACTTGGTGGCTTCTGTCATGTATTGAGTTGATAGCTTCATGTCACAGAAAATTAAGACTAAATTAATAAGGGTGGCTTTTTCACTGATCTGCTTTAGGATTAAAGTTTTAAGAATGGATTACAAAAAATGTGCCTAAACTTGAGGATGTATATATGGGAAATTTATAAGTTTTACTTCGTTCACTTTGATTTGTCTCAGAATTATCCACTTGATGTATGTGCTCTGACATACTGGATTCTTAGTTTAAGAATTTTGAACTGTTTTTCAACCTAAACAGACACCTTCTGTTATACAGATAACTGATTTGGAAAATGATTTTTAATATCCACTTTCCAAAGCCGTTTGACAAATTTGAACTTGATTGTGGCAGTCAAGGTTCCAGTAACGTTTTGAAGTTAATATGAAAATTGATTGAGGTGTTACAATTATTGTCATGATTTGGTTTAGATACACTAATGCCATGGGGTGCTTTGATATCCATGTAAAATACCAGCTTTCTCCTGTCAGATCATCTAGTTCAACATAAATAATTAGTTGTTTCATTTTCAAACGCACAGAGGTTTAAGTTGCAGTCAGTTTTTATTACAGTGCTGCTTTAGCATGAGATGTAAGGCAGAACTGTAGCAAAGATTGTAGCTACTGTCACATTTATACTTGCCCATATTGCTCAGAAAGGTTAGAAACTTTTCTTAGAATGAAAGCTTAGATTTTCTGTAGCTTAATGACACTTGCCTGGAAGAACCTTGTACACATGCTGTGAGAGAGGATCTTCAAGCTTCTGTACAAAGATCAGATAGCAAATGTGTCAGGTAGGGAAATTTGGGTTTCTGTTACAAGCGGAATAGAGTATGAGATCCTATTCAGGATCCGTGTGTCGTAATAATAATTTAGGAAAAAACAAGCATGTAAATGAAGACAGGGCTTGCTGCATAGGAATAATGTGAGATTATGTTGCAGACAAATGTAATTTATTTAAAAAAACAGGAAACAAACAAACAAAACCCAGATGAAAAGAAGAACCAAACAAAAAACCGCAGAGCCATTATTTTTGTAATCTGGTTACAAAATTTTCCCAAATTGGAACCAAATTACACAAATTCACTGTTCTGTTCTAACCTTGGTGAGCCGCTTGTTTGCTGCTATGCAGGCGCTGTTTCTCAGTGATACCGCCAAACTGAAATTTGTAGAAGTTAGGCACTTCCAAAGATTGGGGATTTAGTACTTTATGGATTGTAAATGGACCCTATTAAAATATTTGTGACTTCCACAGCTACGTAAAATTGTTCAAATGCTGCAGGGAATGCTGGCTTGACTACTTTGCCTATCTTTGCCTGTTGAACAGGAATGTGTTACGATTACTCTGAAGGAAATCAGAGTGAAAATCAAACACTAAATGAAGATCCACTACTGAGGAGAGAGTGAACATGTCTGTTCTTTATTCTAGGAGAGTCTTCACCACAATTGTACAGTTGCTAATCAGATGGTATAGGAACCAGCCTTAACCTTTAGGCACTGTTTTCTGATTCTGTTCTCTTTTCATAGAATTTTGTAAAGGATGGTAGTTACCTTGTGTCCTGTGATTCTTTTGTCAGTGCAGCTTCTTTTCTTAATCAAATGCCTTGGATAGAAAATTTTGATACATTCTTCATGATTTATACTGGGTGAGTGGATATGTTAGACTGGGAACTGCAAGAAGCAAAGTTAAGACACTTTCAAGTCTGCTTGGTGTTTTGTAGAACTTATGGCAATGATAGATTCTTGCATTAAGATCATCCAAAATTAAGATTTGCATAATCGTTCTTTACAGAGGAAGATTATAAGTTTTTGTGTAAGGGTTAATAGTGAGTGAGAGAGGCTGAATGGTAGTGTTGAAGGTGATGGGGAACGCAAGCGAGAAAATTTAAGTAGATAGATCAAAAAATGAAGAAATGGAGTGGAGATAGCAGTAACCATAGATAGGTGTATGTAACTGGTGGAATGAAAAGGCAGAGGGTAGTAGAGTGAAGTTAGGAGTTTTTCTAAGACTGAAATAAATTGAAGTTAAAGTGACTATAAGTTTATTATCATTCAGTGTATAAGTTGACTGTATGACCAAATAACTTTCCTTTTAGCTGTAATGGTTGGGATGGTCTCAGGCAAGTATAACAGTGAGGATGTTTCTCATGGTGCTGCCTCACACCAAACCTGAGCTAACAAGTTGGCATGAAGTGGCTTGCTTTCTGTAAGTATCTGTCTTCTGTGGTTTATAATGTCTCTTTCCTAAGAAGCAAAGGCTCATTTGAGACTATATAAGATGTTTTAATAGAATTTAAGACTACAGAGAACTCTATGAACTTTGATCTATTGTATAGTGAAACCTCTCTGCAGCATTCATTTAGTGAAAATAGTATGCGTTTTTACTATTTTACAAAGATTAGTGAGTTTCTTTTTCAAAACTTGATTTCTGGCTGGATACCATGGGTGTTTTAATGTTTTCATTCTGTGTGGTTTTGTTTTGCTGAAAGCAATAGGATTTTCTTTCATTTATTATGAGGAAATGTTGCCTTGATGAGAAAGCAGTATGTTCATGGGTAGCACTGAAGAAGTTTTTAGGATGAGTGCTGGATGTCCCAATTCACTTGAGCTTCTGAAATGGAATGTTTAATGCTGCATAAAGACTAATGAATGGTGGCTGTTATTCTACATTACACAGCTGAGCAGATGCTTGAAATGGGTTAAGGAATTGTGTTTTGTTTTTTCTTGTTTCAAAGTATTGTGTGGATATGTGTGTTTCTAAATAGGAAAAGCTGGAAGTTACTGAAGTTAAAACAAAATAAAAATGTAATCATATCAGAATGATCTATCTTTCCCCCATATCCCACCTAAGAAATAGGTAGGCTATTTGCTGTTAGGAGCGTTTTAGAAATCTGATTTGACAACATCAAGATCTAGCAGCAATTTTTTCCTGGAAGATTTATGTCTGGTGCTCCAATTTGGAGTTCTTCCTGCATTAAAAATCTGCTTCTTGTGCTGTTCTGTGCCCTACAGTTATATTGCTGCATTTCCTTTGGTTTCAGGAGGGCTGTCTTTTGAATGGCATGGAACCAGTTTTATTAAAAAAAAAGAAAAGACAAAAGAGGGGGGAGGAAATTTCTGGAGCAATAATTTGTTTGTGTTTTCTCAGGGGAGGGTTTATTTGATCAGCTTTGGGATAAAATTCATGTAAACGTTTTCATAGATAGTTAGAAATGCTGAGGTTCTCAAAGTTTTACTCTCTCCCTACATGGTTAACAGTGCAGCTGGGCAGCTATGCCCAGGTCTCTCTGGCTATCAATTTGAGTTAATTTTCTGGAACTACCAGCAGTGTAGGGTCCCAGGTGTGTACAGGAGGGGGTGTGCTGCTCTAAGGGCTCTAAGTTCTGCTCTGCTTGGAAGCGCAGGAAGAGCTGTTGGGTCAGTACGTGCTGCTCAAATACCGTTCGTGCTGTGCTGAGGGGGAGGCATGCCCATAGGTAGCTGGGGTTTAAAAGGAAAGAGCTATCAGTCTCTAATGGGATTATTTTGGATGTTCTGTGGTGGATGTGATAGATTAAAAATAGAACCAATATTAGAGAAAAACTTGAGTTTCTAGGGCGTGATGGATGTAGTCCAGTAAGTACTAATTCTGTTCAAGTTTGTGTTGTGGTTTTGTAACTTCCCTGGTGTGTGAAGCACAGGCAGGTGTTCTATTTCAGAGGGATGTTTGAACACTGCTGCAGAACTCTTCTAACAAACTTTTAGAAGCATGTTAAAAAGATCTGTAGTGCATAGCTGTTCCGGACCAAATGCATTTTCTTTCAGAGATCTCTACCATGTTTTATATTTGTAGGTTATCAAAGCTGGTATTTTCATACTTGGGCAACAAACTGTTGTTTGAAATGCTGTTTTCATGTTTTTAACCATATGGAGTTTAAATTTTCTCTATTGCGTGTGTGTGCTGTAGCTCTCCAGCTTAAATCACACTAAAAACCAGCTAAAACTGTTGCATCTCTTTGTTTTAGATGAGCTGACCTGTATTTCTTTTCCACTTGTATAGTTCTTTGCAAATTCTGGGAACTTATAACTATAAAATATTCCAATTCTGCTGTTATTGATTCTTTCCCTGTGATTATTTTTCATTGAAGGTGAACTTCTAAGTCTGCTCAGGATGTTGCTTTGAGATCACTAAGTTGTGAGTGTACATATGCATGAATATACATAAAATACTGCAAAATTTGATTATCTTTCATAGGAAAGTTTTTGCCTTTGAAGACAATGTTAGGACCGAGATACGATGACCAAGTTGCTGAGGAAAATCGTTTTCACCCGAGTATGTTATCCAACTACTTAAAGAGTCTGAAGGTAAAGTTAAATTTTCTATTAATTGAAACATTACTTAAATTATTAATATCTTTTCAAATATTGCTTTTCAGATTTAAGACATCTGGGACATCTCTACTGAAAATTTATTATTTTTTTTCCTATTTTCAGGTTTTCTTTGCAATTCCTAAATTTCCAATAGGGAAAGAATTATAGGGAAGAATTGTGCAAAATCCTGCAACGCATTCACTGTATTAGCAGCAAGAATGTCACTTACTGCCAAAATTCAGATAGTCTGAGTTCGTAGTTTTACAACTGACTCTCAAGTATGGATATATTAAGTTGCAATTTTGCTTATAGCAGTGAAAACATTTACAAGTGAGAGGAGATTTTCATACAACTCTTCTGTAGTTTCAATGCATAATTTTATTCTTTTGGTACCTATAAGGCTTTATTTGATCTAACCACTTACACCAAGCATGGAAGAAATAAATTTTTGGTTTTTATGCAGTAACTTCTCAATGTAAAAAAAGAAAGTATAAATAGAAAAGAATTTTAGGAGCATGGATTTGGACCCAGGAAGGTGTCTTTATTGTTGGGTTGCAGAGTTGTGCTTCTGGCTTATTTCTTCATTTTCTATTTAGCCCAGATTTGTCTGTCTACTTCAGCTTGTATATTGTTCTTCATCACAGGACAACTTTGGCCGTATAGATGAAGAAAAGGACCTTTACAGCCTTCCATGTAGTGTAGAGGTCTATATAAGTGTTGTGCACAGTCCAGTGCACCTGGAGATGCGGGAAATAGGATTTTGAAACTCCCAGGCAAAGAAAGGCCTACAACCTAATTCTTCTAATCTGTTTATTAAACTGTTGTATAGAAGGTTATCACTGTGGGTTTCTTGACTGTGTTTTATAAAACTCATCATGCTAGTGACATTTCTTAATTTTTTTTATTTTGTTTTACTGTTGATCTGTGTTAAACTAATTCTGAACTTGTTTAGCAGTACCAGAGCTTAAACATCAGAAGAATCAGGTGACTAAAATAGAGGAATCTTCATGTTATGAATCTTATTTAGGCTAAGATATGAAGCAGGTGGTGAGCTACCCAGTGTAGCAGTGATAGAAGAACCTGTGGGCTAATGTGGTAAGGAAGTACTATCAGTGAAGCATATGTGCTTGTTCTCAGGTGCTTGACTGGTAGGATTTTTTTTGTTCGAATTCTTGGATCTATACATCTAAATTCTACTTGAGTTCCTCTTTTATGAATTATGTTGGTTTTGATTCTGGCTGATTTTAATGGAGCATATTTAGAAATTTTCTAAAACCAATCTTATTCATGGTTTAAAGTTATTTGAAATTCTACATATATTTGGAAATTACAGTGAACTTCAGAGACTTAACTCAGAAATTCTGACTATTTCCTTGCTAGTGGTGAGCTTCCATAGCCTCTCCATGAGGGACATCAGTCAGTTGTATTGTGATTCTACAAGTTTATAATGTCTAGAGTGACATCAGATTATTACTAGTTTGAGGATCTCCACTTACTTTTTGGTAATTCTGGTTAACAAGGAGCACATAATTTCTCTGAAACTCCCTGTTCTCATGAAATACGTTATATTGTCCTGAACCCTGGTATCGTTAATAAATGTTTGCTGTTTGAAAACATATCATTTTCTGTTTGTCTGGCAAACAAAACTCACTCCAGTGGGTTACTAGAGTGCTGTGTTTGTAGAACATCAGTTTACCAACAATCTGGCAATGAGATGAACGTGCAGTTAAAGAGACCCTGAAAAGTGGATTTTCCCAAGGCATAAGTAACTTACTGTGGATGGGTCTCAGTATTACTGGAGCATATTTTACTGCTGATACATTACAGAATTAATAGCTTCTGAAACCTGGTTATTACTTAAGTCCATATAATTTATCTCCCAAATAAGAGACTTCAGCAGAAACTTCCACATCTGGATTTTGGTAATAGTGAGAGATTGCTGCTATCCAGGTTCTCGAAGGTATCAAATCAACATTTAAACATCTGTTTGGGAGGAACTTTCTCTAACAAGCTTCCTATACGATTCTTTTTTTAGAGCTGGTTGCTGACAATCTAAATATTAGAAAGTGATTTAATTAGGGATAGCAACCCTGTTTTTCTTCTGATTGCCAATATTGACACAGTTATCTTAATGGTCTTACAAAAAAATTGTAGGAGCAGTTGCCAAGAGAGTGAAAAACTTTCTTTTCTATTTCTTTCTTGAATAGATAGGTTAGTACTGTTTATGCTTTATAAGAGGTAGTTTTGTTTATGTTATGAAGAGTTAGGAAGAATGTTAGGGCACTTAATTTGTTCAAGTTACAATATTCCTATTAGGAAAGCTAGTTATCAGTTTTCAGCTACGTTATTGTTTTCACATGTAAATTCAATAACTGGATTAAGTAATTTTCCTCAAATAAGAAATGCAAGGAAAAAAATCCTGGAACTGGAGAGAATTCAGTGTATTGTACAATGCTCTCTTCCAGCTGGGGAGGATGTTCTCATGTTTCAGTGTCTACTGAGAAACTTCTGGGATCATTCAAGGGAATCTTCGCAAGCCCATTTAATTACACAGCAACAGAAGAGTGCGTGCATAAGACATCAGTAACTGGGAGACAGCTGTATGTGAGAAAGTGAGGAGGAAGGGTTTTATAACGTAGGAGGACACAGATCCTGGCCAAAATAAGTATGAGCAGAAAGGAGGTGGTATGAAGATCATGGCATTATTGTATGTAGAAGATGAGAATTTCAAGCTATTGATGAGGTTTTTTCTTTCTATCCATTCATCTTTTACAATTAGAAACAGGAAAAATAATAACTGGTCTCATTTGTATTGCAGAGCAGTGTCTAAGATAGTAAGTAATATTGTAACAGTCCTTTTAAGAAATAAATATATGTTTCAGTAACAAGTTGCTCAACAGTTTAAAATTATTCTTTTTTCCAAAACTGTGTCATTCAGTGTTGGTTAGGCATGGTGGACTGAAAGATGTGATTTATGCAAAACTTTTTCTAGTGGATAACCATCTATTTTAGCTTAGATAGTCTTTTGAATATCAGTTCCTATTAAGAACTTCCGAGGAACAAACTTATGAGAGCATGACAGGGACAACTGTGGTGACTGGTGTGATGTCAGGACTTCAGAGAAGAGCAAAGCACCTGTGTGATGGCTGTATGTGTAGTAGAATCTGTTCTGCAGGCAAGAACTTTAGGTTTGTCAGGGTAAGCGTTACAGAATAACTCCAGTGCAGTGACTACAATGTTTTGGTTCCTGTGGTACCAGTGTTTTGGTTTGTTTCTTTTTTGATGGATTTTTGGAATATCATAATTGTATACTTTGATATGTTACGTAATCCACTCACTTTAAAAAGATCTCTTTGTCCTTTTCTTTTGCCTTGCACTCTCTAAATTGCAGAGTGTTATATGCAGCTAATTCCATGAACTGAGAGAGCAAATGCTTATGCTTTCTGTAAAGCAAGCAAACCACTTCCAGGCCTTATACTGTATATACGCCTTATGTGCTTTTATAGCTTTGGCTAAATTATATCAGATGCCTGTTTTGTTTACTGCTTCATAAAATGTGTGAGGAACAGTGTCACTTTGTAAGATCACTTCACTTGCATTGATTGAAATGGCTTGTAAGAATTGCAGAGGAATAGCAGACCAGAAGTCCTGAAGTCCTGTAGTCCGGAATTTCCTCTCTAGCAGACACTTTGCTGTATTTCATTCTCCTATTAAAATCAAATGCGACATCTCAAACACTTGGTGACACTTTGGGCCTGCAGTACATTGTAGTGTTCTCCTGGCCTGCATGTCAGTCAGGAAACTGAAATCTGTAAGTGAGTATGTTCAAAAGAGTAATATCAAAATTTGAGACAAAAGCATGCAAATATTCTTTGAGCTGAAAAGCTCTGATATAAAAACAATTTTTGTGCTTTTATGCATCTTCTTAGTGACAATTCTTCATTGCATCAGGAGTCTGGGCAAGTTTTGAGGCTTCTGCTGGGAATATTAGAAGCTGCTGGTATTTGAGAACAGCAGGGTTGGCTTTGGGTTTTTGAGCTCTAAAATGGATTTGTCTGTCTCCTGCTTTAGGATGGGAGGATGTGATTCTTCAAGTCACTTTAATTTCTTCTCGTAGCTCTCCTTTAACAATCTGATATATTAAATAATGTTTCATTTTAATCTGTTTTCATGCTTTTATTACAGGTTGCTTTCCTCATGATTCTCTTTTCCCTTTCTCAGATGATACATTGTTTTATTCAAGAGTAATTCACATTTTGGAATGTATTCTTTCTTACTAGACTGGAACTGAATGCAAAAACCTTTACTTTATGTTTTCATTAAATCTTAATCTTGCTTTGAAAGTAAATTTTTTCCCCCATAGCTGAGGATGTCTTGGAAGCGTTACACCTACCCCCATATCGTACATAAAAGAACAGGTGATTAGGCTGAGCTATGTAGAAGTTGGGGAGGAAGGGTTTTAGGGACAATTTATGTGGTTTCATAGCCTAGAGCTCTCTGAAAACACCTCATTGTCACATTAACCTTTTTGCCAACTCTTGACTAGATTATTGATAGGATGCAGAACACGAAGGGAGATTCTTGTGTGCTTTTTTGGTGGCCAAGTATGATTCTGGAATATGCTCTGTGGGTACCTTCCATGGAGCCATTGCTTGTGGGGAATGGTAGAAAAATATCCAAATAGTTTTCATACAACCAGCTCGTTTTAGATGTACTTATCTATCCTAGCATGTTGTTCTGTCTGATCATCTAGAAGCACTGGTGTGGGAATATATCATTCTCCTCTGAACTGTTGTTTTGAACAGTTTTATGTCAGTGTCATAGTATTATGAACCTACAGTGTGTAGCACCTGGAAATTTTGTATGGTCTTAGTTGTGAATTAAGTCTTTGAGGTATTTGCTAAATGCTGTTGAGAATGGAAGGGGAGGAAGGTAATAATTGGATTAATTGCCTATGGTAAACTTCCTATAAAATTAATCACTGGCTGTCAGTCTGTGAGCTTAGCAGCTGGGTTGACACTAAATATTTGAAATTTCAGATGATGTAATATTTTTTTCAGATTAACTGCTCCTCAAGTGTTATGGCTTGTATTTCTGCAAACCACAGTAACAGAAGTAAATACAGCATTCTGAACACAGTATACAAACTTGAAATAAAGGAGGAGAAATTCACAACTGATTTTGATATTACACTACAAATGTTTAATGCTGCTGATGTAGTATTATAATGCTTTTTAATATCTGATAAATATAAGCATTATGAAACTATAAAAGGATTATAAAAGTATTACAAAAACATATCATCAAAACTTTGAATACCACAGATAACTACTTGTGTAGATAATTGGAAATATGCCTTTGGGGTGAACTGAACAACATATCCGTGTGAAACACCTGTGTCTGAACTGTATTCCATTGGATTTTATCTTTTTTCAGTTGTCTGGAAGCAGTGTTTTAATTTGTAATTTAGCAGTGCAGTTGGAAGAGTTTTTGCCAGTCTGTTGACCTGATCAGAATCTTGTTTGAGTTTTAAATACATCCAAGATGCAGCGTTCTTCTGTGTTTTTGTGTGCCTAACATCCTTCAGCGTTAATGTGTTTGTAAGTGCACAATTGATGTAGCTTCTAAAAAGACAAAGGTATGGAACAAGGATTTTGCTAAGCTACCACTCTTAAAATGCTTTTTAAAAAAGACACCTGGTTTCATGGAGAGGATCCCGCTTGAAAGTGCGATATTCAGCATTTTGGTCAAAAGCAATTACTTGCACTTATAAGGCAGGAAACCAGGAATACTTCACTACACAGGTGTCTTAGTGAGCTACTGGGAGGTTTATGGTTGGTGGAAATCATGTTTGGACCAAGGATCAATAGGATGAACATTACTGATGTTCTGTGTGTTGTCTGCCACCCAGTGAATTTTTGCTTTCCATCTTGCTTTTTAAAAACAGTGTTTTCCAGAATGCTGTTTTAAAAGACCTATTTTTACAGCTATAAAACCCAAATGTTAAAAAAGTTAAGTTTGTGCACAGGGGGACATACTAGGGTAGAGTGGGCAAGGCAGCCTGAATTCATGCGTGTCCTAACACCTGGGTGATTGAAACTGCCCCCTTCATTACTGAGAGCGTCTTTGAAGATTTCACGTTGTTTCACGTTTTAGCTTTGAATAAAATGTTTCTAAGAACGTTAGGGAATTTTTGTTTTAAATTTGGAAATGTGTTCATTTGTTTTGCCCTCTATTTTAATGGATGGGTAAATTAAGATGCATTATTTTGTTTGAGAGTATTCTTACATATGTTTCAGTAGTTAATTTTTCTTATGGTACTTCCACTGTGCCAATGTTTAATAGTTTAAAGCATAAAAGCACACAATTCTACTTTATTGGTGTTTTAACATGTTAAAATAATCCTTTACCAGATACTTTACTGCTGTTAGCAGATTTTTCTTATTCAAAAAGGTCAATAGGGACAGACTGAAGGTTTTGAATTGGTTAGTGCTAATTTAGATACCAGCTTTCACAAAGAAAGATGACTGTGATGGTGGTAAAATAAAATTTGTATAGATTTAAGAACAAACACAATATTTCAGAATTTTTAAACTTGCAACTGTAGCCTGCTATTGATTTTATTAGGGATGTTACTAGGCATTTAGTATTTAAGTAATGATATATGAACCACTTCTATAAGTTCACTTTAATTTTTTTTTCAGGTTAAAATGGGTTTACTGATAGACTTGACCAACACCACTAGGTTCTATGATAGGAATGATATAGAGAAAGAGGGGATTAAATATATAAAACTCCAGTGTAAAGGGTAAGTTTTTAAATTTTAGCTTTTAATTTGAAAAATCACACTGAAGTGATTCATCTTTTTTTTTCTCTTTCCTTTCCCCCAACTGTCCCCTAACCTTTTGTGTGCCTGTTTTTTTAGGCATGGTGAGTGCCCTACTCCTGAGAACACAGAAACATTTATCCGTGTATGTGAACACTTTAGTGAAAAGAATCCCACAGAGCTTATAGGTATGTCTTATATCCATTGTTAGTTTCTACTGTTAATTTATTTCGTTTTTACTTGTAACTGCGGTCTCTTATTCTTAAAAGTCTAAGCAAAGGAATTTTATCAGTAGACTGGTTTTGTGTATGTAGATTTGGTAGCTTTTACTCCAGAAACTATTGTGTTTCTGCATCCATTGGTTTGATTACAGCTGTCGACTTAATGCAGAAAAACGCACAGGCTTAAGAAGTGTCTAAAAATACTTGATCCTTCATTGTGTTTTTGTAATTTCTACTGATATAAATACAACTTATGTATTGCCAAAGTATTGTTTTGGCATTTGATGGTCTGGCTTAATTGAAGTCCTATTTGATGACTGAGCAGAGAGATTCTTTAGCAAATCTCAAAAAGCAATTGATTAATTGCTGGAAACTGGTAGTAGGTATTAGGCTAAGTGTTTCTTCTGCAGTGTACTGTCTCACAGTGCATATTTGAATGTTTTTAATGATATATATATATATTTTTTTCAATCCAGACCGAAGTAAGTTATGAGTTTAATTTGGGTGGCTTCTAGTTTCAGTTAGAACCGTTTTATTCTGTTTTCTGTTAAGCATATTAGTGTTCAACTTTATCTGCAAACTGTCAAGAGACACAACATTAATTTGCAGGTGAGTTTCCAGAGTCAGAAAGGATGTTGTCTTCAGTCTCCTTTGATAATTGTGCAACCTTCCTGAATCTGTGTGTCTGTGTGACTTAGGAGTGAATGGAGCAGTTAGAATCGTCTGGAAAAGACCTCTGAGAGCATTGCGTTGTTTATGTAGGTGTCATTCATAAGAGCTTGGTAAACTGAACTGATATGTTCATACAGTTGGATTCATACAGAATCACAGAACTGTACAGTAGTTGAGATTATTGGAAGGAACCTGTGGAAATCATCTAGTAAGCTGCTGTTCCTTAGAGCAAGACCAGCTATAACAGCTTGTTCAGGACTGTGCCTATTTGGGTTTTGACCACCTCTAAGCTTGAGAGACTCCACAACATCATCTGGCAACCTGCTCCAGTGTTTGTTCACCCTTATAAGATACAGGTTTTTTCTTTTTTTCTTACACTTAAATAAAATCTATTGTTGCGCTCTTGTGGCGCTGGGGGAAATGGACGACATGGACACCAATGTGATGTGCAAATGTCGACGTTTATTCTTTGTTCCAAGGTTTCTTATATAGTAACTATATATGAATACACCTCTGCTAACACATATGCTGATTGGCTAATTGCATACAAAGCTTTCTGTTTAATAATTTGGCTTGCTTTACTTGCATACATATTTTTCTAACAAACCTACATTTATTGTGGTGTTACTTCTTCAGATATTGATAATGTAACTTGCTACATCGGTTTCGTGAGGATCTGTCTGTGGCCTTCGTTCCCAACAGTAGCTATCAGCTCTCTGCAGTTCTGTTCACAGCTGTTCACAGCCTTTGTTCAAGGCAGTAACTTTCCACCCCTACAATTTATTGTATTTCAATTTGTATCCATTGCTTCTTGTCCTGTCACAAGATATCACCGAGTATCTTATTTTCCTCAGTGCTTGAGAGATTTAATTTGGGCACACATTTCTTCACATAATTTTATTTTAGGTACTTTCTTATTTCCTTGTTTCAGATAGGTCTCAAATTAAAATTGCAATCTATGTTTGCTTCCCTAAACTGTAATGCAAATATGTGATATGGAAAATGAGAAGCTGCAAAATGAGAGTGAGTGGGATTGGTCATCAACAATATTTCAGAACTTGTTTTTAACTGATCCTGCTCACTCTTATTTAGTAGTTCCTTTACTTGGTCCTGCAACAATATTTCAGAACCTGAAATATTATGGTCAGCAGTTTATATGGAACGTGGATAGTAAGTATCATGATATCCTGTAAACAGGAAACACATTTAACTGGTATTTCAATTTTTAAAATGCCATTTTTAGTGTTGAGTGACTTAACTTTTTGGCTTGTATGAATTTTGGAATGTTCTTCCATTATTTCATCTCTATGGAAAAAAAAAGTCAATTAGAAAGAGTCAAGAGGAAAACAATGTGTTCAATAAGCTTTTAAATAACCTGTAGTTTAGGCTTTCATAGTAAAAGAGAAATGTTGAGATTTTTCTGTTTCTCTTCTATGAATCACTGAAAAGTTTTCCTGGTTCTGGACACTTGTTTCCTCTGAGAGAGCATTACAAGGACTGATGTGGTGGATGTTTTTATGAAAAGTGAAAGCAGTCTGCAGTAATGATAGAACTGCACTCTGCATGATCTTCCCCTGCCAAGCTCTTGGTCTTATTGCTGAGATGTTTCTTATCTTTGTCATGTGTATAAAATTATTGACTTAACCTTCTTGGTAGCAGTAACAGATGTGGGATGACTTAATACCAATTGTGTGCAATTTAATTTCCAGTGTCAAGAATGGATATGAGAAGAGATGGAAATCTGAATGATACGTGAACAAAATTTTCTGTTCAGCTAGAACAGTATAGGATGGAAACTTTAATTTTGCAATGTGAAGGGTTGGAGTATGCCTGCCCGCCTTAGGGAAACAAAATGCAAAACTTTTACCGAAGCAGAAAACAAAGCAGAATTGATTGCTGAAATCAAATTCTATAAGGAAGTTAAAGTTAATTTCCTTTGGTGCAAGTTGCACAGGTCTTAGTATTGTTAAATGGTTAGAATGGACGTAACCAAGACATTCTTAATAGTTTTTGCCTTGCTTTTTTAAGAAGGGAAGCTTGGAGAGTGGGCACAAAACCTGGCCCTGACATACTTGATAGATATTAGGAATAAGCTTTCCCCCATAAGGGTGGTGAGGAACTGGCCCACGTTGTCCAGAGAAGTTGTAGGTGCCACCTCCCCGGAGGTGTTCAAGGCCAGATTGGATGGGGCTTTGAGCAACCTGATCTAGTGCCACTGCCCATGGCCTTGGGTGATCTTTAAGATCGCTTCCAACCCAAACCATTCTGTGATTCTATATTTTTGTTTACCTATCTAAAGTTTCAGGTTTTTATCAGTCTACTCTTGGTAGGCATTTTTTGGATCTACAGTTAAAACCCCCTGTAATTCTTGCAGTGTAGAGGAGCATATAGAAAAAATATAGATACTCTCGTTTTGTCTGAATAAACATCAAGTGAATTGTTGCTAAACTTGTTTTACTAACTGTGGTAGAGAGATAAGGAAATCAGTGAAAGTTTAAGTGATTTGCTTCGAGATCACAACTGAAAAATATGTTAATATTAAGAATAATTGTGTTTGGTGTTAGTGGCAACTTTAATACTCTGATATTTAAAATTTAAAGTAAAGTATAAGGAAGAGGCAGCATCTTGCCTGAATCTTTCACAAGATTTTTTAATAACACGAGTTTTCAGATTGGTTTATTTATCACTAGATGGTGCTCTTCCCTTGAGAGAAAAAAGAGTTGCAATGCATTTGAATCTTCCCCTCCTTCTACTGAGGGATGAATTCAGTAAAATAGAGGCTGAAGACTTAATTCATTTTTTCTTACATGGAAAAGATAAGTAATTCAAGATGATTATACTGTTGTATAGTTTTTGTAGTTTTATTTCAAAATTAATAATTCTGGTCTTGGCATGGTAATGGCAAATTTAAAATAGAATTGCGATCTATTGAGATCACTTTTAATTTTGAGATGGGGTAATCTGGATATGGTTTTTATGCCTAATGGTGTGAAATGAATATAATACTTGTGGAATCCACTAAAAGCACAATTATTGAATTTGATAGTATTGTCTTCTAATAAACATTTAAGCAGTCATTAAAAATACTTTGAATCTTATCTGTATTAGCCATATTTCAGTTGTTACATTAGTGCTCTTGAGTTGGGAAGAACTGAAGTATCTTATACCTTGTTGCTAATAATTTGCAGAAAGTATGTAATAAATTGCTTTTTAGGCTTATATGCCTTACATGATCTGTGCTACATTGGTAGGAAGGGAGATAACTCTTTAATGTTACTGGTGAAGGTAGAAGGAACCAAAAAAAACCACACTAGTGAAACTGAAATATGTTTGTTACAGCTACTTGCGAATGATTATGCCCTTGTCTTGTCTTGTCTAGGTGTCCATTGCACACATGGTTTCAATAGAACTGGATTTCTCATCTGTGCCTTTTTGGTTGAGAAGTTGGACTGGAGGTAACTTTAAATGTTAATTCCTGGGGATTTGTGGAAAGTGACCAAAGGAATCTTAACCGTTTCACTTGTCCTGACAGCTGTCCTAATGTACTCACTGGTGATTATTTTAAAACTGTTTACTAATTTTGGAGACGAGAACCTATAATAACATTATTCCTATCGTCCCTTGGTCACTTAGTCTGTCTCAGTCAAACTTTTCGGGTTCAGTAGGTCAAAAGTCAGCTGTACCTGCAATGTTTGGCCTTCTATTGTATTTTGACTCTTCGCTGTGACATATCTTACTCAAAATGTGGGACGTAAAGTTTAGAGATGCCTGAAATATTATTTCTCTTATTTTTTCATGTGAGTTTTCATGTAGGCTCTTCTGGTTTCATGAGTTCTGAAGAGATTATCTAAAGCAACAGTAGAGTGACATCCTTGCTTCTGAAGGGTCAAAACAGACTCTTCATTTCCAGCTTCCCATTTGACTAAAGTCTACAGCGTGCTTCTATACAGGCTCACATGTGTGTTTTTGTGATTTAAGAATGTTTTTCATGAAGAGTAGTGGTCTTTTTCAAATAACGTTAGTGTACCATGATGGTGGGCACGACTTTTGCACGTTTGATAGTATTCATGAAACACTGTTTCCTTGCTGATGGGGTCCCAATCAAGGCATATTTCTTAACATGCCCCCTAAGTGCTCTGTTGATGTTTCTCGTATAGTCCTTTAAGTGAGGAAAATTCTACTCCTGTTGCTGCATCTTCTTATAACTGGATACACAGTTTATTTGGTGCTTAGCATGTATGTGCAAACTGTTTGTGAAGATCTAGGTCACTGTTGTTTGTTCGTGAACTTGTAATAAAGATACTGGAGTAATGGTGACAGAACAACATTAGCAGTGGGTGGCTGAATCTTGGCAGAATCTTAGCTGAGTATGGGAAGGAAACACAGATAGAAATGTCTTTATAGTATGATTCTAGTTGTTCCTATGAACTAGCAAATTTGTATGCTTATAATCCAACAATTTAAAAGCAGCATGCAATTATTAGACTCAGAATTGGTCCTTAGTTCTGAAGAGGAAGTGCACTTGAATCTGTTTGAAACTCCTGCTTCTATGCAACCCGTCTTTATTTTCAAATCTCTGTGGGAAAAGCCTTAAATCTTAACAGCTGTGTCTGTTTTTGTTTTTTTTTTTTTTTTTTCCCTTCATTTTGATAATTAATCAAGTTTGTTCATCTCTGTGAGATTATTTTAAGAAAACACCCAGATATCGCCTGGTAAGGAAAAATTTTCACAGCAAAAGAATTAATCTGGCAGTGTGATAGTTAACGCCTAACATTGTATCAAGATAAATCCAATTTACTGTAGCGTTCTTTAAAATGATGCACTGTTATTTGCTGATGAGGAAATAAGATTTTCCTGATGGAAAAATCCATCCCTATTCATTCCTTAAGCATATAATATAGGGGTACTGCTGATGTGTTGTGAATACTGAGATGTATTTTGTAGTTAATTTAAAGAAAGGCCATCCAGACTGAAAGCTCTCCAGCTAGTGATCAGAAACCTTACTTGATTCTCTTTTTTCCTTAAGACTGTTATATTTCTAGAACTTGCAAAATATGTTTTCTTTCAGCAAGGTTTCTGTGCTTGAAAGCTGTGCTGCCTCCTTTGACTTTCCTTGCCGTCTATTCCAGAATAGTATTGAGTTTTAATGTCATCAGAGACAAATTTGAGTGTCTTTCAGGTCCTATGTGGTTTATTTTGGCTTTGCTATGGCATTGATTACAGAAGATGTGAAACAATTTAAGAAAGATACTCGAATAAAAATTGTCTTTTGAGGAAGAAATTATGAGTCTTAAAGCAGAATGAGGAAGGCAGATCCTTCTTTGGAAAACTCAGATTCTTGAACTGTCATTTCTGAGACTGATGATCAGCCACCTGATAATCTCACTCCTGAAAATGTTTCGTTTTCTACTCTTACTGAGAATAAGGAGAGACTCAAAAAAAAAAGTGTTTTCTGTCGGTTCTGGGAAATTTGTCTCAAAGTTCTTGGGCTCCTTCCTGGTCTGTGCAGTCCAGACAAAAAAATACCATTTGTATTTAAATTCTTTTTTGCATTGTGTTTTCCTTGTTCCAGTAGCAGGCTGTTTTATCTGAAGAAAATTCTTTTCACAGCATGTAATATGTGCTTTTGTTCCAACTTTGATATGTGCCTGTCAAGAAGCCTGACAGGGACACACGTACCTTTTGTGATTTCTTCTCTCTTATTTAGCAAGATTTCTAAATGCTGATCTGTGGAGCATTACTGCTCCACGGAGCCATGACAAGTGGAAGACAGAATTATGTCCAGTGTTTTCTATTAAACATTTTTGTAGGATCTATGAAAATGACAGCAATAAAACCCTTGTGCTGTGCACAACACATGCAGTTGTGTATTTTGCAGTACTTTCCAGTTGGCTGGTCAAGTTTCATGACTTTTAGTTTGGGTTTATAATTTTTTTGTGATCCACTCTCCACTTTATTAAAGCACTAGAGATTAAGTGTTAGCTGTGTAGTAAAATATTCCTGAAATATAACTTTTTATGAGGAACTTCCAGAAGAGAAGTAATTTCAAAAGATTAGGATGTGTTTTCCCAGTGTGATGGAAAAACCTCTAATGAAAGGAAAATAATTCTTATGGGGAAAAATGTAGCCATATTTGAATTTGAACACTTGTGTTTTTCTCTATTAAGTTTGTTTGTCTTTTTTTTTTGTTGTTGTCGTCTTTCACTTCCTTAAGTACTAACCTATGGGTCACCCATTCTTTTTCAGTAGCAATAACAAGTTTTACCTGGGTGACCACCATACCCCTATTGGCTACAATAAGGTGACAAAGCAGCACAAGCTACAGTTACTTTTGAGAACATACACAGTGCCTACATAATCATGCAGAATCTTGGGCAAGAGCAACTGTTGTCAGGCATGATATTTCAAATAAAATGAACGTTTTTGCAATTAACAGTTTAAAAGTGTTTTTTTTTTTTTTTTTAATTCTCGGTCCCAGTGAATCTTACATTTGTTAAGGCATAACATGACTAAAACATGTAAATTAAGCATCCAGAGTAACTTTCAATTTTTATTTGACAGTATTGAGGCTGCTGTGGCTACTTTTGCTCAGGCCAGACCTCCAGGTATTTATAAAGGTGACTATTTGAAGGAATTATTTCGTCGTTACGGAGATGAAGATGATGCACCATCACCACCTGAGCTGCCAGAATGGTGCTTTGATGATGATGAAGAGGAGGATGATGATGATGGTAAAGCAGGAGGCCAGGAGTCAGAAGCTGGATCATCAAGCTCTTCCTTTGGCAAAAGGAGAAGAGAACGTCTAAAACTGGTATTTTGATTAAGAACTTAATATTCTAATTGCTAAATTTAATTTTATAAACTCACAATCATCAGTTACTACATAATACAAGCTCCATGACTGTCCGTGCGCTTGCATCGGTAGCGTTATCTCTAATTGGTAAAACCAGGTGGACTCATTGCAAACTTCTGTTTCCCATATGAATCTTAAAAATCTTTAACATTCAACACTTCAACTATTCCAGTTGTAACAATGACTTGAAAATTTTTCTAACATAACATTTTGTTTTTAAGCTTGAGTTGAGATGGTAAAGTGCTTTTTCATTTTTTCACTCTGTCTTTAGAGTTGAAATGTTATGAGGGAGGTGGGTAAACAATTTTTATTTACTTTTGTAGCCATATAGATGAAATCCAGCATTTTTTGAATTTATTGCTCATTTTGGTGAATACTCTTTTGAAAATTTTGAAATATTGAAAATTGGATTAGCAAAAAGCAAGATGAGCTTAACCCCAAAGAAGCTGTGAAATTTTATTTTGTTCAAAGCTGTTTAACCTGCATCACGGTAAGAAATATGGCCGATCACTTTGATTATTTTGACATAAGTCTGCATAATTCTGATGAGATCAATTACTGTAGTTACTATAGTATGGAACTAGTACTCAAGAGCAAAGAATATATTTATCTAAAGAGTAATGGCTCAGTTTTCTCCAAGTTCCTGACTTTTTTTTTAATTGTGGGTAAAGTAGGGGAGAATATTGCTGAGTGCAAAAATAGATTCAATTCTTTTTGCATAATACTGTATTATTTTACTTGTGTGCTGAAGTGCGTTTGTTAGCAAACACTTGGAAATCCTCATGTGAAATACTCTGCAAAAATGCATTTTGTTGTTACTGTAGCTGTTCAAGATGGTTTACAGATTGAGTATGGAAGAAATTAGCCTGAAAGGAATACAAAATTGTTTCTGAAGTAGCAAGATGAACTCTGAAAACTTTAAAATAATCCATCAACTGAAATAAAAAATTGTCTACGGTGTAAAAATCCATAGTAATGGATATTCAGGGATATGCTGCTGCCTCCACGAGCCTTGCAGTAAAATGTTGATATCTAAAAAAATATTTTTGGGCGAGAACCACAAAACTGTTTTTTTGACTTGCCTTTTGATGTACTAGTGAATGAGGTGTGATGGAGAGGTCTGATGATGACTACTTTTCAACAAGTATAAAAGTAATCTCTGTTTAACAGGAATCATGATATTGGCCTCCCAGGTTTTTTTGTGATCTGCCACCATAGTTTTTTGAAAGCTGGAAAATTAAATTATACAAATAAGCATACTAATAACAAAAATTTAATTATGAGTTAGGTAACTTATGCAAGAAACAATCACCTAGTTAATATGCATATTCATATAGTTCAGTTCTGCAGCTCTGGAGGAACTTTCTTTGACATAAAGAGGAGGAATAGGGAGAATTCTTTACTGTGGTTCTTGGCTGGCAAATTGGACTGCTGCTTAAATGAGTAGAGATGGGTACAATCTATTTGTGATTCCTTGTAAATATGCAATCAACACGGGAAATGATTATCAGGTAAATACTTCTTGCTCAGATTTTCTTGTTTTACTGTTTAAAGGGCTAAATTTTCAGCATTACAGCTGATTTCCTGCAACAGATGTTTTTGGCATTCTAATTTGACTACTAAATGCATAGGGGTAGACGGTGCCAAACTAGAAGTGGCTGGTGTGATAGTGATGTTCGAAATGTTTTTATTTTGACCTAGATCTTTCAGGAATAGAAGAAAAGCTTAGGGGAAGAGGAGGAGACATCTCCCACGCCTCTTGCTAGGATAATGAATAGTCAGAAGCAATTGCCCAGCTAGCCTGCAAAGTGAAGTCAGCATGCTGTCCAATTCAGAAACTCTACTGCAGCATCTTTCACTAAAATGACCATATTTTGATGTCAAAAGTCTTGACAGCCTTTCTTTTTTACATTACAGGAATTGTGGGAACAGTTAGAATGTAATGCCATTATGGTTTTCTTTGTCATTGCGTAAATGTAGTTGTCAGGTAACAGCAAGTCTGTTTGCTGTAGTCTTGGATGCTACACAGGAAATCCAAATACAGTTTGACATCGTCACTGTGTGCTTTTGTTGTACCATCGAAGCAATTTTATTAGCTGACACTTAAAATCTCACTTCAGGAAAGAAATTTTCAAGAAAAAACCCCTTGGTTTTACAAATAGGACAAAAAGTTATAATTCTGAGCCAGAACCTTCAAACTTTTCATCATGGGTCAACCAGATCTTTTACTGTTTATTAAGGAGTGCCATCTGTTTTAGTCCAATGTATGCTGCATATTTCACAGGCAGTACAGGGTGTAATGTGTGGTACTTCTAAAATGGGTGGTTACATCTCAAACAGTCTGGAAGAGATAGTAGCTGTTAATGAAATTCTTGATGATTTTGAGGGCAGATGTCTTGTGGTCATCTGTGAGAAAGAGGGAAACCACTGAAACTCATGGTTGACATAGCAAGGATATTTATTAAACTATCAAAGTACTTTGATTCTAAATATTAGTGACTTGGTTTTCCCCTGTCTAACCTACCTTTATTTCCCAAAGGTTAACCCCTATACTGATTGTTCTACCCATGAATATCTTGATCGATGTGTGAAAAAGTCTCTTTTCTGATTTTGCAGCAGCATTTTATGTACTTGAATGCTGGTGTCATTTACATTCAACCTTTTATTTTTCCACATTAAATGCCAATTTGTTCACTTTTTCCCTATAGTCTATGTTTTTACTGTTTCTGACCATTCTTGTCATTCTTCGTGTTCTGTCATATTGACCCGTGTTTATCTGAGACCGGTGCCCGTGACTGAGGTCATCCTAGTGCTTAATAGGGAGGAATTAATTTCAGATGTCTTAAGGCTGATACTTCTGTTTGTATATCTGAATATAATTGCCTTTTACAAGACAGAATAATGCTAATTCAGCTCTTAATATATTGCTGCATCTATATTTTTTTTCTCTAATTGTCTAGCAGTGTGTGTTTGTATAATTACTCATTCCTCATTAAGTGTGGAACTTTGTTTATACTGAATTGCATGGTGTTTTTCCATTCTTAAAATTAAGTGCAACACTGAACTCTTAAGCTACCCTCACAGTTAGTAGTCCTGTTACTATAGTCACAGGTGTCACAAAAATAAGAATGGGCTATTAGGAAATTTAGGAAAAAGAAATTAATTTTCTTACACCTAAACCAGACCCCACAGATTGTCTGCAGTATGTTTTTCGATTTTGTTAAGGAAACACTATCTCCTCTGAGCTTGGCTTTGAAGCAAGTTGCTCTTTTGCTTTATGGAACCTACATCTACCCCATGTTTTCTGAGTTACTCTATAAGAACAAGACAAACAAGTGAAAATCAGGCCAACACAAAAGCCAGCATCAAAAGATGTGATATTTCCTGCTTTTCCAAATTCTGTGGAGCCTGTTTCACCACCAAAACAAAATCATTACTTGAAACACCATTGTTACTGAGTGACAGTCAGTATAATTTTGTTGTATCTTTTTTGTTTGTACATGCCCAGAGGCTGTTCTTATTTTTTCAATCCTGTATTTCTAGGTTTTAAATCTAAGCTGATAGGTGTAACTCCCTGGCTCTCCCTTCCTCTCTTTTAGGAGGTGTGGACTCTCTCTTTCCTGATCTGTTTTGTAATGTTTCTTGTGCTCTGGAAGGCAGTCTGTGAGTGTTTTGGCACTTTGTCAAATCTCAGTAGTTGAAGATGGTAGTCACTCAGGTGTGATGATAGCCACTAGGGTCGGGAATGTGTGGTGGGGGCCACTTCCACCCACCCTGTCCTCCAGGTGGTGTTTAGGATCTGAACTAACCCAAGATAATACAGTTTGCCGGTTTTCCTTCAGCTGAAGTAATGGGTGGGTGGATATGATGGCAAGTGAGGAGAGTTTGATTACCACAATCAAGGCTGTGTGAAGGCTGTGCAGACCGTAGATACCAAGTGCATGTGGTTACCTGAGGGCTTATAACTCTTGGCTTAGTAGCCGTGCTGAGGTCTTGAGGTGCATCTGTTGAGCTGAGTCTCCTGATATCTCTGCACCATGTTCTCCAGGGGCTTTTGGCTCAATAGCAGTGGAAAAAATGTTTGGTTCTGGTTCAGTTTTCACACCAAAGAAAGGTCCTAATGAAACCCAAAGTGCTGACTGGGCCAAGCATGGATGCCCGAGTGACTCACCGTGGTTTGGTAGTGGTGTGTCTTAGCCAGTGAGTATAGTTGGGGTGTGACCTTATTCTGTAGAAGTCTCCTCTGGTGTGTGTACAGCTGTGGCTTAAACTGGAATCCTGGTTGAGTCTGTGGAAGACTGAGTTGATTATGTTCTTAGGCTGTGGTCATCAAGTGAAATATTCACTGCCTTTATTGTCTTAATATTGCACAAAGTCCTTTTCATCCTATATCCTTTGCGCTTTGCTCTGTTCCTTGCTCTCCCCAGTCCTCCAGTTCGTCCAACTTGACAGTGTTGCAGGGAGGCATTACAAGGCATCTAATCGGGGGAATGGAGAAACCTGTATGAAAGCACAAAAGCTGGGCTTGTTTGTTGAATTCTAAACTGTACTTGTTTCCCTGATTCTTTCAAAATTGCCCTTGCCCTATACATAATCGTATATATGTAATTATGTACAAGCACATGCTGCCTGTGCAAGAAAACATGTGATTGGTTTAAATTCAATAAACAATATAAAGCTCTTGCAATAAACTAACAAACAAAACAAAGTTACTGGAAACAAATTAGGATGCATAATTTCTGTGTTTTGAGAAGCTAGCGTTTTATAACTTTTAACCTTTCTTACCATATGGAGAATTTTCTAAATTGCTTAGAATTATATTGTGTGAAAGCAGCACGCAGGTGACTTCGTTTTGTATCAAAATTTGACTTGTACCATGCAATCTGACACTAGTGGCTCCAAACCCAGGTGTGTATGAGCAACACTCTCTTCATCTGATAATCTGCAAGAGACACTTTCAAATCACAGACACTACTTTTGCATTTGACTCTTTCTTTTCTGGGAAATCTTTCCTTTTGCCTGTCTTTTGCTTTAATCTTGGCAGTCTCTACTGCTGTAGCAGTCTCTCATCATTCTGAGAAGCAAGGCACAACCATCTTCTGTTTCGTGGTGCTCCTTACCACTCGCTCAGAATTCAGACAGCATGCTGGCCAGGCGTGTGTAGCTGTCTGCCTCCCTTGCCCCGTCACCTGCGTGCTGTTACACTTGCTGATGCCCACATAAATAATTCCAGATAAGTCAAGCCAAAACAGCCTCAAGTGGAACTTAAGGGAATGAAGGTTATGAACTAGTGTATTTCTTTAGCATGTACTGTTCTCAGAATACGATTCGATGATGCAACTGAGGCGATCTTAACTAAATACCGGCTGTACTGAAAACTGCGGTCCTTCTTTCCCTGCATTTCTTGTGTTCCTTCTGCTTCCCTTGTGCTGGCACTAGTGCTGACTCATGCTATGGTGAAGCTAGTTAGGGATACTAATTTGGCAGACAGTTACGAATTTATGATGTTATTTTTGCCAGCTTAGTTCCTAGACTTGCTCAAGGGTAGAACAGATGAGTACCATGGTGCGTGGAAAGAGAAGAGAGCACAAAGGCTCTTTTAATCAGCAGTACGTGGCTAGACTTGTTAAGTTTCAAGCAGTTTAGAGAAATGATACAAAATACTTGTATCTTCATTTGCAGGAGTTGTAGCTCAACAGGTGAAACATCATGCTTTGATCTGCTTAGCATCTGCAGTGAGAACTTATTTGACATGCTGTTGAAATAATTCTGGTCAATTTGGAGTCTCTGTAGAAATCTTGACTTATATAACTTTGCAGACCTGATGGTTTTACTGTGTTTTGTTGTGTAGAATTAGTTTTCATTCCACTGGTACCAACCTTTTTCTGGAATATGCAAGTTATTTTAGAGTTTTATTTTCAGTGTTCTTTTACTGCTCTCTACTTAGGCTTTCTGTGGCATTCAGGATAGAACCTCCACTCTAGTAACCTGGTTTAGGTTCAGAATAAAATTATGGAAGTGTACTTTTACACAAATATTTTGTTACAAACCAGCTGTTTTATGTTTTCTCTTTTGTTAAGAAGATTGTCCTAGATCAACTGAGAACCCTCTAAGTTTGCTGCTGCATAAATACATTCATTCTTTCATTTGTTTTCCTTACAATGTAAGTTTAATTTTTGAGACATACAACATCGTAGGTGACCCAGGTGGAGGTGAAATTCGTGTACTAGAACTTCCTTTACTGGAATTACCATCTAGGTCTGATAAAATTAACATTTAATTGACAACATGCATCTTGGAGATTTGCAGGGAGGAAAGTAGGACTTGAAGCCTTCTTCTGCTGAGATTTTTATTTTAAAAAAACACACCAAAGCCCTCGTGTCTAAAGATGTTTCCCAGTGACTTTAGTTCACTAAATATCGAACTACTTAAAATTATCTCATGTAAGACCTATACTGTTTGGGAGCAGCTCTTACTTTCTATGAATCAAGGAAATCACGGAAATGTTGGCCTAGAAATCCTGTTTATGTATTACCAAAATTTCTTTAGCATTTCATAGGTCAGTTTTTTCCTTGTTTCCTGTTTACTTATTTTGAGTTCATACTTAAAAGTGGTGTCACAAAGGCTTCTGCCAGAGAGAGTTTTGTGACCTTTAATGTACAGTGATTTGCTTCAGGCTTACAGTACTGGTTAGGTTCAGATTCTCATCCACAAATAGAGGTCTTGCACTACATTATTATTGTATAATATTTTGTGTACTAAGGATGGTTAATTTAATCTCTGTGATTTCCATATGTGATGAATTTACTATTAACTACTTGATACTGGTATACTTTCTTTTGAAATAAAACCATTTTAATTGCGAATGAAAAATGAGTCAGACTAATGTTGTAGATTGACATGGGAACTTTCTTGAGAGTACTAGCTAAACAGTGCTTATCCCTTACCATTTAACTCATTTTTAGGTGTTTTTTGTTTTTTTTTAAATTATTTAGTCTCCCCTGCCATGTTTCAGCTCCTAGGTTCGTAATGTGGCTTACCAGTAAATTTACTGGCAAACTCATCTGATGTATCTTAATATTTGGGGATAAATCTTTAAGGAATATTTAAGCTAGTATTGCTCATGAGGGTCAATTTGTAAAAGCAGACTTAATCTTGTATTGACGTATTCTGATCTAATTTTATGAAGGCTTAAATAATATTTTCTTTTGTTGTTTAGGGTGCAATTTTCTTGGAAGGAATAACAGTTAAATATGTGACCCAGGTGACAACACAACCAAAGTTAGGAGGAATACAGCAAAAATGTCAGCAGTTCTGTGGATGGGAAGGGTATGAGAACACTTACAACTTGTTTATTTATACTGCCTAGAAACAAGAATTATGTTTCTAGTTTTGCTCATTGTAAACAAGAAAAAAGATGACTCTTTTTTTGATGGATTGTTTAAAAAAAAAAAAAAGGAAAAGCAAGCTGCAAAACCCACTCAAAAATGAAATAGATGAGGATCTTGCATTTTACTATGAAATGGAATGATCAGCTGTTAATTTTAAGAAACAAGATTCTGGAACTGCTTTTCCATTGAGAACTAAACATTTGCTCACAGTGCTTCCTAACTTGCTGATACTTATAGTTCTGGTAATTGTAATTTTGAATTCAAATGTCTCTTCCTCCAAAGTTAAAACTTGAAGTTCCACATAATTTAGTGTTTTGTTATAAACAAATAACCTTGTTCCTGTCAGATAGGCATTAGATTCCTGTTGTGAAATACCTTATTGGAGAAAGTGTTCTAACTCAAAGTTATTCTGAGAGCAAGTCTGGTACAAGATGTGACTTAGTCTAATGTATAAAATACATTGCCTTGTGTGACTATTTATTGCAGAACATTAATAAACATGGGTTTTTTTTGGTTTTTTTTAGATCTGGGTTCCCTGGAGCACAGCCTGTTTCCATGGACAAGCAAAATATTAAATTTTTGGAGCAGAAGCCATACAAAGTTAGCTGGAAAGCAGACGGCACTCGGTAAGTTCATTTTAAATGAAAGAGAAACACCTGGTAAGTTGTGTAGGCAGTATGTATTTTCTCAGGAAAGTGAATTCACTTGTAGAAAGGACAAAGCATATTCTAACAACAGCACTGACTCTAGAGATTAATTTCTTTGCTGTCTCGGTACCCAAAATTTACTGAAGTTTGTGGCCAAGTTTGTTTTTAGCAGCTGTTCTGCAGACTGACTGTTAAATGTATGTACTTTTTTTCTGCTCCATAACCCTTGCCTGTGTGTCAGCTGGGACTTGCCACAAAGACCTTAGAATAATCTTAGATAACAGTAAGAGCTTAAGCTGAAGAGTTTGTTTATAAAAGCTAAATTAAAAATTCTGGTTGATCCTTCAGAAGCTGGGTAGTAGTAGAAATGTCATAGTTTTTGTTTTAGTTTGTAGTGTGATCCTTTGTTCAAGCTTGTAGGTCTGGTCAGTTGAAAAGTTAGTAGCTTCCTCTTCCCACGCTAGTTCTCTTATGTTCATTTTAGGAGTGACTTACAGGGTTTTTTATAACAGACTGCAACCTGATTGATGTGTTGAACTTATTCAGTGTTGTTATTTCTAGTTTGAAATGCATCCGTGCATTTGATTTCTCCAGTATTCACATGTTAGCACTTCAAAGTAGGAGAAGCAACATACCTCATCAAATACAGAATAGCAAACCACTTTTTTTTTTTTCCTCTGATTGTAACTGGTTATAGATTGGTCTCAACTGCACGAAGCTCAGTTGTCTAAATATGTGCATCTGGTATCATCTGGTATCCTTTCACTGCTTTGTTTTATATGAAAAAGCCATCTCACACAGGGTCTCTTGCTTCTATACTCAGCAGTTTGGATATGTTATGGAAAATACCTCCTCTTTACATTGCAATAAACCCCCAAATGTTAGATGCCCCATTACTCTTGCTTTTCATACAAACAAATCTTTCTTGAGTGAAATTCAAAACCTTCAAATTGTACTTATTTTCATAGGACTGAATATTTTTGATAGATTGGAACAATTATGAAATTGCAACCATTTTCTTGAGGCTTTGAAATCCTAATCAGTGAAACGTTCTGTTTTTCTTTTGTATTTCTGGTTTCAATGCTAAAATCAAGAATCCCATACGTTAATGGGATCTATGCGGGTCTTTCAGATCACAGTCCTCTTTTTTTTGTTGTGGGCACTATCTTGAGATTAATAATGTAATTTCTTACATCAGAGTCAATAGTCTCAGTAACAGGGAGAATTTAAATTGTGCTACCTGTTCATTTCAACAGCTTGATTTTTATTTCTAAAAGATGTTCTTTACATACAGTAAGATTTAAGCAATTGTTGTCTGTACTAAGTGGAATGACTTTAGTTTTTATTCACTGAGATCAAATTAATATAATTTTAACCTGCTTTGACCTGATGAGAAAAAGTACAATTACAATAATTGTGCACACGGTAAGAGGAAGACTATTACGCTCATTCGTGCCCCATGCTTTAGACTAGCAAAAGAGAGCTCACGTGTGTATGAGCTTGAAGGCATCAGTTGTGTGGATGAAATGTATGCTTTCAGAAACAGGAGGTAAGAATTTTTATTTTCAGATTGGTGAAGTTACAATACTAGCTTAGTGCATAGATATGGGAAAAAAGTTTTGTTTTAGCAGTGCAATGAAAAGCTCCTTCCATGTGATGAGACAACAAAGCAAAGTTTTGATATTAGATAAACAGTGTAGGCTGTCTTCTGAAGTTTTTCCTGTGTTCTTTATTTTGTTAGGATCTTTAGTAATATAATAAGATGGAGTATCCTAGAAAATGAAAAGCCTGGAAAATATGAGGAATTGAGTGTCTTATGAGAATTACCAAGTGGCTCCACATGGAGTCAGTCAGGACTCGGCACAATTCAGCCAGAACTAAGCTGTATTCTGTAGGAAAAAAACGCCTTCAGTTGTCTCTCATCTGTGAAGTTTGTACTTCAAGGGCTTATTAGCTGGAGCAGAGCATGGTATGAAAATACAAAGTAAACCTGCACTCAGTAGGGCATCCAAGCATTAAGAAATGGGTGGGAATAGTTGGCTTATTAGCATTGGCAGACTTTATATACAAGCACTTGGGTAAGGTGATGCACACATTCTCAGGGGGTGTGAGGTTACAGAAACACGGTGTTGAGAGATCCAGGCTTATTCTCAGAGCAGTACAGCACATTCAAAAGCTGCTGAGCCTAAACAAGTAAACTCAGCCAATTTAAACTGACCATGTGAAGAGCCAGATGGGAGTCTTGTATTTATTATGCTTTTAATCAGTGTTCCAGATATACTGTCCGTGGACTTGACTTGTATAAATATGAAAATATGTTTGCAAAGTATTAATGTCTCGTGCAGCTCAGATATTGGTAATCCTTGCCTTTTCTCACAGGAAGCCTTCGTTTTAGGGATTGGTTTACACTAGTGTTTTAGTATGCATTAAATGTTCATGGAAATGTTTTCGTATAATTTAAGCCTGTTGCTTCAAGAAGTAGTAATGGTGGAAAATAATTCTGTTTTAAAAATAATTTCTTTACAGAAGGCCATTTGATATTAAACAAAACAAATTGCTTTATCTGCAGTATCTCTAGTGTGCATTGCCACCGAAGAATAATCTGTTCAAACCCATGGGTCATTAGGTAATACGTGTGGGTATGTCTTAAAACAAATACAAAGATGCTGTAAAATTTAAAATTAGTGCTGTTCTATAGAGTTGTAAACTACTTTTCCACATTTTTCTTTGTATTTTCAGTATGAAGAGTCTTTCTTTGTCATATCTTTTATTTGTTATTTGAAATCTTGTGGAGTATTCTTATTTTCTTACTCAAATGTTCAGGATGGTACATTCAGAATACTAGAACAATTATATAGAAAATAGTAGCGCACCTGGAAGACTGAATTTGGTGGAAGAAATTAAAAAGCGCATGTGTAGTTCCTTGTAGGACTTTTTAGTGCTTTGGACATTCTGTCCTGTGTTTTTAGAGTTCTAGAATGGTGACAAAACAGAATAGGTGAAGAATAAAGCCAAGGGAAGTAAATATTCTAAATTTTCTCAAAACATGTAGTAACTTGTAGTTGATTGTGGGGATACACAAACTGATAGATATATTCAGAGAAGAAAATGATGCTACAAAGATCCTGTGTTAATGAAATTTAGCTGAAGGAATGCTGTGAAAGAGATACTAAAGATAAAAACCTGACCTATTCTTTGGACACTTAGACACTGGATATGATAGCTACCCTAATCAACAATGAAAAATTACTATACCAGTTTTTACATTGGGCATGCTTCTAATTATTTTGTTCTTCTCCAGCGATCTGGACCCCATATGCAATTAAACAGATTTTCATAAATTATTCTGAATGCTTGTGTTGACAGGCGTGACCTTCCTGCATTTATTATTAAGACATCAGTTAGTGGAGATCCATTTATAGATCTCCTGCTTGTTTTATCTGGAGATGAAACCCCTGTCGTCAAATATCTCTGAAACAATTCTGTTAAGTGTGGTTTAGATGCAGCAGTCTAGGGTTTGTCTATTACAATATTATTTGTCTTGCGTACTTTTTTCGTTTGTTGTCTCTCTTTGCCTAAAAAAAAGTGTGGCTGTTTCATCAACCTGATTGGACTTAAAGAAAAGCAGACTTCCTCACTAATATAAAACACTCATCTCAGTTAATAGTGATATTTGCTCAACTGAGCCAAACTTCTTAAATTTCAAAACTATTAAATACTTGAAATTTATTTCTGCAGCTGTAATGTTCTCCAGAGGTTTCATGACTGAAACCTTTTTGTAGATTGTATTGCTGACATGTAGTGACTGGAGGGCCAGTGCATTTTTTTCTTGCTTTCTTAGTATGGTACCCATGATATTTCTCTAAATGAAAGAACATTACTTATCATCTTGTGTTGACTAAATAATGTGAAATTGATTAGTTAAATTATTTGGCAGGGTTTCTATAAAATATTTTGGGGAAATGTATTGAAGTTTTATCTTGTACACTTTTGTGTGGTTCTGAGTCTGGTTTGGGTGAGAACTCATCCTCTTCCATTTTCTTGGAGCCCTGAGTTCAAAATCTTTTGACTTACCCTTGCTTTTAGTGTGCCCTGATTTGCAGTTTGTGCCCACACAGTGATCTTGCTTGTTCTGTACCTGGCTTCCAGAGCCCTTATTCCATGAGCACCAGCAAGGCACACCTCCTTGTTCTTGTTCCAGCTTTCCTTCGCTTTTCTTTCAATGTTTGCAGTGTGAACAAATATTGCTCCCCTCCTGTTCATAAATGCCTCTGTGTAAAGACGTGTACATTTGCATCTCAGCTTTACAAAAAAACTAGGGACATGGTTTAGTAAGGAGACAGGCACGGTTGGACTCGGTGATCTCAGAGATCTCTTCCAACCTAGTGATTCCATGATTCTATGAAATGAACTTGTAAATTATAAGAAGTTCGAAGTTTACTTACCATTGACTCTCTTTGGAGCAATAGTGTCTTTTGCCAGCTATTGGCATGTATATAAGTATTATATGCCCCCTGTTTTGGGGAAAACCAACTCTAAAACGATACTGCTTTAAATTACTATTATTAAAAAAAAAAAAAATCACCTAATTCTGCAGTTATTCTGACTGCCTTGGTGTGAATTCTGTCCCTTATATTTATTGGAACAGTTGACATGCCTCTGGTGTCTTAAGAATAATTTTAATGCTAATCTATTCGTAAAGCACAGAAATCCAAAGGGCCAGTTTCCCCCTACTAAACTCATGCCTTTTGGCTTTGTTGAGATGAAATATATGTTATACGTTAACAGTAGCTACAAGGTATGCACAGCTTTACAGTTTTATACCATTTTGGTAGTGCTTTATTTCTGAAATAGTAGTTGCTATCTGGAGACTATAATTGTAACAGTATGTTCGAGGCATACTGTATGACTCTGTATTATCAACTTTGTACTGTAAAGTGATTAACCCAGGTGGTTAACGGCTTGCTGTATCCCTTGGTATGCGTCTCATTAATACTGTTTGTAGCAGATGTTTGTACTAATGAGTGGAGCTGAATGTTCAGACAGGAGTAGGGTTGGTAAAGTAATGAGACACCAGTTTTGAAAAAAAGACTGCTACGGCGAAGAATAATGAAAAGCTTTTAAATGTCTGTGGAATAATTCAAATTAATACAATCCAGTAGGATGAGGTTTTATAATGGTAAAATGTGACCTGAACTAAATAGAGGCTATTAAGGGGCTTAAGTTATTTTCCTACGTTTGTGTGCGAACCTTTTTATTTTTCACATCTCTACACATGCAGTATAGCAAAAAATAATAAATACGATCATAATGCTGTGGCTGTTCAATTATGGTAAGGCAGCTATTTAAAAAAAATGCAGAACAGGTAGTTCTTGCCAAAGGCTATTATGTTTGAAAAATAGTCATGCAAATTTGATGGCTTGAAGCTATCTAAATGTGAACAAGTAGATATAGAATGTAAAGCAGCTCTTTGAGAATTGCTGCTAATTGTGTAAAAGTGTTTGTAACAAAATAGATAGGCACATCTCTGAAGTTAGCTCTTTCTCTCATGATTAGCAAATTACATTTTAGAAATAAGGCCCACTGCCTAAATAATTCTCATTTTGTTGATATTGTAATACAGAATAAAAATAGTAAAGCTACACTTACCTGTATCGTAAAACTAGTGACCACATTTTTGAATTGTGTTTATTAATCAAATAATTTTGGTTTATCCAAAGCCATGTAAGTTACTATATTGTCAAACTTGTGATAGCTACCCAGGTTTCTTTATTTTAGTGTTTTCTATAAGTTGAAGAGAATTTCAATTTTTGTTAAGAAGTTTAAAATAATTACTATTTGCAGCCTCTTCAGAAAAATATTTCTGACCATTACTTTGAAGGAAGTCTACTGGGTGAATTTTAAGATACCTTTTCATATATGTTGTTGAAATGTAATGAAGATGAGGTCAAAGTTTCTCTCTGAATTTGCATGGCTAAATACTTTCTTGGCTAAATTCTTTCCCTGTGCTTTGATACTTGAACGATGAGATGAAGCTTACATGCATAAATGAGAAATTGCGGATTCCTAATATGAAAAGTTTCCTAAGAGTCGTTTGTGATAAGAGTAACTTGTGAAAAGCTGATCATTGCTAAAGAATAGCTCTAAAATGGAGAAAACTGAGAAACTGTTTTTTTGTTTTAGAATTTAAGAGGTACTAGCCCAAAATTAGGTGGTAAGGAAGAAAAATTGTAGCCTGGCTGCAAAAGATTAAAGAAGAGATAGTTGAATGGTTTTCTGGAAAAAGTATTATCCCAGAGAGACAGGAAGAGATTAGAGAGAAAGTTGGGATAATAACAAGGATGGTGGGGGACAGAGAAGATCGGAGAGTAGTACTAATCCAATTAAAAAAACAAATCTATGCACTTGAGAACTCATTATTGAGAACAAGAGACTAGCTTGTCGTGAAAGCAGATCCAGGAACGGAAAGGTTTTCTCCTGGGAGCAAAGATATTAATGTGGAGTTGAACTTGAAAGAGACTGTTGGAAATGAGAAAGAAGCCATCTATTAATTTTCAGATTGATACAAATAACATGACCAAATTCTCATGGATGTGGAATTTTATGCCCAGTAGCGGAAAAACGCCTGAAGGGAAAGTTTACACAATTGTTAATGGATTCTTTCCTAATTTAGAGGAGGAGGTCAAAAATGTAATATATTGGGATTTGACAGATGACTTTGGAATGGTATTAACAGGAAAGTTTAGGGCCATTAATCACTGGAAAGCGTTTGTGAATAGAAAGTTATCAATACCCTCTATCTGAGTACCTGACTTTCTGACCCTAGATAGCTGGTGAATAAGTGCATTATTATGTATTGTGTTTTGAGTGTCTTCTCATTTGGTCATGTTTAGAGTAATACATGTTTATCATCTTTGGATCAGGAAGAAGCATTTGCCTCCTAATGGTAGGATGGGGTGAAGAACCATCCTTCCCCTCCTTCCCCTCCTTCCCCTCCTTCCCCTCCTTCCCCTCCTTCCCCTCCTTCCCCTCCTTCCCCTCCTTCCCCTCCTTCCCCTCCTTCCCCTCCTTCCCCTCCTTCCCCTCCTTCCCCTCCTTCCCCTCCTTCCCCTCCTTCCCCTCCTTCCCCTCCTTCCCCTCCTTCCCCTCCTTCCCCTCCTTCCCCCCCTTCCCCTTCCTTGTCTCTCCACCCATCTTCAGAAATACACTTAAAGATTATTGTTGGTAGTGCTGCGTATCCCTTCCTTTGTGGTTAGGATGTGTTTCTGTGGTCTCAAACTTTAAAGAACAGAAATATTCAGGGGTTTGGATGTGTACTGACAGACTTTTCGGTACCAAATGGGTTTTTTTAATAGGAGTGACAGGTTTGGTGAACAACTGGGCTTAACTCAAGTGGTTTGATTCCAAGTTAAATGAGCTTTATTCAAATTGTGCTTATGTAATTATCAGCAATGGGCAAAGCCTCAACTGTTGGGGGCTAATTATACATAATTCGTGTGTGTAGGACAGCTACTCAGCATTACTCTTAATTTTCTGAAAAAGCAGATGTCTGATTCATATTTTTGTTTTGTGTGTTTAGGTAGGAGGGGAAGAGAGGGTGGGATGGGGACGCAGGAATGATGTATTCTGAGAGTAGAATGTTGGGGGGATAGTAGCTGAGTTGTGAGTCTTTGCACACTCTAAATCTTAGTAATTACCCCTTATAGTTGTGTTGGGCAGTAAATTTAGGATTACAAGAGTCATATCAGCCTATTTCCCACAGCATTAGAACACATGAATATTGTATGCTACTTGAGTTTTTATTTGAGAGTGCAAAAATAAGACTTTGGTAAGTTGAGATAAGATTAAGGGCATTTTCAGCATACTTAGCGTGACCCCTATCTAAAGGTAGAGACATTCTAGCTCAGGGTGAAGAAGCTCTAGCACAAGGTGGTCTTGTGATTTCCATCTATTGACATGTTGTCAAAGTGCGTGTTGTCCTTTTTTCCTTTTTTACCTCTCGTACGGGGAATGAAAGCATACCTGGACTTTGGCTAGCTGGCTGGCTTTGACAGCAGAAAAGGAGTTACCAGGTTTTGGCAGCCAGACTCATGTGCATCACCAAATAACTCATTCGTTCTGTTTGGCTACATTAATTATCAACCATGAGAGGTCTCTCTTGATTGAGATACTGTAGGTCGAACAAGACAGCAGTGTATCATAAGATGTTAAACTAGTATCTGGAATTACTTGCTGTAAATAGTGTTCTGTCTAAATGTTTAGAGATGCATATCATAGACCAGGTCTGTTAATTTCTCAGCTGTTGGGCTAGGTTGAAATTGATTTTTAATGCTGCATTTGGAGTAGGTGGTTTGGGCTGGGGTTTTTTGGGGGTATGGTGATGGTATGTTTATATATTTATGTATTTGTTTATGACTAAGACATATCCATATCACTTTGCTGCCTTTCCATCTCCTGAAATCTGTTTTTAAAATCATTGAATCAATGTAGAGGGATGAATAAGTAGGTGTGATGGAGTAAATCATCCTCAGTCTAGATCCAAATTGACTCAAATGGCCAAAGAAGGCATTCTTACTCTAGGTTGTGGTTTCTCATTTATGTGTGCTTGCAACAGTGTCAAGACTCTGAAAAGCAGTTGCAGAAGGAAGCTGTTGGGTTTTGTGTCTCTTTCTTAAGTGGTTAAGGATGTGATACCATATGGAAGGTATATTTTGTGAAGTAGCAGGTTTGATGCTTCACAGTTCTGAAGCCTTTTGACAGCTCACAAAGTTTTATGGTCCCAGTTCTTGGCTCTTTGGAAAGTACTACTTAACTGATTATTCATATGTTTGAATATTTGGACAGATTGTCTTCTAAGCAAGCTCCTTTGTTTATAAATAGTTAATGCATCAAAATGCCTATTATGTAGCTTGTGCTATGAATACTGATCTAGGAGTATTCAACTGTAGTCCTAAAATGTTCTAATTAAATTGAGATAAATGGTGTGCCTGTGTGTGTACCTGATGTTCAAGTGACAAGTATCAGTGATTACTGGTTTATTTGTTTATTTTTCTTTCTCCCAGACTACTTTTAATAGTGGAACAATGCGTCCTGTGCTTCCAGTTCTCTTGGGGGGATTACGGGCACATCCATGAAATTTAATGGCTTAATCTTATTCAGGGAAGAATGGCATTCAGTTTGTAAAGTTTAACTCTACAAATATCTAGGGCAGCCCTTTCCCTTGGAGGCGATCTTCTAATCTGTGAACACAAATGGCAGTTGTGCTCTGCTGTGGCTTGTGCCTCTGATGTAGACAGAATTGACCCACCACACGGTATGGCATAAATTAGTTCAAAGTTAAGGGAACCTCTTTTTTTCAAAGCTGTGGTGCTCTTTCCTTGACTGCTATGTTGGGGGCCTTCATGGGAGACGTTATGGTTCTTTTGCTTGAGGAGAGAAGGAATGTAGCTACTTGTCACCTGATGGTAAATTAATTTGCTTTTCTTTCTTAGAACACTGTGTAACTGCTGCTTTGTATAGATATATATTTTTTTAAGCCTGTTCCTTCAGGCATGAATTTCCCTCTAAATCTCCGTGATATTTTCAGACTAAGATTTGTGGAGGAGGGGTGGAGTCAAACAAGTACAAGCAAGCTTGAATCTCAGTATCTGCCATAAATAATAATAATGATGATAAAAAATTGCAAGCGAATTCTGTAGTTCAGTCAAGCTTGAAATATAATTTGTTTAATTAATATTACAACTTTTAAAAAAGTAATCAGAACAGTTGTTATCCAACAGTGTTCTTCCCTTTAATGTAGAATTGTACTTTAATATATGTACTTGACCACTTAGAATCATTAACATTTGGGTGAAGCAATGGGAATCTGGTACCTAAAATAAATCTGTTAGTATACAGATTCTGTTATTGGTCACATTTTTTCTAGCTAGTTAACAATTCTTTTGTTTTACACCAGATATGTCATAATGCACTATAAAGACTCAACTATAGACTGTAGATTAATCTACCCTTTGTTTTAGGTCAAATAATAAGATGATGTCATATTTAACCCATAATGTTTAATATCCTTTTACAAATAAAAAACCAAAACCCCCATAGCAATCTAACTTAATTAAAACCCTGGAAGGCAGTCAAGAAAAACTCTAAGTGGATAGTCTTTTTTAACCTTGCTAAATTCTTGGTTTACCAGCTCTGTTGCAGTGTTTCACAGTCTAATAATATTTTAGATAGAAAATATAGTTTTACATTGGTTTTGAATTTGCCATCTGTTAAATTAATTAAAGGCATCTTTACCCTTGATTTATAAAACAAGAGTAACTGAAGTTTGAACTCAGTCTAAACTCTGATACTGTATTAGGAGAAATTATACAATTTTCTACACTTTTTATGCATTTTTCCATACTCCATAATATTACTGTTATCTCCTTTATTTGAAACCTGACTTCCCTTTTAATGCTGTCGCACACAGTATCCCATGTGAGGGCATACCAGTAAGTGATGCCCCCAGATCACTGCTTTTTCTTTTTAAAACCGGTCCTGTTTGGACCAAGATTTCTCTTTCTTTTGTTCTTTTTCAGGGAGAATTCAAGGTTCCGCAATGGAATCACGTGGACTAGGAACACTTGGTGCTATGCCCTCTGCTGCTGAAGATGGGCTGAGATTTTTTTTGTTACATCTGTTGATTTGCCTTTTATTTTTAAAGTGACAAATGTAACTTCCTTTTATGTGTGTTAACAACAGCTTCCCTCATTTGAATGTTTCTTTTTTGAGGAATTTTTACTTTACTACCATAGAGTTTTGTGAGTTCTATCCTTGGGATTTGAAATTCCATCCTTTGGAGGGACTAGATTATTATGAGGCTTCATATATGATTAAGTATCAAGTTTCCTAATACTCTGGTTTTGATCCCCCAAAACTTATATGATCCAGTGTGATTCTGGTTACAAAATTCAACCTTAACTTTTGGGAGAACCCAAGAGCCAGGAATGGGTACCCTTTCGAGTGCTCCAAAATTATTGATGGATTCTGATTGGAGTTGTGTTTACCAAGGCTAGTTATCCCCAAGGGATGGAAAACCAAGGATAAGAACTGTAGTATCAACCTTCTGAGTTATTTGTGAAAATATTATTTTGACTGGTTTACTTCGCTATTGATATATTCATCATGATTGCTGGTCCATATTTGTACTGATTGAGTTAGCTATTGATCTGTGTATGATCACCTGTGCCATCTCTTATTTTCCTTCTCATCTCTCTCCTCTTCCTTCTCTCTCTCAGCCTTAATCTCCTTATCCTCCCTGTATAAGGATCACCTCCACAGCACCACTAGAGACAATGAGGATTTGATTTCTGCGACAAATGTTTAAGCCATGAAACGTAGAGACTGGCTCTACTTCTATTGTTGTCTTAAATTGTTTCCCAAAATATTGATTTGTTGTTTTGACTGTTCCTAAAATAAGCACTGCTTGAAGTTACTGTGAGATTTGTCAGTCTCCAATTCGCCGCGCAGACATCAAAGTACCTTTCCCTCTCTGAGCAGGTTGGGGTGGGGACCCGGTGGCGGGAACGGGCCCAAGGCCCTGACAGACCTAGTGATTTGTTCACTGTTTTGCTTTGGTTTTGACTACAGATGCATTTCTCTGTTCTCACTGACCTCTAAAAAGCAGCTACTGTATTAGCTTTCTCAGCCGACAGAGTTAATTTAGAACCTTGTAAGGTGAGGAAGTGTGGCTGTATCTCTCTTCCTGCCTGTGTCTTGGTACCTTTTGGATAATAAAACTTGCATTGTTTGTTACTGTAGTTTGGGGCATTCTGGAGATTGCTGTAGTAAATGTTGTCATCTGCAAATTCACAGCCTTACTTCTGATTATTTTCAGGGTCATAACAGTCACAAAACATCTTCCATGGACCTTGGGTTGTCAAGGGGAGCAACTGAAAAGGGAAACTTGCATTCAGAGTTTAAGGAGAATGGTGTCAGGGAAGAATAAGAAAAAGAATTTCATGTTCAGTGAGATAACAGTGGAGGAGACTGATGAGCAGTGAAGATTATGGAGACTGAATACCTGTATAAGCCATGGGGTATCTGTTATCATATTGTGGCAACGTGCACAAAGTTCATATATGTGGTGAAAATGACCTTAAATTTTGTGGAAATGAAGCTCTGAGTTCTCCTCAAGTAAGCAGGATGAATTGATGAGTATCAGTTCATCAGTACCTGGAGGTGTTTAAAAAATGTGGAGAAGTGGCACTTAAGGGTATGGTTTAGTGATGAACTTGGCAGTGATAGGTTTATGGTTGAACTTGATGATTTTAGAGGACTTTTCTAACCTAAATGATTGTCTATATCAAAATTAAGCATAGCCATTTCATTATTATATAAGAGGTAATGAATAAGACAAGAAAATTATGTTTTTCTGTACTAGTCAGGGTAGCAGTAGCTTGAACAAGTCATTCAGAACATGAAGCTGGCTGAGATACAGCAAGTTGCCCAAGGAAGCTGTGGCTGCCCCTTTCCTCAAAGTGTTCAAGGCCAGGTTGGATGGGGCTTTGATCAGCCTGGCCTTGTGGGAGGTGTCCCTGCCCACGGCAGGGGGATTGGAACTGGATGGGCTTTAAGGTCCTTTTCAACCCAAACTATTCTATGATTGGGAACTTTCTAATTTCTCATAAAATTAGATATTGGTGTAGCAGATATGCTAGGATAACTTTCTTAACTGTGGCATGAATATTCAAAAGCATTCATTGTTTAGGAAAGATGCAAAATAAAGTTTATGGGACAGCATGTTATTTTAGTAATAGCTGAAGAATGAAAAAATGTTACAGAGTTCAGATTTTTTAAAAAATCACTACAGGATTGTTAAGGTAAACTTCTGGGTTAGTGCTGTATCAGCTGCAGATACTCACCCTGATCAGAGTTGTTACTATGAGTACAGTTTAACATCTAATGCAAGTTGCGTGTCTAGATTTCCATTGATGTAATAAGAATTTGGCCAACACAGTTATGAAAGCCTAAGGAACTGTTCATGTCACCCTAAAGTAGACACCTTACAATTATGAAACTTAATCAGAAGCTGGAATTCTACCTTTTTTCAAGGGTGGAAAATTAGTGGAAAATATTGACCAGAGACAAATCCAGGTACTTCTGAAAGTAATAAGAGACCAGTTACTAAACAGCAGCCTAGTAACACAATATTTTAATAGTGAGGGAAAAAAAAGATATTGATTGTAGAACATAAATGTGGGTCATTGATGAAAGGGCTTTGCTTTGAACTTAGAATGTTGTGATTGCAGTGAAAGGTAAAAATAGATAAGTAATGTAGATTCTCTCTGTCTAAAGCGACAGCTTTGGATACAGGAAGGGAAGTAGTTAATGGAATCAGACTGGCTGAGGAACATAGTCTTTAGTATAGATGAGGAATAGCATTTCCTTTGAGTTCAACCATTTTGGTAGAAGTTTCTATACGACATAAAAGGAAAAACTGTTTTTGTGACACAGGAGCAGTGGTGTATCTCATGCTTCTGGCCTTTGACAAAATTTTGATTTATTATTGAGACTGAGGCTAATGCGGGTTGTGAGAATTGTAAGATTAGGTAAAGAAGGGATTGAAAGAAAATGGCAGTGGATGGTTTTGGAAGAAAAATCTATAGAAAGCCACAAGTGGACATCCTGAATATTGATTTTACATTGTCGTTAAAAGTTTTGAAACAGCAACCAAGTATGTTCTGACAAACAAATAAGGAAAACAACTTGCTGAATTCACTGAGGAGCAGAATAATAAAACTGGAGTGATATTTAATTGTGGAAAATTCAAGGTTGTGAATAAGTAATATCGGAGCTTTAGGCTGTTAATTGGTAATGGCTGTCAGTCAGAATCTAAGGGGGTTTGATGGTTTAAATTCTATGGAGATTGTGGATGGCAGAATTTAACCTAGAAGTCTACGAATGAAATATGAAGTGTTGGTATGCTCAGAGTAGACTAACTTTTGAGAGTGTCTTTGTATGAATTTTTTTTAATTTTATTTTGAAATTGGATTATGAAGTCAAATTCACAATTCCACAGCTACTGATGTGTAGCAGTGTTTCTTGCTGGCTGATGTGCTATGTACTTGTGCAAATGGAAACGTGTGTACAAGTTTGGAAACGGTATTTGTGACAGAGCTGTCAGTGTGCTGATTAAAAAGACAGTGTTGTCCTTTTGTTTGCACACTGAAGATAATGAGTCTTCACATAACTTCCTGTGTCAGTGTCCCTGTATCCAGGCTTTGTCATCCTTCAGGAGACATGGTTTGAAGTAGCAACCCTTGCCAGCAGCAATTAATATAGAGAAGAAAGCAAGCTGAGCCTTCCCTGTTTATCGGGACTTTAGGGTGTATTGTTCCATCTGCCACAGGCCAACTTCAGACTCATCTCGTCTGGATTCAGGCCAGGGCATGGAACTGCAGCGGCTTAGTGACACAGATAGATGATCTCCTACTGTCGGTGGATAGAAGGCAGTCATTAATTTTCATTCTTTTGGCCTTTCTACAGTGTTTGATGTGTCTGGCCAGGAGCTGATGTTGTCTTGCCAGGCAGGGTCCAAAGTAAAATGCTAAAGTGCTTGCCCTTGTCCTGGGTGATCGATCTACAGAATGGTGATGTATTCATGATTTTGAAGTGTTGCCAATCATAAAAGGAAATTAAGAAAATGAAAATGATATTTGCAATAGGATTTCGTTGTTGCCTCTGCGTCAGCGAACATATTAGTGATGCTAATTGCTGTTCTGAGTTAGGTAATGCTTATTTGTGTGGGAGAGCAGCGCTTTCACAAGGCTGAATTCTAGGCTGTGTAATGAAGTCCTGTGGGAATAGAGAGCTACCGTGTATTTTGCGCTTAGAGTTTATGATGGAATTTCTTACATTTTGCATTCTTTAATGTGATAATACAGACACAAGCATATTAAAAAAGGAAAAGAATGTGAGAATGCTACCAGGTAGCGTATACTTCATAGGAGCTGATTTTTTAACTTTCCTTCAAAAAAAAAAATCTTTAATCCATTTGCTGCTTCTAGATTTTTTTCAAAAACCTGATTTTGTGTTGAATTCAAACACAGAAGATGAGGTCTCAAAGTTTGAGGAAGCTGTGCTTTTTTTTTTTATTTTTTATTGTGCTTAGGGTTTTAAATCTCCTATGAAGTATAAAATTAACATATGTGATGTTATTGCCAGGATAGTTGCTGGGATTTTAGCTGAGGGAATTAAGTTAAACATCAATAAGGCACATCATAAAATGGAAGTCAGTGGCAAAACTTCTGTGAACTTCTAGGAGATCAATTTCACTGTAAATGTGTTGTGGCAAGCTCTATGCTAATATGCTAGATAGTGTGTTGGGCAGTGTTTTCAAAGCTAGTTTTGTGAATCCTAATAAGCTGGGAAAGAGGATAGGGTCCACGTGCTTTGGTGGATGCAGTATTGGATTTGGAGCTTGAGAGACATGGTTCTGTTCTTGTTCCAGACTCTGAATGACTGCAGGTTGCAGGAGACCAAGTAACTTGCCTTACATAATATTTTCCTGAAATATACTTTAAAATTTAATGGTGAAAAGTACTGAACATATACATAAAGGAGAAGCCTCAGTTTCTAACTTATAATTTTCAGTATAGCTTGAGTCAGCTTCAGAATTGTGTAGAAACCCAAAACCTACCACTACCAAGAAAACAAACTAAACTGAAAGTGGAAGGTTAATAAAATCATTCTTCTAGCATCTATTTTGGGCCTGGCTGATGTGGACTGCATGAACAGGATATATGTGGAAGGAAATGAGCCTTTGAAACAATTGCCTTTATTTGGTTATGTTAAAAATTCTTGATATATAAAGAGAAAACTTTTCAATATGATATTTGGTGGTTGAAATTTTTTAAATTTTAAATATTAAAGTTATTAATTCTCTGGTAGGTGATTCGGACATCTGCTTGGCTGATGCCAAGACCTGCAACTCTTTACGAAGGAAACTTCCATCTGTTTTCTGAGTTACTGTGTTAATACTAATGTGCGATTAGAATTAATAAGAGACCGTGCTTCAGGACCAGAAGTGAACAAAAAGTAACTTCTAATGAAACTTTAGATTTTTACGTTTCTATGACTAGATATTTGATCTGCTTGTGAGATTAATCTGTGTGGACGCTGTGACCCTTTGTTCTTTAACTTGCTTATCTGAACTTTTGTTGCAATGGAAACTGGCTGGTTAGTAGTGGTTGGATTGGCAGTTTGGAGAGATTATATTTTTCGCACAAACACAATTCTCTGCTTCCATGTGCAGTTATCAAAGGTGAATAAGCAGTTCTGTTATTGCTCTTATTGCTGTTCCACTCTTTCTCTTTTATTCACTTGTCTTGTTTTAAATTCAGATTGAGCCATCTGATAGAGGACCATGTCATCTTGTGTACTTGCCCAGAATCTAGTACAATGGGGCCTGGTTACTAATTGGAGCTTTTGGGTGCTCACACAATAGAGATAATTAGTAATAAATGTACAGCTGTAATAGCAAGTCGTGTTCCCAGCATGCAATACAATGCGTGACGGTTGAGCTCATATGTGCTGTTTTGGTTCCTATTGAATATATTTGAGAAATCGTCATTCATTTTTTCCTATGTGGTGTTGCCTAGAGGTGCGCTCTCTATTCTAATGTAAGTGCTTATGCTCTTAATATCTTTATTTTCTTTAAAATGTAATTGGTCAGGGCACATACAAATAATATTCTGAAACATACTGATCAGCAGACTACAAGATTTCTCCAAGCAACCTTGAATTTCAATCTGGAGAAAACTAAATCCAGATGTTAAGCACATGAACTTATACTTTTTGAGTTAAACAAGCAAAAAACCTGATCAACCAACCAGAACCTCTCAATTAGTTAATAAATTCATTTTCACCAAAACCTCGGCATGATTGCGTATTTCTTTGGCTTCTTGCACGTTTTCAGTTATAAACTGCTCATAGAACACTTGCGGTTGACAGTCCATCCTTGATGAAATTTTTCTGTCTTATGTGGGTAATAATTAGAATTTTGACATATTCTCTTGTTTGGATCACATTCAGAGGTTTGTGTTTTTTCAATAGTTTATTAAATTGGAGGGTGGTGGTGTTTTTCAAACTTTCAGCATAACAAATCCGAACAAAAAGAATTCCTTTCAAAACAGACGTATCTGGGTCAGTCTTTCACATGCAGAGAACTTGTTCAGCTTCTAAGCTAAGCAAATCTATTTTCGTGAGACCCATGACAAATGGACCTACATTGAGATAATTTATTGTCCTGAGACTCAAATTTTTCTTTTTCTCTTCAAAATAAGCATATGCTGTTTCTCACTAGCTCTCTGAAGTAAGAGACTTGTGATTCCTGGTGATGTTTGACTGGAAGTCTTTTGCGTGCAGTCATAAGATTTACCATTGTCCCTGTCATTTAGAATTTATGGTACAAACAGCTAACAGTGACAAATTTTAAAAAGAGAAAGAGGAATCACGGGAGTAGAGATGTAACCTTAGTTTCAAGGAGAAGGAATCTCACCACTAGTGGTGGGTGGGCTACACAGCTACCTACTCTTAAGTAAATTTCCATAGATTTTGATTTCAGTGAAAGAGCTAGAGAAAGTGATGGTGTGTGAGTCTTAGTTTTAATATTCGAGTAATAGATTTTGATGTAATCTTCTGTATGTTGTCTGAACCAGTAGATGTTTTAGGTGGCTGAAAAGAAAGCTTTTAATTGTTTGTGTTTTGTTCTTCCTTTTAAAGCTTTGTAAGATCTCTTTGTACCACTTTTGTAATGATGATGCAAGTATTTTTTTTAAGTGGTATATCTTTTGAAGCACTAGATGCTGTTTTGTCATTGAAGCGAATTACAAAGTAAGCATGCACTTAAAACACCAGTGAATATGGGAGTGCAAAGGTAGCCAATTAAGCTTATTTATAAAATAAAAAGTAAAATAGTGCACACAATTTCTTTCCTGATACTTACATGCCTTTTCCTCCCTCCCCCTGGTTTCTTTAATTTTAAATTTACATGGGTTGAAAAATGAATGTTGTCTGTACTGAAGATCTGGCGCCAAGTTATCTAGTAGAATGTATATTGAATTATTTTTTCATAAAGCATCTCGTGCAGCTTTCAGCTCTCCTGATGTTGCATTGATTTAATATACTCCTCCCCTCTTTAGGTTTTCCCCTCATATGTCGTCTTTTTTTTTTTTTTTCCAACTGATATGCAACATCTTGAAGTACTCATCTTTTATGTGGAGAAAAACTAGTTGAGCTTGTCTATAATGAATTATGATTATAGTCATAATACTGAAAGGAAGTATTTATTTAAGCTGCACGGGTGGTACTGTGCTCCTGTAGTCAGATCTGATTTCCAGAGTCAGGATCTGTGCAGACAACAGGACAGCTGCATGTGTAGACCATTTGCCTGAAGGGTTTCTGGGGGATGCTTGCTGTTTTGTTTTGACAACAGACATCCTGTGGGCATTACTTGTAAGAGCAATGGTGAATTTTAGAAAAGACTACTGATAGCTTGTTATTTCTTCATAACCAGGACTTTCTAAGGAAAAGCGGGTGGATTATCAAAAATACTGTCTCCTCCCCCACCATATATCAAAGGGCTTTCACAAGTATGCAAAGTTCTTTGCCAAATGAGAAGATCCTTGCTTTCTTTCAAAAAGTTCTGATTGGGATGGTGAAACACCTATAATCTTTCAATCAAGTATTTCCCTGTTCTGTGCTGTCAGAGCAACTGTGCTGCAGTTCGTATGGGTTAGTTGTTCTGGGAAGACTCGTGTCCCTTCCCGGTTTGTATCAGAGGCTGCTCAAGAACATTAAATGTTGTGAACTTCTAGAACCATTGAACTATCTCAACAGTTTGTAGTGCTCCTGTTTTTCTTATGTTGGGTTTCTGTGATTTTTTTACTTTTCTCAGGAGAACTTTTGTAATAACAGTTGTGCTTTTTGCACATCTGTTTGTGAGGTGAAAGGAAAGGAGTGAAAGACAGCTCAGTTTAGGGTCATGTTTTGAGTTTTGGTGTAGACATGTTTAGTTATGGCATGACCAGGCATAAGATCAATTACAGCAGCTCAGATGGTCATTAGTAAAACAGTTATAACTCATGTTTGACTGAGACACTGAGCTTGAGCTTACTTTTGAGTCTTCATGTCAGTTTTGTCTGCCGTATGCTTATTTTTTGCTCTGCGTATTTTTTCCCCTGCCATGGTGTTTCCAATCACATCTTGATAACTATGTTGTGTTTTTTTTTTTTTTTTTTTTTTTTTTTTTTTTAAAAATGTACTTAAGTGCAATCGCATCTTGTTGGTTCCAAAAAAGGCACATTTCTGGTCCTTTTTGCTTTTCCAGCATTCGGAGCCCCATCACAATTTCAGTCTTCCTTTACCATAATCCCATTTAAACTACTAGTCTTCGCTTTGAGCTGCTTGTGGTCTGTGCACCTTTATTACTTCTCATTCACTGCCAAGGTGATGACTTGTTGCATCTGGTCTTTGATACAAGTTTCTGCTGAAATTTCTGCCAGTGCTGCAGAAATTCAGGAGGTGTGCTCTCCCTAGGCTGTGGCATGGGTTTGAGAACTTTGTGCAGCTGTCTTGTATTGTTCCTGAAAGTCTACATCAGTACTCTTGTTGCAGAGGTCAAAGAAAACTTTATAAAAGTAACTCGAGGTGTGTTACAGCCATTGTGCTGTTTAGCATCCCCTGTGTGTTTTATCTTTTTTTGACTACTTTTTTTTTTCTACATGTTCACTGTTCCTTGTTGTATACAGGAAGTTACCTCTATAGAGCAGTTTCTTTGTGTGTAACGTGAGAGGGCTGTACCTCCGATAAATTTTGTCAGTGTTTTAATAAAAAGTGGTTTAATAGTTGGCTGGGTCTTTGTAGTACTGCAATTTTAGATAACCAGTGATAGGTAGGAAAGGTGTTTCTTTTGAATGAAACTCTGCTGGTTTATATCAGGAAAAGTTCCGGTCCACTTAATAAAGGAAAACAAGCGTAAAAGGTCTCTTAGCTGAATCTAACTGAATTAGCCTCATGTATTTCTTACAGCATTAAAACCTCTATTATTTTTAATAGATTTTCAGGCATCTTTTTATCTGGACACAGCAACATTCTTTGATATCTATATTCTGAACTTTTATCTTTGAAATATTTTGTTTGTGATAATTGCATTGAACTAAATTATCTGCTTTTCTGAAGTAATAGGTTTAAACTTGTACTGTAAAAATTTCCTTCTAAAATGCTTTTTTATAATGTCTGTCATGATTGCTATTTGTAGTATTTAATGTAAGTCAAAATAGTAGAGATTTAAAGGATACATTTTTGGGTATAATATCTTACCACTGCCTTTGCAGGTACATGATGCTGATTGATGGCAAGAATGAAGTTTATATGATTGATAGAGACAACTCTATTTTTCATGTATCTAATCTGGAATTTCCGTTTCGTAAAGATCTTCGTGCACATTTAACAAACACTCTTCTGGATGGGGTAAGGAGCATACTGTGTAATTATTTAAATGATTTTGGTGCCTTTCGCTTTTGTTCAGAAACAGGGCCAAATTTTTAGGCCTGGAAGAGCGAATCATGTGATTTCAAGAGTGATATATATTGAGTCACTGGCTGCATGTGGGAATCATTTCATAAATCATTTCTTATCTAGAGAATAGCAGTGATGACTGCTCTGGGGGGAGCTGTTTGCCTTTGAAATAAATCAAGGTATCGAAATGACATTCTCTGAGTATGAGAAAACGCTTGAAGAGAAGCTATAGAAATAAACGCGGAACCTCATCTCTTATTACAGCTTCATATTTTGATGCAGTAAACATGGTCAATTTAATCCACTTAATGTAAATATTTCTAAAATTTGGTAAGATTTTCATCATCTTGATAGACTTGTGAATTAATGTCTTCACTTCTGTCACCTTTATTTTCAGATCATCTGAATTATTGACTGTAATCTAGAAATGGCTTAGTTGCATTTAAGACTAAAACATTTCTCAGTTGTCATACTAATTTAAATTATGTAAACTTGCTGATTGACTTTATAGGCAGGCTATTTGGAAAACAGGCTGTAAAACGTTTCTATTTGTTTGAAGGCTGGCCCGTAGTATCCTTGGTAAACTTTTCAGGACAGTTGCACAAGAAGAGATTTCTCCTGTCTTGATATTAGTATTTCAGATGAGCAAAAGAACTTCATTAGCTCTTATACTAAATACCTGTCAAGATAGATGAATGCAGTTTCCTATCATGTTGCAGTGGCGTTGGAGGCTCTCTACTTTGCTGTCACTCTTGCTTGCTGAAGTACTGAGTATCTGAGGTGATGTTTTATATTGATCTTCTGAAGTCAAATACAGGAGACCATACTGTCAATGTTAAGATTCTTTACTTTCTTGGGCCGTGGTTGTCAGTATGCTTTTTGAAATGTCACTTCTGCGAATGCACTGTCTTACTGAATGCACATTTGCCCATGAAGCATGTATAAATCAAATCTGTGAGGGTAATTATTGCAAAGAACAAAGTACCGACTCAGGGACAGAGGAGCAGATAATGGAATATTTTCTACCACCTCTGCTTCAATGAAAAATTGAGACCATAATGCAAGAAATGCCATGCTGTCAGCTCAAAAGTGGTTGCACAAGCTGTCATGTCTGGTAGGAGCCTCTTCAGCCAGGCAGCTTCCTAATGATGTACATAATATTTTTAATGACATACATTAGGTTCCATAATGTCGAGATAAAAAGCCCAATAAGATCTGCCCCCTCCCCTCGCCCCCCCCCCCTCCCGTTCTAAGGCTCTTGAGAAGGGTAGTGGTTTGCCAGTGTCCATATGATGCAATCCTAGGTGTTCTTCAGGGAAACTGCTGCTCTTTTTTTTTTTTTTTTTTTTTTTTTCCTTTCAAAACTTAATTTATTACGGGTGGCTAATACGTACATGGTGAAAGACAGGGATGTTCATATGTTGAGATACATGCATAAATGTGGCTGTGTGGTATGGGAGAAGAGCTCTGGTTCGGTGTGTTATTCCCCAGATTTATAGTTGAAGTCTCTTAAGAATAAATGAAGTTCTCTGTTACCTGGGACGTGAACTGTAACTTGACTTAATTTGTTGTCCTGTGAAAGTTTGGCTGTTGTAGTGCATTTCAGTATCTCACTTTATTGGCTTAAAATTAGTCTTACTATGATTTCTTCCCCTCCCTTTTTTTTTTTTCATAAAGCGGAAAACAAAATGGCATTAAGTGAACAAGTACTGGTTGAGTGACGTACCTTGAGATAAAATTAAAATATCTTAATGGATAAATACTTGTCATAGTACAGATTTCTGAATTTATTTAAGTATGATCAGTTAAAAGAAAAAACAAACCACAAAAACCTCTCAATGGAATGTTTTTCTTTTCATTTGAAATTCCTTTCAACATGTTTGAGAATAAAATTTGCCTAATATTTGAAACATCAGAGCAGCTTAACTTTGTAATTGAGTATTTGTTTAATGTTGGTGCCAAATGATGATTTCCATGAGTGTTTCATTATTCTGGATATATGCAGAATTTCTTTACTTTTTTTAATCAATTGGAAGAAAAAATTGGCTTTTTTGGGTTAAGACTAATTGACTTTGTTAATTAGAGCTAAAAGGCTGTTGAAGTTAATTCTTTAGTTAGAGGTTGAAGTAGTTCATACTTACAGCCCTTGAAGGAGCTTTCTCTCAGAGAATGAAAGTATAGATTGAGGTGGCCCAATTTGCATTGCTTTACTGTCATCTTAAAAAGCATGAGAAAGAAGGAAAAATGAAACAGATCAGTGCCGTGCAGCAAACCAGCTAGTGTTGAGAGTACAAAATGTGAGGTAATTTCCCTTAACTTTGTTTAGAATGGCAGTGTATATAAAACTTTCATAAAGACAATTTCCATGAATTCAGTGATCTGTTAACTTGCTTTAAGCCTTCTGGTGTAAGCCTTTCATGTGGTTGTCTTTGAGAATTTCAAATGCATTTATGGTTCACTTCAGGCTGGAATTACTCGCGAACAGTTCTTGCTATGATCAGTTATGTCTTGGGCTATGAGAGATCTCCTGCAGTACTCCGAGCTCATCTCCAGCTCTTCAGTTGTGATTCTTCTGGCATGGAAGAAAGTTTTCTGCAAAGCTCATTAAAGCTAATTTGAATTTTACCTACAGGTGACTGGTATAATATAAAGTATTCCTTTAGAAGCCAAGTGTTTTGCATCCATACTGCTATTTGAGGGAATGAAGAGATTTTTGTCCAAGTGTTTTGGCTGTCATGCAAGAAAACCAATTAGTTATTTTCAGGAACTTTCTTGGCATTCTGCTTAACTTTAGAATAGTTCAGTGGAAAAAGCAGAGGCATCCTTAGGCTTGAAATACTTATGACAATTTCAATACAATTTTGTATGTATTTTGTTTTAGTCATATATAAAATATTGTTCACACTCTAAGACTTAAGAGGGCCAAGAACTCCAAAAGTGGAGAGTGAGATTGAGATTGATTTATGGTTTGTTTGGTTTTTTTGTCAGTGCAGATCTAACTTACAAATAAGTTATGCCATTTCTGAGAAAGCTTCCAAGTTTTTGAGTTTGCAAAGGCTCTCACTTTATTCAAAATAGATTTTTTTTTTTTAAAAACATAAATCTCCCTTCATTTCTGAAATACAGCAGTGGTTAGAATTGTGTTGAAGGTTGAAGATAAACACACAAAAGAAAGGCAGGGCACAGGAGGAGAAGTAACAATAAACACAAGTATGATTAGATCTGATTCCACACTGTATCAATGAAAAATACATTCTGCAAGTAGCTGGCAAAATGAGATCCTTTGCTTTCTGATTAAATTTTTGATTATTTTAAGTCCAAGTTGCTGGCTTAGGTATGTGATTTAAGGGGAAAAGTCCACGAACTGTTAGTCTAGCATTGTGCTTTTGGTATGCATCCAGCTAAAAGTTCTTTGAACATTTGCTGTTTCTGATATGTTGTACAATTGTACTTTGCAGCACCAGAAGATTAAGAAAAGGAGATTAACACCGGCCAGATTACATCAAAGAAACTGGCCATTGGCCCCTGTTCTTTAAGCCTGTAGGTCAAGCCAATACAGCAGCTAATGGACAAGTAGTAAATATCATCCACCCTGGCAATGGTAATTTTAAAACACACAGTAGTGTCTGTAAATCTACATGAGGTCCATAAAAGGAAATGAGTGGATGCAGATGTGTCACATGGATGCTTTTGTGTTGTATTATCATGTGAGTGGTTTGGGGTTTAAGGTTTTAGTTGTCTAAAAATTGGCTTAAATACAGCATTACAGTATCAGGTTATTACTCACATCAGAATGAGTGAATTTGTATGTGATCAGTTTCTCAAATACTACATTTTCCCAGCAGTCTGTGAACTTGCCTTTGAGGTCTGTTCCCTGAGGTGTTTTTCAGTTCTCATCATTTCAAGAAAGAGTCTGAAATCAGGCTGTTAAATAATGATGTGTTAGAGTATTTCTAATCTGAATCATTCTTATGATCGCTTGAAAGCTTTTGCCTTGTGACAGTTGTATTGGTGTAACTAATAGAGCAGTGATTGTTGTCATGATGGAGAAAAGCAGCGTAGGAATTTGTCATCTCTACTTCTAAGACGTATTGTGCTATTGTTTATTTGCTCTGGTAACTGGGATTTAAATCACAATGTGAAAAGAGAACAAGATGCAGAGGAGGAAGACAAGTAAGGATGTGAGTGAAGAGGCTTATTCAGAGGGACTGGAGAAGTGGGCCCATGTGAACCTCTTGAGGTTCAACAAGGCCGAGTGCAACGTCCTACACCTGGGTCAGGGTAGTCCTCAGTTTCAATAAAGGATGGGGGACAATGTGATTGAGAGCAACCCTTCAGAGAAGGACTTGGAGGTGATTGTTGACGAGAAGCTGAATATGAGCCAGTGATGTGCGCTTGCAGCCCAGAGCACCAACCATACTCTGGGCTGCATCAAAAGACGTGTTGCCAGGAGGGCGAGGGAGGTGGTTCTTCTCCTCTACTCTGCTCTTGTGAGACTCCAGTATTGTGTCCAGTTCTGAAGTCCCCAGCATAAGAAGGGTTTGGAACTGTTGGAATGGGTCCAGAGGAGGGCAACAAAGATGATCAGAGAGCTGGAGCACTTCTGCTGTGAGGACAGGCTGAGAGAGCTGGGGTTGTTCAGCCTGAATAAAAGGCTCTGGGGAGACCTTATAGTGGCCCTCTGGTACTTAAAGGGGGCTACAGGAAAGCTGGGGAGGGACTTCAGCAAGGCCTGTTGTGACAGGACAAGGGGTAATGACTTTAATCTAGGGGAGGGTAGATTTAGCCTGGGTATAAAGAAGAAATCTTTTACAATGAGGGTGGTAGAACACTGGCACAGGTTGCCCAGGGAAGCTGTGGATGCCTCATTTCTGTAAGTGTTCAAGGCCACGTTGGATAGGGCTCTCTGCAACCTGATATAGTTAAGGGTGTCCTTGCTCCTGCAGAGGGTTTGGACTAGATGACCTGTAAAGGTCCTCTCCAACCCAAAGCATTCTGCGATCTATCATTGATCAGTAGTAGAGTCAAAAAGGTTTATATATGTCTGAAGTAGAGAAAAAGTTTCTTTATAGAATTAATTGTGTGTTAAAACTGAACATTCCAGAGAAGGTTTAAACATAATTCTCGGTTCTCTTGACTGTATTTTATAAGTCTTTTTAGACTGAGTATTCAGAGATTCAGATTTTGAAAATTAGGCATAAAATCTTGTAATAGCAGGAATTGAAATGTTTTCAGGGTTTTGCATACAAATGCTAGCTTTGCGTGAAAGCTGAGGCTCTGAATATGCATGCTGAGGAAGTAAGTCCTTAAACCTTAAATATATTGCTGTATCTCATAATGCGACTGAAACTTGAAAGAAATATGGTAGCATTCTTCAGTTTTACTTTTCTTTTCACCTGATTATGGTCAGGAATTCTGCTGAGTGGGATTTTGATTTCCTTTTTTTTTTTTCCTTTTTTTTTTTTTTTTTTTTCTCCTGCATTATGTCTTTACACACTCGCCCAAGTTTGAACATCATTGTTTCTTTCTCTCTGAGGGTGTGTCTAGTCCACCTGTTCTTGCTGTTGATAAATAAGGCATTGCAGCATTCATAGGCTGTTGCATTGATAGCTCACTGGTGTCTTACCTAAATACTGGAAAGTAACAGAATAGTGTTTTATTGCATCATTTCTATGTAGACTTTTTGCCAAGGTTGTTTGGCAGTATCTGTGACTAAGTGTGAGTTAAGAGTAAGGTATTGTAATGTTGCAAAGGAATGTTTTTTTTCACTCATTGAATTATTATTTTTTTTTTTTTTTTTTTAGTGTTGTGGAAAGATGTATAAGGGCACTTCAGATAGTCATACAAAACAGCTGTGAAAGAAGCATTTAGCTGTGAAAGCCCAATTTCCATCTCAGCATTGTGTTCAGAAAATGGCATTCCAAAATACTAAGTAGACAACTGTTATATATCCCAATGGTTTTTGAGAACAACAGGTTCATGTCTTCTGGTTTAGTTTTAAATGCTGCAAATTTTGTGTTTACTTGAAAACAGTTTTATGCTTTTACAACTGCTTGTTTATTGTTCAAAGCCAAATGCAATTAAATACTAGGTACAATTCAAGAAGCTTCTTATGGGTACATTGAGACTCTTGTTTGGATTTCCTTTATGGATCCTAAGAGAATGTAAAAGGTTGAAAATGCTACTGACCTAGCAAGAAGCAAACCAAACAAAATTAGAGTTGATATAAGATTCTCTTTTGGAATAATTCTTGAGCTGACGCTCTTATTTCATCATTTTATAATGAAATATTTTCACCTTTTTCAGCTGTTTTGTCTCTTATGTGTGAATTTGGAATTTCAACTTGGTATTGGCAGAAAAAATCCTTAGCTGATAAAACTAAATTGTTAGCCAAGATTAAGGCAGGGGAGGAGGAGGGCAGGGAGAAGACTGACTGTATTTAAGAAGTGAATATTTCAAACTCGTCTATGAAAAAGATCTGTCAATTGGTTTATTATTACCATTTTCAATCATGTCTAATTTATATGAAACTAACAATGTGTATCATGGGGGAGCCTACGTTAGATATGTAAGCACCAGCATGTAGGATGTATATATTTTGGTATGTATCATTAAGTTCAGGAAACACGTTTGGATGTTGATCATTAATGGTCTTTACTCTAGGTGACATTTTCGAGATGGTTCACCAGTATGTATCGAATGCCTGCTAATTTCAAGTGATACAGATAATATTTGTGATATTTCCATTTGAAGTAACTCTACTGTATAGTTACAATGCAACATTCAAGCTGGTGCCTAGGATGCTGATAAAGTGAAAAGATACAACCCGAGCATAGAAAATAGATGTTAATGTTAGTTCTTTCCTTCCTTGCTGTGATAGTTTATGTTGTAGGTGAGGTTTCTAAAAGTGCTTAATTGATTTAGAGTCGCAATTCTTACTGAGGTTTCTAAGCACACATTAGTCACTCAAGAAAGGGAGTGATTTTGAAAACTACGGAGAAACTATACATGTTTCAGATCAGAATGTGGAGCCTTAGTACAGCTTCCTGTCTTACTATTGAATGCTTCATGAGAGACATTTAAGACCACAATAATGGTTTTATCATCTTGACCTACTGTAAAATCTTTTTCATAATAAAGATGCGTCCAGTGGTTTGGTTGCATCACACTTACAAGTATGTGCAAGTTTACAAGTATATATATGTTGACAATCTTCTATATTACTGAAATAAATGTAAATGTCATTTCTTTTCTTTTAAGGAAATGATCATCGACAAGGTTAATGGACAGGTCGTCCCTCGGTACTTGATATATGACATTATTAAGTTTAATGTGAGTACTTTCATTTTTATTGCTTTTATCATTAGTTATTGATTCTTATCTCCTTTTTAATCTTATTTGTATGAGCAAGAAGTTCAGAGTAAATTGCAACACCAGAAGTGTTTGGGTATTTTGTAACTTGATAACAAGCAATGAATCGGAATTAAGATTGAAAGTAGCATTGTAGTAGACATTGATTTATTTCGACCTGCTCAAGACAAGATGGCAGTTTGAAACAGTCTGCTAAACACTGCTGGAAAATTTCTAATTTCTGGAGCATGTGTGAACTATTTAGGCAATGAAATTGAGAGGGGATGGAGAAGTTAGCCTACAAGTGGTGTATTTGTTAGCACAGGATCACAGTGCTCCTTAGGCTGTTCTAGCACCTCTCTCAAATTTCTCTTTGAAACCAAGCCACTGGTCCTCTGTTAAATACTCAACAGCAGGCTCTCCCGTTTACACTGAATGTAATGCAAATATACAATAAAGAAATATATTGTGGAAGTTATGGAAAAGGAGAAGCCTTTGTTAACAGCTAGGAATAAAGTCTTTGTTGTCATAAGAGCGAGCTGTTAAACAATACAGAAAATGAGAAACTTCTTTTCTTTAAAGAAGCTTTCAGATGTGGTAAAGGTTTGACTGTCAATAGAAGGCTCCTGATTTTTTGATTCTTTTCGTATTTTTTCCCCCAAAAGTCACGATATCTGTGGAATTTCAAGTTAGTCAGAGGAATCGCGGCAGTCTCCTGCTGAAGCTTATTAAGAACTACCTTGACAACTTATTCCTGTCTTAACCCTTATTAAGAAATACATTTTCTGGTGATTTTTCTGTTATGTCTAAGGAAGAGAAATTGTCCTTCTGGAAGGACAAATTTAACCGTATCGTTCTAAAACCATATTTAAAATAATTTTGTGAAAACAGAAGGTGCATACTGCTTTTGATTAGGTTAGATTTAATTTTCTTCATAGGTGCTGATACAGTACTGTGTTTTGGACCAGAACAGTGCTGTAACATAGGGTTGTTTTAGCTGTTGCTGAGCAGTCCTTACACAGCATTAAAGCCTTTTGTCCTTCTCACCCCACCCCAGCAGCAAATAGGCTGTGGGTGCACAAGAAGTTGGGAGGGGACAAAGATGGGACAGTTGGCCCCCCACTGACCAAAAGGATATTGCATGCCATATGACGTCATAATCAGCATATAAAGCTGAGGGAAGATGGAGGAATCAGGGACGTTCAGAGCTATGGCATTTGTCTTCCCAAGTAACCCTTATGCGTGATAGAGCCCTGCTTTTCTAGAGATGGCTCATAGATTGTCTGCCGATGGCAAGCAGTGAATGAATTTCTTGTTTTGCTTTGCTTGCGTGCGCAGTTTTTGTTACCTGTTAAACTATATTTATCTCAACCCATGAGTTTTTTCACTTTTACCCTTTTTATTTTTTTCCTAATCCAATTCTGAAGAGATTGAGGGAGTGGCTGCATGAGACTTAGCTACATGCTGTAGTTAAACCACAACAATGCATTAAATTTGGTCACTAGACCTGTGACTAAATAGCCCATGGGAAAATACTCTAATACCTGTTAATGCTTTTGGAAAAACAAAATAATTGTTTCACTGCTTCTAATATGATAAACATTATTACTAAACCACTGCGCATTTCAGAATTCCTAAAAAACTATTTAATCTTCAAGACTTGAGTAAGATACTAATCAGCTTGAGTTGGCTGTTCAATGTAAGTGGGAATTGCAAATGCAGGCAGGGTACAAGTCACTAAAAATGACTTTGGTATTTTTGGAACTATAGTCATACTGTGACTTAGGACAGCTACTTTTAAAGTAATAATTTTTGGGGAATATGTAGTAGATTAGAAATAGAAGCATTTTGTTAACTCATTTTAATTTTGCATCTTGATCTTTTATTTAACCTTTTCTGAAAAGTAGGTATTGTTTTGCTGGATTGCTGTTATGATTATGACTTTTCAGTAAGTAAAAAGTCTTTGTAGATTTCTGAAAAAAATGATCTTCTGTAGCCTCCCCTGGGTTCTCATTTTTCCTTTACATTTTCTTAGCTGTTTCTCCACCTGTGATTCCATTTTTATTTACTTTCATGTCTTCCCTTGTCTCTGCTCTCACTGTGTGTCTAACCTGCCATTCACTGCTGTTACTCTCCTTTTGAAAAAAAGCATTTGGCACGATATCCTTGTCTCTAAATTCAGAGACCTGGATTTGATGGATGGACCACTTGGTCAATAAGGAATTGGCTGCATGATCGCACTCCAAGAGTTGCGGTAAATGGCTCAGTGTCCTAGTGGAGACCAATGACGAGTGGCATTCCTCAGGCATCAGTATTGGGACTGGTGCTGTTTAACATCTTTGTCAGTGATATAGACAGCGGGATCGAGTGCACCCTCAGGAAATTTTCTGATGACACCAAGCCGTGTAGTGTTGTCAATACGCTGGAGAGAAGGGATGCCATTCAGAGACACTATAAGAGGCTTGAGAGGTGGGCCTGTGCAAACCTCATGAAGTTCAATAAGGCCAAGTGCAGGGTCCCGCGCCTGGGTTGGGGTAATTCCCAGCACAAATACAGGCTCCATGGAGAATGGATTGAGAGCAACTCTGAGGAGAAGGGCTTGGGGGCTGCTGGTGGGTGAGAAGGTCAACATGAGCAGACAGCGTGTGCTTGCAGGCCAGAAAGCCTACCATACCCTGGACTGCATCAAAAGAAGCTTTGACAGCAGGTTGAGGGAGGTGATTCTGCCCCTCTGCTTTGCTCTTGTGAGACCCCACCTAGAATGTTGTGTTCAGTTCTGGGGCCTCAATGTAAGAAGGACATTTAAACTGTTGGAGCGAGTCTAGGGGAGGGCCACGAAGATTATTGTAGGGCTGGAGTACCTCTGCCATGAAGACAGGCTGAGAGAGTTTGGGTTGTTCAGGCTGGGGAAGAGAAGGTTGCAAGAAGACCTTATAGCAGCCTCCCAATACCTAAAGGGGGCCTACAGGAAAGCTGGGGAGGGACCTTTTACAAAGGCACATAGTGACAGGATGAGCTTTAACGGTTTTAAGCTGAAAGAGGGTAGATTCAGATTAGATATTAGGAAGGAACACTTTTTACTGTGAGGGTGGTGAGGCACTGGAACAGGTTGTCCAGAGAGGTTGTGGATGCCCCATCCCTGGAGGTGTTCAGGGCCAGGCTGGATGGGGCTTTGAGCAGCCTGGTCTGGTAGAAGATGTCCCCTGGCAATGCAGTTGGAACTGGAGGATCTGTATGGTCCTTTCCAACCCAAACCATTCTATGATGCTATGAAATGTAAGGTAAGAAGTGTACAGTTTCCTTCTTACCTCAGTTTGGGATATGCATGTGCTGTGCCAGCAAAATAACAGTTTCAAAAGTCATAATTATTGTGGGGAATCATTTTTCAGGGTGGAGGGCAGGGAATGCCAATTTGTAGTGAAGTGTCCAGACTTAACATGAAGAATCCCACTTAGCAAACAGAAAAAATTATCAGAGGGTTTCTAGAGGATTGTTAAGGTTTGGGAAGAGTGTGCTTTTGAGCAGAGCTGTAAATGCTTTGAGTCTTTGTAGTTTTCTTTTCTTTGTTTCTTTGTTTTTTAAATGCACTAGGAATGAGAGGAGTTAGTTACTACATTATACTATTTTCATGTCAAGGACAAATTAAGATAATGTTATCAGTATGAGTACAAGCAGGGCTTCAGCTGCAAGAAGTCATTAGCAATGGTCCCACTACCAAGATTAAAAAGCACAGTGGTTTTTAGGTTAATTTTAGAAGCTTAATTACAAAAATGGGCACCTGAGGATGTTTGACTTGGCAAGAAATGATCAACAGAATTTTTTCACCAAGAGAGGTAAATCTATTAAGAACTTGTTATTGGCAAGAAAAGATAAGTTCTTTTTTTAAATTTTGCAAGTTAGATCTGGATAAATTCTCTTAGCAGAACTTCACGTGATACAATTACGTAAAGCATTAGTTCTGTTTAAAAACAAAACATTTCCCGACCTTCTGATACAACTGCCCCCCCTCCAGAAAAAAACCCCACACCAACCTGACAGACAGCTATAGTAGGTGCTCTGGAATTCCACATTGCTCCTTCTGATCTTGAAAATATTTGTCATCTGAAGGTGAATGGTGGAGGGAGTTAACGTACACATTGTCCCTCATGTGAGTTAGAAGATTTCCAGCATGTACCCCATCTCATCCCCTACAGTGACTCAGCATACTCTGTGGTTAGAGATGCGACATAGCAGCTGGAGAAATGTTAATACAAACCCCACTGATGAATGCCTTTACTCAGGGATACCTCATGTTTTAGTCAGGTCTAGTGAACTTGAGATATTTTCAGCTGACCTTATTCTGAAGTGCTCCACCTGTTTTGCCTGTGGACTCTCCCACAGCATCTCCTAAGCATTACAGAGTTTTCTGGCTTTGTCAAATGTTCCTTCTGAAATACTGCATTCACAAATTCCACATTAAGTCCCAAAGACTTATGTGCACTATTTATTAATACTACTCAGCATTTGTGTGTTAGGTTGACCAGCACTAACACAAAAATACAAAAGTTAGTAGTAAAATAAGGTAATGTATAGTTTTTCAGAATACACCATGTATTTATAGTAAGATATATGTCAGCATGTGCCTCTCAGGAAGACTGTAAATAGTACGGTGAAAGCTGCTAACATCTATACAGAAAAATCATGGAATTAAATTCTAGATCACAGCAAAATAATATCATATAATTAAAATTTTTCAAATGTCATATACTGTAATATCACTTTCAACTTGGTATACTTGGCCAGCAGTATGGTCGTGCTTCAATATTGCAATGTATTCTGTTCTTGTATTTATTTTAGTTCTTCATTGTCTTGGTTTTAGGGGGCTAAATAGTGTTGAAATTTGTGTTTGGAAATGTAGCAGTTAAGGCAGGGCAACCTAATCTCTGTTCTGTGATGTATTTCTCTGGCTTTTAACAAAGGGACATGTAGGAGTGAAGACTGATACCTAAATGAAGCCCAGAATGCTCAGCCTGGCTTCTCTGTGTCAAGTTAACTGAATACTATGACCACTGTTGTGTTTTATGAGCAGAAATTACAAGAGAGTATGCTTTATTCTTAAAGCTGTATGCTTAAAGTTTCAGCCTAAAAACCAAAGTTCTCAAACTATAAATTGTTGTATTCAGTTTGTCCTTTGCAATTCTGATATTTGAAAGGTTAAGTGTTTAGAAGATCAGTGTCAATTTGAGATTTAAGAGAAGCAGCAGTCTGCTAGAAACAGATCAGCTGGGAGTGAAAGCAACAGGTTTCATTTTATGTATAATACTATGATTTTGAGAGAACATCATGGAATCACAAAGCTATCTCAGTACATCAAGAGATCTTTAGTCAGACTTTGTGCTCAGGTGAAATCCTGACTCGGAGGACGTAAGGAAGCCACCTTAAACAAGGATGATGGGTTCATCAGGAGATAACAGAAACCTAACAGTTGGTAGAGGCTATAGGAAAAGAAAATGAAAGAGAACAGTAAGAGAGAAAGTGAGCAGGCAAAGATCCGTCTTTTAAAATTTTACTCCCCGTTGTTATAGTGAGGCTTATTATACTTAGCTTTTTCATTTTGCTATGGTGTATCAAGAATAAACTACAGCAGGTTTCTAGAAAAACAAAGGAAATTAAGATAACTGATTCAAATATGTAGTGTGTATTTGACTCTAGATGTCTACACAGGAAAACTCTTAGGAAGAAGGAAAAATAAAAATTGAGTTTCGTGTCTGGGAGACACCTATACTGGAGTTTTTAGGGAAAACATGGTAATAATCTATCTTGGCCATCCCTTTCCATGATAAATTTTGTATTAAATTCTGTTTCACTTATAGCTGCAAAAGTCAGTCTCCAGGGATGCTGATGGAAATCTTCGACTTAATTTCTTCTAATCACTGTTTCTGTGGCGTATAGTTTTTAGGAGCTTCTGGTAGTGCATCCCATTGAGTCATAAGAGATGCCTGTGTCAGGAAAAAAGTGATTCTTAAGGAGATTTGAAGAAGAGGATTTTTTAATTGTAATTTTCTTCGGTCTGAATCTCGATGTTGATTATTTTTAATAGCAACTCAAATATGACATTGCTGTCTCACTGCTTTCATTTCAAATGCTAAAATCAAATTTGTAGAAAGCAAGCTATTTGCTGGTGAAATAAGACCCCTTTCGACCTCAGCTTCTTGATGAAACACAGAGCAATCCTTGCTTTTTCTTTACTGCTTTGCTTGCCTCTTTGTAGAAAGAGCAACTCTAAGAATAAAATCATCTCTGAAACCCCATTTTGAGAGGGTGCGTACATGTATACTAACAAATGAAATTGCCAAAGGTCAGGATCCTGCTACTGAAAGTTTGTAATTTTTAAAGTAAAAACTATTTTTAAAGTAGTTTAAATGGTCCTTGGCACTGTTTTGGCCCTGGCTGGCTACAGTACTCTTGAGCAGTTATCAAGAATAGTTTGTTTAGCCCTACTCTGGGACCATTCTTATCAGGTATTCTGAAATTGTCATCATGCCCTTTTGGAGAATAAGAGTATGAATGTGGTCAGACTGCTGGTGGCTTCAGGGGCAGAGATGAGGCCTTTGCTGGTTTGATTCATCAGTGTAGGTGGACCCACAGTGTCTTCTAGTTCACAGGCTTGGGGCTCACCTCTCTGAAGTTCATAAAGTGCTGTTTTGTGAAATAGCAGGTGTTCTGCTATTAATGTGCCTTTAGGGGCTTATGGCTGAGGGCCTGAAGGCTCTGTACATGGAAAAGAAGAGAGAGAATAAGGTGGAATGAAAAATAGTGGTATATCATGACATAGAGCAGAATTCTGTTGTGGAGGGTAAAAGAAGATCCGAGAAGCATGAAAACTAGCTTGCCACTTCTGCTTGACTGTGGAGAAGATAGCACTAATTCATTATCATGCCAAGTCGCATTTGAGATGTGAAATGTTTCTAGAAGTAGAAATCAATTGTAACACAGTGTATCTTTTCTTACAACCTAAATGGAATCTCTTTCTTGTTGAAAAATGACAAAGTATCTCTTAAAAATGCATGTATTGAGCTTTCAGTATGCCAGGTGAGGGGGGTTTTGTCCACATTTATGTCATCAGTTATATGTGCACAATTTGCACACGTGAAATCTGGATTTTTCATATTCCTCCGTACATAGAAGGCTAATGGCACCCAGCATTCCTTATGGTGTTTGTGAGTGCAGAGCTGAACCCCTGCAATGCCGCTTACTTTTCAGCTTCCCGAGTTCTGTCTGTGTGTAGTTGAATTGATAGCATTACCACTTTCACCTGAATAGTGGATAAAGATTAGGTGGGTGATTGTAATGGAACAGAGGAAGCCGACAGTAGAACAATAAACAGTTCCAGAAGCAAGTAAAAGTAAATCAAAATCCTTGTTCATCAGAAACAATCCACAAAAGAACGTCTTCATTCTCCAGTCATCTGTGAGAAGTCTTCCTGAGAAACCTTGTTTTGAGAGGCTTTTTTTTAGATCATATTCAGTAGCCATGTGTAGATGCATAGACACTAAGCTTAAGCAACTATTTTTTTCCTTAATTAAGTAATAAAAAGTAACACTGGCATAATGTAGGATCTAATTAATGCATTCCTAGCAAAGATGCTGAAAATGAATAGTACTTTCCTTTTTCTTCCTAACCCTGGCCTTTAAATTTTTAAACTCTAGCCAAGTTTTCATGAGACCAGATTGCAATGGTAAGAATAGATTGGATGCTGGAAAAAGAATAATTATTTTAATGTTTAGAAAGGAGATAGAATTTTGATTAAATTTCCTACTGCTCTGTGCATTAAATTAAATCAAGATCAAGATTTCTTTAGTTGCCATTATGTGTAACAATGCTCTATCTATTAAATAAAATTTGTCATGGTAAACAGATATGCTGCTCATAAATCCTGCTCACAGCCAATGTGCTCATTGAATTCATGCATGAAAAATTTTTGTTTTAAATTCCTGTAAAATATTACCATGTCTGACTTTTCTGTTACAAACCTCATTTTAAAGTGATGTAAATCTCACAGTACATGCTGTCTCTCATTTATTAGCCTATTAACCTTATCTTAAAAATGTACTGTGAAAATTTCAAGGGCACAATTTGGAGATGCAAGTGTTTAATTGTATCTTCTCTGTTTACAAGTGCACCTGGCTGCCAGTCAGCCTTCTGTATTTACTTTTAATTCTGAGGTTCTGTCTCAAATAGTACCATTTTACAATACAGATTTTAAATGCTTTTCTTACTAATAGTACTGTGAAACATGAGGATGCTGTGCACATGTTGATTCTTGCATCCTTTCTATTATTTATTGTGGAGATGTAACTAACAAGCACCCAAATATTTGTAATAGTGCTCTTAGTGTGTGTTATGTTTGCAAAATCTGTATGTATCACTTCATTCTATCATGGCTCAGAGATGTCCAGTAAATGAAATACATAGAGCACCTACTCAATTGTGTCTCGCTTTGCTTTCTGGTGTCACATGGGGAGAGGTTCATTAAGATTTGCTTTCTCCTCATCCTTCGATTTTTATAATGCAGTTTGAGAGCAGTGGCAGCTTGGCCAGGTAAATGTGTTTTAGTATTCTTCAGGCTGTGCGTATTCTGTAGCATTACAGAATGGGGAGGGCAACACATGATGGGTCAGAAGTGCTTATAAGATGGAGAAACTGACACTGTAAGGGAGTGATGCTGAAGCTTTTGCGTCTGTGGAAATAGGTAAACAGAAATGCATCCTAGCTAGCTGTCTTTTTGAACATCTTTCTTGCCTTATTCCTCTTCCCTGTTCATCATCTTTTATTCATCATTGAAAACCTTACTTGTATGTCTAAGCAGCAAAATCTCCTTACCTATTCTGTAAACATCCAAACAGATAATTCGTACTTTTCTTACTTCCCTGTTGCTCTTTGAGCTTGAATAAAGAGTATGCAACTTTAAAACTCTCTTTTGCTGTGATGCCTACAAAAAGTAAATTATTGCTGAAGAGCAATAATTAGTACCTGCTGACCAGGGTATCTTTGGTGGTTTTGTATTCTTAAATTCATATTTTTTTGTCTAATAAGCTGGTTGTTTTTGGGGAGCGCTCTATAGCTTGGTAATGACTTTGAGGCTTGACAGTTCTACTTGCTGGTTAGATTCTGTGAAAAATACTTATCTGATTTCTTCCTTTCCCTTGCATCTCTAAGTTAGATCCTCCTCTTCCCAACCAAGGGAACACCACGGATTGCAGTGAAGGTGGTTTCGTTTCCCCATTTTCCAAAATAAACAATGGTTAATGGATTATTATATAAAAGCAAAGGGAGTTTATTAAATTTTGTCAAGTCTTGTTTTATTCCCCAGAGGTGTTTCCATACCTTAAAATGAAGAATGTGTCACAAGAACCTTTTTGAATGGCAGATTATTGCTAGTGTAATTATCAGAGGAAGAGGCATGAAGCATTGCTCCTGGGAGAGAGATATGGGGGCAAGTAGTTCTCCAAGAGCAGCTTTAGAAGTTGCCATGATATTAAATCCTTTATATTTTTCAGGTGTTTGGTTTCTGTAGGTGTTCCTCTTAATTGCATAACTCTGATGTGATGCTTTTTCAGCAAACCATGCAACTTGCTGCAAAAAAATAGAGTGAAACTTGAAAGTTTAAGTTGTGTTGTAAATCCAAGTAACTCTGAAATATTTCAAACCTTATGCAATTTAGAAAATAAACTTCTCAGTTGTTTTGTTCTTGGAAGGTCTTTTTCAAGAGCTTTTCTCAGTATTTTTACTAAACTAATCATCTTGTTGTGCTAGGAACTGTAGCATATGATTGAATAGAAAAACTGTCACACTCTACTTGCACTTTAGAACAGTCATTCCCGCAGGAACTGCCAAGTTCCTGACTTTTGTCTCAGGGAAATATTCAGATCTCAAGAAGCTGGCAGTGGCCACGACTGCACTGGAAAGTGTGATAAACTTAACAGTGGGACTGGTTTTCTAGTTGCATTATCATGTCCAATTGCCTAAGCAGCGGGAATGAAGTCCACCATATTTCATAACAGGAAAACCTATAGGCAAAATAGAAAGTGTTTGGGGAGATATCATATGGAAGCAGTGGGAGCATGTTCAAAACTTGTCGTATCTTGTCGTAACTTAGTTTTAATTCCTTCTTTTCTACAGTTAATGTAGCCACAACATTTCATATGTTCAGCTTTCTCCTTGTCTCTTGCCTTCTCCTTTTTCCTGTTTCTAGGGGAAAAGAACTAAAGGAAAAAAATAATCAGTTGATGGGAAAGACATACCACATTTAAACCAATTATATAATTCAGGATAGGTTTTATGAAGGTGAAAACAGGACAGGAATGTGAAGGCCATATTTTCATCCTTTTTAGAATATTTTTCTTATTTAAAAGAAATATGAAGAAAAATACCAAAAGAAAAATATCTTTTTAAAGGAGTATAACAATATTTGATCTGTTTCTTATAAGCTAACCATGTACGCAATGAACTACATATCTTAAAAACAAATTGTGTACTGAAGTTATAGATTTTTGCCAGTATTCAGGAGTATAACATCTATTACAAACAGGTACTTAATTTTTGGTTCTGTCATGGTTTAGGAAAGGAAGGTGGTTCCTTTTCTAGAGTAGTATTTGTGAATCAGTGCTCATTGCTGCTACATTTTTTTCTTCTTTTCTAGCTTTTAGGAGACTTTATACTTACTGTTCTCGGCAGTGTTATTTTAAATACTATGAAGTGATTTTTATTCTGAAAAAAATGAGTGCCACAATCTTTTTAAATATGAAATGCCCCGTATAATGTCCTTAAGATTCAGGAATTTTCCCATTGTTCTTTAGTTCATCAAAGTGATAAGTCTTTGTCTTAAAAGACAGCCCTGTGAAAACCCAGCAATAGCTGTTCTTATGAAGTGTCACTGTGAATGAGTGTTAGAAAGGAAGAAAGCGTGAGGAGAGTAGAAGCAGAAAGAGAAAATATTTCCTGGACCTTCTAGTGTCTGTTGCAATAAGGTAAGGGTGCCTCCAGACTACGTGGAAAAACAGCACTATAAAAAATCATGGATAAAACCAGCAGCAGTAAAGCTTGATGTTTGACTTTGCAGATAGCCTAAATTCAGTGCAGAGTAAATTATTTAAATTCATATTCCTCAGGGAGAACCACATGCAATCTTTTTGTGTGTAAATATCTGATGATGGTGATGGTGAATCTATTTTATAGTTATGGGTTATTAGAATTATGACTTTTACTTCTGTAATTAAAATGCGAAGTCCATCTACTTCTCAGATTACTTGAGGCTAGGCAGCCAGTCTAGACAGAACATAATTCCTTTCGCTTTTAATCATTTACATCCCAGTAAAATCCCCTTATTGAGTTCTGTTTTTGAAGGCTCAGAAGGATTTATAAGGATTATGAAGATCCTAAATGAAGCCACTGTACATGCAATCAAACAATGAATTGGACTGAGTTGTCGGTGCTCCCAAAATAGCAGCTACTGAGCTTTCAATGCCTAACTGGAGCTTTGTTTTCAAAATAGAGGGCTTAGGTGTTCATCCATGGTAGATGCTCGTTTCCATATGTCTGCTACTTTATTGCACAGCATTAATAGTGAAAATCATAATTCAGTCACTTCAACTGATGGTAAACATTCTGCCTTCTGTACATTAACTTTACACTGGTGAAGCAAACTTCTGATCCACTTGTAGGTATAAAGTTTTTTATCCTTTTTATCTTGAAGCTGTATTCTGTTTTGAGCAATCCAAGGAGGACAGGAGCGAGGAAGGGAACAATGTTTCTAATACTATCTGCTTTTTCTGTTTTGATCTTATCTGTTTAGTTGCAGTTTTGACAATCCTGCTGTTTTGTTCAAGTTGTGTTTGCTAATAAAAAAAAAAAAGCGTGGAGCTGTATTTGTATTTTCTGTTAAGCCTTGATGTTTATACATGCGTTAAAAACTCCTTTTATTTTGTTGATTTATACATATTTGAATTTATTTTCAGTTATTTTTTTTTTAAAGGAAATACAAATGATTTAATATATGTCTTAAGCAATCTTTTAAATAAGTCTGATTTCTCGAGTAATTTTTATTCTTTGGTAAATCAAAGCGATATTCCATTGTATAAGCTGACAACATATAAATAGTAATTATGTTCCTGCAGCAAGTTGGTTGAATTGTTACAATTGAAACAATATTTCACATGCTGTACCTCATCGTTGCCAAGATAAATTTTAGAAACCATTTTGAAACTGCTAAATTCATTGCCATTACCATATCTGTTTTGAATATTTGTGTGATAAAAGTTAGAAAAAAACAGATTTTAATTTTTATTTTCAGATTGTACTTTTTGTCTTCCCTGTTGCCTTTTAGAAATGAAAACCTAGAGTCATAATTCTACTAAGTTTTTCATTTATCTAATACTTTTAATCCTGTTTTAAAAACAGAACATCATTGGAAATGAAAAATTAAAACTTTTTGGTGACTGAATATAGTTATAATTTTATTTGGAGAATGAAACAGCACTTTGAGATTTGTTTTTATATAGAGCTATGTGTATCAAAAAATAGCGTCTATAAAACCACAGTTGGAAGAAATACATGTCAGACCATTAATATAAAATGCAAACTATTAGACTGCGTGGTCTTCAGAAGATGGGAGAACTAATAATGGGCTTTCACTGGAAATGCAGATGTCAGCTGTGGGTGCCTTGAATTGTCAATAACGTTAAACACAGGGTAGAATATCAGCCTGGGCTTATTCTTTATTCTCTCAAAATCGTTAAAGCTAAGACAGTTGTGACATATGTTCTGCTATGGCTCAATAAGTGAAGATGTGCATGGAACGTATATGCGTGTGTGTGTTGAATTATTCATATCTAAGGTACTGCTCTGGGGAAGCAAATGGATCGTGCTTTGCTGGCAGGTAGGCTTTGAACCATATCTCATGGAGGAAGAGAATAAATATTCTCAGTTTATCCCGGACCAAGCTAGTTATCAGCTCTCTACACAGGCCCAGACATTATTATTCTTTTTACTATAACTGCATTGAGCCAAAGCCGGATAAATATCAAATTCTAAGATAAAGTACTTTTATGGGATTTAGCACTGATATACTGCATTTTATCTATATTGCATCCGTCTAGGGGGAGGACTTCCCATGTAAGGCTCACTGAATTTACTGAGCTGTAGCCACAAGGTCAACAACCTTAGAGGCAGAGGAAGAGAGACTTAAACCTGGAGGGCGATGGTAGCTCCTCAGGGGTATCTTTCTCCTTGCAGCAGAAATGCCATTATTCTCTTACACCTGTCTCAGCAATTCCTGCTGTTTTCCTCTATTTAATGACTTGGGATTTGAGTTACTTACCAGCCTTTGCGTCTGTATCAGCATGAGGTTCTGACTTCAACACGGAGGTCTTGGTGAACCAGGTGGAGGGCAGGAGCTCCAGCAGACGAAGAGCAAGTTCAGCCTCTCAGCACCCATCTGAAGGAATGTTATTGGGACTGTGATTTTTGGTGGTTTATTTTTGTTGTGGTGTTTTGGTGTTTTTTTTTTTTTTTTTTAACTCCTTTCAGCAAATAAATTGCCTTCCTCCACCCCCTTAAGACAACGAGTATAAATCAGCTGCAGACCCTGTTTTTTAGTATTTTTAAATATGTTTGTATTTTTGTGGTACACCATGCTAGATTCTTATGTAACTCTTTGTGTATGGGTTCTGTTGAGAAGTTAATTTGAAATAATATAAGTTTAAATATAGAAATGTTCAGTCCTGTGTAAATTTCAAAACTCATTAGAAATCTTATTTTACGTTTTGAGAATGTCTGGGGGATTGTGTTTTAAATTCAAAACAGTATTTTACAATGTCACATGTACTGCAAGCCCACACCATACTATGATCTCGTGGTGCAATGCACAATGTTTCAAGAGGTGAAGAGAATTCATCTGCTCAAGGAAGATGTGTTGATTCAACAGACGACTCCTCTCTTGAGGCTTATCTAAACAATATTTTGCTTTAGGATACATTTTAATTACAGTGAGGGGGAAGTTTAACTTTTTAGCATAGATAGGAAACACATGCTACTTGTAATGCACTCCAGTAACGATGCTGTTAGGCAGTAGTGACCCTCATCCTTCTCAGACAAGTTAAAACTTAGATATTGAAATAAAGTCTCAAACATCTGAATACTTAAATTAATAAAACATCTATATTGCCTAGAAACGTATTTATTTGATGCCTGGGTTTAGATTAAACATGCGTCGGTATCTTGTTTTTACACAACTTTCAAATGTGTGCTTTATAGACTAAATAATATCTTCCTGTTTTTGTCAAGGTCTGCAAATTATTTTTTGCAACCTACGTTACCCTCCTACTTACTTGCTGAAAGCTAGGATTTTATGACTTGAAGGATTTTGATCTGTCTGGGAGAAATACGTTACATATTAGCAACATTTTGTGTGATTATGGCAAGTGTCTAATAACAAAGAAAAAGCTCTCCTCCTTCAATATTGCTTTTATTCAGTATGTCCTTGATTTAAATTCAATGTTATGTTAATTTTCTTATTTCTGTAGTCCTGTTCTTTTGTGAGAATGAAATACTGCTTGACTTCGTACTTTGCTCATCTGGTGAAGTTGCTCAGCGGCATTATCTGTGTTTTCCTATCTCATATAATCTTATGTCAGCCTAACTCTGACCTTTGTGTGATGGAATCTAGTGGTAATATACTCTTCTGCTTAACAAGCTTTGAAAATATGTGATTGGCAGAGCTGCAGGAATAATTATTTCCAAGTAGATGGGGGAAGTGAAAGGATTATTTAAAGGAAAAGAAAGTGATTCAACTGGTTATGATGCGTATGAAGTTATCACAGCTTTCAATTTAACTGTTAAGAGATTGAAATAAATTTAAGTTACTAGGCAAAAGCATTTTTGAATGAATCATTGTAAAGAAGCTCCCTAAATAACTTTACTGCTTATTGGAAACTCAAATACTTGGAACATCAATTAGTTCATTGCTCTTCCAGACCTACTCATAAAATGTGTCTGAGGGTTACAGCTACTGTAGAGAAGGCAGTATTTGTACTGCCTCTTGCTGAAACGTACCTAGAAAACAGCATATGATATTTTTGGAAATAATAAAAAATATGTATGCATGTTTCTCGGGAAAGAATTCTTCAATGACTTCTTGTTACAGAGTTCAAGATGTGTTTTCTGCGTTTCAACTAGATATACAAACCAGAACAAGCTCAATTACTGTATAGATGAGTTTCAGGCATGTTGTTCATGGGGAAAGGAAGAAAGAACGAATGATTATCCAGATTATCCAGAATTTTGTTTGTGGCACTTAAAAATCTGTAGATCACACAGCTGTATTCTGTGACAAATGAACAAAGTGTGAACCACTCTCCTGCTGCTTGGATTTTTCCATACTCTATTTTCCATTTATTTGAATGGCTCTTTACTAGTCACACCTTCATGTATGGAAGGAAGGCAAGGTTGTAAGCAAAGTTAGACTTTTTTCTTCTTTACAAGCGTAGATCAAGGACCAGAGGTGACCAGGAGATACTTCACCAGTGGTACTGGCTTTGTGCAGGACGTGCTTCCTCCCACCACCCCAGTGAGGGTGGCGGTCCTGCCTCCCCTCGTATAGATTGAAGCTGTGTCCTGAAAGAATGTGTCTGTGAATTACTTGTGGTACGGGAGTAATGCTTTGCTCTTAAAGCTGTGCAGTGAACAATTGAGGACTTTTGTTGGAGGGCTGGTAAGGATCTAATGCTAGGAAAGAAAAGTAAGAGAAATTTCATGCCCCTTTGGGAGTGTGAAATGCAGGAGATTCTGGTGAAAGCCAGGATTAGTTTGGAAAGAACTTAGACTCACCTTGGTCTAAAATTGTCATTCCATTTTCCTCCTAATTAAGGTATCTGTTCAGATACTTCTCATTCTGTCTCCTTCCTTTGTATGTCTCTTCAGGGTGTTGTTTTGCCATTTATTTCCTTTGCATTCTTTCAGATTAGTCAGTTCTAATTATCTTTGTTGCACATTAGAGCAAGGTTTTTCTAGGTTCTCTTTCCTTTTCTCTTCTAGCTGTGTTTAGTACAGGAAATACGTGGTTGCTGGTTCCCCAGCTCGTCTGTATCCCTGCCACTGATGATTCGAGTCTCATGTCTTCCCAGTTTCCTTTGCTTATTACTTTCAACTTTTGAAAAATTGTGGTTTTGAAGCCAAAGCTTTGTGAGCTTATTCTCTGTGGACCATGAAAGGGATGGATTTTGAAAATGATATTTTTGGTGAATGGATGGCAAAATAAGGAATGATGTTATGTAAATAACCTCCAGTGCTGCATCATGGCTTGCGAAAACGCAGATCTATGAGTTTTGTGCTATATTGCCATGAAGTGCCATGTCTGATTGAAACTGACTTTAGAATTTATAAGTTGTCAGTTGCCTGTTTTCATGATACCTGCAGTGTGTCCTTCTCACCATCTAATGCTCAAAATGCAATAAACTCCATTACGAGCAATTACTAGTGTGACAAATGCACATTTTGAACACTCATCTGGTGCAATGCACCAAATGTATAAAGAGAAATACAAACCTTTTTTTTTTTTTTTTTTTCAGATATCGAAAGGTCAGAGTGCGCTATTGAGACTTAGAGAAGGGCTTTTACTACTTTTTTGTGATTGAGCCATCTCCTATCTTGCAGGTTTTTGGAGCCATGGTTTATTGGCACATATTCCAACTGCAGCAATGTTTTTCTCTCTTATGTGACAGAAAAAGGATCATTTACGTAATTAATGCTTCTTTCAAGGCACCAGTATAGTGCATTTAATGCAATGAGTTTATTCAACTCTGTAAATAGCATTGTTGTGTTGTCGTTAAAAGTATTATGAGCAAAATGAGCTAAACTACTTCAAAGAGAAACTATGTGGAAAGGAATGTAGGTTCTCTGTCGAAAGCTGTTATTAGGGAATATTTAAATCATTTTGCTTAACTTTTGAAGACATATTATAGGTTTTTTATCTTTCTATGAATTTTGATTTGCTTAAGTCTCTTGCAGCCTGAGACAAATGCTTGAAACACAAATATATAGCAAAACCATGCAGGATTTGATAATATTTGTATGTATCTGTATGATTCTAAATATTGTGTAAGGAGAATTTATACTATTTGGGTAATTTGGTAAGTGTTTGATTTTAATACTGATTTTTGTAACTTGGCAGGGGCAGCCTGTCGGAGACTGTGATTTTAATGTTCGACTTGCATGTATAGAGAAAGAGATTATATTTCCACGACATGAAAAGATGAAAAATGGTCTTATCGACAAAACACAGGAACCATTCAGTGTTCGAAACAAACCATTTTTTGACATCTACGCTTCAAGAAAGGTAAACTTGATTTCATTTGCTCATATTGTGGCACTGAAGGCAGCAAAGCAGTGTTGGGGATAGGTTTTCTCAGCTTTTTTGCCTTCCAGCAAGTTTCTCTGCTAACCAGGTGCTCAGTAACACTTGGGGACCCATTGCCAGTTTGGGATACTCTGAAAAATTGGTTTTAGACTACTTATTCTTTCTGAATTACTGTTTCCCATATGTAAAACCTGTACTTTGGCAAAATTGAATTTTTTAGTTTTGTAATGTTCAATGATGGCATGGAAGTTAACAGCTGTAGGTCTGAAATGCCTCTGAGCTCAAGGGAATGTCTGAGCACTGTGTTGATTACGCTAGCCTCCTTTGTAAGTGAGAATATAATGTTCTTTTTAATTCCAGTGCCCATTTGGCCGTAGCAAAGAATCATGAGTTGTGCCTGAACTCCCACTTCGTGTTCAACAGTGATTACTAATAGTCCATTCTAGCTAATGTCTCCACATTTTACTTATTAAAATACTGCCCTAGGTCTTTTGAAGTTACACATATAACTTGCAAGTATATATATGAATTCCTATCTTTCATTGTACGCTCTTCAACTATAGACATATCCTAATGTTCTGTAAAATACTTTTATTCTCTTCTGTGAATTAAGTGGTTCCTTGATAATACTTTCTTCTAGAAGAACCCATTTTTCTCAGCAGTGCTGTTAGAAGTAGTGCTATGTCTCATCAAAATGGAGCGATGAACATAAAATTGTCAGCTTCAGTTTACTTTTGTCATTTCCTTGAGCTCTTAGCGGCTAATGAATCTCATCCCAAGAAGAGCAGTACTGATATTTTGGCTAACCAAGAGTGGCTGAAAAATAAATAAAGAGATAAGACATAAGCTGGACTTTCAGAAGAATCTGGCAGAGAGTAGCAGTTTTCATAAAGTTCAAATCATGAACAATTCTGTGAGAAGTTTATGTGGATAAAGCACTATAAATGTTTTGGTGACTTCTCTGTATTTATGTGGTTTCATTTTTGGATTGTCTATTTCAGATCAACTTTGTAAATTAAATTTTCAGTGGGTAGGAAAAGGCTGTTTGTCTCGCACACATAATTTTGAGCTTGAAATTAAAAGAAATTAGAACAAAAGGAACAAATTTTAAGAATTAGTTTCTTATGTAAATTTATAGTTTCTTGAAGTGGTCTGAAGTTCCAGGTTATTTCACCTTATTTAAAAATCACAGGAAGAACAAGGTTGGAATAATTCCTAAAAAATGTCTGGGTAAAACACATCTGTAAACAAATCTCACACTAGTTAAATCTACGTGACAGCAGATGACTGTTGAAATGATCCCTGCTTCGCATAACCTAGGAAATTAAAATTATGCTCAACGGCTTTTATTTCATGTCTGAAGGATATTTCTGAGTTGTCCGTATGCTTTCCAATGTATTGGATTTTAGCAATTCTGACTGCAGTACTTTATAAGATCAGCAATAAATGATTCTAAATCATAAATACTGGTCTTTCTCTGTTTTTCTCCAAGCTTTGAGCATGATCTCTTGAAGACATTAACTGTTTTATTAGTCTGCAGTAAAACATCAGATATGTTGGTGAGAGGAAAAAATAAATTATACACAGCTAAAATTTGTTTCTTTAATAGACTTACAGCTGCTTTTGACACTAATGCTCGGACAGTATTTCTTTATTTTGTCATTGTGTTTGCCATCACAATTGATTAACTTGAGTTATGGAATGAAGCAGTTTTCTGGCTAGTTTGCTTCCGTTTTTGTGAAGAATATTCTTGCATGCAGCAGTTGGGAGGCACATGCAGAGGGCAGGAAGTGTTGGGTTTCTGGCAGTGCACGGTGAATACTCGATGTTATTTTTCTCTTACTTTAATAATTATTTCAAACATACATGTGCAGAGTAAGTAATTGTGAATTAGATCAAATTAGTAGGAAAAAAACTACGTAAGATTAATATCCTGGGTTTTGTCTAACTATGTTTTGGAATATTATTTTTTTTAACCAGATCTCGTTTTGTCCCTTAACTTCCCCTCCAGATAGATTTAGTAAAAGTGGATGGGTGGTTTTCTTTGCAGTTTTATATAGCACTTTTTTCTCTTGAGGGTTCCTTTGCCTCTGAGTTTCTTTGCCTTTTTTGTGAGCAATGAATATACCCTTGGAACAGATACAGCAGTGATTTACGCAGTTTGATAGAGCAGGGCATCTTAAAGTGTGAAGCATGGCTGTCTCTTAGTTTTGTTACTCGTCTCAAGCTTTGAAAAAACAGTATTGAAAATATCAGTAAGTCTGCAGTACCAGGTAAAACTTTAAGGACATTGCAGCCTGCATTTGAGGTTATTATGTTGCAATTGCATCCCAGTGAACAAATTCTCACCCTGATTATTACCATCTTAAAAACATCTTTGTGATAAGTGTGTCTATATGATTTTTAATTTATTTGGGTTTGCTGTGGTGTTTCTTGTGTTTTTCTTTCTTTGTTGTTGTTTTGTTTTTAAGGTGCTTTTTTAAGTGACAATCAGGGCAGACTAAAGCTTTCTACGTTTTGGGTTTGAAATAACCATAGGGTTTTAAATTTTCTTTTTGTACAGCGTGCATTATAGGTTTTAAATAGTGTTTCTCCTGATTTAAAGTGACTTATCTATCACACACACACAGTATCACACAGTATCATAAGGTTGGAAAAGACCTTTGAGATCAAGTCCAACCTATGACCCAACACCTACACCTACTCCTACTTGTCAATTACACCATGTCACCAAGAGCCTCATCCAGTCTCTCCTTAAACACCTCCAGTGAAACATGTTCACTGTACTGCTATTATAACAAAAAACTTCTAATGAGACTTTAAATCTGATCACTGTTTTCAATAAGTAAGAAGTTCTGTGTCAGTATTTAACAATTGTTCATATGCCTTATGATAACTGTAGGGAGTTTTAAGTTGTACTACCGGTATTCTGTATCGTCTCAAAAGAATAGCATTCATAAAATGATATTTTCCCTTATATAGATGAAGAATTACTGTTGCTCTTATTTACCTCAAAAATAGATTTTTTTGTTTCATTACTTCTTTGAACTTGACGAGTGTGATTCTAGTAACACTTCCATAGGATGATGAAGTTTACATCTACATATTCATTACAACTTCATGAATAGAATTTTCATTATACATGGTCAGAATAGACTATTGTTTTGAAGCATTTACCCTATTCTGAAAGAGGACTATTTGAAAATAGTCCAAAAGATCTTTTCCTGTGTTTATTCAGTCATCTTTGCAACTGTAGCAATGAATGTACTCAGAGCAATAAATACCTCATCAGTGCAGCTGAAAGAGCAAGTTGTGTTGCTTTTGCATCAGTGACAAATGTCTTGACAAGGTTTACCAGCTCCGTGTGCAGCACTACAAGGTCTGCAGGGAGACGAGGAATTCCTTCTAGCGTCTGTCTGCTCATGTTCAGATTGACTCAGCATAAACATCAGTCCATCTCCAGAAATGGTGACAACTGAATGAATGCTAAAGGACTGACAAATGGGACTTGCTTAAGTAGATCTTTTCCTTATGTTTAATTAGTCATTTTTCTTGTTCTTCTCCAAGAGCAGTGGGATCCTTCCATCTTTAGAAAGCATCTCACAGGATCCTTCCTTTCTCAGCCTCTAGTTGATTAACATCTTTGAGTCGTTTGTGGAGAAGCATGCATTATCCTAAGTGTGGGCTTCTTCCCTGCCTCCAGCTGTTATACTTAATTGCCAGAGGATTTATCTTCTCTGGTCATCTCCAAGGCTTGTTATTTTCAAAGAAAGATCAATGGACATAGCAGTCTTTGGCCACAGACAAGGTTGACCTCGGATTGCACCAGCATATTTGAGCCTGAAAAAGTGGAAAACCTATACCATTGGGAAGAATATGTTTCATCAAAATTCAGGAAACAAACATAGTCTCTTTTAGTAGTGTTCTTGTCACTCATTGCTTGGAGCAATACTTCACTGTTTCTGAAGTTTGTGTGTCAATGCTGGGGAAGTGGTCTTGCAGTTGCGGCTTATCTGGGACTCTGAAATTTATCTTCTCAGCTAGGTGATACTTTGTTATGTGACAAGCCAAGGTACATTTCAAAGAGAGATAGGTTGGACTTCCTTGATATGTGGTGAGTGTATACATTCTGTAGTCCTACCTTCAGTCTTGTAAAATCTCAGATTGTTAGCTGCTCCATTTGAGAACGTTTGATGTTTTGGAGAATGATCTGCATGAAGCTTTGGGCTCCTTAGAGAGCCTGACAAAAAGCAGGGAATATGTATGCTGGATGGCTGCTGCTAAAGGTAAATACAGGTGTCTGATTTGAGTAGCTAGAGTAAAACCTGCGAGCAGTAGATTGTGTCAGAAGCTGTATGTCTTGGAGGTTTTTAAAAGTGTAGCTGGGTTTTGCATAGGGTCAAGAAAATAATCAAGTTTACTTCTGAATTACCACAGCTGAAACCACATATCACATCTTATGTTTGTTTTGAGAGACTTCGGTTTTAGAAATACATTCCCAGCATGCAGTTTGAACCTCTCAAAAGTAAATATTATAGAACTCTCCTTTCACAGCCAAACCATATCATTCTTTTCTATGACTAAAGATGTAGCATTCCAAAATGAAAGCTGTTGTTGACCATTCTTATTAACAACAGCAAGTATGTGTGTTAGCATGGATAGATTGTAGGCAGGTTATTCAAAAATGCCAGGAGTCTCAGGGTTTTATTTAATAACAGAATGAGTGGCTAAAACTTTTAATTATACCAGGAAAAAAGAATGTTGTCCGCATAGGTTAGTTTATTTTCAGTGAAAATGTAGAAGTAATTACTTGAAACAGCAGTAAACTTCGTACTGTGTTATATATGTCCAATAATGAAATTGTTCTTAGAGTTATGGATTTGGGACTTTAATACCAGAGTTGGAGTAATGGCTGGGTTGTTTTCTAATCTGAAAATCAATTTAGTGTGAAATGAAATGCAATCTTGAAGTGCAATTATAAAGTATGGCAGCATTTATAGTTGTGTTTTTACATTTGTTGTTAGTACTAGATTTTTGAAATCAAGGTTATGTCTTTACAATGTTACATCTTCATAATGTTTTCTTGAATATTATTTGGAGATGTTTTGAAGGACTTTTATTTTTTTGCAAGACTGAATTTTGGTGGTAAGAAGAAGAAAAGAAGGGGACAGTCACCTTTTATATTCTTGAAATCTCTAAAAAATGTTACCTTGTTGAACCTGGAGATTGGAGGATGCAGTATCACGAAATTTGTCTGCCTCTGTAATCAAAGAACCGTTAAACATAATTTGCTCCTTTAGTGCTATCTGGGAACACAAACTCAGTGAGTGACGTTGCCTTTTAATGTAATGTCCAAATTCTTTTAATAAGATGTTTTTGAGAGTTGAGTCTTTGCTGACTTTTGTTACACCTGCATTGTGTATCTTATCATCATTTACTAGTGTGCATCAGAATTCAAGAAGATGACATGGTCAAATCTGCCAACTCTCCCACCTATCATGTAGGGATAGCAGTGATCTGTACAAGAAGCTGAGTTTTAGGCTTCCCTGATGCTAAAGTATCAAAGATCAGTGAGGTTAATGCTTTAAATGCTGCATATTCTTCTCCTTGGAGCCAGAGCCTTTTATTTGTACAAATATTTTAGGATTTTCAACAAGACATTATCTTTGTTATATTAAAGAGGAAGTACAGGTACATAGAAATAAGTAAACTATAGGAAATTATGCAAGTCTTGGCTTTCATTGCCTAAATGAACCCACAATTCTTCTGCAAGGCTTTTTTGTGGGGACAGTCACAGGCTGGATGTCATAGCTAAAGCCTATAGTCTAGTGAAAGTGCTGTCTAGCAGGAGTAGAAGGAAAGTTTCTTTCTGTGCAGTCTGTGGTACCGTGGAGAGTTGTGCCTGTCACTCTCAGTGGGACAATAGGGCAAAAGGTTAAACAATGATACAGGTCAAATTAACAACCTTTTTCAAATGCTAACACGCTGTATGTCAATGACTTGTCAGTTTTTAGACTATTATCTGATTTCAAAATGACAACTTGTCCTGGAGGGATTAGAATGAAGGTGAGTAATCTCTGCGAGAAGATTAAATGGTCTAGGATCTTCTTGGAAGTTATCAGTTAGATCTGTGAAGTGTCAAATGACTTATTTTGTTCTCCTGGTTACTTGATATTTGGATTTCTGGTTTTTTTTGAAACTACTTTTTTGTAGTTAGGAAAGGTGGAATGTTTAAATATTTGTACCATTAATGTGTGGATACTGTTGAGGTGGTTTGCTTTGGAAAACCTTTGATTATGGAGAGCGTTATGTAAGTACATGACTTGCTGATGTTGCTGTGAAATACTTTGAAGGCAGCTGAAGCAGCTATGAGCAAGTATTTGGCTTGATAAAAGGCAGAAATATATGGACATAGGTCACCTGTGTCTGCTAAGAGAGATGTTAATCCAACTGCGAATGACCACAAAGCCCTGTCTTATGTTGCCAAGTAGCCTACAAAGAAAAAAGATGGAGAAGGTTTGCAGTCGCAGGGTAGAAGACGACGAGAATTCAACAGCATCAATGGCAGCAGCGGAAGTGTCAAATAATCTCTATCTGTTTATTGGAGATTTTGAATTTCACATCTACGTGGAGGGGGAATGTTACCATCTGGAGGGTTTTTAATGCCAGAAAATACTTGTTTCCTCTGTTTTTATTTCTGTTTTTATTTTCTGTGCCTTAAGGAGTAGTTTAATCGTCTCACCTTTCAATCCTGCATTTCCTGACCCAGAGTTGGCAGTCACTGTTCAGTGTCTGGCCTGTACCATAGTCCTCACTCCATCTGTTCTGTTCCAGGTTTTAGACCTATTTATCATCTTATCTCCTTTTAATTATCTTCTAACCTATCTCCACTCTGGCATTTTGTTTCTGTTTGCTTTTATTTCATTGTATATTACTTCTGCACTTTGTCCTATTCCATCTCCCCAAAAATGGGAAGTCGAATGTAAAAGCAATATTGCCTTATTCTAAACCTGGATGCTTTTGTGCTGGTGGTTATCTTCACTCGGATTTTCTTTTTGGAGTGCTTTTCTTCATACGTATGCAAATAATGGTTGACCCGAGGAACCTCAGTAAACAAGTAGTGAATAAGAAGCTGGGAAGATGTTACCTTATGCTTATAGTAGAATTTCACTTGGCAGCTGTCCTGTATCCCAGCGTGTAGTACTTCAGTCTGATTTTTCAAAATGATTTTGCCATGCGGATTTTAAAGGTAAGGACAGTCAGCTGGACCAAGTGGAATATTTATGAATTGTAATATGAAATAGATGACCCAACAGTGGCCCTTGAGTTGAATGTAGGCTACTACCACTTAAAATTCAGTGTTTGAACTGGAGCTTTTCCGTGCAACCAGCTGCAGCACTGGAATGACATCGATACTGTTCCGTAAACATAATTTCTAGCAGTGGGAGGATGATGGTAGCAGGGATTTTTATACCCTAAGGCTGGTGGGATGTCCAGCTGCCTCTGGCTGTTCCTTTGCTTGCTGTGGGGCAGAAGCTGCAGTTTTGTCTGCTGCAGATTGTACAACCCAGCAGCTTGTGGTTTTGTCACCAGTGCTCCAGCTTTCCTCGTTAACCTGCTCCAGTTTTCAGAAATATAGGACAACACACTGATACTGAAAATGTGGTAGAGCAAAAAGCATACTTCTTTTTTTTAACGAATAGGTAATTTTTGAGATAAAGAGTAACTGTTCAATAATTCTGTCAGATTCAGTCTCAGTGATTCCTTGGATAGAGACCAAGAGTTATAGGTATCCAAAGATTTCCTCTTTTGCTGGGCTTACATGGACTGGGTGACCCTATATATGCTTTCAGTGCTTTATTCATCTTGCTGAGAGGAGTTTTCACTTAAGTAAGAGTCATGCTCTTGTGATTAAGCCTTCCTAGCTCTGTGTCACTGTTTGGAAATTTCAGTGGAGGTATTTATTCCATTGGCAGGCATTGCTCAGGGGCTCAAAGTCTTCATATTTAACCTCCATGATTGAGATAAAGTTTATAGCCTGTTCCCAGTACCAAAAAGAATTCATAAACTCTGGTTATGTGCTTTAGATTACTGTTTCTGGAGTCGCATGAGGAGACTGGTTCATGAGCAAGAATCTGTGTTCATTTCCTAGAGTTAACAAAAGAGGATTAAGCTACTTGCTTTTGATTATTATTATTTGTGATGTTGAAGGTCAAGTATGATATTTCAGCACAGTATAATTTTGGTTAGGGAAAAGGGGAAATAGTTTTTTGCTTTTGGTTTAAGAAATTATTCACACACTAGGTATATTTCACATTTTTTGGAAAATGAACAGCGGAAGTTAAAACAAACAGTCTCGAATTATTTTCATGAAGGATTGTTTTCATAATGAGTGGCCCATGTTAGGTATTGCTAGTGGTACAAATTAAATTAATGTAGAATAATTCAGATGTGTGATATATAATTGAATTCTGACTTACCAAACTATAATGTGGGAAAGAAAACAATGAAACTAGTGGAAAAACTAAGGCATATGGATGAAGCATTACACTTGATGCACTTCATAAGTTTAAGCAGCAGAACAGTACATACTTGGTTTAGCATTTTAGATTTAGCTTTGAACAATCTTAACTTTTAAAAAAAATTTCTTTTGTATTTCGTGCAATAGAAATCACATATCTAAGTAGGAAAAAATGTCTTTAACAGTGATTTCTCCTTCCAGTTTTGTCGTGTATTACCAAAATAGAGAAAATGTAAATCTGCTTGGACCTAATTACCAGTTGGTATCCCAGTATGGGCAATTGAATTGGTATATTTGGTATTGTCTCAATTAGACTCAGATGTGGTGACTAAGTGGGTCACTCCACTCATTAATTGAGGGGCAACTGTTTAATATTGTCTGTTGTGCCACTTCACAGCCTGTCACTTTCCAAACTGCCCCCTGGCAATACAGCTCTGCAGGGAAGCCATCAGCCTTCTCATGATGGAATGATGTTCAAGAGACCTTTGCTTAATTTGGATAAAATGAATAAATGCACAAAGAAAATTGTGAAGAAGGAGGTGAAATTCAAAGCAGTTTTATGATACAAGAGTATAGGACATCCCTGCTCGCTTTCTTGCCTTGTGATGTGCTCAGTTTTGAAAAAAAATACTGTACGAATTTAATCTTTGCCTTTAAAATCAAGGAGTAATAAAATCTTTGTATTTTACTGTTATGGCCTTACAGTAGCAAGTTTTAAAACTATGTATCAAATAAAGACCTCAAATGTCACTTCATAGCAGAAGAATCAGATTTTTTTAAACATCAGGAATGTCGTGTTAAGTCTTAATTTTTGTGTTAAAATCATTGCATCAATCCCCAGTGAAACACATTAGCCCAGTTTGAATCGATCATCGTAACAGTAAACGTATGAAGACACTGTATTCTGAAATATCAGTTTTGTCTAATTGGATTATTATATATATAAATTTATTTTTGTTGATGAGTCTTAGTGTAAAGGCTTAATAAAACATAATCTTTAATTATCTCACTTAATTAAAACAGGCCTGTCCATGTTCTTGAAAACCAGATACTGGATTATGTTGTAGCAGTTTACAGAGGGGCTGGATAACAGATAAACCCTATCAAGGTTGAAGATCATTTAGAGAACAGATTAAAATGTACTTGGTCCTGTTGCACTCAACTCAATACCATTTTTTTCCTTTGACATCAGAAGTGTTTCTTGACAACTTTTGAATGTTGCAGTTAATCAAACCCAGAGTATTAGGGAGCTTCTAAACATCAATGGGAGAACCTTGCTCAGTTGAGGACATCAGGTAACAGACTTTACTGAGTATTTGCCATACATTCAGGAATGACACAGATTGTAGATAATTTGTAAATAGGTTGAAGAATTTGCTTGTGTCATCTATTAAATCTCCTACAGTTCCAGCAGGATTCTAGTCTCAGGCAGGTGTGCTCTGCCCAGTAGGGGAGCATGGGGAAAGTGCTGCGGACAAAGCCCCAGTCCTAAAAGAAAAACTGAAAGAACCTTGCAGGTTAAAATAGAGAACTGGCAAGAGCACAGTAAATTAAGCAGTCAGACTATGAAATATATTGCTCTGTTTCTTCATCAGGTAAAATAAATATTTCATATTACTGCTGTTTGGCAGTGGCATTCCCTCACTACCCCAAGGAATCCATCTTTCTCCTGTTTTGCAACTATCACAAAAGTCAAAGTTTCTCGAAGCAGCCCATTTCTCTTATTTGAAACAAGCATTTGAAAACATCATAGTTAATTGATGTCAATTTCTCAGTTGTGTTTTTGAGAAGAGATTGACAGTGAGAAATGCCTAATGCTTATTTTGAATTGCGGAATGCAGATGTGCTGTCAAATTAAGCATTAATGCTCTTAGTGCTGGTGTTATTCTTGGGTATTGTTTTGAATATATTAGGCACATGACCTTTGGAGTTGTTCACTCAGAACCAGTGAACTGCTGATAGCTCAGTGGAGCTTTTACTGCAGTGTTCTACATTTTTCTGAAATGTCTCTATCTAAATAATGAGGGAACATAGCATGTAGCTAGTGCTAGTAGCATATTTGGATAGTGCGGTTAATGAATTAGCCTCAAAGTCAAAAGGACTAAAAAAAAAAGTAGAACCATGCAACTTTGTTCCCCACCATCTCTGCAATATATTTTATTGTGGTTTGTTACAGCATTTTTTTCTTTGTGGCTGAGTAATGAAATCAAACTTCTACCATGTCAGTATTGGATGTTAAATTCCATCACAGATGACTGAAACTTCCAGCTAATCCTATATCTGGAAATGGCTTTTCTTTAAATCTTTCAGAGGAGTAGTAGAAGAGATTTAAGGAGCAGGTTTCAGAGGATTATATATATATATATCATTTCTCTTGCTTTAAATTCTCTTTGGAAAAAGCAGACTTAACACTCCCTTGTGAAACTGGCAGCAGATTGGGTAGGAGCTGGGAAAGCTCTGCAAGTCCAGTGTGTGAAACAACTTGTTTCTTTCAGAGTTGCCTCAGTCATGACATGAAGCAGGTAGAAGAGATGAGTGTCTTTGGCTTTCTTGCTTGGAATCGTTGCTTGTTCGTATCACATAAGTATAAACAGAAACTTCTGTTGCCTTCCTGTTCTGGAAATAATACATAGACTCCAGTAAAGACTTCTCTGCAGAATTGCTCTTCTATTTGCTATCAGTGAAGACTGGTGTCATTTGGTAGAATGTTAATGCCCAGGCAGTAGTAGTTTGGGTCCTTGTCTGCCATCAACTATGAAATTATATGGGCAAATGTTGAGGAAGAAACTGTACAGTAGTTACAGTTCTTGGAATGGTCTGTGGGTGTACTAGCATCAAGTCTTCAGAATACTTGGCTTTTATATGAAGGCATCAAGGAGTTTGGGAGCCCTGCACATCATGCTCTTAGCCTGAAAACAGTACACGTGGAGCTGAAGTACCGATTGCAAGTTACTCTGGTGACAGCCTAAATCCACAGCCATTCAGCTTCATCCGCTTGGAATGCAGGAGAGCTATCAAATGAGAACATATTTATAATACATCAGAGAGGGCTGTTGTAGCTGTGATAGTGGTAAGGTAAATGAATGTTTCTTTCAGTGCTCCTGCTGAGTTTCTAACTAGTTCTAGACCAGAGAAGAGTATGTAGGTGCCAGAGCAAACCCAGGCAGAATTAGATCACCTTCCTTCCTCTCTGTGCACGCACCTGTCTGTTGCCTCTTCATGTTATTTCAGCGTTGCTGCTCCCACTGTTAATAGTGCAGAGCTCAGGGAGGTTCAGTGGAGGTGCCCAGGTGAGCTCATATGATAGCAGGTGAGTTCCCATCCTGCTGCAAAGGCTGTGCATGGGCTGTACGTGGGAGGGGTGACCCCTGGTAAAGCTGACAAGCGACAAAGTGCTGTGAAATCCTGGAAAGTGAGCCTACTGTGAAAGGATTTCTTCTTGTCATTATCTGTAATTAGAACAAGTGGAAGACTGTCAGTAAACATTTTCTTGTGGAATATGAATGAGTTTCAGGCTCATTGTCTTCTAACCGTGTTCTGCTACATGAGCCGTTACTTAGGACCATATATACTTGAATATCATGAGTGATGCATTAAAGAGTAAAGCAATATATTCTGTACAGGGGTGCTTGCTAACCACAATGTAGGGGTATAGAGAAGAAGCTATGCATATTCCCCGGTAAGAATTTTTTTTTTTACTAGGGATGGATCAATCTATGAAGCTAAATGCAGTCACACTAAACACTCCTTTTGTCAAGATTTAAAATGAGAAAAACTTGACTTACACGCTCACTTTTTGTGCTGCAAGTATCCTATCTTTTTCTGCTGGATTCTGGTCTAGCATGTTTAAAATTATTAGGGTAGCACTCTTACAGAATTCTTAAAATGTACTTCAGTGGCCAGTTGTATCCACTGTGCTTTTGTTGTGGCTGTTGGCTATTCCTGCACTAACAGATGGCACTCGCTTAAACTTGACAAGCTGTGGGATAGCCGAGCATTACTAATAAAACCTATCACATGTTAAACTTGACCTGACATTAATCAAGTTTTGAATGCTACAAATGATTCATGGATAATAATTAGTCTCTTGATCATGTTAGTGAACATCAGTCTCACATTGCTGCCATTATCTGCTTTCATTCTTATAGAGAACAAATGCATTGCAGTAATTAGGTGTTTTTAATGTCTTTTGAGCCAAAATGTTCTGTATGATTAACTTGGCAAAGAGGTTATTTTTGGTCTTTCAATGTGATCGGTTTCAGAGCTTCTAGTAAATTAACAAACTGAAAGGCTTTCCATAAAATAGTATTTTATAAAAAGTCTGTATTTTTTAATTTTATCAACTGAGAAAATTCCCATGTGTCTTTGTGCAGTCATTTCATATAATTTTCATCACCGTGTGATTCAACTGTTGCCACAGATTACACAGGTCAAAATAGTGATGATTTTGTTAAACTGATGAACCTTTAGAGTTTGCTTTTCTTCTTGTTTAGTACTTGGTTATTGGTTAACATCAAGTGCTTTTGAGATGTACGTATTCATACAGGCAAAATAACATTTGCAGCTTTTCTCAGTTTCTATCTTGAATTACTATCTTGAGTGGATGACTGTCTGAAAGCTAGGATTTGAGCTTTAAGCATAGATTTTTTTTTTTTTAAAGGGTTTTCTTCCAATTTGAATTATACACTGATTTTTACAGCCCAAGAGCATGAAATTTCTTTTTAAGTAATGATCAAGTGATTTGCTTACACTTTGTGTTTCTTATACAGTTAGGGCAAAGTAGATTATTTCACTGACATACTGAAAATGTAGCAGTTATTCGTCAATACGTGTTAGTTCTTAATGAGCATAAGAAACTTCTTTAAGTAATTACTTCTTAGGGAGTTCAATTTTTAATTTATTTTCCACAGTTTTTGATCCTACTTTTCCTTCATGCATATTTTACGTCATTAGCATGGGCCAGGAAATATTCCGTAACTTCATGATTTTTTTTTAGTTTATCAAACTTAATAATATTTAGTATAAGCTGTGGTTTTGTACTCTCAATTAACATGCTGCATTTCCTTTCTTGCCTTTTTATTGCTAGTTTCCCAGCAAACAAAAATTCAAAATCTTTAAGATAAATATAGTCAAACACAATGAGTAATTGCGGATGCAGTATACGATTTGACTTCACCCTGCTGAAAGGAATCACTTCAACTTATACTGTTTTTACCTCATTTATTTGACGTAAGGTAGTATTATCATATTTTCATTAGGAAATAGAATAATGCAAAGGAAACTCGGTTATGTTAAATTATTAAAATCTACTCTTCAACATTTTTTTTTTATAGATGATTTGGAGGAAAACATGTAATCCTATAAATAAGAGACGGATTACTTGTGTTTTTGTGAGGGAAGTAAATGTTAATGTCAAAATGCTATTTACAGCTTTTGGAATCAGAGAGTGTAAGCAGAAATATTTACTTGTATGGCCATGTGTTAAGTTCACACTCTCGAGACCATGGGCTGTGATTTCAGGACCTTTGCAGTTACTTGGAAGGAGTCACTGAAGTCAAACAGCCAGTGGTAATGAGTCACTGGCTGGTGAAATACTTTGCCAAGTGCTTATGTATCCAGAGATCTCCTTGAAAGGAGTCTCCTGTGGAAGAGAACAGGGAGTGCTGTTTTTCTTGCTGCTATGGCCTTTCTGGAATGGTCTGTCTAGCAAGCTGGAATGGTTTCAGTTGATGAAAAAAATGATAACTGTTAGTTTAGAGGACACTGAAATATGTGAAGAGTTACATCTGCTTCCTTGTGAAAGGCTTGAAATGTGAGGCTTATTCTTCGCACAAAAAACCTTTGAGAGATGTCTTAGTGTCGAAATAGAAGAACAAGAAGAAAAGTTGAAGGAAGGAAAACAATGGCTGAGAAATAAGCATTAATTTTTTAATTGCACGTGCGATACTTCATTGGAACAACTTAATGAAGATTGTGTTCTCCATCACAGCCTGCTGTAACTTGAGACTGTAGAGTTTTCAAAAAAAATTTATATGGCACTTGAGCATATCACTTGAAGAGGAATTTAAATATCCATGAGAGGAGATTGTTTCATCCTCACAGCAGTCTGAAAGTTGTCTGAATTGGTGATCCAGGCTGTGTCTGGTTTTGGGTAGGGAGAGAACAGGAGGCAGCAGATCTTTGATCTTCTCCCATCTCCCCTCAACCTGTGAATTTACACTAGATTTGTTTAGGTCAGCTGTTTTACTTCAAATGCTTCTAACGCTAGGTGAGGTGAGTGGTAGCCCAGGTATGAAAAAGATAAAAGGCTGAGTTGATTCAGTTTGAGGGTTATTTTTTTTTTTTCTGTTTTTTCCATTTTTCAGCAGGTATGTGCTCCCTGTAATTCCCAAAGCTGCATTATGCCCAGTCACTAAAGCCTGTTTTGAAAGTTCTACCATATATTTCTAGTAGTTGCATTCAACAAACCAAAATCAAAACTTCTCTTAACTCTTTGTTTTGGGCTCTATTTCTCTTAAAATGTGAATTAGCCAACTTTTATTTGTGGAATGTTTGAGATTTTGAGCTTTATTTTAAATAATACATGAAACTTTTCTACCCCTCAGTATAGAGTTACTCACGTGCTATGTGATACTTTTCTGCTTTGAGACTAAAAGCAGCTGTTTAATTCTTAATACCTCTACTTTTAGAAACAAAAAGAACCAAAAAAGAGATTATGCTACATGACAGGGAAACAGGAAAGATTCTGGAAAGAAGGAAGGAAAAGAGACTACAACCATAGCTTAGAGGGAACAGCTTCCCTCACCTGACGTTGAGCTGCTTTTGATAATATTTTCAGGCATTGCACAGTAGCCTGTGTATCGTCTGGAAGGCAGCTCCTACCTTACCAACCGCATGTTTAATGCTTTTCCAGGAGGCCTCCTTTTCAAAATGTAATGTTTGAAGCTGGAGTTTACGGTATTAGTAGATTGAATGATTGTTCTGTCATTGCCTGTTACTGATTAATTGAATTATTTTGGGAAATGTGGTAGTTGGGATGAATCTGAGCCAGACTGTTTTTTCGTTATTTTAACTTAACTGAGCTTAACGTAGAAGTCGTTGTGTAGGATTTCTGATGTCACTCAGAAACAGGATTTCTGAAGGTATTTTGTTGTAGGTTATTCTCCATATATTTTTCTTCTACCAGTAACAGGGGAGATGCAGGTTTCAGTTCTGATTTTTAAGCAAAATAGTTACTTTAAGCTTGGCTTTGATTTTTTTTTTTTATAGTTTTATGTTCTTTTTTAGGTTTGTTTTTTTTTTTAAACTTAAATCCAGGGAGACTATCCAGAAGAAATACAGATCTTCAGCTAGATTTGTGATTCATAAGTCCTTTCTTCAGCATTAGGAAATTCATCTTGTGAGTTAGGAAAAATATGATGAAAATATTTCTCTTAGTGGCAGACACATTACATTAAGATATGTTTTACTGAATGTTGTTAAATCACTGTACATTTGAAAAAAGTTGTACCTTCCGCTTTGGTTTTAAAACTTTTTCTAGGATGCCTTAAATCCATCAGTAACCAGTGTTAAACTAAAGAATTTTTAAATTGAACTTGGATGATTAAGATGAGACAGGACTATTGAGGAGGTTGTCACATAAAAATAGAAAATTATAGAAACTGACAAGCAAGATGAAACATTCATGTGAAAATAAAACAGGAGTGATGCCCTATTTTAAAAGAATAGTCCATCTCTTTTAGGGAAGTGCAAGGAGAGTGACAGAGTAATTGTTTTCTTTAAAAAGTGGTTATTTGTGCTGGTAATTCCTAGTCTTTTTCTGAGGTATATATTATAGAGAGAGAGATTTATGAGCCCACATCTGTAAAACCTGACAGTTGCCAGTGTGCGAGAATTACTTTGTAGTCTGATGATGAGGGCTGTCATTGTTAGGAAGGGATTGTCTTTTGAGTTGGGCTGAAACCTAAACCAGGGAAGGTGCTGGCTCTGTGAAGTTAGGAATGACAGAATGCTCATGCCTGAAGGTGTTTTACGTTCTAGTTAGCTGATAATTCAGTTGATAATTTATTTGTAAGTAATACTTTTGATCGAAGTATATTCTCTTTCACGAGTTTTGCTGGGGAGTGACTGTGTAGATGATCGGTAGTTTGAAAGTGGCTGTGAAAAATACTTATGGGACTGGTGCAGGCAGAGTGATTGCAGCTTGACTTGAAGCTGAGTGAAGCGTGTAACAGTTCTGAAATTGAAAAAGTAAGGGAAATGGACTTACATTTGTCTTGTATTATAAAACATAAAGGTATTTCTTTTTTTTCTGTATCTCCAGCTATTTCACTAGGCTAACAAATTTGATCAGTTTTCAATTGGAAATACGGGTGAAATGGTTAAGAATATTTGCATGTTGTGACACAGGCTTGGGGAGGAGTGGCTGGAGAGCTGCCTGGCAGAGAAGGACCTGGGGGTGTTGGTTGACAGCCAGCTGAACATGAGCCAGCAGTGTGCCCAGGTGGCCAAGAGAGCCAATGGCATCCTGGGCTGTGTCAGACACAGCATGGCCAGCAGGAGCAGGGAGGTGATTGTGCCCCTGTGCTCAGCACTGGTGAGGCCACACCTTGAGTGCCGTGTTCAGTTTTGGGCCCCTCACTACAGGAAGGACATTGAGGGGCCGGAGCGTGTGCAGAGAAGGGCAACGAGGCTGGTGAGGGGGCTGGAGAATAAGCCCTATGAAGAGAGACTGAGGGAACTGGGGTTTAGTTTAGAGAAGAGGAGGCTGAGGGGAGACCTCATCGCTGCCTACAACTGCCTGAAAGGGGGTTGTGATGGGGTGGGTGCTGGGCTCTTCTCGCAGGTGACAAGCGATAGGACGAGAGGAAATGGCTGCAAGTTGCGCCAGAGGAGGTTTAGACTGGACATTAGGAAGAATTTCTTCACTGAGAGAGTGGTCAGGGATTGGAACAGACTGCCCAGGGAGGTGGTGGAGTCACCGTTCCTGGAGGTGTTTAAAAGATGAGTAGATGAGTTCCTTAGGGACATGGTATAGTGGGGAGACAGGCATAGTTGGACTCGATGATCTCGGAGGTCTCTTCCAACCTTATGATTCTCTGATTCTACAGTAGACTGATAATAGTTGTGTGAAAGAATCTTAGCCGAATTATTTTGTAGAAAGCCAGTATGACTTTGCAGAAACATAATTATGTTTTGGAATCTTAATAACTCTCATCATATTTTATTTTCCTGAGGTTTTATTTAGTTAGAGGAAGGAAAAGCTACAGTAGTACCTACATGACTGCCTGACTTTATGGTTGAAGTAACATGTGAAAGCTCATCAGAATCCTGTGGCTTGCCTCAGAATTATAGAAGCATTAGTAAAAGACAACTAGTATTATGTGGAATCTGAATGCACCAAAATTTTCTCCCCTTCCTGAAGTAGGAGCTCAGTGATTCCTTTTTTGATAAGTATAGAGAGAACTCCAAAGTGTATTTTCTCAATTATCCCCTTAAGAACTGCTGACTGCTTCAGTGTTTTGGCAAAGTCAGCTTCATGGTGTTTTTAGTGCTTCTTTTGGTGACACACTACTGCTCTTCACCTCAGTGGTTAACAGAGCGAGGAGAGGTCCTGTGACTTGTCCTGCAGCTCCAGTCACTCCATGCGATGATACCGTTCTGTTCGTTAGAGGAATATTTTTATATATTTTATATCTATTAGATATATTATAGCAATATTTTTTAATTTTATTTAGATCTAAACTAAGAAAAGGAACAGTTTTAAATAGTAAACTGTAGTATGAGTCCGTGGTTTGTTGCAATGTTCACAGGGAAGGAGGAAGCTGCAAGAAGTGAACAAAGGGTTTCGCAGGTGGAAGTAAGATGCTACGAGGCTGCAAGGAATGGCATGGCAGAAGAATTGGCTTGCGTGCATCATTTACCCGTCTTTTATAAAATGTCATTGAGATGCATTGCATTTTATCTGATCCCTGGCATTCATCCCAGTCAAGCAGGTGTCCTATTTATCATGGTGCCTATTAAAAAAGACTGTACCGTTCAAGTTAATTAGAAATTTTAACATGTGTGGAAAGTTGAACATTGTTTTCTAAAAGATGAACCGTGGTATCTGCATTTTAAGTTCATAAACGTAAAGCCTTACATCACCTATTTTTTCATTGTCAAAAATACTGGCTTATTTATTAGACATTCCTTTCCTACTCATTCTCCTGTCATTCCAAACTTTCTGCAATATTCACTGTTCAGACATAACCTCTAAATAGTTAAATTTTCAAGAAAGATTTTCTCTTTGTGAAGACCAGAGAAAATCTCCATTTCCTCCTTCCTACTTCCCTCTCCCCCTCCCACAAATTACTAATCTTTTCTAGTAAACATTCTTTTCAGAAGTGTTCTCATTCTAATATTTGTAATTGACCTAATGAGAATGAAAGCACCGTAACTAAGAATGAAAGAAAATAACTGGGAGTGCAAAGAGGTTTGGTTATCTGTTAAGGCTTGCTCTCATTTTAAAAGTGTTTCCTCTTTGACATCCACTTGACACTTGGGAGGACATGTCGTAGTGAGAATAGTGGCCCTCCAAAATGAGAAAGGTTCAAGTCTGAAACTGGGTGTGAGGCTGCTTAGAGGGATTCCCTTATTTTTTATAGTTCTGGTGAAGCAGTGAATGAAAAGGAATATCAGAATGTGTTCTTGAAATGGTAAATTGTGAATTTACATTTCCCTCCCCATTTATGAAGTTGTAATAGGGCTTTAAGGTAGTTTTCTAAGACTACAAGACCAGAGTGGAGAGGGTTACAGGTAAAACAGTTTGTGAGTCATGCTTTACTCGACTAGATCACTCACTCCAAATTAAAAGATTGCCTCTGTGTTCTAAATACTAAATACCGAATAATGCAGTTTATGTGAGCTCCAGTGTAACCATGTTCTCAAATTATAGTTCCTTTAAGAACTTCAAATAAGCAGAAACAGAGATGGTGGGTTTTGTTTGCCACTTGGTTCCTGCCTTTTAATAAGCTAGCTAGAAATGTATAAAAAGTATAGTCTCAGCTAATTTGGAGTTTGTATTTTTAATAAAGTTGTTGTTGTTATGATTCAGATAGATTTTGGGGTTTGGTACTTGAATTTAATGAAATCACTCTCATGTTTTTGTAAGTATGAAGCGTATTCTTATTACAAATTTCTCACTGGTCTGTCAGTTTTGGAACCACACACTAACCTTGCAAGTGATCCACAGAAGACTTAGCTTCTATAGAAATTGTTTTAACTTTTTTAAAAATTTTTGACGTGTGTTTAGTTCCAGTGCACTCATTGCTCTGATTAAGCAAAGACTAACTATGAATTAGTGAAAGAATTTGGGAAAATTTTCTTTTGTTATTTTGTGTAGGTATCTGGTAGAAGATGCATTGGAATGTGGGCCTTAGCTGTAAATTTCAAAACGGTAGCAGGTAAACGCAAGCTGCAACTTCAAGTTCCAAGTATGGACTTTCTCTACTGAAATATAGTGTTTTGCTGGATGATTTCTTATTCAGAATCAAATATTTTTGAAGTATTTTGTCACTTGATAGTACTGTGATAGGGTGTGTTTTTTCAATTGAATTGTACCTGTAGTGAAAGCTGTATATGCTGATGGAGTCATATGCACAAATATGCTAATGACCGTATGGATAAGAACAAACACTGTTTTTTTGTGACAAAATGATCAATTATTCTATGCAAACACTTACAGGTTTAAGAGAAATATCATATTGTTTTGTTATTGTTTGAAATATTTGGCCATCAGGCTTTTGACTCATGAAACATGTAAGTGCATTAGTTTGACTTGTACAGCCATAGTAAGATATGAATGTTAATTCTCAACACCTATACTTCTGCCCTTTGGAATGATTTAGTCAGTGGATCGTTGAGTTAAATTGAGCAATAGAAAGGAAATGGTACAAAATTAACAGTCTAGGCAAAAATGTTGCTTTTAAAACTGACTGTGATTTACCAGGTTCAGCATTTGCTATGTTTTATGACCGTGTGGTTACTTATATGCCAAGTTGTTTGGGGTTTTTTGATTGTTGGGTTTTTTGTGGTTGGTTTTTTTTTTTTTACAAGTATTACTGAAAGCACCTACAATTACATGACAGATTTATCTCTGCAGTAAAGCATAAATTGAAATTAATAAAGAAGTGTTTTGTTAATTCTATTTTTTGCTATTACATGTCAAGTGTAGTTCTCATTGGTTATTTGCTTTTCCTTAGGCAAGGCGTAATTTAACATGGAAGTATATCATCAATTCTTGTAACTGTCAACTTGCTGGTGTCATTAGTTTGTTCAGTTAGATGCTTTTTCTCTGGTGATTGTCTTGATAGATGTAATCACCGCCATACGGAATTCACAATCTTTGATAATGTAAGAAGAATATTCAAGATACAAATTAATTCAGACAGTTGTTTTGCAGCAGTGATGTTGTGTTACAGGGTTGTGCCCTAGATAGGAAGTCTGCCAAATAAGAATTTTGAATGATGCCCTGAAATATTTTTCAGTACATAGTTTCAATCTAAAGAAAGTGCTACTTGCATGTTAAAGTAATGAGTTTGTTTTTTAATTTGGCCACAAATGGCTTTGGTGTCCTGTTTCAGAACTCATTTTTCTTCATCTTTAGTGTATAGGATCATCTTGGTTTCTCAGTATTTCTTTTTGGAAAAAGGAATTTTCCTTTAATAGAACTGTAAGGGTTCACTTCCTTGAAACTTGTTTCAGCCTTGAGTGCTCTTTGAAAGAACTGCTAATTTGCAGAAACTTTCTATGTTGACATTTGCCGAGCTCTAACATTAAACCATAAATAAGCATTTTAGTAGCAAATGATTGCAGTAGTAGCGTATAATCTGCTTTAATGTGCAATCTTCTGAAATATTTCTCTATGGAAAAAAGATTTCCTCTCCTTTTTTTTTTTTCTTACAGCTCCTGGAAGGAAGCTTTGCCAGAGAAGTTAGCCATGAAGTAGATGGACTGATATTTCAACCTACAGGAGTAAGTAGCGTAAAAATGGATTTTTCTCTCTTCACTCTCAAATGAAATTCTCACCCACCCTGCCCACTCATCCTCCCATCTACTGCCTAATCTTCATTTTGGTCAGGATTACTTTCGAATGTTTCTTCTGATTTTTCCAGTTCCTCAGACTACTTAAAATTCAACTAGTTGCAATCTAATTTGAAGTATGTGTGACTTTAGATTAATCCGTGGTGGTAGTTTTAAGGAATCAGCTCAAGTTTTTTTCGCATGTGTACTATGACGTGCTGCTAAATAAGGAAGGAATTTTTCTGACTGCATGAGTTGTGTGAATCTTTGAACCATTTATTTGAGCTCTTGAATTATGTTTCTTTCTTGAGGATGTTCACACGTTAAAATTTTATTAAAATTTGTGACTCATTTTGGTTTAGTGCCTTTAAAGCAGGATACGTTTTCGAGCCATGTCTGCCATTGTAAAGGTATGTAACTTGGGTTTTGGGGAGGAGTCACCGGAAGAATCACAGACAACCAGAAAAAATAATGTAAATGGTTTTCAGACAGGAAGGGTGGGTTGAAAGGAAGTCAGTAGATTGGCCTCATCCATCTCACTGCTTCTATCAACTCTAATACAATGGGTACACTGCAATATGTGTTGGATGTTGGCATAGATAGTGACTGTAACATCATCCGTGTTGACTTCTTTCTTAGCTTGTAAAATAAGGACTAATTTTTTATTATTTCAAATTTGACAAATATTTCTACCCTTACAGTTACTCACAGAAAACATTTGTATTTGTCTTTCCAGATAAAAAAATTTTTTTCTTGTTTACTTCCTATATTGTAGATCTTAGCAAGGGTGATGACACTCCCATCTGGAAACAAAAAATAACCTCTCTTACGTATTGCAAGTTCTACATCAGCTAACAACAAACTAACTGAGCAATTGGACCATGTACCTTTTTTAAATTTTATTTACAAATACATAGCTATTTCCAATTCAAAGCAAAACTACTAGAGTAGACTATTCATGCTTTCATAAGAAGTCCTAATGATGTCTGGAAATATTGTTAAAATCTGAAGTAATTGTAAAGCCTTTTCTGAAGTACTTTCCTGTGTATTAGAGGTTAAGTTAGGCAGAATTACTCCAGCTAAATTTGAAATTACCTTTTCTACTTGAAATGAAACTACTGAAGAATGTGTCTCTGTGCTTTTGTTAGAGAATTAATATCGGATATGTTTTGTGTTTCTAGAAGTTGTGGTTACTGATTTAGCATACTGAGAAATTTATAATCCAACTAAGAACTAATTCTCTTGCATAATTCCTTATGAAGTTTTTTCATCTTTAAAATATGGGCTATATTTCATAGAATCATAAATGGTTTGGGTTGGAAGGGACCTTAAAGCCCATCCAGTTCTTACCCTCCCACCAGACCAGGCTGCTCAAGGCCCCATTCAACCTGACCTTGAACACTTCCAGGGAGGGGGCATCCACAGCTTCCCTGGGCAACCTGTGCCAGGGCCTCACCACCCTTACCGTGAAGAATTTCTTCCTAATGTCTAATCTAAACACTCCCCCTTCCAATTTAAAGCCATTCCCCCTTGTCCTGTCACTCCTTGCCCTTGTAAAAAGTCCCTCCCCAGTTTTCCTGGAGCCCCTTCAGCTACTGAAAGGCCACTATGAGGTCTCCCCAGAGCCTTCTCTTCTCCAGGCTGAACAACCCCAAGTCTCTCAGTCTGTCCTCACATCAGAGGTGCTCCAGCCCTCTGATCATCTTTGTTGCCCTCCTCTGGACCCGTTCCAACAGTTCCATATCCTTCCTATGTTGGGGACTCCAGAACTGGACACAGTACTCCAGGTGGAATCTCATGAGAGTAGAGTAGAGGGGGAGAATCCCTTCCCTCGCCATCCTGGCCATGCTCCTTGTGATGTAGCCCAGGACGTGATTTGCCTTCTGGGCTGTGAGTTCGTGTTGCTGGCTCACGTCCAGCTTCTCATTAACCAGCATCCCGAAGTCCTTCTCTGCACGTCTGCTAAATCACATCACACCACGTCATGTATTGAAACTGTAGATTGCCCTGACCTAGGTGTATGACCTTGCATTTGTTGAACCTTATGAGGTTCACACAGGCTCACTCCTCCAGCTTGTCCAGGTCCCTTTGGATGACATCCCATTCTTCTGGTGTGAACACTGCCCCACACAGCTTGATGTCATCTAGTTTAGTCTAATTTAATGTTAAAGTTTCAGTGTTATTTCAGGATTTATAGAATGAAAGTTTGGTGCGTCTTTTATTAAACTGATTTTCCTGGATCAAGCATTGTACAGTTTTCTCAATGGCTTTTGTAGTTGTGAAAATATAAATAATATATTTTAGAGCAAAATAAACTATTGTAGACCTGTTAATTGGGAAATAAGCATTAAAGCTGATTTAGCTGAAAAGGGTGAATGTGATAGGTGATACTGCTTTTTTTTTTAATGTGGTACAGAGGGCATAAATTAGTAGACAACAGTACAAGAGCAACAGGGTATAACAGTGCATGAATGATCCCTTGAGAATACTAACTGAAATAATCTTTCTTTTTGTATTAGAATTGCAGTTATATGTATAATGTATTACATCTTTCAGAGGGAAAGATACCTATCTTTGATCGGGATAGAGGCCTGAATTTTAGTCATCAAGCCTTAAAGAACTTTATAAGAGTTTGTCTCAAGTGACAAAATCATAGCATATCCAGGAGAAAACAATTCTTAACAACCATTTTTATTGACATATTGATCTTGCAGAAAAAAAGATAGAATCATAAGGTTGGAAGAGATCTCTGAGATCATCGAATCCGACCATGCCTGTCTCCGTACTAAAACATATCCCTAAGGAACTCGTCTACCTGTCTTTTAAAGACCTCCAGGAATGGCGACTCTACCACCTCCCTGGGCAGCTGTTCCAATGCCTAACTACTCTTTCAGTAAAGAAATTCTTCCTTATGTCCAGTCTAAACCTCCCCTGGCACAACTTGTGGCCATTTCCTGTCATCCTATCACTTGTCACTTGTGAGAAGAGACCAGCACCCACCCCGTTACAACCTCTATGTCCTTTCTATAGTGAGGGGCCCAAAGCTGAACACAGCACTCAAGGTGTGGCCTCACCAGTGCTGAGCACAGGGGCACAATCACCTCCCTGCTCCTGCTGGCCATGCTGTTTCTGACACAGCCCAAGATGCCATTGGTCCTCTTGGCCACCTGGGCACGCTGCTGGCTCATGTTCAGCCGGCTGTCAACCAACACCCCCAGGTCCTTCTCTGCCAGGCAGCTCTCCAGCCACTCCTCCCCAAGCCTGTAACGCTGCATGGGGTTGTTGTGTCCCAAATGGAGGACTTGGCACTTGTCCTTGTTGAACCTCATCCCGTTGGTCTCAGCCCATGGATCCAGCCTGTCCAGATCCCTCTGCAGAGCCTCCCTTCCTTCAAGCAGATCCACACTTCCACCCAGCTTGGTGTCATCTACAAACTTGCTGAGGGTGCACTCAGTGCCTTCGTCGAGATCATTGATACAGATGTTAAACAGGAGTGGAATGAACACTGAATCCCGGGGAACATTGCTCATTACCGGTTTCCAACTGGATTTAATTTCATTTACCACAACTCTTTGGGCGGTTCTTTACCCAGCAGAAGGTGTGCCTGTCCACACCGATGGCAGCCAGTTTCTCCAGCAGGATACTGTGAGAGACGGTGTCGAAGGCTTTACTGAAGTCCAGGTACACCACATCCACAGCCGTTCCCTCGTCTATTAAATGGGTAACATTATCATAGAAGGAGATTCGATTGGTCTGGCAGCACCTGCCTTTGGTGAACCCATGTTGACTGGGCCTGATCACCCGGTTGTCCTCCATGTGCTGTGTGATAGCACTCAAGGCAATCTGCTCCATGACCTTCCCCAGTACCAGGATTTCTTTCTTGAGGAGCATCCAGCCTTCTTGCACCCCTTTATCCTTTAGAGCCGCCTCACAGTATCACAGTATAAAGTTGGAAAAGACCTTTGAGATCATCGAGTCCAACCTATGACCCAACACCTACACCTACTCCTACTTGTCAATTACACCATGTCACTAAGTGCCTCATCCAATCTCTCCTTAAACACATTCAGGGATGGTGACTCCACCACCTCCCGGGGCAGCACATTCCAGTGACCAATCACCCTTTCAGTGAAGAACTTCTTCCTGATATCAGTCCTAAACCTCCCCTGGCGAAGCTTGAGACCATGTCCTCTTGTTCTGTCACTGGTCGTCTGAGAGAAGAGACCAACCTCTGCCTGACTACAACCTCCCTTTAGGTAGTTGTAGAGAGCGATAAGGTCTCCCCTGAGCCTCCTCCAGGCTAAACAACCCCAGCTCCCTCAGTCACTCCTCATAGGGCTTGTGTTCCAGCCCCTTCACCATCTTCGTTGCTCTCCTCTGGACACAGTCCAGCATCTCAACATCCTTCTTAAACTGAGGGGCCCAGAACTGGACACAGTACTCGAGGTGCGGCCTGACCAGTGCCAAGTATAAGGGGATGATAACTTCCCTAGCCCTGCTGGCCACACTATTTCTGATGCAGGCCAAGATACCATTGGCCTTCTTTGCCCCTTGGGCACACTGCTGGCTCATGTTGAGTTTCCTGTCCACCAGCACTCCCAAGTCCCTTTCTGCCTGACTGCTCTCCAGCCACTCCGTCCCCAGCCTGTAGCTCTGCATGGGGTTGTTGTGTCCCAAGTGTAGAACCCCTCCCAGTGAACTTGATCAAGCAGCCTTCTGAAGAGTTCAAAGTCTGCCCTTCAGAAGTCCAGGGTGGCAGTTCTGTTGACCCCTCTCCTTACTGCCCCAAGAAGCGAGAGTTGTATCATCTCGATAGACAGGAGTGATGTTGAGTTTTAAAAGATGAGGGAGCAACTCTTTTGGGAGCTCCAAAGTCTTGTGTCTTTTGAGGAGACAAAAACATACGTAGACAGGAATTTCAGCAAAATCTCAAAGAATGATAAAGTGGCCGCAGAGAAGTATGAATGAAATGTGACCATTTACAGACAGGAAAATTTTGGGGGGAAATCACCCACGCTTTCTATAGTTTTAATAGTTAAAGTAGAATGCAGAAGCGAGCTAATTCTTTAATATAAAGAATGTTGCACATAGTCTGATTGAAAGTCTTTTCTGTGGGTTTTGTTTTTTTTTTCTTTCCCATTTACTCAGAGATTTTCCTTATGGTCTCTGGTGTTAGACACAGACATCCAGACCCGAGTATGTGGATATATTCCCCACTAGCTACAGGCAACACTGGTACTGGGAGTTAACACAAATGGAGAAAAAATATTTTGTTGTTTTGAAGTTTGGTTTAATTCTGATTTATAATGAAAATGAAAATACCTGAAATGATTTGTGCATAAGACTTATGCCTTTAGGCTCTAAGAGCTCTGGGTTTTCTCACTTTTCTCTTGAGTTTGAAGAGATTTGACATCAGGTGCCTGCAAATTAGTTCAGTTTTCAGACATTAGTGTGCTTTAATGAAAAGAGATTTGTGAAAAAGTTTTGCTACTGAATCTTAGGTTTCAGTTGGATATGATAGGGTTTATTTTCTACTGTTAGTCTTCCTACCTAAACTCATATTATGAATAGCGAGCTTGTACTGAAGCAGAAATTGTTTAGAAACAACATTAAGGAGTAAGGAGATTGTTTTCTGCTTGTGCAGGTTACTTTATTTTGCAAGGTCGTGCTAACTAAGCATTATTATTCCTATCTAATTCAGCAGTTACTTGAGTTACTTATATTGGTTATTCTCTAGGGTGTACAAGTGCTTTAATTTCACGATGACAATTGAAAGACAATGACTGAGACCTCCCTTCTTGCTCCTTCCTTCCTTTCCAGAAACTGAAAGCTTTCACAGATCATAAGAAGAGCATGTTTAGTGGAAGTGGTGGAGGGTTTTGCGTTGTTTATAATCTGTTTGCTTTGCAGGAGATTTGATGTGATATCTCCTTCATAAGGTGCCCCCACGCATCCCCTACATTAACCAACCATTCTCTAACAACTCCATGGTGAGAGACAAATACAAGACAGTGTTTTCTTACTATCGTTTCTCTTCTTCCCTTTGTACTCTTTTCCTTTCCTCTTTTACTTTTCATCTCTATGCAATAGACCGTTTCCCACATCCCTTTTGATTTCACTTTTTTGTTGCTTCTCCCTAATGCTTCTTTTCCCTGCATCATTTTCTATCCATTAACGTTATCCATTTAAGATGCTACCGATTATAACTCCCATATGGCTAAGCCAGCTCCATTCCATCTGATCAGCTTTCTGATCCCTTGCATGTAACAGGTTGGCAGAGCAGGGACCGAAGCTAAGTGGTAATTAGGAGAAGTGAAACAGGCCGGCAGGAAACTTCGTGGACAGGTATGTCACCCTGGGATTGTGCCCCAGACAATGAGTGAGTTAGTTTGCAAGTAAAAGCCAAAAACCTTATTCACAGATTCTGAATGCTTGTGTAACGACTGGAAGTTTTTAATCCTTTTTTTATAAAAGGTTACTTCAAAACAGTGAACAACTTCTTAAGTTTGTTTTAGAACACTTGCAGTTTGCCAGCCTGTGTGTTTTTAATGGAAATCTCAAAGATGGCCTCTTATCTCCTGATGGCAGAATTGGCTCTCTGACCTCTGCCCACTCATCAATGAAATTACTTTTGTTATCTGCCTTGTAAATCATACCTTTGCTAGATATCTCAGAATGTCTTATTTTCATGCTAGCAATCTCTTATTAACCAGTGTTCTCACTGGCTAGAAATATTATTTTCCCTTGCTTGGGAAAAGGATGTAGGAATTATTTTCTTACTGCAGCCACGATCAGTTAGGAAGGCCTAAGGACAGTTTTTGAGCATCTGTGGAAAGCTTGTATCAGAATTCATTCTATTCTGTTCCATCTTTTTGCCTCCTGAGCTCTGTGGTGTTTTTACATTGACTCGGGCTGATTACTGTTTGATACTTCTCTGTGCTTTTATTATGGATGAGGAATAAAGTCCAGTTATGTGGGTTTGGGATTTTTCTAGGGAAGGAAGAATGGCAGCTGCTGAGCTCTGTTCTTCTAAGACAAATGTTATTTTAAAGAATGGCTAAATTATTTAACACAACTTTCCGTACTGAATATTAACAAAAAGCTTAGCCTTCAAAATGAAAGGAGAGTAATGAACAGGTTTTTATTACTGACTAACATTGCATGAGTTTTTAATATATCTTCCTTCCGCTCCCTTGGCAGACTTAGTGGTGATCTGAGATGGTTGGTTGCCTGTTAATTATTTATACTGTTTTTCTGTCATTGTAAAAGTTCATCCAAAATCACTGAAGTTAACATTGAACTATCTCTAAAAAATACCACGAAATAAAATATCTCCAAAAGGCCATGTTTTGCCTCATTAGGTAGTGCCAATTTCTCCTAAATAATCCTGTGTAATTGGTAAGCCTTTTCTTCCACTGTATATGTTTTATTGAATCCTCTGTGAGTTTTTAAACATAGTTGAAGTCAGTTGCTGGCATATTGCTGAAACTCAGGCATTATGTTTACCGTTGGTGGGGCATCAGTTGTTGTTAAATATTTCTCTCACAATAGCGAGTAATGGCTTCAGATGGGCTCCCTCTAGTCTCAATACCAAAGCTGGTATATAAAGACTTGGGAAGATCATGGAATAATGTAAATATTTTCTTCTAATAAATACACCAGGTTTTGGATTTAGCTTTCAAATTTTGTAGTAATTAATTCAAGATTTGGAGGCAATGGAATAGAATAGAATATTTCAGTTCAAAGGGACCTACAACAGCCCTGTAGTCCAACTGCCTCACTGCTTCAGGGCTGACCAAAAATTAAAGCATATTATTAAGAGCATTGCTCAGATGACTCTTAAACACTGACAGGCTTGGGGCATCAGCCACCTTTCTAGGAAACCTGTTCCAGTGTTTCATTGCCCTCTCAGTAAAGAAATACTTCCTCATTTCCAATCTAAACTTCCCATGGTGCAACTTTCCCATGCATCCTGTTACCGGATTCCCATGCATCCTGTTACTGGATACTAGGGAGAAGAGATCAGCACCTCGATGCCTTAACACAGGTGCTAAGATTGCCTTATTTTTTCCCTCTAGAGTTTGCAGAAGAAGGGAAGAGAATCTGTAGAGAAAAATTTTCTTCAGTTGTTGCCTTGACCCACACTGCTAAATCCTTTCATGTATCTTTAGAATATCTCATTGCTAAATGTGATTTCCTCCGCAAGAGGAATGTTCATGACTGCATCTGTTACTAGTCAGGGTATGCTGTTGTCATGTCAATGCGCATTTTTTGTGCTGTTGTAGGTTTTCTTTTAACAGAGAACTTGCTGTCAGTCTCCTGAAATGCCACTGAGCTTTACAACTCTTTTCTGCCTATGAATAGTTGTTACATTCAATTTCCATGGCAATGTTCCTCGCAGTTCGTCTGTTAAATAGCTAGTCATATCTCAAATATACCATTCTATTGTATGCTTTATGAACACACTCAAATTTATTAGCAAAGCACAGTATTTCTTTGAGAGTTTTTCCTGTGATGATGCAAGTAAAATTTTTATACCAATTCAAGTTAGTCTTTGCTGTCTTGAGGTGATTTGTTTTTTAACTTTCTTGGAATATTAGATAACTAGAAAATTAGAAAAAATAATGACAAAAACGCTAACTTGAACACCAGTAAGCAAGGTCTAATTAAATTAATTAGAGCTCATTTAATTAAATTGTTAGATCTTTAGATAAAAGTGCCATGATTTTCAAACATAGCATATTTTTGTTTTCCACTTGCTTTCCAAGAACCTGAGTTAATTGACACCTCAAGAAGTTTGAACATTTCTTAGATACAAATTCCTAGTGTTCGCACTTTGGAAAAAAATAGCTAAAAAGGGGAGGCAAGTTTTGAGTAATTTTTAACACTGAATATAGTAAGATAATGCTGTAGCAAAAGTTTTCCTTGTTTAACTTTCTGTTGTTGGTCCTCTAGTACATTTAGAGTTGCAAATGTTTGTGGTATTTGCTAAAATTGTTTAACCTGAGTTCCTTTTTATGTCTGCCTGAATAGATGTCAATGCTTTGAGACTGATTACCTAAGGAAAGTGTTAGTTCTGATTGGTTTATGTCATTTGTTTGCTTTTGACCTATACCATCTGATGTTCTCTGATTTCTCAGGCAAGGAATTGCAGTTATGGGAGCTATCTAAATAGGTTCTTGAACTTTTGTTGTGCATTTTAATCATCCTCCCTGTCAGCAGCATTAGGCAGGAAAGGTCTTTGTTACATTACGTGTTCTAGTCATCCTCAGGATTGTCAGTTGACATTAATATGGTGGAGTCTGTGTGTGTGTTGTTTAGGAAACGAAAAGAGTGCTTTTTCTGGATGCTACTGTTTCAAATGTTGATGAAATAAAGATATATTTTGTATAGGCAGAATCATCATTCTTAAAGGCTTTCAAATATGATGTTTTGCGTAGCCTCTTTGTTCAAAGCTAGATGCCAAGGGCTTGTTGAGTGAACTTGCTGTTCTGCTTCCAGCTATGTCAGCTTGCATATACTTTCTAGCTAAAAGAAATAGAAATATATACTGTAAATGTGATATTCAGGTTAGAACACCAAAGAAATTGTTCAACTTCTGTATTTTAAGAGAGTAAGACTATTCTACAAATTAGCTTAATTTATGTGTGTAGTGGATCAGCTTTAAAAACCTTAAAAAACAAGTCTCTTTGATGGCTGGATAGGGAAGTCTAGGAGAGGTTCAGGTTTGAATCAGTGAGAATTCTTCAGTGAATCATCCAAGTAGTTGATTAAGCTCTTGATTTTTAACATAGGCCGCCGTTAATGAAGTGGTCAAATGCCTCCATTGCAGTGTTCCTAATTATCCTGAATTTTACAGGACTGAGAAATCGGTAGGTCAGGAATGACTTGGAAACTGGAAGGTATTTTATCAACACCCTTTTCTTCAGATCTCAAAATAGTTATCAACAGAATACCTTGTGTGATTCATCTATGCCCTTTTTATCAAACTGAAAAGATTTAGGAAAATATCTGGAAGAGCTACCTCGTTGCAGTTGTTTTCTTCCCAGTACTTTCTCCTGTGCTTGCTAGAACAAGACAGCCAACAGATCTCTTGAGTTTCTATGAAGATCCTTCATGAAATGTTCTTTTTTTTTTTTTAAGTCAGGAGCATAGCAGTAATGCAAAAGTAGTGGTTTGTGTAAGGATAAGGCAGAACATGTAGCCAGGTCTTCATCCTGCTGTTTTGCCAGAAGCAGTAACCCAGTATTGCAGGAAGATGACTTATCCACCCAAGATTTGTGAAAACAGGGTTGCTCTCAGAGGATTATAGGCACGTGATTTGTGGTATTTGGATGGGCAAAACAGTTGATGTAAAAACACTTACTTTCTTTAAAAAGGAGAATGATTTGTTTTGCATTGCATTACTGTTATTCATAGTTTGAAATATTTACTGGGTCACTGTTATTATCAATATTAAATTTGAAAGTGGAGAATCAATATCACGATTGGGTAAGAGAATTTTTATGATTTTTAAAATAGGTCTTTTAGTTACCAGCAGGTGTAATCAGATAAATGTTTGAGGGTCACTGTATGTATTTGGTGACAACACATTTAAAGTAATCGTGTGCGCTGTACTGTGCAGAATATGGTATGCTCTGCAAGGCCCAGAGATGCCTGTGGGATGGTGTTCTGTATTGAGGAGGTCCAACAGAACACAGCTGTGATAATTCAGCCTCAGTTTTGGCTGCCAGTAACTTTGGTTTCAGTTGTAGTTGTACTCCTTGTTTCATTCATCGCCTTTCTTAGTTTTTGGCATTCTCCAAATACTGAACCAAGTCCATTAACGTATGATTAAAAATGGAAGTCTTTAGCTTTAATATGAATGCTATAGATTGCTTTTAATGAAGTTCCATTGTCTTCCACTGGCATGCATGCCAAATAATTTAGATGTGATTGTATCATACAGGTTCTGCTCTTATAAGTACAGTTAGGAGGGCAGTGGCTTAATTCGTTGCTCAACTCTTGAAGTCAGAGATAAACGTGAAAACTGCTTCCATAATTACAGCAGATATTCCTAAAGCAAAAGCTTATTTTCTCTTAATGCTACTAGATGTGTTTCCGAAATTAAATTCTCTTCTACTCCATGTTACTGTAGAAGCTTTCCTTCTGAGATGGAGGAGTGTACAACTGTGACATACCTGCTGGTTTGTTCTCAAAGGGGAAAATGAGTAGAAGTCTTATCTGGAAATATCCTGGACTTCCAAAATGCAAATGTTCTGTGCACTTTGAAGTGTTCATTAAAGACAGAAGTAGTACACTTGTGAAATGCTATCTGAAAGTTTTGACAAGTTTGAACTGACAAACAGTAGGTTGCTTGTTTCCAAACAGTGATCACTGGAAATCCCAAGAAGATCTCCTATCTGTACATCCATTCAACCACTGAAACAAAACATATGTTTTATGTAACACAGTGTTCTTTAGAGAGAGCTATTAACTTAGGAGAGCAATTAAAATATGTGTCTTGGGGACTTGTCACGTTGTGAATTGATGTTGCCGTTCTTAAGGGAAAATATGGCTTGTTCTGCTGGTAATGAGGAAAAGGAACAACAGAGCAATGAAAGATAATTGTAGGTAGTTTTGGAAACAGTCTACTTACAGCAAAAGTTAAGTTGATCACAGTGCTCATAGGATGGCCTCAGAACAGGTGAAAGAAGTTTTGCTATGTGGTCAACAAATTTCAAAGTTGTTCCTTTTGTTTTTTCTATCTAAATCTGTTCTACAGGATGTCTAATGCATACTGTGGTGAGCAAAGTTGAGGTAATGAGAAATTAGTTGGAGAAAATGGCAGAGGTTAATTCTGGCTAGTTTTTAGGCAGCATAACCCTTTGCAACAGTGTTAGCATCAGATCAATTCAAGCAAAGCAAATTCAGATTTGTTTGGCTTTTGAGGGTTTCTCTCCCCACTCCTTACACAGCTGGCTCAAAGGCCAAATATGAAAGGACAGTAGGTACAAGCATTATTGCTTTATGTGTTGTTTACAGATTACTTAAAAAATTAAGAATTTTAAGTAATACAGGGGTTTTTGGGGGGTTTTTTTTGTGCTTTTGGGAGTATGTGTTTGATTTTTTTAAGAAGAATCAACAACACACTCTAAAATACAGAGCACAGAAGTATTTCCATGTACTAAGGCTGTAGAAAATATACTTCTCCCTTCCATTAATTAGCTATACAAATGAATGTTTTCTCTGTAACTTCAGATGAGGGCTGTTGGTAAAGGTCTTTCTGCATTTTCAAATAGCTTAACTAATACAGTCATGATGCCTTCATCATTGTTAGAGGATTTAGTTTAAACTTTATATTTCATTAAAATATTTGAACCAGAAAAGAACATGAATGTACTTTTGTTAATTTGCAAATGAACCAGAACGACCAGGTAGACTATTTTTGTGAATGTTTGTTCACATTTTAAAAGACTTCTACAGGATAAGCCATATTCTATGCTTGCTCTACCTGTTTATGCAAGAGCTGGTATTTTGCTTGCAAAAATATTATGGGAAATGTATTTTTTTACACGTTTGCACTGCTGACCCAGTTCAGTTTTTGGTTTGAAGTGGCACATAGAACCACGTGCCTTGTATCTTTTGACAGTCAGGTAAGTGAAACAGCGTTGTTGATCAGGTCAGAAAACAGACTCACAAGCATTAACATAGAATAAATTTGGATAGTAGTTTTTGTCAGAATTGCAAGCTGCTTACAGATAGTTCATAAACAGTAACTAATGTGTCAAATAAATTATTCATTGAAAATCATTCCTGTGGCTCTGATTGCTCTACACCAAGCCATCCTTTCTCTGTGGAGAACAGCTACAATGCTATTAAGAGTCTTCAGCTGGTTTTGTGGATTTTGTTTGCTGGATTCATTGGTAAAAAATTTAAAAATCTGTATAAAGGCAAGTAATAAGGATTGCTTAGCTGCAGTTATGACTTGTGCCTTTCATTCTATGGTTTCTTCTGTGTGTTTCATGTGAGACATTGTCACACACCTGACAATCGTTGCACAGAGTCCGATAGCGTACTGGAAACCGACTGTAATATAATTATTCTTTATGCTGCCATGAGTCTTTTATTCTTTTACCAAAAGATAGTGTTCCTCAGACTTACTTTATCACAGCTAATCAGTTTCCCCTAACACTTATGTTCAGCTTTGGCTTTGATACTACATGCTTGTGAACTATTAATGTTTTTAACAAATTTTTACAGCTGTTAGATGTATGGAATGTTATGGTACAAATACCAAATGAAAACTGGAATTAAGCTAATATCTTGTCTTGGAATATGTTAGAAATTAGAGTGGTAAGCGGCCATACCAGGGATGATGTTACCATGGAGAGAGCTTCTGTTTCCATGACATTTGCTTGCATGTTTTGCTAGGCCTTCAAAAGAAGCAGGGTTTTGTCCTCTGTCAAATATGGTGGGTGTTATTCCGTTACTTCTGAAACTCTGCAGTGTCTCATTGCAAACATATATGAATTAATTTCTTAGGAATATTAATGGTGACTGGACTGGCCAGGAAAAAAACTGAAAGAAATAAAGTTATTAAAATTTTTAGCATCCTGAAGGCAAGGAATATAAATTTTTATATTTTATTTTATTTATTTTATTTTTTTTATATAATTTTTTTTTACTAGATTTGCTATTCCAGCTTGGTTTCAGCTGTGTGTATGCTGCTCTGCTTGTATACGTTTTGGTTAATTATAAAAGCCTGCAGCTAGTAAAGCAGTGAAGTAGAGTTTTACTGGTTTTAGAAAAAAATCTGTTCAGCTTTATAACTAATAGCTTCATATGGTGAGATCTGACTTGTACTGGAATGGAGTTTTGGATAGCAGTAAAGTGTTAAATCAAACCATGATGCAGTTCACTGTTCATTAATCAGCTGTTGGTCCAAACCCCATTTTTGTTAGAGTGAAAGAAGTGCTTTTGAGACGTGGAAATCATCTTAACTATCCATAAAGGGAGGGTTTCTTTATTAACTGTTATGGCAATATCATGGTAATCTACAGGCAGCTTTTGCATCTCTCCTGCATTGAAAATTTCTGACTGCAGTCACATATAGTCACCCTTCTCTTCTGCGCGATTGAATGTACTTAAATACAAGTGGGTAGGATCCCCAGGTGCTTGAATAGAAGGAGCTGGAGAACCATATTGATTGATGAAACAGCACTGTGTGTTCTATTCTCTCCTGTACAAAGAAGAGGGATGTAGTGAGTTAAACATCGTTCAGTATTATTATACCACCCCTACAACAAAATTGCGTGCTTTCTGTTCCTAACAAGCAGGTGATTGTTCCCTTTGTATACCACATCTCTGTTCTAATTAGTTTTTAGTGTTCTGGAGTGTTTCTTTTTAAATGGTCTTTGTTTCCATCCCAGTTGAGTGGAAGTCTAAAACTTTGATCCTTTGTGTTACCTTCTTGGAGCTGATTATTCTGCAATATGTCTATTTGCAATAGTTACAAACAATTGTCAGGACTTGAGCTGACCTTTTGAAACCTACTTTTTTCAGTGGTTTTCCCAACTTCACGTATTGAAAGCGCAAATACACATATGAAACTGAGGGAGAGATATTCCTGGAAGCCTAAAAGCTTTAGAATTCTCTATTTAATGCAACTAAAATTTTCATCCACCTTGTTTTAATATTTTGGTGAGTGAGGAATTGTACTTCATCCAATATCCTCCCTCAACTTCCATCACAATCTATTGTTCCAGATTTATTTTAGTCGAGGTGTTATTGGTTTCCACTTTGAACTCCGTTTCTATCATTTCAATTCAACAAATAGCTTATTAAATGCTTTTGGTTTTTAAAAGTCATGTTCTCCTTCTGTTGAGAATGTAGTATACAGCAGAGAAGGTTTGTAGAAGACTGCTCATAAAATTATCATGATACTTACTGTTGTTGGTGTCAAGAGAGATGTAGCTTAATGTGAGTCTCTAATACTTTTGTACTACTTGCTGGATAAATGACAGGTGACTTGTTCACTTTTCTACCATCTCTATACCTCTCCTCTCTGTCTGCTGTAAGAAAATTTTTGAAGGATTCTATTAAAGTTATTTCACAAATAGGATGGTGCTTCACAGAAATCATAGAATGGTTTGGGCTGGAAGGGACCCTAAAGGTCATCCAGTTCCAACCCCCTGCCACGGGCAGGGACACTTCCCACCAGACCAGGCTGCTCAAGGCCCCATCCAACCTGGCCTGGAACACTTCCAGGGAGGGGGCATCCACAGCTTCCCTGGGCAACCTGTTCCAGCATCTCACCAGCCTCATCATGAAGAATTTCTTCCTAATGTCTAATCTACATCTTCCCCCTTCCAATTTACAGCCACTCCCCCTTGTAAAAGTCCCTCCCCAGCTTTCCTGTAACATTTCATGTTAACATTTCTTTTTGCAAATGTTAGATGTCACTTACCCCCTTCCCTGATTCTCTGCACCATCAGCTGCTTGTGCATGAGCATAGCTACATACACAGTTAAACGTGTGGTATGAAGGAGAGGAAATGTTTAAGAGAAGAGAAGAAAAAGTGACAGAGATTGGGAACTGTCAGAAACCCTTCTGCCTTTAACGGAATGAAGATTCCTTGCCAACAGAGACGTCTGAAGAGGTTCTTCATGTTAATTGCTCAATACCGATATTCAAACCAGAGATCTTGTGCTGCAGATCCAGTCATCATTTGTGTGATCATACTGTGTAGAAGGGGTAGAAAACCCTGATGTGATCAGAACTATTGTTTTGTTGTGTTTTTGAATTGGTTACAAGGCAAGTTTAACAACCAGTATCAGAACCACTGTTTTTGTTGGCAGAAGGTTGCTCACTAAGAAGGACATCAACTAATCTTTAGAGTAACTGGAGTTCTTTGAATGACTTTATTTAAATGCAACCTACACTTCTTTTCCCTTTACTTGCAGTGCTCAGTAAATAGCTACCGTATTCGACTTAACCTGTTCTTGCCCAGAGACGCTGACTTACTTGTTCCTAAATCAGAACTACCAGGATTAATTGCTCACAAAGAGTGAGCAGAACCCTTTAATTTTCTCCTTCGGCATGTTGTGGTTTTTCTTCCTAGAGGAGCAGTTTTCCCTTCTCAGTATCCAAATTACTCTCCTGAAAATTCTGTTTTAAATTGTAATAGTCTTGTAGCAGACTTGAGAGAGAATATACATACTGATTTTTACAATGTACATTTGTTTTTTTCCACTTAGCTTTTCATCTCCAAGCACATCAGCTTGATAATTGCAAAGCAAAAGAACCGCAAAGCACATACTGGGTTCTACTGGTTGGATTTACTCTCATGTATGAATATTTTCTTGTGAAACTAAGGATGCAAAATATGGAGTTTGCTATTTTAGTCTACATAGATAATGATGAATTTAAGATGATTAAACCACATCATTTTATAATTTGGTTATTAGAATAAGTAGTTGAAAAGGCTAGTTTCTGTTGTTTCTTATGAAATATGACTGGATGCATTATTTGAAGCAAGACTCATAAATATTTAATCCAAGGAGATTTGTAGCTCAGTAAAATGTAATAAGCTAGCCCTTAATGACAATTTTGTGTAGCACACATTTGGCAACATGTAGAAAAAATCCTGGTGGCAATTCTGTGCATCATCTTTCATGCGTATCTGTTCAGCTCTAGGGGCTTTTTAGCTCTGGAATTAAAAAGAGAAATTAAACTACATCTGAGACCAGCATCCTGCAATTTCTTAGTTTGTACATGTGTGTTTCTTAGTTCAGATTAGCTTAAAGCTATAGCCCAGTGTTTGCCTCTTGATGTAAGGCTTTTTTATTTTTTTCAAGGTTGGCATTCATCAGGAAGTGTTTTGGAATATATTTTTGCGTCTTTCTGTTTAGGCTTGGTAGTTTTCATTAATCTTCCTGAGCTTAAAGGTGATTTGCTGAAATATTATTCCTGATACACTGATTATCATTGTAGCTTAAGAAAAACGTCAACAAAACCAGTTATGATGAAGCCTTGAATTTGCAGGTTGTAGCTCCTGCAAATGTAGTCTCTAATACTGATAAATTACCCAGCTTCCAAATCAGGTTATTGTAGTGAGTCAGCCAAGAGCACTGATGCTCAGTTCATGGAGATTCTTTTGTTGCACCTGGGATGCTTCTGCTGTCAGACTTCAAGCACTGAATACTTCCCGCTGATCCACCCCAACTTCTGTGAGATTTCTAGGAGCCTTTCATCACACAGGAAGCATCCACAAAGCTGAGAAACTGACTTCCCTCTCTCTCTGGTGTAAATTCAAATGAATATGCTTCTGCTTTACTTGGGACAGAAGTAGTAAAAATGAAAGGACAGAACGTGAAGAGAGATTGGGACTGTTGGACTTTGAGAAATGAACAAAGGTTTAGGTTGTTAGATAACAAAGCTTTTAACCTGTGAAGAGATATAAACAGCAAGGTTCATAAAACAAGTGATGCAGTGAAGCAACTGCTCTTAGCGCTTTATGGAATGGAAGTTAATGTTTTCTCCAGTATCACCGGCTTCCTGCAACTAAGTGTTTTTTTTCACAGTAGATGCGTGAAAGGAACATTAAGGAGGAAGATGATGTGCCTCAGACTCTTACCAAGATTTGTTGTGTCACTGCGGGAGAAAAGAATAATAAATGAAAAAAAAAGTAAAGGAGCAGGGCCAGAAGTGCTTCTGTATTTTCTTTATTGCCCCAACAGTTTGCTTCAGACCCATCCCTTCGTCCTCAGTCAGCAACTTCTGTAGCTATGAATTAAGAGTTCACTTCTTAAGCAGCCCTTCAGAGATGAATTTGGGTAGGCTTATGTTAAACATACAGTGGAAAGAGAATGGTAGCATTTAAAATTTGAAGTGATAGCACCTGTAGAATAGATTTTTAAAAGATTATTGTTTGTACACACAGAAAATGTCAGCTGAGCATTGTTATCCAAAGGTTTTTCTGTTTTGTTTTCTGAACTCCAAGTAGTGCTGACTGCAAATAAAATGATAAAAATCACCTAATAAATAAAATAGAATTAAAATTGCTCCTGCCTTTCACGGTCTACCCTGTGGCTTGTCGTTGAGAATATTGCATTTCTGTTAGGTGTATTAATACCTAATTAGATCTGAAAGAATAGGAGAAAAGAGCAGCATCAGTGGTCTCAAATATTCTTATTTAGGAATGTTTGAATCTTTGAGATATGTAGTAATATAAAGACTCGAAGAAGAGTGTCTGGATCTGAAAATAGGAAGTGCCTAACTACTACATATATTCAGTGAGGAAGAACAAGTGACAGAGTCCTCTCCTCTTAAATTAAGTGTGTAAAGTGTCAGATACTCATCTTTCTCTATTCACCACATGGGACATAGGTGCTTATTGGAGAACTGCTTTATTAAGCATCTGGAACTCTTGTGCCTCTGTGTCTGAATTAGACTGGATTTCACCCACAGCCAGCAATGATTATGGGCTTCTTAAAAATAATTAAAGGTAAACATAACCTTTGGGCTTCGTGCCAAGCTGACTCCTGTAATTTTTAGCGAAGATTGTGTTGAAATATTTAGGAAGAAATGGGTTTCCTGATCACATGAGAGGAAGCAGCTGATTGTTTTGGTAGAAAAGGTGGTTAGAAATGAAGAAAGACTGGTTTATTTCTGTATTTCATGGGACCTTTGGGGGATCTGGGTGAAAGTCTAATTTAGCCTAACTCTCAGTAGCTTAGACCTCTGGGTTCACCTTTTTCTAGAGGGGCGGGCAAAGAAAATTAACATATGGCTGAGGAAAATTATGTAGGCTTGATCTTTCTGTTATATAAATTTCTACTTGAAACTGGTGAGTTGTGAAGTTTAGTTTGAAAGAAAATTTTGTCTGGATAAACAAATACAATAGTACTCGGTAGTCACTTTGGCATCCTGGTGACCTTTTACAACTGTGATTACACACTGAGACCATCTCAGTTCAAGTTAGTGATACTAGGTGAAATAGAGTGAAACAAAGCAATAGAAGTCAGATTGATGTGTCTTGTTTGCTTTTATTGTTGGATTAATTTTTCCTGAAGACTTACATAACATATTTTAAAGAGGTTTTAAACACTAGATGGTGAAAAATAAGAAAATCAGAAAGTACTCAAGAGTAATATAAATCTGATACCTTAAGGAGCAACCATGGACCATCACCAGATCATTTGACTGTGGGAACCTAAGCTCAGTTGTCAGGACATTTCATTTGTCACAAAAATAGGAGTATGTAGCTTTTCAGTTTGCCAAAAGAAGAATTTGGAATCGAAGGCAGACATCAGTTAGTCTGTTGTGGATCATATCTGTACTAGCCAACAATCTGGAGTAATTTACTTTTCCGGTTTTGCTTCAGATCAAGTGTTGGAGTTTCTAGTTCCAGATCATAATATTAAGTGAAAGGCTCAATACAGACAGAAGTGACTGAGAATAGTTTTCTGCTGCTTACAGTAATGTGCTGGGGGGGAGAGACAGCAGGAAAGAGCAATGAGTAATTTTGTGGCTGCTGCATTTTGATAGCTATAAACATGGATTTTTGGCTCTGAACTGAACTTCATTTATCAAATATTAATAGGATTGATATGTAAATTATGTTAGTTATGAAGAAAATTTCCTCATATTTTTCTCCTTGCTTAATGCAATATTGAGAAAAGCTATTAGTATAGTCATGAAACAAGATGTTTAATGAAGCTGGAGGTATAAAGCTAAATTAAAGTGCAAGAGTAGAAGCCATGTAGCCCAATAATTTCCAAAGAAGTCCAGTATAAATATTACATTAACTTGAAGTTCAGGTGCACTTTTGGAAAAGCAATTGAAAGACAGCTATTAAAATCTTAACAGATTAATTTCTGCATACAGGTTAACCTTCTAAACTCGATTCACATTCACACGTTAAAATTCTTTGTGTGAAACATAATGTAACACTATTTAAATGAATGCATACTAATAGCATGTTTCGGTTTTAAGACTGTGATGGCAGTTAAGCTTAATATTTCAGAATTTCATTTTGATTATAATAATTTTCTTTCTACTTCGTATAGCTTCAAGTTACATTGCCATAAGAGAGATAAATGATGGTACAGTACCATTTTCACAATAAAAACTACTACTTCTAACTAATGTATTAAAAAGTAAAGGAAAAATTTCCAGAACATACTGAAGTTACTGTCTTAGAACACATCTTAATTCTTATTTTTACTTATTTTGCTTTTTAAAGTGGAGGAATGGTAGAATTTATACAGATTTGCTTGACTACGTGGAGTTAAAGCAGCATGGTGAAGTCACTGTCAACTAATGAGTTATTTAAAACTTGGCTTGGTCATTCTTGTGGCTTAATGTTGACACTAAGTGATCTGAGTTTAGCCAAAGAACCTGTCCTTTCCCCATCTTTTTGAGCTTCTAAGGTTGTTATCCACATATTCATTTTCTATGATGTGACACCATTACATTGTATAATGTTTGGAATTCATTAACAACCATATTTTCAAGCCAGTCAAATATTTATTGAACATCAGCATACCTCTGTATTCTGATGAAATTACTGAGCCGTGCCAAAAGCTGAGGACTACTTTGATACTTCATGTGTTTCGAATCAATAATTTAGAACGCTAAGCATTAAAAGCATAATTTATTATTTTCTTTTATTTTTAGTTAAAAGATTACTTTTTAAAGTGAAGAATTTGCTTTTTTTATCATCATCTTTTACTTAGTGCGTCATGGGCATTTGTCTTAGTTAGACACAGATTGTCCTTGAGTGAAGAAGTTCATACGCAGTGTAAGCTGCATGTAGTTGGAAATTGTTTGAATCATGTTTTCGAACGCTACAAACTTTGCATTCATTTTGTGGTCATATGTATTTTCCATTCAGTGTTTAGATTCTTCTGTTTTCCCTCAACTACTACAATGCCTGTCACAAATGAAAGGTGTTTGGAAAGTACTGGTGTTTACCCAAGAGTTTCTCTTAGCCTGATCACTCTTAGGAGTATTTGCAAGTAACGTCTTGTCTTTCTTTTATAAATAACAGGGACAATGGGCTCATAAAATGCCTGCTTTAAAATTTCAAGAGTTTATACAGAAATTCTGTCAAAAATTTACAGGAAAGAAATCAGTACTGAGTACATTTGATTTGTTTTTCTACGAATAAAGGCGTCATAATAATTTTTGAGACAGAGTGCCATTGGAGAAATTTCATTAAAACCCCTTTTCTTAGTGGAGTCTGTACAGTCAAGTGAAATGCAGCACATCTTTCCCTTGCTGACTTGCATTTGTCAAAGTTTCATCTATTGAATTCATTGATAGAAATTTCTTAGATGTGTCTGAATTCTTCAGACTCTCCAAAACTTGATCAACCAATGTCATTTATACCTCAGCTTTAGCATCTCATTGTTCTACTGCCTTCCTGTTGTCATTTTGTGCTGCTCCTAAATGCATATTTGAAGCACCATTTTTCTCAACCTTCAAAAATAATGAGCGCTTAAACATTCCATTCAATGGCAGCTGCTTAATACAGTTTTGTAGGCTTCAGACTTCTGTATATAAATAATTTTTCCTGTGCAGTCAAATCTAAATAAGTTGTTTCAACTGAGTTCACAGGTACCAAACATTTAGTTAATAGGACTGAATTTCTCCAGACTATTTGTAGGAAAAATGCTTTCTCTCGGGAGCACAGTTACGTTTCTAATTGGAAACGATTTGGAAAGTTCTCATCCTTGACAATCATGGTTAGGTCACATTAGTTGCATTAGCTCTTAGAAGGCTAAATAATGTTTTCTAAGCTGCAGAATTATGGTGTAGAACTCTATTTTAATGAAACTCTTTTTTTTCCCCTCTGTGATTCAACTCCTTCTTTGTGAACCCGATCCAGAGTCTTTGTATGTGTGCAGTGGATGGCCAAGTGGTACTTTGTGAGTAGTACAATGGTTGTTCTAGGAAGGAGATGCTGGTTGTTCTAGGAAGGAGATGCTGCACAACACAACAGGACAACCATGGTGACAGGGAAAATGATGGTTGTTTCTCGTCACTTAGAGGAATGAGCCAGGTGAAAACTAGTGTGACCAGGGTCTTATTTAGTCACTTTTATTCTGCATCAGTCTTTGTAATCATTCACCCTGTCTTTTGAACCTGGGGGCTTTTGTACTTGGACCTTTTCTCCTTTGTTTCCTAGATCATCACATGCAAAGCAGCTTTCTCTGCTCATGTGATGGATGGTCTGAAGCTGATTCACTGATCACTGGCAATCACTACCGAACACCTTAAATGACAGTGTACAACATAGTTTGCCTTCACCTCTAAGTATGTGAGTTAGAAATGAGTCCACTGCTCTCAAAGCAGTCTTCTCAAATAACCTGTTTGCCTCAGACTTCAATAAGAAAAGCTGGACTTCCTGTTTCTCTGCCAGGAAGTGCTGTGGGTCTGTGATCAGACTAGTATACCTCTTTCTTCAGTTCTCAATATCATGTTCAATACACAGCAAGAGTCCATCAGTGACCCACCACTGACCAAGACAGTTCTGGTGCCATGTTTCCTTTTGCTTAACTTTTGCTTAGCTTTTTACCAGATGAAGTAAATAGAATATATTGGGAAGAACAGAGGCTATTACAATGATGGTTTATGGGGAATGTGGGGAGAATGTGAGTTGTATGTATGGGCATTTTGAGGAACAGAAGGAGTTGGAACTGAGAAGGAAAGCTAGAAGGGACAGAAGGCAAAATGCTTTAGGAAGCTGAGTGACAGATCAACTGCTGGTGGCATGGCTTATTTCCTCAAGTAGATTTTAGTCTCTCGTGAGTTTTTTCCCTACTTTTTTGTGATATATAAGAAAGTATCTTTCAATGAAGGGTTTGAATTGATAGGGTTTGGATTTTTTTTGTGTGTATGTGTTTATGGTCGTGTTATTTCTAACTTCTTCAGCAAACTTACCTCTTTTCCCAAAAGATCAGTCATGTAGGCTAATCTGGATCATTTGGTCTTATGGTGATGCTTGAATGAAGCCAAATGTGGGCTGTATATCTAGAAGCAAGTGTTTTGACTCCCAGCTAAAGGCGTAAATGTGAAAAGAATCATTTCTGCTAGTTATCAGCACCATTCAGTGCAATGCAAAAGAATACAGAGTACTTGTACACTTTCTTTTGTATACCGCTATATAAATAAGCAGTGAATAGAGTATTGGAATAGAAGATTCAGTTCTGTTGCCTACTTTTCTGAAGGCTTTTATGAAATTGTGCTATAAAGATGTGTACGTTAGCCAACTGGAAAATTACCCATGCAGTGAGACTCAGACTTAGTCATTCTATCTTAAAAAAAAGGGAAGTAATTACATGGAGAGCTAGGCTTCAGTCTGAACTAAGGCATTAACAAGATTCAGTATAGAAATAAGGATACATTTTTAAGCACAAGTGTAATAAATGGCAGTGGTAACCTCCCTAGATGTATGTTGTGATCTCTTCTTCACTTGATACCTTTCGTAAAGGTGTGCAGTTGTTTGAATAGGAATTATAAGCTTGATATAAACATTATTGTACTTTGGATAGAAATTTTAAGATTGATACAAACATTATTGTTTGAGTTTCTCTGTCCTGCATGCAACAGAGCTGACTCAGTGAGCCCAGTAATGGTTTCCAGTCTTAAAGTCTATGAATATACAGTTGACTCAACGGTTGCCTTTCATCTTGTGGGTTTTTTTTATCCATTGATGTGACTTATTTGCATGATCTGTCAACAACATTAGCAACTTCTGGTTTTTTGGCTAATCTTTCTACAAGGTCTAGCTTGAAATGATTGATTGTAATCGATCCCTTTAGTTCTTTAAAATGATTCAGGGTCTGTAGTGCAAAAAAATAAAAACACATTTTAGGGTAATCATTCTGTCTTTATGTTTACACAGCTGAATGCAAACTATTAGATCGGGTAGGGCAGCAGTTGCCCTGTGGATATTAGGAGGTCTCAGAATTAGGTACAGCTCTTTAGAGAAAACATTTGAGTACTGTTTTGACTGTGAAGAGGAGATTTATTGTTATAGGTTTGCAGTAGTTAACTTTTTCCTTTCAACTGAAAACTTTATCATCATGTTGAATACAAAGGTGCTTGCAAACAATTTAATTAAAATGCAGAATAATATTGGTAGTGGAAATATGTGGATTTTACAACAGAGCAAATATTTCTTACTGTTTATGAACCTGAAGCATTCTAGAATGTTTTAAAAATGCTGTTAGTGTTTTGTCCTGGTAAGTAAATCTTAACCAAATATCAGAATAGCATTTATGTAATGCCAGAAGTTTCACATGGTGTTAAAATATGAAATACCAAGGTAACTTCTTTGAAACTTAAAATTATTAGATGTTAACATTTATATTTAACACCTATATTTAATGTTCAAGGGTACGTAATTGCAATTTATTGCATTTTCAGTATGGTTAAATGCTAATGTCATTTGCAATGTGGCAAATTACATTTGGTTATTTAAAAGAATTCCAGTAGATTCCAGTAGCTGTCTTGGTTAACTCTGTCTCTTTCTACCCAATATGTCCTCACTCCCCAATGGTACTCCACTTGCCAAACAAGTCTTCCTTGAGCCTTTTGTGCCCTTTTTTCAATCTTCTTCCTGAATTGGCGTGTGCCTGTGGCTGCCAGCTTAGGAGCCCTCTGGATACCTTTTAGATCTGACTGACCAGTTTATCGAGGAGAAATCATAGCTGACAAGTAGCAGCACTGTGCTGTTTGGAAGAAAGAAAGAGCTGGGTTATTTTCTTGTTTCCTGTCATTTGGAGGTGGAAGAAGTGAGAGAAGATGTGGAGGAAGAGAAATATAAGGTGGCCTGTCTTAGCTGCTGCTGCACTTCAGGAAGATGGTATTTAATAAGGGTTAGGGACGTAGAGCTGGCTGATCAGGCTTTGTAGGATAGTAAGGCAACCTTGTCAAGGAAACCTCCTCCTCTTCTTGACGAGGCACCAAGTTCGCTCTTGGTCATCCCACCAGCTCTTCCTTTTCAATCCCTATGAGAAACGAACCATTTGTTTTGTCTAGACTTTCAGCTGAAGTCAGTCTTCCAAGTGGGTGTCTTCATGGTGAGTCAGCTACACCCCACAGGCCAGACTGCCTGCCCAGAATGCAGTCCCAGAAACTAACCCACTCTTCCTCCTACGAAATACTAAGCAGCAAAGTCTATCCTGTGTGAAAGCAGATTTTTGGAGTGAAACTTTATCCTCATTATGGGCCACTAACATCGCCATTGTCCCGCCTTTCAGCTTTCTGCTGAACCACCTGTTGAATGCAAATGTTGAGAAGACACGTGGCTTTAGGCAAAACCAAAACCCATGCGGGAGAAATACCTACAACTAGCAAGAAAGGTGGCACTGAAAGTTCAGATAACAGAACTTTGTTCTCTGAGGGCCAGCTTTTCTTGTGATCTGTAGGGAAAGGAAAAAAGAGTTGCACCCTTTTTGGGCAACTATGGAGGAAGGAGGCAACTAGACAGTACCTTTGGGACAGAGCAGGAGATTAAGGTTCATCTTGACCAGCAGTTTGCCTTGCAGTGCTAAAATGGCACAGGGTCTAACAAAAACCCCTACCTGTGGCTTGAGTGGACCCACTTGAGCCTATGGACTTGAGTATGAGGTCAGGAATCAATGAGATTGAGCAGCCTAAGAGGGATGCCAGAGGATTGTGCTTTCAGTTGGACAGTCTTCAATGATGATTCAGCATCCCAGAGCATGCACCTGAGTTTTAGGTTCATTATTGTGTTCTTACCTGAAGTTCAAGATCTCCTTAATAGGGTACATTTGCCATGCTACTTCTGACACATCTGTTGTACCTGGCCTTCATCTTCTTGAGCTAAGGTGTTACTGATTGATAGTGCTCATGTACCCTGCCACACTCCTGAGGTTAGTAACATCTTGATCCTGCTAATTATTTTGTTGCTGAAGAAGGTCTTGGTCCACTAGCACAGGCAGACAAGTACGAACTGGTCAAACTCAGTTTTCTAAGAGGCTGAGGTTGTCGACACTGCCATTGGGAGAAGCCCTGGCTGGAATGGAGCATCATGAAAAAGAAAGGAATGATGAAGAGAAAGGGCCAGTGTTCTGCTAAGAGAGGATGGCGACAGGCAGTACTGGGTAGGTGCTGGATGAGTAGCAGAACTATAAAAATTTGAGGGCTGGGGTTTCATAGCCAACCTGAAGGCACTGACACTGTTGTTTCTTTAAAGTAATATTTCAGGATATTGCAGGATGTCTTCACAGCTCATGTTTGTCTGTGCTAAGTGCTAGGTAGCATTGCAATGGTACAGCCATTGCCTTGGACTCTAGTGTCCATACTGTGGTGTGAAGTGCTTTAGGTGTGTCCTTGATGTGAAACTTCAAGTTTGGTTATGGAAATGGAATCCAGTTTGCATGCACCAGAGCTGCCCAGCTATCTCAACTAAAGCTTACTAAACAGGAACAACTAGGGGGGTTTGCTTTGGAAGTACCTTATTTTTGCAAACTAAAATAGAAGTGCATCTGACATGGGTGCTAAAAGAACAAGCATCCAAAGAGACATTACAGCTTTGTAGAATAACACAGGTCAGAAGGAACTTCGAGAGGTCATATAGTCCAGTCCTTTAAAGCTATTTGAGATAGTTTCTGATTTGTAAATGTGCATTTTTGGTGTGGAGTTCTAATTTCTGTGGTTAGAGTAGATTGAAAGGTTTCAGACTGAACAGTGAACTTTGTATTTGAGAAGATATGGGACCCGATATGTTTTAGAAGTAGTCGTAGGCATGCATATTTGTTGTGGGGTGGTGGTGAGGAGATCATTGCTATGAATGCTATATTTAAAATGCTAGGGAGTAGTTTGATCTCAGACAGATTGCTTCACATTTTGTTTTGGAATTAGAATGTAGAATAACTTCAGGCAGAACAGGTCTGCAGTATGCAATGATTCATCTAAGGTGAAATTTTCACATACTTAACAAGCAGAATTCTTGTTTGGCTCCAGCTCATATTTCAAGAAGTCGATTTAGCACTTAGCATTCAAACTTAAGAACTTACTACTGCTGTATTGCGAGTATGGACTCACCTGTTACAAAAACTAATCTTCTCGGGGATTATTAATGTGGCCTTTGGTTGAATTCTCATTTTAAGCTAGACTTCTGCAAATGTCTTTCACAGTAACAGACAAGTCTGGAGAGGCTGTATAAGTTGTTCTCAGTTTGAGCTTTGAAGTCTGATCGCTTATCTATTGTAACTTTTTTGGAAAGACATCTGTAAATTACCTTTACCGGGTGTTTAATGCTGAAGTTCTATGAAGTGACAAGAATGTTATTTGACAATGGTCAAAACTAAGCTTAGTAGTTAGAAATGTGTATTTATTGCTGTTGCTTTCTAGGTAAGCTCTCTTTGGCTAAATTTGAAGTGTGGTAGAGATAATTTTTCCTCTATTTTATTAATAGGACAAAAAGTTTAGCTTAGTTGAAGCTTGTTTCACACTGTACTGGCTCTAGAGGTAAAGGCAAGAAAGGTAGCTCCATCTTAAAGAACAAATCCTCCCCAACTTCCCTTCAAGCAAGCCAACCAATTAATTTTAAAATTAAACTTGAGTCAAAATTGTGGATGCAGCAGTGTAATTACAGGTATATAGATATATCCTGTCAAAACGTTGCTTCTGTCTGTTGTTTCTGTCTGTTGTGAAATTAGTTTCTTATTGACTTTTGGGGGATTGTAACTTGTCAGTCTTGGAAAAAGAGTTTGGAAAAATCCTATAGTAAGTTCTACCTGGAATATATATGTTGATTCCTAAGCATGTGAACACAGAAAATAGAATGCCAATTAAAAAAGCTGAGGGTGGGGGCAGGTGACATAGAAGATCAGGGAAGAAGTAAGGCTTGTAAGCTTCATGTCTGTACTGGACAAAGGAGTAGAAACTATAATAATGAATAAAGTAATTGATAGCTGGGTAAGCATGATATAGTTGAGGAAAATTAGGTGCCTTTCTTAAAGGAAGGTTGTACCTTTAACCAAGGGATGAAAAATCATTTGAGTATGGATTGTATATTATTCTCTTCTAAGACTTCCAGAAAGCCTTTATCGAAGTTTCTAACAAAAAGTTCTTGCAGAAATTAAAGTAAATTTAAGTCTTTTATATGTATGTAATTAGTTAAAAAGTAGGAGTCAAGGGATAGGGTGAGAGAAGGGAGTTAAGCTGAAAGCAAGCTGAAAAACAGAGTGAACTGCAAAGTGAAGTTCCCTTGCTGGACCAGCAATGGCTGGTGCTAAAAGTGGAGAGTTACAGTATGCTCTTACAAGATTGGGTGGCTGAGCAATAAAACAGCACATAAAATTCTGTGTAGGTAAATGTAGAGTAATGTATGTGGAAAAAAATTTGTAACTGCACGTCAAATGATAATCACTGAGTTGAGTGTATTGCCGTGTGTATAGAAATGTATGAAACTGAGTAGCATAGAAGCAATGGGATTTGATTGTTGAGCGTATTTCTTAATGTGAGCCCTAGGGAGCGCAAGTCTTCAAAACCAGAAAAAGCTGGTTCAAAATAAACAAAAGGTGATGATTTTTCTTGCAGTGTAGTCAGGCTGTGCATGAAACGCTGTGCTGCAGGCTATTAAAGCTGGTAGAGGTTTACATAGTCTTACTGGGGAGCTAGACAAGTTCATGCAGGGGAAACTGATAATCACTGACTACATAGGAATCGCATTTGAATCACATCCATGTCTGGAAGTCTCTGAGAGAGCTGTAGTAGAAAGTCAAATAATTGACCTGTTTTTCACTTCCCCTAAGCACATGCTTGTGGCTGCTGTCAGAGTCAGGATGCTAGAGCTCGAATGAGTCTGTTCTTGGGTTGTTATGTAGATAAGATGCAGCTCTTCCTTAGGATTTCAGTGCCGTGGCTCAGAGAGGTTGGTACATTCTTTTTGTGTCAATAGGAGTTCATTTCCCAAAGGAGCATCTAGTGTTTTTTGGATTTATGTTCCAGGCAGGAGCAAATAGAAATACGACAGAGTCTACAGTCCTGAAAGAAGGTTTTGGTCCTCCCTTAAAGGCCGTTTCTCACAAGAAATCTCAATCTTTAGTTTTCAAGATGGGATCTGTTTTGATCCCATTGTTTGTTTGACCAGAAAGCGAGGCTCCCGTTTGTTGTTGGGAGGAAATATTTAGTACTTGGGAATGCAGGAGCAGTCCAAATTTACCTTTTTAGACATCAAATATGGGTTGTTTGTTGACCAAGATTGTTACTTTGTACAAAAGAGAACATTTCCTCTCTCTTGAGCACTGTTGACCTCGCTTTTTCTTCTCTTTAAAGAAGTGATTTGTAAAAGGATGATTTGAAGCCATATATTAAACCAGTTGAGGTTGTTTTCTAAGGTCAGTTAGTCCGGGTCCAGTCTTAATAGCTCATGGGGTCTCAAAAATATGACCTCCTACTTAAAAAGAAATTGATTATTTGAGTTATATTAATAAATCCATCACTGTAAACACTCCAGTAATCCTGCCTGGCAGATTATTGCAAGTCAATAAATTAGAAACCATGCCACTCAGAGGCTTAATACAAAATTTTAGGATTATATATGATTGACAGATGACATTTATGGAATGCTCGTAGACCTCAATCATGCTAAAAGACCTAAGAGCAACCATTAAGATGAATCATCTGTTCCTACAGCAAAATCAATACCTGTTTCAACAACTTCAGCTACTCACCTGTACCCTGTTTGCAGTTGTTTCATAAATTAAATTTTCACTATCTGTTAGAAATTTTTCACAAAAATTGTTCCCCACAGTTGTTCTTTGAACTAGGTAGTAAATACCTCGCAGTAGTAATTGTCTTTGGCCATATTAGAACCTACAGAGGAGGGAATCAGCAAGTAATGTCTTTCTGAAAACTGTATTTTATCCTATTTCTCCTGGAACATATGTTAGACATAAAAAGTTATATAGAATTTAGTTCCCTACTATCTTGCTGTCAGATGTAAGTACAAGAAAATTGCAGGAAACTTTTAACTGAAAAAGAAATCTCAGTGCCACCCACCTTTATTGTAATTCTCACATTCAGTGCACAAACCCAATTAAATATATACTAAAATAGTACATATTTTCTCTAAAATGAAATGTAAATACTTCAAAATATGTGTAAATACATAATCTGTATGTAAATATATAAAAAAATGAAGATCTGAGGACTTTAAATGCTTTACTGAGCATTATATTCTATGGTCTTACATATTTAATATCTTTTAGTATGTGTGACACGAGTCTTTAATTATTTTAATACTGTACTGTGTGGTGGCAGATTTTTAGTTTGGGAATGTAGCAAGGGAAAGGAGGAAGAGAAGTTTAATTCCTGTAGGAATTTGAAGATGAGATAATTGGGATTTTAAGATATTTCTTCTGGTGGATGGAAAAGAGCTGGAGAAATGAGGGAGGGAACAGCAGGATGGTGGCAAATAAAGGAATGTTTCTATTGACTGCTGAAAGATTTTCTCGTTTTTGTAAATTACTTAAAAAATACCCTTCTAAATCCCATTTTGGAAAGGTGTACAGGCAGCCAGCTTTCTTCAAATATCTGCTGATGTTACTGCAGAGAAATCAAACGAAGGGGAAATAGGGTGAGAAGAAAAGAAAGTAAATAACATACTTTCATAACTACTGTCACACTGTATCTAACTAGTTCTTTTTGATTCGAGTGAAACAAAGATGTTTCATTTGATCTGGCAAAAGTTCCAGATGTGAACCTTTCCAAGGGGCAATTTTCAACTAGAAGTTCATTGGGAAGGAGTAAAGTAAAAGATGTGGAAGGGGAGCCGGCATAGATAAGAGATATCAGAGGAGCTCGTGTCTATTGGCCTTGTGGACAAGAATAAATTACATCTTATTCGCATGATGAGAAGGTGATGGAGAAATTACAGTGCAGAGCTCTGTGTGCTTAGAATAGTAAATTGGGCAAATGACTTTAATACAGACTTTCGGAATGGATTTATAATGCCCTGAACAGGAATCAGAACAGAACACCTGAAGCCATCCCTCTCAAACAAGGGCTATGTTAAAAAAATAAGAGAAGATGCGCTATAGCCAACCACATTCAAATTCCAGAAGAAGCTTTTAGTAGGTTATTTTTGTCATGTGTAGCAGAATTATGGCTAAAAATGTTTGGAGCTGATTTGGGTTTCGATTACGTGAAGCTTGCATTTTCTTACTGTCTATCAAAAGTCACACACCATGTTTCCATGAAGAAATGATAAGCAAAATATGCTGCATTTATTTTGGAAAGAATAACTTTGCATTCTTGCATCAGAAAACAGAAAATTCTTCATCTATTTTTGTCACTTTAGATCTAGAACTTTTAGGTTGATAGTAAATTTTGCGAATGTATAACACAGCATCAGTGCACTGTGAGGCGAGTAATCACTGTGTTACTGAAAGACACTGGACATTCTTGGGGTTTTTTTTTAGGTAAAATTGCATAAATTTTCTTATTGTGGATTAATAAGTATCTAACAACTAAAAATTCTCATTTTGTGCATCTTCAAAGTCTTTTACTTTTGCTCTATCCATGTTAATTCTGATTTTCTCCATTACCATTAAAGATATTGTGTTAAGGAAAGAGTTAGCAGGTTGACTGTCTCTATTAGCTAAGGATGAACAAAATGGCAGCGTAGTAAACTGAAGCAGAAGATAGAAGAGACCAAAAGAAACCAAAGCTGTAATTTAAGAGAAGATTACTCCTTTCAACTTTTGATTCAAGCGCATACCCTTTGTCTTATGCAACAGATGTTCCCTTATTTGTGTTCCTGTATGTCATGATGTTCCTTCATCTTTACATAGCTTAAATTCCTTTCGTACAAAAGAACGTGTTTCCTATGGGCCTTTCGGATGGTTGACAGCTGGCTTTTTCATGTTGTGTCGGGCAACAGCATAGAAAACAAAAATATCGTTCATAAAATTGTTCAAAAATGTTGAGATTATCTTAAATGTCTTTTGTGTATGTCCCATCCGTGTTTTCATTTGTTACTGTGCTGTCTTGTTTTCCTTCTTGAAATTTTCCATTATCCAGAGAGAGATAATGTAGTATGCTAATTTTTATTTCCATTCTCAGCTTTTTATTATATGCAATGGTTTGGCTACAGTGCTAAGCAGTTTCAGAACGGGAGCAGCAAATAAAGTAGTGAAGCACAAGCACGACTACCTCTGTCGCAGTGGAATTCATTGTTTCAGTCACTAAGTATTGTAATTCATTAGAGACAGCTAACATAGTCTGAAAAGCTGAATTGTTACTTTTTAAACCAGAGAAAACCAATAAGCATAATTAAACTGCTTTTTAATTTTTTTTCAGAAATACAAGCCTGGTCGATGTGATGATATTTTGAAATGGAAACCACCAAGCCTGAACTCTGTTGATTTTCGTCTAAAGATAACAAGAATTGGTGGAGAGGGGTATGTATCTCTTGCCTTTTTAGATGTATAACATGAATGTGAATGGCCCTTAGCAGTTAATCTCTCCTCTGATATTTTTTGACATTTCCTTGGGCTAAGCCTTTCTACATTCTGTAGAATTTGTTCATTTAAAATATAGGCAACTGTTGTAATCAGTGTTGTACTGAAAATAATGGCAGATGTTTATATAGTGTCTGTACTCATTCTTAAATTAAGTTCCATAAAATTTCTAAAATCGTCCTGTTTGGATTTGGCACTACCTCTTATGTTTTTCAAGAGTAGGTAGGCTATATTAGCTTAAGTTCTTACACAAAATAACTATTTTCCATTGGTTTTATGTGAAGTAATAACAATCTAAGCTGTCTTCCATTTCAGAATTCTGTACAGTGAGAAATGGCACTTTTTTCTTACTGAAACCCAAAACTTGACATTTATGCTCATTAAGTATTCTTTGGTATTGTCTTTTGAAACTGTTAAAATCTTGATCAAAACCAGTGAATTCTAATGGCAGAAGACATGTAAATCTTTACATCACATCAGTGCTACTATTTGCCTAGTTCAGTCACTGCACATATTAAATAGGGACAATTTCCATGTTCAGTTGTGCCAGGGAGAGGAAGGGGAAGATTGAGTCACTAAATTATAGCTTGCCTTGGAAAAGATTTTGTTTAAAATGAAGTTAATTGATTTTTAGCTTGCTTAATGTTTTAACATCTGGGACTCATTTCAACTGACAGTTTGAAATACTGACATTTAGCTTTTGGGTTTTTTTGTGCCACAGGCTACTCTATACAATTAAAATATTAATTCATATATTGCTTACGTATTCCAGAGTGCTAATAATGGCCCATCTAACTTTTAGACATTTGCATGTCATGTTAATGAATATATTTAGTGAATAGACAGTATCTTAAGGATATGGGCTTTATTCTACAAAATGTACTCAACTGCTAACTTTTGAGGATTTCATGAGGTCAAAATTATCTCTTCAGATTTTTGTGTTTGAAAATAAGGTATTAAGTCTTCAGTACAACCATAGCTATTTCAGAGAATATACAGGAACATGTTAAGTTTGCCATAATGGAATCAGCTCATTACAAACATTTCATGTTTGTTTGGCTTTGAAGTCACAGAACAGTACAATACAAAGGATCTCTGTTAAAAAAAAAGTGCCCATTATTTGATAGAAAGGTTATAAATATATAGGGGTAGCCTGCGATTCAGAAGCAAAACACAACAGAATTTTCATTTCACATTAAAAAAGGAGTATTTGCTTGATTAGTTGTTTTTATATTTCAAATATAAAATTGTCTGTGTTATTGTGTTAGGTTTACTATATTACATCATAGATTATTTGATCAGAACATGATTGGTTAAAACATATGAGCCAGCAATAAACTATTTCTGAAATGTTAGGGAGTTAGTAGCAGGTTATTAAAGAATGACTGGTCCATTGTGGAATTGTAAACACTTTCTAACATTTAGAAAAGTTGTACTGTATCGCAGCTGTGTGAAAATAACTACATTGCTCATATTGTAGAAATAATTATCTAAATTAGTCTGTAAATACTGTAATACTCAAATGTGTTAATGTTTATGTTCCTCTCATATGCACAAAAAAAAAATAATCCTAGAAATCTGACATTTGATAAAAGTAGAGTTCTTTCAGATATGTTTTACTTCATCTCACATGACAGTTGACTGCTCTTTGTAACAAAAGGGCATTCATCCAACAAAAAGAAAAGTTAATGAAGTACTGGGTGGAAAATAATAATTTGCCGTTGTTGAGAGAGAGGTATTTATGTTAAGTAATGACCTATGAAACAGTAGCTTCTGCCCAGTTAAACACAAACAATGAATGAAATACTCAGATTTAACTGCTTCAGTTGTTAATTTGAGTATCCAATTTATCGCTCGGTAAAATCTGAACTCAACTGAGGAATGATCAGAATTACACTGATTTTCAAGTGGTTGACTAGACTTTTAAAAGAAGCATCTTTAATTTTAGACTGTAAAAAGGCAGTTCCTGAGTTCTAAGCAAGCCATAATAAAGTGGTTGCTATCTGATATAACTAAAAATTCTGTTTTGATGAACTGAATGTCTTCCTAGTAGCAGTTCTAACATGAGAATGTTAAGCTTCCTGCCTCCCGCCACACCACTGGGATTAAAAGCAAGCATTAATGTTGGTTTCAAACTTTTAAGTAAAGACTTCTCTTCTTCAGTAATCCAAAAAGAAATCCGGCGTGCATTTGACCATAGAGTAATACAGATTAAAGTGGTTAAAGTACTGTAATAGAATTTGTGTGTTGGTTTGATATAGTCAAACAATGATATTTATAGAAATAGAAGATATGCCTTTGTATTGATCTCTTACTGACAAATGAGGAGCTAAAGTCAAACTATTGATCTCAAATACTTAAATACTTGAAACAATGAGAATGGGGATTGTCTGTAATTTCCAAGTCCTCTGTTCTGATTTACAGGCTCAGCTTCAAATTTTGAAATACAGACAAATCTAAACCTGTGCTACAAGCATATGTGATTTTATCACAGTTTTGAGCATAGTCAGTAGTGATACAGGCTGAACATGTGTTGTAAAACTCCAACCATGCAGCCCTTATATTTGTAGTTCCATGTTCACTTAAATAGTGGAAAAAAGGATATAGGAGCATTATTTATTCAGTAGCATGAGATTAGAGCACTGTCAGCTGTTGGACATGTCTTTCGGATGGCGTATGTAATTGAGATCCTGAACAATTGTAAACAGTCTTGTGCGGTTTTCGTATGAATAAAGGAGTTACCTCTAGGGAGTTTGCTAGATTTTAGTCAGCATGATTATTTTCCATCTACCTAAAATTCCCCTGTGCTTTCAGTTGTGCTTTTCCCTCCATAGATCACTCTGCAATAGTACTGTTAACTGCAAAATAGTGCTGTGTTTCACTGCCGATGTAGTTCAATTATGGATGAATGATGCAGTTGTTTTTATCTAGGGTTCTGTTATTTCTTTACTGATATCAGAAACAGTTTTGTCATAGAATTAAAAAGAAGCATTTGGTTTATGGTCTGTGAAATACTTCTAGAATAAGCTTGTCCATAAAGATGTAGACTGCATAACAAAGAATAAACAAGAAGGAAAAAAGAATACTATTGCATCCCAAAGAAAGACAGCGTTTCTGTAACCTCAGTGACCTAATTCTGACACTCCTGTTCAGTGCACCTATTTGAAAGGAATTGCATTATTGCACCTTAGTGAGTTACAGCTTATCAGCTGAGCCATGGTAATTGTCCCCTGTGTATTGTCGTAGTCCAGCCTGTCCAAGCATCATGATGATGGTTAGTTTAACTGTTTTTATGTTGTGTGTGTATGAATTCCAGTTTATGCTCTTTCAATCTCTTCTTATCACATCAATATTTAAAAAAAAAAAGAAAAAAACCCAACAACCCAAACCCCAAACCAACAGCCAACAACTCATTAAATCAGCTAAACAAGAGAGTGCTTTATTGTTTATCTCTGATGAATCACATCAGTTGAACTGAAAAGCCTTCATGTTACGTATGCTTTAAAAAGATAGACCCACTTCCCAGCACTTCTCCATCAGTTCGGGTTTCCTAAGATAATGGTCTGACAATGACGATGCAAACTGGAGATGTTTGATCATACAACAGTACCTTGTATTTTTCCTAAATTATGATAATACTCATAGAAAATAAAATAACAGGGATTTAAGCACATCAACTGCATTTCCAAATGACCTACAAGTTAAACAATCTCATCAGAATAAAATGTGGAGGATATTTAATTGCTGTATGCAATATCTCAGTTATATTACAGAGAAGACTGTTTTTAAACAGTAAAGATACTTTTTCCTAAAATGTCTGGCTCTAAGAATATTTCTTTTAAAAAATCAAATCCCTGAGCATTATTTAAATGTCACAAATATCGACTGAAAATGTCTACATAGTGCTAGATTTGTGATAGCTTCCCAAACCAGAATTTCTTGAATGTTCAGGCTTGCTTTTACATTTTTTTAATTAGCCTGTTCAAGTCCCTTAATTTTATCTGAATCAGACATACTAAAATAAAATGACAAGCAAGGCTTTGTTTTTATTGGCTTTGAATGAATATCTTACTCTGTCAATTTGATACCATTTCAAATTGCAGAATGATATAAAATTTATGTACAACCTTGCGGTACTGGGAAGAATCAGGAATTTTACTCATCTACTAAGAGACAAATAGTAATAAAGATGTGTTACATTTTTAGAAACTTAGTAATCTGAAGTAGACATCAACTCTTCTGTTAGTAGCAAGTCTGTATTGTTTTTTATTATATCCATGATTAAGTAGACCAACGGGGAAAAAAACCCAAACAAAATGTTTAGGCAAAGTTCTGTTTACCTTGGCCACTGTCAAGGAATAAAAACCAAGAGCTAAAGTACCGCACATGTGAGGACAGCAGAGGCTTCAAATCTTGATAGCAGAGGCTTCAAATCTTGAGTAGATTGATTATTACAAATTAAACACCAGATATAGATATCACGACTACAGGCAAATGAATGTTTTCCTTGTGTTAGATATGAGGCTGTCCTTTTCGTTCTGTAGATTAGAAAGAGCTTCTGAAGGGGGCAGGAAGGAGGAAACTCCAACTGGTTCAACACGACTGTTATGTTCTTGATTTGCTCTCATATAGCTATGTTGTCTGTCACAAGGTGGCGTATCCATTTTATAAGCTAGTCTTCTTCACTCTTATGCTCTGAAAAAAAAATTGGTAACTAACTGAAAAATCAGGAAAGGTTGAATTGAATAAGCTAAGGTCTGCAGAACAGACAGGAGAGTTTATCTGGCCTGTATTTTGTTCCTCTGTCTTGTCTTTCCATTCGCCCTTTTACGTTATTCATACCTTGTTGCTTTGGGCTGTGAGCTCTTTGTCTTCTCACCGTTTTGCAGGATGCCTGCTATCAAAGAGCACAAAGTTGTTGTTACACGTGTCATCTGTCACAGAAAGGGACTTTTCCAAATAGTACCGTAGCGATAAAAATAATAATCCCATATTCCTCTCGCCTCCAAGGATCACAGTAAAGATTGGGGCTGCATTTCTGTTGAGTACAGTGGAATTATGAGGCAGAATGCAGATGATGTCGCACAGCAATTACAGAACAAATAAGGACAAGATGTTGCAAATAGATGCAAAGATGCACAGGGTTGGGATGACAGCAGGAGGAGTGCAGGTTTGAATATATTAACTGCATTTATGGCTGTACTGTTGTTAAAGGAAGCATGTGATTCAAAGTTGCTTACTTTTTATGGAATGTGAGAGTTGCAAATGCAAGTAATTTGTTTGGCTACTACCTTCAGACATTCAGCTGTTACCACAGTAGTTCCTTCTAGTTCTGAAGAAGTGGACAGGGAAGGGTTGTGCAAACTGGTGGAGTGAGGTTGTTATGTATAGAAAAAACAGCGGGATGGCATGGGAAGGGGAAGGACAAAAATTACCATGATAGAGACATACATGCACAACTGCCACCATTTGCACTGCAACGGAAACTAGTAGATATATATTTTACCTAGGTACTATGCTGCAAGTATTTATGCAATATTGCTTATGTGAGGGTATCTAAAATCTTTTCGTAACACTTCAGTTTTAAAAAACTATTTTCCAAGTAAGGCTTTGAATCCAACCTCTGTTTATACTCTGGTACACTGAACATTATGTTGTACCTTCCACGACTAATACTCACGATGCTCTTGGAGTTTCTAATGTTGGATTTCAAAAATGAACTCAGCCTGATCTTTTTATATGTTCATGTGGCAGCCTTGGGCAATCTCCATCTGTCAGATAGTTATTCTACTTTAGCTACTCATATCTCCAGATTTTTAAAAGCTTTGCCTCATATCATCCTAAAATTATCTATATGCTTGCAAAATGGAATGTAAATGTAGCCTTGTATATTTTATAGATTCTGTTCCTTTTTCTTGAACTAGCTGCCTTCTTAAAGCAGTCTTTCTAGTTGCTCATGTCAGCTATCATAACGATTATCCACTCTGTTAAAGATCCATTTCTATCTGTACGCCAGATCAAGAAAAGCTCCCAAGTACCATATGCTTCTAAACTTTCCTTATCTCCCATGCACTTCTCTGTCCTATTTTACATTTGGATAGATATCTTACTCCTCTTTGGCTATGTACCTTTGACTTCTTGTTACTTGTGAATATGGAAACTGAGGGCTGATGCCATCCCTAGCTAAACAACTTCAAGGTGGTAGAATCTGAGAGATGAGTGAGAGAAGCAGGCAGTGGGGAAAAGATTCTGGGCTTCACCGTCGCTGGCTTTGGCCTTTTCAAGGAACAGGAGGTATTATCCTATGGCAGGTTCCCTAAAGCACGGAGAGGCCCAGGATAGCTGGTTGATCATCAAGGATCCTCAAAATGCACAAGGACATACTTTTCCAGTAGACACGAAGAAGTAGGTATGGCAGACAACTGGCTTGCTTGAATAGAAAATTCTTGAGTCAACTTACCCAAACAATAAAGTGCATAGAAGGTGTAAACAGGAACAAACCTCTGTTAAGAATATAAAAGCAGTGTTTGAGTGTAGAGGGAAGGAATTAGGAAAGCGGAAACTCAGCTGGAGTTGAAGATAAGGGAAGTACCTTGGTAACTAAAGGTAGTTGATAACTAAAGGAAGACTAAGGAAAATGCTGTGCTGCTGATGCAGCAGGAGGCATAGTGTGAGAAGTTTCAAGAAGGGTTGAGGTATGGAAGAGCTGCCTTGGCTTTGGTCTTGACTGGCAGGGTCTACTTACAGGCCTCTGAGGTCTCTGAACCTTACGGCAGAGCGCAGGGAAATGCATTACTACTATCGTGGTTTAACCTCAGCCCTCAACTAAGCGCCACATAGCTGCTTTTTGACTCCCCTCATGGTTGGATAACACAGAGAATCAAAAGAGTAAAAGTGAGAGAAATTATGGGTTGAGACAAACACTGTTTAATAGGTAAAGCAAAACCCATGCACACAAGCAAAGCAAAACAAGGAATTCATTCACCATTTCCCATTGGCAGGCGAGTGTTCATAGAATCATAGAATCATGGAATCACTAGGTTGGAAGAGACCTCTGAGATCACCGAGTCCAACCGTGCCTGTCTCCCTACTAAACCATGTCCCAAAGAAACTCATCCACCCGTTTTTAAACACCTCCAGAGATAGTGACTCCACCACCTCCCTGGGCAGCCTGTTCCAGTCCCTGGCCACTCTTTCAGTAAAGAAATTCTTCCTAATGTCCAGTCTAAACCTCCCCTGGTGCAACTTGCGGCCATTTCCTCTCATCCTATCGCTTATCACCTGCGAGAAGAGCCCAGCACTCACCCCATCACAGCCTCCTTTCAGGTAGTTGTAGACAGTTATGAGGTCTCCTCTCAGCCTCCTCTTCTCTAAGCTAAACAACCCCAGTTCCTTCAGTCTCTCCTCATAGGGCTTATTCTCCAGCCCCTTCACCAGCCTCATTGCCCTTCTCTGGACGTGCTCCAGCACCTCGATGTTCTTCCTGTAGCGAGGGCCCCAAAACTGAACCTAGCACTCAAGGTGTGGTCTCACCAGTGCTGAGTACAGAGGCACAATCACCTCCCTGCTCCTGCTGGCCACGCTGTTTCTGACACAGCCCAAGACGCCATTGGTCCTCTTGGCCACCTGGGCACACTGCTGGCTCATGTTCAGCCGGCTGTCAACCAACACCCCCAGGTCCTTCTCTGCCAGGCAGCTCTCCAGCCACTCCTCCCCAAGCCTGTAACACTGCATGGGGTTGTTGTGTCCCAAATGGAGGACTTGGCACTTGTCCTTGTTGAACCTCATCGCGTTGGTCTCAGCCCATCGATCCAGCCTGTCCAGATCCCTCTGCAGAGCCTCCCTTCCTTCAAGCAGATCCACACTTCCACCCAGCTTGGTGTCACCTGCAAACTTGCTAAGGGTGCACTCAATGCCTTCATCAGATCATTGATACAGATGTTGAACAGGACTGGACTGAGCACTGAACCCTGGGGAACACCACTTGTGACCGGTTTCCAACTGGATTTAATTTCATTTACCACAGCCCTTTGGGCCTGGCCCTCCAGCCAGTTCTTTACCCAGAAAAGGGTGTGCCTGTCCACACCGATGGCAGCCAGTTTCTCCAGCAGGATACTGTGAGAGACGGTGTCGAAAGCTTTACTGAAGTCCAGGTACACCACATCCACAGCCATTCCCTCGCCCATTAAACGGGTAACCTTGTCATAGAAGGAGATTGATCTGGCAGGACCTGCCTTGGATGGATCCCATCTGGCCCCATGGATTTGTTGGCCGAGCAGGTCACTAACCAAGTCCTCCCGAACAGCTGGAGCTTCATTCCCACTATCTTCCACCTGAGGGGGCTGAGTATCCCTAGCACTTTCCTCCTTGGGGTTGAAGACCGAGGTAAAGAAGGCGTTGAGCACCTCTGCCTTGTCCTCGTCCCTCATTGCTACTGGCCCTTCTGCACCCAGCAAGGGGAGGGAGAGTCTCCTTTGTCCTCCTGTTGCTGCTGATATATTTAAAGAAGGTCTTTCTATTGTCTTTGACCGAAGTGGCCAGTTCAAGTTCTAGTTGGGCTTTAGCCCTTCTGATTTTTTCCCTACATGATCTCACCTCACCTTTGTAGTTCTCCTGGGACGCCTGCCTCCTCTTCCAAAGCTCATATACTTTCTTCTTTTTCCTGAGATCAATACCAAACTCCCTACTCAGCCAACCTGGTTTTCTTCCCTGCCGACTCGTTTTACGGCACACAGGGACGGCCTGTCACCAGGATTTCCTTCTTGAGGAGTGTCCAGCCCTCTTGCACCCCTTTTTTCTTAAGAGCCACCTCCTGGTGGACTTTATCAGTTAGCCTTCTGAAGAGTTCAAAGTCTGCCCTTTGGAAGTCCAGGGTGGCGGGCTGATAGCAAACTCCCACCACACTATCTGGGTTACCACTCACACCACTGAATTTAACCCATAAACACTCGACCTTATCATCACTATTACTGAGTTCTATACAGTCAAAACACTCTTTGACATATAGAGCAACCCCACCACCTCTCTTTCCTAGTCTGTCCCGCCTAAATAGCTTGTAGCCATCCATGGTAGTGCTCCAGTCGTGTGAGTCGTCCCACCATGTGATGGCATTTAGATCATAGTTGCCCTGCCTAACCACAGCTTCCAGCTCATCCTGTTTGTTCTCCATGCTGCGTGCATTACTGTAAATGCACTTCAGATGAGCTGTTGTCACCTCTGCTTTTACTGTCTGTCTACCGTGCCCCTCAGATCCTGGGTTGTTGTCCCCATATTTAATTCTATTAGCGTAGTTGCTGTTCCCCTCCCCCTTCCCATCTAGTTTAAAGCCCTCTTAATTAGTCCTACAAGCTTTTTTGAGAAAGCCCTGCTGCCGTTGGGTGTCAGGTGCACCAGCCATCTCTGGAAAAGCAGGGCTTCATCATGCATTACTTGGGAAGACAAATGCCATAATTCCAAATATCCCCTGCCTCCTCCTTCTTCCCTTAGGTTTATGTGCTGAGCATGTTGTCATGTGGTATGGAATATCCTTTTGGTCAGTTGGGGTCAGCTGTCCCAGCTGCATCCCCTCCCAGCTTCTTGTGTTCCCTCAGCCTACAAGTTGGTGGGGTGGGGTGAGAAGCAGAAAAGGCCTTGACCCTGTGTGAGCACTGCTCAGCAAAACACCCCTGTATTATCAACACTATTTCCAGCAGAAATCTGAGGCATAGCCCATAACAGCTACTATGAAGCAAATTAACTCTATCCCAGCCAAAGCCAACATAACTACCAACAAGTGAGGAAGTTCAAGTTAGGGGCTACTTAAGCAAACTGGACCTTGGCGTACTGGAAGGCAAAGCTTTGACATTGGGGCAGCAGTTAGCCCTTTTGGCAAAGATGACCAGCTGATAACTGGGCTGCAGGTAGAGAGGATGATTCTTCACCTCCGTTCAGCGTTTGAGAGACTGCGACTTGAGTGCTGTGTCGAATTTTGGGCTCCCCAGTGTGAAAAAGATATTAATACACTGGAGCAAGTTGAATAGTGGGCCACCAAGACAGTGAGGGGATTGAAGAAGCTGATATACAAAGAGAGGCTGCTCCCTAACAGCAGCTTAGAGAAGGTGGAATCGGGCTGCTCAGAGATGTGTGTTGAAAGAGTGAAAAGCAAAGGACACAAACTGTAGAAAGAAAGGAGCAGAAAATATGTGACAAAGGTCTAACACTGTAGCAGGCTGGCGAGTTGTAGAGTCTCCATCTTTGGAGATACTCAGAAGCTGACTGAATATGGCTGTGAGCAACCTGATACGACTTGGAGGCTGACCCTGTCTTGAGCACGAAGGAGATAACATGGAAAGGTTCTGTCTGATCAGAGTTATTCTAGGATTACCTGCAGAGCACATGTAAAATTTTTTGCAAATGATATGGAACTGTTTGACACTTTATTGCTAAATATTTTAAAATGTTTTTGTTCTTTGTTCATCATGCTTCCTTTACTGTCTATATATTTTTTTCTATATCTAGATATAATTTACAAATTGTGGGGTTGTCCTTTTAGAGAAGATTTTTGAGTTGTAAAGTAAAATAACAGGCATTTCTTATGAAGAGGAATTTGACATTGCTCTTTGTTATATGCTGTAAAGTTTTGCCAGATGCATAATTTAAAAGCTGTCTAATTTAAATAGGGAGAATGTTCTTCCTTTAGCTATAGCTTCAACAATAGATATGCTACTTTCAGATTTACTGAAATTCAATTGTAAACATTTTTTTGTTTTGCACCAATATAAACTTTTTAAATTGTAAGAATTATTAGAGGGTATTCTTGAATATCCTGTTCACAATGTTTTCAATGGATTTTATAAATTCATATGAGCTTCTTTGAAATGCATTTTTGCCTGTAGTAGTTATTTGGTCTCCTTCAGACAGGGAGTATTTGCTAGATTTTGTTTGCCATAAATGATAGCTTAATTCAGGATATTTTTCCTTGCATGAATTGCCTAGAGTATTAATTAATATTCAGTTGTTTGGGAATTTTTAGTTTGTTGCTTAATGAGATTTTTATTGTCTGTTTTCTTGAGTTTATAGATTGACACATTTAAAACCGTGTTTGGAGAAGAGCATTAGCATAGAATTATTAGAGATCTGTATGCTAATTATTTTTCCATGGTGTGTAGAATTAAAGAAGCATGTATTTAAGGAAAAAAATCTCAACTCGGATGACTTCCTTGCATACTGTAGTGTATTTCAAAGAAGAATAAAGCAAACTGAGAGGGGAAAAACATTATCAGCGTGGTAGAATAGAACAAACAGACTGGACAGCCAAAGATATTGTACATGTTTTGCACTCTTCATCAGTCTTACTCTGAACTTTTTATTATTTAATTTTCTGATAATACCAAACTCACAAATCATAAAAGAACAGCTGTAAGTACTAAATAATGAATATATTAAAGATAAAAATAATTCATGACAGTCATAACTCCAAGAGTTCCATTCAGTTTGCTTTGATACCATCAGAATGTTTTGAAATTGGTTTAGGAATTAGAAGCCTAGCTTTCTGTGTCTTCCTGAATTCACAAGTACTTTGGAATCAGCAAAACATGCCAACAAAATAAATGACCCTGATGCAGGTTGTTTGCATTTCTGCCATGACAATGTTCTCAATATAGTATGCATGGAACTATGGGCTTCTGAAACACCGGGAGATTATCATCACTTTCACCTTCACTGTTCGATAGCCAAGAGAAACTCCTGGTACATGTGCTTATCTTACAACCTCAGAGACATTAGAAAAGAAAGCTACATAATTGTTTTTTAGAATAATTATCCAGTATCTCTAGTTTAGTAAGGATTCAAGTTTTGATGACTGATTTAAAAAAATGTATTTTTAAATTAACATTTGCATTCTAAGAAATAAATTGCATTTTTAGGATCTATTACTTTAATGACTTAGGATCTGCCATAGGCTTGGTAATTCCCACGTACCATCTCTTTTGCTAACACCCAGCTTGTAGGTTTCTTTTCTGGGAAAAGATGCTTAGCCTGATTAAAATCAGTGAGGCTATAGGTGCATGTATTTGTCTGTGGGAGATCAATTTGCATAATCAAAGCCTGATGAGTCAGTGCTAACGAAGAATCCACGTTGTTACTTACCTAAGTGATAGGGAAAAGAGCAGTTAACTACTGGGTGTGGAGCTTGTGCAAATACTGCACTTTGACACGGAGTACCTAGCGCTTTGTGAAAAGCCTTTAATAGTTTTCAGTAGACATTTGGTTCCATCTGACAGCAGACGTAAGCACATCATGCTTCTAGAGGATCTTAAAACCCACCAGAATTCCTTATTTTCATACCTTTTTATGATTGCTTTCTTTTTACAATGCAGTGTTATGATAGTGAGTGTGAAGCACACAAATGGTTTTGTATGGAATTCTATTCTGGAATCGACTTTAAAGTTTTTATCTTAAAGACATGGAAGACATTTATTCACAAGCCCTACTTAATTTTTAGTCTTATTATATATCTAAGAAATAAGCCTTTATTGTAACTTTGAAGCCTAGATTTCCAAGGTTGTAAGCTGCTTCAGCTTCATATGAAATGAATCAGGTTTTTTTATTTATGAATATATATATCTATATGCCTATGTGTGTGTATACACACACAGGTGACAGCTGCTGCTTTATGTTGTAAATTTAAAAACACAAACAAAAATGTGAAAGCACTCCCTTGGTTGTTATGAATCAAAACAAAAGTCTCCTCTGTTACTCCTCATGTTTACAATGTGGGAACCCTGTTGTCCTTTTGTCGTTACTTAATTTTAAGAATGTTCCATTTCTAGCTTATGAATGGTGGAAAAGTTGTATATGGCTAATAGAGAAATAAACATCAGCATGTTGCTCGGCTTTAGATGTATAAGCTGAATAATTTTTTTGATTACCTAACTGCAAAATTTTTATTTGGGGAGATAAAAAAGCATATAAAATATTGGGGGGTTAGAGACAATGCTAATGCTCTTGAAAGATTAAAACTGTCCCTATTCAAAATACTGATCATCCTATTGTGAGACTTCCTGATCTCTGAGAGGTATGACAGTGAGATGCTTTATGTTACATAGTTTTAATGAGGCTGTTATTACATATTCCCCAAAAGCAGTGCATGTATCTGCATCAGTTTTCAAAATAGGAAAAATAAAGTCTGAAGTGAATAGAAAACTTTCTTAGGGCAGCATGGTGTGTCACTAAGAAAAGGACAGTCCTCAGCTGTACCCAGCAGATGGCATTTTTCCCCCTTACAGCAACTAAATATTTTCAAAGCTGTAATCTTTGGCTATTGTCATACTTACAATAAGGCATTTTTTTCACAAAGTATTAGAAGATTTCACTGTGAGCAAATAATTATCAGTGGATTATAAATGAAATAAAATGTGTATACCTCCAATTACAGAATAGCAAAGATTGGAATGAGGATAGTGGTACAGTATAGTCAGCTAGATTATTTTATTTCCTCCTCCTAAGTCTGCATATCAAAACTGTCATCTCTCATAGCATAAAAGCACTTCACTCTTGGTGAATATTTAAGCATCAAATCTCATATACTCAAGTTTTTGACCTTTTTACTCAGGAGTACAAAATTCTGCTTGAAAGTAGGTATTCGGTGGTAGGAGATAACTGGATTTGGGGAGCAGAGCATAGTAGATGGACTCAGAAGTGAACTGGATGTTTCCTGGTGTAGACTGAACTATGCTTTCCCTTCCAGAAGGGAAAATTCATTATGGGCATGGTTAACCCTTCTTAACTAGTGTATTAATAGCATTTCTGAGTTCTTAATTTGTGATGTTAATGATCTGTACACAGTTCTGATTCAGGACTCTCCATTGTTCATTCTGCTGTCATTCAAGAAGAAATAAGCAGAAATTACTCTCAAGCCTCACTGAACAAGATATTTGTACTTAGTTTCTGCACAATACTCAATTTGATAAAAATCTTAACACATTACTTATGTGTTAAGAAAATTGTGTTTTGGAAGTTGAATTGTGTAGCATGATAAACTAGAATAATTGTTTGGTTTCATAGGAGACAATGGTACATCATGCAGATGCTTTCTTCAAGCTGAGACAGGTCATAAATACAGCTTGTTTTAACAGCAGAACTATTAAGCTTCAATTATTTGCATTATATCATTGAAACTAGATAATCAAAACTGGTCATTTGCCTCTCTTACTCAGCCTTATAATAGCGTACAATGAATGTTTTTTTCCCAAACAGTGATGATTTGTCTGTTTTCTACCTTAGTTTCTCTCTCACATTTCCTTTATGGAGGAAAATTCCAAGTGATATCTTGCTTTTTTTTCAGAGTTAAAATTAAGTTTCTTTGATATTGTTTGGCTAGTGAATTTTTAGGTTTTGGTAGAGCCTGTATTGGCAAAAGGCACACCTATATCCGGTATGCTTTACTCTTATAAAACACTTTCATTTGAATAAAACCAAATAGGTACAGGCTATGCCATGCTTTAAAGATATGGAACAACATACTTGAAATCTTACATTCGTGACAGATTTATTAGACAAGCCTAAGGAAGAAGAATGAACCCTAACTAGTGCAGAAAAGCCTTGCTTTTAAAGAACTCATATTGAAATTCTACAGCGTTGTCTGTTCTGTTCTGTTGCTTTCTGTTCTATAGACTGAGGATCATTCATTTCCCAAAGGATTTTATATAGTATTTAGTTCAAATGTTTGTGTTTGTTGCTGAAAGCTGTGTTATGAAACTGATGATTCTTTTAAAATGAAAGTTGCATATAGAAGGATTTTTAAACAATCCAGAAATCCATAGCATAGGTAGTATGAATGTAGGCTTTGTGGATTTGCTTCTCTGGTTTTTATCAAGTGAATATTTAAACAGAGCAGTCTAGTTACATACTCTTGTTTAATGCAGAAGATAAATCTCTATTATTGCTCAACCCAAATTATTCCTTTCATTCACTAAATTTTAATTGGTATGAATTTCTTGAAAGACATAAAGTCATGGAAGATTTTTCAGACAGAAAATAGAAATTGATATGGCAAAAGTGCAAGAATGTGGTGAAAATTTTGAATTAATGTTTCTGATATAATAGCTGCAAGATCACGAATAGTTTTTTTAACTTAAAATCAGAGAGAGGGAAAATAATGTCATGTTTGGGTTTTTTTTTTCTTTAATTGCATGATTTTCTCTCTGAAAACAGCAAGTCTGCTCTGAAACAGCAAGTCTGTCAACAAGGTAAGCAGGCAGTTTAGGTTGTTTTTTGACAAAGCCTCATTCTGAAGTTTAATTACCAAGAGGACCCACAAATGTGGAAAAAGAAGTTATGAAATTATATTGGCAGTGAGAAAGGATGAGTTGGGGGAACAAGTGGCGTAGAGGAAATCTTATTTCTAGAGAGCTTCTTTCTCTACCCTCTTTTCAGATAATGTTATTTATTTACTGATAACTATAACAACTTGCTACTCAAATTTGCTGTACTTAAAAAAGGCAAAACAACTGCAAAACCTCTATGACCTCTGAGGTTCTGTATGTGCCTACGGGTCTTCTGTGTAAGGAAAGACCACTGATAAGCTTGTATAAAGGTGGGTTTTAAATACAGCTGTTGAATCGAAAAAGAATAACGTATAGTGAGGAGAGTAACCATTGTTTTAAATGCAGTGAAAACAGTCTAGCTTAGATCTACAGAACTGGCTGGGATATTGAGACAGTTGCAGAAAATCTGTTTGAGCCACGAGTACAAGCTTGAGAAAACTGGGTAAGAAAAAATTTGGAACTCTCACTAGGTTTCAAATAGGAGGTGGCACCCGCTTTCCTTACTCAGATTTCTTTAGCCTGGGTATCTTCATAACAACTTATTGAAAAAGAATTCTCCAGCTTGTCTAAAACCCTTCTTCTTGCTTTCTGGTCCTAAGGAAAACAGTTATCTTCTCCTTTTTAGTTTTCAAATGTTAAATACAATAATTACATTCTATCTTAGCTTTGAGCGATTTATACCTGAATGAAGTGCCTGTTTGCTGTCTGATAATAGATTTTCTCTACCATAATAACAAGGTGCTGTTGAAAGTAGTTTCAAAGAAAGAAATAGCCTATTCAATTTTTAAACAGATAAAAGATTTCTCTGAAGAAACAATGAAAGCTTGATTTTACAGCATTTGTAGTAATTGTTTTCTGATAAATGTTGTTTGACTGGTTCAAGAAAATAAGTGTGTTCTTATAAAGTGAACCTAGAGTTGATTCTTTTTCTGTTTCTGTAATCCTTTCCACATTTTAAATCAATCATGGATAAGCCTTCTTCCAGTGTAAATGCCAGCTGTGAAAAATTAAAGCAATATTTTTGGTTTGAAATATATTAGACAAAAAATGTAGAATTGTAAGAACTGTCAAAGTAGTCCCAGTGTCACTGTGTGTGCATGTAAAATGTTGCTGAGGAACATTAAGGTTACAACCTAGCATCCAAAAGACATTGGATGTCTCCAAAGAGAGCTGAGCACAGGGCCGGTGCATTACCTGTGCTGGGACAGTTAGATCCAGCACAGAGATCTGCAGTAGCTGAATAAATGAAATAACTTCCTACTATGTCTTAAGTTGCACTTCTCTTAAGAAAGCAGGTTGTAAAAGGAGACAGTATAATTTAAATTGGAAAAGACCTTTAAGATCATCAAGTCTAACTGTTAACCTAACACTGCCGAGTTCACCAGTAAACCACGTCCCTCAGCGCCACATCTACACGTCTTTTAAACATCTCCAGGGATAATGACTCAATTGCTTCCCTGGGCAGCCCATTCCAGTGGTGGACAAACCTTTTTGTGAAGAAATCTTTCCCAATATCCAATCTAAACCTCCCCTGATGCAAGCTGAGGCCATTTCCTCTTGTCTGCTTTCTTGTTACTTGTGAAAAGAGACTGACTGAGCTTGCTACAACCTCCTTTCAGGTAGTTACAGGGAGGAATAAAGACTGAACAACCTTAATTCCCTCAGCTCCTCCTCATAGCACTTGTGCTCTGAACCCTTCACCAGCTTTATTGCCCTTTGAACACGCTGCAGCACCTCAATATCTTTCTTGTAGTTAGAGGCCCCAAACTGGGCTTGGGATTTGAGGTGTGGCCTCACCAGTGCCAAGTACAGGGGGACGGCATATCATAAAGTCATAGGATGGGTTGGGAGGGATGTCAAAGATAACCCAGTTCCAGCCTCTCTGCCATGAGCAGGGACACTTCCCACAAGACCAGGTTGCTCAAAGTCCCATCCAACCTGGCCAAGAATACTTCCAGGGATGGGGCATCCACAGCTTCCCTGGGCAACCTGTGCTGGTCTCACCACCCTCATAGTGAAGAATTTTTTCTTTATATCTAATCTAAATCTGCTTTCTTTCAGTTTAAAGCCTTTAGCCCTCATCCTCTCACTACCTGCCCTTGTAAAAAACCCCATTTATGTACTGGAAGGCTGCTCTAAGGTCTCCCTGAAGCCTGCTCCTCTCCAGGCTGAACACGCCCAACTCTCTGAGCCTGTTCTCATATGAGAGGCATTCCAGACCTCTGATCATCTTCACGGCCCTCCTCTGGACCCACTCCAACAGGTCTATGTCTTTCCTGTGCTGAGGGTTCCAGAGCTGGATGGGAGTACTCCAGGTGGGATCTCAAAAGAGCAGAGTAGAGAGGGAGAATCACCTCCCTCAGCCTGCAGGTCATGCTGGCCATGCTATTCCTGATACAAGCTAAGGTACTAATGAAGGCCATTGACAACCTAGACACCCTCCTGGATCATGTTTTGCTGACTAAAAGCCCCCCACGTCCTTTTCTGCCAGGCAGCTTTCCACCCACTCTTCTGTAAGTGTGTAGAATTGCATGGGTTTGTTGTAACCCAAGCACAGGACTTTGCATTTGGCCTTGTTGAACCCCATACAGCTGTTCCAGCCTGTTGACACCCCTCTGTATAGAGCCTTCTTTCCCCTCAAGCAGATCAACACTCCTGTACAACTTTGTGTCGTCTGCAAATTTACTGAGGCTGCACTCGATCCCCTTGTCCTTATCATTGATAAAGATATTAAACAGAACTGACCCAACACAGAGCCCTGGGGAACACCACTTGTGACTGGCTGTCAACTGGACTTAACTCCATGCACCGTAACTCTTTGGGCCGAGCCATACAGCCATTTTTTTACCCAGTGAAGAGTATGCTTGTTCAGGTCATGAGCAGCCAGTCACTCCAGGACAATGCTATGAAATGATGTCAAAGGCTTCACTAAAGTCTAGGCAGACAACATCCACAGCCTGTCCTTCATCCACTAACCAGGTTACCTTCTCATAGAAGGAGATCAGGTTAGTCAAGCAGGACCTGCCTTTCCTAAACCCATGCTGCCTGAACCTGATCACCTTGTTATCCTCTCAATACTGCATGATGGCACTCAAGATGATCTGCTGCATAACCTTCTGCGGCAATGAGGTCAGGCTGACAGGCCTGTGGTTCCCTGCATCCTCCCAACCCTACTTGTAGATGAGCATCACATTTGCTACCTTCCCAGTCAGCTGGGACCTCCCTGGCTAACCAAGACTGCTGATAAATGATTGAAAGTGGCTTGGTGAGAACTTCCTCCAGCTCCCTCCGTTTCCTTGGGTGGATCCCATCCAGCCCCACAGACTTGTGTGTGTCTAAGAGATGCAGCAGGTGTCTAACCATTTCCCCTTGAATTGTGAGGGCTCCATTCTTCTCCCTGACCCCATCTTCCAGCACAGGGGGCTGGGTACCCCAAGGACAACTGGTCTTACTATTAAAGACTGAGGCAAAGAAGCCATTAAGTACCTCAGCCTTTTCCTCATCCTTTGTCACTATGTTTCCCTCCACATCCAGTAAAGGATGGAGATTCTCTTTAGCCCTCCTTTTGTTGCTAATGTATTGGTAGAAACATTTCTTACTGTCTTTTACAGCAGCAGCAAGATTAAGTGCGAGTTGGGCTTTGGCCTTTGTAATTTTCTCCCTACATAACCTCACAACAGCCTTGTAGTCCTCCTGAGATGCCTGCCTCTTCTTCCAAAGGCCATAAACTCTAATTTTTTATTCTGTGTTCCAGCCAAAACTGTCTATTCAGTCAAGCTGGTCTTCTTCCCTGTCGGCTTTCATTTGGCATGTGGCAAGGGTCTGTTCCTGTGTCTTTAAGGTTTCCTTCTTGAAGAATGTCCAGTCTTCAGAACAGCTTCCTAAGGGACTCTGTTGACTAGTCTTCTAAATAAGTGAAATTCCGCTCTCCTGAAGTCCAAAGTGACTGTTCTGCTGAGCCTCCCTCATCACTTCTCCAAGAATTGAAAATGTTAGCATTTTGCAATCTTTATGCCCAAGACGGCCTCCAACCATCACATCACCCACAAGTCCTTCTTTGTTCATAAACAACAGATCCAGTGGAGCACCTTCCCTGGTTGGGTCACTCACTAGCTGTGTCAGGAAGTTATCTGTCACACACTCCAGGAACCTGGTGATTGTGAGACCTCTCCCAGCTCCTTATAGAATATTTTGTCTGCCTTCTCGTCCTAGTTGGGTGGCCTGTAACAGACACTCACCATGATATCTGCCTTGTTGGCTTTCCCCCTCATTCTTATCTTTAAACACTGTATCCTATTGTCACCATCATCAAGCTCTAGACAGTCAAAACCCTCCCTAACATACAGGGTTATCTCACTGCCTCTCCTTCCTTGCCTGTTCCGTCTGTAAAGTTTGTAGCCATCTATTGCAGCACTCCAGTTATGTGAGTCATCCCACCATGTTTCTGTGATTGCAACTGCATTATAGTTTTTCTGGTGCACAGTGGCTTCCAGCTGCTCCTGTTTGTTGCCCATTACTGCATGTGCTGATGTAGGTGCTCTTCAGTTAGGCTAGTGAATCTGTGATCATTTAAGAGGAAAAAGCTCCAATTCTTACATAACCATTTTCAGATGCTTTTGTGGTTTTGGACACATCAATAACCCTGGTGTCTTTTCTGCTGCATGGATCTCCATACCCTATCTCCAATGAGACAGCAGACCGAAGGACCTCGCTAGCATACTGTCCTTCAAACACTCGTGTGCTGCCCCCAGGCTTATCTCTGGTGATCTTGGTTTTATCCCTTTCTGCTTTCAAATCTAGTTTAAAGCTCTTCCGGTGAGCCCTGATGACTTGTGTGCAAATATACTTTTCCCACTTTGAGACAGGTGTACCCCATCTGTTGCCAGCATGCCTGGTATTGTGTAAACTGACCTATGATCAAAACCCCGGGCTTTTCCTGTTTTTTTCTTTCATCATTCCCGGCAACTGGAGGGACAGAGGAGAACGCTACTTATGTTCCTTATCCCTTAACTAGTCATACCAAGGCCTGAAGGCTGTCTTGGTTGCCCTCAGAGTTCTTGAAACATTTTCATATGTGACACTTTGTTTAAGGGTTTTCTAGCTGGGGTAGAGCTTGACAGCAGGGATGTCTTAAAATGTCATCTGCTGCAGGAATATGTGCTCTGTGCGTTTGCCCTTTTCTCTCTTTACTTCTGTGTTACTGTTTCCAGATAGACTCCGGTTTGTGTTCCTGCTGAAGTTGTATTCATTCTCCTTTTTCTTCTCTCACTCATATTTGCATTTGAGTTTTCAGGGTTGGTTTCCCAGTAAAGGTGATTATTTTTTATTTGCTGTCAGCTGCTACTCCAGAGTGATTAAAGTCCTGGTTAAAATGCATAGGATTTCCATGAAATAACTGAAATTGCATTCCTGCATGCCGATTGATAAGTTTCTCTCTCTGATGGTCTGAAGCTGTAGGTAACACTGAGTATATAGGAAAAGGCAGTAGCTTACATCATTTTGTTATGCTTATCATATATATTCCAAAAATAGTGAAATTTTGAGACATCAAAGTCTTTCTTCATACTTGAGATTAACCTGCATGCTCCAGTCTTTATTCTTCCCAGCTGTATCACTTAGTCTAAGAAAACATATTACTTTTTCCTAGAGACTTTGTCTTAACTTAAATGAGACCTGAATTAAGTTCACAGTGTTTATAATCAACAATGTGAATTATTTTTCTTCTGTAATACCTGTAAATAATTGCAGTTAACTGTATTCCCTAAACAGAATTATTATCTCTGCATGTAGCTTATAATACTGCCATGGGGATCTTCTGTTTGGAAAATCAAAATATACTGAACCATGTTGCACTAATTTTTTAGCAGGCTTTTTTTGGTAAAGGTAAAATATAGTCCAAAAGGACATACAAAATTACTTGCAGTAAAAAATGATGTCTTGGAGGCATATTGCAAAAAGGAAAAAAAAAACCCCTGCTTTACAGTACATTTGTTAATTAATAACTTAATAATTTACATTACATAAATCTTCTCAGAAATAAATGAAAGAAGAGACAAAGCAGGTCATCCTGATACTGGTTAAATCAGTAGTTATCAGCCAGCGACTGGCAGTAACTAATTTTTTGTCCTATGCAGTTAGCATTTAATCATAATTGCTCTTTCGCTTGTGCCCTACATAATAAAAATTCATAATCCAGAATGGTAAATTAAAAGATGTTCTCTTTCTGTAATAATAATACAGCAATTTTTATGAAGAATTCAATTATTTTTTCCCACAGTTTATAGGAAGGCTATATTTTTGTAAGTTGCTCGTCACCCAGGCCTCAGCTTCTTTGACTTTTTTATAGAATGTGTTGCAAAATAGCTTAATCATTTCAAGTAAAGTCTGAAAAGCTGGAAAAGAAGAATACTGATAGAATATAAGCGCTTGCAAAATGGTTATATCGGACCAAAAATTCTGTAGCAGCAGCTCCCTAAGATGTTGCTGCTTCCTGGTTCTCTTCCTCAGCACAGGTGCAGGCAAGCATGGGACTTCTTGGGCTGTTTGTGAATTCAGATGTGACTGTACACTAAGTGCCTGAGAAGCAGGGAGCCTGCCTAGTGCCCAGTGTGGTTTTTGGTAGCTACCTGGGGTTTATATTGCTGAAAAGATCGTTGCTGCAGAGATCGTGGCTGCTCAGGTGAAACTGGAAGAGTAGTTCTCAGCCTGGGAGCTGTTGCTGTGAAGCAAATGCTGCATGGGGAGCAGAGGCACCTCAGAAGGTTTTTTTTATTCCTGCTGTCCTCTATTGCTTAAGCATTGTCCAAGCTACCATCACCCCAGCGCATTCCCACTCCCCTCCTGGCAGCTCCCAAAAGAGTGTACTTCCCTTCTCTGGCAATGAGGAGAAAGGAGGAGGGTAGGTGTGGGTATGTGAGCACGAAATGTATTAGTTGTCTTTAAAAGCCTGTACAAAACAAAACCAGGACACAGCTGAATGTTAAATTCAGAAGTAAAGAAAAGAAAGAGGTGTGGAGAATGGGGTTACTGGAGGAGAAGTGGCACTTGTGAAGTGAGACAGAGCACCCGGATAGTGGAGCAGTAGTTTCCCTTATAGAGAAAGCAGCCTTATGAGTAAGGATACTGAGGCTTTTTGAGCAGAGAGACAGGGCAGATTTACTGCAAATGTCTTACAGGTTACAGGTGCAATAATTAGTATTACAGTGTTGATAGCTGGTAAAAGGTAATAGTCCTTTCTTTTATCACACTCAGGAAAGTACTTCAGCTGCATTTCTTAATACTTAAGAATGCAGAATACTTCATTCTGTGTTTATTACTGCCTGAAGAATTTCTTTTATAAAGAAATTTCATTTTAAAGTTCATATAATGAATATGCTGAGGGACTTAATTTTATAAATGAACAGAGGAGCTAAATCTTGCACTATCCGTGCAGGTTTCAGAAATAAGAGTGTAGCATTCTGTAGAGTTCATCAAGTCTCTGACTGCCTTCCTACCTTATTTTGGGTGGCGGGTTTGTTCATAGCAGATGGGTATTTATGCGTTCTTCTGGTGGGGAGATGGCAACTGGGTGTGTATCACTCCCAGTTCCAGGCAAACGATTTGTTGTTTTCTACAGGCTTTACTTAGGGATCGCGATCTCCACAGTTCCCCAGGAGCCCACACCTAAACGGTTTGTAAACTGTAATTCCATTCTTTCTGTGGTTGTGCATTTTAAATAAATCATTAAATTTGTGTGGGGAAACAGGAGGAAAGACAAATGAGTTGGAGTGGTCTGGCAGTGCACATGCATATAGCTAAGGGTGCTCTTTCATGATGCCTTCCCACAGAGAGTCTTTAATAATAAGGTGGGAATTGTCATACTGGTTATATCTCATCCATGTGGACAAGTGAATTTTATATTCTTTACTGTTTTATTTTAAAGAAAGATTGTTAATCTTCTAGATATTTTTATTATGCACCTTTGTGTTTAGTCCCTGTTTCTCTTGCCATCATGGCAGTAAGCATGAGTTCCAGTCTGAGTATTTTTTCTGTGATGAAATATTTATCAGATTTGAATTCTTCCTCAATTGGCATAATTTAATCACTCTGAGAAATTAAATAGAGATCACCTGACCAATCTTTCATTTGCCCTGCATTATTAAAAGAATCCTGGTACCAACTGATTTACTCGGGGTACCTTATTCTGTGCCTCAGTGTGGTTTACAACGTTTTCCTTGAAAAACTTTTGCACCCATAATTGATCAGATTTTTGATATATGGTAGAGTCACCTCCATGGGATAAAGAAGTGTCTTGTCCTTATTGCAGAGGAATTCTCTCTAATTTTGGCTAACATACAGCGTGGCCTGTTTTCTTTTATTTGGAAGTGTTAGCTTCCAAAGTCTGGGACTGCCGTGAGGTCTTGACACCACTGGTGCAGCATGCAGGCCACTGGGAAAACCAGAAAACTGTTGAAACAGCTGTGCTGACAAATGAAGGGCAGAATGGGGGAGATTATAGCCAGATGAGACCACCTCATCATAGCTTTTCTGCCAGTTCTTTGTCATGTTTTTTTCAGCAGTAATTTGTTAAAATTGATGAATATTTCTATTTCCAACTCTACTGTGATGATTGAGAATAGTTATGCAGGACAGGAGTTTGGTGTCATTTTTTTATTTTAAACAATGAAAGGATCAAAGATAAAGAAACGACAAAACCTCATGTGGAAAGTAAGTTCAATGAGCTTCAAAGTCATGCCTTTGAATGCTAGGAAAGAGCAGAGTTCTGGTTGCCAGGTTCATATACATTATGATACGTTCCTTAATTGAATGGGCAAGTACCTTTCCCTAATCCATACGCACAGGAGCACATACCTTTCACTCCAGAGAAAGTAATGCTAAGCTTGTAAGAGTGATTGTAGGTATGGCACAGGTTTCCTTTCAAAGTGATAAACTTTGTAATCTAGCTAAAGTTGCCAGCCTTTGCTTCATAACTTGCTTCATCAGCAGACTTTCCCTGTTCATGACTTTTTCAGATTAGTAATAAATACATTAACGATCTGTTACATAAATTGACTAGTCACTTGGCCTTTGCCAAGAGGAAAACTGACCATTTATTCTGCCTGTCCAAGTCTCTTAATCAGGGTTTGTTCCACAACGGTAAGTAGCTTTTTTCCATATAAAAGTACTTACTGCCTAGTTTTATTTTTCTGAAATAAATTACTGTGGAAGCTTGTAGCAGAAGCCTTTTGGCAGCCTGAATCGATTATGTCAGTGTGGTGCCTCTCCTGCCCCCCACTCCTTTTAAAGCCCTCTTTCATTAAAATGATCAAAAGAGAGGCAGATGCAGCCACAGTGTGAATGCAGGGGATGCGCAACCTCTTCAGTAGCACTGGCATGTGTGGACAAGGTAGGCGTGCTGAACAACGCTGTGCTGAAGGGTAGAACTTGGAGAAGTTTGCAAAAAATACCCTATTTAGGTGTTAAAGATTGGGATTTATTTTTTTAAATAGCAATTCAGACCCTTGATATTAAGAAATGTCACAAATATTGGATAGGTTGCATCACGATTTGATGAGTGATTTCACCTTAATTTTCAATATATCCTCAGATCTTTTCTTTTACTACCTCTGTTTCTGCAGGCATTTCATTTTGATAACTAATAAAAAGTATTCCTGACTAGATGCCTTTGTTTTTTTCAGTGGGAACAAACAAATCCTCTAGCTTCTTGGCAGTCTCCCTCTCTTCCTTAGTTGTTCCTTGTATTTCCACATCATCAAGTGAACCTCCTGAATTTTTTTTTTTTTACTAGTTTTGTACTTGGATGTACTTGAGACTCTTTTTGCCATTATCTCATTTATTTCTTCTGTATCTTATTTCCTGTTAGAAATGTATTTTTCTTAAGTGGCTCCTGAGATACTTAAAAAGTCTTAGTTCTGACTTTAAGATGTCTGTAATTAGATTTGTTATTTTACTGAAGTGTCCTGATATAAAGCTTTACATTGTGATGTCAATTCTTCACTTATGGGTGTTGGATTTGCTGGTGTTGTGGTCTCTGTTATATTTTAAAAGATGGCGATGGTTAAAGGATCCTACAGGATCCTAGACTAGAACATGGATTTACAGTGTTCCAGTGAGTCCTCTGCAGGGTTGTGTGAGTGCTCTTGCTTTGCAATATGGGGATAAATCTGGGCACAGTTGCAGCATAGCTTCTGTCAGGCAAGTGTTTCAGCAAATGGAGAGTAGTTCCTCATTCCTGTCCTTTTTCAATGAGATGAAAGGGATGATATTCAGAAAGAAAAATTGACATTTACTATCAGAAATAGACTCTAATACTGAAATCTCTCAGACTACGTAATAATCTCCCAAAGGAAAAGGCAAGCAGCCTCATTTTTCAGATAATTTATGGGCAGCCTTGCCAAATTGCTCATTATACTACAGGGAATAATATTCCGTTGGTGGAGGATTGAGCATGATTATTTAATAGGTGCTTTTTGTTTCTACTTATTTCTTTCTACTTTTCATGGATAAGTGATATGCAAATGTAGTCAGAAAACTTCTTTATGTGATTTGCCTGTAATATTTTCAGCACTAGACATAAACCCAGCAAACAAAAGGAAGTGCTTTTGCGAACATCTGATATTGTGGTTTTATTTAGAAAGTGCAAGAATGTTTCTTGGAAAAATCTTCCTGTCTTTAGGAAAGCATTCATGTACACCCCTATGCCTCCCCCGCCCCCAAAAACCCCTACCCCAAATCCCCACACTACACCTAACTGCCAAACACTTGTTCAAAAATAGTGCAAATTAAACCCTCCTACCTCAAAGTAAACCTTGATGTAGGTCAATTTATTCTTTTCTACCATGATCTAGAATCACTTGCAGCCCATTAGTTCAAATATGATATCATTCCCTTTTGTGGTTTTGAACTCTCTAAATATAATTTTTATGAGGTTTGGTGTATATAGTGGTGATGTTATTCAGTGGAAGTATGTCTTTCAGGGATCACTTACTTCCTAGATTCCTATTATCAATAGTCGATGACAGGTAGTGATTTACTGTAGGGGATGAGGTAGTTCAGTGAAGCCTTTCAGCTATTAAGGAGCTTTTCCTAGGAAGGGCAATTAGCAAGTAGCATTGATATTTTTGCCTGAGTTGCATGTGTTTCAGAAGGCAGCATGCTTGTTAATACGACTAATAACACCTACTGTTGGAGTACTACTGTGGAAAGGCTGAGGTTGTTAAATTCAAGTCTATAGTTTATGTATCCACTGCATTTTTCCTTGTGAATATTATTTAGAGTACAGCTTTATGTTAATTGCCATCTCCATTAACTTGGCTTGGGATATTCTGCAAAATCAGAAATCACTGCATTTAAAGGTTTTGCTTATGTTTCGGGGTGTGTGTGTGTGTGTTATTGCAGAAATTAATTTAGCACTGTAAAATTATTTACAATCTCTTTTTTTAACACTTGGTCATATCTCTTCCCAACCTTTTTCCTCTCTTGAGTTCAAACTCAGGGGGTTTTTTTGCATCTTTACTACATAACCAGTGGTGCATGGCATCTCCTCACAGCTTTTTTCAATTTGTGCACTAATTTGGGGAAGAATGTCCTAAATCAGATATAAAGTCTATTTGCCTACTCTTTACCATCATGATTATACTAGAATAGCTTATATTTGTTCATGAAAAAAGTTTTCTTGCATGACTGAGGAGTAAAAAATTTGGTTAGAATATTTTCATAGGCTGAAAATGTGGTTTGATAAATGAACTGTAGAAAGCAGGAGAGCTCTTCGGTGTTACCTGTGAAGCCCCTGCTTTGCCATTGTCAGTATTCTGCATGCGAGGTTCACTGCTGCTTCTGTGAACTGTCAGGTTCTTTGGCTCTTTATACCTTTAGACCAAAGTGTAGTGTATGTTGTTTGCATACCACTACATGCATGTCAGTTTAAATTCACAAGCTTATCTGGGCACCAGTATTAAGCTTCCTTTTTCAGAATTTGTATTGGATCCTTTTATATAGTTCTGAATTTCATAACATCTACTGTTTTCACTATGTTACTCTTACATTAGTCTGCAAAACAAATAAATGAAGTGATTAATTATCTTCGGAAAAAATGAATGTAGGAAGTTAATTCTTTTGACCCTAACATCAATTTTTGTAATTCTTTGTTTATGTGGTTCTGATTTACTTCTTGCCTTTTCCTTCTATTTCATATTCCTAGAAAATATGTAATTAGAGTTGAAAATCAATGGGGAACAAGCAAGAAGCAAGATATAATTGTAAAATCACTGTAGCAGAGTCCAATCTGCTTCTTTTTCCATGGTTAAGATATTGCAGCATAATGCATGGTTTTCCCTCACAGATGAAGTAAGCATAGGATAAATACATAGTGTTTATTATATTCTTAAAAGGAAATCAGCTTTATCATGTGAATGTGGTGTCCTTTTTGCTATGCCACAGTGCTTTATTTGTGTTCACGTTATCGTGTGCAATAATGACACACTAGGATAATTTCTTTGCATGATGGAATACAAAATATATAAAATTATGTATAAAAGTTACCTATATCTTCAGATCTATATGTGAAAAACATTCAAATAATGTTTGAAATAGTTACTGAACTTATGAAGGTGTTGCTTCTGGTTGTAGGGCTGCTGTTCATCTGTGTTTGTGACTTATAACAGTCATTTCTATCTGAAATATGCAAATGCATGCAGAGCAATTTTTAGAGACAATTAAAAGCACATATGGAGTGTAACAGTGGATTTTTTTGTATATACTTATCACACAAAAGATATATTTTAAAATGAAATGGAAAACCATTCAGACCATAACTAATACTAATTCCTATTATGTAGTTATTTTAAATACAGGAGGTTAAGAATGTGAGTGTGGTCACAGATTTTCCTAAAATTTTATCTGACTGTCCAATTTATACTTTAGGTTGTATTTGATTTTTTTACTTTAATCAGCCACTAATATGTATACTGACATGTTCTTAGTAATACAGATACAGATGTGCACAAAGGTCAGAAGCCTGAGTGAGTGTCAAGATTGGCGCTTTTTTTCCATTTTGCTTCACACTTATTCCAGTCTTGTTACACGTCTTCTCGGGATTGCAATCTTTTCACCAGCAACCTGTGTGAAGACTGCAAATGTCTTTCTGCAGCATATGGAGGATGAAAAGCTTCGATCAGACCCCAGCCCTGTTGTAGCTACTTGTTGCTGCTCCTGATTGTAAAGTGGAAGTAGTCCATGCATCTTAATCCCGTTCTCTCATCAGTGGAATTGGTATTCCTATTTGATCATATCTGCTACGGCAAAATCCCTTCCAGGCAGACACCGAGGGTGTTTCAGGTGTCAGTCCACTGTTCAGATCAACTAGATAAAACCCTGTCTGATCTGGAGAGAGTTCTTTCAGGTAGAAGAACAGACCACAGCAGGAGTTGCTTCTCGTCCTTTGCTGAAAGCAGTCATTGTACTTCTAATGACGGTGTAGATGGAAGACAGCATTCAAGCTGGGATTTGGAATTTTCTGCCAGTTTGCATGCGCTCAAATATTTTTATGGTTATACAATATAACAGTGGAATTCTATGACATCTCGCAAAGCTTTGTGGCAGGCTGTCACACTTCTCAAGCTCTTGAAAACACAAATTCATCTAGAGTCAGGTTTTTTGGTGGCTGCAAGAGCTAGTGAAAGAAATAGGCAACAATCAAGAATGAAAACAGAAATAGAGAACCTAGGGCCTTGATTTATGTGGAGTGATGAACTATTCTTCAACCATGATGTATGTCAAGGTAAATTTTAGGATTGCCTAACACAAATACTGCAAGACGCTCTTTGATAAGTTGTCATCAGTTCTGGGATTTTGGTGAGAGTACTTGTGTAAATTTAAGGAAAGAGTTACATGTTCTGTTTCATAGGGGTAATGAATTACTCAAGCATTGCTGTAGCCAGCTCTGCATGCCTAACCACTGTCTTGTTTCGTCGCAGCTTTCATACCGAAAGACCAGACAGCTCAAGCCCACATGCCTGTTCATCGGTTGTTTTCCCTCAGCACATTCCATCTTTCCAATGCCAATTAGCTTAGCTCTTTTCAACCCTTCTACTGCACACATTGCTTTTTTCACTCTGTACTCCCTTCTTTCCAAGTCTGTCTGACCTTTGTGCTGTTAGCTAGGGCTGCAAGTCTCAATCTGTGTTCCCGCACGATATGCCAGCAGTCTTGCAACAGAGCAAGTGCAGGAGCTGCTGCCTCGCACAGGAGCAAGTTACCGCGTTCAGATAATCTGCAGTAACTTACTCCTGTGAGAGGTAGCGGCTCCTTTATTTCTCTGCATGCTCTCTTCTGGAAACCTCCATAGTCAGCACAGCAGTGCTAGGAACCAGATAGCCCAGAGGGAAACTTCCAGCTGGTTTGTGTATGACTGATCAGAAGTTATGTTTTCAGCTCCACAGTTTGCTTGACCCTGTTTGATAGCCTGAGCGGACTTTCAAGTCCTTGGAGTCTGAAGGGGTTGGCATTTGGGGTTCACGCCAAGCTGAAGTGTTGTCCTCAAGGCATACCTCCCAACAGGACACAAAGGAACTATTTGATGTCTGCTTTCTGCCTTTACAAAGTACTACTTAACATCTGGAGCACTGGTGTGTTGGTGAGCTGTGTCTGAATTGTTATTGGGAGTATCTTGAAATACGCACCTTCATCTTAACGAGTGGCCGTTACTGAGTTAGTGGGAACAGAATGCGTGTGGAGAAGAGGAAATGATCAGGCTTTTTTGAAGCGTGCTGCCCTCATGAAGTCCATAACTAAGAGTCCCTCCACTTGCCATGGCCAAAGGCAATAGGAAGGGGGCAATGGTACCGGGTCTGTCCCAGCCCCCAAAGAAAAGTCAGCTGTGCTTGGGGATGGTAAGCTCTGAGGTAAATCGATCCTCACTGCTCCTGTGGCCCTAATTCACCAGTCTTTTCCATCCCAGAGCTCTGCTTCAATGCTTTCCAACCTAGAGGCCTGCTTTGTCACTCCTTTGTACCTCTCATCCCTCTTCCACTTCCCTAACATCTCACTCCACCTTATTCCAAGTTGCCTTTCACCCAAGCCCTTAATCCTGCCCTATATTTATTTGCATTTACCCCCCCTCACACCACTGTTGCCACTACCTTTTCTTGGATCAGTGTGCCTAAACATGCCTGCTCCCACTGTCAGCTTCCCCCACGGGCATGCAGTGCCTGCCTGCTGCAAATTGAATTTTGGAAACAGATATGTTTTGCCTCCCAGAAAAAGACAAATCTAGGATTCTGCAGGTGGGAAATAGGGCATTTGGTGGTAACTATAAGGTGGAATTTTCTCGGTATTGGGAAGGCCTTTAAGACAGTGACATTCTATTAGCAAAAGTCAGAAATGGTTCATCCTCTTTACTTTTTTGTTTATTTATACGGTTTGTGTGGAGCATTATGATTGAGCCTGAATAGGCACGTCAAGCTAGAATTCTGCTCACTTGTGTATGTGGGATAGGAGTAGGGGAAGTGTAACGTAACATATGGACAGCGCATCTTAAAGAACCATTGCTTGTTCGAGTGATTTTTCTTTCCTTCTACTTAGAGAAAAAAAAAGGGAATTTTGTTGATAATGAATGGAAGAGACTACAAATAAAATATACATCAATCTGTAAGCTAATATGATCAGTTGAGTCAGCTTTGTATATTGCTACCAATTTTGCAGTAAAAGTAAATATATGTCCCGATATGCCAGTAGGCATTTGCATTTTTGACAACTGTTTCTCATATTTTTAAAGTAATTATTTGAAAATGAAATTAAAAAATTATAATTGTGCTACAAAACTGTCACCACTGTTTCTTAGGCTGGTATTCATTTTGGCCAATTACAGGTGATGTCCAGCTGTTAGTAGAGTTAGGTGTTGAGTACTGCTGACAGCGTTTTGAGATTAGAATTTTGCAAATGTGAAATTAGGTAAGAAGTAGAAGACTGACATTTTAAAAGAGGGCATTGAACTAAGGAAACTTGTAAGTGCTTATAAGCAAACCTGCTTACCATTGGAAAGTCTTCAAAGGCAAAAGATATTAGTTAGGCAATGAGCATTAGGAGAGAATATCAGTATCAATTTAGACTTGCTGATGTTTATGATATAAAGTTAATTTTACATACGTAAAAAATGCAGCCTGGTCTTGTGGTAAAGAACTACAACGACTGTGTAATTTTAACTTTCTGATAGGTGAGGAGTGCATTCGAATGGTAATTTAGAGATCAGCCATGCTGAGTTCTTATGGCTGAGATGGAGATTGGCACGTACTCCTCTATCTCACCTCTTTGCTTGATGGCACATCATTTTTTTGATACTGCCACTGGTGACTACTGAGGTGCTGGTAACACTCTTAATTTAGCTTGGCCTATCCAGAGCCTCAGCAGTGATTCTTGCCACAGTCTGCTTAGCTCTTCAGATTGTTCTGTGTGAGGTCAGTATCTGAAATATGGAGATGATGCTGATATCATGGAATGGTTTGCGTTGGAAAGGAACTTAAAGATCATCCAGTTTCATGCCCCCTGCCATGGGCAGAGACACTTTCCACTAGATCAGGTTGCTCAAAGTCCCATCTAGCCAGACCTTGAACACCTCCAGGGATGTGGCTTCCACAACTTCTCTGGGCAACTTGTTCCAGTGCCTCATCACCCTCACGATAAATAATTTCATCCTGATATTTAATCTAAATTTCCCCTCCTTCAGTTTAAAACTGTTACCCCTTGTCTTATTACTACACTCTTACAGATAAAAAGACATCAACTAAAGATAAAAAGTCCCTCCCTATCTTTTCTGTAGGCCTCCTTTAAACACTGGAAGACTGCTAGAAGATCACTGTGGAGCTTTCCCTTCTGAAAGCTGAACAATCCCAACTCTCTCAACCTGTCCTCATACAGGAGGTGTTCCAGCCCTCTCTCTGATTGTCTTTGTGGTGCTCATCTAGACTGTTTAGCCTGTCTTTCTTGTGCTTAGGACTCCAGAGCTTAGTACTCCAGGTGGGGTCTCACAAGAATGGAGTAGAGGGGCAGAATCATCTCCCTCAACCTGCTGATCACACTTCTTTTGATGCAGACCGGGGTATGGTTGGCTTTTTGAAGTGCAAGTGCATGTTGGCTTGTATTCAATTTTTCATCCACCAATGCCCCCAAGTCCTTCTCTGCAGACCTGCTCTCAAAGAGAGAAAGACTTTGAAGTAAAAGAGTTTATACTGGTCATGAGGCTTGGAAGTTTTTTAGTTGATGAGGCCATTTAGGGGGAGAAAAACCCAAGTATTTCAGAGCATTAAATTATGATCATATTTGGATGCTCATTTCATCCTCTTTGACTGCTTATGTGGAAAACTGACTGCCTTTGCATACTGGTGATATAATTTTGAACTTCAGAACTTGAAAGGAATCTTGAAAGCTGAAGAAACAAGGAATGTGACCTTTTGTTTAAGCAAGGGAGAGTTACAAATAACTTTCCATTCCCTAAAAAAATTCCCAACATTGTATTGAATTAACATTGCCTTTTTGAAGTGACTTGTGACTACAAATAAGAAATTATAAATAAAATACTTCTCAACCAAGGCAGTGAAAGGTGAATAAATAGTAATAATCTCGTACTTCTGTGTCAGTGTCAGACTCATTAAGGGAGGCAGTTCTTGCAGTGTGTTTGCAGGTTTGGATGCACATTAGTGATAGTAACTTCGTGTAAACTGTTGTGTGGTCTTCTTGAAAGATTAATCTTAAGGTTTTCTAAGTGTTCTGTAGATCTAACTAAAGCCATACTCAAGATTCAAATTTTTAATTGTCCTAAATTTCTATCTGGTAAAGAAACAGTTTGAAGAAGAATAACCATGTGGGAATAATCACACTGTATGTCTTCTCTTTTTTTATGTCTCTTACTAGAAATACTGCTGGTGGGTTGGGTTTTTTTTCTTTTCTGCCTTACAAAAATGATGTGCAGTTCTTTTTAAGAATACCTTTTTTTTTTAACTTTAAGGTGCCCTTGTCTCGAAAATGGTGACATACCGTGAATCCTTTCAGAGATTCTCTTCTAACTTATTCTGCTAACTACTTCTGACACATTTCATTTAGAAAAGCCTTAAATATTTTCTGAGTTTGCTTTACAGTCCCGGGAGGAGATTTTATCAATAAGCTGGCTTTTTCAGCTCTGAAGACCTGCATTCTGAATTTGACTTATTGTGACTTATTGTTCCTCCTAACTTCCATATGTCAATACTGCAGAACCATTGTGAAACAACAGTACAGGTCTTCGCGACAGTCAGGCACACTGATGGGCAAAGGGAGGAAGCCATTTGCCCATCCATGCTGTGGCTGATCTGCTCTGATCCTTAATAATCTTCCCTTCCTTTGGGTATTTCTGTCAATACCCAGGAAATTTTTGTATTCCATATTTAGTTATGGAAGGTTTTTTTGAAGATGGTGAACTCTTCGATGCCACTTCTAACTTAACTGCTTTATGTATGTGAATGTTTCAACTTTGGCATTTTGCGAAGTTCTACCTACTCCACTGTTGGTGAATCAGCTTAAGGTCATATATATCATACTGTTGTCAGAAGTGGGGAGAAACAAAAATCATACTAAGGTGTACATTCTCTGAGGTCAAAATGATTTACTGCCATCTATTTTATTTATGAAAATAGACCTGGTGATGGTGAGAAATTAGTTGAAAATTGCATAACTAGTTTATATATAGAGAAAAAATATATAACTTAGTATGAATTAAAATTATATATATGCTTAAAAACATAAGAGACACCTCAGTGGCAGACTTAAGCAGAATGATGTCTACCTTCACACTTATTTCTGGTTATTTAATTTAATTCATATGCAAAGCCTTATTACTAAAGGGAATGGGATGTGAAATTGAAGGAAAACATAAAATAGCAAACACTTAATGAAAAGTTGGAGCTACTGAAGAGCATGATGGGTTTTGAATGTCCCTTTTAATTAAAACAGAAACTTTTTCCAGGTTCATCAAAAAGTTCTTTTTATTATGAGGTGCCAGTACTTCAGTGCAATGTTTTTGAAGCCTCTGAACTGGAGGGAATGACTGCTTTGCCTTTGCTTAGGAAGAGGAACCTTGTGATTGTCCATTGTGAACAGCACAGTGCTTTCCTACCATTTTTGCTGACTGGTGATGTTCTTGTCTGCTTCTTGATAGCAGTGGCACCCTAATGCTTCTCCGGGGTTTAGAGTTTTTGTCGTAATAACAGTGACTTGAACTGTATCTGTAGAAATCAAACTAACTCTGTTCCAGAAGTATCAACAGTCATTTGAGTCAACTTACCCCACTGTCCCTCTGGATCTTGATGGTGTATGAAACAACTTTATAAAGAATTGAAAAGAACAGCGGGCACAAACCGCGTCTGGGGCTCTTTTTATTTAGGAAGCCATTAGATGATATTGCAGAGATTCTCTATTATTTCTTTAGTTGTAGCAATGTCATTTTTGTATTACTGTGCGTGCTTTTATTTGCCCTAATCTGTTTTACCTCTTAGGCCTGCTGCTCTGAATGCGTGTTTACTTGTCTTTTCCCTTGCTGTCCCTTTGTCTCTAATGGTCTTTAATAAATAGAGAAGGCACATATTTTCCATTCTTCCATGTTATTGGGTGACATCCATCACAAAGAAGCCTGTGAAATGATTTTGTTGAAGAGCTGCTTGCACCATAAACACAAATTACCGGTGTGCATCCATCTTTGATGTGCGTCTTTCCTTTTTTGTTGTAGTTCAAATAGAATTGTGTAATCAGATTTGCAAAGGTAGCTCTTGGTATCATAATGAAGCTTGTTACCCTGCTACAGTTCAGTAACAACTACTGGAGATGCAAAAAAACCTTATGGATGTAAAGTGATATCTTAAAAGATTTTTTTCATTTTTTTAGGCTACTCACCCAGAATGTTGGTCTTCTTTATGTTGGAAACTTTGACAGACCTTTTGCACAAATTAAGGTACGATTAATAAGCTGGGGGGTGGAGGTGGCTATTTAAATTAATTCACTTCTGTATGATTTGAGTCTTGATTTAGAGTACTTCAAGTTAGCAATACAGCTCCAGGAAAAATAATGGTAAACAGTGCTACTTCGGTGGTGTTTGCCATATTCTGGGTTTGCAACTAATTTCATCTGTGTATTTAACCTGTCAAAGAAGATTAGTTTTTCTATCATCTTTTGATTAATGTAGACTCTGGTTTAATTATCGTAAGGAAAATGATTTATTTTTTTCTTCTTAGGTTACCTTGTCAATGACATTTCAAAAAAAAAACCCACTTTTGGAACTCTGTAAATCTTTAAGTGATCCTTGGCAGGGAAGACACTGCAGTAAAAAGCACAGATTGTTTTCCCAGTATTATTAGATTTATTATGAAAGACTCATACAGTTGCTGGAAAATAATTTGTCTTTTATGACTTAGTGTTTCTTTTCCTTCAATTGAACGATAATAGTTTCACATTTCTAATTGCTAGCTGCTAATTAGTTGTTGTCATGTCACTTGCAAACAAAAAAATGTTTTGCAAGAATGTATGGACTGATTTTGTTGAGTTTCATTGGGATTTTTCTTAGGATAAAAAGAGGGAGGCAATGGCATGCTAGTCATTACACTGGAATACAGAAACATGCTGTCTGTTTTGGAATGCTGAAATGTTCCCATGTCCCGGGTGATACCTGTAATTAGTATACGTTCTGCACTGTTGGCAGCGTTGTTCCCTCCATTGTGTTCACGTGCTTGTGCCTCTCAGAATTTTAAAAGCCTTGGTTTTGCTTTACATCAAAATGAAACTTAATTTTCTAAAACTCAGATGTGTTCCTTTACCATCCCTAATGACATTACTATAGAACAGTGTTCCCAAAAGCATCTAGCAAATACTTAGATTTATAATTTTAAAACAGTACTAAAGTTTAAGTTACTTTAAAATAAAAGATGCATGCTTCTCATATTCCTTTTCCTTTTTTCTCCCCAGTTCCTAAATGAATATTTTTCAGTTTGGCTGATAATCAGTTTAGATGTTTGTTGTATGAAATGTCTTGCAAGATATCTCATCACAAATAAGCCTGTATTTTTTTGGTGATAACTCTTCAGAATAGCGCTTGTTTAAATGCTTTATAACAGTTCTCTCACACTGTTCTCCCCTTCCGAATGAGGCCCCATTCCCACCCTCACCTGCCCCATCCGCTTCTAATAATAAGCAGCAAAATGGGGGGGGGTTTCCCCATGGTTTGGAAGAGTCTCTAAGTTCACTGGGTGCACTGAGAGAGGAGAGGTGTGTACTGCATTTGTTTTCAGCCATTTGCAGTCAGCAGTGGTATTCCACCACTTGCAGCCAGGGAGAGGCCCTGCTGCTCACAGGACAGCGACAAAGCGGACACTGCAGGATCAAACTGCAGGACTGAGCATGATATCGCTAGCAAATGCGTAGGGAAAGGGTGCAAAACCAGGACAAATACAAAGTATGCAGCCTGTTTCCTGCAATTTGCACGCAGGACCTTCTGTGCTGGAAATTATATCTGCATCCTGGTGCTTAATAAATAGATTCTGTTGGACCTTCCTCCGTGAATGTACCTAAGGGGTTTTTCACTACTTTTTCAACATAAAAAGCCATACTATCACTGTGAGTTAAGGTAATGTTTTATTTCTTGTAAATCTGTGGCCTAATAATTTACTTTGGGTCAACCTAGACCTTATGTTAGGACAAATGGTGGCAGTCATTCCGTATTCCTAACTTTATGTTCTCTTCCACATAATCCCAATGTTGCATATTCCAAGTTACAAAAACTTAATCTTAATTGCTCCTTGTATCCAACCATTCAGTATCTCTGGTCAATGCAGTTTTTATTCTTTCTACCCTTCTGTATTTCTGCTGTTGCGTTTTTTAAGGTAGGGAACGGCACAATATTTAAGATATGGACACAATAATGTTTTCTATTCTATTTGCTGTTCTTACCTGATGTATGGTCCAGTGCTTGATAAATATCTGACATACATTTACTTTGAGTAGGTTACTATTAAACTTTCTCGTATCATATCACTGGTGTATTCTTATCCTAAATGTTGTGTTCTCCACAGAATAGGCAATGTGGATGTTAAAGTTTAGTTACTACCTAGGAAAACCAAAGCTTTTTATCCACTAAATTACTGTAAATTATGAACAGACATGTTTTAATATGGTAATTCCACAAGCTGTACTCTCTGAAACATAAATTTTTTTATGGAGCTCTAGGGCATACATTGGCACACTGCTGCTTTGCTTTGTTTCTGGTGTTAAAGGTAATCCTGAGATGCTGAGCTAATTTGTCGCAGGGTCATCTCTTCTGTGGCTTGTATTGTTGCCTGCAACTGGGAAATGGTGTACAGTTAACAAAACAAGCTTTTAAAACTGATGCTCCTGTCTGATTGCTTGGAGAGTCTAGAAGGGTGATGGCTACGTGACAGCAGGAGATACTGGTGATGGGATTGCACCCTCTTAGAGATCTTCAGCACCGAAAATGGGGAGTAATGATCCACTTCTAAGAGTTGGTGCTGTGGAAAGAAATGTAGGTACTGTGGTTGTATCCAGTGGTCTTTTGTAACTGTTGACAGAAGTTTCTTTCATTTCCTTTTCCAGCAGTTTTTCAGATCTTTCATACGCAGTTCCTGATGTTTCCATCAGTTGAAAGACCTGTGAACCACACTTGGTCCTGCAATAAGGCAGAGTCTTTGTAGCCTTTTAGTTCAGATCTGCTTTTGTGCACTGTGTGACGGATTGGTCTCTCTCTCATTATATAAATTATCTGCTCATGTTCATTTGCAAACATCCCGGTTATTAAGGTATCCTATTAAGATATGGCATTTTTTGCCAAATGTGTGCATTAAGGAACACCCCAAACCGCTACGCTCCTTTGCTGGTGCAGATTTATTACTCAAAGTGAGATTTATTACTCAAAGTGAGCCATTATTATACAGTAGTATTTCCAGTGCATTTTAGTGCACTTTCAGATGGACAGATAGGAGTGTTACCAGGCCTTTGAAATATTCATAGTAAACATATAAACTGCCATGCTAGTACTCATAAATTCATGTATCGATTTATGTACATTTGCAGAACTGCAGAGAGAGTAACTCCTTATCAAAGTATCCCTTCCCAAAAGCAAACAAGTTTGATTTTCTGGAACTGCACAGGAAGATAATTGCACCAGTGTCTTTGATGATGAAGACTGTAGATGGCAAGCCTGGGAAGAGATTTTGAAATACTAACGTCTCTTCTAGGATGATTTTTTATGTCTTTTTTTTTTTCTCATATGCAATAACTCATTAATATTTATGTATATTAATATTTATAATGTTTCTTAGACATAGATGAACTGGTAAGATTAGACGAAATTACCTGACTTGTTTTCAGTGGTATCAGCGGTACTGCTTGATAGATGTTTGATCTCTATACTTCATTATACAAAAGGAATGTGAAGCAGTCACTCCACAGGCTTTTGAATCCTGTATCTGGTAGCAGCTAGATTAGAAGAAAATGGGAAAAAAACATGTTTTCCTGTCTAGAGGGATCTGCTTGGAATTTTTCTTTTCCAGTTATGTGCTAGTTCATAGATATTGCAAGATTTTGAATGTTACAACTTTGAATACAGTTCATGATACAGAACATCTAAGTTACTGCGTAATTCTTGGGAATGCTCTTATTCTAGAGTAATATTTAGTGAGTTCCAGTAAGTTCAGTGGCTCATAAAAATGATAGCTATTTTGGTTAGATGATGAGAGTACTAAATGAATTAATGATTTGAAAGTCAACTTCACTGCAGCGATGAATTCTCATTTTATATTCAGGGGAATGTTCTTTAAGGTTATATTAAAGGAATCGATTTCATATAGTGTAATTACTCTTATAATTTTATTTTATTTTTAAATAAAATTATTCTAATTTATTGTTTAGTTCTAGCATCTGTTCAGAGGTGATGTAGAACAGTTTCACCTCAAGTGTTTATTTTTTATATCTTTTCTCATTTAAGTAGCTATGTTATAGTAGTAGTAGTAGTTACTATCATATGCTTCTGCATTCATTCAAAAATTTTTGGAGCAATTCAGTGGTTTGCAGCTTTTTTTGGATCTTAAGTGATTATATTTGTTAAATATCTCTTGGACACTGTATGAAATGAAGGTTTCTCTTAAGTGACAACTTGATTAGCAAGATAAAGTACTGACATCAGCTAGAATTAACTGGCAAACTTTCTTAAGTCTAGTTACAGTAAATATTGTTTGTGTTCTTTTACTAACAATGAAGCTATTAAAACCAAAAATTTATCATAGACATTTTATGTTAATTAGAAGTAACTAATTTAATTGTCCCAGCATATATAATAAGTCACCTGATGGAAGGGTATATGATGGGGTTTTAACCTGTTTACAGAACAAGAAGTCTTCATAACATATATCATAGAATAATAGAATTGTTTAGGCTGGAAAAGACTTTTAAGATAGAGTTTGACCATAAACCTAACTCTGCCAAGTTCACCACTAAACCAAGTCACTAAGTGCCACATCTACACAAACCTGTACGGCCTATTGTTTTTAAAATAGAGATTTGATCAATGTAGAACAGAATGAAAACTTAGGTACACTATATCCAGTAATTATAAAGAAAAAGGTATTGCTTAATCAATTTATGAAGATTGAAATTTTTTGCAGTTCAGTTCCTAGATGCTTCTGGGATTAGGGGAAATTGTTCAGTACGCTGAGTTCTCCATTATTAATCAGTAATGAAGCTTCTGGCAGTCTTTACTATTGAGCTAATGACTAGTTTCATTTTGGGCTCTTAACACATTAAATTACCATTTAAATAAAGATTAATTACTGCTATTTTATTTTTAGTATTTTAAGAGTAGTTATTAAAAAGTTTCACAATAAATACTACTTTGTTCAAAATAGAATCTTTCAATAGAATATGAACACAGTTATGGTGAAGAGAGTATTTAGGAAATAGTGATGTGTTCTTAGTATTTTGTTTCTATGGTAGGAGCTCAGTGGAAAGATTTCTGAAAGTTCTAAGTTAACTTCTGAGGAATTCGTTGCTGTAGTTACAGCCGTCTTGCTGTTAAGAACTAGCAAGGAATCAAGCTCTCTGCTCTGACCTGCAGCTCGGTAGCCATTATCTGTGATTTTATTAAACTTGAGAACAGTGTTGCTGATTGCTGAGACATCTAAACGTATCACCTGCAGTCCAGGACTGCAGTTTGGTTCTAAGCTATTATTTTAGCAACTGCCTCATTTTCCCTTGGCAAATATACTTTTTAACTTAAACATGAGAAAGCATAGTAAGTTCTACCAGAGAGAGGTCTTACAACAGGTAATCACATCAGAATAATTTCTCTTATCACATCACATGAAAACCCTCCAGATACAAACCCATCCACCTTTACTTCAAGGTCCACAGGCAAGTTATCAGCACCTCAGAGAATTTACTGTAATGTTCCCAAGAGCTGAAACATCTCAACGCTGCTTCTTTACCTTTGTCTAGACATAGAAGCTGCATTGGTGTCTGAGAACCAGACTAGACCTCATTCATGACTCCTCTTGCAGTACTGAACATCTACAGGTTATTACTGAAGCGATTGTCCACAATTTACCAAAGAGTCTTTTCCTGAAAGGAAAGGGCAAAGGCTTGAATTGGTGAGCTTGCTGCTTTAAAGAGCTTATTTCTTAAACTAAGATAAGCTGCTCATTTCTTGACTGAAGCTAGCATGTTTTTCTTCCTTGGGTGACAATGACTTCTGCTACCAGAGCTGGGTAAAGTACAACCATCTACTCCGAGAGGACTGATATGGAGCACCTTGTTAGGGTACAGCTCTTCAGACTACTCCAAATTTAGCAGAATTAGTCCAGCTTTCTCTGTACACGCTGTTTCTGTCCTGTCTTGACAGAGGTCCGGAACAACAACGTGGTCTGTACAGTCTTTTAGCAAAATACATAAGTTCTCCCTCTGTCTCTCTTGACAGCCAGTGAGAGCATGTTGATGCCCTAATTATTTGATGCTTTGCTTATTGGACTTGCCTGCATATTGATAGAGGTTTTTGCTTTCGCTACCACGGGAGGAAAGAATTTCTGGTTTATTGTAAAATCATAATCTGAGTTTTGTTTCTGTTGTCTATTTCTCCGTCTTATTATTTTATTCCATTAGTGATATGAAATGCCATAGAATAAAACATAAGGATATCATGTCTTCTGCTTGAACAAAAAGACAAATACAGAATCTCTGGAGTGAGACATTCCTGAGACAAAGGAAATACAGATTTGTCTGTAGCTGTTTGATTCTAGTTGCTCATGTTGAAGACAAATTATTTCAAACTGAAAGAGACACCACTGGGATGAACAGAGGCCTGTCAAGTTCAAGAAAAATAGTGGTGACTTGCTTGGTTAGCTTAGCAAGATAGTGTCAGGGAAGGATTATTTTTATCTTCATATTAGCGGAGTTAACATGGGCAGTGAGGGAAGGAAGAAGGAGTGAAGATTTTTTTAAACTAGGAAAGTAATGATAGGAGAACAAATAGATTAAGCTGGATAGAAATAATTTTATTCTGAAAGCTGAAGAGTACTTTTTAAGAGCTGCAGATCTGGATCCAACTTCCACTAGGAATAAAACACCTTTAGAGGGTTGAGAAGGAAGATGATAATTACATGATTTGATGTCTGTGACAGAAAGAAGATAAACTCAGATCATCTGAGTCCCTACATTTCATTAAATACAGTCACTGTGAATTAAAGCACACAACCACGCATAAAGCTGTATAATATTCTACCTCTTCTGAAGTTCAAACTATATCTTTAGGATAAAGTAATCAATGTTAATTATATAACTTGATTCTTATTAACAGCCTCCAAACAGAACTGCTGGGTAACTCTAATGTTCAATAGAGTTTTGTGGGATGTTACAGCAGGATTTTCACATCCCCTTGCTAGATGTGGAAGCTGCACTGGGCATCATTGGGAACTATGTAAGGAAATTCTTCTCTTCCTTTTTCGGATTCTTTTTGTCTTTTGTGGAAACCACCTGTATTTATGTGTCATGCAGAGGTCAACACGTGGAAACAGTTTTAGCACCAACACTTAGAAAGTGTGGCTGATTGCTAGGTAATCAGCAACTCAGTGCTGATAACTCAGTGGAGTGGGAATTTAAGCTTTGTTCCTAATGTTTATTATTACAAGATGATGATGTACAGTCTTCTCATGGCAAATCATACAATGCCAAGATAATGCCTTCTGGTGCCTGAACCTATCCTCCCTTTACACTCTTTTATTTCTTCTGCACTGATTTCACATAATGAACTGAGTCAAATTCAGTGTCTTAGCTTTTATCTTAATAGTGCTCACGTGGTTTGGGATATATGAAAAGTTACCTGGCACAGGGTTATGGGCTCTGTTTGCCTTCCTTAGGAGTGCAGGAAGGTTTTACATTCAAAATAAAATTAATTCTCAGCAGTGAGAGGGTTTTCAGGAGGGCAGGCTAGGACTTGAAGTGAACCTGACGGAACCTGGAGTGGTTACTTATCTCGCAATCTTCTGTCCCAAGTTCAAGGTGCTTTTCCTTGTCTTTGTGTCCTTAGCAATAATCTGAACATATTCAAAAACAAAATTCTGAGTTCGTGACAGCAGTAACAAAAACCCTGAGAGGTAAAAAGCTGCCCCACCCACACAGTGTATATCTTGTAAAGAAGAAGAGGAAGGTGCTAGAGAGAATTTACTGAACAAACTGCAAGTTAGAAAATGTTGTAAGGTGCCTGCAAGAAATCACCCACTACTCATTCCTAAGTTACATGTTTGTTAAAGGTAGCAGACTTAGCTCATTTTGAAAATAGGATACTTTTGAACCATTACCTTAAGAATTAATTAGGAAAGAAAAAACACATATGGCTTAATTCATTATACTTTCATTTAATTTCATTTCTCTACGTTTTGACATTCTTTATTGCAGCTTTTCTCAAAAGCAATTTCTAATTCTTAAGGGCAAGGGGTCCTGACTGCCTGGGTGTTTCTATGGTCCCTGGAATATTAGAGCCCTTAGTGCTCCCTGGAAATGTTAGGCACCAATAGCATAAATTAATATTAATGTATTTTATGTGTGCGTTTGTATTCCAGTAAATGCCAGCATACAGTGGGCATATTTACTCTCTTTAGACACATTGAGGGGAAAAAAATGCTAAGAAAAATAAAACTCATCTAGGCTTGGAACTGGTGATGTAAACAGAAAAAGAATAACAACTAGAAAATCTGCATGAGCACTGCAAAAACTGAAGCAGTGATTTTGTATGCTGACACAATTGCTGCCCCTAAGAACAAAATGTTTATGAGCTATAATTTATAAATGTGCTCTGTTCTGATGGATCAGATAGTCCCCCATTTTATTTTTTTCATTGTTATGCCCATGAATTCAGTTAAAAATTTGTTCTTTGTAAAGCATGTGGTGTTCCATAGAAGTCCACAGAATTAGGAAGATTACCTCTCCAGTTCTCTGTTGTTGCTGCCAAGAAGATAGAATAATTGGTGCTTGGTTTTGAACTGTGATTTTTTCTTTTTTTTTCTTTTTTTTCTTCTTTTTTTTAATTGGGCAGCTTTTGTTATTTCAGCTCCTGGTAAATTTTTGGAAAATCAATCCAAGTTTGTTCTTGCTAAGCAAAGGGTAAATTAAGCCTTCTGGAAAGGTTAAAATAATAGCTAGTTGATTGTAGATCTTAATTTATTGGGGGTTTTAAGTTTTCTATTTACTTCTGATTAACTATTTGAGAAAAAAAATCTTCAAATGCTTTTAATGAGTATTGTAAAAATGAACAGATTGCAGTTTTTTAAGCTATCCATTTCCTGGGCTTTGGAATACAAATACATGCTAGCAATAGAAAATCAGTATGATAATACCTCATTTCTCAAATAGCTTAGAAAAACAAGTGCTGACAAAGGAACCTCGTGAAGTTTAAGAGAAACAAATGCAGAGTTTGCGACAGGGACGGAGCAAGCCCTTGCAGCAGATCAGGCTGAAGCTTTACTGGTTGTGCAGCAGCTCTGCAGAAAAGTACCCTGGAGTCCTGGTGGCGACAAGTTGAATGCAAGCCAACCACGTATCTGTGTGCTGGTAAAGGCCAGCCATGCCCTGGGTTGTGTTAGCTAGAGCTTAGCCAGCAGGTCAAGGAAAGTCACTGTTCTCCGCTCCAGCATCCGTGAGACACATCTGGAATAGCCATGCGTGCTTTGGGACTCCCTGGTGCAAGAGAAGTCATCTCTTGGTGTGATTCTTGTGGGGACTGTAATGAAGGGTAGAGCATGTGGCCCATGAGAAGAGGTTAAAGAACTTGGGTTTCTTTGGTCGGAAGAAGAGAAGGCAAGGGGAAGGACTGATTACAGTCTTCTATTGTCTAAAATGATATTGCAGGAAAAAAGAGAGAGACAGAGACTTCTCAGGGATGCATGGGGAAAGAAGAGGGAAAATTCCACTTGGATGTAAGGAGAACATTTTGACAGTGAGGTTGGTTGGGCATGGCAGCTGGTTTCCTAGAGTGAATCTGTCTGTGAAATTTAACTTGAAAAGGCCCTGAGCAACCTTGAAGTTAACCCAGCTTAGAGCAGGGAGTTGTCTCTGTCTCTCTTCTAACCTGAAGTTTTCTGGTTCTGTGACGTTCTAGAGCAGGGCTGTCAAACTCATGGACCACAGGCCGAATCCAGCCCTCCACCTTGTTTTATCCAGCCCAGCACCTTGTTTCTACCCAGTGGCAGCGCCGAGCTCCTGGCCCCTACGCTCTTGCCAGCGTGCCAGTCAAGTGTGCAGTGAGTGACGCGCGTTACGCTGCAGGAACAGGAGTACGGTGGGAGCCATGAGTTTGACACCCCTGGTCTAGAGTATAAGCAGTCACCACTTTGAAAGATAACTAGTTCTTAAGGCTATATAATACTACAGCATTTATTCTGTGGTATTGGCAGTAGTAAACTTAGATGTTTCTGAGCGTCCGCTGTTACTGACTGAAAAGAGCTTAATTTCAGTCCATAATATTAATATGCAAGGTACTAGTCAGTTCTTCCTCCTTATTTTTCCCTAAGGCTGCAGCCATAACTAGCATTAAACAAGGTTTTCTGTACTTCCATTCTTAGTATCTCTTTTTTGCTTGTTAAATATTTACCTTTGTAAGTGGCTGTTTTTCTCATATCATCAAAAATATGGAAAGATTCTTTTTTTTCCCATTAAGAGGCACTACCTTCCTAAGATCCTATGGTCCTCTTTCAAAGAGCATGCTGTGTTCTCATCAAAATGTTTATTTAGAAGAAGAAAGGATTTCCCCCCCCCCCCGCCTTTGAAGTCATTCTGCAGCTATTTTCATGTAATGAGTACAGATTGTTTAATGGAGTGTCTGGTATGTTTTGAGAATGAAGCTTCTTTGGCTTAAACTAAAAATCTATGAGCATAACTGGAACTGAGACAAGCTGGTGTTCTCAGGAATGTCTATAAAATTTAAGAGGTTTGTAGACTATTTAGAGCCATTTAACTAATTTTAAAAGAAAGATAGCAAAGAAGAAAAGAAATTGGAAGTGGCAGCACTGACTAGATTAGCAGCAAAGCTCAAGAGTAACAGGCTGAAGAAGAGCAGCCAGTGGGTAGCTGTTGGATGTAAACATGCCAAGGAGACTTTGTAAGCGTGTAAAATGGAGAGTAAATGTTATGCTTGATGGGCATTAGTAAGAGAAGATGATTGTGTAACAGCACACGACACGGGACACCTAGGTGCTGTAGAAACAAAACTTGCATATGTGCTGGGAAGGTATGGTCATGCTATCTGACATTGACACCTTCCCTGCCCCTCCAGTCCTGTCTGCAGCCCATGTTCCAGTAAGGACACTGACCTACAGTAACTCTTAGGAAAAGCCTCCAAAATTAATCCCCGAGACCGTTCATATTTTCTTCTTCAGTTCTTTTGGTTGGAGTACTTTTATCATAATACCTATAAGATTAAGCCAACCGCCAATTTTTTATCTCATTAGGGATGGTTGATTTTGAGTTTCCTTTTTCATTCTATTTGATAAATAATGAGATTTGACACCAACATCAGCTAATATTGTATCATACATTAGCTTTCATATTCTCTTTTTTGTCTCAGCATTCCTTCTTGAATTTGTTTGCTTTCTTACTTTCCTGGTAGTTTTCCAAGCATCTACTTTTGACCCTATACAGATACTATCCTGAGAAGAATAGTCCTGCAGAAAAATTGATTTTCAAAGAGATAAGATTGTGCTTTCAATAGCTTTCCTGTGTCCAGTAGTATGAAAACATTCTATGATAAATATGAGCATTAGGACATGCAGATTATGTCTCATTAAAATAACACATTAATAGACAGTTTATTGTCCTTATTCAAGAGATCGCAAAAGAAAAGATTTAAGTTGTTTCTTTGAATCATAAAGTTATTGCTCACTACCAACTAAAAATTGCTGAGAAAATACACTGGAATTGGAGGGGATTTTTAGCAATAAACGAGCATAGATATTGCAGATATTTCTCATCAGCATTGCGTTGAGCCCTCATACTTGTCACAATGGAATAACTGATCAGGTCCTTGTAACACTGCCAGATTTCTCACGCTGTAGTGCAAGTTGTGTTTTGCTATTGTCCTCATCCTCTTTGTCACATTGTTCTTTCCCAGGCTTCAGTGTTTGAGAGTGTTCTGGCTCCCATATGTGGGTGATTTGGGGCTGGTACTATCTTTTGGTTTGCTTTCTTATATTTTACAAAAGTCATCTTGCAGAAGAGGATGATTTGTCCATGATGATCTTAAGCTCTCGAACATGGTAATCTGTTGCTGCAGCTGTTCCTGTCTTATAACTGCGTCGTCAAACCTGTTTTGGGTGTGCTTCTGCACACAGAGAGCATAATTTGTTCTGAGTAATTGAGGATACCTTGATGACAACAGCTGTCTATGGGGCCAGCGCCTGTGCTTGACCGGGATGCAGCAGCGACTGTTATTCCTTTGATGTAGACATCCCTATGCTTAGTTTCCATAAACGCAATTGCATTTGCATTTTCCTTTGACTAGAATACAACATGCAAACAATATAGGAGTATGCTCCAGATTCTCAGAGTTTTAGGCAATTTAGGAAACTCCTGGTAGATAATTGTCTTCTTGGAGAAAGCAGTATCCTAAATTTGTATGTCTTTTTTGTTTCTTTCAGAAATTATTATTTTCATGTCATATTTGTTATTAGTGTTGTTCTTTATTAATCTGTTCTGATTTTGAAACCTGTTCTTCATCTTTTCTTTCTGCTTTAGACCTTTCTGTGTTAGTCTTTTGTTTGTACTGTAGACAAGTGAAATTACGGCAGTAGAATGGATAACAGTCAAAGAGAAAGACTAGATTAAAAAAATAGCTTCTAAATAAAATTATAAGTTTCAGATCCTATTAGAAATATATTCTAATCAAATGAGACAACAAAAGGTATTTGGGCAAAGTCTTCTAGGTCTTTTTTTGACCTGTTCTTAATTGTTTATTGCTTTAAATTATCATGAGAACATCAGCCAAGATCAGGCTTGAGGGTTGGAGAGAAAGCAAATTGTTGTTGTAAACAGTTTATAGGCAGAGTACATGTAAATTTGTTAAGCTTTTTAGAGGTGAGTTATTTCAACTCTAAACTGAACAAATGAGGTTGAACCTGATAAATGAGCTTGAACTTCTAGTACCTTTGCAAAATACAGATGATAATGTCTTTAAAATAAATTACTCATGAATAAATCAAGATGTTGAAGTTGCAAAGGGTGAGAGATGGTATAACGGGGAAATTCTTTGGCTAGGAGATTGTTTCTGAGACCTTTCTTTATATTAAATATAAAATGCGTAGTGAACATCATAAATGAGAAATATTTTAAATGTCAGTTAGTGATAAGATTAGAGAAAAACGGTTGACGGCAAAAATGATTGTATTGAGAGGTACTGTGCTGGTTTAGGGCTAGTAAAATGCAAATGCAGATTAAATTTAGATAAATGAAAAAGAATAGGCTTGCAAACAATAACACAGAAGGCAGAAGAAATATCAAAAGAGATAATTATGCAGGATATCAGCTTACAAAGGAAAAGGGGTTGTGGATAATATCCTGTCTAATTATCATACCTATAAAGGAGGGTAGTCACACAAGCTAATTTCAGCCACCATGTACCCTACAGGCTTCCTGTGTAGACAGTGGAAAACAGTTGAACCAAAAGGTGAATCTAGGAACCTCTAAGAAAAGCACCTGAGAGTTGCCTTATTGGGTCTTCTAAATTGCTTTCTAGATGTACCAGACTCTCTCAGTGGATTACTTACCAACTAGCTCCTAAATTTTAAGTACCTAAAGATCTGGTGCAAATACTCATCTTGCAAGTCTCCTTGGACTTTTCAAATTGTGAGATTAAAGGCTGGAGTAAAACCAAATTCTTACTGTACAGCTGTTTTAACTGCAAATGAGCATTTCCAGTATAGTATTCCCCACAGACAAGCGTTGTGGCTTAAATGTCACTTCAGCTACTGCTAATAGATTTCCAGAGATCCATTTTTTTTCCTGCCAGTTGTATCCTCAAATACAATCTGTAAAACCAGATAAGTCCTGCAAGCTTAGGCTCTGTTAGACCTCTGATGAGAAAGTTGCTGGTTCTTATAGAAGGTTAGCAAATAAGGAGGGTGGAATTAAACAAGATTGGGCCCATGAAAGGCTGGATTGTAGGCAAAAAGAGATTTCATACTAGTGCACGCAGAAGGATGCTTACCTCCTGTACAAGGAAATGATAAATAGCACCTGTATAATTCAAAAAATGCCTTTGATACCTAGCAAGCAGTAATCCAATGGGAAAATGAAGCTGTACATAGACAGTATATTGGGTAAGAATATTTCTTTTTGCATTATTAATTTGTTCATCTATTTGTATGATTTACAGTGAAATACTTAATTAAATCATTTTTTCATCAAATTTGCTTTCAGTTTTCATTGCAAGGTTCTGTGCTTGGCAGTATTCCAGAATGATTATAGTATATGTAAAATTTCACATGTGAGAAAGAGAAATATGTATGTACTAAAACTCAGTTGAATAATAGTGATGCATAATCTTGTTATGTAATAGTCAACAAACCCATTATTTATTTACTTTTTGTTTGACAGTAGTAAAACCACTGCAATTTTATCTTTTTAGCCTAAAGTGAGAATAAAAGTGAAGAACAACAGAGCTCAGTGGTGCTATTATATTTCAGCAAATTGAAGTTTTCGAAATGCCACTTCTGCTTTCCTCCAAAGGAAAAAAAGATTGGTTATAGAAAAAATAGCAAGTTATATCTTTGGGAAAATAACATAGAAAGGTTTGAAAAGGAAAGATCAGAGATGTGGCAGCTTTGTTAGAACCGTTATGCAGACATTTTATTTGTATTGGTAAGAACTGTGGAAGTTTTCATTTACTGGGGAAGAAACCGTAAATATGCAATATTGCTTTTTATGTTACTAACTTCATTGGGTTACTGTGTAATTGATATATAGAAAAATTTCTTCCAGTGACTTTACAACCAGCTGCTATAATGAAATGTCACTGCTTTTCAGAAAAATGTTACTTTTCCTTGATTAGCTAAAGTATTAAAACTGTTTCGGTAAATTAATCTATTGATTTTAGCTTAATGTGTTGTAATAAAAAATACTTGAGCATGTTCTCAGTTGGTAGATTCATGGAGTGCTATGCTAGATTCTGTACAGGCATTGATGTGATTTTTGTTTATTTTTCATACATAAAGCAGGAAAATCACTGTTGGTACAGAAAGGAAGCAAAGACCTGGTTCGTGCTGGAAGGCAGATCTCCTACTTTAAGCACTGCAGAAGTTATCCATGGGATTTCTTTCACTGGGTCTTCCAAGACCCTGAGAGTGCTCTAAGTGGGAGTGAGTAGCAAAATAGCACTGTAAAGCCTCATTGTCCGGCTGTTCAGTCTCCTGGGACTCCGGCAGTCTTCTAGAGGAGGTTCACATCAACTGTGATCCTCACTGCCTTGGGGAGCTGCTCATCACCTACATATTAATGCTGTGCCACAAAAAATAAAATGCCCTATTAAGTGTCATATGTTAACTTACCCAGTTGTAATTTAACAGTAATGCAGACAGGTGCAACCCAGCTTCTGCTTCATTTCATTAGTGGGTCACAGTTAGCCACATTTGATTGCTGACCATTGCAGGAGCAGATTAGCTCGGTGTTGTAGCATTTCTTTTTTACAGACACAACCTCCGAAGAAAACTGTAGAAGAAAACTGTGTGGGATGTAGGGAAAAGGCCAGGCTGTAATGGAAGCAGTGTACAGGTGTATCCAAAAGCAGAATTAGAGAAAATAATGTTTTTGTTCTTTTACACAATAATGCAAGATACAATTACTGTATTATCCTACGTCATTACTTTCTCTTTCCACTGGTTACCCTTTGGAAGCCATTAATGCATAGAAAGAGGTTTCAGAGTAACTTCAACAGAAGGAAAACAAAGGACATCTCTGAATAATTTAAAAGGACGTTTATAGATCAGTGATTTAGAGGTTTTGGACTTAACAGCACTGAAACTAACACTAAACCAAATAGACCCTGAATTACTTAATTACTAGCTTGTTAAGATTTCATTCAGAACTTTTAAGGACAATTTCTGTAATTAGTAATTAGTGCTAGCAGTTACAGCAGGAAACTACAAACCAAGGCTTTCCGTTTCAGTTCACGGGTTTCCCCTCTGTGTGCACTCTTGTCTAACAAATCAACTCCCTTTTACCTTGGGCTTTTCAACTGTAGAATTATGTATGTGAAACTCTTTTATCTGAAGGAAACTAATGAGGTCGGTTAATGTATAAAAATACACGTGGAAATTATTATGCAACAGGTTACAGAGTTGCCATACATAACCGTTTTCTAATTTCTCTGTTCTTAATTCCTTTACATTGCTGCCTATTTTCGAGAGAATAGCCTTTAAGAATTTATTTTTTCCTAGCTAGAATTATTGGTGACATAGGCTGTCTCTAGCATGGGTTTATGGTGCTACTTGTAATGCCGTTACATCATGTGAAAAGTAAAACAGATGTTTTCAGCTGTTAGTTCTTAGAGAACTAATGCTTTTTCAGTCTTGGGTCTCAGGTGGGAGAGGACAGCCACTCAAGCACAGGTGTAACATTTGAGCAGAATGTTCAGATTAGACTCTGGATTCTGGAGAATTTAAGAATTGACGCATGCAGTGGTCTTTGCAGGCCAGAGCTTTACAACGAGGTTTTTTTTGGAAAGGTCATCTGGTTAGAAAACTCAAGAGACTTTCCTTGGCTTTGATTGCCTTAGCTCTTGCAAACTAACTGGATGTAGTTGTTGTGTAAAATAAGAATGAAGACTAAATATTGTCGCTTACTTATTTTGTTATTGCTCTACTGTACAATAACAAAGTGTATAAGCAGAACCATAGAAATCAAGCTCATGTACAGAGGGCTTTCCCAGATTTCCCATCTGTTAGAGCTTGAGCAGGACCAACTACCAAACCATTAATTATTTCCTGTTGTCAGCACTCACCATTCAAAGTTGAAATCCTGTTTACTTGATAGTACAGCAGAAACTCGGATAAAATCCTTATTGATTTGTCTTGAAACACTGCAGCCCAAACAGACCAAGGAGTTCATAGATTTCTCAGACCACATCTGGCAAAATCCATAAAATCCTCTTAAGTCAGTTGTGACTCTTCCAAGTCCATGAATATTGTCCATTCCTCTCCCTCATGATTTCTGCAGTCTGCCGCCCCACCCCAGGTCCATTACTGTAGTGTCCTGGGAAATCCGGCTTCCTAACTGCAAATTCATTAATAACAAGGAATGGAAAGGAAGGAGGGGCCTGCGATGAAAGGTAAAGCAGTAAGAACCTCTCTAGAGCCTCATTTACCGACAAATTTATGCCATTGATAGATTAGCTTTTGCCTACCTTTCTTTTAGAGGACTGACCTCATCAGCTGGCAGGCACCATGAAACCATTTGCAGTGTCTGAGCCACAATTAACTTCCGTATCTATCCCCTTCCGTTCTGTAACCCCACAATGATCAAGAAGACCTGCATGCTTAGATTTTAGATTATAGGTCAGATTATACTGTAAGTCCTTAATTGCTTTTGAAGAAGGAGGAAAAAAGCTTTCCATGATTTAAGCCTCAAAGCCAGTTAGGCTTTGAAGTTTAAGACAAACTATTCAAGAAAGAGAGGGTGTTCAAGCCAGCTCAATACTATAAATATAGTTGAGAAGCGGGTTAGGGCAGTTGACTTTCGCTACAGCAGTTGCTTTGATCAAAGCTAATTTTTAAAAGTCTACGTTAAGTCAGAGCCGTTCATCTTTTTGTTGTGATGTATGATCGGTAATGGGAAAAAAAAGATTATTTTCCTTCTACTTAAAACCTTAGAAGAATGAAAAATACAATGAAAAATCTCTAACATAGCTTTCACAGCTTTTTCCCCAACACATCTTTGCTATGTTGTTTGGATTTTATAGCATTGTTGAACGGAATTTCATTGTTTGGCTGCTCTTGGTTTTGTATTTTACATTATTATTGCAGTGTTTCGTCAAGGCTTTAATCAGCTCCCTCATGTAAGTGGTGCTGGCAGTCACCTGAAATGCATCCTGTGTTCGTTAGCTACAAAAATGGAGGTTGAGTCAGCAGGGTTGAGATCTTCAGTCTCAGTGACCAGATATAAACATGTCCCCTCAAAATGGCGAGGTTTTGAAGATCGTTGTGGTTGACTTATTTTGTCATCCTGTAGTTGAAAATATGAAATTCTTGCTTTCTTATATAATGCAAATACAAACCCTGAATGTTTTCTTTAAAAAAATAAGATGCTTTTTCTGCTGTAAGAGATCTGAGTGATTTCACGACCTGTCACTCTTTAAAAAACACTGAATATTACACATAACATATAAAAGCTATGATGAGCAAGACTGAGCTCTGAGCTCTCCTCTTTTGCACAACCCATTGGTTTGTAGGAGACTTGGTTGATGACAAAGCATTTGGTCTAGCAAAGTGGATGGGGATTGCCTGAATTTTTATTTCCTGTGTGTGTATGCTCTGTATACTTTAGTATCAGATTAACTAGGAATTGCTTCTGAAATGTGGGAAGGAGGAATAATGTACCACTTCTTGTAAATGTGTCCTAGGCAAAAACTGAAATACATGTTAAATATAAGAGATTAAAAGAAAGTTTGCTTAGTTCTGGTCTTATGTGCACATTCTCTCTGTACAATCTCAACATTTACAGGTATTAATAGAATTTCTAGATGTTGAAAACATTTATAAATTTATAATCTTGCTCCCTACCCCCACCTTTCTAACAATGCCTGCATAGGATGTTTAATAATTTACATATCACTTAGATACCAGTATTTGATAAAGTCAGTATGCCAAATTCAGCTTCCAATGTTATATATTCTTTTGTTTGCCCACTATAGTGAAGAATATGAAGTCAAATTTTGATTATATCTTTCTTAACGTTGTTATTCACTAATGTTCTGAGGCAAAGAAATTTGAACCATGGGGAAAGCAGAAGTACTAACAAACCAAGATGGGCTTTGTTAGGCAGTCGAGTAGACATATGAATATATTACATATGATTATCATAAAATTATGGCCTGGAAATTGAACAGTCATGCTGCTGCATTTTAGACAGTACATTTATAATAAGCTGTAATAAAGTAAACATTTTGAATGGCTATAAGAAGAAGCATTGCTTATGATCACAAATGTACGCTCAATTCTTGCTTTTTTTGAAGCTTAATTTAACAAAGCAAACAAATTTCCTTGTAGTATTAACACAGTTGTTCTCAGTGGTAAATTTTTATTTATGGGGAAAAAACTTTAAGCATATAAAACTGACTGTTTAGGATCTAAGTGGAAGAAAAGAATATGATTCATAATGGCTGTAATTTGAAAGCTGTGTGTTGTTACAAGGAAAAGTGGGTTTAAAAGACTTGTTTGCAATTACTTGCTACTTTGGGTTCTAGTTTAAATTTCTTTTGGTTTATTCTGTTATCATTTGGCATTTTTCCAAAGAGTATATAACCACAGTTTCTAAGAACAATTCAGAAGCCAGATAAGCGATGACTAGAATTAGTTTTAGGCCCTGATCCTGATTAGAATAGTGTGGGCTAATTGGTCTTAGGAAGCTGCTTAAGGGTGTATTGCTGACAAGGATAAGAGTTTGTAGAGCCAGGGCCCCTATGAACAGTGACAGATACTATCTGACTTGTAAAAGTAGTTTTGCCTCAGATGAAGCAGAAAGGCTGCAGGAAGCTCGTGATAGCCCAGCCCCAAGGAGTCACCCTGTAACCCATTCCCAGCGGTGTGGCAGCAAGGGACAGAATCCCTTGTAGGATGTAAAAAGTACAGATAAAATGAGATTAATTTAGACTCCCACAGTGACAATAGCTTGGGTACAAAGAAGAGATGAAAACCAGTCATATGAGAAAGTACACTGTAAAATTTGTGTGTGATAAACACAAACATTTGTCAAGAGAGCCATCATATAGAGGTGAAGCTCAACATGTGAAAGGCAGAAAATGTCAGAAAAACTCTTCATCCTGTTCTGACACAGTCATCTAGACTACCTTTATTTATTTTGAGGTATAGAAATAGAGTTGCCAAAGGTTGTAAAATAGTAATAGCATTGCTTTGTCTCTGCAAGATTTGATTTGGTTTCTTCTGATAAATTATTAAAGATATCTCAGCTGCCCTGTGTCACGGGATTTCTTGGTAGCATGAGTGGAAGTACCTGAGGGGTAATTAAGATCAAATTTAGAGAACCTAATGGGGGGTAAATGTTTTCCCTGTTGTGTGACCACAAACAATCTCTCTCTGTTTCCCCATTTGCAAACTGAGAATAGTAAGCCATATGAAATTCATAATTTATGAATGAGCTAAGTGGTATTTTCAAAGTCTGTTCTTTACTATTGGTGCATCGCACTTGTCCCTAGATAATTGTCTTAGCATGCAGTGCTGTCAGTTGGAGGCTGGCTTCTTTTTGCAAAAGCAGTCTGAGGGAATAAAACACTAATCAGGGTTTAGACTGGCTTTCACTAGCGAGCTCATGTAAAGTAGAAATACAGTCCACAAAAGATATCAGGCTGTGGGTGAAATGCTTCCTGCTGGAATCATTTCTACCTCATTATTACAGCTTTTTCTGTCAACTTGCACTGTATATCCTTGTTCTATCCTGTACGATTGCTTACCTTTCTGGTGGAGGATGGCTTTTTTCAGAAACCTTCAGTGGATTCCTTGCCCTTCACGGAAAAGATTTTTTTGCTTATTTGTTTTTTGCATAACCTGCTGCACAGTTCTGCACTTTGCTGTGGATTTTTACTGCTGTGCTTGCATCTGCCTGTTTTTCTTTGGTACTTTGACAAACACCCTCAAGTTTCAGTACTGACCCCAAGGATTATTAGTGGCACTATTGTCCTTGGTGTGCCAAATCCAACCTGGCTGTCTCTGGCCTCTGCAAAGTTAGCTCAGGTGCTTGCGGTGAAGCATTTTTCTTACTCTTCATGCAAATTTGTGAATGGTAGAACAGGTGATGCTGCTTGCACCAAATACGCAGCCTTCCTAGGGTAACACACTGACGCTTGCTTTGAGAGCTCTGTTACTGCACCCTTACTGCCTGGGTGTTTACCACAGTTCTCCCATCTCCTAGAGTTTCTTCCTCTTTCGTCAGAGCATGCTGAGGGTCAGAATTATATGAGCTGGTTTTTTAATATGACTATTTACAAACATGTCACAGTGGAGATATGCCAGGTTCATGAGTCCTCAGCGCAGAATTCCTCTGTTTCTCAATTTTTATAGATGATTTAGAGAGAGAGATTTTTTCTTTAATCAATAGACCTGTGACCAGCCTGGACAAGGGCTATCCATCTAGGAGGACAACAGTTTATTACTTACTTTCATTTAACTGTTCAAGGTGTATATGTACCCTGAGTCTCTGCTTCCCATTCATGATGAGGTTTAAGTGAAAATAGGTTTCTGAAAAGCTTTGAAGTTCCCTCAGGACTTAGGTGGAGATGTCAAAGTCTAGCAAGAAGGTCAGCTGCTCTTTGAATACTGTAGATGCCTGACTTTATAATGCCCAAAAGCATTCAAAGAAGTTTTTTTGCTGTGGCTGACCAGGTTTTCCCATTGAGTGAAAGGAGAAGTACAGGAAGAGACTATCTTGAAGAGTGTGCATCATAGAGTAAAGTGTTTGTGCAAACTAGGATATATTTTCATGTCATGGTCTTAGCAGTTACCAGTCATCTGCTTTGTTGTAGATAGCAGTGTTCCTCTGAGAGTCCTAGAGAAAGCTCAGAAACACATGAGTTTCTTACAGGTAATTCAGATGGTCTTGCAAGGTCAGGAGTACAGGAGACCTTCCAGGAAACATTAAGAAATCTATTTTGAGCTGGCACTGAAAGTCATTAAACTTGTAATATCCCTGATAAGAGGAAGGCTTTTTATTTCTGATGTTTCCATCAGTCAGTTATCAGGAACACCCCAGGACTCCAACCCATTCCGTATATCAGAAGATGGTATCCATATTTGAAATTACTCTGTGTAAGAATGATAGATTCTTCAAGAAGATATTATATGTTAAAAAGGAAGAATAAGTCATGAACTGTGAGTGTTAAACTCAAAAAGAGAAAAATCCACAATTTAGAAAAGCCTCACTCTTGTGATTTTGAAACATGATTTTTCTTTTGGGCTTTTTCCATGATTTTTCAGTGCTTGGTGTTAGCATTGTGGTTTAATTTGGTGTGAACAAAAATGTTAAAATTTTTATATTTCTTAATGTTCCTTTCCAGGAATGAAATCTCAAAGTTGGAGCATTTCCATTTCCTATGTACACAAGAAGCAGTGTAGTTACACTTAGAAGGCTTCTTTAATGTTAAATAAACATATCAACTGCATTGTGTTTACCCAAGCTGATAACCATTTGTTGGGTAATATATTACTTAAAAGGAAGCACAATCAGTGTGTTTAATATAGCAAAGAAATTGGTTACTAGTGCTCTTATTTTATTTATGACAAGTTTTTGATAAAATAATCTCTTGAATCCTATTAAGAAATGGATTTTAAGATATATTACAAAGCCTGTTTTGACTTGAACAAAAATGTGAAACAGATTATTTAACTGATTAAATTTTGCCAGTTGACAGTATTAATATTTGTGGCCCTGTGTTCACTAGTGATGTGAACAGGCATTTAATAACCCTCTCAAATTTTTTCCATTTCTTTGAGAAGTTTTACTTTGGAAAACATAAGATACTTTATATGAATGAGGAAAAAAGTTCTTTAAAAACATCTGAACAAGCTATCCAATAATTCGAAAGAAGCACTGAAGGAATAACTTGTGATCTTTATTAGGTGATGTGTTGTGCCATGTAAGTGTTGGGGACTCTAATAACTGTACAGCTACTGACTCTCTAGAATGTTCTTAGTCAAATCGTTAGAATTTCTTATACTCATGTTCTCCTCTGTATTCATAAGTCAAAGTGCTGTCCTAGGATACTCCTTGCCTTTGGAAAGCTGGGCATGCACTAAAACCATGCACTTTGAAACTTTCCTTCAGGTGTATTCTCAAAATAAATGGGAGCCCTGTTTCTTACAACTCATTTCCTCTCAGTTGTGTTGGTTTGACATGAAGGTCCTTGGAGTTTGCTTGTAACCTCTAAGTCTTCATTCTCCAAAATGATCTCATTTTGAGTTTGGCTTATCTTTGTATCTTCAGGACCTGTGTTTTTTGGTTTCTGCTCATTCTTTTTTTTTTTTTTTTTGTCTGCAATTCATTGAGGAAGTCTTGACCTGCCTTCATTTCCTCAAATTCCTGTGTAATTGGGTTTTTTGTTCCCTGACTGTCTTCATTGCTTCTCCCTAGTCTTCAGATGATGCCCTTACTGCTATGAAGTTTTAGTATCAGTAGACAGGTTAATTCTCTCTGTGTCTACAATGTTGCACATTGCTTTAGAAGTTTAGAAATAGTCTTTAGTATTTTGCAGTTTATAATCATAGAATCAGAAGGTTGGAAGAGACCTCTGAGATCGTAGAGTCCTACTGTGCTCGTCTCCCTACTAAACCATATCCCTAAGAAACTCATCTACCCGTCTTTTAAACACCTCCAGGGATGGTGACTCCACCATCTCCCTGGGCAGTCTGTTCCAATCCCTGACCACTCAGTGAAAAACTTCTTCCTAATGTCCAGTCTAAACCTCCCCTGGCACAACTTGCAGACATTTCCTCTCATTGTGGGCAGCTGCAGCATTTGAGAGTAATGTAGGAATCAAGATTTGAGATGTGCTATTTTGCTAGAGAGGTTTTATTTCCTGACTGTCATTTGTGACTGAATGTATCCCAGTACCCTCAGGACAAGGAGCTCACAAATAGCATGAGTTTTGGACATTTCTTAGAAAAATGTGGTTTAAATTTTGCAGGATGGCTGACTAGAGAAGGTGTGGGCTCCAGTTCTCCTGCAGCAGGAGACTGGAAAGCAACCAAAAGGTTTCTCACTCAGGAACACACAGCTGATCATTTATTTTGGGATGTGCTGCTTTCCTTTGTTTGTTTGCTTTGGCTATGGAAATGGATCGTAATGGAAAATGTTAGTTATTATATCGGAGAGAGAAAGAATTACATTCCAAGCCTTATCTGTGTTGTGGTTTGAGCTAAAGCAGAATCAGTTTTCTGACTTTCTGACTTCATCTAAGTGTTTTCTAAGTAACTTCAGTTTCTGAAAGTTACCTGCATGTTTTTCAGACAGTGTTCCTCCCTAGAATTGGTAACACAGGGCACTGATATGCAGAAAGGCCAGTGCTTTGCATCTGTAGGGAGGAGAGGACAGGACCAGTGACTCCAAACTGACCAACAGAGTATTCCATCCCATACACGTCATACTCAGTATAAAATTGAGAGATAACGAGGGTATCACTCTTCTTCTGTGGTGGCTGACATCCAATGAGGACCTTGCCTGTCTGTTTGCTCCTAGTTCTGGATCTGTGCTTTCCTGAATCCATTTCCTGGGTCCTCCCAGCCATGAACCCATTCCCTCATGTCTGCTCTGCAGCATTTGTGGTGACATATAGTCATTGAGGGCTGGGGTAGGGGCACAATTTCACACATTTGTATGTATTTTATTACTTTCTTATTATTTTCATTATTATTTCATTAAAGCTGTAGGTTTTGCTTCCAACCCACAATTCTTCCTCTCATTTTCCTCTCCCCTTTCCCTGGGGGTTGGGAGGAAAGGGAATTGGGAGCTCTGTTTTAGGTGCCGAATTGGTGGGGCTGGGGCTAAACCATGACAATGTGGCAGCTCTAAACTTTTCTGCCCTTCAGGCATTGGAAGGTGTGTTTAAAAAAAGAAAACAAACAAGTTGTGTACTTGAGCATATCAGAAAGGAATGCTTTCATCGCACATGCTAGCTAGAAAAAGAGTAGGCAGATTATTCTAAAAGATCAGAAAGCCATTACATTTAGAATCTATCTTGCCTGTGTGTTATGGTTCCTTATTTTAATTCTGTATTTAGAAATAAAGATCTTTTTAATTTCATAAGATTTCAACTGTTGCTCTTGCTCATTTGTTCTCTTATGGAAGTTAACATTTTCTGCATCTACTATTATCAGTGGTTTCTTCTGGGATCTTAGAAATAGACTGATGACTAGAGATGTGGAATAAGCAATAGAAATAGGTGAATTGAATTATTTTCTTTCTATAAATATTTGGTGATAGAGGGGAAAGTGCAACAAAAAGGCATTTAAAGAGAGAAAGGATTTGAAATAGAATGTGTTAAGATTTTGCTTACAAACATCACTTTCTTTAAAGGGGATTATTTACTGAGCTAAAATCATTTCAGCTGCTTTGAAAAAAATATGCGTATGGAAATACTGCATTTCTTTCAGGCAAGTCTCCATTTATCTAAAAGCTTAGCTCTTTTTTTTTCTTTCTAAAGAACTTGAATATAAGGAAGGCAGATGCGTGTGTGAAGTGTAAGCTTGCCCATTGTAGGCATGCTTCCTGAAATATTAACCTTAAAATCTAAATTCTCATTGCTAATACCTCTTATGTAAAGTAACAGCTTGCCCAGGAGTTTCATTCTCCTTCAGGATTAAGGGTGATGAGGGGAATGTTTGAGTGAAGTCTTCACAGAAAATTCATATGCTTCAAGTAACTGATAGAAAGACTCAACAGGTGGAACGATGGACCAGTCTGATCATCAAGTGCATCATGGAGATACACAGAAAAGCCTTGGTCGGTGGTAGGTGGCAGATATAATGCAGGCATGTTCACAGGACTAGAGCTAACTACATTCATTGTAAATGCTTACTGCTCTTTTTCAGCTGGATATATTGTTTTTTCACATTTTACTCTAGGTTAACATAAAATGTGGGTGCATGTAAACACACCGCTGTGATTCATCTCAATGACTTCATTATTCTGCCAGGCAAGATAATTTGAGATGAGTTAAATATTTCAATTTTTTTAATATATTTTGGATTTCTTTCTGAACATAGGGGAAGGAAGGAGACTGGAAAACAGGAAATTTCCTAAACCTTAACTGTCATCATTCTTAGAAAATGGAAACTTGCCACGCCAAAGTTTTTCCTAATGAGCAGCCCAGATGGTGATGGCATAGGAAAGCCTTTCTCAGCACGGAAAGGAAGATATCAGTTATCTTCATGTAGTCTGACATTCTTAGGCAATGGTCTTGTATTCCATCCAGTCTGATATAACAAGCTATTGCTGAAATGGGGACGAAGCTATTTTCCCACTTTTCTCCAATCACATCTTTCAATCTAGCAGTAATGTAGTGAATCAGCTCCCAAGAAGAAGCTCACATGAGTTATTGGGAAGAGATTTCTGTTGGGGAAGTAGGCTGGTTCCTAATAACTGGATTGAATGCGGTCAGGAACAGCGAATTTTTGAAAAGAAAATAGCATACAGGTTGGTGTTTGTCCTTGCTTGAGGACACAGTTGTGGCCCAGACCAGAGATGGCTGTTCTGATGTACACCACCTCTTTCAGCCCTGTGTCCAAGACATGATCCTCTGGGCTGGCTGTCCTTCTGACTGGCTGTCCAAAAATAGGCTAAGGAATAAATATTTAATTAAGAGAGGCTCCATGGAGTCCTTAGTGTGGTGGGAGTTTCTGTCTTAAACTTGCTGAATGCTGGTCCAAGGTGTTTTACCCATAGTATGGCAGAAGCATTGGTACTGTACCCAAAGCATTGCTGCTGCTGAAGGTAAGTATTTTGGCTGAGAACTGCCATCATTCCTAAGATGCTTCTCCCATTTCTGTGAAGCACCAGCTAGAAGTAGTTCCTCTTAGGAAGAGGAAATTATGGTGCATTCTTCAGATACTGCTATGAACTGTAATACTTAAGGGGAAGAAGGAGGGATGAACCCGATACTGCAAAGGGAGAATTGAGAAGACACTGCTCTGGGCAGCCCAGAATGAATTCACAAAGGGAAGGAAATTCAAGATAGTTAAATTTTACAGTTTCCCTGTCCTGCTTTAAAGCTGAAATACCAGAAAGTAGCATGCAAGTGATAGGTAGATCTAAGCTATGAATTATGGATACAAGGATCAGTATGTGCTTGTTCAGTCCTGTGCATAGACAATACCAATTTAGAAGTTTACTGTGATGCCGTAGTAGAAGAGTATTTTTGATGCCAAAAAGCGTGTTTCACTCAGAGTACTTGTAATCTTGATTAAATGCCCAACAGTTCCTAAATTGGTCATAAATATTGCAGCAAGTACCTTTACAAGACTGAGATCACTTAACAAAGTATAAGGAAGAGCAGGTGCCGCATTTCTTCCTTTGTAAGATAATTACTACAACTTGCAATTGTTAAAGACTATGGTCACTATTTTTCTAACAGAGAAAATTCATTTAAGTGAGGGCTTTGGCAGGTGTTCATGTTTTGTGGAAAGATTTACCTTCCAGATTGCTAATGACTGGCCAAGCAAGTATCTAGATAGTTAATAATACGGCTTAATTGCCACAGTCAGATAAAACTGCTATCTAATTTATTGCTATTCTGAGCATCTGATGACTAGAAGAATGATAAACTGTGAAAAAGCCTTACAAGGTGGTTGGTTAGTTGAAGTCATTGCCTGCAGCTTTATACATTTCTCTCTGTAGCAGGTGATCCTTCTAACATTTCCCTGCTTTGGCAGAAAGTCAGACACACAGTCATATCCCCTGCTGCCTCCACTTCCACTAGGCAGCTGTTTTCAAAGTAATGTACCTTCCCAAGGCACTGTGCAGCCAAGAGCTTCTTCTGGGTTTATGTATCCATAGTGCGCTAGAAAAGGATATGTTTTCCTACATACACCTACTTGAACATAAATACATCCACAAGTGTGTGACAGTCAAACATCTGGACTGTATATAGCTTTTCAGCGCAGATTGAAAGAAGTGACATGCTGTGCAGAGCATGCTGACCTGGGCAATTACCTGATTCTATCCGAGTGATTGTTAGCAAACACAAACTTCATTTAAGAATTAAATGATTTTAGGAAAAAAACTTTTTGCAGGTGATAGAATGAATGAAGGAAGGAATAATGAAGGAATAATGTGACTCTTGACTGTGTCAGTCCTGCAGCAGGACGGGCCTTGGTTATAAGCGGGTTTAACAAAATTGTCTTCTAGTGTCGTGTTCACTTGACAGGTAAAACAGGTAAAATCCCAGGGCTTTCTATCTAGGAACGAGCACAAATATTCAGGGTAAATACCAAGAAAAATGTTAGTATTCTGTTTATGAGATTGAGGATAAATCCTGTACCATGCAGCATGCGAGGACTTGGTATGTGCTCAGGACCTTTTTCATGAATTAATTGCCTTTATCTGAGAATTAATGGAAAACAGGTTCACGGGGTTTTCCACTGTATGTGCTATTCAGCTGCCTGGAGACAGTTATGGCCTTTTCCAGCTCGGCATCCCTCTGACAGTAGTAAATTCCCATGTCACCGCTCAGGAGCAAGTAGACAACAGAGGTGAAAAATTATGCTAATGAATTGCAATAACCAGTCCCTTTTTATGAGAGCATTTATGTGCGAGATCCTGAATCCAAAGTGTTATATTACCTTGTACAGCTTTTCGTCAGTAAACTATCAAACTAAACACAGCTAGCAGTTAAATGGAGCTTTATACTTCTGAAGAGGCTCTTTAGAACAAAGTGAAGTATATGGATAAAATTGTTAAAGCACTAGATAAGGTTCTCGGGTTACTATGGTTACTTGAAAATTTTGCATTGTATCATAGATTAGGATGCATAGGATGAAGTAGCTGAAACAACTAGGAAGTCTAATGCATATAAACTACATTTACAAACCACACAGCGTTGCCAAATAGAAAGACAAATAGCTCAGGATATTGGCTGCTGACAAATCTATGAATCAATAAAGGGAGGCCTGAAGGAGATGCGTTACATGTGTGATTTGAAATCCTGCATTATTTTGGAGTTACAATCTTAGTTTTTAAAGACAAATGAATAAGGAAAAAAACACAAACAAACAAAACAAAAACACAAAAAGAAAATCCTCAGTAATGTAAAGAGTGGAATGTTTTTCCATAAGCTCTTTCTGGTATTGAAATCTGACATTTGGCTTTGAGACCTTCAACAAAGAAGGTTGATGAAACATGGATAATACATTTCGTGCACTTAGGCTGGCAGTAGCACTTACACTGGAAGCAGTTTATTCCCATGGAAACCTATTTGCGTTTGAGCCAGAAGTGACTTTTTTCCCTCTGTTAGAGCTGGTGATGTTTTAGCATAATATAATTGCTGTATATTGACAGCAGACTTGAAAAGTATTTTTAAAATGTTGAGTAGTTGAGCCTATGTGTAATGGAGATGTAGTCTATGCAGTTTTTCTATGTAGAATGGAGGCATGTTGCTGAAAAATGCAGGGCAGCTCTTGATCTTCTATTTATCCCTAAAAGAAAGAAAAGTATGTGAATTAAAATATATTTATCGCAAACAATTGTTTTTTAAAACAGGTGACAAAGGAACTGAAACAGTACGACAATAAAATTATAGAGTGCAAGTTTGAGAACAACAGCTGGGTCTTCATGAGACAGAGAGTAGATAAAAGCTTTCCAAATGCCTACAGCACTGCCATGGGTGAGTGGAATCATTCGCTTTAAAAGTTCTTCAGGCTAAAATTTTATTTTTTAACTCTATTCTAGTTTAAGGAGGAAAGACACTGTTCTCCTTCCTAGTATGGTCCTGGTTTCTCTAACTTAGAATCATAGAATTATGGAATCACTAGGTTGGAAGAGACCTCTGAGATCACTGAGTACAACCGTGCCTGTCTCCCTACTAAACCACATCCCTAAGAAACTCAGTCATCCACCTGTTTTTCGAACACCTCCGGAGATAGTGACTCCACCACCTCCCTGGGCAGCCTGTTCCAGTCCCTGACCACTCTTTCAGTAAAGAAGTTCTTCCTAATATCCAGTCTAAACCTCCCCTGGTGCAACTTGCGGCCATTTCCTCTCCTCCTATCACTTGTCACTTGCGAGAAGAGCCCAGCACCCACCCCGTCACAACCTCCTTTCAGGCAGTTGTAGACAGTGATGAGATCTCCCCTCAGCCTCCTCTTCTCTAAGCTCAGTTCCCTCAGTCTCTCCTCATAGGGCTTATTCTTCAGCCCCTTCACCAGCCTCGTTGTCCTTCTCTGCACACGCTCCAGCCCCTCAATGTCCTTCCTGTAGTGAGGGGCCCAAAGCTGAACCCAGCATTCGAGGTGCGGCCTCACCAGTGCTGAGCACAGGGGCACAATCACCTCCCTGCTCCTGCTGGCCATGCTGTTTCGGATAACTTATTATAGTAATACCTCATCTCACAAAAGCTTATGTCATGATTAGTTTTCATAGAGCATGCAGCCTTTGGCTTCAGGGTTATTTGATGAAGTCAGTTAATAAATAATCTGATGCAGTATTTAACAGATAATGCAGAAGCAGGTGCCTAAGTCTTTGTAGACCTGCAAACACTTGCTCAAAGAGACTTTAGATGGTAGGGCATGCCTTTTAAGTGAGATGCAGGAAAGTTTTTATTTACGAGATGGCATTGCAACAGCTGTTAACTAACATCAGTTCCTAGCATTGTGTTGGCTTGTCGGAATGTAATGCATACTGGCATAACGTGAATTGAATTTCTTGAACAAAAAATCTGTTATAATTTCACTTCTATTCAAACCACTCAAAGCATTATTTGGCAGATGGGCTAGAAAATTAATAGGAGAAAATGTCATCTTAAGGTTCTACAGTAGTTGTACAAACAATGAAGAGTGAAACAAATGAAAGATGGGGGTATATCCCTGCAGAATGGTAAGACTTTTATGTTCTTTTACCAAAAAAAAATTGCCAAGTTCTGTAAATTAAATTATGTTGTTTACTTTCAGGTGAAGTATAAGAGTTTCAGTAGAAGTGTGCAAGGCTGGATAACAATAATCATATTGATACTGACTTTTGCTAAGTGCCAAAATGAAGTTGAATCATATTTAAGAGGATGCTCTTACTGGGACATGCTTAGATGATGTAGGAGTCTCTCTGACCCATTCTACTTGCTATTTCTGCCTGAGCAGTGAGAAGATGTTCCTAAACAAAGAAAATGTGGTCATTTTTCAAAATCTCCAAAAGATGTATTCTCTCCTTTGAGACTTGTCCCCTTTTTCCTCTACTTGCTTTGTTCTCATGAAAAACACTATTTATTTTTACCAGTGGTTGAAATAGCAACAACAGAAGTACTTGTGTCCATCTTGGTTTTGGGCTTTGATACCTCTCAAACTGAAAAGAGAGTCACTTTCTGAGTGGTTAAACTGTGACAGCCCTTAAAAGTTGATATAGCGTTATACTAGCTGCCTTGTGGCATAAATTCTATTCTTAAACCACTGATAGTCATAATGCTTTTCGACTGCTGAAGTCACATACAGTACAACGTTAATACACCTTTTCACCAAAAATAAATGAGATAATAATAATGATAATAATAACAATAATAATAATAATAACAATAATAACAATAATAATAATATGCTAGGAAAATGTTTTATTAATTGTAAAGTAATGCTTTGAATGGTTCTGGAATTCTGCGGGAAAGAAAGGAGTCTTTTTAAGAGTCGGGAAATTATATGTTTGATTGTTATTCATAACAATGCTATATTGCAAGTACATTTTCAGAAGTCTTAATTCGGTTTAGTACTCTAGGGGGTCAATTGATTGTTTTGCTTGGAAATTGCATATATACTGTGGCCAATTCTTACATGCAGTAAATTATCCTCCAGTCATTTTGTACTATCTTCCAAGATAGTCATAGGGTTCCTACTTTATTTCTTGATATACTATGTCATTATGCTTATACATGCATGGCTTAGTCACTGTGCAGCACAATAGCCTTTCCTCCATCGTATGGTCTGGTGTGCTACACACGTGGTGTCAAGTATTTCAGCCACATGAAGGTATATTGGCTAAAAAAAAAGTACTGTGCGGTGTGAGTTTATGGGTTCATAGTACTTAAGTGGTGAGGAAAAAAAAAGTTACCTTGATTTAGAGGTTTTTGACATGAAGCCGGTCTTGTTTCAAGCTGTTTGGATTTGATGGTGTCATAAAGCCATGTCTCACATTGCTGTTGCTTGCCTCAATAGGATGTGTGTTTGTGGTGGTTTTATAGTTGCCCCATGAAGCCTACACACATCCCTGTTTTATCTATTTTAAGAAGAGTGATTCCCATGAGGTAGGGCCCACTGCACTGCTTTGGTCTCTGGGGGGCAAAGCAAGGACACTTGACTCCTAACACAAGCATCTTGTGAAAGTCCATATTTAAGGCTGAATACTTGAGCCATATTCTTTTGATTGAATTATTGAAGTGCCAACTACAACAAATTTGTTTAGTAACTTGAGAATATGTTCTTTGTTCCCAGCTGTATGCAACAGCATCCAGAATCCAGTCACGAAGGAGATGCTGTTTGAGTTCATTGACAGATGTACAGCAGCTTCTCAGGGACATTCACAGAAACACCACCTCGATCCTGACACTGAACTCATGCCGCCCCCACCACCCAAAAGGCCAGCTACCATAACATAGGGCCTTGGTCTCAGTGGATAGCATGTTTACAATTCTGCAGAAGGTGAAACACAAGTGTGAAGGCTGGAAAAAAAAGAAATCTGAATTGCTGTACATACTTGAGTGTGGGGTTTTGAGTTTATTGTTTGTTTCTGGGTTTTTTTTTCTTTTCAGATTCCATGTACGAATGAACATGGTTTTGTAAGTGATAAATTCAACCTTACCTTAAGGTATTTGAAGGTGAATTTTCCAAAGGTTTAGACCTTCATTGTACTGTTCTTTTACAATGAAGTCAATGGAAAGCTGCCTTGTTTATATACACCTTTAATTTATAATGTCAGCTATCTGGAACTGAGAAAACATTGGGATGCTGTACTTTTTAGAGGCTATGTTTAAAAATAAGCAGCACTGGGGTTTTTATTATTGTTATTCAACTGGTTGCAATTTGTCACCCATAGTATAACTGATCATAGTTTCCTTGCGTTTCTGAGTCTTGTGTTTAACAGCAAACAGCAATGTTGTTTGTGCTCTGTGTTGTTTAAAAACTAAGCCACCTTAGATTTCACTAATTTCAAAATTAGCTTTTGTTGCTCAAATATTAAAAAATGAATCTGCCCTGTAAATAGCATCCCTTTGAAAGGAAATGTGCTGGGTGTTTGGGTTTTCCCCCTGTTTGAACCTAACACACCAAATGCACAGTGGACTGATTTTAGCTTTGCCTTTTTAAGTTTATCTGTAGATAAGGAGGAATACCCCAAATGCTTAGTATTAAGGTCTCTGTTAAGAGACTGGTTTTAGTACAGGGCTTAGTTCTCCACAGTGATACCATTGTGAGTACTACTAACATAAGTAAGCATCACTGTGATATGCAAGAGTAAAAAGCAGTGCTAATCCTGCTGTCTTAGATCCAGACACAAAATGGCAAAAGAAATGCCAGACAACTCCTATGTAAAAGAGAAGGTAATTTCAGTGGGAGAGAGCCACATCAGACAGAAAGTCTCCTGGTTTAGGTAATTGCAGGGCAAAATAAGCTATTAAGGGGGGTGGATGAGTGACCCAGGGAACAGGACGCTCGTTTTCAGGGGTGGGTTTGGCTGTTCTGAGACGCTGTGCTCATCCTCTGGCTGACTTTCTTTTATACCAAATGGAGAAGCGCCTGAGTGCTTTTGTGGCTCTTGTTGCAGCACAGTGGCTGGTGTTCATAATATTAGTTTTGAGAAGCTGCATTCTTGTTGTCTAAGGGAGATGTTCTGAGCTGGGATTAATTGGAAACCAAATGCAGATTTTAAAGGTTACTGTACGTTTATCAAGCAGGGATCGAACTGGCTCTGTGTATAGTTTACTTAGTATGTGAGTCATCCATTCATTCAGCAATCTGATTAGTGAAGCTCATTAATTTGTTATAACTAAAATGCATTTCTGTTTAAATGAGTTTTAATGTTTAATGCAAAGTTAACTCCTGCATATTTTTTTTCTCTACGGAAACTTTGTAATTATGCTTTGTAGTGGCTTCTTTACTTGTTTCAACCTGTTGTATAAATGCATACGGCATCATTTAGACAGCATTCCTAGCGTCTTTTTCTGGGATATTCCTGATGTGTTTTAGAGAACTGAAGGACTTCCATAAGTTAGTTTTTATACTAAGGTAAAACTTGAGGGGGGAAAAATGCGTTCATCAAAGTTCTTTTTTCAACTGTACATAGTTTCTGCATATTATCTATAGAAAAGTTATAATTTCACCTATGCAAGGTTGCAAAGTTATCTCCTAAAAGAGCCTTACGAATTTGATGTGAAAACCTATGCAGACTCTGTGCATCTTGTGTTGAAACACACAGTAAATTATTTCTTTGGTCAGTATAAATAATTTCCCCCAGATCATACTTGTCATTGAGATTGTCATAACGTATACTTTGTCACTGATCTTCATGGTTCTATGGCAATTGCAATGTCTATGATGATTACAGCCTTCTCCATGAGGTTAGGACATCTCATTCTTTTAAGGATGTGTCCAGGTAGGTTCCATCTTCCTCCTTACCAGCCTTGCATCTTGTATTTCAACAAGACTAAGCTTCTGGTTTACCTGTTACTTAGAGCTGCAGCACCGCAGGCTGTCTTCGATGTGCATTCCACCAGGTCCCTGAAATTTGTTGTGGCCCTTGTATTTTGACAGTGTCTTCTGCACACTCAGCCTGAAATTGTTATTTTGAAAGAGTAATGACTCTGAGAAGGTTTAAACCCCTAAGTTCACATTTGATTGTCCAGCTCTTCTTGCACTGACCCGTAGCTTTGTCGAGAGGTCAATTGCCTTTGCTTTACTGGAAAAGGAAGCTACTGGGGAAGGGTTGAGTGAAGAACTTGGCGAAAACAAATGGAATTTCACTTGGATGAGATGGGATGAATGCTGTGAGAAATGCAAACCTCCTTTCTCTGCTCCTAGATATTCAAGAGATTGAAACTAAGAAGTAAAGAAGACTCTGTGGCAGGAAAAAACGATGATTAAAAAACCCCTAACTTGTCTGTTCATTGGTGTACAGCATGAATTCATCCACTGTTTTGTCATTTGTTAAATATATAATTAAAATTTGGGTTCAGTGGAGTTTCCAGAAAATGTAAGTACATTCCTCTACAAATTGTGTAGTAAGTATTTTAATAAAGTCAATGGTATAAAACACTTTTCCTAAGGATGTGTTTACTTTTGATGCTTTCCTGGTACCAGTGCAAGCATGAGTGTACTGTAATGTTATGGCTGTTCAGTCCTTCAAGAAAACTATTCACATTTTTCAGAGGTCAGCAACATTTCTCTCAGGTCGAAGTCCCCCAGTCCAGTGGTGGCCATGATCCATTATGCGATTTTTAAGTTCAATTTGCTGTTCTTGCGACTAGAAGAGAAAGAAACCAAACATGCATTTGCATGAAAAGTTGTGCAAGAGGCCTGCATGGGTCTTCCTTGCCTCTTTATCATCTAGCATGACCCTATAGCTGGTAGCCAACTTGGACCAACTCCTGGACTTGTATTGTAATAGGGCATTTTCCTTTTTCAGGTTGCAGCTGTCTGGTGTACATCTTTCAGGAGCTAAAAAGCCTATCTTGATTTTTGAAGTTTCCGTCTGATTAAGATCCTGCCTCCACTGCTGCTATGTCCTTGTTCTGTGTGCAATTCTTGCAGTGCTTCTCTACCATTTCTCATTTTCTAGTATTTGAGTGTGAATGCCAAAAGAAATCTGGCATTTCAGCACACCTGGAGAGTTACAATACCTTCTCTAACCCCTACTCAGTACTCTCCTCTCTATGTATTAAGAAAGCAGGTCCATGTGCCTGGCCAGCGCATCACTGTGTGGCTGATGTTCACTTGCTTGTTCATTCGAGCAGTCCTTCAAGATCCCCTCTCTTCACTATAGTAGCTCCTCAGTTTTGTGCCTAAGAGGTGTGGCTTTGTATTTGCACAACGTGTAATGCATAGTTGTATCTTACGACCTCAGAGTGTTCACAAAGGCATCAGCACAGCAAGCTAATTTCTTAGGATTCATCTGTAATCAACAGAGAGAATGAGAGCAGAAGTCCAGTTTGTTCCTGCGGCATCTCTCCTGCAGATGTCTGCCTCTTCAGTGTTTCCTCTCAATTCTTTTTAAATCAGTCTGATGTGTATCATTGTATGTTACTCCGCTGTGTTATTAGGATTTTGTGAGCACAGTGTTAAATATTTTTATTTTGAGGGTAAATTTCATAGTATCAGAATTTTTGCAGTGGTCAGTTAAATTCAAAATCTCATTAAAAGTATCCAGTTAGTTGGTCAAGAGCTGTTTGTTTACCATACATTATATTGCTTTCCTTTGGACATCTAATCAAATCCTAAATCCAAGCACTTCTATTAACTTGCAGGAGAGTGGCATTTGGCTGAAACATCTTCGCTAGCCACATGACTTCCATCCTTCTCCGCAATGGCACAAGGTTTGCTTTCACCTTGCCTAGGGACCACTGCACATTCCAAGGTTCATAAAACCTACAGGATTTAGATTTCACCTGTATCCTTTTGTTTACAGTGTCAAATTTTTACAATTTTTGCTTATGGCATAGCTCCTCAAGCTTGTGCTCCTCTGTTACACCAACCTGCCTGCTTTTTGAATTGTCCCATCCTCAGATGTGAAACTGAGAGAAACCTGTGCCCCGTGGCTGACCGACCACTCACATTCTTTGAGGGCAGTGCTCCACTCCAATACACTCATCCCTGTACAACACCAGCCTTACTGATTGATGGATAGGGCAGTACTGCCCATGTAAGTCGTGCTTGCACAGGAAAATCAAAGCAGCATCTACCAGCTGGGACAGTATTCAGCGTATGAGCAAGGACCTTTTCGTCTTTCCCCCCCATGACCCCATCTCCCTATTTCATGTACAAAGGTAAATAATACTCTTTGCACTGACATCTGCATCAATTTGTTAATGTTTGCAGTGGGAGTATAGATTAGCACTCTTTCTGCTTTCCCAGTGAGAATTTGCTGAGCATCCCAACAAGCTAAATACATTTCAAGTGCAGAGAACTGTAGAGCTGAGGCTGGGGATTGACTGAGACATTTACAGGACGGTTTTCCCTCAGTTGGGGTTCTTTCTGGTTTATTTCAATCCATAATCAGCAGTAGGGGGATATATGAACACGTTGTAAACAGCACTAGTATGAGAACCTTCCAGGGATGTTGGTGCATCCAGATGTGTAAGTGTTGAAGACACTCAGTGAACTTAATGAAGGAACAATAATCATAGTTTTCCAGTGTTACAAAAAAAACCCCAAATAAAATCTAAGTGCAACCCATTTGCATTTCTCTTTAAAAACAATGTAGGTAAAAATAATATGCATGTTTTAATAAAATTATAGTCAATTCGATTCCCATGATAGAAATTTATTTAATCAGAAATACTTTTCATGTCCCTTTTTCTCTCTTCTTCTCCTCCTTCAGTACCTTTGTGTGTATTTGACTAGCAGAAAGCACACAAATTGGGTTCAGGATCATTCATCTATGATATTTGGAGAAAATTAAATTTTGATTACCTCTTCTACTCAGATCTTCCTTTAATGTGAGGAGGTGATAAGGTTATCATATTAAATAGGTCTGTATAAATGCTGAGTATGTAACATTGGAGAACAGTATTTCATTATTATCAAAAGTTACTTCAAAGATTTTCTGAACTAATTTGATCATCAAGGCATGGGGAACTTTAATCCAAAGGGTAAAAAATTCCATTGAAAAAAGTAGGATGGTTCAACAGAAAAAACTTGAAGAGCACAGATTTCCATAGGCAGCCTGCGCTGTGGGTGTGGGAGGGCATGCTGGGTGTTTCTGTGGCCTGCGGATCAGCTGTGTGTTACAAGGAGAGGAACTGGAGACCAGGCAAGACTACAAGAGGGTGCTGTACAGATGCTACACGTTTGGAAGAAAGGGTGTGAAAGGCAGCCATAACTGGTATCATCTCATGTGCCACAGAGGAAGGGAGGAGGTAAAATAATGATGAGATGGCTCTCAGAATGGAGAACTCCAGTGAAAAGATCAGAGGAGAGCAGACATCAGTGACACTAAGAAGAGAGATGGCTTTTTTTATGTAGAAAAAAGATGGTGACTGGAGGAAGTAGAACAAAAGAAGACAGCAAAGGCAAGCATGAGGCAGCAAGAACCTACCCTTCAACCAGAAGACGCAGACGGGCTGCCTCTCCAGAGGGCCAGTAGCAGTGACATAGGACCAAGAGGCAAAGTGTAAGGGATAAGGTCCTAAAAGACTAGAGTAACAGGTAAGCCTTTTTTCTTTTTCTGGCAGTTATGCTATTCCTGAGCTCTGAAAGTTCTGGGATACCATTTTGCGCTCAGCAGTGTGTGTGCTCCCAGACCCCTGAGAGTAGTGGGTAGGTGAGCACATCCCTGCATCAAAGCACAGGGGCACGGGGACGCTTCTGAGCCCTTTTTAGGTTAGTCATGCTGTGTAGACCCATGTGCAGTCCTGGAGTGCCAAGAGAGCTCCTGGTTACAGATTTTACTATTACAGCAGCCGGGTATGTGCTTGGCCTTCCTGCCGCCGGCCCTGTCTGCAAGCTGCATGAGAACTCCAGAGTAAGCAGCCCCAGAAACGGAGCATATTTGAATTCAAGTGGACCATAAGAGAAGCAAGTCTGCTGAGAGACTTGGTGCTATGGGGACAAGGGGACAGATTCGGAGTGGCAGAGCAGGCAAGCAAAACCAGAAACGTGTTTCTCTCCAGGGTGAACAAAACCTGACATGTAATGAGTTACGATAAGAATAGAAAAACAATCTTAGTTTGAATTCCCCTGTCGGTTTTCTTGGCAGTGGGTGTATTTTGGTACTTCTCATCTTCTCCTTTGATTCAGCTTATAGACAATCTTATGCAAGATATTTTAATGAAGAATTCTGGTTTGACAATATGGAGGTTTGAGACCCATAAAATAACTGCTCAGAAAGCACTACGGAGCAAAAAAGTCCCTTTTCTCCATCAGGCAGTTAAAAACTCACTTCTCTGAAAGGTTTTCTCATCTTTAAAGCAGTAAGTTGCTGGAATAATTTACTTTCTCCTGCCATGACAGTTCTTTTAAAAGAAAAGATTTAGTATGTTACTATCGGGCTGAGAAATCAATCATATGAAATCAATGATTATTCTCCTGCTAGGTAATATTTACGCATGTGAGTAAATGAGCTGCTGTTTTTCTGCAAAAATCATCTCTGGCAGGCAAATGCTGAAGTTTGAAGCAGTCGTGTTTGGCTTTGCACTTTTCACCATTTACTGCTTGCATCAAAGCTGCGTGTTTTATCCCTGAAACTAAGAGGAGCCTGTGCCAGCCAGCTTGAGTAGTGGCTGGCCATTTGCTTTCTCTTGCAAATGTCAAGCAGAAAAACACAACGTTCTTTGGTTCTGGTATCATAGCTAAGTCATTTTTTTCAAAAGTGCATGTAGTTAAATGAGCCTGGTGATTTCCGGTTGCTGAGATGGGTGCACCCGTTAGAAGTCACACTGGACTCTGCATAAGGTGAGCTCCTGGAAGAGCCTCACAGGCACAGTGAGAGGAGTGTGGCTGTATCAGGGAAAAGACTGGTGTTGTACCCTCCTTTCCCCGGGTAGCTGAAACGAGCCTTTTGACATCAATCCCCTCCAGCATTAGTAGTAGAAAAAGTGAAAAATGGCTTGAAACTGTTCTCAACCCTCCCTTCCTGAGAGAAGGCATGCACACTGCTTCTCCTGCAGCACTACAGGTGCTCATGGACAGGTAGGGCTCACCACCTCCTTTTTCCTGCCCTAAGCTCGGCAGTTCTCAGCATGGCCTTGACAAAAGCCTTGCCCCGTGGAAGTGAGCTGAGATTCAGGTACTGAGGGCTGGTGTGTTTCCCCTCTGCACAGCTTTTGAGCTCATAGCTTGATGATGCTCCTGACTCCCTGGACCAAGGCTCAAGGCTTTACAGAAGAAAGACAGGGATGTTTGAAGAGGATGCTTTTGTCTGATGAGGTGGTAAGATCTCCTCTTTTTTCCCCCAAGAACACCACTTCATCAGCAGGGAAGGCAGGTTGATCCAAGGACAGCAAGGGAGGCTGTTCAGCTCCAGTGAGAGACAAAGTGCATGACTGAGCCATCCTGACTAATGGAAATGGGCCAACAGTCCATCAGTGAAAACATGCCGGCACATGGGTCTGAAGCAAAAGGAGATCGCTATTAGCTATAGCTTTGTAGTTATTAACTCCTGTGACTCTTGTATCTGTCCAATTCATAGAAGCCACAAACCCCCTGACACAGAGTAGATGCACAAGTACTAAAGCCTTGTGTATTTGTGTATAATAACTGTTGTCCTTTTGGAGTCTGTCTGTGCCACTAAGGCTTCTTGATGCTTAACAGAAAATTACAGACAGGCACATTAAGGCCTGACCACGCTGGCCCAGAACTGTGGAGGATCAGAGAGTGGTGATGGGGCTTGCAGAAATGGAGTGAGAACAGCAGTCTGCAACACTGGGACGGCTTATCTTATTGACAGAGAAAAGAGTTCAGCGTGTGTGCTTGTGTCTCTTCTGAGGACTGTGTGGCAGACATCAAAAGCCTGGAATATTTGCTAATGAAAGCTGCGAAGAAGAAAAACTTGCTAAGTATAAAATGTAAGATTCACCATGTAACTTAGCTCTTGTTACATTGTTAGATGAAATATTTTCTGAGTTTGTGAAGATTTGACAAAAATCCTCATTCCCTAAAGCCAGTTGTGAGTGCAGAACATTTCTGCTTTCACACACAATTTTGGGAGGGAAACCAGAACAATTCCTATACAGGCAGCTGGGTTATGAAAACTGACAGAGCATTGCCTGTGTGGGGAGTGTTTAAATGATGCACGAGGGACTGGTTAGTGTGTGATATGCAAATGAAAATCTATCCGTGAGGCATTAAAACTACAAAATGTCTCACAATTATGCTCATTTCTTGAAAAGTCTTTTCTCACTATGGATTCCTCGTCCTCAAAGCAGCAGGGCTTCGTTCCCCCTTCTCCAGTGCACTCTTTTGCTAAAGCCAACATGGACTGACAGCTGAAGAGATCACTTCTTGCAATGCGCCTTGCTTGTGCGTTTCCCAGTCTGCAGAGTCGAAACGGGCAGATTCAGCATAATGGGCCGTTGTAGTGAAGAGCTTGCCTACCTCTTGCTAAGCTTAGGTTCTCACCATTGTTTTGAGCTTAGCTGCTTTCTGGAGAGGCTAGAAGTCATGTGGGCTTTGCCTGCCTTCGTAGAAAATAACTGGTTAAAGGTCATTCCATACCCCCAAGAAGGTGAATGTTTTCAGCCCATTTATAGCAGCAGACCTGCTCATGGCCAGACTATCAAATCTGAAAGTACTAGTCAGTGTGCGAATGCAGGGTGTTTGTCATGGATGCCATCTGGTTGCAGGAGGACATTGCAAGGGAAATGTGGCTGTTACGTCTTTTGGACCTCCCACCAGGAACATGGCATGGCACAGGACAGAGCTCACAATGAAGTGAGTGGTGTGGCAATGGGTGGGTAGACCAGTGCATCTAAACAACTCTTTCCAGCTTCCCTTGTTTGAAAATAACTGCTAACATATAACTTTCAAAATTGCCTAATGTGTTCATGGAATTGTTTTCCTTGCAAAATCCAGGCCCTTTGTGCTGCAAAAAGCATAGGAGGACTACTTGCTAACTAAACTGAGGCCAAGGTAGTCTGTGGGGTAAATGATGGTTGATAATAGCAATGAAGTGTCAAGATTATCCACAAACACCATCTGCTCTTTAGTGGCAACAGTCAGCTACCTCATAGCAGGTAGAATCCAGAAAACCTTTCCTGCCCTTTTTCTAAGTAGTATTTTTTAGGATTTGGTAGATGTGCCTTGAAAATGGCTTGCAATACTTTGTGTAAATTACTTCAGCATGGATACTAGAAGTGTTAAGACTCTCGTTTTCAAGTTCCTCAATAGATTCTAAGTGACAATGGATCTCAATTCACATCGAAAGAGCGCCTGTTGTTCTTTAAAAGAACTGATATCAGCTGTGTGAAATCATCTCCCTGCTACCTGGCTGCAAGTAGTTAAGTGGAAAGATTCTTTCTGACCTTCAGGCAAGCCATCAGTGGTACGACCCCAGCTAAAGGTGACTTTACAAACACAAGATTGCACGTATTCTATTAGGCTATGGAGTGCTGGCCAAGCTGTTCTGAATCAGACAGCAGCAATTTTGCTTAACAGGTATAATGGAGGGTTTTTTTCAGCTATGTTATTCAGATCATGTTGACATAAAGTTACAGCACAGCAACCAAAATAACTTTCAAAAACCTGAAGCGTGCATGTCACAGGCTCATCTTATCTTACCTAACAGAAATGGTGATCATAAAACAACAGGGAAGAGGGGGATATCTGTTTTTAATTGAGAAGGATGTCGTGCATCAGCCATGCCGACTGAAACACTAAATCTAGACTTAGAGATGCAGACTGCAACTTGTACCACCACTGCTGCTGTGGCAAGTGATGCCAGTCCAAGGTCTCAAGAGGGCAGGCAGCAGGGGGTACATACACTTCCCTAGCGCTGGACAAGCTGTTCTGACAGCACGGAGATGCACGTACCTAAGTGCTAGCCTTGTGCACTTTTGGTTGGCAACGTGGAATTTTTTTTCAGTCCTTTATAGAGAAGCGCATTACGAGTGCTGATGTTAAGTAAGACTCAGAAAGACTGGGGACTAACTGAAATGTAGCCAGATGATAGCTTTTGATACCTGCTTTTCAGGAGAAATTTTAACAAGTTGCATGGAACAAATGTCTGTCTGAAACAGCACACTGAGCTCTGACACTGATGTCTTGTAATGAAGTGAAGGCTTTTCTGCTGCGATGTGAGACAAAACCATCTCACTATAGTCTTGTTTGTGTTACTGACCACGTTGGTAACTCATTAGTTGTGTACGTGCAGTTAATAGTAACCCCCCCAATGCTGTTTTAAGGACTCCAGGATATTTTCAGAGTCACAGAATAGCTGAGGTTGGAAGAGACCTCTAGAGATTGCCTCGTCCAACCCCTTTTGAGGGATGCATTTGTCATTTTTTTAATTGCATATTAAAAATGAAAAAATGGCAGAAGAGGAATCTTAAAGAGTTCTGTTCCTCATTAAACCAAGATGGCTAACATATATACAGTATGTTCAGTGACAGCCATTAACCAGTCAACAAATCATCATCTGGAATACCACAACTACTTTCTAACATAAATGAACGGCTGTTGTGCAGTGTGAGGGACAGCAGCACATACAGCAGCCTGTGCCACATATGCACATACAACATGTACAGATTAAATGTGAAAAATAGCATCTATACAAGCTCACTGCAAATGTACATCACAGACCAAAACTCCAAGGCAATGATCTTTTAGAGATGTTTAATTGGCATCACAAATGCATTTATTGGCAATAATGCCTAAAATAAAATTCTGTGCTTCTGGCGTATGCCCCATCCTGGGATCACAGAGGTACTGACAGCCACTGACATCACATTATGCTTCCACAAGATGGTTCTTGTCCTGTTTTGCAGATGGAGATAAAAGACCAGAGGAGTTACTGTATGTAAAGTCATTCCCATGTCAAAACCTATAGCTCCTCTCTGCTGAACCACACTCCTGTGACATAGTACAAGATTACCTTCCACGACAGCCCAAAATCTTCCCTTGTGTTTTCTCAAGGACACAAGGACTGAAGGATACACAAATGCATAGAGCCTGGAGTAATTAGAAGATTATTCTAAAAATATCTCAGTTCTCAGCCTTACATTTAAAATGCTGTAGTTTCCCAAATAGGAGCCCAGCATCATTCCTTCACATCAGTGACGTCACTGCCATGTCTGGCTTTCCCTAAATAGGAACTCAAGGCTCACAAGGTCTGTCTGTTTCTGATTTGCTCAGTATTGAGGAAAATGCAGTTGCTCCAGACATAACAAATATCCAAAATCAAAACACAGTGAAATGAAGGCAAGACATTCTATTGCCACGTTGTGGACTAGGACCTGAAGATGGGGTGTCACAATCAAGGTGGCTGTGAAGGGTCCTGTTGAAAGGAAGATCATTCAACTAAGTTCTAGGTGTGATATATTCCAATCAGGATTTGAGGAACCTCATGGATACCAGAAAACAGGTCTAGCTTTGCTTGGCCCTCCTCTACATCTCTGAATAAAAAGGAATTCAGCTCCATGACATCCATGCAATTGGATATGAGGGCTAGCATTTTCTATTGCTGTAACTTCTTCAGCACAGAAATCTTTCTTCCAAAATACTGGTGAGGAGGTAGAATGGTGTGTAAACTGGGATCCAGGGAATGGGCCTTTGAGCTATAACTAGGAGGACTGCAGTCTGACTTACCAGAATAAATGTTTGCCAGTACCATTGTTAATTCCCTAAACTTGCTGAAAATGAAAGAGCATACCAGCCCAGGCAAAATGTGAATGAAGTTAGCTGCTTTGATGTTTCTTACACAAATCTTCAGGTAATTTCTCAATCACATCTGTGCATACTGTATATTTTAATATTTTTGACAACTATACTGAGTTGCAAATTTCTGTGACACTAGGGTTATAAATTTCACTGGCATGGTTTTGTCGTTCTTTAGCAACAGAGCATAATTAAGCTCTTTTGAAATATTCCATGTGTCTGGTTCTACCTCCATTTTGCTAGTGAATCCAAAATATATGCTGATTATATCCTCTGATGTACTTGGGCAGCTAATCATTCAAATCGTACTCCTATCTCCAAAAACTTCAAAAAATTAATAATAGAAAAAAGGTTTCCTGCTGTCAAGAGATTTAGTTTGAGTTAGTAACTTTAGTTATTCCAGATTAAGACAGAAGCTGGTCTCTGAGTAAACAAGTTTTTTGCTTGGCACTCTGTGCTGTAAACAGAACTGGTAATAAGTCACACCTATGAAGTGGATCAAATTTTATTATATCTGAAGAAGCTGTCAGAAACTGATAGGAGTAAGTGCTAAACCAACTGAAGATCTGAACGGACTGTTTCCTACCTCCTGTTCTCCCGCAGAAGTATTGCATGTGAGAAGAGGCTGTTTTGATGTCCCTGAACCATCTCACAAAGCCTTTGATTTGCTGAATTTCTCACTGTTCTTCTTTTCCATCTGATAACCATGTAAGAGGTTAAACTAGGACATGCGGTTGACTCTGTGTAGCAGTCTGCATTTCAAAGGTAGATGGGAATAGACATTAGGTTTTACTCTACCCAAGCTATATCTTAATCATTTAATAGCTGATTTTTCTTTCAAAGTGATCACTAACAAGAGGAGACGTTATTGTTCTAGACATAAGTGTTCATTAGAGATGAGGGGGGATATGGTAGGACCCACAGTTCCCTGCATAAGTTGCTCTGCAAAACTCCAGTAAGACATCTAACACCTCTGTGCTGTAATACAACTGTTACTGGATCGGGAGGATTTGAAGAGCAACTGGCTGAGAGGCCGGCCATTGGGCCTCATTGGGCTGGATGGATTTTTCACAAATGAGGAACAGAAGGACTTAATAAAGAGTTTGATATATCGTTTTTTTCCCCTAAGATGTGTAATATCCGGCTCTGTAGCTTCCTGTGATAAGAGGATATTTGGATGGAACCAAAATCCTTTTCTGACTTTTTGTGGTCAGTGATTAAATGATTCATTTAGAATCTTTGGCCTCAACTGACTTTGCTTTTCCAGAAGTCACCATCTTTCAGCCCCCCTCTGTAGGATTTCAGCTGTCCAGAACCTCTAGAAAACTCAGCTTGATCGGTATTTGTATGGCCATAAAGATTTTACAGCTGTTTCACATTGACCAAGGATAGCAGTATGCTGTTAAAACTACCTTTCCTTGCTGTCTTGCCACAGAATTCACTTTCTGGAAATGACATTGTTGGCAATGGGACAGTGGGACTTTGGAAAAGTCATTAGCACAACTTGCCCTTCCTGAACAAGTATCCCCTTGCAAGCCATCTGCTCAGCTTGGAAAAGCTTTGTTCTTCTCCTAGGTCATCTGAGGATTTGAGAGGAAAGAACAAGATCAAAATCACCCAGGCACAACATTTTGTACAAGGCTAACAACCAGCCTGGACCTGACATCAAAGATGCAGGAACAGGCACCTTTCAGAATTGGAGTCAAACTGAGATCTATTGTGGGGCGGAAATAATGTCTGCTGCACACACAGTCTTTGTAGGGAGGATTGATTGTCCAGCCAGTTCACAGGCCAGACCCTGCAACAGGCAGATACATTAAACGTTATATGAAGCAGAAAAATACGTTTTCATTTTTTCAAGACATGGAAGCTGGATTTGAGGCTGGGGTTAAAAATAATTGTTGCAGTTGTGTATTTGAAAATAAAGGATTATTTCTCCACGGATGTTCATTGGTGCAGCTCAGAGAGGTGATGTTGAGTGTGTAGGAAGCTGAGAGCACAACTAGTGTTACTGTTCATGAATACGGAGGACTCACCCCTCGATGGGGCTCATTTATCCTCTTGCACAGAATGGTGGGAATCCTCATTAGCTGGATCATTTTTTCTTAACCTTGTCATTTCCCTCCCCAACTTGTGTGATGTTTATTGTTCTGCTTCTCATCCTAAACATACATCGGATACTGGACTGCAACGTAGACCTTGTTTGAGCTCTTCATTTCTGACAGTAACACAAAGTATTCCAACATTTTTATCATTATGTGCTTTTTGATTAGAACATTTTTTTGTTCCTGCCTTGCCTGATATTTGAGCTTAGCTTGTGCTGCTGGTTAGAAATTCCAGACATTGCAGGAAGAAATGCTCAGCCGTAGACTTACGCCTCAGTCTGAAATTAAAGCGCAATTTAGTTAATTGTCCTTGATTTTATCAAGCATACAAAATGACTGATTCCATATGCAGAAAATAAATACATAGACAGCAGCTCAGAAACGTCTTCCTTCTTATGGCAGTGGTTTTATACAGTTTTCTGGTCTGCCGATCGATCTTTTGTTTGTTCTGAACCTGCTTAAATCTCTTTAATAAAGGCTATTTAGTAGTGTAAGAAGGCAGCATAATTACTGCAAAGGCACAGAGTAGTTTCCCAGTGTTTGATGAACATGTCTTTGGGTGATGATAGTTTTGTATTAGTATGATATTATTTTAATGTGCCCAAAAGAGGCAGGAGATTTGGAGACCTGTGCAGCTTAGATGGGATTAATGGATCTAGCCCAGTAATTAGTCTTGGCCTTGGAGTGAAGGTAACATCCTCCCACTTTCTCTAAAATCATGCGGCCACTTCATGCTGTTCTGTGAAGATTTTCCAGAGATAACCTGAGTTTTGCAGTTTTATTCATTCTACTCTTCATTTCTACTGCTGTTGTCAAGGCTGCAGAAGGCAAGAGTGAGGAAGGTGGGAAAGAAAGAAGCTGGAGGAGGTAACTGCAAGAACTGTTGTTGATATTTTGTTATTTCATTATTTTCTGCTCTTATATCTAGGAGCCCTCATCATGGCCCAGGACCCATGGACAGAAGTCATGCTGTGAAGAGCTCTGCTCTGAGAAGGAAAGTGGGCTAGCTGAAAACCACCAGTGCCACTGAAATGGCATTACCTGCCTCTTTGGAAGTTGTCCTCATCTGCCATCACACTGTGTCAAAAGAAATGAGGGGATTCACTCTGTTTTGCAGGAATGGAGGGAGAGAAATTGAAGGTCCTGTTTCTTGTACCAATGCAACCACCAAGCAGGTAGCAGAGTGCTGAAAGTCTACTATTTTTTGCATGGCAGTGGCTCCCTGCTGGAGCTTCCAGCCTCATGGATGCTCTGAAGCTATCTATAATATCAATAAGGGCTATGTGTCTTGTAGGATGCTAATTTACACACTCTAAATCCTCTCTGGACCAGGCGTAAGTGCGTAAGTACGTAATGTAATTTATCTGAATATGGCTCCAAGGCTACTGGAAGATTTTCAGTTTACCTAAAGGTTTTTAGGTGTTTCCTTCTCCTTGTGTCCTAGCCCAATCTCATGCTCAGCTATGTGGTGTCTGACTGTCCAGGCTAGACAGTCTCCAAGCATTTTTGCAGCGTTAGGGAAGACCAGGGACCATCTGCTGCCTCACTGTATGATACATGCTGAGCCCATGCAGATAGCATGTGAATGGAGTGTTGTGCTACCCAGAACTGCCGCGCTCACTGTACTTTGCAGACCAAAGTCTGGTGTACAGTCTGTGCTCTGGCAGGATCTGAGCTCTCCGTGAAAAATGGAGGGAGGAAGCAGGCTCCTGGCACCTAAGGAATTCATGTAGCCCAGTTCTGGACACTGTCCTTCCCCCAAGCTCCTCAGGCCTGGAATAAGTCTGCATGGGGGCAGCAGACTGCCATCTGGGAGCCCTCCTTCTCCAGGGCCTCCTGGTCAGTAAGCCAGATATGTGCCATTACGTAATGGCAGAGGTAGCCAATGGGACAGATGGTGGCTGCTGCCAGCCGAACAACTCATCCGACCCACACACTTCTCTCCTGGGGCTTGGGAAAAGGGCCAGGGGCCACCACACTTCTCCTGATGGGAAATAAATGGCAGCAGCCTTACATCCAGGATCAACTGATCTCCTTTTCAGAGCACTGAAAGTATTTTATTAGCTGTCTCCGGAGAAGCTTCCTCTCCCAAATAGTTTCAGACAGGATGCTTTTTCACTTACTAGAGATCTGAGGATGATGTCCTCCATTGTTGGAAACTGTCCTAGTTCCTTTGAAGCCTGAGGAGCTTTAACAGACTACATCAGGAGAGGATGTAGCTCCTTAGTTTCTTCTTAATGGTAGGAAAGAGGTGGAATTACCTTGCTAGGAACTGACAATTATTTTGTTTCTTTTGTGTAAAGAGAAGGAAATAATTTAACACAAGATTTTAGAAAAATTTTGGAGTACAAGAATTACCTCTTTTACCTTACATTTTTTTATAGCTTTGACATAAGACATATGATTCAGTTCAGATTAAACCAGAAATAAGCTTGTTCGTCTCCTACACATTTCTTTAAAAGACGGCACATTCTCTGCATTTGTTATTTTCCTACCAGATGATTTCTGAAGGGAATATGACTGCCTCTGACTTGTAAAAAGTGTAGCTGCTGTTGCGAAATGTTTCAGAATGAACTTTATGTGTGCACATGTGAGTGTGCACACACACAAGCGTGTATTCATACATAAAAAGCACAACAGTACCTCAATATGCCCATATATCTGTAATAAGTCAGTTAGTCTCAGTTTCCTCTTTCCACTTACATTTTGTGCCCTATTTTCAGCCTCTTCTTATCTGAAACTTTTGGAAAGCATTACAAACAAGAAGTTTCTTCCATTCAGGCGTTCAGTAAGTATAACTGAGGCAAATGGTCACAGTTCTTACAGAGCAGCTTTCCTTACAGATGCATTTTTTTGGATTTGTGCATGCACCAGAAATACCTCCGGTACTCTTTCTAGTACAGGTCATCCTTTGGATATCTGTAATCCAACTTGAAAAAGGAAGCCAAACTGATTTACCAATCCATGCAAAAAGCAGATACGCAGAATTCAGTGACAGTAGAGCCCAAATAAATGCACCTTGCAGCTCATCCTTCAGCTGTTCCCCACCTTTACGCTCTCCTTGGCCTCTGCAGTCGCTCCATATCCCAGATGAAGGAACATCTAGCCCTGAACCTTGGTTTGTGAATTGTGAGTGAACACTCCAGCAGCTGTGTGTCATCAGGGAGTAAAACCAAGCAAAACTGGGCAGCACTAATGATCTTTTGAGACTCAGTGGGCTGACTGCGTGCCTCTGCAGTGCTTTCCACACCTGCGCAGAGGCAGGGGAGAACAGGGAAGGGACTGTGGGGCTGTCTGACCCTGCACTGGCTTCGGGCCATGGCATCACGGAGGCGCATAGGCAGCCACCTTTGCACTGGTCTGTCACTAGTATCTCACCAACTCCCACCCTGCTATTAATCTTCTGTGGCAACATCCCAGTTGCTATTCTTGTTCATACAGTTTTGACTGGCTACTTGCATTACCCCCATGGCCTGAAAGTGATTATTGCCATTGATCACACCCTGAGGCTTTCTGACAAAGGGGACAGTCCTGTTGTTCATATATGCAGCAAATCCAATTTTCAGTTCCCCCCAATGCAGATGCGAGGAAGCCCATGCAGCACAGACGGTAATCAAATGCCAGTCTCCTTTGGGCACGCTGCGAGGCACGGCCGCAAAGCGGGATTGACTACAGCATAAAGTCAGAGGTGAGATTGCTGTGGCTGCAAACGCTGGAGGTGCCCATGAGCAGCCACAAGGCCAAATAAGCACAATTGAGCATTTCCGTGAGAACAAGTCAGCATTGCTCATGGCAGAGCAGAGCAATGCACAGGCACGACAACGCACACCTCCATATTTCCCTTTGCGTGACTCTCTTGACACACCGGGAGAACAAAGGCACCTGCTTTGCCTGAGATTGTCTCAAGGTGATATCCAGTCCTTGCTGCCAGGCCAAAACCTGCCCAATGAAGCAAGAGAGATGCATGATCCCCCCAGTACCAGTGGTGGCCACCCTTGGCCTGCCATGAGGTGACATTCCACCCACACCTGCCATATCCTCGGGGCTCCATGGAGGCTGACCTTTCACAGAAGGTTGTGTGGGCTTCCTCAGGCTAGGAAACAGAAATGTTAGATGACTCCCCTCCCCATGCTATCTCCAGCTGCCATTGCAGGAACATTTCCGCTGTGGCCATGGCATTTTTTAACACACTGGCTTGCTCTGCAGGGGGAAGCAGAGCCAAGGGGGTGACACCAACAGAGCACAGTGGAGCTGAAATAATTTGTGGCCAAGGCGGCTTTCATAGTGTTCAAATGCTTGGAAAACATGCCATTAGGGAGAAATAAGTTTCCCATTGCCTCTCCCCGCTAGGCCCAACACTGCATTTGATGTGCAGCTTTGTACAGTTGCTGTGTTTAACCCAAAATGCTGGGCTGCCACTCAGAAACATCTTCCGAGCTGCTGCTGATGTGGGCATGGACCTGCATGCGTTAATGCAGTGTGGAAGGGCAATGAAGCTCTCATCTGTCTGCCATAGGTATGAATTTAAATTAAACCTCATTTAGCTGGGTGCTCCCTTTTGATTTATTGGCAGTTGCATCTCACTGTTTGAGCCTTGTTAATTTTCTAGTGAACACTTCACTGACCAGCTGTTCTTATTAAGTTGAAAGAGTGCCGCAAAGCAGGGTCATTGCCGCCTCACTTTTGGCGGTTCTCATACGCAGTCTCCACGGAGCTCTCCTGGGGAGGGAATTATACCCATCGTGCCGTGAGATGCCTGGCTTATGTCAGTGAAGCATTTTAGATTTTGCAACTCTGGCTCCCCCTGTTCTTACAATTTATGTGACATGAATCAACAGAACATCTCATAAGCACCCTGTCAACTGATGGGGTAGGATTGTTTTCCAATTCAGGTGCTTCTTCTTGTTATTAAATATTGTTTTCTATGAGCCAGTCAGTCATTTATGAACTTCTCAGGCCTGCAGCGCAGTCTCACACGAGTCATTTAGAAGTCAGACTTTGTTCCTGTGTTTGCAGATCTCAGTAAAGAAACAAGTTACTAGCATTTTACATGCAAAAGAGGATACCTTTTAGCATCCCAGCATAGCTTACACATACAGTAAAGGTGCCAGAGTTTTGAATTCTCCTTATTTATCACAGTAATGCTATTTTACGAACAGATTGTGCTTCCCTAATGAAGAGTACCAAGGTAGCTCACAAACAACATATATACTTTAATAATATATCATGGAAATACAACTTCCTCTGGGGTGGAGAGCAAAACTAAGTAAAGCACAATGCATAGCATGATGGGGGCATGGAAAGGTATTCGAAGCAGCAAGAGAAGTCATGATGCTTATACAACACTGCTAGAACTATACTGCTGTGGAGAGCAAAAACACCCCTGATTTTTAAAGCTTTCATCAGAAAACCAGTACATGGTGAACTCTGGAGAACTCAATTTATCAAGCTCTCAGGATCATGAGCTAGGTCAGCCTTACCAGGAATTGATCCAAACTTGAGCTATGGTTCTTGGATCTCTTGTTTTGCTTTATCGTTTGTTCATCTGGCACTTCATAATTGTGCCTAGGGCAGAAAGGACATTTCTTCTGCCCCTAGAAGTATCAATTTGATCTAAAACTGAGAAGCCTTAAGGGCCTCTGAGGAGCCTCCTTCACACTCTAGGTGTGGAGTTAGCAATTAAACCTACATGTTTGTTTAAAAGTGTGTGCTGTAGTGGTGTTCGGAAGGAGCCTTGCCCTTCCCTCTCTGCTGAATTGAGTGTGTCATGAGGGTAACACTCCAGCGTCGACTCTGGGCCAAAACATTTGGGAAGCCAAGTGGATGGCGCCATTCAGTTCTGAGAACAAAAGAAAAGCTGTTCCTGATTCACACTTAGAAAGAATCCTTCCACCAAGGGAGATGAGATTGTTCTGCTGGTCATTCAGCAAACTCTTCTTAGCAATTTGTCTTGAGCGAGACATTGAAAGGTTTTGTAGAGTCCCCATCAAAAGCAGGGGTTTTCCTAGAATATTGTTTCTGCTGTTAGAAATGCTAGATGAAGAAATGCTAGAAACAGTAGCTGGGAACACTTTCATCTTCCCTTTTACCTGTTGATTGAAAAATGAACCAGAATGGGTTCTTGCAACTCTGTCACAGAAATCTGCATGCAAGCATTAGAATGGCAGACACTAATACATTATTTAAGTTTGACTCAAAAGATTTAAGAGCATGAGAGGGAATCCTGTGTGCGGTAGTGAAGACATCATCCCCTTCTGCCCTGTCAGCCATAGTTAGAGTTTGCTAGCTCCCATCAAAAATCTTTGCAGATCTAGACTTGTCATCCTCTTTTTAATTCTAGGCAAGTAGCAAATTGGCTTAAAAATGTAGAAGCTGTCCTAATGTGTATGCACGCTTGCTCCTGCCTTCCGCTTTCAAGCATCTGAAGACATCCATTAGATTAGTTATCATGTTAATAAGTAGATTTATGAAATGCAGCATGTTCTCAGCTCTCACTTGGACAAAACCTCAAGTGATTACAGGCTTCTGTCTAGATATATCAGGGAACTGACCTGACCTGTGCCCCTGAAAGCGTAACTTTGAGCTCAATTTATCTGCCACAGAGATAGAAGGGAATCTTAGTGCTCTAGTAGCAAGCAGATTGAAAGGTACTTGAGAGATTAGAGATGGTTCTGTCTGATACTGAATTCCCATGTGTGATGAAGAAACGTGAGGGTGTTTATCCTAGAAGCTGTATTTTCCTGGGGAAAAAAAATAAAAAAGAAGAAAAAAGAAAACAGCCTTTCTGGATCCTTCTCAAGGTAAGAAAGTATTCCTGTCACTGTTATTTCAGACTCCCCGCCCTTTTTATGAGCAAGGTTGGCCATGCAGAACCAGCTCCCACAATCTGCTGGTCAGTCACATGCTGCGGGGGGGTGTGGAGGGGTGGGGGGGTGGCTTGTGTGATGGTAAGGGAAGTCCTAGTTGAAAAACAACAGCCATCAAACTGAATGAACAGTGATTTCCCTGCTTTGGTGTGGAGTCGGCCCCTCTTTGCATCCTGTTAAATCTTCTCTGTCAGAGATGACTCATCCCTGATGTTCATAAAAATACTTCTCAAAAGCTGATTTTTTCCCCCTTTTCATTTTTTTTTCTTTTTTCAGCCTTTGAAGTGGTTCATAGCACTGAACATATATTTACAAAATAAATTCCTGAGGACACTCCAGAATCCTGCTCCTCATTTACATCGTACAGTTAGAATGAACATAAGTATACCTGCCATCCAGAGAGACTTTGACATGCTCGAGAGATGTGCCTGTGCCAACCTCATGAAGTTCAATAAGGCTGAGTGCAAGGCACTGCACCTGTGTCAGGGCAATCCCAAGCGCAAATATAGGCTGGGCAGAGAATGGATTGAGAGTAGCCCTTAGAAGAAGGACTTTGGGGTGCTGGTGGATGAGCAGCTCAACATGAACCAGCAATGTGCATTTGCAGCCCAGAAAGCCAACCGCGTCATGGGCTGCATCAAAACAAGTGTGACGAGCAGATCGAGGGAGGTGGTTCTGCCCCTCTACTCTGCTCTTGTGAGAGCCCACCTGGAGCCCTGCATTCAGTTCTGGAGTCCTCAGCAGAGGAAGGACATGGATCTGCTCGAGCATGTTTAGAGGAGGGCCACAAAGATGATCAGTGTCATGGAGCACCTCCCATACAAGGACAGGCTGTGAGAGAGTTGAGCTTATTTAGTCTAGAGAAGAGAAGGCTCTGGGAAGACCTCATAGCAGCCTTCCAGTACCTGAAGGTGGCCTACAGGAAAGCCGGGGAGGGGCTTTTTATCAGGGAGTGTAGTGATAGGACAAGGGGTAATGGTTTAAGCTGAAAGAGGGCAGATTTGATTGGATACTAGGAAGAAATTTTTTACTGTGAGAGTGGTGAGGCACTGGCACAGGTTGCCCAGACAAGTTATAGAAGTCTTTTCTTGTTGCTAGAGAGATTTGAGAGAAAGGTATGAGGACTGATCAGCTAACCAGCATCTCATGTGGACATTTTGATATTATACCACGTGAAGAGAGGTCTGTGGTGTTACCTGATGTTTCAGTTCTGGAATTCTTACTGGCTTAAGCAAGGAGAAGATGATTTACATAAAAGCAACAGTAGAAATCATAGCTTTGGTAAATACCAGTGGTTTTCCTCATATGTAGAAATAAACTTGAAGGCTATTTAAAAAAATGCCATTAATACCAAGAAGTTTATGAGACATAAAAGACACAGAAGGTATATGTAATGTCCTGGCTACATATTTTACAGTGCCTCACTTTAACAACCGTGTTACAGTGTGTCAGCAGGATGCTGGAGATTTTAGACCCTTTTCAGGGGCATATGAAAGAAATCAGAGTAGAGATACTGACATATACTGATGGCGTTTCCCAGACCCTGTGACACAGCTGGCCTGCTGTGCTGCCCTCATGTTCTGCAGGCATGAAGATAAGGTTGCTACATAGCTGATTTCCTATGTGAGGCTGTGCTGTTTGTGAGATGTACTGGGGCATCACCTTCCTGCCAGGCCATGACAATAGAGAAAACAGAATCTTCCATTTTCAGGTCTCCCTGGTGCTCCTAATCTTCTGCTGGGATTGACCAATTCTTTTGTTTATCTGTGCCCAAGGGAAGGGAAGGGAAGGGAAGGGAAGGGAGGGGAAGGGAAGTAGAAAGGAAAGGAAGGGAAAACTGAAGAAGGGAAAAAAAGAAACCAACTAGAATATTATATAATGCCATCGCTTCAGTGGAAAAAAGGAAACATACAATCTACTGCATGCAGCTATTCAGCTTCCTGCAGAGGAAGTGGTACCCCACTAACAGACCAAGATAGCTAGACATATCTCTCAGGTGCCGCCTTCTTGAGCATCTGTAGCAGTTCAAGGCACTGTACGCTGTCACATGGACAGGCAGGGCAGAGGAAAAGAGCAGGGCCACTGCTGAGAGGTGGGGTCCTGAGGTGAGGTAGCTAGGTGGGGGGCGTCTTCCCTTTGAATATGGAGTCTTTATTAAGGGGACTCTCTCCTGGCTGCAGTCCAGCATAGTGGGCACTCCTCCTCTCTGCTGTGATAATCTGTCGATGTTGGGAGGTGTTGTATGTCAAGTGCACACCAGGAAGTGAGAAACATTTGCTTCCCAAGCATTTTCTGTATTGCACTAGCCAGCAAGACTTTGGTATTGGAGCTGACTGTGAGTTTTGTGTGCAGGATGAGTCACAGCAGACTCAGCTTGCTGCAGATTGGAATACTCAAGGAGTCCTTTAAGGGTCCAGGGCTCTACCTGACAACACAGGTGATGATCTTAACCGTTTTCTTCCGTGTAGAAGTGAACAGCAACGAGTCAAGTGGCATCTTAGGAATGAGTCATCTCTATACCGAGCAGCATTGTTATTTTGGGAATTAACCAACAGAGCTTGGATCTGTGTATTGTAAAGGGCATAACAATAAAATTTACACTGAAGAGTTTTTTACACACCATTATAACCAGACGGCACAGAGCTTGGCAGAGGTCAGGCAAACTGGGAGGTTTCTATTTGCAGATGCCTTATTGATGTTATTCCAGTGCTATTACCATTATATCGTGCACACTCTCTATCCTTCCTAGCCACACATTTAGAAAATAAATAAGCTCATCAGACACATGTTCCATTTTATGAGAGCAGAGATGCGTACAAGAGCGTGAATGAATATGAATAGCCCATTTTTTGGCATTACCCAAGCTTTGGAGCTGATTTGTATGAGTCAGAATTAAGTACTGTGCTAAAAGGACTCCCATAAAAATATGGACGGTGAAAGAAAAGGGGAAAGGAGGAAGGATTCCTCTGAGAAAATGGCTGCTTCCTGAGACAGGTCCCAAGACATGTGGCAAGTTTTCATGTGGGGTCTGGTCTGCGTGGCAGTTTATTGGGTCTGCTGACAGCTTTCTGCCCCGGGAACCATGCCACTACATCACATTGGACAAATGTCTTTAAAATGCAGCAGAAAATAGACTAGTCTTTGAAAGGGAAAGATGATGAAATAGAGTCTAAAAAAACCCTCAGGAACTCAAAAAAAAAGAGAATTACGCAAAGCTTTAATTTTGTTTCTGTTTTGCCATTGCTGTTGTTGTTTCTTAGCACTTTCCCCATTTCAGACTCAGTCTTAAGTAAGAATGTGGCTCTGAATACTGAATTTTTACACTTGACAATTAAAATTATTAGACTAGTTAGCATTATGCACAAGCTGGGAATGACTGAATGAGGCTAGAAAGGACCCTTACATTTAGGATTTTACCTGTATCTTGTTTTTTAGGAAAGACTTAGAAGGGATGACTTCTTCTACCATATAGGCTTTAAACTTGCCACATTGCTACCCAACTATGAGAAATATTCATGCACCAGGGGTGGTATAAGATGGACACCCAGAAAGCTGTCAGTTGTGCTTGGTTCTCTTTCCAAACGCATATGAGAGAAGGGCATTTTTTTTTCACTGCAGGGTTTTGGTGCTCCATGCTCTTTGATGGAAGGGCTGTTAACAATGTGCAGAAACCTGTAGGCATACCTCCAGCTCTGTAGATCCCAGATCCTTACCGCCTCCCCCAAAATCTAGTCAGCTGTGGAGATCAGCCTGGTTTTGCTAATGCTTGGAGCTCACTGAAGGGTGAATAAACAGAACAGTCCATTTGTGGCAGGTAGGAGATACTTCTCTGCTGGATACTGAATGCCATTTTGACAGCACCACTCAAGGCTGCCTCTGGCTGGGTGCTAAGAAACTGTCCTTAGTAAATCACAGGCAAATGTTTCTGAAGTGGGCTGGAGAGAAAGAAGGCCTGAGCACTGCCTGGACCAGCTGTGTCCAAGCAAGGAGAGGAAGGACTTGGATCAGCTCTTCTCCCACCACTGACTGATAATGCTTTCTACTATTGAAGACTAATGTGACAAGGGAAGAGTTTTATTTAGTAAGCCCTTAGTCCTTACTTCATTTTGGCACGTTCTTCTCGGAGGATTAAACTAGAAAACAATGCTCCAACAGGGAACAAATCTGTCATAGGAACCAGAGACTAGGAAGGCTTCAGACCTGTGCTGTGGTCAGCCTTTGGGGTTCTGCTGCACAAACAAAATGATTCTTTCAGAGAAACAGTGTGGCTTCAGTGTCCAGCCAGACAGAGGGGAGCTAAGAAATGAGCCCGGGTCTGATCATGATTTTGTCATTGCGAAGTCCTGTATGTAGTAGGTAGACTCCTGACTTGATGTTCGGTGCAGATCAGCTCCTGTTAGCAGGGGTTGCCTGATGCTGGGGAGCATGGTGGCCTCCAAAGAGGACAAATGAGGAGGAAAGGAAAAATCTGTTGTCAGATTCTGGGCTGTCAAAAATGGATTTTGAAGACCTGGCTGCTAACCCACTGCTTGATATTAAGTGTATTCAACCAGAGTCTCACAAGTGTTAGAGAGTCCTTGCTCCATGGAGGAGACTATTCACAGTATAGGACTACAATTTCCTCTTGTGATGCTGTGGCCAAGAGGGTGGGGTAAAAGACACAAAGTGAGTTTCCTGTAGCAGACAGTGGGAATTTGGTATACTTGTTGGAAGCTCCTGGTCACTTTTAAACTCAGGGTTTATTTAGCAAGTAATTTATCTTTTGCTCAGAGCTATCTATAGCTACTCAGGGGGAAGGCTTTATATATCTGAGTGCACATGGTAAAACACTGAAACATGTCTATACACTTCCTACTGAAGGGAAAAGTGTCTTTTTTTGAGCAAAGTTCCCAGATGACTGCCCCAGACTGTCATAGCCCCCAGGGCAATGCCAGCCCCACCCGTCCTTACCCAACCCTGGGGCTGATCCCACCATCCATGGCCCAAGACCCCAGGGGGGTCAGCCCCTGCCCCACCAATGCCCCAGCAGGGCCTGTCTCCAGCTGTTCACAGCCGTGTGTCCCTGGCCACGTGTCCCTGAGCCGGGCCACCCCTTGTTCCACATCCCAGCCTGCAAGTTCTGGCTCTTGGTAAACAGCGAGAGCATTGCAACTGGCAGTGTGTTAGGCAGCCCAGGCACAAGGTCCTTCTGCTGCTTTCTGGTGGAGTGCAGTCTCCCCAGTTAAGGGAGGAAAGAACTGGTTAGATAACAGAGGAACGCTATCCGTTAACAATCCAGCAGATGACTTCTCTCTGAGAGTTAGTTGCTGGTATGACACAAGTTGTTAATGAGATACAGGCACATACCCTCATCCAACCACCTTGGATCATTTTGTTCTCTTGAATTAGCTGTGGCATTCACTTCCAGCACCCTGAAGCCTGGACGCTGGGGTTTTGTGGTTTAAGCACACTGGCCTTGAATTACCACGGCAGCAGCGTTGCCAAGTCTCAGTTTCATCTGGAGTTGTATGATACTGAATGACTTTTTTTCCCCCTGCAGCTTGAGCCACTGGAAATAAGGGGGTGTAAAGAACATCATTCCTTGTCGTTGCAGTTACAGAAAACTCTGGAAGTGCAACTGTGAGTATATCTAACTCAAGAAATCAGGAACCAAACAAAACCAAACAAAACCTTGCGACATTTATGAATAAATTTCAATTAAACCTCTCTGGTTTCAAGCCCAGTTACACAATTTCTCATGGGGCAAGTAGGAGGAAAGTGGATTAATGACTGTTGTATGTTTCGGCCTGTCAGAATTTTATTGGGCACTACAAAAAATTGGATGGCTAGAAATAAATTTGGGTGTGAATAAGCAATTTCCTCCACAGGTCTGGTTTACACTGGCAGGGTGCACTTAACGGTTGGCTGGATAAAAAATGTGACAGACAAGATGGCTTCTTACATAGTCCTTGGGGAATATAAATATGAGTTCTTCTTCCCTTTAACCTACCCTTTGGTCACTAGTGAAACAATTTATATTCAAGCTTCATGTTTAGAGGAATTGCAGGTAGGAGGAGAAGGGTTAATTTGTTTACTTGGGGTGTTTTTCTGTTTGTTTTGTTTTACTTTTTTAAACCCTGATGTGAATTATCCATTTTGGCAAGTGAATGGGAACAGTTGCACGTACTTGGTATTTTCTGTCACATACACTGTTATTAGTAAGAAACACATTTCCTTTTGGGGTGAACAATAAGGACAAAAATAAGGCTGTTCAGATTACCCACCTCCCCCCCCCACCCCCCTCCTTATTAACTCTGCTAAAGCAATTGTGCTGGCATTTAAGAGAACTGGCAAGTGCATTTGTTCAGGAGCAAATGTGATGCATTCAACATTTTTTCACACAAAGAAGAAAACAGGCTTTTAAGCACAGGGAATGTAATAGCTAAGCTTTGGTAATGATTTCTAATATTTTGAAGAGAGAACAGGGCAAAAAGATTCCATTTGCTTGTTTCAGTGTGAAGGAAAGGGAATAGCTCTATTACCCAAAATCTCCTCCAGAGCTTTCAGTGTTCCTTGGTGCACATTTTCTCTCCATGGGCAGACAGATTCCCCTTCAGTGACAAATCATTGTCTTGGATTTTACATCCAATATGCATGGTATGCCTTAATTCCAGGAATAAATTACCTCATAATCTAAGTTACCTCATAATCTAAGCACAAAGACGGGACACGTCTCAGTAGCACTAAGTTTTACTGATTGTAAGACAGGATACCTTTTCTAAGAACAAGCAGTGTAATGTCATGGTGCCCAGATGCTCTTGGGCTCTCTTCTTTTGTTAACAGTATTGTCGTCAGTCATAACAGGTCATCATGTTGAGTACCCAAGCAACTCAGATCCTGGTGTACAGAAAGGCATTTGTTTCCTCTGAAAGCATTGTGCTCACTGGCATCAGCTTTGCGTTTGTCCTCAGTTAGGTTGCTTTGAAATTGGTGAGGTATTTTCCCACTGTTGCTCACATCCTTTTCCACTGGTTCTGATTAAACAGAGTTGTTTGATTCTCCAGAAAAGATTTGTGTGCTCATTGCTCACTGTTTATTGCTTATCTACTTGTTCCTGTTTGTTGTAGAGAATATGGGTGGCATTAAATCCAAGTAAGGGTTTAATGTAGCCTCTGAACACAGAAAGGAATAAAAGGCAGTGATGGAAAGTGCTATGGTAACTGATGTACAGGACACTTGTTTGCATTTCTTTTAAACCAAAATGACCAGGCAGTTGATTGATAGTGATAGAAAGCAAAATACTGTTTCATGGCTGATGGAAAAAAAAATCATACAGATAAGGCAAACCGATAGGGAATTTTACTTTATTCTTAGCTATGAGGTATTTTTCCTGTGTCTGCTTCAAGGACTTTGGTCTTCATCCATCTGTCTTTATATATACACTAAATAGCGTTTAACAAGTGGCTTTTAAAATAGGGTGAACTTTTCAAAAGAGAGTATTTATAGAAGTAGCTATTTAGTTTGCTAGTAATTTTCAGTATTCATTTTGTTATTGCTGAATATACAGAACAGGATTATTCACCCACATTACCCAGCTGCTTCTGTTTGATAACGCAACAAAGATTGTGAGGTAAGTGTCTTTCTATGGAAATGGTTATGATGTCAGGATTCATGGCTATGAAAAATTGGAATCTGTGAGGAGGAGTTGGCTTGAGGCAGAAAATCCCAAAATATAAATGTCCTGCATTACTGGTTAAAGGTCGATTAAAATGTAATCCAATTAAAGAATATTACCAGAAATTAATTTTCCATGACACACTTGAAAAATACTTCCTGATACTGGAGTTCACTGAAAACACAATAGTAACTTATTAGATGAAGCTGTGTACTTTTCCAGCCATGCTTTTCCTATAGATGAGACTTGACAACACCAGAAATTTACAGGAGTAGGTGATATATTACAGTGCTTAGTAAAGCATATGTGGAGGTATAGGATTTTTTCATTTACCTTGCTGACAGTTGGCAGCTGAACTGGTTATGTGATTGCATTTGGAAGTTCTCTGACTTCTTCAACAGCTGAAGCTTGGAGAACTATTGTAGACCCAACACAAACTTGCATAAGATCTTGCTGCCACTGCATCTACCTAAAACAGCGATAAAGGTGTGCAAGTGACTATCCAGAAATTTAGGTTATAAGCCAGCTATGCAATGATTCTCACTATGTGTTTCAGTGGGTGTTTCGTGTAGAAGTCATGTTACAATCGATTGTGTTGATATAACCCAAAATGTCTTTTGGTTCTTATCTTCAGAAGTCGATTGAGCTGATGTACCACTTCTCTACCTCAGTAATGTGGCAAATCTGTTGAGCTGGACATGAGCACCACACAACTGGCCCTCACCTCTGTGGTGGATTGTAGGCAAAGCTGCTTCTCATTCATTTTCAGCTGAAGTCTGAGGCATTTTCATCACTCTGTGATAACGTGCGTCAAGTCAGCCTCCTCGGCCATTTATTGACTAGCTTCAGCTGGCATTTGGGATCCAGAACAGGAAAACACAGGGAGAACTAGTGGGAAACTTAACATCTAGCAGAGCACTCTCTTCAGAGGCACACTTCCAAGACATAGCCTTCACCAGTGTAGCTGCTGCCTGTTTCAAGACCCAGCCTTTTGATATTTTGAGCAGGGGGAAAGCTGATACTTGAAAGCCTGATTCTCACTTAGGAAGGCTGCTGTAATGCTCCAAAACTTCTGTTTCGTTCTCCCCAACCTACTAATATCATCCCAGTCCTGTCTCTGATGGTGACAGAGTATGCAGCACTGTAAAACCTGCATATACTTTTAGCTCGTAATGAGCTAAACGGTCTCAAATTTCTCTACTGAAAAGTAACATCTACTTATGGCTTTCTCCATGTGAGCAGTGCCTTAGTCCCAGTACCACAGAGAGTATCACTTCGTGCTGAGGGAAATGTGCTGGGGAAAATCTATTTGGACTTTGCATTTGGTATATGCACAGATGTCTGCTCAGGTTTTCCATTTCATAAACTCTTATAGCCAGGCTGACAATGTGACTGAAGCTGGGGTCAACGGGCAAACATATAGATTCTCTATCCCTCGGATCAAAGAGTATGGACAGGGCAAAAAAAATAACATGACCTCTTTAACAGCAAAACTCAGATACAGGAAGACAGGCAGAAGCATTGGCATGACGTAGAGAGCAGTCCCACTGAGACCGAGCATCTTCTTCAGGAAGATCGCCATTATCATGGTCTCCTCCAGTGTCATGGATCAGCCAGCTTGCTTCATGAGAGAGAGCTGAGTTCCTTTACTCTGATGTAATTCTGAATGCTAATATGTGAGAGCTAGCGTGGAGACCGATACCAAAAAAGCATTTTTGAAGGTGGCAGCATATGATCAATCTGACCAGCAAATTGATCACAAAAGGCAAGAAGAGATGATGGCTTTGAGGGACACTGCCGATACCCAGCTGGAACAAGCTGTGGTGTGTTTCAGGCTCTCAGGCTAAGCCCATGCTGACCACCTAGAGCCTGGGATGCTAGAGGGAACCTGCCCCTGGGACAATCAGTGGCTCTGAGTGCTAGCCAGACAGCACACAACACCACAGGCAAGCTACGTGAGGCCAGCACCTCTGGAATTATAAGACAGAGAGAAGTGCTAGCAGTGGTGAATTTTCCAGGAAAAAGGTAGATGACTGAGGAAAGTACAAATTCAGCTTCAGGTCATCTGTGCAAGGGAAAAATAAGACAGTAGGCAGCTTTATTTTTGACAATGGGTGGTCCAGGAGATGTTTTTAATCATTTCTATCTACTCAGGCAGAGGTAGCTATCTGTGAAATTCTTGCAGATATTTGAAATATATACTGCCCTTGAAATGAGCAGTGTGTTTTTAAACTGATATTGTAAAGAGAAGGTGAAGACCTAACATAGTTTGCGATGGAGCTAAGGTTTCTGAGTCAATCTTGCAATTTTGGAGCTGGTAAAACAGCAGGCTGTGATCTGTAACAAAAAAACCTTTTAAATTTCCAAGACAGTGAGAGTGGGAGACAAAGAAGAACTACTATAAAGCTAATTAACCCTTGACAACAAAATAAAATTTCTTGTGCAAAGGGCAGCTGCCTAGCTCATGTTGAAGCTTAGGGCAAATGTTAATACTCCCATAATATTGACTTACAGAGAATCTGAAATATCTTAGGGAGAAAGTCTGAAGGCAGAAAAAAAAAGGAAGTCACAAAGCCAGAGAACGTAAAAACAGTTCCTGGAGCTGCCTGAAGTATTGAAAAAGTACAAGGCATGTTAATAGTCTGTGACTGAAAAGAAGTATCCAAAAACTGCAATGATTTTCCTGTCTTGCCACAACATGCAGGTATCAGAAATCACAACAACAGCAAGATCATTCTGATGCCTTCAGTGGGGTCCCTTTTCGCTCCGCCCTTTCCTTTCTCTTTCACATATGTGAAGAAGGAGAAGTTTCTGGTGAACCTCTTTTCTTTTGCCTTGATGCCAGAAGCAAAACCAAGTATCCTACAGGGTGAAATGCAACAGAATGGAGACATATGAATTGCTAGAGGGACTGACGATCATTTCTTGCCCTGGTTGCAACCCTTTAAGTCCCAACAGCTTGGGCTGATGCTGCTCTGCAGTGGTGTCAGACATTGTTCAGGGTGTGACAGTGATTGCCTAACATTGAGGATGTCTTCCAGGACATAAAGCAACATTTATCCCGCTGTTCAATACTAGATAAAGTGGTGAGTATCTCCTGGAATTGCACTCCAGCAAAAGCTATCTGCACCTTTAGATGAAAAAAGGAGATGGAGGGAAGGTGCATTTGTCTAGGAAGCACTGATGGGGTAAGACCAGGAGAAAAAGCCTTTCAGAGGGGAAAAAAATAAAAAATAAAGAAACTCTTGATAAGAAGATCAAGAGGTGCTGAGGTCTACCTGTGTTACCAACCTCCAGAAACAAAGGGTGATCAGATTCAAAGGAGCTGTTGACTGAATAAAGACACCAAGCTGAGTGGGGCAGTGATAACACCAGAAGGACAGGATGTCATCCAGAGGGACCTGGAAAAGCTAGAGAAGTGGGCCTGTGTGAACCTCATGAAGTTCAACAAGGCCGAATGCAAGGTCCTGGTATCAGTACAGGATGGGGAATGACGTAATTGAGAGCAGCCCTGTGGAGAAGGACTTGGGGGTGCTGGTTGATGAGGATCTTGACATGAGCCAGTAACGTGCACTCGCAGCCCTGAAGGTCAACCATGTCCTGGGCTGCATCAAAAAGAGCATGGGCAGCAGGTCAAGGGAGGTGAGTCTCTTCCTCTACTCCCCTCTTTTGAGACACCATAAGGAGTATTGTGTCCAGTTCTGGAATCCTCAACATAAGAAGGATATGGACCTGTTGGAACGGGTCCAGAGGAGGGCTGTGAAGATTATCAAAGGGCTGCAGCCCCTCTGCTGTGTGGACAGGCTGAGAAAGTTGGGGTTGTTTAGCCTGGAGAAGAGAACACTCCAGGGAGACGTTATAGCAGCCTTCCAGTACCTGAAGGAGCTACAGGAGAGCCGGTGAGGGACTTTTTACAACTATAAGTAGTGATAGGATGAGGAGGAACATCTTTAAACTGGAAGAGAGTAGATTTAGAAAAGATATTAGGAAGAAATTCTTTGTAATGAGGGTGCTGAGACAGTCACACAGGTTGCCCAGGGAAGCTGTGGATGCCCCCTCCTTGGAAGTGCTCAAGGCCAGATTGGAAGGAGTCCATGAGCAGCCTGGTCTGGTGGAAGGTGTCCCTGCCCATGGGCAGGGGGGTTGGAACTGGGTGACCTTTGAGGTCGCTTCCAATCCAAACCATTCTATGATTTGCTTCAAATATGCTGCCTGCAACTGTAACCTGAGAGTGCTTCAAAACTGTATTTTCTACAGTCAAATGGTTTGGGCGGAACAAAGTAATTAACCGCTGACAGAAGAATGCTGGAGAACAGCATTGTTACAGAGTTTATAATCTTTGAAAGCATGATTGTCATGCAAAGCCAAACACATATCATGATTTATATAGCTCCTATCTTATCTAAGACTGTCTTGAACAGATGACATCCATCAAGGACCAGAACTAGAGCACTAGCTGCTGTGTTGTTCTTGTGTACATATTGGACTGTTGTCAGAAAGAAAATAAACAGCACAGGACATTTGTATTTCTCCCCTCCAATGTTGGTAACATAACAATTAGGCTGATAGAAGTGTCTCCTGCGTTCTCTTCTCTCTCACTCTCTTGTGCTGTATTCCTGGCTATGCAATGGCTCAGTGCCGCAGGAAGATGTGGAAAGCTTTCCTGCTCAGGATATGCAAAGGCCTGGTGGTGGGATCCCTGCCCAAAGATGCCAAAAAAGTGGTTACAACCATTAGTTACTTCTGGGATTTATTAAAATACCTGGAAAAGAAACAATTTCTAGTACAAGGCAGGAAGGGAGCTGAAAGTGTTTAGAAAAAGAACAAAACTCTATTTGTTGCTGTTCTTTCTAAGAAAAGTCTGTTGTTTAGGGACAGTGACTGTAAACACATGACAGAAAAAAACATTCAGAAGGCAGTTGTGTGCTCAAAATATCACTGCTTAAAAAATGTAATGATTTCATATATTGTTTTGTTTTAGATCATTTGACAGAGGTGTAAAGTTAGATTTGCTGGGTCCTTAAATTACTCTTACCAACATTTTATTTTCACATGCAATTAAGCACCCAAATATATTTCAAGAATAGACTCTTGAATCTGAGCCAAGATTTTAAATGCAAGACAGATTTGGAATAGCATGCATTGACTTCATAGGACTTGTAGGACACTGGATTACTCATGAAGTAAAATCTGCTCATATTGAAGGACTTTGATCTTTTTAATCTTACCCGTGTTTGTTATAACATGAATCCAAGAATGCAAAAGGAAAGTGGGACATGAAATGAACCTCATCCAACATCTTTATCAATGCAGTACATTTCTCCCAGCAGGCCAGAAAGTGCCTAATAAGACAATGAAAGACCAAGAGACCCACCAGGAGGCTACAGACCCGTTAATTTGGTAGCACTTGTGGGAAAACGCTGGAAGCTATTGCAGTATTTGTTATGCGAAAGACTTGGCGAAGTCAATTGATCAGGGAGATTTCAGAGAAAGCTGCTCTTGCTGAGCTGCCAAGGTAGAAGGATGTACTTTGTCCAGGAAATTTTTAGATGTCTTTTGTTCACACCGTGTAAAAAAGAATGGGTGCTACTGTATAAGAAAAGCTGAAGAACTAAATGAGCTTTTTTGGTTTTAGGAGACTACAAGTATTTAATCTTTCACCAGGAATTCAGTCAATCGTCTGCTTTCTCTGTGTTAAATCTCCACAGTACCCAGTACATACAAGGGACTGACAATTGCAACTATTGTAATAAATGCTCATTAAAAACACTAGAGTAAAGCATCTCTGTCAAGAGCGAGACCTTTGCAAAGATGGAACTGTCTTTAAATAGGAGAGGCTTAGTCAGCAAGCACATAACTTGGTGTTTATGTATTTCATTTGTCCCTGATCCTTGCATCAGCTGAAAACTCAGAACAAGGAGAGAGCCAATGCTCTCTACAGCCCTACAAATTAAAAGCTGTCCTCAAGCACTCCAGGATTTCAGAAGAAATTATGATATGTGTCTGAATAACGCAGAATTGTGTCCAAATCTGTTAAAAATTGAATGAGGAGAAGGTATTACAGCAAGAGTTTCCACATAGTCAGCAATGACATGTAAGGAAAATCTGTTATAGATGGCCTCTGTTCTACTGATAATGAGGTCAAGAGACCTAGGTTAGGGGTCTGGAGGCAACTGATCCACAGCATCTTCCCAGCTTAGGAGATTGTGAAATTGTGGAGACACGGGGACTAAATAAAGCCTAACTGCTGTGCTCCTTGAGGGTCTCAAGCAGCCAAGGAAAGAAAGTCTGTGTGATAAGAATAAGACAAACAGCAAAGTATTTTAAATGTTTTTGACCAGTGTAAGCTGTATTTATGCTCGAGCTCATAACAGTGCTGTGCTTCAGTGATGGTCATCCCTTCCTCAGGTGAAGGGAGCAGAGGATGAGCCTCACAGAGCAGAGTCGGGTAAGGGGTGGTAGCCATGCAAAACACTGCCTGGGGAGAAATGACCATGCCCATCAATGAGCAGAACCTAAGCTAGCAGTGTCACCCCTTGCACATCACTATGAGGGAGATCGCTGGCCGAGGGGAACAACTGACTGGATTTAGAGATGAAAGAAGTGATATACAGAGGATCTGCATCTGAGTACTGAGCCACAGCCATGACCGCTTGCGTGCTGAGGAGGCAGTCAATGCAAGCCTGCACACGGGAGACCAGAGCATTGCACAGTGCTCAGGCAAGACTGCCAGGCTGCCCAGCTGAGCACACAGGGTTGAAGAGCAGATGAACAGCTCATGGGATATCAGTGCTCTCCAGTGAAGCGTGGGGCAGCAGCCGCAAAACAGCAGGAGCAGCCACTTAGAAAAGCTATTGCGTGGAATCCAAACATGCTGGACTTTTTTTTCTCTCCAGTGAACTGGCCAAGAACCAAAGACCTGAAGGGACAGTTATCAGCTCTAAGTCACTGTGCTCCTGGTTGTAGAAGACCATTTAGGAAATGAACTTTTCATTTTTGTTGTGTGATTCTCCGCCTATTCTAATTTAAAAGGGAAATGAAGTGAGGGCTTTTTTATTTTTTTATGCTGTTTTAAGAAGCATAAAAAGCAGGTTCCAAGGGCAAAAGGTTTCTGACATGCTTGTTCTTTCTCATAAGAATATGAAAATATTTTAATGTGGTTGTTTGCTTCTTCTGGGTTCTTTTTATTTTGCTTTGTACAAACAGAACAAAGGGGCAATGACTGGGCTACTGAAGAAACAAGTTTTGCAACTCCCCATGGCAGAGAAGAAAGGAAGTGAACTAAGTCTGAGTTCCCTTTGATGTGAAAGGATGATATAGCTAGTGTTCTAATCTGTGGGATTTGTGGTTTTGGCAAGGGCAAGGGCAGCATTATGGAAACTCCTAAAATAAGCAAAATAAATAGGGGGAGATACGAAACCCTCACATACATCTCAGTGAGAATAAAATTTAGACACCTCTATTCAGGCTAAGGTGCAAATTTAGCAGCCAACAACAGCTACTGTTGGTGTACTTCTAGTGAGATACAGGGAGATGTGGGAGATGAATGAGAAAGGAGGTGCCTTCATGCTGAAGGTGGTCTGTCTGGTATGTGAGGGGCGGGTGAATTTCCTTGGTGGCTTCTAGCTGCCGGCCTGGATGCAGGTAGGGAGAGAGGGCACATAACCTCAAAAACCACAGCCCATGCAAGGATTCTGATTGCTTGTCCCTCCTTAGCCCCTCAGAAGGGAACGATTGGTCAAGGCTGGGCACTCTCACAACCTGAAGAAATGCCTCTGGAGTGTCCTCTGTCCCTGAGGAGTGTATCCTGCCCTTTTCCCCTCACAGGCATGGTTATTTGTCTTTTAGCCAGTTTAATGAGCTGAGTCAGTTCACCAAGGGCAGACTGAGGGTCAAAGCGGGCTTAAGGGAATCAGCCAGACACACACCCAAATGCAAACAGAGAAGGGAGGAGAAGAGATATGGGGAGAAGGACTGCCCTTTAGCTGGGCCAGCAAGCAGGTGGAGTCAGCTCAGTGCGCCTTGGTAAACCTCACCCAAAGCAGTGGGTAACCAGTGCTTCAGCCCAGCTTGCTGCTGTGGCTGCCCCAGGCTGGGCTGGGCGACCCTCACCTTGCCCTCCTTCTCTTGTTGAAAGTAGCTACCCTCCCTGGAGCATAACCTGCTGCCTCTGTGCCTGGCCGGGTCAGCAGAGAAACAAACCCTGAAAATCCATGTCCCAGGAGGCTACATCAGTTTAGTCCATGTGTCTACATGGACAGGCTGCCCCATGCCCACCTAAACCAAGAACACCCAAAGTGTTGTCTGTGCATTGGCAGCTGTCCTTGCGTGCAGCTTGCTTCTCTGAGGAAATGCACTTAGGTTTCCTCAAGAAACAGAAACATCACAACCACATTCTAGCTGCTGAGAACAAAGGGGTTGCATATACTAACAAAGATGCTGGCATCATGGCTTACAGGGTTGGGAGGAGGGTTTGGCAAGGATAAAATCTTTACAAAACTTCTTTTGGGAGCAACCCCTCCTCTCTGTGCTGCCTGTCATCTTGGCAGTGTCCAGATCACGACTCTTGGCTGTATCCCAAGTTTCTTGTAGATCCAGTTATTGAATCTCCTCCCCTTATTTTCCCCAGTGTTTTTCAAAGACAAAGCCACAAAATAGGGTTTAGTGAAAGAGTTTCATTTTCCATCCTGAGAACTGGCTCCTAGAGGAAGACAAAAAAATCCACCCTTTAATTACAGTTAGTTGATGCCTTTCAGTTTTGACAACCCAGCCTTGATACTGTGCTTTCTAGAACACAGTGGTTGGCTGTAACAAATTCTGGCCAGGCCTCTTGGCAAATGCATCAGTACAATGTTTCTTTGGAAGGTTTTTCTTTTCCCTTTGCCATTAGTCAGGAGCTGTGGACGTGCTTCCAAGCCTTCTGCTGGCTGAATGGTGCATATCTTTAGTATGAAGCATGATTATGTGATTATACTAAACTAATATATACCTAAAAACCCCAAGGCTGAATAAGATTAGTAAGTTTTAAGATGGAGTATCCAGTCTCTGTTGTAAGGAAAATGTATTCCCTGGGAATCTGGAAGGTTCTAGCATGCTCAATTAAGTACCTTCGAAGTAGATCAATGAAATGGTATCTGTATCTTGGACAAGAAAATCTGTTTTAGGACAAGGTATTCTGTTCTCTCTGCACATCAATGCTTCGTTGTTCCTGAAGAGAAACTCATCAATCTGTGGGGACAATTTTATGGGAAACCTCACTGGAAGCAGATTTTAAGTGAAGGGTATATGGATTAGTGATTTGAGAGGTAGCAAAGCATAAGGGGAAGCAGCTAAGCTGGATCCTTGAAGAGTATGAATTATTTACATATCAGTTACCTGGATAACAAAGAACAAATCCAAGATGATATTGCTTAGCAAAAGCCACCTAAGTATATCCCAGCAGTGAGTGTTTGACACTGGCCAACAGCTGGGAAGCTGTGAATGAAAACACTTACTATGCAGTTGGCTCAAAGCAAAGCCTTTTTGGAGAAGACAGATATATACCCAAGTGATGCTGCTAGACAAAGACAGCTTGTCAAACCACGTTGCGTTTTCACCTTCATAAGACCATTATACCCAGTTGTACCTGTCAAAAATAAATAAATAAAAATCAATAAATCCCAGATCCATGTAAACTAGTCTTAAAATGTAATGGAACCTCATAAGTAATGCCTTACCTTACACTGGCAATTTGTTACCAGTTTGGTCAAGGACAGTCAAATTACTTAGTTATTCTGTTAAGACTTACGAAAACATAGATAAATGTAACCAATACCTCTTTATTTATTCCCTGCAAACAAAAGCCTGGAGATTTCTGGAGAAAAAAACAAAAGCACCGTCCAATTAACATAGTTATCAGTGGTTGTCACTCAAATTTTCAACACAGCCTACAGACATTCGGGGTGTTTTGATTATGTGGACAAATCACAACCAGATACAACTTTTTCAAGGGTGGTGTTGCCTAAGGCTGATCACATTGCCTGTTCTTGTAATGTTACCTTCCTGCCACTGGATGGCATCTTCTGCAGGCGCCTGAAGTGCCGTCATGATGGTAGGGGTCTTGAGGAGCTTGCTGTATTTCTAAGTGGGTCAGATACCAAGAGCTGTGCACCTCTGTGAACAACACCTTCCCACGTTTTCATGTGTGGGGGTGTCTTATTTGTAACACAGACATATTAATGGGAATTTAGAAGGAAGGAGTAAAACGACAACTCTGACAAGTGATGCTCTTATTTGTAAAAGATGCAAGGCAGGCCCTGGTGTCCTCCTATTGGTTCTAGCCTCCTCAGCTGGCTGGCTGGCTGGCTGGATAGATGGAGGGAAGAAGTCAAGCAGGTCCAATATCTCCATCCAGCTCTAGATGTGCTTGCTGAAACTGTCTCTGGTGGGGGAGCATCTGTGTATTGAGGCTACCTTGAAAATGGTCTTAGTGTCTCACATCCACAACAGACAGATGCTGAACAGCCACTACTTCCTAGCTCCACTGCTACAGCAGCTTCTCTTTGCTTGAGAATAAAATACAGTCGCAATCAGGAGAGACAAAGCTTCCCATGACTTGGCACTTTTCTTCCTTTGGTGATTACATTGTTCCAGGTGATGCTTTTCCTTTTAAAGAAAGTCATCACAACAGCAATTTGTAGGAGATAGGATCTATACTCTTCCCATCAAAACAAGAAGAATTTTCATCGAACTACTACCTGATTAGCATTAAAAGACTGTAACACAAAACAAAACTGTCTGCAGTCCATCCTGCAGCAGTTCATCCTGCAGCTGATCTGCAGTTGGATCTTGGCAGCCTCACCTTTTCAACTGGGACAGAACCTGAGATCCTGGAGTTACAACTGGTCACATCATGCTTCTCCATGGAAGAATGTCTTATGACTGGTGAGTGGTGATCTTTGACGTCATTTAACATCCAAATGCTGAAAGGATCTTCAGGTTTGTCTTATCTGTGCAGCAGGTGAGAAAAGGCTCCCAGCTCTCAGTCCTCTTCCTGTTGATGTGTGGAGGAGTGATGATGAACACAGGTAACTCCTTCAAGAACAGACTCTCAAGCACCCTTTAAAAAGTACACAAATCAGAAAAGGCATAGAACAATGGATGTTCTGGGTGCTAAATGTTATAAAAGCATTAAGATAATCATGGGAAAAAAAACCTCAAGGAAACTCAAAGCAACCTCTGTGGAAAAAAAGGAATAAAAAGAGAGACTATAATAGATTCTGACCAAAAGATAAAAAAAAAAATCCCTCCCTAACACACATGCACACAAAAGATGAAGGAAAAGGCAGCCTGATTCTATTAACCAAGTATTAACACCCCTGGCTAAAGAAACCCTGCAAAAAGGAAGGATTAACATTTTCAATAAAGAGGACCAGATATTGCAGTGCTAATCACCAGCTCTCTCCACTGACAGGAGAATGGAAAATAATGTTCTTAATAGTGTGAAACAGAGCAGGAGGTTCACAGGCAAAGAATCAGGGGTTGCTGCTGGCAAATGACAAATAACCTGGTTAGAAAAAGGCATCACAGATTAAGGGAAGTCTCTGCAAGAAACAGTAACTATGCAAATTGTCCCAGCATCCGTGTGTTTGGCTGAGCTGCAGCTCTACCAGAGGGTGTCGTGACAAGGGCTTTAGCACTAAACATTGAGGCCACATTTTGCATCACGATTTTCTAGTCATCGTTTTTGAAAAAAATAGACCCCTAAATGCCCCATGCATAATCTTAAGGAGCCTGAGAAAAACATATTAATTTACTGACTAGCTCTGTAGTGTAATGCCTTGTCTTCTTGTGCTGCCTGTCATTGCAGTGCAAGCCTGCTTGTTACGTTACGGTGCACATGGAAAGATGGGGAATTATGTTGTGTGATTTAGTGCAACAAGTCACAGTCTCTTTACAACTGAGTCTGCTTGAATTAGCTGTTCAGCATCAATCTCCAGAAGCCAAGTAGGTCATGTCCATCCCTACAGACCATCTTGCCAGGTCCTATGGGTAACCAAATACTGGTCAGGGATCACTGCTATGGAGGAGGGCTGAGGTCTGAGGGAAGAGAAGCTGAAGGCCTTTGGCTTCTTCCTCCTGCCACCCTTGTTAGTGTTGCACTTGTCTGTGATGTCCAGTGGCAAAGGGCAGTTGCTTTAGATACCCAGAGCTTTGCACACACGCACACTTTGTATTGCTTGGGTGCTATGGAGGTGATGTGACTGTATGTATGCATTGTTTGTGGCCATACCTACTGTGATCAAACCTGTTTCCCCTTCCAAAAACCTTCCTAGAGAATTCATCTAGTGATGACAATACTCGGGTTCTGTTAAAAGGTGTCATTTCCAGCTGTCACAGTACTGGAGCTATAGGTTATTTTTTAACCTGTTTCATTGAATTAATAGATATTGGGGACAGGGCTCTGTTCTTTCCCTGTTTTCATGCAGCACTCCAGTACGATAAAAGCCACTTCTTACTGAGGCCTCTGGGTGCTGCCATTATATGATATGATCGACTATAACTAAGAATCTTCTTGCTCCTTGCCCTGAAGTTTCTGCAGAGACCATTAACATTCCCATTGTCCACAAGTACCATTTTTCCCGCTGCTGAAAGACAGTTTTTCAGAGAATGATGCAGATACACAGAGTACTAACTCCGCTCATGTTTACAGGCTTGAGGAGAAAAACTATCCCCTCTTGAGAATTCCAAGGCATTTAAGCAGGCAGAATTTAATTACTGACAGTGTATTAGGATGTTATCTTTGCTTCTTGGAACAGGAATGAAGCAATAACGCGACCAGGAGTGCAGACAACCCACGTGTTTACTCAGAGGGCTCCTTCCCAAGTTCGCTGAATCATGAACAACCCTGACGCAGGGAATTCTCTCTCTGTGCTGTATTAGGGTACAGCACTCCAGTTTACAATGTGTTTTGATTTGGCTGGGGTTGAAAGGTACTCGGGTTATGTATTTTTTTCCCCCATCAACCCATAGAGTTGCACAGAGTCCACTCTATCCACAAAATCTCATTGCTGGATCCAGTGTAAGATGCTAGTCTTAGGTTTCTCTGAAGCTTCCTCAGGGGCCCTTCAGTTCACAAGAACACTGTTACCAAGAGATTAAATGAATTAAAAATTGATGACTGTTCTGTACTGAATGTCTTGCAGTCAAGGATATTTAAACAGATAGCAGGGAGGGTAAAGGGAAGATTGTTTGCTGGAGTATTTTTTTGTGTTTTTAAATAATAGTTTTATGGAGAGAAGGGTGAAGCAGAGGGAGCATCTAATGATTCTGGGTAAGGAAATTCCTCTTATAAATGCAATATTGAGAAAGAACTGAGTGCTCTGAGAGAGGCACTTTGCTTAAACAACAAAGAAGGTGCCCAGGGAGAAATCAGGATTTTAGAGATTAATGTCATTTGAACCCAGAGCCTGTCCTGTCAGGGCTGGGCACTGGTGGGCGCTACCAAAAGGGCTCCCCGGTGTCAGTTCCTTGCAGCTTCTGGAGGTGCAGGGGAACACAACCCAGTGCCATGACAGTGGCCTGCTGTGGCTGCCTCCCAGAAGGGCAGAGTGAAAGGCAGGCTGAGCAGAAAGCCAAAATCTACCCAGTTTTAGTCAGCAGAGGTTCAGCACTGCTTAAGTTCCTGTTGGCCCAGGACCCTTGCCTGGGTTGTCCAATGTTTTTTTTATACCATCTGGTGTGCTGGTTCCTGGGATGGGAGCATGTGCATGTTGTGGCAGGTGTTTGTGCCTCTGCTCTCACCAGTGCTGCTGCTGGAAGTGGGTGGAGAAGTGACTGGCCCTGCATCTCTGGCCATTTTCTAGGTGTGTTGCAGATCCAGTTCTGCTCTAAGTTTATGAGGCTGTTACAGGTCATGCATTACCATGTTCTCAGTTCAGCTCTTTAAACCAAGGCCAGACTTCTTAAAAACGGTAATGACTATGGTTCCCTCATCTTTTGGTCCCCAGTTGGAGACAATTTTAAAGAGCTGTTTTTTACAGTGTCTGCTCTGAACTTGCTGGGCACCTTTGAAGGTATCATGAGTGCTCCAAAGCACCTCTCTTTCCTAAGACTGATGCTTGAACTCTGTCTGCATCCCTAACTTCACCTCAGAAGATGTTGTACTGCGCAGAAGGTCAAATATGCGTTGTTTACAGATAACTACAATTTGATTCTGCTGGATTAGGTCTCTTAGCAAACAGGGGTGTAAACTGGTTTATATCTGCACTCTTTGTGCCTTTATCCAACATGAAATGCCAATATCTTTTTGTATCATTCCAGTCTGGACTGGTGACTGACTTGGCCTTCTCCCCTGTTCTTACCTGCATAAATATAAAGGCTCTGTGTCAGTGTCAGTAGTACCAGAGGACCAGTGGAGCAGAAGAGGACATTTTATCTGCTTTGAATTTCCATGCTTCAGGTTGCATTAGTTAGGAATATGAGATTGGAGTTCAAGTTCAGAAATATAGATCCACTGGGCAAGCTCCATAGGTCCACTGAGTAAAATCCATAGATCCACTGAGGAAACTGCTACTGGTTTTCCATACAGCTTTGGGGAGGAAGGAGGTGATAGAAAAAAGAGGAGATCACTGAATAACAGATTCTTCACTATATTTTGAATTTAATTTAAAACAAATGACTAAACTTATGACATTCAATCTTGTAAATGCCTCAGTAGTTCCTCAGGACAAAATAGCATTAGATCCTTCCTTGTATGATTCAATATATTGGCAAACTGATTAAAATTAATAGTCTCAGTGACCACCCAAGTTGTATTTTTCTTGCTTCTTTAGAACCTATTAATTTCCTCAGAATTTAAAAAAACATTTCAACCTGAAAAGCAGCTATTATACCTGCATGTAAGCTAATATTAAATATGTACCATCTTAGTTGTATTGAAAACACTGTCATTCAAATATCAGAATGTAATTGACCCAGTTAAAGAACAGTTTTGAATTTATTTTTAATTCTAGTTTTCCTCCATAAAATAAGCCTGTTTTCTTTGGAGAAGAATGAGGAAGGAGAGCCTCAAATACATGGATGTAATTGCCTTCATTAAAAGCTGGCTGAATAGACTTTATCCTGTGGGGTCCACTCTCTGTCTCTGAGGTAAGTTCCCATGTATTTTTAATGGGAAAGTTATTACCAATCAAACCTGTATTCTTGCTCTGGTACATGAAGGTGGATGTTCTGTGCGTTTTCATCATGCTGCGTCTCCTGGGAAGAGCAGCTCATTACGGCGTCAACTGTCCCTGCCCTTTACAAAACGCCCCACCAAGGTCATATCAAGAGGTGATGGATAAAGGCGAGCTTTAGCCTTTGACCTTGACTTTCTTGGTGCTGAGTGTTAATAAATCTACATTTAGGGGTAGAGGATTTCTCCCAGCTGTTCTTTGTTTGGGAAAGGGGGTCACATGCTGACACACAACAGGTTGCATTTTCTAGGGCAGTACATGGGCAGTCCCCTGCCTCCACCACAGAGCTCAGCACCCATTGTGGGAGGATGGTATGAAGAGGACCTGGGCATCTGTCAGAGCACAATTCACACGATGGGCTGAGAGGTTTTGAGTATACAGGCTCTCCTGTTTTCGAAAGGGGGCACTTCCTTGGTACCACAGAAAACAGCAGATTCGTACTGTTTCCTCTGCTGTATCCTGTGGATGGGGAATGAAACAACATTTACCTGTGCCATTGTATTGAGAGCAATGTTTGAGGTGACCTGTAAGAGGATAAAACTTTTTTAAAAGAGCTCCCTTATCTGTCACACCCATGGGAAACCAGCATTGTTGAGTACCAGGAGGAAACAAGTCCTTTGAGAGGCTTCGGAAACCTTAAGGATAAATTTCAGGAGCAGCCTTCAGCTCCCCCCTTGCACAGTAGCCTCTTGCCAGGTGACCAGAAATCTCTTCCCAAAATTGTTCAGTGCCTTTTCTCAATGTGGCCAGGAAGGAGCAACCCTACTGGAAGGAGAGGCTTCTCCTCGTGTCAGCATTTCTTCTGCTGCTATTCATCTGCTTAGTTTTCTCCAGATGCTCAGTTTTTCCATTTTTTTCTCTGTTCTCATCCCATTTTCCTTTACTATCTTTGGAGAATGGCAGTGGGCTCACTGCATTCTCTTGCATTGTTTTTGTTCAGAACTGTAATGCTACTGGCTCTCAGGTTTCCTAGTGGTGCAAAGGGCCATTTGGGGCACACCTCAACATAGATTAGAGAATGAGCAAATTAATGTCCTGGGCTGATGCAATGTGCTTCTGATGAAAAGTATTGCCTTAAAACTTCCAGTGCATAAAGACTGCCTGTGGTAAGTGAGGTGGAAAAATTAGCTCCTGCATAGAGCTACTCTCAGTGGCTCTGGGCATTTCAGTGCTGTCATCTCCTAGGTAAGTTAAATTGCTTTGTTCCCGGTGTCCAATTAAGTCTATAATCAACTTAGCAGAATGTGAAGCAGGAGTGTGCTGAGGTCAGGTATAGTCATTTTGTCACAGGATATGTTCAGATTGATCTCAAATTGGGGCAAGGATCCATGAGGGGATCTCAGAACAGAAGATTATGCCCAGCTGATCAGACTTGGAGCCTTTACAGAACTGGAGGAGATCTTTCTGCACACTTGAGGAGAAACGAGAGAAATAACAAGCCCAGAAATTAAGTGTATAAACATTTCTTTTATAAACTTTATGTAAACATTCAGGCTTGCTGTCCAAAAAAGCAGCTGGCAGTAGCACTGAGAGGTGAGGCTCAGAAATGCCAGGGTTGGCAGGTAAGTGCAGTTGACTCCACTATTGCCTCCTTTTGGGCTTCCTGTGCAGCAAGGCTTTGTCCTGTGACTTTGCAACTTGTTTAAACCGATTTATTGCTAGAAAAGCATTCAGTGCCTTCTTTCTGGGTTTCTGATACATGGGATAGGTAGCTGGAATGAAACCCTTACCCTTCCTAAATCTCACAATTTGTGCAAATATATTAGAGGAAGAGTTCACAGCCCTGCAGCTAATCGGCCAGCACTTTGGAAAAGTGAGACCTTTCTTCACAGCTCCTTTGCAGTGGCCAACAGTCCAACGGTTGCTTGCATGATCAGTCAAGGTGACAACTGATGTCAGAGCAGTTCAAAGTGGCATAACCCTTTTGCATTCAGGGCAGGCTGTCTGAGACATCCCTGGCTCCATCCTGTTCTGTTTTTGCATAGGTATTTCTAATAAATTGCCATTTGCTTCTTGGATGAGTTCACTCAAGCCCTGACATACAGCACAGAGATCAAAACAAAGGCCACATGAGTAGGTCAGCAATCCATAAACCAGAGAAGCAGGAAAGGCTGAGAAGGAAATGGAAAAAGAATGACCTTCTTCCAATGAAGCAACTGAAACTGCAGTTTGTTTTCTCAGCTTTCAGAGTATCCTGTAGACCAAGGAGGCATAAAACAAGTTAGAGTGGGAATAAATCGAATAAACCCAGTCTTCTAATGGCAAATAAGATAAAACTATACCACCAGGTCTTGAGGCATGGTTGGCCCAGCTGGACACTGTGATGGTTGTGTAGTATTGTTGACAAAGGCCACCAAGTATGAAGTTTTATGCTTTTGACTAAGCAGTAATCTTTTATCTTGTGTTCCGCTTTTTCGTGATCTCTTCCCTTGAGTTCTGGTTGATTTGCAAGGAAGACATTTTTTCTTCACATTCCTTCACAGCTGTCTCATATTTCCCCTTCTCCTCATTTATAACTGTGTTGTGGGTGCTCAGATTTTGGTGCCTTGGGTCCTGTGGCAGTGCTGACCTGCTACTGTGTAATGCACGTCAGGCTTCTTTGGGGTCAAGGGTTCCATATCATGACACATCCCCAATCCCTGTTCTGCTGTGATGGGACATGGAAATGAAAAACTTTTAGCTCTGCAGTGTACATGCAAGTGATATCAGCTTAGGACCAAGAGATGGTTCAAAGTTTCATGTCCAAAGCATGAAACTTGATGGATTTGTCTTCATTCAGGATCTTCCTGTTATCCTCAGGTTCATCGAGTGTGATATAGGTCTCCTGGGGAGTGACAAGTGATGCAAGCCTACTGCAGCAACAGAAGGCAAGGGGAGTAGTTATTTTTAATGCCCTAGTGGCACCCATTGTGCAGATTATTACTTCATCCTCATCCCATATCACTGCCCTTTAAGGTTCAAAATTCGGTGTGTCCTTAGCACTGTTACAGGATGGGAAAACCAAAGAAGTTTGCTTCTCTTCCCCAGCTACACTGAAGCCAAACAAACTGTGCACCTTTTGCAGATAGAATTTAATATTTCCCTCCTTGTAGTCTGCCAAACAGAAACCCTTAAAAAAAAAAGCATGGTGATAAACCAGAGCAGGAGCCATCTCTGTCTCCCAGGTCAGGGAAAGGTCAATGCACATTAAATGAATATTGCTGTTTCTGCTGTTACAACAAGGCCCAAGCAGTTCAAAGCCAAGCTGCATCATCTGTGGCTGAAAATCATTCACAGCACTGCTTCCTGAACAGCAGATTGGCTTCCCATTACACAGGCTAATGAGAAAGTGTCACAAGTGGGCTCAGTAATAATGTTGCAGCAGAACCCCTCCCATTCTCAGCACACTTGCAGAGATTTTGATTAGAAAGAAGAAAGACAGAAATAAAGAAATGTATTCTCACAACTTGTTCTTTTCTATCCTCAACCTCAAAGTACTGAATCTGGAAATCAAAGCAGTGGGATCAAGAGAACTGGAAGTGAGAAGGGTGTATGACTACCAGATTGCTATTACACTAAAGCCCTCAGCAGAGCTGAACTGTCGGCCCCCAGGGGCAGTGTAATCGATGCCCCTGGCACCATCAGATTATACAGTGGCATTTTAGCGTTTTCCACATAAAAGTATCAATTTTTGAGGCTTGCCTTTTTTGCAACACCTCCACTCTACCTCTTCCTGGAAAGTCTTGCACCTAGTTGCCAACAACAGAGCGAAGTGGTCTGATCCCTGCAATATCACGCCAGTTTGGAGCAAAGACTCAGGATCTGTGTCAGGACGGAAATGAAAAGATGCTGATTTCAAATCAGAGTTCTCCACAGAGCCTCTTGGTTAAGATATAGCGAGGGAAGGTATTTGACCTTCTGAATGCAACAGCATGGGGACTCTTATTGGGCTGGAGTGTCAACAACAGTGCTGTTACTTTACAGACTCATCTTGGCCATGCATCGTATCTCTTTTTGCATTTGGATAGCCAAGGGGGCAATACAGTGTCCTCTGCCCCTTAACCCACTCTTGTTTCCAACACAGCTTCAGGGAAGAAAAACAACAGCCTTTGTTATGTGCTGCCATGATGCTGACAGGTCAAAAAGCATTGTGATCATAAACCACTTCTTTTCAGGCTGAGGTCAAGGTTTGCAAAGATTGATTTTCCTGCCTTGCATGCTTTCAGGAGCCTTCAGTAATTGCACTCCATTTCTCATGAACCATTGCATTAACTCTGGCTTTCTGAAGACCCCCACTAGAAACACTACAAACATTAAGCCAGCAGAGTATACCCCAACCTCGGAACACAAGTATTCCTTGTCTAATTTATATCTTCCCTGCTACTGTGTATTGTACATAATGTAACAGAGGTTATGAGAATGACAGGTTCCTCACTGCTGCCCTCTAGGCGAACCCAAAACCTCAGGAAATGAGATGAAATCAGGAAAACTGCTTTTTCTGTAAGAAGAGGTGGACATGGTTCAGCCTTCTCAAAAGAAGGATGGAGTGGCCCGTGGACAAAAGGGGCAAAAGTTTTATTAAGACCTGATTCAAGAGTCTGGGATACTCTGGTGTCTTTTGTGTGATGGATTCAGCTGGAAGAGAGAGGACAACTACAGGCTAGTCAGTCTCACCTCTGTGCCTAGCAAGATCACGAGCACATCTTCCTGGAAACTATGCTAAGGCACGTGGAAAATAAAGAGGCGACTGGTGACAGCCAACATGGTTTCATTAAGGGCAAATCATGCCTGAACAATTTTTTTGCCTTCTATGATGGGCTTACAGGACTGGTGGATAAGGAAAGAACAACTGATGTCATCTACATGGACTTGTGCAAAACATTCAACATTGTCATAGAATCATATAAACATAGAATGATTTGTGTTAGAAGGGACATCAAAGATCATTCAGTTCCACCCTGCCCTGCCATGGACAGAGACACTTTCCACTACACGAGTTTGCTCAAATCCTGGCCTTGAATGCCTCCACGGACAGGACTTCTATGACTTCTCTAGGCAATCTGTTCCAGTGCCTCACCACCCTCACAGTAAAATATTACTTCCTAATGTCTAAATCTCCACTCTTACAGCTTAAAACCATTACCCCTCATCCTATCACTGCACTCCTTGGTAAAGTGTCCTTCCTCATCTTTTCTGTAGGCCACCTTTAAGTACATCCTTGTCTCTAAATTGGAGAGATAATGGATTTGACAGATGGACCACTCAGTGGTTATCCTAATATTCCTAATATTAGGAACTGGCTGGATAGTCACTGGATGGTTGTACTCATATTTGCAGTCAATGGCTCAATGTCCAAGTGGAAACCTATGATGAATGGCATTCCACAGGACCAGTGCTGTTTAACATCTTTATCAGCAACACAGAGAGTGGGATTAAGTGCACCCTCAGCAAGTTTGCTGATGACACCAAGGTTTGTGGTGTGGTTGACATGCTGGAGGAAAGGAATGTTGTTCAAAGGGACCTCAACAGGCTTGAGAGGTGGACTTGTGCGAGCCTCATGAAATTCAATAAGGCCGAGTGCAAGATCCTGCACCTGGATTGGGGAAATTCCCCCACTGAAATACAGGCTGGGTGTTGAATGGATTGAAAACAGCCCTGAGGAGAAGAACTTTGGGGTGTTGGTGGGTGAGAAGCTCAACATGAGCTGTCAATGTGTACTTGGAGCCCAGAAAGCCAAATGCATCCTGGGCTGCATCAAAAGAAGCATGACCAGCAAGTCAAGGGAGGTGATTCTGCCCCTCTGCTCGGTAGGGGGGGCAACACTTGTAGTGTTGCCCTCAGCTCTGGGGCCCCAAATACAAGAAGGACATGGACATGTTGGAGTGAGTCCAGAGGAGTACCATAAAGGTGATCAGAGGGATGAAACACCTCTCCTGTGAAGACAGGACAAAAGAGTTGGGGTTGTTCAGAGTGGGAAAAAGAAGGCTCCAGGGTGAATTGATTAAGGCCTTCAAGTACACAAAGGGGACCTACAAGAAAGCTGGAAAGGGACTTTTTGCAAGGACATGTAGTGATAGGACATGGGGGGATGGTTTTAAACTGAAAGAGGGTAGATGTAGATTAGGTATTAGGAAGAAATCGTTTGACTTGAGGGTGGTGAGGCACTGACACAGGTTGTCCAGGTTGTCCACATCCCTGGAAATGCTCAAGGCCAGCCTAGATGGGGCTTTGTGCAATCTAGCTTAATGGAAGTTATTCTTGCCCATGGCAAGGGGGGTGGGACTATTAATAGATGATCTTTGACGTCCCTTCCAACCCAAACCATTCCACGATTCTATAAGATCAGAAGGACTGCTTAATTTTGGGCACACACAACCTGGAAAGTGGGATGTATTCTCTAGAGAAGGTGGTTGCTGTTACTGGCATCGCTTGAATAAAGAGAATACCCCAGGCCCTTGAACATCCTTCTGGACCACCACTGCAGTGTCTCACCTGGGTATTTTTTCTGTGGTTTTGCAGTTCAGTGACTCACTGGTTGCCAGCCAGATCTCACTCTGGTGAGGAGCCATAATATTTCCAGCTGAGACTGAAGGATTCTCTAGACCCATGTGCCAATTTTACTGCAACCATGAAACGAGTTACAGACTCTGAGCCCAGAATCTGAACTAGAGCATTCTTTGTTTAATCCTCACCAGAATTCACAGTACATCCAGTATATCCTATGATAAACTGCAGTTTTCATATGGGAAACTGAAAGTGTCAAAGCCCCCCAAAGTGCATTCTTATCACTATACACCTGTTTTTTTCCAGCATATGCCCGATTTTGACGATATTTCTTCCAAAAAGGAGCTTTTAGTCTAAGGTATTGCACGGGTCAGCCTCTGTTCTCCACAGGAAGTGATTACTCTTATAAAGTTAGAGAGTTATTAAAGAAGGAAGTGTGGAGAATTTCTGTGAAAATTTTCTTCGACATTGATAAAAAGTTTGCCTTAATTAGCTGTGAGTCTGTTTCAGAAACAGACCAGTCTAACAGCGTAAGACTGGCTACAGTCACCTCTCTTTTCTGCAGCTGCTACTTGTACTGCAGCATTCTGAGAATAGAAAAAAGGGATGGGGAGAAAACAAGTCAGATTTTCAAAGAGTGAGCAGAATGACGTGAATGACATTGACGACCCATGTGGTCATGCAAGATTAGAGTGATTTGGGATTTAGAAGACATAAACACATGGGAATTCTATGATTTAATACACATTCTATATCTAATTATAATTAGAGAGGGATGTTTTCCCCTTTCTATTAAACCACGAGAAGACATAGCCAGATTGTTGAGTGCTGTGCCTGACTTCTCAGTGGATTTTGTAAGGCTGGGTTAACCAGGAGACCCATGAAACCAGGGCCTAGCATTTGGGTTACGGCCCCTCAACCAATCTGGGCTACCATGTTGCTTAACCTCAAATCTAGAAGAGGCATTGCAACTCATAATAAAGCCCCAGGACTAACAGTCAAGACTAGTCACAGGGAGAAACATCACTGGGGTTTAATCTGTCAAAATACTAAACATGAACAATAAGAAGGGATGGTTGAAGGGAGGAAAACTTGTAACTTTCGGGGCAAAACAACATTTATGGATTGATCTGTCTCTGCAGGTTAATCCAACTTTGTGGTCTTGTTGGCATTTAAAGTTCCTCCACCTTTGCCATAACATAAGAATGGGGAGGCATAGCTGCTCAGAAATAGAAAATATTTCAGCCCCTGGGTTTTGTCTGTTCTGTGTCATTGCTGTTAAACAGAAACTGTCCTTAACAGGCATCATCAAGAGAAAACTATTGAGCAGAAGAGAGGGAGCTGAGACCTCAGTGGCTTGCCTTCTGGTGCTTCCTCTCTTTCAACTGTGCAGATGTTACTTTCCAGTGGGTTTAAGAGAGAATCCCTGCTGTTTGAGGATGTTGAGAAGATTAGGGGATTAAACAGAAAGGGCTCCATTGCAAGAATTTCTTTTCCAGCTGGTGCTCAGTTGAAGCAGAAAGTTTTCTGAGACAGAGAGATGCAGATATGTTGTGCATACAGATATATTTGGCTTCTTCGATTACTTTAATTGTAATTTCTTTGGAAAAAATTAGAGTTAGATAATGCCACATGCTGTCAGTCTTAAAAGGAAATCAGTAGGGACAGTTGAAGTTCTGAAATTATTTTTTTCAGGCTTTTAGTTCAGATTCACGACCCTCCTCCCTTCTCCACGTAATTTTAACATTTTTCTTTTAGTTTTATCACAAGTGACACAATTACAAATCTATGGCTGGATAGAGTAGGTGGACTGTGAATTTTCTCTCCCTTTTGCTGGGTTAAGCCCTGCCTTTCAAGTTATTTTACACATGAAGACATTCAGCTGCCTCTGATCTTCACACACTTTCTCTTGGTTTCTTTAGAATACAAAAGTGAATGGCTCAAGCAATCTGAAGCTCATTGAAGTCAATGGTCCAAAAAGATTAGAATGCCTCTTTCTTACCATGTATTTTTAGGGGCAGAGAGTAAGGTGTAGATGACTGAGAGTATTGGGGAGGTAGAACTGTAGCTGGCCTTTCCTCCTTGTCAGGTTTTAAAGGATTGCTAATGCACTTTAAATGTGGTTTGAACATTAAAAAAGCACCTGAAATAAAGAAAAACATCTTATTTTTTACTACACTGAACAGGCACCCTGTATAGTTAAGAAGGACAGAAGAGCAAACCACGAGCTGGACTGTTACATGGGAAATTGTGCAGCTCGTTGCTTGCTTTTTGATAGAGGATTTTCTCTTCCTCCATTCTGCACCTGTATTTCTTTCTTTTTCTGCCATGCTCTGCACTATTTCCACCATGTTCCTTCTTTGGATTTACCTTTTCCCCTTCCTTCCACTTTCTTTCTACAGTGATTGACCAAGAAGGCCTGATAAGGAAACTGCCCTGTTTCCTGGCCTCAGTTTAAGCAAGGTTAACACTGTGGACACACCATTAACCTAATCAGCCTTCACTTCTTTCTTCCTTCATCAGACTCATGTTCTCCCAATGGCTGTTCTATCTCATATATCTAATTTTCTGGGATAAGAACTTTCAGAATTGCAAAGTTTTTCTGCAAATGAGACAAACTGGATTCTCATTCCTTCTAAGTGCCTTGAAGAGGTATTGTAAGGGCTGGTGCAGTCTCTGCTCAATTACTCATACTATTGCAGATGCAGTAGTCAGGAAAAGGAGGAAAAATATCACATATTCTCTGTACAAGACATCATCTTTTATACCCATTTACCTTTTCTTTCATAATTGGAAATAAATCACCAGCACAGTCATTCCTTTCTATTTTCCTGGTAACCACAACAAAGCCCTTTTAGAAACAACTTACATGTGCTCATGTAACTTGAACTGAGCATGGCTTACACCAAGAACAGGTAGGAAATTCAGAGTTCTCCCACTGCCCCTTTTTCAGTTAAGTTGTTTTGGACTTTTTTAAAATGAAAATTACTGGAGTTGCTGTGGCTTTGATATGTTTATCGTTGTTGACATCATCCATGTTGTATGGACAGCAGCAGCGCAGGTTCTTCAGGGACCTGCAGATGAGTTCTTCTCTAACTCCAGCCGTTACAGCTGTCAAGTAATAAGTGATCTGGTTCCTGATATTAGTTAAGAGTTGGCTTATGACCTGCATTTTCAAGGACGCTTTATCAGACCCCTTACCAGCACTCTGATTACCCCAGTCCTGTTTCTGTGCTTCCCTGTGCACAGCCTCTAGGGTATAGAAACCCCCCAGCCAGCTGGAGGGTCCCAGCTGGTGCGCTGCCTCACTGTAGTTGCTTAGAGCATCAGTGCCTCTGCTGGGCTGGTGCACTGCTCCGCCTGCCCCAAAGCACAAGGCTTGTCACTCAGGGAGGACTGACACGAGCTATTAGTTGTGACGGACACACACTTGACTAGTTCTGATAGTGGTATTTTCATTCAGGCTGTGACATTATTTGAACAGATCACCTTTGTTTAGCACTCACTATACCCTCATTTGTCAAACAGTTCTCTTGAAATAATGTGACTGTATGAAGTTCCCAAATATGTCTATGTTTGAAGCAAGTTCTCTGCTTTTAAGTCCTTCAGGTGCCACTATGAAGAGCCCAAACACTTTTGTGAAAATACAGCTTTGAAAAGCTTACTTCCCTGCTTGAGTGCAGATACTCAATAGGTTTTTCCTTATTGCTCTTAACTGCTGGTGGCCATGTTCAGGAATTGAAGCTCAATCAGAATTGATTGTTCTCTGCCTTTTATGTCAGTTCCTTTTTTGTTAATGAAGTTCCTGGACGGGACATAACAACCAGGGGTAGAGAGGATTATCTGGGCAGACCCTTGCATGTTCTAGGTCTCTGAAAAATTGTCCGTGTTTTCCTAATTCTTCAACCCTGATGGGCTGAGCATAGGCCAAGCAAATTTCAGAGCTATGTGGCATCAGCTGGCAGGGCAAGAAAGTTGGAACCATGTAGTAGTGCAGTCTTGTATACGTAAGGCTCAGTACTCATCAGTGCATGCATATTCAGTGCTGAAATACAGATATAAGCCAATAGTGCCACTGCAAGCTGGAAGTAGTAGAAGGTTAGAGAACTGCCTGTCAGTGAGTACAATGCATATTTTGTGGTGCCACAGTTTGGGAAAGAAACAACTAACAACCCATTTAGGAGCAGAAAAACAAGTTAACATATAGTTGCTGTACACCGTTTATATCTGCAATTATGAACTCACAGGAGTTATGTGGATATACAGAATGGAAATGAGCTAATGCTTTTTCATGCCCAGACATGTAATTATCCTCTCACTCTTTATAGAAATAATGCTTTTGGACACTTCAGAGAGCTGGAAATTAAATAAGTTTTCAGGATTAAAGGGGACAGATTCCTGAGTGAGTTAGAAATGTTGGTGTAAATTTTTTAACCTTGAACTCCTTTCTCACCCCCTGCCCAAGTATTCCCAGTTCATTTAAACCTGAGAAGGATTTCTTTTTCCTGTTGGCTGCTGGAGGACTGCTGGGGGCCACCTAGAGCAACCCAAAGCAGGACTGTCACCAGCAATAGCTTAGATCAGCGGTGGCTTTGTTTAGGTGAATTTATAGATGATTTGTGGCTTTGCTGTTAACTACCAGATGTCTCTGTGCTGTGCTGGGAATGGGTTCCCACAGAGGTGGTCTCGCTTCTTACAAATATGGAAAATAACACATTCTTCTGAGTTTTACTATGCCTGCTCCGCATGATGTTAGCGGTACATGCTTGCACATTAGCAATAAAACTGTCAACTAAGATACCTCACCATAGTATAAAGCTATTGGACACTAAGAATATTTGTATTTGTGGTTACACACTGCACCTGAGAGCAGTACTTTGTGGAATTATCAGAGGCGATGATTAGTGTGGTGAATTTTAATCTTGTCCACAAGCTGAAACAAATCAGTTTCTTCAGCCAGTATCATGTGATGATGTAATTGCTGGTAAAATTAGAGAAGGAGGCAAACTATTGTTGCAGGGAAATAAACTTATGTACTGAAATGTACACTGCATGTGCATGGAGAAACTGAGCTTTGTCATTGTGCTAGGCAGGATCACATAGTGATAAAGTGGGATCACTGGCATTTCAGAATTGCTGTGTGTGTTGTAGCATGATCCTCAAAATGTCAGAGCCTCGAGGAAGTGATGGGCTGGTTTCTCAGTAGGTGCAAATCTCCAGAGTTGCCCTGTGTGCGCTGATATACACTATGTGGAGATTCTGGCACATATTTAGACCACAAAGAAAATACTTTTTACTGCCACTAAACTTATTGAATTTTAAATAAAAACTCTGATTTTGTAAAACTTACATATTTGCTTATCTTTATTTTTAAAAGAGTGCGTTTGTGTAGAGAAAGGTTGGAGTTCACTAATTCCCTTTGCACAAAACAGCACAAGCCCCTACATGGCTGTGTGTGATTATTACATTAACACATCTCTATGGTTACACCACAGAAACCTTTAAGTGTGAATGCGTTTTTTTTCCCTTAAGTACCAAGATGTTCCTGATGGAAAAAAAATGACCTCTTCACGGCTTCTGAGATAGAGTCAGGGATGTGATTAATGCTGACTGTATTCCACTGTTTTTCCCTGAAGACTAGCTATTAATATTTTCCAGTGATGTATGTCCTTTCAGTTAACCTCAAATGGGTGGTCAGCAAGGTAGCTAAGCCCACATTTTGTCTTAAGAAATCACTTTCACTGTACCATCCCACATAGCTCCTTAGACTTAATACCTAGGGCCTGTCTCTTCCAAGAACGCATGAATGGACACCTTATTCCACCTTACTTTTTTCCAGTTATCTGTCATTTAAATCAGATCCAACAGCCTGTGAAATGGAGGGTATTTCTACATTTAGTAGCTTACCTGGTTAACTCACAGCAGCAAGCTATGCAAAAGCCTTACAGGTCAGTTTCTATACTCTCTTTGATGTACAGCCTTGCAAAATCTGTTTGCTGTATTTTAGGTTCCATTAGTTGTATCATTAGGCTGGCCCAACAAATCAGCTGATGCTTTCAGAGGGATCCACCTCTCATTTTCTTTTAAGAGAGCATGTTGAAAGCGAGGAAAGGTATTGGAGGTTCAAAGCTGTATTTTATTACACAAATGTGCATAACTAAATAAAAGAAACCCTACAACAAAATTAATCCACAACAAGAACAAAAGTGATGCAAAACAAACCAGGATACTGATGGGTGACAGATTTAATCATAGAATCATAGAATCATCTGGTTGGAAAAGACCTCTGAGATCATTGAGTCCAACCATACCTGTCCTGTTACTAAACCATGTCCCTAAGAAACTCTTCTACCCATCTTTTAAACACCTCCTGGGATGGTACTCGACCACCTTCCTGGGCAGCTGTGCCAATTCCTGACCACCCTTTTGGTGAAGAAATTCTTCCTAATGTCTGGCCTGAACCTCCCCTGGTGCAACTTGTGGCCATTACCTCTTGTCCTATCGCTTGTCACTTGTGAGAAGAGACCAGCAAGCACCTTTCCACAACCTCCTTTCAGGGAGTTGTAGACAGTGATGAGGTCTCCCCTAAGCCTCCTCCTTTTCTGGGCACCATACTGCTCAATGTAGTAGAAACATGCAACAGGAAGAAACTGTTGGCATGAAGAGCTTAATTTAGCGCTAAAAGCATCGGTTTTGTTAGAATTTAACTTTGCTTTCTCCTCACTGTTGTTCATTGTAACAACCTGAATTTCTTTTAGAATTAGATTGCAGACTGTGCAGGAGTGGGGAAACCAACAACACTCTGCACAGACAAGGAACAGCTCTTTGCCAGGCATCCTGGGGATGTCTTTGCAAGAGATCAGGACAACAAGAGGACAATGGAGACATCTGTGAGGTAGGTTTTGTGTGCAAAAGGTCCTAAAGAGTGGGACCTGTGGTGTTGGCACAAGCTGGCTTGTCACTTCACATGTGAATGTCTGACAGGGGATATTCTGTCTCCACTTTCACTCCTTATATTTAAGAATTTACATCTCTCCAGAAGTTCTTTGGATGCAGCGTCACATCATTTTGGCTGTACATAGTATGTAAAACCAGTAAGCACGTCCCTCATATCTGGGGGTCCTGGCCTGTGTAAGGACTACAAACAAATCTCAGAACCAAAATTTGCAAAGTATCAGTGGCACAGTCACATGCATAATTTTTGCCTTCAACAGAATTTTTGCTCCTAAAAATCATGACACAATCGTTGTACATTCTTAAAACTGGCTCTTCACCTTTCTGTAAGTGACTACTTTGACAGAAAAGAAAGTATTTCTGCCTTTGTGTAACTTTGATAAAAGAAAGTGTAAATAGTGTCCTCCTTTCTAAAGAGCTAAAAGCAAGCGACCTATCTCACTCAGAAAAAATTCTTGAAATGCCTGTCCCTCAAAGATATAGAATGTTCCTGTTGCCAGGAGGCAATTGATATCTTCATAGAGAGAACTTAATAAATTGAAGCACAGTGGTCAGCTTCCCAGAAAAATGTCAAAGAAGAGGAGGTGTCAGGGAGAAACTGTAGTAACATAGGAGGCAGATACAGAGAGCTAACAATGTATGAGTGCAGACAGATCAATTCCTGCCATAGTTTACCATCCCAAAATTGCATGAAAATGAAGATGATCTGAAAACCTGAAAGGCTTTTAGAATAAATAAATCACTTTGCTTTTTGGAAAAACTATATAATTTAAGGGATATGGTCTGACTAGATGAGGCCCAAAATTTCATTTAGGTGTGGGCTGCTCTAGTGTGTAGCAAGACTTGGGACTCATGATCTAATTAATTTGCATTTATTTTTTGCCTGTGATTGCTCCCTTGTGGTGTTGACAAGCTCAAATTGCATAGTAGTATACATAAGCCAGGAAAGTGAAGGTAGGTATTCTGATCAAGTTCTCCAAAAGAATATGCTTATACAAATGATTGTGTAAACCAGCCAGTTCACTCACTGATGTGAAATGGTGAAAAGTAAATAAGATTTATTTTTAACCTAGCTCATTTTAGGCGATATAAATTGAATAAGCTATAAATATTCAATGAGACTATTTTTCCTAAGTATTGGTTAGATCATGAGATTGATTTCAAAGGCTGACTCCCTACTAAAATTAGTAATTCTCACTAACAAATGACTGATGGCTTGATATACCTGCAGTGTCTACCTGGAATAACTTTAATCAGGGAACAGGCTCCAAACCAGAGACAGCCTCAAGGAGCAACAATAATATTTGAATTTAGGTGTTTGAAGACACCTAGATTTAGGGTTTTCATCTGTCTTATATTTTAGACATACTCACAAACTACAGTTTCAGATAGCTAAGGTTGCAGTGATTGGACTCAGGCCCTTCAAGTCTGCTGCTTGTAATTTTGAACTGGTGTGTTAAGAGCTTTTGGTTCCTTTTATTTGCAAAGACCCAGAAGAGGTGATTTAATCTCTAATGGCAAAAGCAGGGAAGAGAGGTATGCTCCTTCTGTTGCCTTCAGAATCAATAATGTCAGCCAGCGCATTGGGAGAAATGCATATCCTTAAATTCAGATTTCCAGAGTACAGTTTAGCTATTCCTGCCTGTCTGACTGGTTATTTGAAATACTTTTCAATGTGAGCATCCAGGACTGATGTCTGTACTCTCTGTGTTAGCAATCCTTCATTAGCTTTTTTGAGTAGTACCTGGCGCCCTTTAAGCAGGCAAGACTGTGTGTAAGACCACAGAAAGTAGATTTGAGTTTGTATAAGAAGTGCACATCATTTGGGGTTGTTAAGTAACATTTTATGTCTCAGTATGAAAAAGACAAGCTGTGTTTACCCTTTAGGAAAAACAGATGGTTATTGTAGGGTGTGGGGAGAACACAGAGGAATAGGTTGTTTAAGATGGGGATTTTAGCATACATGGAAATCAGAAGTATGTAGGGATGAAGGTGAAAAAATAAGTTCTTAGGAGGAAATATAGTCACACATGTCGTATTATTATCCAGACAAATTCTTAGTTTGGAGCCATATTCATTCGAATTTTCTTTCAAACACTGCAATTGGAATTCCAAACTGAGATGCATGGAGACATGGAAATGTCATATCTTCAGTGTCTTTAGATACTGGATTAGATTCCAAGAAGTTTAAACTACTCTAAGTCCCATCTTCTGAATAAACTTTCCTGGGAAAGGAGTTACAGGGCTATTCTTTTGCAGTAATGGGAGATAACTGACTTGCTGGGAAAAGAAGAAGGATGAGATACCAGAAAGTGTCTTGAGGTATCATTTATTATAGCAAACACAGGAAGCTTGAGAATCCCTGTTCAGAGGCTTAGGCCTACCATGTCATCATTAGGAAATTTCCATTAATTCGATCAAGTTCTTTATTAATAGCTTGATTCTTAACTCATGTAGATGTCAAGGTTTTTAGATCTTGGACATGGTCTCCACCAAAAGCAAGGCTTCCTTGTTCTGCTTGATCATACCAGACGGGATGTCATGCTGGGTCACTGCCATGGAAAGAAAGCTTGCAGGGAGTGTAGACCTGGTGCAGTCACAATCCTAATGGCTCCAAGGTGTGTTGCGGGACACAGGAAACAGTTTATTTCTTCTGCTCACTCAAGTTTTAATGGCCTTCAATGAGAAATTAAAAGAATAGAACCTATGTGAACAAGGGAATACAAGTTGAAATGGGGTTGACCCACTTTCTTTCTTTTCTTATGCGGCACCTCCTAAATCATGCCAGGGAAGATGGATTATACTTTCAGTCATGAGATAAACCTGTAAACTAGTTCTTGTCTGCAGCACTTGTGTATTATAGATCTTGTGTCTCCTGAAAGATGAATAATTACAGTCCCTGGGGAGATACTCTTTCGAAAATGCAGTCATCATGGATTCTGCAGTGTGGGATAGCTGTATGGACAACGATGATAAAACGAAGAGTCTCCTTGTCCCCAACAGGCATGAACGTGAAATGGGAAGAAAGAAAATCTCTCATTAGATTAATGAATGGGGCTTCCAATTTCTGGACAAGTTTCTGTTTCCTTTGGTTTGATGAAATAAATATCATTTGATGAGGACTGCTAAGTACCATCAACTCAAACTGTGGCATAAACCAATTGCATATGCCTTCATTTAAAGCAGGCTTGCCCCACCACAATTTTATACAAAAAGAGCAGATCCTTCAGAATAAATTGAGTGGAATTTCTTTGCTTCTTTTCCTGTTTGGCAATCTGTCTTCATTGAAACCTTGGTGAATCAGATAACAATACCTAATGAGCTGTACATCATAAATCTGTAACGTATCTCATGGATGAATTCTTCCCTGTGCATGCGACATCTACCCTATATTTAGAATTTCAGGCATACCCATTATCGAAGTGCTACACGAAGGAGAGTTTATAAGGATTCTCTTTGAGCATATGCTCTAAATAGAACATACAGAGATGCTACATAGACTTTCTTTTCCAGGAGCCTTTTTTGAGTAAATATTTGAAGTGTGTATTGTAAAGAAAGTCATGCATAAGACACAGTCATGGTTATGAAACAAATGAGCTTTTCAGGTCAAGGCATCTTTTAGGGTAGATGTAAAGTTCCTTGTTTCCACATACTTGTCTGCAGTAGCTTGCATGCAAAGATCACTAAGTGATACATCTCTGTTTACCCATGTTTAGTGCCTTTGAACTGGACAATTATCATAATTGGTATAGTTGTGCTCTTATTGGCACTTTGCATGAATAGTGACAGGCGTAATGGTCACAGAGATCCAGACACCCTCTCACCAAGAGATGTCATGCACTCAAAAGGGAGCAGAATATAGTCAAGCTTATACTGCCTTTGCCTGCCAACAGTATTCACCATCGTACTCCATTTTACAAAGTAGTATTTCTCAGCAGATATCATTCCTTCGATGCATTGGCCTAGGATTGATCTGCGTAGAACAAAGGAGACAGGATTTAATAACTGTGCAAGTCAGAATGACCCTTCCGGAAAGGTGACTACAGCAATAAGTGCACGAAGGCAGAGAGCTTGAAATCTTCACACACACGCAATGAATGCTCACCATTTTGCCTCTGGCGTTTGGGCTCAAAGTGGGAAAAGGACCGGAGATGTCTTCAGCTACCTCATTAAGTGAATGCACAGCTACTCTCCTAGGAGCAGGGTAGGTTGTTTGTCACTCTCTAGCTTAAATGATATATTTCAAAGCCACTGTTGTTAGCTTCCAACAGTGCCTCAACCTTGAAAGGAATTTCTGTGAAGAAAAACCTGAAAGAGTAAAGCATCTTCTAGCTCTAGGAAGAAAAAAGATGATCAGCATTTACAAAGATTAGAGAGAAGACACAATAGGATGCTGTTCAGGACAAGTATTTAGATTTTGATTACTGGTTGTACTATTACTACCAACAGTATTTTTGTTATTATTATTCTTATTATTATGAAGGCAAACACAAAAGACTTGTGACTGTGTTCCTCAATATATAATGCCTAGTCTCTCCAGAACAACAGTGATTATATAGAAATAGAATTGAAAACAGCAGTATGAAGAACAGTCCCAGTGTTTAAACTTCATCAGTCCTTAGGGAGTGACTCTGTGACCAATCCAAAAGACCAAGATATATTGATTAAGCATGCACATACCTGCTACAGCTTCACACACAGGAACCAAGTAAGGTCTTGTCCAATTTTTATCATGTTATACAATACAAAATCGCCTGGACTAGCATTAATAGACTATATTTGATTTGATCATTGCACCCTTTCTATTGACACGCAGCATTTAAAATTCATATCAATATCACATTAGGTCAGAATCAATAACAGAACTCAAAGCTGTTTCATCTTGTCCTAGTATAAAGACTAGATGCAAAAAATCTAAACCTTTTCATTATATCTCTTAAACTAAGAATCCTGTTTCACAACACTTAGACCCCTAAGTCTCAAAGTTATGTTAAGTGCCAGCATTGACTTAAGATGGTGAAGGTGTTTCCTCCAAGTGTCTCTGGCCCACGGTGCATTTTATGGTGGTGAGTTGTCCCATATTGTTTTAGAAAATAGCATTTAATCATTCAGTATTTTGCTTGTTAGCATTTTGTCATGGAGCAATGTTCTGTCGAGCAGTTTGAAAAGGGCAATAGCTTGCAGAGTGGAAAAAAACCAACCAACCACCAACAAACAATGAAAGAAGAAGATTAATCCCAGGGGATAAAAGAAGGGGGATTTGCACACTCCCCTGAATTCTGGAGCTTTTTGCTTGTTTCTCACAATAAGTCATAAAAAGAAGTCCAAGAATGGACAGATCTTGACAGCTTCACAGCTTGGCAGGATGCTGTACATTTCTTCTGGAAAAAGCCCTATCTACGTGTGCAGCGTGCTGTAGCCCAAGGAGAGTGAATACGCCACCGATCCCACTCTGCTTCTTGCAACCCCTCCATGTTCCCAGGGTAGGGATCCCACAGGAGGAGTGACCTTCTGTTGGTGCCAGGTGGAGGGAAGGGAGGACAAATGCGGAGAACTGATGGGCTATCCTCCAGTCTGATTGTTTTGCATGTGTTGGAGAGGCATTTCTTGTACAGAGGGAGAGGTAATCTTAAATGGAGAAAAGCTGGCAGGAGGAATAGCACACAGAATCTAGTCCATCTAACTCTACGTAAATGTGCCTGGGTTCGTCACATCAATGGCGATACTTCCCAGCATTGAAGGTGTGAAGGCTAGAGGAAAAGATTTTGTGTAAGAGTTTCCTGTGAGGTGTGTGAGGTGGGAGAAATGGCTCTAAAAATTCCTGTGAGCTGAGAAACTGTATTTGGTTCTCACCATTATGGGGACTCTTTCAAGAGCTGAAATAACAAAAGCTGTTAGCAGAGCTGTGGGAGTTAGCCGGAGTGGCCATCAGAGAGGCGTGCGGCAGGAGGAGAGAGGGAGCAGGTAATAGAAATAGGTCACTCCATCAGATCAGATCACTCTAAATCAGGCCTTGCAACTTGTCAAAAATTAATAATCTCAAACTGAGAGGAAAGGTTACAGCATGATGGGTGAACTAACCCCCTAGCCTCCTCCAGAAGCCTGCAATTGTTCGTGCTGCAGTTATATTTTAACAATTAGGTATTGCTACTCTGCCTTGTCAGAGTGAGGTTTTTTCTTCTTTTAGTAAGAATATTACTTATTAGCAATATGATTCCTGTTTGCAATGGATTCAGCTCTTCAAACATGAGAAAGTTCACTACTGTTTTCATAGATTTTCTGGAGAAAAGTTCCCTAAAATTTGGACATTGTGTATGCAGCTGTCGACTAAGTGTTGGTAGGAGGGATGCACACCCCTAGTTTTGAAGACTACAAGCTTTATATGCATTTATCTGTAATCAATGGAAAAAAATTCTCTAAGGTTTATAGAATTTGAGAAGAATTATAACCACTCACAGGTCAGGAAATACTATTGCTCTTCTCCATGTACCATGGGTTGACAAGGTCACCAGGTAACAAACCAGTGAAGGTGATCTCACCAGGGCCATTCCTCCATTGATCATCTCTAAAGAAAGGGGCTCAATTTAGTCTAGGAATGCCCTTCTCTTTCAGCAAATTCTCAAGGTCACAGTGTAGTGTACTCAACACAAACAATGCCCTGTCCTAAGTATTTAGTCTCTACATTTCACTTACAACTGACTACCTTCCTTGCTTACTAGGATGCAGTGGGGTGGTGGTGACTGGCCTTTGTAAGGGGAACTTTGAGAGGCCACTTTTGCAAAAGGCTGGCTGTGAGTCACAGGACTTCTATGCCAGCCAGAGTGCTCCTACAGTCTCAGCACACCACTTTAATTTTCCAGATATTTTGGAGAGTTTGTATTTAAGGAAATAGGAAAGTGTGCCCGCTCACTTATATATAAAATATCAATATATAAAATATCATCATGCCAAGTATAACGTGCTCTGCATCATAGATGATTAATTGTTACATGGATGTGGGGAGAAGAAAAGAGGGGGAGAAAGATTGCTTTTCCTAGACTGGTGGATTCAGGAATTTTTGGGGTGAGAATGAGAGTCCTGGGCTCATAAAACCTGAGTGTTCCAGGAAGGAATATTCCCATCTTTCTCTGTCCTGCTGTTCAGAAAAGGATGTTTTATTTTGCTTTGTTTACTTTTGATTTGTTCTTAACAAAATACTGGTTTCTGTTTTGGATGTAGCTGCTGCTGAACTCCATCCTACCCTGCAGGCGTTACCTTCATCTCTGAAACAAATACGCTGGATTTGACTAGGCTGTTGGAGAATACCAGCTTTTTAACATATTTTAGCAAAACCAGGTACTACCCTATAGAATTAAACCAGGATCCCTCATATTACTTTTTTACGCATGGCCTTTGTCTTGCCATGCTGTACATCCTTGCCTCTCCTATTCTGGTATGAAGAGCAGGGAGGTGCTTATATAGTCTGTAGTATTTAAAAATATGTCAGAGATATTATATAGCAATAGAAGAATTTTAGGTACTGGCTGGTGCATATGTGTGTGTGTGCGCACATGTGCACCCATCACCCTTGCCTACCAGATGAAATATACATGAGGGCTGCTCAAGTGTTTATCAATTCTTTGTACTGGCTGAGCCTACAGAACAGCTCTTGCAGGTTCCTGGGTAGAGACGTGTCCTTTGGAGGTAAAGGGCATAAATTCTTTGACTGCATTCTGCACATATAGTTATCCCCGGTATAGTTACACCAATTCTTTTACCATCTGAAACTGCTTAGCTGAAGATGTCTCCTATCTGTCTGAGCATCTAGTAGAGGGAACAAAATTTCACTGACTTTAGTTTGATACAGTCGACTAAAGGAAGAGGTTAAGGTAGTAAACATGGCACAAACCACGTATGGACTCAGGTCTGCAGAAAGACATGTAGGAAAACGAGTGAATAACACCACCCCAGGGATTTGCAAGGAGCATTAATTCATGTGCTCTTCTGCTGCCTGCTGCCTATTGTATCCCCAGTGGAAATACTCCAGGTCACTGAAGAGGTGAGCCCTTATCACTTCCCCAGAGAATGGCAGTCACTTTGCATCTCCCTGCTCCAGCTGGGGCAAGTCAGGAAAATCTTGGTAAGGATGTAACTGTCAGGAGCACCAACCTGGTGGCAGTTGAGTTATTACAGGAAAATGGAGTACAAGTCTTGCTATAAGTCCAGTAAAAGCCAAAGGGGAGCATCATTAAAAGGTGCATTGTTACAGACACTTTACAGCTAGCAAGAGTGATGCTCCCTTGAGGGGAGCAGAGCCCTGTTCAAGGCACTATCTTTCTGGCCTAAGATAGATCAGCAATGAGGTATACTCTAGAAAAAGATAAAGCAAAGATTAACAGCAGAACTACAGTTAACAACTTTACAGGAAGCATCCACAATATAATTTATGGCAGCGAAGGAAGGAAGGGTATATACTGTGGCGTTTGTATAAAAGGACAATTCTGTAAAACAGACTTATTAATATGAAAAATGAAATATTAGGTGATTTTTAAATTTCAGTAGTTGAGGAAACTTGAATACACAACTCATTCTTTATTTTTTCCAGTAACATCTTTCTCCATTAATTCTTCACAAGGATTTGATTGCCCCTACAAGAAGATCTCTTCTGAATTTTTTTCTTGATTGCTTTCCTAAGAAGACAGACACTCCCACCTCAGTGGCATCAGGTTGGTGTTTGACATATGTAAGCAATTGGGATCCAAAAGTAGCCCAATGACACCTTGCTCTTTTTTTTCAAGATCAAAAGACAACAAGTCAGGCTACAAAATAATTTCTAGACCAGCACTTTCAGAGTCAGAATGTTTATATATTGGTAAAATTGCTGATCGTGTCTTCATTCTTCAGTGCCTGCTTTTCCTTTGACAGCAGCAAGCTAACCTGGAACAGCCAGGTAAGTGGGTGACACTAGGTGTTTTTGATTCAGCCTTCTAAGTTTGTTTGGAACAAGCCTAGTGACTTTTTCTTGACAGCTGAGGAGCACTTAGTCCACTTTCCCTGTGGACTAGTACAGCCTCAGGTGAGCTTCTCCCAGTCATCTTCATTCAGCCCTGCAGCTTTGAGTGAGGAAGAGTGAAACAATTTCCCTTGCTTGCCTGTTAACACTTGCCTAGTTACACAAGCGGAGCAGAGAATATGTAGCTCCCCCACCTCGACTTTTCATGACTGTCTGCCACTCCCTAAGCCTTCAGGTCTAAGCCTTGACCATCTGTATCTTAGACGATGGAGGTGGCTGTTCCTGAGCCCAACAGCCTGCTGGTGCAGATGACTAGCCAGCTGTGAGCTGTACAAAACTGCCCTCTTCCCCTGGAGACTTGTAGGAGATGGGATTGAACTGGTGTCACCTACAGATGCCTACACACAAATCCAGCTATACAGAAATGCTACTTTATAAAAAGGATGTGCCTGACCTTGGTTGCTCATGTGACCTCCCTCTACACCCACAAAAAGGCAAATACCTCCTGAGGGCTATTTGTCTCCTTCTGAGGTATGGGCTTAAGATCATAGAATCGTAGAATCATAGAATTACCCAAGTTGGAAGGGACCCAAAACGATCATTGAGTCCAGCTTCTGTCCTTACATAGGACGCTCCCAACATTCACACTGTGTGACTGAGGGCATTGTCCAAATGCTCCTTGAATGCTGCCAGACTCGGTGCCACGACTGCTTCTGTGGTGGAGCCTGTTCCAGTGCTCCACCACCCGCTGGGTGAAGAACCTCTTCCTAATACCCAACCTAAATCTCCCCAGCATATCATCCTGCCACTACCTCTAGTCCTATCATAGGTTGCAAGAGAGAAGAGATCAGAAGATGAGTTATCCATTGCAGCTATCTCTCCCTGGTGACTACAGGAGGCTTAATTCATTGAAGGAACCTCAGATTTAGATGGCTGATGTTAGAGGAGGTGATTCCCACATCAAGAACCCAAGGTCACACAGGGAGGCAGCGCTGGAGTCAAAAAGAGGAACCAAGTCTTGTGGCTTTCAAGTGGGGGTCACTACCACTGAATTACCTTATGCTCAGGGCTGCATTGTAAGTCTTTAAGAATAAGGTATGTAATGGGGTGGCAGTGGAGATTACTGTAGGTAAATGTTGCTATTAGGAAACTAGCTGGAAGACTGTAGAGTGCCTCCAGATCAGCAATTAGTATGGCAGGGGTGTCATGACAAGACAGCCAGAGGTGGAGAGTGCTATTTTCAGAGTCCAGCTGCAGATTTCTTTTGTTAAGGCCAGGAATCAGAAAATCCCAAGGATGCTGGACATTAAAAAGTAAGTTCCTTGAAAGAGAGGTTCACTAAGCTATCAGGGAGCTGTTTGCAGGGAAGGGACAGACAGACAGAGAGACTCCCACCAGTGGCCTAAAGAAGCAAAGTCTGCTTCTATACTAGAAAGAGGTCAGAGTTGCAGCTAACCCTGGAACTGTGACAAATCCTATGTCTCAATCTTTTTTATACAGCAGCTTTCCCATCCCTCTAATCCTCTTTGTCACCTGTCCCCAGGCCCCTGCTATTTTTGCAGTATCTCTTTTTGGATCTGAAATGACCAGAATGGAACAAAAGCCTTCAATTTATATAATGGCTTATAAATATATATATAAATATAAACAAATATATATATGTAAGTGTATATATATATAAAAATAATACTAAAAAAATATCCTGTGTAGAGCCTGAGACAATGGCCAGCATAAAATTGCAGAGGTTTTCAGTGAGCAGCCTGGGCCTTTTTTGTAAGCGGTTACAGTTAATTCAGAACTCAGCAATGCATACAAGTAGTTCAAATGGTTTACTCTCAGTGTGTATTACATTGCATTTGTTATCTGCCATCCCAGTGCCAGCTCTCCTCATTGTTTTTCAGGGGAGGAACCAGTGCATCAGCTAATGTTTTTCAGCAGGTTATGAAGAAATGGCCATTTTGAGAGTAACAAGGGAGAAGCCCAGAGAAATGGGCTATTGTACTCTTAGGAAAGTACTAGATGCAGAATCTGCAGGAAAATTCAAACACATTTACATTTCACAGTGTCAACATTTTTGCTGTGCTCACCACCCTCTCCTGTTCCCACTCCTGGCAAACTCACCATGACCAAGGCACAACAGTGTACACCAGGGGTGCCAATGCCACTGCCAACGCTTCTGGCTTTATCTTGTTCGGTCAAGTGGAATCTACTGTAATTCCTTGATTCCTACTCCTGGAAGCTCTCTAAAACACTGAGAGTGGCAGCTGCCAGCTGCTAGAAAGTGCCTTTGTCCTGAATCTGGGATGGCTGTGGAAACACCAGGGCAATGAAGCTGTGACAAATCACATGCTGCTCTTGAAGTCAGCAGGGCAACAGGACGAATTTCCTCTCTGCAGCCACCTTGCAGAAATGTCTTCTTGTTTTCCTTCCTTCTAGGCCTGATCCTGTCTCTGCTTGGAAAGTGAAAGCTCTAATTTTCCAATTTTTGTCTCCTTTTACCTGTTTTCTTCCTTTGATGTTGCAAAAACCGTGCATGGCGCTGCAAGGCACACTTCTGCCAGTGATGCTTGCTGTTAGAAGCTGGCGTGCCTGTGCCCCTGATGCATGTAAAGCTAGCTTCTCTCTAATAGCAGGACTTTGGCCAAAAATGACAACACTGGAGAGGTCCAGCATGAGTGCAGGCAGTACAGAAGTCTTCCAGTCAGGGAGTCTCAAGAAGCACCTGGCTGAACATCTTCTGAATCTGACATTGGACAGTGATAGTAAAGTGAGACCTATTCTTCTTCTCCATCCGCCTCCCTAGTCCTTTCCTCAGACCGCTTCTTTGCTTCTAGCTCCTTTTTCAAACCCACACTTCTTCATATGCTCTTCCTTCAAGTGATGTCAGAAAAAAGGAAAAATGTGTAACATGCAGTAAAATCATAACTATTGACATTGCTGCTGCTATCAGCAGTGACTCATCTGCAGCCTCACATCATGAGAGCTAACTTTTATTGCTCATTATAAAACAATATCTCCTACCGGGGGGGGGTGCAGTGCTCTGTGCTGCCAATAAGAGGACATTTAGCCTCGAAATTTGTGAGTGTAATTTATAGGCAAGCATGCCCACATGCACACACACACAGGTAATGATGGTGTTAGCCGCCTGACAAATTGCAGGGCCTTGCACATTTGACCTCCTCCCCTGCCCTGTGTGCGGTATCGCATGTCCCAGGGGGTTCTTCCTGACATCCCACCTTGGAGCAGCTTCCAGCTGCTGCCATTTTGGATATCCTGTCTGTTTATTTCTTTCCAAAGACCCTCCGTGCTCTCATCCCTGGGGTTACTTTGGCTTGACTGCCACTGCATAAAGGGCTCAGTTTTGTGCCAAGCCTTGCTTAAGGATCAAATACTTTATAATTTTTCTGGCTAGAAATGTGAACTTTTTATCAGTGGTGAAAAGGGTAGCTTCAAAGCCTTCTGCTGAGATATTTAGCTTTTGCCTTTAGCCCTGAATGTTCTCCATATAGCAGACTTCAAAGCTGAAACCTTTTCCTATGTACAGTAAAGTTATTCTGGACATCTTCTGAATCACTTCGGATTGATTAAGTTCAGTCTTTCTCTCCTTCTGTGCTGTGTACAGTTCACCTTACAGTAACTAGGGCTTGAGAAGCAGAGAGATCTCAGAATGATCCCAATAAAATTTTTAAAGTGTTTTCAAGCATTATTGGAATAGTTTTGCTGTAAAATATGCAGTATATAGTCTCTGATTCAGTGCATCTTCTCCTGAATTTTAGTGCAATTTAAGTACTTAACTGCTGAATAGTAATAGATCAAAGCACATGTTTAAATACTTGGATGAATACAGTCCCTACAAAATATGTGAAGTTTTGCTACAAGGCTCTTTCTTCATTCATTCAGAGCTGAAAGGACACATTCACTGCTGGCTTTGGCGTTTGTGACTAAAGAAGGCATCTCACATTCAGTCATGTAAACAACTTCATACTGCACTATCTGATGTCCTCACTCTCTCTTTCTAGTCTGTTTGTTTATTTGGTCCTCTTTATCACAGCATTCAGACAAAATACTTAATCAAATATGTTTGTGTTGTAGCATGGTAGTAAATGACCTCAAATTACAGTGCTATGTTTTCAAAATTTCTGATATAAAGATACTTCCATTGCTAGAGCACGTTAGTAGGAGTCAGTCCTTGGCATATATTCTAATTGTTAGATTGTGATTTTAATTGCTAAACTTTGACAAATGTCAGTGTTGGCCCTGCTTCTCTCCCATTGGTTTTGATTTCTGATGATTTGCAAGCTTTCTTTTACACCCTCCAGCTCCCTTCACTTCTGTTTGGTTCGAGAAGAGTTGCTTCCTGTTTTCCTCTGCCTGCAAAGCAAAGGCTTCCCTTTGCTCCTCTGAACCTGCACACTGCAATTATAATCAGTAACGAAAAGTCAGCAAATGGCAATTTAAACAGTTGCTTTTCAGTAGAAATAAATGCTGGATGCTCTTGAGCAGGCAGGGTAGGTGATGAGCCTGTCAGTCAGGAACTCTCGTACTTGGCAGGGCGATTTACCTGTCTGATGTTCCTGCTCGTTCTCCATCATAAAATAAAACCACTTCACTTGTCAAACATCTTCCTTTTTTTTGGGATGCGCCTCACACGCACGCTGCTTGCCCATTTGAAACTCAGCTGCGCCTCTAGCAGTCAATCTGACAGCTCAGCTAGACAGTCTCTATCCTAAAGAGATTTCCCGGTAGCCCACTGAAGCATCTCAAAAGCTCAGGGCCTGCACAATGGAAAGATTTTTTTCCAGCATTATTTTTCTTAACAGAAAATTAACCCTTTGCAGAAACAGAACAGGACTTTTCTGAGTTCTTTAAAGCAGAAAAAAAGAAAAAAAAGACAAAAAAGCAAATCCTCTAGACATCAAAATGTCCACGGTAATGCTTAAGCTCCCCTTCCTGCAGTAGCTTGTGTTGAGTAAGCAGATACAGAGCGGATTAGGCCACACAGACTCAGTGCGATCAGTTGCTCCTCTGTGACTGTAACTTTGGGATGACTCTTGAAACCATGCTGCCTCTCTGGATCCTGACCACAGCCATCAACAGGCTCTGAACCTAACAGCCAAACCTGGCTGTATGGCCAAGATGGCCAGCCCAGGCTTCTGCCCCTAAGAGAGGTGCCCCAGTGGCTCTTCTCTCATCCTTGCTTTATAGCAGCGAAGAGGGAACAGAGAACAGAAAGGCTCAGCTTCTTCCTGTTCTTTCAGGGTTAGAAGACTTTTCACGCCATGGGACACAGAACTCTCATCTACTCTACTCAGTTATCTCGGTAAGACGGGTACCTAGGTCTTCAAAGAAAGCTCCTCAACTGGGAATAAATTGTTTATTAGGAGAGTTTCTTTCTAATCCTGAATTGCCAATAATTGGCTTCTGCTCTGAAGCCTCAGAGTTTTTACCATTACCATTAAGATTTTGGGGAAACACAAGCAATGGGTATAGCTTTGTGAGACTAGAGATTGCCCAGCTTGATACACGTGAAGCTGCAAGGAGAAGACCTGAGCTAAGAAGGTCAGGGAATGCTAATTATGAATCTGACTGCAAACTTTTGTTTCTGCTGGCATCAGGAAGGATAGTGACCACGCTGAAATATGGTCATAGTTTCTAGTGTGTACCATCCTTTCCCCTAGCGGGTTGGATTTCTGTCATCCCTGACACAATGACAATCCTCCCACTCTTCCCTTCCTGTGGCTGCCCGACTGCAGCCCTCAGAGAGAAGCCTGCTTTGTTCAGGAACCTGGAAACTATTTTAAAGCCTGCAATTCCTGCCATGCAAGTAAAGGCAGTATTACACATCTTGTTCTGAAAAATCACCACCATTCAGTTAATCAGCTAGTTTATTCATATCACAGTGTAATTGTAGCCTTCATACCACTCATCACCTCTAGGTATGTTGAATGAGCTTATCTCATATTTAAGAACTTGTCAACAGTGTAACTGGATACAATTATTTTGACAAAGATTTTCCAATGTGGGATTTTACAAAATATGTTTTTTCCTATGTCCTGAAGTGAGGGGAAAATCTTAGTAATTTAAACATCAGTGTGTCTCCTCCTGTAGTTACACCTGGGAAACAGAAGCATGAGGTAGATTAAGTGATTTTCCTCTGTTCACCTGGGAGGACAGTTGCCAGACTAAACTAAGACCCAGAGCTCAATCCAACAGCTCACATCCCAGCAATATTATCCAAAATAGAGTCCTGAAGATCAAGAACTGAGATGTGAAAGGGTGGACAAAACTGATTTTGGAAGATGCCAAAATGTTCCCTGAACTCAAGGATGACAGAGGCAGTGTAAGAGGATGAGCTAGCTGTAAAGTACTGAGACACCAGAAGAGAGAAACAGGTCACTGACAATATGAAGCCACCTCTTCCCTTGGCTGAATGATGCACCAATTAGTTCTTGGTTAATATTTAATATAACATATGTTTTAGCCTCAGAGTAATGTGCCAGGACAAAGGGCATCACTATTTTGATAAGTGATTGAACTTTCAGCAGCAGAGAGGAACAGGAGAGGGAGATTTTTATTTTGAAAGCAAATAAAGGGATTTGCACATGCTATGGCCTAAAAATTTAATTTCCTATCTTTTCCAATTATATTAAAGGCAAACCAAATGACTCTTATGCTGGCTGAAGATCTTAGGGTATGAATACTCGATTGAAAGCTTTTGCATTATAGCAGCTTAACAAATTACTACCCATCTGGTAAACCATCACATCTAGCCCCATGTGTGCTTTTAGCCATCTTTATATCATGAGTTAAAGCACATCAGCATTGGTGGGTTGGTCTGTCCCTCAGAGGTGCTAATGCCATTTGTTTGGAAGGGCGACAGCACCCTTTGGCCAGGTGGTAGGAGTGTGCAGCCATCTGCTGAGCTTCTGAAACATGTGGCAACAAGGACTGGGAGCTATTGTCAAATCTCCACCTTCTGCAAGACAGATCCTGTGGGGTAAGGAAATGACAGGAGCTGCAGATGCAAAACTTTCTGGGATCTGACCCAGCAATACCTCTGGCAGACATCTGCACTCATGCATCTCCCACATGTCCAAGGCTGATAAATGACAACAAAGGCAAATAATAATGACCAGATGTTTGGTTCATTGGACAACAAGCACTGTTCTTACCAATTTGAATGACTTAATTGTTTTGAGAAGGTCTTTAATTTGCAGATTGTACCTTGAGTTAGCCTGTATGGATGGTGCCTGATGTGATCGATTACCTGCATTAATAAGAGGGGGCAGTGCCTTGGTGTTCTTGTAGCATGCACTTTCAGACTTAATAGCAAACCTCAGAGTACAGCAGGACAAGAGGAGACAGTGGCATTGAAGACATTGATCTGAGCTACGTGTCTCTCCCAGAACTGTGCATTTTTTGCTGTAGACACAATCAAATATGTCAAATAGCTACTAAAATGTAAATGTTAGCAGTCAAGGTCACCTTCCAAGGGATACCAAACGGCGTGCCCCAGGCAGGCCCCATTAGTGGCGGCACTGACAGCATTCCTATCACCTTCTCCTCCCCCAGCTCTTTGCTTCGTGCTGAGAAATATTCCAGAGGCAAAAGCCTTTTCCATCTGATGCTAAAAAGCTGTTCCCTCCTCCCAGCCGGCCGAGGCTCAAGTTTAATAAAAATCCTCATTATTTGCCATCTTAATATGCAGGAGGTCCATGCCAAGCATTGCAGCTGAGTTAGGAAAAGCCAAAGCAGGTTCTAATTAAAGATGGGGCCAGACCAAAACCTTGATTCACAGGCCTATACCTTATGGAAATTTGGATCCAAGCTCTGAATGCTATTGATCAGGATGATCTCTTCACTCAAGGGTAGCACCTGGCAGTGCCGTTGTAAACGCCTCAGAGAGGGCCTTTGATTCAGTCACCCTGTGTACCATGGTGGAGATTCTCTGGCTGCTTCACTTTAATTAAAGAGTGAAAAGCTTTAATTGATACAACATGACAGTGAAAATATAATCAGTAGAGTGTCCCCTGTTGTTTGTTCGCATGTTAATTTTGTATTTTGCATGCTTCTTTTTTTAACACGCTTGTTTTTTAATTTTGTGCAGTTATGCTTGAAAGCCAGTAGTGGCAGTGACGAAGTGTTCCACAAGGAGCCTGGGGGAACAGGGTGTTAATAAGTGCTGGGTTTGGCACCTGAGGAACCACGGAGATGCTTGGGGATAATATAAACCAAACAAGGTAGCTAGTTCTTTCTGTTAACATGATCATTAGGAAAGGACTGAAAATCAATGATATCTTGTATTTCTGTCTTTATGTTTCAGGGTCAACAATATACTGATACATGGGATCAACAAGACACGAATTTCTCATGTTAGTTTCCCAGTTTTTCTAGCAAAAGTGATGTTTTTTTAAAAAAAATCTCAGTTCTGCAGCTAAAACATAGTCTGTCATGTGGCTGTGAGGCCTACGTCGCGGAAGAGAAATCCTGAATCTGAAACTGCAACTACTGGCCAACTACACTTACCTTCCCTTGTAACTTAAAATGCAGAATTGCTCGCTGTTTAAAATTCTTGTTTCCTTGTCTCCTAGCATCAAGAAGGAGCTGAGCTCCCCTCCAGCTGGGCAGAAATACTGTTTTCATCCTACAGCATTTATTGTGTATTTATAATAGGGTGTTCCCCCTGCAGCTTAATTTCTGTCTGAGAGGACTCTTGAGTTGCAAACCCCTCTCACTTTTAGAACTGGAGATGCTGGGAGCAGAAATCTAAGCTAAAGCTGAAATACATCAGCACATTTCCAAAACACAGACCCAGTGTTAGCACTTTGCCATTGACAGAGAGGCTTCAGGTGGAGTGCAGGTATAAATATGGGCCTTGCAGTCATTGGGAAGATGAACGTTCTAGTTGACAGTCTATGAGTGGAATGGTTCAGCTGTTCTAACCAATTATAAATATCTACATGTGAACTACATTCCTCCATTTGCTTTAAGGCTAGTGGTATAGACATTTCTCCTCACCCTAGAGGCTTCAGAAATAAATAAGACCTTTAAAGTGCCTGTATCTCTCCTGAATAAAAGGAGTTCCTCAGGTGGCTTGCTTGTACACAGACTTTGAATGGTGGGCATAGAAACTGAAATTAAATGGGTTCTACTTGTCATATACATGACTCAGTGACCCCAAGGCCAGAATCTTGCTTTAACGTTTTCAAGGCATTCTAGGGAATTACATTTAATCTAATAGTTTATGGATCTCGAACTTAAAAATGAGGCGGTTTTGCTCTGCTTATTCATTTAGGGCTTGAGATTATAAAAAACCTTCTCACCAAAACATTTTTCTATTGAGTCTATCATCTTTGGACATACTGAAAGTAATTGCATTGAGTTTCATGAAACTTTTTGCAAAATTAGTACTTCTCAGTTGATTCTGCTTGCCAGCAGCACATTAGAAGCTCTAAGATGTCCACGATAGACTTAAAAGTTGTTTTTCTAGATGGCATCTGTGTTAAGCAGTGAAAAAGCAGTCCAAAAATCCTCAAAATGCTCCAACGGCCTTAAAGATTTAGGGTCTTTTATTCTTCACAAAGTAATACTTTCCATTAGTCACCTGGCAACTCCTGATCACAGAATGAAGAGTAGGTTATAGTCAATGTGACCTCAGCCAGAGCTGCAGCTCCTGACCTGCCATGTCTGTAGATCCAGACAGTATTTCCCTGAAACACCATTACAAGCTCTAGTCAATCACATTCACATACAGGTGTTAGCTACTTGCAGCAAAAAGCATTGTGACTGTTGTTAATGGCAATTGCGCAATGCTGATAACAGACTAGAACTCAACCAACGTTTAGGAAGTAGCTGAGAGAAGAAAACAGTTGATGAACAAACATTAATATTTCCTTCAGTTGTGTGAGACTCCTGTGAAGATTTACATAATTAATCTTCAGCAACAAAACATTTATAATGCAGTTTAATAACCTGGGCGATAGCCAGGTCATGTTAATTACCATCTTGCTTCCTGGTTTTAAAAGCCATTGTTTCCAAGCTTTTAGGGAAGAAGTGAATAGCTTGTATTAGCTTGAAGACAGCGCAGCAAGTTTGCAGATGATTAATGCCTGAGTGCTTGGCACCAACTGAGGATATGTGAGATGGGTCCAAACCCCTGAGGCTATTACAAGCTTCACACGTGACTGGGGGAGCAAGTGGTTTTGGGCATAGTTTTGCACTGCTTGTATCCTAGTTACTGATATCCCAGCAACTGATATCTAATACCTGACAGTTGCAGGTTCAGAAACTTCCCTACAAATACCAGCTAATTGTGGGACTCCGTTCTAAAACACCTATGTGAAATTGTGCTGGGCTTGTAGATTTTTGGGGGTTGGTTTGTTTGTTTTTTAAAGATATCTCTTTGAAACATTTGTTGCTGTTAAATCCTATTTTTCCACAATCTACTGAAGAGGTGCTAACTTCTTGTGAGAGGAGGCAAGTGGGAAATGAACAGCTGGAAAGGGACTTCTGGTCATCATGAAGAACTTGCTGACAGTTTAACTATTAATTTAACTATTTTGTAGTACTCCTGTGCAAGGTCAGTGTAAAGGAAATATTTCAAGGACAACAATAAGGTGTTTCCTACAACTGTTTAGAGAGATGCTGTTTGAAACTCCAAGTGCCAGTGGTGTCTGATGCCAACTGGGCTGGGAGTAAAGCCAAAGAGGCAGGCTGGAGCTCAGGATGGTTTCTTAAGATGTTAACTACTGCTTTTGAGAAAGGACCCCAAAAAATCAATATGGACTACATGGCAGGACAGAATGTATAGAACAAGCCAGGGAAATACCACTTTAAATTACTATATCTTAGAAGCCATTTAAGAGAAGAATATACTTGCTCTCCAACTCTCATAACCTGGTATTCACTTGCTACACAAGTGTAAGCCAAGCTTCCCATCATGGTGGCTCAAGAGGTCTCTGATCTTGAAAACAATCACTGCCTAAGAAGACTAGGAGATAAAACTTATTTATAGAAGTGCCCTCTCCCACTAGGCTGTACAGCCAGGACTTTGAAGGAAATAAAGTTCTCCTATGAGTCAAAGCTTTTTTGGTCTCCTTACCTGACTAACCCTGAAGAGTGCATGCTGTAGGAATGCTTGTATGTCTTTATATCCTGTGCTGTCTTGGCACCTCTGCATCAGCACAAAATCAGAAGAGTGGATTTTCACCCTGTAAGAACCGGTATCCTGGCACCAGGCTGAGTATTGTATAATGTTCTTGGGAAAAGGTTTTACTGCAGTCATTTGAGACTCTGGTGACTGAAGAGGATGGGAAAAAAAAAGAAATCAAATAGGGATCTCAATAAATAGAATTTCAGATCTTGCATAATATCATTCAATGGTAACAGCAGGTGTTTGACAGTACTGTGAACTTCCTCAGAATGAGATCCTGCCAACATGGCTGTGATTCAGTGCAATGATTCAATGACTGCAGGACGGTATCCTGCCAACCAGCCTTCCAGCAGAAAACTGTTCACCCCACTGCAAACACTGCCAGTCCATTAGCATTTCAGATTTAGTCTATCTGCATGTCAGTAGAATGCGTATATCCCCTTCAGGTAATGGAAGGAGGGAGAGAGGGACAAAAATTCCATTTTCTCCTAGGGAACAAAAGGCAAAATTATTAGCTGCAATGTTATCTCTGAGGAGGAACATGGGATGTGTTTTCTTTAAAGCTCAGAGTTTGAAAAAAACCACCAGCTTCCATTTACTCTCCAGCCCTGCTTTTTCTTCCACCTCCAACCAGGAACCTTGTTATAATAAGACAAGAGATTCTCATCAGCTTTCAGTTATGCCTTCTAAACTGTGCAGAAATACTACCAACATCCTGAGATAAGTAAAGAAACTCAAGGAGCTGTTGTTAGCAGTCCCTGTTGCAGATATTTTTTCAGCTGCTACCCTGCAGCTCAGCAAGAACCTATATGCCCTCCCCATCATTCTCCCCAGTGCCAGTACACTGAGCCTCCTGCAATTCTGCAGCACAGATGTGTGAGTATAAGCCCATAGCAGGAACAACCCCAATTGTGTGGCTCCAGGAGATGCTTGGCGTAGGTACAGAGGAGGACAAGACTCGCTCAGCCATCACCCTCCAGCTGTGCAGCCCGCTAATCTGCAGCCAAGCTACGTGAGATGAAACTTCCTTCAACTACACACACAGTTAGAGGTGCAGCATGGCAAGAGCAAGCACAATTTAGCTCAGCTCTCCTCTTGCTCCATTTTTCCATTGTGTAGCAGAAGGAAAATAGAGACTAGAGCCGAGAAGCAAATCACAGCACTGCTACTGTAATCTTTGTTACGGCAATATGTTCTCATCCTTGCCCGGCTCTTTTAAACCTGCTGTAATATGAATAATGACATACTCTTCTTACAGAGACTTTGTTAAATACTTTACCTTTATCACAGGTGCTGTGTTACCTTCTACGATCAAAAGGGATTCTTTGAGAGGTGATTAGAACAGGAGGGAAGGGTTTAGTGGTCTAAGCACCACATTTGCAATAATTAGGCTCCCTGTAGTGATAGGTTCAAATCCTAGCAGGGTTGACTCAGTCCTTCATCCCTTTAAGGTAGATTAAATGGATTTTCTGTAGCAGGGTCATTTGGACAAGGCCATCAAAAATCCACACGCACATGGGTTTCTTCCTTTTACTGCAAGGCTGAATTTTACAAATTCATAAACTAGAGACACAGGGCATTTCACATAACCCTAGCTGTTTTCCCAAGCACTACTTGCCAAAACCTACCTTCACTGTTGTAGTGACCACGCAGCTCTCCTAACTGCCAGCTTCTTTCCCAGAGGGGCTTTTCAGTGATGAAACATGTAGTGTAGTGAGGGCCATGATTTGGGACAAAGCAATGCAATTTGAATATTTCCTATTACTCAACATAACCATGAGCTTCTAGTTTTTATATCAGTCTTTAAAAATTAGTATTTTCTACTACACATTGATATTCTCTCACTTGAGGGTGACTAACCCAGTCATGAGTCAAACCACAACTTCACCTCATAGCCTGAAGCGAAGTTGATTCTGTTTTTTCTTTGAAAAAAATAACAAAAAAAAAGCTTTCCTAGGATGATTTCTGTTCTTGGGGGTGGGGAGAGGACGTCTTTTCTGCCTGTCTATTTGGTCAGCTTAGGAATCCGAGTTGGTTGTCACTAGGGAGCAGTTCAAGAGGAACTCCGAGAGAAAGCCATTGGGAGTGCCCTTTGAAGTAAAGGAAAAGAAGGTGAAGAAAAGGCTGTTTCAACCTTGTATCCTAGGGCTTTCCTTAGCAAAGGCAAAATCACACAACCAAAGAAGATGACTGAAGAGATGGATCATGAACAAAACACATTGAAAAGTTTCCCTTGGTGGAACCAGAAGCAGGGGCAGGGTGCACAAGTAGGGGGCTGGAACAGGGAACAGGTAGGTGGGGAAGTGTGCAGAGAGGTTTACAGGACCATGTACAGAGCTTCAGGTATCTGAAGGAAAAAATGACTGAGGTAAGAATATGATGTGAGACAACAGAGAAAACAGCCATGCAGAAGTGGAAAAAGAGGTGAGGGAGAGGAACTGTCAGGGACCAAAGGCACAGAAATGTCTAGAAAAAAATGTCATTGAGTCTGAAGGATAGGGAACTTTGCATTTATTCCTCTTTGATTTTGTTTTCCTAGTGGTGAAGGAGTGCAGTGGGGAGGCAGCCTGTGCTGGATGATGGGCCTTCCTGAGATCCTATCCTCTTGCATTTCTCCATGGGCTGGAGATACAGAGACTGTAGACCAGGCTGGCACTTTATTTGTCCAACCCAAGTGTTGTGTACATAACTCTTCTCCAACATAGATAACTGTCTTCCCTGCACAGTAAATACTAGGAAAAAGGAGGAGAGGGATGCAAGTAAGACTGAATAGCAGTCGAGTACAGCTAGCTAATTGCAGCTTCATGTAATCTCTTTCATAGCTGTTATCATAACTGTATATATTTCCAGCCCAATTCGTCTATCTTTTCCGGCCTCCTGTCTTTGCAGCTGCCTCCTCTTCTCTCCTTCCTGATGGCTGCAAATCTCTGCTTATCACTCGTTTTCATGCTGTGTTTTGTCTGTCTCTTTGTGTTCATCCCTGTACCAGCTTCTTGGCTGCATGTGACAGTTTCTTATTTCCTGGATGTTGTGAGAGACTTTAGTATGAACTACTTGCTTCAGTTAGCATGTGTTACCTTTTGTCTTATTTTGTTTTTCTGGATGATTTAGTTTTATACATGTTTACCCTAAGGAGTAATTTTGCAAACGAAAATGGCCAATATGGATGTGCAATTGCTATATGAGGCAGTAAGAATTAAAACAATTACTTATTTATCAAATTTCTTTTCGTATGAATGTATCCATCCACTGCATGAATTTTTCATGCAAGCTCATCTTGAAGAAAACATTCCCTCCTCCCGGGAAGGATTTGAACTCCTCTGGGAATTCTCCCAAATTCTTGTGTTTTTTTTTCTTTAATTGAACCCCACTGTGTGAGAAGAGCTCTGTCTACGATATTGATTGTGGAAAAACATGCAGACCTGTCAGTCTCTCTTTTCCCAAGGCAAAACTCTCCTATTGTCTTTTTCTGCCGGGGTATAATCTCCACAAAGACAGACTTCAAACAGTTAAGCTTCCTCCCATTGTATTGGGACTATATGTAGTGCTCCACTTTACATTCACATTTAACAGGTTTCAAGCTTCAGTGATAAACTAGCAACGTTTTTCCTTCATGACAACTGTTTGACAGCTTTTGAAAATGGATAAAAAATGGAAAATTACCCTACAGAGGAAACATTCCCTTCTCTTCATAACTCAGACTGAGACATGGTATGAATGGAATAACACGCTTATTACATTCTGGGCACTGAATATAAAACGCATTGCCTCCTCTATTCCACTAGATTTGATAATCTAGTACAGTTTAGGTCCCTAATAAATTAAATTGTTCGGAAACTTGGTTCACTGCCTAAACTCTGTGCAAGGCTGTGCTGTTTAATGATGCCTACCTTTCTTTCAGTGTTTTATCTTTGGGATAAATAATTCAGCCTAATATACCCTGTGATCTGCGAGGTTAATTGACACCCACAGTAATTCTCAGCTTGTGCACAGCACCCATATTTGTCTGTCTTTCACGGAGTCCTATAGCATCACCTAATCTCCACAGCTCACCAGTCAAGTTCCCTGCATCAACTGAAGCACTAATCATTGCAAATGCCACTTCTGCTCCTGAATGGGCAAGAGCCTCAGATCCATGTGTTTATTCTCTTTCCCTAAAGTGGTTATCTATCTGCTTGATTTCTGGGAAAATCCTAGGACAGCTGGGAATAAGCTGACAAAAAAAAGAAAAAAAAAAGATTAAAAAAGTGGAAGGATAAAAATATTATGAAGATCCACAAATATATTATCTGAGGGATTTATTCATAGGTGATGTGTCCAGCTGTACAGCGGGATGAATACACTCTTATTAATAATTAAATTGCTCAGATGGTTCTCCTCCCCAAACCTGACAATTATTGAAAAAAAGTAATTGAAAAGGATTTGACCAGTTCCACTCCCTGTGTTTGAGTGTTATACAACAGATATCTCCACCAGTCTTCTCCCTCTGTCTCTCTGCTTTCAGGCTAACACACAGTTTATTGGGTATCAATAAAACATAAGAATTACTCCTGGTATAACAATAGCAACTCTTTGCAACCTTCAGCCTGCTTAGCTCCCAGGAATAGTGTGCTAATGAGGGCAGACAGATGCTAGAGTGTTATACTGGACTGATAACTGTGTCTCGAATCAAACACTGTGCTGGGATGACTCATGCCTTTTACTAATTTATAAGAGCAGTCTTCCTTGAAATCCCACTGTAAATACTATCTTCCTCTTCTCTGTGAATTACTACAGCCTTGAAGTCAACAAAAATAATGGGCACTCTGTGTGGAATAACAAGTCACTAGCATATTCCTTTTTACCCCCTGAATGATATATTTGAATTTTGAGTTGGTTTGCTTTGTTTTAAATTCGTATTTTTTCCCAGGGGCTGTAGAAACGCAAAGGACCACACAGCCCGAAGAGAACCACAGGACAGTGTGTGGAGCAACACAAACCAGCTGAGCCTTAGTTTTGTAGAGAGAGGTTGGAGCTGAATCACAAGTCTGTTAGATTGGATGCATGTAATCCTCAAAATCACGGTTCATTTACTGCATGCATTATAGTTTCCTTTACAACAGGATGGTGTCCTATCCACACTTGTCGGCAGTGACCGGTTGGGGGAAACAAGGCTTTCAGAAGTCAGATGGAGCTCAGTAGATTTCCATTTTGGCTGAAGAGGTGTTTGCAAGTAATGTTTCTAACTTCCTGGCTTGTACTGATCTTTTATATCCCTGTGATTACTCTGAGTGAACAGGGGTATTCATGCACTGACATGTCTGGACAAAAAAATATCAGATATCCTATTGCAATACCTGAAGTCAGTGGTCAAACCTGAGAGAAGGCATGGTTCACATCTTCCCTCACTGATGCTTTAGTTGAGCACAAAAGCAGATTTCTAAATTGCCCAAGCAAAGCTACTTTCACAGTCTATTTCAAACACCTGCCACTTTTGCTTGCAGATCAATGAGTATCACTGTCCACAACGTGACATCCCCCACCCAACTACAGAGTCCTCCAGGACAAGATGTGTCTCTTTCCACTGACTCTAAAGGGAAGGCAAATGGGAAGGCTCATACCACACATCAGATCTTTAGGTAATTAAAAGAGGTGAGAGGACCATTCCCCAGCTGGAACTGAACCAGTTGTTCTGTGAGCAACGAGTTATCAGCAAGGTGCTGATTTGAAGCTGAGATGCAAAAGCTACAAGTCCCATGTTCCATTGATATCATAATATCACAGACCGTGACAAATCTGTATGTGCTGCCAGTAATTTTCCAAAGTAAATAGGAATCTCTTTTCCCTCACATCTTGTATAACAGCCATTTCAGGCAGATGTCCTTCCCTAAGACACTCCAGGCACCTCTTTGACCACAGGCTTGACACTAAAGAGGCCCCACTCTTCCACAACCTGTGCTCTGTGCTTCTGCAAGCAACTGCAGGGTTCAGCTTGATTTTAATCCTCTTTTTTTATCATGTCCTGAGCTGAAGTGAGGTTGGCACCAGTTCCAGATGTCAGGCTGCTGAAGGACTGAAGTAGGTCTGGAAGGGCCTGGCATAGGGAAGAAGAACAAAACTGGGGCCCAAAGCAGCTTCAGATCTCCTGCTACTTGATAGCACCTCTGCTGGGTTTGCTTATCTTCTGAAAACTAGCCACATGCTGGAGGACGTTTTTCCAGGAACTGACAGGTCCTACAGGTTAACTATTGCAACACGTGCTTGGCAATTTAAGGCAGAAGCTCTAGGATCCTGATAATGTCACTAGACTGAATAGCTCCCTTCTCGCTGTGTGAGTGCAGCTTCTCACAATGGTAAATCACAACTACTCAGATGAAGCTTCCTGCAGTTAGTTGATAAATAAAGTAGTTCTTGTCTATATATGGAACATAAGTGTGATTTGCTGAAGAAGTAGAAAAAGGATTTCCCTATATAAAGGACTCACCCAATTTAAAGGTATTGACATGACCAAAACCACAGATTGATTATTAATGCTATCTAAAAGTGTTTTTGAGGGGGTAATACTATAAGTGTGTCTCTCAGAAATGTTGCTAGAACTTCCACTTTGGGAAATCCTTTATGCCATATGCAACTACCAAATGTCCTCTTTACTTACTACCCCTCCTGCTCCTTTTCTCCAAAAATCCTCCGTTGCCAAACTTTGGCAAAGAAGGGCCTTGGTCAGACATTGTTTTGAAACAGTGCCTGAAGGTTTCACTACCCATGTTGATCTTATGCAGTTGGTGCCCCAGTGTCTGAAGGGGACAGTGTGCTGCATAAAAGTGCCCCAGGGCAGAGTGAGGTAACGGGCAGTGGAGCATATTCTTATGTATCTATCTGACGTGTGTCTATGTCAAAGCTCCCATGACTTCTGAAAATTGGTATATTATTCCCTTTGAAAGTGCATTTGCCTTTCATCAGGATGTGTACACTGGTCAAGATTTTAATGTCATCAGGTGTCTCACAAGTCCCATCAATGATGAATGGGATGAGTTTGAATTCATATTGAAAAACTGAACTACTGTCCCTGATTTTTGGATGCACTATTTGCATACAAACCTCCCCAAAGGTAGTATGAACTTGTAAATGCTCAGCCTCCATGAAAAACAGCTTTATGTACAAACAGAAAACCACCATTAATACTAAATTATTTCTTCCCAATGTATGAGGTTCTTTTGAAAGAGCCTCTTGCAAACATGAAAAACACAGAAGTTTTTTTCCAGTTTATAGTAAGTTTCCTAAAGCTTCTAATAAATGTGCAAACAGACAGTTAAAGAGAAAAAAAAAATCAACTGGTAACTGTTTTCTAGGCATTCAAACCCATCCTATTATTTTATGTGAAGACAAGCTAATGGGAATCCAGTGGAGGACCATAATGATGGTCAAGGACTGGAGCACACGATGTACAAGGAGAGGCTGACAGAGCAAGTTTGTCTAGTAAAGAGAAAGAATGAGGAGGCTTTACCAGAACAAGGGAAAGTATGACTAGATAAAAAGAAAAATATTTTCTCCATGAGAATGGCAAAACCCTGGAGCAGGCAGCCCAGAGAAGTTGCTGAATTTTCATCTTTGAAGATGCAGCCAAAATTTTGTCCAAAATTTGTCACAACTGCACAAGGCCCTGCTCTAGCTTTGGAGTTAGTCTGCCAGGTGTTTGGATCAGAGGACACTCAAAGGTCTCTCCCAGCCTACAACACCCTGCGATTCTATAAATGGCCTCACCTTTCTCAGCTAATTAGTCCTTTGCTAAGAAAAAAGTAGATTTCCAAGAAATACCTGAATGCAAATCAGAGTTAAAGGCCATTGGACTAGCTCGGGAAAAGTTGTTCGGGTTGCAGAAAGCAACATGTGTCAAAGAGCAGGGGACCTGTGTGAGAACTGGGTGAACAAAGCAGTAAAATGAGACTGTGTGTGGGAGTGGGGGTTAGGGCAATGTGGGAAGGGAGCAGGGCTGATACGCTGGTGCACGCACTGTGATACATGTGCTTGTTGGGGCTTGCTTTGAAAAGAAATTCCTTCCCAAAGCAAACAATGAGTTTTTTATGTTTTCACTGACCAAAGCCTTGATGCTGTTCCACAGCATGAGAGCAGCATCCTTCCTCAGAAAGACATCAGCAGTCCCACGTGGCTATTTCTGCTTTTGAAGCAAGAGAGAAAATGGTTAACGAGAGAAAGAGAAAATGAAGTGCCTCTGACAAGAAAACAGTGTGCCAGAAGTAACTCCTTTAAATACAGAAAGGCAAGAGGACAGAACTCCATTCATTCTCCAGCTTTTTTGTGTGTTTTTCTACCCATCTAATATTTTAGCTTTGAGTTATTTCTTATTCCTCTTGAAACATTGTGCCCCGCAGTGAGAAATCATGGAACTGTAGAGGTTAGATATGCAAGAAGCCTATTAGATCATCTGCTCCAATGCTCTTTGCCAATGGAGAATTGTTCCCTGTGGTACATTTTCTAGTGTTTTGTCCAGCCTTGTTGTAAAATTCTGGAGTGACCAGGCTTCCATCAGGTCCCCTGGCAGCTCTTCAACAGCTAGATACATCTTGAAAGATTTTCCTGCTAGTCAGCCTGTGGTTTCACATTGCTACTTTCACCCCATTTGGCACTTTCGTGTCTATGTAGCAGTCTAAATTGTTTCCTCCCCTTTGGCATTCATATCTTTTGACCCTATATCTGCTTAGCATGGAGCCATAGAAAAACAGGACTAAAAGATCTTTACTGTTCATGTACACAGAGCTTTTAAATTTACTTTTTAAGACAGCCAGTCTAGATTCTTTACAATTTTTGTTGTTTTCCACCCACTTTGTTCCAATTTGTTCATGCACAGCAAGTTGCCATCCGAGTGTACTATTCCAGATATATTTGCATTAAAATGATGTAAAAAATAGGTCTCTATTGCCTTTGATTCAAATATCAAGGGAACTGCACCCTAGGATTGCATCAGCATTTTTGCAGTCAAACTGTAATATGCACTTATGTTCAATTGGCCACACACTCTCATTGCAAAGTGTTTCAGTATTCCTGCTAGCAGTTTACCATGGACTGCAAGTGTTTCAGAGGATTTTGCCTTAGGTATGTTTTCATGCTTACAAGTGGGAACGGATTTTGTTATTTCCTCCAGTAATGTCCCCAGTCTCAGTCAGTCACTTTGAGTCGTTTCCACGTCATGACTTACCTTTCATTTCTTCATCTGTGATAGCCCTTTGTGTGCAGCTCATATTTGCTATAGATTATTAATAGGAACACTAAATCACAACTTTCTGACACCAACAATGCTTTTAGTTACTAGATGACTCTATTGCATTGCCTAATGCTTTCTCTCTTCCTTATGCATCTCTTGCTTTCCAGTTCAAATTCTCCTTTCTCCTCAGAACATGATGTTACCCTTTGCACCTATTTTTATTTTATTCATTATGGTTTTTTTCAAAGGTTTGTGGGTATTTTGTGGACTTTCAGGTTTTCTGGCTGTATTTACAGCTGTATTTTAGTAAGACTGGATTAGAAACAATCTTCTGGATCTCTGAATCCACATATCTATTATTTCAAACAGCTGTGCTATGAAATCCCTTTAAAATATTAATTGAGTTCTAGTTTGATGAAACAGTAAAGCCAAGTTTTCTGCTCCTGCTTTTCCTACAAAGCCATTCTCAAGATATCCTGCTTGGATTGTTAAAATCCTTCTTGAGACTTCCAGTCTGATTTTGCTCATGGCTAGTTTTTACCACTAGTCAAGGTGCCAACACAGTCCTTGAGCTTTGTTAGCCCTTTTTCCCCTCTGTTGCTTCCCCTTTCCCTCCTTCAGCGTGTTTATGGATGGCAATCAGATCTTGTCTCAGTGTTTACTTTCTGAGGTTACGCATGCTAAACTCTTCCACGAGCTGGCTGATAAAGGGCAGTGTAAAAACAGCTGGATTAGTTTTTAGCAAGCTGTCCCAGATATGGGGTTTTGCATGGGGTGATTTATGTTACTTCCTTGCAGGATAATGTTTTCAGGAAAACACCATATTTTCGTATCTATAGGTACCTGAATTTATGGTTCAGCACAGGATAAACATAACTTCTTTTAGACTTCACTTGCACAGTTGTTTCCATTCCCTGGATCATCCTAACAGGCTTTCCTTTGCCCAGAATAATTTTAAGCCACATTCTGGGACAGATTTACAGTTTCATGCGAAGTCCAGATGAAGTATTCATAATGGTTTGCACTGGACTATTAATGCTTTCATGCATCAAATGAAAATAGTTGAGTTGGCCTAGCCTACCTGTGATAATGTTGTAGGTATAGTTAAATGAGTCCATCCAGGCCTTTCTTCTCTCTCATTTCCAATTAGCAACTTAAACTCAAAGCTTGTTTGTTTTTTTTTTAAGTGCATAAACTCACGTTTTGTACTATTATGCTTTTTCCTGTTTCTGTTCATTTAGCCCTGAGTTAACACAGGCCTTCAGTCAACTCAATCCTATGGAAGGCTGCATCAGTTCTCATTCCTAGGGTGATGCTTTCCAACTTCTATTCCCTCTTGGTATTGACGCACTGAATTTCCTGTTTTCCCCAGCATTGTTATTATTCTGGAGCTCAATGCCTTTGTACAGCTCCAGTTTATGCTCATCTCAAATTCAGTAAGCTTCTTTCACTATGGATCCCAGACGTCCTTTGTGGCTGCAAGTTCATGGACCATAAGCAGCAGTATCTTGGATCTACTTAGTACAGAGCAACTTTTTTGTTTTGTGAATACAGTTTTTGAACTACTGATGGGGTTTGCCTCTTAGAGCTTCTGTTCACCCTATCTATGCAGCTATCATGTTAGAGGCAGGTAGTGCAATGTGACAGTGTTACTTCCCTATTGTGCCATAGGGCCAAATAGTGTTACAATCCCATTACAGAATAATAGCATCTGCTGTAGAATGTGTGGGTTTAAATAAATAGATTATTTGATACAATAAGATTTATTTTTTATCCTTCTACCTTTTGTAGCTTTCACTGCATTTTTAAAAGGTGTGTCTGTAAAAAAATTATTTCGTAAGCAATATAAAATTCAATTTACAAAAAGATGTTGTTTTACCTTAGAAGTACACCATTGTGCCAGTTACATTACTTATTTGACAAATCCCATTGTTCAACAAGGAAAATGTCAATATCGACAAACAGTTAATAATTTGCACTGAAAAATTGTAGCTGTCCATTAGGGCTAGACTTGAAAACACTAATGGTACCATTTTCTATTATATAAGCATGTCCATTTTGCCAAATTTCAGTCTGAACAGCAAAAGCAGCTCTGATATCAGACTATCCCGTTTTGACATTCTTGGAATTAAACACCAGGGGTTTTCAGTTTTGAAAGGATTGTCATCTTTGAATTATTTAATTTTGTATTCCATTTTACATTGTAAGAACATTTCTGAGAAAGAAAATCAAAATGAAGTAGCATTGCTGAGATGTATTCTGAGCAATCTAAAATGAATTTTCAAAAAGTTTTCTTGGAGATTTTTAAGCAGAAGTGTTTCATGCTTAATCGTTATGAAAACTGGCATCAAGACCCCAAAAATATACATTAAATAGCATTTATATTCTCTGAACAGCTTCAATAACAACACAAAGTTGCTCAACAATTCAGCACAACCAAACACAACCAGCTAGTCCTAGTGTTGGTTTCTTACTGAAGACCTGAAGAACCAGAAAATAATATTGAAGATTTTTCTGCTTGTTTATCTAAGCAGATGCAGTTTTCAGACCTAGGATTAGTATAGATTATGCAGCTACACACCCTAGTCTGAGGGTGGTTTTCTGAAGAGCTGAGATGTTTCTTTTCCTAACATGAGCTGTCAACATGTTTATCTGTAATAGACTCAATAACAAGCACAGAAAGAAGAATGAGTAAAACTGGTCTGATGTCAGGAATACGTGTTGTACAGACTAATTCCAGGGTGAAATTCAAACCTCTGTTTTATTTTTTTTTTGGCAGGAAGGTTGCTTTTGTCTTAATTTCCACCTGTAGCTCATCAATTCATTTATCAGCTTCCAGAAACCAAAGTTTTTAATTCCCAGCCTCCAAGTGTTTCCGTGAAGGAGACTGTACAGAAGGTCTTGATGATGATAAGAAATGTAAAGGACAACTGATGCAAGAGGTCATTGAAAAATTTTTAATGTTGTGGTGGCACATAAAAAAACTAGCAAGTTTTCAAAACTGAAAACAAATATAATGAGACTTAAGTAGCCAATGCTTTTGAGTTCCCACCTGTTCTTTGCCTGGAAAACAAGAGAGAGATATTAAGTATATACAAACACATAGCTCTCTTTTAGACAAAAGCTATGAGGAGAAGCTTTTCAAGTGTCTTTATTCCCTGTTCTCTTTTTTATTCTTTTTGCCTCTCTCGTATGTGCCCTCCTATGTCACAAAAAGGAACTTCTGGTCCCTTCATCTTTTATGCTACTTCATGTTGACTTAAAGTTACAATAGATTAATTTGATCCTTCTCATTTAACAGTGACATCTTTAAACATTAAAACTCTAGTATTATTGTTACTTGGACTTCTTGACATCAGAACAGACTCTTCTCTGTGTGCATCACCCTTACCAACCAGTGGGTGCCCACCAGGTCAGCTGTGGGCTGGAGGCATCATTTTGCCTCACCATTCTTGTCCTGGGAGGTCAGTGCCCACTGCTGAGGTCCAGGGCAAACCAACGCAAACTCCGTCATCTTACTCTACCTCTGTTTCCCCTTCTGCCCTTTCACTTCTTTATGCTGCAGCCCCATTGCATCAGGGAGAATCTGTATGGCTTATTTGCATTTTGCCTGGCCTCTGGTGGGCTCTGAGCTCAGCTTGGCTCATGAATGTCTCATTGGCTACATGTTCCCAGCTTCTCACATCCTTTTATTTTTCCCTTGATAACTAAAGAAAAAGATCAGGGAACTAAATTGGCTGAAACCTGAGCTTTGCCTTTCCCCCGACTCCTCCCTGCTGGAGAGATATCCCTCTTGGACAGAGGCAGGCTCTGAGTAATGGGGACCATAGTTCAGATGATTTGTAAATGTCTTGCAGTGACAAGTTTGACTTCATATCTCAAGTTTCTCTTGTTCTTCCACTCACCCAGCTCTGCTATGCCTGCAGACTAGCACGGCCTCCTAAGCCCATCTTGCAGCACCAAAAGCAGCCCAGGTAGACTTGGCTGCACAACCACTTCCAGTTCTGGAATAAGGTCTTTGACACTCGTCTGACTCAGGTCACTGCACAAAAATATGCCAGCCTGCCAGGCTCATATGCTATTTTGGAAATGACCCGCCATGGTTTCTGCACTGCTAATTGGCCATGATCCATTTCCTGTTTTATGCATTCATCTCCTGCTTCTGCTGCCTGCTCCCAGAGATGCCAAGAACATAATTTATTGCACAGTGCTTTGAACTTAAACTTAATGTGTAGAGTAGAGATTTTGATTAGATTAGAGATCAGGATCTGTTTGTGACAATCTCTGCAACCATTCTCACCAAATCAGTCCTCACGCAGTCCTCAGTGACTGCGCTTCTGAAGTGAAATGCTGGAAGAAAATACATATGACTCAAGGCAACAGAGTTACATCAGAGATGCCTTTGGCCCAAGGACTTATGAAACCAGACTCGTAATGTTGCAAATTTGTATTTTATCTTTCTGTTTCAAAGAGCAACAACAAAGGACAACAACAATTGATGCTGCCATGAAGCTGCAAGCCTGAAGCATGGAGGGGTGGAAACTTCAATGTCTTTAACAATGTTAATCTAAGCCTGTTGGACTTGTGGGATATTTTTGCAATCAAAAGTTTATGAAACTCAATGCAATGAACTGAATACTGTAAGTCCAACATAGGAAAACCCCTGGTAAAATCAATGGGATTTTTTTTCTACGTTAGGTTTATAGGCTTGGTTAGCACTTGAAGAACTAGTGGTCCTCAATCCTAGAATCATAGACTCATCTTCATCCCTAGAAAGCCTCACTGATGGACTCTTGTTCTTTACCTGCCTGTCTTCTTTACCTGTATGAGATCACTGTGGTGGCTAGAAGATGGCACGTGGCATGTATGGCTGAGAGAGACAGGACTCAGTAATGTGGCAGCAAAGCCTGGTTGGGCTAATGTGGCTGCACAAGTAAGGAGGATGTGCCTGGGCCTGAGCTTGGCCTGTACAGCTCATGTCTCTACCATCAGCCCTGTGGCCGGACCCGCCCCTTCGTGGTCAACTCCTATTGATAACACACGCTTCCCAAGCACAAACTGCTGCCCGTAATGTTCAAAGCAAATCTGGGCCTGACTTCAGATTTTCTCTCAGATAAAAGTAGAAATGATCAAACATTTTGTCCTGTACTTGCTTCACTTGTCCAGTCATAGGGAAATTACTACTGTGATATTTATGTAGCTGGTCCAGAAGCCGAACACAGCACCAACTCACTCTATTGCTAAAATAAAGATAAAACCTTCATAAGCCAAACTAACTACCAGCCTATTATCCCCTCCAGGTCCATCATTTCTCTGATCTAGCAAGAAAAAAAAGGAACAAGAGGGTAGGTGATACTCTCATGGAGAAAGCAACTATCCTTTGCACCAGTGGCTTTTAGACCTGAGCACGTACTTGAGATATTCATTTTCTTAAACTGTATATGTTCATGGATCGCTTCCCTGTGTCTTACATGTGGATGTTGGAATCAGTTCTCTTATCATCATTGCCATGGTTACCTTATCATCATTATAGTATGTATGTGTTGCTATAATACTATTGTGGATGTCTCACCAAAATTCCTTACAGCAAAATGATCGTAGGACTTACTCTATACACATCCCGAACTACTAAGCACTGACATCTTTTATGATCTGAAGTAGACGGTCTTAACAGAGGGGATGTGATAGCGGACCTGATTGATAGTCATCAACACAAGTGGCTGATGTCAAGACAGGAGGCAGCCTGGGCTGCAGTGATCGTGCACTGATGGAGTTTACAGTCCTGAGAGCTGTGGTTCAGGCAAAGAGTGAAATCAGGACCCTGAATTTTAGGAAAGGAAAATTCCAGCTCTTCAAGGAGTTAGTCAGTAGGATCCCCTGGGAAAGTGCCCTCAGGGACAAAGGAGTAGAACAGAGCTGGCAGGACTTTAAGGATGCTTTCTATAGAGTGCAAGAGCTCTCAGTTGCTAGGTGTAAGAAATCAGGAATGGAAGGCAAGAGACCAGCATGGCTGAGTCAAGACCTGTAGGTCAAAGGGCAAGAAGGAAATGCACAGGGAGTGGAAACAGGGACAGGTATCCTGGGAAGAGTACAGGGACACTGCCCAGTTGTTGTAGGGATGGGGTCAGGAAGGCCACAGCATGGCTGGAGTTGAACTTGGCTAGGAATGTGGAGAATGATAAGAAAGGCTTCTACAGGTATGCCAGCCAGAAAAGAAAGGTCAAAGAAAGCGTACTCATACCCACACACTCCCACACTCTCCCGCATTATGAACATGACTGACAAACTAGTAAGAACAGACAAGGAGAAGGCTGATGTACTTAACAGAATTTTTGCCTCAGTCTTCACTGGCAATGTCTCTTCCCACACCTTCCAAGTGGATGGACCACAAGGCAGGGACTGGAGGAGAAAAGTCCCTCCTTCTCTGAGAGTAGGTTTGTGACTACCTGAGGAACACTATTATATGTAAGTCTATGGGACCTGATGTGATGGATCCCAGAGTCCTGAGGGAACTGGCTAATATAGTTACCAAGCCATTCTCCATGAGGTTTGAAAAGTCATGGCAGTCAGATGAAATCCCTGGTGACTGGCAAAAGGGAAACATTGCATCCATTCTTAAGAAGGGTAAAAAGGAGGACCCTGGGAACTACTGACCTGTCAGCCTCACCTCTGTGCCTCAGAAGATCATGGAATAGATCCTCCTAGAACCTATGCTAAGGCCCACGGAGGACTGGGAAGTGATTTGAGACAGTCAGCATGGCTTCACCAAGGGCAAGTCCTGCCTGACCACCCTGGTGGCCTTCTATGTTGGAATGACTGCATCAGTGTACAAGGGAAGATCTACGGATGCCGTCTTTCTGGAATTCTGTAAGACCTTTGGCATGATCCCTTGCAACATCCTTCTTTCTAAACTGGAGAGACAGAGATTGGACTGTTCAGTGGATCAGAAAATGGCTGGATGGCCATATCCAGAGTGTAGTGGCCAACAGCTCAATATCTAGATGATGATCAGTGACAAGAGGTGTCCCTTGAGGGTCCACACTGGTCCATAATATCTTCATCAATGACAGGCAGTGGGATGGAGTGCACCCTCAGCATGTTTACAGATGACACCAAGCAGTGGTGCAGTTGTCACACCAGAAGAATAGGATGCCATCCAGAGGGATCTGGACAAGCTTGAGAAATGGGCCCATAACAACCTCATGAGGTTCAAGAAGGTCAAGTGCAAGGTCCTGCACCTGGGTCGGGGCAACTCCCAGTAACAATACAGGCTAGGGGATAAAGGGATTGAAAGCAGGCCTGCAGAGAAAGACTTGAGGGTACTGGTGGATGAAAAGCTGGACATGAGCTGGCAATGTGCACTCCCAGCCCAGAAGGCAAACCATGTCCTGGGCTGCTTCAAGAGCATGGCCTGCAGGTCAAGTGTGGTGATTCTGCCTTTCTTTTCTGGTGAGATTCCGTCTGGAGTATCGCTTTCTGGAGCCCTCAGCACAGGAAAGACAAGGATCTGTTGAAGCAGGTCCAGAGGAGGGCCACAAAAATGATCAGAGGGAACAAAAACCTCTGTGTTGCTTAGAGAATTGTAGTTGTTCAGCCTGAAAAAGAGGAGGCTGTGGGGACACCTTATAGCAGTCTTTCAGTACTTAAAGGGGGCCTACAAGAAAGATGGGGACAAACTTCTTAGCAGGCCCTGCTGCAACAGGACAAAGGATAATGGTTTTAAATTAAAAGAGGGCAGATTTAGACTAGATATAAGGAAGAAATTCTTTTCTATGGTGAGAGTGGTGAAACATCCGGATAGGTTGCCCAGAGAGGTGGTAGAAGCCACATCCCTGGAAACATTCAAGATCAGGCTGAATGGGCCTCTGAGCAACTTGATATAGTTGAAGATTTCCCTACTTATTGCAAGAAGGTTGGACTAGATCACCTTTAAATGTCCCGTCAAACCCATACCATTCTATGATTCTATGGCAGTCTGGAGGTATTTAACGGTAGATGAAGTGCTCAGGGATATGGTTTAGTAGTGGAGAGGTATGGTTTGACTTGATGATCTCAAAGGTCTTTTCTAACCAAGGGATTCTCTAATTCTGTGATTCTTTCAGAAGAGAATGAGAGAGCCCAGATGTTAACAAGTAGTTTTAATCCAAACTCTGTATTACTCTCCGATGGACAGACTAATGCAGAACTCTTATCCTGAAGAGTAACTGTAATGGCTCAGCCTGAACTACCATATTTCCCATCCAGTTTATCCTTATTATAACAACAGCTCCTCACTATACTCACAAGTAGAGGTTTTGAATATGTTGTGATAATGAATATCATTACAAGGTTAGAATACAGTGATGTGAAAGTGATTCATCACAGGAAAATAAAAACAACAAACAATTTTCTTGGATGATACATTGCCTAGATGCATGATTCTGGGTTTATAAACAAGAGGTTATATATCGTTTCACAGTTAGAAACTAATATTACCAAACTAGAGAATATCAAACACACTTAAGCTTTTTAGAAAAATCCCATGATAAGAAGAGTGAAATCTTAAATAAATATAGGTAAATAACAGAATCTCTAATAAGAGAGTACCTGGTAATAGTAATTGCAGCAGTGAAACTTTTCTTTTTAAGCTAATGATGACTCTCAATTTATGGGTAACTACAAGTGAGCCTAACTGGCTGTCTTTCTAAGTGGAAGTGGAAAAAATGACATGAGGCAATCATGATATAGTAAATGTAGTACTCATCATAGTTTTTAGAAAAAATAAGGTAATCTCTCTTCATGTGTTCAAATTACACAGTACTACCCAGAACTGACTAATCCTGTCATACTACTAAACCTGCAGCTATGGGGTATGGAAAGAATGACTGTTATGTGGCAAAATTGTCACACCACTTTATGGCTGTTCCTCTATCCTCTGCAGGCATCCATGAATGTTTTTTACAGCCATTGAAGCTTTGGGGTGACCTAAAGACACCGGTTTGCTTGGAGAGCCCAGCTAAATGTTTGCTAACCTAGGAACATCTTAGCATCAGATGCAGGTCATCTTCAGGGCTATGCTGGCTGGAATCTTGCTGGCAGCTAGGTTATCATGGCAGTGGGGACTGAGTGTGGAGGGACAGATTTCTCCCACCAGAAACAACCCTCTAGCTCTAAAAACTCGAATCCCTTAGTAAAAGCCATTTTTCTTTCTTTACCACTCATGTGGTGCGGGAATTGTGTTCTTTGTGCCAAACAATTTTCAAGGATCTATGCTGTTTGAAAAGCTGCATTTAAGTTCAAACCAGGTTGTACCCTCTCTGTAGAACAAGCTGGATTCTCCAGTTGGTGAACTGTTTACTTATTTCAGTGCTTTACTGCAGTTAGTCCAGAAAAGGGACACAGAGATCATTCCGTGACTCAGTCCAGTATGTCCATGTCCTTGACACAGCACTCCAGGGCTGAGCAGAGAGGAAGGATCACCTGTACCTTAACCTGCTGGCAATACTTTTCAGTATTCAGCCCAAAATACTGTTGGGGTTCTTTCACCACAAGTGCAAATTGCTGCCTCATGCTCAGCTTGTTGTCTATCAGAACTTCCCCAGGTCCCTCTCAGCAAAGTTCTTTTACAGCTGATCAGTCACCAGCATGCACTGGTGCCTGGGGCTATTCACCCCCAAGAGCAGGATGATACTTTTCCCTTTGTTGAACTTCATGAGGTTCCCGTCAGCCCATTTCTCCAGGATGTGCAGTTCCTTCTGTAAGTCATCACACTCTTCCTAGTTTTATGTTGTCTGTGAACTTGCTGAGGGTGCACTCTTTGCTACTGCTTAGGCCATTAATGAAGATGTGAAACAGTACTGGCCCTGGTACCAACCCCTGGAGTGCACCGTTAGTCACTTGTCTGCAACTGGTCTGGTTGTTCAGCCAGTTTTCAATCCACTTCATCGACTTAACAGGGTTTGTAATTCCTGCCGGTCCCAAGGAGCTTTCTGATAGAGTATGTGAGCCTGGGCTGCTGTGCAGATCCCCCTCCTTTTCCGGTCAGTTCCAGGCAGCCATGAGATAGACTGGTGACTAACATGCAGCCTGTCCTGGCTGTTTTGGAAAATACAGCTTGTAACCTGAATTGAAGAGCTCTGGTGAATCCCACAACGTAATAACTGAGTTAAATGCAAATTACTTCATCATTTATGAAGTTTCAAAACTGCAAGTACTCTTGTAAACTAATTGAAATACAAATAAATTGTTTTTCCATGGGCACTACTGAGCTTTACCAACTGCCTGCTGTTTTGTGCTATCTGCGTAATGGGTTACGTACGATTACACAGTCCCTGCACATGTGGGGAAGTTTTATGAGCTCTGAGATCAGCTCTGGATGGTGGCTGGGTGCTCTCCTTTTTCTGACACTCTTGGGATGCCCAGCTAGAAGGAAGGAGCTGCAGCCCCCAGCAGCACAAGGCTGCAGAGGAGAGGCAGGTTTCTCAGTAGGGCTGGCCACAGACCCAGCTGTGACAGACCCTCCAGGATGGGCTAGCAGAGAGATGTGGAGTTCCTGCACAACCAAACTCTTCCCAGTCTACAGTAAAAGGCCAACAGCCCCATGCTTGAAAGTCGCTTGAAAGGGCTTATTTCTTATGGTATGTTGCTCTAGGATAGCTTGGTGTGGTGCATATGAGCTCACTTGTTAAAAGTCACCTTAAAATGCTGAGCCCAGTTCTCGTCTCTCCACCTCCTACCATCAATAACATCAGAAAGACAGGCGAGGCCACCTCAGAATGGCAATGTGCAGCATCAGTACCAACAAGGAGCAAACTGGTTTGAGGGCCACAAACATTTCAGTGCATTGGTGATTTTGTCTTGGAACTTGCTTTTTAATCACCTTTGTCATCATAAAATTATTTATGATACTTAGTTAGATTTACTCCACTTGGTCCTTCCAGAATTATGGGAACATATTCCATAGACAGGATGGAGATTTACCTAAAATGCCTAAAACAGAATCTGGAATTACAGTCTTCTTGTTGCTACAAAAACTACATTGCTCATCTCCATTAAAAGATATGAAGAAAAAAATAATTTTGCAGACTCAGGTTTCATTTTAAAGAACTGTTGGGATGACAACAGTTTTTGGATCAGTCAAGGGTGCTGTGCAATGGTCACAGTTGTACCTGTAGCACTGAATTCTACAGCCTCACACATGTTTAATGTATGGCTGCAGCCCCTTCAGATAGCCAGCCATGCTAGATGTTGCTGCATGAGGCAGCTCAACATGGAATGCTGTGGCTGCACTCTGTGCAGGTCTTACTTGCTTATTAAAAATGAAGGTAGCTGTATTTTGCTATGGTTTAAACAAATCAGTGACCTTGAATATTCTGGCAAATCCCCAGATGCGGTCTTCTGTGGGAAAAAATTTGAGTCTCTCTTGTGTTCATTAAAAATAAAAGAGAAAAAAATGTAACACCTGGGATGATAGCATTTGTCAGTTCCATTTACAGGTTGCTTATCCCAACTGAATTAATGTCTGCCAAATGGGCAAACTTAAAAAATCCTTTTTCCCTCTTCCCCTTTAGAAATCCTATGTCGATAGGCATAGTTAAAAATCACAAGAAGAAAAATATCATCTTGGCTCTCCACTTTGACCCCTTACATTTACAGAATTCCTTATTATATCATTCCCACTGTTACCTTATCTGATATGGCCGTACGTATCCAGAGCTTTTGATGCAGACAAATGGTGGCCTACGTACACTACTGCCTAATTATCCTTATTATCTGGTTCTTGAATTTAACTTTCCCGTTTTAGCTTTCACTTTTCTACCTTCCAGCAAATGTTGTTCTTAAAACTATAGATGAAATATAGAAACTTTTGACAAAGAAACATAATAACTAGAGGGAGGGGGGAAATGTGTAGGGCAACTTCTGCCCTGCTTGGTTAGGCACGACTTCTATTGAAATCCTGAGACAGATGAGGTCCTGATAAAAACAGCCATGATTGACTATTGTGCTATCTGGCTGCATTCTAGATTTTTAAATGAATATGAAAACTTGCCAGGCTCTTAATCTTTTTTTAAAGTAACGTCCAAGAGAGAAAAGAATTATGCTATGCAGTTTTGAGGCTAACAGCCTACAGTAAATGAAATCCTGATCAAGCACCGTGCAATACTTGTGTCATTGTAGGAGGTGTTTGTATTACCCAGTGTTCTCTATCTAAAAGTCTTAACTAGCACTTTACATTCCTGGAAGGGAGGTCTGGAAGATGAGGAGAGGGGATTGGACTGGCTTCTGGAGGTACCCATTGCTGCCCGGTAGCAATAGAAGGAGCCTAGTTGAACTAGGTTAGAATAGGTACTTTTCAGTGGCTAAATCTGGGAGAAATTAATCACAGCATTAATATAATTTTTGCTTAAAAAAAATGTAGTATCATGGTTGTTTGCTATTGATAGAAGCATCCAAGATTTTGAGGTGCCCCTAAATCAGTGCTTGAGATCAGTAATACTTTCTGGTAATTATATTCATGAGCTGAACATGTAGGTGAGGAATAGAAGAATCTGGTACCGGTTTGATCAAGATCTCTTACCCCCTACATGTGTTGCTCTTGAGCTGTGAGTGAGGCTCATGAGAATTTGGTGATGACCACACAGTTTGGGCTGCTCTACACCTGTGTCTTTCCCATCTCCCAGCTTGTTTTACTCACTTTTTATAGGGTGTCAAGTTCCTGGCAGCATGTGTCAGGTCTCCTTCACTTCACATTGAGTAGATGGGAAATGAAGATGCCAATAAATTGTCAGAGTCGGACACTTCTGCCTTTATCCTCTGAAGGCCTGATCTAGAGCTGACTGATACCAGCAGAGAGGTTCAGAGTAACTTCAGCAGACCTTGATTCAAGAACAAGATTGTCTGATTCTGCTGAAGGACAAGGGAAGAATACATTTGTGTGGGATGTGCATCTGTGACACCAAAAGAATAAGTCCCATTATCTGTCATCTTGGATTTCAAGGAGATGTTTTCTATTCCAGTAAAATGCTACATTCTCAAAGTAAGAAAAATCCTGGCATCAAATCTTTGCTTCTAAAAGCATTTCTAAAATGATTCCATTTAAAAACAGAGAGAACCATTATTCTCTGACCTCTTATTTTGAAGAAAGTACACAAGGTATATTAAAGTGTTGTTATTGCTTGATCAAAAAAACACACTTGAATATTTGTTGGGAAAAAGGTTTTTCAAAATACAGAAAAGTATCTTTTCATAATGTGGTGTCAGACCTTTTGATGAATTACAGTTATGTCACCCAGCTCCTATTCTTCCTGCTCAAACAGTGAAACGTGTTTGCATACATTGTGTAGGCTTAATAATTCTCTTTAATATAACTGTATGGAAAATGATACCACCAAAATGAAACAAAACAAGCAAAGAATAAGCATTTGAACTGCCTGTTAGGGCAATTAAGACTGTATTTATCTAGTGCAATTCCATCCAGATTCCCATAAATAAAAGGTAAATTGGTTTTGGAATAAAAGCGGTTTGTGCTTATAAAAACAAAAGATGCCTCTGTATGTCTCAGAAGATGAGAGAGGCAGAGAGCAGAAAATATACAGGACAGGGTGAAAGCTGCTTACGAGAAGGAGAGGGCACACTTGTGCATTGTGTCCTCTCCAGCAGATTCATGAAGGTCTCCTGGCTGCTGCCAGCCAAGCTCCAGTGGGATATGTCTTGCTTGACTGAGAAGTCTACCTGTTAGCAAAGGCTAGTTGTAAACTGAAGCTGAGCACTCAAGGGCCTCAATATGAAGGAAAGAATAAAACAAGCCCTTCCGGAGGCTGATCCATGTATCCTGAGATAGGCACTTAAGAGAGCCAAGATGAACCATCGTTACCTGCTTTTCTCCACTGATCATTGCACAAAGTCTGTGATATGGACAAGAGATGTTTCCCCACTTCAAAATCAGTTAGTTGAGGTAGTCCAATAGCTTAAAGCCATATCCTCAGCCACAAAGAACCTAAGAGCTCGTTACATTTCTAAGAATTTTGTACAATAACAAAAAGGAATTTGGGGCTAAAGCATGATTAAGAGCCCTAGGTGAGGCTGCAGTGTGGTGATAACTTCAGAAAGACTTTATTACATTGCTAGTTGGCTATCTATTAATTCTTGCCGCTTTTGTGCTTGTATTTGCTGCAGATGATCTGCCTCACCATGCTTTTTATCAGATATTTCTCTGAAGATCAGATAATTCTCTGAAGAAACTCTTTTTTTAGGTGCCATGAACACAGGAAGCATTTTCCTTACCCCAAATTTGAAATCTCTTTTTTTTTTTTTTCAGCTCGAATGCTGCCCAAAGAGGTTGTCTATCTTGTAGCTTTCTCCTGAGGCCATGCTACAGTTTGCTCCGCTTTCTGTTTCCGTACTCTAGCATCTTGTCATCTTTTTGTCTGTGAGTCACAGTCCCAGAGTATGCCATCAAAGATTGCATTAAGACCCACCCCCACTGTATGCCCTGACCATCACAGCAGTCCATAATCTGGAGCATCTTTTTGGTCAGCTACCATTGAGTAAAGGGGTATTTAAACAACACCTCTTTTTGACCTCGTGAAAAGCTGTTGCTCTCAGTGGTTTCAGTAAGATTTTTAGGTCAGACAGGCTCAATAGAAACCACTCAAATTTCCTTGTAACAGTAAAATACCAAACTCTTTCCTGAACTTTACAGAGTTCTTGATGTTGGTGTTGTTGCAGCACATGTAAGATTTGAGAGCAACAAACGATACTAGCATGAAATATTTTTGTAGCCTTTCCATCTCTTCCATCCAACCTTTCTTTTGTTTGCCATGCTTATGTGTCCTGTGATGCTTAAATATGGGAAGAAATCTCCTTAGGTCAAGGATCTGTCAATCAATTAACGTCTCTAAAGTGCCACACACTCTTAACATGGCTGTACTAATAATGAATCACATTTGCTTTGCAGATGGAAAACACTTGCTTGAGTTTTATTTCCTGCATATCCGAGGGGGCAGGGACTCACTGCATCCAAAGCGCAAACCAACACTACCTTGATAACATTGTCAGCTGCTGTAGCCCAGCTGTGACAAAAAGGACAGGACTGACCTGTCCATTAGCTGCATGATTTTGTTGTGGTGGTGTCTCCATGGCTGAAGGCAAATTGAATTACCAAGCCTTTAAAATGGACATGGGGCCCAAGATGTCCAGTTTTACTGTGGTGGTACTTAGATACTCATGTGTCATTACATCAAACGCTAGGCCAGACAGTAATCAGCATGGATGTTTGTCCTGAGGTAAGACAACTGCTAGTTCTTTCCCTTCACTTTGGGACTCCAATGAACTCAGACAAGAGTTTACTGCAAAGACAGGTGAGTGAGGAAACAGAGGGGATATTGACTTTCAAAGTAGCTTCTTGCCTCTGTCAATTAAGGGAGTTGGGTAGGTAGTTACTTTGTGTCCCTCATCATTTTTATCTTCTCTTGAGAACTCACTATTTTTCTCCTCATTTCAGCTGTTATCCCAATAAACCATTGACCAGTCTTCTTGGAGGCTGGCCCAGTCACATGGCAAACACAAGTGGAAGGAGTAAACAAAAGCAGCCCCACAGGCCTCCCTGCAATACGGCTGGGCACTCTTGCTCTTCTTATCCACCACCATGCCCCAGTGCCCCCTCAGATTCGGTGCAAGTGTGAATGGGTTGTCAAGCCATCAGTCAGAATAGGGTAGTGTGCCCAGGGAAAAGGGCTGAAAGAGTTCATCCTTTCACCACAATGGAAAAGAGTGAGATGCATAGCTGACAATTATTATATCTGGGAAACGTACACCTTCCCTCTGGGTCTGATGGTAACAGTAGTTTTCCACTGACAGATGTGAAAACACTTGTTTGATTCAGAAAAGATTTAATCTTTCCCTGCTCTTTCAGACCCTGAAACAACCTGAAAACCGACTGACCTTGCAGTGTGTGTGTAAGTTAACAAACAAAGGCTTTGCTGGCCCAGGAATGGAAGGGAGTTCTCAAGCACAGCTTCTCAGCCGTGGATTCCTATCCTCACCTTCCAGAGATAAAAATCCAACACTGTTGGCAGCTAATGATAGCTGCTGTGGCAAAATACTCTGGGTAATATTTTTTGTATTATTTTCCCTTGATTGTACAATCCCAAGATTGTATTTGTCTTTTCTTAATTATGGCTTTTCATTAACTGCTCTGCACTGCTCTTGTTCAGTCATGGATACCTTGTTTTGTATTTCCATTTGTAATTCTCCTAACTGTGCTGTGCCTGTATTTGCTACATTTCATACCTTCCTGACAGCTCCTCTAATTCATTCAGGTCATTGCAGTAGCTCCTAGATTATTAATTACTGTTCCCCAGCATTGGATCATCTTTGTACTAATACTTCTCCCATTCCTTCCTGAAGATCTCCCTTAAATGTATTAAGAAACATTTGGCCTCTGAGAGGTGCCAGGGAAGCCTGGCCCTTAGGTGTGGATGGGATGTGGGAAAGGCAGAGGCAGGAAAACAATGTTAAGAAGCGAGAGATGTGAAGTGTATAATGTAAGCTGACGTATGGGTCAGTGAAAGGCACTTTCACAGAGATAGGAAGGAGGACACGAACAGGCACATCACCAAGAGATACAGCAGGTTGCATACGCAAAGGGATGGAAAAGTGAGTCCATCAATATTGTCCTGTTCCTTCCATAAAAATATGAAAAGAAAAAGAATTTTGAAAGAGCTTCTGGTTGTGAGAGGTAAATCTAGTCAGCCGTGGGTTTGCATGGTGCCAGCAGGTCCCTAACCACAGAGTGCTGAGAACACTACAGGGTGGGAACATAGCTCACCCCCTCAGAAGAAGCAGATGGTGGGACAAAGCAGTGCTCCCACGGGACAGGAGATGAGGCCGGGCAAGGGAGAAGTGATGATTGCTCCGAGTGAGATGCTCTCAAGCCTAACTGATGCACAGCCCCAACCACAGCCCCCATACCTTCTGAACTACTGCCTTCTGCTGTGAGTAGTCCTGCTCTTTTACTGTGTAAAGCCTTTTCCTTTCTTGTCAAATACATTTTCTGTAAGGGTCATGCAAGACCAACAACAAGTTAGACCCAGGAAAACACAGCTTATGAATTTGAGGGAAGACATTGAGAAAACTACAGTCATCTTGGCAAGTTGAGAAAGGCACTTGGAGAAAAGAATTAAAGACTCAAGGTGCAGAAAGATTAAGACAGAAAAGAAGCAACAAAGCATGGAGACGCGTTATCTTTCTCCGAGAGCATTTTGAGTGCATGCATACGCTTGCCCAGTTGCTCAAGCCCTAAGTTTTTGTGTGCCCTCAGGACCCTCCCATCTTAGAGGTATCAGCTGGGAACAACATCACCACAAGAGAGTGGAGAATGTGTCTTCAACCTGGTGGCATTATAGAACCATTGATTGGTTTGAGTTGGAAGGGACCTTTAAAGTTCATCAAGTCCAACCCCCATCATACCAGAAGGAAGCAAATGAATGGATCTTCATGACAACAGGCCTTCTCAGATCTAAGCATTAGCTCCAAATCCAGTTGAAAGCACCCAACAAAGAAATCTTCAGGCATCTTCAGTGCAAACAGCCCCTTCCTAACCTCAGACCCTCTGGAACTGCCTCTGCTCTTCCAAAGTAAACAGTGTCATCCCCAAAGAGACAGTATTGTCCCCAACAGAGACATAGTCAATAAGAGACCTTGTTACCTTGGTTTGCCTGCCTCAAAGGCTTCACTCACCAGTCTGTTAGTCTTCTTTTAAAGGAATTTTTCAGTTCTAGTCTGTGAAAATAAGAGCTGCAGAGCAAATATCACCTCTCTTCTTCCCCTGGGATCTGTGTACCTAGGGCACCCTCTGGAGCAGGCACTTGCAGGTTCTGCAGAGTATGAGCTAAACCCTCCGTGATGAGGACTGTCAGTGCTAGAAGCCATGGAGATATACATGCAGAACAGTAAATGTTGATGTAATGACATCTCTGGAGTCAGATAACTACAGCTTCTAAATGGGCTAATTGCTGCAAGGCCTTTTTAGAAAAGATCATGGCAATTATCTATATTCAGTTCATGATGGGACTTGTGCCCTGCCAGAGATTAGAGTTTTATTGGAATGGTAGTTGCTTCCTGCCTTTCCAGACGCAAGCTGCAGGTGCTGCCTGGGCTGGAGCATGACTGGCTATTGCCCTAACTTGCCCTGGGTTGCACAGAACTGACAAGTCTGGAAGTGTTTAGGTTTTGTGTAATCCTGGATGTTGCTGCAGGAGTCACTGGAAATGGTGGTCTAAGCCCTGCCTCTGTTTGTGTGGGCTGCACTTCTGGGGATGGAGAAGAATGGTGCTGGGCAAACAGCACATCCTTTAAACAGAGCAGTATAGTGAATGCCAGTTTTGGAGGGTGCTACGAAAGGGAGCAATTTGCTGTGCGCTGAAGGTTTATGGCACTGGAGTGCACAATGCCTGTTTGTGACCTTCATAGTCATCTCAGGCTGGTAATAGTTGAGTTTCCAGACTACTCTACTGACTGTCCAAAGATAACTCCAGAGCACACCCTCTTTACAATTTTTTTTTGCCGTGACTGTATGTGAATGGCTGAGCCAGGTGGTGCTCTGTGGCCTGGCATAAACACTGCGTCTGAGACATTTCTCACTTCTAGGAGTGGATGGAAGAGCTATCACTTTGGTCATCACTAAAGCCAAAACTCTGATTCATCTTCTGAGATATGTGAACACTCAGCTTCAGGTGCTTGCTTGAGTCTTACACAAAACCATCTTAGAGCAATTAGACTGTGAATTTTTGCTTGTCCTCTACTGTACAAAAACAAACATTGTGTTTATTTATATGTAGAGTCTCCATGATTAGACTTGTTCTTTCCTGACAGAAGGAGAGCGGAAGATAAAAGATAGACTTATCTGCTGCCTAGTAAACTTCATATTCAGTCTTTTCCTTCCACACTGATGTAACTGTAGGTGGATGATCCTGCCTCACTGTAAAGGTTCTGGCTATGTCCTATCCTGGCTTATTAAATCACTGATTTTCCCATCTCTTGCCAAGGGATATGTCAAGAGATTTCTGTTTGCCATGGAGACTATCCCCTGTCTCATCCACCAAGACAAGATCCTCCTGCGTGCTGCAGCAAGGAAATTTCACCAGCCAGGGAGTGTGTGTTGGTCTCTGGGGCCATCCCTGGTCCTAGTCAGTGCTCCAGGACACCTCCTGGACAGTGTAAAACACCACACTGACAGCTGTGCTAGACCCGTTGACTGACTTTGGGACTGCAGCATAGTGGTGCACCTGTGTCCCAACTGAGGTATGTCTCACTTCACTGCCACCTGGTCTTGGAGCTAAAAATGATGGTCTAAGACACAGGACTGACCTCCTTTGGCAAATTCGTGTCCTCACACCATGCCTCAATTTACCCTTCCATTATATGGGAGCAATCATAGCTGTCTACCTTGCAGGCTGGTAAAATTATCTTCAAGGCTTCTGATGGGAGATGGTGCAAACATCAGCTCTAATCATTTATGTCATTAGCTGGAAATAAACTTTCATGTGTTCCCACGAGGAAAAGTGGCATTCAGGGAGTTAGGAAGAGTCGGACATCTCCCCTCACGCCTAGAAGGACACTGAGGTGCTAGAGCATGTCCAGAGAAGGGCAACGAGCCTGGTGAGGGGACTGGAGAACAAGTCTTATGAGGAGCGGCTGAGGGAACTGGGGTTGTTTAGCTTGAAGAAGCAGAGGATGAGGGGAGACCTCATGACTGTCTACAACTGCCTGAAAGGAGGTTGTGGTAAGGTGGGTGCTGGTCTCTTCTCACAAGTGGCAAACAATAGGATGAGAGGAAATGGCTGCAAGTTGTGCCAGGAGAGGTTCAGACCAGACATTAGGAAAAATTTCTTCACCAAAAGGGTTGTCAGGCACTGGCACAGCTGCCCAGGGAGGTGGTTGTGTCTCCATCCCTGGAGGTGTTTAAAAGATGGGTAGATGAATTTCTCGGGGATATGGTTTAGTAAGGGGACGGGTATGGTTGGACTCAATGATCTCAAAGGTCTTTTCCAACCAGATGATTCTATGATTCTACTGCACTGCTGTGCTCCTTTCCTTCCAGTTGCACCGATGTAGCTGAGGGTAAAACTCAGCAAGGGGAGTTTAATAGTGAATTAAATTGTAGGAGACAAGGGAAGGAGGATGAGGTCACAGCACAGCTAATATGCAAGAGCTAGACTGGGCTAGTGGATAATGAGTTGTCAGGATTATATGTGGCAGCAGAACGGCTGAATTTGAAGTGGAATTATTGAACTGATTATGGGCAAATTCTTGTATCTACAACCTGCCAGAGTGCAAATAATGAGCAGCAAACAAGGCTAGAGGTACATCAAGCCAGGAGAACAGGGCGACAAAGTATTATCTGTCAGAGAGAGACACAAATTGAAAAAAGGGAGTCATTAATAGAAGGAGATAAATCTGTGAAGGGGGAAAAGTGACAAGAAAGAGGGAAGGTTTTGCTATACCACGGGAAGTACTCGTTTTTTGATGCTGTGTATCCCTAACGAGTGGTATTAAGACACCTGGCTGCTGTGGTGTATCTGAGACTGTATGTGTCACGCCACAACACTTTGGTATGTATCCCTGGTCTGACATGTGCATGCCTCCTGGTCTGTATGTGCTGCTGTGAGCAAGGTGTATCCCTGTGAGTGATGAACTACTTTCATCAGTCCACACTAAATGTTGAGAATTAGTGGAACTGTAAGCCATATTTCATGTTAGGTTACAGTGGAAAACAGTGGGAGATAGGATTTATGCTCTCTGTATAAATGAACTTCATAAGCTTTTTTTTTTTCACAAGGGAAAAAGAAATTGTGTCTGATAAAGTTCTGCACTAAAAAGAAAAAAAAAAGCAACATTTCTGAAGTGGGAAAAAAACAACTTTTCTTATCACCGGTGATTAATTGAATTGATGCGTAACTGGTGTTCCAGAGCAGTGGAGATTAGAAACAGTGACAGAGTATGCCCCAGTGGTCCCAGTTCTGCTATTACCTGAAATTACAGTCCAAAGAAGGCTGACTTCTATGCCCCACAAATTCATAAAAATTCAAGAGCCACTCTCACCAGTCTACTTTTGATAAATTCTTTTTGATTCAGTAACCTTTCTTAATGGAATTTCTCTCTCTTCCTCTCTTTTCTTTTACCCTTTTTTTTTCCATTTTGGTCCACACATTTATTATTCCCTCCCACTCTCCTCCGTGGGAGTGCAGACCTCTGACTAAACATCCATGTTGTAATCTGTACAGGAATTTACTGATGGTGCATGACAGAAGGGATTTAAAGAAAATTATGCATTTCTCAGATCTACCCTAGGGCACACAAATCAAAGTCTTCCCTGAACACTATATAGTAAAACTGAAAGTAGCTACACTTTATATGGAAATTAGATGATCCTAGGACATAATACAACTAAACATATATCAAAACACAGAGACAATGAATGCAGAAACTGCTTTTTCTTTGTGAGGATATAAACCTCTATTTTGTTTTATTTCTCCTAATGTATGTCTTTTTCTCAGGTGATGAGGAAAAAACTCACCAGGAAAACACATTGACTGGGCAGGCTCCAGAGCTCATGATTATTTTTTCTTTTTTATTTTGCTTATAGGCCACTTTTACTTTTTGCCACTTTAAGAAGAGCATTTAGAATATGTCAAACAGTAGAAAATACTTTGATCTTCTATGGACTTAATCAGAAAGGGAAGAGCATAATTTGGGAAGGGGCAATATCTTATGGTGCTTCTAGGGAAGGAGTGAATACAAGGGTCTAATTTTGCTTTCTTTTTCAGTGCTTTCTTGCTTGTTTTAAAACAAAAGGAAACATAAAGTGTGGCAATATGATATCTTGTACGTAATGCCTGCTGCTTTTCCTCACACTAGTTCCTTCCCAGGGGATAAGCCATTAACAGCAGAGCCCCTCCAGCTGCTATTGTTGATAACTGTGCAAAAGCAGCTGCCCCATGCAGGTTCGCTGCAGCTGGGACATGGATCCTACAACATCTGGGATTGTGTCACTTCCCTCCAGGGCTTTGGCACACTTTCATATTCCATTTTTTGATGAAATGGGGAGTAGAGGCTGGAGAGATCCATGTATGATTTGTGTGCTGAAATAAAGCCGAAGAGAGACAGAGAAGGTTCTACACCAAAAACAAAAATAAAAGAAGAATACTATAAGGAAAGTCATGTTTATTGCACTGCTATTCCTTGTTTAGTATTCAAAGAATTACTGCAATATTCTGTATGATCATGTTATAGCATGAGAAACCAGCTCATTTTGAGCTAGCGTGAGAAAAAAAAAAAGATGCTCTAGTTCAGCATCCCTTGAAGCTCTCAGTTTTGATGAGCTGATTACCCCAAGACCTTTCCCACTTCTGTAGGTGCATGGGATCTGATTGCAGCTTGCAGCATATCTTAACAGAGTGCAATGATACAGGTCAGCTTATCCCTCAGTGCAACAGGACACCAAAACAGAAGCAGGAAAGAACAAACAGCCAGAATGTAGAGCATGTTCGCTGAGCAGGTTCCTACTCTGCAACAACCTTTCTGTGGGCAAGTCTATTAGTTTCTCTGTGCTTCATTTACATATTTATAAATTCAAAATGAAACTAGTTTCCTGTCTCACAGGACCATTATGAAAGGTAAATTATATTAAATATTGTAACTTACTCTAGTACTGTGATACCAGAGGCTATTTAAGTACCAAAGAGAAAAGGAGGGAAATTTTATATGCAATTTTCTGTTGTGGCAGAAGAAGAGCAGATGGTGATGTCAGCCTTTAAAGACCAACATGACACTGGAAAAAAACATTGGTGCTTTCCCCCGAAATACGCCTAGGTCTGGAGAAGTGGGAATCCATTGAAGGCTAATTGGAACAAATAACTGGGATATCACTATCTAATTGTCTGGTGCTTGCATATGTTATAGAAATATGTTTCCGTGTGGTGCTGATGATAGCAGTAGATGAATCCCTGTTTCAGAGGAAATAGTTGACTGAGGCTAGGGATTATCCCTCTTTATTCATTATGTCATGTAGGATATTGCGTCCAGTTTTGAGCTCCCTGATACACAGGAAAGGCACAAACAAATGGGAACAAATGCAGCAGAGGGCTAGCAAGACAGTCAGGCAGGAGCACTTGCCCCTTGAGGAGGTGCTGAGGGAGCTGGGCTTATTCAGCTTGGAGAAGAAATGAGTTTGGGAGCACCTAATAGCCACCTACTACCTGAAAGGAGGACATCATGGTGTATCCAGGGTTTCCTTCCCACCAGAATGTCTCCACCAGTTGAAATATCTCTGCTAACAGTAAAGGAGAAGCATACCCATCTTCTATAAAAAGGTATTTGTTTACGTTTTAAAAGCTAATGTATATAGATATAACATCTGGAAAGAGTCCTGGCAGTACATCGTATCCTGTAAATACCTGAGGATATGGAAGAAGATCTATTCAGTGCCAGGGTCATATTTTTCAGTGGATTGTATGTCTTAATTTCTTTCATATGGCAGGTGAGAAGATGCTTCCCCTTCAGCAACACACATTTTTAACAGACATCACAGGTGCTACTGAGAAATAGCTTTCCTGTCTTGGTTGCTTTTTAACTGTTTTGAAAAATACATAAATTGTCCCACTAAAGACAGAAAAAGGGCTCAGAGTTAAAAATGCCCCTATTTACAGCAATGCCTCAATGCTGCTGGTATTGCTTTGTTATCAGGTGATAGAGGAGGAACCGGAGATGATGGTTCTTCTCATGAAAAGGAACATACAGGTACCACAGCAAGTCCCTGGCTACCCCTCTTGCCTCTCCACCAGCTGCGTGCAGATGTTTCTGCTGGGCTGAGGAAGAGGCATGGTGACAGAGGAGCCTGCTTTGGTACATGGGAAAGGACAGTGTATGTGTCCCTCCTGGGGTGATCAGCTCATAGAGACTTGTTTGAACTTGAACACAGTGGCAATGTGTGGCTCCCTCTGCCTCCCCTGGTACCGTCAAGACTGTCAGCACTTTTATGGCACTGGCTTCTTTATGGCTTAAGCAGAATGTTAATTCTTAACATTTTGGAAATTCTTTTCCCATTTCACAGACACACCATATACAATTGACACTGACTTTGGGTAGATCCCTTACCCTTCGGGGACTTCTCATGTATCCTTCTGTTTATCTAAGACTTGCCCATGCCACAGACATCTGAGGAGGATTCACCCATGAATCTCCAGACAGAGACATATAAAAGGTTGTTATTTATCACTTCTTTTCATGTGAAAATAGCTATGCAGCAGTGCGGACAAAATTCCAGCTCAGCACTTGAAGGATAGATGATGCTGTTCTGAATCTGTATGAACTGCAAATGCTTTAGGATGAAAACACATAAGGGCTATGGTTACAGTGTTCATTGCACAGGCTAGGCAGTATATCATACTTGCAGAAAATGGCAAGCTCTGAGATAGGCGGTCTTCATGTTAAACAGCACTCTGTATTACAGCAGTTGAAACTCAGCCAGTTGCTTCCCAAAGAGCAAAGATGGCAGATGCCTTCACCATCATGACCTGTCACATGAAGATTTATAAGCCATGAGGATGCAAACGATTCAGCTCTCCCACTTGGCCAACAAAAGAAAATACTTGCTATTTTTTGAGAAAGTAAGGTCATAGTTTTGGACTGGTACAGTCATTGCAGCTGTTCAGAGAAGTAGAATCCATGACCCTGCTTCTCTGCTGGCACAGTAATGTCAGCAACTCTCTCCTCCCATGAACAAGTATTTGGGGAGGGTCATGGGCTGCAAGGAGTGTGTGGTGCTTGGCAGCTGAATCCCAGCAGCTGGTACAGAGAAGATGGATGGGAGGGCAGAGGGAGGTAACCTCACCAGGAAACATATCTGGTTGCCTCTGGGAGCGAGACCTTTGCTATGGAAGAGAAAATTACAACAAGAACAATGACTAGAAGAGGATCCTGGACAAATCGCAACTGGAATAAGGCTGAATGAGAAATGGAAAAATAGATTGGGAAAAGAGCAGAGCAAGTAGGAATGAAGTTTAACTTTGCTTGAGGTAGGCAAGGAAAGATGAAGGAGATATAAAGGGGACTGGAGAATTTGGGTTGCAGCTAGAAGGCAAGCAGGAAATCTGTGCCCAGGAGTGGAAACAAAGTCAAGGAAAAGGTGCAAAATAAAGGGCAGGAAGAAACGGGAACAAAGATGTTGCAGTAGCAAGTTTGCACAGATTCTTGTAAGGATGGTTACCAGGGTGCTATGTGCTGTGCTCCCCACATCCTCCAGGCTGGGAAAATGGTACAGATGCCCACATTGGCCTTGCATGAAGTCAGCACAGATCCGCAGGACTTACAGGCTGTGTAGCACATCTTCCTTGCCTCAGATTGGTACCTCACCAGTAAGACCTGCTTATAGATTAGTAGCCACGTGCTGTAGAGCCCAGGCGTCTGAAAAGCAATTATTTATTTAATGTTCGTAAATTAATACTCAGCTCCTGGAGTCATTCATCTGTCTCTTCAGCCTTTGGCAAGCTGCTGTCTCTCTTTCCTTTTTTTTTTATTTCCAGAGCATACAAGATAGTGTGGAGCTGTTGACGTGTTTAGTACAGGTTTATCCTGAAGACATCTGCTTATGCCAAGGGAATAGTATGAACTCCCAGTGACCTGTAGAGCTGCATTCCTAATTAGCACAAAAATATTCCATAATCAGGGTATGGCCATTTCAATGGAATCTAAAGATAGAAAGGTTATATTCTTGTCTGGGGTCACAAATAATCATTTCTTACTCTATAGCTTCATTCTGACCTAGAGTTAACCAGGTGCAAAGCTGGTAAGCAGTGGGACCAGATTACTCTGTCGCACAGAGTGCATCTACCCTGAGGGCTTGCCTTATGTTTTTAATCACATTTTTGCTTCCAACCTCCAACAAACATGTACAAACCCTTTAAGCATGACTGGGTAAGTGCTTTGAAATAATGCTCGTTTTTACGGCTGCTTTGCTGCAGGCCGCCCGCCCTGAAAAGGTGCAATAAGCACAAAGAGCTGAGCATGTGCCCTCCAGCATCCTCACACCATCCGCAGCACCTGCCAGCCCTTCTTGCCACTCACTCCCCACTTGCCTCCCACCCACCTGCCTTTGTATTTTATTTTTTTTTTATTCGCTTCCTGCTCACCTGCCTTTTTATATTCTTTGGAGCAGCATTCAGCTCCTGGAATCCCCCAGCCTCTTCCATCCACTCCACCATGTCACCACAGTGAGGTGTCAGAAACTGTTTTCCCTCATGTTGAACCTCTTCACTGCAGTAAGGGTTCGGGCAGTAGCAGCTCTGCCTGTGGCAGGCATGGGGAACTAATCCCAGGGCCGTTCAAGTCACTGAGTGTAGTGGCAACATTTTGGTTTGGAGTTTGACTGTAGGTTCCCTGAGGAAGGGCTTGGCTATACCTGGTTTAAATTCCCTATAAATGTCTTCTGTGGTTCAAACACAGCCACAAACACACAACTCAGAGGGGTGAGGGAAAAGACAAAGTTGATAAAACATAATACGCCATCAGGATACATCATAGCCGGATGGTTAATGTGGGTAGGAGAAAAAAAAGATGGCCATAGACAGTGACAGAGCTGCTCATCCAGACTGCAAGCTGATCTTGAGGTGCTAACACTCTATCTTGTCTTCTCTTTCTGCCTTTTCCCTCACTAGTAAGTAAATCCATCACTACCTCTTTATACTGGAGAATGTAAAAAAATGTATATCTCCATAACTATACCTTGTTCCTTCCACTGACTGATTTTTTTCAGGCCCAAAGGTACATTGTAATATTCCTCTTATGTCTAACCAGAAGTCTGTATCTGGGGAAAGACACTTCACTCTGATTTTATGCTTTTGCTTGAGGATGTCTCCACACCTTCAGAATATCTATTAAAAAGCAACCAAGAGGAGTCCTCCCAACACAAGAACATTTTCCAGGAAATTGTGGGTTGTTGCTGTGGAAATTATAATTACAGTTCAGTTAACATATGAATATCAGTTTCTTCCCTCTGTCAGTGGTCAGGCTCCCTGTTGTCACCTGCAGAAATTCTACTGTGGTTTAATAAATAGGATGACAAGATTTCAGATAGGTATGCCTCTGCCCACCCTCCGCTTCTCAGCTATATGCAGCCAAAACCCTGTGAAATCCTGCTGGGAGCCCTTGAGAAAGGTTCTTGCTTACTTCTGAAAAAAAAAAAAAAAATCTATTTTGAAACAAAAAAAAGAAGAATTTATTGGTGAAATGAGTTAAAAAGTTTTGAAAAATACCACTGTTCACCTCCAGGAAATCCACAATGACTATTCCTTTCTCCAGGGTTTGAGTCTCTCAGGCATATTCTCTCACTGAGTGCACACATTTGTGGATGCTCACTGTTATCTTTGTTGTTTTATTTGCACAGGGGAACAGTGTCAATATTCCATGGTTTGATCTGTTTAGAGGACAGGGAAGCAGTGATAGCAGACTTAGTTCTTCCCTGAGTGTTGTCCAAACAGTGATTATTAGAGCTGAAAAATTCAGAAAGTTTTCAGATAATCTCAGCTTAGGCCTTGATCTTCCCAAGACAGTGCTCATACTTCATTTTTTGCTTGCACAATCACACTGAATTTGATGGTAGCAGGACAGCACCTTTAAAACTAAGCCTACCATAAATCACTTTTCTGCACCAGGGCCTCAATCACAGTCTGTTCATAGATTTTCCAAGGGGAAAAAAGGTAAATAAGTTTGTTTCAGTCCCACTTAAATTCCTTTTTTGTTCATTTTCTGTGACAATCTGGAGAATGGATCTTTGGTAGAAGAAAACAAAAAAAAAAAAAAGAAAAAGGGCAGCACAAGAAAACAGGTTTTAAAGACATGTATGTAAGTTCCTGTGAAACCTCAGTTGTATGTTTGCATAAACAAGGATTCAGGCTAGGTATTTGTACAGTGTTCCTGTCAGGAAACAGAAATGATGCATATGATTTATCAGAGCAACTACATACTGTGGATATTTGCTTTCAGTTCACAGAGTTAAAGATTAGAAAAGGTATCTGTTGAATTCATTTGAATAACAAATAGACCGGGGAATCACAATCTGTTCTCAGCTATTCAATGGATGAAAACCAGTAATTCATTGAATATATTAGTCCCTCAATTCTAGTAATTATTGCAGCAGAGTCAGAGATTTGAAAACAATAATTTCAGGAGCTATACATTATTTCTATGAGCAACTGATAAGTGATGTTAGTGTATGTACTCGTTGGCTTCTGGCTCAGTCACAAGCAGTTCATAACAAATCCTCCCCACTTGCTGTTCAGTGGCTGGCTGACAGCGGACTCAGACAAGTACAGGTATAAGGATTTATAAGATCAAAGTGAGAGTTAGTTACATTATTCAAGTGGTATTAGATTTTTGACCCCTGCTTGTAACTCACAAATTACAGTTAGGAAATTTAGTCACCTACAACATTTGCAAATGCATTTCTGCAACCATTTGCACAGTTGAGCTAATCTGTACTGTAAGTACACAAAGAAAAACTTAGATATTTTCATTTTTCATGAAAGCAAGAATGAAAGTACTTTAAGATAGAAAAAAAGGAAAAGCACTTTTGGAAGAGGAGAGACAACACTGGAGATCTGGTAGCAGCTGCTATTTCCATGATCAATATTCAAATTTTGCAGAATTTGGTCAGAAATTAAGGCAGATTTTGCAACCCATCTTTTCCCCAAAGTTTCCATCCCTTTGGCAGTCCCAGTGGGGAAGCACCACACTCCTGGGCTCCGGCACCCTCGGCTGTTGGAGGGGTCCCAGGAACCTTGGGCTTCTGCAGCCTCACCACAGGCGCTAGGCTCCCAGGGGATCTCAGCAGGGACCAGGCTGTGGCTGTGGCCTCCCCCATCCTCAGCCTCATAATTTGGAGAACTGTGGGGAAATTCTGCAGTGCTGTCTCACAGAGAGGATTTAGGAAATAGTTGTTCTTCCCTCAGAAGCCATTTCATCAACTCAAGTAAGAAGCAGCTGGATGCCTACAGAAAAATCTGGAAAACCAGCATTACATGTGGAAAGAAGAGGACATAACACTAAGAGAGATGGCGGATTGCCATTTTGTACTCACCCAATTAATATGCTCCTTCTTCCATTTGCTCACTTTGTCTTTCCAGGCTTCATAATCTCTAGTGAACAGATCAAGGGGTGGAGCTGAACTGGCAACTGTCACCTTATAGCATTGCTCCTATAAACACATAGTACTAGCACAGGCAGAAGGCACCGTTGTACTGATCATCATCCTCTGAGTCAGCCATTTGCAAACACCTTCTCCAGGCTGTCATCTCGCCACTACGAATTCAAAATCTGAGTCAGAACCCAATTTAAACTGCTATAATTAACAGTCCTAATTTAACCAAACCTAGCAGTTTGTCATGTTGCATTCTCTGCGTACATCTGAGCATCTCGCATTTGGGCTCTTTCGTGCTCCTCTGCTCAGCCCCTTGTGTTGTGAAGAGGCTCATGCCCAAAGAGCATCAGTGGGTTTAGGTTCCTGTCTGGGCAGAGTCAGTCAAACAATGGCAGCTGACCAACAAAACTCATCTGTGCCACATTCATTTGCTTGTTAAAGAGCAAAATACCAAACGTGATGGACTGGATGCTGCTGCGTGCTAATCTATAAATACCAATGAGTAAAGAGGAGGTGAATCTTTGCAAGTTATTTGTCAGTGAAACAAAGCTACTGTAGAACAGAGTGGCCCACTGCAACGAGGGAGGCCAGGGCAAAGCCTGGGCTGGTGAGAGAAAAGCCTGGGGAATTGGGGTGGAAGCATCTTGCATGCTAAGGAGCCCCAGAAAACTTAGACCAGCCGAGATTCCTACATAGAAGACAACTATATATCAAACAAGCTAAATATGAGCACTCTTTTCCTTATCATTTCTAAATGCTGTTGTTTCTAATGATGCTTGACTCTGAAGAAGGTCTCTGGTCACTGTGGATGGCTTAAAAGTGTCCCTGTGTTTATTTTTAGGGAATTCCCTGCATTTATTTTTAGGGAATTGCAAATAAGTGACTTACGGACTAACTAGTGTTTTTACAGCCGCAGGTGATGGCATGCCAAAACCGTAGGAGGAAACATATTTTTGAAAAAACATGTCAGTTTAAGATTTAGGGAGGATTTTTTTCCTTCACTTTCTTTCCATTGGTTGCTTTCCTTTCTCTTGCCATCCATTCTGAATATTTGCTGTTTTGTCATTATTTATTTCTACAGTGTTGCCTTGAGTCCACCACTCAGAGTTCCTGTCTCTTGACCCAGGTGCTGAGCAAGTGCAACCGGAGGAACATCCACTGCCTGGAAATGCTTTTGAGATTAACTCAAATTCATATAGCAGATTGGCAGTCAAGTTGGGATGAACTGCACCCACTCTGGTGTCTCAACACTTTGCTGTGATTTCTCTCCATCCCAGAGCATCCTATGAATGCCCACTGCGTACCCCCCTGGGAACACATGCGGTTGAGCCTGTTGCAATGATTTTTTTTTAATCATACTTAGCTGTAATTTCTTACAAAAATACCTACAGGTTAAAAAGTATGGAAATTTTTAAAGAAGCCACTAAGAAATACGTGACTCCCATGCTCGCTCTGTCAAACATTCATATTTATGTGTTAATCAATTTGCAGCCTTCTTATGATGTACTTTTCATTATTTTAGCATCAGTTTTACGTATCACTGTCTAGATGACCATTACATATCTCAGGAGAGAAAGAAAAATGTATTTTTGACAATATGTTTTTAAATATCTACAACTGTACATTTCCACGCTGAACCAGGAAAGTACACAGTGTTTTCAAATCAAACTCTTGTTCTTCAGTAGCTATTACAGAAACTGTGTATACACACGTTAGACATATATATAATATTATATATCTGCATATACAGTTACATATGCAGAAACAATCCCATGGATTTCTCATTTATAATCTCAATGACCAAGCTGAGAAATAAAATTTAAAAAAAATCTTGCCTCATCATACATTTTTCTACTTCACTGAATTATTTCTTATTGACGTTGCAAGTCTCAATTTTAAATTCAGTTTTGATGAAAAAAGTGGCATATCATCTGCCCTGCTATTATATAAAATATATTTTTACCAAGTGGAAGGAAATATAATTTGTAAAATTATCAATTACATAATGATTATAGCAGAGAAATACATTCTCTAACATAATTTTTGAAATGGAGGAATTTAATATGAAATAGTAGATTTCCAAATTTATACAAATAACACCAGATGGCAAGTAGCTAGTTTTAATTAAATTAGGTTTGATAATTATAGCTGTTTAATTTTTAGGTTTGACTCAGATTAGAAAGAATGTATTATTTCCCTGTAAATTTATTTTTAGTTTTCTTACAAGGTTGTGACTATTGCATTATTCACCATGATCTGGAGCAGCAGAGGGCTGTGGTCAGCTTTCTGGTGGCTCATATCAGCCTGCCTCAGTCCCACTTCAACAGTTCAGAGGACATGGGCTGCCATGCTTGGGCTGGGACCTCCCTGTTGGGAGTCAGAGGGCATTTTGCCAATGGAAGCAGGAGGGAGTTTCTGCCATGGCACAGAAATATGTTTTCACAACCGAGTTTTTGGCTGCAGCATTGCATATCAGCTGGTTTTGATCAAAGGAGGAAGCCTAACAAAAGTGATGTCCTTAACAATTGTGCAGAGCAGGATGACCCGCCCTTGGCCACTCTGCATTTCTGTGTTGTGTCTGCAGTGACCTATTTACAAATGCACATGTTTGCACTTGCTGCAGTTGAGTCCAACAGCACTCAGGTGACTGGCGACAGAACAAGAGGACACGGTCTCAGGCTTCGCCAGGGGAGGTTTAGGCTTGACATTAGGAAGAAGTTCTTCACTGAGAGGGTGATTGGCCATTGGAATGCGCTGCCTGGGGAGGTGGTGGAGTCACCGTCCCTGGCGGTGTTTAAGGAGAGATTGGATGAGGCACTTAGTGCCATGGTGTAGTTGACAAGTAGGAGTAGGTGTAGGCTGGGTCATAGGTTGGACTCGATGATCTCCGACGTCTTTTCCAACCTTATGATACTGTGATACTGTGAAATCTAACAAAGGCAAGTGCCAGCTTCTGCACCTGGGACACAAGCAACGCTGGGGTGTGAAAGGCTTGAGAGCAGCCCTGTGGAGAGAGACCTGGGGGTTCTGGTCGATGGCAAGTTGAGCATGAGCCAACAGTGTGCTCTAGCAGTCAAGAGGGGCAACCGTGTCCTGGGGTGCATCCAGCACAGCATTGCCAGCTGGTGGAGCGAGGTGACTGTCCCACTCCACTCCGCACTGGTGCGGCCCCACCTCAAGTACTGTGTGCAGTTTTGGACACCACAGTATGAAAAGGACATAAAACTACTGGAGAGTGTCCAGAGGAGGCCACAAGGCTGGTGAAGGGTCTAGAGGGGAAGTCGTATGAGGAACAGCTAAAGTCACTCGGTCTGTTCAGCCTGAAGAAGAGGAGACTGAGAGGGGGTCTCATAGTTGTTTGCTGTCTTCTCACAAGGGAAGGAGGTCAAACAGGTGCTGATCTCTTCTCTGTTGTGACCTGTGATAGGATTAGTGGTAATGGCAGGAAGATGTGCCAGGGGAGGTTTAGGTTGGATATTAGGAAGAGGTTCTTTACCCAGCACGTGAGGGAGCACTGGAACAACTCCCCAGGGAAGCAGTCGTGGCACTGAGTCTGCCAGCATTCAAGGAGCATTTGGACAATGCCCTCAGTCACACAGTGTGAATGTTGGGAGCGTCATATGTAAGGACAGGAGCTGGACTCAATGATCCTTTTGGATCCCCTTCAACTCGGGTAATTCTATGATTCTATGGAATCCCTATTAATCAATGCTCATGATCCCATGGGAGTCACGTCCCTGCCTTTAGACCAAGTGTAATTGGGACCCACATAATTGAGTTCATTCTCATTTATAGGTTTCGTAATTTCAGCTATGAGTCCAAAAGAACAAGTTCATCAATTTTTTACGTCACATCTGCAAAACAAATGTTGGCTCCAGTGATGTCTGGGAATGTTCACCTTCTCTCCAGAAGCAAGATGTTGCACATACATCCATATGAGAATAACTTGCTCCTTCAGGCATATCTAATGTTTAGGGGAGGACTCTTTCAGTGTGACAGAGTTCACGGCATACTTCTCAATTTCTTGTGCTGTTAACCCATCTCCTGGAGTCTGTACAACATAAAAAGAGGTGGGGTGGGGAATGAAGAGGTTTGATTCATTGGGTCATCACCGTTCAAGGTCACTTGGAATATTGTAATTGTAATTTAATATTATAATTATAACTGAACTTCATAATTTAGATTTTGAATTTTTCAATTGAAAGACAGATTCATGATCTGCCTATAACTCCCAGAAACCACCAGATGCTTGTGATTTCCAGCAAAGAACACTGTAGACTGCAAAAAGCCAGTCCAGGGGATAACTTTCCATTTTGGATGACATTATGAAACCTACAAAAAGGCCTTAAATCATACCTCCCCCACTGAAGCTTCCTTAGAGCTGGCACTTGGGCTGCCACGCAGGCAAGGTGGTGCTGCCTGCCTCCTCTCTGTAATGTCCTTTTTCTTTTATCTCAGTTTTCTCTCGGCAGGGTTCTTGTTCCATTATCTGCCTAGTGCAAATCCCGTCTCCTGCTCTGCTTTCCTTTTTTGTGTGTGCCGAAAAGTGGCCTCCTTGAATTTGTATTATATTGATTATGTAAATCAGCACTTCTCTTCTAGATTGCTTTTTCCTTTGTGAACTGGGAGTATAATTTGCAGTCTTCCACCTGATAATTGTGAGGATAATTTGAGCTATCTCTTTGTGGAGTCATCAGTGACTGTTTTAATTTCTATATGTGAGCAGTGCTCTTTTTTTTTTTAACTTTTTCCCTAATCCCGGCTCCTTCTGAATTACTGGATTTCTTTCTGCTGTTCACAAAAGCATCACCTGAAGTGTATTTTGGAATTTCACTGCTAGTGAGGTTGGAATTTATCTACAATGTGACAGGTTTTCTAACATTTCAAGACAAGACATAATCCTGTAACTATCTGCCTGACAATAAAACGGTCTATTTGTAATGGAAAATTGAGAACCCAAATATGGTCATTTTTTTCACTGTGAAAATGTTTCAAAATGAAGTAAAACAATACCATTTTGTTGTGAATAGTACATGTCTTTCATGGACTTGAAATGCCAACTATAGATATCAAAATTAAAATAATGAGAGGTTCATGACATACTGTTCTTTCATTCAGCACCGAACACAACCCACTTCCAAAGTGTGATGTAGCACATTTAACAGAAAATGAGATTTAATAAATCTATTCACAAGGTTTCTAAAGGATAAAGGAAAAAAACATCTAATAGCATTTTAGTGGCAAGTGTCTCAGAAGAGAAGACCATTGCTTTGTTGTGCCATTTTTAAAAAAACATTGCAAGCATTTTCTTTCTCCCTTGTTGATATGATACTGGTATTGGCTAACCACTGAAAATATGCTGAAGATTTTCTAAGTTACAGGTAGAGAGGATCTCTAAGCCAATATGTTTAGATGTGAGACCCCTAAGCCAGCGTCAGTTGTCCCCTGGAGAGAGATCCTAGCGCATCCACAAGCTGTGCAGAGCATAAAGCCAAGATGTCTCTACAGTGTCCTGGGCAGAAGTAATGAAAACATGAAGTTTCCTTCAGCTTTCCATTTCAGATCAGATATTTCAAACCTGCCCTCATGGAATATCCACATAAGGCATGGCTGTGATTGGATTAGTTTCTTTGGGACTGAGTTTCACTAATAATCACACCATTAAAAAAGAGAAAATCTCTTAAGATGTGGCAAAATCTGAAAAAAAACCCCCTCTCTTAAATCTCTCAACAAAACATTTCTACACCAAAAAAATATATTTTATGTTGAATAAGGAGTTTTATTTTTATAAACTCACAGTGTTTCATTCTACTATTTTAATTATGAAAAAATATGAAACTCTACATAAACTTTTCTAAATGCAAAATAGTTTGGAAAAAAGTATCAGTATGTTCTGTTCCAAAAATGTCCAAAGTGGGTAGACATCTTGACCCGATCAATATGCTTTTTAATTTCTGTCTGCAAGAGAAATGTCATCGTAATTAGTACATTTCATGGAATATTTCCCTTTGGACAAACTGGCATTTTATAACAGGAAAATTCTGCTAGAAAATTTCAGATCGATGCTACTGTTAACACACTACTCACTTGCACCTGCAAATAAACTCACACATCTGGGCTCTGTTGAAATCAGTGGTAATTCTGTCAGAGGCTTCAAAGAGTCCAGAATTACAAATGAGTAGGTATGTGTGTATGAATTTATGCATCTGTATCATTTATGGGTATCATCTATCTATCTTTTACATATCTATATCTAGATAATTATAGCTCTTGCTATATGCACACCAGGAAAATGGCTGGTCTAACAGATGGGAGTCCTGCAGGAAACCCTAAGAAGAGCCAGGGTTGGGGGAGAAGCGAGGCAAAGGCATATGTTTTGTTGTGGCTTGAATTACCAGAGAGCTAATCCCCAGGAAGGGGGTACATTTCACCTTCTGTAGCATGGGGAAGGTTAACTTTTAATATTAATTTCTCCATCAGCACATTCCAGGGGAAACTTTCTGTTTCATTGCAGTATTAAAAAAAAAATCAAGATAACTGCATTTTTAGCAAGATGCAGATTCTAGAGGTTTTTTTTTTTCTCCAGCACTAGTCATGCAATTTCTCAACACTGTACTAGCTGAACAGTCAAATGAGACGCTCTCTTAATTCTTAAAAGTGTGACCAGTTTCCAAAATCTAAACCATGTGGCCCAAGATGTTTATTTTCATTCTTGGTTAGCTGGTTAATGGTTTGAATGTGTTGTTAAGCACCAGTATCAACTGGTGAAAGGTGAAATGCTTGAAATTAATAAGAAATACTCTACTTCAAAATATATAGGGCAGTATGGGTCCCATGAGAACTCTCTCATAGATGTAGGGTACAGAGAGTCAATCCTTTAACATTGTGCCTGTCCTGTTCTTAAATATTCTGAAATCAAACTGTACACTAAAATATAACATAATATGCAATAATAATTTAGTGATCCTCATATCCTCATAGGAAAAATTTCAGAGGTATGTGAATTTGTTTGACTGGAAGGATTGGAGGGAAAAAAAGTCTGTGAATGACCATTAAGAACACGTTTTCAATGCATTCACAATAGTGCTAAAAATAAGCTAACAATTTTTCAAGGCATGCACAACAGTACTAAAAAATACAGCTATAAATACAATAAACTATAAAATACAGATATGTGTTCTCTGTTACCAGCATGTAAGCACAAGTGTGTGTGTGCGTGTCTCTGTGTGTGTGAATGCATGTCTGTGCACACATGCAAGGAACAATGAAGCAAGGGCATCCCTGCCTGTTTGACATCTACATAGAAATATCTTTCCCCACTTTTGAAAAATCAGTAATATTCTTTGTCTTAAGCCATGTACAATAATCCTCTGAGATTCATCTTCCATTCTGACCTTAATTCTGTTAGTAGTGCCTAGATATTGTAGCAATCTTTAGGTTAAAATATGAAATATTACACACTCAGAGAATGGAAGCTTTAGCTTCATTTTTTTTCTACTTTTGAATATTTATTTCAGAGTTCTAGCATTGTTCTTTTGGTGGGGAAAGATGGAGATTCGGGGCTTTTCATCTGGACAGGAGTTTCTGTACTTCAAAAAATATTAGTCTTGATAATCTACCTCCCCTAGCAAGGAAATTAATAGCCCTGCCACATTTCTTAGGATAGTAGGTTTTGTATGTGTCAAGTACCTGTATTTCTATCCCTTAGCATTCACTGAATGAAATGTATACATGTATGTGTAAATACGTGTGTGTGCATTAAATGTGTACAAATATGTATGTGAACATTTGCAATTATATATTATGATAAGTAGAGAATGTCTGTGTACATGGAGCTGAAACGATGTTCGTTCTGATCACTATGTTCTGCAGATCCATATTGGAAGACCTTAGGTTTACTTCATCAACCTATGACAAAGAATCAGCAAATGAGAATTCAAAATATTGAGTTAACTGCAAAAGCAGAATCATAAAGGTTAAAAAATGTTAATGTGCATCATTGGGTCAGCACAAGCTATTGAGCACCAACTGATGAGAATTTACTGTGGAAGTTAAGACATGCACATACCACTACTGTAAGAGGAATTAAAATGCATCGGAGTGCTCTTTTACATCCAGTACTCCTGATAATGTTCTCACATGCTCACAGTAATAACTCTGCATTTGATTTTAATTGTTTAGCTGGCTGGACAGTGATCTCTATCTATCAAGCTCTTAGGCTATTTAAACTCACTACTGAGATATCTGAGATCTCATTGCAGGCATCCATTGATACCTCAGTAGTATGGTTTACAGCTCCTGAATGTTTACCATAATATTGTAACTTTTCTGATCCCCAGGACTATGCTCTGGGATCACAGGCATATGGTGAGGTCTCTGTTTAATCTGTACAGGGAGATGAAAGAGCAAATCCTGCTCTTGCGAAGGGCACAAACATGATGTTTCTGTTATAAAAGATTCCACTACTTGCATCAGAGATGGCAGTGAAGTAGCCTGAGGGATGTGCTTGTGTGTTGTGCTAACAACATATGTTAGATCTATGCCAAATCCTCCTGATTCAATCTCCCAGGTGTCATAACTACAGCTGAAACACAAAGGCTGGTGGTACCTGCTACAAGGAGAGAAGAGCTGAGACCAGAGAGCTAAATGCTGGAGACAGCTCTCAGGAATAGAAAATATGAGTTATGTGTCATGCATTTGTTTGGTTTCAGAGCTAGCAGTAAATTCAGACCCCTGGTAGGACCTAATTACCTCCCATCTGAACACTAACTCAGAAGCTAGATGGTGTCGAGGAGAGATGGGGACTCATTTCCAAGAACACAGGCACAAACATTTTTATTGGCCATAGAGAATGGTACTGTGTGTGCCAATATACCATGGATGTCTGACTCAGAACATAAAGTGCAGGTGCCAGCAGCAAGAAGATGCTGCTAAGAAATACCAGCTCTCTGGGACTGCAAAGTATCAGCTGTCTGGGGAGGGCAGAACTGGGAACAGAAAGAGCTGCTGACGACTGAAGACATGTTTTCTTTGCCATCTCATCAGCTCCCCTTGCTCTTTTCACCCTGGAGTGATAGAGCACTGAGCTGTGGCAGCGGGAGTGATGGAGCTGCCCCTTATGAGACACATCCAAAAAACTCTGACCCCCTCTTCCTCAGGGAAACTTGCAACCTCAGAGGTTCTTCATGTACATGGGAGAGGAGTGAGAGGACAGCGTGAGATAAATGCAGCTATGCCTCTCCTCCTCAGGCGACGTTCCTGGCAATGGATAAGACCTCACGGCTTGCCCTCATCCCTGGAATCTTCTCTAGGAGGAAATCTTCGGAGAAAGGAAAATCAACAGCATCACTATATTTTGTACAGTTCCTTGCACAGTGTATCCCTGATCTGATTGGGCCTTTGGGCACACCAGACCTACAGGTAATAACAACAAACAGTGGCTGTCTCTGAGGATAAGAGTGGGAAATGAAATTGTCTTTGGATAAAAATAGTTCCTTTTGATTGTGTATTTTCTGCTGGCTCTTTGCCTTCAGGCAACATATGACAACTTGAAAAGCAGTGTTTTTTTATCCCCTAGGCAATGTTTTATCGGTCTCTGCCTTAAAGTCAGTCAATATTTGTAATTATCTGCCCATCCCACAGGTAACCACAGGACTTTTGGAGAAAAAAGCCCAATGAAGATGGCAGCAAAGCTTCTGACAAGATTTGGAGAATTAAGATGACAAAAAGCAGGCTGGGTGGGCTTAAAGCTGTTGCATTGATCCTAAAGACTTTCTTGTTTTATACATTCTCCTGGTCCTTTTTACTTTAGTGTAATACTTACTATGCAAAACCCCATGCAGGTGCAAGTATATGTGTGTCTGTGTGTATGCACTCACATATGACTATATTTTCTTATTTGCATACATGTATGAATACATGCAGCACGTGTGGGTGGTAAGAAGCTAAAGGAACATTTTCAAGGTTGACAAGACCAAAACTGATCCTCCTTCAGCTGGTTGAGTTTTTCTAAGTGCATGCTGAGGCAGCAGGAGAAAGAATCTCCTTTTGGGCTGCAGGAGAATAAAAAACCAGCTCATCAGCTTGGTGCTGAAGGGTTAACACAGCACACAGGGCTTGCTGCTAGCAGGGTTATGCTGCCTCCATATAGTAGGACCATAGGGGTCCTTCTCCCCTATGCAAGCCTGCAGAAGCTTGCCTGGAGACAAGTCTCAAACTCTGCACTCAGGATCCTAAGAGCCTGCACCCCTTGCCAGCTATCAGTGACACAGCTGACACGGAGAGGCGAGAGGGCACAGCTGGCATGCAAAACTCTGCCATCAGCATGCCCACATCTGCTGAATCTGTTGTAAGCAGTTCACCCAGCTGGGATTTTAATATGGCTACATCCCTCCTTTTGGAAAGTGGTATTTTTCCCCCTTAATAATAGAGATGTGAAAAAAAGATCCAAAGCCAAATTAAATGTTTTTAGGGTAGCACGTGTGTGTGAAATATTAGGCCTGTCGACCTTGGCAGGGAAATTAGTACAAAATGAGTGGCATTTGTTGTTCTGGAAGGCCGTCAGCCAGGAATGCAAAGACAGGCGGCAGGGGGAGAAGCAGCCTGCTGATGTGGGGTCTGATCTTGGAGATCCTGCCTGTGAACTCACAGCACTCCGCAGGTTTGGGTGCAGGGTGCCGGGTGCATAGTGGTGAAATGAGGGGGTGGATGTGTGGCACAGTCAGTCCTATGTTTCACAGTTCCTCAATTGCAGCTGCAGTCAGTGGGAGTTTATGGCACCAGGCACCCTACACCCAACCCTGCAAAGCTCTGTGGGAGCTCACGGGTGCTGACAGCTCTTGTCACCTCCCAGGAAGTGTTCAGATCCATACAGGACTGGGCCACACACACCACTCCCACCTGACATCTCCCCTTTCAGCTACTGACACTGGCTGTGAACTCTTAACAGATTTTTTTATGCCTTGGATGGACAGATAGCTCCCAGCTTGACCCAGCAGATTCCTTTACTTTCTTTCACGGCCTTAATATTTTAGTGAAATGCCTTAAATAGCATCTGTGCAATCTTGCTTTCCTGCTGACCCATATTCTTAGCACAGGTTCAAACCCTACCAGAAGCTGCTCCAGGTTCAGCTCATTAAATCCTTCCTGGGTAGGTGGGGAAGAGGAATTAGTTATCTGGGTGGAGAACCAGGCTCTAGGGAAATGTAAGGGACAGCCAAGTTCCTGGAGCCAGAGGGCTTGCTGATCCCCATGTTTAGTTTCTCTTCTGCTGTGAGCCAAAGTCTTGCAGGCATGAACCTGGGTGCTGAGTTAAAGGCTGCATAATCTGCTAGAGGTAGGGAAAGGTACTGCCTTCTCACAAGGGAGGGAGGTGAAACACGTGCTGATCTCTCTTGCAATCTATGATGGGACTAGAGGTAATGGCAGGATGATATGCTGAGGGAGGTTTAGGTTGGATATTAGGAAGAGGTTCTTCACCCAGCGGGTGGTGGAGCCTGTTCCAGTGGAGCCTCAACAGAAGCAGTCGTGGCACCGAGTCTGCCAGCATTCAAGGAGCATTTGGACAATGCCCTCAGTCACAGGGTGTGAATGTTGGGAGGGACCTATGTAGGGACAGAAGCTGGATTCGATGATCCTTTGGGGTCCCTTCCAACTTGGGTAATTCTATAATTCTATGATTTAGGCTTGGAGATGATTTACAAAACCTGATGCTGGACTTCAAGGTGTCTGGTCCTCACGGTGGCATCCAGAACCAGAGACGAGGTGGTGCACTCCCTGCATCTCCAAATAAAAGCCAGAAGAGTCAGTGGGCTGAGCCTACAGCTTACTGAAAGTTATCCCATATGACACACTGGCACTGGCTGAGTAATATAACAGCACTACTTGTCCCCTTTGTAGAACATGGATGTACGCATGCTGCAAGAAAGAGCTGATATGCAATTGAAGCTCAAAGAGCTGAATGCATTTGGAGTTCCTTTCTTCCTACCTCCTCTCCTTTTGCAAAGCAGACTAGAACTTGAAATGATGGAGGTCTCAGGAAAAAGTCCCTTTCTCCACTCCCTCCTCTTAATTTTTCAGAAACAGATATGAGATCTGTTAAATTTTACTTTGTCCTAGCACAGAACATATGGGTGCCAGTCCATGCTCTAAGAGGCTCTCTTTTTTAGGCAAGATTCAACAGCAGGGTAGGCCCCAGAAAGGTGGAAAAATGTGGATTTGAACTTCTGCAGGCAGGAGAGGAAACTGAATCTGTATTTCCCACAGCTAGGGTGAATGCCTTCACCATACTGCTAGGAGACAAACAATATGTCCATTTTCTCTATCTCCACTTTGTCCTAAGAATACATTTTCCAGCCTGGACTACCTAGGAAATACATATTTTGTGAATGTCCCTGTACTTAAGCCTGTGATAAGGGCTTGCTAAGCTGTGATAAAGTACTGAGGTACTTAAGGATCCTAGAGAATATGGCTGTCAGAAACATAGCTAAAGGTTTCAGGCATCAGCAGAAGCAAGCACAGGTTTACAGGCTCTTACTCCTGTACTGGCTTATCAGAATTTTTCAATATTCTTGTCCAAACTTGAGCCTTGCCCTATTCATAGTACAGTAACAAGGTTCCACCATCAATCAGCTTTATTAAGTCTCGTGAAGTCGCTGAATTAAATTTTGCCTCCAAAGTCACTATGGTATAATGAATGCTTACATTGCAAGCTGGTAAGCCCACATTGTACAGTCCTTCCAAGAGCAAAACATTTTCTTTTCAGTCTTATAACTCATCTGGAAGTCTATAAATATAGAGGACAATTCCATATTTCCTCAAACAAGGGACAGGCAAGGGTTGGGGTTTTTTTGGTTTTCCTAAGAAAAAAATGCTTAATTGCAGACTTCAGAAAGAACTTACACAGCACTGTAGTTGCAAATATGACAAAGAAGATCAATCTTTCAGAGACAGAGTAACAATAAGTAGACCAGAACGGACCCATTAGCAGCAAGAACACTTGCCTAAATATTATATTTCAAAAATAACTGAGAGTGGAAGCAGACTAATAGGCACCAAAAATCCTGTGGAATGACTTTGTTGAACTGACCAACTGCTCTATAGTTCCCAAGTCTACCTTTTCATAAACCAGAGAAGAAACATTAGAGTACTGCAAACACCCCTATTATACTGATCACGCTCTGATATTGTATAGGTAAAATATCATCATTCATCCCTCAGTTTAAGGAATCCAGGGAAAATCCATTCTGGTTTAGCTCTGTTGAAGAGATATTGCATAGGGATACATGTTAATCTCTAATGCGAGTTTGGACCCGACAGTTAATCTCTGTCTTTAATGAAGATGTTGATAATATTGCCAGTTTACTACTATAGGTTGTCGGTGTCAAAAGAAAGTTTCTGTGGGAGCAAAAAGCGATGGTATGATTCTCCATGGTAGAATGTTTACACAGAAATCTTTTGACAGCTTTCTGGCCACAAATAGAACTTGTACAAGCAAAATTAAAATTCTGCTGAACTTCAGAAGTGCTAGCAGTCTTAAACTTCAGGTTTTGTAGGAGGAAATGTGAAAAAACAAAGGGAATAACAGTAGCACTTTTTGAAGAAGACAAAGATCATTTAAAACCTGTCTACGAAAGAGATTAAGTATTTGTTTGGAAGCCAGAACCGTAGCAGGACATTTTTTGTGTGTGTGTGTCACATGTTCACTCCTAATCCAAATAAATACTTCCCTTCTTGCATACTTTTCTTCTAGGAATTACTGCACATTGTGACACTTTTACAGATGTCTGCTCTGTTCCTGCCCCTTTCCACTTTTTTTACAGAGGTACTACAGGGGTCCAGAAGTTGCTTGCCCTCCTCTTGGAGCAATCCCCAAGCCCAAGCACTGCAGAAACGATCACTGCAGAAACCACCAGAAGATGCCTGCACCAAGCACTGAAGGCCTCTGCTGAGAAGATCTGAGCATTCAGGACAGGGCTGAGGCCACAGCAGAGCCCGGAGGATATGCCACATTTTCCCCTGCAGGAGTGCTAAAACACTGCCAAGGACTTTAACACTCTCCAGATCAGCCAAGGACCCAGAAGGCACAACCGTAATCTGTAACCATGTTGGTCCCTTCCACTCTGCCCCTCATCTTCCACGTGCACCCTGCTGTGATCTGTGTTCATGCAAAGCAACATTATCCTCAGGTGCTTTTGAAATACTTGAATCCTCAAATCAGATAAGACAGACTTGTCTGTAATTTCCTAAGCTCTGCCATGGAAGGTTGTGATTGTCATTTCTGGCATCTGCCAACAAGCCCCCTGAGACTGGCTCACCAAGAAACTTTTGCCAGGGCTTATGTTCTGCACTGAATATCCCACTGGACAGCTCAGCTATGTAAAAAAACACTACTCTGCTATATTTTGGATTTCTCAGAGAAGCCTCCAGCACACTGACTTGTACCTAAGCGCTGTTACATGCCCCAACAAGTCAAATACATGTAATTATAAAGTAACTGCAATGGTGAATAATGTATCACACCTCATCATTTGAACATATGGACTCGCAGATTCTATGTAATGAGCAATAGTCTGTGTATTGCTGGGACTTCATACAGCTTGGGGAGTAAGTTATATATTGATATAATGTTATATAGCAGTCCTTCAGCTAGCATGTCCCCACAAAAATAGAGGAGCTGCTGCAGCCCTGCAGTGAAGCTGCTGAATGTGAAATTGGTCAGAAATAGACAGCCAAAAGAAACCACCAGTTTTAGGTCTCTGTGCATCAAATCCCTGAGCCCATTCTAGAAATGGCAGTGCTAAATCCCAGCTCCATGGAGTACCTTACCAAAAACTGGCACAGGTTATGTCTTCTCTAGTGGAACAGGCCCAGGACCCAAGCAAAAGGAGTTGCATGCTCTTCTCCACACTGTAAAATGGTTAGTATGGGCCCTGGAAGTGTTTTGATGTGGATGGAACAGTGCTTTTCGGTACAGCAGCCAGGGTCAGGGACTGGCAAAACCAGAGTGCTCTTGTGGCTGAGCACCATGAAGGCAAAGGATTTCAATACTATGCTTTATGCACCTGGCATTCAACACATGTAAGTTCAAAGCTGGGAGTATTAGCTCAGCTCAGCCCCGGAGCTCCTTCATCCCTACCCATGCCTCCCTGCTGAGCCCCACTGCCCCAGGCCAGGCTAGTCCATTAGCAAGCCTGAAGACTCCCTAACATCACCTCACCTCCCTAACATCCCAATGGCTAATAAATTCTCCTGGAACAGAGAATTTCTGGGCTCAAACACACACTACACCATTGTATTGGGTTTGCCTGGCAAGGTTTTGGTAGTGGGGTGGCTACAGGGGTGGCTTCAGTGAGAAGCTGCTAGAAGCTTCCCGTGTCCGACAGAGCCAATGCCAGATGGCTTCAAGATGGACCTAGAGCTGGCCAAGACTGAGCCCATCATTGTGATAACATACTTAATAAAGGGAAAAAAACCCTGTGCAACAGCAACTGCAGCTGGAGAAAGGAGTGAGAATATGTGAGAGAAATAATTCTGCAGACATCAAAGTCGGCGACAAAGGAGGGGGAGGAGGTGCTCCAGGTGCCAGAGCAGATATTCCCCTGCAGCCTGTGGTGAAGACCATGGTGAGGCAGGCTGTCCCCCTGTAGCCCATGGAGGTCCACAGTAGTGCAGATATCCACCTGCAGTCTGTGGATGATCTCATGTAGGAACAGGTGGATGCCTGAAGGAAGTTGTGATGCCTTGAGAAGCCCTCACTGGAGCAGACTCCTGGCAGGACCTGTGAACCCATGGAGGGAGCATTCCACACTGTAGCAGGTTTGCTGAGAGTACTTGTGACCCCATGGGGGACCCATGCTGGAGCACTCTGCTCCTGAAGAACTGCACCCCATGGAAGGGACCCACATCGGAGGAGTTCATGGAGGACTGCCTCCCATGATAGGGACTGGAGCTCCCACTAGAGCAGGGGAGGTGTGAAAAGAGTCCTCTCCCTGAGGAGGAAGGAGCAGCAGAGATAAGGTGTGATGAACTGATCACAACATCCATTCCCTGTCTTCCTGCACCACTATTGTGAAGGAGGTAGATAAAATTGGGAGCCAAGTTGTGCCCAGGAAGAAGGGTTGGGTTGGGGGAAGACATTTTAAAATTTACTTTTGATATCTCATTATCCTACTTTGATTTGATTGGCAAAAATTTAAATTAATTCCCCTGAGTTGCATTTGTTTTGCCCATTATGGTAACTTGTGAGTGATCTCTCCCTGTCCTTATCTCAACCCACAAGCCTTTTGTTATATTTTCTCTCCCCTGTCCAGCTGAGGAGGAGATGGATAGAGCAGCTTCAGTAGGCACTTGGTATCCAGCCAGGGTCAACCCACCACAACTAGCTAAATCTTGCCTAACTGCATGTCCACAGCCCCATCTTGGTAGAGAAAAGTAGGGGCAGTGAGCAGCAGTGTCCTTCTTGGCTATTTTTCTAAAGGGTTGCTCATACTGAGAAGAAGACACTCACCTCTGCGTCACGCATGGATAGAGTGACAACCGTGACAGCTGTGACCCAGCCATCTGGATCTCCCATGGAGCATGAGTAAGTAGCCTTGTTCCTACCCCAGGGATTCAGAACTAAGAAGGCCAAGGTCTGATGCTGTAACACCTAGGAGCAGGCGGGCTTTCTGATGGATCTGGAGTTTGCTGTTACAAATGGTAACTTCAAATTTTCAGTCTATGGGGAATTACAACATTTTTTATTAATCTTTGGCATAAAAAGCCCCCAGGTTTAAACTTCTCAAACTCCAGATTTTTGTGAGGAAAAAGTAATTGCCGTCAGCTGAAAGGTTTTGTGTCTGGTTTGATTTGGAGAGCTTTTTCAGTTTCGTAATTTAATTTTTATATATGAATAGAACGTAATAATTATTTTAATTATAAACAATATCAGATATGGTAATGCAATAATTCATTAGTATTCTAATTGTTAAGTGTTACTGTAACTGGTATTTGCTTTGGTAATTGGTATTTTAATTAGCAGTTGCTATTCCAAATGGCCATTGGGGCAATTCTTACCAGTGATTGGTAATTACAATGGAAATTGTTAATTGGTATTCTAATTGGTCTGGTAATTCATATTTGGTTTTCTCATTGGTAACAGAGCAAAGTGGTTTGTAATAGATAATTGGTTTGGTAATTCATTTAGCAATTGACATTGTAGTGAGTAAAAATAAGCGATCAAAACACACTGACTTATTAAAAATGTAAAATATATAATATTTTGAAATGAAAGCTGGTTTATGAGACTGACAATAAAATGTTTCCAAAATAAATGCCAACCTTATTAAAATATCTATATTTAAGAAAAAAATCCTGATTTTAAGGATGTTTTAAAAATAGAAATTCTTGGCCATCAACAGGATAATTTCAAAGGTTCAGTTTCAGCAAGGAGTTATTTTCCATTAAATAAGTTTTCTCCTGGAGATTTCTGACTGGCTTAACTGTACCAGCCTGCAGGATCAACACCCAAACCTGCTACAAAGCTCGTCTGTCACCCGCCTGCTACCCCTGTGGGATACCATAGCAGGGTGAAGCATCCCTGCAGGTACATAGAGAGTTTTGTAACCACTTAGACCATTGTATCCCCATGGCATCAGTACAGCTTCCTCTGAAGAAAGTCTTAAATGTTAGTGAACCAACGGTGAGTTCACAGACGCAATGGGTGAAGTGTCTCCTCTCCTCTTTTTCAGATGACTTGGCATGTGAAGGATCACATGGCAGGGGATCTCATGGCTGAGCTGGTCCTGCTGAAACCCAGCCACAACCATACCCGCTTGCATACCCCCTGGGCACCGTCCCCAAAGGAGTATTTCCTTGTTAACCTGCTTGGAAACACCTCCCTCTGAACTGTCATCTGAACATCATGTCTCCCTACAGACAGGGCGAAATTTTCGCCAAGACTGCTCTTCAACCAGGATATTTAATGCTCTGTGAAGTCAGTTGTGGTAAAAGCAGCTGGGTCTTCAAACGGACTGTACCACATATACATGTGCTGATTTTTTCCAGTAGCGGGGGTCCTTTGACATTCTGCAACACGGGCAATTCATAATGCAATCCACTGGGTGGGAAACCATGTGACTTTAAAAAAAAAAGGACTTTGGAGTGCTGATATGTTAATGACATCCATATAAAGACAGCACGACTAAGATTTGAAGGGAAGAGTAACTAAAATTGCTCACTAGAGCCTTTGATGCAAAAAATACTTGGTTGCTTATATAACTGATGGTACAATTTTTCAGAGAAATATCCAGAACTGCCAGCGCTATTTCTGTCCTATTATGGCCTTTGGAAAACTATCGATTTCCTTTCAGATGCATCATCAAGTTCAGCATCCAATATACATTCTTCCTGGCCAAAATGGTTTGCCTGAAGATCTTTGAATATCTGGCTCATTAGAGTCTGTGCTTCCATGATCAGCATAGAAATCCAAGACAGAAAAGACCCCTTCAGTCATCCAGCCCAACCCTCAGCACTGCAGAATTGTTCTCTCTCCTTCCTATACATTTTTGACCATTTTGTCCAGCTCAATTATAAATGCTTCAGATAATGGATTCCCCCTGGAAAATTGCTCACCAACAGTTACCACTGTTATTATGAACTGGGATTGGGATTACATCCAGTTACAAGAAGGGAGACGTCAATGATATAAGTACAAAAGGAGGACAGAGGAAGCAGCCAAAAGGAAAACTACAAACTGAATACAAAGAGCCTGTGTTTCAAAGTAAAAGACCCATCGTTTAACAAGACAGCATAATTGTTGAGACTGCATCTATTTCAGACATTAGAAGGTAATCTGGACCTTTAACTACAAAACAGAAGTTCTTCAGAGCTGAGTGGATTTTTTTTCCATCAGCCAAACCTCCTTCAGCAGATAGCAGGAGTTTTGATGAGAGTTCAGTTGCTAAGACAGACATTTTGAGGGCCTGATCTTCAAACTGTAAACTTCTGCTTATAATTTCACCTACCTGAATTCTAGGAGAGATTTACTTCTGTTTTCTCTACTACAAATAATAATAATAAGGACAGGGAATTCTTTTTAAGAGGCTCCTTATAAACTTTAATACAAGGGTGCATTTCTAACATAGTTTTTGAGACCACCATTACCCTTCTTAAATGATTTTCAAGCTTTATGAGAGCTTCAGCAAAACAATTCAAAACGCTTGTCTCTACTACCCAGTAATTCAAGGCTGATTTGTATAATAAATCCTTCCAAAATGTTCATAGATTTTGTAGCCTGCGATTACATTTTTCAAATGCTTTTCCTTTCTCTTATTCCTTTCCCAGGTCTTGTTTAATTTAACCAATCAAAAATCCATTTATTTCTGATTTGAAAATTAGTTAATGCAAATAAAGCCTGGCTGATGTTTGCAAGTCATTTGCAAACCACACTTCTAGTCTGCAATCACTACTCTTTCCTCTCCCAAATCCACATTTACCTCATGTCTCTGTGTGACTGATTGTGTGTTGGGTGTATACTTTGAGATACACCAAGAAAACATGATATATTGCTGCCGGTTAGTATGTATGCCACATATTATTATTTGCATGTAAGAGTTTTGGCTATGTCTACATTGGAGTCCACAGCAGACACTCCTTCAAAATTAACAATGAAGATATCTGAAGCCGTTCTTCCTACACAGCAAAGGCACTAGCTGGGGTCCAAACCACCAAGGTGGCCACCCAGCGCACCATTGTGCCTAAAAAAGCCCATGTGCACTGAGTTCTGGCTCCATGCTTTATTGATATTGCTTCTGGATCTGGTGCAAGTATTCGTATGGGCATAACATACCACACTCCGTTGCAGGGCTAGGCTTGTCCTTCATTAATCTACAGGCAGTGTTGAGGGATTTGTTACCTTACTTCTGCTACAAGAAAAAGCAAGAGAATCATAAATCTTATTAAAAAGCCCAACATTGAAGACCTAGGTTTTTACCTTCCCCCAGCTCTTCGGTTCTGAATTAACCTCTCCCCTGGCACAAAATCACCAAATGCTCATCTTCTCTCCTTGTGAATATATTTTTGAAGTTAGTTTACGCTTCAAGCTAGTCTTAAAGGTGGTATCAGCCTGTGGCTGGGGACACCTTCCATGCTAGTAGTCATGCTAGTCAAGTGATTGCTAACATTAGTAATTTAACACACACCCACCACACCCACCCTAAGAGAAACTCCAGGAAAAAAAACAGGACAAGTCACTTATGTTTAAGTGACTTTAATATTGTCGCTCTCAGTGTGTGATTATGGAATACAGCTACTGTGGTGACCCTAAAGATTAGATGTGTAGGCTTCAGCCTGTACTGAGGGACCAGAGCATGGTGGCTTCCCATTCTGATGCACAGCAGTATCTCAGTACACAAATAAGGGTACTCCACTCTTCTCTCTTCCCTCCCCCTCGAATTGCCCGCCTACCAAGATATTTACCAACTTCACCTCCGCAAATACTCACATAGTTCCAGGATGTACTACAGCAAAACAATTATTCCCCTATCCCTGCCCTTAATATGTCATCACCCATCCTCCACCTCCCAATATCTAAAATCTCCCCTGCCTTCCTGTTGAGGTCAGGAAAGTTTTGCTTTTTGCCTTTCATGTGGAACAGAGTAGCCTTAAAGACAAGCAATGACAGACAAATGAGGGTACCACATCCACTAGGAAGTGGGCAGAGGTGAAAAAGGACATGAGTAATCAAAAAACAATGATGTAGCAGCTCCAATTAGATTCGTCTTTGTCTGTGAGGCTTGGGGAGGGGGGGTTGGTTGTTGATGGCTTGGTTTCTTTCTTTGCTTTCTTCAATATGAGACATTGGTGGCTAGGCAGCTGGTGTGCTGAGACAGCTGCTTGTCACACCATTCATAATTGCCCCATTGATACCTTGAGCTGCCTCTGGCTGCTTGTTGTATCCACCTGTTGTCTTTGGTCTGAGCTCTTAAACCCTGTGTTACAAGGGTTGTTGCTTTCCAGTGTGCTCTCTCCAGTCATGCCTAGGGGGCCCAAGTGCTATCACAAGGTGAGTAATAAACAACAAAGCACCCAATTATTTAAGTAACAACAGTGCTGCATAGTTGGTGAAAAGGTTTAGGCTAAGCAAAGCTGGATTTCTCGTGGAAAGATTGGGTAACTACTCGAAGCGTATGGGATATCATGAGAGAAGGCATGGATATATTTGCAGGGGTGGGAAATGGAGGAAGAATTAAGGCTAGTGTTATCACTAGACATGTTTTTTTGTGGCCATTTGGCTTATTACTGGCGTATTATTTCACCATCAATACTGTCAATTGAAAGGGAAAAAAAAGTAGGACCCCTGCACATTTGTGATGGGTTTATATGTATTTTTTTTTTACATTCCTTTATCCACATATCCCAAACGTGGGGCTTTGAAACACTGTAGTCACGGGATCTGTATAGACTTTTATCTGCTTCTAAATACCGCCAGTTAAATGGACAGATTGATTGCACTTGGGACAGGCAATCACATTACAAAAAGTGTTGTATTTCTTAAAAATAATACTTCCCTTTCTTCTCCTACTTCAGCCAAGTTTTCCAGAGCATACTATCCAAAAATATACAAGAAAAGTAGTGAATTTACAAAGTATCTCTTATCTGCAAGAGACACTGACTCCAGTAGTCTTGCTGCCTGCATTGCGCTCTCCAGTTTATCAGAGAGAGAGGTGGCAAAAGCTGGAGCTTTTTATATAATGTGAAGCTTCACAGTGACTTCACACACAGCTAAAATGAACCAATGAAGAAACTAATATTCAGAAAATACTGAAGACTCAGTATAAAAGCTCTAGGTGATTTCAGACAGTAAAAATCTGAACTTTTCCATGGAGGGTTTGTTCTTGCCAGTTTGCCCATATTGTTTATAAGAACATCACGTTCCTGAAGAATTTGACCTTGAGTGTGCTTTTTCCTGGGTAACAGAAACCTACGGAAATAAAATCTAAGTAATGAATAATAAAGAAGTACTGAAACTCTAGATCAGAAGCGATCTCTGCAGGTTATCTGTTCTAGTCTCCATTCAAAGCAGAAGTCACAGCAGGTAGCTCGGGGCTTTTCCCAGCCAACTTCAAGTATCTCCAAAGACAGAGACTCTACATGTTCTCTGGGTAGCCTGCTCTACAGCTTAACCACCACCACTGCAAAAAAACCCCAAACAAACTAATATTTAACATCACTTTCACTTGCTGCACCTTTGCCTTTTTAAACCATTTGTTACAAAAGACTGAAAAGTCCTTACATCATCTCTTATGAAGCAGAGAAAGACTATCCACTTGCTAGTCTGAAGAACCTGGGTACATAAACATTTTTACAAGGAATAAGAATTCAAGCAAGGAAAAAAAATCACATATTCAATGATCACAATATCTGACTGTCCCTACTAATACTTTCTGGACCTGTTACTTCGTTCCAACTAAGTATGATTGAAGTATGGCATTCTCAACTGTTAGATTTCTAGAAGTTTAATGAAAACCAGTGTGTGAGTACATGAGACAGACCATTGTTAGTACCCTCATCGAAAAAAAATCTGCAATTTGAATTCAATTGCTATTAGATACCTGAGGATCCATACGACACAAAGGCATTCTGAATGCCCCAGCTAAAAGAAAAAATGTGATCAGTCTGCTAGCACTATATTTGTCATCAGAGAATCCAACCATGGGATACAAATCCATAGGGAACTAGGCTTCATTAGTTCTGCTGCTCATGAAATGGTTTGGGTATTTTTACCTTTACTCCTATGCTTCAGCTGAGCGGTCATAAATTTCTACAAGCAAAAAACCTCCTTCATATAATCTCCCTTTATGTATCACCCTTCTCTTACATGAGAAAGAGAATGGCTAAGAATAGCTGGTCAGATGATTTACTATTACAATTTTCTGCGAATATATGGGATTTCTGGATGTCACTCAGCTGCCCTTAACAATAGCAAGGACACAATTGTTTCCATAGTAATACCCATTCCAAAGGGGTAAAGGTGTGTGTGTTGGAGGTAGAGTACAAAGCAAGTGGGAGGCACAGGTTTCACAGACTTGCATAAAGGACAAAAATCAGGCACAACAGAACTTGATTCTGTGATCCTTGCTATAGAAATTCCTCTTTTAAGGTCATCCTATTGGACTGAATCCAGCAGAAAACTGACTTAGCCAAGTGTGCAGGCTAAGACTTTCACATTTCAGGCAATGTAAATACATTGGAGAGCTTTATGTCTTTTGTCACTCTTCTGTCTTGAATAACTTAACCACAACTGTATCGCTGTTAATGACAGAAGACATCACTAGATTGTGGTGACAGAATATTACACCTCGCCACACTATTTAATTTCTTACTCAGTACAATAGACAAATGTGGTCCAGCAGGAGAAGGCTAGCCTCCTAAATAACCTGAAGATCAATTCTCTGTGTTGCTCTTAAAAAAAGTTACCAAAATAAAAATTTCCTGACAAACAGGCTAAATGTGTCTTACATCTTTTTATCAAAAAATTCCCTCTGAACACAGAAATTCTGCTGCTGCAACATCTGTCAGGGCTTTTCTGCTGCATTCTAGTATTCTTGGTCACCCTAAAGAAAAAAAAGCATTGCAGAGAAGCCAAGACTGAAGTAAACAAAGCACTTGTGCTTTTCTTCTATGGTTTAACAGAAAATGCTCATCACATGGTCTCCCAGCTGCAGCAGGAGAAGTACCCAAGGAGGTTTTAATAAAAATAGTTCCTATAAATGACTGAGGGAGGGGGAAAATTGAAGAATTTGCCCTCAGTTCCATTTGTCCAAGATGGCTTCCAGTGCTGGTGCTAAAAGCTCTGCTACTGACTCAGCCAGCTATATGACCCTTTGAGCTAGAGCCAATACAGATGAGCAGAAGCTAAGCTCAGGCCTCAGAAATAGAAAAAGGGCATTGAAATGTAGATAATAAAATAATGTATTCTATCTTCTAGTCCTTAAACGATCCTGTTCATAGAATCACAGAATCATAGAATCATAGAATCATCTGTTTAGAAAAGACCTCTCAGATCATCAAGTCCAATCGTACCTGTCCCCTTACTAAACCATGTCCCTAAGAAACTCATCTACCCACCTTTTAAACACCTCCAGGGATGGTGACTCCACCACCTTCCTGGGCAGCCTGTTCCAATGTCTGACCACCCTTTCAGTGAGGAAATTTTTCCTAATGTCCAGTCTAAACCTCCCCTGGCGCAACTTGTGGCCATTTTCTCTCGTCCTATCGCTTGTCACTTGTGAGAAGAGCCCAGCACCCACCCCGCCACAACCTCCTTTCAGGCAGTTGTAGGCAGTGATGAGGTCTCCCCTCAGTCTCCTCTTTTCCAAGCTAAACAACCCCAGCTCCCTCAGCTGCTCCTTGTAGGACTTGTTCTCCAGCCCCCTCACCAGCCTCGTTGCCCTTCTCTGCGCACGCTCCAGCACCTCAATGTCCTTCTTGCAGTGAGGGACCCAAAACTGAACACAGCACTCGAGGTGCAGCCTCACCAGTGCTGAGCACAGGGGCACAATCACCTCCCTGCTCCTGCTGGCCATGCTGTTTCTGATACAGGCCAAGATGCCATTGGCCCTCTTGGCCAGCTGGGCACACTGCTGGCTCATGTTCAGCCGGCTGTCACCAACACCCCCAGGTCCTTCTCTGCCAGGCAGCTCTCCAGCCACTCTTCCCCAAGCCTGTAACGCTGCATGGCGTTGTTGTGTCCCAAGTGCAGAACCCAGCACATAGCCTTTTTGAACCTGTTGTTTTTTAATATTCTGCAATATGAGCTGTGAATCTAAATATTGTAGGCAGGTAGCTATGAAAAGAGCACATTTTATTTCTGCTCTCCTGGTTGGAGTTCAGAAATCATCTTTCCCCAGCCAACCATAAAGGATGCTTCCAAGATAGTGCTGTCTCAGAGAGCCATCACGTTGTTGATTTTCCTTGAGACAAAACATATCTTCTAGCCCTTTTTTTTTTCAGTGTTTTCTTCATAAACTGAATTGATTCTGGAAGCCAAAACTACCTTTCCAAACTACAAAATGATGTGACAAAATCCAAGTATTCTCACTAGGGCTTCAACGTGGGGTCATGCCAAAACACAATCACAGGAGGGCTTCCTCTGAAGAACCCTGTCCCACCAGCTGTTTATCCTCTTCTTTTCTTTAAGTTAATGCTGCGAGGTGAGCTGTATGGGCTCATCCCATGCTGACCTGTGTCTGGCACCTCACTGCCATTAAGGTAGATTGATTTTCCAGAGGATCCAAGGATGGTGTAGAGCTGTGAACTGATCAGCTGTCAGTATCCAGTTCCCCCTTCCTCTAGTAAAGAAAGTGTTGAGTGGGCTTGAGCTTTGTGATTTAGGTTTTGTTGTTTAAACCTGCAGAGCACATACATGCCTCTTCCTTCTGCTTTACACAGCTGAAAATGTTAGATGACCTCTCAATCACACAGGTGCCACAAGATTAATGGTAAATATTCTGAAATAACAAAATCTGAGCTGACTGTGCTTCTGTGAACAAAGTGTTTTATTACATGGAAACAAGCATGCAAGTTTACATTTTATGCTGAGTACTGTATGACAATATAATGAATAATTTGTGGAGTGATAAGGGATACTGTTAGCCATCTTTGACCATATGAGCAAATGTAGTCACAATAATTATAATAATTGTGGAAAAGGCATAGAGAAACTGGCAGAGGCAAAAGAAATAGCCAGACTGTCTCTTGAGGAGCAGACTGTGATAGAGCCTGAGGGCTGGCACAAAAGAAGTGAGGGTAATTTGTGTTTCTTAGTCCTTTGGAGTCACTGCATGTTCCTCCTGCAATGCAAGAGGAAGCGGGTCCTCAATTCTCCTTACACTTCCATGTGCTGGACAAACTGATGGGAAGATCCAGCCTGGGGATGAAGCATAGGCTGAGAGGAGCCTTAACCATGCACACCCCAGGATACCCTGGAGCACAGCTGCACCAGTGCACTGAGCAGAGGGTGCTACAACAGGGAAAAGACCCACTGAAGTCCTCTGTAACCTGTGGGGAGGGGTGAGGAAAGCAGGTCATGAGTTATCAAGCCCCTTTTCCTTCTGCAGGAGTGTGCCTTTCCCTGGGATAGCACTTACTCACTGCTGCTTTCAGAGCATTTTATGATAGCAAGGTTTTATAGTCATTACAGGCAGTTGAGGTCTTTCCCTCACCCTCCAATAATGGCCTCATTTTATTAAGTGCCGTACAAACACTTATGCAGAAGCAGTGCCTCCTCCGCACAGCTACATCTCTGAAGGAACTTGAGCTAGAAAATATGTAGTTCTCATCCAAACTCATAATTATTTCTCTTTTCTGGAACTGAACATGGATGCCACACAGACTGATATATACTGTCCTTGTTTAAAAACTGACATGATGTGTTGTTTTTGTATGCAGCAGGAACAAGGAAAATGCGAACAAAAGTCAAAAGAGAAAACAAATCTGTGTATTTTCATGAGAGAACAATCTCTTTTAGAGTCATCTTAGGCTGTGTTTTTAGTTGGGTTTTGTTTGTTTACTTGTTGGTTTCTTTTGCCATACTGATGAATGGTATCGATTTGTATCGCACAGAAATTGCAGATAAAATCCTATGCTTATTTCCATTAAATGCAACATTCAGAGCACCCAACATCACTTGGAGACTTTCCTGACTTTGATGCCTCTGTACCCCAGCAAAGGTAGAGCATTAGGAAAAAGCTTTGTCATCTTGTTTTTCTCAATTCCTTTTCTTCACCATACAGTTACTTTGTTTATTTATTTATTTTAGGAACCCACTTCTTTTTTTTTTAATACTTTGCTATGCATATTTATAATGAAAAGATGATCTGTGTCCTCATTACTGCTCTATTGCTCAATGATGAAAAAACACGTTAACAAAGGAAAATGCTTTTCAGTCAGCTCATAATGTTCCCTGCTGTTCAACTGGGACTGTAAAGAGTATGGTTTAATGAAAGAAGGTGAGAAGGCGAAAAAAAACCTAATAAGGGTGTTTCTCTGCATTGAAAGATCACTTAGGAGCAGCAGTGATTTCCTTTGTGTTAGAAAAATATAAAAAAATAAGGTTCAAATGCAGCATCCCCAAGGCCAAAGACGCCTACCCTCTCTAACACAGTATACTCAATCTCCTCCCCAATAACATTCTTTTTCTACAGGACCAGCATTTGTAATTTTCAGAAGTGCAGAGAAAAGAAACTTATGTGTCTCAGCCATCTTTTAGCTCTGAAGGAACATGCAGAAATGCCATAGCAGACACCCAAATCTGCATGCATCATTAACAGAGCAGCTCAAGAACCTTTCCCTAGAGCTACAGCCACAGATTTGAACTCCACAGAAAAAGAGACTCCAGAATTATGATCTTTAAGCTCATGAGATGACTGCCATTTGCTCTGGAGACTTGCAGTGAAGAGTGAGTCAATACCAAGCCACACTGAGCAGAGCACACGGTGCTGAATGGTTCAAAGCACAGAGCCAATTAGAGTCGCTGAAGCCAGAAGGCGCTGCTCTAAACGGGAGCGCCGTGTCATGGCTTCACACTGAACACTGCAGCTTCTTTCCAGTGTGCCAGAGACGAGACTTGAGTATCAGAGAGAGAATGAGAAAGGAAGGAGGAGGGGATAGTGGACTTCAGCCCAAAAGAACATTTCTGAGTCCCTCCTTGAGCATCAGCAAAAGTGTAACAGGCAACAGATGTCAGATAAGCAATTCCCCACCCCTGAGTCAGGGGAAGCCTTTGTTTTAAAACAGAGGTTTCTCTGTAGCAAGTGCTCACCAGTCTTCGGGCTCTTCTTTTCTGTTGTCTTTGTCAGGAGCTGGTGGAAGAAACGTGATACAGCTCAGTATTGCTGCCATCTGAGCAAAAGAAAAAACCTTGTTAGTACCCTACAGTACCACCCACAAGAGAACAGACAAAACATTACAAAAAATCAATATAGCAGAAGATTAAGCTCAAATGCATTCTGTCTGGTATGGCTACTATCACCCCCCAGAAGTAAATGGAGAATTTTTTAAAAAGGTATGCATTCTTAACTGTGTTAAGTGTCTCTCTCCTCTTCTTAATTCATTGAGTTCATAACCTAAATTACATAGAACAGTGGCTAAATTGGTTCATCATTGCTCAACTCCAATTTAAAAGGACAAAGCAAGAAGCTGAAGTGAATAATATTTGGGGAACTGGATAGCTTCAGGGGATAGTTAATGACAGGATAGAGGGACTTGAATGCCTGCATCACTGGTTTTAATTTGGTTCAGGGGCAGTAGTGACACAAAGTCATTACCGTATGAGAGCTGTTTGTTTTCCTGTGTGAGATGACTTGGTGGTCTAGGTCTGTTCCTAGCTGGTGAACACCTGTGCTATGAAAGCCAGCAGTGTATCTCCTACTCTCAGTGGCCAGTAGAATCAAAAAGGCAAGGTCAGACTTGGTGAAGGAAAAGGCTACTACTGTGCTGCCTGCGCAACAGGCCGAACAGTGCTGTGAGGAAAGACCAAAACAAGGACACTGACGTGCCTCATCAGTGACATGAGCAGTGACTGCCCACTGGCAGTTCAACCCTTTCAAAAGAGACCAACATTTGACTAACCCTGGAGCTGGATAATTAGCAAAGCCCCTGGGTAACACACTTACTTTCATGGATTCTGTCACTCCCTAGGCAGCTTGGGTTTTTTTTTAATTTGCTGGATGACAGTAAAGCTACTTCTAGACAATAACATCTCTGATTGGGTTTTTATTGTTATTATTTCCAATGCGTTAGTGCCTTCAGGTCACAGCCAGGATTATGACTTTGTTGTGACAGATGCTCACAAACTACTAGTAAGAGATAGTTCTCGTTTTGATGACCTTACAGTTTAAATAGAAAAGTCCAAAAATAGTGAAAGAAAGGAGATAGTATTATCCTCATTTACAGTTGGGGAGCACCAGGACAGAAAGATAAGCACAGGACATCCTGAGGTGCTGAGCTCCCAGAGACCTTACTGAACTCAATGAAAATTGCAGGTGTTCAACACAACTGAAAAAAAGAGGCCAACATCACCTAACAAGTGATGGGGAGAATCAGGACTTGGTGGGTCCAAGCCCAACCTTGCTTGTTTGGTAACTTGCAGAGAAAAATTAAGAAAGCTGAAAAATCATGTTGCCTTAAGAGCACTTGTCCTTATGTGTACTGCAACAGCACCTGAACACATCAGGTCCTCAGGCTCTGTGGTTTAGGAAGAGAAGGCTAGTGCGGGAAATGGTCAAGGTTTAACGTTTTGGTTTTCAACCTTTCCTTTACCTTGTCCAAAGGCATTTCTTTCATGGCCTTCAATATATGCAGAAGCAGAACTGTATTTATGGTGAAGACCCTCTTCAAGTTTTATGAAATATGAAATGGTGGAAAGGCTTGTGTGCATCCGTGGTTCTCATTGCTACCATAACAGCAAAGTCTCCTAAACTGGACAGATAAAGACAAGACTACGAGAAAAGCAGTCAGTCTTCTAAATTAGGAACAGAACATAAGTCCAAATCTTGTCTCTTATTTGAAAATGATTTAAGAAATGGCCACACAAACCTTGCAAAACACCATTTGCCTGTGGGCAGGACATGGGATAAGAGTGTTAAAAGCCAATGTACTTCCAAGTGCCTCCTGGGAGATCATTTATGTCTTGTTTTATAGTTGTATCTACCTATGGATGAAGGAATAAAAGTGAGCGAAACCTCCAAGCTTATAATAAGGCAGCAGCAGGGAACACTCTTGAAAAGATAAGACAGAGAAATCTTGAGAGCAGCCAAGGAACTCCGGGGTCTGTAAAACCAGACAGCAAGCAAACTTTCTGAGACAATGGAAGTGTCTAACCTGGTTGCTGTAGGAACTTTTCCTAAGTTAACTGTCAAGCTTACTCATTAGGCACCTCTGATCAACCTAAGTAGATATTATAAATGAAATGCTTCATGGATGGAAGACAACATGTATAAAGTGACAGACAAAGCTCACGTTTCATAAAAATATGAAATACAAGTATTTGGGGAAAAAAATCTGAAATCACAAAGAAACTGAATTTATGATTTAGAAAGAACATAGAATCAACTGGATTGTCTGTTACCCTCTTTCCTCTTCTTCCTGAAATTACAACTGAATGAAATTCCATTTGCAATTGTACTGGGTGTAGCCAGCAGACACCTTATAGATGCATTGCTTTGAAATATGTTAACTAGGAGCAACCAAAAGTGAGAACTTCTGCTCTCAGGGTCTATGTCGACCCCTATCTCTTCCCCTCAGACCTAATCTTTGTAAGTGAATGGTTTTCTCTTCAGTGGCAGCAGGGCTTAAAGTGTCACTAAAGACAAGACTGCAACTAGCCTTTCACTATTTCAAGTATTTTGTAATCACACACTTTAAAAAGGTGGTCGCGGATGTGTTCAACCATCATGTGGTTGAGAGCTGAACAAAACTCAGATATTCTACTTTCCCTAGGTGATGGGTGTTTATAATTTTGCTCCAAATCAGACGAGCTGAATTCTTTGCCTTGAGAAAATTGTGGAGAACATTAATTTCAGACTGATGAAAACATGATTCAGCTTCTCAAATTTTCTATTATTTTGTAATATATAATATAAATTAAATATTTTAAAACCAAAACTCATTTTAAAGGAAGAAACTGAAACATTTAGCTTGGAAATGTCAAACCGAGATGTTCTCACACTATTGGAACATCACTCCACCACTTACTCTTTTTAAAGTGACATTTTCAGTGCAAACGACACAAGTTTGCAAAGCATTTGGATTTTGACAGGGTTGCATTTTCCAGTGGAAAGCTGTTCTTTCAGAGGTTTTCCAATGAGCTCCGCTAGGAACAGGTGTCACAGGATCACAACAACCTTCCCTTTGCCAAACTTCCAAATTAAAAGCAAGATCCCGGGAAAGTGTACAAGGCATGAAGCGTCACCGGATGCCTCACTGTGAAGTAGGTCAAGAACCTGGTGCTTGAATCACCTCTGTCTACCCATATGTCTTGTCTTCTGTGGAAGTGCTACGCCTGTGGGCTGAACTGGCAGTAGCAACTGTGGGGGATTTTAGGGGGAAAAAAACCTCAGTGTGTGAGCACGTCTACATGCTCCACTGCAGTTTCCCTCTCTACAATCTGAGCGTAGCAGTGACAGAAACAAGGATTACCATGAGACTGGAGTAACTCCCAGTTCAAGATAGGGATCTTTAGCAAGCCATGAACATATAGAAAGGATAAGCAATAACACGTGTCCTTAAATTCTCTCCCTAGGCTGATTTTAGCCTGGTGATGTCCACTGGATGCGACTTGCTTTTGCCAAGGAGATGTGTCCCTCCATGAACATGCAAGAGAAGCTTAATCTGGTATGTTCACACCAAAAGCAAAGGTACCCAACTCTTTCAAAGAATTAAATGAAAAGTCTCCGTCCTCTGAGGAGGAGAAAGCAGTACTTTCTGAAATGCAGAGCCAAAGAGAAATCTGTTCTGATTTGCTGCAGTGTTAAATAAAGTTCTTTTTACACACCACGACTTCCGAATGACCAAACAGACAGACTGACTAATATCAGAAACTCGAGCTGGGCACAAATGAGTTGGCTATTTTTTTTTTACACTTTTCACAGGAATACCATTTGAAGTTATCTCCTTTCTTCTTAATTTAACAATTACCATCGGAAAGAGCCAGTGGTGGAAAAAATACAGGCAGTAATTATGATATTGCAGACTCGCTGTGGGACTAGACGCAAGGAAAACACTGGATTGCGAGAACAATTCTGCGCTTCTTGGCAAACGTGCTTCCCTGGATGGAGCCCTGAGATTTTGGGTGCTTCATTGCCTTAGGGACCCATCTTTAGAAACCTTCGAGAGGAAGACTCACTGTCACAGAGGAGGTGCATCTCAAATTGGGCACCCCTAAAAAACATGGCCACCCAAAACCTTTAACCCTCACTCATGAAGAGTTGGGAGCTTTTTTTCCTCAGAAATGAGGAATATGGCATATTCCTCCTCCACGAGTGGATTTGGTAGATGGACCAGTTAATGCCTTTAGACACTATGTCGAATGATAAATATTTATCATGTCTCTGTATTAATATGTGTGAAGGCAAATACATATTTATGGCACTGCAGAGGCAGATGCACACAGCACACATTCAGATAGTTATAAAAGTCTCAAGAAACCGGCTGTCGAATAAAGCCCAGCTTTCCAGTTTTGCCCTTTGCCTGTCCACCTTTGGAGACACTTGGTACCTCAGAGGTGAGGGATTCCCCAGCACTCCTGAGGGCAATGGCTGTAGTAGTGTAAGCGCCAAGCCAGGATTCAAGGATAGTGAGGAAAAGGGAAATAAACGATGGTAAAACTCTGGCAATTCACAGGAAAACAGAATCACGGAATCATCGAATGGTTTGGGTTGGAAGGGACCTCAAAGATCACCTGGCTCCAACCCTCCTGCCATGGGCAGGGACATCTCCCACCAGGTCAGTCTGCTCAAGGCCGCATCCAACCTGGCCTGGAACACTTCCGGAGGGGAAGTGGGGGTGGGGCATCCACAGCTGGCAGAGGGAAGGGTCTTGGCTTCGAGGGATGCCCGGCAGGGAGGCGCCACACGGCCCGCGGGCCGGAAGAGGCGCTGTCGTCCACTTTGGCTGGAGCCCCAGCGCACCGCTCCCCGTCCTCTCCACCCCGGCCCGGTTACCCCGCGCCCCGCCGGGCTCAGCACCATCTATTGGCACCATGATCGGGGCTCAGCACAATCAATGGGCACCATGATCGGGGCTCAGCACCATCAGTGGGGACTCAGCACCACCAATGAGCGCCATCAGTCGGGCCTCAGCACCATCAGTCGGCACCATGATCGGGGCTAAGCATCGTCAACCATCACCATGACTGGGGCTCAGCACCATCAGTCGGGGCTGAGCACCATCCACTGGGGGGCGGGCAGGGCTCGGGACACGGTCCGAGCCGGACGGGGCGGCCCCCGACCGCTGTCCCCGGGGTGCCCCGTTATCCCCGTGTCCCTTCCCGCGCGGGGCGAAGTTTGGCCGCCGCCTCCCGTGTCCCCCGCCGCTGCCAGGGCCGGGACAAAAGGCACCACAGACACGTGATGGGAGTCGGGCTTCATAAATGGGACCGGAGCGGGGCGGCAGGCGCGGGGCGGGGGGGGGGGGGGGCGACGCGGCGCGTGTCGGAGCCGCGGCTCCCGGCGGGAGGAGGAGGAGGAGGAGGGGGCGGGCGGCACATGGAGCGGCGGCGGAGCCCGGCGTGAAGCCTGAGCCGGGCAGGCGAAGAGGCGCCGAGGGGAGGGCACGAAGGGAAAGAAGAAGGGGAGGCAGCCGAGGTGGGGAGGGGGGGAGAAGTCTCCCACCTCCTCCTTCCAGTCGCCGGCACCGCCTCCTCGGCGCTCCCGAGTGCCGGGGTGCCCGGGCAGGGCGGCGCTCCCGCTCCCTGCCGGGGGTCGGAACCGTGCGGAGGTGCTGTGCGGAGGGTAAGGACGGCGCGGGGCGGGAAAGGGGTCGGGAGGGCTGTGGAGTGGGAGTGTGTGTGTCCCCACATCCCCCTCAAAGTTTGTTGGTAAGCGGGGGCCGTAGGGTGACACCGCCTGCCCCGACGGCGGAGCGCCCGGAGCATCCGTGCCACCCGCGCTGCATCCCTATCCGTTATCCACCGCCCCCCGCGCTGCATCCCTGCCCCGGCATCCGCCGTCCCCCGCGCTGCATCCCTGCCCCGGGATCCGCCGCCCCCAGCGCTGCATCCCTGCCTGGGATCCACCGCCCCCAGCGCTGCATCCCTGCCTGGGATCTGCCATCCCCCGCGCTGCATCCCTGCCCTGGATCCGCTGTCCCCCGCGCTGCATCCCTGCCCCGCGCACGCGGTGCTTGGAGCGTGGTTTCCCGGAGCCGCCTCGGGAAAAGGCGGTGGCCAGAGGTGCGTGGTTGGGTTCTGTGCTCCCGTCAGCGGGAGGAGGTGCGGGAGGCTGGCGGTCAGCACGCCTCTATTCTTCTGTGCGCGGAGCCGGCAGCCCCCCAGGTCCTCGCAGGACCTTATGTGACATCGGAGGTTTCTTCTCTCGCCCTCACCCACCGCTGATGGACAAGCGGGTGGCATCCAGCCCGGTTTTCCTCTGCTCTTCTCCCAAAACTCCGCCGCTGAGGCTTGTAAGCGAAATAAAAGGCGGCTCGTGATCTTGTGCGCGACGATGTTCCGTTAGAAGATGTCACTTAGGCATCCAGAATCTTCAAGAGCATCCCAGTAGGGTGTTAGGTTGGTTGGTTTGTTTTTGTCTGAAAATTCGGAGGGCTGGGGCTGGGAGTGGGGGGGGACACAGCAGAAAAAGAGTGAGGTTTTTAAACTTCATGCAGTGCTCGTCATGTGAAATCTTCAGCTGTTGAGAAATTATTCTGAGTAACCAGATGGGCTTGTTTTAAATGGGTATCTTTTTGTCTCAAAGACATCCACAAATCTCCATTGAGAATACTCCTGGATGAGGTATGTACCAAGCCTTTGGTAGGGGACAGAGCTCGTTACTGTGATTTCAGTTTGATTAAGTAAAATGGTGTCAGAAGATGAAGCCCATAGTTTTCCTTCTTTCTCTAAAATTATCATCAGTATTATTTTCTGTGTGGCAGCAAAGGATCATATTAATGATTTCAGCATATGAGTTCTGTCAGAAGATAAAGGGATGTATATAACACAGAGCCAGACAGCAAAATATCCCTTCTTGAGTGTCTACAAGTTTTTTTAAAAAACCTGTAGTTTGGCTTTTTTGACCTGTTAAAGGTGTAGTAATGTTTCTTTTTTTCTTGCTTAGATGTATCATCTTGTTTTCATTGTTATTGTTCACCTTTCTTAAAGGAATATTGCATTCTCTGCTGGGGGTATCATTGCTGTTCACATGTACCAAGATCATGCGAAGGATGGGAGTGATATTTAATATGTTATTTAATAACAAAATATGCAACATGGCAAAATTTGCTTGAGTGTGCTTAATTCTTTTTGGATTATGCCTTGTATCAGCTGCCAGTGTGGGTTTTCCCTTCTCAAGAAAGGAAAAAACCCTGTGATTGTTGTAGTAATATTTATTATGCAGGCTGAGTTTGTTAAATCAGCTGTAAAAGAAATGAACGTAACATCTTTAAACAGTTTAGAAGATGAATGTGTAATTCCTGATTTGCTTGAGGTTAAAATTAGTTTTGTAGCAATCAGGAACATCTTTGCTTTATTATCTATTGGTCTTTGGAATGAGAAGCAGAACCATTTGAATAAAAACATTTTAAATCAGAATTGCTAAAAGCAGTAATTGTTTGACTGAGCCAGCAGGCACCTATTGCTGGGGAGGTGGGGAGGGTTGAAAGTTGACTAGGTAAAGAAATGGACTATTTGCTGCGAATGTACCTCATTGACCATTTGATAACACCTAAACCCACAGTAATCGAATCTAAATATCTACAAAACTTAAGATGAAGGTGGAAGCAGGTTAAAGTATTGTGAGGATGAGCTAGTGGGCACCTTTGATCCTGGCTGTTGTTCTTTGGTGAATTATGTTAGCTCAGTTGCATAAAGGACCCTTTCATGCTCTACTGTAGGAATAGCAGGTCTTAGCCAATGCAAGCCTTTCTTTCCCTTTCTGTTTCTGATTGGGCAACAGAAGTTTAGAAATGAAATAACATCTCTTTTTTTAGTCATTTCGGACTTTCAGCCTTTAATGTGGCCATCCCAAAATGCTTGCAGATTGTCATCGCACTGGGAATTTTGGTGCTGAATGTGTTATGCGCTAGGAAGGGAAAGCTGGGATAGCTTTCCTTTCTGTTGAGTAGAGTGAGGTGAGGAGATTAAGAGACAAGGGAGAACCCATACCCGTATATTCATTTAGTATTGGCCAAGATTTTTGCAAATGCGTTGCCGTTCGTGGTTCTGCAGGTCTCATGTGCCGTATTCCACTCACCTACTTTCTCTACTTAGGCATATTTTAAGCCAAATTTCTGTAACTTCTCTGATGCAAACTTTGTGACCTCTCTGTAGTCATGCAGTTGGCACCTAGGCATTCGCGAAATTCATTTTTCTCAATAATGTTTGCTCTTCATTTCTTTGCAGTTGTCTATTTTGGCTTTATCTGAGTCTCCTCTTGAAACAGTATATTATTTTAGATGTGTTTCACTGCAATTTCCCAAATAGTTTAGGCTATGTAAAATGATGAGCGTCTTACAAAACCGCTCATCAACCATTTAAGTGAGAATTTGAAGATTTTTCTTTCCTATAGCAGCAAATTCGCACAGTCTGCTGCTGATTTAAAATATGTACTGCGAACGACCCTAACACTGGGATTTGGCCAAGTTCAAAGCAGCTGTGCAGATGGACACAGAAGACAGAAGGCAGAGGGAAATAGACCCTTTTAATCATAACAAGGCTGCTCTTGTTTTCCTATCTATAGTGGAAATGCATGCCAGCCCCTCATACTTAAAAGCAAGCTTGCAAACGTGCCAGAATAGAAAGCAACAGCATTTGCTATTAATGCAAAGTTAAAAATGTGACAACTTGTCTTCTCAGTGCTGCTTTTTATGTCTCCATTTCTAGACTGACACTGTACTGCTGCAAAAAATGCACATCCGATTGCTGTCAGTGGGATAAGTATTTCGCCCCCCCGAACTCAGGCTCTTTGAAAGTGCCTGGCTTTGTTAATGATCACTGAAACCAGCCACAACCTGTCCTTTTGAAATGGTTATAATGACTTATAAATCAATTTCTCGTTAGAAAGAACTTTTTTTTTTAGTTCTTTTTCCCCAAGGTACCATTGTTGCCCATGAAAAATGATTTGGTTTGCAACATAAGGTTAGAGCACATTTTATTCTGCCTTTTGTGCCTCATGCAGGGGCATTATGGTGATGCACACACCAAGCCCAGTTCTGTCTCTCTTCAGTAGGAACATCGTTTTTTGATCAAGCTACCAATATCCAAATTAAAAATAAAATAGGTATTACATTACTGTGTGTGTTAATGTAATGTCACTCACTGTACTTTGGCTGGACTGTTGGTTTATACATTTCAAATGTTGTCTTGTTTGTGTAGATTGAGGCTAAATGGCATCAAATTGTACCTCAAACTCTGTTAACTTGTTCTGTCACAGTTGTGTATTCTTCTTAAGAAAGATGTGTGTACTCACTGCAATGCACTGAGCAGGAGTGGTTCCATAGGGAATACTGTCAATTCTCTTTAAGCCCTCACTGGAGTCATTTTCATATTTCTGCATTTTAGAAAGCCTTTCGAAGTTCCTGTTTAGGGGTTTTAGGGGCTCCCACCTTTCTGTTGTGGTGGATATGTGAAATATGCTCTTAAATTCATTTGGTTTAGCCAATTCTGTCTCTGTTTAAAAAAATACAATACTGGAGTACAGACTATGCGTGTGCCTGGAAAATTAGGTGAAACAGGTTTGGATTGTGTATATAGGTACCCATATGTATATATATACATGCAAAATAATTTTTACAGAATCTCTCTGATAGATGTACTCATTTTTAAGTCTTGGTTTTCACCAGGAAGGTTGTTGGGGGGGGAATTAAAAAAAACAGTCAGCACTCATCTTGCCTTATCTTTTTGTACCTGTGCTTCTATGCTTGTCCTATGGCTCTGGGAATTTGAGTATGCGTGACAAACACTACTACAGCATCTCTGAGACTTTGCATAGTTGCCTCTCTAGGCATGTGTATCTGTGTATGCCTATCTGTAAGTTTATCCATAGAAATATATATACACATACAAGCAAATAAAAAGTAATAGCTCATCTGTCAGTATTTTTTGACTGTTTCTCCAAATCTGATGTAATATTGGTTGGAGTCTTTCCGCCATTTGTTGTTCTGGCTAGTTGGGTGTCAGATTCTACTGTAATTCTTTCTCACTTGTCTCCCTATCTCCTTTATTTAAAAAAGAAAAGCATCTGCATATTTAGAAGACATGCACCATTGCCAAGCAATCTGGTGTAGTGGCTTAATATGCTGGCAAATAATTTCACAAGTTGTTTGTGTGTGTGAAGGCAGTATATTTGAATATCATTATATTCTGAATGTGGCTATGAAGAGAGTTATCTGAGCTTATTTAAATTTTATGAAAGGCCAGACAGTTCCAGAAATTAAAAAAATATTTTACATTTTTTAATTGAAGTTCTTATTTTCATCCTTCACTGCATGGGACATCGTGTTTACCAAAAGCATTCCTGTCCTAGCTTCTACGCACTGCCAATACTTGGTGGCCTAATAGCTATTTTCGGGAGAAATAGACTCCTGAGAACTGAAGTGGAAGCAGTCTTGCTTTGCGCTGTGTTGCTGACCTTCTGTGTGCTAACTTTGTCATCACCTGTGAATTCCTCTTTTGCCCTTTTGGTGTGTTTATCTGCTGGGTCACTCAGTGGCTCCATTTAAGCTCTCTATCCTTCCTTTCCACCTCTGAGGTCCATATCCTGTACTTAATTTTCCTTAAGCAGTTTGATTTTTATTAATGTCCCTGGCCAGATTTGCTCATTTGGTCTCTCCCAAGTGTCCCCAGCTCAGTCCCATGTGTCAGTCCATACGGTGCTGTCCTTTTCTGTGACCTTACCGAGGATGGCTTCTCAGAGCCCTTTACATCTTCCTTAGCTGTTTGAATACAGACCAGAAATGAACTTTCAAAAGAGCAAGTCATTGCCTGAAGAGCAGTGGGTCTGTTCTTTCTTTATGGTGGGATCTGAAAATCCCACTAGGTATATCCTTCAGCTTACAGAGGTGTCTTGGAAGTTCACATAGCTCAGAAGAGCAGGGAGGTTTTCTCTCATGAGTTTTCTCATTCACTTGATCTGTGTTCCCCAAGCTGATCACAAAGGCAGTTCTTCTCTTTCCCTAAAATCTGCATTGCCTCTCTCCCAGGGACTTCTTCCACTTGGGTCTTCCTCTTTTTCTTTTCCCTGGTTTGCTCCCATCTCACCTGGAAACATCCTGTTCCTTGTATGAGGACAGCAGTTACCTCTTCTGTATCCAGTCCCCTTCACACCAATCAGTTAACCCACATTACCTTTGTTCTCAGCATCTCCTTGCTATCTCCCAAAGTCTTTAATTAAAACTTGTTGGGGCCACAGTTCATTACAGGGGAGGAGGAGGAGGCGGAGGCAGACAGGCACTCTGTGCAATTTATAAGAGTTCTTACTGAAGCCTAATGTTTTTGCTACCTTTCTGTCTCTAATCCTTACTTTTTAAATAAGGTTCACTAATCTTTTCTACTGCAGCAAACTTTTAACCCTTTTTGTTCTGCCCTGGCCGTTACATGTAAGCTGTTTTTTTTGGAGTGATTATCTTTCTCCCTGCCTTAATAAATGTGGTTTTCCCCTGGTTTCATTCTCTAGATGTTACCTTCTTTTGGGGACCTTCAGCATTTAGCATCCAGTGGAGCCTGGTTCTTTTATGTCTTGCTCTGCTTTTTCAGATGTCTTCTTTCCCTTCAACATCGTTGTGTGTTAAGCTGCTGTCTCTTCTAGGTACTTCCAGGAGACTGAGTGTTCAGCCCCCATCTCTTTTGCACCTCACTGGGCTTCTCTGTCTCTATTTAACATTTATGTCAATTCTGCTCAGTAGTATAAGTGCCGGCACCTTTTGGTGTTAGAGAAAGGCTAGAAAAGAGGCTGGAAATGAAGCAATTTCTGTTGGAATATTGAAATCCAAGATAAACCTTTATGTTAAAAAGCAAAAGTTTATTAGAGTTCAAAATGGATCAGTTTGATTAATTATCTTCCATTGTTTTTAAAATGTAAATACCAAAACATTGCATCAAACTTTTCATATTACCTCTTCATTCTGCTTTATTGGGAAATGGGAGCTGATTTTAAGCAAACATTACCTCATTTTTGATTCACTGTTTCCCTTTCATCTGAACCTTTCGTATTTCAGGAAGCCTCTTCATCTCTACTAAAATTATGTATTTAAATGAAATTAAGATGTATAAAATAAACTGTGAAAGGTATTAAAATCCCATGTTCAGACCATATTTTTGTTGTTTTAAGAAAGCCACCTCTGCCTTTTCTCCTTTCCCCCAAAAGCCAGACCAGTATCTCTAATTTCCCATTAACGTGACTCTGACAGTCCCCTTGCTGGTTTGTGCCTTCTGCACCTTGTCCTTCTCCAGCCTGGCAAGAAATGTGTGTAGGGGGTTGTATTTCACAAGCTGAGAGATTTTGAGCGAATTCAGGAGCTTCGGAAGTTTTTCGCAGGCAGATGGGGCATCTGTCCCCGCTTTCCCCCCTGCAGCTGAGGGATGTGGGAGTCATATCCTTGGTTCCCTCAATTCAGAGACAGGGCTTCAAGCTAAGCTTCTCACCTGCCAGGTGTGCACCCTGGTGCTTATATTTAACTGATGTTTAACTCTTGATCCAATGTGGAACAACTCAAGCAGTTTACAGATTGCAGCAGAATGGAGAGATTGCCAGGACAGTAACCTGGCTCACAGGAGTGCAAAGTTGGGTACTTCACCTGCACCAAACAGAGCAGGACTTCAGCCACGCATTCAGACCTCTCTGGTCTTAGACGCATGCATATGCCCTGGCTGTCTCTTTTTCTCTGTGCCTGCAAGTCACCTGTGCTAAAACTGGTACGCACAAGTCACCAACAAAACTTTGGAGGGAGGAAATAATATTACGTATTTTAAAAATGTTGTTGGTCCCTGATGTATGCTCTGTTTTCCCCATATTTTTTTGTTGTTGTTCAGATTGTCAGCTGCTGGATCGTGGCTGGCGTCACGTAGGGGCACTTTACCCCCAGGTTAGGACAATCCAGCCCCTATCCTGCTAGTGTGCAAACGGTATGTTAATTAACATAAATAACCATGTAGCTGTGGATTCTAGCTAATTAAGCTTCAACTTGTCAAAGATACCATAATGTTACTTAAGAACAAAATTCCGTTCAGTACTTGTATGTGCTAATTTACCCTACAGCTGATAGTGCCCTGCTGTAACTAGAAGATAGCATCCCTCATTTACTCCTCTCCTAGTGTCTGTGCTCCTTCCCATCCCTCACACAGAGAAAATTCATTTAAGTAAATGCAAGTTTTCCTGAATTAGGAGTGACAGCATATTTGCCATTTATAGCCTAGAGTAGCACACTGTTGGAGATAGAGTAGTAAAACAGTAAATAGGATAGGAGTAACATTGCTTTTACGCTGTCATCAACATGTATTTTTCTTGCTTGGTGTTACTGAGTCTTTGAGTGCCTTTTCCTCAGCCTGCACATTTCATTCTCTGAGGCTTAGAAACCTTGTTCTGTCCTGAAATCAGTATTGTTCATGGCCATATGGGATAAGGTAATTATTAGCCATATAAATTTTCATTTTATAGGACAGTTCTAATTCCTAGAGGCCAAAAGTTACTATGGTAGATCTCATTTCTCTCACACATTTTCAGCTGACTACACATGAGTATAAATTACTGCTGTTTCTCTGGTGGTAGTACTTTGCCGACCCGGTTTGGTAGGAGTCCCAGTATACTGGGCACTCTGTAAACTTACCAGCAGATAAAGCCCTTTTCTGAAGGACTTGCAAGCGTTAAAACATGTCAGCAAGGAAAATGCATTTACATATTTTGCACATTCAAAAAGTGTATTTCAGCTATACCTACTTGTCCTTTAGCCTATTATTAATTAACTGTGGGTATCATAGAAGAAATGCTTAGATATGGAGATCAAAATATTTTCTAAAATAGAAGCTAGAAAGGTTTGATTGTAGATTTCCCTTTCTTGTTTTTGATTCCTTTTCTTGACATGTCAACGTTTTTGCAGTTATCAGTAGCATCATCGTATTGCTCATAATTACTTTCTGAGGAAGAACGCAAATATTCACTGTTTCTATTCAGACTATTAAAATTGCTCAATCAGTCATCCTGATTTGAAAATTATAATAAATGGAGCCCTTTTTTGAGACAACAATAAAAACTTTCCAGTCCTCCCTCTACCCTAGAACAACAGGAGAAGATAGGTAATAACATTTTAATGAAGTCACATTCTTGTTCCTGAAGTGAACTGGTCCTGTGGACCAACAAGAAATGCAGGGGAGGTATAATTCTCCCTGTTGTCCGAGGTGAGTAACCAGTCTTTTACATGTAATATATTTTATATTTTACCTCAGATGTCTTTATATTCTGATAGCATCCAGTCTTCTTTTAAGAGTATATGTTAACTGCACCGTGGAGGGCAGTAGTAAGACTTACCCTCTCAACTCTCCACTAATACTTTCACTTTGAGGACCAAGGCTTACAAAGTTGTGTCCTCAACCCTCAACTGATGTTTAACACCTCATATGTTTGAACCCCGGTAAAGCAGGCTGGAAAGAAGGACTAGAGAAATTAAATCCTGGTCTTAGCAGACAGCCAAGTGGTGTGTTTGTAAAAGCCGCTCCATCTAGTGGCAGTCACTTTGTACGGCTGGTCTGGCAAGTGCCTGTCAACAGCCGTCGGCGGATGGGAGAAAACTCTAAAATGGTGTTCAGCTATGGGGCTTTTGTTTTTTTCTTCAAGAGAAAAGATGCTTGAAATCTTTATCTATTGTTTAGTCCTTATCTGTAATCATGAATTCATTACTTACTGTGAATTACTGCATGCAGACATGGAAATATATTGAAAATTTTGAGTACTGGCATCAGTGTGGGCTCTTCCTCATCTTTAATCAGTGTTTCAGTTCTTTTTAAAGCTATCTTAAAATGAGTGAGGTAGGAGAGCTCATTCAGGAAAGGGACAAAGCTGAGACCTTTGGAGACTCAAATGCTCTGTTAGGAAAGTGGATTCCAGCAGGGCAAGGAGGCTCTCCCTCACTGCCACCCTGCCCATTAGGAGACCTTGCTTCAGCACACAGCCATCACCCCAGCCCCGTTCAGAGTGGAAGGATCTGCCTGGAACCCTTGTCCTCTAGGGAGACTGCGAGAAGCCACAGAGGCTCCCAGGGTATTTCTCATAGAGATGGTCATAGGTCTTAGACGGTATGGGTTTGGGTTGCCTTGAAGCCAACTGCAAAGAGCAGTGTGGCCACGTGGCATTGGATGTGCTGTTTTCGTGGGCAGTGCCTGCTTGCAGCTCCAGATTCGGACAGAAGAGCTCAGCGCCAAAATTTGTGTGGCACTGACATGTGCACCTGACTAAACAAAAAGACCAAGAACCAGATCACTGCTTCTACCATTGGCCTTTCAGTCTATGTCAAATCATGCAACACCTCAGACTGTGACCTGGACTCTCCTGATAACCGCAGTGCCAAAGATCCAGTCTTGTCACTGGACAGCCATGGAAAACCTCACTGGTCACTTCAGTGTGTTTCAGTATTGTAGCTTATATTAGTACAAGCTAGCATTTAAATTAAAATAAACAAAATTCCAGAAAAGTGCAATTCCAGATCAGGTGAATGGCTGTTTTACTGCAACTTTAATAAAAATCAACTGCTACTTGAATAGGTGCATGCACACATACTGCTAAAAATTGCCAATTATGATATTCCCAGCAGCAAACAAAAACAAAATTAATGTCAGCTGCATCCCCCAAAGCCTAAACTACACCACTAATGAACTCTTAAGTACTCTCAAACAAAACTCTTTGCAGAGACAATAAGGTAGAAATTACTGTAATAATCTCAATGTAAAAATACAGAGAGAAAAAAATCATTGAAATTCAGAGTAAGACTTGCCTCTCCTGATCCCATTAACCACGTTGTTAGCATAGCATATGCATGCATAGTGATATTGTCACATAACTCACTGCCACCTTCAGAAGAGCACACAAGAATTCACGTTCTTTCATTTGTATTTCAAACAAAGGTAGGGGTTGCACGGCCCCTTGCACCTTATTTTGAGGAGGTCTGTATTTAACATGACTCCAGCAGGGACCAGCCACCTCATAACAATTTGTTTGTCTGTCTAGCAGAAGTACTCAGTTGCATACAATTTTTTAAGCTTTACTCAAACATAATGTTCTTGACACAGGGCTGTGGCTTTAGTCTTTAAAATGGTTGTCTTTCTTCTGTAAGAAATAAGTTGGAATAACATAAAATACCACAGCCATCTTTACATGTTTATTGAACTACTTGATCTAATATTTTTTTGGTAGTTTTCAAATGAATAATGCGTTCTTCACTTCTAGTTTTAAACTGGTATTCTAATGCCAAGTTTAAAGTTGCCAGACTTCAGCCAAAGGCGATTTGTCAGTTGACAACAGATGCATCTTTGCAACATGTAACATCTGCAAATTCTACTAGGAACAGTTGAAAAGTAACTTATGGAAGAAAAGTGCCTTATGTATTAGATTATTGCAGTTCATTTTTAATGTGTGCTTCAGTGACATCTCCCACCCTCACTGCTCACACCCTCAAAATTAAATTCCTTAATATTTTCTGCCTGTCTTTCTAATAAATGTGTTGTTATTTGCTGAGCAAACTATGCCTGCAGAAGCCAACACAGCCTGCAGGCTGTGTTGCATATTAGACTGTCCTGGTAAGAGTTTTTTTATACTCATTCTTGTTTGCAGCACTGAAGTTGTAGTGTCTCGTGGAGGTCTAGGTTCATATATTCCCTTTAACACTCAATGTCCAGGCCTGCTGAATTGAATACAAAACTTTAAAGAACTATGGTAAAAGTCTTGAGTGTTCAGATGCTATGTGTAAGTGTAGTATATATATCTCCTCATCAGCCAAATGATCTCTGTTTCTTTTTGGAAATGCTCATGATTTCTTCGAGTTTCAAGTATTGGTATTGTTGAAGAGAGGATCTTTTTCTTCTTTTTTTTAGTTTTCACGGGAGAACTGAGCTGTGGTACCTACTGTGCAAGTTTCCTCTTTAGGACTTGAGGTGATCGGTGCTCTGGGTTTTGGCACGTAATCTCTCGTGACCTTTCTGGCCGATTATTATCAGTTGTGTAAAGTGAACAGGCTATATGTCACATCTGGGATTTCTTGAGTGTCTCAAACAATTTCCTTCATTCTAAAAGCTTAAAAAATCTTGGGTTTGCTCCTATTGCTGATATAATCATCGAGATGTCCCATAGTGGATGCAGAATAGCTGCAGCACACCAAAGCAATGGTTCTGGCTCTTATTTACATTCAGACCACTCTCGGCCACTCTGGTGGTGGAAGTGGGCCCTAAGGCAGATGTTCAATGCATATTCAAGCCATGTGATATAGGCAGAGTTATGTAAAGAAGCACAGCATAAGAAGAGCTTTAAGTCCTGTCTTATATGATGGTGAATGTAAGATGCTCAGATGCTGATACTCTTGCAGGGTTGCCTTGACCATGAGTTACACTCTGCAGTTAATCACCATCCACAAGCAAAGTCTGGGATTTGGCCAGAATTTTAGCCAGAGCTGCACTCTGTTTCAAACTTGGCGCCATGTTTTTCTAGGCAAATATGAACTGCTCTGATTGAAGCTTCTGATCCACAAAGAATGGATCACTGATGCACTTGTTGAACTTGTCATTTGTCCTGAAACTATTGACAAGGCTGGGCCTACCTCCCCCATAGAGTCCAAACATCCTAGTTGCCTTAGTGTGCTTAGCAGAAGGCAGAAATAGAGTAATGAAGCTATATCCAGATCCCTGTATTTGTAGATTAAACAGCTTGCTAATAAATTTCCAGTTGCAAATTCAGGGTGTTAGTAGACCTCAGGCTGCTGTAACAGAGTAATGTGAATATACAGGCATACTGGGTGAACTGGGAAACTTAGAGTGCGTGGTTCTTTTCCCTGCTCCCTCTCTGTTGTCAAGTTTTCAAAACCCCCGGTGCCTTTTGAAAGAAAAGCAATGAAGGTGATGATTCACTTTAATGCTGTTCCTGCAGTGGTACTTGGTATTATCTAAATGAAGCAAGCCCAGAGAATATTGGTGTGCAAGGTACTTTGCAATCAGAAGTCAAGTTAGATCTAGAGGAAAATATCTTTCTGGTGGAGCAGCTCAGAAGGTTTCGATGAGAAATGAAAATTACTTTCCTGTGAACTACTCAGTTCTTTGCATCTCCAGTTTTCACATCACTTCTTAGTGTAATTCAGTTTTAGTGAAATCCAGGTGAATTCTTTCTGAGTGCTCGATTCACCCTGATTCCTGCACATGGCAATGGGTACCTGCTCTGAATAAAAGAGAAAGGTTGATTTTGTTTGACACAGTTCAACTAAGTTGTTTGTGGAATGTGTCTCCCTGTTTATGTTAATGAAATCTGATCTTTTTCCCTTCTAGGATTTCCTCCGATGTATTTTTCCATACTTGAAGTCTCTCTGAAACCATCAAGACTGGGGTTATGAAGTCAATCCTAGATGGCCTCGCAGATACAACTTTCCGAACAATCACAACAGATCTCCTTTACGTGGGCTCCAACGATATCCAGTACGAAGACATGAAAGGCGACATGGCATCCAAGCTGGGTTACTACCCCCAAAAGTTCCCTCTCTCTTCCTTCAGGGGTGATCCTTTCCAAGAAAAAATGACTGCGGGAGATGATCCCCTGCTGAGCATTATTCCCTCAGATCAAGTGAACATCACAGAATTTTACAACAAGTCCCTGTCCACGTTTAAGGATAGTGAGGAGAACATACAGTGTGGGGAGAACTTCATGGATATGGAATGCTTTATGATCCTAAATCCTAGCCAGCAGCTGGCCATTGCCGTGCTGTCACTCACTCTGGGCACCTTCACGGTCCTAGAGAACCTCCTTGTCCTGTGTGTCATCCTCCACTCCCGAAGCCTCCGATGTAGACCCTCCTACCATTTCATTGGCAGCCTGGCTGTGGCTGACCTTCTGGGCAGCGTGATTTTTGTCTACAGTTTTGTGGATTTCCATGTTTTCCACCGGAAGGACAGCCCCAATGTCTTCTTGTTCAAACTGGGTGGAGTTACAGCCTCCTTCACTGCCTCCGTAGGTAGCCTTTTTCTCACGGCAATAGACAGGTACATATCTATACACAGGCCACTAGCTTACAAAAGGATTGTTACCCGACCAAAGGCTGTCGTAGCATTTTGTGTGATGTGGACCATTGCTATCGTAATAGCTGTTCTTCCTCTGCTCGGCTGGAACTGCAAAAAGCTCAATTCTGTTTGTTCGGACATATTCCCTCTCATCGATGAGACTTACCTGATGTTCTGGATTGGGGTCACCAGCATCCTCTTGCTGTTCATTGTCTATGCCTACATGTACATACTGTGGAAGGCTCACAGTCACGCTGTTCGCATGCTTCAACGGGGCACACAGAAAAGCATAATCATTCAGTCTACAGAGGATGGTAAGGTGCAGATCACTAGGCCTGATCAAACTCGTATGGACATCAGGTTAGCCAAAACCTTGGTCCTTATCCTAGTCGTTTTAATCATATGCTGGGGCCCTCTACTTGCCATCATGGTGTACGATGTCTTTGGGAAAATGAACAAGCTCATCAAGACTGTCTTTGCTTTCTGTAGCATGCTCTGTTTGCTGAATTCAACAGTGAATCCCATCATCTATGCTCTGAGGAGCAAGGACTTGCGCCACGCCTTCCGCAGCATGTTCCCCACCTGCGAAGGAACCGCACAGCCCCTCGATAACAGCATGGAGTCTGACTGCCAGCACAAACACGCCAACAACACGGGGAATGTGCACAGGGCTGCCGAGAGCTGCATTAAGAGCACAGTTAAGATTGCCAAAGTTACCATGTCTGTCTCCACAGACACGACTGCTGAAGCACTGTAAGTCAGAGACTTCTCAGCATTGTGAGAAAAGGAGTTAATTTAAAAAATAATCAAAACCAGAAAAAACCAAACCCGTGGCTTAGCGTGTTTGTACCCTCCTGTGATATTTTTTTGGTTTGTCATTGTAAACTGAGCAATGTTTGTGTTACAAGCATTGCCATCAGCCAGTTCTTCAAGTTTTACAATTAGGGATTCAAGCTAAATTTTCAAGTTTTTTTCTCAGAGAGTGTTTACTGAATAATAGTAAGTTTCCTAAAAGAGCACAGAGAAAATGTCAAATTAGCAATGGTTCCTTTTGGGGGTGTGAAGAAAAATTGTTAAACCTAATTGAAAAATAATGCATCCTAAACCAATACCATCAAATAAGAAAAAAAAGCCTTGTAATCATGCTGTTCATTTCAATGTGAAGTGTATTTCATGTCTGTAAGTAATAGGAGTTTTTGATTTTTCCACAAGCGGCAGTGCTGAGTTTTAGAAGTTTTGTAAGATGTGTTGTGTCCCGTGATTTGTATGCTGTTTATTATGTGTTATTGATATTTGTCTGATTAAACAAAGTGATAAGGTAGACTTCTGTGGAAATAATGTGAAATGTGATATGTAAACCCCATTGAAAACACTTACTGTATTTGAAGAATTCCTATGAGCTATTTTGGAGATTTTACACTTTTAGTGGTCTTCTGTGGACTTGGAGGAGAGGCTTTGTGTTCTTCTACTAAAATTATTTCCCCATTACCTTTTACTTTCACATGCGTATGGGAGTAACAGCAACAAAGGAATAGAGGAGGAATGTAAGAGAGGAATGCACTGGTTCAGACTTTTAAATACCACTGCGTTTATACAGAGAGACATTTATGGTTGTACAGACTATTGCCCTGCTCTTGGGCGTCATGTGAATACGAACACTGAAAGGCGAAAGTCCTGGATATTGGCTCCTTTAATGAGCAACCAGTTTTAAGTCACATGCTGGTGCTGGACCTCTGAAGACAGCATGTGTCAGACTCAATGTGCGATGTTATCACTGTGCAGTCAATGTATACTTGAAGTATGTCTCATTCCTGTATCCCAGGTTTAAGCAGATTCAGAGCCTGAGATGCCAAACTCCCATCTTCACTAAAAGAGGAGGAAATATTGTCAGACTTAGACATTTTCTTATTGTGTGAGCGTGTATATAAATAAATATCTATGTGTGTGTACGTGTGTGTGCGTGTGCGTGTAAGTATACTGATCAGTGTGAGTCATGGTAGCATAACTAAGGTCACTACGACCAAATGTAAACTGTATTTCTTGTTGCACGCTTTGCACACAAATTCTGTTTCTAAAATTGAGTTCTTCCAACTGATTACTGATGACAGTACCGTATTGCGAACATCCCAATCCACTCCAAGAGATGTATCCATGTGCTAGAGAAAGCAACCTTTCAGTTGTACTTGAGGATTAAGGGGAAACAAGAGGCAAAGCCTGGCCTGAGCCTGCGCTGACAACTGCAGTGGCTGTTGAGGGTGTTCCTGAAAATTGAGAAAGCCAGAAATAAATGGTAATTTCTTTTAAGGCCATCAGTATTTTCATCTGATTGCTTGAAATGAGGTGAGTCTTCCTCTGAAATCGGGATACTGATAAAAAGGTTTGACACCATCAGCTTTGAGGAACGAGAAGTTATTGAAGGAAAATGGCACCTCTGTTCCCTGGTGTGATTGTTTCTGCAGCCTGGGACTTTCACAAATAGCATGTTACCAGGTAGTCTTTAAGGCATGGATATTCAGTAATTCCATTCTGAATCAGAAGGTATGGAGTCCTCTTCTCTGCTGCCTTCCTTTTTGGACTTTTTCCTCACCCTTCTCCTGCATGAATTCTACCAAAATAGCTGCAAAGATGGCTTAGCCAATTCGCTGCCTGACGCCACAAGAGGGGCAGCTCCTTCTGTGGCACTGGGCAAGTGGAGCCAAATCCATGCTGCCCTGCTGACCGTCCTTGGGGTTACGTAGGGAAGGAGTAGGGTGGCAGCCTTGGAGTCTCTGGCCACCATAGTGTTTCCATGGCGTTTCTAATACCTCAGTGCAGAGCAGAGCAGCCAGTAGTGCAAATGGTCCAGCCAATTTTAACCAGTGGCTCTGCAGAGGTGTAAATGACTCCAAGTTCAGGCTTGGTGAGGGGCTTGCTAAAGATCTCATCAGGTGAGGTGCTCGGCAGCAGCTGGAAGACACAGGGGTACTCTCCTCCCACCCCTCTTCCCTGCAACTTAGCTAGGTGGTAAGACAGGGCACTACGCTCTCGAGGGGGCTGCAGCAGTCAGCCAAAACTGGCAGATTGCGTAGCATTCCCAGAGGATGTGCAAGTCCTCCTGAAAGATCTTTTTCTAGTCCATCTAGTCCTCTTGGAGGAGGGGACGGAAAGCCCATTTGAAATGTAAAGGTATTTTAAGAGCCATTTTTGAAACTCCTCTTGTGAATTAAATGCAAACTTTGTGGACTTTCTTTGTGCATTCAAGTTCTAAATTTTACATGATAAATCATGGGACAATGGGGCTGTCTTGGCACTTAACTTGGTGCTTACTGATATAATAAGAAATAGCATCCTGTGAAATGTTACCATCTATCATCAGTATCTTCATTTGCATAATGAGTTTTTCTAAAGCTCTGGAAATTGTGTCAATTCACTTAGAACCATTTATTAAAGAGGTGGCAACAATTTGCCTACATGTTGCACACTAAGTAGAACCACACTCTCATTAGAAAAATCCACTGCCATTCCAAGATAAGCTGTACTTGAACTTCAGCTTTAGGTATTCCTAATTTGCAGTTGCCTACCTTCACTTAGTGATAGCACAGCTAAACAATACTGTGTTCCATGGCCACCCACACCATCATCATCAACCAACCATTGATAGTTGCAGTTACGTATATGTGCCAACTCCAAATGTCATGTATCTACCGAGAAGACCACCTATGTCACACGTGTGCAGAGTTAGAGTCTCAACAGTCTAATTGTATATTTGTATAATATAATCTCAATGCTGTGCAATCACTATCCACATTTTCTTGCACTGGCCTTTCGATGAAAATTTTAGTGTGTCTATTGTGAGATAGACAGCGCATTTTATCTGCTGTTATTGGGCTGAATGTATGTAAATAAGTGAAAAAATTTAAAAATGTCATCTGTACAAGCAGTGGCCTAAAAAGTCTGTAATTGTAGACTAGGACAATTGTTGAAGTTGCTGTGACATCTCAAATACTACCTTCGAATAAACTGTTTACAGGATCTCTTGGAATGCTGTTTCATAGTGATAGGAAAATCTTTCCTTGTGATAATTTGAGGTAAAGAAATTGGATTACCTGAGCTTTTTATTTCCAGTGTTTCAAAGTGGAGAACATAACTCTTTATTGTCTGTAAATCTAACATTATTACTTCCTCTTAGAAGACTATTGTATCATTAGATGTTTGTTTGAGCTGGTAACATCCTTGCAACTGCTGCAATATTTTTCATTAGCAACCTGTATAATAGTTTGTACACAAGTACTGTTTAGATTGTCATGAAAAGTAGCTTTGACCATTTACCTACCAGTAGCAGAATAGTATTTCTGTAAGATTCCCAGTGTATTCCAATCATATCATATTTTATTTCTATAATGTAATTAAACTGTTATTTATTGAAGGAGAAAAAGTATTCCTCTACTTTTTTTGTTTTCCAAATTTTGATGTAACTGAGGAAGCCACGTGATGACGCTGCCTCATCCCACAATCTGGTGCTCTACGTTTTGTTTATAAGTTTGTCTGTCAGATTCTGAAACAACTGCTTAAACAACTTGACAACAGGTTGTCAAGCTTTGTGGGTTTTAATTGTACGTTGATATGTTTGAAGGAGGAGGTAGATTATATATTTTATATTTGTGTATTCAGTACTATGGAGACAAAAGAGAAATGACATAGTTAAAACTGAATCTCCTGTTTCATTATGTAGGCAATTTCCCCTTTCCTCTGTATTAGCCAAAATGCAATAAATCTCTTTTGCCTTCCTCAGATGCATATGTTTCCACAGAGATGTCACATTGAGACAAACCCATATACTTCAGAAACACAAAGCACAAAAGAACAGAAGAAAGGAATAAAATAGTGCTGCCAACAGCAACGATGACCTAAATTAGTCATTGGTGGTGGTAAATGTAATCAAAGACTTGAGACTGACAGCAAGTCAGTCTAGTTTTGACCAGTGCCAGTATGGGCAGAGTTGGGGGAGGACAGATGGACGATGGAGTACAATCCAACAGGGATGCACAAAAGCTGTGCAGGGAGAGCAAGCTCAGCCGTGCCAGTGAAGCACACTAAAGCACTCCCACTGCAGCTCATCCACAACTGAAAGGAGGGGTTGAAAACAATTCTGATCTCTTTGTGGTTCCACGTGCCTGATCCAAAGCCCACTAAATGCTATGGAAAGGTCCACACCCATTTCAAAGCGTTAGTTTTCTATATGACCTAATCTCAGATTCATGTTATTTGGGCAATTTTCTTTCTCAACGTTCATGGTTTGAAAACAGTGGAGGTATTTAGGGGATGGAGTGAGAATATCCTGGGGCCTTGGATCATGGTTTTGCAACAGTATTTGTGTTTTTAAAAATTAGGTCACTCATTAATTGATAAAGTCTTGGCAAAACAAAAGCAACTAGAAATGGAAGACTAGATCTTAATCCTTAGCTGCATACTACATTTAAATGAAGAAGTTTGAATATTTCTGTTGAAAGCGGTCACTTCCAGAGCAGCTAGGAGACAATTCCCACTGTATTTGCATGTTCATTGGAAAATAAAAGCTATACTGCCACAAATCGACATTTCGCCTTGATGGTAACACCTACCTGCAGCTGTAAGTCTGTTCTAAACAACAACTTTTCAAAAAACTGCTTTCCCACACTATAACCACTCAGGAAGTGTGCAGGCAAATGCACTGTCATTGTTTCAGCCTTTCACATTAACATCCTTTATTTCTGCTCTTCTGACAGTTGTTTTAAGAAGTCACAATAACATCATGCATGCACTTCGTCAATAGAACATCTGCATTTTGTTGGGTTTTTTATAAAAAAAAATATGTTTTGTCTTCAGTGAAGTCCGACTTTGGCTTCTTTAAAAATTAAATCATAATATCTGGGAATAGATTATGAAAGAAGAGAAAAAAGTCATGTTGCCTGTGTTTAAGAAAGCATAGGCTGGATGGTTTTGTTTGACAGTGTAAAATACATGTCTTCCTCTGTTCTGCCTTTGCCCATCGGTCTTTTTAGATAATGGATATAAAGAGTATCAACAGAGTTTTCTTTAAATAGCAGCACAATGTATGATGCTCATGATTGCCTTTAACGGGGCTCCTTAATATGATCCGTCATCTAATACTGATCTTTAAAATTCAGTTAGGAGAAAGAGTGATAATATGGCCAAGGCAATCTTAATGACTAAGTATGACATGCCCTGATATTGCTTTCCAATAAATCATCTTTGGTATTCAGAGCAGTGCTCAGTTAAAGCATTTTAAGGTACGGAATCTTGTTTCAATAGTCACCAAGAATTTTTTAATTACTTTAGTAGAAATTATATCTTACCCCAGATTTTTGAACTGTGAACCTGCATTTGCAAAGTGCAATGGTATATTCCATTGTATTTGCATTTGCACTGGCATTAAAACAAAGATGACACAGAATAAAAAACAGCCTCTGTATTCATTGGGGTTTTTTTACCTCCAAGATAATCTATTTTGAATTCTGGAGGGTCAATGCAGAATCGTAAAGTCTGGCAGGAGTTCAATGAACTTGTCATGGGAGTGAAGCAATTTATTTATCCATATGTGTGCAGACGGGGTAGAGAACATCATGAACAAAACTGCTCTTACAGTAATGCTGACAGAGTCACTTCCTGACTGCTTGCACTAATGCTATTTTGACATTGCTTTCTTTCCCTTCTCTCCCTATATAAGCATAAATATCTGTGCATGGTGAAAACAGGGGCCACACACATACTTAGAATCTTTCCCCAAAGTAAAGAGCTCTCTTTACTACTACTACTACTACTAATAATGTGAAACATTGTCATAGCCAATGATTTCACAAAAGCGAAACCTCTTCTGCCATTTATAGCCATAAGTGATTGGATCAAACCCTGCCATTGCAATTTTTTTTCTCCATGGATCTTACAGAGAGTCCCTCCAGGGCCCAGCACCACAGGGATACTCCCATTTCCATTGAGCTGAAGAGAAGGAGAAGGGAAGGAAGCTGGAAATGTCCCAGTTCTTTTTTGCGGCACGCTGTCCCCAGAGCTGCTGTGTTTGTAATGCTCTGAGGGTCTCTGGGGATTCCCCTGTGGTGTCCCTGTCCTCCAAGGCTGGGCTTGATGGCTGCAGTAGCCTGGCCGAGAACAGAAACCTCATCAAGAGGGGTGAAGAATAATCATCTCTGGTTGAAAGTCTGTAAAGAAGAGATTTAAGATGTAGCAGCATAGTAATGCAAAGGTGGGAACCTGCTCTGTATCATGCTTAGTTAAGGAACATGGATTAGGGGTATCATTTTAATAGAGTAATGTGGGGAATAATATAGGCTATGGATCCATCCATAAACACTCCTCCCAAGCCTTCACAAGGGTAATAATAAATCCTTTAAGGCCTTTCAGCAGCAGTCTGGGAAAAAAATATTAAAAAAAATATAATCATTGTCTCTGTGATGCTTAACTTGTACCTTAATTCAAAGTAATTTTTAAATTATACACCTACTTGCTACCAGTGCAGTCTGAGTAGGCAAAATTAATAACAGGCATGCTCAGTCAATCCAAGGCTTAAAGCTTCAGCTAAAATGTTAACGTCTAAATTGAGCAATACTATCAGTCATGAGAATTACAGCTATCTGCCTTCTTATCTTTTTCTATTTATTTGAGGGCTTTTATTTATTCTTATTATAGCACTAGCAAAGCCTGGCAGCTCTGGCAGAGGGAGAGACCATCTCTCTGTATGCGGCTGATGGTGTTGATGAGTTGCTTGCAGTGGCTGGGCCAAGGCACGCGGGAACTGCACAAAGCTGATGTGGACAAGAAGAAAAGAGCAAAGCCTTCCAGGGCACAGCTCCTTCTGCAAGGAGGTCCTACATCCCATTAAACCTTGGAAGATGCCAAGTGGATGCTGCTGCAGGGGGAGGAAAGCTTCAGGTTCAATCCCCTAACTCCCACCTCAGCAGCTGATGATGGGCTTCTTAGCAGGGACATGGCCAAAAGTGTGGCACCCAAGGGTTAATGCCTATGGTGAGGCAGCTGCAAAGGGAGCTGGTTTCTTCCTGCCTGTCCTTGATCAGTCATGAGTGTGGATTGTGTGTAGCTTAAATGTTTGGGTTTTTTTACGCCAAATTGTTCTTTAAGAAAAACTTCCTCTTTCAGCTTCGGTGTTCCTCACTCAGGAGTCTGGAGTTGACCAAAATATGTCTATGTGCAGATGATTAAAACCCACACGTCTACAGTCTTTATAGACAGATTATACAGGAAGAGTAGCTTAACAGTAAAATGTCATAAAAGACTCAAAAAAGACCACTTTATCCACCTACAAACTGGGCATTTAGCCCAAATAGTTTTCTGTGCGAGCAATATTTGCAGGTAAACCATTTAACCTCATTTTCCCCTGGGAAAGCTGAGGATGCAGTTTAGCTTAGTTAAAGGACTGAGTTGGCTCACTCTGTGGCAATGTAGTCAGCAGTTGCATCTGGTGCTGGTAAGTACCATTCTTCCAGTGACTGACAGCTGACCTTCTAAACAGATATCTGAGTGAAGACCTTTGGGTCTTCTCATTCAAAACATTCATCCCTGATATGATGTGAGAGTGTCCATCATTCATTTCTTTTTAATCCCATTCAAAATGCCACTGGGCCCTGCAGATGGTTTATTTTATTATTGCACACATGATGAAACTACTGGCTGTCGTAAGAAAGGACAGTGGGGGCCTTCAGATTCAGTGCTGCTCTATTCTTACGCTTTTGCACTTTGCCCTTTCTTCATGATTACGTGAGATTTTTAAATAGTTGTTTGGATTCTAATCTTAGCTGCTGTGTCAGCTGGCCCCTGCTGAGGTTTAAATCCTTCTGCTGACTATGAAAGTGGAGACTGAAGTCTCGAAAAGGAACAGGGCACTTGTCTTCTAGAGAGTAGAGCGTGGAGATGGGAATGAATACAGGAATTATTCTTGTAGAAAAGTGAGCAATGCCAACGCATGGGAACATGGGCTGATGTACATTTTCTGTTGTCCCTTGCCCTCAGGCAGGTTGTTCCTTCTTCTCTCTATGCTGCCTCCTCCATAGTGCCAACATAAGCACTTGCATGGCTGCCTGGTGAGTCAGAACCAGCTGAACTGCTCCAGCTAAAAAGTTACATTTTTTAATTTTCATTTTTGGACATGCTATGCCTGCCAGATCATTTTCAGGCTGCATGACCTGGGTTTCAGAGCTGGGAACTGGCACAGGATTTGTCACATGGGCAACTCAATAGTTCCATCAAACCAAGTTCCTGCTGTGTCAAGCATGTAATGGGACTTTGAGGGTCTCATTGTTCATTATCAGAACAGTCTAAAAGTGTTCTGCATTTCCAAACAGGAGCACTGAGGGAAGCTTGACTTTCAGAGCCTCATTGAAGAAGCACCAAAACTGCAGGGGCTGCATTAGTGTCATTCAAAGACAAAGTCCTCACCAGAGTACGAAAACTTTCCCCATTCTCAGTGCAAGAGACTTTGTTGGCATGGATGCATATTTTTTTTTTCAACAAGAAAAATAACTATTGGATTGGAAAATTTCCTTTGTTTTTTCCCTCTCTTGAAAGTTATCTACACTCATGTTGAGCCTTTGGAAATGCCTGTGTTCAGGTGGATGTGCAGAACATGCAAGTTTTTTGCCTATCAGCCACAGCGTCAACTTGCTGCTGGCACACCTTGTGCTGGGTGTGCCATGTTGAATGCCTCTCTGCACTGGTACACAAAGTTTCAGGGCAGGCAGGGAGAGCTGGGTGCTGCAGAGGCCTTTAGGTCTCAGCGTGAGTACCCCTTGGCACAGGTGCCCATCACTTATGGGGCAAAATCTTCTCACTGCCTGCTTCATGCCCCTGTTTGTACTGCTGTATCTGTTTCTGCACCATTACTACTGAGAATCAGTAAATTACTGGGAACTGAAGCACCGAGTTTCTCATCACTGCAGAGATGCATGGACATGCTTTGCGGAAGAAGCTGCTGACCAGTTGGTGGACAATCATCGAAGCAAACTACAACCTCTTCAGCAGCATGAGCCTTGCTCCTCGAATTTTATTTGAATCCCTAACAATGACAACATGAGCATCTGAGAAATGTTCATTTTTAGAAAAACAAGTCAAACTTTGATTTTTACAGGCCTGCATTGTTAAAAAAAGAAACTGTCTGGTTCTCTATTAAAAAAATCAGTCTTCTCTGAAGGCTGAGTTGGTAAATAAATCAGGAGGAGAAGCTGCTGTAAATTGGAAGAGCTCTACCACCTTTGCAAACAGAGCCATAGAGGCCAGTCATACATCAGTCAGTCACACTACTGAGAGTGGATGTGTTTATGGCACAGAAGTAATTGCGATCATATCTCTTCACAGCAGGGCAAAGCACTCGACATTTTCCCTGGACTGCAAAGATGCACACAGGAAGCTGATACCCTGGCAGCCCAGACTGTACCTCTCCTCACAGTAACATACGTGTGTACCTCATGCACCCTTAAGTCACTCTAGCCTAAACTGGTGACCAAACAAGCCAGACATCACTGGTAATATTTAAGCTCTCTGGCCAAAGAGGGGAGACTCATTATATTATCTTTTGCAAGTCACTGAGTTATGGTCTGTTTTGACAAATATTGCTGTTACACCTTGCAACTCATATTAATAGAGGCTTGAGGTATTACTAACAGCACAAGAAATAAACAGCCTGTATCAAACCATTCCTATGAGGGGAAAAAACAGCATTACATATGCCAAAGGCTCTGTGATTAGAGTGGTATTTAGCCTACAGCTGAAAGGCCACACAAGACTTTACTTCTAACTGCTAACTCAGGTCTCTTCAAGAGACTTGTCTGGGATTTAAAGGGTAAGTATTGTGGAACAGGCTGCAGAGGAGAGAGCAGTCCCCTTAATGCTGTATTTTCAAGACATTATTCTTTCCATTTGTATAGACAATTGCTCCAGCCGACCTGCCTGTCCTGTACCCTAGGCAACCTGACAAATTAAAACTAACTGCCTAATCCATCAAACAAATGGTTTGCCCTGGCTCCATCAAAAGTAAATAAATAGCTGTCCCCCCACCCTCAAAAATAAAACGTTTCAACATCAAAGAAAGCTTCATCCCTGCCTCATCTTTCCCTTCTCCAAATACCCAAAGGGAGGACCTTACAGCATGGCCGCAAGGTTTACAGAAGACCAAGATCTGTTAGCACATACATTTTCTCTCTACTATATCCATGAGCTCAGGGATCCAAGGAGGAACTTCGGAGTGACAGAGCAAACCACATCTCAACCCCTTTGGTGGGGCTTCAAGATAAAAAAGAAACCTTGAGGCTGATGGCATGTCAGCCAGGGGCAGAACGCTCACCATTGCTTCTTCCTTTCCCCACTGCCTTCCAAAGTCTGCAAACACAATCTTTTCCAGTGCACCTCACAGTGTTGAACCTTGCTTTGAAAGTCTGAATGTATTTACTGCCTTTGATTCCTGGCTGGGGATATCTGCTTGGAGCCTGCTAATGAAACTCAAAGAGCAGAGTCAAAGCACTTTCTCAGTGCTGGCTGGCACAGGTGGAAGGAACCAGCCTGTCACCAGTCGCCATCCCTGCGTGCATGCTAGAAGACAATGCCATGAGACACTGCTCAGCAAGGACAGGCACAGAGTTTGGGTTGTGCATACCTCCCTCCTCTGCTTGATGCCTTTTCCCTGTCCTATACTGCCACATAAGTAGATCTAAATTCCACCATATGCCAACTTCAGGCGCCCAAAGACTTGTTAATTCGGCTTACATTGGAGCATCTGATATCTAAAAGCACTTAAAATCATTAGCTACCATCATTACCACCTTCATTCTGGAGCACTGGGGCATAACCCTGGTCCTGGTGTGAATAGATAGGCAAGGGCGGGCAGCTTCAGTCATCTACCCTGCACCTTAGACTCCAGCCGCATCTAACCTCTTGCAGCAGCAGTGCCGAGTTCAGCAGCAAGCTCAACGATGAGTTTTGCTACCTAGTCAGGGTTTAACTGAACACAGATGGAACCAAGGCAGCCTGAGCCTGATGCAAAATGCTTCCAGTCCTTGCTTCCCCTTGGGGTTCACAAGCCACAAAAACAACAGTACTTCCCAGTTCAGCCATAAAACATCCTTAAAGCTTTTTGTTTTTTGTTTGTTTTTTGAAGTGAAGATTTCATTATCTAGAAGAAACATTCAGAAACACTCACAGCTACTTATCGCTAATAAAAATAAACATTAGGACTGGACAAGCTAGGTGCATCAGTGCAGCTGTTCAATAGTTGCTTGTTCCTTGCCCGACTACCAGATCGAATGGCCACTCTGCAGTCTCTTCTCTGGAGATACTGTTATTGGCTGAGAAGCTGCTAGTTCCCAGGGGAGGAAAGCACAATGCAAAAACCCAACAGATAGTCCATGGTGGATCCCAATGGACCATGCCCAGGAAGTCCATCTACAACACCACACTGTGCTTGCTCATCCATCACCCCGTGCTTTGTACCTCATTACGGGAGGTTTATTTCAGAACAAGAGCAGCAGAGCAACATACCTGGCCCTGAAGAGGCATGCTTCTAGGTACAGCAGGTTTTTCAGCCAGATCAGCCAAGGGAGTACATAGCAGCATGACCCTTCTTGCCAATCTCATGATGCTTTGGGAGGGCAGAAGGAAGGATAAGCACCATGTTACTGTCCTGACCCTCACTGTCATGAGAAAGACAAGACTTAGTTTTCAGGCTGTGCTGAACTCATTGAGAAAGGTTATCACTTCCCAGGACTGGACCCAAGTGTTGTGTTTATGTGTGACTATGTCCTGACAGCTCCTGGACTATATCCTAAATGAAGAGAGGAGAAGGCAGCAGGGCTTTCTCCTGCAGATCACAACCAGACACATGAATGTCATTTCTTATGGGGAAAATGGAAGAAGCCACAGAAATTATTTGGTGACTTGAGAATCCATTTTTCTGCGACCTACCTTGTAACATTTGTGTCTTTTTCAAAGAGAAGTCTGAAGGGTGACTCTCTTACAGCATGTGAAGTATTTCCATGGGAGATAATACAAGCTACTAAAAGGATCTTTAACCAGCAAAAAAATACATAACGAAACCAGTGACTGGAAGCTGAAGCCAGACAAATTAAAATGGGAAATAAGGCATATATTTTTAAGAGTGGGGGTAATTAACCACTGGAACAAATCCTCAAGGGAGGCTGTGTATTCTTATCTCTGAGGAATTTCAAATCATGGCTGGATGCCTTTCGAGAAGATGTACTTTAGCCAAAGAAGCTATTAGGTTCAATACATGGGTAATTGTGTGAAATGTAATGGCCTGTGGTATACAGGAAGTAAGAACAGATGATCTAATGTTGCTTTCTGGCCTTAAACCTAAGAAACTATTCATCCAGATGGGGGCCCTGTGCCTGTAGCTGAGAATTTGATCCAAGGCCGGAACTGCAACATTTATAAACCTGTGAAAAATGAGTGTATAAATGCGCCAAAGTGAATAGAATCAAAGAGTGGATGGGGAGCTAAGGAAGAAGAAACACACCCATAAAATAATTTGTTTCTGTTTTTTATGAATTATGCTGGAATGCAATGAGCACCTATAGAAACCAGGACTGTCAGGCAGTAATTTACACTGGAGAAATTCAAATGAAACAGGAAGATAGGGGTCTATGTTTGAAGACTGTCAGGTTTCTGTGATAAAATTGCGTTAGTAATTAATAATCTCCCAGAAAACAGAGAGAGAGAGATCATCTGCTACCATGTGTCTATTAGCAGATAAATCCAAAGTGAAAGATATCCCCTCTGGGACTACTTGATGGATTATATTAAATTTAATGGTAATGGAAGGAATACTGTAATTGGAAGATGCTGGAGGGAGAAGATATGGTAGGAGCAATGGAAAAAGGTGTACTGCTTATACAGAAGACTCCATGAAATAGAAATCAGCTAAGTTCCTGCCAAATTGCACCAAAAGAGCAGAAGATGCTCCATTTCCCATAGGCAAGAACCAGAAAATGTACAGGATTATCTTAGCTAATATGGAAGCCAATCTATATTATCCTCAAGGGAGGTATATTTCGCAACTGCAGTGTGGAAAATAAATATTAGAAATACCAGATTTTTTTTTAATCTATGAGTACATTTCAAAGGAATAAAATGACAAGTTCAATTAGGTTCCTCGAAGCAGAGAAGAGAAACTGATTAATCAGGCATGGAAGTTCCTAAGTAACAAAAACAACTGTGTGGGCTTTCTCCTCTTGACTCATGTTACAGAAGGAGGGTGTATCTATTTGAAAATGGAATATATTTCCACATGCTTTATAAAGGAATGTCCAAACATATCTAGATAGAAAATGGTCCATTATCTAGGTCTCTGCAGAGCTTCTTGTATATTGAACAAAGCTCCGGAATACATACAGGACTTGTAGGGTGTTTTCTTTGAAGATAAAGTGGCTTTCAAAAAAATACGTGGACTTGGTGCAAACATCTCAAAGGGGCAATATAAACTTCACAAGTAAATCTCTATTGAGTAGAAAGATAACTACAGCAAATGGCAACCTAGATTAAAATAAAACAGCAGCACATTTACAATGTCTCAAGTCCAAAGGCTTCTGGGAAAAAGCCATATCTGTCAGAAATGCGCAATGTGGAAAACTATATCCCTGCAAATTGCCAGTACAATAGTGAGAGTTACCATCCTCAGCCAGTGAAACATCAAATTATTATTGCATCTGAGCTGGCTCTTTCCCAGAGCATTGGGTACCGTGTCTACCAGCCTCAGAAAGCTGCCTTCTGCAGATGGGCTTTTTCAGAGGTGTTGTACACCTCACTGCTCAGGGGAAGAGTGGAACAAAAGCCAATGCATATGCATCCCGATCATAAAGCTACAGGATGTCAGCAGAGAAATCCAGTGTTCCAGCAGTGCTCTGTTTGCTCACTTCAGCTGAAGGCTGAGGGGAGGGGGGGAAGAGACCCCTCACTAGTGTCCAAACCCTCATATTTTGAAAGGGATTTTGGGGTTGTTTTTAATATCATTTTTGTGACGACTGATTGAGTTTGACCATGGCAAGGGAGTAGGAGGGTGATCAAGGTAGAACTGTGCTACATGTGAGAGCATGGCAGAGCAGAAAGCCACTGACACGGCTGCTACACTGATCTTGTTTTGGGTTTTTCTCCACTGCCCAGCACTCAGCTCTCATCCATGCTGCACTCTCCAATACTCTGCAGCCAGCTGCCCCTGCCCACTGCTAGAGTAGGTGGGTGCATGGCCTGCTGGCATCGCAACACATTCGTGGGTGTTAGCGTCACAAGCAATTCAAGCAGCATCACTGATATGTGTAACATTGCCTCTCCTCAACAGTGACTTGCTGCAAGAATGAGGATGAACTACTTAGCTAATGCCTCTCCCCCTCACCTCGGGCAGTTATTATAAGCATGAATTATTTAATGTGTGTACATGTCTTTGATGTTGTATGCACCATTTCATATGTACATAAGTGCTAAAGATTATTGGGTGGTTCTGTCATTGCTAGAACACTAAACATACAATTCTGGGCTTAATTAGGTGTGCAAAAATGGCTGTACACAGCCACACTGGAAACTAGGGGTTCTGATATATAAATAATTGTGAGGCCATGGCAGAAGGGATCTCAGCAAGAGAAAGCCCATCTGGATTCAACTTTGGCCAAAGCCTGCTAAAGTGCCTCTAATGGCCTCTAAGTTCTTAAGGCATGCAGCAAGGATTTCCACTTCAGTTCTTTCCTGGTCTGCCTGGTGTAAGTTTGAGAGGAACAGGATGATTATTTCATTAAAACAAGATCAAACAAAAGTCTATATGGAAGTCATGAAGCCTTTGCTATAAGCTCAGATCTTGGGCACAGGCTTATCAGAAGTTTTGCAGAAGTTTCTGTGTACTCTGGGGGGGAAGCTGGTGGGTGTCAGTCACCTGGCTCATGTGTGCATCAAGCCAGCCTGAAGCACGTTTCATGGCTTGCCTGTCCTCTCCACTGCTCTGCTTTATATGTGATATGTAGCACCCAAACACCTGCTAGCCACTAGCCTTTAGTTGCCCTAGAGAAATGCTCTACTTACAGAGCCAACGTATTGACACTGGTGAAACCTCGTATGCAAGTCAGCAAGGCACAGCAAGCTGCAATTTGCATTTGTGCAATTTTCTCTTGTTTGGGGGATGGCTAATCTCCACCAGTGCAAATAGCAGCTTTGCCTGTAGCACTTGGGGACAACGCTGACAAAGCCCCGTAACGGCTGTCACCAGTGGATATAATTTAGCAAAATCCCCAAACCAAACAAGACCTCAATTTCTCATTGAGTTCTGAATTTCCTGAAATCTAAACTTGAAAGAAGTTTCATCTCTTGCTCAAGAGGTCAAATCCTCTGTCGAGAAAAGGCAAATAAAGGTTCATGGTGCACAGGCTTTCTGCAAATAAACGACTGAGTATCTCACCAGTGGGATCAGTGTGATGTAACTGCAACAGCATATCAGCCTCATCTGTGTGGCAGGACCTAGGGAAAAGTAAGCTTCTTCTGATGATCCTGTGTCATCACAGGAGTGTTTTCAGACTACATTCTTCATATGTTAATAGTTTTGCACGTTATTAAACTGGATTTAATTATACTTGGTTTGCTAGGAGCAGCAAATCATATTCACAATTGCATTTTCATTTAAAAAATGATTCTATATAAAGATTTCATTAAGATGTTAATTGCTACCAGAATTATATGCACATAAATAATAAACAAGAATATCTACCCATTATTAGAAAATGATTTCCACATATACCAAGCCATTTACTTTAATTTGGTTTAGATTTTAAGTGGGAAGTAGTGTGCCTGGATAGAATTAACAGAAGACCCTCTGTTATGAAAGTGTGGCCTTATTTTGATTTCTGCAGAGTGCTGCTTGCCAGGCCACACTAAAAAAATAGGTGATGGCCTTTTAGCATCAATAAAAAGAATGGCTTATATAAAAAAAATCCAATGATAGGAAACATTGCACAGGTTTAAATCACTGACGGAGTCAGCACAAAATAACACAGACTATGAGACAAATATGTGAGCACAGCAGACACTTTCCTATTTGTGGACTCTGTTTTAACCAAACAAGGGTAAAATTAACTTCGAAGAACCCTGGAGGGGGCAACCATGTCCCTTGCCAGAATCCCACTGAATTTGCTACTCTTTCTTTGTGGAGAACCCACTGTGAGATGAGAAGGGAGCTTCCTGGCCCGTGGGTGACTGCCACCTCACAGATGGCAAGGGCAGCCAGGACACAACTGTGGCCAAAATCCTGACAAAGATCCCTCCTCCACTGAGGTAACAGCAGCTGGAAAGGATGCCGGTGAGCTCAGTCACGTCACAGGAAAGCATCTGTGCTTGTGCGTATTGGTCTCGAGGTGTAATGACAAGATTTGGTTTAATTTTGGCCTCTAGAAAGAGACTTCCTCAATCTTGCAGAGCATTTTGGACACTGAGATCAAGCAAGCCCTAAGTATGATCTGCTGATGTGCCCTGTTGGGCAACAGCCAGATTCAGTGACATAGAGAGGAGAGTGAAAAAGAAAATACAAAAGGATGGGCAGTACCAACAAATTCTCCTTCCTGTGCCTTCCCTCTAGCACCACAGGCTGACTTTATGTCCAAGAACACGGAACTTAGGCGCAGGAGAAAAGTGGAAAAGAACAGGAAGAATGTAAATGCAGTGTGAATCAGAAAACACATTCAGAATTATAAAAAGTCTCTACTTCAAGAGAAGGCACAATTGAAGCCTGAAAGCCTGAGCAACAGGAACTAGGAAATACAAAAAGGAAATTAAATTTTTAAGACCCTGTATGTTTAGTTGGTGTTATCTTCAAGACAACAAACGGCAAGGGGCCAGGAAATTCAAAATTAAATCCAACACTCTCCTTATTTCCTCATTTTCTCTTGTTAAGCATAAAAAGCACAGCCAGGATCAAGTTAACATTATATTTCCTGCCATGTGATTCTATTGACATGATTTTCATTGCTATATATATGTGTACTGACCCAATCTGAAATAAAAAAAAAAAATACATTAATTGCCTTGACATTCAGAAAGAGTTAAGCCAAGAATTTCAAAGCTGTAGTTCGGCCCAGCTGCTGATCTCACAAGGTTTTTTTTGTAAATCCAAGGTGAAAGTCTCACGGACAGATTTCATGTCTGATGAAAGTCTGCTGTTATTAGATGACACTTATTGATTAGTGTCAGCTATCTGACAAGTGTTTATCATACTAGAACTCAGGTCATGTACTTCTTCGGTGCTGTTCCAGCACAGCTGCAATCTTCTACAGTGCATTAAGTCGTGTGAGAGGACTATGAATGACAGGAGAAAAACTTCGTCATCTCACCCCACACTCTTGCAATCACCAACTCTCTGAGGCTGCTGGCTACCTGAAGCTCTCGGCATGCCCTGTTGCAGGGTGAGATCATCTGAGGTACAAGACAATGATCTAAGCAACAAGATGTTTCCAGTACTGTGGGCAGTTTCTGCACAGGGAGGTTCATCTGGAGAAACACACCGGTGGGGCAGTGGGACATGTGGGACAGTGCAATGAGGTGCAGTCAGCTCCGCTCCAGCCAGAAGGCATTAGTCCGCTGAGGCTGCTCATGTCCAAAGTCCCAGGAGCACACCTACCCATTAGAAATAGAAAGCCAAAGCAGAAGACATGCCTAGCACAAGCACACAAAACAGAGTTCATCTCGCATAGGTAAGACCTGTCCCTAGCCCTTATTAGCAGGGTGTTCAGGACAGCACAGTATCGCACTGCAATCCCAAGCAAGGTGCTGTTTCTCTGGCAGAGACAGGTAAGCCCACAGACACTGCCCCTGATATCCTGCACTGGTGGTGGGAACTCTCAGTGTGAGGAAGTGACACCCATGATCCCAGACAGTGTGCAAGGGAACTCATGCCTTCACCAGGCTCATCCTCACCATGGGATGAAGAGACCTGGGAGTGAGGACGTTTGATCTGTCGCCATGGCCTACAAAGGTCAACTGCAAGAGCAGCACGCCCAAGACAGCTTAGCATGAGTTAGTGCCAATGCAGCTTATTCCCCAGGCAAAGGGCATTTTAAAGCCACCTGTGTGGATGGATTGTAGTCCCCCAGCTGGCCAGATGCTGGTGGGTATGGCTTTGGCACAGGCACCAAAGTGTCTCCAGCCCAGGCTGGCACTGACCCTGCCTTAATCCTCTCTTCAGCCAGGGTCCTCCCAGTCACCAAGACCCAACACAACCTTCCAGCATCTTCACTGTTATCAGGAACTAGTTTGGATGCAAACCTTATTAACAACAAGGTTTTGCCCCCATGAGGTCTGGGAGCTCAGTGGCCTCAAGCTCAAGGGCTTGCTTTCCTCTGTGCTTCCCCCTGCGTTGTTCTGGCCCTGGTACAAGCCCCTTCTTTTGTGTTTTGAATGAAGTCCACTGCCGGCCTGAGGGCAAACAGCAGCCAGGAGGTGTTGCAGACCCCACAGGAGTAGCAGATGCTGCCTGGTTCCTGCTGGCTGTGTCCTGCATCCTCCACCAGCGCCCACGCTCTGCCAGCAGCTAGCAGCACGTAGGTCCCAAAACACAGCTCATCCAAGGTTTGCAAAGCAAAGAGTCAGGCTTTGATTATTATTTTGAGATTATTGTTATGGAGTAGTTTTAGTCATCATGATCTGACTTTTCACTGATATTTATGAGAGCTGACCCAAACTTGTGAGCTAATTCTGAACTTTCAAAAACTATTTTTTCTCAATCCTGGAACCCTCAGAACTGAGGCTGAGAGGTGGCAGGACATTGTACTTTTCTCTATGTAAATTTTAATTTTTAAAACTCTCTCCTTTTACCCAGAGACAACAGTTTTTCAAAGGAACAAGGGAGGGAGGGACAGAGGAGAGCAGGAAGGGAAGAGAGAAGGAAAGGAGGGAGAAAGGAAAAGGAAGGAGGAGAGATAAAGGGAAGAGGAAAAAGAGTAGGACAGATAAAGAGACAAAGAAATGAAGAGAAAAGGAAAAGAAAGAGGGAAGGAAGGAAGGAAGGAAGGAAGGAAGGAAGGAAGGAAGGAAGGAAGGAAGGAAGGAAGGAAGGAAGGAAGGAAGGAAGGAAGGAAGGAAGGAAGGAAGGAAGGAAGGAAGGAAGGAAGGAAGGAAGGAAGGAAGGAAGGAAGGAAGGAAGGAAGGAAGGAAGGAAGGAAGGAGATTCCGCACTGTACACTCTCTATTCAAGTTGTACCAGTGTGTAGAAACATGAGATATTCCTGGGGCAGGGCATGATTTCGGATTTAGTATTGTGTTCCTTCAAGCACCTTTGTATATCCAGGCCAATGAGTCTTGAATTCTTCTCTGAACAGTGACTGTGCTCCGACAGCTGCTCCTGGTGAAGAACAAGTGGGTGGAGGACATGAAGACAGATGAAGCAGTAAATTAAGTTAGGGAAAGGGTATGGCACAAGGAACATATAGGAACAACTCTTATACCCTTGTGATCTAATTGGGCCAAATAAGAAGTTTGTTCAGGAACAAGGAATGAAGTTTGTATCTACCGAATGAGAAACTGTGTCTGCAAATGATTTAGGATGTAGAAATAGCAAGCAGCCAAATACAGACATCGGTGTCATAAGGCATATATGGTTTTTACTTCTGTAGGTAATGCTGAAAAATTAGGTGTAAACAAGTGTTAGAAAAAGTACCAAAACATGAGAGATAAATGCTTTTGAGGAGACCTTTAAGAAGCTTAGTCATAAAAGAAGACTGAAAAGTGATTGTGTAGTGTATGTTGGTGAAGAAAATTTTTTTCATGAAGTAAAAATATGAGGCAGTAAAAGACTGCTGATTTTAGCAGAACCAGAAATCAGTGGCTGAATGATGAAGCCAAATGTGTCCAAATTTTGAATGAGGAGCAAATCTTGTTTAGCACAGAAAGCAGTAAATTTCTGGAGTAATTTGCCAAGGGAAGCGCTGGACTTCCAGTCCTTCAGGGTCCTCGAAGTAAGACTGAGTGCTTTTCTTGGGGGTATTGTTTAAGCTTCAGTTGAGTTACCAGCCTCAGCAGAAGAGTAATAGACAGACAGGGAAGAGCCTTCTACAGACAGAAGAGCGGATCAGATAATCCAGTGGGTCCTTCTGGATGAGTGCTCTATGAACACATGAATTTAAGTTCTTCAAATCTTTCTTAGAAAATCACAAATGTCTTCCCCTGAGATTAGCAAGTGCAGCACGTAGGCAGCCTGGATAAAATCAGTGCTGCAACAATAAAAATAGGAGATTCAATTATATATAACTTGCCTTTATGGTATTTAAAGGAAGCCAGCATTTTTAATTCCACTGGCTGAGAACCTGCTGTGAATACCACTTGGACTAGGAAGACTGATGACATTTTGAAAGAACTACATCATTCACCTGATGAACTTTTTATGAGACAAGGAATTTACCTTTATCCATTTATCTGCAAAGATAAAATCTGCAGGTTTTAAAATTGAAAAGCTTGTAAAAAAACTGGCTGCCTTTTTGTAACAATTTACAGTGAAGTAAATACACACACTAATCTACCACTTTATAAGGCTTGGTTTGCAGCATCCTGCCCTATTAAATTCCTTGGTGGCCTTCTCTTTCTGCTTTTTCAGCTCTTGGGATGAAGTCCTAGCCCCACATCAGTCTATGGCCAAACTTAACTGGGCAGATGAGGGAGAGGGAAGTCTTTCAGCCTTTGTTTTGCCTTTAAAATGCCTTCTTGCTAGACTGCTTGAGTATATTCCCCTGGTTTGCTTAACTAGCCCTGCCAATTCTGATAGCTTTGGCTTGTCCTCTGCTCCCTAATTCTTCTGCCCCTTCTGTGTGAGTGTGTTGCAGGTACAAGCCTGCACCCTACTGTGTTCAAGTGCACGCCAGGGACAGAGACTGGACCAGTGCTGTATAGTCCACATACACAGTTTCCTGTGATTTCTTAAACTCTGAACTAACAATTCAGATGTTCTGCCAGTTAGCAACAAACATCATCGACAGGGTCAGAACTTTCAGCTCTAGAGCTGGGCTTTGGATATTTGAGCTAACGGTAACATATTTGCCCTCCAATTTAACTGCAAATGCAGTGAGAAAGAGACACAATTTGCTAGCACGTCGTACAGATGTTTGCTAGCAGCAGAGGTACAAAGAAGCTCAGAAAAACTGCCCCTAATCCATATTTATAATGGAAGAGTATTCCAGTAGACACAGGTACCTCCAAATAAATCCCTTGTTCTGACCTCTTCTGTCTTGTCTCTTCCAAAACTGCCCCACTTAATCAAGTGTCTCCCTTCACATTCTTCCAGTCTCTTCTTGCCAGTGATTTCCAGTCTTCACTCTTCAGGTTTCTCACCCCGGTCCCTGTTTTGTTATCCATTCAGTCCTAGGCTTCTGCTCTAGCCTTGTTCTTCATCACTCCAGTCCCCTGGCCCTCTTGTCCAAGCATACAGTTTCGGGTTGTTTCCCCGGTTTCATTACCTTCACCCTATCTTTCTTCTCTCCATGTTCATGTTCAGCATGGTTGGATCCCTGTTTGAAATCTCTGCCTCACAGGGTCTCACAATCCCAGTCACTTTCCCCACATTCCTCACAATTACTGTCTGGCTTTCTATCCAGCCAGTTCTTCCCTTCAGTGAAGATCCTGCTCCCAGGCATCTCTCTTTTCACAGTATCTGCTTCTTCTCCATGCTCCCATCAGGTTTCTAAGCATAGCCTCTTTGTCCCACTAGTCTCAGGATGCTGCTTTATATCTTTTTTGTTCTCAGCCTTCCTTCCAGGACTACTTGTCTCTGTTCCCTTCCCAGTTTCTTCCCTCCCAGCCTGTTCTCACCCACCCTTCTCAAAATACTCACCCAGCCTGTCTTAATCTTCTTGCTCTTTCCTACTTCTCCATCATCTCCAAGTCACAGTGTCATTACTGTTCAGTCTTGGTCTTACCACAGTAAGTAAGAGATGCTGATGGGAGATTGTACTTGGAGGGGGGAAAATTGGGATGGGAACAGAAACTAAGCATGCAAGAGAAGTGGTCAGGATGGGATTAGCAGCCTATTGTTCCATTGAGTGGGTCCCCAGAAAAAAATAAATCATTTGACTGCAGTTTCTGCTCACGCAGAAAGAAGGGTAGTAGCCTGAAGATCACATATTCATCATGGAATATTTCTGCCTTAAAGACAAAAATTTGGCAGTTGTAAGTAGCAGAAAATTGGATCATTGCAAATATTAAGGGATTTTAATTAACAATTTGCCATTATTCTAGGTGTAATACAACATAATGTTATCCCCAGATAGTATCTGTTTCATCTGCATGGCAACTTCATACTAATATTTAATTTTAATGTTGTGATAACAGGTGATACCCTCAGTAACGATCAGGACATCGTGTTGTAAGACTTCATAGGCACACATACTACAGCCTATATCTCTTTGGGAAAGGGTTTATGATCCAAAATGAAGATATAATCAGCTCAAGTCTTCTGCTTTTACCCAGTAACTTTCTGATTATAAAAGCATAAGGACAGAGTGCAAAACACATGTAGGTTAAGTAATTTTAAATAACCAATTATCCATATCCAGCCATGCTGGATTTGGGTTTTAATTGCTTCAGCCATGCAAGCTTTCTCTCCAGTTATCTTTTCACAGCCCACAAATACAATTTCCTGTTAAAGTAGCATTGTCCTGAAAATTCACCATAATAAATTCTCCAGTCTGAGTACTCTGACCTACTTCTAAGTCACAAGTTTTCTGTACAGCTAAGCCAAAAACTTATTAAATCATAAGAGAACAACGTTGGCTTAATAAAACAAGATTCTCATAATGAAGTAGAAGCTGAAAACTTAGTTCCTGAAAAATCCATCTCTACATTTCACAGGAAAATAACAGGAAACTGCTCTATTTTCAAACCCCATATAAAATGCTGTATATTTGACTTAACATTTTGCTGTAACTTTCTGATTTATAAAATCATAAATCAAATTATTTGCCTATTTGCTCCCTGTAATAGCTGCACAGTGCTGAAATTTTGCCACCAATCATGGAGGACTGAATCAGGTTTTAGGTAGCATTTCTTTATTTTATTTTATAGAGCATCAGGTTAATAAATGCCCCATATTTCTGTGACAATCTCTCTCCTGTATGCATAGCAGCAAAGAAAGAAAAAACATGAGTACTCATTATTTTAAACGTGCCTGACTAAATGAAGTTATAAAAAATAATGAAAATCTCTGCAATTCACCATAAAAATTTCATTTCTAAAAAGAGCCAGTAAAACTGTCAAAGAAAAATATTCATTTCTATGGTATATACTATTAGACTGTACATAAATCAAACTGCACATATATCAAGACTTAAATAACTATATAAATGCATCCTAAATTTCCTCAGACAGATGGTGGATCATATACGGACAAGATAGGCATTCTCAAAAGATTTTTCTTCAAAAAGAATAAGAAAGGGAAGATGAAAGAATAGTGGAGAAATGTTTAAAATATGATTAAATTAAAACAAAACCCAGAAGATTATGCTGCTATATTAGACAAGGCAAAGCAAATGAAAGCAAGCGATGACACATTCATTTCAGCCTTGATTAGGAAATTGATTAAACATGTGTGAGGACATGTTATTTCAGGAAAGAATGTAAGCACAAGCTTAAATTTAAGCATGAGGAGGCTTTCACCTTCTCTCTGACCCTTGTATCCTGGATCCAGCAGCTGGAGAAGCGGGAGGAGATACTAGAAGTCTTCTGCTCAGCAAAGACAGGTGAAAAGGTCTCCTGGCAGATGAACTGATCTTGATGGCCCTCCAACGTGTGGTGTAAGGAGGGTATCTGCATGAGGACACAGCTACGAGCTCCCAGAACACTGAGATTTCTATCCAGATCACACTTTATAGAGTGGACTAGGGAGGCTGCCTAATCTGCATTGGCCAAAAGCACTTGTAGGCAGCACAAACTCCCAAGACTGTGAAGATATTTTTATGTGACCTTTGTCCCTTCTGCTTCTAGCTCTTCTGTGCTTCTCCCCTTAGAAATGCATTAGATTCTCACTTCAAGAGCTTAAATACCACTGGTTTAAACAGGAGTTGGGCACATGCCTAAACTCTGAGAATAAGAATACTTTCATACCTTGAGGTGATCATATTTCCACTGCAGTCAGTAAGCAGAAGAAGATAGAACTATTATATTGAAATCTATGGAAGACAACAAACTCTTGTTGTTTCTCCTAATTAACCCACTACCTGAAAGTAACAATGAAACATTCTTTACATTTCTCAGGCACTGCAGATGGAAAGAGTTACACCGAGCACAGTTACATATCCTAGAAGGTGAATACTTCTTGCCAGAAGCATTCAAGCAGATCGTAACCTGTTCTTTATCTCTTTACTGAAGTTAAAACACTTTTTTCCGGATGTCCTTTATCCGTCATGGCCGTCCACCCTGTTGCCAAACTAATATTATTCAGATAATGGGATCAAAAGTCAGGGAAGGTTGCTATGGGTTATATTAAGATAATAACTTTGCACCTTCTATGTATTTTTACTGCATCTAGTACAAAGAGCAATTCAGTCAAGTTTATATTTAGGGTAAGAGGGTGATAATATAGTGGTTGTGTGATTGCTGCTTGGACAAAGTAATCTTAACTTCAGGAATTTCCTCACTCCTTGGAGTTTCTGATTGCGGCTTCAACAACAGAACAGCCTGTCTACCTTATCTATTGAGCAGCAAGGCATGTTTCCATATTTCCTGCTGCAGTTTTTGCATCAAATTTTCTAGAGTTTTTTTTTCACTATTTTGTAGGAAGATTTAACAAGTTAGAAGAGAAAAAATAAAGGCAAAAGATAATACTTTTTTTACAAAATACAAGTCAATAATGAACAACTCCTCGATCTACCCTAAGGACCCCCATGCTCAACAATATGAATTAGTTCAGCCATTTCTGAATTTCATTTTCTGAACCACTGTGCTTATGTGTCTATTACTTTTTGCTGGATTTGTCAGCAGACCATGGAAATTTAAAGCCTTCAAAATATCTACACTAGTAAGACTGGAGGTTCTTTGCAAACGTTATTAAAACATAAAATGGTTGCATAATAGTACAACTTTGCATCATTATGAAAAAGAATATTCTAGTTCCCTCTCTTTTTCTTTCATTTATGCTACACCCTAATTACAACATGAAAGCAAGAGTTCAAAAGTCGATCACAGAGCTGATGACAGGGCTTCATTTTTACCGTACTGTCAGTGGAAGCATTTTCCTGAGTAATAACAACCGGCCTTGGTCTATTTTTAAGACCAGCGTTCTGGACCTAATCTCAGACTCACTTCAATACGGTGTCTTTGGCTGCATGGGATCAAAGACTCACCTTGAACACACAAGCTAGTTTTGCAAACTGCAAAATTGTTATTGTCTGCTTTTTCCTTCTCTATGCATTTTCTTCTTAATGTTGCAAGACTTTTAGGTTTGTCCACCAAATGATATAAAATGACATAGCTAATGTTACCAAGTGTGTTACCAAAAATATAATTCCTTTTTTAAAAAAGATATTTTTATAGAATTAAGTGCACATCATTTTTGAAGATGATGTTTTATTTGCAAAAATGTAAATGATCTTTTCACTGAACAGCAAACAACACGATGTATCTCTGAAAAATATGATAATGCTTTTTTAAGGATGTGCAGATGGTGCAGTTAGAACATCTGCAGCAATAGAGGATCTGAAGAGAACAGGAATTCTTTGAGAGGATGAGTTACTACCTCCAATCTATTTTTTCGCAATTTTTTCACAATGTTCTTTACTGAGAAGCATTCTCTACCCTGGAGTGCTCAATATTTGGCCTCTTTCCAGAGCTTCTACTATACTCAAGAGAAAATCTTAATCATAAAATCTATTAAACATTTTAATCAGTTCTACAGTCCATTTTTCAACATGTCATCAGCTCAGGGTTTTTATTTGCATCAAACAACGTTTATTTACACAAACAGAAAGCACCTTCAAAAACAAGATAGTCATGTAATGGAGGCAGATTAGAGAAGGTCAGCAAGGATTGTCAGAGGTATGTTATGGTTTCAGAATGAAGAATCACTGAGTAATCTTGCACTTTTCAGTCCAGGAAGAAAATAACCAGGGAGAATGTTAGTGGTCTACAAGACAGCCTTTTTCAGGCAGATAATAGTGTGGGTTGATACTTCACTGCCTTTTCAAGTCAGGTGTGACAAATGAAGCTAGCAGGAACTAGGTTCAGGCTGGACAGAAGATGCGATTGGCTTTGGATCTCCTTGCCATAGAATGTTTTATGTGACACAAGTTTTCACAGGTACAAGGGGATACTGAACAAAGCCATGGAATCTATTCAAGATTGCTAACTGCTTAGAAATTGCATCTACTTTAGAAAACCTGCAAATGCCTGGAAGCCAGAGGAACATACGTGGGAAACATCATACAGCCTTGTCTTGGTTTCATACTCTTTCCTATACATCTTTTTTTTTGTCCATTGATTTGATTACAGAGGCAGATGAATCCTTGGTCTGACCCTGTATGGCTGCTCTTCTGTTGACTTACTTAGGTCCCCTTGATGGCAGAAATGGTTATGTGTGCAAATGGTTAGATTAAAATTTAATGAAGCTTATGAAGCAACTCTCAGTGATCTTCCCTACCATTACAAATCCTTCCACATGTCAAGAGGAAACTGGATTATAGTGATTATATGGTAGGTGCTGTGCTTGAAGATCATCAAGGAAATAAGGCACACTTTACAGAAACGGTCTCTGCTTAGACTATATACCTAGTTTCATCTAGCTGAGATTAACATCTTCACAAAATGAAGACATGTTAAACCCATCACTTTTAACATCCTCACAAAAATATGTCCTTGGTTCTCCAGTTCAGAGGTGATCAGACTATTAACTACCTGAGGAATGATGTCCACCTTAAAGTAGGAATATTTTTAACCATTACACTTACAGCTCAATAATCCAAGACAATGAATGAACTGTAAAAAGTACTTCTTAAAATCAGTATTTGAAATATATTTTAGTTTCCGGTATAATGCATTTCTCTGTAATCCATTTTTTTCCTAATTCTGTTAATTATGCTATGTTGGAAGGACTTATGTACTCCACCCTCTGTGAGTGAGGACTCTGCTGTTTGTTCTTTTACTGCTAATGAAGATTGTGAGAACACTGTAGCTGTAGGTGCAGAGTCTCCAATTCCTCAGAAGGCCAATGCAGACCCTGAGGAGGGAGGCTATTTATTCCATGTTATACAGTGCTCTTTTGTTGGCCAGCTTCTCATCTCGGTTGTCTTTCCCAGCTATTGATTTCCAAATAGATTTTACACCAACCCTGAAATGGAATAAAAGAATTGAATGAAAACACACCTTGAAGCAGATTTATATAAATTGCTCTGAATCATTCCCTTCCCATCTACAATCACTGTAGAAGTACTTCTTTCCCACCTCCAGAAGCTAGATCCTGTTTTCTATACTGGCAACACAAATATTAAACTACAGAGATAAATAGTTCACCCCAAGTCATGTTTGTTGTCAACAAAACCATATTTTGATAAAACAAAATGTAAATCACATTGTATGCTGTCCATCTGCTAGTGAAAAATCACAAATACCATGTCAAAGATCACCCCAACGGTCACGATGATTCCAGTTACCAGGTCAAAGACCAGAATGGCACCTAGCATTGCTCTCCTTGATTTTTTTTTTTCATTTCTGAAGAAAATGAACAAGTGGTCATTATTATGTTCAAGTTTTCAAATGAATCAGGCATTTAATCAAATGGACAGGACTGAAAAGGAGCAGGTGTTTATTGTTTACTATCCGACATCTTTTTCACAGCCCTCAGCCCTTTATTGTATCAGTAAATGTTAAAGTAGTAACATTTTCTACCTACTTTGCAAAGGCATACCTAATCAAGGAAGATGCAAAGAAATGGAGATCAAGGCATGTGGAGTGGGATACAAGTCACTTAACAGGCACAGAACACAAAGAACTGCAATTCCTAAAGACAAGGTAAATTAAGGTGGGAAAGTTATCTACATGGTACATATTAAGAATTATTAATATAACAATATTTTTGATTTCAAAAATGCTTTAATATAAGAATTTCAAGACATATCTACGTATGATACGTGAACGATAAAGTCAGAATTACCACAGGGTGTCTGCCACTCAAGGCAGGCTGACTTCTTTGTTCTGTGCTTGGTACCAGGTGCTCCATCACTCAGGGCTGAGGCACTAAGGTACCACCATGCTACCGAAGAATTCTAACAATGGTAATTGCCACAATAATAATGACAATAATGAAGCCAAAAGAGACTATGCTAACAAAAGACTGAATTCAAGGACTTAAGTGCTGCTTTTCAGTTCCCTGTCTCTATCTAGGCCCACAAAGCCTTTATTTAACGTAAATAACCACTGAGCATGGAAAGGGGTTGTTCTGCATGAACCAGAAACACATAGTGAGGAGCAGCTGCATGAAGCTGAGGAGTGAAAAACGTAACAAGGATATAAAGTAAAAATATATTTTATAATGCTGCAGCCTGTTCAACAACTCACCAAAATAAACAGAGGGCCCTGCTGTCACTTACGATGTTTCTCTAAGACCAGACATATCCGTTAGGAGATAACTCTAACAAACAACCCAGAAAGAGTGGATAATGCTGAACATGGCCAACCAGCTTCTCTCATCTGTTTTTTGATGCTGGAAAGAGAAACACCTGGAAAGGAAACCCAGTCACCTTCTAGTGAAATTCCGTTGACGTTATTGTTCAGACACATTCAGCCAAATCAATGAACCATCAGGCATCTTCCCAGATCACTCTAGCTCTGACAGTTTTACACAAGCCAATCCTAATCACTCTTTCATTTTCCAGTATATAATTTCCAGAACAATAAGGTGCTATCTCATTGCTGACTGGCATGCAAAATTCAAGTTCACACTGGTAGGAATTCTGTGTAGCAGAACAACTGCAGGAAAATCATTTCTATTTCTATTTCATTTCTACTTCTATATAAGGTCCTGTACCACTGTCATCCCTGTAGTATCTAAGCAACCTTCTGTCACATCATTTGAGTTTCATTCTCCTACATCACAGAATTTTCATTCTGATATTCTTAAAACAGAGCTCATCTATAGGATTGTGCTGACCTTCCTCCAAGATACAGGACAAGTAAGAACAAAGGGTGAACTTACATACACACAGAGAAAATCCAAGCTGTTAATCTTGGGTACTAAGATTCCGCGTTTCATTTCTGTGCAAGGCCAACGTGGCCATGCTGATTACACGTTTGTACAGTAGTAAGTTACAGAGATGTGACTTTTCTCTCTCAAGGAAGCTCTTGCACTGAAGTCATCAGCAGGAAATAAACTGAAGAGAGATGGAGGCTGGAGTGGCTTCTGAGATGCAGAAACACTATTGCCTTCATCTCCACAGAAGTGCCACTAGACACACAACCCAGCTCGCTCTCTTGCTCCTAAGAAGCATGGAGCTTGAAACACAGCTGGGATCTCAGTAGGCTAACACCCTTCACATAGCATCCTAATGAGGACTGTTCTCTGATTTTGCATTCCTGCCTTGCAGAGTCCTCCCTCCTCACAGGACTATTATTAAGTAAATATGAATAAATCACCTTCCAGCTCCAAAGTCTTCACAAAACACTGAACAGCACAACAGGCTGAAAGTGAAACAACATCCTTCAGTGTTTCAGAGTAGTGATTTAGTAAGAAGGACATAGAAAAATGACAGTTATTAAAAGATGGGATTTTCTTTGCTGAGATCCCAATATTTTTTGTTGAAGATAAAATACTGTTATATTTTTCTTGCTATAAGAGACAAAGACAATTCATAGGTCTCAACAGTTCTGAAAACAAGAGGAAGAGCCAAATTACTAAAGACCGCTGATTTATGCAAAACCATCAAAAGGTCACAGAGAAGTACAGTGATCACTGAAAAAAGACACATGGAAGTTCTCTGTGTGTAAATTTAAAATTAAGTCATATGAAGTTTTGCCACATGGTAAATACACACAAATTCCTGTGAGGTTTAACCTTTTATTTTGCAACATCTTCCCTTCCTCCCACCTCCCACGTCTCAAAATCTGAGGTGTAAATGTCATGCTATGTATTTTCAAACGGTGGCTTTGGGCCCAGGCTTGTGGATCGAGTTGCTGAATCTGGCCACTGCTGTTCACTTGGGTGAAACATCAGAACACCGGAAAAAGGAGGAAGGATGAGACGAAAGTGAACACATTGGCCCCTTATCTGCTGCACTGACAATTTTTAGCTCTGTTGATGACTTCAAGGCTTTCTCTCTGTGAAAGTGCCAAGAAGAAAGGCCAGTCACAGAGCAACATATTTCCACTTCCCCTGCCCCATCCTGTAGCTCTGGCATGAAGAAATGTACCTTTGTGGAATAGTGAAAAGAGTGATTTAGGTGATGAGGAAGACATAACCTACAAACTTAAGTTTGTAGTTCAAGTTCAAGTGAGACAGAGAGATGATTACAGTGGCCTCATCTGGATTTAGAAGAAAAAAAGGGGGAAAAAAGTAATTTAGGAGTTAATAGACAAGACCTGCTCTTTTCCTGACTAGAACAGATTTACCCTTTTAGTCAGTTCAAATACATCTCCCAAAATGTAGGATCCTCTCCCTGCAGACCGCTTGGCCTGTTGTACCAGGTCCTGGTACCTAGACTGTGAGGGGCTGGCAGGATGGGGCTCCCTGTGAGGAGCTGCTGGGACTGCCCTGTGCCAGACACAGCTGTTCCAGCCTATGCTCCCAGAGAACAGAGAAGCTCTGCCAAATATAAGGCAGCAGCTAAGAAAATCTACATCCAACAGCAAGGAGTCTTGCCGCACCCACTGATGCTGTCAGAAGAATCCTTCTCATTTCACCCTGATCCTGTTGTAAAAGTAAATGCATCATCTGACTAGACTTCACACTATCCACAGAGAGGAAATCTAGATCTGAATAATTAAAGTCCTAGTACAGTCCCAGCCAAAGGTTGCTGATCTGGCACTAAGTGGCACAACCCATTCCTTTTAAGATACTTAATAGAGTTCATCTTCAGATTTGTGTATAGTCATAAATATATTCTGAACCTATAAATCTCAATCCTTGTAAGAAGTTCTCTGTTGGAGAAGATGCTTCATTTGACCACTTTTCACCAAGACTAGTCAGTCGCAGCTTAAACACAAATGTGTGAGCCCTCCTATTGATGACTCACTGACTCCAGTCAATGGGACCGTTTGCATGCCTAAACCTAACACAGATTATGTACTCTGCTAATTCAGGTCTCAAAAACGAAGCTTCCTCTGTACAAAAAGGAATGCAGAGACTGAATAGTGGGAGAAGGAAAAAGAAAAAGCATTGGGTGTTTTATGACTGCCAGATGGATTTAGAAAATGAATAAACAAATTCCATGTTACTGTACAATGGCAGAAAGGACCTCAATAGAGACACAGGAAATAGCCAATCTTACTGAAGAGAGGGGGAGGAGGTAGGATTCCAGACCAGACAGTTTTACCTAGGTAAGCAACATGGAGGGGAGAAACATGGGGAGGGCTATCTCCACAGATTTGTTTCTTTCTAGTCTGGCATAATTTTGCATAAGTCCTGAATCTACATTATTTCAGGAAAAACTTTAAATTTTGATGAGCAAGGCACTTTCATCCTTTCTCTGATTAGGAAAGGTAGAGCTTCTGTTCTGCTGTCCTAGTGGTTTGAGAAAATCAGCACACTGCTACCTTTCCAGATGAAGTCAGCAAAAATCCCATTAGCAGAGGAGATGAGAAAGACAGTGCTAGGGAACTGTTTTATGATGTGTTCTTTTTAATGTTAAACTTCGCTAAATCCATTGTGTATAAGCAAATTCCAGATGGCCACAAAAAAAAAGACCAAAACCCAAATATTGTTTTCCTGCTTCAGTATTGAAGTGGAAAGATTTAACTGCAGAACTCATGCTGCTGGTGCCTATGTGGCTCAGTAAGGCAAAAAGATGAGTGTTAACCAATCTGAGAGCAGTAAAAAATAAGCAGGTAATAGAAAAACCTCCTTATTTTAGCTGATTTTTTACAGAGGTTAAAAGAAATACTCATTCCTAACACAAGGAACCTCTTCATTCCCATCCTGTCATTTCCTTTTATGTATCTCATTCGTTGGCTTGCGTTTCATGACAGTCATTACCGCAGCGCACAAAGTCCTGCCTGTATACTACAGGTGACACGCAATCTTACGAAGATTGAATACAACATAAAAAACACAAGGCCATATCACTGGAAGACTGCAAGTATCGCCATGAGATCACCAGCTCTTGCATAGACTGTGTATTTTACAGAGGCAATTGCATATCCATCTTTTGAGTTTCACACTGGAAAGTAACAGAATGGGTATCTGCAAACTTCCATAATAGCTGAATCCCTGGGAAGAATATGCACTGTCTAGTTAAAAAGAGAGGGAAGGGAAGGGAAGGGAAGGGAAGGGAAGGGAAGGGAAGGGAAGGGAAGGGAAGGGAAGGGAAGGGAAGGGAAGGGAAGGGAAGGGAAGGGAAGGGAAGGGAAGGGAAGGGAAGGGAAGGGGAAGGGAGGGGAGGGGAGGGGAGGGGAGGGGAGGGGAGGGGAGGGGAGGGGAGGGGAGGGGAGGGGAGGGGAGGGGAGGGGAGGGGAGAAGAGAAGAGAAGAGAAGAGAAGAGAAGAGAAGAGAAGAGAAGAGAAGAGAAGAGAAGAGAAGAGAAGAGAAGAGAAGAGAAGAGAAGAGAAGAGAAGAGAAGAGAAGAGAAGAGAAGAGAAGAGAAGAGAAGAGAAGAGAAGAGAAGAGAAAAGAGAAGAGAAGAGGAAAAGGAGGGGTGTATTTTTTCAAATAGATCTGGAAAGATGAGTTGCATTGACAGACACACAGAAAAGTTATTCTACTCCAACAGCTTTCAACCTGCCACAATGTCTCAGCTCCTAGGAAAATTCCTCATGTCTTCAGTACCTCCTACTTGAACAACAGGGAAGGGCAATGTGGTTGTGACTTACTGCCATGTATACACTCATCAGTCACTATGTCTCATTTTTCTGAAATAAGAGTAAACATTACTCTCTAAAATTATTGTTTCCCTCCCATAAACATCAAATTGAAGCTGCATAAAGGATCAAAGCCATGTGAGTCCTTATATTACCAACTTGCCAGTGAGAAATCAGGGTTTATTTGCATTATGATAGCAAAGGAAATAATCTGCTCATAAGTCTGTACAGTTTAGATGAAACATCCGGTAAATACATGAACTATGCATTTTTTCTGCACTAAGTGAGCTTCAATTACTCACCTTATTTGGAATTAACATCTTCCAAACATACTTAAATTGATTTTCAGGAGGCATATAAATACAAGGCATCTTCATGCCGGCATGGTCCTCAGAAATTGGTATTTTCTCTATAGGAGGAATTTTTAATAGGTACATCATCAAGTATGTGAAACATCTCTGTGTAGATCATAAAGTTCATCATTCTTCAAACCACAGAATGGTACTTGGAAATTGTCCTTTCCCTTAAAATTCTTTCAAATACTCTTTGCTTAGTGTAATATCTGGAAAGAAACACATAGCAGAAAATGGCATTTTAAGGGAACTTGAAATCAAATACATATCAGAACAGAAATGAGATCTGAAACATTGCTGGATTGCTTAACAGGGTACTCGGAGGGTGGAATGCAATCGCCACATCCCACTTCCATCACACTAACAGAGAACAAGGATGTTTCCATCAGTCAACTTATTTGCTCCAGGTTACTGTATCACAGTGTTTCACTAACATCCACAGTCTGCTGGCCTCCAGCATTCCTCCTCATGGACAATACATTTTGTTTCAGTCCCAGGTCATTCACTGGTTTACAGAACTTCTTGAATACCAATCCCTTTGTGGGAGAAAAAAAGATTCTCTCTGTGTTTCTTTATTTCCTTCAAGCTCTGTTCTTGCTTTCTCCTTCTTTATCCTGAATGTTAATAGGATGTATCTTCCAAATACCAGGCAAAATGGATCTTAACAGCGTGCCTGCTAGAGCTATCCCATGTCGGTATCTAAGATTTCAAGACAACGTCTACTTCTGTCAGACTCTGCATCATAGGGAGCCAGATTCTTAGAATCATCATGTGTCAGAAAAAGGATTCAAAATGAATTCAAAACTTTTCCTACAGAAAAAGAGTTTGAAATTACACTAATATATGTTCTGAGAAACAGTTAATTCACTTTAAATATCAAAACATTCAGGCTCCTGGCCTTTAAATGCTCAAATCAGATGGCACAGAAATCCTGTACAGACTGCCAACTCGGTCTGCCTCCAGTCCTGTGACTGTCTGAGTGTCTTCAGCTCCCACGAAGGTCAACAGAAATTGAAGGCACTAAAAACCTCCTGGTGCTGGGAGTGGGGACTCTGAAGTGACCAGCAGTGAGTGATACAACAGCCTCCCAAATGATGCCTCTCTGAGCATGGAGGCTGCTGGTCAGTAACATAAGGCTTCTCATGAGGAACAGGCAGAATCAATTGCTGCCCACCAGGACTCCATCTGGAACATAGGGGGTCCTACTGAAGACAAAAAACAGGAGATAACCTATCACAAACATGTAAACTCAAGCAAAATTCCTGCATGATGTTCAAGGAAGAAAAAAAAATTATTCACTCTCACTATCAAGATTTCAATGGCAACATCTTCATTTTAACAATTACAAACAAATTCAAAACAAGTGCTTTAATTGTTTTTGCCAAATAGTGTGTACACAGTTCATTGGAATGACATGGCTTGTGCAGGAGGTTAAGAATAATATGTTTAGGCCCAGTAAACACTGAAGGTTTTGCCATTTTTCCAGAAGCATTTTGTTTACTAATAGGCACGGAAAGAGGAGAGTTAACCCCCTTCTTGCAGTAGAATAATACATAGGAAATTCGTTTGAATATTGCATTTGTGATGCATCTGCCTTCCTTAAATGTGTATTATATATACCAACGGATTTCAGAATGTTTCAGAGGTGTCATGTAACTCGTGAAACAGTACTTCTAGTGACAGAGGCAGACAACACCACTTACCGAAAATGACACAAAAAGAGGATCGTTCTCCACTCCAGAGAATGTCTCATCTCATGGATGCAGAGACAGAGGTGTTACCAGCGATGAACCGACACTTTTATTAAAGGCATTCCTCTTTCTACAGTGCCATGTAAGTTTTTTAGCTAACAAAAAAGACAGGAAACCTATGAAAACCCAAAAGTCTGGCTTGATAAAATCTGGGTGCTGGGCTAACTGGAGTCACTTTCATCAGGAAAAATCACACCGTGTCTTACTCACAGGAATTCTAAAATTTGGGAAGTATATCACACTCAGAGGGTTGATGAAAAAAGCTCTTTTAATTGGATTTGCAGACTCTTTTGGTATTCCTCTGCCTCTTCCTTTTGGACAGCTTTTTGTTTCATTACCATGTTTCCTTTCCATACCTCTTCTTAGTAGCTGCCAATGCTGATGAAATTGATTTACTGAGATGCTCTAACAAATGAAGTCTTAACTTTAACAAGTCATACAAGCTACCCTAACAAAAAACTAGCCACAGTGCAGTAAAATAAATTACCCAAATGAAATTCACCCTAGAGAAATGTAAATTAATAGACTGGTGGAGGGAAGGGGTGGAGAGGGATGCTCCACAAAGAACTAAACACAGTTATGAGAGAAATTTAGAGGTAAGAGTGGCCAGAACAACCAGACCACAAAGAGATTAAGGTAAATTTGAGGCAGGTATGACAAGCCATCATTAATGTATGTTTTAGTTACGCTTTAATGCCTCTGTAAATCTGGACTTTGTAGGGAAAAAGGGCTAGATAGATGAATCTAGGGAATAAGAAGGAATATGAAGGAGACAAAGAACGTACAGCTTTACTGGAAGAACCAAGAAGCTACCTTTTAGCCTTTCAACAGACAAACATGGCATGCATTGAACAGCCTAGACAACAATGAAGGCTACAAACATGATCTGAACTCCATATACAACATCAGATAGGATTAGAGAGTCTCTGTTCCCCAATTCTTCAGTAAGACTGTACACTTTTTGGTGTTAAAGGAGTTAAACATTTGCATTGGATCTGACTGGGATGGAATTAACTTCCCCCACAGCAGCCCTCATAGTGCTGTGCTTTGTATTTGTAGCCATAAGGACGTTGATAACGCATCGATGTTTTGGCTACTGCTGAGCGGTGCTCCCACAGCATCAAGGCTGTCTCTCCACACCCCACTCCTCCTAAAGGGAGTGGGCAAGAGGCTGGAAAGGAACGCAGCTGGGACAGCTGACTCAAACGGACCAAGGGGATATTCCATACCATATGACGTTGCGCTCAGCAATAAAAGCTAAGAGGAGGTGATGGTGGTCATTTTTATTAAGGTGTTTGTCTCCCAAAGCAACTGCTATGCTTCTTTCCCAGAAAGTGGCTGGACATCACTTGATGGGAAGTGGAGAATAATTTTGTTTGGTTGGTTCCTTTGCTTTGGTTCAAGACCACTGCTTTTCTTTGTTAAACAGCCTTTGTCTTGACCTACAAGGTTTTCATCTTACTTTCTCCTGCTGTCCCACTGAGGACACAAGTGACAGAGCGGCTTGGTGGGCACCTGGCATCCAGCCAGGGTTAACCCAACATAACATTAACTGTGAGAGACCAAAGATAAAATGGGGACAAAATTTAGTGAAATTCCTTGGAAATATGGAACATTTGGGACATCTGCTAGAGGGATGAAACATAAGGAAGAGTTTCTTAGTATTCAAAAAACGTATGCATCAGAGCAAGTGAGGTTATTAAGAGGAATATATACTGCATATATATACAGAACATATAAGCAGATTTGAAATTATGAAGTGAAGAAAGAGAAGTATTTTAGTAAGTAGAAGCAAATAAAAAATGTCTCCTAAACCTGTAATGTCCTAAGATGTGAAATAGGAGAGAATTAAGGAAGATCTGTCACTAGAAATATGAAAAAGTGGCTGGAAAAAATAAAAAGTCATACTCTAGGAAACATCAGATTGATGGGGCAAAACCTTGTCTCTCTCTTCTTTCTGTGGCCTTACAAGAAGGCAAATTTGTTCAGAAAATTTTAATAGCATTTTTGATTCAAGACTGCTTCCTAAGCAATATAATTAGTACCTCAGAGCAGTTTCTATCATCACCCCAAATGTAGAGATATCTTCTTAAGGCTCATCTCATTTTTCCTCTCTCCCTTCCTACTCCGGAATGATACCTCTCCATTGCACAAGTTCCAAATTGTATAAATGTGGAATATAGAACAGGCTACTGCAGGCAAGTGATTTTTTGGCAATATCATATGTGGGAAGACATCTGTGAGAAGCATCAGAAGATCTTTCATCTTCTGAACATCTCACAGATGTTCACAAATAGCGAAAATTGTTACTTTGGGGAAGGCAGCTCATGTGCCAATAAACGTAGGGAACTGGTTTAAAATAGGAGCTTGCAGGCTGTGAAATTAATAAAACAACAGATCTGACCTAAACTCCTAATGACAATCAGCCTGATTGTTTTTGTTAATTATAGTTATTGGCAATTGAAATCAATGAGAGGTGAATGAGGACAAGAAAATTACAACTGCTAAATTGCTACGGTTAGCACTTTTTTTAATTTTCAAAAACAAATGACAGTATGTTTTATTCATCTGCTTTGTTACTTACCACATATAACTGTGCATACTCCAAATTCTACTTCCGTGGACACAGCGGCAATCAGACCCGAACAGAAAGTCTAAAGTTACATGCCTGATACAAAGACAGGGATGGAAAGGCCCAATTAATACAAAACTCCCTCATTGAAATATTTACTATTTTTAGTTGAAATGTGAAATTTACTAAATTTTTGCTTCCACTAACTGAAACAGAAAAACAAGACATTTATGAAAAATTTATCATAAAATCCAGTGTGAATAGAATTCATGTTTAAACATTAAGAGGATTCTTTTAAAGGAAAAGACCTATTATTCTTATAAACCAGCCTATGATGTTAAATAGCCTACTGATTTCTCTGGGAAGTGTGGTGTCTAGGTTCTATGCAAATTATAGGTCTTCCCTGAAAAGAGTTAAGAAAAATTTTCATTGAACGATATTCAGTTAACTAATTTCCTTGTTCTTTCTGGCTAACGTATGCCTTCCCACATGATTTTTTCCCCATCACACTTCAAGGTCAGGTTTAGACAGCTAGCGCAAAGATGAGTCAACCAGGTACAGTATTTTAATTAGGTACTGAGGTTTTAATCACTGTGATTGGGTTCCTTCCATTTTTTAATAGTACTTGGAGGTTACAGAATGGGTTTCACAGAATGTACAAAAGCAAAAGGTTCTCATCTCCATCTGGGATTATGTTTTGTTACTAATAGCATGCAATTTGGATACTGAGATACAGTAAATGTTCTATAGAGAAACTAAGTTAGTGAAGCTCCTTTGGAAACTGTTCATTAAATAAGCAATAGGTCTTTTCAGTTCTTCCAAATGCAAAGAGAAAGTCACTATGACTGTTTTTACAAGTCTACTCTGTCAGTCCTGCCTACTCAGATTATTTCTTTTCTGATAACAAATACTTACCAATGTAAAGTTTGTTTTCACTGTCTCTCAGTTTTTTATATTCAAGATTTGTGTTTACAAAATGTTATTTCTGTGCAGCAATGCAAGTTTATATATCACTTCTTGCTACTAAATCTCTGAGTAACATTTCCATTTTTCACACAGTATCCAAAACTTTAAATTTCTCAGGTTGAAAGGAACATCCATTTCTCTTGCAGTCAGTGATACACAAATATAAAACCTTAGTTCTCCCACTGTAAAGGATTTACACTACAGCAGCGTAGTGCAGTCTCTACAATCACACAGATACTGAACTCTTTTTCCCAACATTATAAATGAACCATCAGTCTTATACTTCAGTTATCTCTAACTGTCTCTATGGTTTTGACATTTACTTCAGCATATAAGCTGTGCTCATCAGAACAGTCTTCTAGTGTATGCACAACAATCTTTAAACAATAACTTAGCTATCCAGTTGAATGATAAAAAACCCAACCTTAGCCAAAACATAAGGAAAAATATGATAAGACTAAAATCCTATGAAAACAAAGACAACCTTTAAAACAGCTAGTTTATCCTCGAACTCTATCTGTAATGGAACTTAAAATACAACAACTTCTTTAGAAGATGATCCCCACTATGCACATCCTATCATGTTTCCCCTAGTTTCTTTTAAATTAATGGGGCAGTCATTCAACAGTCTTATCTAACAACAGCAGCAAAGAGGAGGAGGAGAATTTAAGGATCCTGTCTACAGTCTAAACACAGTCCTGTTTCCGCCTTGTACTACCTGAGTTGAACTTGTTAGTCTGTGCAGAATAATTATAAACATTCAATAATGAACGGAACGAGGGCTAGCGCACCTTCAGATGACGTCACTTCTCAACTCAATAGTTTTCTGACAACTCATATCAGCTTATGGTAAATGGTGGGAAGTAGACATTACTGCAGTTCAATTTTGAGGTGATAAGCTGAATGTAGCCACAGCGAGATGTTATCTTATCTGAAAGGAGAAGCTGCCATTTCCCATCCAGACACAAAACTTCAGGTCTTACAAATACAAGGTTGAGGGGTTTTGCTGACCAGAAAAGCTACAGGCGAGGATATTAACCAAGATATTCTTTCAGGATGCTTCTGGCTTTAGGAGCACCACAATGCAAAATGACAGTTTTATCAGAGATTCATAATGATAAACTGACTATAGTTCTAAATAAAATAGATATTATATTTTTTAAGTAGTAATACTTCAAATAAACTTCTAAACACATCTGAATATTAAAAGCTGGCTGGCCCTAAATTAACAAGTTAATCAGGAACCACCAATCCCGATTTCTGATTTAATGATTTTTTTTAAAAAAGCAACAAGAAACTTTAAGGGAAACAAGCTCAGATTCATTGATAATCCTCTGGGTAACACAATACTTTTTATATGAATGTTATGAACTTTCCGTGCCAGTACCGCAGTGCAAAGTTTTGTATTCCTTCCTTTACTTGCTTTTCCTCCACACATTTTAAATGAACCAAAAGGTTAAGCTTCCGGTAACAAACTACAGATCTCTCCACTTATGTAAGATGGCTGGTTCTGGTTACATCAGGTTCAGATAAAAATATAGTGTCAGCCCTGTGCAAAAAGAATTATGTATATAGCTGCCATTAGCATTAATAGGAGTTATATATGTAAATCCCACACATGTTGATAAGAATGTGCTAAGGAACTGCATTTACATTCCTGTCAGGGGGCTGCAATTAGTACCAGCATGGCACAAGCTGTCTGTATTCCTCTCTACATTTGGAAGCCTTGTAAAACCTATGTAGAACAGATAATCTTTGCCATTACATGCCGTATTAATTAAAAGCCAAATCACAGCATACATGCAGAATATTTTGGCAAACACTTAAAAAGCCCACAGAAGTCCTACCAAAAATGTCAACAGAGAGCACTCAAAGTCATGGCTGTGAGCTGCAGGGGAACAGGCTCACCCCGGAGCTGGGCATCTCATTCTTACGACGTATTGTGGCTTTAGTACTTACGGGGTCCTGGAGGTCAAAGTCCAAGAGGGAGGGGGAGCAGCAGCGCTCCAATCCCAAAGGGGTACCACAAGGGGCAGCTAATGGGCTGCAGCTTTCCCAGGATGGAAATCTTTCTATGGGCAATTGGCTTTGTGCTTGTCAACACATCAGCTGTGACCCTATGATGTTCGTTGCTCCACAACAGATGGAAAGGGTTTGCATGTATCTGACTCTCTTTAGCCCACACTTTTGGCTACGAGGGTGACGAGCAGATCTGGAGCCTTCCCCATCTCCCCAGCCTCCTCTCCTTCAGGAGGGCCCCTGTGATGCTGCATTGCTTAATAAAGTGCAGAATCCACTCCGACACCTTCCCACTGCCTGCATATGACACCCAGGAGAGATCGTTACATCCTGGCAGTGATTAAGCTTTGCTCAGGAAGAACAACTCTGCCCAGCCCCACAAGTATCTGCTCTTCCACACGAAGCCTGGTCTCCCTGCACCCCTTGTCTCCAGAGGGGGAAGCCGGATGGGAAAGGGGAAACTCCCCTTAGAGGGAGTGGGAATGACTGGATCTGCGGTAGAAGCTACAAAGGGAGACGAGCAGGCAGTGGGCTGGGCTGAGGGGAACCCATTGCCTGCACCTCTCCAGGAGGGCCATGAGGAGTTGAAGCAGGGAACTGGAGCGAGAACAATTTGCAGCTACTCTGTTTGCCATCCATTGGTGACAGGAATACTGCATTCACATGCTGCAGCACAGGCCCCTCTTTCTAATGAAATAGTTGGCAAATTTTGTGGTACCTCAACTTTGTGGCTACCTGCTAAAGATGGTCCTGAGATGGACCTTTGCATTTGCAACTAAAGCTTTTGCTGCTCCTAAGTCCAGAAAACACAAATTTAGATTCAGACCTTTGCAGCTGACTCCTTTTTCTTAGAACATTATCCTAGGTTTTCCAGAGTACCTTTCAGTCCCACAAGTGCCAGAGCCCAGTGCAAAGTGAGTGGGGTGGGACTGGGTGCATGGATGTGTTGCAAACTGAAGAAATAGTATCAGAGAATGATTTGGGTTGGAAAGGACCTTAAAGATCATCCACTTCCAACCCCCTTATCACAGGCAGGGATAACTTCCTCTAGACCAGGCTGCTCAAAGCTCCATGCAACCTGGCCTTGAACAACTTCAGGGATGGGACATCCACAGCTTCTCTGGACAGCCTGTTCCAGTGCCTCACCACCCTTACAGTAAAAAATTTCTTCCTAATATCTAATCTAAATCTCCCCTCTTTCAGCTTAAAACAATTACCCTCTGTCCTATGCATCTGTCTTCAGAGCGGGAAACTGGCAGTCGTGTATGATGGGTGCATTGGACAACAGTTCTGATTGTGAGCGGGATGCTGGGTCAGCAGGTAGAGAATACAAGAGCCTGCCTGCAATGAGTGTTCCTACCACCCAAAATCAACGTTTGCCAGTGACACTCCCACGTTTTACACAGAAACCATGTTATAGTCACTGCTTTGATGTTCGGAAAGCCTCTGCAGATGCCCCAAGCTATCTGGGCGAGAACTTCCTCAGCAAGAATGACTTCAATCAGCCATCACATTTCCCCAGAATAAAGAACCATAGCCCACAGGAGGTTGCCTTGAGAGTGCAGAGCTGGACCTGGGTTGCGCAAAATTTGCTTTCATGGGAGCTGAAAATAAACAGAGCTTTCCCTGCATTTGAGATTGCCTGTGTATCTTATCTCTTTGACATTTCTTCCCAGGACACCTGCTCTCAGATGTGCAACAGCAAATATGGAAGAAAATTCCTGGTACTGATCATGCTACTTCCCTAACGGCTAGAAGAAAGATTTTTACTTTTATAAAATACTTAGGAGTCCCTCAGATGTTGAAGGCAGAGAAAGCTGGAGAAGTGGGAAAATACTACTTGATGGGTAATGAACCATCCTTCTATTCAATAAAGGTCGTGAAGCTGTCTAAGTTGATGTTGCCAAAATAATAATTATAGCCATATTAATAATAGCTTATATTTCTATATATTCAGGACACAAAGTCCTCTAGAACTAGGAAAAAAATCAATATTGAATACAACCAGCTGCCTAGGTTGACAAAATAAGTTAAATCTAAGATTGTATTCTAGTTTTTCAACACAATTCCCCATCTGTATGCATATGTAATATATACCTATACATACACAAAGATGCACATATATTCTGTGCCATTGTGGCTGCTTGTAAAGGGAGGCAGGAAATGTTTTCCATGAAGGAAAGATGAATAATTTCCAGAACAGCAGGACTATGTACTTCTCTGGAAGAAACAGATCTTTACTGTCTCTAAATAATTAGCAGCAACTCCACTTTTAGCCTCTTAAAAGGCTGGATGGCATTTTGTGTATTTTCTCTACACTATTATTTCGCAGCAAGGTCATTTCAGTTCCTGCCTTGTACTTGTACTTCACATACTTGGTGTTAGTCTTCATCTGTTTCTACAGACTATCTTCTGCTCAGACACTTTTTTTTTTCCTGACCCTTCTTTTTTGTTGTGATTATTTTGTTGAGTTTTTTTTAAAAGGATAACAATACTAATGCTGATGGGGAACATCCACTCGGCTCATGCTTTTAAGTGGCTCTGTGGAGCAGTAGTGAGCTCCCAGGTGGGTAGAGCTGCTCCACCTACTTTTGTTGCTCTCACAGCTGGCTGTACCACAGGCTGCCCAGAGAGGTCTGGCAAACAAACAGCTTGGAAAGAGCTTGCAGCTGCTTGTTCTCCCCAGCCTCAGGACAGCCATAAAGTGTTTCTGCAGTGGGAGTGTGTATTTGGAATCTTTCTTCCAGGCTGTTCCTTTTCTCTCCTCGCTTGGCACTATCTCCCCCACAATCATTTTCCTCAGCCATTTACAGGAAGAACAGTCTGCCTGGACTTGTAGCCAGTATCACTCCCCTTCCCAGGGATAGGAACAGTGGGCAGAGTCACAGTACTCCTTAAAATTAGCCATATGTTGAAGCTGGGGATGACAGATGCAACTCGGAGCAGCAGACAGAGCTTCTTAAGTGTTAGAAACACCTGGAATATGATTAGCCCTTGATTCTGCCTTCAGGCTATACGGGATGTGAACTTTCAATTTAGCCATGTAATGCAAAATGGTTTCTTGCTGATTTTATTAGTCTAGTTACTAATTAATACACCAAATAACACCATTACCACAATGCCAACCGATTTGTACTTTAGCCTGAACTTACTCTCAGCACAAACACGGCTAGATTAAACGCTCAGTAGTTTTCTGAGTTAATAATTGTAGTTATGAAAGGTTCGAGTGTTGTGCAGTCAAGTTACATAGACCGCATTTACAATGAGCCAGAGGAACGTTATCTCTTTTATTCACACCGATAACCCAGGTTGTTAACAAGGTAAGAAAGATGTTCGATACACTTAGAAAACAGGAGTTCCACGCAGTGTTGTTTTCTGTGACAGGACTCTGTTGGTCAATAGAATTTCTTTATTCTCTGTGCATGGCCAATAAATAATTCTGTAAGTCACATCTCATTGAAAGCTCCTGCAGCAGGAGCTCATGCCAGAAGGTCAGCACATCTGTAGTGGTCAAAGGGTGGTGGGCAACAGTTCTGAAAAATGCCTCCTCTTGTTTTGTTCCTATGCACAGATAATGGCATGTTTCTTCCACTGGGTAAGAATGGTTGCCATAGTAATGTTTTCAGCACTCCTTTGGATCAATAGCAGAACACAGGGTTTTTCAGGTATTTCTGTTGTTTGCAAGCCTGCAGTCATACCCCATATATTTTTCTATTCCCTTCTATAAAATAAGTATGTTCAAAGTTCTTTCAGCTCTGTAGAATTATGTGAACAAAGCAACATAGACATGGTATACAAAGATCTTGGGTAAGAATCAGGCCTCTGACGGGCAAGTGCAGCTCTATTAAGAGAGTAAAGTTGCATTTGCTTACTCAGAGCACTGAACGTGGCCCTTGTAGGCCTACCTACACCTCACCAAATCAGGAACTAACCAAAGCTGCAGAACTACTCGCATTTTTTACTGAGGGTCTGGATGTAGTTCCATTTACGAATCAGTGGAATTTTTTCAGTTGATGTAAAGTTCATTCATTGGTTTGTGGACACTTGTATAGGCACCTGATGTATTGCCACAGCATAGGTTCTATCTGGCTAGATGCTACTAATTCTACGATGGGAGTGAAATGGGAACTTTCCATAAATTGTTGAGGGATGAATCTACAAAAGCATGGATTTTTTAGTCACTGCACTGCCACTTTCAGCTACCACCTGAAATATGCCCATCTGCTCTAGACATGTCAAAAGACCATATACATGTTGAATAGTGGCCCCTACATAACGTAGCAGTTAAGGCATATCTCAGCATTTGCAATGTGATATTTTAGATGTTTACTGGGAACAGTCACATTCCCAGTAAACACTTTGCAAAGGCCACACTGTGTAGGAGTTTTAAGAGTCAATATGAGCTGTTCATGCTGGTTGACCTCCGTGTTGGAGAATGGCCGCAAGCATTTTAATGTATGAATACAGGCTTTGGTTAAAGTCGAAGCATTGCTATGTCTAAAAGTTTTTGTGAATTTAACATGAAGAGCTGAGGACAAACTTTTCTTAGGTAGAACATGTTCTGTTTGCCGTACTGATGTACAAGCAATTAAGGGGAGAGTGATTTGCCAGCAATATATTTTACATCTGTTTAGGAAAAACATCTCAAATTCTGCACAGAATTTCTCCATGGGATAGTGATTCTTTTACTTCAGTAGTTTACATCTAAACTGTATAATTCATAAGTCTGTTATGCATTTTTCTATGTGTAGATTCCTTTGCAAAGAGTCATATTTACCTACAGATGCTGCACAAGGCTCCTTCAGATATTACAGTTATTCACTTCTAATTGGAATACGAATATGCTATTTTCTGCAATTATGTGGTACATTTTTTTAATAGCGACTAATATTTCATTGCCTGCCGAAAACATCTCCAAAACCACAAAAAAGAAGTAGTTTCTGGAGGAACAGTGGTAATTAGCACAGTACATGCAACTTGGAGAGATTCATTAGAGTTCCCTCCTCAACTCCTAGGCTGGTGTCTGCATGCATATATCAACACTAAGCAGAAAAACATAGGCACTACTTCTTTTCCTCTTATCTGACATTTCTCAGAAAATCTGGTATTTCATACCTACTTATTCTCCCTCTTCCTTGCTTCTGTCAAAACTGAAGAAACTTCCCTTAGTCTTCTACAACTCCTCTTCCTTGCTGGCCTCCCAGAAAGGAAGACAAAAGGAGAAAGGAGTAGGGGAGAAGGGGAAGATACATACCTGGGTTTTGTCATGGGATGGAGTCAAGATGCATCTAAGATGCTGGACACTGGAAAATACTCTCAAGTCCTGTGCCTTGTATGTAATTCTTTGTCTTCACGGCCTCGTAAAGAGAAGGACAGGAGAATTCAGCTGAGATTTCTGTCCATGGACAACAGCATGCTGTGATGATATGATTTTGCGCACCTTATTTGGGAGGTACATACACCTTCCTGACACACAGCCTTATCAACAACAATGCTTGCTCAATATTTTATGCCAGACATATATCAGAGAATTCAGATGTATTCTTAGATTTTCTCATCCATTTTCCTGTTACTCTGAATAGACTTTAGTGAGAAAGGTTACAGGTACTGTAAGTCTGCATGAAGAAAGAGAGACTGAGAACTGGGAGAATCATTGCTGAAACAAAACAAACCCATGGTCACAATTTGCTACCAAGGATACAGCCTTTCTTGGTCAGAGTGTCTGTTCAGGTATAAATAGTGATTGCATACAAGTCAAATTAGTTCAAAGCCTGCTCCTGTGAAAGACAATTGAAGTTTTCTTAGTAGCACCACAGGCATCAACACCCAAGTCCTGAGCATCAACAGTACTGAGAAGGTGCAGTTTTATCTGGTTCTGGCTTGCGCTCAGAACCAGTGAATATGAAGTCTACAACACCAAAGAAATTCCAGGTTTTACAGATAAATGCGTAAATTCATGGACTGACATTTCAGGAACAAAATTATAGCCTTAAAATACAGCAACTGCAGGCATGAACCTCACCTGTCAACCAGTTCTTTCTGTTAAAAAGTCTAGCTGATTCTTAGATCAGCTCAAGGAGCTAATTGCTGTAGAGAGGCCTTACTTTCTAGTTCAGTTGCTGTTTGTTCCCTAAGGGAATGCCCCAGAGGCTACCCCTGGCACTTCAGCCTTTCTGTTTACCCACTCTCTCATCCAGAATTCACCCGCCTCCACATGGTGTTCCTTGGCATCCTCGCTAGCACAGAGCTTGCAATAACTCTTGCATTGCTCGTCTTTGCACAGAAGCGAGAAAAACGCCTGCATATAATCTAACACACAAATGCCCTGCCACCTGGCCAGAGGCAGACTGCAAGGCACTGCAAAATAGATGCCAGACCTTCCACAGTGTCCTGCTAACTTTCCTCGTCAGGCAGCTCATCGCATTCAGGGATCATGCTGTTTACATCTGTTGTCCCCTGCAGTTCGGCAGAAGCATCCTCTGAAGAGATCTAGCAAGAGCTAATGCTTATTAACTCCTCCTCAGATATCCATGGGTCTGGATGCTCTGAGATACCATGGTAATGAGAGCAGTAAGAGTGTCTAGACAGACAGATAGACAGACAGTAGTCCCACAGCTAGGAGGGAAATTTTGCCAGCAGATATTTCATCAAATGAACTGCTACGTATTCTGAGCAGAGGAACATGTGAATATGTAACCCATGTGTACGCTGAACCTAGTGATTGCCTGCTATGACATTTTTATAGGATATCACAGAGCCTCTGGCAAATATGCAATTAACAAAATACTTAAAAAACTAAAATGACATCTAACATTTGACAAGCTGTGCTATTAAAAGCACTTCTTCAGTAGTATAAGATTTTCCTGGTACTGATGGGGAGCCAAACCAATCTTCCAGATTGAAGTTCTTAAAAGGAGGGAATTAAATCACTTTAAAAGACTATCTCTTACATAGTCTACGCTTAAAAGTCACTATAACCATTTCTGATAAGAATTTCAAAGTGCAAGATCCATTTCTATCTGAGATGTTGATCAGCTGTGCACCATTCCAATATGTGCATTTGCCTTGATAAAAATAAATCTTGATTGACTAAGGTGCAGAAATCAGGAATTGCCTTGAATATGTTTGTTTGTTTGTTCTCAAGCATAAATTATGTTTGAACAATAAGGGCATGGCTCTCTGCAGGGCCGAGCACCTGCAGCTCACATTCCACTCAGCTGGAGATGTAGATACCAAGCAGCTCTGGAAAGCCAGGGTTGTAACAGTTCCATTGGATGAGATTTACCCAAACAGTATCGATCGACAACTCAATCTCAGTATAGGCTGCCTTTCCCTTTCCAACTTACTATGTTTACTTAGAGGCCTAGGTTCTGTGTAAAACATTCAGAATAATTTTGTTTAATTAAAAGACTGCAGTGAAAGGAAAGAAAGGCAAGGATGTGCCTTGTTCTGTAGTACAATAAAAATAAGTAAATACAATTCTAGTCAATTATCCATCACTCAATACAGAGGCTTCTACTTAATCTAATCACTGGTTAATTAGATTGTCTGTTTTATTTGATCAAATCTACTGTAACCAAATCATCTGCATTTGCATTATGGTTTGTTTATTTTGGTGATTTTCTATTACTAAAAAGGTCACTGTCAGGTCATTTTAGGCCTGTATTTGTTGTTCAATACAATAGGATTTCACATTGCGTAAGTATTTTTCTGCAAATCCCGGACATTTAGAGCTATGAAAGAGCTGAAGGATCTAAAATGTAAGATTTTCAAAGATATTAGATGCTGAATTCCGATCGAAAAGCAGTATCTTTGACAATCTGAGCTACATTCAGTGAGATATATCCCAGAATCAATAAGTCATTTCAATAAGGACCGAGGAAAATATATGCAAGAAAGGTTTTAGGCTTGCCTTTTCTGATTTAGAGTCCACTCCATTTCCCTGTTGATCCCAAGGCAGGCCAGGGTAGTGCAATGCAGCTGTGCCTGCAGTTGGGCTGCTCAGCTGATGGATGGTAGCGTGTTAAGCGACAGTAATTTGGTTACATGTCTGAATGTCTAGAGCAGGGCTGTCAAACTCACGGCCCGTGGGCAGAATCTGGCTCTCCACCTTGTTTTATCCGGCCCAGCACCTTGTTTCTACCTGGTGGCAGTGCCAAGCTCCTTGCCCCTACGCTCCTGCCAGCGTGCCAGTCACGTGTGCAGTGTGTGACACACATTACACTGCAGGAGCAGGAGTAGGAGAATGGCAGGATCCATGAGTTTGACACACCTGGTCTAGAGAAGAAGTCCTATTTTGGCTTTCAATGAGAGCATTTAACCTTCCTGTCACTTAATAGGTGTGGTTACATGACGTAACTCTCCATCTCAGCCGCCAAAAATGAAGTGATATACAGGCTAAAGCTAGCTTAAGAAACAGGCTATTCCTGTGTGGTTTAGAAGAATCAGGAGGAAGATACTTTTTCTTTTAACAAATGGAAAAGATTATGGGCTACAGTTGAGGGGATTCTGATGCCTTGGTCCCATATTGACATTAGGCTAGTGCAGAGAGGACACCCTCAAGCTACTCAAGCTGGGATAACTGATAAGCAACCAGACCAGAACTGGGATCCTGAAAGGTTCAGAGGACCTGAAAACAAGAATAGGCACGACTCCTTAATTTTTCCCATGTAAATGTGAACACAGTGGCGTTCGTTGCTTCTCTCTAAAGTACTGCTGAAAACCATGGTAAGTGCATGAGGGAAATTTCCTTATCTTGAATTTGTGAGAGCTGGGATTGGTGATAAGAGCATGGATAGTACAATAAAGACTGCTAATCTCATCATAGCAATCCTGCTGTGTATATTGCTCAGGGCCAGTTCTAGGTATAGGCAAAATAGGCAGTTGCCTATGGCAACGGACTGCTGGTGAAACCAAAGTGAGTTCAGGCTCCTGCAGCCGCCTTTGTCAGTGGGAGTGCCCTGGAGAGCCAGCCTGGTGGCTGTTGCTGGAAGAATCAGAACATGTGGGGCCATGGCTTTTTGTGGCAGTAGTGAAGACGTTAAGGCTTCCCTGCAACTGTTTGCTCCCCTGACACTTCTGCCACGGCAGAGGTGGAAAGCGTGACTCTCCAGGACCCTCCCCTGGCTCTGCTACTGCTCTTATGCGGCAAAATTCAATCTTGCCAGCACTTCTGAGATGTCTGGACCTGACTTGCATTATGAGACTCCTGTAGGATTACGGTTGTTCAGGGAAGCTTGAGGTTACCCAGACGTATATCTTTATCAGCTCCTCAGGCAATGGGAACACCAGCACCAACAGAAATATGTCAGAAAGGTGTCATGCTGCAGCAGGAGAAACAAGACAGGCCTTGCAGAAATGTGCAGGCGAAGATCAAACAATTTTTCATGAAATCATGCCAGAAAAGTAGGGATATTTCTCTGCCAAAATAACACCGAGCATGGTAAGTGAAGAAGAATTGTTGCTGGGTCATTCTAGGAGCCAAGACCTACCCGCTAGCAACCTCGCATTTTTAGCCTTTCGTGTTGCATCTTTGACCCAAGCAGAGTCTGAACATCCTTTGTGTTGGAAAGCCATAGCTGTGATTTCCTATGCTTTTGCATTATAAAGCAATTTCTAAAAAGTTGTGATTTTCATTGGCAGGTACTCCATCACTGGGAAGCATCTAAAGAAGTGGCTTTTCGAAGAAAAAAGATGAGTTTCTTACGGACTTAGTTTAGTAGGGAGACAGGCACAGTTGGACTCGATGATCTCAGAGGTCTTTTCCAACCTTATGATGCTATGATTAATTTTATTCCAAAGCTCAGGTATTGGTCTGTGTGCATTAATGTTTACAGAGCACTGAACTATATTTGCTTTGTTGCTTTATTACTAGAAATATTATCTGTCTGCAAAACAGTACATGTTTAGGAAGGGATTTGATGTGAGGGTGAGGTTGCTCAAAGTTTATCTTTTGCTCTCCTTGCTGATTACTGCAGATGCCTGCTGCCTAGGTAAGTAGGCTGGTTGAAAAAGGCAGCTCCTTTTTTCCATGTCCATGACTGATCCACTGCCTTTTGGCAGTGGTCTGCAGAGGGGTAGCAAGGGCATAAAGCTAACAGTTGGGCACATACTTACTCTCACCTCTTCTCCATGGGAAATCTCCTTCTGGGCCCAAATAAGGTGAGATTCAGTTCTGCCTGAAAGACCTGTTTCTATGTGTTTGAGGATATTGCATATTCTCTGCCTTGCTTAGCAAGCTTTCCATAGCTGAGCAGTCTGGGATTCCTAGTTCTTGTTCTACCTGGATCACACCTGCAAATAATGTTCTGATTTTTTTTTTCTTTTAGCTGTAGCTTATTCTGAGTTACACTGTGAACCCAGAGCCAGCAGAAATGAGCAACTCCAAAACTGGTGAGAATTTAAAGGAAGATCAACAGCCAGTCGGTGCAAAATTCAAAATTCTTCCATGCCACTCACAGTTCCTGGTTGCTGACACCTAAAAATTACATGTGGAGAATTTAATTTATTTGTGGCATCATGTTGGAATCAGCAATAGAGTTGTCATACCTCCAGATTAGTTAAGATCACATTATTCTAGAGACATCTCTTTCTACTGCCCTAGGCAGATGTTTTCTGCCCCCACAGTGGTGCCTGTTCATTAAAAGTACAGTTGCTCCACAGCCTCACTCCTGAAGAAGTCTTCCAGCAAAACAACTCTAAGTGTCGATGCAGCAGTGGCTGTGGAGACCTTTCCACGGAGCTCCTTTTTAATTGCTGTTATCTGTATTCATAGATTCATGGATCGAAGGCTGGGAGGGACTATTGGATCATCCCTTTTGACCTCCATGAGCCCTTAAATGTCATCGCTTACCCCTGCATTGAACTCATGTTTAGCTGTAGCGTGCGTTCCAGCAGGGCTGAGAAGTTACCAAGGGACCGAGAATTCAGCAGTTCTTCTGGTGGTTCATCTCCTCGGCTGTTAGAAATATACGCTGCATTGTGTCAGCGCCTGAGGGAGCCGTCTCAAGGCCTGAGGCCCTATTATGCTGGCCCCACTATACATAATTTAAAAAGACAGCTATTGCCTCAGAGAACCGGGAGATTGCAAAGTATACGTGGGGCTTAATGTCAAATAGAATATTATGCAGTTGGTTTCAGGCTGCTTGGCCAAGTGAGGAAAAAATTAAACAATACAGTGGCCTGAAGTAGTTCAGGACCAAGGGCTGAAAGTAGACATGAGGTTTGCACAAATGTCACAGGCACAAGAGGAATGATTCAGAGAGGATGGTTGCCCTTAACGTGGTGATATTATTTATAAATCAAAATAAATAAATAGAACGTAGAGAAGAAATATAAAATAATAATAAACAGAGAAAAATTCAATCAAGTCCCTGAGGTTTAAAGAGAAAAAATAGCCTTGAGGAGAGCTGGACTCTCTGATCTTTTTCTGAGCTCTGGGTGCCTGTGTTCTCTTTGCAAAATAATCAAAATAAACAGCAGGCTTAAGGATTTTTAAAATGCTGAATAAAATCAGCTCCCACATACACAAGATATTAATGTTATCTGGTGGTATACTTACTAATATGATTAGAAAGAAAGAATGGACTGAGCAAAATAATGTAATTATGCCCCAAATGCGTGGTTGAAGGTAATTTAAGGGTTTATTTTATTCTTTTGTCCTGTGGAATATCATCCCAGTTTTCTGAGCAATACTTTTTCCTTCTGGAAGGCATTCAGTACTGGTTGGGGTGTTCACTTATGTTTCTCTTATCTCCTCTGGAGTATCTATTGGTATTTTCAAGGCAATCTTTTTCCTTCAAACTAAAAGGAGAGTTACAACTTTAATATTTGTGGATCTCATTCTTCACTGCATTACATTTGTACCTCTTAGGTGATCCAAGTTTGGTGAACTGTTTTCTGCACGATTCCAGCCTGAGAAGAGAATGAGGCCTGCTGCTTTCCTGACTGGCTCGCCAGTAAAAGCTCTTGGGAAGAGTCAAACGTCACTGCTTAGGGTGAAAAGCATTCAGCCTCTTCCGTTTCCCCGTGAAGCAGCACATGTTTCACTAAATTTCAAGCTGACAGGGTCCCAGAGCTATTGCAGTAAGTAGTGAGCCATTTATAATGCTCTCAGATCTTCTTAGAGACTGAATTAAGGTAAAGTGCTGGTAAGGACAGCAGTTATCTCCCCCCACCCACTTGCACCATTCATCACTACAAGTCATAAAACAAGGATCCAAACCGAGGAAACGCTGGATTAGCTCCTGAAAAGCATCACTGGAAAGCTAAATTTGGTGAAACTAGCTGCAAATTACTTCACATAGTAGAAACACGGGCACATATAAAGAATTTCAGCTTCTTGGACTATTTCTGTTTGGATTTAGCCTTCCAGATGGAGATGTGCATTGCTTGATGCAGCTCCACTTGCTCAGATTGCTTCTCTTAAGTTTCCAATAGCTTGGCAAAGGGTCTATGTGGTCCTGTAACAGCCCCAGTCAGGCTGAGACATACCCTTACTCCCTCTGAGGCAGGCAATGGCAGTACTATTGAAGAAGAATCAAGCCACAAGACCAAGCAAATAGAGGGAAAATAGGGGAATATCAGTGCTAAGGTTAGCATAGACTGAGGCAGAAGCTTCAGTAGAAAACCTCTAGCCAACTACTATGCAGGGAGAGAAGCTGGTCTGTAGTATTTCTTGCTTAGATGTGATGGATGTTCAAATGCCTTTGAAGACATCCACTTACGTTTGAAGTCAAAACCAATATTTAAGATAATCTATAAACTGGCAGACACAAAAGGCTCTGGGAGCAACTGAAGGAAGCAGCTGATAGACTTGCACTTTCCAGCACAACACAGTTCAGGAGACTCATTGGTGTGCAGGGTACACATGAATGGAGCCTCTGATTAAATGCCACCAGCTATCTGTTAATCTAAGATCAAGGTTAGCAGACTGGCAAAGACATCCCATCTTGGTCTGGAAGGAGTCCATCTGGGCCTGTCAGGCAAAGCTTGGCTCTGCCCAACCCTACTCAGCTTGTGCACGCTACCCAAACCTATGCATCCTTTCCAAGGCGAGGAGTGCAGAAGAGCATGATACACTAACATTGCAGAAAAGTAGCTTGGATCTGGAAGCAATGGCTGTTTGCAGTTGTGATCTCTTCACTCCTTCACGATTTTCTGAGCATATCTCAGGCTCGGTGCCCTGTGCAGTAGTTGGGGAAAGGTCTGTGCTGAGGCATCTCTTTCTGTGCCTGGGACAGAGGAGCTGGAACAAGGAGCTGGGAGACAGGAATTTGGTCTCTGGGGGAATGTCCTGCCAGACTGCCTGTGCATGTTAAGGCACTCCAGGGAGAATTCAATGGACAGGAAACCAATTTCCTTCCTAAATTCAATACTATATAAGAAAACAAGAGTTTGCTTAGGAAGCAAGAACAAGATAATTTTGATTGCTTTACATGACACACAAGTGACTTGAAGAAGATACTCAGAGCCCTCCTTCTCCTTCCAGATGTCTTTCCCCTACTGTAACTCCAAAGACCTCAGTGGAACTACAGCTTTATCAACAAGACCAGGCAATCTTCACCACCTGAGCAAAATAATGTGGGAACATCAAAGAGGCAGAATTATTGGTGCCAAAGAGGAAGATTGGTCAGCAGTGGCTTCTGACAGTAACGAGAGAGTAAGGGACAGTGATGGGAGTTCCTCTCAGTCTTTCCTCATCAGAAAGGCAGGATCTGTACAGTGGAGCCTTCGAATACACAGGGGAATTAAAGTGAAATCACAGACTCTTGGCACCCTGCCACATTTTAAGAGGAACTCTCGGGGAAAAAAACAGTAGGAAGAAAACTCCGGGTTTTTTCCCTATAAAAATTAAATAAAGCAACTGATGGTATGTATCAGTCCCTCCAGAAGTCTTCACATTTCCCTTCCCTTTCAGAATTCAAGTTAATAGGCTCCAAACATAGACTTTTTTAACAGCCAGTATTCTGACTTCTCTTGGTGTTATCTAGAAAATGTCAGCAGCTCAAATGCAGAATAGAAATGTGGATTTAGTTTTCTTTCAAGCAATTTATTTTTTGTCCTTTGACATCCAGTAGCTGCAGGGATGATGCCTCAGTTCCAGAAGTAGATGCAATTAAACGAAATGTGACAAAAAGAGACATCCAAACAGGCTTCAGAATAAGTTTTTGAATATGTAAATTTAGAAACATAAATTTAAATATAAACTACAGGGAAAAAATGAGGAACATTTTGGCTGCTTAGAAAATTTAACACAAGATGTTTTCTTCTTTTTAAGGGCTCACAAGTCTGAAATTCCAGGCAGATGGAAACATTATAAATCCTATGTAGGCATGTCTTGGTCAATTTAATTTAAAATAAAGTAAAAATTATTGAGGTGCAGAGTTTCTACACATGTGATGCAAGAACAAGTTTATGCCTAGCTAGATGCAGACAAATAAAATATCTCAGCATGTTATTACATCTTTTGCCCCCTTGCTTTTCAAACTTCTCTGCCATTCTGCTCTTGAAGCCGTTTTCACTTTGAGGGTTTTGTGACACAGTTCTTTAATAATTTTCAGCTTTCCTTCACTTTGTCGTGGTCCCCAGGTACTTCTGGTGGTTTACTAGAGTCCAACAAGGACCTGACCTTCTGGGCCGTTTCCTGCGGTTTCAGATCTTGAACCCCTTTCGCTAATTTAGGCTGACAAGTTTCAGTTGTGGTTTGCAAATCCGGACCTCTGATAAAAACCCCACCTTTGATTTTCCTTCTGACTTTATCGCATTGTTATAATCTTAAACTCAGGATGCCTAAACTCTTGCTTTTTTTTCCTTTACATGAAACTCTGTCTTCTTTCTCCAGTACCACAGGTGTGTCACCTTTGACTCAGTCCTCCCACATCACCTCTAGATTTTGGCCTTTTCATCCTTATAATACTTGTCTAGAAGCCTGATTTCTTTTGACATCAGCACTTTCTTTCTCGCTGTCTTTCACTTCACCAATTTATGTTCCTTGAAGTTAATTTAAAATATTAACTGTTCAGGTCATCTTTCAGACTTATCTCTGGCCACAACACATGGCTCTTCAAGTGCATGGTTTAGTCAGAATATCTGACCTCTTTCATTTCTTAGCTTCACCATTTTTATTTAGATTAATAAATTATGACACTCATCATGTCATTTCTTGTAGAATGGTTCCAGCACATTCTGCCCATCAGTCTATCTTTCTAACTAAAACATGCAGTTCTTCTATGATGCATTTTAGATTTGGGGAACATCTCCATATTAACAGAGTTTCTAATATTCAGCTCTGTATAATATATTAAAAAAACCCAAAACACTGCTGTTCTTAGTCTGCTCAGTGATAATTTTTCTTTTCTATGCTTTCCATTCCAACTGATGTTCACATTCATACCATTTCTCTTCATTACCTCTTTGCCACAAGTCAATTACAGTAATATCAGCAACAAAACCTGCCACCAAAGAAACCTCTAAATCCTGCACCAGCTACAGCGTCGTCAAACAGTAGGTTATCCTCTAAATCATATCACAGATGCCTTTGCATCTGTGTTTCTACCATACAGCCCCAAATCATACGACTGCCTCTGCATCTGTGTTTCTACCATACAGCCCCAAATTTGAAAGAAACTGCCATCACAGAGTGATATCACCGGCTGCTACCATAATATAGAGTCATTAGTGACAAATATCAGTATTCTGCTTAAACCTGAATCTAAAGAAAAAGAGAATACATTTGAATTTTTATTTCCTTTAGCTGCATTAGAGAAAAAGAAACCTGAATATCCAGAAAATCTAGTTCCAGTTTTGTGCATTCACAAAATCTGAGTGTTATGCATAATGTTAAAAAGCTTTGCTACCAACAGCTATGCAAGATTTCCCTAAAAATCTTTCCAGTGAATTCTTAATTCTGGATTTTTTTCTTATCCTAACAAGGTTTAAGGTCATTCAGTCTTCCTCTCCCTGTTAAAGTATTGTGTGGATTACCAAAATGTAATTGGCACTTAAATACCATGCTGCTATCGCCTTGAGTCAAACGGATATGCAAAAGGGGAAGTAGGAATGTGTGATAGAGCACATTTTGGAATTGAAATGAATGCTTTCTTTAGCGGTAGTCTAACTCAGAGGGCATCTTGGATTCAAATTAAGGAACTGTTGGCAGCTGCTTATAAAATTAGGTTCCAAAAGGACAGTGCAAACCTAAAACTTTAATTCCTTGCAAGCAGGTGCAAGGAATCTCTTACAACTCCAGTGCTGCGTGGAAGTGAAAGAAGGACTGATTTTTTTCTCCATAAATATTTACCTGTTCTACCAGTTTTGTCAGTATATTGTATTTTGGATTAAAAGACTTTGATAGCTGAAAGTAATCACTGAAGAATAATAACCTGGCATCCTTACGCATCCATCAGAGACATGGATTGGCTCAGTAATATAAAAAAAATTGGCCGGAGGACATAGGCTTAGCTACTAGCATCCTAATTGCAGAGATTCAGAATAGGTTTTATTATTCGTCTTCCTTTTCCGAATGATTGTCTTTGTGCGTATGTGTGTGTGCACGTAGAAGGCTTGGCAATGATATAATCTTGGAAGGCTTTTAATCAGCTCAAGGAGCTTAACTTAATACAAGAAAATGTATCAAAGCAAATGTTAAAGAAGTTGGCCTGTCAGTCAGTGAGCAGCTGAAGAGCTGAAGGACAGAATGTGACACACATTAGGCAGCAAGTGCTGGGACTAACAAATGCTTAGGTAGGGGCTGCAAAAAGCCCACAGGCTAATAACTCACAAAAGGTAATGAGCAGCTGAGGATCTTTCTATGTTATGTGCGTTGCCCACCACACTTATGCGCACAGAGAGAAACTAAGTTAGCTCGTGAGCCAGGATCCAACAACTAAACTGCATTCACACATGACTAAAGGGAACCTTAGCAGTAAGGATGTGACATGTGTAGCTTAAATTTATGACGGTTCATCTGCTATGTGAGTGGTATTTTGAATGGAGTCCAACAGCTCTTCCGTCAGCTGCATCCATATGCTATGCATGTGTTCCCTGCTAAGCACATCTTTTAAATTTAGTCTTTGTGGGTGCATGTTCTACACTTTCTCCATGTTTGTGGCTCTTTCGTGTGCATTCTTTAGAAAAATACTCCTATTCATTTCAAAGTCTGTCTCGAGCTCTTCAGATGCTCTCCAGCCATTCAACCGTGACCTTGGCAAGTTGCCCCAGCACCCCAGCTCTCTCCCTCCCTGTTTCACCCTGGCCACGTGGCAGCCACCGCAACTCTTTGGGCTGCACTGTGAGTCGCGAGCTCCTCAGGGAACCGTTAGTGCTTCTCCACTCCTTTGTTCAGAGATGGTAAACATCTTGCTGATGTTTGCAATGTTTGCCCCCATTTAAAATTTATAGTCTCTTGGGCAGATTGATCTGAATATGGTGATAAGCCTCCCCCACGAAACATCTTTTCTGGTGGATTTTAAGCCTCATCTGTAATTTTTTTAAAATCAATATTTACTACTAACAAAATATCCCTTGTCACATTTTTGCCATGTGGGGTAAGAGGTGTTTATCTCTTTGAAAGCAACAGTCGCCCTCCATAGTGCTCCCCAAAGTCTCCAAAGTGAAAGAACCTTTCCTTGAAGAAATAGTAAGCCAAGCAGAAAAAGGTGTCAAATTACTCAGTATCACAATGGCATGCACACAATAGATTATAAAAGCCTTTTCTGTGGTAGGCATTTGTTCCCAAGTCGTCTTCTGGAACAGAACATACTGCCCTGCACATCACCAAAGAACTGAAGAGTCAAGGAAAATAGGAAAATTAGAAGAGAGAGAAAATATAAAATACTCTTCTCGCAACTAGCAAATGTGGAGTACTGCTCTGATATTAAAGACTAGTGTCATTCTTCAGGCTTGAGAGTTCAGGTTTATGAAAGAAATGCGTAGCAGTTCCCACAGGAGGGGGGAAAAGCCAAACACTCAAAATGTAATGAATCTGGACACAAAATTGTATGTTCACATAAAAATGCTATGAGGAAAAAACAGAACAGTGAAGTGCTAAAAAGTATTATCTGCACGTTCAGTGATGAAATTGTAAGCTATCATTTGAAAATTGAAAAGTGGTAATGCTTAAAACACAGAGGGATTAAGGAATCTGCTGTAGCTCACAGGGTAATCTGTGCCAGAAAGAAGTACAGAATTTGGATGTCTTTTGGTTTTAATGACACACACAGTTTCCTCTTCCCACAGATAACCCTACTGATGTGGTTGTCTTGCAAGGAGAGGGTGAATTAAAAAATAGCATCTATTCAAATATTTAGCACATGCCCACAGTGGAATTCATATTACCTAACTTCAGCAGTCTAAAAGTTGGAAATGGGATTCATCTGACCAAATTTAGATTCCTACAGTGCACACGTCAACAGCTGAGCTAGTCATACTGACTCCTTTATAGGCAATGAAGAGATACAGGCACTTCTGATGCGTAAGCACATCTCATCCTAAAAAAATATGTCTATAAAAGAGATCCAGCAAATCACATGTAGAAGTGGCTTTTTCTCCATCAACTATAAAGAGAGTCCAGCCTGTTATTGTTATGATACAGGCTTTGAAGTTTGGCAAGATGAATCTCTCTCTAAGTGTCTAATCTAAATAGGTTGTTCTCATTCCCTTGTCATGTTGATAGAGAGAAACAGTCACTTCCAGAGGCCTTGGTCATCTTGGTCATCTCCCTCAGCTACAAACACCTAAGACAGCTGGTATGAGCTGCCCGCCAGAGCTATTTGCTGCTGAGGGGTGGAAACCTTTGAGATTGCTAAAGAATGTGAGCTCAGAGAAACCGAAATTATTTGAGCCATTCGTCATTCTCACACATTCACAAATCTTTTTTTTGTGGTTTTAAAATGTTGCCTCCAGAGATATGGAGGGCTCAGAAGGACAGGGCCGGGAGAAGGGTGTTCCAAGGGTGAGTGAAATCTGGATGTGTCATTTTTATTTACGTGTCTTTTAAACCATTGTCTTCCCCGAAGTTTTTCCCTTCCTCTGTCAGTAGCTACCATTGCTGTTGTGAATGAGGAAGGACATTTGCCATGTTGTGCGCACAAGTCTTAGAGGCCTGTCCCAAAGCCAGCTTGCCTTCTTACCCCAAAATCAGAGCATTGTTTGCCTGCTAGCACATCCTAAACTGGAGAGAAAATGCAAAAAAAAAAAAAAAAAGAAAGAATGGACAACAGTGAATTGCATATTAAGGACAATGAAACTGGAAAGGGCTTCTCTTTTTTTCCTCCATTTGTCCTGTTAGAGAGATAATCCCTCAATTCACACTTATTTCATCCCTCTCTGATTCATGCAGGGATCCCTGGAGTATGCAAATGGTGGGCTGCAGGTTTTTCTGGTCACTGCGCTGCCTTTCACCGCTCAGTGCCAAGTGAGGCATGAGGTCTCCTGCAGAGCTTGAGTGTAGCTCTTTGATGTGGCTGCACACACATACATGTACACACACAGAGCACCATCTTGGAAGGTGCAGAGGTGTGGGCTGCAAAGGGACTCATTTTTCATCCTTCCAGGTGCTGACAGAAACACTCAGCAAAATATATGCCTTTGTCTTTGTTTCGCACTGTCCCTCCAAAAACCTCTGTTCAGAATCTCACACCTCTTTTTCCTCTTTAAGCGACCTTTAATTACCTGCTACATGCAAAATGGATCCTCATTAAATAGAATTAATCCTAAAACAGTCCTGATTAAGCAGTAATAATTATTGCTTTCTGCCATTAGCCTTAGTCAGTCCCCAGGGAAGCTTCCTAAGAGCAGGAAGACGATGGGGATCTCTGCTCTTGTCTGGTTTGGCTGTGTGTGCTGGGGACTGGGGAGCATTGGACTTGAGGGTTACAGACGGGCAGCAGGTTTTTTGCTTTGTTCTGTGATGGTACAGCAACTCTTTGGGGTACAACACTGAGCCCCACATGAGGAGGCATGGAAGCCAGGCTCCCTGCTGTCAGCATCAGCTCGACAACCAGCAGTGCTTTCAGATCATCAAGAAAACGCATAAGCTGCAGGGGAGCCTCGCACCTCTGCCTCACTGTCCTGCTTCTGCATGCAAGTTGCAGCAGAACTACATGCTGGACTACACGCTCCTGGGTCACACTAGCCCTCCTCAGCGATAGAGACAGGAGGAACTTCCCCTCCCTCTCCCCAGCTCCCGCAGGCGTTGCTGCCTGCTGTCTGGGAAGCAGCTGAGCAGGCAGCAGCAGCTGTAAGGCTCGCTGGGGGGAGGGGATCGTTTCTTTAGTTTCTTCAGTCCTTTCAGGTTATCCCTATTTGTGGCGCACTTGCCAGGCTGTGCTCCTCTGGGACCAAATTGTTCCTCTGGATTAACCAGCAGCTTATGCAGGAGCTATATTCCCCAGCAGCCAGCTCAGGAGACAAGGTTGAGGGTCTGGAGGATACCTAGGGACCCCTCAGGACCAAACCTAGGTCCAAACGCAGGACCATACTTAGAACTGAGTTTGTCGCTGCAGGGCAGGGCAGACATTGGGCAGGGGATGTCTGGATCCTTCATTTGGTCTTATTTTTCCAAAGGTCTTTTCCAGGCAGGGAAGTAACCTTCCTCAGTCTTACCAAATCATCCTGTCAGAGGCCAGTTTCTCCGAAGTGACACATGGAGACTGAGGATGCTTGGGCAGCATGGGAGGAGGTGGCCCTGGGTTAGGTCCATCTCTGCCAACCTCTGATGTGAGTGTAGAGCACCAGAGGAGCTGCTTCGAAGCACACAGGAGTGACACTCCCCAAAGTCCAAACAGAATTGCTCACTCTGCCTCTTTATTCTCACCCCTCTCACTCTGACACACTCCAGGGGTGAACACCAAAGCTTACTCTGCAGAAGGTCCATTATGAATACAAAACAGGGCACACACAGAGGGTTCCCTCCGTGGACAAAGGTTTAACAGTCTCCAGGGAGCTGTGCTTCATCTGTTTCCACAGCAGATTGTACCTGGATCATTTAGTATTAAATGTGATGGCTCTTAAAGACTATTCAGTGACTTAGCAATGAGCTGGGTGAAAAATCGCATACACACAGTGAGCAATAGATCCACTGCCTTCTTTTTTCAGGGGAAACGTCAATCCTGTGTTATGAGAAACAGTGAATAATGACTCCTTATTCACTACCGCCCATGCACCTTTTCTGATTTCCTAGGTGTGACTCTTTCCCCAGGTGGAAAGGAGCCAGCTCTGTGGCATCTCAAGGCATTTCTCTTTCTGCAAGGCTGCTCTCTGCAGATCCAAAAGACAAACCACTTAAGCTGAAGCTCAAATCTTGCTGTCACTCTGCATCCCTGCTCACTCTATATGCACGTCTTTGTCAGGGCAGCATCTGTGTGTGCAGAGAGAGCATCTTCTTTTTCCAGTCCCTGTCATTTCTGTCCTCCCTGACTTTTCAAATACAGTATCCGTAGGTTACAAAGCTGGCTGCTTGCTTGTTCTGCTCCTCTGCTTGCAGGACACCTAATAATAGCACTTACCTGGAACATTTAGTTCTCCAGGAACTGTACAAACCCTGATCACCACACTGGGCTTGTGAAAGAGTTGAATATTCGACGGTGATTTATCAGAAGGACTGGGAAGGCTGACAGCTCCCCCTTCTGCTCTGCCCCCCAGCTCCTGCCTTATATTCCCACATGGGGAGTCACATTTGTCCCCAGTTCCTTCACCCTATGCTCTTGAGACTGTATGTGTTGCCCAGGAGCAGGGACTTTTCTAGCTAAAACCTGATTCTGTGGTCCTACGTCCAAACCTAACCATGGTACACAGACTCATGACATGCACAGGAATTGTTTTTTATCACATCATATATTCCCAATTTCATTGAGCTTAGCTCCACAGCACAGCTGTGATGCTCAAAATATTATTAAGAGTAATTTTATGGAAAAATAAAAGGAAAGCAAGGTGAGTGGCTAATGGTCATGCAGGGTCAGAGGAAAGGGTAAAGCTGTCCTCATAACCTCCATGGGACTTCCAGATGATGCATATCCTTCTGGGACATGATGCAGACATTTCAAATGAAGCAGCAGATGCTAGTTCTGCCTGGGACGAGGACTCATGCAGAACATCACAGTGAGGCACATCTTACGCAGAATATCTGTACACTGGCAAATTCCTCCCCCTTCACTCTGTAAATCATCCTGCCTCACATCTCAGCCTTAGCAAGTGGGATTCATGAAATCTGAAAACAGATTGAGTAGTGAAAAATAAATAAAACTGCACTGCATGTCAACAATGTTGCCTGCTATTCCTGGAAGGTACGTACCAAGCACTCTATAACACTGCCAGCATTAATAATTCCTGCATTCTCCTCCATTCCATCAGTGCCATGAGTGTTGCTAAGTCTCACATGAAAAGATCTGAATGTGATGGACTGTGCTGAGTTTGCCCAGAATTCTCAATATTCAGCTGAAAATAAACTAGGGCCCTGATGCCAAATCTTCAGAGCTGATGACTTTGCTTCTATCTCAAGCAGAAAAAAAGACAGATTTCTCTTTTTCTGCTGGAAGTTAGTCATATAATCCCGTAATCAGTGGAGTGCTGGCCTATCATTTGCAAATCAGAATAGATGTCAGGAGAGAAAATATAAAAACTGAACATTCATTGCTCATCCACCGTAATCACCATAAATATATCCTGGTGTCTCAGAGTAAAAGTGCCAGGTTAGTTTTATTTGCAGAAATCTCTTCACATTATTTCTTTTAAACCTGGTTAATGTCTCCCAACCATTTCATCTGCTATTAGCATGTGGGTAGATCTGAATCTTCCCTCCCCCATCACATATCCAATATATTTATTTTTCTGCAGTTGGTTAGATTTTGAATCTTCCTGTCCCAAGTCAGCTGAGAGACACCTTCAGCCACCGTTGGCTCTATAGTGTCTCAGCCTAGCAATCTCAGGCTCCACACCACTGCCTCTTATGTTATCCAGCCTGTATGCCATCTAACCTGCCACCCAAAATCCTTCTGACAAAATGCACTTCATAGGCCTTCACCTTGATCTGAGCCCTTCTCTTATCCTCTTTCTGCTGGTTTCTCTCACTCTGTTTAAAAGTCTTTCTGTCATTGTCCAAGCACAAAATCTTCCCAAACACAGCAGTAATCACACTTTTTTTTCCACCTTTCCTCCAATTCCTACAGACTCCTCAAAGAATCTCTTGCCCCTTTCCTTTCCTTGTACCTCTGTTGGGGCAGCCTGTGGTACAGGGGAGGACTCCCCACATACACTTCGTGCATCATCAGAGAACTCTTCCTCCAGGTTTCATCTCCTTCCTTACTACCTGCCACAGGTAAAAGATGAATAAATGAAAGAATAAAGTCATAGAATGGTTTGGGTCACAAGGGACCTTAAAGATCACCTAATTCCAACCTGTAGAAGCTTTCACTGGGTTTCCCTGTGTGCTCTAGCTTTCCTTCTTCCATCTCTTAGAATAACTAAAAAGGATAATGACTATCTTTGGATCTTAGCGTGCATCCATCATATGGGTGCTGAGTAGCAAAGAATGGGGAAGACTGAGTCTGAGCCAACAGGTGCATTTTCAGGTCTTTGAACTCCTGTCTGTGGGGTATTCCATAAATATCAGCCCTCATCCTAACCTTGGAGGTGTGCTGCTGGTGTCAGAAGAATGGGGGAGCAGGGGCAAACCCCCTGCAGGCAGAATAACTGTGAAAACACATGGTAATTTATTGTTAGCACTGGGTCCCCTCCAGTGGCCATGTGTAACCAGACAGGAGGAGAGCTCCTCCAGATGGAGACCCCCAGAGGGAGCTGGGTGAGAGAAGAGGTGACAACACCGAGCCCTCTGACACCTACCCCTGCTTTCTTTCTTCCCTTTGCTTTACCTGCCCTGCGAGGTCTCCCTATCCTTCATAGGCTTCTGGCTCCTCTTTGACTCCCCTCCTCCAATAATGTGCAATGGTAATGCTCGCAGGCTTGGGGTTGTCACAGCCAGCACTGCTGGTGCATTAACAAGGGCAGCAGATTTCACACATCTCCCAGCCATTGTTTCAGGTTGCCAGGAGCGGCAGGAGGCCTGTGCAGCACCAGTTACGCTCTGCTTACATTTGGGGGTTAATTTGTAATCAAAAAGGCTGCAAACTTTCTTTCTTTTTTTTTTTTTTTTTTAATGACAGCTCAGATTCTGCAGAAGTAGAGGATTGGCAAAGGAGAGAAAGGTCTGCTGTTATGCTGTTTGCTTTCATCAACCACTGTGTCTAGTAGTGCCGAGGTAAAACCCTACTGAAGCCAAGACAATCTGTAGCTTTCATGCCTGTTTACTTGTCAAAATTAACAGAATGGGGAAGGAGAAAATTATGTCTTGCCCTAGTGACTTATTTTAATTCTACAAACTGTCTTGGTAGCCTCAACCACAGCTGATACATAGCAGGAGTACAGCCTTTTTCCTTGATGAAGCGAAAGCCAATTTATAAAGGCACATAAACCAGTGAGCCAACAGGGCATGTGTTTGGCACCTCTGTCCTGGAGAGATGGAGATTGCAGGGAATGAGCTTCTCTCAGCTTCATTTATTCAGGGGCCCTTTGGCTGTCCCAGCTCCTGGCATGTTGGACCAGATTTCCTAGAAGTGCTACTTGGAGGCCTCCAGATGAAATGACTGCTGGGGTTTCCTTGTTGCCATGGCCAAGTCAGGACTGGGAGTACAAAAAAATTAGATATTCCCGTCCTGTAAGGAAAAAGCACTTCTCTGACTGCTGGAGGAACAGGATTGTGAGCCTCGGCAAGCCTATTGGAGTAGGACCTGGCCAAAGAATAGTTTTGATTTAAGATGCTAGGAGCGAAGGACAATGCAGGACCCTGCTGGATTCCTACCACTATGGGGTGGCCATGGCTCCTTCTAGGATGAATGGAGGCTCCCACGGATCCAGCATTGCAGTCACTGGCACCAGACAGACATAACTAGGATCAGCAAATGAGATCAAATTCCAGATCAGAGAACCCAAATGGATTTTAAAATAGGCTTTGCCTAAAGGCGAAGAAAGAAACGAGGTGAAATTTTTGATTTGGACATAGGCCCGTCCTTACAAGACTATATCTAAGACAAACAGCCTCAGGAAGGACCTAGGGAGAGTTTGAGATGGAAAGTGTCTGGAAACATGGCATGGGCTGATTTCTATTGACCTTGACTTAAGAGTGATTGTAACAATCTTGTGTGATTGCAAAAAGACTGTCAAAGCAATTCAGAAACCAAATATTTTGCACAAGAGAGAGGGAAAGATCCATGCTGGTGTAGAAGGCAGCAGTAAGACCTCAATCCATCCATGCCAACCTGGTATCCCACATCCATGAAAGACAAAATCAACCGGAACAGCCCCAAGGATGTAGGATGTGCTACAGAGAACAGGCAGCCTCACTGAGAAGAAGGAGGAGGAGCTTGCCTTGTTGAAGCTAGCAAAACAAAGGATCTGATTGCTGCCTATAAACATACTGGAGGTAGACACCGGGGAAGGAAAACAGCTGTTACGCTGAAGGACAGCACTTGCACAAGAACAAAAGGGTATGAACAGGCCATGAATACATTTGTGAATGTGATTACGGGACATGGTGCCTGCAATAGCAAAGGATTTGCCTTGGTGACCAGGACCCCCCATTGGTTTTAAGTTGTGCAGCAAATCCCCTGACTAATTTTTCTGCTATTAGCTTTATGCTCCTTGCCAGCGAGTGATTTTTAATCCTTCAGGGTGCAACATCCTCGTTCATTTGTCATAGGGAAGACATATTTAGAGCAAGAGCACCTAACCCACCTTCCCGCGCACATCCCAGGTCATGCAGGAGATGGGAAAAGCTGCTCCTGATGTCAGTAAGAGAGAGCTGGGAGCAAAAAGAGAAGGGACGGCCTAAATCACACCTCAAGGTAAAAGCCACACAAACATTAAAAACTGAGACAGTTGTTGAAACTTGCTTACCTGTAGGGGCAGATGTACAGATGAATGAGATCCCTTAAGATGAAAATGAGAAACTCTCAGGCGAGGACACATGGGGAAAGTTTTTGCACTTCCTAGTTGTAACCAAGGTTTCTGATTTTTAATATTACACTAGGCAGGCTGTGGGAACCATTTCTGACCCCATTGGGTTAGGAAGCATCTTCCTTACTTGCTGTATCCCGGAGGCTAGGACAGCAGAGAAATGGGGAGTCTGTCGGTTGCTTCACTGGAGATTATTCTGCAGTTCGCCCCATTGCCGCGTGGGTGAGGGTGGGTTGATATTTATGCTCAGGGCTCTGGGGAGGCAATGTGCTTCTTACTGTGGTTCTGGACTCATTGTCTGAGCAGAGAATCTTCCATCAGTGACAGATCATTTTCAGTTATTTTGAGAAGAAAAGAATGTGCTTTTTTATGTGGGTTTCTTTGGGCTCCAGAAACTATAAACGTCTTCATTTTTAAGTGTCAGCCTTGACATGCACAGCTGATTTAGACCTCAGTGATAAATAGATCTGCTCTGCTATGCATCATTTTTGGGGAGTTATAATTGAATTAAAATTGTGCACTACGTGGGCAGGCTGTGATAGGTAATTAAGTTTATCGATTATGCCACAGCTCAGTTTGTCAGATGTACAGCGCACCCTGCGCTACAATTGCCATTATATATACTGGACAGAGCTCGTCTCAAACGGTACAAACTGGCATAAGGCCATTCCTTCATCAACAGCTTTCACCAGTTCAGGACTTTGTGTTACTGCTGAAGCTCTGTAAGAGGTTCACAGACAAAACAGATGAACTTTGTCTGATTGCAAATATTGTAAAATTATATATTTATCTATGTCAGCAGCCAGGTGGATTGAATGGTCCATAAAGCTCCTCTCTAAGCCTGTGGTGGTTTATAGGTTCACATGGAGGCTATACCAAATTTTCACTTTCCAGTCAGGCTCAGAAATTGCCTTTGACTGAGGAACACACTGAGCACTGTCAGATTTTTATTCCAAGCCCTAAACTCAGTGCAGAATTAGTTGGGTTGCAAGTAAGGAAAAACAAAATATATCCAGAGCATTTCTTCTCAGGCAGCACAAATAACAGAATTTACCCATACCAGCCATAACTTTTGACATAGTAAGAAAAATGTGGTTTGATACCTGTGCTAAAATGAAACAAGGAAGACTAGGAATACTGGGAAGGGGGATGGGGAATATGGGTGAGAGTCAGTGGGTTTTGGGTGGTGAAGCCTGCAGCAAAGAGGGGGTCAGAGGAATTGCAGGGAAGGGAAAAACGCATCTTTGCAAACTTTGCAAGGTGTTTCAGGGGGACCGTGATGCTGAAAGGATTTTGAGGTGCTCAAGGAGCTGGAAGTGAAGAAAGACACTGCTTTTCCCATCTCCTGCAATGGAAATGGCGTCAGTGCCATCTCTTCCTAGGCACTAGTAGGCAATTCTTCTTGTCAGCAGAAAGAGGGTCAGGCTGGGACAAGGGCTGGAGGGGACCCCGTATAGCAGGGCTCCCTGTTCTTGCTCCAAGAGATGTGGGCTGGCAGTGGGTGTTGCTGCACAGGCTGCTGCCTTCTTCACTCAACTTGGCCAGCTCTGCCTATGGTGGCAGGAGAAGCCCCTGGAGCAGGCAGCAAGCTGGAAACCCAGTCCAGGGCAGCCCCTTTCTATATTTCCAAGCAGAGACAGATTAGGGTGCCATAGCCTCCATGCCCACTCTCCCTCCAGCAACAAGCCAGCTGTGGTCATACCACCCAGGGAACATGCAGCAGAGATGCAGGATGTGCCCATCACTGTCTTGTATGCAACCAAACCTGCAGTCGTAAACAAACTCCCTGAGACCTTGAGACCTTTTCTTTTTGTAAGAAAACTGTGGTTTGGGAGCTAGAAGTTAATTCATTGTTATGTATGTGCAGAGTAACCTGTGGTCGGAAAAGTCTGATGAGTCCATGTAGCACCAATGAATTTGAGAACATCATGTTCCTCCATAATAGGTCTGGCCAGATACTGAGTCCCCATGTTTCCACTGGAAAACAGCAATTTCTAATTTTCAGGAGCGTGTAGTGGCATCGAGGTCTGTAGCCCAGTAAGCCTGCGAAAGCCTTAATCCAATAAATCACAAAAGTCCCTGATGAAGCTTGTAGGAGTTCTGCTGGAGTCAGTGAGACCACCCACATTTCTAAAGCCACGCTTTGCTGGAGGAGGTCTTTTGAGCCGAGTCTTTGAGGGACTTAGAAGCTTTTGAAAATCAGATACTAGGTATCCAGATTAGATTAGAACACTCCTTCAGGAAGCAAAGAACAAGACAAATTAACCTATTTCTCCTGTAACAAGAGATGTATATTGCCTCCAAAACTTTATATTGAAATTGAGGAATATTGCCTAGCCAGAAGACTGAAAAATACCCTGAGAAATGGGTCCAAGAATGTTTTTTTTTCTGAAATATGATAATCCAGTTTCAAGGAGAAGAAAGTAATAACCCTATTTTCAATTTTACTTTTTCCTTTTGGTCTCTTTCTCTCTCTTCAAATCCTTAAACCTGTTTATTGCTTTCTCCTTATGCTTGAAATCCTCCATTGCTGAATGCCTGCTTCTGCTGGACTCTGACTGCTGTTAAGCACTTCAGTTTTAAAATGTGAACAAATAGAATGTGCCATTAGGGAGGGAGGTGCTGTTGGAAGGAAAGTCAAGGTTGAGGCTATCTCCTCTGAATATGAGACAAGATGCTAAAGATGTATCTTTATTCTCACATATAGTAAAATACTTTTAAACCTCTGCTAAATTCCAAAGCTCTTTTCATAGACTATATTCAAAACGCGTTGGGAAAATGAATTACAATTCACAATCTTGTACTACTCCATATATTTCTGGATAGAGTCGTTTAAGCATATCACTTTTTTAACACAGAAACTGCATCTCTAACCTCTTGCCTTACTGTAAGCTACTGCTGCTATGCAACAACCAGATCCAGCCAGTGCTTCAGGCTGTTAGGGTTGACAAGATATTCCCTGCCAGATATGCCCTTAATGGGACCTAAGTGATGCTCCTCATAGTCAATCCTTTTCTGTTCCTGAGCAGCTGAGGCAAGAAGAGTGGGAGCTGCATTTACTGGATGTTTGATTGGCAGGTTTTTGGCTGTTCTGCTCCCATAGTGAGCTCTTGCTGATTTTACAAATCTCAAAGGTAGAAATGGGAAATCCCCCCCAGTCCCTATAGGAAGGTCTATTGATGGTGACCACAGAGGCAATGCCTCCTGTGATGGTCTTATTGGATTGCTTCTCCCATGTTCTTCCCTCCAGAGGTGGAATTTTCTCCTCACCTTCCATGTAGAGACACAGAGAAGAGGTCACTAACCCTCTTGTCCCTGAGAGAAATCTTCCCCACCATCTGCAATAGCCGTAACTGCCAAGCTGAGCAGGGAAGACCACTGCCAGAGGTCAAAAACAGAGTCCCTGCTCTCTTTGTTCTCCCCAGGTCACTGGAGGTACCAGGCATCCCTACCCACAGTCAGTGAGGATGGAAAACCTCTTCACTTTGGCTCCAACTCCAGGACCTTCTTAGCCATTTTCTTTCACTCCCCACTGGCTCTGACGGAAACCATGCTGCTGAAGTTTTGACCACCTTAATGGCACGTGGAGGTATCTCGGGTTGCAGTAAAGTGCACAGCCCCAGGCAGCCATCCCCTTCTTCCTCCCTCTCAGATTTACCAGAGGCCTTTCTTAGTAAGTCTCAGTGCTAACATTAGTGTTTTCTTCCTTGGGAAAGCCCTCAGGCTTTCCTACTTGCAGGTTAAGCAAGGTATCTCAGAAGGGTGGCAGATAGGTCCCTGCGGAGCTGCAACAGGCCAGGGCAGCATGAGTGGATGCAGGGAATAATATAATGGGTGTGCTTAGCTCTGCACCAGGCTGCACGGACATGATCGCTCCTTCCCTGCAGGCCATATGTGCCTTTCAATAGCCTCCAAACGGGGGGTCATCCCAGTCCTGTGAAACACACCTGCCTATGGCTTGGCACATCCACAGAACCACGATGGCCTGATTTACCAAAAAAACCCCAATTCTTCTTATAGGCTTTTACAGTGATTTATACTGCCGGAGAAAGTCTACCCTTATAAATAGTGAGGAGTGTACACTGGAAAAAAAAAAAAAGAGCCAGATCTGAGAAGCTTCACTGAGGTCAGCAGAGCTCTGTTGAATTGCCATTGAGGATTTCTCCATCTGCATATGCTTTTCATTTCAGGGAATAGGTTATTTAGGTCTTCTTTGTTGTCTTTTGGAAATGCTGGGGCTTAAGGGTCTTGGGTATATCCTTACTTCTATGGGACTCTGTAACGGCTGTGGGCTACCTCCCACTTACCATGCTGACACTCTTCTGAGGGATCCCACCCAGTTACTGGAGGAGTCTCTCCTGTGGTAAGCACCAGGAAATTTGCGTTTTCTATTTCCCCAACAAGTGCTGATGTTAAGAAGAAACTGCTAAGTTGACACAGCTGAGCTTACAGCGTGGATCTGCCTGTCATGATAAGAGGATGGGAAAGTGATCATAGGCAAAAAGGGGTGAATTTCTCATCAGTCTGTTTTAGTAGTGACAGGGAGGATATTCCTGGAGTGTGCTCGGCTTCTACTTAGGATGATGAATTTATAAAGTGAATAAATGGAGATGTCTCCATGCAAGGCAGCGAGACCTGGGGCACTGACTGGAGGCAGTTCACTAGCAGGGAGCAGGATGATGGGATGTCTCCTCTAGTGCTGTATAGATGGATTGTCAGGTCTCTTGAGAACAGAAAGAACTTCTCCTTCATCTTCTTTTCCTCAACTACACAACCTTCCTGCCTTTTAACTCCCTGTCAAGAAATAAAGAAAATAAATCAACATTTATCTGCACTGCTTTGACTCATTGCCCTTTTTCCCCACCTTTTTAACCTGCAGACTAGATTGTTCTTTCTTTTCTTTCTTTCTTATTACACTAACTGGTCTTGGAGATGCAGTCACATTTGAGATACTTTGCAGCCATGGGATGGGGAAGAGGTGACTGTACAAAGACCTGCCAGTCTTCCAGGTTGCAAGCAGAATGGTCAAATCCCGTTTCAGGCAGAAAAAAACAATCATTGCAGTTTGAGAACAGACAGACACAGGAAAATCAGAGCCTGATGAATATTCACCTGAACGGAGATGACATCTCGGCAAAGCCACCACGGATGTATCTGTTTGGTTGGCGTTGAAAGATATATTAGTTGTTCAGGGAGAAAGAAATTCTGCTATGGAAATGCAGTCTTGAACCTACTGATAAAGCTGTGACTGAGTGCTTGGGGCAGTCATATTTTCTCCTTACAATGTCAAGGATAGATTTAAAAATTCTTGAACATCATCTGATGGCAAGTGGCCTCTGAGATTGGGGCAGGACTCTCTACAGGCTGGGAAAATGACTTTGCTTGCAACTGTTTTTCAGTCTGTTGGGTACATCACCAGAAAATAAGTTGCACTTAAAAATGGGCCCCTTCCTACAGAAACTGGAGTTTTCAATTATTTTATAATAGACCATGTTTCCAGAACATGACTGCTACAAACTGATTTTTCTACAGGAAGCATAGGCTCAGGTCCCCAATTCTTTCTGCAGGATTTTATGCAATTCATTTAAATGAATTTCTTGGAGAAAAATAACATCTGCTACCATTTCAAGCAATTTGATCTATTTCTCTCTTAAAGGAAGACTTCATGCCCTTTGTATTTACAGATAATAGTGTTAATATGGAAATTAAATTAAGCTTGGATATAAAGCATACATTAATTTCAGGAAGGTAAACAGGTCAGTAAATGTATTTTAAAGGTTCATTGGGTTGGTAATCCCATTCAGCATACTTACAGTAAAGAGATACAGTAACGGTTTTATGTAACTTCCTATTTTTTAATAGCACTTTAATAAAGAATTGAAAGAGAAATACATAAACAGAGCACTGAGACATGACTTTTTTTTAAATTTTTCATACAGCTTCGTGCTGAACTGCAGAAATTGTAAGCCTCAAACTATAACAAACGCCACAGCTTGTTAACATAACAAACATAACAGTTTTAATATCTGGTTATTGGAATATCAAAACAAGCTGGAGTCAAACCTCCAGGTATACTAGTTCCTGCAAATAAAGAGAAAATGTTATTCTCACACACTGGCTGGCTGCACAGCAAACGCAAATAAAAGCACCTGTCAGAGGGATCTCTCAAGTCCCAGGACGAGACGCTTTGCAGCAGATTGGAATCAACCAGCGCCCGTCCAGCCTTGCTCCTGACAAGGAGCAGAGATGCTCCCCTCCCCTGACCTGCTGCCTGAAAGCAGGGTAAGCTCCTGTTTCCGTGCCCTTGTGAGCCAGTAAGCACGGCATGGGGTCCCCAAGGAGTCCTCAGGATCCAGCTGTTACCCCAGTTAATGCTTAGCCTATGTCCCCTCCCACTGTGCTGACCAACCAGCCTTTTGATTCCAAAGCCATGAGCTACCCTGCCAACTGCTAGCCCAGCTCAGGGGCCTGCAGACCTTTTTTTTGCCACGCAATAAAATCTTCCTGGCGTGGGTGGTTTTAAATCTCTCTTGGCCACCACTGCACCATCACCTCTCTCCCACAGACTTCCTCAGGCAGGATCTGGGTGCTTTGCTCAGGTGATTAACTGGAAAGAAATCAATTTGTATCTTCCAGTCCTTCAGAGCACTCTCATCACCTATTAATCCTCCATCCCACTCTTCTAATAAGCCACGGGCTGGTCTTTCCCAGCATACCACCAGGGACATCCTTTAGGTCAAATGGGCTTCTCCTGAGAGCTGGTGAATCCTGCTAAACCCCCTTGAATCAGCCTGCACTCGTCTCACTCCTAAGCTCTGCAGGCAAGACTGTACTAGGTTGTTTTTTAAAATCTTTTCTACCTCAAGTGTCCTGAAGGATAAAAACAAAGAAGTATCATTTGCATTCGCAAGCTACTATTTTCCAGAAGTGGAAAGGCATCCTTGGGGCACCTTCCTCCTTTTCCTCCTCCAGGTGGGAAGGAGGAAACAAGTAATTGCCTATTTATGAGTCAGCATCAGTTTTCCAGGGAATACAGTGCTCTGAAAGAGGGTACATAGAGAATAGTGGTGATTAGAAAAATACTAATTCTGATAATACAGGCTCCTGGAATGAACACATGCATAAAAAGTCAAATCTCAGTTTTCACAATTTACTGGTAAAATGCATCTCATTTTCTCTCTCGAGTTCTTTCTTGCCATGCTCATACCTGGCTTACAGATAATTCCAATCAGCTGAAATATATCTGGAAAATAAGACCCTCCCAGCCTTCATCTGCTGAGGAAGGCGTGTTTTCCTCATGATGTGCAGCAGTGACTCCTAAGACCCGGCAGCAGAGCCGGAATAAAAGTGCTTTTGGCAGTTAAAGACTCCCATGCCCAAATCTGAGTGTGGTGTTTTGTTAAAAAGAATATAGTTTCCCTGAGTACTGCAGGTTCGTGTTTGGCCCTCTCCTAGCAGGCCAGGCACAGCTCTGCATTTCAAATGCTACAGAAGTACCACAGCCCTCACAAGACAGAGGAGAGACGTAAAGTCATTACACCTTATAGAAAGGGCTGTTGAGCATCGGGGGTACTTCAAGCAGCTAAGAAGCAATGTACTGTGCACAGTGCTTGAGGATGCAGCATTGCTGAAAGGCTTTGGGAAATATGGGATTCAGTTCCACTATAGTACCTGGGTTGTAGGTACAGAATTCACCTGATGCTGTTTCATTTGAATGTCATGGCATGCTTTGTACAGACCTGACTGTCCTCACATGCTGCATTGCTGTAGCTGCTGCCGCCTGGAGGAAGATGGAGCTGGCCCTGCTCCCAGCCTCATGGAAACCTCCCATGCTGCCTGGAGCCACAAACTTGACGATGCTTGGAGTTTTTTTGTTACTTCTCATGTCTTCTATGTGAAATCTTTGCAGCACAAAATGTAGGCAAAGCTGTACTCCACCTTTAGTGTTTTGACTCCTTTTCTCTGCTCACGGAGACTTTCTGTCCCCATCACTACCTGGAAAACAGTTCTCCTAAGCCTGAATGTAATTTTGGGTCATTACTTTGGTAATCTTTGCCCAGAATACATTTGTCTTGGGGCAGAAACATGTGAGATGTTCTAGGCTCCCTTCCCAGTTATACTTTCTCCAGAAATATGCATAGATTTTAATGTATTCCTGCCAGTTTACAGTGCCTGAAAATGAACTGTTTGTGGATGGTCTTAAATCCTGCCTGTGCATTCCTGTTTATGTTTGTTTATCCATTAAGAGCCTAAACTGCCTTTATGGCATATATTAGGCCACAGGGATATTTTATGAACCAGACAAAAAAGGCTGTTGCATAAGTAGTAAAATATTTATTTCTCATTCCTTCCCCAGTCAGTGTCTGCTCTGATGTGTCCACCAAATGGAAGGGGGGGCACCTGGAAACTAGATCTGGCCATGCAGCAGCTGGCTTTCAGAGATAACTGGAAGGGGCTGTGAAAGACAGGAATTGTGCCTTCTGGCACTTTTTTTACATATTTCTGGGATAAAAAGCTTTGTCTTTTCTTACTACTTATTGTTCATTTTCAACGCAGAAAGATCAGGAATGCTGAGCCTCACCTTCTTTGTTGTACTGGAGGTTTTTTTCCCAGAAGACAAGAGCCATCCCAAAGGTAAGAGCCCTTTTAACAGCAGAGACTGCCTAGCAGCTGCATCCCTAGGCATTCACAAAACCACAGAGTACTGCTATACACACACACACGCCACAAACCCAAAGAATTTGGTCAAAATTACTTTGCACTGAATTTAATGCCTCATGTTTTGATGTGTGTAACACCATGACCCTTGTAGTTCTCCACATGGCTGGGAGGCAGGGGGCTAGAGGCAGCACCCTCGGGTTTCGGGGTGTTGCACAGGTTTTTTAACTGGAGCAACACTTCATGCATGAGGTCCTCATCTGGCCTGAAGGAAGTCCCAACACAAGAAACCTGGTGCCTATGAAGACCAGTACCACACAGCACAGGGTGCAACTGAACAGTAGCCCTCTTGATGGCCCACATCAACACAAGTGGCCCTTACATTTGCAGGTAATAACAAGCCTTGCTTGGTTTGGATTCAGTCTTGCAGCTATCACTATGGGAAAAAGCTGGGAAATAAAGCGTCTGAGTGGCTCGATGCATTTCATGTTCCCAAAGAAGCAGTATATGGGCCCAACAGGGTTGTGTCCCTGCACTGCACCAGTGTTGGAGGACATGTGGTTCAATGAGGGTGTCGAGAAGTGAAAAAGGCAAAAAAAATCTTTCTCTCTGCTAGCAACTGTAATATCAAGCCATGAAGAAATAGGACTAAAATATAGCAATGTGTCCTTATGTCCCATGCAATCTCTGATGGAAAACTTAAACTAGAAATTAGGTCATAAAATAAGTTCCATTGCGCTGTTACGCCTCCGGTTCAGTGGAGGACCTTGGTGCTAATAATCTGCTATCTTGTTTCCACCCATTTAGTTTTATGGGTCTCTCAAAAACATACTTGCAGATCAGATCTACTATTATGCTCAGACACCAAAACAAACCCTTTCTTACCTCCCCGTTTTAAATCCCACAGCTAGGATAACCCACTCGGCAGCCTCTGACACGAGGAAGTCAACACTTGCAAATGTGGCAGAACAGCTCTTCCAGAATAACGACGTTGTTATCAAGCGCTGTGTGGGCATTTTAATTCCAGAAGAAAAGCCGCTACCCCAAAGCTTCTTCCAGAATAACTATTTTGGTAAATTTCCAACTGTAGGCAAGCCCTAAGCTTTTCAGTCACGACTGGAATGAATCATTCATTGCTTTAGGAGAGTGCAACAATCCTGCATATAGAGTGTCTAAATCTTCTTGGCTCAAAAAGCTGTGCAGTCCAGAGTTTAAATGGGAGCAATTGTTGCAAATTGTAGGTAAACTCTTCTACACTTGGGTGGTTCTCACTTTTGCAATTGGTTTTGCTGAAGTTAAGGCAACTGCTCAAAGGCTTAAGTGCATCTGAAGCCAGTGAAATGGAGACTAGAGAATTTATTGCAACACTGGGGTATATGTGATGGAGGAGGCTGGCAAGCTGGAGAGTTATCTGCTCCTTAGAGGAGAGGGAGATAGTAAAACTGCAGTTAGAAAACTGCATGGTGGCAAGTCTGCTAAGAAGCAGGTGGCAGAGATTTTGTCCTCCCCCTTCCTCCCACAGCACAGAATCATAGCATGGTTTGGGTTGGAAGGGACCTCAAACAACACCTAGTTCCAATCTCCCTGCGATGGGCAGGGACACCTTCCACTAAACCAGGTTGCTCATAGCCTCATCCAGCCTGGCCTTGAACACTTCCAGGGATGGAGCATCCATGACTTCTCTGGGCAACCTGTTCCAGTGCCTCACCACTCTCATGGTAAAAAAAATTCTTCCTAATGTCTAATCTAAATCTCCCTTCCTTCGTCTTAAAACCTTTACCCCTCATCCTATCCCTGCACTCCCGGATAAAGAGCTCCTCCCCAACTTTCCTGTAGCTCCCTTTAAGTATTGGAAGGCTATTCTAAGATCTCCTGAAGCCTTCTCTAGTCTAAACAAGCCCTACTCACTCAGCCTGTCCTTGCATGGGAGGTGCTCCAGCCCTATGATCATCTTTGTGACCCTCCTTTGGACTCGCTCTAACAGATCTATGCCCTTTTTGTGCTGAGGACTCCAGAACTGAACACAGTACTCCAGATGAGGTCTCACAAGAACAGAGTAGAGGGGCAGAATCATCTCCCTTGACCTGCTGGTCACAATTCTTTTGATGCAGCCCATGACACATTCGGCTTTCTAGGCTGCAAGTGCATGTTGCTGGCTCATGTCGAGCTTCTCGTCCACCAGCACCCCCAAGTCCTATTCTTCAGGGCAGGTGGAGGAGATATTGGCTATTTGGCCATGGGCTGTAGGTCCACACCAAACTGTGCTTGGAACCAGTTATCTAGCTCCTTCTAAGCCTCCTTGATGCTGTGCATCCTTCTCACTGTGTCCTGCAGCTCAGCCATCTGCTGCAGGAACTCCTCCACCTGAGCACATCTTTTGCAGCCAGCTCTGCCACCTGCCTCTGTCCCAGGAGAAAAGTCCAGGTACTTCCTGCAATCTGAGGTCTGCACTGCACCCTCTCAGCAGCCTCATCTGTGTGAAGGCATGAGCCTCTGCTGGGTTAGATGGTGCAGACCACACAGCCAGAGCATCAGCCCTTGCACTGAGTCGAGTGCCCACCGTTCTGCTTTGAGAGGAGGGTGAGCATCCTTCACCTGTGCAGTTGGGTACAGAGCATGCCGAGGTGCTGAGTCCTGAGTACCTCAGGACTTGCACTCATTCAGTGAAATGCCCCCTCTGAAGAGTCACTCTTCTTTCCACGCCCTTCCTCATGCACTTCCTCGCAAACTGCCATGCCATGCCCTTGCTAACATGCCACGCTCTCTTTGCCCACCCTGTTTGCTGTATTCCTGGTCACTGGTGCTGCCTAGGACTGCCTTTTGAGGGGGTCAGGGCGGCCACCATTTCTGCGGGCCCTGCTGGCGCTGTGTCAGCCACCCTCCTGAGATCTGCCAATTCCTAGTGGGTCTCTGTACTTTTCCTGGAATTTCCCTGGTTCAGAAACCCCTCTGGAGGTCACAGTCCCCTGCTCTGCTATGGCACTCACCTGCACTGGCACTGGTCGCCTCTGTGCCTCTGAGCATCACCTTGACCCAGTATGGCGCATACTTTGGGACATGTGCCTGGGGGTGACTCCTGGCCTGTGCTATGCTACCCATCAGCATGGCACCTCTCTCTGGCCTTGGTCCTCACAGGAGCTGTGCTTCAGCATCTGACATCTCGCTGTGTTTCAGCATCTGACATCTCACTGTGTTTCTTGCCATAGCAGGGAGAAACAGGGCTACAAGGGATACAGCTCTGTCAGCTCCAACATCACCTCCTTGTTGCAGGTGAGACTCCAGGAGTGGAGGCAGTACCCTCAGTGCCTGTGGCTGTGTGGCAGAGCATGCCCAGCTTGTGCGATGCATGCTGGCTGGGTCACGTTTTTAGGATCTCAGGCGCCTTGAGGAAACAGAATGCAATCACAGTGTGTGACTGCAGTGTGCACCATCAGTCATGCACTACGTTGCAAGAGCTCTCCCATCATTGTCAAACTCCAACAGAACAGACTGTGCTCCAGGTCTTCTGGGGCATCCTTGGGGGACAAGTGTGGCTCCCATCTCTACTGTACTTGAGGAGGTAGCATGGATCACAACACAGATTATCTTGTCTTCCTTGCCTGGGTTTTCCTCCCCGTGGACACTATTCTACCTGCTCCAATGCAAAGCTGCTGTGCAGATTGCATGGATGACTGGGAGACCAGGGGTCCAGGAAAGCTGGGGGTGAACTCTTTATCAAGGAGTGCAGAGACAGCATGAGTGGTAACGGTTTTAAGCTGAAAGAGGGGAGATTTAGATTGGATATTAGGAAGGGTTTTTTTACTGTGAGGGTGGTGAGGCACTGGAACAGGTTGCCCAGAGAAGTCAAGGATGCCCCATCCCTGGAAGTGTTAAAGGCCAGATTGGATGAGGCTATGAGCAACCTGATCCAGTGGAAGGCATCCCTGCTCTTGGCAGGAGGTTGGAAATAGATGATCTTTGAGATCTCTTCCAAACCAAATCATTCTATGATTCATTCTATTCTATAAAAATGGAAAACCCAGCTTGGTGGCATGGGCACAGTCAAAGAGATTTAGGGTCACATCTTCAAATGCAGTTTGTGGTCTACAGTCAACTCCCAGTAGGAACTGGCATACGTCTTAGGGTCTGCTGGAAGTTTGTAGCAAAGGAGGGAACACAACCTTGTTATCCTAAGCCACATGCTGACACTGAAGCATCCCGTCTCTCCATTCCTTTTTTATACAGTAGGTTTAGGACACAGACATTACTTTTTTTATTACTTTTTTGTGAAGTAAAAATCCCTTTGCTAATGTGGGTGCACAACCTGAGAAAAAGAGGCATCAATCTCATTGGGCACTAGGAGTAAACACTAAGTGCTAGCACATCACTAAACACCAGAAAACGGAACATCTCCACCTTGTCACAATCCTGCGACCACTCTCCTCTCAGGAGGTCACATCCTGACTTATTGCTCCTGGGAGATCATACCTTGGGCTCATGATAAAATGAGCTACAAAAATTACTGTCTTATGATAATGCTGGCAGTTGCTGTAGATGTAATCAACTTGCAGTGTTCATTCAGCGAGAAGAATTGCTGGCTGCCATGCAATCCAACACCTGCAGCGTCACCTGCACCTGAGCCACCTCAGAGGCATTGGGAGAGCCAGAGCCCAGACTGCAGGCTGTTCCCTGACACACCCCCATTGAAGGAAGACTCAGAGCATTCACAGCATGACTTTCCTTCAGGCTCTATAAGCTTTGCAGTGCCTCACCCAAAGGATTTGAGCCCCAGGGTGCTTGCCCATTCGGGTTCAAACCTTCAGTAGGACTGAGCTCTTGCAGGCAAAATCTGCCCTGGACATTGCTTCTCCAAGAGAGGTCCAGAGCTGCACCCTGGGATGCAAGAGGACAAGTGCTGAGCCCTCAGCTGGAGTGGTGCAGGACTGCAGTGGATATCATTGCATAGGTGAGGTGGCAACTGAAAACCCTTGCACAAGTGGCTTCCTTACTGAGCCTAGCATGTGGACTTCATGCTCCCCTCAGAGCAAGAAAACTCTGGAATATCCACAAGGCAAGTGAATTCCCAAGGTGAGTTTATGATGGGCTAGAGTTGGTTTTCAACTTGTTTTTAAATTCTCCGAGTGCTCTATCTTGCTGTATTTAGGCTTGAGGACAGCTAAATGAGAGCTCTCGTGTATCTTCTCTATTTTCTTTTCTCTCATTGTCATCTCCATTCTGTGTTGAGCGGTTTTGATGTTTTCAGTTTCTTTGGAAATCTGTCCCTGCCCGTTCCTTTGTGACAGCCTTCTTGAAATCTCTTCTGTTTGCTGCTACGTAATTTGCAAAATAAGATGACCATGTATATATGCAGCATCTAGATGCTGATTACACCATTCATTTACATCATCACATCAGCATTACCCAGTAACACTTTCTATCTACAGTTTAGCATCTCTAGAACAACTTTTTGGACCACCACTGACTAGTACTTTCATTTCACTTCCCTTAATGATACCAATATATTCTCTTCTCGGAGTGACTACAGTCAATTATTTTTTTTCTAGTCTGCAATGCCTCCTGGAGTTTTTACACTCCATTTCGTTTGCCATGATGTTGCCTGGTTGTCTCGCTGTGTCAAGATCCTTCTGATATTCCTTGCAGTTCTCCCTAGTTTTGACATGCTGCAGTAATTGTGTTTTTAAATATGCCATTTTCTACTATTTTCTTACACTTCATCTACACTATATCAGAACATGATCAGGCTTGGTTGCAAGGAAGGATCTAAAATAGGGACAAAACATCTGCCACACAGAGCCCTGAGTCCCTTTGATATGAGCTCCCAGGCTTTTTATTTTTGGAAAAAGCAAGGAAATTATATTCCGAAGTCCATGTAGTAGTGCCCCACATTATCAGTGCCGAGTTTCTTCTTCCTCAGTGGGTGTCCATTCATATCACTTCTGATCTAATCATCAGAGGTTTTGTCTGAGAGCCATTTCTGCTTTTATCTTGTTGCTATAATTAAATTCCTTATCTTTTACAGGGGCTGCTGATCTAGAGCATCCTGTTTTAGGAAAAAAACATAGCACACTAAAGGACCCTAAACAGGAGCTTACTCACAGTAGCTTGTGGGCATCTTTTCATCTGTACAGCTTTGGTCTACCCCAGTAATGCAGGGCAAACACAGAGGAAACTGTGAGTAAGACTTGAGCAACTCATTTTCACACTCCTCTCAGTCATCCTCTAGAAAGAAACAGCCTGGTCTTAGAGGATTAAAAAAAAAAAAAAAAATGGGAGAAGGATGAAAGAAATTTGGAGAAGAAACTTAGTAAAAGAAAAAGCAAAAATAAAGGCAAAGGAACAGAAAGGATGGGGAAGTAGTGTTCTGCAATAAATGGCTGAAAAAATTACAAACCCAACTTAATTTTATTAGGATGTGGGGTGTCTTTTGACATACTTGTCAACAGCCAAAACATGTTTAAATGGATACCTAAATAAATAAAATCTTCCCATTCTTCCTTTATCTCAGGTCGTCTTATTAACTGCTCAGATTCACAAAGAAGAAAATCCCATTAAGTTATAAGTACACCTGAGCAGTAATGTTTGCTTTTAAAGATATCTCTTTCTCCTGCGCACTCCCAAATCACTTAAGAGGCTTTTATTAAATTTCAGAGCTTTCCTTTGCAGACAGCCCAGGAGTAGGAAATGCTGGCTAGTTAAGAGCAAGAGAAGGCAGGCAGTATTGAATCAGGAAATAAAATGAAAAGAGGAAAAAAAAAAAACTTAAAAAAACATGGCCTAGTTCTCCCTTCTGAACCAGCTGACAATATATTTCAAAATTATACCAGTATCCTGTTTCATACAACCCTCTTAGAAGACAGCATTTCCTGAAAGAGCAGAAGTCACCACAAAACCGAACAGAGCTGTGAGAAGCTCACCGGCTTTAATCACCCAGTGATTTACAGTGACACAGCCAAGACGATGGAGCTGTGAGAACTGTCATGCTGCTCCAATGGTATATATTTACCTAGCAGAGGTGGGCAGGTGTTGCTACTCCTTTATTGAGACTGTAAGGACTAATAGATGATCATTAGATTTATTTGTTTTCTGGAGGGCAAATAGGAAAGAATTCCGCTTTGCTACACTGGGGTAAATCCCCAGTAACTCCATTGATCTTTTTAATTCATGGAAAGGCTCAATTAATTTGTTACATTATTTTCCTCATTAACGGCTTATTAAGGCAGGATACAAGAGGAAATGGCAACACATGGATTTCTCATGGATAGGCATTGCCTCCCAGACCACAAGGTTGAGGCAGCGGCCACTGTGCTGCCCAGGCTGCACTCCAGCCACACCTCTGAGTTTTGTAGAGCACCCTCATTTCCTTACTGATGCAGATAGAGCAGAGCTGGAAAACAAGTCCCAGAGGAACCTGCTCCAACGTATCTCATGCCGTATGAGGCATTGCAGCGAGGCAGATGATGTAATATTGATTGTCTCTTAGTGAGAGAGGAGGAGAATGTCAGCCAAAGAAATTACGCCTGTGAATAGCAGATGAGGAGGAAATAATGAGAGAATTGGTGGAGTAAATGAAGACATAAAAGCATGTAATACAACGAAAGAAGCATTTGCTCTGACCCCCATGACCTGCTGTGGTATTAGTGTACAGTTATAGTAGTATAATGATCATTAAGTCTCTGATCTCCATTACTAAGAGCATGGAGATTTCTCTCCCTCATACAAGACTGTGTGTTTCAGTCTGGTATTAATAAAAATTGGTTTCACATATCATTACACTTTCCCTGCTTAATCATCTTTGAGTGCATTGTGTGTTCAAATGTTGCCATTTCGGGCAGAGCCAGTCATCTTAACAGGTTGTTTTTTTCCAGCATCTCTGTACACTCTCTTCATACACAAGTGCTGTCACCATGGGCCTATTTCTGCAGACAAGGAGTGAGGCTCAGGGCTTCGACATAACTGTGTGACAGTTGTGTTGATGGGGTAGTTTTCGTCCCTTCAGATAAATAATACTATTTTTCTAAAGTAGCAAACCTACAAGTAACTGTGTAACATGCAAATGTGTCAAGAAAGGCTCACAAGGCATTTTCCAGCAAAACAAACTTTTGCTGAAAAACCAAGAGGGATATAAAACTGAAATCTGGACGTGGAAGCAGGTTGGTTGTAGCAGGGTTGGTTCCCTGCCGACTCAAGGTGATGCTGCTGAGAGGACAGCATCTTTCAGCCCCAGATGGGGTTTAGCTCTGTTGTGGGAATCACAAATGCACAGGAGCTCTGATGCAGGCGGCAGCTCACTGGGATTTGAGGCTTCTCAGCTCATGGCTGGGGAGATCCTCAGGAGACTGAGGCAGCTGTTCCTCTGCTCAGCATTGTGGGGGAAAAAGAAATAAGGGAGAATGGTTTGATTTTTCTAAGCAATCTTTTTCCCTTTTCCTCCCTCCCCACAGATTTTCATTTTTGGGGGTAAAATTACTCATTTTTCTGCTGAAACAAACTTTTGCAAATGTCAGAGTTTCTTGCGGAATAGAAGTCCTATGTTTAAACCGGCTCTCAGCAGAGACATTTCAAACCAAGGCATCTGCAGCGTGTTTAGTTTCCTTAGTTACACGCCATATGCATCCAGGTAGAAAGGGCAGGGGTCTGACACAGCTAATACAGCTTTCTAAAAAGTCCTTCTTTGGCTTTTACTGAAGCAAGGAGTGTATGTCTAGAGCCAGGAAGACAGCAACAAGAGTGCGTCTGACCTTGCCTCTCTTCCATCCCCCTTATCATATCAGTATGTTTCCACTTCCTGCTTTCCACTATTTGGAGAAAAATAGTGCTGCAAAGAAAGGGATGATTTACAGTGTTCTTAATCCACTAATTCAGGCTGTACATATGAGTCTAAGACCATATATCCTTTTTACCAGATATGAATAGGGGCTGCCTAACTTCCATTTCCTCACCCTGAACAGTCAGTTTAATCTCATGCTTAAGCCAGAAGAGCCCTGGATCTTAATCAGAATATAACGAGGAGTCTCCTTCCTGGGATGTCGCCTTCTGTCGAAGTGTTGCTTCTCTGCCTTGTAACTTTTAAGACTTGGTCACTGAAGGCTGAGTTGCCTTCTCTGGAGAATGGCTGCATATTCCCCTCAAAAGTAGTTGTAGTCGTAATTTATAAGCCCATGAGACAAGCCCATCAGTTCTAGCTAGGCTTGGAGCAAGCCAGTGATCCTGAACACCTTCTCTGAAGATGTTACCTCACTCCTAGAGGCTAATTTTTCTAGATGCTTCCTATCTATATGAGAGCACGCAAAGCCATGAAGCATGGACCTAATGGCATAAGGATGCTTGCCTGGATCTGCAGAGTGTGAAGGTTTTTGGCAACCTCCTCCTTTTCTGTGGCATGAGGACAAAGTTTCGTTTTGGTGCTGTAAGCAGTTAGATACCAGCTGCGGTGGGTGATGTAGGTGTTGCAATGCATTTGCCTGCACTTGACTGTGCATGTTATGCTCTATGATGAAAGGGACAGCTGGGTGGCAGAGCAGAAAGCTGCTTGTTTGGGTTTTTTCTGGTAGTTGTAGCTGGGGTCAGGAGGGCGAAAAATAGGCTTTTCTAAGAGCAGCTCAGATGGGGAAACACCTAGAGTGAAAGGTAAGGCAAGGCATGTGGCCAAGAGCTGGCAGTGGGGACTGGCAATGACACCAGGGACCAAGCTCTTTGGGGACTGAAGAGCATGAGTGGGCTTGGAGGGGATGGACATGGGTAGACAGAGACTTCACCTGTAGATGAGAGACACAGAAGGCTCCTGAAAGTTGTGGACCTCACAGCAGGCCTGCAGGGAAGGATGGGTTGACCAGGAGAGGGGACACTAATTTCTACTACCTTTCTCATTGTTTTATCTTCCCTGGGGCTCTGAGCTTCCCTGGTTCAGGAGTTGCCATAATCTCATTTGGATGCCTGCAAAACCTAGCTTTGGAGATCTAGCTGCCACTGCTGGAGTGCTTGTGGATCACTTCAGGGAAAGGGGAAGGAGGTGACCCCAATGGTCATGTGTCTTCCACCTCCGTGAGATTTCTATCCCTGGTGCCAGGCAGGATGCCAGGTATCAGTGAGCAGGACCTATCTGGCTGACCAGCAACATGCACCAGAGCTCAGCCTACCAAGCCATCTTTTCCCTTGTTCTGGGGAAAAGGATATCCTCTCTACAAGCAGAAATAGCCCCTTTCCTGGAGAGGGACTCCCTGCACAAATCTCTGTTTGTAAAGGTATTCTGTCTCTTCCTAATCCCTGCAGGGTGCAGCCCTTTGGCCACCTCTCTCCTTCTGCACAAGGGAGGACAAGGAGTCCACCAGTCCCCACTCTCTTCCTCCGCAGGCTCAGCCTGGTTCCATAGACTCTCAAAAGGCATCCACCAAAGTGTCTCTGCTTAGGAAAGAGAAATGACAACAGGTGTGCTGATGCTGAGACATGGACTTAAAGGACTAACAGGCTTTATTTATGTCTGCAGATGCAGACAATCCGTCATTGGAAAGAGGGAGACACCAGATGAAAGAAATAGCAGAGAAAAACACATGCATGCCTGTGGAGCGCATGTTAAAAAGAATTATTTGGGACAGACTGTTCTGATGCTGGATTGTAAAAAGGACTGGATAATTTTATATGCAATATAATGCTTCTGTAGTGTGTGAATGTATCTCAGGCTTCAGAAAACAAGGTACTTTGCTTACAAAAATAAAATCTCCCAATTGTATTATATGATTATACAACTTGCTGGATCAATTGCAGTCCAGATTTTTTTAATCTTAAATTTCCTCAGACCCTGGGCACCACCCAGCACTGGTGGCTGAATGTGGACTATTAATGGAGCAATGGTGAGCATCCTAATGGAAAAGATCACATTACCAAAAATACCCTACCAGCATTGATTTGTTGTGTGTTCATTGATTTAGCCCCTTCCCTGACAGAAGTGAGGTATGCTATGAACCCACTGCTTGTCCTTCACCGTTCCATCAGTCCTTTGCCCAGCCCCCTGGCTGCTGCAGGCATCTTGGAGTGCAAAACCATGAGAGCTGTGAGGGCCCACCTCCTCCACAAGGGTTGGTGTTTGGGTCATCAACCAGACACACTGTCCTCTGCTTCTCTCCTGCCAGTGACCAAGGACTTTGGGGTTGCTGGTGGTATTTGGGGGAAGGCGAGGGGGAGAGCTGCAAAGGAGTGAGCTGTCCTGTGGCAAAAGCAAAGAAAAAATAGGGAAGGGTTGTGCGTTCTCTGGCAGGGCTAGGAGACATGAGCAGAAAAGGACATTTTGTTGCAGAAGTCTTGAAGGAAGCTATTGTTGGAGTATAGAAGCACAACAGATAAATTGCATGAAAGATAGGAAGGATAAACCTCTCAGGTATCCAACCATCCTCCCAAAAAGATGTATTGTTTCATGAATATGCCTCTTTTTGCTCAGCTTCAATGATTTTTGAGATGTTCAAACAACCGTGTCCCATTTCCCCCTGTAACCCCATGGAAGGAACACTGCTGCTGCCCTGCTGAAGCCAGCAGCTCCTTTTTGGGGGGGGCAGAACTCCAATTCCCTTCACTTCAAACCCTAGAAGAGGGCAAGATGGGGAAAAATATTTAGCAAGGAAGAGAAAGCTGGGGAGGATATGGCAAACAGCACAGAAGCAGTGTGACAACTTCCTTCAAGCCTCCTGCAGATGGGACTGAGTTGGGGGCATGGTCAAGGAGAAGAAAGTGGGGCCAAAATGTCACTGCCTCTGAGCACAGCTGTCCTCCCAGCTCTTTATTCAGACACCTGGATCACCCTGAGGAGCTGCAAAGTCACCCAAAGTCTTCTTCATCCCCTCAACCAAAGCCACCACAGCGTGCTGGGCCCATGCCTGCAGAGGAGGGAAAGTTGTCTCCTGGGTCTTCAGGACTAATCGTATGGATTTTGGTGTTTGACACAGAGCTGTTATTGACTGAAGCTGGCAGCACAGCTGGAGCACTGGCAACTGGGCACGTTTGTTAGCCGTCGCAATCACTGCACGAGTGCTGTCTTTTCAGTGACAGCAAAGGGCTTTGGCATGAGTGGCACCATTTGAGTATTTCTACAAATAAACAGCAAGGACGCTTGCAAAGCTGCTGGAGAGGGATGGAAGGGCAATGAGGGGTGAGAAAAATGCAGGGGCTATTATCTGTGAAGCGTTACTCGCCCAGCCTGTCTCCCTCACACACCTAAATCAGCCTTTTTACTAGCTCTCATTGAGCTTGAAAATGCAATTTTCCTCAGTTGTATTAAATTTGTGGATATCTTACTGCTACATTCAAGCAAGACCCACCTCCCTAGTGGCTGATTTTTTCCCAAGGCATGTGATATTACAGGCTCCCCGTGAACGCTGGGATTGAGTAGCACAAACAGGAAAAGAAACACTGCTTGCACAAAAGGTTTTTAATCAAGGAAAGCAAAGAGCACAGCAGAGAAATGTGCTCAGATTATGGTCAGTCTTAAACACACATCAGGAGACTGGTCAGAAGCCATGTGAATTCAAAGAGTTTTTCTGTCAAGTACAGCAAGCTTTTTGGGTCAGATGCAGATTTTTTCCTTTGGTTTTTTAGGGTTCTTTGTTTATCTTTTCCTTTTTTTTTTTTTTTTTTTTTAAATAACAAGTAAAGCCACATCAGCTGTAATGGATTGCTTCCCTCTCTCTGCTTTCAGGAGCCAGGAAGAGAATCATCGAGCCATGTTCTCCTGCTCCTCTGCAGAAAGCAAATGGCTATCCTTGGATATCAATCACTGGGGTAAAAGCTAAGAAATGTTACCAAGGAAACGTTGTCAGGCCCATTGGCAGTCTCCTTTGTTTAGTAAGTTTACCCATGAGCAGCATTTTATTGTTTTGAAATCAAGAAAATAAATACAACGTCTTTGATGGACTGACTTGCTAGGCACCCTCCCTGGTGTCACCAACATCCAAAGCAAATTGCTCTACTTTGATCCATCAAGTAGTTAATTAATTAATCAGCTTTGGATTCATAATCTAAGCTAGTCTTCTAAATAAATATAAGGTACATTTATCACTAGGTAAAATGTGTTATTTCTCCAAGCAGGTAAACATTAAAAATACTCATAATCCAAAGCAAGAAAAATGAAGGACTGCGATGTGTCACACGTTGATCCAGCTGTGAAGCATGAATAATAGCAAAGTGGATGCAAAAGAGAGGGAGCTGACTTTGATCAGTGAGATGCTACTTTTACATTGTGTGGGTGCATTTAGTACTCATGAAAGCAAGGGACTAATAACACCAATTTCAGTCAGACCCCACGAAGCAGGTGCTATGCCACACTTCCATCATTCAGTACTTACAACATCCTCCGGCAACAACCAGCTCCACCTCTGCTGCCCCAGCCTGGTTTTCCCGATGCCATGCTACCCACTGCTCAGCACCTCCCGGGAGGTGACAAATGCCCTTGGCTGCAAGTCACTTCAGTGCAAGCTGAGGGCACCCCAAGCCTTGTAGGAGGCATTCGTGCTTTGGCAAAAATTTGCTATTTATATAGGAGGCTGTGCTGCGTGTTTCGTGATACACGCAAATAGAAACTCTGGTGTCACCGTCATCTCCTTCTACAGTTCTAGAGCTGTACATCTCATTCTTCAAAGGTGGAGGGCGAGTGCTATGTGGCAATGTAGAAATACAGGTAAACGGGGACACTGCCCAGCTCAGATGAGCCATTAAGAGTACATGCAAAGCCACTCAGATTTCCCACTATTTCACCAAAAATTATGCCCATTCCTGGGCCTCAGGACCTCTAGAGAGCACCTTTTCCTGAGGCCACATTCAGCATTCCCCCAGAACAGGAGCGGCAAGACATTCAGGCCCATAGGGAAAGCAAGGCTACGTGCTGATGGTGCGATTGGAGGGAGTACTCCATTTTACATGAGCACCACAGCCTGACCAGCCCTGCTCTCCCACAAACCCAGCTGCACGGTGGCAGGAACCCAGGGCTGGCATTGAATGGAAATACATTCTCTGAGGGGAACAGGGCCATAAGATACATTGTGCCAAATCATCCTATGAAAAGACATCAATAAAACCCATTTTTCTCACACAGGTTCTTCCAAGCATGATAAACTTTCCTCAGACAGAAAGGACACAGTCGATGCCATATTATTGCAAAATAAAAAGATTAAAATTGACTAATGTATTCAGGCACCAGCATCAAGTCACATATCTATCTAGTTTTATCGGCACTTTTTTGGGCAGTGCAGGGGGAGGTAAAGCAGGCAGTCCTGCTCATTAACTGTAATATTCTCTGACTTAAATCATCGTTTCTTCTTATTTTTTTCATTTTGTCCTTAAGGACGGAGTGTCCTGGACTGTGTGGTCTCATATGAATAACAAAATCGGGGAGGGAAGGACTCTATTATCCTGTAAAGAATAAAGGAGGAAAAAAACCAAAGCAAGTAACGATCTTTTCTTCTCCTGCTGGCACAAGATCATACAGGATGATCAGCCCTGCAGCCATGGGCAGGCTGTGGGGAAGGAATGAATAGGAGGGTATGTTCAACTAAACAGTGACACCCCAATGCTGGAGCAGCCCTCCAAAATCGCCCTGCTCTGCTAGACCAGGAGGAATCGGCAGCTCACAATCCTACTTGAGACTGGAGTGACTGTCACTTTTGGGATGCTGTGCCTGGGTTTTCATTAGACTTCACTCATGTGCCTCCTGCAGTCTGCTGGAGCCAGCTGGCATTTGGGTGCTGTTTAGAGGAGAGAGTTTACATCCATTCTAAATGCTGAGGAAACCTTTACAGATAAGGATGTGCAAAAATGTCTGTCTGTTCAGGGACCGTGTTTCACTTCCTCCTTTTTTATTTTGCTTAGTCAAAATCCACTGTGATGCCTCCTAATCGCTATCCAGACGAAGTGAATTTTCCCAAAAGCACAGGGGTCTTCTTGACATCCTGCAGTGAAGAGGAGATACTGAGGGCATTACCCTGAGATGCAGGCCCCAGACTACTTTCCATCAAGATCTTCACCTGTGATGAATGAAAATCCATTCAGTTTTGTTCTTTGCCTCAGTTTCCCACCTGAAGAACAGGGAAGATATCACCTTTGTGCCTCTGAAGGAAGGAGACTGCAATGCAGATGCACTCCTAGCCCTTTTTCCCAGGAATGAGAGATCTTTCCCCCACAGCAGGAGCATTGTCCTTCTATCAGGGCTCATATGTTAGGCCATTGCTCGGGAAGGGTAACCATCTCCCAGTAACCTGGCACCTTCCCAGGCATCTCACTGAAAAACAGCCGCAGCATCAGCCTTTTGCTCCATCAGCCCCCCCAAAAGTTGCAGTCCCTTCCTGCTTAAGCCAGTCACAGGCAGTGAGGACCTCATCTCCTTGAGGGAATGCTCTTCCTCTTGCAGAGGTGTTCAGTCGCAGAGGTGGGAAGGGAACATCCCACAGCCAGGCAGGAGACCACAGCCATGGTTTGCTGAGGGATGACAAACTGCAGCAGATTGTTCACCTCCACTTCCTTTCTTTCCTCCAGGCTGGATGAAAAAAACTTCCTTTAGCTGGCAGAGGAGAGCCAGTATGTTGTTTCCACTTCGCTCTGCTGACCCACTCCTCTTTTCCCCTGCACACACAAGTCTCCTTCTTTCCCCTGCAACGGCTGTAGGCAAGGGACACTGCCTGCCAATGACTTTGTAGTGAGTGCTGAGTGATGAATGACTCATAGCTGAGAGCAGATAAACCTAATGATCGCACCTCACACAAAGGAGGGAAGGTGGACAACTGACCATGACTTACATATGAGCAAACACAGCCCCAACCTGGCTGATAAGTCCACTTCCCTGCCTTTTGCTACTTGTGAGATGCTTGTGCTGATGTCTGAATACCATGAAAGCATGTCAGTGGCTCCTGTATTGTCAATATGGGGGCTCTCAGAGATGCTAAAGAGCACTCATAGCGATGCTATTGCATTCAAAACAAATGCTTATCTGAATTAGTTGAAAATAGCATCATTTATCTTAGCACCGTCCCCCCCTTCCCTGTCCCAACTCCAGCATCACATAAAGGAAACATCCTCAAAGTGAGCTTCATGTTCATTTGTATTGACAGTTGGTGAGAGATAAAATGTGTCTCAAGATGCTCGTCACAGCTAGGTAGTCTCTCCTGTTCTGTGTTGCTCTGGGGCCTTGCCCTGCCAGGAATGAGTAACTCCTCTGAGCTGCCCTCCTCTGCAATATTCACAGACCCAGCTGCACCAGGCTGTAAGAGCTTGCTTTCCTGCAGGGCGAATTGCGGGCAACAAACAAAACTGATACAGAAACATTACAAATATTTTCTTAATCACATTAAACAATTAGAGGGAAAGGAGCCCATGAAATGGAGTGAGGGTTATAGATCAGGCAGGACAAACCAGATGGGGGAGGAAAATGTAAAGAGTCTGGAGGGTGCTGACATAAAGTACTTCTGGCTCCTGACGGCTGCTGAAATCTCCCTCCTGGTTTTAGCCAGCTTGCGGGCCAGCTACCTGTCCTCAGCCCCCATGGGCGAAGGCAAAGGTCCAGGAGAGTCTGTTCTTATAGGAGATAAAAGCATTGGGCAGCGGAGCTGAGCAGGGCTGTGCTCGGGGACCCAGAGCCCTCCTGCCACATCAGTGTCTGAGGGGACAGCACGACTGAAATAACTGCAGCCATGGCACACCCAGTGCCCAGCTGAGTAAAGAGCAAACAAGAGAAAATCCTGACTATTGCCAGAATGGTATTTCAACAACAGGAATATTTTGGGGCAGCTGTCTACTGAATGCCTTTGCAGCTGCCATTGCCCCTGTGGTCTTCTGTTCGTGCCCTGCATGGCGAAGGCGAGGCTGAATCGTGATTTTTCATTACCAGATTGCTTTTACAGCCTCTGAACTTTACTCCTTGATACTTGATCATCTGGACTTTTATTTGTTAAAGGAGGCATGACATATAACCACTTTCATAATGTACGCCAGGTTGATTTCACCTGCTTTCGCCCCAGTCCAAAGAGAGTCCACAAAATTATCTACATATATTTCTGCCTTGTTTTTTTAATAATGAAGCCTGCTCTGTTATGTATGTAAGTGTTCATACGCCACCCAGTGGCTCCCGAGGCGCTGGGTGCTGATCTCAACAGTGACAGTCCCTCCAAGTGCCCAAATATGCTTTCCCATGGAGCACCTCCCCAGCAGCAAGGACATGTCAGCCCGACATTGTGCTTTCCAGATGTTGCAAGCAGCAACGACCTGTGAAGCTTCTTCCAGACCTTGATGCACATAATCACATTGTTTGCTTGCTCACGTAACCACATTGCTTGCTCACCATGTTCTGCAGTCTCAGAGTGCGGCACTGCACTGTCAAGTTAACACAAGCCAACAGGGCGCTGTGTGCATGCTGTTCCCAGTTACTTGTGTCCATCATGGACACACGAACGCTTTCTTCCAGCTCTCCTGGGCAAGTGGTCATGTTCTTCATTTCCACACAGCCTTCAATCAAATTGAAATAAAGAAATTCCCTTGAGAATATCCTTTCCCAGTCATGTCATTCCACGAGTCTTTCAGTCAAGCATAAAAATACCCTGTGCTACAGCCCCCAGCCCCTTACCACGTTGCCTTGTCCATGCTGACTTACACTCCTGTTCCCGGGCTGAGCAGGCAGCTATGGGGGAAAGCTGAGGGAAGAAAAACAAGTGCCAATGTACAACTGTAGCCGGCTCCATCCCCTCTCCTGGTCTGCCTCCCTCTCGTTCTCCACCTTAACCTCCCACCTTTCCTCATCTCCTGCCTTCAGAGCTGAGGCTTAGATCACAAAGAGCCTTGAGTGGGACGTCAGTTTTGCTTGAGCCGCCATCCCTGCCTTTCTGTTATTTTTCCTCCTTCATCATTTTCCTATAAAACAAAGTCTTGAACTCATTACCCACCCCTTCAAAAGCCAACAACAACTGCAAAGAGCTCTCCAGCAAGATTTACATATCATGCTATCCAGCACAACAATAAATTTCCCGGCCGACTCTCTGCTTCGTGCCTTCACCAGCCCCTGCTAACTTCATGCTTTAAGAGTATGCTCTTTGATTCGACATGTAGTTATTGGACATCACACATTCATCTCATTCATTTTGCTGCTCCCCAAGGGCATGTTTTTCACCATTTGTTGCCATAATGCTCGAGGGCAAGAAGTCATTTTTCTTATTTAGCCACTGCTCTATTATTTTGCCCTTCCATTTGCTGTCAGATGCCAGAGATGAGATGCTCCTTTGGGCAGAGCAAGCCCATATTTGTAAAGCAAACCATTTTCTTAGTCATTCTGGGTGAGGCAGCAGCGTGACTGAATTGGGAGGGAAAACCTGACCCTTTTAAATCCGTGTCCTAATGATAGGCCATGGACTGATCCTTACATGGACAGATCCCCCTCCATCAGACCCCAGAGATCTCAGAAAGCCTAAAACACGCAGTTTCAATGAGAGCGATTGCTCACATTGTGCCCTAGCTGTATCCCACTCTGCATGCAGGGCCAGGCAAGAGAAGCCCTTATCTTCACAGTCACAGAAGGTTTTCACCCCAGGACAGCTTTCTGCTGGTTAGCACAGCCAGTCAGGGGTTCTAATGAGTGCAGGGAGCTGGGCAGCAGCTCCTCCCTCCATCTGCTCTGGGTGCCTTGGCTCCGTTGGGGTCATTCAGGGGAGAAGGGGGGATGATGAGATGGAGGATAACTGTTGGAAGAGAGCATGTGAGCACAGGCAGCTCCCTTCCAGGATGTCCTTTGTGAGAGACCGGACTAGCCAAGCATACTGCTTTTCTTTTGTTACCCAAAATCGGGCAATGTTGCAGCTCCATAACACTTGACCAACGTTGACCCCAAACAGATTAGACACAGATGAGTGCCTCATGCTGAGGCAGGGCATGGGCCGGCTGTGTCTTGTTCCACCCTTCCTGGGACTGGCCTTGTCATAGGACCAAAACACTGATTCATGGATTTTAGCCATGCAGCACTAGCTTCTGCAACCCCATGTGCCACACCTGAAGGCCAAGATGAGAAAAAGCACAGCTCCCATCTAGACAGGAACACATGACAGGGCTTCACATGAAACCCAGATCAAAAGTTCACCTTTTTGCATAAGTACTACATTCCCTTCCCAAGAATTTCTGAATCATCAGGTCCGTCTGCGGACACTAAACATAATAAAAGTCTATCGCACGCTTTATCCAAGCCTGGCTATAATTAAATATATTGACTGATAAATTGTGTGTAGTTATACCTCTCCATCTGGTCTCAGCAGAGGACCACTGACATTTTGTTCACATACTCTCGTTTTTCATCTCTTTCAGAACGAGATTTGCATCATAGCTTTTTAATGAGCTAATAGTTAAAATAGCCCCCTATAATTATGCTAGAATAATCCAGCATTATTTCAGCTTAATTATAGGGGGTTATCTTAACTATACACCATTTGCAGTTCTCAGTCACTCTAATGCACAGATGTCTGAAGAAATGACATAGAACACTAGCAAGTTATAAAATAACAAGAGTGGTGCTCATTGCGTCTGTGGAAAATGATCACATCTATTTTCTGTACCTCTGCTATGCAGTCTCCCTGCTCAGATTATTTCCTGCCAACCAAGAGATAATATTGAAAGCAATGGAAATAAAATACTTCACTATCTCATGTCATACTCTGATATCGGTGACTCTTTCATTTTCATATCTTGTTGATCCTCTCACAAATCTTCACATCGACATACTATAGTTAATTTGTCCAAAGCTTTAGCAGGTCTGGAAGCAAACTAATTCCTAAACCTACTGCCTTCACAGCTGTGGCCAGACTATGGGGCTGCCTTTAACTTTGGTGTGGGTTTTATTTGTCTGCACTAAATGACCCAGAAGAATTGCCCTGGGAGCACATGGCATTGCTATTCACAGTTAATCTCCTCTCCCACCTTGGGAACCTCCACATCCTGACAAGGTGGCATTGTTGGAAACAACAGCTTGATGCTCTGGGTAGACATGACTGCTGCACCATATAGCTCTTCTCTCTGCGGTACCTCTGTCTGTGGGTCTTTGTGGCATAGTGTTGGGGTTGTCATTCATTCAAGAAGGGTCCTCAGGCATCATCTCATCATCCCCCTGCTTTTTGACTTGAGGCAGTACATTCATCTCCACAGGAGCTTGCCCAGCGGGGCTGGTAGCCTGCAGTGAGCTGCTGGTGGGGACAGAGATGTACCTCTGTACCCAGACAACCCCACAATCTGGGGGCTGGTGCTTCACAAACCTCTCAGGCAGTGATCCTTCTCCTCTGCTGAGCAACAAGGAGCTGTTGTGTTTTTCTGTGTCTGTGGTCAGTGCTGGCTGGCCGAGCACTACAGTAACAGCAAAAGGACTGGGGCAAACTCCTGCCTCGTCACCTCCTGCTTTCCTCCCTCTCTGTCATATTCACTCTCTGCCACATCCTTTCAAACTGTGAATGGAAATATTTACTCTGGCTGTTGGTAGCACTGACTACAAAGACTACTTAGAAACCTATGCAAGGAACCCAGGGTGAAATTATAAGAGTACACTTTCAGATTCACAGGTTTGTGTACTCCAGAGGAGAGATTCATGGGAACTTTCCTTTAGGTCTGAGTACTTCACTAAGAGGGAAACTCCAGAGATTTGCTAAGTCCTCATTTTGCATTGTAAAGCAGAAACAGAAGGAAAAGTCTTGTTTCTTGGAACAGGTAAAATAAAAGGGATGATGGGAAATCTGGTGGCGGTATCCCATGAAGATGGTAACAGCTGCATGCACACATACTCAGCAAATGCTTAACAGTGAGAAGATGATGGGAGCAGGGCTAGCAAGGATGGGCTGAGGTCTACTTGAGTGTAGTGGTGGGGCATGGACCATCAGAAACAGGCTGCAACCACATGGAAACCTCTGCAAAGCTGCTCTGACTTTGGAGGATGTTACTGTGAAATGGGTCCCCACAAGACAGTGAGGGATACCTCGTACTACTGAGCAAACCAGAGAGATAGGCAGCACTGCTCTTTCCAGGGAGATGTTGAGCACCAAAGGGGAGCACCAGGAGAGGACTCTTAGGTCCAAGGGAGGCATGAGGAAAGCTGCATTTCTGTGCAGTCTGTGAACTGAGTACTAATTTTAGCTTCACTTCTCTCTTTTAACACCTGTGGATCATCCTAACAGATAGATAGATAGCATGCAATAAATGTCATAACCTCCCTGGAAAATACCTCAAGGCTTTAATGTAATCCCTTGATACTTTGAGAGGACCGCTGTGTGACATCACTGATTAAACCTTGGGGTTCGGTCATGCTGAGCTAACATTTAGTGCTTGTAGGGAGCTGTTCCCTTGCCAGACTGGTCTCTGCCTCTGCTCCTCCATGCAGTAAGCCTTCAGAGCCCTTCAAGACCATGATCATGATGTTGATCCTCTGAGCTTGTGCCACAGATGTCCCTCCTTGAAGCACTAACTCATCTTCTCTTCAAAGTAGTAATAGATGTTGCAGAAGCCTTGCCCTTATCCCACAAGTCTTACAACCCCATCAGCATCCCCCTTCCTCTACAGAGCTCCTAGTCTCTAAAGGGTGCCACTTCTTCTTCATTTGTTCTCCCTGATAATTTGCTGGTAGACTTGCTCACTTCTGTATCTCCTTTTCAAATGTGCTTGGACACTTTCCTTTGCTTGGTGGCTGACAAAGGACCTTCAGCCAGGGGACTATGCAGAAATATGAGACAAATTTGCTTTACATCTGATTTGAGGCTTTTGGATGATCTATTTGGTATTTTCACTTTTGACAAAATAATCCTTTAAAAATTACTTAGGAATCCGAAGAAGGAGGAAGGATTATTTTCAGAGTATCTCATAGCCACCCAAAGGGTCAACACTGGCCTTAGTAGAGTCACAAGTAGGACACTGATGGTGAAGGAGGCTGCAGTAGTTTGTCCTGTCCATGCCCCATTCCCATAGAAGCCCTTAACTGGGCAAGTGATCCAATGCCGATACACTACACCAGGTCAGAGTTGGTGTCCCTCTCACCTATCAGCCTTACAGCTTGGGCGAAGAAAGACTTTTTGCATAACTGTGTTTGCAATGGAAGGGTAGCCAGAGCTACCAGCAGAGATACCAAGCTGGGAGGAAGTTTCGATCTGCTAGAGGGTAGGAGGGCTCTACAGAGGGACCTTGACAGGCTGGAGAGATGGGCTGATTCCAACAGCATGAGGTTTAACAAGTCCAAATGCCGGGTCCTACACTTTGGACACAACAACCCCATGCAGAGCTACAGGCTGGGGACAGAGTGGCTGGAGAGCAGTCAGGCAGAAAGGGACTTGGGAGTGCTGGTAGACAGGAAATTCAACGTGAGCCAGCAGTGTGCTCAAGTGGCCAAGAAAGCCAATGGCATCCTGGTCTGCATCAGGAATAGTGTGGCCAGTGGGACTAGGGAAGTTATCATCCCCTTATACTCAGCACTGCTTAGGCCACACCTTGAATACTGTGTCCAGTTCTGGGCCCCTCAGTTTGAGAAAGATGTCGAGATGTTGGTGTGTGTCCAGAGGAGAGTGACGAGGATAGTGAAGGAGCTGGAGCACAAGCCCTATGAGGAGCGACTGAGGGAGCTGGGGGAGAAGAGGAGGCTCAGGGGAGACCTTATTGTTCTCTACAACTGCCTAAAAGGAGGTTGTAGTCAGGCAGGGGTTGGTCTCTTCTCTCAGTTGACCGGTGACAGAGGACATGGTCTCAAGCTTCGTCAGGGGAAGTTTAGCCTCGATATTAGGAAAAAATTCTTCACTGAAAGGGTGATTGATCATTGGAATGTGCTGCCCAGGGAGGTGGTGGAGTCATCATCCCTGGAGGTGTTTAAAGGGAGACTGGATGAGGCACTTAGTTCCATGATTTAGATGACGAGTAGATGTTGGTGTTGGGTCATAGGTTGGACTCGATGACCTCAAAGGTCTTTTCCAACCTTGTGATACTGTGATACCGTGATACTGTGGTATGTCTCTTGTAGACAGTCTCCTTTAGATGTATATATTGAATAAATGTATGCTCTGAAAACTTCTACCTGTGCTTGTCTTTTGCTATTGCAGAGCTGTAGTGCCATATATGCCTGCTTTTGTATACTAGGGAAAAGAAGTAGACAAAATTGGAGTGCTTTTTCTTCATCATCTTGTAAAAATGATAGACAGCAGTCTCATCAAAATCTTGAGTTAATACTTCAGAATGCATTTTTTACTTATTTAGGGTTTTGGAAGTATTGCCAGGGAGCATGGGATGAAGACCTAAAGGAAATCACCTTTTATGACCTAACAAACCCATTAGAATCAATTATATTGAGTTATACCAAGCTGAAAGCTGATGCCATCAGCACTTTTCTATGACCCACTTGTGAAAATGATAAGGATGAAATTCTCAGGAGTTACACAAGTCTCTAGTACCCAGAGGTCTGTTTGCTCCGCTCACTTATTTACATATGCCATGCCTTCCTGCTACAGTTCCTCGTTAATGTCCTTCATCTCATGCTTGAATCAAAAGTATCTTTCTCATCTCCCTTGCTGATGCTGAAAAGGCTTTCACACAAGTGAACTGGAAATGTCTGTCTTTCCCTCTAAAAGCTCTTACCTCCTGAAAATGTCTGTAAAACCAGGTAATGCATAATTTAAGGACAACTAACTCCTGTTTCCAGAGCCTGTCACTTGCCTAGAGTTCAGTCCCTTCCGCCACAGTAGCCATCCTGGGCCACGCATGACCTGGATTTTGTTCCTTCACTCTGTCTTTAAAGTGCACTTCAAATAGTGACAGTGTTACTGATAATGCTTGTTTTGGCCCAGAAATCTTCTCTGCTAATTGAAGGCATAGGAAGGGGCCCTTTTCAGAGTGAGGAAACTCTGCATCAACACAGGAGACAACAAAAGAGGGCATATATAGCAGCAGGGAAAGCTAGGTGTCTTCCAGGCGTTAGCCAGACCATGCTGCCAGTTGAAGTCTTTCAGCTGGGTCTATTAAACTGCATGCAGTGAGTCTTTAAGTCTGTGTTGCGTTGCCAAAGTTCCTCTAACTGTTAAATAGTGATAAAACTAATCATCAGCACCCCCTATAACCTCCTGTGTAATGGCTGTACTGGAAAGATTAGCATGTTTGAGAGCTAGATGAGCTCTGCCAGAATGTTCCCAGACACAGTCACTCGCAGATTTTAATGAATTTGGCCAGTGATCTCTCTTGGTGGTTGTTTTCTTGCATATTCATATGGTGGGCTTTTACCAGCACAAAACCTTATAAAGGCAGCAATTCCAGTCTGCACGCAAGGGCATTCCTGGGAAGCAGATTTTGAAACATACAGGTAGTGGAGCTCAAAGTCAGTGTGTGCTGAAACGTGTGACAAGCGCCTGCAGTCTTGTCCCCACCACTGGGTGGTGATGCTGCAGTAAGGAGCAGCAAGTCCTCCTCCGGGCCTCTTTGAGAGGAAGCCACCAATTTGTGAAAAAACACAAAACAGACCTGGACATGGGAGTGCTGAACCATTCTGGCTAGCTAAGAGTTGCAGTTGATAGCACTAAGTGGAGATGCAGGGTTTCCCTCTGTATGCTTACCCCATCTCAGTGTGTGAAGGCAAAGTATTTAGGAGTTGCCTCTGGCACGAATGCTCATGATAGTGAGCACAAGGCTGTAAAAGTTTGAATTATTTAGTCTTTTAGGGATCTGTGAGGAAAGAGCTAAAGGCCAGGCTGTGACGTGGTACATCACACCGAGCAAAGAGAGGGAGATTTTGATTGTCTAATGGAGGATCCCTGATGAATTTTCACTGGATCTTGCGTTTGTTCATTAGTGCCACTTTACTTCACATAACCAGACTGAAAAATAACCCAACAAAGCAAATTACCTCAGCCCTGTCACTTGCCTGGTAACGCATAATTGTTCTAATTAGGTCTTCAATTAATTTAAATCCTTAAGTAAATCCTGAATTTAAGGTGAGCCTTTGAGGGTGCACTGAACAAATAAAAGCACTGAGTCTATTGAAGAAGAGTCAGGCTTCCCATGTTCAATCAACTGACCTTAGAACAGGGGTGTCAAACTCATGGCCTGCAGGCTGAATCCAGCCCTCCACTGTGTTTTGTCCTGCCCAGCACCTTGTTTCTACCTGGTGGCAGCATCAAGGTCCTTGCTCCTACGCTCCTGCCAGCGTGCCAGTCACGTGTGCAGCATGTGACGCACATTATGCTGCAGGAGCAGAAGAATGGTGGGAGCTGTGAGTTTGATACCCCTGCCTTAGAAGCTCATAATATCCAAAGGCCAAGAGTGAGCTCCAGGTCTCCTGCAGGGTTTATGAAGCCCCGTGCACTGTAGAGCAAGGTTCTGGCTGAGACCGACTACTGCGACCCCCAGGCCCAAGTAGGACACAAAAATTAGGGTCTGCTAGGAAAAAAGGGCCAGTCAGCCCTACACAGGAGGGAAGGAAAGAATACTGGTTTTATTCATTTTCTTGGTGCCAACTGAGAAGTCAGATATCGTTAAAATGTGTGTTCAGTTTAAAACTCCAGCACGGCCAGATGCTCACCAAGTGGATACACTTCAGCAAGTGCCTGCGCATTAAAATACAAACTAAAAGGGAAAGGGCTAGTGCAACTGAAGCATTAAAACGCTGATAGAACATGCATGAACACACACAAATCACCATGTTTACAGCACAGGACACGCAGAGCTCACATTTGCATCCGGAGATATCCAATTGTTCAGACACGGCAAACACGTGGTCCCTCTTGCCTCCCTAGCCATGGTCTGAAGCAAATAGCTGTATAAATAGGGACAAATAGTTACATAAACGGCCAGTTTACCTGGTGGCACATGTCCACATCTAGGAGAGCAGCAACTCCCAGTCTGCCACAGCCATGGGATATCACCTCCTGGGAGCATTCAGCTGGTTGTCTGAGCAATCTGTCTGTGTTCCACCCTGGCTGCAGCCCCTGGATACCCCAAAGAGCTACAGCATCCCCCAAACTCTTCCGATGAAGTGCCGGCACTGCCCCAGTGCCTGTGGATGCATTTCTCCTACTGACACCTCCTGCAACTGAGGAGGATAAAACACAAGCAGTTCTTTTACACCAAATAATTCCACATTTATGCAGCAGCTGTCAGACCACAAAACTGCAGCAGATGTTACAGCAGTACTCCAAGTCTCCTGGTCCACAAAGCAACACAGGATCTGGTCAGCTCTCACTCCGACTATATGAAAAAGCAGATGTTAATGTCTACATCTACTGCTAGCTTATGAGGTAGAAACTTCATCATGATTCCAAACAAGTCAGCAGGATGGTCCATGAGTTCCCATAATGGTTAATGCTCCCTTACCTTGGAGAGTGTTTTGGTAGACTCAGTCCATGCAGTGTGTCATTATCCCCTCGATTTTGATCATCGATCTGAAGAGCATATCACCTTGGAGATTAGCAAAGAAATTCTGGCTGCAAAGCTGCTGAAAAGGCCACTTTGGTTGACTTTTTTTCATATTGCTTTGTGTTTCTGCTTCACAGAACAGAAGGGCAATAAAAATTAATTTCATGATGTAATAAAATCTTTGCCTCTGAGGTTTCTGGAAGCTAAAGCACTGGTATTTTATTTTCATGCAAAAATTCATTATGGATATAAAAGTGTGAAGGCATGATGTGGTTGTTAAACCTTAGGATATTGCAAACGTAGAACAACACAATCAAACAAATGAAACAGCATCTTAAACCAAATAAGGTTACAAAAATTATCATTAAAAATGGTAGTGAATAAATGCACTATTTCCAATCCATAGTTGTTTTAATCATCACGGAGTCAGAGTACAAAAGAATCATTAACTGGCCCCAAATGCCTCAGGATTTGGTTCCTAATTTGGAAGGTCTGCCTTTCCTGAGGTTACCAGATGTTCAGAAAGAGTTTCATGTCATTATCTTTGCTTCCCAAGGTTGTATTTCCTCTTCTCTCAAATTACTTACGCTCAGTTACAAAACCCATCTTGTTTCCTCGTTTGCTGCCTGGCTTTATAACAACATGGAACAGCAACCGCAGAGATAAGAAAAGTAGCACAGCCGATGACCCTCCTCTGAGGGTCAGAGCACATAGCTGGAGGATGGAAAGGGAAAATAGAGAGAGTGATTATTTAGTGTTACTCGTTTTTTCTTCATTTCCCCAGACACACATTCCCATGTTTAGGTTGGGTTTGGGGTTTGCAGGGCAAGGCCGTGACACAAGTCACTTTGTGTTCTTAGTAAGTTAGAAAGATGCTAACAAAGTGATTTTTCTGAAAGGTTGCTTTCACTGGCAATGGGGGATGCTAGATTACAAACCATTAAATTGCTGGCTGATACTATATGGCATTTACTAAAGAAACTGCAGAAGATAAACAACCCACTGCAAGCACTCTGAAGGGTGGGGAGCCATCACCTCATAAGCTCCCGTGCAGTTCAATCAAATACACACAGCTAAGGTTTACATTTGTTATCGGGAGGGCAGTAAAAGTCAACCGCAAAGCAAAGATACTGTTTTTTCCAGTGGCTGGGTACAGCCCCATTAAGCTGGTGGATGCAAGAGCTGCAGTTTCGTCAGGGGCTTAAATGTTCCTATGTGAGCTGAAATAGCTGAAACTGTGGGAGTTGTTCAAAACACCCAGTAGGGCAAGGTCAGGAACCAGCGGTGCAGGCAGGAGGGACTCCATATGGCCAAACGCAAACACTCAGCAACAGTCTTTATTAGGTTAGAGGGAAGATCCAGGAGCCTGTTTCTGCATCAAGGAAGGAAAAGTGGATGGAAGGTGCGGGAGAAAGCTGAGCAGATGCAGAGGATGGTTTGTAGCACAATCCCTGGGGACCTTACTTATGCAGAGGCCATTCTACCCATCATCTCCAAACAAACCCAGTCCCAACAGCCCAGAAGAGGACAGAGATACATGAAAACACCACTGAATCAGTCAGAGAAAGGCAAGAATCCAACAGAGAAAGTTTACAGGATCATCATGACAAAGAAGTGTTTGGAATGAGGATGGGATAAAGGTCAGGAGCTGTCAGCAAACCACCACTCCTCCTCTCCCACCTTCACCACTACCAGCGACGTTTCAGAGTGACAGGGCTTTGTCCGTGTTTTGTAATAATCAGCCCAGTTCCAAAGCAGTGACAGAATTTTGTGTTTGACTTTCTCACCAGCCAAGATAAAACTTGGGAGAGCTCTTAGCCCAAAGTTGAGGTTTAATTTTACCTGAATTAACCTTGTTCCTGCATTCTAGACTCATCTGCACAGGGAAGACTCACCAAGTCTGAAATGCTTTAGTATTTTGTAATAAACATGCTTTTTATGCCACAGATAGTCAAGAGCATTTTTTAAGTGTAACTGTAAGCAGTGATTTTATAGCAATACCACTTATTTTCCCAGTGCCAGATTTCCTTGTTTGCTGAAGGCAGCAGCAAAGCTGCAAAGCATGAGTACCAGAAAGCTGTTCACAAGCCAAGGTGAGGCTATGGTATGTTGATACCACAGCACCCCAGGTCCTGGAGGACCTCCAGTGACCCATTGGCATTGCTGCATGTTTTGTGAAGGATTAATCAGGCTGATTTTTCCCTTCCTTTTCTAAAGTCCCCAAAAGTCACAATGAATGCACAGACTGCTATGGCCAACAACTACCAAGAAACATCCCTCTTTCCTGTTTCAGCCATGGATACCCTGTGCGGCCCTTTGTTTTGAGCATTCTGTTCATGAACCCACACGAACTTTTGGTGTTCTGGAGGGCAGCAGAGTTGTCCAATACTGCATTTGACATACTGTTCACTACTACATTTTTCATAGCCAGTCCTTGGTCACACTAACAGTCATGAGTCTTGGGGGTTAAACTTTCCTTTACCAGGGAGCTGGAGGATGTTTGGGAGATACATACAGAAAGGCACAAGCTGCGGCTTTGGGACCATTTGGCAATCTATATCTATAACACAGTTGCCAGAAACTGCAAAGGATTGCACTCAGTGACCCACATGGTCCTTTCCAGTCCACATTCTTCACTAATCAAGAGGAACAGATTCACAGGCAGAATGCAATTACACGGGGAGGTTCAGTTATGCATAATAAAAACATCCCACCAGAAGGAGTAGTCCATGAAGGAATAGCAATACGAAGAGACCAAGCAGTGGCAATGCTCAGGGGATATTAAACTACAATGCATTTTAGAGACAAATAAAGATTAATATCATTTCTTCAACAGGAATGTTATGTTGGAAGACAGGATATTTTCTCTGTTTCATGGTAACAGGCCTATTCTCTGTCATACGACCTCTCCACACAGAAAATTACCCTGTGTAATTGCTCCAGCAGAGTGATGTTCTTAATGCAACCACACTTTAGCTAAGATCACTCCTTCTCTGAAAAAAAGATTTTGAACAGTAGTCAGAAGTTCAAAGAAGAGCTATGAAACCAGTGATAAATCCAATAAAGTCAGGCCAATTTTGTTACTTCCTAAGCTTAGTTATGGTAATGACAGCCTATGCACAGCATGTACTGACTCCTGTGGAAGATTAGAAAAGTTATACAGGCAGTTGACAGATGACAAAGACTAAACTGGAATAAAATATGCAATAGATATTACCTAGGAAGGAAACATCCTAACTGTCAACAACTCTATGCAGAGAAAGAGCAGACCACCACAGCCTATGGAGTAATTTTCCTCCCCAAGGAATGCGTTGGAAGTATCATCAGGAAAAATTATTGAATTGACCCTGGGGAAAATGCTAATGAAGAGATAGTCCCGTAGCAGTAGAAAAATGGAAAAAATTACATTTAAAAGTCCTTCTTTTTTTATAAACCTGAGAAGCAGGAGTGATGCTGTGTATTTTTGCTTTCATTTGAAAGGCTTGCCTAAGATTTTTCAAAGGAGCTGCTCCTGACAGCATGCTGAAAATGAAGACTTTTCTTTGATAGCAGCAAAGTGCATAAATGATTCACTGGAGAGAGAAAAAAAAAATCAGAGCCAGGGTGACAAAGACACTAAGTGAATGTCAATGTGAAGAGGCATTTCAGAGAGCTAGTAAACAAGCTTCCACCCTTGGTACATGCCAGCTTGTGGATTAGGACTTCTGGGCCTGACTTTCAAGTGAGGTTTAATCAGGTCTCCATTTCTGCAAGTGCTGATGAGAAACCATGCCTGCATTATTGCACTGCAAATAAGTTTTGAGTGGAAAGTAGCAACATACCTGAACTTCCTGTCCATGGGGAGAATTGGAAAGATGATTAAGTAAAGGTACAAAATGATCATTGCGTAGCTAGAGACTTTCTCTTCTAATTAAACTGGTTGTGGATTCTGGAACAGATGGCAGAGAAACCTGTATAATTTCAGGGTGGAGTCTGACATCACTTAAGGGCTATATTTGCTTGTAATTCCAGATGACTGGTTTTGATCATCTGTGAAGTCAATTTCTGTTCTGTGATTGCATGTCCCTAATTCTGCTCCCTCTGGAGACAGTTATAAATGGTTCATTGACTTCCACAGGGGCCTGGTGGCATAAGGATGTGAAGTCTCTAGGGAAGATATGGCACCTGCCTCCACAGTCCGTACCTCTTAGGGCACAATGGCAGCACTTGGGAAACTAGTATTGACAGAATGAGTAGAATTCAGTGTGTCCACTGTTGAGCAGCAGTGAGAGCCAAGTGTACAATGGCGGCTCAGCTCAGTGCAGCTACATCACCACCACTTACTGGAGCAGGTGCTCCTTCTGTCTTCCCTGGAGTGACAGCGGTGAGAGGCTTCCCATTGCACAGATGGAAGGTACCTCATGTCCCTGAGTGTGGCTCCTGTTTTCTGGGCTCAGCAAGGTACTCCATCAAAATTCTGCCTGTGCTCTTTTCAAGATGTATGGATGTTTCAGAGATGCAGCTGAAGAAATATCCCAGAGGCATGTAATAGGTGAATGACTGGCCTGGACCCAACAGATAGGAGATATCAATCATGTCTACACTTGTGCTTGAAAACAATATGATATTTCATTATTCTCTTCATGCTTGTGCCCATTGCTGTCTGGTCCCACTCATGTTTTGACCATGACCTGATTCTAACTTGGTTGCCATCCCTGAATCGAACGAAGCCTAAATGTGCTCTATAGTTGGAAGTGAAGGCCTGGCCTCCATCATTGTACGCTCCCTCTAGCCTTCTACAGCTGCACAAAATGAGTTAAAGGAGAACAGGATGGCTGAGTGTCAGCTGTAAATGGTTCTACACAATCAGAGAATCAAGGAATAATATCTTCAGACATGGCTGCAAAAACCTGTAAACATTACAAGTTCAACCCAACCACCCTTTTGCAGCTCTGCTGTACTCCCACATTTCTTCTGGAGTAGTTATTTGCAAGCCTACAGAGAAGGAGAATAGTCTTCTCTGTTGTTTTGTCTTCTTTTAGCCAAATTCATCTCTGTGTCTGCTCCATACATGGTCCCACAGGCAGATGAAGGAGCAGACCTTAGGAGGTGATGAGCTCTCATGAACCCCTGGCTAGGAGTAAGGTAGGTAGGAGGTGCTAACACCAGTCCAACCCTTGGAAAACATATATCAGTTTGTAGCTGCCCTGTTTCCCATTACAGTCATGCCAAAAAGTATTTCCTTTATCTTTTGAACTTTCAGAGGGGGGAAGAGGAGCTAAGTTGTCAGCAATTCTTCTTTCGGGAGCAGGATACAACTGGTTGGTCTTGGAGGCAGTGAATGAAGATGACTAATTATCACTCAATTTTTCACTCTGTCACATTAACAAGGGACATGCCTGTCATGCCAACAGTCTCTCTGCTCAACCCTCTATATACACAGCTTGAATGGTGTGATTCAGTCTCACACGCCACCTTCTGAAGGGAAGAGACAGAACCATGAGTCAGTAGGATATGGCTCCAAGGGTCCTTAATGCAGTAGTGTCAGCCTTGTCAAGCAGCACTGGAATATTTATTAAACAAAAACACAGAAGTGACTGTGCCTTCCTAATTTCACAATGCTATCTGAAGAGTTAGAAGGCACAGCGCAGATCAGCTTAATTAAAATGTTTCATTTCAGAAGCTAATGATCCTCATCTGGCTACAAAGAACTCAATGAAGAAAACAGAAAAAAAAGTATGAACTATGACATTATAATGAACTGTGGAACATAATAATAAGCGTAAATTTCCTTTTGTGATGTTTGGTTCCCTTTTGTGTACATACCAGCCAGGAATCATATATCAGATAAAACAGATGATAGCTACGCCAAGGAAATCTGGGGCCCTTAGCTAGGTCCCAGCTAATGGCCCAGCAAGCATTAAAGCCCCATTAGTAACTACAAAGGAAATGAATAATGACAGTAATAAATAAACACTTGGCCCTTAGATAAGATGTATTATATTTCCCATTGTATATGCCAGTAGTTAAGAGTATTTATAAGCTATAGTCACAAATGACTGGCTTATGCTAAATGTAGCTTGGAGTAGGCAGACAAAATTTTCTTGGAAATCTCTGGGCCAAACTCAGCAGCGACGTCAGTGATACTTTCAGCAGTACCATTTGTCCTCCATCTGTGGGAGCAATATGCAATTGAGTGCTTAGAATATTTGAAGGAAATGATTACAAATGTGGTCATAAAGTTTCGCTCGGTGTTCCTTCTCATTGAACACTAGAGTTTCCTAGTCTGTAGGAAATGCAGAAGGGAACCACGAGAGGTCTTGGGGAGAAAAACTTTCCCAAAATCTGAACCGCTACAGCTTCCTTGGGTGGGGAAGGGTCAGGAACCTGAGGCAGGAATCAGAAGGCTGATGCTCTTTTCCCCTGGACAGCCTAAATGGGAAGACATCTTCCCACTCCTGCCTGTCCTTCCCAGGGAATGTGCGACCACCACTGGCGTGTGGGAGAAGCCATTCTATGAAGGACTGTAGTGGACAATGTTGGGCAGGAATCACTGATGTCACTCCCCCAGGTGCTCATAGGTCACACTGAAATTGCTGGTCATTCAGTGGCACTTCAGGGCTTGTACATTCAGAACAAATTAGAGCAAGTGGTCAACAACATCCCTGCCTGCAAAGGGAAAAATTCAGGCAGCGCTGCCAGCCCTTGGGAAGTGCCTGTCTCTTCTGCTTGCACCTGAAAGAGTCCAAAATGATTTGGTGTGTTTTGTTTTCCCTGCTCTCAGGGTTCACTTTTCACCCATGTACAAAAGAAGAAATATGTTACTAATACACTAAAAAACTGTAAAACAACTAAACAACAATAAAAAAAGGGGGGGGGGGGGGATAAGGGGTCTGCCAGCTAGCTGTGGGGTAGTGATTTTCAACCTGTGACTTTATTCATCTCAGATCCCTATATTTCCTCCATTTGGGTCACAACAATCCCATGCAGCATTACAGGCTTGGGGAGGAGTGGCTGGAGAGCTGCCTGGCAGAGAAGGACCTGGGGGTGTTGGTGACAGCCGGCTGAACATGAGCCAGCAGTGTGCCCAGCTGGCCAAGAGGGCCAATGGCATCTTGGCCTGTATCAGACACAGCGTGGCCAGCAGGAGCAGGGAGGTGATTGTGCCCCTGTGCTCAGCACTGGTGAGGCCACACCTTGAGTGCTGGGTTCAGTTCCTCACTACAGGAAGGACATTGAGGTGCTGGAGTGTGTGCAGAGAAGGGCAATGAGGCTGGTGAGGAGGCTGGAGAGCAAGTCCTGTGAGGAGCGGCTGAGGGAACTGGGGTTGTTTAGCTTGGAGGAGAGGAGGCTGAGGGGAGACCTCATCACTGTCTACAACTGTCTGAAAGGGGGTTGTGATGGGGTGGGTGCTGGGCTCTTCTCACAAGTGACAAGCGATAGGACAATAGGACTAGGGAGGTCATCATTCCCTTATACTCGGCACTGGTCAGGCTGCACCTCGAGTGCTGTGTCCAGTTCTGGGCCCCTCAGTTTAAAAAAGTTGTCGAGATGTTGGAATGCGTCCAGAGAAGAGCAATGAAGATGGTGAAGGGACTGGAGCACAAGCCCTATGAGGAGCGACTGAGGGAGCTGGGGTTGTTTAGCCTGAAGAAGAGGAGGCTCAGGGGAGACCTTATTGCTCTCTACACCTCCCTAAAAGGAGGTTGTAGTCAGGCAGGGGTTGGTCTCTTCTCTCACGCGACCGGCGACAGAACAAGAGGACACAGCCTCAAGCTTCGCCAGGGGAGGTTTAGGCTTGACATTAGGAGGAAGTTCTTCACTGAGAGGGTGATCGGCCATTGGAATGCGCTCCCTGGGGAGGTGGTGGAATCATCATCCCTGGAGGTGTTTAAGGAGAGATTGGATGAGGCACTTAATGCCATAGTGTAGTCGACAAGTAGGAGTAGGTGTAGGTGTTGGGTCATAGGTTGGACTCGATGATCTCAGAGGTCTTTTCCAACCTTATGATACTGTGATACTGTGATACTGTGAAATGGCCGCAAGTTGTGCCAAGGGAGGTTTGGACTGGACTTTAGAAAGAATTTCTTTACTGAAAGAGTAGTCAGACGCCGGAACAGGTTGCGCAGGGAGGTGGTGAAGTCACCATCCCTGGAGGTCTTTAAAAGATGAGTGGATGAGTTTCTTAGGGACATGGTTTAGTAGGGAGACAGGCACGGTTGGACTCGATGATCTCAGAGGTCTCTTCCAACCTTATGATTCTATGATTTGATTTCCAAGAAGGTGAATAAGCCCAAAAGATATGTATAAGACAATTGCTAAAGTTTAGTTTTAATGTATCCCTTGAAGTACTTCACAGACCTCCAGAGATCTTTGATCATGGGCTAAAGATTGCTGCTTTAGCACTGTGGCTATAAGAAAGGGAACAATCTCACTTGAGGAGCCACTTTCACAGCTGCTGAAGGCATGGAGAAATGCTTCAGGGGGACACTAGGGACACAGCAATGATCTGGTTTTCATTGCTTAGGGACAGCAAGGCTGTCTGGTACCCTTGTTCTACACTGCTGAAGAGACAGATGCTCAGCGAGTACAAATCACTGCATATTGTCAAGAGAATTTGGACTTTACAGTCCGTTTATTCAGCTGTTAAAGGCACTGCTGATGTTTTTGGTAAGAAGACAGTTTTCACACAAAATTGGAGGCTTTCAGCAGACAGCACTGCGGTTCCCACGAGGACTACATCTATGAAGAGACCGATTTGGTAAACAGGAAAAAGGAGGAGGTCTGTTTGATTAGCGGCTGCAACAATATCTATCCATTTCTATCAAAGTCTAGAAGAGGTAGCCCCTCTCCATCTCAGGTAACATTTGCTCTATTGGCACAGCCTGTTGTAAACCTGGTACAGTAAACAAAATCTGAAGAGAGACCTATTTAAATGTCAAGCTGCAAAGCCCACAAGCAACAAAGGGTGTAATTACCTGGAGCGGAAGTGCAAGGCTTTCTTGAAAGACAATTTTGTTTCTTCGTACCCCTGTTGTCCTTGCAGCCATGCACACTCTCTCTCTCTCTACCAAAAACACGTGACCATCGCGCTCAGCAGGATAGACAAAGAAGTGGATGAGTTGTAAGCAAAACTGGACAAAACATGAGGACAAACAGAATCAAGAGCTTCTAAAAGCTCAATATATTTTTAAATGCCAACAAAGATTATGAAGGAAAGCAGGTATATTTCTTACAAGCAACTGTTACAGAGAGATGAAGCAGCCGAGATGGGATATGAAAGAGTCTGAAGATGACAACGCCATCAGCATCATGACATTTCTTCAGGCTCTCAGAGTCATTCAAAACGTTGAACTGAATTTCTTTCATCAGACAACATACCGAGCGGAATCTCTACTAGTAAAATCACATTACTGTATGACTGACCTTTCTTCTGATAAGGATTTAAGTTATGTATTTTTAATCAGTCAGAAAGCATTATGTTTATGAAAGAAATATCAGCTTTTGAGACAAAATCATTTACCTGATCAATATGGTTTATGGCAGGCCAGAGGCACCAGAAAGTGTATTGTCCATGACTTAAATTCAGCAAAATACACAAGTACATCTTTTGTTTTCCAGAACAATTCTGTTTTCTAAAGGAAAAGGAAAGCAATTAAAATGTTATCTATGTATCTTTGTATTGTCATTAATGTCTTTGGTTCATTCCCTGATAAAAGCAGATATATATCAATGATCCATTTCTTCAAAAGAATTTATTTTCCAAGACAAAAGAGCTGCCAGTGTATAAAAGCATCCCCCAAGAAATACAAACCCACAAAGCTCTGTTTTATTTTGTATTTCTCTGAGTCAAAAATGTCTGCAGTGTATATTATTGAATTCAGTCACTGTGAGAGATCTTCTGAGCCACGTTTCAGCTCAGAAGAAATTGTTTTTCCTGTGAGGAAGTCAGTGAAAGCAGAGCATGATAATGGCCCAGTCTCCTAAAGTTTAGGTATAATATTTCCAGTAGGCACCACTGTAATGCACTTTATTGAGGGATTCAGTGGACACACTGGTAACCATGAGAACAAAGCTCTGGGGTTTTGTGTGGAAACTCAAGGTGTAGCAACCCTAACATGAAATATACATTAACCATGAGATCAGGTCATTATACAGCCTGTCTCTGAAGGCTTTTCATGAAAATTCATGGCCATTTTGGAGTAAGCCTGGATTTCAGAAAAGCAGAGCTGCTGTACATGAGCAATCTTAGCTGGAAATTCAATGGCAGAGAGATAAAGTGCTGGGTGCCACACTTCTTCACGGTCTGGCCTGGCCCCAGGGAGGATGTAGATGGAGAGTGGTCCATCCTGCTGGCACTGCAGATACTGGAGAGAAGCCTTGGGCAGGTGGGCAATGCTTCCACAGCCTCCAGCTGCTGCTTGTCTGTCCCTGTCCCACAGGGTCATGGGACAGATGGTAGTGGAAAAATGTTGCTGCAAGGAGCCTGATAACAAGGGGCAACCTGGGAACTCACTGGGCCCCCTTCTGGCCTGCCAATAAACATTTTATAACCATATAGAATGCACAAGGCCTTACCTTTAAAAATGAAACTGTAATAAGGGTCACATTGCTCTTGTTCTCCATCCCATGACTGCAGGATTTCTCCTCTAGACTAATTTTCCTCAACTTAAAGCACAGGTGAGACTCAGTTTCAATAAAGCGGGTGCCTTTCCTGTGAGTGCTCCATACAAATTACCAAGAAAATGTTCCAAATCAAGATTGAAATTCTCAATATTTGGTAATGTCAAAATTGTGGCTAATGCACCAGCCTTTGCTGAAGATGATGCAACTTTTAAGAGGGTGAGGAAAGCTAAGTTATCACTGCTAATTGCATTTGCAATTCTTGGACCCCTTTCATCTGTCTAGAAAAATGCACTCCACTCCAGGGTGATGGAATCAGTCTTTGGGTCTAAGAAGTTGGCAAGAGGCCACAGGGAGAATAAAATACAGGCTTGAAATTCAGACCAGTTTGGGTCTGATTTTTCTCACTTGGCATCATCTGTCTACAAGTCAGTCTCTGCCTCTTGGCAATGAAGAGAGAGAGGTGCTTCCAATTATCCTCTCCTAAAAGAGATGAGAAAACCAGCTCTCTGAGATACGCCATCTCTGCTTGGCTGAGGTGGAGGCTTAGATTACCTTGGATGAAGTGCACAGTGTTCCAGTAGCTACACTTACATGAGAGGAAACTAGGAGATGGTGGCTTTGGAGAGCTGTCAAGGCTGGGATTTTTAAGCATGTTGTTCAAAAACACTCCAGGGAAGAGTATGGGCCTTGAAGGTCTTGGAGAAAATAGACCATAAACAATTTCAGCTGTGTCATGAAGTAGCCAGAGTAGTCTCAAGCTGCAAAGATGTTATGCAAGAAGCCTCTGCCCTGCAAAAATACACAGCCAAATAAATGAAGGACCAGAGAGAGACAAGCAACCAGCAAATATTCTCTCTGCCTCATTTAATCAAGATAGCAAGATTTGCTCTGGGCTGAAAGGAAATCCATTTTCCCATGAAAAACCTGTTTGAATTAAACTTATATTAAATATTTCACCAGTGTCTGATTTCCTCAGAGATTTTCATTTAATGTTGCAAAAACTAGTTTGTAAGTATAATATTCTTTCAGATGACAACTAAGGTATTTTGATTCAGAAAAGCTGTTCCAGTGTTGCACACAGCTTGGTTTTCTCATGTTCCTGTGCTTCAGTATCAGTGAAGCCACCAGCCAGAAAACCAGGTGCTGCAGGCAGGTGAGTCCCATGACACCCCCATGAAGACATGATGAACCATCTCATCAGACACAGCCACACCACAGAGCCAGAGTAGGAGTAAGACACATCTAATTTACCTTGCTCACTAGCTAGCACCTCAGATCTAGTGTATTTCAAGTTTATTTCTCAAAAACACAGGTGTTTTCTGCTGGACAGTTTTGCCCATCTCCTTTTCGTTTTCTTTGAAAAATGTTGTAGGAAAATACCTGTTTTCTAGCAAAGTCTAATTTTTACCCAGGGCAGGTCTCAGTCTCGTGACAAACGTGAAGATGGGAACTTGGTCCGGTCTTTCACTGGATCCAGCCTCCAGAGCACTTTGAACCTCCAGTTTCAATTAACATCAGCAGGAACTCAGAATGCGTGGCACTCGCAGGGCTCAGGTCCCCCTAGGCTAACGAAGGTCTAGTTAATTGAATGGTTAACTAAGGACAGAGTACTAGTAGAGATAAGGAGAGCTGGAAGTTCATCCATTGCACTGTTGGTGCTCTAGGAGAGCTCAATTAAACCTTCACAACTACCCAAAAGCAGAGCTCTGTGCTGGGCATTTGTAGTCTTATCAGTTTCAACCTCTCTTTGCTAGAGCTAAAATGGAGTTTCCATTATGCAGTTGCTTGTTAGGAGGTAATGAGGAAATCACATGGCCAGGTTCGAGGTAAGGTGTTAAAAATACCATCCTGCAACCTCTTCATAGCAAGTTTAACACTGTGGCTAGCAAGTCTGTAAGCTCCTATGATGAAGTAACATGGAAATTTTCTTTTGCTCCACAGCCAGGAAAGCAAATCACTCGTAAATGTTATCTCCTTTAGTTCTCTTTCTTCTGAGAACTTAAGTATTTTTGCCCAGCCAGTGAGAGCTCTTCAACATCAAAATTACAAAGCCTTTTTTTAAGAAAAACAGTTTCTTTAAAAAAAAACTTGGACTAAAAGTACTATGGAGATTTTAAAACAATTTGAAGACAGAGATAAAGATGCAAAAAAAAAAAAAAAATCTAATGTTCTCCAAAATGCATCTGTTCCTGGCTCTGGAGTGCACTGTTAACTTCCAAGCTAAATACAGGTGGACATGAAGTTTTGAAAAGTGAAAGGAAGAGAAAGATAATAGTGTTTATGTAGCGTGAAAACAATCTATAGCCTGAAGGTAAGACCTGGAAAAATCTCCATGTCTTCATTTTAGAATTTGCTACAAGAATGGTCATTTTGCAGCCTGTATACACTTCTTTTGGCACAGGGACAAGCCCTGAGAACTCTGTGGGGTCAGGAAAGATGGAGTGGATCTTTTCTGGTCAATGAGAGGCCTCCCAGGTCAGGCAGCCTGCCAGTCCCACAGGTCTCCTGTGCCAGGGGTTCACCCAGGTCATTTCATTTCATTACAACAACGAAAAAGCAATCCTGTTCCTAAAGCCTCCCAACAGCTTCAGCTCACACAATTTTTTGGATCCAGAATGAATCCCAAAGCCCAAGCAGAAACTTTGATACCTTGGAAAGTATTATATTTATCTGAAGGAGCTGGTGTTTTTCAAAGGCTCAAAGTTATTACATATTTTTAACTATTGACAATCAAATGGATTTAGGCACGTAGCTGTCATTTGCAATGATGTGCCCAACATATGAATACCTGTGCTTCAATCTTCTGAGCTGAACTTCCCCAGCAATGAAATGAGCTAACTGTACATCCACACCGGGTTACGGGTAAATCTACACATATTCAAAGAGTATACATGGGCATCAAAGAGCGGTTGCCCTCGCAGGGAAGGCACAGTAAAAATCTATGATCATAGGGTAACCAAACCAGCTTTTGCTTTGCTTGCCAGCTCTCAGGGCTCTCTCTGGACAATGTAGGCCTCAGAGTTGCTGCCTGCACACAGGAGAAACTTGATCCAGACAGCAGTGGGAACTGAAACGGCAGGAGGAGTGGTGCAGACCCAGAGCTATGCGCGGGCAGAGACGCAAGTGAGGTATGTCATGCTGTGACGAGAGCCAAGCAAGCAGCAGCAGTGGGACTGGAGGTAAGCCACAGAGAGCCAGAAAGCTGGTGGCAAGTATCCAGGCTCTTGTTTGAGGGTCTATTGTATCTGCATGGATGAGAGAGATGTTGGGGTGAAAAGATCAGCTTTGCTGAGGCTGCTGTGTTGGAGGTGGTGAGCCCAGTCAGAGCTGTGAGGTGAGGCTGGTTAGCCGTGCACAGCAGGCTCTCAAACAGCACGATGAGTACACACATGAGTCTGGATGTATGTCCCATGTGCACAGACATAGTGCTGTTGTCACTCAGCCCACAGCATGACTAGCAGAGCCTTTAAAAAGAAACCACACACCCACAAATATTTTATGTGCGTGCCTTATACATAAGGCATGGGCCAAATGACTTGCCCACACAGTTCTGAAATGTACCCTTTTAATCCCGTTGGTGCCAAGGAAATGTTATTGCCTACAAACGGTGACAGGAAGAACTGCACAATCCAGTCCGTACCTATAAAAACCAGCAGGCTGAGCATAAATGTCTATTTGAAGGAATACAGATGAATCAGTAATGATATTAGAGTGGTTAGCCAGCTGCCGTAATTGATATGTACAAAACCATATGTGCTTATAAGCTTACAAATGCTAACTCACACTTATCACCATCTGCACAGAAAAACCACAGTAAATTTCCTTTTCCTAAATACAGGTTTGTCATTTTAAAAGAGATGGTCTGGGGACTGTAGTGAAAGGCTGTGCCTTGAAACATCCATCACCACTGGCACGTGGATGTCTCTCAGATCGGATTTGTTCAGTGACTAAAATAGAGGTTGGTTGTTGTCCAGGTCAGTGCAAAGACATGAGAGAAATTTAATAACCAGCTTTTCAAGCAGAAAAATAAAAGCAAGTTTTTGTATGAGGAAAGCCAGTGGCTTTCCTTCCTCTGCAGCTTTATCCTGACTCTTTCCTAGAGTTGTGCATGAACCCACAGGAGAAGGCTAAAAGAGCAGCAATACAGAAGTATCTAAATAACTTAGAAGTCCACAATCAGGTCAGGAGTCACTAAAGCGTCTTCTAAAAAAGTAATGATGGCAGGAAATGGTCAAGTATATTTTTTTCCCAGAGTTACTGTGAGAGCCTTCGACTGTAGGTCCATGTCCTTCCCGCAACAGCCAGGTGGAGTGTGGGGTCCCAGTGTGTTTCTGTAGAACAGTTCATGACCATGGGCCCGCATCAGCTTCAGGCAAAATCAGCTGGCTCTGTTTAAAAATAACTGTGATGGAAAATAAGTGAACTGCAAGAATTAGCCTAGAATAACTGTGACATTGCCAGAGCAATGATTTTGGCATAACCAGAGAGCTCTTTTGTCAGTAATCCAGCTCTGCCAGCTGTGCTGTGGGATTGTCATCCTAGGAGCAGAGCAGCAAACAAGTTTAAGAAATGGCCTCTTCAGTCATTAGTATTTGCTAGATGATCCTAGGGCTAAGGAGGTGCAAAAGTACATCTCACCTAAGTTCAACAGCAGCAGTGCAGATGTAAGCATGTGATTTTGGTTCCTTCCTACTTGTTGGAGGGCAGGCTCTTCTAAACTCTAAATCCTGTGTTCTGTTTTAGTTTTTGCTTTAGTTACAATGGAGACTCCATCAGCTACATTAACCAGATCCCATCTAACTGCAGAGGGACCCCAAAGGGACTGGCTCGGGTTGCATTTAGTGTGTCCCATATGGGATGCTTTCACTGTAAGAAGTTTTTATGCTCTCTGAAGCTGTTTAAGAAACACTAGAAAAACAAAATATTTTTGTTGGCTTACCTTCACTGGCCATAGAAGAAACTTAAACATATGTTTATAAATGTAAAGAGTTTTATTTATTAGCAAGGTCTATGTCCTATTTATTTCTATGATTTAAAAAGTGATAGGACATTAAAGTTGAGGTGCTATATGTGTTCATACCAAATGTGTGTGTTTTCCCATCTCTTGATAGTACAAATCACCCACAGTAAAGTGCAATCTTTCATATTTCTGCTAGTATAGCCAGAGCACACAATTGCAGTGTTGATGCCAGTTCCATCACTGGCCCTGAGGAGGCAGCTGACATCCAACCTGCCATAAAGCTCTCAACATCGTTTGATCCCTCTGATTCAGCAGAGTGAGTTTGGCATCACGTATTGATTTTGTCAAGTATCAGGTGCCCTGTAAGGTTATAGGACAAATCCATTAAGACATTCAGGAGCTTAAATTCTGCTTAAGATCAGGAGATAAAGGGGAAAAAATGTGCTTATACATGTCCATGGCCTGAAGGCCAAATAACTTGCTTAAGCAGCACAGATGAAAGTTTTATACTGACTGTCTCCACAAAAAGATCCATCAGGCTTTCCCACGCTAGAACCTGCCATTTTTGACTTGAGCTTCATGGCAGAAGACTATTAAGAGAGAAAAATTGACAAGGATTCTCCTGACATTTCTGAAACACAGAGGACATACGTGTGTGACAGGGACAGGTGAGTTATTCTCATTTTAAAAATCCTGACAGCATTGTGCATTAATAGTGCTATAAATATTGTGTCTGTGCTGCAAAGGAAGCTGAGAAGTTGTTATAATTCAGTTGTCACCATTGTGCTGGCACTGTGTTGTGTCTGGGTGACCTGCAGGCTCAGAATAATGACAAGGACGATTCGTCAGACACCACCAGCGACAAAGTGGAGAGGGAGTGTGTGATGGGTAAAGGCTTTGATCACATTAGACAATACCACTGAAGGAAGGAATAGATAGGAAGGTGCATGTGAGAAGTATGGGGTTTAGATTGGTCCCAGTAGTTCTCAAATGACAGGGAATCCCTGGGTGCTGGCAATAAATGTCAGTCACTGCCAGTTTAACAAGCACATCTGAAACAACTCACTCCTGAGGAGCTGGCAAACACGGCAGGGGAGCAAATAAGTACGAACTGATCCAGGGCCCTGCAAGAGATTCCCATCCCACCTGGTGTTTCGTGTTATTGCACCTCAGGAACAGCAGTGGCTAGTCAATTACAACTAGTAAAGAAGCAAACCCCAGGTTGCCAGCCACCTTGTGTGAGGGCAAACCATGCCATGGGAACAGAGACTCCAAGTCCTGTTTGGTGGGCATCACCATGTTGTACACAGGGCCAGAGCAATGCAGCTTTAGGGCTTCCTGAGCCAGGTGTTTGCAGAACAAATGAGTCCTTCGGGAACCGGCCACTCTAGAAAGCCCAAGAAACCCTCTCAGGTTTGAAACTCTCTGTGTGTTTTCTTCAGCTGGAGTATCCCACTTTCTCCATCTCCCTGTGCCTGGCTGCTTCCCGTTATAGATATCAGTACTCAGGATTTCATTAGCCCAAAAATAAGGTACCAGGAGCAAGCCAGATGTGATTGCTACTTTGAGAAAGAAGCACATTTAGAGGTGTGAAGAGAAGTGCACTTGACCTCTGTCCCATGAAATCCATATAGCAGAGACAGAAGTAGTGGTTTTATTCAAGATGTCTAGAGGCATGGGCATACATTAGCTCTCAATCAGTAGAAGCTTGGGGTCACTGCTAGAGCATGAGAAAAATTAAATGTATAAATCTGAAGTGTGCTGACAGTGCTCAAAGACAATAGTTTCAAACCCAGAGGAATTTACTGTGTTTTCACCCAGCCATGGCATTCAGTGTAGAGCCAACACCTATGTAAGTCAGTGTAGCACCCATTAAATGTCTTGATGGATTTGAAAATCAACAGTAAATGTAAAGCTAGAATCCACTGGCAATTTCTAAAGGCATTTAGCAAAGTTTGTTTGATTCCAAAACTCAGTTTTATAGCAAATATAGCAAAACAGATCAACAATAAAACTATACATTAATAGTTGTGCTATAACAACAGAAGACCAGAAGGAACCTGAGCTGTCATGCTCATCCCAAGGAATAGTCAACAATACCTTGGCCAGACCCACAAGTGCTTGTTTAACCTGTGTTTATAAATTTCCGGTAGCTGCAATTTAAGCTTTGCACTTGTCTTATGGACATGGCAAAGAGGTTGTTCTCTTTCTCTTTAGAAATACCCTTAATAAATCTGAAGGCTATTTTCAGTCCCTCATTCTTTACACTCTGCTGACTCAGTGAGCTTAGTTCTTCTGTGGAGCCTATGTTTTTGAGATCTGTCAGTGGTGGCATCCTCCTCTGCATTCCCTCCAGCTGATTGACGTTTTCTTTGAAATGCAACATCTGAAACCAAGCTTAGAGCTGCAGCAGAGGCTTTTCCAGTGCTGACCAGAGCAGGAGGACTATTTCGTATTTTGCAGGCTAAGCACCTGTCTATATGCCCCAATGTAATATTTACCTTTTTTCTCAGCATAACATTCACTGCTTTTTTTTTCCACCCTATAGACAGAGTTGTCTCATACTGAACCTGCAATCCATTGAAAGCTTCATTTTTTTTCCTGTAGACTTGCTGAAAACCAAGTATTCAAATATTTCTATAGATGGGTATTTCTACCCAAGTGTGCTGCCTTGCACATTTCCTTCTTGAAATTGACCCTCTTTATTTTCAGATCATGCCTCCCACTTGGCAAGACTGTTCTGTATTTCCAGTCCTTTCTTTCAGCATGTTAGCAGTCCCTCACAGGTTCATATCAGCTGCACAAGCACCCATATTCTAGTCCAACCTCCAAGTCAACAGTGAGAACACTGAACAGAGTGTTGGCATCGTTATAGAATCTCTTTATAGCATAAAATAGTAGTTAGTATTTTAATCTAGAAGAAAATCTGAAGCCATAACCAGTAACATCTACAGGTGGTACAAACACTGGCGTACTAAGTAATGACAAGTCAACTATACAAAGAGATTTAGATGATTTCATAAACTGAATTAATCTCACGAGCATGAATTTTAATATGCCAAAATGCAAATCACAAGCGTCTTTGGAAAAGGAGAATATAGGTCACACCTGTGGGATGAGGAAGTGTGTTTTTGGAAATTGTGACACTAGGACCTGGCCTTTTGAAAAGGTATTTTGAAGCAATACAGTAGCAGGGTGTAACAACAACCCTTTTATAAGCAAGCAGTGAATCATGAAGCAGAAAAGACATGAAGGAAGGGATCTTCTAAAGAGTCAGAATGTCTCCTACATAAATATTTTCCAAGTTAAAATTAAATTGACCATTCTTCGTTTAAAAGACTGACAACGTCCTTCTTTCAGATAACTTTCCAACTGCAATATATCACATGGTATGATGTATATCAGCACCTATGATCTGTAGTTTCAACATGCTTGCTTACTCAATGAAAGGAGTGGAGACGTTTGTGCTTTTCTCAGACACGAGGACAGAATTCAGATTTGTGTATTCAAGGTACCAGATGGATGTGTGGGACAAGAAATAAAATGCTGTGGTCCCGAGACGAGCTTGCAACAGTCCATTTCAGACTTTCAATGTCTTAGCCTGTAAGCACAGAAATTGCACAAACCAGTAGTTTCCATTTCTGAAAGTTTTAAACAAGGAAATCTTGGGTACTCCAGCTTGCCAGTATATCTGATCACAAATAACCCTTATGAATTAAGGACTAGCACAGCTTTACAGCTGCAGAGCTGAGGCTGCAGGCTCTGCTCTGCAGTCATTACTATTGCACAGTTGAACAGAGACCACTGAGATCGAGTCACTTGTCCAGAAACAAGTAACAAATGAAGAATTGAATGAAGTTCTTCAGTGGCTGAACCAAGAAGATTTGAGCTGAAGCTTTAACACAGACTGCTGGAGCAACAGGAAAAACCACTAACAGAACATATCATCTAAGGATTCATCAAAGAGAAGAACTCTTTTTTTAATTCCTTGCTAACAACTTTCCCTGAGCAGGAAGAAAGATTACAGGGAAGAGGTGCAATATCGGACCATGTATGGCAGCCTTTTCAACCAAAAAATTAAAGCACAACAGGAGTCTGGTTTCTATCATAGCCTAGCATATAGGCAAAGTCAGATCCTCACTGGATCTAAAGTGCCACCCATCTCATCCAGCCTGTTAGCTCCAAGGATGGCTGTCTCAGACACTTCAGAAGCTGTTTTAAGACTCTTTGAGATGGCTGCCATTATAGAGGATTATGCAGAGTTGCACTTGTGAATATTGTCTATTTTGAAAAAGACAGCACCACAGAGAAGACCCCTTCTCTAAAGCCCACAAGCAGTTTCATCCAAGCAGGCATCAGCATCCAGTGCCCTGGAGCACCCTGGAGAATTTAAAAAAGCTGGGAGAAGACTTCTTTTTGCCGCTCTACAGTACTGAGAAAGTCCCTAGACGAGGTGCAGCACTGAAATCTCCTTTATCTCCACATTTTTAGTGTCTAACTGCCTGAACTGGTCCCATACAGTACAGTAGAGCTTTAACTACTTCCTAATGTATTTAAATGCATGCAATAGAAGTGTGGCTACAGTGCAATTAAAGTGCCATTTCTGTTAATTTTAAATGTCAGTGTAATTAAAGTTCACGGATAATAACATTCCTAAATCTGTAGAATTTCCTGTGGATTTTTTCAGGCTCTCCATTTAACATTTCTGGAGATTCCCATATGTGAAAACTTTGGCTTCTGTTATTACTAGTACTTGGTTAGTTGTGGCACTCCACTGCTCACAGTTTGACCTAAAGTTTGCCTTCACTGAGTATCTGTTGCAGGCTGATACATGGTCTATCACATCAGATTTAACTCTGTTTTCACACAGGGCTATGCCAGAGACAGGCATCATACAGCCTGATTTTCAGTGTGCCATGTTGTTCTGGCTTTTTTTGTTTTGTTCTGGGGTTTTCTGGCTGCCTGGTACCCAATCTCTACCATGGCTAGAGCAGAGGTAGCCCCTCGTCATGGCTCCTGCCTGAGAAGCCATGCTAATTCCTATCTTCTTGCTTGCTTCCCTGGTGAAAAAACAAGAAGAGACTCTTCTCCTCTGGACACAGCAAAAATTCTTGTGTGTAGGAATTTTCAGGATTCCCCATAATCCTAGCCAGGGGACAAGTTGATACCTTGGAAAGGGAAATCCAAAGTTCACATTTGAAGGGCCAAGCCACTAAAGCAATAAGATGTTCTGGTTGGGTTGTAAGGAGATTATCATAGCTTTCTCATGACCATCCTACAACCTACAAGTGTACCTCCCTGCCTCTGGTACTGCTGCAGATTTGGACGTATTTTTCATAAATAAAATCAAAAGAAAGGTTTCTTATAGATTGTGCATGCCATTGGAGATTAAACACACACACCCCCCCCCCCAAAAAAAAGAAAAAGCCACAATTACTCAGCAAACAGGATACACCAGGCAAGCATAGAGTCACTCCCACCCCCAGCATGGAAAGATGTCTTGAAAAAGACAGACACAGCAGGCCTCTTCTGCAGATATAAACTTCTCTACCCCACCTTAAAGAATTGGTTTAGCTTTTCATGGCTCTATGTTTGTCAAATATTTTCACTTCTTTCATATTTTAACTTACTGTATTTAATGCTACGCACCAAAAAGTAACTGACATTATTCCCATAGTTCTGCTCATCAAACAATTAAGGATAAGTAATTAAACCTACCACAATCTCCAACGAAGTATGAAGTGAGCTTCATGCTGTTGCAGTTTTACGTTAGTTTATGGGAAGCTATGATGATTCTTGTCTAATATAAAACCAGTCAAGCACCAAGATGACATGTGGCTTCTGACTAGTGACATGGTGCTCTTGGACCTGGAATGGTTTTCTAGAGACGTTTATTTTCTGCCATATGTCTTCTCCATGTTTTGACAAAGGACCCTCTCTCCTTTCTTTTAGATTGAAGAAAGTGCAGGAAGCTGCTGTGTTAGGCTGAGAACCCTCATCAGCCTCCACCCACCTTTCTTTCTTCTGGTCATTCTCCAGCTACTCATAGGATGGTGAAAGAGATCCCTATTTCCTCTCAAAATGGCCACTGAACTAGAAGAGTAACTGCGTTCCTCAAAATGAACAGAGCAATGTGAAAACACTGAAGATCCTAGCACATGAAAACCAAAGTCATGCTGCCCATTTCAGAAAGTGGCTGATACCCTGCTGCCTGTGATTTTTCAGTAATACTCACATTAATTAATTCACTCCAACAATCACGCAGATCACCTTGAAGTACCATTGTGAAATATTTTAATTTTTTTTTTGAGAAAGTCCAAATCCTCCCAGGAATTACAAAGAAGGGGCATCCAGATTTCCTGCCCCTCTCCACTTCCAGAAATTATAGCCCAACTGTACGTACCAAAGCTTTCACAATGGTGCCTCTGAACACTTCCTCCAGCTTGTCCCAGGTCTGCTGCGACACTACTGGTATACACGTGGCAGTAAAGCTTTAGTGTTGGGTCTCACATGTCAGAACAAAAAGCTGGTCCCTAGGTGGGCTGCTGTAGAAACAAGTCTGAGAGAAATGTCTGCTTGTTTTAGTCTCACCCTCCTCAGGAGTGCGGCTCTGAAGTTGCTGCATGAATACCAATGTCCTAGCAGCAGGCTGATGAGGTTCAGTATCAATGTACTTCTTCACTGAAAGCCTTTGAGAAATGGCTGTTACTGATTTCCAAAAAACTAGAGGGAAATGGGATAAACCAAAGAAATTATGTGGATTATTTAACTGGACCACAAATGCTTTAATCCTGTTGCTTCCTAGTGCATAAAAGCCCCAGAAATCTGAAGGATTTATTCCGAAATAGCAGCACAGTTGACATGAAGTGGTTGCATCACCATGACAGGCTTCATTTCCCCTGAGTCTAGTTGCCTAAAATTTGGGTGTCTCCCTGTCTCTAGCTGCTCTGAGAACAGCACAAAGCTAGGTACTTCACCACAGTTGCAACTGAGGCGAGGGGCTTGAGCTGGTGGTTTGGGTCCTCCCCTATAGATACCTACCTCCCTCAACGTAAAACCATTTGAGTGGCAAAAGTGAGCAATGTGGGGTAAACCCCATCCATCTTGGATGCACTGCCACAGGTTTTCCACGTTGCCCTGCTGTTGCTTCACAGGCAGGAATATGCTAGAGCCAAAAATCCTTGAGCCAGACCTTCTCCTGCCCATGCGCCAACACTCCCACTGTGATGCCAGTGAGCTACTGCCATGTGAGTGCTATACCGAGTAGACAGGTGGCTCCGCTGCCCACTCTGGGATGATGCCCTGCTCCATCACTTCCCATGCCCCCCAGACCCCCAGTACCTTCTGCAGACCAATCACATTTTAATAGCATCTCTCTGAGCTGCAGTGTCTGGAAAACATGGTGGAGATGAGAAAACAAATTTAGGAAGCTAAGCCAACACCACAAGGAAAGAAGTACTAGGTTTTATGAGACTAAAGAGAAATCCTTCAGGGAGACAACCCTTTGCATCACAAATAACGAATACACATCCTGCTACCAGAGCAGACACCTAAGGAACGGCTTATACAGCCTTATAAAACAAAACACAATATTTTTGTTAGCCTGCTTCACCTGATAATAATGTCAAAGAGAAAGGACACTTGTAGACAGTCAAAATTACTTGAACATATTTTCCCTGAAGACTGCTGAAACCCAAGAGAACTTTTCTTTCTTATTTAATGAAGAAATCTGAATTCATAAACAGCTCCTTGAACTGAAATTTCTCCTTTGCTGAACTTGCATTCATCTTCACTACCTAAGTCTCTGATCTTGGCTTAGGATGATGGTTAATTCAGATCTGTCCAAAAGGAGATAGCTTCATAATTGCTTATGCAAAGAAAACCTTATCTGTTTCAAGCATAAAGTCTGACGGAAGAGAAAACTTACAGTTACAGAGGGCAAAATATATTTTGTTCTTATTTGAGCTGCTTAAGCTTTGGGGAATGTAACACAGGGAGGATGTCTGTTTGTTTATTTTGCTCTGGGAATGCAGCTCTTAAAACTATTAGTCATCTCAGAGAAATTAAATGGAGGAAGCAAATATGACTGTGAAAAAGGTATTATTCATGCCCACATTAACCAAAACACTCTTTTTCTTCTTAAAAAAGATAAGCTGTTATTTGAGTTGAAAGCTTATTGGGGCTGCAAAATCCAAACAACAAAGGGATTTTCAACACTCATGTGCCCTTCATGAGCAGGAAGGACAGTGTATATGCCAGGTCAGGAAAGGTGCCTACTCGATGTGGAAGCAGTCTGGCCAGAAAATGAAATACTTGCAGTAGAAAATGGCTCTGCTGTGCCACTGAAATGGCACTGCATTTCAGTGTATTCATCACTAATTACAAGCAGCACACTTGCACATCTGACAATATTAATATTCTGACCTTAGCACTCACATCAATATTCTAAAGCAACCCAACCAAAGTGAGTTTATAGCTTAAATTAACCTTCCCTCTCAAACTCCCAGCTCTCTTACATCACAAAATCAGAGGGCTGCTAATGCTATCCAGGCAGGGTGGAAGAAGGAAAGCCACTCTGCAATCTCCCTCAGGAAGGGCTGTGACCCTTTCAGGTGCACTTTTTGCCTTCTTTGGGATGAAGCCACAGGAGTACACACTGACTCCGTAGCAATACCAGTTGAAGCATGACTACATGACACATGTGCAACATGGAGAGCTTCACTGGCTCAGAGATCCAAGTGCACCCTAAAATGTATCTGTGCTTTGCACACAGTATTTGCTGTGGATTATTACCAGCTTAGGCTGCCAGGAGTTTGGCTGGGCTACCAGAGTCATTGAGATTTCAATATCCATCTCTGACACCACATTTATGCAAGGGCAAGACTAGGGCCACTCCTCTGTAAACCTCTCAAGTCTGTTCCTCAGAAGATGGAGCAGAAAAGTACAACTGGAGAAGAGGGAAAGGGAGATGCCTTTTCTGTTTCTGTCACATCAGGAGCATGAAGATGGCACAAGATCCAGGGGTGGCCAAGTGCTCTCTCTCCTCCCTGTGTACGTAGGGGGGCAACAGCAGAACCAGGGCCTGGTGGAGTCTGCTAGGGAGGGCTGGTCCTCCCATTTGTCAGAGGGAGGCCCCTTGATTGCTGTCCAGTGTGAAAAGGACAGACGTTGGGGCTGGTCAAACAGCCTCCCTTTGCCAATTGAGAAGCCAGCAGGAGAACTCCCATCAAACACCACCCAAGCAGGATGCCAGGCGCTGCTGAAAGCAGCACACCATGCACAAAGGGAGACCACAAGAAAGGTCATTTTTTCCTTAGATATTTACATTTTCAAGGGTTGTTTAGGGGTAGTATTGAAAAAGCACCAGTCAGGAACAAGGAAAAGTGAGAGAGCAACAAGACCCCACCGTATTATGGGCTGTACAAATCCAAAGAAAACACAGCCACTACATTAAAAGCTGTCTTTGTATTCTTTGTCAGTGATCTTTTGGTCCATGGTAACCCATGAAGCCTCGTTAAATGCTTTGTGTGTCATGCAGTGCTCATATTCAAAAGGATGCTTACTACATCACATACAGTCACCAACAACTGCTGTGGAAAACACCAGTTATTGCCCCTGTACATTGTCGGATGCTCCAGGTATGCTTTAGGAAGCACTGGCCTGCATGGCAGATAGCAGCTTCTCTCCTTTTATAAGTCAAATATTACAGAACTTTTCCCTAGAAAGAAATACCCAGCTACTTTTTGTCATTTTTAAATTTAGCTGTTCAGCTCTATGTTTTCCTTAAAGTCATGTTAAAAACTTTACAGTTCTTGCTTCAGATGGTGAAGAGAACATGTCTGTGAGAAAAAAAGCAATAAATTCAACATTCTCCTGCTGCATCTGAAGCTTCCAGGTGAAAAAAGGAAAACTCTTGCCCTGTGACAACAGACTCCTCAGGAGATGGCAACATGCCTCATCTGTGTTCTTGCTGCTCCTAGCAACCTTTTGACAATACTGTTTATGTCTGAGATGCACAGTACAGAAATATCCAATATCCTGTTAAAGAAAGTAGCTGGGGACAAACAATGCAATGCAGCTTGTTTTTATAAAAGCACTCCTCACACGGTGTTCAACAGTAGAACATCACACACCAGTATGAGGCTATTCAAACATCAGCCTTGAAGATGCAAGGCTACATTTCCCTACAAGCACAGTTAGGGAATGCTGTGTTCTTCCTCAACTGTATGACTGCTGGTGATAAGCAGCAAGCACGAGTTCATGCCTTGGATCACAAGGACAGATTCATGCCAGTTATGATCTGCCACTGCTTAAAGATATGTTCAACAATGGCAGTGGACAACCTGAATAAGTAATGGTCAGTAACAAGTAACAATTTCAAAATCTATACCCTGCTAATGAATGGAAATAAATGTTGTAAAGTGTGGTTCAGAGAGCTTAACTGGTCCTGTAGCCCCTGCAAAAGGGATACCAGCATCAAAAGAATTAAAAACTGAGATGCTGAATGAGACTGGCCACAGCTGGAAACCACAGCCAGGCAGAGGCTGTGTCAATGTCTGGAGAGGCAAGGGAACAGCAGTGACTGGAGGCACACCAAGAGGATGGCAAGGCTATTGAGGAAAAACAATTCCTTCCTCCAGGAACTAAATACATGGCACATCCTGTGCTAATCAGTGATGTGTCTGGTCAAGTGCCAGGCTGAAAAGAAGAGGATCAAGAGCCCGGCAAACATGAGGTTGCTCTGAGGTGCTGTTGAGAGCATGCAGGGCGTACAGAAGGAGCCCAGTTTGGAGCAGATTTAGGGACAAGTTTGGAAGGCTCTGAATATCCATCTCTGCCCTGCAAAAGAAGCAAACCTGCCTGAAAGTCTGCTGCATGCAAAGCTCAACTTAGCAACTCCCATGCATAATGTCTGTCACTGCTACAAGCCCATGTTTCAAATATAGACAAACACAACTGTGGCTGGTCCTGGAGGGAAGAGTTTTCCTTCGCCCCCTGTGGTGATGATTTTAGAAGCAAAATCCTAAGATTCAAATGCTTTATTTTAGCAAGTGAGACAAGGAGTATGTGATGGCCCACTCCAGAACCCCCTTTCACAATCCTGCCTGATTTGGTATCATCTCACTGGTTTGATGTTAATCTGTGCCTTCACCACCTTGAGGAGGGTTGTCGTTTATATTAGCAAGAGATTGGAGTCAGGTTTTCTGTAGTCACTAGCAAACATCAGGACTAGAGGGATCATTTTCATCCTTAATCAAGGCTACAGAATAGCAGACAAGTGGTTACAAGACAGTCTCATCTGGGGTCTAAAGGCTCTTGAATTGCAAATGGTGTTTGTTCTGCTCTCCTTCGGCAGCCTTTCAATGTGCGTGCACATCTGCGCCTGGGAGCAAAAGAAGGAACCACATGCTTTATCAAAGATGACTGAATTCAGTATTAATTTTTAAATATTAAAACTTCAGATGGCTTCCCAGGGGTGGTCTTTATGTGACACAATTACACTGTTACTGAATCTTCCCTTTTTTATCCTTCATGACTTTCACTGGGGAAAATTGCACTGAAAGCAACAGCTATTTTACAAACATTATAGTCCTGGGTCTGACTGTTTGCCAAGACTTTCCATTAAGTTGAGGCTAAGACTAAAAATACTGTGTCAAGGCCAATATACACCAGGTGAAGTTTCATTAAACATCTTGGCTTTTATTGCCCTGTTTGGCCAAAACCAAATAACATTACCTCTCCTTATCAGAAGATTTTACTTGCATACAAGCCTGCTTTGATTTTTATTGCTGGTCCTCTTAGGAATCTCTGAGTAAATTTTCAAGCTATTTGTAGGTGTAAGCATCAACAGAAGGACCTGTGAGGTATGTGGGCTGCCGTGCACACTGCCAGCCTCATGGGAGAAGCAGCAGAAAGAAGGCAGCTCAGCTGCAGTTGAACCCAGGACATCCACACGCATGGATGGAAAGGTTTAAAGGCTTGGGGGGGGGGGGGTTACAGTGGTCAGTTTTTCCTGCTCTCTTTCCTCCTGGTTCTCTTTCTTTTGATTCTAACCCTTGTTTTTCAGTGAAACTTTTCGACAATAGTCCCCTCACCTTGTGCACATCATGTCCCACAGAGACAGGAGCACCACTCCTATATGCCTTACTGTTAACACACGGGCTCCAGGTCAGACAGTAAGGAAAGAGTGTCCTCCCAAGGCTACCATGACATTTTTAATGGTCATATTTGAATGTGAGAGCCATGGGTCACGCTGCCAAGACCTTTTTCCCATTCCCATGCAGTTGAAAACTAGGAGGCAACCATGAGGGTGAGGGAGGAGGAGGGAAGGAAGACTTGGCCAGAGACTTCCTTGTGCCTGGTCTACTGCTATTCCAGCGATGGCATTGCTGTGTCCCTTTCAGAAATGTCACTGTCTCCTGGCTGCTGCTCCACCTTACCTTCGGCAGCCGCACCTGAGGGACGAACACTGTGTTTTTAAGTTGTATTAGCTTGAAAGGTCATGTATCACTTCTGCAGATGTCAGCTAGTGAGTGTTGTAGCCTCGTTTGGGTAGCCACAAGAGGGCAATAGGACCAAACCTAGCTTCTCCTGACTGAGATGTCCAATTTAGCAGCAAGCAGGTACATGCAGACTTCATGCCTGCAAGAAGCTAGGTGCTCATTGATTCCTGTGCAGAGCTGCCTGGAGTCAGGGAAATGCAACCCGCGACCAGGAGCATAAATCTGGTCCTGCAGCCCCCAGCCAAGTTGTCCTCATTCAGGAGTCACGAGCAGGTCGCAAGCAAAGAGCCCATGCTGAGCTGCTCCTCTCACCCTGGCGAGCAGGGGACAGAGCCAGTTCTGGTGCTCACTGGGGACAGCTCACCCTCCTTACTCCACAGGAAGCAATCAGTCTCATCACAGTTTTCAGGACACAACACCTTCCAGCTCTGCAACATACTGCTAGCAGGTGCATGGAATGATAAATGCTGTCAACATAATAAAATAATTTTGCTGTTTTCACATATTAAAAGCTGAAGTGGTGTATTCTTACCATAATAAACCCTAGTGGGAACCAGAAAATGTTCCCATTGTGAAAGTACATATTGTAGCAAGGTTCAGCAATTAGCTGCCTCAGAATAACGAAGAAATCTGCTATTTCCATAAAACATGTCTATATTTTGCTTTGGTGCGTTCCATTTAGCAACCTTCAAACAAATTTTGAAGAGACAAGTAGAGACAAGGACAAGAGGGAAAGTTGTGCGTTCACATGCTAAACACCTTGTGCCTTGAAAACAGCAAAAAACCCATATGACTGTTGAATCCAGGTCAGCTCTGTGTGAACAATCCTTCTAATAGGCCTCATTACCAAAGGGAAAATTAGTTCTTGCTGTTAGAATTGTTATAAACAAGGACTGTTAAAAGCTGAGTTTATTACTGTGAAGCTGGACTGTATTTAAAAATGTTATTGAAGATTTTCCAGTCACCTAATAATTTTATGAGGAACCACTTAAAAGAGCAGCTGAAAATGTGGTAATTTCTGCATAATACAAACAAGACTTAGCCTTCAGCATGCAAAGCTACTGTGGTTTTATATTTAAGGTTTATGTAAAGCAACCGTGGATGTTAGAGATGTTGGTGACCTCCACATGAGAACTGACTTACTAACGGAGCTCAGCCAATGAGTTTTGGAAAGTCCTGCCTAAACAGGCTGTGGGGTGAACGTTAACATCTAACAGGTTAAAAAGGACTACCAGACACTGGGAACTGGCCATTCAGCAGCAGGCAATTGGCTCGAGTACAGACCTAGTCACTAGTAAATGAAAGTTGTTAGCTCTGTGGCCTATCTGCTAGGGCTTGATGGTTTTTCACAGATACAACCCTCCTGGCAGTCTCAGCAGAAGTCAGAAGTTAAGCGTGCAGCTTGGCTGACCTGCATTGAGCTACCCATGGAGCAGACCCTGTTGATGGTCGCATGTGTTGAATCAACAGAGGTGAGTGCTACGCTTCCCAGCTCAGAAGTCAAGGTCTGCTGAGAATATTTAATTCAGGATCTAAAATCAAATTGTGGGACAAAAGGCTTATCACCACTGCAAGGTTAACTGGACTCGCCTTAACAAGCCATTGCCCCAGCTCAAAGGGTTTGCAAAACCCTTTCCTGCGAGGTAGTCTGTGAAGAAGCACAGGCTGGAACTCACACTAAAGAAGCACAAACCAGAGGTCACATGAGCTCAGTATTTTGGCTACGGTGATCTGTGTGAGGGGATGGAGATGATTGTCACACCATGGCTGCTCATTCCCCCTGAAAGCCTCTCCAGAGGCAGGAAGGGTGCAACGTAAGTTTTCCCACACCTTGCGACTTGGGAATTCAGGACAACTTTCACATTTCAAAAACGAGGAGCCATGGGATGTGCTTTGTGCTGCCGATAGACATAGGCATGGGCACAACAACACCAGGATCCCTGCGTAGGGTGGACACTAGTCCCACAGACACCAGTCCAGCAACTAGGGAGGCGCTTGGCACTGATGGCTCGGGTAACTCTGCAGCAGCAATGAATCCTGCTGTAAGGGATACGTCAGGGACAGCTGAGGAGGATTTCATTCCTTCAGCTGGATGAAGCGAGGTTAAGACAGGCCACCAACCTACGTTGTCAGCTGATCTCACTGGGGAGAGCCCCCGCGACTTAGCCTGGCAGCTATTGAGCTACCCTTTCCATCTGCCTCTGTGATTTCCTAGAGCCCAGAGTTATGCAAAAGGTTCTGCTCCATTTCCCTCCATGGCTATAATGTCAGCTCGTGGGTAAATTGCCATGACAATTAGGGAGAATAATGGGAAGATGCGACATATGTTTCTTTTATTTCAGTGCTGTCTGTTGAAGACTGGAACTAAAAGGTACCAGGCAGCTTCTTCCTTGTCTCTGGAATTTTATAGAGGATGACTCTGAAGCATTAAACAGGCAGAAATAATTACACTTGCACGGAGTAAATTAAAAACAATGAGAGAAAGAGCGTGATTTTCTTTGTAGCAACTCTTGCTTGCAGCAGTTCTGCATGTTTCAGATAAATAGAGTAGATGCTGTGAAACCTTTTGGAAGCTAATCAAAACCTCTAACACAACAATAAGATCTTCTCACAGCTGGAGCCAGAAAGCAGCATTAATATTTACTAGCCATTGAGTATATTTACATGAAAGAGGGATTCTAAGAGTATCCTCAGTGTGCAATTAAGGCATATACATGGGTTGACAATAAAACAAAATAAAATCACTGGTTTTATTATGTCTATGCTAACGTCTCCAGTAATGGGTTAATAATTACTAATGTACATGCAAGGATCTTGCAATAGGGAAGGTTTTGCTGCAAACTTTATTCTCTTTTAAGCACTACTCAAAGTCATTTGCAGCTTCTAAATTGTAAGATACAGAGGGACAAAAACTAAAGGTTTAATTTAGGATCAACAGCTTCAACACACAGCCTGTAAACTACGATTTAGTGTGAGAACCGTTGGATATATGTCACAAATGCCTAGGTTACAATAGCACTTGGTTGATGTTCAAGGCTAGAGAAAAATGGTTTTGAGAAAAAGTACATCACATCCCCTTTAACTCAGAAACATGAGGTTATATTCCTTTAGGTCTACCTTTTCTTTGGTGTCAGAGCGTAGGCTGGGATCTGCAGTGATGACAACCAGGAGCTGTGAACATATACATCTCACAGCCCATAAGAACACAGGGGCTTGTGAGGTCCACCTGGGTTTGCCACACAGGTCACCAAGGCGCAACATTTCTGCCCTTCACAGCTGGCTTGTTTGTACTGCACTGTCTTTCACTAGCACACAATGACAACTCTGTGTCAAGCTGGAAGAATTAGAAGTCTTTAATACATGAATCACATGGTTTAACAAACGGGATGAAAGCATTTATGGAGGAGGGGGGAGGTTCTGTACGCCTCTCCATCACAGCTCTCTCCACATGATCTGCAGCAAGGAATGCTACTTGTCAACACAGTCACCTTAGGCAGCCAGTTATATTTGTATTCCCATTTTATCCTCTAGACTCACATATGTTAATGGGCTTATTTGTACACACAGACTCTACTGATTTACCTGAAGTTCCAACATTGCACTAAACAAGGGATATTTTGTATAAGGACACTTCTCCATAAACTTGAAAACCTAGCTGACAGATCTTGCCATTCAGCCAGTAAGAGATCAATCCATAGATATTTTTCCATACCAAATGGTTTAATTACAACAGTGCAATAGCGCATGTGGCTTAGATACAGTAGCTTACAATAGAATGCTCTGGATATTCATTCCCATTTGTGCCGAAAAGCACCTAACTCTAGGGCTGGTCTGCTGAGAGCTGAGTAGGGCTTTGCTGCATTAGGATCTTAGTTTAATCCTGTCATTCTAGGGATGCTGTTTTTCATTATTATGTATTTATTATTCATTTGAATTTCTGTTACAGGAATACCAATAGAATATCCTGTGTATCCCAGACCAAAACATCTGAAAGATGGGAAAAGGAAATAGTGTTCAAAGAATGAATTATTGCCTACATCATCTTGCCTTGAAATGTTTGATCTATAAAAAAATGAGCATCAATCTTCATACAAAAATACTGTGTTTGGTATATCAGTCATTAGTGGTTCCTTCTGCATCGTTCAAGGCTCTATTATCAAAACGTTATCAAAACCACATTGCTAGTGAAGGTCTTGGGCTTTATCCCTCAGAAAGAAGTTATTAAAAGGGAAAAGGGAAAGAAATTTAAACATCCAATTTATTTACCTTTTTTTGATTGTTTCTCTCAGCTTGGCTAATGGAAAGTCACTAGCATCAGTTTCATGTTACTGGAATGAGTTTCACTTTCAGGTTGTCAAAGCTGCCATATTACAGCTGCCAGCGCTGCAGGAGGATATTTATTGCTTGAGAAACAATGGTTCCCACTGGATTTAGAAAACAATATAATTGCAGTATTTTATAGGACATAAGTTTCATAAATGCCGGAGGTGATTGGCCTCTCTCCCCCACCCTCGGCATCCACTTCTTTCTTCCCCTCCTCCCCCCCCAGTGTAGGTCTGGGACCACTCCAAGCCAGCGATGTTCTCTGCATGACAAGTGTGCTGACACACTGAAATGAGAACAGCATTAACTGCCAGCTTAAGCCTAAAACCACACAAGGGAATTGCTAAGCAAGGCTCAGGGTCGAGTACAACCAGCCTTACCCCTCTGAAGCTGGGAATGACATCAAATATCACCAGACTACCCACACGCATAGCACCCTGCTGCAGTCCCCAGACTGACCTAAGCATGTCAGAAGGCAGTGTCATGTTGGTTGCCGCCTCCTCAAACCAGAGATGCTAATTTTCATATAAGGGTAAGAAACAAAGATAAAGAAGAAGAGGTTCACAGGTTTGGCTGAAGGACAAATAACTGAACATTCCTTTAACATTCAGAGTAAAGAAAGTAAGACTGAGTCCAGTTTTTATTTGTCCCTGTCTTCCTTTCCAGCATTAGTAAATGTTCACTGAAACCACATTTTCCAGAAAGAAATTGCAGAGAAGGGAAAAAATAAAAAGATAAGAAATAGAAAAATGTAGCACCGCAGAGCTGGTTAGAGATACGGAAAGCAGCTGTTTAATTTTAGGAAGAAAGACAGAGAGAAAAAGTTAAGAAAATCAATACATTTCTTGGGTGGAAAGAAGGAAGGTTAAAAGAGATCTTTAGAATGAACAGAAGCCAAGAATGAAATCCTGGTCCCTGGCGACAACCCAGGGCTTGGCAGAATATTATCCATAGGATTTAGGAAGAAATTTCCTTAAATTCTCCATAGGAAATTTTCCATAGTAAGAATTTCCAAGCCTGAAAAGACAAGAGAATTACATAGAAGTGCTTTAGCTCTGGGCCTTGAGTGTGGAAACCATACCTTGAAGTCACCCAGAGAGTCCACACGAAGATGCAGTCCCTGGCCACAGCTTTACCAGAATGGTTCTTCTCCTACAGTGCCAGCCAAGCATCTCATTCCCATCCCTGCACACAGGTTCTTGCATGTGGGAGGCACAAAATGCAGGTGCCAAGGTGGTTCAGCACCAACACTCACTGTAGGTGTGGAACTCATCAACTACAGCATGGTAATAGCAAAGAAGTCTGTCCCAAAGGGTTATAAAAAATACCAGCAGATACCATACCAAATGCTATACTCAAAAGCAGGGAGCATTTCTGGAAACAATTGCTTATGAGAGGGTTTAGAAAAGTTGTCTGGGGAACATGTGCAAGAGCTGCCCCATTCAGAGTTCATGAGATCTAATTTCAGAGACATGAATATCTGCAGAAAATAGACTTTCAGAGATAAAAAAATAAATATGAAGATTATAATTATATTTTCAGAAAAGAGAGAGAAAATGACCCTTGGCCTTATATGAATGCTACACAAAGCACATTTAAATTTACCCTAATTAAGCAGATGATTATTGCCTGAACAGGTCCCTATCCAGAAACCTCTTCCAGAGAAAGTTTGAGGTTCTAATTTTGCTCCTGCTTGTGGCCAGTGCTTATGCCCAAAGAGGAGATACAGTGCTACTTAAGCTGTTAATCGTCTTTTGCTTCTGACACAGTTTTAAAAGCTAGATGGGCCGGTAAGAGTGTACAAGAGGTCTAAACGTGCCCAGGCTCAATTTATGACACCAGACTGTGCTGTCTTGCACAGAGCAAAGACACAAGATATGCAGCTGCTGTCAACGAGCCCTGGGAGCTGTTTATCTTGTCCAGTGTCGGTTTTTTATCTAAGCTTGCACCAGCTAGGAGCTTCTCCAGTGAAGTGAGCTTGCTCAAAGCCACACTTCACAAAGGGTTATCAGTTATTTTCAGAAGAGACCGAAATAGGCATTAGTAGAGGGTCAGAGGAGATGTCACACCTGCTCTGACCACTGCTGAGACAGGTCAATATCCACTCCAATCCTGTTTATGTCCTCAATTCTCAGGGTTTGTTCCTGTACAATCTCCAAAACCTTACAGTGAAGTTGCTCATGGCCAAGTTCCTAAAGGAATGGCTCTTTGAGGTCACATCTGTAGCTAAGTTGCATAAAAAAGGGGGAAGATGGGACCCTGTTCTCCTAACTGATTCATCGACTCCCTAACACTTGGATGGTCCCAAGATAGAAGATAAAGGATTTTATTACCTGCTGCCTGCATTTGTACAGCACTTGCCCAAGCTGTATTTGGTCTCAAGATCAGTGGCCTCGCAGCTTTGCTGTGATATAAAATCTTACATCGCAACAGATGGATCTGGTGAGATTTGCCAACTATGAGTTTCATAGCTGCTCTGACTGAGTCCAAAATCCTAAAGTCTCTCCTTGCTGACAAAACATCTGGCTTGCACGGTGTGACACAACACACTGTAGAGGTACAACTAATTCATTTCATAGCCACTTCATGGTGGCTAATGCAGTACAAAGATAATAAAGAAGTTTCACTATAAAATGCTAGCTCCCACTTTGGTACAATGGATAAATGATTATATCTGGGCCACATCACCCCATGGGGCAATTCATAATGTCAATAGGACATCAAAGAGTAGGAATTTTCCTTTTAGTAGTCAAATCACATATCATTCCCAGTCCATTGAAGTGACCGTCTGTAAAGGTCCAGGTCAGGCCATGGGCCCAAATGTCATGTCTGTGAGTCACCATAAAAGCCCACCTCTTTGAACATTAGGCAACACATGTGTATCTACAGCTGGTCCCTTGGCGAGCTCACAAAGAAAGGCAGAGAGATAACCCACTATGTACACAACACTGACAACACTAAGTATTTCACAAAATCCCCTTTCATTTTCCCAGGAAAACCTCCTTTTGATCAGGTGCTGATGGGAGTTTCCAGATCTTGACTAAACTGGAATTTTCTCCATTTGTGCTCTGGGCCATTTGGAGGTGGTTTCTAGAAGGTCAGTTCCTTCTTGGTGCTGCTACCCGGGCTGGCAAGCCCAGGATATGTGGCACAGTCCCAGCCCATTGCTGCTACTTGTCTCCTGTTAAAACAGCTGTCTCCCAGGCTGTTCCCATCAGCTCTGTCACCACCATCACTTAGGAAGCCTCTTTGTGCACCTCAGTAGGGCTTGTTGTTATTAGAATTGGCTTAGAGGAAGCTTGCAGGCAGCATTGAGATGAGCCATTACCTTGTCAAGGACATATAGCTGTAGTACAATTACAGCACTCTGCAGAGCCTGGGCCCATGGTCCTTGTAGCCCAGAAGTACCTTGAAAGGTCTTTTTCTTGAAGCAAAGAAGCAAGTTAATAAAATGCTATTGCTTTTTTATTATTGCTTTTAGATTCTTCACAATTATTTCTGTCTGCACATACCACTTTTACTCATCAAAAGAACAGATGAGATGAGTTCTTCTTCCCAGCCCACCACAGTGAAAGGGTCTCCTCACCCCAGCCCCTTGCCCCTCCAGCACAGTTGCACAGAAATGCCAGAGAAGGGCAACTCTGAGCTGTGAAAGACCAAGGGGCAAAGGAAAGCCCATGGCTAGAGGATTTTCTCTGGAAAGATTTGACTTCTCCAACCTGTTTGCATTAAAATCTCAAGGGAATTTAATTCATACAGTTTAAGGAGCACAGCTGCTGCGGTGCTGCTCCAGAAAGAGCCAATATCTCCAAATATAATGGGTATACAGATCTGGTTTGCGGATCTCCTCTTGCACAATCACACACACAGTGCAGTAGTACCTATTGCTATCCCAGGGCCTCCTTTTGAGATTCTTCTCACACAGCCTGCCAAATGTCATGAAGAAAGAAAAGAAAAAGAAAAAGAAAAGAAAAGAAAAGAAAAGAAAGAAAGAAAGAAAGAAAGAAAGAAAGAAAGAAAGAAAGAAAGAAAGAAAGAAAGAAAGAAAGAAAGAAAGAAAGAAAGAAAGAAAGAAAGAAAGAAAGAAAGAAAGAAAGAAAGAAAGAAAGAAAGAAAGAGAGAAAGAAAGAGAGAAAGAGAGAAAGAGAGAAAGAGAGAGAGAGAGAGTAGGCCATCCTGTTCTCCCTTCTGTAAACTAAAAGGTGTTTTCAGTTTTTATGGTTTTTAGCCTGAAAAACTGTGCAATTCATTTTTAAAGAAGTATATAAACTGCCACTCGATAAAAAGAAGAAGTTTGCTCTCTAGTGGCTAAATTTCAATAGCTCAAAAAAACACAGGTTGCTGAAGAAAATGAGCGTTTCATCCAAAATGTACTCAGTTCCTAATCTGTGTGCTACTAAATATTTGCTCTTTGCCAATATTTACTATTGCAGTACTAACTACGAGCAGTGTGATTTTACTAAGAAAAACCGAAGTGCATGGTGTTAAGATCTAATACTGTGGGGTTTCTGGTAAGAAAATGAAATTACTTCTGTTTCTGTGTGCTTCCAAATGTGGGAAGGGGCTGGGGTGATGTCTGAAGGATGAAGTGGCATGGGAGAGCACACTGCACAACCCAGTTGTCACTGGCTGTAGAAAACTTATGGGGAGACCACTGTTGCAGGGGGTGACTCCTGCTGGTGGCATGAGGACTTTGACCATGTCAGAAGCCAACCCTATGACGATTCCATCCATCATGGTATTTTTGAGCTAGGACTGGCTTGTGTCACCAGTTAGGATGTCGTGGGATGGGAGAGAGCAGGGCTGTGAACAGTCAAGGACAGGAGAGGGCAGTAGCTTTCCCCAGGCCAGGAACAGGACCACAGACACTGTCCAGGCTTCTGCACCCATCCCTGATCCCTGGGCACCTTGCAAAGCTGCAGAGTCCGTATTAGAATACAGAAGAGACTTTCACATTTGCGCACATTTGCATTTCTGTCCCTAGTCTTTAGCCTCAGGGATCCTAGAGCAAGAATATCCAGTGTGCTCCCTGTACCCAGTGTCTGCCCTCCTGTTTCCCATCACAGGGATCCCCATTGCAACCCCTCAGACAATAATTAGACCCCAGCATCTGGGATTGGAACCTTGTTTCTGAAGAGTGCTTTTCCCAGCGTAGTTCCATTGCCTTTCAGAGAAGCAGGACAGCGATGGGTTGTCTGTGATCCACCACTATCTCATTTCTCTGCTTATAGCACAGCCGGCAGGAGGAGCCGGGTGCCGCGGTGTGGTGGGCTTAGCCCAGCAACAGTAATGAATCAGACATTTCCTATTAACAACTAAGAGGGAAAGGGGGAAAAAACCCCAAAGAAATAAGCTGAAGCTACAGCCTCAGTGAAGGCCGAACCCATCCACTTCTTAATTTTTTTAGTGCTATTATTTTATGGAAAAGCCTGCCAGTCCTTCTTTGTCAGCAGCCAGATGGAGGAGGGGACGAGGCTGATGAAAGCGGCCGCCAGGTCTCAAAGGCCCACCCACTTGCAAGGCCCATTCCTAGGCAGAGTAATTGCCAATCAGAAGCAAACTACTTTATAATTAAAGCATTGAATGAGCAAGGGGATGTCTGGGGCTTTTGCTTAATTGCTACACATGGCAGGAAAGCACAGAAGCACGGAGACGGGGGCTCAGGCAACACTTGCTGAAACCAGGAAGTTTTTGCCACAGAGCTAATCCAGGGCAGGAACAGAGCTAGGGCAGGCACGGCAGCACCAGCGATCCTCCAGCCAGACCTCTCTATATCTTAGCCCAGGAGAGCATCTACTCCACCTCCTCCTTCCAAACACCCGGGGCAGGCAGGGGGACAACCAGGCTGTCAGAAATCTCATTCCCACAGGAGGAACTCCACGCATTTTGTCAGTGTCAATCACACAGGTTTGGCCATGCCCTATCACTTCTGCTGCTCTTGCTCCTGGCCCGCTGCCCACCTTGCACACTGCAGTGAGGAGCCCTCTGTGGAACACGGGCCCTTCAGAGTCCTCTGTGGGTGAGTCCTTCTCTTTCCTTCCCATCATTCCTTCCCAATGATGCTGGACTACCTCTCTTAGCTGCCCTGCTCCTCATACTTAGAAAATCCTCTCTGGCAGACATAAAAAACAGAAAGACACTGCTGTGGGTAACCGATCAGGTCTCCATAACCTGTTTCATTCGACCTCCCAAGACCAAGGCCTTCTTGAACACAGGCATATCTTTGAGAAATGGCTTTTCTGTGATAAGGACAGTGAGATAATAAGAAAAGTCCTTCCCTGAGACTAAGCATTGTATGTGGAAGAATCTCACTCCACAGAGCACATAAAATGCATGCTTATTTACAGAACAAAACCATCCACACCTCAGTAGTATTTCATCATTACAGCATTGCAGCATTTTGGATTTTTTTTTTTTTTTAAGTTTGAGGTTAGTAATACTGTAGATTGAAAATGCAGAACCAGTTTTAGAAACCATTTCTGAGTTTGGACATGAGGAAGTGACTACATTAGTCTCTAGGCTGTATTTGGCCACAGTATCATTTCCTATTATGAGCTAGTCCAGGGTGGCACAACATCAGTGGGAATCAGACCCAGGTTTTGAGGCTCTTTATAAATCCCTAACCTCCCCAGTAACCACAATCGTCTTCCAGCTCCTTCCAGCACCAGCTCTCATGGTGTACTCTCCACACATCACCAGCTGGATCATACAGAGATGCTTCAGAGAAAGGTGCTATGAATTTGTCCCAGAAGGGACCATCAACCCATTCCTCTGATACAAGGCTGATACAGTAATATTACTGTTACAGTAATATTACTGAGCATGGAGTTAGGTTGCTGTTTAAACTGAACAAATCAGAACTATGCCAAAGGGACTGGTGAAACAAGACATTTTTCCTTCTGGGGGGTCTTCACTTCAAATAGGTCTGAGGAAAAAGAAAATACATATCATCACTCTCCTGCAAATATCAGAGCTCTTCCAGGATGTGGAAGCGCCATATCTTCCCCTTTCTTCCCAGCAGTCCTTCCAAGAGTCTAAACCTACTAGCTTGGCCATGATATTGGACCACCCTCTCCCACTGCTCTGCTCCTCATGCGATTGAGTCTAACACCAGAAAGGTACCACCATGATCCTCTTTTCTGATCTCGTACATGATCTGGCTTAGTGGACCTCCTGGAAGCGATCAAAGGTCCGCCTTTAAGAAAGACATCATGACTGTTAAGTTGCCTGTGAGGGAGAAATCCCTTCAATTTTGGTTGAAGTCATTGAAATCCAATTACTATTACACTTGCAATAAGAAAATGCATCTTATTTTTGTCTGCTTACTTTCAGCTTCTATCCATTGTTTTTTTCTGTTCACCTGCTAAAACAAAGAGCATTCTGCCATCAAATATCTGTTCTCATTCAGGCAGTTGTAAGCAGTGGCCAGCCTTCTTTCCAATAAGCCAAACAGAAGGAGGCCCTTGAGACTTTTTAATGTACTGCCACTTCTGTTCCCAGATCTGTGACTTCCCATTAGACACATGTTGAAGCACATGTTTTTCATTTTCATCCAGCCGAACAACTGATTCTCCTATGCCCTGATCTTAAACATTCTCTCTTTATCATCTGCAGATGTCATCAGCAATGGGTCCTCCCTACACAGCATCAATAATATGTTCAGTAGAAACACAGCTTCTGCATAGTGATTTGTACCTGTGCTTATGGATGGATCTCCAGCAGTCATTGAGCACAAATCTAAGGCTGCTTAGGCAGATTAGAACCAAGAAGGAACGTCTTACATGTGGGATGGAGCAGTGAAAGTTCATGAGACGAGGAAGCAGGCTGGGCACCAAATCTGGCAGGGCTAAGTTTGGAATCCTTCTTTCCAAATAGCTTCCCCTCAGGAACAACCCCTCCTGCCTACAGATGAACCTGGGTAAGGATGACGTGCCCAATGAGGTCTCCCCTGGCTTCTGAGGCTGTACATGGCATTCCAAATGGAAGGCAAAATCATCCAAATTGCTGAAATGTCTCTCTTGCACCTTACGGTGTGTGGGGAGGATGGCAGGAATGGCAAGTAGATTGAGAGGGAGGGGGGATGTGTTAGTGCAACGTGACGGGAGTAGGAATTACATCGCACCAAGCTTTGATGTCTCCCCTAATAACCTCTCAGAAACAGTTTTTCTGATTTCCTTTCCAGCACTGTCACACAAATAGATTAGATTTTGCTTAGGGACAATGTGACCCAGGCTTCACCAAAGCCTCAGGTTCTCTGAACAGAAAACGCTGGAAGTTTGTTAGTGTAAGCTACACTTCAGCAAAGCTGAATGTTGCATAAAGCAGCTTTTTTTTTGACCAGTGTAGAATCTGAATGAACTCTCCTTTTGACTCAGCTTTCACTCCCTGGAATCTAAGACCTTACGTCCCATGTTTTTTAAAGGGACTTGGTTCCCATCTCACTGAAAGTGAAATCAGGGCCAATTAATTCTGTTGACTTGGATGCTGTGCTGTCAACAGGATATGTCTTTTAATATAGCCCAAATTTCTTTTAAAAGTATGTTTAAGGAATAAAAGTGAATGATGAGGTTGTTCTTAGTGTTGTCAGGGAAACCATTTCCTGCCTGTATTTACCCCAACTCATGTCTGTTTTTTCAGGGAGGGGACATAAACCTTCCAAAATAAATAGACAATACTCTGAAGTGAAGGTACTTATTAATGAGACAAGGTACCCCCTAGATACACAGCATGGGATGTGATACTTTTCCAGTCGAGGTCTCTAGTGGAAATACATCCCAATTTAATAGCTTCTCAAAACAGATTTGATACAACAAACAGACAGTCTGTATTGATGGTGGTCTGTGTCCAGTCCGACTTGGACAGGGTTATATCTGGGGGAAAAAAAGGCATTAATCAGTATTGTTGTGTGCAACTGGCCATTGAAGACTATTCACATCTAGAGCTTCTTCCAGACCAGACTTAACAAACATCTAGAAAACATTGCAGGGGCTGGGCAATCCTGCATGTAAGGAGAGCCATTTGTGGAGGACCCACAGAAGCACTTGTGAGGCTCACAGAGCACCTTGGAAAGGATCTGAACTCCATACAGGACCCACAACAGAACTGCCTGCTACACACTGACGTAACATGTCCAGGATCCTTGCTCCTCAGGAGTGAACTGAATATATCTTTAGAAAAATAACAGAGATGGAAAGAAACCTGTGCGGCTGCCATTGGCTCAGTGGGATTGACAGCACTTGAGAAAGGGTGCCCATGTTCTTCCCTCTTCCCAAGAAGGAGCCCAATATTGAAGGGGGATGGTTAGAACCATGTTTATGCCATTGAACTAGAGCTCAGTTTCTCACTTTTCACGTGCTCTGTGACCTCATCCCATGAGAAGTGGCTAGTAGCACTTCTCTGTCCCACAGAGGGGTAAATACATAAAAGACTGAGACATGGAAATGTTATCTCCTTGAGGTCTAAAAAATACTTTAAGTGACATTTTGCCCTGTGCTATCAAAAATTAATTATCCTCCTGCTTTCTGTCTTCAACAGACAACACTTTACTCCCTTTGTACTTCATGAGTCCCTGGCAGCAAGCAGCTCTCCCGAAAGGGATTCTCCTTTCAGGAGATTCAGAGATCCACCTTGTACAGGAGAAAAAAAATTAGCCCTGGGGCCCTCAGTCAGAAATTTACACACAAGCTTCATGCAGACCCAATAGGCTGTTGTCCAACATGTGGCACATCACCATGTACAATGAGAAAGCATAAGCATGAAGACCAGGATGCTGCCACACACTTGCCACAAGTGTTCCCTTTGGGGCCACAGGGATGAGGCCAGCAGGAGGGAAAGCAGGGTGGAAAAAAAGGTAACCACACTTACCCTTCTTTTCTCCGTTTAGGTGTTCTCATCTCCCTGCTGTGTTTTCCATTTTGCTGTCTTAAACATTCCTGATCATGTCAGAGCAAGAGTTTAGTGGGAAAACCCTCTTTGAGAAGATTATATGCAAATACATTAAAATTGGAGCGTATCGCTAGAGACGGATGTTGTGGATCCTGTGGGTGTGTTTGGCCTGTAGCTTTTCATCTAGAGAGCTCTGGTTCAGCTGAAATGCTAACCCTGTGAAAGCCAAGGGCATTCTTCCAGGGACTCGGGTGGGTTGGGGATGCAGCTCCTTGTGTTTTGTGCCCAAGTTTCCACTGATGTGTGAAGGAGGTGGCTGGCCTCGCAGACACTCTGCCTACTATTGGGCTTTGCAGGACAGGAAATTATGAGGGGGGTGATGAAAGTTTGGGAAGGAAATGGGCCCTACCATGAGTACCCAGAGCATCTTGTCATTTCTTCTCCTTTCCTAAAAGCATGACCCAGTGTGCAACTAGATACCTCCCGGGAAGACAACTGAAGAAGTGTTTTGAAAGACAGGCTCTCAAAGCAGTGCAAGGTTCTGCAGAGGCCTTTTTCTGTTTCTGGGAGGGTTTACTTTGTTAGTCTCAATTGTCAGCAAATTTGGACTACATTTCATTAAGGTAAAAGAAGAGTGGCGACAAAGGATTGAAATTATCAGGTTTTAAACAAACCTAAATTAAACAGATAAAACAGCTTTATGGAGACAGGCCATCCATCTGCAGATGTCACAGGCTGGGTTAAATTAAGCAGTCTCACCACACCCCTGCACTTGAGATAGCTTTGAGAGATAGTTAGGCATTCACTGAATCCCAAAACAAAAGCAAACATAGGAAGCTGCTCTAAATTCTGGGCAGAGAAGATGGGCCAAGGGTGGAGTTGCCTATGGATTTTCTGGGAGGGTGAGACTCTCTTCCCATGCCCTCTGGATGGTGATGGTCATCCCTGGGGTATCAGGCTGAGGCTTGTGTGGGGAATGAGCTGCCATGGGCAAGGGTAGGGGGTGGAATTTCTGGTTCTGGCTGCTTACAAAAGTGAGTACCCTGTGCATCACCTTCAGCGAAGGACATATGTAGTGCATAAGGGGAAGGAGCAGAGAGGCAGCACACAGGAGCAGACTTGTTGGATTCAGATCAGAATATGTAACTGCCTGTATAGTTGTGCTCAGGGTGAGAAAAAACATTGTGCTTCCCAGCCCATGAAGCCATCCCAGGCAAATTGGGGTGTGCATGCAGCAACTCCATCAGCAGAGACCTTTTGTCAGCTTATTTTCCTGGAGATCACAGTTGATAGCTGCACCACAGACACAATTTTTGGAGCCCTCAGTTGCACTGCCACCACATCAGCCTTGCTTAATGCCAGTAATCAAGGGCAGACCAGGAGTGCTTGGCTTCTGGGACGTAGGTTACACTTGGTCATACATCCTGAGATCTAAGGAGAGAGCAAGGCACAGAGCTCTGCCAGACCTGTGCTGCTCCTGTGCAGCCCGGGCTGCCTCAGTACTGCCTTGCTGGAGCCCAGAGAGTGACTGCATGGATGTCCAAAGGCTTAGGGACAGCCTGGGCTCCTGAGCCTGGCTCAGCCTCAACCCAGCATCAAGACCTACACAGGGGGAGAGAGAGAGAACAGCAGGGCTCCTGGAGTTGAGTGAAGGATAGCAAAAAGGAGGCAGGAGGAAAGCAGGGGACAGGGCAAGGAGCTGGATCTAGGATTGGACCAAGCATTGCCAGACAGAAAAAAAAGCTGAGAATCATTGAATCATAGAGTTGAGTTGGAAGGAACCTTGAAGATCAGGCAGTTCCAAGCCCCCTGCCATGGGCAGGGACACCTCCCACCAGACCAGGCTACTCAAGGCCCCATCCAACCTGGCTTTGAACACTTCCAGGGAGGGGGCATCCACAGCTTCCCTGGGCAACCTGTGCCAGGGCCTCACTACCCTCACCGTGAAGAATTTCTTCCTCATGTCTAATCTAAAGCTTCTCCTTTCCAATTTAAAGCCATTCCCCCTCATCCTATCACTATTTGTCCTTGTAAAAAGTCTCTCCCCAGCTTTCCTGTAGCCCCTTCAAGCACTGGAAGGCCTCTGTGAGGGCTTCCCAGAGCTTTCTCTTCTCCAGGCTGAACAACCCCAACTCTCTCAGCCTGTCCTCATAGCAGAGGTGCTCCAGAGCACAGATTGATCATCTCCGTAGCCTCCTCTGGACCTGTTCCAACAGTTCCACATCCTTCTTACATTGGGGATTCCAGAACTGGACACAACACTCCAGGTGGGGTCTCACAAGAGCAGAATAGAGGGGGGAAATCACCTCTCTCTACCTGCTGGCAATGCTTCTTTTGATGCAGCCCAGGACACAACTGGACTTCAGGGCTGTAAGTGCACATTGCCAGCTCATATCAAGCTTCTCAAAGAGCAGCACTCCCAAGTCCTTCTCTGCAGGGCTGCTCTTGATCACAGTGTCCCCCATCCTGTATTAAAACCGTGGATTGCCTCAGCCATCATGTGGGCAATTCGTGATCCCTCACTATGTCTCAGGAAAAGCCAAGTATATCCTTGTAAGTAAACATGATTGACCTACCTTTATCATACCTTGCTCCTCTTACCTACAACAACCTGCACAATGCCCAATGCTTGCAGATATTTGGATCCAAAAAACTGTTTGGAAGGCTATGTTTGACACAGCTATGCCACTGATTTTTTTCCCAGTTGTTTATACTAAAGAACTTTGATGCACACAGCATATGTATTTTGTGTATATAACACTGAACTATTAAAAAGGCTTTTCTTTTGTGATATTTAGAGCAATTGTTAAATAAAGACCTAGCCTGTCTCTTGACAGTATTATCTCTGCAACTTTCTGCTCTTCGTTTGATGGAAGGATGAAGTATCATTATGGCTTCTTGCCAACATGCAGTATGATGCGGTTAATTAAAGAAACATGAAGTTAATATGTGATGCAAAAGATCACCTCTGGGCCTCTGAATGCACACTGGCATTAAATCAGCTGGGTAATGATGGGATAATTTTGTTCACCATTTTAAGCTAAGGAGTATGCAGTCCATTATAGAAAGGAAATGACATCTTATGATTTAGTTGAAGTTGATGTCAGACTGCATGGTCTATCATTTAGGCCAGATTTCCAATAATATTTTGATTCCATGACTCTGAAATATGAACTTGAATGGTCAGACTTCTGAGCACCCTTAAGCATAGTGACCTTAAGTAGCCAGAGATGCCAGAGGAAACGCTCACAGCTTTGCTGCCCCTCTGCTGCCCAAAGCACCTCCTCTGGCTGTCTAAACACAGTGGTATTCACTGTATTCGCACAGGTAACAGCTGAGTGCATGACGGCCTCATCTGGGCAAGAAATGAGCAACAGATGATAGGAAGCCTGAGAATAGGTGTGTCTCCTCCTCATACCCATGTTGCAAAGGGAAATCCATCAGGAAAACTGTGGCTTTGAGATGAGCAATGGTAGTATGGTAGTATGGCTGAGTTACCCCTGGTAAACACACACCTGCAGAGAGACAGGCAACTAGATCCAGAGCATCAAAAGTTTAATACAGAATATTTTAAGAAATAAAAAAAATGTTTGCATTGCTTCAGCATCTCAAATTTCAATTTCTCTTTGAATAAAAAAAGCCAATAAAACTCTTTAGATTTCACATTTCCCAGTTTGTGCATAAAGCATAAAGCACAAAGCACAGGTTCTTTATTTTTTAAAGAACAAAGATGCATAAAACATACACCAGCCCCAAAATCCCAGGGGATGGTATGTCACTTGCTCTCAGTTTCCACAGCCTCTGCTTGGAAGCCCATTTTACCACTGCCCGGAATGCAATTGGCCTGTGAGTGAGGAAGAGCATTTCTAGGCACACACTCCAGCCTCAGAGAAACACATGCCTTGGGACTTTGTTGGGTTGAGAGTCCAGCTCTCAGCAGAGTTTACCTTTTCAAGTCTCAGTTCCCATTTACAGTTCCTATTCACCTGCCCCACCAGCCTTATGCATCCCAGCTCTCCAGTCTGTCAGGCTGCGAAGCCCTAAGTGTGAGCAAAACTCTGCAGTGATGACGTGCTTGCCCGAGGTTGAGGGAACATGAAAGATGAAAACCCGGGCAAGCTGGGCCGTGACTGGCTGCCAGATGCTGCAACGGAGCAAGAATCTCTGAAAATGGGACTGTTTCCAGAAAGGGCACCGGCCACATCATTCATTCCTGACAAAGTTATGCAGCTGTTACTTAAGCCAGTCCTTGTCATGCCACAGTTCCCCGATAGTATCAGGAAGATAGGGACATTTGTCAAAACAGGATGACATCTAAAGATAGCATTGACCCTTAGGGAAAGGAATTTGAAAGAAAACAAATCACCATGGTTACAGTGTAGGGTGAGAAAAGTGTTCCCTGTGTGTGGAAACCTGGCTTGGCCAACCTTTGCAGAGACAGACTCCTGAGACAGCACTAAGCTGTGCAGAGCCAGTGAAAAGAAAACAAGGGAATCTGAGCAACAAGCCAAGATATTTTAACATCCAAGGTTCCACGGTGCAGCTGCTGCAAGTCAGATACCCCTGCAGAGCGCAAGGGCTCAGCACAGGGGGTTCGGTGACTTGTAGCCAGAGCAGCTGAAGCCAACACACTGCTGCAGTGTTGGCAGTGAAGGTGAACATGCCAAAATTTCCACTGCTTGACCACACACCTCTACCAACTCATCCAAACAACCAACCAAGCCATGTTTCAGAGCCATGTTCCACTAACGCATTGAAGCCAGTGTTAGGATGCCTAGCACCAAGCCAAATCCAGAATGGTATAAAGAGTTGATAAATTAGCTCTGGTTACTTATGCTTGTTTAAAATTGTTAGTGGGTTAGCTTTGTAAGAGCATGCTGGGTGCTGGATGAGGCGCTGCTTGCTCATGATGCTCTCTCTGCTGCATCATATCCTCCCATGAGTGGCATAAAAGCAGCATAAAGTCAGTGGCTAATCTGATAGTGGTGTGGTCATGTGCCTGCTCTTGGCCAGCACCTGTGGAATTGCAGCATGGGTTTATAAACGTGGTCAGGCTTCCCATAGCTTGGTGTGAGAAGCAGGCAAAGGCCAGAGCTTGCTTACCTGTGCACCTGGCATGTGCAGTAAATTGCCACCCCTCTGTGCTCCTTGAAGCAGCAGCTGGGGTATCATCTCAATTCCTGTCAAACACCACCCATTGCCTGGTCTCTATGCATGAGTGCCAAGCCTTTCGCTACAGCTCCACGGTAGCTCTAGGTCAGCCTCTGCTCTGCTCACGTCCAGGAAAGAGTGGAACAGCAGGGAGGGATCACACCATTTGGAGTTGCTCTGTTTCCTCCTGCTGCCCCCAGTGCCACAGCACTGCTCTGCTTTGTGACTTCCCCTGCCTTCCGGTGTTCCCAGATCTGACCCTCAGGAGGGTTCCCACTGTATCACTCAGCCAGAGAAGAGATGTTACCTCTCACTACAGCTCTCTGAACATCACAGATACCACTAGGCAAACAGCCTATGTGTAAGGCTTCTGATCCAGATGCAAGCTGGCTGTGCTATCAGAGTAGTAAAAACATAATAGAAACATTTGTCTACCCAGGCAAATCCAAATTAAGTTCTTGGTCTTCTCTTCCCTGCCTCCTGCATGCCTCTATTTCAAAACTCACAAGCACTCATGTTCCTAGGTATCCATCTTTCACCACCATGTGAAATGATGAGAACCTAAACAGAAGGATGTTGATGTGGAAACTACTGGTACTATATGTTCCCAAAACTCTTCTGAGCAACATTGCCAAGAAAGTCCACACAAATCGTCTAGCTCCTGAATTTTTCATTTTATATTTTTGGGTAGTGTGGCCTTCTCTCCAAAGGCACCCTGTGGCAAGCTATGCCTGGATGGAGTTTCTGACAGTGTTTTAAATACTTTGAAGGGGACAAATTTGCATAAAAGCATCACTTACAAGCTGAGCTCAAAATTGTGTCACATAACCAAACTGTGATGAACTGATGAAAGTTTGTTCTGATGATGTAACCCCAACCGTGTTAGGCAACACCGAAGGGTGGCATTGCCATGGACACACAGATTTTGCAATCCTCCCTTTTCTAGCTTACTCACGTACTTTAAGTTAAATGCAGCTGAATTTGTCCTTCTATTTTCAGTGAAGTCCATCTTTGTGTTTCTCACTAGTCTTTCTCCTCTGACTACTAAGCAACAGTATATTCTTAAAGCTTTATTTTTATGCAAGCAACAGGCTCGACATTCAGAAGCACTAATAAATTGCTATACAGAAGAGCAAATTTACAATTGCACTTCGCACTCCAGCCAGTGGTGGGTTTCTCTGAGGTATGAAGGAAGATAGTAAAGGTGCTTTAGTACCTCTGTTGACATCAGTCAGTGCTGACTGTTCTGATGTCCCAGAACACCTAGACTGTTCTGGTGTCTCCCAAATGGTAAATCAGTATTTCAGCTAGACATTAACCAATTCTTTTAAAAAAATCAAATGTTCAAAACATCTGACTAAAATTCCTTTCAGCTTTCACTTCCCACTCTTCTGACATCATCCTTTCAGTATCTCTCCAGCCATCACAGAGTCCAGCCAGAGAGGAAGACTGAACAAATGCAGAAGCAGACAATGAACTTTCCCAGAATTTCATTATCTGTTGCAAATACGTCAGCCCATAGAATGCAATGGGGAAGGACAAGGTTTCTCCTGTGGTTTTAATTTGCTACACAACTTCAAGACCTGAGTTAAAACTACAAATGGTTATACCATATAGCAGAACCAAATGCATGACCGAGGTTACGAACAGATTTTATTGTTTACATGTGGCAACTGTGTAAAATAAAGCACTCAACCATTTATTTTCCCAAACCAGCTACATCAACAACAGAAGGCACTGAGTATTTTGCAGTTGTTTGGGTTTTTTTCCAGAACTATGTTGCAATAGAGTTTTTAGCACAGAAATGTATCAAAAGTATTTACAGTTGTTTAAAAGTGCAAAGGGGCAAGATAGGAATTCAGATTAACTGGAAATCCAAACAAATGTAAAGGAAAATGAAGATCAGATTCCAAAAACCTTCAAGTCTACGTTGTAAGCCTAACAAATGTTCTTGATTTGTGTTGGTTGTTAAAGAAGTGTAAATTCCATGATAAATTGATGTAGCTCCTGGGATGAATAAAATCAATAATGTAGTAACATTGAGTTAATATCATGCTGACATTGATTGAGAGTGAGTGCATAGAATCTGAGTTCTCTTGCCATGCACAAGGAGATATTAGTAAATCAGAGCCAGATTGCCAATTAAGCCTTGTTATTTCAGGGCAGATGAAAAAAATAATGTGTGATGCAGAGAGTAGGCTGAGAGTAAATCTACTCAGGTGGAAACTGAATGTTCAAGGAAGTCGATAATTCCTGAATGGGACCATGTGAAGAAGTCAATAATGCCATCAGAAGGCTTGCAGAACCTGATTGTTTGTGATGTATTTTCCCATAGTTATTTCTATACAAGGAAAGCCAGTGGGGATAGTTTCGAAGCAAAAGACTTTTACTGCAAGGAATGGGGCTCCAGTTCACGAAGTAATCTTTGCAATTTGTGTCCAATTTAGACATATGTTATTGCATTGACTTAGCATATGGTGAAACTGGTTGATTAATGGGCCTGGTCCAGTTCCTAGCCAAGCTGTTCCCTGACCATGTTCAGTGTTGCTGCTTATATTTTACCCCAGTCAGGGATGGAGTCAACACTGAGTGAACTCTAGTCCTTTCTGGATACCCTGCTGAGAGCAACCAAGGGCTAATGGGAGGAATTTCTGGTTGCTAATATATTAATGTACACTTCAAATCCTCAGTAAGGTTTAGATAACAAGGAGTTATGAGAAAATAAACAGAAAACCCAAAATAAAGCAAGCGTGTGCAACAGAGTGAACAAATGAAGCCTCATTGCTTACATATCTCTCTCTGTCCCTCTTCTCTCTTCCCAACTGGAATCCTGTGGTACCTGGTAAGACTTCTATCTTAGCACAGGCAATATTTAAATTATTCAGTCTTCCAGTTTTCCGGAAATTCAGTGTAACTTCGATATTGCTGAGGCCACTATACTTATCTGGAGTGGGCATCAGCATAGGAATCACTAGGAGCGATGAAGAGGTACGCACAAGACATGAACTGTAAGCTAGGTTTAAAAATTATTCCTTTCATTATGATAAATGAAGTGGATTTTATTTGGAATAGGGAAGGGAGAATGACTACAGAAGCTTAGGATTCTGCTGGGTCTCAGTAATTAACTTTTGGAGCAGATGTGGGGAGACCACAGGAGCAGCACGATGATGGGACTGACATGCCCAGAGGTATGCAGAAGGCCATCACAGAGCCAGACCTTGGGTTTCTCACTTCCAGCCCTCTGCTTTGAGAAAATACAAACAAAAAGTCTCTCTTTTCCTACGGCTGTGAGACTTACACATCAGCTGGATGACTGCTCTGATAAAATATTTAGACATCTGTTCAGACAGATCACAAACTCACCATTTAAATAAAATCTCTCCCAGGCAAAGACCCCATGACTGCCACAATGAGTAATTCCCTTATGCCTGGGGTTTGCTGCAGCCTCAGACTCTCTGTGATGGCTGTAATGGGATCCATTCTGCACACACTACTGGTGGTGAATAACTGCTTGACCAGTTACTAAACTTTTCATACTGACTTCTGTGTGAGTACACCCTCCCCAGATGCACTGGACGAGAGGATTTCACTGGATGATCACCTGACTTTGCTTCCAATTGATCCCCTGCAAGTTTAGTCACCAACTTCAGCAGAAAGGGGAGATGAACCCTACATGGTCCCTAGGGTTTCCTGTCAGATATCAGTGTCTTCTAATTGCAGTTCATTTCTGTGTATAACTATAGAGGCCAATAAGTAATGAGGGAGGTAAGATGTCAGACACAACTGCCCTTGAAAAGCTATTCTAATGATACCATGTCGGGATCAAGAGAAGCACATTATGCTCAAGTTTATGTGAATGAAATGGGACTGTTTGGCAGCTTTGTAACTCGTTCAGCTTTTTTTCCTCTAAGTAAAACACCAAAGTCATTCATTATAGTTGGCTTCAGGGCTCTTGGGAGCCACACTGAAAGCTTTCCATCCTCAGCATGGACAGCTAATCTGGACAAACAATTTCAAACAGTTTAAGAAACAGTTTGACCCTCTAAGTAAAATAACCAAAGGTTAAAGGGACATCTTGGTGTGTATCTGTAAAGAATATAAATTGAGCTGGTTATTCTTTCTCTCTGAAGCCTGTGCAAGCAAGGTTCAAATTCAGTTTATAAGCTTATCACCAAAATTCATTTTATAGAGTACCTTAAACATAAACTCCCACTCAATCCGATCAAAGCTTTCCCAGTATGAAGCAGCTAAGTTACAATCAGTTCCCTTGTTCAGTCAGCCAAGTCAATGCTCTTCATCAGCATAAAAACATTAGAAGTCAAATGCTGTATTTTAATAAAATGGGTTTGATTAGCTTCCAAGGAGGTGGCAAAGGTCTATGGAAAGAAACATTCCTGCCTTCTGTTAGAAAATGCATATGAGCCCTGTAAAGTGCCAGGCTCCGAGAGGACCCTGTGGCTTGCTGATGACTGACCTCATTATGTTGGGAGGAGAGCACACCCTCTTTCACTCTAATCCACCTCCAGCCTGAACTCTTTGACTTTCCTCGTCCTGAAAACTCATTTGTCTCAGCTTCTTCCATTGGATAATAATCAAGCCCCTGGGCTTTGCCAGAGATCAAAGTATGATTGCTCCAGTTGTCTCTGTTTCAAAATCTACTGCTTCCTTAGATGCTGCTGTTGCTTATTCAGACAAAGCGACCTTGTGCTGAAATGAAAGCCCACAACAGCTGCAGATTAGAGACAGGGTAATGTTTAGGAAGTGATACAGCATCTGTCTGTTTTTCTGGGTGCTTGCTCAGTTGCTTAAGAGAGAGTGGATGTACCTTCAAGAGCACTGCATGGACAAATCTGTCCCCAACAGCCGCTTGTTGGTAGCACTCCTACAACTCTCCCAAACGTAGGCCTATAGGTGACAACCTCTGCTCAGTGCTCATGCCACATACACTCAGACGTGCCCCACACATCAGCACATCTGGCTGAAAGCTAAGGTCCTCTTTGAAGTTACAAAGTCAATTGTTCTAGCAGCAGAGAAGGAGCTCCCTGAAACCCACACCCCTACGAAGCATAGACAGGGCGAAAAGCTACATCCCAGGCTGACTGGTCCAGAACACTGATCACCCTGAGCACACTGGGACACTAGTTATACCACCCAAGGCTTCAGTGTGATTTGAGGTTGTCAAACAGATGGATCTCCCCACATTACAAAATGGAAGAATCAAGACAACATTGTCTTGCAGTCAGGTCTCCAATGGGCTCCCAATCTTCCGAATGTTTCTGTGTTACAAATAATCCTGTTCTAAAAGTCTTCAAGTACTGACTCCCAGAAACCATTTCACTACCAGAAGAATAGCTCAGGCCTGTGCCTCTATGTGGCTGAAATACAGATGATCAAGAAACACTGATGGCACAGAGAGGAAGAACCAGTGGGGAAAACGAGGCTGTTATGAAATAAAATTATTCTCTGGAATAGCCCTCGACTTCAAACATTTAGGGCCAGAAAATTAATGTGAATTAAATTCTGATTCATGCAATTAAAGTACAGCAACAAGATAGCAGGGCTGGTATAGATTCATGTGCTGGGAAAAAGACCTAACTAATGAAGATGCACTTCTGCATTCTTGATGTCCTCTTCTCCCTCCAAAAGGCTGTCAACAGAAGTGGACAGTAAGATCAATGTAACTAACTGAGATGGTTCTAGGAAGACAGCTTATCAGCAAGACCTATTCACACACGCAAGTCATCAACAAATATTTCAGCTGGGAAAAGTAACCAAATTTGGCAGGAGAAGCCTTTATTTTACCCTTGGAATTATGCTTGAAACTAAGCATCACTTGCAGCCACCAGCCTTTTTAGACACATCACTACCCCACAGAGTTTAATCAGTGAAGCCACAATTTTCCACAAGTGGAATGACTCCCACAAAACCTGAATGACTGAGCACTACTCCATTCACAAAATAAGAGCAGGATGAAGAGTGCAGCTGAAGTTATCAGAGATTTCACACTTTTGAAAATAGGAGCAGTTCATTGGGTTCCTAAAGACAGACTTGTGATGAAATTTTTACAGTGACTTGTTAAAATCTTTATCTGATGCTCCAGCAATATCCTGTGAATAATACTTAGCTTCAGGAACTACACAGATGATGTATTTTTGTCCTGATGTCACTATTGCTTTCATAAATAAAGCACAGTCCTGGTATTTTGTCCAAATCTCCAGCAGACTGGGTTGAGTTGAGGAGATGCACATGGAAGCACACAAATCTTGAATTTTTTCCCAGGCTGCTGACCACCTGCAGGTAATCCATCCTCTCTCCAATTGTGTTGCACAGTGTCTGTAAATACACAGAAGTCTACACACTATGTCTGAGTGCTGGAGCCAGTGCTTTCTTATACAAAGTATTCAATCTAAAGGAAAAGGTAAGCAAATTACTAAATAGTAATGAACTGTTACCTCTAATTTTTGCCTTGTTAAGTGCTCATCAAACTTCACATCCTCCTTGTACATCTTCTTTTCTTATCACCACACAGTGACAGACAACTCAGATTTTCCCTCTGCAAGCCTGACCAACTTACCCATATCAACAATCTCACAGCCCTGATCAGCTTTGATCATCCACCTTGGCCCCATACAAGCCCATTTCCATCTTGGTGCTTCTGCTCAGTTTCTTCCAGCTTGCTAACAAAAGCATGGTTGTGCTCAATTGTAGCTGCCACACTACTGAATTACTGACAGATACAGAACAGGAGTTGAGTCAGGAGATTTCTAGGAATAGAACATCTTTATTGTACTGCTGAACTGTCTCTGAAATTCTTGAGAATTAAGGATTTGAAGAATCCATTTGTTATTGCATACACCAGGCAAGATGCATCCTGATTCTGGGTAATGAGATCTCCTCATTCAAATTCCGAAAATAGAAAAATAGCCTTGTTCTTACAGTTCTTTGTAATATAATCAGTTACATATCTGTGAGTATAAAATATTGTTCTTCTGCATTTTTCACCTGTAGTATACAGTGGCAGAAAATGATTTACAGAGTAGTTGCTGTGTTGTCATTGAAGAAGGCAGCTAACAACCTGGTTCAGTTTACATAAAGCCTGCCAACAAGTCTTAGAGATGACAATTTTTGATGCACTGTTAACACTTAGTCATGATATTTATTGCGCTCTGTGTGAGATAATAACAGGTTTGATCCTGCACCTTTGATAACAGTATGGAGTTTGTCATATATTTCAGAAGAAACAGGATGAGGAGGGTATCATTCTTCATTTTTATTTTAGCCAAGAGAGAGTAATCATGTAGGACATAATTTGAGTAGTTCAGGGTAAAGTCTTTATCCTTCCCACCACATACTGGTCACTGGATGTTGACACGGTTACCTAGCGACCTAGATGTCAGTAGGACAATCAGAAGTGCCCACTTTGGGTGATTCTATCTTTGTTTTATTACAGCACTTCTTGCACATACTCTAGCAGCCAGTGTTCATCATTGTCTGAAGCAGGACACCAGACTTAAATCAGTTTGGCCTAGCATAGGAACCTCTACCTTCCTGTAAGTAAGGTAGGTGCATTTCTACTTCTGCCTACCAGACTGGATGCAGTCCTGGTGTCAATACCCACCAGACTGCTTTCTCCCTGAAGCCTCCACAACACTAAGTCTACGATTCTTATACTTGCAGCACAGTACCAGTCTGCCTCCTGTTCTGTGACCCCGAGCTTTCTGCAGAGCTGACTGGGCGGTCTTCAGATCGCTAAGTGAGGGGATCCTGGAAGGCAGAAAGGCAAAAAAAGAGTCAAAGAGGTGTAGGGGTTGTCTCATCGATCACAGGCACAGCTGCAAGACTGCTGCCTATCCATGCTCTGCTGCCCGTGGCGCTGAGTACTGTGCCCCTCCCATCTTGCATGAAGAATGAGTTCTCTAATACATCACAGCCAAAGAAACTTTGGGTGCCTGCATTTAACATGAACAAAGAGTGACAGTGCCACTTCTGAGTGCAGGCTGAGAAATTTAAACACAGTAGTTTTCAGGCAAACCCAAACAATCATGCAAGGAGTGAGGGTCACAAGACCTCCAACGAAAAAAGGACAAGGAGGCATAGTCTGAGAATATAAGGCTTAGATCCTAAGAAGAGGATCATGTTGTGTTTATGTAGCTATGTAGCTAGTCTAAAAAGTGATTCAGATGTTTTTATGAGCCAGATCCATATAACTATAAACTGGATAAAGCTGCCAGATTTGTGTGCAGTTCCATTGTGCTTTAGGGAATTGTCACACCCCTGATGCTGTGCTGGAGACAGTAACTTTCCCCCAGGGGAAGCCTAGCTTGTCAGGCAACAGCACCCATATTTTCCCAAACAAAGGCTGCACCAGTCACTTTGCCAGGAATGGGGGTGCCACACCCCATCTGCAGAAAACAGAGGGTATTGCAACAAACATCCCTTAAAAAAATGTGCAGTTCATAATGGCTGTAGGCCAGAGGAGGCCATTTTCTATCTTTCAGTTAGTGATCTTCTAAATGACTCACCAGTGAACACCGCACCAAGGGACCTGCAATCTGCAAGGGCCATATCTAAGTATTCATTGACAGGACTGGTAGCACCGCTTTTTTGATGGTTGCCCAACTTCTCTTTATAAGATCCCATTTTCAGTTTGCTTACAGCTCTGCCAACCCTTTATCAGTTCCAGCTCACATCTTTCAAGCTTGGTGGCTGCCTACAGCTCGTTGTTTGTTCGGTTTGGGGGTTTGATTTTATGGAGTTTGGGGGCAGAAATCTTACTTCAATTCAGCTGTTCCCAAGAAAGATTTGACAAAAAAGCTCAACAACAACAGCAACAACAAGTAGTGGCTTTCTTCCTATAATCGCTCCCTGTGGCAGAGAAATCTCTCAGGCTGATGATCCTCTGGTCACAAATCTGCCATGAAAGTCTATGCCAAATGAACTCCTGGTGGTAATCAGACTGCAAATAAGCAACTCATTGTGTTTCAGCCCACACAGTAGGTGAAGCTGGTCCTTTCTTACAGCAGTTACTCTCAGTTGAACCAACAGCACGGAAGCACTGTCATCTGCCTACAACTAAGACATCCCAGCAAGTAGGCTGGCCAAAAAGAGCCTTATGAGAGAAGGCTGAGGAATCTGAGTCAAGTGCTGGAGCAGAAAAGAAGGGCTCGGTCACTTGAGGTTTCACAGAAAGACAGAGCAGGCTGATCCCGGGATCAACAGGGACTGACTGACTCAACCTCTCTGAATTCATCTCTGATACCACATGGCACCTACTGCCTGTTTGTGCAGCACTGACAACATCATCATGAACAAGGTTTGACCACCTCAGGAAAGGAACACTAAACTGATCGGGGCACAGACATTAGGCACGAGGAAGCAGGCTTGCAAGCAAGAACCTATCATCAGCGTGCAGTTTGTGGTCACCGGGTGATCCACTCATTCCTTGTGAGAGTGAAATCTACTTGGACCAAAACCAAGAGAATGACCTGTGAGCCTGTCATTGCTATCTGGCTCTGTCATCAGTTTTCTTTTAGTCCAGAGATATGAGCCCTGCCAACTCATAGAAACTAATTTAGAGAGGCTTTAACTAATTTCTGGAGGTTAATATGTTCCATATGCTCCAGGCAAACGCATGTGAATGATAGACATGTGGCTACTTCTCAGACTTGGGAGATTGTTATGCTATAGAGCCACCATCAGTCAATCAATTAACATTGATTAATTAGAGAGGAGATGAAGGAGAGTGAAGATACTGTAATCCTGTTTTCTGAACAATGGATCTGAGCATGTGTAAGCTCCAAGCATTCCTGAACCATGGGCCTGTAATAAGAGGTGTCTGGAGGGGGATCAGAGGCTCTGTGTGGTGGGAATAGCATCCTAGGGGAAAAGCAGTTGTATCTTGCAGGAGGAAGACAGGCTTTCTGCTGTTAGAACAGAAAACTATGTGACAATAACAAAAGAGGATGGGTGATAGAAGAGGTGAAAGGAATTACAGGGCTAAAGCTACAGAAGGGGAGAGAGTAAAGCAAGGGAGAGAATGGAGGTGGGACTTCAATGTTAATTGCAGAGAGGACCAGTGACAGCCTGTCTGCTCCCCAGTCTCCCTGTTTAAGGACTGAAACAGAACTAGAGAATCTAAGACTAGTTCTTCCTACCTCCTAGACCAGTCTCACCTGTAGTACAGTATATTGGAGGGCCCTTGCCCCAGGCAGGCTGCAATGGGGGAAAAGCAGTTCATGAGTCCCCATTTGGGGTAAAGGCTGCTTCCCACAACTACATAAAGGTGTGATGAGACATAGCCTGGACAGGTATTTCCAGCACCAGAGGGCACCAGATAGCAAGGAGCAGGTGTTAATTGGGTCCTTGGGGCTACAGAGCTGAGGGGGAAGGAACAAGAGCCTGAGCTGGAAAAGTAGACAGGAAAGGCTATAATGTTAGGAGGGTCAGGGTGGCGATGTCAAAAAGAATATCTATTTTTTAATTTTATCTTCGAAACTAACTTTGAGTTAATCTCAAGATATACATCTTCTGGGATTTCTCTCTCTGCCCTGTCAAATCAAGGAAATGAGGCTGCAATACAAAATTTAATCTACCTCCTCTGCTGCCTCTACCTCCCTTGAACTGGCCATGTCTATACCATGTATAGCCCAAACATTCACTTTGCAAGTGTGGTGAAACTCATGCTGTTGGTCTGTATGGTCAGCACTCATTTACAGTCCTAGAAACAATGAGATGCTGAGTAAACCTTTAAGCCATTGCACTGCCTTGTGCAGTCCACTCAGCCTAATACCAAAGATACCATCTGTACTCCCCCACCGTCTGTCACTGAAGCCATTAGTCTCAGTCATTTTTCTGCCCTCTGTTAACAGCCCCAGTAGCAAGAAGACCCAGAGGTGCTCCCCATGACACAAATCTCTGCACAGATACGATCATTTGAACGCTGGGAAAATCAGGCTTCCTTTTTCCCTCTGTGTCCTTGTGCTCTGAAATTAGATTTCTTCAGATGTAGGGTAATTAATATGAGCCCTCTGTTCAAAAAAAGGCACATTAGTCAGGCTACAGACCTAACTCTTCAACTGCACAACAGAGAGAAGTATTACATCCTTCCTACACAGCCTGCTCAAAACCCAGTCTCAGGGCTCTAATGGACTGTTGAAGAGAAGCAGCTGTGGCCAAAGCAGACTCCCAGCCTGGGAAATACTTAGGGGAAGAGAAAATACCCTATCTGGCATGATGATTTATGGATGTACTCAGACCAAGACTTTCAACAGTTCTCCAGCTACACAGCCACCTTCCTTTTTCTCCCCTACAAACTAGATTCTCTAAATCCCCCATTTAGCCTCTTTCCCACTAAACTTTTTTGTCAGGTCGCTTCATTTTTAGTCTTGGGTTGTGTCACAGTAACTGCTCAGAGCAATAGAGCCTCCTTTGCAGAGGTCATCGCAGGGCCTTTCAGCTAAATTAGCTGCTCTAGCTCTGACAGCCCCTCATTTAAACTCACTTTCTTACTGCTGTGCTTGAGTTTCACAGCAAGCTCGGCCACCAAGAGTGAAAGGATGTGGTCTACTAATCACACTGGAGATTAGAAACACCTTGTTTTGGAATGAAAACTAAGAAAAATATGAGGATGAAGCTGAAAAGGAAAAAGCATTCAGAAACCTTGATGTGTCATCTTAATCATTTTCCTATTCATGAACGCACTTGAAATCTTTCACAAGGTTATGATAAGGAGTCGCTCACCAGTGTTAAAAGAAGACAAAGTGTTCTGGTTTTTTCCAAGCAGCAAGTTCCAACGTGCAAGCAAACGCTGTGTGCAGAGCACTTTTCACCTCCATGTTCCCATCCAGAACTGTATTTACCCTTGATAAATGATGAACTATGTCCTACAGCTATGCTACATACTTCAGACTAACAAGGGCAGGAATAAGGTCATACTGATCCTAGACCACTGTCTATCGAAATAAAGGCACTCACTCTGCATCATGTGCTCTGTATTTCATGGAGCCTAGCCTTAGACTATTTCCCGAATGCCTTGTTTACCTGTGGACATGGCAACAGTTTCTGTACACTGCTCTGAAGTTAAAGTCCTGGCCAGCTTATGTGTTTTCCCTTCCTCTACCAAACATTATCTTGTTCCTTTAAACCCTGCTTAACCTTACTTTGGTTCCTGTTTCTCTGCAGGGCCCATGCACCAACAAGAGAAATGAAAGCAGCTATTTCTCTTTCTTTGCACTGCTCTGAACAGAGACAGAATGTCTGAAAGTGAATAAGGGCCAGAGATATGTCCAAGAGGCTGAGTGAACCTCCAGTTCCATCTCAAAACAAAAGGGATACTTGAGCTAATCCTTTGGTGCCAAAATTCTAGCCTTCACCTAGTAATGGGAGTTTGCTCTGCTGCCAGCAACATCTGGTCAGGCTGTACAGGAGCTAAACACTAAGGCTGGGATTCACCTCATGGAACATTAGCTGTCTAAAAAATACAGATGGTCATCTAGGCCTCCTCCGTACACAGTGCAGACAGAGAGAAAAGCAAGGGTTCATCACACCCTTTTCATACCTATTTGGGGCTAGAACAAATTGATCCTGAAAGATGCTTCAGTCTCCATAGGGAGTAAAGACTGGCGTGGGCTAGATGCTGAGCTATCAGATGGCTGGGGTTAGGTAAGAGGCATCAAAAGCATCTTGAACACCTGTGTTAATCTGGGTCTTTTGCCAGTCTGTGCATTTGTATCTAGGCTCTCCTAATGCTGTTACTTTAGAGGTATCCAGAGGGCTGTTAGGTGGTGCCTAACAGTGATCCCATGTCTCTCTTGCTTTCTGGCTGGTTTTGATCTCAGAAAGATAACTTCCCTTCAACCAAGAACACGATTCCAGAAGCTCAAAGATGATGGACTATATGGAAGAAAAAAAAGAGAGGTTCTGTCTCCCCTGCTCTTAATGGTGTCTGAGAAGTGCCCCAAACCTGCGCTTAAATGAGTAGTAGTTCTATGAGCAGTGTAACTGGTAACTTCCGATTTTGCACAGATTTCTGTTTATGGTTAAATTCTCTGGTGCTTAATAATGTACAAATGCCAATTACAGCTACTCCTGCACTTGGGAAAGTCATAATGATCTGCTCCCACTTAAATTGTCTGGCATCAGCCACAAATTCTGCCTGGGCCTTTCCTTCCGTGAAGGCATATACAGGGTATGTCTCTTCTAGAGTGCCAGCTACTTTTCTGATTGGAATTGGCCTATGAGTTCAAAGATCTGGGATGGCAGAAATACAGTTAGTTTTCCAGTAAATACAGCAGGCCTCTTATAAACACAAAAAGAATCCATTTATTCTGTGAAGAAGTAAACTGAGAATGGAAATACTTTTCCCTCTGCACAACTTTCAGTGAAAAGTTTTCTTCACTGCTGCCTTTCTTCCCCATGACATCACAACTTCAAAGGCACAGGCTTGGCAGTATGAAGAGAGTAGTTGGTGGTATTATTATTTAGATATAGAACATCTTAAAGTATGCTTTAACTGCTGAGTTGGGTGGAGAACGCTTCCTGATGGAAAATTGTGCCTCCATTTCCAAAAAAAAGAAAGAAGGTACTTGGAAAGATAAAGGGCAATTTAGTCCTTTGAATGCTGCTATCATAAAACTGAATACGAAATAATTACCATAAATGAGGCAACTAGTTCCTACACCCTCTGCAACCTGGATGACATCCTTCTGTGTCATCAGAATAAAAGTTACTTGCAGAAAATACATCACTTACTACCTTATCCAAGTCACCCGAGTATATAAATACAAAAGGAGAAGACCAAAGTCTTCTAAATCATCTCTCTCTGAAAAGAAATGAACTACAAAGATTTCAATTCTATTTCCTTCTCCAAACTACTGGCACTAGGACAGGCATGTGATTTTATCCCTAAACAGGGTGTACCTTAGGCTCTTTGCCAATTTAATTGGCTTATTCATATCCTTCCCTTCCAGATTACCTCAGGGTGATTTACATGTTGGAGGCCTATAAACACTGATGATTCAGTTCACTAAAACCAAAAACATTGTTCAGAGTCTGACAGGGTCCTCACTGGCTTTTGCCCCCAAATTAACTGTTCTTATTGGAACAACCTAACATATAATCAACCTCTGACGTCATCCTAATGTTATACAGACAAAAGAGCTTCTAAAATACAATGGGACTAATGTCATTTGGTTTTTACCAGTGTTTCCAGGTACTCTGTAGGACTAAGCAACAGGCGAGGTTTTCAAATGGGAAGATACAGATGCTCCCAGCTCTGCTTCTTCAGTTCACTGGCCATTTTGAAGACTGTGTTCTTCTGATTTTCCATGAACAAACCACTCAGACTGACCTCTAAAGAAATGCAAATACAAAGACAATATAATTTCCTCTTTCTGCAAAACATAATTTTTCTTATAGCAGCCCAACAGCTACTTAATATGGTGGTGTTTAGAATGAACAGGTGGACTTCCAGTGAATTCAGAACAGATTTCCTTCACATGTTGAACCAGGACTCTCTAACTAGAAAATATTCTGCAAGCCAATTCAGGCCAACTTTACCTCCACCAAATACAGAAACAAGAGAAGATTTGTATTCATGAATAAAAAAAACGGCTGAAAGAAGTTCATTTTTGTTGATTGAAGTCTTGGACTTGCATGTATCTCTTTTTGTAACATGAACTGTTTTGATAAAATGCACCAGAAAACTTTACAGAACATACTTTTCTACATCTTTAGTAACAATTTAATATATTCTTGTCTCAGTACTCTCACAAAAAGCAGTCACTCAGTCTTTCTTCAGGGGAAGATTACAACACTCCATAGTCAGATTCTGTTTTCTGTTTGCTTTATATGCCCCTGCAGTGTCTTTCTTCAGCAAGTTCCGTGCTTCTAGATCAAACTATTGACAGTTCCATGGCCACTCATGCACATCCACCACCCTTCTGGTAAGTTCCCATTTTGCTTTCCAAAAAAATTCTCCATGCACCCATCTCCCTAAGACCATCAACCAGCATTTTTTAATCCATTCAGCAAGGTTTCCATAATGTCTTTAAAAGCCACAGGTTGCTTTTTAAGGCAGTCCTCACCAATCTGGGACTTGTTTCCACAAGGACTTTGGCATATCAGCTGCTAATAAAGTTTATATTCGTTAATAACAGAGTTTATGCACTTGAATACCTGCCGGAGGATGAACACATCTACACCATTACATCTGAAGTATTTCAAAGTCCAGCACTTTTAAATCAACACAAATGCCTTAAAACTAGTTTCCCTGATTGCACTAACAGTTGTGGTTACAGGTGTTACGCACTTATAAGCTCTGCTTAGATATTAAAACTTGCATACAAATACATTCACATTTGCATTCACTGTGTTTTATCTATGAAAAATCTGCAATACATTTGTCATGCCCACAGTGACTCTGTATAACATGTTCATACAGAAGTACCAACATCACAGAATTATTACAGTCTACATATGTAAATCCAAGTAAGCCACTTCATGAAGCTTTTAATATATAATACAGGAGAGCAAACATGTAATGAAATGGTGGGAAGAATGAAGGGTGAACTCCTTAGAATTAAAGCATACATGTATATAATTTTTATAAATGGCAAGAATGTTTTACTCCTACTACTAAATATTTTAAAAATATTTATACCACACAGAAACCAGTAAATAAGATTCAGATCTCAGAAGAAATCCATTGTAAGACCTGATCATTTGAGTATTAGAGAAGCATGGCGTAACCAAGAGAAATACACCCAGCCCGCACTGCAGACTCGCTGCAGGAAAGTGGAACACTGGCAGCCCCAAGAATTCCTCCTCTTTGATCCACAATGAAAAAGGATAATAAGGGTGTACATACTCATCCTTGTCTAGTTTTCACGTTCTTCAAGGAAAAGAGTTATGCTGATTCAGAGCTCTGGTCATGGCCCGGGAGAATTTTGTTCTTACATTCCCCACACACCAAATCTCTGCTTTTTAAAAAGTTCTTAAGATTTTCTCTCCCTTTCCTTAATTGAATCAATTCTGTAACAGACGTTTCTTTGTTGCTTGTCACCAAAGTATTTTAAGCATTTTGAATCCTGTCTCATTTTATACTTGTTTCTAAAGGAGTCAGTTCTGGCCTTCAGCTCTTTGTTTTCTTTCAAAACCTTATTGAATGAGTTGTGCTCCTCTGCGTTCACTTCAAGGACACCACGTTTTCTTTTGTCATGATAACTCTCACTCTGAAATGTCTCACACTTACAATGAAATGAAAAAATAAAACTCTCCCTTCCATTTATTCTTCTTAATAGCATCCTGATGACCGTGCGTTTCAGATAACTACTCGAAAGGACACGCTGAGGGTAACAATGCAGAAAATTATGCTAAATCTTTGCTCATTGTGGCTCAGGCAAGAAAAGCTGTTAGTGCATTTTATTTGTGGATGTCCACGTTATGTTGCTATATTTACAGTTTATGCTGCAACAGGGACTGACAAATGCAGTAGGTCTCGTCCTCTCATCTGCACTGTGGCCACATTAGCAGTACCTTTCCTAAAACATTAAAGGTAAGCATGTGTCAAACAAGCATGGGTATTGTATAGAAAACCTGCTCCTGCTTCCACTCAAGTCAACAGGAAAATAAAACAGTACAGGAGCCAGAGCTTTTCTTTCTTTACTTTTATTTAAGTGTCAACCAGTGTTTCATGTGGTTGTTTATTAAATAATAATAATACAATAATGCCCAGAGGCTCCAATTAGGACTGGGAAGTCACTGCAGTGGGATTGTGCAAAGGCGGAGGAAGGGATGGTGAGCTGGGAATTGGATGGTTCCCCAGCAGCAAGGAGTGCGGGCTGGAAGCTGACTCCTCTCGGCAGGCGGGAAGCCCTGCTCCCAGTACTCCCTGCCACAGGCAGCAGCTAAACCTTTTGTTTGCGTGGGAGTTTGATGTTGCTTGGGTTTTCAGGTTTTATTAGTTTGGGGTTTTTTAATGTCAAGATACAGAATAACCAGGAAGACATATAAAGAGGTTTTCTTCAAAGTAGCTGAGCCCGCAAAGGGAAAAAAAAAAAAAAAGTTTATGTAGATGTATATGCTAATTCATATTAATTAAAACCAGAGTGCTGTGCTGGAGCTGCACACAAGCTTTATTAGCTAATATTAAAACAAAAGGCTGATTCGCCTTCCACAGAAATTTCACCTGGCAAAGCTCTGTTGGCTACAGTGGAGTACTCCCTGCTTCACTCCAGTGTGAACACAGGATCAGGCCAGAAGCCCTCAGGAAGGACTTGAATGCCGATAACAAAACAAAAGGACAAACAGGAGACACATGGGGAGGACAATCCTAAGGAGTGGGATAAGAACAAGCATGTTGCTCTTGGCAGAAAGCAACTGGCAAAAATTAATTGCTAGTCAGTCTCTCGCTCAATTCTTTTTGTTTTGTTATGAAACAGGATTTGTTTTTATAATAAAGAAATGGGATATATTTCAGAAGAGGAATCCGAGCTGGCCAGGCTTCACGGCAAAAGTACATTTTATGGGGAAACGTGAATGAAGATGGAGTGAATTTGGTTCACGAGATGGGTGCAGTTGTTCCAGGCTTAAACAACGAGGGCAGCATGAATGAAAGCCCTCAGAGGAAAGCAGGAGGAGGAAAGGAAGGAAGGGATTAGAAGAAATCTGGGCTGCACCAGAACATGTGGGAACAAAGACACAAAACCTGAATTAAGGCAGCAGCAAAACAATGCTGGGCCCTGAAGGTGAGGACCCATCCAAGAGACAAACAACCCAAGAAGGCCCAAGAAGGGGGTCAATGGTGGTGAGGTGCTGCTGCTCAGTGAGGAAAATGGGGGACAAGGGAAATGAAAACTTTATCTCCTGGAATAGGGAATAGAGAGCCCCTGACCTGAGTAGAAAGGAGAAGTTAAAGATTCCCCGGGAGAAACTTCTAGAAAGCTGGTAATTTATAAACATCTTCAGGCCAGAGGTGACCTAAGTCTGAAGAAGTATTTCAGAAACAAGGTCTGAGGTTGGGAAACAGGTTGTTGGAAACAACTTCACAGGAGAACAATCACATCCTAAACCCAGTGTTCATATAGGGGAGAAAAGGGAACAAACGAGCTTGGAGGATGACAGAACTACCTATGTTGATGAAGAAAGGAAGAAGAAGGGATTTGCCAGCAGAAGATGGGCATCATCTTCTGTGTTATGAACAGAAAATGTATGCTAAGTGAGAGGTACTGCACAGGACTGGCAGAAGGGAGCAAGAGATGGCGAAGTGGAGGGGTGGATCAACCAGCTGCCAGGAAACAGATGAAGCAGCAGTTGCGTTTAGATGGTACAGTGCACATCCATATCACCTGTGAAACTGAGGACCATCCCAGAGGTCAGCTGCAGAGGGAGAGAAGAGTTTTTTGAGAACAAAATGTAGCCAGAAACTGTCTGAAAAAAAGAAAGGGACACAAAAGACAAGAAAGACTGTGACAGAAGTTGAACCCTAAAAATATGATCTGGGAAGATATGAATTAATTCAAGACCCCAGTTCGTGGTTGTTCTTTGTAGAAAACTGAGTTTAATAAAAGCAAAATTTTCCACTGAGTTTCCATGCAACATTTCCAAAGAAGCAACAGATCTGCAATGAACAACACATGCCCATTTCCTCAACACACACACCAAACTACAGGGCTACATGTTGCAAGTGAACAGAATGGAAGGTGTCTCAAACCTCCTCCTCGACCTGTGGAAACGAGTAGGAAATACTACATCTCAGTCGTCACTGTGTCCTACACTGGTTTGTTCACTAACCTACTGGCATAGAAGAAAAGCCTGAACTTCACTACATCTCAGTTGTGTAGGCTCATGCAGGATGCAGACTCCAGTCCACCACGACAGTCGAGACACTCACAACTGTGTTTGACTTCAATGGCTCTTAATTCACATGTATTACTCACATGATTAATATTTGCCCTCTAATTTTTTTCACCATTCCAATCGAATGAATTTTTGGTTGACTCAGTTCTATTACTCTCCTGTTAATATGCAATACCACACTGCTCTTTTACCCTTACACTGCTCATGAAAAATTAATTGTTCTAAAAGATGTCATAGAACACTTTGGAAAATATCTTTGCATAAGAAGTGTCATTTTCCCTTCTGCACTGTGGCAGTTTTTTAAGATCAAGAGCAAAGCAGAGTTCAGTTTTGTGCAATGTTTCTCCAAAAATTTAGGCAGGGAACATCATATATGAAGTTTAAAAATGTGAATTCTTTACAAGAGAAAAATTAAGGATGACAAAAGATAGGCATAATGTAAATGTTTGTGTATTAAAACATTTAACAGTGGAGGGTAAGGGAGTGCAGGACATTGGGAGGTAAGACCTTCCTTCTTTAGGCTCCAGTAACATTTCCAGTGTCTCACAATACTGCCCTCCCTATACCCCACTGCTTTTTTTTTTGGTGAACCCACTCAAGGTTGTACTTGAAAATAAATGGAAAATTGCACTGATACAGACTTCAATAGCATTGACATCTTCCTGAAATTGAGGTAACTGCAGTCGTCAGAGCTGCAAAACTTTACTCACTGCTTCCTAATTATTCTGTATCCAGGTTTGCTAGCACAATTCATGCATATACACCAGTGAGTTTAGTAATTTTCCTTTTATAGCCTCAACGTATTATCCTGAATATAGGTGAACTTACTCAAATGGGTTATTACTGCTTCATCTCCTTGCAAGTAAAAGTTTAGTCCCACTGTGACTTTGTTGTTGCCACCTTATATTAAAAAATGACTGCAAGGACTTCCTGGGTCATTCACGATAGTCTCGCGCCACTGTAAGCAACCATACCATAAAATCCCTTTTCTTAAAATATTAAGCCTTATCTAAAGACCATCTAAGCCTCATCTAAAGATTCGGGATTGATTTTTATTTATTTTCACCCATACTACTGGTTATTGGAAGAATGTTTTGGAAACTCATTCCACTGTCATTTATTAATCTTCCTCTTGTTTCCAGTTTGGGTGAGGTAACTCACAGTTCCTGTATCAACAGAGTCTGCATCACTAAAATAGATCTTAAGAATCCCCCGAATTAATGTCCTTCTTGCACTTTAGAGAGAAATCATAGACTTCAACAGTTATTTTGTTGGGCCAATAACCTTTAACTAACAATCCTTTAACTTCTTGCAATAACTAAATTTTATGTTTTCCTAATCTGCTCAATCTTCTTTTAGACAAGTTCTGGTTCTAATCAATCTTTCCTGAACATGTATGAGTGTACAAGAAATCGGTGTTTTGAGTGTCTCTCATATTGGCAAATATACTTCCATACTTTTGTTGGAAACACCTTAGTACCTTAGGCCTAGGAAAAAAATTTGTCCTATTGACTGTCACTGCATGTTGCAGGTTCAGATCATAATTTTTGGTACTGTTTACCAGCATAAGTCAGCACCTAAAGAAACAGAGCTGACCTTCACTGACCTCTGGCTTTCATTTCTGTGCCTGTGCATCTCTTCCCTTTTGCCAGGACTACTGTGTGATTGTATTAGCAAAGCAGATGGAGAAATTTATTCTGGTTTTCCCACCTTCCAATCCCTGCACTGATCACCATTTTTTCAGCTTAACTAATCCTTCTTCTCTCAGCACCACGCAAACACTTCACTCAAGTCCTGACAGACTCCACTGCATTTTGTCTACAAACTCTGCAACCACAATGTGTGCCTGATACATCAGTAAGAGACCTTCAGTTTCTTGCATGGTCAAATTCAAGTGGAATAACACTGCTTAAAGTGGCTTTTGCTCACTTGGAGTGAGATGGAACAAGCCCTAGAAAACAGCTCAGCGAACTAGTGGTCCTGTGTTTGCTAGCACAACCAGTTCATGAGAAATCAGCCACTGTGTGAAGTGCAAGGAATATGGTTAGAGAGCATAAAAGAAAATAGAAGGACTGTGATGTGGACCCTGCAGCAAATGAATACAATGTCTCAAGAAAAAGGAAGAGGAAGCAGAGTCAAGATGGTATATAAACAGAATGAAAGGAAGACAACAACAACAAAAAGTAGATGAAAAACAATAGGATAATGGAGCAATGGCAGAGAAGGGGAAGAAAAGAGAATTCATAAAGATTAAAATTTGGTCAACTATGAACTTCCATCGCTGTACCAAAGCAACTGAAAGGGCTGCTTTCTCACCCCACTTAGAGCCATACAAAGGTCAAAATGTTGTCCTTCATCTCGACTTGCCTTTTTAACAGGTGTCATACTCAAAGTGCAGCTCCAATAAAATCTAGCACAACACCAGTTATAAATAAGTTCTCCCACTCCCAGTATTAATAAAATCTCTGGGTACTTTTTAGTTTAAAAACATGCTTATAATATACAACTTTAAAGGCACCCCATGTAGCACATAAAGGGACACTGCGAAACTGGTTATATAATAAGTAGAAGAACAATATAAACAGTGGTTTGCAGCCTTGACCCTATGGTGTTTCCTGCCACAATGAAAGTAAAAACACATGTTCCTTGACAACCATCAAGCACTTTGTCACTGCAGTTGGACATTTTGCTGCCTTAGAAGTTGCCTACATGAAAAGCTATATTGGTTTAACCAGATTTAATTTGCTGCAAAGGGCTGTGTGAATTCTTATTTTGACTTAAATCAGACTTATTTCACTTCAGCTCAACAAATTAAAGGTCAGATAAAGCCTGAGCAACTCTGTTGATTAGGACAATCATGGTTCTAATCAATTGCTTACAATTATAGAGCTGCCTGCACCAGCAAAAGCTTGCTTTCTGTAGCTTATCTTGATGAAGTTTTGCTTGATTGCTCGGACTGTTTTAATTGACTTAAATTGTGCCTGAATGCTCTTTAGGATCTGAGGTCACGTGAGTTAATGTAACCAAATCTTTTCCGCTGCTGAACACAGAAAATATATATATAATTAAGTTCCAAGGAACAAACATTAAGTTCAGTGGGAAAGTGCTGGTTATTTTAGAATTTCATTCTTTTTTCAATATTGCATCCAAACACAGGTACTACTCAGGATACAGATGAAGGCAGAAGTGGCTGTCTTGGTCCCAAACTAAACAAGTGCATCTGAAAAAAAGCAGAGTTTCCTTAATTCAAAGCCTGCAAGAACAACTTTGCCTCAGTCTTCCTGGGTGAAGTGCTTGGTAAGTATACTTAAGACTGTTGCATGAACACACGGAAACTTATTTTAATTACATTTCCCTAAGCAGATAAAGAAATAAATGAATGGAAAAGCAGCGATCATTATTCCAAAGAAGAGTATCCACGGAAGGAGTTATACTGGTATAGTAATAGTAACACAACTATAACACTGTAACAGCATCATTACATTTCCTGAGCCTTGTTATGAAGAACCAGAATTCATCTTAGCTTTAGAAAGGATTGTCAGCATCCTCCTTACCAAGGAAATACGCCAAGTACTTCCTCTACAGCAGAAAAGGTAGCAGTACAGGAGTAATTTTGCTATTTTCTGTAATTCATTTTAGGCCAAGGCAAGCCAGACAGACCTAAGGAGAATTTCACCTAATTGTTCCAACATTGTCACAAGCTATCTGTCACAGAAAGCAAATTACTAATTACTATTTCTATTTTTGTTGGGCAGAAAGACTCTGCTAGGTCACCCCACCATCTGAAGCCTCAGTTACATTAAGAGTAGCATAACCACATTGCCAGCACAGACATCAGATTTGCATTTACACTGACTGGGTGCTGCTACAGCTTAATTAAGAATATACACCACACATCAAATATGTAAAGAAAAAAGTTGTTTCCAAAAGGTTTGGTACTTACTTAACTTTATTAGAGAAAGGCTAGCCCATATTTCACAAGACAATCAAAAAATCACCAGTGTTAAAGTTTTGTGCGGGCATATTCCTCATTTTACCTTCCAAACACAACTTACTTTATGTTCATAGTTAAATTAACAGGATTGGATACAGAAAAGCTTAAGTTTACATATATTTCAGGGCATATCAATCTCTGTTAGCTTTGCCACTGGGGTGAACTGTGACATAGTTTATTTCAATTAAGAAGCTGGACGGGAAAGGACTCTACTCTTCCCACAAGCAGTTCTTTGAACCTCTTCCCTCACCCACCTCCTTGAGCAAGAAAGCCCTTTACGCAACTGAGAGGAAATCAGTTGGTTACACCGTGACAGGAGTCTGGGCACTGCAGGGCCTTTTCTGGTGTGTCCTTATCCATCACCTCCACCCACTTCCCACCTCTGATTCCCACACACTCCCTGCTCTGTTCTCCTCATGGAGGCCACCAAACGCACTTTGCCCTTGTTTGAGCTGCTCTCAGACCCACCTGAGGCAAGAGGTAGCCCCCAGCAATAAAAGAATACATGCAAGACAAGGACAAACTCAATTTAAACAGGGTGAGCCAGTAAAGCAACTGATACAGAGCTCACAACAGGGATAAAAACCTGGTCTTCTCCTGGCCACTTAAGATCTTTTCTGAAACTCCAATAATTTATCATAGAATCACAGAAGTATAGAATCAGAAGGTTGGAAGAGATCTCTGAGATCATCATGTTCAACCGTACCTGTCTCCCCACCAAACCATATCCCTAAGAAACTCATCTACCCGTCTTTCAAACACCTCCAGGGACAGCAACTAAACCACCTCCCTGAGCAGCCTGTTCCAATCCCTGACCACTCTTTCAATGAAGAAATTCTTCCTAATGTCCAGTCTAAACCTCCCCTGGCACAACTCGCGGCCATCACCTCTCGTCCTATCCCATTGTTTGTCATGTGCAAGAAAAGACCAGTACCCACCCTTTCACAACCTCCTTTCAGGTAGTTGTAAACAGTGATGAGGTCTCCCCTCAGCCTCCTCTAAGCTAAACAACCCCAGTTCCCTCAGTCTCTCCTCATAGGGCTTATTCTCCAGCCCCCTCACCAGCCTCGTTGCCCTTCTCTGCACACGCTCCGGCCCTTCAATGTCCTTCCTGTAGTGAGGGGCCCAAAACTGAACCCAGCACTCGAGGTGCATCCTCACCAGTGCTGAGCACAGGGGCACAATCACCTCCCTGCTCCTGCTGGCCACGCTGTGTCTGATACAGGCCAAGATGCCATTGGCCCTCTTGGCCACCTGAGCACACTGCTGGCTCATGTTCAGCCGGCTGTCAACCAACACCCCCAGGCCCTTTTCTGCCAGGCAACTCTCCAGCCACTCCTCCCCAAGCCTGTAATGCTGCATGGGGTTGTTGTGACCCAAAAGGAGAACTCTGCACTTGGCTTCGTTAAACCTCATCCCGTTGGTTTCAGCCCAACCTCACCTGGAATTCAGACTTGCGTGACTAACAGCCTATATATACTGTTTTCTTTTTCACTTAGCTTCCAGCAAAATAATTTTATAGCGCTTTTCCCTCCATAAAAAATATTTGCTTAGCGGCCAATGCCAAGTAGAAAAAAAAAATAAAAAAACCAACGCATTAAACAAACTTTGAGTTTTTAGAGTTACACTCCACCTCACCCCAGTATCAAGGCTTTCACCTCCTTTGTGTCGTCGAGACTCGACCCTTCTCAACCCCCACCCCTCCCTCAGGGCTGCAGGGGACACCCAAGCCCCGAAGCCAACAGCACCGCCATCCCCACAACCCCGTCCTTTAACTCAAATCCCACACCGCAGCCTCTGAGGGGGGATTTAAATCAGAACCCGGAAGCCGGTGTGTCCGCCGCGCGGCACGCTGGGATTTGTAGTCTCGTCGCCCCCGGAGTGCTACGCCATCCAATGGCAGGGAGGGAGCGGGAAGACTACAGTTCCCTTGGGCCCTTGCGCCGGCCACCGCCCACGGCACGCACGCGCAGTGATGGGGGTTGGTTTTTGAATCCGCGGCGTTGTTTTTGACGCCATATTGGCTGGTGGGAGAGTTCCGGAGCGCAGTGCCGTTGCTGCTCAACGCGTCTCCGTTGCTATCGCTCTCCATCGGCGGCCCCAGAGTGAGGAGCCGGCGCCATCTCCACGCCCTTAAGCGCTGCTGCCGCCTCGCCACCATCCGCGGGCGGAATCGGCGCGGCGGGATCAGGACGGGCGGCGAGAGCCGGGGGTTCAGCCGGGGGCCGGGGCCGCTCTCCCGAGAGAGGCCGACAGGGAGGCGGCGGAGGCCCTGACGCAGCCGTCCCCTCCTTTCCCCGCCGCCCTCCCCTCCCGCCCGCCCCGCGCAGAGGGGAAGGCGCCTCTGGGCAGGGCCGGCTGCTGCTGCTGCCACCGCCGTCTCTCCGCCTTGCTCGGAGCCCCCCGCGCCGCAGCCCCGCGCCATGGCTTGCGGCGCCACTTTGAAAAGGACTCTGGATTTCGACCCGCTGCTCAGCCCGGCGTCCCCGAAGCGCAGGCGATGTGCGCCATTGTCAGCACCGGCCTCGGCCGCCGCCTCTTCCTTCGCTGCCTCCTCCTCCTCCCCGCAGAAATACCTGCGTATGGAGCCCTCGCCTTTCGGAGATGTCTCGTCCCGGCTCACCACAGGTGAGGCAGGCGGTGAGGCAGGGGAGACGGCCGGGACGGGTGGAAGAAAGAGACGAGGGGGCGAGCAAAACTGGGGGAGGAAGAAGAGGAGCTGGGGCAAGGGAGGCGACCGGTACCGGGGGAGAAGAAGGGGAGCAAGGGGTCGGGGCAAAAGGAGGAGAAAAAGGGGCGACCGAGACCCGGGGGAAAGAAGGGGACCAGGGAGGCAACCGAGACCGGGGGGGAAAGGGGAGAAGAATCATAGAATGGTTTGGGTTGGAAGGGACCTTTAAGATCATCCAGTTCCAAACCGCCCCCCTGCTGTGGGCAGAAGATTGGGGTTGTGTGTGTGTGGGGGGGTCCCCCTCCAGCCATTTTCTGGCGGGAGTCGGGGCGGTCGTTGCTCGCCTTGGCACCGCCGCGGCGGAGACACAATAGAAATGGCCGTTTGCAGCAGGAGAGGGGGAGGAGGGACGGGGAGGAAGGAGGGGGGAGGGCGGGTTGAGGCGCTGCGGGTGGGTGGCCATAGGAAAGGGGTCTGGGGACGGAGGCTGGAGAAAAAGAGATCCAAAAGGGGGGTGACAGTGGTGGGGGGGCGACTCCTCCCGGTGCCGAGGAAAGGGGGAGACCGGCGTTCCTCTCGGGCATGGAGGATTTCCCCCCTCCTTCCACGAGTGCGTGGATGTGGCAAGGAGAGCCGCAGGGGCGAGCCCAGCTGCGGAAAGGCTGAGGAGGGAGGGGGTGACCGTGGTGTCGGCGGGGTTGGTGCTGGCTGCCAGCCTCCCAGTGCAGCCCCTACTAAGCCCTCGCAGCCATTACCGGTGGGTCGAGCCTTGGCCGAGCCGAGGCGGCGGCGCCTCCTCCCGCTGCTCAGACATCGGGGGGGGGCACGGGGGGAGGGCGGGGAGCGCGGCCTGTCATCAATCACCCGCAAAACGCCAGTGGGAAGAGGCAAAAACAGATAAAATAAAGGGGTAATTCCGCTTCCAGTCCCTTAATGCGCGCTTCCCTCCTGGGTGACCCATTCTGTAACATCCCTAAAGTTTCCTGAGAAAACCAAGGGATGAAAGCGGTTGTGTGCAAGGGTGAGAGTTGCCTTTGGGGCAGATAAAATGGAATCGGACCGTCTCCACGTCTCGGAGACGTTGGACGAGAACGAAACCCTTTTCCATTGTTAACATGTGAGAAATGAGTCAACTGGTGACCCTAAAAGATCCAGGTCTGCTTGTGTAATTGTTGTCAATTGAAAATCAACCGAGTTCGTTTTACCAGCGAGCAGGGAGAGAAGAAAGGGATGATTCTCGTCTGGGCACGCAGGATTGATTGGTCCTTGCCACGACTGTCTAGTGGGTAGCTTCCAGTAATTCACTTAGGAACGGTTAAGCTCGCAGCCGTGAGTGGCTGTAGCGCCGAGGTATGGATCTGTGTCCTTTGTGTGCAGAAAAAAAGACCTCTGCATTTGTTGCAGCTGAATTCCTTCTGCTGCTGTATTCAGTGCTCCTTTTTAAGCAGAAATTGGCCGTGAATTGCTGCCAGTATTACCAAGCAGTCATTTTGAATATGTTTTCAAATTGCTGTTTCCTCCATGGAGGACATTGCCTTATTTCAATAGTCTTAATTCTGGAAACTGTCCATAGAATGTATTTTTTTCACAGGTTTTAATTAAATAAAAAAGAATTGCTATGGAGGGAATATATGGAGGGCATACAAAGTACTTGCACTTGGCATCACTGCCTTGATATTTTTTTGCACCTCTAGGAAAAGATCTTGAATGAGTCAGCGGTCTGGGATGAGAGTTGTGATGGATGGCACTCCCTGGTACAGTGAGGCATTACGTATGCATTGAGATAGCTTTTCAAATTCAGAATGAATTTGATTCTTTTCAGAAGATAAGTGGTTTTTCTTTGCAAGGATTTCTTTTGGCTTGTTTATTTGGGATTTGCAGAGCTTAGGTGATGAATATTTAATACAAGTGTGGTTTGGCTAGTAAGTGTGTATTGCTGAAAGGCAGCTGATCAATGAAATTTTCAGCAGAGGTAACCTACAGCAATATTTGAGGTCATACCTGAACTCCTATCTTAATGATTCTGAAGCTCTTAAAAATTAAAATGTTACTGAAGGTGAACCAATACAGGCCTCAGCTTCTCTTGAGAAAATCCGAGGTGCAGGTGGTAATCCATGTGAAAAGGTGATTCTGTACTGACAAGGGTGAGTTTTATGTAGTCTCTTTGTATAATATAATGGAAAGTGAAGGACTGTAAATCAAAATGTCCTTTACAGCACTTGAATGCTTTTGAGATAAACTTGAAGCGTTTATAAATTGTGCACATTTACATAGGTTTTGCTTAAAAACTCCCTCTGTGGTTTCTGTTACAAGAAAAAAAAATCATACAGTGCTAGTGCAAATGTGGCTATAAGCAGCCCAAGTAGTTCTTTGAGTTGAATTAGGGATGTTAGGACATTGTGTATATTTGATTATAACCATCAGCAAAGAACATAAAGCTTATGATTTTAAAGGGGCTACTTTAAAGATCGTGTGGAATTCATCTCGTCTAATGTTGTCAGTGTACATCTGACCTAATAATTTGTGGTTTTCTTGGTAGCCAGTTGGAAGAAACACAGATGGTTTATTCTAGAGCTCTGACTTAGGATGAGGCAAAGTGTGCTGTAGAAGTATGTATTGCTCTACATTGATTATCAGATTAATTTATATGACCGTTTCTGATGCAGATGTCAGCATTTGAGTCAGAAATCTTGCTGTCTATGTGAGGAACATTCCAGTACGATTTTAAAAGTATTCCCAATGAGTCATTGTTTTGTTCAATTTTTATATTGGGAAATTTAGTAACTATAACCAGAATTCAGTTGCCTTCCTTTATGATTTTCTCTGCGTGTTACTGTAATGCTTAGGCTTCTAGCACTTAAGGACTGTACATCGGTATTCTGTGTAATAAAAATTAATGGTTGTATGAAATCAGAGCTCTGATTGTAAAACCTGATGCTGATAGTTTTATTTTACGTGCACGCTTAAGTATTTTTCTTCTGTCTGATGCTTTGTCCTGGTAGTGTTTAACTTGACCCAGTGGAGACTGTATCAGCACCAGAACTTCCTAGACATGGTAAATCACTTCAAAAGCGAATTATCTGGAAGTAGAATATGGATTGATTGAGAGGAGTGCTGAGAATGAAGAATACAGTGTGGTAGTCAGATGAGAAAACAGCTGTCTTTGTAGAGTGATCATAGACAAATAAGCAGTATGTCTGTTTGAGAGAGGGTAGGCTTATCCAAGATGAAATCTATCTCTCACAAGAGTGTTTTAATATTTTTGTGGTTATTTGAACAGCTGTTAGGTCACTTCCAGTTTCTCAGTGAATTTTGCAGCCAAACTGTTTTTGTGAATTTACCATCTATACGTTCTGTGAAGTTATGCTTACTGGCTTGACCCTACTCTTGAGTATGTTTGCTGATTTTTGGATACCATTGCTTCCATTTAGAATCATGTTTTAAACCAGTGTTCACTGTAAGTGGTGCAGAGTGTATTTGCCTGGCGTAAGACGCATTCTATTCTGAAAAAGTGACTCCTCTAAGAAGTTTTTTGCTGCTTGAGTATTACAGATGCGTTTTACTTTCATGTAAGTACTAGGTATAAATGAGACTTTTCTGTGTGATCAGAGTAGCTGCACTTGGGTCTGAATGCCTGTGCATAATGTACATGTTCAGACTCCTCTGAAGTCCTAAGCATGCTGTCCTGTTTCAAAGCTGTTAAATGAATCCTAGAAGGTGAAAGGAGGAAGCAGTGGCAGTATTTGTCTTCTGTTTTCTGTTGGATGTTTTAGAACCGTTATCTGCAGTTTTACCCAGGTGAAAGATTATGTTCAGGATGGGGGGGAAGAATAAACTACGGTTTAGTTGCTTTTTAAATTCAAAGGCAGGTCAGTGTTACAAAGCCTGCATGTCTGAACATTTCTGAGGCTGAAGCTACAGCGAGAAGTACAGTCCAAAGAAATGAGGGAGAGAGGGAGAAGGAGAGATAATGTTGACCTTGGGGATTTAAATCTCCTGATTCATGATATAGAGTGCCTGAGAAGGCAAATTATATCAGTAGCTTTCTTCTGTACTCCTCACCCCAAATTGGAGGTTAACTTGCAGCTAGAGCTCTGTAGAATGAAAAAGAATGTTTTATTTAAAAACAGTTAGTGAAATCACTGAAAATTCACAGGTTCTTGCATCTGCACATGCATTTTTTCTTCCACCTGAAACATTCATTTGCCTCAGCACTTCCCCAGCAACCGATACTGCAAAGTAACAACTGTAGTGGATGGGGTTATTCAGAACAGTCCTTCAGCTTGGGTCACTGGTTGAAATCCAAGCAGAGGTAATGTCAGATGTTTGACAGAATATGGAAACAATAGAATTTATGCAATATTTAATATATTTATAATATATTAATGTTTGGTGCTCTATTGGCAGTTGTATGACATGTTAAAGATGGCAAATGGAGTTGGTTGTAAGAGTTGCTTTTGTGACAGACTGGTTACAAACAGAAGTTAGATGAATTTGTCTTTCATGTATGCCTTTTTCACAGGATTATCTGGAAAAAATGTATCTAACACAAAATTTCAAAGTTAATGCAAGAAAATTACTGACCTTTTTGAATAGAAAGATCTGTTAGTCTTCCCCATAGACTGTCCTCCTGTGACCCTACAGTTTCCCTCTTGAGCAAATTTAACTACTTATGTCTGAAGGTTGGTCAGACAGTGGCCAAGTACAGGTTGGACTTTTAAATGAACAGATCTAGTGGCTTTGGAATGTGACATATTAGTAGTACTTCATCTCTTTCTGCTTAATTTCTGTTTTGTTAACATTTATCCACATGTGTATTTATTGCTAAATTATCTTGGTGAGATGCCAAGTTTCTCATTGTGTTTCAGTATTGCAGAAATCATTAGGATTTTAAAAAACAAAACATTCCCACCCCTTAAAAAGAAAGAGAAGAGGGGAAAAAGCACATAATGGCTGCATCTGGACTTGATAATTGAATTTATATGAGGAATTTCTGTATAGTTGCTTGTGGTGGCTATAAATGTTAAATACCCTTTGGTCGTAGATGTCATAAAATGTTGAAGCCGTTTTTTGTTTCAGTGGCAAGTCTGATAAATGCAATGTGACATTTTTTTTATGTGAAGAGAAAGATGTAATTGCTGTGTCTAATACATTTTGCACTGCTTGATTTGTTTTCCATTTCTCAACCCCTTGATCAGGAGAACTGGGATTTCCTGAAATAACACTTTAGCAGAATGAGCTAATGCGTATGTGAACATCCCATTGTTGTGGGAGAACCAGAAACTTTGTCAGCCTGAGACCTTGAGTAATTGGATCTTGTGAGATGACCAGCTCTGTCAGAGAGTCCACTGTGAGCCACTTTGGTCTGTCCTGTAGCTGTAAGACACTGGCTGTGAAGTGCTAGCATGTACCCCTTAGCAGTGTTCTCTCTGGTGCTTAGAGCGCTCCACTGAGGTGGGCATGATTTCCGAAAGTATGCGTTCTGTTACTGAAGTCTGACAAGACCGTGCCTAATTAAAAAATACAACTGGAGTGATTGATATCTGTGACCAAAAGAGGAGAGTAAGAGGAATATCTGGATTGTTTTAATTTCTGTCTGTGCCTGTGGATTCCCTGGTTAAGAAAATACAATAAGTGAATACTACTGCTGCCCCTTGCTCTGCTGCAGTGCTGCCCTTAGAGGAAGTTAGCACCTTAAAATTATTTTAGTGTGTCAGTAGTCTGGTGGGGAAGCCAAAACTAGGAATGTGGTAGCATCAACTAAAGGTTGACTAAGGGTGATGGCCTAATGGAAATGCTGTAAATTTGAACCAGGACAGTGAAGCAGTTTTGCTTTACCAGGAGGTGAAATCCCTGAAGATGTACGCTGTTGGCATCAGGATAGCATTTGATTGATTTGTTTAGAAGAAATCTCAGGCATAGTTCAGATTTGAATGCATATGTTGAATGTTAAGATTGCAAACTGAAATCGGAGCTTTGGGTTCCATTTCAGGCCAGGAAAACTGCTACTCTGATTTCAGCCTGTTGAGTTCCTACATGTTTTGCCAAAGTTTCCTTCAGCTAAATGAGGGAAGCTAGGAACTGTGATTGGGAGATTGCAAGGGTAAAACTCAAGGTGTCTCCTTCTCTCCTTCCCCTGCCCCTTTTCCCCTCCCCCCCGAATTGGGGGTGGGGGGAGAAGTCCTTTCCAGTTAACCATCAGCACCTTCATAGTTGGTAAGTTGTTATTAGAATGGAGAAAATAATTGTTTGCCTTGTTACCTTTTCAAGTTGAAGTACTGTTTTCCTTGTGCATAATTTCTCAGTAATTACAGGTCAGGATTGAGTAATTAGATGTTGGAACTTTGAAAAAGAATAACTTGCCTTTTTTTCATGAATTAAAGGAAGTAAGAAGACAACATCACTCCTTGGAAATGAATGTTTGGCCTTGTAATCTATTAGCATGACAGATCATGTTTCAGGTGTCAAACTTGAATTCTGAATTCCGCCACTGATTTTTCATCCACTCTTCATTGGATGTCAAAGCAGCTGGAATGTGAAATTTTGGGTCCCCAAATCATATCTCACATTCTGAAAGAAGACTGGGGTGAATGCTGTCCTTCATGTTAATGCAGTATTCCATGAACATATGTATTCAACTTTATGCTCTTATTACACAGAGCTCTACATTAAAAAAGATCTTTGTATTTCATTATATTCAGGTGTACTTAACTGAACCTCCTATGCCTTTAGTGGCCGTGGTGAGACAGTAGCGATCCTTGCCATGCTTTACCTTAGCCTTGAACCTGAAGGAGGAGAGTGGGGCATATGATAGTCTTGCATAACTGACTGGGATTCATAGTCATCTTGTATTTGAAATGGTCATTTGCAAAGTACTAATTTATTTCAGTGTGCTAGTGATATGGCTTTTTCTGGCTACTACCCTAGATTCAGCAGGCCTGATTTTCATTTTCAGCATCTCTGGTTGTTTCCTGTGACCTTGCTTTGTGCCTTTAGCGGGGTACCTCTAACCCATAGGAAACCTTGAGCACAGGATGAAGTGAAATTGAAAAGAAACTGCTGATATGCCACAGTGATGCATGTTTGATTGTATTAAATGCATTCCTTTTGCCATCTCATATATTAAATTATTGCCTGATGTACAATGTCTGATTTGAACTTAGCACCTGTATGATGGATTCAAGTCCATCTAATGAGGTCTAATGTGTGATTCAAGTTCTCACTTCAGTTTTACAATATTAGAGAAGCAGTTAGATGTCTGCAATATAGATATTCAAAAGTTGATTGGTTTGCACTGCTTTAATATTTCATGGCTTATTTCAAGGGCTGAGGTGCTGTAAAAACTTCTTGAACACAGAAAGTTTGTTCATCGGACATGCTTTTTTGGATCTAGTACGCAAACTTGAATGCTGGAAGTAACTTGGTGCATTTAAACACCTTTTCTTACTCTCTTTGTTTAAAAAAAAAAAAGACAAAATAATTCAGTTTGGCATTCAGATTTTCATTTAAAATCAGTCGTAAATATTGCAAACTTGCATTTCACTTCACAGTGATGTCCTTTTGTTTAAAGGCATATATTTTATGCCACTGTATGTTAAATGTCTACTCAGTCTTTGCTGCTGTAAAAAGATGCTTGCTTAACTTGGAGCATTACTAGTTTGATCATTCATTTGAGAAGTCATTGAAAAGTTGGATGCTATGTCAAACTTGTCTTTCTGGACTATTAATCTCCATTTTACAAATTATGGAGATTGGGAAGTATGAGATGAGACCTTCTCACAATTTTCTTGCCTGCCAGCAGCAGCAAACTGAGTAGAGCTTGTAGTCGGGGTCTCTGTGCCGAGCAATAGTGCCTTAAATCTCCTAAGGTTTAGTAAGTAGAGCAATGCCATTTACCAAACCATGTTGTGCACATCCTAAACAAGTGTTCAGTCAGGACTTAAGATTTCAGACTTTGTTCTCCTGATGGCTGCAATGTACGCAGTGCATTGTCATGTTTGAGTAGTTCCCTCCTCCACCTCACTTTGCTTAGTCTTATGCTTTTACCTGCAGTTGTAGATCTGCAAACTTTCAAAGTGCTTTTGTCAAATCCTGATGTATCCATCAATTGACATTTCTTGATATTTTTGATTATCAGAGCAACACGTGAAGGTGGCAAGTTAAAAGGTGTTGCCAGAGTAGAAGCAGATGAAATTACTATAGTACCATTGAGACTATTGTGTCCACAATTCAGTATAATTTGAAATACATTGTCTATCCTTGATGTACAGATCTTAATTTTCTAATCCCAGTTGTTACTGCTTTCCTTAAGTTCAGTACTTGATTTCTCAGCTTTCCCTCTGTGTTGTCATGCATGCTTCCTTCCCCTCTGTTGCTTTTGTTCCTTCTATTCTGGCTGATATTTTAACATTTCTCTGAACTATTCCCTATTTAATTTTAGAGGTTGTTAGGTTTGGAGGATAGTTGTTTTAACTCTTGGAGTTTTTGTTGACTAGAGTGTGTTTAGGGTTTTCCTTCTCAATGATTTTGGTGGTTAATGTGGTTTAAGAATGTTTGGAAAAAGATAATATAAAGGAGAGCTGTAGAGAAGATTTTTATCTAAGTTGTTACACCCCAACTTTGGCTTATGTTTTTGCAGCTCACACGGAATTTGGAAAGTATGCCCAAGACGGAGTAGTCGTAGTGAAGGATGCAGGTGATCTGTTACATTCTACAGTTAATGTAAATACAGTGTGAATGTTTGCAGTCACATTTCTCATACTGTAGACATGCTTTAGGACAGATGTTATCTTATGAGCTAATTTGGTTCCCACTGAAAATTATACAGTGTCACTTCAGCTAGAACAACGCTTGATTCCGAGGAAGAGTATTTTTGCCACCATAATACTGTTGCGTAAAAATGTTGCGGGACCATTCTCCAACCTCTGCAGCGTGTGTGCATGTGGCAAATTCTACATGGGATTCTGTTTAATTTTGGAAGCCTGACTGCATGTTGATTTAACCTGATTTATGTATTTCTGTACCACGCTGGAGTGTAGTATGTACCTTGTCCTTCAAAAAGCGTGAATCCTCCAGCTACCCTTGAGTACTTCTTTTTGCAGTTTCTCATTTTTTTCCTTCTCTTCATTTCTGTACTGTGCTTCTTTATTATGTCTTCTGCGTTGGCTGCTTCTTTGAGCCGTTATTGATCCTCATTTAGGGAGCTGAAAATTGTAAAAGCACTGTAAGCATGGGACTGAAAAGGTTTAAACTGCAAGGCCTTCATCAGTGAACAAAATCCAAAGGAGGCTCCTTTGATGAAAATGCTAGTATTCCTCTTGACTGGAAACAGTTTCCTGTCTTGTATCAGTTTGAAGCCCCCAGACTGATTCAGGGAGTTGAAGAACCACCTTGAATAGTTAAACCTTTGAAGTAGGAATTGGCAAGTGATTGCTTCTGCTTGGTGTAGCATAGGCTTCAGCCACTGACTTGAATAAGCTGATGACTGAAGTTACTTGCTTCACATGGTTGCTTACTAGAAAATGTTCAAATAAGGAACCTCAGGAATATGCTGCTCACAAACCTGAAGTTGAGAAGTTTTCATGGTATTGTATTGGCAAAATGCCAAACAAGTAGGAAGGTACTGAGTGAGCAGAGTCCTTTGCAACTCTTCACATGATCACATTGGTTAGTGTATATCTCAGTTTTGGAAAGCTGTCTGTGTCAAGAGTCTAGAAGTCTCAGTGGAAGCCACTATCGTAGGGGACTTTTTGAAATGCATTTGAGCATTTCAAAGTAAGAATTCTCATGAAGAGGGAGTCTTCGAAACTCTTTATTCTGTTTAAAATCTCCTGTGAAAAATACAGTGACTTTTTTTTCCATCAATATTTTACATTGCCAGAGAATATGCAGTTAGGACAGTGATGTACCTGAGAGCCTTTTGGTAAATGGAATTTCACAGAGAAGGCACACAGGATAGGTCTGTTACAAGGATTACTTTTTTCCTTGTAATTCTGGAGTGGAGATGAGATTATTGAAAGTGCTTAATGTATTTTATTCAGTGCAACCAAATTCTGAACTGCGATGTTCCTTTGAAAGAGACAGTTGATCCATCCATTGTGTTTATTTGGCTACATCTGAGGCTGTCAGAAATGTTGTGGAAGGCTTTTGTATTTTGTCAGTTTCTAGGTCTTTGATACTTTAAATAGTGGTTGCTTTATATGTATTCTGTCTAAATTGTATTTTCCTCCCCTCTTTGCTGCCTGTATGCCAGTAACTATACAGAAAGAAATGGTATTTAATGTACATGTTTTTTTTCTGAAGCCTTTTTTTACCCTTAACTATATGAATAATAAACACTGTCTAGGAGAGAAAGATGATCACTGATTAAATGTATGAAGGGCAGATGATGAATACCAGTAGAAGTTCTGAGCCTAATTTTTATACATGTGTATTGTATAGTTGACAGTTTATAAATTTTAACCTTATGCTGTTTATTTTTGTTAGCAGTACTCTGGCACCAATACCTGTCCTTAACTAACAACATTTTTGCAAGCATTCTTCTGTTGAAAACAGCCTGGAGTTACCTTTCTTTTAGTTAGTTTCATTGAAGGTGACTTAGGTAAAACAAGGTGGGGTTGGCAGGCCATGTTTTGAGAGTTTAGCTTTTACCATGTGTTAGCTATCTACAATGTTTGGTGTTTGAGTGGAAATACAAGTTAAATACTAAAGTGTAACTATTTTAGGCTTTATTTTTCTTATTGTCTTTATTTTAGAACAAATTGTGTACAACATAAAACAGGAGTACAAACGCATGCAGAAGAGGAGACACTTAGAAAATAGCTTCCAGCAAACAGATCCCTGTTGTTCTACTGATGCCCAGCCACATGCATTTCTTCTTACTGGACCAGCTTTGCCAGGTACCCAGAAAATTCTGTGTAAATTCTGCTGCGTGTTCTTAGACTCTGCTGAGTAAATAATTTTCCCTAGTTATCTGGTGGATCATGGCACCTTCTCACCAGTTACTGTTGCTTTTTGGGGGAATGCTGGCATTGATCTGGGAAATTGTAGCTTCTCACTTTAAGCATCAGTAAGACACAAAGCTTGCACTGTTTTCAAGAGACCATCCTGCCTACAGTGCCACTGATCTCGTAATAGGCTTTTTGCAAAGCAGCTGTATTTGCAAAAATATATTGTACTGCAATTTTTACATAAAATCAAAGTTTAAATTTGTAAATGGTATTCACAGTGTTTGTGTAACACTCGATGTTTTGATACCTGTGTATATTGTCCATTGTAGATGTCTTCCTTTTGACTGTCAAATTTTAGTGTGGTAGTATTTAGACGTGTTAATATGGCAGAGAAAGACTTCTCCAAATGTTTTGTAACATGCCTTTGATGTAAAAGATGTGAAGAAAAATGATTCTGAACTACTTGCAAGTGTAAATTGGTATGCCTGAATGTTTAATCTTAGGTACTTCATCTGCAGCATCATCACCATTGAAAAAAGAACAGCCCCTGTTTACTCTCAGACAAGTTGGAATGATCTGTGAACGTTTGCTGAAAGAACGTGAAGAGAAAATCCGTGAAGAGTATGAAGAAATTTTGACCACAAAACTTGCAGGTATATTATGGTTCAAAATTAGGAGGAGATCGAAAGCTTAAACCTTTTCCTCATTTTTATGTTATGCTGTTTTCTCTGGCCTAACCTGATAAGGGACAGAAAAAACCTATGTGTAGTCTCTTTGATAGGTTTTTGTTTTTTTCTTCTGTGCTGCCTTGGATAGAAACTGTGACTCCTGGGTATTACTAATCAAAGGAAACAGTGGTTTTATTTCAGATAGAGCTTTCTCTTGCTATCATGTTTGCATTGATCATTTCCTCTTCAGTTTTTGCCAGATAGGCTTTCTATTCTATTGGCTTAAGAGCTCTTTGTGAAGGACTTTTTTTCCTGCTTGGGAACTGACTTCCTTTTTCTGGACTTTGGCAAGAATACAGTACCTAAGATTTCCCTTTCTCGTCCCAGTTCTTAGCACTACACTGCTGCCAGCGGTGTTTGGTATCTGCCTGAGCATTAGTAGTTTAGCTGTATTTCTGAAGTTTTGTGTTGAATTGTTGTATTTCACATAATTGGGCTGATACTTTTGGTGCCTGATGCCAACTTAGCTTTTCATAAGGATCGTGTTAATGTCTGCATTGTAAATATAACCTTCATTTAGTTGCTGGAGTTCTTTACTTCTAAGCATTTTGTTAGCATTTGAGCACATAAGTTCTGCTGTGTACAGAGATAGGTGCCTTCACAGTATAATTCAGTGTCTAATTTAACATTTAGTGTAATGATAATGAATATCTGAGTGCAGTCTTTGGCAGCAAACCTGCTTTTGAATACTGCAGCTGTTCTGCGTCCACCCCGAAAACACATCAAAATTAAAGTTTGCAGATCTCTTCGGGTGTGGGAATAAAACCTACAGGTGTGCCCAGGCAGAAGGTCACCAGATACGTGTCAGGCTTTTGGGTTGTCTGTGGCAGAATTGTGTCTGTACCTAAGCCTGTTCACATTCCATGCTTGCTGATCTGCTATTGCTATGTAAGAAATTACTGTAGTTCTAAGTCTCTTACGTCTGTGTGTATTTACAATGCTAACTAGAGTCCTAAATACTTCTCTTGCTTTGGGCCTAATACTCCATTTCTACGTTATTCCTTTTAACCTGCTTCAGACTGATGAATTAGGACTCCGTAGAGCTTTTTTTTTCCTAACTTGCGTATGGTAGGAATTGGATTCTTTCTTGGATTCTCTTAAGTACATTTCAGTTAGCCATGATCATAAGCATTTGCAGACCAGATATATTTACATTTGTTCCAGACACTTTCTGAGTACAGACTTGTAGTTCTTTACAGCAGGAATCACTCTGGCAAGTTACTTACATATGCTCCCTCTGTCAGTCCCAAAGGGAACGTCTTTTGTTTTGTTTTTTTGGAAGGGAGTGGGATGGTTTCTGTTTGGAAGGTTGTGGTTTACAGTGAGATACGTTTACTTGCTTTTACAATGGTGGTCACCAAAAGAGCTGTGAGAAAGATTGTGCTACCGCCTCCCATACACGAAGCAAATAATAAATATTCGGCATTATACGGGTATTTAGGAGAGATTGCCAAAAGAATTTAGAAATGCCTTACATAGAGGGCCCGTTACGTTTTTCTGCTGACAGAATGGTTATATCTTTTACTGAACTTTGTAAAGTTTAGGTGGTGCTTGTTCTTCAAATCTAGTAAAGTCGATGGAAATGTAACTGGAAATGCTGTAATAAATCTCAGTTGAATAGCTTCTTTCTTTTCTCCTCACGTTCTTTGTGAGCAGAGTTGCCTTTCATGCAGAATGAGCACTTGAGAAATTAAAAACTCAGATCACTGTAATGCTCTGATTTCCCCTCCTGCCTCTGATGCCTGAAACTGCTGTGTTAGCATAAACTTGAGTTTGCAAGATCCTTTGCAGATTTTAAAACCGGAGTAGGAGTGTAAGGGGCTAAGGGAAACTTAAACTTGAAAGGTTTTCTATAATCTGTTTGTGAAAAACACCTTTTTATACTAAAGGTCAAGTTGTAGAGTTTAGTAATCATGTTTGTGTTCATGACATTTAGCCACCTTTTGACTTAAAATAGATACTTGGTACATATATATTACGGGATGCTTGTGGTGTATGTATCTTTACAAGCATTCACATAAATTTTCAGTTTACTGTAGGTTGCTCTTACTTTTGGATTGCTTAATTTTCCCAATTGGAATGCCACAAGAAAGGGGATTTTTTTAGTAACCATGGATTCTTTAAATTTACAAAGCCATACTTAAAACAGGTGATGCTAGAAAGCGACTGTGTATGTTAACATGAACCTTTAAAGAAGAAAGCTTGCAAGTTGGTTTCTGGCCTTTAGTGAATATTTTTAGGAAAACATGTTATTTTTGGAACTGAATTCTGGGCAACAAATCCTTCAATCTGCTCTTTGTGTTATTTTGTTGCTTGGCTAAGATTCTCGCATGGCTGTTGAAAAGCCATCAGTCCGAACTGCAGTGAGACAGAGGTCCTGCCTGTGGTCAGAGGGGACCTGGCTGCCATGACCCTGGGCTCTTTGAGTCAGGGATGAATACCCTTAGATCGCTGGGTCAGGTCCTACTTTGGGCTGCTGCTGCACTGATTGCTGATTGCTGATTACTGATACCCTGTTTACTTCGAAGGTGAAGCTCATCCCTGCAAGAGGATGGGGACTTTAATGGGTCAAACCTGTGGGACTAGGAACCACTACAAATCTAACTGCATATTTGGTTGAAGATTGGCTTCTTTGACCTTGCCCTTTTCTCAGAACACCCCACATTGCTGCACATGTATTTTTCCACAAGGGAGGAGGGGGAATGGAGAGGAGCGGCATCTGGTAGATATTGTTCTCCTTGTTCAATTTCCTAATTCTGAAAGGTGATATCCTGCTGATGAGTGCAATATTAAAACTGAATAAAATACTGTGAATGTATTTGTATGTATGCGTGTATGGAAAGATTCTTCTTTCTAGAAAGTAATTGCTTTGTTCAAAGCCAAATTAATACATTTGATATCTAAATATCACTTCAGATCACGCAGTAGCTGTTTTCATGAAGTCCACAGTCAACTGTGTCTCCTATTGTGGCTACTTTTGTGATTGGAGTTAGTCAAGTGTTAGTCACTTAGCATTTCATCCTTTTAGTGTTTCACTTGCTTTGGATTTTCTGGTCGTCACCAAAAATAATTTCTAACTCCCTAGCAAGTTCCTTCCATGTACTTCTGTGTCTTTATTTCACTAAATTAATTTTCTTACATCTGGTAGTGACAGGAGCAGAGAGAAGTTATATTTCTGACCTTAGAACTGACTTGAAGGCCATGTTTGCTTGACTGCTGTGTCCCCATTATGAGTCTGTGAAATGGACACATTCAGTTATTTCAAAACATAGTGTCTGATGCTTAGCCAGGTGTTAGGTATAATGAGGTCTTTGTTTACATGCAACATTATTCTCTTTGAGCCATATCACTGTCTTTCCTATTGCAGATGTTTGTATGGGAAAGTCTTTTAATTAAGGGGACATATGCTGCATTGTTGTTCTTGGGGCTGAAAAGGAAATGGCAGCTGTGAACTGTGCAAAGTCACTTGAAACTACTGTTAGTGGATGAGTGTTTAATTTATATGATTTGTATATATATAAAAAAGCAGCATTGATTATTTTTCAGCTTGAGGTAAACTTTATACTCATACTTCTAATGATTCATACTTGCAGAACAATACGATGCATTTGTGAAGTTCACGCATGATCAAATCATGCGACGGTATGGAGAACAGCCTGCCAGTTGTGAGTATCTATTTCTTCTGGTTCCTGTAAGAGCATTAAATGACGGAATATTCAATAATTTAAGCAGCCATTGTTTGTTGTTAAGTTTCAGCTAGACCCAAGTTAACATTCTTTAACATTCTTTAAATTGGTAGCATAGAAGGAAGACTGAGGTTGAAAGGAAGATGTGAGATAAAGTGCACCTTTTGTCTAAAACATATAGAACTGTCTCCCACAACCTGCTGGTTTTTCATTTTTGAAGCAGGTTTTGATATTGCCGTAACAGGTTTGTGACAGAGCTGGCATTTATTAACTCAATCGCTAACATTTTTTTGTTTTGTTTTGTTTTTTTCCTCTCTCTTTCCAGACGTTTCATGAATCACACTCTCTGCATATGTGGGCTGCCCTGTACACCCTGTTTTATTGTTGCAAGCTGTCCCAGTTAAGACTTGCAGCAATGCCATATTTCCCCCCCTCCCCGTGAACACAGGTTATTTCAAGCTTTTGTCAGTGGCAACCACTCTTAATGCAGCAACTGGTTTTGGAGTGCTCCCTGATGTCAGTACCACCTGGATGTGGACCTTTGCTACCTGTAATAATACCAGTGGCCTCATGTGCTGTTTCATTACAATTTGGCTTCTTATGTTAATAAGTTTGAAAAAGTAAAGGATTAAAGCTGGTGTTCTAGCAGTTGCCCTTCACTGGTTGTTTAAATAAAAATGTAGAATGACACTTCTGACTGAAGTTAGTGTGGTTTTCGTAACTGTGCACTACAACAAAGCTGTAATCACAGTTAAGTTAGAATGTAATCCCAGGACAATTTTAAGCAAATAGCCCACAGTACTGCCTGTGAAATAGTGAAGGAGGGCATTTCTGTATTCCATGACCTTTTGGGGGGTTAAGAATGGGTTTATATGATTTCTCATTTTTGTAGTTTTTATTTATTCTATCAGTCTTTAACAAATGTTTATTGCTGCAATTTTTCAGTGTATCATTGTTTTACTGCCCTTGTAGTACTGGAATTTAGTTGGAAGAATAAAACATTTACTTCTAATCTGTTTGTTTTTAATATGCAGGTGGAACTTTTGCTGCGTATGAATAAACTTAAATATGAGTGTTTAAATGAAAAATTTGTTTACTAGCAATAGTGGGTGGGTCAGAACTTTAGATCAGGAAAAAGGAGGGGGATGCAATTTGCAGGACTTCAGATCAGGAGATAGGAGGGGGATGAAAATTGCGGTTGAGTCTTCAGAGGCAAAGAAACCTTCCTTAGATCGGCTGTATTGTTTCCTGTTGTGGAAGCATGTTTGGTATAGAACTGACAGGAAACTCCTGATGTAACTTGCAGCTGACTCAAATGCTGTGCTCATCTATCTACCTTCAGATTTAAGTGACACATCAAAGGAAGTCTGTTCATAAGGTAGAGCAAGTGCTTACACCACAGGCTGGAACTACATAGGTGCTGGAAGAGCTTAAGGTGTGTAATCCTTGTGCTCAGGGTTGAGGAATTAGTTGTTGGATGCATTCAGCTGTTTCCAGACTGCTCTGTCAGTGCTGGCTGCTGCTCTCTGCGCCATTCTTGAATCTCGGTGTGAATTACCAAAAAGTTACTACATGCAAGTCCAGATTTGTGTGCTTTAGGATAGAAGTATTGTTTACTAAATGCCTTGCAGTGTCTGCTTTGGGGACTTCAGCGTAGTTTCAAAGTGACCCTCTGTTCATAAATTACCTTCTCTAATTCACTGTCAGCTTCTCGTTAAGGAGACATCTGTTGTGTAGTAGATTGGTACTGTTTCAGATTAACAGAAGAGTTGTAGTTGAAGTGTAATTGAAACTTCAGCTGGTAGATACATGCATTAATTGAGTCGCGCTGGTGCTTATGATTTCAGAGAAGCCTTGTGATGACCTTTAGTTCTTAGTGAACACTTAGTAGTGAGATTAGGCACATCACAACAGTATCAGAATATTTGCTGCTCACGTTTCCAAAACCTCTCTTACCTAAATATTTGGATTCTTATTACTATATTTTCAGAATCTCAGAAATGGAAAATCTCTGCTGGACTTTGCTCTTGAGTCTTCCGTTACTGAAGACAAAACCAAAATTATCAAGGGCTGTAATTTCTGTTCAAGGTTCTCTGTCCCTGCTCCTCATTTTTTCATCTTTTTTGCTAGCTTGCTTGGAGTATGAAAGCCACTGCTTTTAGACAGACCATTACCCAAATTCCAGCATCCCGATACATTTCCTGTACCTTCTGTGTTCTAGAAGGTCCTTGTTCTGGCTTGATAGAAATGTGTATGCTTAACTGATAACCGGAAGTAGGAGTAGAATTAAGATACCAGCCATTGTGATCATCCCTGTGTCTCTGCTTATCTTTTCTTTTGGGATATTAAGAGTTATTACAAATAAGATGTGATGTCACATTAGCTCCCAGCCACTCCTGAGCTGCTCCAAATAAATGCATAATAAGCAGTCTTCTGACAGATTAAATATAATGCCACCACGGGTGCTTATGCATCATGGCTGTGGAATGCTTAATTTGTGCCTTTTTGAAAACAAGGTTGCGCTCTCTTTGAAAGTTTTTGGGTTTTAACCTGCTGTTTGTTCTGTCTTGGACTTTAAACCAGCTCCTTTTCCTCATCTTGTTGCCAGTATCTGATGTGTTGAATTTCACATGAAAGGCTTGTTTTAACAGGTGACATTCTTCAGCAGAGGAATGGTTGGCTGCTTGGTCACTATTGAGAAAATTAGGAAAATTGGGGTACTGTGAGGAGCAGCAGGCTGGTGTTTAAACCTGTTTTGAAAGCATTTTCAAAGGCTTTTGAGTCAAGTAGAAATGGGTAAGATTCAATAACTACATTTTGTTGTGGCCACATTTAGAATGTTTTTTGCAGTTTTTAAGTAAGTAAGTGTAGTCTATTCAAAGGCAAACCAAGCTGAGAAGCAGTGAAACCAAAGATCTCAGTTAACCTGTTTTTAAGGTAGTGATGGTAAATTCTTTCCAAGCTAATCTCAGTTACTGAATACTTAAAAAGCAACATGTACATCCCACTGTGTGCTGATTTTTATGTCCTGGTGTGAAAGCACATAGCTGTAAGATCATTCACCATTTTTCAAGGTTGAAAAGGAAGGGTATTCAAGCGTTCTTGTGTGCTGATGCTCGAGATCTGCCTGTGTACTTTTGAACAGCAAGACCATTAGCAAATTCTGGTTAGAAACTTCTGTGAAAGCTGTCTCCATTCCTGAGATGGGAGTTGGGAAGGACTTAGCTCTATGATTCCACAATGGGGAGGAAAAAAACCTGAGGTAAAGTATTAAGAGTTTATTATTGTGAACCAGTGACCTTTGTGTTGGAAGCCATTCTCTGAGATGACAAATGCGAGAATGAATGTTTGGTTTTCACAGGGCACCTGGCTTATTCTGATATTTTACTGCTGTTGCGGGCTCAAAGATAAAAAAGTTATCAAGTTTGTGTTTGAAACCAGTAGTGCAGTAAAGAGGTGTTGAAGAACAGCTTCTGTAACAGAAAAACAATGGTAACCCATTGGAAGGACTTCACTTCCAGGTCTGATTTTTGGCAGTAGTTTTAGATATGGCTACTGAAGAATACACCACAGTTACCAGTTTAGAGGTGAGACTTTGTGCTGTTACCATTTCAAAGATCCTACCACAATACAGACATTGATGCCTTTTTTTTTTTTTTTTTTGTGGCCTGTTTGCTTCCTATGAACACTGCAGACAGAGGTGGTTTCCTGGATTATCTGCACAGCATGTTATTACTGTGCAGACAGATGTAGAAACTTAACATTTTAAAATTACATGTGTATTGGCAGTTGAAATCTCCTGTGTATTTCAGCTACAGAAATGCAAGGTTGAGTTTGGAACATGTACAACAAAAAGTACTAAAATAAATTATATGAGGAGCCAAATGTAGAATTCGTACTCCATAGCCAGGTTCTCTGCAAACAGAAAGTGTGGTGTTACTGGAGTTCCTGCACTATAATTTTATTAAAGGAGGAAAAGCACTGGGTAATTTTTCATAGCTGTAGTGTCTGCTGTGACTGATGCTGGTTCAGCATTCAGCGATGTTAAGCTTTTCCCCGGCAGCTGGGGCTCTTGACTACAAAATCCAGGCTCTGAAGAAAGGCAAACTGAATGACATTTACAAGTAGTTTTGTTTAGTTTAACTGCTTGATTTTCCTGCCCTTGCTCAAGAAAATGAAATTACACAGTAATTCCTACATAATTCTAGTCAAGTATTTCCCCTTTATAAATCATACAGGCCAAAGTGCCAAATGCTGAATTAAAGATTTGATCCTGAGAAACTACATACAGCACAGCAAATGTGCAACTTTGAGCTTCAACATTTGTTAAAAGGAAGAAAACCAGCCTTTAACTATTTTTTTTTTTTTCCTGTTTAATGTCATGTTGCCTGGGGCCAAAAGCCACATGACGCTGAGGCTTGCTTCTCTTAATTTTCAAATATTTGACCTTCCAGGAGTGTGAAAGTTGAATGGTACAGGCTTATTTGGCTTGGGGTGAGGTGTGGGGAAGCAGCAGGCATGTGGTGGAGGGTGGCTGCTGCATCCTCTTGCTGATCAGCGAGACACACAGCTGTTTTGCTGCTCCCTTTCATTTGTCAAGTGTATTTCAGGATAAATAGGTGGAGGAGAACTATTCAGCAAATCCGCTCCTACTGAAATTTCTCACTTCCCTCTCTGTTGCGTGAAATCCTGACATACAAAGACCACTAGGATCTAGGTCCCCTTGCTTACTCTCTGGAGTGAAGAACAGTTGGGTTTGTTACCCCTGTGTCACGATGGAACAGTTACTTTTGCAGCTGCTCCCCTGAGATCTTTAAAGTTCTTGCTCTGAGTTTTCGTTATATTTCCCAAGTTATACATTCAGGCAGCATAAAGGCTGATAAACTCCTCCTCCTCCTCCTCAGCCCCTTAACTTGCTTGGCCACATTTAGAACTGGGCCCTCCCTGAAGTACAGCAGGAAGCATTACTGTGTCCCTGTAATTACAGCAATTGGAAAATACGTAACTCCTTCCCTCTCTGGTGTTTAAAACAAGCCTAACCTATCTTCTATACATTCCTGGGTAAACAGCCTGGTGAGTTATAGATTCTTGCAAGAGGACTTCCCCCCACTCCTAGTACAAATCTGGTTTATGTGAGTGATTCAATCTTCAGAGCTCCAGGCTATCATTTTCAGTTTCAGTGCAACAAACTGGGAGCATCTGGATTTCAGTGACAGCTTAACACATGAAGAACAGCACTTAGATGCCTCAAATGGAAGGAAAGTGAAGTCTATAATCGTTGCACAGTCAACTGAGGAAGTCTGGGAGTTTTTTGGAGGTAAATACAGTCTTTTACAGTAAACTTAAGTAATCACTATTTAGCTTCTAAGTAGGCTGGGAGGGACAAAGTCTACTTCTCACTTAACTGCATCCTATTCCTAGGTGATAAGAGTGACCTGGAGTATCCACCCATACTACTGAAATGCACATGTTGTGGCTCTTGGGACAGTTTATCAATGCATGGCACACATGCACACTGTTCTGGAGGGGAACACAGCCTTTCCCCTTTGGTTTCTAAGGCTTTTTCCACAGTGGGAAAACATGGGACACGGATACAAGCATAAACACTTGCTCCCCAGAGTCTGAGGAAAGGTGAGGCTCAGTGCAGCAATATCTGTAGTGTAGCTTCAAGTGCCAAAGCAAGATGGGGCTGGTGAAGACATACCCATGTTATTCTGATACCTGGAAGCAGGTGTAGGTTTTTCTTAACCTCAGCTTCCTTGGGCACCAGAACTCCAGCAATGACCATGGTTTTTCCAGCACTTCATTTGTGGCTTTTGTCACAGTATCAGGCACAGGTCTGTGACTGGCTTCTGGCACAGAACAGTAGCTCTTTGGTCTATCCTCACCCAATCCAAAGCAGCTGTGAGCCCATTCCAGTCCAGTTCCTACACAATACAGATCTGGTAACCTGTACTTGGGTGTAGGTGCTACTCTGTGCTGCCAGAAGTTCAGAGGGTGCATCCTGGGCTTGCTTACTGTGCAGGGAACTGATGATCTGTCAGATAAGCAGTGCTTTAACACTCTCAGCCAATGGTTATTTTCACACAGCTGTTTCATTTGCTTGTGTACAGTACAAATCCTTAGCAAAGAGAAAAATTACAGTGTGTACTTCAGGTGTGGATTTTACTGCCTTCCTCCATTGTGCATGTGCCATGTTCTCATTTATTACATGCTGATGCAAATGCCCCTAACAGCAAAAGTCAGCCAGTGCTAATCAACCTCACTAAAGAAAAGGGATGATTAAAACAGTTTGCTTTTGCTCTTCCCAAACAGCAAAAATTTCTATCTTCAAAATTATTCTGTCCCTTTCTCCTCCTCATGAAGGTTTCACAGAGTTATGACCACATGCAGCAGAGGCTGAACATGGAAGCTTATAGTCTTTTTTGCATACTGGTATTAACTTATTTTTAAATCTGTAGTTCAAGGCTCTGGAAGGCATTTTATGATGATGACTCAAATCCTATCAGCTTATAAACAAGTTAATACTGCCTCATTACTTTTGTAGCTTGCCTAGCCAGTGCTGTCCTTTTGGCTTGCTAGGCTGAATTATCTGTAAAGTGTTAAATATCACACATCAAAGAAGATTAAAACTGGCACAACAGTGCAGTATTTGGAATGTGAGCATTACTAGGGCAGTACATTACATTACAGGGGGAGGCTAAGCATTTAAAAACAACACTGCTATTCAAGTCTATCCAGGCACTCAGAATGTATCTCACAACATTCAGTCATCCTTGACTTTGACTTAGTTTGCCAAGTTAGTGAGGACTAGTTTAGTGGGAACACAGCCATTGCACAATGTTATAGAAAACAGGTTTATTTAGATCTTGGTGGCACATTAACAGCCTCCCCATGTCAACCTTGCCACATGATCGGCTTTCTGCTTGCTGGGCTTTATGAAGCCCAAGAGTTCCAGTTCAGAAACAGCTCGAATAAAGCGAGCACTGGGCATTTCAGTGAAGGAAACAGAGTATACTTTTCATCACAATTGAGACACAGTTCTCAAGAAGGGGAAGATTTCAAGTGAGCAAAGATTTCACAGAACGTGGTGGTGTGTACTAAAATTGTTGGAAATAAGGGCAGAGCATGATTTGCCCACAGAAGCACAACTCTACAGTCTAATCTGTATTTCTTTTGTTACATGCATACAATGTGGCAATGAAGGAAGAGATCCTTTCCCCACTGCTAAGAGAAGCTTTAAGCCTACAAAAATACTAATTTTGTAGTCTCTCAGAAAAATTTATACTTGTCCCTTGACAAGAAAATGGGAAGATAGATAATCGGAGATCGGTTTTTTGAGGTTTCATAAAACAGCATCACCTTTCTTGGAGAAGGCTCCAGGGAGACCGTATAGTGACCTTCAGTACCTGAAGGAACTACAACAAAGCTAGGGTGGGACTTTTTACAAGAATGAAGGGGAATGGCTTTAAATTGGAAAGGGGAAGATTTAGATTAGACATTGGGAAGAAATTATTCACGATGAGGGAGGTTGCCCAGGGAAGTTGTGGATACCCCCTCCCTAGAAGTGTTCAAGGCCAGAATGGATGAGGCCTTGAGCAGCCTGGTCTGGTGGGAAGAGTCCCTGCCTATGGCAGGGGAGGTTGGAAGTAGGTGATCTTTAAGGTCCCTTCCAACCCCAACCATTCAGTGATTCTTTACTTGCTAGTCACTATACCTTTCTTGCTGCCTTCCTGACACACAGCTCTATACACTTGAGTTAAAGAGAGAAATTAGTGTTAATTCCCAATGGAGCTTGTAAAAAGGAAAGGCTTTATACTAAAGCAAAGCCAGGAGTAGTATTAAGAGGATATAAATATTCTTCCTGTAGTTAAGCCTCCTTTTGTTCAAGTAGTTGTGTTTCCTCTGTGGCAGCACTATGGTTGCAGCCATGCGTTTTGGTTCTAAAGCTGATCCTTTAAGAATTTGCAGACCTTACTTAAGAATCAGAACAAAGTGGGAAGCAGAATGGATGTTCCATGGGAGCTAAAATTCTCAACTCTAAGGTACTACTGACTTAAAGGAGAAGAAAATATATCATGGTACAACTGGAATTGGAAAAAGTCAACCAAAGGCCAAGGTAGCCAGAGTAACTGGAACTCATGGCTTCTATAGACACTACCATATTCCTCATAGTATCTAATGTCTCTGGTTCTCCATCTGCTCTCTAGGTCACAGCTACCCTGTCATCTGTTCCCCAGTAACGATCTTTCCTGTACAGCAGCTGTACTGAACTCAGATGATTTAACTGAGTAGAATAGCTTTCAACTTATTTTAAGGACTGTTGGTTCTTTTTCAGACCAAATCATCTCCGGTGGACAAAAACTGCTCCCTTACTTTGCCACCCCAGCCCAGCTATTTCAGTTGATCTATTTATGTGACATTTTCTGTACACTAAGATTATTTAAACTAGTCTTATTTTTTTCTGGAATTACTTATTAGTGAGTGTGAAGCTGTATCTTAAAAATCCTGGTTCATTAATCCTATAAGCATTTGAATGTCAAGCCTGAGAGAAATTAGAAAGGATACTGGATAACATCATCCACCTGGTCTGAGGAAGCTGCATCTGCATTTGGTCCCTCAGCTCCCATCACCACAGTTGAGAAAGCCTAGAAAGGGAAAGCAGCACAGATTTAACACATTTCACAGACAGAGCTGCACATAAAATAACAGAGCTGTGAGCTGATGACTTTATCACTCAGGAGGAATGAGGTCCTGGAATGGTAACTCCATGAGAATGTCAGTTCAGCAGCAACAAAAAGAGCAAGCAAGGTTGTGTATTACCAAGTCAGGAACACAGAATAAAAGACATCACTCTATGAACTCATGCACCTGCATTTTAAATCCCAGTACATTTCTGGTTCCCAGCCTGTTCTCAGAAAAAATACAGAAGTGAAAGATGCTCACAAAGTGAGACTGCTTAAACGTTCTGGAAAAGTGAAGGAGAGAAGCTGGCTGTGAAGAAATCTATAAAATTGAGGGACAGCAACAGGCTGGGTAGGGATCTCCTGTCCACTTTTATTTACAACAGGAAACAGCAGTAAACAACAGGTAAAAGAATTGTCCTCCACACATAGTTAAGCTACAGAATTTCTTGCCAGAGGATGCTGTAGTTGCTGAGTTGTTGTACTACTAATATAATCCAGGTAGGCTTGCGAAATACAGAGAAAACATTCCAGTTTAGGAAACTTTAAAGCTAAAACATGACTGTTAGTTAGGGATTACTCAGAGAATATATTACATTAATGTATGTTCTCTTCCTGTTCTCTCTCTGCTGTTGGTCACATTATGAGACAGGGTATTCAAGCTAGAAGGATCTCTGCTCTTCCCACAAGTATTCTCTCCAAAAGCCCTGCACTTGCCTGTTGCCATAAAAAGGTTACAGGATACTTACAGAACAAGGAGGGGAAAAGGTAGCTTTGTGAAGCAGGAAATCTGATCTGTGCTGAGCATAAAATAGAAGCAGAAGCAACATCACAGAGGAATAATGCTTGAAATAAATGATTCACAGTAGTTGGAGGAAGGCTCTGTGGGCTGATGATTTGAGTTACTGTGTGCTTGCACAGGACAGACTGAAGTGTGCCATGATTTAAGCTGTCAAAAGGGGCACTAAAGAAAAGCGGACATGCAGCATAAAGATAAATCATAATACTGAAAGCAGGTAAAAGCACTGTTTGCATTATCGCATACCTCTAACCAATCAGCGAGATTAATCAGTCTGCCACACTCCAAATGCAGCTTATACACGATGCATATATCGGGTGCCTTATTAGAAATGCTTCCTCCATCACATTTCAAAGCTTGATTCTGATTAAAAACAAAACAAACTTTGATCAGTTTTTAAATCACAAACAATCTCTAGGGCTAGGTCTAACATTATTTCAGGAAATGCAGATAGCAAGTATTTTAACCAAATGTTTACTGGTTGTGTTTAATGGCAGGTTGATGGTACAAAGGAAAAAAAAAAAAACGAACCACAAAATCAAACCCAGGAAAATAAAAAACCATACCATTAAAAACCACAAAAAAACCCAACAAAAGACATGTGGGTACTTCACTCCCAGTGTTCCTTCAGCAATTTTGTATACTTAAATCACTCAGAGTAGAGGCTGCATATCTGATTAGGCTTTTCCCTAATTCTTTTGCTATTTCTGTTTACATATCAGAGAGAAATATTCATTTCTGTGGATTCGGGAAAGGAAAGCAGTCAGGATTTGCCTCAGACTGTACTAAACTGAAAATGAAAAAACTGTCCCTTTTCCACCCCTCCAAAAGGAAAGGAAGTCTGAGTATAGATCTATCAAGTTCACTAAAAAGCAGAATTGCTTCTCTCAGAGTTTTCCCTTTGAAATGTCTCTCTGGCTTGAAACTCAGCACCTATAAAGGCCAAGTCTGATTTCTCACAAATGATTCTATATGAAAGGAAATTCAGGTCATCGGCACTGAACCATTTACTTGAGAAGTAAAAAAGACACTTGAGCCAGAAGCAAAAGTCTCTGTGCTGCAGCAGAAACTTACAACATTTCATATAGTTTCATACTTTTTTCCAGTTTTCAGTTCATGCACTCTAAGAAAGAGGCTCTAGGAACAATAAAATAACCACTGAACATTCCTTCCAGGTCACAGAAATTTTTGCTAAATTGCTTTTATAGGCTAGTAAAATATGCCATTTACTTTTGGGAAGTCCATAATGCTCATGCAAGGATACCTTCACAAATAAATGCGTCTCAAGATGGGAAAGAAAGTTGGGCAAAGACTATAACTTTGCTCAAGAATCTCCAGCTTACCCTTCAGAGACCTCAGTCGCTGCCATTTATGAGACTGAGTCTGGACTCTAGAACTTATAAGACATTTCACAATTTCCAGAAAGCCTAGCAATTTTCAAGCTTATTTATTCTGTAGAAGGGACCGAAAAGCTGCAGACATTAGGTTAATGTCTGTCAGTTCAGTCCAGATGGTTTCCAGATAAATTCAGAGTAACATGGCTAAACCCTCACAATGTTACAATCCAGGCATTAATTTACCAGAGTGAATGCAGGAGCCTACTGTAACGCTTTCGAATATGACTGTGTTACTAACCAGCACAGGTGAAGTCACATCTTCTGGCCGATATAGTGGCTCACCACTGCCCAGAAGGAAAACCTGGCGCCATCCTCTCTTACCCTCTTCTACTTCACCAAACTCATGGCTTCCTAGTACTCACTGAAGTGCCAATTCTGGCATTGCTGGGCATTGATTTTCCTATCTTAATGCCAGAATAGTTATCACAACCAAGTGAGGATGCACTGTTCTGTAACAAGTTCATCTGTAGAAATTAATATCTGGCTGGACCACACACAAGTGCCAGGAGTGATGCGGGAAAGATAGAACTGACTGGCAATAAAAGGTTCCCTTGCCTGCACCTGAAAGAATTCAGTCTCATATGCAATAACTAGGCCAAGCCTTTACAGCATAGCAGGAGGGAGCTACAGCTGCTTGCAGGGAAACCTCAGCTTCCTGATGCAGCAGCACTCACGAGAGGAAATAGCTCAGCCAAGAAGCAGAAAGCTGCCTTAGAATGAGCAGCCAGTTGTGAAACCACCCATATGGCACAGAGGTACATTTTCAGTAAGAGTATAGGAGCGGGAATAACCCAGAACACTGCTGGTGAGGGGTTTCTCTTGCTTGACCCTGCCCCCAGAGCCTAGACAGAGGGCAGACTCGTCCTTTGCTCTGGAATCAATGTTCCTGTCTTTCCCAAGGACCAAATGCTTGCGGCTTCTGTCCCCGATACAGGAGCTCAATTGCAACTTCAGGATTTTTGTTTCATAGCAATCAAAGTATCCTCAGGGTTTAACAGGGCTCATTCCTTGAGATCAGTGTGAAATATCACCCTTCTTACCTAAGGCCAAGAACAAAACTTACATGACCATCTAAGCCCCAGGAAGATCCAAGGTCAGATATCCTTGTGCTGACACAATATTAAGTGCCTTGCTGGTATTCCAAGTTACAACTTGTTGAATTTTCCAGAAATCAGCAAAAACAGAATTACACTTTTTGGTGGTGGGTTTTTTTGTTTTTGTTTTTGGTTTTTTTTTTCAGTATAAGTATGATCCTTAGTTCACATTTTGCCAAATAAATAACAAGACTTGTAGATTCTTGTAGAAATGCATCACATATTAATGATTTGCTGGTACTCCACGGAAGCAGATCTTTTTCTGTCCTAGCCTTCTGGAAGGAACAGCTCTAGAGAACTTTGCTCTGGTCATGGCCCAGGAAAGCACAAGCCATGCAGAAGTCACGGATACAACAAAGAAAAAATATTTTTTTGACTCACATGTTTAAAAATGCTAAGAAAGGTACTCGGCCAATACTGCTGCTGTTAGAAACTAGACCTTCACACCCTACTCAGAAAACACTGGAGATATGTTTAAGTTGAACGAAATGCTGGATGAGGGGGCTTTAAATCCTGTCAACTCAAAGAGAATACATATTAAACACATCAGCAGCTAGATTTTGCTGGCTCTCCTAATCTATATTTTTACATTTTTTTAAAATATAAATTACTGAGGTTCATATTAAGTACCTGTTAGGACTCACTTGCTAACTACTGTTTTCACAAATAAGCTCTTTAAGTGGTTTTAGAAATAACTCCTGCACACAGCAAAACTGACAACCCTCATTCACACAGAGGCACAGTGCCAACATACCCAATAAGAATCGGGCTGCAGATTTCAAAGATTGATTTTTATCAGGTATGGTTCCTGGTAAGTATTGGCTTTGACTCAAGCAATAGATAATCACTCAGATACAGCTACAACCGATGGTTTCTTCAAAACTGGAAATGTTAGGGCATGAGGGTAACTCCAAATAGCCTCTACAATCAAGGACAAAAAGAAATGTATGTGCACTCCTTTTCCAAATCCTTTCTTTCCGTGATCCTGTGAATTTGATTTATGAAAGGAAAGGGGCTCCTTTTGTTCTCTAAGGGCAAGGTTAACTAGTAGAATTGATGACAATCCCTTTGTTGGACTTTGAAAAGTTAAGATGTCAATACACAACATATATTAAGAGAAACATAAAAAGAAAAGCAAAGAACTCCTTTAAATATGCTGTACTTGAGCTGTTGTTAATGTCATCACTCCACCTGAACAGGGCCTTCACCTTAAAGCAAGTCTACACAGTGCTGACTAAGCACTGGCCCTGTAAATAAAGTGTCTGGAAAGAGCCACAGACACCATGTTTTTCCCCAGGGACAGTCATCCCATTGTAATGGAAGACAAAATGACTTTTCTGCTACACCTACAGGAGAAAGAAAAGATCATGACTACAACAGGCTCTGGGAAATGGATTCCCCATATAAAATTCTTTCCATAATTAGCTTCTTTATTTCAGCCAGACAGATTCCCTGGCATTCTGTAAAGTCTCCAGTTGCTTATCAGCACTAACTTGCTGGTTCTCTGCAAAATAGCTGAATGTGTGCCAAGGTTCATGAAACAGCAAAACTAAGCCTTACATCATCCTCATGTGCTGCTTTCAGAAACTACTCCAGCACCACAAACAACTCACTTGTTTCTTACCTCCAGGTAGGAATATGGGTTATTTAAAGCTGTATGAAGCGCAATCCTAGGGGCAGCATTCATGTGCTCACGAAGAACGCTGGCCATGTTGAAATACACTATCTCATGCAGAGTCTTGTGGTCTGCAGGAACAAGGTAATTTCTGAAAAAGCAACATGAGGAATTGGGGGAAGAGGGGAGATACAAGCTTTACTTTAAGGGAAACAGACTTGTCAGGCTCTACAAGAATGTAAGTTCGCCTAAGGTACTGACAAATCTCTGAAAGAAAACCAAGATGAACAACACAGAAGTCCACTTTTAAGCAGGGAATTCAGTTATTATTAACTCTGCATCTAACAGATTTAATGGATTTAGCGTAGAACTGTAGCTGGGCCACTGAAAAATTAAAAACTAAGGCATCAGCTGAAATGTTAACACCGGTTATACTCTACTCCACAGATCTTCCTTAACCATCTCAAGGCCCTCTTGATGAGTCTCTGCTCATCACTGTCTTCATATTTGAAGTTTTTTTTCTTGGCACAGTCAAACTTCTTTTAGTTTCTCTGCCTCCCCCTCCCAAGGCTCTGTAATAAACAAGTGCCTTCATCTCTTCCCCCACCCCAAGCCCTTCTCATTTTTTTCTTACAGAGCTGCCTCCCAAACCGCATCTGCTACGCCTTGCTCACCAAAACAGTTCCCAAAATGGACAGGGTATCACATTTGACAGCTATACAGTTTCATAAGTAGAACAGATGAATAAAGATTAGGGTAAAAACTCTTGACTTTATTTTGCCACATATGCCCAGTCCTCCCTCAACTTTCTTCTGTAGCCAAAATAAGCTGGTCAATTCCTTTGCCAATTACTTTGGCTGATCTAAGGAAGAGAGATTTTTTAAAAAATTATTATTTTTATAGCCCTCATCAGAGAAACAGTAGGAAGGGGATAAAAAAAAAAGTGTGCTTCATACCGCAGGGACCAATACACAATTTTGACAGGATTAACACATTAACACATTAGCAAAATTTCTGTTGCAATTTATGGTGCAAATTAATGCAGGAATATAAAACTGGAAAGCTCACCTTACAAGACTGTCTATATAGTCAACAACTTCAAAACGAAGCATTTCAAACTTTGTCAGTTTCTTAGACCGCCTTGATTCCTTCAACTCCAACAAAGTCTTTTAAGGAAAAGTGGTGCATAAACATACATGGGAGGTAGTTAGTATCTGGAGAACACAATCTACATGTTTAACAGGTATAATTAATTTTCACTGGTCTCTCTTCACTGATTATGTTTGAGAGTGTGATAGCGCAGTTACTTTTATTTAGGCCAGTATATTCAGTTCTCAAACTGGCAGGAGTTTGGGAAATTCAAAGCAATGTGTGTTAGGCAGAATGTAGAATATACAAGAACACCCCCCCTAATTTGGATTTTAAAATACTAGTTTATGATATAGATATTTTCTGCAATTTTCTGTGCATCAGGTAGGCCTGACATACATTATCAGTACTCATTCATTCATTTTTAAGGAGAGTTAATTATACACAACCTTCCCTCAGACCTCCAGCAAGCTGGGAAGAACTAACCATGGGCAAACACACCAAAAGACTCAGTTAAGTCACTTGTCAGTAAAGCATATGTAGGCCTAACCTTTTGAAGATGATAAAGGTCTGTCTTCTTCTGGAGCTCCTTATGTGATGATACGGACACATCTCGTTCTTGGCAAGCTTCTTCTGCTGGAAGAAAACTGATGTTTGATATGTGGGGTAAAACTCTTCCTGACTACCCATATTAAAAATCCCTAACCCCAGCAATCTAAGAAGTATTCGGTTACTTGTTCTCACAGACCCAAGCACAGGTAGAGTCTCATAAAACACCGTTAAAAAAAAGAGCCTGCAGTGCAGCTTAACTAACAACAGGTATTAAGTAACCGAAGCAATTCAGCCCTGAGCAAAGATCCAGCACAAGCCTTGCACATCACTTGAATTCCACTTATTTCATCCCATGTCATACTGTCAATATATGTTAACTGGACAGACAAGTACTAGATATTACCATTGTTTTATGAGCATTCAAAAAGCTACACACTGCACATTTTTTCCTTCTTGTGCAAAAAAAAACCACTAAGAAATTAGATCTCCCTACTTAACCCAGAAACTGCAAACAGATCAGCAAAGCATGTTAAGGTATTTAATTGTCTAGTTTTATTCTCATCTTGATAAGAACCTTTTGTTTTTATAACTATGTGGTTTGTTGATCAATTGCATCAATAATTAGTAATTTTTAGTAAAAACAAAGAAGCAAAACCTCCCAAATTGTGCCAGGATGAGTGATAGTCAAAATCAAACCCAAAAGGTTGCCAGATTTCTTGCCTTACTTATGAAGACAGTAATAAGAGAGATTCCACTTACAGATCACAGGTGAAGTTCCAGTCAGCAGTAAAAATCATGATATATAAAAGCTTTTTGGTGACCTACACAGAATGAGTTAGTATTTTCCACTGGCTTCAGGACATTTGTATTTGTGCTGAAGACTTCAAAGCAGAGAACTTCCTCTCTCTGCTACTACACCAGTATATTTAGAGATATTTTTTATCAAATAGATTGAACATAAGGATATTCTCAAGCTCCATGTTTTTATTTTTTCTATTTCATCAGGCAGTCGGGAAGATGGACTTTATCGTTGTTGAAACAGGACTATCCTTTCACTCTAAGGGCTCTGTGGGAGGTACATAACACTTCTGGTAGACTTCTGAAACCTCTCACTGAAGATCAACACAATCACAGAAACATACAGAAAGGAGTCCCCTAACTTGGCAATTTATTCATGCAAAATTTATCTTCCCCTTATTGTTTTTTCATTATAGTTTAAATCCACTTCAAAACCAACTGAAGATAATTCACGGACTCATGAGACCCTCTCTGCTTTAAAATCATCTTCAAACTTTAACTGAAAATGAATACTGCCTTTTAGTTTTTATAGTCCTGTGTGCCCCTGAATTCCCAGAGTTGTTCTTTTTTATTTATTCCCTCAAGGTAAAAATTCAATTACTAAAAAGCCTTTTGCCTCAATTCTGTTTTTTCCAAACTAAACGAACAGTTTTCCAGTTTTCCACTGTAGTTCAGATTCTTCAGTGACATATACAGTTTTTTCAAAGTGGTGCACCTATTTCCTGTACAACAGCATGGCTATTACTACATATTTTCAAAAACACATGGTACAGGCAAGAGACCATTCTTCTAAACAAGCCTCAGTTAACACTAGAGTATTACATGACTACTGTAATTAATATTAGACTGCATTGGTGGCTCACTGCCGGCTTGTCCAAATGCTAGGGAGCAACCACACTGATAATGAACTTCACTTAATAGGCATAAACCAGACCTGATGATAACCACTTAATCTTCAAAAGGGAATCATAGGGGAACACTTCTCTGTACTTCAGGGGAAGCTACGCAATTCCTATTCCAGGAGAATGTTTGGATATGTCATATTCCTATTTTTGAAGGAACGCGGCAGTTTCTGTTAACCTGCTGCTGAAAGATGGAAGGCTGGTACTCACTTGCCTTACTAAACTTTCAAAAATGTCCTGGTTGCATGAGCAACCAAATATATGGGCTTGACAAGTTACAGCATGTCAGCAGAGCCCTGCAACTGGCACCTGGTGTCCCAGCTTTAATATGAATTTAACTGAAGGTGCAGGTAAAAGAACTTTATATACATTTGGATTAAATAAGGAAATCTTCTCTTATTTACTTTTGAGTATCTGTCTTTATTTGTTAGATGTTTTTAAAAGATTGCAACATCCAGTAAAATGCTCAAAAATATACATATAAAAGATTAGTGAGTAATGTTTGCTGATCTATCCAGTTTCTTATCTTACATCACTCTTCCGTATTATAAAAAGCATGAACCACACACTAATAAAGAATATAAACATTACCTAATTTTGTGCACATATTTAAAAAAACAATCCTAAAAAATCTGACTGTTTGACAGAACATCACGAGGGAAAATGATGCCCTTTAGTCACATTATAAAATAGCTTTAATAAAATCTGCAATGGAACGTATGATGGTACACACCCACCTTCTAGTTTCTGAAACTGGGTCAAGAACTCCTTCAGCTTCCCTACTGTATTATCAAACTCCTTTCCAGCAGATGACACAAGAATTTCCACACATTGCTGAAGCATAGTTACCAAATCAGATTTATTCAACATCCTAAAAGACACAATTGTTGGCTGAAGTTGAATCACAGAATGATGAAATAGCTTTTAATGTTCTTAGTTGAAAAAAGGTTAAGAAATAATTTGGAGAACTCTTTTAAAAGAGAAAATCTCCAAGATATTTTTACTACAAGATGTGGAGTCAATTTTTTCCTTGCTGTCATTAACAGAACGAAACAAATCAGGTTACACAGATGTCCTTCACATTCTCCTGCAGAATTGAAAATGAAAGCTTTTCTGGTATTACCCTTAAAAACACTTGGTGGATACAAAGTTATAATTTTGGAAACTGAGACAGAATGGAAAAAAAGTATAGTAGGGTTCATAACTCATTCCCAAGAACAGTAAATGAAATAGTAAAAAATCATATTAGTATGTAAACACAATTCCACAAAATCCATTACTCTGTGATTCAGAATTATGCTTAAACAAAATCTGAATTGATGTTTTCTGTATTTAATTGCTATAAACCTACCCTTCACTAGAATCCCAGAATCATTTAGGTTGGAAAGGACCTCCTGAGATCATCTAGCCCAACCTCCAGTCTAGAATTTATTTAGTTTTAATTATGTATTAGGGAATTTTATGAATGTCACCAAGCACTGCTCAGTATCAGACTCTTCATTTACGAGATATCAAAGCAAGTCCTAGCAAACAGCCATGAACAACATCTAGAATTAAAGTCAGTAGCGTTACCTGCACATGTAACTTTTTCTTGCTCCCACTGCTGAAATCTCTGGTTCTGAACAATCACACATTTGTAATAGCCACTGTTATAGCAAACCTTCCTAGCCTATTCTTGTGGGTTTGCTTTGTCTGACACAAAATAAAGGTGCCAATAGTTTAAGGATTTTAGAAGACACTAAAAAAAAAAAAAAAAGAAAAAAAAAAAATAACAGCTACACAAAAAAGAGCATGACAGAAGAATGAAATGATGGTGATCAGGCAGTGGATCTCCATATCAACCCCCTTAACACTCACTAAGAGAGATTTCAGGAAGAATTTAGAAGAGCTACTGGAGAAGGTTTATGGATGGCTGGAGGGGCAACTGCAATTCGAACTCTATTTTCTAATTGGCAATTGATGCTAAATGCTTGTAAAGGCCAGAATTTGAAATTTCAGTTTTATCTGATTCAGGGTTATGGAGTCTTGCAAGCCAGGTGTTGTCTTCAGGATACACTTGTTTTGTACAGAAAAGCATCAGGAGTTGACAACAGAAAGAGTGACCTTGACCACAAAAAAGGCTACAAAGCACTTTCAAACTGTCTTGTAGAATATAATGAGTAAATAATATGGCCTTCTTCAGGTCAGAGAAAACACTGCAATAATTAAACACCGAAGATGGAGAAAGGATAAATGGAGAGAGGATAACTAGATTTGGAGATCTGTGATTGGGAAAGAACAAATTGGGTTTGGTAACATTCAAAAAGAAGCTGCAACTTCTAGAAAAACTTATTTATGACAACAACAGAATTACAAGGCCCAAGGAATAGGCAAGAGGATAGTTATCACGTACCAGGAAACAGTAAAGGATCCTTTTCAGCCTTTTGGGCTTGTGATGACTGCAAGGTATGCCAAGCATCAGAGAGTAGGGTTAAGATTCTAATTTGGTTAGGAGGTAGGCTTAAAGGAGAAAGGAAGAGCTCAGATCATCCAGTGACAGTAAATAAATCTGACTCTAGAGAGAAGTTATGAAAGAGAAGAAAGGAAGCTAGGACAAAGTCCATAGAAACTCCTTCTGCATGCTGAAGAGAGGAATCATCTGAAGAAGTGATAACAGAAATTGGTCAACAACAAAATGACAACAGTCATAGAAGGGCAGGACCGAGACAAGAAGTATGTGATGAATGACATCAGTGATGAGAAGACAAAAACAGAGAACACTTTCTAGACAGATGATAGGTCAGACAGTCCTCAAAAGGTTTTGCCACCTAAAATCTTGACCAATGTCCCAGCCAGTTACCTCCTCAGATCCAACCAAGTAAGAAACTCTTCAACATCTCTTAATCTTATTACTCTTCTGATTTGATTAATCCAATGTGAACAAAAGCTCACACACTCTCCCAGTCTCCTCATGATATTTTTTTAGACTCCAGACAACTAGCTTAAAGTAAAACAACTATTTTCTACATTGCTAAAGTTAGATCACCTGAAACATCATCTTCAAGGAGAGCACTTTTAGCTAAAGGGATAAAAAGCCAGTCCAAGGAAAGAGGAAAAAAACAACCAAACACAAAAGGAACTCAATACAACAACTTAAAACGCTACATTCAAACAATTTATGAAGGGCAAAAGAGACTTTGTTACAAATTGATAAATAAGCTGATAAAAAGCTTCTCCATTTTCTACTTATAAAGACAATGGACTCCAGAAAAACACTCACAAGAAGAATAATGGATGGGAAAGGATGAACATAAGGATATCAGTAGGTGATGTGGCCCCCGGGAAGGCAGAGGTATTGAGGAATAGTGAATAAGCCCTGTACCTGAGCAAAAACAAAAAAAGATTGTAAGAAGCAGAAAGATCATTTTATCACTTCTAAAAGACAGCAGCAAGATGATAAACATAAAAAGCAGAGAAAAGAGGAAATATGTGTAAAATGCAAAAGGGACTTACAGTTAAAAGCTGAAAAAATAATCACAGCTAGAAACCCAAGTATTTGAAGCAATCCTGTTGAGTTTTGTTAGAAAAAATGACAGAATTTCTGGATTAAAAAAAGAATCATTTATGGAAGAAATGACCATGATCACTGTATCTCCATCAGAAGCTTCCACAGTAGGAGCCAGGACCAGAGGAAAAACAGGAGGGAGATAAAGAGATAAGACTAAAGGGGGATCAAGCCAAAATCTGATGGCAGCGTAAACTTTGAGACAGGAGAAGAGAAAGATGAATTCAGAGTGGAAGAAAGAAAGTTAAACATGGGAGGAGAAAAAGGAGAGGAAAAATTGTCAAGAGTTATTAGAGATTACAGAACAGACAGTACAGGAAAGCAAAATGACACATTTGTGGGCAAGAGATGACAGGTGATTGAGTGCTGTCAAGATTCAGGAGAATCAGAGAAGGATTAAGAAGGAAAGACTGTATAAATGATAAATCAAGCAAGTAATCTTTTCAAAGGGGTGAGGGTAAGGAACACAGTGCAGTGGTGGTGCGCAAGAACCACTCAGTATGGCAAAGATACAGTTTGAAGACTATGTCTCCTTGTGTATGTAAGCCCAGAAACTTATCTTCTACCCACCACTGACATGGTTTTTCCATGCAACTTTACTGTCAAACACAAACATCACAAGCTCAGAGGCTCCTGAAGAGGCAGTTACATGGTAGCGTTGTTGCACCAGCTCCTGGTAAAACAGAACTGATGTAATATTGAAATGAATGCAGCTATCGGAAAACAGCCACTTGCCGTGTTAGAGCACACTTAAAAGTCTGTAGCTGCAAAATTGCAATTGAAGGGGTTTCTTTTAAGAAAATTGGATTAAATGACTTTTCAATTACAAACACTGACAGATAAAACAAGTGCAGGCTCTCCTAAAGTCCTAAGCCCACAATAACACCCCCTCCCCCCCCCCCCAGTCTCTGCACAAACTGTTAGACAAAGGAAGCAGAGGGAAAGCAGTAAAATAAAAAAATAAAAAAGGCCTCAGCTATCCATTTGGAACATATTCTAATTTTCATGATATTAAAATTTAGGCCAACTAAACTTAATAATTTGGTTGATAATAACTAACACAATCATACTTTAAAAGACAAACCCCAACTAATGCTTTCATTCACACACAGTAATCTCAGTGGTTTCAACATAATTACTCAGGGCATAAGAGGTATCAGAACCTGGTTGAGTTTCAAGGAAAATGGTAAAAAGAAAAACTGAAAACAGCAATTATACTTGCAAACAGTCCAACAACTACCTTTGAACAGGCAGCATCTTCAGTTTTAAGTTCCAGAATAACAGATGACTGATATTCTCCATGTGTTTGGTGGTATTAAAACAAAATGGGGAGGGGAAATCACCTTGCTAGCTGAAGAGATGACTCATACTCCTCTGTCTCCCACACTCGGTTTTCCAAACATGCACAGTGCAGCTCCCTGATCTGTTATGCAGAAGGTGAAGAAAGGATAAAGCGTTTTACAAACAAAGTAACACAGAACTCTTCCAAGCTGCTTTTCGAAGTCATATGGAATTCCTTTGGAGCTTGTTTCCCAGAGATGTGGTATGGTTGCAAAAAGAAATGAGAGCGTTTAGTACCTTACAGAACTAAGCTTCTAGTGTTGCCCCAGTCATGTGTTGCTTTGCAACAGGTTTCAAACAACTATTGTTCAGGTGAAGATAACTGCAGAGGACAGAGAGGAACTCCAGTCAAACGCCCCTGCTAAAACATCTTTTCATTCTCAAATACCACTACAGCTCATGCTGATTGTGTAGTCAGGGACAAATTCCATTAACAGTGTGGGGATACACTGAGAACTGACAGACAAGTGCACATGCACAGAATATACTGCTGTTCTAAGAGAAGAAACTGCTTAGCATAAAAAGGTGGATTTAACAACATGAGAGCCATATGGCTATTAAGAACAATTATCACTGTGCCCTTACTACTGTTTTATTCTGTATAGAAGGTTATTAAAACCCAGTCTCTTCACCTGAATTTGACTAGTGAGCTAAAAGGCGTTAGAAGAGTATACACTGTCTGCAGTGCATACAGAAAACCCCAGATGTGGGAAAGTCAATGTACAGATTCCTTTGCCAATCTGTGCATCTGCCTCCTTCTGGAAACACCTTCCTGTTGACTCACAAGGTATCACCCACATCACTAAAGAAACCGTATGCTGTTGCACTCTGTCTATAGCAAGAACACATCTGTCTCAGTTAAGTAGGGGACAAAGCAGTCGAATAATAAACAAATAATACATACTTATTCAAATGTTACACTTTGAAACAAAAACCCCACCATTTTTCACTAAAATGGAGTAACAGTACATCACCTGCTTGCCCAAAGGGTACTTTGGAAGAGAAGATGTGAAAACATGGAGACATCTTAGAACTGGAACATAATTTTCATGGTAAACATGCAACTCCTCCAGCAACTTCTGTATTACTTCCTACAGTGACAGAGTAATTGTTTTATAAGTCATTCTGACAGTCGTTTATTTAAAATTCTCATAAAGCATTTAAAATGACACTGAAGTTTTGACATTGTGGTAAGTTATGATTTAAATCAGCGGTCTTAAATTAAGACCACTGTGCAAAAAAAAAATCTGTATTTCAACAGTTCACTGCAATCACATTGTATATAATTAACTTTACTCTCTTCCTCCAACTCACTGGAGAATTTTTATTGATTGGCAGTATTATTTTACAGTTTTCAACTATATTTAGCCTTCAGATTTGGTACGTCATCTTGGAAATATGATAATATACACTACACCTTTAACAGGCAATGAGAAATTATATAGCTACTTTTACTCAAATCCTTGTTATCTGCATTGTTATATTACAAATGCATTTAAAAATTTGTATCTTACATTGCTGTTTTTATTACTTAGCTATACATAAAAAGGTAAAGAAATACGCAATTGCTGCTTCTATCTGCTCTTAGATTGACTTCCGTTTATTCACAGATTGAGAAGTGCAGAAAAAAAAAAATCATATATTAGGAAAAGACATTATTAACTGCTGCTACAGAATTTACTAGATGGCATCTCATTATCACTGGCCTCCTGTGGCAGGATATGTAACACTTTTGGAAAATCACAGTCGAAATTTCCGGTAGCTGTATTAGAAGTACTTTGGGCTCATTACGTTTAAGTCTGTGAATCAGAAGATCTTCTCTCATCTGCCTTCAATCAAAGATAAAGAGCAAAACCCCACAGGATTCTATACATATTTCTTTGCCATTTTGCTTAACTCTGAGCAAGCTATTCCAAATTGAAAGAGAAAAATAAAAGAAGCCACTGGAGTTCTCTACAATTAAACTGAAACAAAGGTTATCACATTTAAAAAAAAAAAAAAGCAAAACTTTATCTGCAGGCAATATAAGGAAGTACTGACACGTTGAAAGGTTAAGTATCATACTGCAAAGACTGAATGTAAAGCCATTCAGTGCTGCAGAAAGCTTTCTGATGTTGAAAAAGTTCCAGATTATCAAAAACATTAAAGACATTTCTCTCCACAGACTTCTTTCTTATCTATTAAAATTTAAAGGTCACTGATATAACAACTGCTTAAATGACTTCCAAGACCTTAGGGCAGACATTCACAAGTCTATCTTAATTCTAAGCAGGATCATTAAAAAAGGAGCAAACTATCCCCACCACGAAAAAAGATGAGAGAAAACAGCAAGTTCTCTTTAATGCTGCTCCATCAATCTTATTCCCCCAATATATAGCATATTTCCCTCATCTTGTTTCCCAGCTCAAGACTGGTGCAGTTAACATACATAAATCGCAATGCAGTAGGACTGCTTGTTTTACAAATAAGATTGAAAAGGCACATTCTGTTTTAGAAGAGTTTGAAAACATTATTAGAAGACTATGCAATGTTATCTCTCTAAATATAGATTGTCACATTTACATAACTTCAAGTGAAATTTGCAACAAAAAACTTTCAGACAGAGTTGTAAGTAATTAGGATGTAAAACTGCTTTTAAAACTGATTATTCTAAATAGGTAGAACCTGAATATAAATTGCAGCTGACAAAGGGTATCACAGGCCTAGGTGCTAAGCTTGAACAGCAAGTTTACCTGGTCCTGAACATGAACAGTAAATGTATACAAAGTAGTACCATCGTGACTGTGGGAGTGTTAGTACAACACGTAGAATAAACAGCACCTCATTAATGCAGCAGCAGGGCCTTTGCTCCTCAAGCAGACTACATTGCCAGCTTCGCAAGGCAATAATACTCCTACCCCTATTGTAGTCTTCAGTTAAAACTTGTCAGAAGTGTGATAAACACATAACCACAAGAATTCCAGCTTCTTTCCCAAACTTACAGGGTGATGCTTGTGAAATAAAGGGTATCTTATTAAACAAAGTTTAAAACATAAATTTTAAGTTGATGAGAAGTCAGCTTTCAAAGTAGCAGCCTGTTACATGGTCTTCAAACTTTAAACAAAGAAACAGAGTCTCAGCTGCTCATTCCCACTCCTTCCCTCCTTTTCCTGTTCTTTCAACAGAAGCATTTATGTACCTGCAGAATGAACTGCATTGGGGAAATCACTGCAGAAACAACCCAGCAAAAAAGTTCCTAAGTTTTGTCTTTTTCTTTTTTGGTCAGGTTATTTTAATTGGATTGTTTCTCTGATTACACTCATTGCACAGCCACACAAGCAGTTGTGCTGGCACATTTGTTGAGGTGTGAATAAACAGCAAAGGAACAACAGTAGCTTAAGCTGGTTTTGCCACTGAGGACTATGGATCATAAAATCATGTATAAATCACGTCTCACCTTGACTACTATAATTGCACTGCACTGGCAGACTTGCCTGCTACCAACCTCTCTTCCAGCCATTAACATTGTTCTTTGCACCTGAAAAGTCCTCGGAGACCAGGAAGCTCTGCTACAATAAATTTCTTTATCTCTCATAGTGCCATTTGGCTGGCAGGTGGGCTATAGTTGAGATGAAAAGTTAGGAGAAACCCTTTACCCTAAGCAATGCTTCTACTGTGAGTGGTTCAGCTGGTGAAAATAACCAACAGATCTTTGTTGGTGAATTCCTAAAGGTCTCACAACAGTAGCAGCTTGACTTCAATTACTTGACAGACCTCCAGATAAAACACATAACATTAATTAAGTTTTAATTCACATCTAGTGTGAACATGTGCCTTGGGACCCAGACTGACCCACTGAATTCAATCAGAAACTACACAGAGGGTATGGAAAACTAAGAGCTTATGAAAAAACCTCCAAGATTACTTTTCTTCAAACACTTCACTGACTCTCCAAGAAAGTCAGTCTGAATAAGCATTAGAAGACCAGACCATAAACAAACACTCTAACTTTCTTTATAAGCAGTTATATTTCTAGACACAGGTAAAAGCTTTGTAAGAAAAGTTGTTCAGCTGTGTATAAAGGCATGCCTGGCAACCCTAGAGATTTGAAACTTTGACCTGCCAAACCTAATTTTCCATTACTGGACATGAAGCACATTATGTATTGTATGAAAGACATTATACAGAACTATCCATCTTAGTCTTGTATTTATTATGCTCCACAAACTAATATATTGCAAAAGTTATATTTGCTCTCTGAAGACATTCTTAAATTTCTACCTTTAAGAAGCTGTCTGCTGTCAGCAGTGCAATCTGTTTCTCTGATACTTGACTTTCCACATACCTGAAGGCAAGAAAAAAACCCAAGAAAATAAAAATTATAATGCAAAGTATGATTAACGATTACAGGATTAAAAAATTCAAAAAACATTTATGCTGCTATCTCAGAAAGATTCAAAAAAGGGACAGTCAAAACCAGCAAGCTGAAAGGCCACTCCAAACCCTTAAGATTATGCTCCAAGTCACAAGTTCAAAAGTGATTCATGGTTATTTGTTCTTAATACAGAAGAAAGCTATTATGACAAGAGAAACAGAAAAGTTCAAGTGATCACACATCCCAGAAGCTGTATTCTCTAGACCAGAAGATTAAGGCTTCCTGAAATTATTTACAACTGCCATCCTTTTGAACTATTTACTTTTCTATAGAAAGATATGCACAACTGATCTACAGCCTTCACAGAACTTCATTTACATATACTTTTTAAATCTTTTTTAAAGCTGACTAAACACAAGATTGTTATTTCCCTTTTACCTTCTAAAAGAGGGCAGTCTTCGAATGTTTTCACACTGATTATGTGATAAAGAATTCACCCTCTTCTTAGCATCTACCAGCTGGCAACACAGTACACTAAGAGGCTGGGAAAAGAAATGCTCCAAAATACAGAGCTGAAAAACAAAGCAAGAACCAGGGATTTTAACAAAAGGTAAATATAGCAGGGAGGATGAATTTTAATGCTTTCTTATTATTACAGTGCATATACTACAATGATAGTAATGGTATTCCTTTAAAAAATATCACTACAGTTCATGAATATTCCATAAGTCACTTCAGGACATTGATTACTCATTTTTAAATATGTCACATAATTTACCTTTTTTGCTGTATGTGCTCCGATGCTCACAAATAACAGAAACTATATTTAAAGACATGAAAAATCAACTGCTGTACACAAGCAAACCTTATGTCCTAATTTCAGTTTCTGTGTCATGTACACAAAAATACCCTGCTAAGCTCTTACTATGTGTACATACAACCATGCTTTACCACCGATTTCAGCTGCATTAAATGTTTGCAGCATCAGCGCCTTGCAGAAGAGTAACATATGCTTATCCCATTTATTCTTAAAAACAAAACAAAACCCCAAACAGACTACCTCACTAATAACTTTTAAAACACAAAAACTGTTAAAGGGGAAAGACATTTCCTGTCAGAAAAGTTAACATCACTCCCAGACATAATGAGATGATGGACCCCCCTGTATTTATCACTTAGGAAAATATGATCTGAAGCTGCTTAATCCCCGAATACTTCTAACACACAAAAACACACCCATGCGCTGTCAGGGATAGGACTTGTATTTTTGTATCAGGCCAATAGGGAACTGTTAAATCCTGGTGACTCTTTCCAGTAAGAGGAGCTGAAATCTATGAAAGCCTGCACAGGTCTGTGTGCAGAAGAAGTACGACAGCTAGGATTTCTCCTGCCCATGTGTAGTCACTGACTCCTAGATATCAAAGAATGAGATACTCTAAAGGTATATGACACTAAAAGGACATGTTTTTACTAATGGGTTCACTCCCAGAACCAGGCAATAAAGAAACATTTCACAAACCTGTATTAAAACAGATGACAGAGACTAAAAATGCTTCTGAGAACTCATCTGCAATCCACAAAAGCTACAAGGAGACTCACTTCACTCTAAAAATATATCTAGATATGAAGATCTATAGAAGATCTATATAAGCCAATAACTATTATGCTCTGCATACACTATTTTTGAAAACATTGAAGTCTTACACTTTGCACTTCTGCACAGCTTCTTGGACTACAAGCACCACTAAGGCACAAAGTAACTGACCCAACAGCTCCCGTTGCCCTGAAAAGGTAAGAAGTGTGTTATCTAGGAACTGTGCTGGAAGGTTTCAGGTGGGGAAAAGACACTGCCGTAGCCTCACATCACGACACTTGAGTACAAGGATATGGTACAGAGGATCGGAGATGGAGAGTCAGGGGTCTCAGAAGCTACCAGTTAATCTACAGCAAAATAAAGGTATTTCTACTCACTAAGGCAAGTTACCCTTTTAAATATAAACTTTACATATAGTTTTTGTTTGTGGCAGAGTAATATTCACATGCTGCTTCATACCTGTCCTGTGAGCTTTCCTTTACAACCTTAACAGCTAAGTTTTCAACTTTAAAACACTGACCTGTTCACAGATCCAAACTGTTTCCAAAGGAGATTTTTTCCCATGCAATTCAGTGACAGCGAGATTAGAATCTAAGTGCCTAGCAATTACCCTTTGTTTTCACAACCATCATTTGAATTCTTCTTACCATTGCCTACCTGAAATCCTTTGATAAAATTCTGGACAGAAAAATCATGGTACAAAAATATGTTGATGAGAACCTGCAGAACTTTCTCACCCAGTTTAAAGGGAAACTGGGCTGTCAGAAGCAGCTAAGGGAGACAAAAAAGGAAATGTAGGCAAACAAAAGGCAGCAAAACTCACATATACAACTTGATACAACACTCGGTATATGTTAGCATTCAACTACATGAGATACTAAACATATTGCAACTTCTAAAAACAGTATTTCCACCAAAAATCCATGCAAAGATTGATTTTCAGTTTATTATTTAATCACATTTTTGTAAGTGCCTTTTTCTAATGTGCAATGTTTTAAGTTAGCTATTTTTGTACTTATTATTTTTAAATTACTAACAACAAAATAGAGATTGCTGTAACAACCAGGGATACCGTTACTCTCAGCACACGTAATGGTGGTTTTGAAAATACTGCACAAAGCAGTGTATCGTGAATCGCACAGGCACAGTGTCTATGTAGCTTGCTCATTTGGGTAACAATCTTTGACAAGCAGCAAAAGTCAGGCTGAACTGAATTTTTCTGTTTAAAGCTATCTTTTTCTGGAACAAAGTAAAACTCAAGTCAAAGTACTACTTTAAAAAAGATGTAGGTCTGTCAAAGTGTAATTGTCCAAGTATGCATGCACAGATGTCCATGCAAATGAAAGATGAAAGCAGCTGTGTGTGTCTCAATGTGACAAGGAGGCTCTTGGTAGTTAAGCTACTCTGCAGCTATGAGTAGAAATATCCCAAATCCACAGCTTTCAGGAACTGATTCTACTTCAAAAGCTTCAGACAAATCTACTTTTAAAGGCCACACATGCACACTGTGCTTGAATACACACACACTCCTCCTATATAGAAAAGGAATTACCTTGTCAATTATAGTAGACAGGTGCTCCTTACAGGAAAGGGACTGGAAAAGCTCTATGCACAGCAGAGAGGAAACAGAGTGAGGAAGTAAGTTGTGGATAATCATTGGAGATGTAGCGATTCCAAAAATCAGTACTAGAGGTAATTCATGGATATGCTGACTAGATCATGGGGAAGGGAGATAAAAAAAACCAATAGTTACATCATAGAAAATCATGACACAAATGCATTATGTTCCGACAACAGCACTGATCTCGGACACAGAAAGGGGTAAAGTAGAAGACTTGTTGGCAGTGAACCAAGAGGTTTGATGTGGAGTAAAATGGAAAAGAATGGAAGACATTTAAAGCTCTAAAGTAGAAAAGCAAATTATATTATATTTTAGAATTCAAATTTCAGGAAATGGCATAAAAAGCATCTTTTCAGTTACAATACTGTACCAGTCCTATCTTCCCCCAAAGTTATATTCAGAGAATTGAATCTTACAATGTGGGGTTTTTTTTCCAAAGACAGAGAAAAAATAAGAAGAAACATTAAACAGCTAAGAAATTTTAGACCACTTAATAAATTCAAAATAAATATGAAACCCCTCTAACGTTCTATGTTCCCATTATACTTAAAAAAAGAATTCCAGCTTCTCCAGATTCAATCTTCCTCTTCAGACAATTTTTAGTATAGACTGAGAACTGATAACAAGGACTGAATGCTGCATTCCTTGTGAACAGCATACAAATTATACAAAATAGTGTTTTCAGTATTATTTCATCATTATTTCCCATTTTTATTAGCTTCAAGGAGATAAAAATTCTGCTATCTTAAATATCTTCTAGGTCTAAGTTGACAATTTATTCCTGTCCTGTGTTTCCACTATAGCAACTTTGACTTCTGTGTTTTAATTGCTATCCCGCAATTATTTCATTTCTCTTAACACCTCAAAAGTAGTTACTAGTGACTTAAATAACAAACTTTACATTACTGTCCACTGTTAATAAGCTAAAAGAATATCAAAAAGAAACTGAAACTTGTGATTAACAAATGAGAATCTCACATTTACCCACTTCACCCCTACTAAACATGTTTAAGAAGGAAAAGGAGAGAATAAACCAATCTCTACAGTTATCTCAAAGATCTGTTTCGAAGTATTATGCAACTCTGCCAAGCTTCTATTTCACCAACTTCTACTTTAATTAACACAACCTTTAGTTATAAGATCATTTGAATCCTCTAAATCTTTTTTTCTGAAGAGACACAATCAATGAAAACAAGTGTATTTGCAAAAAGCAGACTGGCAGACCTGAACTGCACTTCATCTACATTCTGCATGCTCATAATTAGGTATTTATCCTTGCCACAAAAAGCAGAATAAGACACAACACTTAAACAATTAAAAGCTCATTTCCCCCTGCTTTACACCCTAATTATTTCCCGATAATTTCCGCATTTCTGATTTTACTTCTCAAAATGTTCCCCAGAGAACCCATCTGCCAGAGCTGAAGTAGAAAAATACTTTTATTGTGGGTCTCTCAGCAAGTGAAATTGCCTGGCCCTCTCACATGTAATGTCAGGTGTGCACACTGCAGCCAAATTAATTTTACAATTGCAGCCCCAGTTCTGCTGCAATTGTAGTTTCAACCCTGGGACTAAGCACAAGATGTTCTTTTCAGCGAACAGCATAGGGTTTTGATAAGAATGCATGAGATGGTACTAAAGACCTGGTTAAGGAAGGACAGAAGCACAGGAGCACCTGAAGAAATCATTTATTCATTACAGATCCCGGTCAATACTGAGAAGTTTTCTGGGTAAGTTTTATATATTCCTACTAGTAAGACAGTGACCTTTAAGCAGGATTATATCCAGATTCATACAAAAAATATACTCTGAAAGCAATTTAAAAAGTATACAGAAGAAAGATCTAGGCATCTTAAAAAATTAGTTTCACAATCACAAATTCTGTAACAACTAGTACCAATAAATCCTCTGACGTAAAGAACTATATGAGCCACCCAGCCCTTAGGCAGTCCGGTTCAGGGTGCCAAGTTAGCTTCAGGATAACCTATCCCCAAAAACCCAGCAAACAGGTTTTTTGCTCAACCACTGCTGCTGAGAAGCAGCATTGATATTTGATTCCAATTCTTCACCAGCCTCATTGTTACACTTCAAAACAACTGCAAATAGAAAATGGCTACAGGAGAGGAAGAACTAAACTTCAGGTCACGTTACCTGCTGATGACTATGAAGTCCTGAAGTACTCTTGTGGTGAAGCTTTCCATGTCTTTGATTATAACTACAACTGGAGGAGACCGACAGTTTCTAGAAGAGGAAGTTCTTTTTTTGCTCGGAGTTTCAGAACCTGTTTTCTTTAAAGCCATTTGTCACGCATTAATAAACAGAAGATAGGTAAATAAGAAGACTGAATTACATCTACAATATTAAAATGCTCAAAAGTGATTAGGACTGCCTTTTTCCTATAGTTGTATTTATTATTAGCATCTGGAATAGCACTTTTTTCTTTCTTCTGTTTGGCAGAGCAGGGAGCGAAAAGAATAAACAAATTTTAAAAATCCACATTCCCACAAAGACAAGAACATCTCTGTGGGCCAGAACTGGTGAAATTCTGTTGGGATTGCAAAAGAAGATTTGAGTTATGTACATGCATCATGCCTATTTCCTATATCTTTACCCAGTAATAAAAAGAGCAGGTACTCATTAAACTTTTTTTATTTAACACACTACTCTGATGAAGTCATCATAAAATCAGTTCTAAACTTTTATTTATGTCCTAAACAAAACTTACAACTTTATTAAATACAAAAACATTCTGGAAATTCTCACTGCTTGCTAACGTAGCATGGGCTGTGGATGATATAATGCCACATTAACACTAATAGCCTTTCCCCTGGGTGGCTGTTCTTTCTTCAAGTTTTGTCTCAATAAGCGAAACACTTCAGCACTTCTGGGAGAAAACCATCTGGCATGAAGTTGACACTGCATGTTAAGATTCTAATTCCCAATTAAATATACGATAAAATAGTACCTTTGCTTGGTTTTCAGAATCCTGACATTGATAACTGATCAGAAACTAACTCCACATTTGTTATATAAGCTACAGATTTATATTCAAATCACCTCAATCTCGTTTTTTTCTTAGTATTAAACGAAAAGCCAACCTTTGGCATTTTTTTCACTATGGCATAGAAATCAGAGTTATTCCGTTTGGTTTTTTAAAAGCATCTAAACGTCAGCCTTGAACTAGTGATACCAAAAAAAAAAAAAAAAAAAAATCATACCTTTGTTACACTCTCATACCAGTTGGTAAGAGAAGTCATCGAACAACGTATTCTCTTCTGGGAAACCTGCACATAGTCCTCATCTCCCAATGAGTCCACATCTACATAGCAATTCATCAGCTGCCCTATCAGCTTCTGCATTAGATTTTTTATGCCTTCACAATACAGTAAAGACATTTGGTTATTCAATAATACTTCTCCAACTTACACTCTAAAAAATTAACTCAAGTTATCACTTATTATTTTTCACTTTTCTAATTATTCTCCTTCTCTCTCTCCAGAATTCACATCTCTTGCTCCAGAAAGCTTGAACAGTCACAATACCCCTGTTGTTAATGCAAGAAAAATGATCCTATTAATTTACCTAGGTAACAACAATTCAAGCTAAGAAGCTGGCACTGCAACCTTCCTGAACTCTAGCCACATGCTATTAGAAGTGACCAAAAATAAATAAGGCAGCCAATCCATAAATCTGGGGATGCCATAAATGATTTTTATTTTTTTTACTTAAAAAAAAATAAAAAAGGAGCAAGGAGAGTGGGACAGAATTTTATATTACCCATGCTCTCACTGTAATAATGCGACTGTAAGCATTTAAGAAGTGGAATGTATATAAATGGGGGTTTATTCCACATGTCACACTGTCCAAGTAAACAAGAGGAAAGCCAGCCTGCAATTTCAACATGCAATACACCAAGTAGCTTGCTCTTGAAATTTACGCTATGACTAAACAGTATTTCCATCTTAATTGTTTCAATCAGAATTGATACTTCTTAAAATACAGTAGACATTACTGCTAGGTTCACACAGGATTGAGCAAATCTTTAGAAAGTCTTTAAGATCCCTCCAACCCAATATTGTCACTTTTGGGGCCAAAAGTTAGAATTTCTAATTAACCGAGAGCTTATTCAGATGAAGAAGCAAGGCCACTGCAGTATTTACCTGGGCAATCTTTGGCTTCCAGGAAGGCTATGTAAGGGGTAACATTATCCTGAAGGACTTCTGAGAGATTTCTAAAAGTCAAGTCATGGTCTGTAACATTTACACCTAGAAAAAAGACAAATGTTAAACGGCATTTTTCCTGTGATTTGTGGTCACAACAAGCGAATAACAAACTGAACAGCAGACAAAAACCAGAAGATACCTCAAATATTCAAGGCAGGAATGAAAAGCATCATATCACCTATGAGGAAAGATGAAAAACTAGCACCAGATTACACGTTAATATTAGCTGATTAAAAGCAACAGGGGATCACTGCAAAGACTCCTCATACAGTTTTTAAAAGATTTCTCAAGGGTGCAAGCCTGCAAGGAGTGGGATTGGTTTTCTAACCTCCCCACTCCTCATACCCTCAAGAAGCCATCCACAGCCATCTAAGGCCTACAGACAAGAAGATGACATTCACCTTCTCTAGGAGAGAAGCGCTAAGCCCAAGACCCAGATCCTCACATGGCTTACATAAGGAGGAAAACTATGAGTTAGTATAAACCACAGCCTGAATTTACCATTAACTACTCACTATTTACTGCCTTCCTTAGTTAACCAAAAGTAAGAACAAGCCCCTCCAGAAAGCAATTCACAGCTTCTTCAACAGAAATATTCAGAGAAGGAACTTCTCCCTTTCCACTGCCTATAAAAATAAGACTACCTCCCAGGTTTTGTTAGTGCTCACGTGGTAAGTTTGAAGCACAGGCCTGAGTTTAAACTCCCCAAAACAATCCACCAAAAATGCAATCAAGTTGTCTTGACCCAGGTTTAGGATTACAGTTACAACCTTTTGAAAGAAAGGGTAAGGGAGAGAAAAAATATACAAGGAAAAAGTTAAAAACTTCACTAATTCCAGTAATCAGATTTTCAGCTATTTTCTTCATCCTCTGCTCCTTTTCCAAGATAATGACACTGCTTTCCTACATGTAATCACGGAATGCAAGAAGATGTATCAGAAATACAGAAGCTGTGTAATTCCATGGTTAGTCATAGAAAACACTAAGTGCGTTGGTGGCGGAAATAGGGACAGAACCAAAGCATCTCCAGTGCATCAGGAAAAAACAACGCAAATCACTATCAGCTGCCCGAGACAGACCTCTAGGGAAGAGGTGTTACCTTACTGCACTGTTATGCATACAAACAAAGGGGAAGGAGGTCTTATCTTCTCCCTTCCCTTAACATTTCTAAAGTGGTATTGTTCACAGGAATTTCTGGAAGTCAGGAATGTATTTTTATTTGACCTCTGTGTCAGTTTTAAGCAGATGTACATAACAAAATATATCTTTAAAAAATTACCTAAGACAAGAGCTGCAGTAGGAATTTCTCTGTTCTTCATCCAACAAGTCCGTTCTGTTGTCCTCTCTTGGAACTCAGAATGAGACCGCATCAAAAAACTTACTAGGTTATCAAATAGCTGCTTATTCAAGTCTTCCTGTATTTGCTGTAAACAAACACAGATTTTAATTATAAAAGTGTGGACACACTAGAATATCTTCCTTTTCCTACCTCTTTCTGCAAAATTTTTAAACCTTATAACTCCAGGGCAAAATTTTAAGGAACATTAAGTTTTCCTGTGAACTATTAACATGCTAATTTATTCACTGTGTGGTAAACATCTCTGTTTCCCATACTGAAACTTCTGGTCAAATGCCTCAAAAACAACCTGGAAAGCAAATGAGCTTGACCATGCTGTCACATCTCAGGCTTTAAAGATGAAGAAAAATCAAAAACTTACTGACAATGCATAAGTGACATAGGAGGAATAAAACAATATACTTAGTTTCTGGAAGAATGTTCATGAAAACTCCTATTATTTCTCTTGGCTTAAAAAACATCTGTAAACATTTTTCTGAGAAATATATATGAGAGCAAATACTCAGCTCCACCAAATATAATTCAGGATGAAATAAAATAATAAAGGAACACCTTAAGTATGTTTTATAGAAAAAAAATATTAAAACTGATACAAGAAGTGGTTGTTATTGCAGAGAGTGGAATATTTCAACTTTAGTAGAGTTGTTTTTCTGTAGCATTGGTTTTCTAACTAACTTCAGTTAAGTGATATCTAACTGACAGTATTTTTGAAAGTTAAAGACAGTTACAGACACAGGCTGTTCTTCTGATAGTATGTTTTTTTTAAATAGTACTATACTCAGACAATATTTCTTCACTTATCTAAAGAATTCAAGGCCAGACAGAGACCTAGCTTCAAAACTCTAATGAGCAAAGTCTTGTCTGTGTGAAGTTCATAATAAAATTAAGATTAGTCCTTGGAAAGTAGTAGAATATGCATAAGATAACTGGGAGAATTTATACACATGCATGTAAGTTGGATATATATTCTGTAATCAGCTCTTATCTCACTGCATGTGATTGATGGAACCATTCCCTCTTGTGCCCAGCGCTGAAATAAAGGATGCTTGCTTTCTAAAACTCCAAAATGAGTCTTAGAAACTTTATTTGCCAGCATTTTTGGTATCAAAACCATGACTGCCATATTTACTACACTGTCTTTTGCCCTTCAGGATGATTTTCTTACAAGAATACGTATACATAGGAACAGATGGAAAGGTGAGAGAAAGCAGAGGGAGATAAGACTTTTAAAAGGCAGATACATAGCAGAAGCATTTCTTATTTCTTTTATTATATATGTGCTTTTGAAAATCTGTCTCTAATCCAAGACATGCCTTCTGCTAGAACTGACAAACAAAACCATACTCTGAAGTTCAGGATACCAACATACACCCTAGAACACGGATTTCAGCAACCCCTGCCCCCAATAAAATCATCATCAAGATTTATGTAGCAACAAGAGGTGACACACACAGTAGTGAACTTGATTTCAAAGGAAGTGGCTAAGGCTGTCACTAGCAGCCCTGATGAGGTTGCTAAGTTGCATGGTGCCCACTCAAAAACCTGAGCTCCATTTCCATTACACAGAGCAGCTCCTGTTGCTCTCCTGAACAACTGATAAAACTGTACATAAAGTAATCTTACTCTTTTCACCCTCCACTTATTAAAAAAATATTCTGTCCTTTTGGATGTTGCCTGTGTACCTTTGAGGTCCTACCTGATAAATTCTATGGCAATTCAGAAAAAAAATGTAGCATGGCATTTTACTAAGAGTTTATATCATCAGCTTTAAAGCTTCATCATAACATCTCCTGTATTACCATATGTCCCATAATAACCCTCTGAGCTTCTTCTGATCATTATTGTACATGTTTTCACTAAGCTGCCCTAGGAACAACCTAAATATTTACTTTGCATGGTTATAGTATATGTTATTCTCCACTTGCGACAATATGTTATCCTTGCCCACTTGTGACAATGGAATTCAGTCTACAAATGAACTGAGCTTTCTGAAAATCCATCAGTGTCTTCTTGCCAAACCAACTTCGTTACAGGCACTATGTAGGTAGGCTTCCAGAAAGCAGACTAGGCTGCTCTGCAAACAACTGATTCACTTGCATGACACAGCTTACTCTGGAAAAGATAATAAACTAGAAGCTTGGTCCCTGCAGACACTGACTTTGGTGATGATTGTGTGGTCTGAAAACCACTATCTGCACCTTAGAGGTAAATTACCATATTAAAGCCCTGCACTCAGCTTTTTTTTTTCCTAACTGGATCCTGGTGGTGCAACTGGAATGCCTCACAAGGAAGGGAATGTTTCTGAATACCCTTGATGAGAAGTATCACAATAAGAACATTTGCAAAGCAAATAAATAAATGCAAAACACTGTTTTAGTATTAGGTGCAAGACTCACCTCTGTTTCCGATTTGATCTGATTCCATAAGAACTGACAACTAGCAAACCGCAGCTCAGTATCCTCTGAATCATCGTTTCTTCCTCTGAAATCATTATCTAGAAAGACAGAAAGCACAAATAAGATTATTAAAACAAAACATTTTTTTTGCTGAGAAGAAAACAAGACACCTGACTGAAACAAGAACTTCTTAATATAATCTATATATCTGAAGGAGATGACTTTCCTCTTAACCAATGAAATAACTGCTGGTATCTGGCAGAAAAAGCAAGGGAACAAGCAGAATCTATTACCCAAGTATGCAGGCAAAAGGTAAAGAACTGGCTTTCATCTCAAGTCCCAGATGAGCTAAAGACTAACTCAGAGCAAATAGCCTTTACTATTAAAATGAAATAAAATCTAAAAATCCCTTTCTCAAAATGAAATAAAAATCTAAAAATCCCTTTCCCTTGCTTCAGAAAGTTTTGTGGGTCTCTTTCACCTACACAGTCCTCCTTCAGTATTAAAGTCAGATACGAAACAAAGTCTTGCATGAGTACTTCTGCTGTGAGAACAGGCAGAGAGAGATGGAGTTGTTCAGCCTGGAGAAGAGAAGGCTCCAGGGAGATCTCATAGCAGCCTTCCAGTACCTGAACAGGCTATAGGAAAGCTGAGGAGGGACTTTTTACAAGGGCAACTAGGGGGAATGGCTTTAAACTGCAAAGGGGAAGATTTGGATTAGACATTAGGAAGAAATTCTTCACAATGAGGGTGGTGAGGCACTGGCACAGGTTTCCCAGGGAAGCTATGGATGTCCCCTCCCTGGAAGTGCTCAAGGCCAGGTTGGATGGGGCCTTGAGCAGCCTGGTCTGGTGAGAGGTGTCCCCACCCATGTCAGGGGGGTTGGAACTGGGTGACCTTCAAGGTTCCTTCCAATCCAAACCATCCTATGGTTCTATGACATGAAAATCCTTTCTGTTCCCTAGAGAAGATGCAGCTAACACCAGTTTCACGAAAATAATAAGGTACACTAGGAAAGGACTGCTGGTTTAGGCAAAATGCAGATATATTTATTGTTTAAAATAGAGTAAATCAATACAACTATGCCAGCAAACCTTTTAAACACAAACCAGGCCTGCATCTCTGGCTCACCTCTAAATTGCCTCTCACTTCTATACGTGTTGTTCAATAAAAAGAAAAGGACAATCAGGTCCTTTTTGCTAATAGTGTCTTGGCACTTTTTCTGAATACATCTGGCTTCCCAGGCGTTGCCTCACTGATACCAGTACAGAAACTCTCCACTCACTTCCAACTACAAAGAAAAGACAGAGCCGGGAGTAAAATGGGAGACTGAATAGAAACTACTACAACTGAGTGAGGTTTTTCTCATTGTTTTTCCTCCTACACTCAGTCTACACTTCCCTTAACAGCAACAACAAAAAAAACCCACAAAAAAAAAAGCAGCACAGGCTTGGAACCACCTTTTTACTCCCAGCAAACATTTAGCAAGCCTGGTGTAGACTTAATGCTTCACTAATCCCACGTGGAAGAGGACTGAAGGCTAAGTAAACAGCCTGTTAACTGTTGCTATGTGGCAATGTTAAACATAAAAATTCATTTTCTCTAAACTCATGCATATACAGAACTTCATTTGATAGCCATGAATGTCCATGTGGTAGCTGTTCAGTGGAACATGAGCGGTGGTCTGATCTCTAGAAAAAAGCCAGCTGATTAACATGCTCAATTGCCCAAAGCATTAAAACCACTCATAACAGCTCTGTAAATGATGAACAGGCATCCCTCATCCTCCTTTTTCAGTGTCTCCCCTAAACTAACACCTCATTTGTATCCCTAAGAAAAATCACTTGAAATACATAACCCACTGATCACACAGGTCTTAGGATCTTAGTTAAAGAAAATCCATCCACCACATTATTTGTAGTAATCCAAGGCATAATGTTCTTTTTGTATTACCCAAACTCAAATTATAGGTGCAAATATACACAGAAAGCCTTTTGTGGGGTGCAACAGCATTGTCAACTATTGATGCTGTGAAGTTTCACAACTGAAATCTCACACTTGGCAGGTTTGGGTTTCAAAATTGGACAGGTGCACATGAAAATACTGTTCATTTAGAACGTAATTCTAACCAGCTGCTGTGAGCAGCCAAACAAGCTCACCTCTGCTGCTCTTTTAGGGGTACTTCAGTCACATTTACTTTTCTGTCTCAAAGCACTTGCTAACAAGAACATGTTTAGTAGGATTTATCCAAACACTACTCATCTTGCAAAAACCAAAAATATCCAGTAAGGGGTAAAATTTCAATGTGGTTTACGGGCATAAGTATTGGTTATCAGTTTATTTATCTTGCAATGACAGACTGGATTCTACTTCCCCCCTCTCATTCCCTGAACTGTAGATTTGCCAACTCTAAAAGAAAAAATAATTTGAGATTACTTCTAAAGCAGGTGTTACATTAAGTCCCTCTGGTAACAAATGAGCCTATGGCAATTTCCACAAAAATCTGGCCTTATTACTTTCCCCTCCACTTCTTTTTTTTTTCTTTAATACAAATTGTCACACCTTTTCACAGCTCTGGTGACGCCAGAAAAAGTTTAACCTGGGAATAAGAACAGTAAGTTTCCTGAGTCTCAAACAGCAACTATTCAAGCAGCATTATTTGTGGCCCCAACAAGAGTCAATCCTTGTCAGTCTTCAAGAGACCTGTATACACAGCAGACAGGCTGGAAAAAAGCATATATAACAAATACCAGTGGACATAAGACATGGGAACTTCACAAATGGCTTTCCTTTCTTCTTTACCTCAAGAAACTCAGGCATATTACCCAGAATATGATGAGACTTATGAATGGGATACCATTTCTGGCTCCCATAGTTTAAAAGTGGCTCACTGAAACTCTCCAGATGTGACACAGAAAGGAGTTCTCTTGTTAAAAAATAAAAAGTGCAAAGGCAAAGATAGCTTCACAATCTTGATTGCTGGAGATGAAAAAAACATTTACACCAGCCAACAATTTGCTGAGGTTCCTCCAAATACGGGTTTTCAGCAACATCGATATCAAGGAGCAACAGAAATCCTCACGCAACTATGACAGAACTCAGTCAGATGTGGTGAACCTTGCAGGAACCTTCAAACACAGAAACATGTATTAAAATGCACTAACCTGTTTTGTGAGCCACTCTTCTCTTCTTTGAACTTGGTTTAAAAACAAAGCAGCCCTAGAGAACACCAAAAAAATACAAATTTCAATATCAGCATCAATCTGACTGGCTCCTGAGGCCACTTTATTTTCCTTCAATTTCAGAGCTCCATTAAACCAGCAATTTGAACTGAACTGTCAGCATCTGAAGGTTATCAGTTTTCATGTTTCCTCTTTATACTCCCGTCTCAAGTGGGTAAACTCGTGGAAGCAGTATCACAGCATATTTGGGAGGAACTTGTTCATCTTTCCACAATGTTCTTGAATTCAATCATCCACTTGAACAGCAGTAGATTCTTTAAAACATTTCATAACCTCTAACAGGTTTAGAATTAATAGGAAACAATTCCCTGGGGCCACATCAATACAAGTTTCTCAGTACACTTTCAGTTAAAAACAAAATAAACAAGCAAAGGTTACTGAAATCAACCTAGGACAGTTCTGCCACTAGCTTAAGAATAATCAAGTGAAAATAAAACTCCAGAGGAATTTAATCACAATCACTAGTCTGTTGGGTGCCTTTGGATGTGGTATTTCCCTTCTGATACAAACAAGAAAATCCAGTAAACACTGGTAGCAATATCTACCTCCTGTGAAAAACAGCCTTATGAATTGGAGATGCCTTCAGATGCTTTCCATTTTACCACATACATTAGCAACCACCCAAAACCAGTTGGACAGAAGTTAGGGTTATCCTGCAGAGCCTGAACACTCTGGAACAGTTCCATCACAAAAAGCTATGCTACAGCCTTAATTATGCTGCAGTTCTTAGATGTCAAAACGGTAAATCATGAAAGCACAATTGGAATTGGCCAAAATAACTATAAATCATTTATATATAAAAGAAGAAACAGCGTATACTTAAGTCAAATGAAACATAAACAGTACTTAATCCTTACAAGCACTGGATTTTCCTACACTACTAAATGCAGCAGAGACCAGAATATAAAATAGCAAAGAAGTATTACACGTAAGACACAGGAGGCAAGAAGGTTACAAGAAGGTTACCTTTCAGTACCTGTAACTACTTAATGGCAATTATCATTTTGGAAAGAGAAATTAATTTCTTTCGGATTAAGCTTTAACTTTGTTTTGAAACATTTCCCTTTACTCCTGAAAATAATAACCTCCACAGTGACTTCCAGCACAGAAGGATCCAGCTGCACATCTCACAAAGCAGTGAAAAATACATGGGAGAGTCTTCCAATAATAAAATGCATCCCTTCCTCCTGTGAACCGCTGCTATTACTTACTATATGATCAAGCAGGACAAGAAATAAGTTAAACGTTCCAATACAACATTTTAAGTCTGACTATGTATTAAGACTCTGATGCTGCCAACCCTGAGTACAGGCCAGATAAGCGCTTTTGGTTCATATAAATCCTTTCATCTCAGAAATATCAAGGCAATAACAAATACTTAACATTACAAGTGAGCGATAGCACTTTTGTTTTTATTTCTCCTCCTCTACTATGCTCTCACGAGACCTCACCCAGAACACTGTGTTCAGTTCTGGAGTCCTCAGCAAAGGAAGGACATAGATCTGTCACAGCGAGTCTAGAGGCCATGAAAATGGAATGGAACATGAGTATGAAGACAGGCTGAGAGAGCTGGGGTTGTTCAGCCTGGAGAAGGCCCTGAGAGTTCATAGCAGCCTTCCAGTACCGGAGGGGGCTACAGGAAAGCTGAGGAGTAACTTTTATGAGGTCAACGACTGACAGGGAATGGCTTTAAACTGGAAAGGGGAACATTTAGGTTAGACATTAGGAAGAAGTGATGAGGCCCTGGCACAGGTTGCCCAGGGAAGCTGTGGATGCCCTCTCCTCTGGTAGTGCTCGAGGCCAAGTTGGATGGGGACCTGATCAGCCTGGGTCGGTGCGAGGTATCCCTGCCCATGGCAGGAGGGGTTGGAGCTAGGTGAGCTTTAACGTCCCTTCCAACCCAAACCATCCCACGATTCCGTGATCTTCGGCACCAGCAGGACGCGACGCCACCGCTGCCCAAGGCCGCGCAGCCCGGCAGGGACTGCTCCCTCCGCACGGAGCCCACGAGGCGCGGGAGCCGCCGCTTGAGGCGCGGGAGCCGCCGCTTTTGGCGCGCTTTGGGCACGCGGGCCCCGCTCACCCTCCCGCCCGCGGCATGAGATTCCCCCGAGCCACCTCGGCAAGGCGGGAGCCAAACCCGCCCCCCGCACCTTGGAGACGGAGCGCGCGCTCATGCCGCCCCTCTCACAACTCAGGCCCCGCTCGTCCACTCCAACGCTGCGGCCTAAAGCGCTTCTCCCCTTCCTGCTAACGCGCACAGGGGGGACCAATAGACTCTCCCTGCCTCCTCCCCCACCCCGTGCACTGATTGGTACGGTTCGGCCCGCCTCTGGGCGGGCCCAAAGGAGAAGGTTGGGAAGTGGAGGGGGGGGAGGGGTGGCTGCGGCCTTCCGGCTCAAGCCATGGCAGCCTGTTCCTTTCGGAGGAGCATCGCTTCCCAGGTACGCCGCGTCGTCCTGGGGCTTGCCTAGAAGAGGGGCATGTCATAACCGAGTAGTCCCTTTTTGTGCCCTCACTCTTACCCTCCCCGCCCTCCCCACTTGCACGTGGGTCCCACCCGCTGCCGAGAGAGGCTCGGCCCACGCTCCCCTGCCCCGCCCCTCCCTAGCGGCGGGGGCGCGGGTGCCCCTCCCGGCTCAGGGCGGGAGATCTGGACGGGAGGAGAGGGGCACGGTCTCCTTGGACCCCTTATCACAGCACCTGTCCTCACCGGGCGTGCAGCGTTAGCTCGTTTGCCCCCCACGTGGGCTTACGCCCGTGAGCAATTAATCATGAAATCACAGAGTGGTTTGGGTTGGAAGGGACCTTAACGATCATCCAGCTCCAGGCCCCCTGCTATGGGCAGGGACACCCCCCACTGGATCAGATTGCTCAGCCTCATGCAAACTGGCCTTAAACACCTCACAGAATCGTGGAATGATTTAGGTTGGAAGGGAGCTGAAAGATCATCCAATTCCAACTCGCGTGCCATGGGCATGGACACCTTCCAATACGTCAGGCGGCTCAAAGCCTCGTCCAGCCTGGTCTTGAACATTTCATGGAATCATGGGATGGTTTGTGTTGGAAGGGACCTGAAAGAATATGCAATCCCACCCCACTCCTGACATTGGCAGGGACACCTTCCACTGGATCAGGTTGTCCAAAGCCCATCCAGCCTGGCCTAATCGGGAGACTCCTTATCTTGGGAAGAATCCAGTCATTCGCAGCTCTTTAGTGAAGTCCTGGCATGGTGAGGCCTCCTTGTCCCGTTCTTGCTGGGTGCAGGAGAAGCCGAGTGAGGTGTCGATAAAGGTGTGCAGGGATTTCATGGGATCCCGCATGAGGAGGGTGAAGCACCTGTATGTTGTGCTTTGTCTTGCTTTTCTAAGGCTCCTTTGACATTTCTTGGGTTTATATTGTGTATTTTTTTGTGTTGCTTGTAACAGTTAATACTTTTTTACCTGGCTTGTAATTTGCTTTCAGATACAAGTGATGCAGCCCCCTGCCCCCCACCAAGTATTTAAACAAGGAGCAGTATTTTTCCTTTTCTGCTGATGCTGTTTTGTTCTTTATTTCAAATTTAGCTTTCAAAGGTTTTGGATCTGCCACCTGAAAGTTTAATAAAATCCATATCTGCAGTTCCTGTCTCCAAAAAACGGTAATGTTTACATTTTATCTTACGATGTCATGATATGTTTTATTATTTTCTGTTGTGCTGATTATTGCAAGAGCTTAACAGGACTTTAGGGAAAAAGAAATAAAAAACAGAGCTAAGCTAATTTAGCAATCCAATTATAAGAAGACACCTAAATCTAATTAAATAGCTGCATTTTTTTCAAGTAAGCTCAAAACAAATACAATTGCTTAAAAATAATCCAAATTGTAGGCAGTGTTTGAATGGCAAATGTTTCAGCATTAATGATATGAATGTGAAGTTGTTATGGATTTTTTTTCAGTGTCCTGCTTGAAACATGCAATAGTGGTAGCAGGTAAGTTAAATTTATTCATGAACATAGTTTTTGTTTATTCTGAAATTGTGTTCTCGCCATATCTACCTTCTGCTTGTATTAGTTAGAGCAAAGGTATGATTTGGCCTCCTATTGCAGCTTTCTAAACATGCTCAGCTTTCAAGTATCTGTGACTCGTTCATTTTTGTCAGTTAGACCTATCATACACAGAGTCAGCTGGGATCTGCCAGATCTCCCCATCGTATTAACTGTTGGTTTTTTCTGATTTTTATCTGTTCTTTTTTTTCAGGCGTGTTGCTAATTTCCAGCTTTCCGTTGCTTCTGTAACAGAAGACAGTTCTAGTAATCACTTAGCACAAGATCTCCAGTTAGAAGCTCAGAAGCTGGTTGAAAGGGTATGCTAATGAATTAATCTTACATATTTGGTGAAATAGCAAACATGCGTACTAGAGGTGCAACAAGAAATTATTATTTCTCTCCGTGCATCTGTTTGGGTCAGAGTATTTTAATGACTGCATCTAGTGTAATTGTACACAGAAGCTTCACAGGGAATTGGAAAAGCAGTTTTAGTTAAGGTTCTTATGAAATTATTGTTATCAAATAGTTTTGAGAGTAAATAATGTCTTTGAAATTAGGACGATATCTAAAGGGTATGTCACGGTCTGTGCTGTTGCCCAAGACTTGAGGAAAAAGTTAAGTATGCAGTGTCTTGAAAAATAAAAGACAGCAAAATCCAGCACCAGGATGGCAAAGGAGAAATTTAGCTTCTGGGTCAGACAAGCAGGATTTTCAAATCCTTAAATGCTTGAAATTAAGGTTTCTTAGAGCTGCAATTTTTCAGGTATGTTAGCTGAGCTGTTAAGTCTACAGCATAAAAAAGAAGCAGCATGCAAAACATACAGAAATGACAGAAACCTGAAAGGAGGGGAAAGAAATAAAAATTTGGAGAAGTTGGGATGCATCAGTTGAACAACAGTGGAATCAGAAAGGTGATAATAATGTTTGAGGGACCATTTGAGTTGAAAAAAATCCTTTACAGTCTGAAAATGTGTTGCTGATGCCAATAAAAAAAGTGTAAACTATGAAGTTGTTGCAAAGTTAGTTGCAAAGTGGAGCGACATCACATGATGAAAGCACAAACAAGATTTTTCATCTGTATCAGAAAGGGTAAATTTGAGAAGGAATTAGTTGATTTGCTGTATGATCAGGAGTTAAAAAGGACAAATAAATATAGTTGTAATGCTACTGAGAAGCTAAACTATTTCTTCTCTGCCGAAATGTTGAAGAGATCCCTCTCTTGGACACATTCTTGTAACAGATGGATGTTCTGACTCAGGTGAAAGAAGAACTGATGGTGCACAGATGTACAACCAAAAGTTCTGAAACATCTTACAGATGGTACAATTATAGAATCACAGAATGATTTGAGTTGGAAAGGACCTTCAGAGGTTGTCTAGTCCCACCCTCGTGCAATGAGCAGAGACATATTCAACTAGGTCAGGTTGCTCAGGTTGTACGTGATCTAGAACCATAAACCAATTCAGGTTGGAAAAGACGTTAGGAAGTTATCTGTTCCCATCTCCTCCTCAGTGCAGGTTGTTGAGGGGTTTTGGATGAGGTTGCTGAGGACTTTTGAAATCCTATAAGGTTTTGAAAAGCCTCCAAGGCTTTGACAGCTTCTCCAGGCAATCTGTTAGGTCATGGTGATCATTGTTTTCCTTGTGTCTAGACTGTCACTTTGCAAACAGCTCTATTCCCAGTGTTTAGAAAGCTGCAAATTGTCTCTTTCCTTTATTGTTTGTGGCTCAGTAAATAAAACCAGGACACTTAACCTTACAGTTTTACATTGAAGAGCAGTTGTAAGAGTAAACAGTCAATGTAAGCTCTAGAACTGAATAGACAGTGCTGGTCAGACAAAGGAAAAAAATATCCGTTAATCTTGTAGGAATGTTTTTTGTTGGGTAGTGTTTAAAGGGCATTTAGTATAATTTGTTTAAACTAGTCGTGTCATCCACAAATAAGGTAAGCAGTGTAGAAATTACCAAAATATGACTACATATCAAAAACTAGAAGAGAAAGATGTATGCAGTTATCAGTTTTTGCCATGATAAACAGTTGATGGAGTGCTTCAAGGTTCAACAAGTATGTTTTTGATCACTCTTGAGGAGATAGATCTCAATATTTGAAATACAGACATTTAGGTTAGGAAGAAGAAATGGAAATATTTTTTGTTGACTGAGGGAGCCTAAATAATAAGGCAATATGGTACTAAATGAAACATAATGTTCTCTGATGTGCTGAGAACTATCTGTCAGAAAGGTCAAAACTAGTCGTGCTTCCCTGGGCTTTTGATTTCATCTGGCTGGTTCTTGTGCTGTCTTTGGACTGTTTTGGTGTTTGTGGAGGGGACATTGTGTTTGGGGTTTTTTTTTGAGACCCTATATTGCATAGTGGCGTTCTGGACGAAGCCTTAGGCATGGAGAGATCTGGTTACTAAACAACCTCAGGGAACTTGGAGGAGATGCTGTTAAAGCTATGGAGAGGCCAGATGAGCACTCATGTTAACAAGAGATGAAAAACACTGAGATGATGAATGACAGATTATGAAGAAAACACATTTAGCAGAACAAGTGATATGGAGAAAGTGGAAACTTCTGATTTCTTTCTGCCCCATAACTAAAAAAGGAGTTTTTGTAAAATGAAATGGTAGGGAATTCAGACTCAATACTACAAATATTTTTTCATGTAGCTTGTGAGTAATATTGGAATTTGTCCTTACTGGAACTTGTGAGGGTTAAAGAACTTTACACCTAACTGTGATTTCATCTCCTGGTTAAGTGTCTCAGCTGGAGACCTAGCATGGGGATGGAGCTTCATCTGCTTTGTCTTTTATGGGCTTTCCATCCTTTTTCCCTCCCCCCTCCCTCCCCTCCCCCTTGCCCCAGACCTGACAGTTTGAGATCCAAGACTCACAGCCTGTGAAGAGTCCCAAAATTTGTGTAAAAGAGAGTTTGACATTAGGGGAAGAGTGCCCAAATAGTCCTTATGGGTTCAGAATTCTCAAAATGTGTGCCTTATGGAAATTATAAATGACATTTTTAATAAGTTAGCCTTTAACATTTTCATGTTTTATCACTGGATACTGCAGAACATTGTCATTAAAGTAAGAAACTTGAAGAAACAGCAGTCTAAAACTTCTATTTCATGTTTCCTTTAAGACATTGATGCTGATTTGGGTTTTTTCTTTTGTTTTAAGTGCTGTCAGGTACTGTGTAAGTTGCCGTATATTTCTCAGCTTTTGTGTTTACAAAGACATCAACTCAGTCAAAATAAAACACAGATTGTACACATGCAGGACTGAAGTAAAACATATGTGTAACATTTTGGGCTGAGTTACATTCAGAGCTACTAAGCGTGGCCTGGAAATAATAAAATCATTCCTTTACCAATAGGATTAATTAAACGATCCATCTGTGATTGCTTCAAATCAATAAATAACATTTAATGGTTTTAGTGGGTTAAATTAAAATTTATAATGGATTAGATTACAGTTTTTCAATGTAGCTGTTTTCATATAGAGTTTCTGTTTTGTTTTGTTCTTTTAGCTAAAATGTGATGCTGTAGTGAGTGGAATTAGTACTGGGCCAGGAACAGTGAACTTTACGATTAACAGGGAATTATTAGCAAAGGTGAGTACTACATTTCAGATGTTTCTAAGACAACTTTATTGTCTTAGGTATTTTCTGTGTAAAACTGCCTTTTTTAAGTTGTCCTAGAGGATTCCTGTTGCTGATTTGTTATGTAGACAGACCGAGGCTCACAAAATATTATCCTTATGAAAAAACCAAATGTATCTACTGTTAACTGATAATTATGGCTCCTCCGTTTCTTCTCTCTGCTTCAAAAGCCAGCCTTGGCATCTTCTTTGAGTTTCTACAGTATACAAATCAACAGTTTTGATCTGGCATATAAAGACTTGTTTAAAATAGAGAAGGATGGTAAGAAGATAAGCTGAAATAAAAGTATTTGATAGCAGATATATCATTACATACTTACTTTAAAAAGGGAGGAGGATGTATTCCTGCAAGTCCAATGCCTGACTGAAATTGAAAGCTTGATTTTCTAAACTGGTAGCTTAATGAAAGGAAGATACTGCTCAGTATACAAGAGTATTGTCTCAGTGTCGTGGCCTTAGTCTAAATAGTTAGCAACTCATATTGTGGTCTTAAAAAATTAACCACATGTGAATTAGAGGCAAGAAGTCAGGTCTTAACTAACAATGGTGAAGCCCATTTCTTTCAGGACTTCTACTGAGTCCCTTAAGCTTGTATTCATCTTTTCTTGAGTGGTAAGATCATTTCTTCTTGAGAATTGCTAATGTGTAGGCATGCCTATCAATCAATTGCTTTATTTATTACCTAAAAAAATATCCTTTTAATTTTTCATTAGCTATTTAGCTTGACAAAAGACTGACTATTCCCTGAAAGAGTAGTTTCATGAACGAGATTTCACAGAGTGGTGTAGGGATTCTAGTCATTTTAATGATTCGAGCAAAACTGTGTCTGACCTCATAGAGTTTTGCTGGAAAAAATGTGGAATTAGGACATGTAATTTTGCATTATGTTACTGAGGAGAGAGAAGAAGATAAAACCTAGCTGTGACTTTCACTGATTAAGGAGAATAAGTCTCTGGGTAAATCTGACGATTTCTCTGTGTGTCTAGCTTACTTTTTTTTTTACTGGCACTTTTCCTTTTTTTCATATAATTTATCCAATATCTATTACAGGTAGAATTTTAAGGTGATTTTTGGGAGGGATAAAAAGGAAAGCTACGACTGACTGGAGTGAGATTTCCACTTTAGTTCATGTTTTTAAAGGCTTCTGTTATCAGGAAGTTTGTCTTATACAAACAGCTTCACAAATTAGGTTTTATAGTGTAGAGGCATCTGTGTGACAAACTGAAGTACATAAGGCCTGTTCAGGGACTGACCTTGCTGTATGAATGCATTACTGATATCAGCATAGGATTCCTCTTCCCACAAACTGTGTTCAAGCTGTTGCAGAAATCTTTTAGGGCATTTTACACACTCTCCATACTTTCAAAGTTGACCCACTTTCACAGGGACCATTCACAGTATCTTTACAGACTCGCAGGTGGGAAAGGGAAGAAGGAATGTTTCTACACATGAGGACTGAGTAGTTGTATTTCTTTGGCACTAAAGGAGTAGAAAGCAGACTGGCTTTTCGTGCCTAGAAAAACATAGCAGTTTTAGTAGAATGTGAATATATTATTTTTTCCTCTTCCTGTTATAGACTTAAGTGACTTGGTAGTTCTAAGGAGGCTTAAATTCTTGCCAAGTCTCCTGTTTTTCTGCTTTCCTATCATATATACATACTGTCTTCCAGTGGGACGTGAAAAGAATATTAGGCAGATGCTATTCCTGTAAAGAATTAACAAAGAAATACAGTGGACAGTGTGATTTTTTTTGGTCATCTTTGTGTTTTAGACTGTGTTGCAGCAGGTCTTGAAAGATGGCTCAGAGTACGGAGTAAAAAGTGAACTCTTCTCTGCAGTGCCTAGACAAAAGACAGTGATTGAGTTCAGGTAAGTGTGAGTGATGAGTCCTTGGAGAAAATTGCCTTGTCTGCTGATTGATATTCAGTGCTGTAATGTATAATGCCTATGAAGTTAAACCATATTTACAGTATTATATTTAACTGTATTTGATACTCTCATATACTTGCCAAGTAGAATAAAAATTATGTTTAGGGAATTTAGGCTTTTTCCCAGCATATATATTTTTTGTATTTAAAGAGTTCATGCCTCACACTGCCTTCCACTAAGAATATTCTCATTTAGTGCATAATATCATTCAGTTTTTAAGTAGGCTGCTTTTATTTGGTTATCAAGAAATGTCATCTGAATTTTCAGCCACTAATCTATTTCTTTTTTCACCTTAATACCTCCCTCCCTAACTTGCTAAAGTAGCCAGGCATTTCTTACTAAATCATCTCAAGTGCTGGCCCTAAAATTTCGGTCTAGTGAAATTTCGTTTAGTCACCTACTCATGGAATGAAAAGTGTCTGGCTTGGATCTCTTGATGTATAAATATTTTTTTTTGCTTACCTGCGAAGCGAAGCCTCTGCAGGCTTCCATAGTCAGGGAAAGTAAGCACTTGCCTTTAATTGGGAGGGTGAATTTTCATAACTGAACTTGCATTTCGTTATCAGGGGTAAACAATTGTGGGTTCAAGGTTTTTTGAGGGACCACTGTTGGTAGAAAAAGATGTGGTTTCAGTTACTCATTCTAGTACATGAGTTCCTCTGTTCTGGTATGAGATTTATCTCTAAAAAAGGTATGAGGAGAATCATCCATATGTCCAAAATATGTAAAAACTGATGAGGTAGTGTAAGTCCTTTGTCACAAATAGAGGTGGGTTTGGGGAGTTTCTTTGGGGTGGGGTTGTTTGTGGGGTGGGTTTTTTTCCCCTGTAACAGGGGCCGTTAACTGATATTGGAGGAAAAGCTGGCTGGACAAGAATATTTGCTGCCTAGAACAGTGGCAGCTCAAGGAATGTTAAGAGAAAATTGAAAACTGTGGTTTTATTTCAGTTCTACTTATGCATTCTATATGCGTGAGTTGAATTCTTTTGGCTCATTGGTCTGGCAGTCTTGTACATTGAACAAACGTTATTTGTGAAATTTTGTTACAGCTCCCCTAATATTGCCAAGAAGTTTCACATAGGACACTTGCGTTCCACAATAATAGGTAAGTAGGCATTTTACTGCCTCTTAAACAGGCTGCTTTGTCTTCATGTTACACTTGACAGGGGAACACTACTAACCTTCCACTCCTGTGTAGGAGTGACTGTGCCAAGCTCGCCTTCCTAATTAGAAACCTTTTGCTCGTTATGCAGTGAAGAAAAGAGTGTGATGTGTTGCTGGCAGATTTATTAAGTCACACATAATATAGTTTTATGACTATGAACATTAAATAAAGTGGTTTTAAACTGTTTGACAAAGACATCTGGGGCAGTTTTCACTGAGGCATTATGGGAGCCCTTTGAATTTTAAATTTCCGGTTTGCACTGGACTGCAGAGCTGTCAGAAAGTTATGTCCTGGTGGCTGTCCTGCAAAAAGCTTATTTTTACATGTTAATTACTTTATACCAGTATTAATAACACCGTGGCTGTCATTTGTAATAGAATTATTAATGTTTATTGTGCAGTACTCTAGTGGCATAAGGAAAACATTATTTCTCCTTCCTTTCCCTCTCTCACAATAGAAACTAGCAGGTTATTAGCAGAAGATCCTACAACATCTGTGCAGCTAATAATGTATTAGTTTTAATTATCTTTTAAGTATCATGTATAATTGCTAACTACATAAAGTTAGTAATTCTGCCTGTTCATGGACTGACAGTTGAGTGAAAGTACATATTTTTAGCTCTTTATGTTCAATTTGTGGACCTTTTGCTATAGGGAAAAAAAACACTTTAGAAAATAGTTCTGTAGCTCAATATTTGTGCAATAGGAAGAGGATGAATTGACTACAGAGAATTAAATTGAAAGTAATTGCAAGCTATAATATGATGTTGTAATAACAGAAGAACAGAAAGCTTTCTCCATCCTTTTACATCAGTACTGTAATTAAAAGCTATCCTTGAAGCACAGGAAAACAGAGGAGGGGATGAGAGTATTTTGTCTTTGTAATTCTATGGTTGTAGCTAAGCTCAGGAGAAAGATGAAGGAATTTTGTTGTAATTACAGTTAGAACCGCGATATGCTTAAGTGATATGGTAAGTTTGGAGCCTTTCAGACACATAATGTTCACTACTGCTCCAGCAGTATATGGAGATTTGGGACTTGGTGTTCTCTACTTAATGTCACAGTTAACAGCAGTTTGTGAATTCGAGTGCTTGCTTAACCTCCTGTCATGAGGTTGCCCTGCAGACCATGGGTATGGGCTGCACCAGATAATACCAGCTGTGAACTCCAGATGCAGTGTGCGACAGTCCAACACCACACACCATCTCTCCTGCCTGGAAGACTGTTGTGACAGATGGAGCCCAAAGTCATAAACTAAATGAACTCAGCAGACATTTTAGAGGGATGGCCAATAGACTAACGGGTATCTGTGTGTGTGAACCAAAAGACAGGAAATCAGTGGTGATTAATGAGAATATATTTGAAAATGTGGGACATGAGCATGATGTAGATGGTATAGAATAAGAGGTGGGTACTGTCCTGGTTTCAGCTGAGTTCATTTTCTTCCCAGCAGCTGCTGTTTTTTAAATTTAGTATGAGAAATATGTTGATAAAACACTGAAGTTTTCAGTTGTTGCTAGGAAATCAAGGCCGCCTTCACTTTCCCGTGTTTTGGAGGTGTACAGATGCAAGGTTCCCCACAAGAAGTTGGGAGGAGCATAGCCACATAGCACACCTAATCTGGCCAAAGAGATATTTGATACCACAGAATGTCGTGCTCAGTATATAAATGGGAAGTTGTCCAGGTACCAGAGCTCACTGATCTGCAATTGCAGCTTGGGATGGGCTGCACAATTGGTTGTCGAGTTGTCAGGTAGTTAACAATTGCACTGAGTTGTGCATCAATTGTTTTCTACATTTTTTATTTTTATTATTATTCTCTCTACCTTACTTGTCCTTTTAAACTGTCTTTATCTCAACCCATGAGTTTCGGTTTACTTTCCAGTTCTCCTCCCCATCCCATCAGTGGTGGGGAGTGAGTGAGCAGCTGTGTGATACTTAGCTGCTGGCTGAGCCTAAACCACAACAGTTACGAAGCATTTTAGCAAATTCGGTGGAGTATTTCATCTGATTGCTGTTCCTCTTTTTGAATACAAGTCACACACAAACTGAAAACCATTCTTTTGGGATGAGACACTTCCTGCATCTGAATAATAATACCAGTTTTGTTTCCTTACCAGGGAATTTCATAGCAAATCTCAAAATTGCACTGGGACATGAAGTAACAAGAATAAATTACCTTGGTGACTGGGGCATGCAGTTTGGTATGTTTTGATATTTGTTTCTCCCCTTTTCTAATGTATAATATGGTCTAGGTTTCCAGCTTCAGTTTTTGCAGGCCTGTTGGATTCACTCTGGACTCAAGAAAAATAGTATTGTGTTTTCATCCATGTAATGTGTAGTTAATGTCCCTAAAATATGAATCAAACAATCCATACTGATTCATGAGCAGTATGACCTGTACTACTGTGCACGAAACAACAGGAGGAGATTTACCCAACAGTGCCTCCATCCCTCAGTAGCACCTCTCCCAGCTTATGTATGTGTAATTCAGGGTTTATTTTTAAACAGCACTTTCTGAATGTGCTGGTTATACCTATGGAGCTCTCATAGGTGAACAGACTTCTGTCACTGCCTCTAGACAAAAGGTGGACATATTATCTTAGTCATTGCACATCTGCTGCAATACTGTCTTCCTTATTCAGATTTTGCATGTGTAACAGCTGTGGAAGAACAAACTTGCTAATTTACCTATGCCACACCTGTACATAACAGTACAATAATTTTAACAAAATGGTATTTTGTATTTGGGTGTCTTTGTGTGTGTTACGGCATTTCCTTTATCTGTTTTTTTTTTGGTTGGTTTTTTTTGGGGGGGGTCTCCTCTGGAAACCAGTTCATTATTCATAGAGCATAATTAACTTCCACAGCAACTGTATTTTCATGGAATTGTTTGATTGGAAAAGACAAATACTCCTACCTCTTCTGAAATGTCCATCAGATAAGTGAGGACTGGAAAATCCTCTCATGTGCAGCCCAACATGGGATGATATTTATTCCCTGGCCAGAGATAATTTATGGCAAATTATTGGATCTGTAAATATCTCTTATATGGCAGTTGACCCATTCATAGGATTCAAAACTTTATTGATTTCTGTTGTTAATCTTGCATTCCAAACTGATTCATATTTTTCCCTCCTCTTCTAATAATCCCACAAAAGCTAAATGTGTCATATTTTAGGCATTTAAAAAATACAGTCATGCCCACTTCTTCATTCTTGAAAGCTGGTACACCTGTGAAAACTATAAAACTTCCACACATCACTTGTAGTAGGTTCTGAAAATGATGTCCATATTTTTTTTTAAATGGCAAGTACAAAATGTAATGGCTGTCAAGGAGTTCTTTTGCTTATTCTAGCCCTGGTGCTGCCTCCTCCAGTTTCACTGGTACCACTGTTTATGAACGTCAATGACATTAATGAATCAGCTTTATGAACGGAGCTGTGTTAGAAGCTTAGCTTAAATACCCTACTTCTACTCCATTTATGTATTCAGATTCAGCGGCGTAGACAACATAACTAAAATGTATTCAGTTCTACTTATTCTATTTCAAGGTTTTTAGAGTAAATTCTTGGGTTTCAGACAGTTGAGTAAAACATCCTAATGACTGAAAGCAGTAATAGAATATTTTTCATTTGTTAAATTATTTCCTGCGCAGCTCATCTTTCCTAATCCTGTATCTGATCAAAGAGTAGCTTATAGCAGAACTTCACTTCACTTAGGATTTGTTTCATAGGAAATGAATGCTGAATGAGTTTACCTAAAATGGAATAATTTCATCATTGCATATTTCATTCATTCTTGCCCCGTAGATATGATTTTATCCTGTTACTGTATAATGGATGTGGCAATGATAATTAAGCAATGAAATGCAATATGGTTAAATGGCTTCTCAACTGACCTCACCTCATTCACTCTGTCTCTGAGGATGCTAAATTGTATTCCTAAATCTGAATATCTGGAATTTTATCTATTTTAATCAAAAATTTCCTGAAGGTATGAAGATCACATTACGTGTTGTCTACATATGTATAACCGTTAGAATGCTTTTGATCTAGTAGTTCCAACACTTTCTTTCAAAATGCTCCCTTCTTCATTTGGGCTGGCTCAGCTCAAATATGTGACAGGTTTTATAACAAATAACATAGTTGTGCTTCACAAAATTATAGCATAGGAATATTATTATAATGCTCCTTTCCCAGAAGAAGTGCTATAATTAATGGTCTGTCAACATTTCTATTACAACTACTATTGTCAGAGGCTTTAAAACATAATAATTGACAATATATTTTGCTGAAACATGGCAGAGAAGTCCTCAACCTTTCGGCAGTTTTGGGACAGGTTTCTTAGGGTAACAAAGATTCTGCAATCACACTGTCTGTCCATCCGTCTTCCTGTCTTTCTACTCCTAATAAATTTTGAACCCATTCAAACTTCAGCCAGATCTGACAAAGAAAAATGTCTCCAAGAGAACAGATTTCTTATAGTATTGTGACAGTTGGCAGCCAGGTAGGGGTAGAAAAACAATGTGATGCCCTCTGGGAGAGAAAGTTAACTTTTGTGTTTAGCCTGCCGCCTAACCATTCAGCACATTTAAGTCGCAATCAGTCCCAACACATGCTGCATTTTGTCAGTAATTGGTGAGTATAAACGCGGGCTGGAGATGGTTTGGGGAAGACAAATGTGTGGAAGGACGTGATTGGGTTGAATAAAAACCGGCAGTCTTGCTAGGGGTTGGAGGGTGAAACCAGCACTGAAAAGTAGAATGTGTAGGTACACGAATATCTAAGAGAGATCTTTGGGAAATCAAGATCCAAATGCACATAGAACAAGCTGTCCATAAAGAAACCTTTCAGTAGGATTAGACTCATTTTATTTCCTAAACTCAAACTTCTTTTTCTGACCTACATCTGTCGCTGCTTCTGTTGCACTCTGTTTCCCAGATAGAAGTCCTTGAGATGGTGCCATTTATTTAGTTGCAGACAACTTTTCAAAGTACCTTTTCATCATACCTGCATACCTATTCCTCAGATGCTGTCTTCACATCAGTCCTGGTCCTTGTCAGCTCAGAGGAGTGGTATGGCCTTAAAAGCAGCCTCAGAAGATCTATGAGGCTGCAGGGTTAATATTGCTAGATCACTGAAGGGGTTAATGGTTGCCTTGGATTTAGACAAGATGATAGGGATTTGGATTTCTTGCACTTTCAGATGCCTTTTGGAAAGTGCTGAAGCCAAATTGTATATCTGAAAAAACCCTGTGTATTCTCAGTATGCAGCAAAAATTTCCCTTGAAAGTATTGCATGAGTGGTATGTGGAATACCATATTGTGTCCCAGTTTCTGTTGTCCTTGAAATTATAATACTATTAAGGAAGGAAGCAAAACAAGGAATTTTGACCATGCTCTGTTGCCGGACAGTTTCCACTCTGTGGCTTCTTGTTTACTACTGTTTGCTGTGTAAAAGGTAATTTTCTTTACAGAAACACAAGTTCCATTTATGAAGAAGTGAAATAGCAGCATAGTATTTCTTACTAGTTTCTAACTATTACAGTTTTGTTGTTGGTTTTGGTTTTCATGCAGTGGAGTAATAGGTTCTTTTGGTTTTGTAGCATTACCATTGTATTGTTTAAAAATGTAAGGCATTTTTTTATTACATACAGTGTTAAGATTAGACTTGCTCATGAAAACAGCTTAAAAAAATATATACTCTGGGCTATTGTCTAACTGTGTATTTAATTGTTATTCAAGGCTTATTGGGTGTTGGTTTCCAGCGGTTTGGCAATAAAGAAAAGCTAGAATCCAGTCCTTTACAACACCTTTTTGAGGTAAGTTCAGAGAACACCAACTAGAGACTTCAGAGAACAGTCCATTTAACTTAGCTGTCAGTTTTGTACAGAATGGTATGTCTGCAGGGTTGTGGTGAGACTCATGGTGGATTTAAATGACTTTGCTTGAAGGACCAATGCTAACCTGGGCCGTGGCAGCAGAAACAGTTTTCAGTAGACCATGGCAGCAGAGACAGGTTTCATTAGGCTGAAAAATATGTCCCATAAGGGTGGTAATCATATGGATACTTAGGTCGCATTGATTGCTGCTACCACCACAGACAGCTTGACGAATATCAATAATATAAACTGGGCATAAGTGACCACTGACCTTACTCGTTTAACTGCGGTGGTAATGGAGTCTCACATCTGATGCTGTGGTACGTTGGTTACCAGAGCTGTGAAAAGCCATGACGTGTATGGTGTAAAAATCCTCTTGTTGCTAGTATTTTTAGAATAAGTAATAATTTCCATTGCTCAGTACACAATTCACTGTGGTTGGGGTGAAGGATCTTTAAAGTGGTTTGGTTTTGTTTCTAATATGGAGTCTTAGCATAGACAGATAAGAAGGAGTGACCGTCGGTTTCTGGCATACTGTTCTGGCTCTGCAGATGCTCTTTTATTTGTGTGAAAGAGGCAGGAGCATTAGAACATGCAATTTCTGCTGACAGGCATTCAGGAAATGCCTTTCAGCAGTAGGGAAGGCTGTTTCATGGCAGGAAATTGCCCTCTTGATTGCCCACCATGCCCACCAGCATGGTGCAAGTGCTATAGATTGGATTTCTCTGTGTCAGGGATAAAACTGACTTGATGGACTATCCAGGTTAGCAATAAAGATTAAAGTAGTTTAACAAACCTCGGTTTTCCAGGACTAATTTGGTTTTGTTTGTATCACTGAGTTAGTATTTATTTTGTCCTCTTTACCAGTTCCTAGGTTACCTGTTTCAGACAGTGCAATGAGCAAAAAAGGTTTTCAGCAATCTTTTGATACTTGTAAGTGGCCTTTTGGTTGACAGTCGCACCAGGTGTGACACACGTACCATATATGAGAGAACGTGACTTTTGTACTTGGAGAACGTGACCGAAGTACTTACCTGCACAAACAACCATAAGGATGGGTGGACAAAATTTTCTGAATGGCTAATGTTCAAGCCCTCATCCTTTAAAAGAAACATCTCACATGTTGATGGGGCATTGTCAGGGGTCTTGTGTGGCACTGTTGAGTGTTCTCTTACTACAAAGCTGCGTTGTGCTTCACCCTCCAAGGTGGATATGGGAACTATGGCTAATGCTGATGTTTGGACAGGATGTCACAGGATAACTGTTCGCATAAATCCATTAACTGCCAAAGCAACAAACTGTATCTGAATACTTGGATACTGCAGAGCTGAATACTGTAGACCAGGGGTGTCAAACTCCCGGCTCTCGCCGTTCTCCTGCTTCTGTAGCATAACGGGTCACACGCTGCACACGACTGGCACACTGGCATGAGCATAGGGGCAAGGAGCTCAGTGCTGCCACTGGGTAGAAACAAGGTGCCAGGCAGGATAAAACAAGGTGGAGGGTTGGATTCAGCCCTCGGGCCATGAGTTTGACACCCCTGCACTAGGCAGATTGTTTATATGGCAGAGTAGCTTCTTCTGTGTTTGCCAGCTTTGACTTAGATAAATTTTGTTCACTTGTTGCCTCATCCCTGAGGCATGCTCAATAAAAGTGGTAGATTCTTGACATGGAGGTGTTTTAGGGTTGTAGCATGGATTTAAAGAGATGACAAGAAGTAGTCATATTCTTGTGGTTATGCATTGCAGCATATTATTTAATTTTTATTTATAATTTCAATCCATTCTTAGGATTTAAATTTTATATGCTAGAATTTTGCACTCAAGCCTTAAAATACCATCTATTGCAGTAGCATGTAGGCTTTATGACCTTAAAAAAATTGTCTTAAGTGTGGGGAACAGTATTCAATCAAGCTGCAAAAGGTTCTAAAACAGCAGTTATCTGAGACCAAATTAGTTTCTCAAATATTTCCAATTTTTAACTATTTGTTCAGCTGTACTCCTTGTTTATATAAAAAACTGAGATGTGTTTCAAAGTGGTGTTTTTTCTGCTATCAATCTTTGAGGCTTGTTAACAGTATTGCCTGTTAAAATCTCTGAAGATCTTGTGACATAAAAGGAGGGGGGAAAGTTGAAGAGTTTTACTATGGAAGCTTTTATTTTTAATAGATGGAACCCATTCAAGCAAGGTATTGTTGGCAAACTCAATGAACATTGCAGGAGTGAAGTTTTTATAATTATTATTTTTCATCAAGCTTGCAGTGGTTTGGGGATCAGAACTCTCTTACAAAGACTTAAACAGCATTGAACTATTCGGGTCTAAACACAAAGAGTGTAACCACTAGTTAATTTAATTATTTTTGCCCAATACTTTAACTTTTTAAAAACTTTTCCAGGGGCTTTTACAATATTACATGTGGAAAGCAAGGAAGCGTTGTCTGGGCAAATATTTGGTCTTTAGATGCAGAGGAATGTGTTAGCCCGGAACAGAATCATAGAATATCTCAAGTTGGAAGAAACCCATAAAGATCATTGAATCTAGCTCCCTGCTTCTCACAGGACTACCTAAAACTAAACCATATGCCTAAGAGCATTGTCCAGAAGCTTCTTGAACTCTGACAGGCTTGGTGCCATGAGCACTTCCCTGGGGAGCTTGTTCTGGTGACAACCACCCTCTCAGGGAAGAACATTTTCCTAATGTGCATTCTGAGCTTGTCCTTATGCAGCTTTATTCTGTTTTCTTGTCTCCTGTGGTTACATGAGAGAGGAGATCAGTACCTCCCCTTCCACTGAGTACTTGAGGAAGTTGTAGACTGTGATGGGGTCACCTCTCAGCCTTCTCCAACCCGGAGAGCTAGATTAGTTGTACATAGAAGAAATTGGCTAATGCAAGTTTGTTTTTAGAAAACTGACAGTATGTTGACATTCATATGCTTGACTTCAGCCACAAAGAGACAGCATCTATTAGTATGGGTGCATGGTACTGTAACTAAGTGATTTTTAGTTCACAACTGGGTTGGGGTTTTGATCTTGTAAAACATTGAGTCTTATCAACTCTGTGGTCCTTTGAAGAAAAGTCTCCAAATTAAAAGTATGTGATAATTTCCCTTTCATGCATAAATTTCTTTTTTCCATATTCTGCTGCTGCAGTTGTTTCAAGGTTATGAAGAGGACAATAGTGACAGCAGTAAGGAATTATTGCCTTAGCCTTGTTTCAAGATAAGCTGCACATTTTTTTATTGGAGTTTGGACTACTCATTCATCCTTTAAATAGGAAATGTGTTCCTTTAACATGGCTTTAAAATTTTGATGTTCCAAATGTCATCTTTAAATGTATTTGCATTGTTCCTTTAGAACTTTGCTCTGCTTACTTTTATTGGAGGAGAAGATTATACTTCTTCAGCATTTTCAGTGCCATTATCTTTTAGGTGTATGTGCAGATTAACAAAGCAGCAGAAGATGAAAACACAAAAAAGCTGGCTAAGGAGTTCTTTAGAAAACTGGAGCAACACGATGAGCAGACATTGTCACTTTGGAAACAATTTAGAGACTTCAGTATTGAGGAATACATCCGAATTTATAAGGTACAAATAATCCAATTTTTTTTTGTGTTGTTGGTAAAATGGTCTCTCTTTATCTGTTGCTCCATCAGTCTGCTTGACACTGCAGAGCACCTTTTCATCCAAAACACTGCCCAGAAGTGACTTAGGAACAGAGGTTGCTGTGATATTGTCAATTCATTCCCTTTCCAGTAAACTGTACAGTGTTGTGGGGAAGATGTTTTTAAATAGGCTCCATGCTATTTTGAAAAAGCACAATAGTTGATTTAACATCCTAGCAGCTGAGATACATTTTGTTTAATGGAGTCCATGTAATTGACCCTTTGACTGATTCTCCTTTCTCAGAAGCCCTGAAGCTAGGAGAATGGTGCCGGGCAACAAAGCAAATCAGTATTAGATAAGTACTATTCAGTTATGCTTTGTCTTTGAAGTCGGCAACAACCTGCTAAATTTAACAGTTTCCATGTAATATATTTTATTATGAGATGACTCTGTTTTTACACTTCTAAACTAATGTTATAATGCAGAGCTGTGTATGTTGCATATTAAATTGAGTGTAAGTAATTGTAGCAGCAGGACTTTACAATAATAATGAGTGCATAAGTTACCTGCAGGTTGAGTTGAGCCATCTGTTGCATACTGTACTCTCAAGAATGGAGCCAGTGTCCACTGTCTCATGGGAGTTGTTTGTGCCACTGAGCACAAAATTAATCTTATACGACTGTTTCCCAGATTCATAAGATTCATGCACCTTCTGTCACTGAATCCAGTCTCTTGGTATTAATGCTGTGTAATCTTATTCAAGTGTCCATCTGAAAACAAGCTAGTTTTATCCCACATTCTTGCAATTAAATTCTGGAATTGGCGCCCAGTTTTGATGTACTTAGACATTTTCTTCTAACTTGCAGCTGCAACGAATTTAGGGGTCATTTTATATCACTTCTTCTTGTACTATTCTTTACTTAAAATTGCACTTTTCCATCTCCTCCCTCTTAATGTATTTGTAGAAATTGGTCATGTCTTCTTTCATTGTTGATTGAAAAGTTAAAAGAGAAGTGGAAGTGGCCTGCTCCTTCCTCAATAACTCAGATAATCTGGCTGTGCTTTTAATTTTTTCCCTGGAACATGTCACTGGATTCATGCTAAGTACTCTAAGTTGAGATCTCCTAAGTGAGATATCGACTTGATGATTTCAGTGGAAAGCTGACCTGTTAGGTGGATATCGGGTTGTGTATGCAGTTGCATCATGATGATCACTCGTCATTGATTACATGATGACTGGTACACCTAGATCTTTCTCTCCCAAATTCTTTTCAAACTAGTTAGTATTGAACCAGTGGACTGATGGCTTTGTTGCCCTCTGTTCATAGACCTTTGAGATCATCAAGTCCAACTGTAGCTGTCCACTACTAAACTAGATCCCTGAGCACCTCGTCTACCTGTCTTTTGAACACCCTCAGGGATGGAGACTCAGCCACCTCCCTGGGCAGCTGTGCCAGTACCTGACCACACTTTTGGTGAAGAAATTTTTCCTGATGTCTAATCTGAACCTCCCCTGGTGCAACTTGAGGCCATTTCCTCTCGTCCTACCACCTGTCACTTGGGAGAAGAGACCAACACCCACCTAGCTACAGCCTCCTTTCAGGTAGTTGTAGATAGTAATGAGGTCTCCCCTCAGTCTCCTTTTCTCTAGTCTAAACAACCCCAGTTGCCTCAGCTGCTCCTCATAAGACTTGTTCTCCAGCCCCTTCACCGGCTAAAAACCTTGTCTTTTGTACTATTACATTTTACACAGTTTTGACAGTTGAGGTCATCCTATCTTTCCTACAAGTACCCTCAGCCTTCCTAGAAAAGGTGATTTTTTGTGCTCATTAGAGTTTGTGAGCAGCTTTTGCTTTTTTTGTATTTCATTTAGCATCCATTTAAAAAACTATTAGTTTCAAGTCCAAATAAATTCTCTGCAGTCAAATGGTTTTCACCTCCAGCACAGCAAGTTAGAGACCTACCTCAGACTTTTTGTACCAATTGCTCTCTTCAGTTTACTCCTAATTTCTCATGAATGTTACATCTAACACTGTATTAAACTCAGGGACATTAATTCTAATACAGAAATTGATTACATCAAAATGCAAAAATCCATTCCTTATAACAGTGAAGTAATATTTCCTGGAATAAAATTAACCTTTGCACTCCATCTGACCTGTGACACAGACCTGTCATCTGAGTTAACTTGAAGAAATTATTAGCCTCAATCTAACAACATTTCTCTTCTTTGATATTCTTGGAACATTTCAGCGTCTAGGAGTTCACTTTGATGAATATTCTGGAGAATCATTTTACCAAGAGAAGTCCCAGGAAGTTCTAAAGATGTTGGAGGATAAAGGACTTCTTCAGAAAACAATGTATGAACTAATTACTCAACCTGTTGGTGTGGTTTACTTAACAAGTCAATTGCATTTCAAATGAAATATGATGAGAGAGGTGTGTATGGCTTCTAAAGGGAAGAGTTTTCTTTAGATGGTTTTGGTAGCTGTTTTAGTAGGCAACCAATAGGATTTGTACAATCACAGCCAAGAATTAGGTTTGCCTTTTCTTTTCCAGGCACAGAAACCTGCCATGACAAATTAGGTACAATGACAGTGTTCAACTCCTAATGGCCTTTTAGACTGTTAATTAATTTGGTAGCTGCATGCACCATTTAACAAGCAGAGTTAGATGAGATCCTTGCATGTGCATGTGCTGCTTGGCTGAACCGGGACACAAGTTGTAGTCATGGAATGCACCAGAATGTGGGGAGGTGACTCCCTAGCATCAGCAGCGTTGACAAACTTAGAGGAACAGTCTTCAAAAAGGATACAGTCATTCGAAGATTAGCATGAGATTGTCTAGAATAGGAGGGGTTCTATGACAAGAGGTCATCATTTTCATTCTGACCTCTGTCTTACCTGAACTGTATCTGTATTTCGGATCTAGCTTGCAGTTACTTCAGCGTTTTCTCTCAATTTACAGAGATGGGACAGGAATTGTGGATCTTTCAGAAGAGAAAGACCTCTCATCCTTTTCTACTGTCATGCGTAGCGACGGGACATCACTTTATATAACAAGGCAAGTAATCCCATCTGTGTTTATTGCTGTTTATTTTGCCAGTAAACTTTTGTACATAATTACGTTTGTAACTGATAGTTCTGATTTTGAAGCTTTTTATTTCTGGGATGGAACTCCTTGACAAATGAAGAATTGTAACTGGAACCAGTAATGTAAGTATAATGGGATGAAAATGACTCTGGAGGAACAATTACTTTTAAATGCTTTTCAGCCCAGTAAGCAGTCTTTTTCCATAAATCATAATACTTTCTCCAGCTACTGACTTTGAAAACAAAGCTGAGATCTCTTCATCTAATAAACACTTGCCAAATAATGAAGGTTTTAGAAAGATCTTTGTTTAAAATGTTTATTGGCTGTGGGATGCAGGAAAAAATGGCTTGTTCAGCCATGTCTTCATTGACTCAGTGGACCACCAGCACTGTACCATCAATTTTATTGCTGTTTTCTTGCCTTCTCATCAGTATCCTAAAATTCCTCTTGGATATTTTAGTATGGAAGTCTCAACAGTTCCTTTGTGTTAATAATGTAAATAAATCAGTTGTCTACCCCTCAGGGTAAACTTATGTACAGCTTTCAGGACAGGGATATCAGAGAGATGCTACGGTCAATCCTGCACATTAGGGAGCTGCTGAATCCTTTAGCCTGACAGAGACAAGGCTGCCACAGCTCCATGCCTACAGGTCCAGCCAGCAGTAAGGCTGAACAGCTGTTCCCAGAAGGCACACAAACCCACACACATACATACACAGAGCCAACCAAGCAGGGCAACACAGACAAAACCACTCAGCACAAATGGCTTCATTTTGTTCCCCTTTGGCTGATTAGGATGAAGGTTTAATCGTGTGAAGCAATATGTATGCATGTATGTCTATATACGTGTATCTACATGATATGTATTATCTACGTAAGTAATATACATGCGTATTATATGTATAGAGTATGTATACACAATGTGGATCTCACCAGTAGCTGAGCTTCAGCATTTTGCCCATTAGCTGGCTCCTGGATCCCCAGGTCTCCCCACTTCTGGAACCTGGGCACACAATCCCCCAACAGCTATGGCCCCGCTCCAGTTGCTGGCACAGACCCAGCAGATCCCTCTGGTAACTGTCTTTAGACATGCAGTCCATCCAGCAACTGGCCCTCGATCCTCAGTCTCCCCTGTTGCCTCCTACATGGAGACACACTTGTACACAGGTGAGTCCCTCTGGCAGTTGGATACCGACAATACAGACTCCTCTCAGTATCTCATTTTTGAAGACACTCGTGTACCTGGCACTCAGGGCATTTCACCTACTTGCTGGTTAGTTCAGCATGATATTTCCTGTCCATCACACATTGTGTGCCCTCACTTCAGTCATTGGCAGCAGAGACACCAGGGCCCTTGTAACCCACCTGCCGCTTTTATCATCCTCTCCCTTGCTTTTTCCATCTTTGGTTCTTCCCCTAAGCATGCCATAGTAAGTTTTGGGCAATTGCTTTTCCCCTGCATCCATATATCCCATGTCCCTTAGCCCTCCATCAGAGAATGGTCCAGAGAGCTGCTCCTGGTGAACCCCGAGGTGGGTTTCAGATTGGGACATGAGGTAGATGGCTTTCCTGTGACAGCCCTGGGAGGATCTTGAGCAAGTTGTTTCTCTGTAGTGTTTTGTGTGTGTGAAGATCAGCTTTTTATCATATAACCTGACACTGAGTGCTGGGTCAGTTTTCCAGGAGAGGTTTGTTTCTCTCAACACTCCCAGCTGATTAGTTGTTCCGGTAGGCAGGCAGAGACCAGACTTCCCTGTGTGTAAGAACTTTTTCCTCAGTATCATAGCTGGTGGTTTAAAACAAGTTTTCAAACACATACCATGAACAAATTATATGTGTCCTCTTTATTTGTGTAAGTCATATGTGGATCCCTCTAATCTGGCAGTCCTCTTCCCTCTGTAAGAGTAGATAATTTTCCCAAGAGGGAAATAATGAGCTATGTTGGTGTGAAAGTCCAAATAGTTTCTCGTTATCTTTTTCAGAGATCTTGCTGCTGCTATAGACCGAATGAATAAGCATAGCTGGGATACTATGATTTATGTGGTAAGTAATTCTAAATTCACCAAACAATTTGAGCCTGGCTCTCGCCAATAATCCAAGTGGCCTCTTGCTGCCCTTACTGCCCAACAGCTGTGCCTCAATGTGGCAGCATTTCTTGGTTTTGTTTCAGTTCATGACCCACAGAACAGCTGAAAAATCAGCGCTGAAGTTATTCTCTGTTTTAAAAATTCATTGCAGTTCCTTTTAAATGAACTTTTACTCAATGAATATTGTATTTTCTATATAAATGTTGTAATTAATATTTAAACATGTCAGAAGAAACTGTTAGTGTTATAAGGGGTTGTAAAATGTTAATTTAGTAATTTAGAAATTAATGTTCTAAAATTAATCTAAGTCTGCTCTAAAGTCCTGATATGTTATCTGAAATGTAAATTTTTATGGTTTTGAACAGTGCCTCTGTTTCACTGTGTAGAAGTCACACATTCAGTACTTCTTAATCAATCTGGAGCAGTTGTAGACAGGGAATCTTTTATGCTTCTTGGCTTGATTATTTTTAACAATTCCATCAGTATCAGTAATGAATGGCAGGACTATCTCCTCACTTGTGTGAAACTTTTTTTGCTTTAGTATTGCTAAGGACATATCACATGATGCTTTTAAATTTTCTTTTTCCCAGATTTAGAAAAAACATTTTGAAAACCACGTTCTATTTTATGATGTCAATTAATGACCCATGGAAAAAATCTGCAAGTTTCTGGCATGTCCTGTTTGATGTGTTTGGTAATGCCCATAAATCTTCTCTGGTGTGGTTCTTTCAAAAGCCAGCATAAGGTTACAAATGCCGCATTTCTGGGGAGGGGAAGAGATCAGTAAGCATAAAATTAAATACCCAGGTAGTTCGAAGTGTGATTTTTAGTTAGGTCACACTCCTCCTTTTATTGTCAGTGTTCAGGAAGTTTCCACTAACATTCCTGCAGGTAGTCATAGAATGGGGGGTTTTGTTATGTTTTTTTGTGGGGAGATTTCCTCTACTGACTGGGACACAGTTAGATTCACCAGCATCGAAGAGCAGTGTGGCTATGACAGGGCAATGCATTTAGGAGCTAAGGAAGCTCCCTGCCTAGTTCATGTGGGTAGGTAATTATTTGTGTTTTTTATGCCATGAGGTAGTAGGGACCAAGGCAGAAGGAACAGTTAGAAAGAAAGAAATTAGTTGAGTGGGTGTTTTGCACAAATTAGGATGGGAACTGAATGTCAAGCTAGTGGAGTGAGCAGGTGCAGAAGCAATAGTCTTGAGTTGACCAGCTGCTTTTAGCTGAACTCCAGTAACTGTTCACTGCCTTTTGCATGGCCCTTTTTGATCCACTCCTAGTCCAAACAGCAGCAAAACCGGACTGTGGTGTGATCAATGTGACCATTGTATTCAACATCCCATCCAAGCTGGAAATGACAGATCAGCTGGTCTAGTCCTGTTGTCTCAACTTCACTAAGGTTGCCTTGTTTTTGAATAACATTGTCAGTGTTTCTATCATTTCTGACTTTCTGAGAGCAGAGAAAGTGGGTTATAAAATGAGAGGGCGAAAACATAAACTGTTTTGAGAGTTTGTGGGACAGAGCTTGATGAAGGAACTGCCAGCCTTACTGAGTTTTGCTGCTAGGTTTTGGCAGTGCTTTGTAGTGGGTTAAGACTTTACTTGGTGTTATCAGAGACACGAGGACTTCATGGGTTTACGTAATAAAACACCAATGATTTTTTGCCTTTAATTATTAAATACAAACATTTGGACCAATATAATTTTAGGGCCTGTAAGGAAATAATTGCCATTCATCACAATACGAATCTTTTTAAACATTTGTGTTATTTGTGCCATGCTATGAAGCTATAAAAGAAAAAGTAGTTTTATGAAATGCTTGTGTCTGCAGGTTCATCTTTTTTAACCTACTTCCACATCCACATTTTGAGTGTCACTTCTAGGCAGAGATGAAGTTGTGTGGTACTCCTAGTATTTATTTCCATCCTTCTTACCTAATTTGATTTTCATGCAATTTTAATTCCATTGATTGTTCAAGCATAATAAAACACTAATTGCTATGCCTCTTGCAGTACCACACAGCATCCCAGAAACACAGGAGCTGATACTTAGTTTTCACGTGGTGAGCTGAAACCTGGAATTCAGCTTGGACTGCCTAATTGGCATTCTTGTCTTAGCCCCTCTTTTTGTGTTTTTATTTCTGTGAGAGTTTAAAGGATTATTTAAAAAGACTATTAGATTATTCTTAGATTATTTTCTTTTGATGATTTTAAATATTCTTCTGTATGCTACTTCTGTATACGTTGGTCAAGACAAATAGTTACAAACTTAATTCAGCTTTTAGTTTAGTTTTAGCTGAAAATTTGGCTCTGTGAACAGTCACAAAGAAGCAATTAAATTCAGATGGACTGGAGTGTTTTGTCAGGGAGTATTGTCATGGTTTGTCACAATATGTACTCACAAAAGACCACAGTCCTCCAAAGAGACTTTTAAATGCTGTGATTGTGGCCCAGGTGGTGAGAGACATGCTGTTGTGCACACAAAACAAACCCAGTTTCTGTCATAGAATGTATAATCTCGTGTAAAACAGGAAATTAGAGGTGAATTCAGACCTAAAGGGAAGCAGAGGAAACTGCCAGGCAGCATTAGCCAGTACAGTGAGCTGGCCTTAATCTAAACTTTGTGAAGTTTATTGTGAAATCATTTAAGTGAGAGAGATCTGTCTCTGTTACAAGTATAGAGAGCTTCTCTCATATGTAAGGTGTGTGGAAAAGAGCTTGGAAGGCCTTGTTTGAAATGCTGACCAGCATTGCCCATTTATCAGCCTTGCTTGTGAATTAGCACAGAGAGGTGATGTGTAGGAGTGCAGTTGGTTATGAGGAACTGTGAAAGAGGAGGCAGGTGCTTGGGGCTTGATACAATGGTAGCCTTGAGAAAAAACACAGATAAGCACTTTGCTCACTCTCTGTCTTGGAACAAATAAGGAAATAGTGGTTATCTGGTTATCACTGCAGTGTTTTTTAAGGAAGGATAAAGAAATCTTTGAGTGCTGTAAAAGCAACTAGGTAGGAATGTGAACTTCATAGCAACAGCTGTAGCTGGAAACACAAAGATCATTGTTAGAACAAAACTGGTCAGAAATGCCTTGAGTCATAGGAGAGAATAAATGGAAGTGGAATAGAGCACAAAAGGCATCATTAATATGAAAATGTGGTAATTTACACTTCTTTTTTTTTTTAATATGCACCTGATTTACAATGTAAAGCTCCACAAATCACAGTAGAAACCAGTGGCTTCTGGTGACAGAGCACTTAAATAGGTGTTCTGTTTCCAAGCCAAAGGAACCTTAAGGTTTGGTGATGTAAAACAAGGGAATAAAATGAGCAACAAGGTTCTGAAGTGAAAATGGAGGCATTTTGCTTGATGGGCAGCTCACAGATTATATGACACTAAAGAACATCAAGTTTTCATTTTCATTCATGATTTTGCCTTCTTAATCCAGGAATAGTTACTTTTGAAAAGGTACATTACTTTTTTTGACAGGGTACAAAATCCAGTTGCCATGGATGCCAGCTGTTACATTTTTTCAAGTCATCTGCCTTCCTAGGTCTTACTTCTGCTTACAGTGACTTACTAGCACAGTATCTGTGGTGTTATGTGTTTCTTATTAAACTTGGAGTGTTTTCTAATGTGCACCAATTCTATTCCCTAGACAGATAAAAGTCAAAGTAATCACTTTCAACATTTGTTTCAAATACTGAAGCTTATGGGTTATGACTGGGCAGAAAGGTAGGTATTTGTGAATCTTAGTTATATATCTTTTCTTTCTTTTTTTTTTTTTTTAAGAATAGGTAATATATACATTGAAATTTCAGTGCAATGAGTGCTCTTTTGGAGATAATCTCATGATTGTGTCCACCTACACTATGAACTCCAGTGTGCAAGCAGCCATTTGGCCCATAGGACCTGACTAATGCTGGTCCAATAAGGACATAAAAATAAGAAAACAAAACCTTCAGAGCTGTGTTCAATGTGGGCCTCAGGTCCTTGGCACCAACCTTTTCACTCTGCACATCCGCTTCTGCTGATGGGCTTGATTTGCCAAGAGGGATCTCTCCATGTGTTCAGGATGTGAAAAAGAGTGCTGTCTCTCATTTAGCAGGTCTTCCATAACTGCTCGATGTAAAAATGGGGAAAAGGGAAACAATCTTTCAGAGACTTTGTGGCATAGCTTCTGGGATATTGTGCGATCATGTATTAAACAGTTACTTCTTAAAATATGATATTTTATCAGAGACCTGAATCTGAGTTTGAGTCCTGCTTTGGGCTTCAAATATCTGTTGCAGGGAAATATACCCCCCCTGTAATTACTAATTGTAATTACCAATCTTGTTAGCAATCTGAGCAAAGGTCAATAGTGTATCTGCAGACTAAATCACATTCATCTCAGACAGACTGCATGTCTTTTCTGGTTAAATATAGGATTTTAGCCTTCAGGAATATTAGTCTGTCTCCTTTCACAGTGCTTAAAGTTGTACTAAAATTACCTTAGGTTATGAATCCAGTATAATGCTTGGGATTATTGTAAGCCGAAGCAATGACTATTTTATTATTAGCAATGATTAATTACACTTTTAGTTTAATGTGGCCACAATAGTATTATTATGACTCCTTTTGTAATGTTATTAACTGTTGCCACAGTAATTTGATCTGTCTACATCCTGCCTCTCCTCAATTTATTGCAATTTATTGTGTTAAGTCCTGTACTAAAGCTGGTAGCAAGAGAGGTTCCCAAGAGCACGCAAATGACCAGGTTATCATCATTCTGATCATAATTTTCCCATTATATAATAAGTATGGAGCTTTGGTTGGTGAAAGGAGAGTTACAGATTATATCACCAAGCTTCCCACGTTGGAGCACTATTTATTCAGCTGTTATTGCTGTTTCCTGGTAAGAATCCAGCTCTGAACAAACACTGCAAACACTTCTCTTGATTAAAATGTAATTTTAGGTCCTGCTGCTTTTCAACACAGGTGCCAGCATGTGTCTTTTGGTCTAGTTCAAGGGATGAAGACTCGGAGAGGAGAAGTAATTTTCCTGGAGGATGTATTAGATGAAGTTCACTCAAGGATGTTGCAAAACATGGCTTCCACAAAAAGTTAGCTATTTTAGATCTTATTAATTTCTTTTGATGTTCTGTGTTGATCAAAAACGTGTCATATTTTCTACCTTTCTTTTTCCCTGCATCAGACTAATCACCCTTATCAGTGCACCTTTTGTATCTCCATAATATAAACATTGTTAAGATAATCCTTTGCAACTCTGTGAACTTCTCTAAACTACAGATTTGCAAATTTTAGCATTCAGTGAAATTATTTCGTCATGTTTTTGCACTGGGAAAGCAGTACTTGCCTTTGGGGGTACAACAGTTGCTTTTTTCTGAGGGACAAACTAGTCTAGAGTCGGGTTGGGGCTGGAGTTGGAGGAACAGGCAGACTTCATTCAAAGGATTTACAGCTCTGACGGTTTTCTCTGCAACGATTGACTGTAGCTTTTCTGCAACTATTGCCTTGTCATCCTTCCAGCCTCATAACTGTTTCTGGAGTCCTCAGGAAGTCACTGCTCTGCAGCAGGATCTGCTGAAGGGGGTGTTTGCCTACACCTCGGGCTGTTGCTCTAGAGCTATTTCCTCTTGACTGCAGTGAAGATTCAAGCAGTTCCCAATGAAATGCTGCCCCCTCTTGTGCTTTTTGGAGTTAGGCACTGAATTGAGTCAATGAGCTAATGAGGTTCATCTTCCTTGCTCTGCTTCCTCAGCTTATTTAATCCAATTAATTTTGCTCGTAGAGTGGACAAGGAGAAATGGAGGGCAGACAGAACGTTAGCAGGGTGACCCTCAATTCAAACCAGTTTACTGCAGTGAGGAACAGTGCTCAGAGCTTCAGTTCAAAGTTATTTTTATGCTGGACTGAACTGGCACAGCAGAGGTACAGGCATCAGGAGAAATTTCTTCACCGAAAGGGTTGTCAGGCACTGGCACAGCTGCCCAGGGACGTGGTGGAGTTGCCATCCCTGGAGGTGTTTAAAAGATGAGTAGATGAGGTGCTCAGGAATGTGGTTTAGTAATGAACAGGTGCAGCTGGACTCAATGATCTCAAAGGTCTTTTCCAACCAAGCAGTTCTATGATTCTATGACCCGTGTTCCATTGCACAAACAGTAGGTAGAAGAACAGCTCGGAGAGGTAATGTGTTCAGATAGCAGTGCAGCACTCCCCAGAGCTTATCTCTTAGATCCCAAATCCTACTTGTGCTTGTAGAAATTTCCACCCCTGCATAAGTTTGAATTCCTGTCTTACTTCCCCTTTCTTAAACTATAAATCTTAAATCCCTGATTCATAGCATTGTCTTCAGTGTTTGAAAAGTGTTTGGATACAAAGTGGAAGATAATACAAACTTGTGTATGGCATCAAAATGCCTCACTGTCATTGAAAAGATTTTGGGAGCTGAGCATCCAACAGGCAGTGCTGGCTTTAAAAATTATGCCTCTGTGGAGCAGGAACTGGGTAGTTAAATAGCTTTCTTTGCTATGAACCATACACAGTTCTGCTATTTAAGTTTCTATTATTGGCATCCGTTTTTTGTTTCTGCTCATCGCAGTGAATCCTGCAGTCCACATATATCCTCTCTATGATGCCTGTTATTTCCTTTGCTGCCTTTACTTTCTTCTTAGATAGCTTTGTCTCATCAAGCATTTAAACAGAAGCCTGAATTCTGAGGCAGTTGTTCTGTTTTGAAATAAATCTCAGTTATGAAATGTTGTAATGTAACCTAAACATAGAATCATAGAATCATGAAATATCTCAAGTTGGAAGGGATCCATAGCTCCAGCTCCTTGCTCCCTGCAGGAGCATAACCGTACATAACTTTACATGACTGTAAAAGATTTCAGTTTGATTTTAAATAATCTTAAACTTTTAATTATGGCAATCCATAGGAATAATCAATGCAGTGTTAAGAAACTGTGCAGAGCAAGTAGATACGAAAGCTGTTGTACAATGTGTCTGCTGAATTGCTTTTGACCAAAGGCTTTGGATTTCAGTGTTTGGTAGAGGCTTCCAAAAAGACTTTTGCTTCATTTGTTTTGGTTTCCAAGTAAGATGATCCACCTTTATCAGGATGATTCAAAATCATTCTTCTACAAGCTATTCTGCCTTGCCAGTAGGTGAACTTACACGTGAAATAAGACTAGGTTCTCGCCTACTCATTTTCTGCTCGAATTCTCCTTTATCATACCATGAAAAACTAGAAGTTGAAATCCACTTTGCTGTCTCTGTAATTGCCTGCTCCACTCACTGGCTTCCAAAGGCCAAAAGCATAATGACCTGCAAATGCAACAGTTGCAATGCCAAGTCCAACTGCCATCATATTTGACTTTGAGATTTCTGTAGGGCCTTTGACGTGATACCCCACAACATTCTTATGTCTACATTGGAAGGATACAGATTTAATTGGATGGACTGTTAGCTGGATAAGGAATTGGCTGGATGGCCTTATCCAAAGACTTATATGTCAGTGGCTCAGTGTCCAAGGTGGAAACCAGTAACAAGTGGTGTCTCTCAAGTGTCCATACTGGGACCAATATTATTCAGTATCTTCATCAATGACACAGACACAGCAGGATTAAGTGCACCCTCAGCAAGTTTGCAGATGACACCAAGCTGAGTGGTGCACTTGATTCACTTGAGGGACAGGATGGCATCCAAAGGGACCTGGACAAGCTTGAGGAGTGAGCATGTGCAAACCTTGTGAAGTTCAGGAAGGCCAAGTGCAAGACCCTGCACCTGGATCACCAGTATCAATACAGACTGGAGCATGAATGGATTGAGAGTAGCCCTCTAGAGAAGAACTTGAGGGTACTGGTGGATGAAAAGTTGGACATGCTCTGGCAATATGTGCTTGCAGCCCAGAAAGCCAACCGTATCCTGGGTGCAACGAGTAGGTTGAGGGAGGTGATTCTGCCCCTCTACTCCTCTCTTGTGAGACTGCACCTGGGGTCCTGTGCTCAGTTCTAGAGTCTCCAGTATATGGACCAGTTGGAGCAGGTCCAGAGGAGAGCCACGAAGATGATCAGAGGGAGGAAACACATCTCCTGAGAGTGTTGGGGTTGTTCAGCCTGCAGAAGGAGATGTTGGCCTTTCATTATATAAAGGGATCTTATAAGAAAGATGGAGAAAGACTTTTTTACCAGGGCCTGTAGTGACAGGACAAGAGAAAGTGGTTTTAAACTGAAAGAGAGCAGGTTTAGATTGGAAGGAATAAATTTTTTTACTGCGAAGGAGGTGGGGCACTGGCACAGGTTGCCCAGAGAAGTTGTGGATGCCCCATCCCTGGAGGTGTTCAAGGCCACATTGGACGAGGCTTTGAGCAGCCTGATCCAGTGGGAGGTGTCCCTGCCCGTGGCAGGGGGGTTTGGACTGGATGATTTTTAAGAATTCCTTCCAACCCAAACTATTCTATGATTCTCTTAGTTCAGATTCTGAGTATAGTCAGTTTGGATACGTACAGTGGGTGGTGTGAATACTCCCTAAATGAACATCAAACTGTTCCATTAGCCATTGGAACAATTTTTCTTTGGCTATTTATGCCTTTATGTCACTTGAAGTTTTTTGTCAGTTTTTAAACAAAATCTGAATCACACTGTCATTCCCTTCCTGATCTTAGAAACTGACTGGCTGTCTGAGTCGTGAAGAGGTATTCAGTGTAATCGTATCTATCTAGCCTGTTGTAATAATCCTTTCTGACCTTAAAATCTGAATTATACAAGAGGCAAAGTGGGAAAAAGCCTATCTGGAACAGCTGTATTCAGCTTTTAAGAAAGATTAGTATCCTGGACTTGGAATCATAGAACTGCTTGGTTGCAAAAGACTTTTGAAATCATAAAGTCCCACCATATGCATCCTGACAGTTTCCATATTGCTGGTTCACAATTTTAGAATATGCTGTTTTATTGCTATCTCCAAGTCTGAGCAGGGGAGTTGTTATGCTACTATGGACTTAGGATTTCTTCTGTTTCTCTTCAGCAACCAAAGAGGTAGAAGACCCCATAGAGACAGCAGAGAAAGTTGGTCTTGCGGCACTAATAATTCAGGTGAGTCTGAGCTGCCACCCGAGAAGTTTTCATCTTCTGTGCAAAGTTAAAAATGGAGAGGGAGAGCCATATCAAGGTGACATTAATTTATTGTTCCAGGACTTCCGGGGCCTTCTGTCATCTGATTATCAGTTCAGCTGGGATCGAGCCTTTCAAAGTCGTGGAGATACAGGCGTGTTCTTGCAGTACACTCATGCCAGACTCCATAGGTAAGAGGACTGTTTGTATGCCAAAATACAGTTTGATGTGCATTTTAACCTTACTAACTTAATTGCTTTGTTAATGGTGCTGTTAAGTCCTAAATGTGACATGTTCGCTTTTTGAGCAAAGGTGTGAGTTTATGATAGGAACCACTGAGACTTCCCAGAAAAGTAAGCCAATTAAAATCTCCACCTTATTTCCACAGGGCTGAGCTAACCGTCCGTGTACTTTCTCAGCTCTGGGAACAGCCTCTCTGTGCAGTTGGTGTCAGTGATGCAGAGCGGTGGTTGAGGAAACTGCTGTAAAAAACAAAATGCCCATAATTGTAAAATATACCAAATCACAGAATTAGATGGTTTTGGCTACTGCTGTAGGTCGTGCCTTTTTAACATTACTGTTGGTAACCAAGGTTAAAAGCAGACCCCTTCCTGTTGACTCAGGTCAAACATCTGACATGTTTGGTCATTTTTTTAAAAGAATTTCAGGAGAGTCCAGTTTGAACTGTCCTATGAATTATAGTGATCTGTCAGAGCATTTGGAATGCAGACACAAGTGTATATTTTCATAAAAGTATGTAATATACCTTGCTGGATCAGGCCAGAGATCCATACCAGCCTGATATTCTGTTTTAGGCGAAGGTAACAGGAGATGGTGTTCATGAATAGCACACAAGCCTAATCCCTTTCTGTAGTCTAGTCCTCTTGTACTCATTATCATCTAGGTGTTGGCGATACCTGCGTGCCATTACTAGGGGACTGACTACCTTCCTAGTCATTTTAGCATCAGCTTTTGGACCTGTTGTGCATGCATATCTCTAATCCTATTAATACTGAATGGCTATGTCACGGTTTAGCCCCAGCCCGGACAATTTCAGCAGCTAAAACTGAGCAGTTGTGCTCCCAATTCCCTTCTACAACCCCTCACCCTCAGGGAAAGGGAAATGAGAGGGAAAAGACTTGCAGGTTGGAAACTAAAACAGCTGTATTGATAGTAACAATAATAACTATAACAACAATAATAATAGTAATGATGATGATGATGATGATAAAGAAAATAATAAGAAAATAACAAAATATATACAAGTACATGAAATCAAACCCCAGCTCCTTGATGACCGTACATCACCACAGATGCTGCAAGGTAGGCAAAGTGAGTGACAGGAGGGAGTCTGGACACAGAAACTGGATTCAGGAACACGTGAATCAGAGGCAAACAGACAGACAAGGTCCTCAGTGGACATCAACCATCACAGAAGAGAGCGAGACTCTCGTGATTTCTCAGTTTTATACTGAGTATGACTGTGTGGGATGGAATACTCTGTTGGTCAGTCTGGGGTCAGTGGTCCTGTCCGCCCCTCCCTGCAGGTGCCACCCTTCTTCATCTTTGACTTATGGCATCCACCAGCTCGAGGATGGCCTTGGTTTCTCTAGGAGTAAGTATAAGCAATCACCTTTCTGCATACCAGTGCTTCGTGTTATCATTTCTAGACAGAAACACTGCCTGAAAACATGCAGTTAACTTTCAGAAAATTAAGTTATTTAGACAAGACTGTGCTTAAGTTAGAAAACTGATTCTATTTTAGCTCAAACTTACCTTGGGATGAAGTCAGCTAGTCTATATCAGCGCTCCATTCAGCTTTAGCAGAAGATGCCTACCCTTTTTTCTTAAAAACACAAATTACTGATTTTCTTGTTCAGATTTCCTAACAAGTTTTTCATCCGACGTTTTTCATTCTTACATTTTAGTTTAGAACAGATGCATGGGAATGAGCAGCTAACTGATGTTAATGTGGCGTGCCTGCAAGAACCAGATGCCATCTCTGTTCTTCAGCATCTTCTCAGGTTTGTCTAGTTTTCTTTTCAAATACCAGTTCCCTTAAAATAAACTTCCGGATTTGCTGCCAGCCTTTTGAGCAGGCACAGACTGCATGATCATGAGTGAAAAATGGCTATTTCAAGTAATGGCTTGTCTGTTGGGTCATAGTGGTTGCAACAATAGCCCTCACTTGAAATCTTCATGGACTTCAGGAGCTATATGAGAGGAAAAGCAATAGTTGGAACATAATCTATGTAACATGCGCTTCTTAACTATTTCTTGTCTTCACAAGTTATGCTAGGCTGTATATAAATAATAGCTGCAGATTTGCTTAGACCTTCTTTTTCTGTTTGTGTCGTGTGGGGAAGGGGAGAGGAAGTGCTCCTGAGTGAGGAGAGATGGAGTATATGCATACACATCCAATAGCTCAACATCCTTCAGAGGTACTGAATGTGCCCAACTAATACTTGTTAATAGCAGTCAAGTTCTTCATTAATACAGTCTTAAAGTTGAGCAGTTTCTGTTTTCATTATTTCATAGGTATGTAATTAAAATATGGAAAGAAGGGAGTTGTCCATGTGGCGCAGCCTGTGATGGAGTTTGAAGTAATTGAGGTTTTCAGGATTCCTAGTGAGAGGTCCTCTCTACCACATTGTGCACTGCACAGCACCAGAGTTAATTCCTTTGGCCACACTAAGGCCTTCTTCAGGGCACCTGTTTAAAATTAGGACTTCCAAATCATATGAGTCCCCGGTGGTTCCTTTCAGCCTGCAACTATAGGTTTCAGAGTCCTGCTGTTTACTGTAATTTTCTCAAGGGCTCTGCCTGCAGTTTGTCATGTGCTGCAAGACCAGCCAGCAATCTAAATAAGACTGGTAGAATCTCATTTATCCAGTGCAATTGTATTTCACAGAAACCTCTTGGGTAATTTCTTTGTTTTTATCAGATTAGTGTGTAGCTGCCTATGTTCTGTGTGAAAACTGACAAAGTTAATCTATTTCAGGTTGATGTGCAGGGACCACTGCATCCCAGGCGTGCCCATTTTCAACAGAGGTTGTTGCTCCACTGCAGGGTTCTTATTTTAATGGAGCTTCAGGTCTGCTTATTGCAGAGTTCTTTGAGTCTGGCCAAACATCATGTGGAACCTGTATGAAATATCTTGTATGAAATATGGAAGACCTTGACTTCCGGCAGAAGGCAATATTTAGGTTATCCGTTAGACCAGGCATTCAGTGGCTGACAAACTCGTATTTAAATATCCCATCATTTCAAGAGTATCAGTTACTGTTCAGTCCTGCTTGTGAGTTGCCATGAATAAATTCTTCTTGAAAAGTTTCCATGATAAACACTCCTGAGTTGCCAGTAGCCCTTCCCATGGGTCTGCTTTTGTTGTTTGAAAAGCTACCATTTGCCCTTAAAATTAGCTGACCAATTATGGGTACCATTAACTTCCCAGTCTAACGAATGGTCTATTGAAGATAGCATGTATATCCCTGCAGAAGTCGACTTACTCAATTGATACAATAATCTAACAAGTTGTAGGCTACCACTGAAATAGCAGCTTCATGGAGCAATAAAACTGGTATCGAAACAGAGACATTTTGTTTGATACCAACTTTGTTGCTTCTTGAAGCTTTATTAATGGCTGCTTGATGGTGCCTGTTAATAGTAACTTTTCTATACCTACATCGCTGTCTCTGAGGAGCCAACAGCTGCTGGTATCTAAGCTGCAGAGGTTCCCCTGATGTTGAGTCTGATGTGTTGCACAGTGGTATGAAGGCAGTGACCTTCCCGGTTTGACCAGGGGCCACCCAGCACATGTCAGCAGGGATGGGGGACCACAACCTCACTGGTATTGTAGCTGTTACATGACCACTGAGCCCTCGTTGTCAGAGCTTACTGCCCAGTTCTCCTGCAGCTTCCCTTTAAAGGAGGAAGATCCCAGGGAAGTCTGGCTTGAACATGCTGGTGGGCGTGGGAGCTGAGCAAAGACAAGGGAGTCCACTCTCCACTTTGAATTTGAAATCTGTTCAGCCCCAGAGGTGTTGGTAACTTCTTGCAGGCTGTGAAAAAGGATATGGACAGGAGAATACATGAAGAAAATACATGGATCTCCATAAATCTGCCTGTATTATCCAATTTAATACTGTCTTACATAAGTCAATTTTATTCCAAGGTTACGTAAACCTACTTTGGTTTTTTCTTTTCTGATGTTACAGGATTCCCTTTAGCTACTCAAAATTTGAAGCTGCATTTACTAAAAGCAGCATCCTCTAAAGGACTGGTTTGACTGCCTTGGTCATTTAATATATGTTTTTTGCTCCAAGGAACTTATCGTTAGTGTTGAAATGTAAAACCAGACATAATGTTCCAGGAGCAAATATAGCTCTTGTGTTCTCTTTGCTGTCGCCTGCCTCTCTTGAGCTCAGCTGTCTACAGTGTTTTCATGATGAGGAGCAGAAGCAATCCCCTTCAATAATAAGTGAAAGAGGAAGAAATAATTAATTGTGTGCTGATTCCATGGCTTAGGTCTGGTTCAGAAGATTATTTTTGTTAATTCTGCAGTTGTGGCTGTGTGTTTATTCTGACTTAAGCAAGTCTGATGAGCCTTATATCTGAGTACACCTTCTGATCACTTCAACACCAAACAATCCTTTTCTTTCTTCACAGGTATGATGAGGTCCTGTATAGATCTTCTCACGATCTGCAACCCAAGCACATTGTCAGCTACCTCCTCACACTTAGGTAAGGTGATCGGTGATACTGGCATCCTTCTCTGGTCTCCCTGAGCTGGCTTTGCAGCCCTCGCCTCTGCACTGCTTTGAAGAGTAAAAATTGTGGGAAGATGTAGATTTGTGGGACAGTTTCTCTGAAGCAGGAAAGGTACAAAGTAGGATAGCAAATAATATATGAATAGAAGAGATGAAGGTTGGAACCAGGAACAAAGGAGCCAGGAGCCTCCTCAGAAACTAATTGCTTTCAAGGAAAAATAATCACTTGGCTGTGACCCAGTGTCTGAACCCCAAGTCATGCTGGACTAATCATAACTCAAGGAGCAGATTTGGGATGATAATACACTCTCAAATCTCAAAATTTCAGCTACTAGATTTTGTTCAACCCCCTTTTAACCAATGATCTCAACCCAGGTGTTGAGATGGACAAAGCGTATTATTGCTGTAAGTCACACAGCCTGTGTGACCTCCACAGGGAGGGTCCCCTTAGGGCTGCCTGCTATAACAGGATAGTGAAACACTGGAGTGGGCTTGCTGGAGGAAGCTGTAGAGCCCATGTGTGGGGAAGGCTTTAAGAAGTTAGGGAAAATAGTATGAGGAATGACACACCTTGGGAATGACAGGGCAGGCTCTTAAAGATTTTTCCACACCAGTTTGGGAGGGGTTTTTGGGGGGATGGGGGGATGCAGGAAGTGCAGAGATTGTTTTGGAGGTTTTTTTACAAGCATTAAGTTGATTGTGGCAAGCCCTGACATGCAGGCTGCAAAAAGCCATGCCCTCCCTCAGCCAGGTGAAAGAAGCTGCTGGAACTAAGTCTCTGGCACGCTGCAGTTGTGGCTTTTCCAGTTCTGCCACTTTCTGTAGCCCATAGCACTGCCCTTGGCAAGAGAATTGCTTATTCTTACCATTCTCACCTGTGTTTTCCATTTCAGCCATCTTGCAGCTGCGGCACATAAAACTCTTCCTGTGAAAGGCAGCGCCCCCGAACTAGCCCAGGTATGGTACGGGGTTGTTAACGTGGTGGAGTCTGTGTGGGGCGTGCCTGAGGAATGATCCACTAGGGTTTTACCAGTCCAGCCGTAACCACCTGGGTTGATATGCACCTGCAGGCTAAGGAGCCGCCAGGCAGGCTGTCCCATGGGCGGCACCACTTTGTGGTGGCAGGGATTGCTGTTCATGGTTCTGCCTTGGGGAAAGGGTTGCTCTGCCTGATCTTTCCAAAACAGAATGTTCCATAAGGACAACTGCTCCAAACCAAATCAAACCCCTTTCCTCATTGCCTTTTCTTCTGAACTTTTTTTGGGCCCCTTGCTACAAGAGAGAGATTGGGGTGCTGGAGCGTGTTCAGAGAAGGACAACGAAGCTGATGAAGGGGCTGGAGAACAAGTCTTACCAGGAGTGGCTGAGGGAAGTGGGGTTTTTTAGACCTTACCACTGTCTACAGCTCCTTGAAAGAAGGTTATAGCGAGGTAGGTGCTGGTCTGTTCTCCCAAGTGACAGGTGATAGGATGAGAGGAAATGGCCTCAAGTTGCACCAGGGGAGGTTCAGATTAGACATCAGGAAAAATTACTTCACTGAAAGGGTTGTCAGGCACTGGCTCAGCTGCCCAGGGAGGTGGTTGAGTCGCCATCCCTGGAGGTGTTTAAAAGATGGGTAAATTAGGTGCTCAGGGATATGGTTTAATAGTGGGCAGGTACAGTTGGGCTTGATGATCTCAAAGTCTTTTCCAACCCAGCGATTCTATAATTCTATGATTTTAAAGAGCATTTGACTTGCTGGTCAATTGCTGATGGGTTCCTTTAGTGGTTATTGTGGGAAGAGAGAGAATTAGGAGGTAACTGAATCTCTCTCCTTCCTCTTGCCACTGACCTATCCCTGGCTGTCCGTACTGCCTTTCTCACTAAGGCACTGAGGTTTATGTGCAGTTCCAAACAGATGCAAATTATTTTCTACTGGTCTCCTGGCAATGCTTGACCCCTTAACTGTTCAGTAAATGATAAACTAATTGCACTGCCTTTTTTTATTTCCTCTTTTAAAAGCAGTCACCTAACTGCATTTGGTAGAAAAATTACATTTAAGTGTTGAGCTGTGTTGTGGAGGAAAAAATTTCAGTGGAATTGCTGGAGCTGCGTTCTGTAGTTGAGCTTAGATGCTCTAGGTATTCCTGCCTTTGAAGAAGGTTCCATGCATTCTTAGGAAGAACAGCTAAGACAGTCCAAGCGACAAGGAAAATTTCAGTTGCTTATCCTGTAAAAATTATTTCTAAATAGCTTCAAGAATTATATTTTTCAATGTAAGGTTGATAGAGCTCATCCCAAACAGCCAGCTGAGTAACAGTGACAAGGAAGAGTGACATTTTCAAAGCAGCCCATAGTTGCTTGACCGCCTCTAACTCAGGTGCAGCGGGAGAAAGAATTCCAGCAGTATCATCAGTCTGTAACAGCCTGTGGTGCGTGAAACATTTTCACTTTTTAGTCAGTTCTGGCTCTTTTGAAGGCACCTCCTCAGGTCACTGTGCCCCAGGAGTGCTAGATTGGGCTGGATACCCTTTTTCAGCTTCCCTTTACTGACAAAAGTGTCTCTCTGATGCCACTGCAAGGGGCTGTTGACAACTGGGGTGAACTCTGCCAGCAGTGGTGTGTTCCTCAGTTATGTGTCTGTCTGATTCCGAGCGCCCTGCATGGGGAGAGAGAGGATGCGCACAGTGTTCTCACCTCTGGCTGGCTGCTTTCAGCTGCTGTCCTGAGAGCTGCCCCCTGTTCCATAGCAGTACTGTAAGCTGTCGGCTATTCTTGTTTTCCAGGCAAGGCTTTGTCTCTTTCAAGCTGCACGCTTGGTTCTGGCCAACGGAATGAAACTTCTTGGCATCACACCTGTGACTCAAATGTAACCAGGCAACATGTGATGGAAAGTTGCATCTCTCAGTAAAAGGATCTTTTTCAAGAGAACATATTCTCCTGTGCGTCATTGCTAATGCAGTCTGGAAACCCGCCGTCTGCTCTGGGAGATATGTGCGCTCCACCACAGCGACCGCAGAAGAGCACGCACGGCACAGCTATTTGGGGGAGGCCAGGATGTCACAATTGATAGGGTTGTCACCAGTGATCCAGTGATAGGACTCGAGGGAATGGCAGGAAGATGTGCCAGGGAAGGTTTAGGCTGGATATTAGGAAAAGGTTCTTCACCCAGCAGGTGGTGGAGCACTGGAACAGGTCCCCAGGGAAGCAGTCATGATGCCAATCCTGACTATTCAAGAAGCATTTGGACAATGCCCTCAGACACACGGTGTGAATGTTGTGGTTGTCCTGTGCAGGGACAGGAGTTGGACTCGATGATCCTTGTGGGTCCCTTCCAACTCGGTTCATTCTGTGATCCTATGAATTGTGTTCTCCCTGGCACTTGATAAGACAATGGTCTACTTGGTATTTCCCATGAAAGAGAACTGCTCTGTATTTACCTCTGTAAATATAGCATCCTTTTGGTAGAGGAAGTGGTATTAACTGTGCTGCCCTGTGTGATCAGAGTTGTCCCCTTCTGCGGTTGCCATTGTGTACTTAGGCCTAAGGGGACAACAACTACTGGAGCTCCGCATACTGTAACGAACGGAGTTAGTCAGCCCGTGCCAGAGAATTGTTTCCTGTGTGTTACACTGCGTCCTTCTTCAGCCAAGACCAACACTCAGCTGTCACATCCTGTTCCTCACCCATTCCTGCCATGCTGACGTGATGACCAGGGAGAAGACGGTTTGCTGCCCAGCTGGTGGAACAGGAACCACGGCGCTCCCTCAGCACCATACACTTGCTCACACGTGGCAGGTGCTGCTGGGCACCCCTGAGGCATCACACTGCGGAAGAGAGGCAGTGTCACGGGACAGGTGGCCACTCTGGCCTCTGAAATGCCTGACAATACCCACCACCAAAACGTTGACTCACCAGAGCAGCACATGCTGTTTAAATGCACAGGACAGTTAGCAAAAGGCAGATCAGAGCATCCTTTCCCACTGGAACAGGATTTAGGCGTAATTGTTACTGCTGTGTTTAACGTGCCCCACTTTCAAGTACAGCCCAGCTGGCTAACACACGTCTGAAGGAATCTAACCAAGATAGAAACTTGGTCATATTTTTGATTCCACTTTCAGTGTAGACAAGTTGCCCAGTTCACCAAAGTCAGTGTTCCGGCAATGCAGAGTTTCAGTTTCTGGAAGGGCTGAACTGAGTAGGAACTAGGAACTGAGTGAGGCCTCAGAAGATGAGGGAGGCAGTTGAAATTAGACAGTTGGCACTCAAATTCCTGCATTACAGGAAGTCTTTTCAAGGATCACTCTTTTATGCACAAAGAGTTTTAGAAATCAAATGTACAGTTAAAAACCTAGGCTGACAAGTACAAATGAGTCAACTCAAAGTAAGCCCGATATGAGAAGACGTGAACCTTCCCCTGTGCAACTGAGGTTTGATAAAGCACAGAGAACAGAAGATCCTTCTACCAGCTACAGCAGGTATTAAAAACGTTTGAAAAGTGAAACAAAACCTGCAACTTAAGAGAGTCTTCTAAGTCTTTCATTCTGACTTTTTAAAGCAAAGTACAAGTCCTGCCTCTAATCACTTCTAGGTCAGGGATGCTTGAAGCACAGTTACTGCTGGTGGAGCTGTGTCAAGCATGTGAGACTTGATTGCATGGAGGGAAACAATACTATTGATTCATCATAGAAACACTGGAGAATGCTCTGTTCATCTCACATGCATCACCTAGAAGAGAAACCTTTCCTGAGAAAATACTGACAGTGCTTGCTGTTTTTAATATATTTTTATGAAGCTTTTGGACATTTCTGCCCTCAAAGGACAAGAGTTTATCAGATACACAAAGAACCAATTCCCCCCCATTATTTACATTATATACAGCTGAGTGTTCAGTTCCTTCATTCTGCTTTCCTTGTAAACAGGACTCTTCATTGTCCAATGTGAATGAAGAATACCTTCAATGAATCCCGGCTCCTTGGCCATAACATAGCCTCAGCATCAGCCACGGCAAACTTCATATGTAAACCAGAACTAACTTCTGCTTTTAGTCTATCCCACTTACACCATTTCATGATTAGCTTAAGGCTAAGTTTTTTAAAAAAGTAGGTTGTTTTCCAAGTCCATTTTTCCCCTTGTCTGTCCATCCATTTTTATGGACAACGTCACACAGTAGCAAGTCTCTCTTTTGAGCTCTTCGTCTCTGACAGCTGGATTTTTGTTGTATCTTGTCGAGGTAATCCATAGAGGTAAATAGAAATACACACCAGGAGAGCACCCAGGGAGAAGGTAACAGCTGAAAGGAGACAAAAATAGTTTATTTGAACACCTCCATGTAAGAAGAAACCTTCAGAAGACTAAGTTTTCTAAGTTAGGATGATATCTGAATGACAGTATTAAAATTACTCAAAATTAAACAGGACAACAAGCTCTTAATTCACAGAACCTAGAATTATCCTCTGTCACCGAGAACTGTTGAGTGTTTACAATCCCCATGCCATTTTGATTAGTCTCATATCAGCAAGAACATGGTGATGGTCAGAAAAGCAAGTGTTAGACATCTCCCGTAGTTCCAGGTGCCCTCTGACAGGCTGACTTTACAACACACTTAATGATAACGACACAGTGGATGTGATAAAGTAGCCTGTGATAACACACTTTGTTGCCTTTCATAAAAAACACTATTAATGAGGGCTTTGCAGCAAGATTACTGGTCCAGGTTTGATCTGTATCAAGCATCAAGAAAATGTTCTGCCCAAGTGAGTTTTTAAACTAATTGTGTTTTCCATCGCTTGCTTTAAGGTGCTCTTTTTCAGCCAAACGCTCAAGATTTTCTTCTTATGCAAACTTTAAGTTTCATCTTACTTATACCACATCAGAAAGTGAGTTCTTCCACCATCAAACCATACCATTTTTGGGTTACGGCACGAAAGTAAAAAACACCTAAAACTAAACAGTGAAGGACTGAGCAGGAGCTAATGAGTACAACATCAGAAACAGAACTGATCAGGAAGAAACTCCTTTGTAGTTGCAGGACAGCCCAAAGCAATCTCCTGCTTCCTCTCAAAAATATTCACCACATCATATGCACCTCTGCTATGAGGACAAGCTGAGAGTTGGGGTTGTTCAGCCTGGAGAAGAGAAGACTCCAGGGGAACTATAGCAGCCTTCCAGTACCTGAAGGGGCTACAGGAAAGCTGGAGAGGGTCTTTTTACAGGGGCAAGTGGTGATAGGACAAGGGGGAATGGCTTTGAACTAGAAGGCAGGAAGATTTACATTAGACATTAGGACAAAATTCTCCACGGTGAGGATGGTGAGGCACTGGCACAGGTTGCCCAGGAAAGCTGTGGATGCTCCCTCCCTGGAAGTGTTCAAGGCCAGGTTGGATGTGGCCTTGAGCAGCCTGGTCTGGTGGGAGGTGTCCCTGCCCATGGCACGGGGTTTGGAACTGGGTGATCTTTAAGGTTCCTTCCAACCCAGACCATTCTGTGATCAGTCACGACCCCAGCTGCTGCTTGACTCTCTAATGTGGGAATGTAAAATGTCGTGCAGTAGCAGGTATAACTTCACAGGGATGTGCAAAGCCGTTGCAGAAATAGCTGAGGAATTAATTTGGCAGTGCCTGTACTAAAACCAACAAGAAATGATAACTTATCAACTACAGTCTCAGGTAAACAGCTAAATCACACACTAAACTGCATCAGAAAGTGATTCATGAATAAGGCTGAATAAACCCACAAGCTGTTTAAATCAGAAAGAACCTTTCCCTTTGAGGTTGTAGGATGCCTCTGAAAGAACAAACAGTGAATGCCTTTGAAAGCACAGGATCCTCAGACACCTTAAGTAAATAGGGACGACATATTAGTGCATAAGAAAGAGGAAAAAAATAACCTGTGCTCCCAATTCCCTCACCAACTGTCTCAAGGCCCCGAAGACTCTTTTGACTACCCTTGGAATACGTGTTGCAGCTTCAACACCACCTACATGGAAGAGCTGTAATGGGTAACAGTTCAAGGGCCACACCAGGCTAGGAAGTTTCTTAGTGCTGTCCTTATCGGTCTCTACAACTGCCTGAAAGGAGAGTGTAGCAAGGTGGGTGTTGGTCCCTTCTCCCACATAACAGGTGATAGGACAAAAAGAAACAGCCTGAAATTGCGCCAGAGAAGGTTCAGATTAGGTATCAGGAAAAATCACTTCACTGAAAGGTTTATCAGGCACTGGCACAGCTGCCCAGGGAGGTGGCTGAGTCACTATCCCTGGAGGTGTTTAAAAGATGGGTAGGTGAGGTGCTCAGAGATACGGTTTTGTAGCAGACAGGTATGGTTGGACTTGATGTTCTCAAAGGTCTTTTCCAACCAAATAGTTCTATGATTCTTAACCTGGGCCCCAGGGATGCAACAGACTTCCCTAAGAGAGAGGTCTGTCCAGCATATTGGACCTTCTGTTCCTCTCATTGGACCTCTGTTGTATAACCTACAACTATAACCCATCTTTTCTTCCTCACAGAGGTGGTTGTGATACAAGGGTTAGGCCTTTCTGACCCTGGCAACACCTCTAGTAGCTGGACCTTCATCCACGTCATCCACTGACAGGCCGTCCACATCCAGACCCTCATACCTGTTGTAGAGAGGCACTTGGGAATGCAAAGAGGTGGTTCAACTGTCACCCCAAGCATGGACTTGCCTTCGTTCACTCCATTCAAGGATCCCCTTGATGCTGGGTTTTACCTGGTGGTTGTTCCTGTTTCTGTCTCAGGGAGGGCAGAGCCTGGCTCCACCAGTCTATCTCTTTCTCAGCCTCCCTGATGTTCCCTAACCTTTTTTTTCCCTCTCCTAACTCTGCCACCAGGCTGCGCAGGTTGTCCACCTGGTCACACCTCATATGGCTGTTCTCACTGCTGCCATCCATTACCAGGGAAAGGCTCCGGCACTGCCTGCAGCCTGAGACCTGGACAGCTGCATGTTTTCATGGGAGCTCTGTCTGGGTTGCCACATCCATTCTAATGAGTGCAAAGGACAGAGCTTTCTGCTGGGTAGATACTGTAGCCAACCTCCTGAGAGGGTGATGACCACCAACTGAACTCACCTGCTGAGCTGGTTGGGTGGCTACGCCCTTTCTGCATGCCCCGCTGCACAGATTGCCACAGAAACTGTGCCATGCCTCGTTTGCCTGCTCTGTTCATAGCAGGAAGGAAACATGCACATACAGTCAAGTCAAAGGCAAAAAGGCACTTACTTATCTGGAGGCCAAAAAGGATGACTGATGCCACGGTAGAAAGAACAATGGCTGCAGCTGCAGAAAAGCCTTTCATAATGTTATCTGTGTACTTAACGACGACTGAAGTGTAGACGCCACCTACGCTGGCGAGAACTGGAAAGCAGATAACGTATTTCTATTAGTAAAGGTACAGTAGGTTACTCTTGAAATGAGGCATTTTACCCTGCTGGTGTGCCCCTTGTTTGGACTACGTCACCTCAGTTGGTGATTTAATGCAACGTTCAGCAAAATGGGATGTCTACACGGCATCTAGTAGATCAGATCTATGCCTCCAATGGTCTACTCACTACTCAACCATTTAGGCTTCTGTTTCAGCACAATTCCAAACTGAACGAGTAAATAGTTTCCTAGATAATGATTCTTTTAAAATAAGGCCTCAACACAAAGTAAAGAACTGTGGGTCAGACTGAATTTGTAGCTTCCTGCAATCAATCAGTAACATCATAGATAAAAAACGCAAACCAATGTAACAAGACCCTAAAACCGCAAGATACTTACAGATGACAAACCAGACATAGTATGTATAGCCATAGAAAAACCCTTTCTCCAGAACTTGGGCGCCATCTGACATGTACACACCAAGCAAAGTCACCGCAATCCCAGATAAGTACATCTGAATGTTCCTCACCCACAAGGAAGTATCTGAACTCTTTAAGACCTTTTCAAAATAAACTCCTAAAAAAAAAAAGAAAAGGTTTCAGTGAGATGAAGTGTTATCCTTTAATGACTCTGCTCTTGTGAGACCCCACCTGGAGTCCTGTGTCCAGTTCTGCAATCCCCAGTGTAAGAAGGATGTGGAACTGTTGGAACAGGTCCAGAGGCTACGGAGATGATCAGAGGGCTGGAGCACCTCTGCTATGAGAACAGGCTGAGAGAGTTTGGGTTGTTCAGCCTGGAGAAGAGAAGGCTCTGGGGAGACCTTATAGCAGCCTTCCAGTACCTGAAGGGGCTGCATAAAAGCTGGGGAGGGACAAGGGCAAGTAGTGATAGAACAAGGGGGAATGGCTTTGAACTGGAAAGGGGAAGCTTTAGATTGCACAGTAGGAAGAAATTCTTCACCATGAGGGTGGCGAGACACTGGCACAGGTTGCCCAGGGAAGCCGTGGCTGCCCCGTCCCCAGACGTGCTCAAGGCCAGGTTGGATGGGGCCTTGAGCAGCCTGGTTTGGTGGGAAGTGCTCCTACCCATGGCAAGTGGTTGGAGCTGGAGGTCTTTTCCAACCCAAACCATTCTATGATTCTATGACTCATGGTTCACAGTGTTTCAAAGCCAAACAAGACCACTGGAATCATCTTGTCCTACAGACTGTTACGTTTCACAGAAGTTCCCAATGCAGAAGGCCCCAAACCACATCCTGATAACGTATGTCTTCCAGGACAGGATCATTTTAATAGGCACATAATATCAAATAGATCCTCTGTCTCTTTACACTTGTCTTAACAATGAACCTCATCTACAATTGAAATTAATCCTTTCTGTTTGATTTGCCAGGCTTCTGGATACTCCAGCAGAGATACTTCTGTAAAATTCTACACCAGAAAATAAGGCATTTCACTTTGGCACCTGGTATTTTATCCCCAGGACAGTATTTATGTATTTTATTATGATTTTTTCTCCCTTCAGTGGGATACTTAATTTTTTACTGCTAAGAACAGGGGTGGGACTACATTACCTCAGTACTGAGACTGAAAATTTCTCAGAAGCCTTGTTCTTGCAGAGTACTTGGCAGAGTGGCAACGTTCTGAAACCACAGCTTCAGGGGATTACAACAGCAAATCAAAACTGATGCCTTCTGCCAATTGAAACTACAGATAGGTTTTTAGGAAATGGAATTAATTTTGATTTAAAGCTCTTGTTCACGGTGCCATGCTGATGAGCATTAGTTTTACGCCCTGCATTACTGAAATTCCTCAAATTCTTTTTCATTATTCTTCTTGGGAGGTTTATGTCAGACTAAAAGGCCAACATTTGTCAAGGCCATCACTAACTGCCTTTTTAACCACTGCTCCCACAACAGGACTCTGCTAATCTCTGGAATTTCCTCTGCATTTTAAAATACAGACAGCAGTTTGCAGGACTCTGGTTTTCTCGGCCACTTCTGTGACTTTCTGGTGTGAGTCCTACTGACTAGAAGTTTATTGCTGATTAATGTCACCCACGATCCTTCATACGATATGAGAAAAACAGCACAGAGAAAGAAAAGACCTGTGGGTTAGAAGCCCTAGGCACATAATCCTCCTGAAATCCCTGAGGTAGCTTCAAGGAAGGTCTTGCTACTCTTTTATTCATGAAAAATACAATTTATAATTAAATACAGTATAATGAATATTTATGGTGAATAAATCAGAGAAAAGATTATATTTCAGGGGTTAAAATAATAAAAAACCCAAGGAAATATTATATTACCTCATATGAATATACATTTTAAGTCTAAACAAAAAATAGTACTGTTAACAACTGCAGTGCTTAAAAGAACTCCCCCAGAGCACAAACAGATATAACAGTATGAACCATACTTGTACATTTTATAAACTAAGAAAACAGTAAGCAAACCAATGAAATTATCCTTTCAGATTTCTCAAAATGCATAAAAATTCATTCCACTAGGCAAGATGGAGGAAAGAATGGGTGCCGCTTAGAAGAAATTACTCTTCAGTTCTGTTTCAAGTCACAAAGGATCTGCCACTATATATATACAGTGCTTTTATTATATAAGCATTGTTGGGCCCACGGATAGTTGGAAATTATCACAGCATCAGCAGTTTAAAGAAAAAAATTATTTTCCATCTTTGAGGGACAAAAAACACGTTAACTTTTTTGACTTTGCTAGAATAATACCAAACATTTAACATAGTCAGTACAGAAACTGAAGGTCTTACTGCCAAAATAACTTCCTCGTGGGTGGGGGAAGGAAGAAGAGGAAAGGAGTTTGAATAGGATTTATGTTTTCAACATGTAAAGCCCCAGGGCCACAAGGAGCTCTGTGGATGAAACACTCTGTCCTCCCAGCTGCCTCAAAGCTACAGCTGTCAGTGAGGAAACACCCAAGCTGCAATCCTTTTGCAAAAGAAAAAAACCGTATGGGTCTAAATCCTCTAAAGTTGCTCATATCAGCATGGTTTGAATCTGCAGACCTTTAGAGGCTCAGCTATCTCCCCACATTATCAGAGAAAGCGAGAGCTTTAAGAGACTTTGAAGGCTTCACTGCAAATGCTGCATTTTGTTTCATAGCTTGGGAGCATCTACTGAAATGAGAATTTGTAACTGTCCAGGAAAAGTTGATTGAGCTCTACACAGTCTTATTCAGTATTTTTGCTTCAAAGAGCCCATTTCACTGAGAAGACAACAAACAAAAATGACATCCTCCTCCTTTTCCCCTCTGACAGACAGAATGTTTTCCATTTCCAAGAGTAACAAGCATGTACACACAGCACAAACTTATTCTTGTAGGACTGTATGGCACTAGAGGTGGCTGACAGTACCTTGTTTTCTTACAGATGGAGGGGGAATAATCCAGTTTACCAACAGGAGAACATGCCCCTGTGAGCCAAACTTCAAATTAAGTAGTAATTTACATTTCCTTTTTAATTAGCAACAGCTCGCTTGTCCTCCAGGTCTGCTCTCCTACTGCAGAAGCCAGAAAAAAACTACTCTGAAGGGAAATGCTGCCTGTAAAAAAAAACCCAACCACCACCAAACAAACAAAAAAAAAACCCACAAAGAAAAATCTTTCACGTAGTTTATCTAGGCTTCCTGCTACTCATCTTGCTCTCTGCTTACTCTGCATCTCTGTCAGTTTTTCCACCAACAGGACTACCACAATGTGTTATTTTGGGAATGAGCACAAGAACTTAGTGATGAGGTCAGTTCCCCTTATACAAAAATACAAGTATTTCATGTGATCACCATGAGGGAGCTATTTGCTGTAAAGCCTACTTTATAAAATTGCTGCATGTTAATTAATTGTACTGAGCAAGTCATTATGGATGTTCCCCACAGTATTATTTGAAGCATTTGGAAAATGCTTCCACTTATAAACCAGCCTTCTAAGTTGCAGCACTGAAAACCAATAGTCTGTACTCCTAGTCATTTGCTTGACAACTGGAGTAATCGTGTCATGAATCTATCATAATTACTACAAGCTGAAGGTAATAATGGGCAGAGGGGATGGAGTCCTTTTTAATCTTATGATCAGTTAAGACAGTTAAGTAATGCAGAATGTTCTGTTTTAAACATCATGAGTTCTGCAGTCCTTTTGATGTGACCTGCATACAGAAATACTACTGTACCTGCAAATCCTGAACATAACACAGCAACAGCAATCGCTCCAAACCCTAGCCATGGATTCTGCTCCACCTGCAACATCAACCGTTATTTTAAAAAGGATTTTTAAAGCAACACTTCAGTAATTTACAATAATCAATTCCAGAGCTACTTAATAAATACAGCAAAATTATTAGCATTTCATTACAGTATAAAATGTACTTGCTCGGCTAGAGCTGCCCTTCAGATCAGTTCAGTGTAGTTGTGCAGTGTCTCACTTCCCATGTGTATTCTGAGCAGCCCTTGCAGTGCTCACAGGCCTCATCCCCTTGGCTGGGGCCAGTCTTCCCCACTGCATGACCTGCCTTTCCCACTAATGCCTCTGACTAGCAACTCAGACCTAACAAACAGAAGACTCTTGTTTTTCCTAGATCAGGATTAGGTCACTGCCTCTGGACGGTGTGTTTAAATGGCATAGCCATAGCCTAGCCAAAAGGCACTGGAATTTCACTCCTAATTCCACCAAGGGCTTTGATTCCAAGTTCTCTGCTCCAACAATTACAATGATACCAGGGCCAACTGCTGGAAACACTGTATTACTCAGATACTCCTACAATGGTTCATTAGGCTGATTGGTAATTCACACTAATTGTAACAATCAGGTGCCTCTCCAACAAGTGAGAGCGAAACAATACTGCAAGCCTGCCTGAACTGGTACACAATAAATGTGAAAGTGAATGATAAAACTAGTATTTACGTTGTAGAGCAGGGGTGTCAAACTCGTGGCCCGCAGGCTGAATCCAGCCCTCCATCTTGTTTTATCTGGCCTGGCACCTTGTTTCTACCCAGTGGCAGCGCCGAGCTCCTTGCCCCTCCGCTCCTGCCAGCGCGCCAGTCGTGTGCAGCGTGTGACGCGCGTTATGCTGCAGGAGCAGGAGAATGGCGGAGGACAACAGGAGCTGTGAGTTTGACACCCCTGTTGTAGATGAAAAGGCTGAAATGGGTACTGCTGTGTGGAATTTAAGAGACCTTACCTTCATCCCAGGTCCTGTGAAGTGAAATACAAAGTATAAGGCAGTTTATTCTTCATCGTGAAGTGGTAAAATGTAAACTCTCACCTGTACTTTCGTAGCCTGAGCAGGCTTCCACTGAACAAGGGTAACACCACCGCACAGCATGAAGACAGAGAACCACTGCAACTTACTAAGGGTACGGTTTAGCATTAGAACCGTACACAAAGCTGTACAAGGGATCTTCAGCTGATATGTCACCTAAAGAAGATGGGAATATAGCACACAGGATGTGGCTTTATAAGCTCCTCAAAAAAAAACCCAAGAAAATAACACAGAAAATTCAACACAATGTGACAAAAAATTATATTCATTGATTTCCTACAGACCCCTGAGGTTTTGTAACATCACTAATTACAACACTGTGAATTTGAAGTGACTCTAGTAGCGAGCGGGTTAGCTCGGAAAACCAGAGCTCTACAGCACAGCATATGCTCTCAATAAAAGCCAAGCGATGCTAAGGCTGCAGAGAGTACTGTGTGCCAGGCAGACAGGATGCCGAACACTCAGGCTTGGTGACACAGTAAAGACAAAGGTATTTACAGATCAGTTACTCACAAAAGCACGATATTACCTGGTAGACTGCCACATCCAAGTTGCTAAGAGCCACAAACGCCATATTGTTTTGGAGAGCATATACCAAAGATGGAACACTTAATTTTAGCAATTCTGTAGGACTTCCAAATACATTTTCTTTTAAAGATGTTATTAACCTTGCCAGACTTCCAGTTTCTCTGCAAAATAAAATATTAATACAACTGAGGACTCTCTTAAACTGGTATTTGAAAAAAGATACCAAATCAATGAATCCTTTGGGAAGGCTGAAAACTTGTTCTTAGCATCAGTGTTACCTTCCGCTCATTAAAGAAGAATTAACTGAGAAAAAACCAATATGGTTATCAACAAGTCAAAACCCCTGAGGATTAAGAACACATTCTGGAATCAAGAGATTAGATGCACTAATGTGTAATAAATTAAACACCACAAACAACCATGAGCACTGTAACCAGTGAAACAAGTCGCTAAGTGCACAGGCAGTGGGACAGAGGGCTGCTGTCCTGTGTATATGTCTCCTCTTTCTTTTTTTGCCATTAATATTTGTGTGTGATACCAAATGCCTGTGATTTTCCAGAACCCCTTTAAACTGAGCCTCACTGTACATCAAAAAAAGATTGTATCCCTGCACACTACTGAGCTGGAAAGAAACGCCTCTCATTACTCAGCCAGCTCTGGGCTCCTCTTCTTACTTGTGCTGTGGGAGATGCTCGAACGGCACCAGCACACGTGACGAGGTCTGGCAGGACATGTGGCAGCTCTCTGTAGCCTTGCATCTTCACACATCCCCTTCATGTGATTAGAGTATGCACAAGAGCAGGCAATGGGGAAGAACATGTTGCTTCTTGGTGCTGTCCCCTTTTACGGCTTGCTTCTCAGCTTATTAAGGCTCATCTAAGCATTGCTAGTTCTCCCTTATCATTCATACACCAACCTAACATTTACTGCTTACTTATCCCTGCTACTCAAGTCCTCCAGTTTCTTTCCCAGCTCTCCTCAAATCCCATGTTCCCCCTTACCATATTTCTCTTGCTTGGCCACTGACAGATACCAACATCCAAAATCACTCCTCTCCCCTCTTTTAGACCTCTCTACTTGCAACCAGTGTTGCTCTTCTATTTAACACTTGCCGTACACACACATATGAACAAATGTCTCACATCCTCCTCAGTGCCCCAGGAGCCAAGTTTGCCACACTTCATGTAGGTCCCACCTTCTTTCTTTTTACAAAAGTGTGTAATCTACTTGCCCTGAATTGTTATGCAAAATTAGCAATCTCTCTATGCCCCCGGCTCCTTTGTCAAACACCTTGTTCCTGTACTTTCTCTATTCCTGATCAACTCCTAACTCTGCACTCCAGGTTCTTAAACTTTTCCTCTCCTACTATTTATAGACTACTGTCTCATGAACCTTCTATCCAAGTTTCTCTCCTCCCTTGCCTTCCTTCCCGCTTGGCACCAGGAAAACAGCTCCTTTTCCCCTTTTCTGCAGTGAAAGCAGTCTGTACAGGCAATTGCAAGGGATTCTTGTCATTTTCCCACAGCGAAGTACACGCACAAGAAAACAGAGCTGGGGCATTATGGTTCCCCAACAGAAGTGAGCATGGGTTCCCACATTCTTGTACAAGTGAGATCACATGTGAAGCTCTTTCCTAACTTCAGGGGATGCTTTGCTTGAGACAGACTTGGTGACACCGAGTATGTCACACAGGTGGCTTTTGCAAGATGTGTCTGGCCACAAGGAACAACCATTGACTTGAAGCCACGTAGCACTTAAAGCAAAGTTTGCCATACAAGGGGAAGAGTTTATGGTACAGCTCACTGCGATTAATTGCATGAGATAGAGAACTGCATAAAATGTTATGACTCATTGACATTATAGGCAAAATCGTTGGTTTACTCATTCCTCAATGTATTTATTCTATTGCCCAGCATTGGGAGAGAAGATGTACAAGAAAACCTAGAGCTCCTGGTAACACCCAAGCATGTGTGGATTAAAGTGCTTCTATCTCAAACATCTAACTGCAAATAAAATACAATTAACACAGATGCAGTCCTACTGTGTGAGAATAAGAAGTCAAAAAATACCACACAATAATGATTTCTCCTATTTATTGAAGCTAAGGTGGGCTGTTGAACAAGAAAACATGTCATGGTTTAGCCCCAGCCTGGCCAATTTTGGCAGCTAAAATCAAGCAGTTGGGCTCCCAGTTCCCTTACCCCCCACCCCCAGGAAAAGGGGAGAGGGAAAGGAAAGGAAAAGATTTGCAGGTTGGAAACTAAAACTAAAGCAGCTTTAATGAAACAGTAACAATAATGAAGAAAATACTATTTTTAAGAGAATAATAAAATATATACAAATATACGAAATTGCACCCCCACCACTCAATGACCGTACATCACCACAGATGCTGTAAAGCACACACAGTGAGCAGCAGGAGAGAGATGGACACAGGAACTGGATTCGGGAATGCACATATCCAGAAACAGGGCAAACAGACAGACGAGGTCCTCACTGGATGTTGGCCATCACAGAAGAAGAGAGCGAGATCCTCATGATCTCTGTTTTATACCCAGTATGACGTATATGGTATGGAATACTCTCTTGGTCAGTTTGGGGTCACCTGTCCTGTCTTCTCCTCCCTGTAGGTGTGACCCTTCCTCATCTCTGACTTACGCTACCTGCCAGCTCTAGGATGGCCTTGGTTTCTACATGAATAAGTATAAGCACTGGACTTTCTGCATACCACTGCCTTCTGTTATCACTTCTAGAGAGAAACATGGTCTGAAAAACATGCAGTTAACTTTCAGAAAACTAAGTTACTTATATGAGGCTTACCTGAAGTTAGAAAACTGATTCTATTTTAGCTCAAACCAGAACAAAATGATATTTAAACTATACCTGCTTATGTTGCAGCCTACGCTCAGTGACTTAGCTGATCACACGTTTAATGTCAAATCACAGCAGTAATAGTAGTTTCTGTCTACTTTGACTTCTAGCATGGAATTTTGGCCATGAAGAGTAACAGATATCCAGTAAGCACCACTTCCACTTTAGTTTTTCAGAACAAGAAGCCCAGCTATCTAATAGCTCATCTTTGCAGTGGGTATGCTTTCTGAAGCATGCACTTATCAAGAATCTCTAACTGTAAGTTGAATTTAGTACAAAGATCGCATGGAGACATTTAAACCTACACAAAAAAGAATCTAAAACAAGCCTCTGTGCTCAGCTGGTAATGCAAAATAAGGTGCCCAAAGATGCACACTGCAAAATCAAACAAGAATATTAAAAATTATCTAGCTTGAATTCAGCATTCTTGATGTTGATTTAGATTCAACTTAAAAAACATATTCTATTTTCTTTGTAGGTCTAAATAGGTAAGAGGTAGAACCATAGAATCACAAAATGACCTGAGTTAGAAGGGACCCAGAAGGATCATGGAGTCTAACTCCTACTAATAACAATCACTTCTGTGACAGAAACATGCATTTGCTAGAAAAGCTGATGTTAAAACTAGAGTCTGCAAACTGGCTCTACTTTTGTTCATCCATTGCTAAGTAATTATGCTTCATCTAAGAATGCAGACAATGCAATTACCAGACGGTGAATTGGACTTTAAATAAATATAAGAAGTTGAGAGTACAGCTGTGCAAACAATTAACACAGCATAAACGATCATAAACTTCTCTTTTGAAAGATAATCTTTTGGCATTCCTCCACTCAACGTGCCTTCCAGGAGAAGCCTTAAAAGTAAACACAGCAGAGGCATAGTGTAAGAAAAATTCCGCAGCCGGAGCAATGTGAGAGTCACACTCCAGTATCCTGCATATTGCAGTCATCAATGCTGGCTCTTTCAAAGGGAAAAAGGCACCCACCCAAATGTATCCTGCTGTACTGAAAAAAACCAGATTGTATTCTATCTTCTCACTGGTTATTAAACTACAAAGGCACCTTGGCTTGGGTGAGACAAACTGGTCAGGACAAACTGGAAGAAGCTGTAAAAGAGACACTGAAGGAAACTGCGCTGGATTTTATGCTGTTCAGCACATTCTTAAGTGATCTACAATGGGAGATTACTAGGAAATTGGCAAATTTTGCTGATACATTTAATTACAGGTGATATCCAAAAGAGAATCTTCAATAGTTGCCACACAGTGTCTCAATACACTGAGCAGAATTCACGAAGTCTTTTGACACCTGAGAAACAGCTTAGTTACCTGGACAGCAAAGGAAGGCATCCAGGCCCACCAGCAAGCAAGACATCCTACCCAGATCCAAACACCTCAGTGAATCATATTCATCCCGTTTTAACTGGCAAATAAAGCTCAGATGTCAATGAGAAAGAATCCTAGGAAATGCCAACCCCAAAATACAGCAACCATCTCTAAATCAGTTATGGGCACCTGGGGAAAAGATGTGAGTTGCTCTCTGACATCGCCAGCTCAAAGCTAAGCTGTGTTCAAAGAAATGAGCATAATGTTACAAACCCTTTGGGAAGGAACTGAGACCAAGACAGAAAGCACATTCACTCCTCTGCCTAATGCCATGGCATGTTCGCATCCCAAATGCTGCATACAGCTCCAGGTCCTATTTCAAAAGACATGTAACAATACTGGAAACGGTGTGAGATGGGTACTAGGATGATCATCGAAAAATTAGACTCAGCCTCCCAGCTTAGAAAATAAATGAGTGATGAAAACACAATCGAAATCTGTAGAGATATATGAAAATAAAAATGAAGAGGGAAAGATTACTCATGGCCTGTCAACACAAGAAGACAAAATCCAGTGAAACTGCTAGATTAAGTGTTTATTAAAAAGTACTTTTTCATATGCCGTGTAATTACATTGCAGGAGTCATTTCACACATACAGCAGGAAATAACAGTACAAAGAAATTGTACAATCACACAGAGGACAGGACTGTCAGGTACCAGAGCCACAGTGTGCACACAGCATGCAGACTGGGAAATCCATAAGCTTCTGCCACCCGTTAAGGAAAGTTCAGCCCGTGTTTGCCCTACTGCCTATCCTTCTGTTGCAAGCATCCTCTGCTGACTACTGTCAAAGGAAGGATGATGACCTACATGGATTTTTGGCTGTTCGTGGCTGTTCTAAAAACATAACAGACTTTCAAGTTAAAAGTAATTGCCTTTTTAATTATTACAACCGAAAGAGACCATTCATACACTTACGACTTGAGAAATTATACCCACAGGCAAGGCCACCCACAGGTCCCTCGCTATTGAGAAACGTGGGCTGCTGCAGTCTCCGGAGAACAGGCTGGATCAGGATCCACACAAGCCACAGCACAGCGAGAACCACAGCGCAGTCACCCAGCAGCAGAAACAATTCTGCCAGTATTTTGTGCTGACAGAGTGAGAAGCCCAGGATGCATGAAAAGAAAAACAGAAACCTGCCACTGGTCATATCTGCCTTCTCTAACACATTACATTCAATGAAAGCTTAAACAAAACACAGTTTGCCACAGCTGCCTTACCAAATTCAAATACTGTTTCATTTGTAAAGCAAGTAAAATGCTGTTTTGATGTTAAGTAAAAAAGATCTGATAAAAATCTGAAGTACACCATGTGACCTCATAATCCCCTAGCACAAAACATCCAGCCTTCTGATGTACCAGAAGCCACAAAACGATAGGCAGAGACCCTAAACGAAAAAATATTACCGCAAAAGCAAGAAATGGGCTTTGGAAAAGTCCAAAATGTAAAGATTCTCCCAAGGATGGAGCACGGGGAAGCTGAAAGGCAGCAGACTGACTGTCTCCCTACTTCAGGTGCTCTCGTGTGGACTAAAGTTCAAGTTCTTAGCAGTAGTCTGGGATTACAGAAATTCTAATATTTTCTGACCATAGAGCCTTTCAGCTTTGAAAGGTTAACAGAGACAGCAAAGTGTCTGCCTGCAACTTTGTTTGGGAAAATTTATGAGTAGGAACATTACCATTTTATACAACTCAGCAGCCCATGGCTCACAGTCCAGCTTTCACCTACATCAGTATTTTTAAGACCCAAAACACCGCAGATAATCCATGCTGACATTTTGAACTTATGCCAAAGCATAAAAACCCAGAAAATATGCAGAATGGACACACCTGAACATTGTGCCATTTACAAAGCAGTTTCAGTAGAGGAGGACTCCCAAGCTCTAACCTGCTGTGAAATCACTCTTCCACTGCATGACTATCCAGCCATGTCCTCAAATGTATCTATACTTTGGTATCTGAGAATCTGAGGTTGGAAGCCAGGGTTCATTTTCAAAATACTGATTAGTGTTCCCATACTTACTTAGCCAAGATGCCCACACTCAAGAACAACTTGATAACTTCCGTGACGCACACAGCCGTCGTTGAGAAGTACATTTCTGTCTCCACTGTCCTTGTGTACCGCAACGCAACCGTGTATGTTGCAGCAACCAGGGTCATCACGGTGAGGCAGTACAGCTTGAACAGTAAGCTGACATTTTCTGCAACAAGCAAAACCAAAAAACACAAAGATGATGAGACAGCACACCCTTCATTTTAATTTAAGAACTGAGATAGGGTGTTCTCCAGCTGAGGGACTGTGGTAAATACTACTGTGGCAGCATGTAACAATTACAATGCTGTGAAACGCTTCCTATTAAAAGTCTAAGTTAAATTTTGAAGTCTCTTCTGAAAAGAGACTGCACAGAAACACCAGGTGTTTGAAAATAAGATATCATCCACCCTCACCCTTTGTTTTAGAAAAACTAATCACAGCTAATAACCAATCTTATTTATCTAATAGCAATCAAAAGTAATCGAGAAGCCTGTGCTTTCCTGCTCTTTAGCTGGCAGTAAGTGCTTGCCCTGAAACAGCAGTACACTGAAGCCTGCCACAAAGAGCACGGGCAGACCAGCAAAAGCAAAGAGAGAGGAAAAGTTCAGTATCAGCAAAGAAGGGACTCATTTCAGTAAATTCAATAAACAAGGAAGCATTTCCTTCAGCTTTATTTTCCACCTAAGAAGACAGTTTTGCTCAAAATGATGACCAGCCTTCACACAAAGGGCTTTCTCGAAAAATCAAACACTAAGGTTATGACTGTTTAAGGATATTAAACCACAGAAGGACTGCCAACTATGTCATCCTCCCCATCTTCCCCACTGCTGTACTCCTCCAACAGCAGCAATTCTAACAGTTTCACCCTGCAACAGCTACTATCCTGTCTAATTTATGAGCCAGCCCATTCCAGGTCTACTGGCAAAAGGCAGCTTTTCATGCAGATGCTCTCCTCTAAGGCCCAAGAGCTTCATCGTGTGGACACGGTCAGTTCATACCAGTTCACTCTCATGTCTAGTAAAGAGAACAGCGCATGACTCCAAAAAGCACTTCTCTGCATGAACACATGACCTATAGCACAAGACACCAGCAAACACGTGGTATCTACAAAACCATTTCTCAAACTACCAAATTATTCTTTGTTATGTATGGCGTCTGACAGGCGGACGTTGGTCCCTCAGCAGCATCTTTTGAGGCATCATCTGCCATATTCTGAATACCCTAAAGAAACATACTTTAATTGGTATGAGTTTATGTTCCTCTACTGATTAAGGAATGAGCTAACAGATAAGCCCGCGGCAGATCTATAATAACTTTGTTCATTTAATATGGGAATGAGTTACTGAATCAGTGCAACCCATGTTTTGGTTCATTTTTCTTCCAAGCCAGCGATGTCTCCTATTGCATAACATTTCTGCAAGGTACAGTTAATACCTCCTGCTGCAGCAATCATTTAAATTAGCTACTTCCTTACAGATAAAAATCTTACCCACGTCAGTAACCACTTTTAAAAGGTAGAGCCAATTAGTTTTTGGACTAACAATGCTTAAAAGAGACTTACAAGCTGTAATCCATTTTTAAATTAAGTTTGGATTGCGGGGAGACTGAGGGGGGAGGTGAGTGGGCACTGGGAATCCATGGGCACAACAACCAGGAACAAAAATAACCCATTCCAGTTTTACAAAAATATATTTCGTAACATCGTTTCTGTCAGCACTGAAATATCACTAATGATGTGGTTTTACATATTAAGATTTTAAGTCTATGTGCTACCCAACTAAAATTAAGTTTAGCAGTGACCTGTATCAACTGCTCTTAAAAAAACAAATAAATGCCCCAATTTGGCAAGAGTTTGCAAACTTGGGTAACCCAAATGCAGCAGGACATGATACTCTAGCAACTGTACTAGGCAGTGTTATGTTAAAAGCTATCTGTCATTAGTTTTCAGCCAGGATCTTTCTCCAGTCTGGCTCACATGTCTGCACCAGTATGCGTGTATCTCTGGGGGCTGAAGAAGTAAAGCATGGCTGGGGTGCCCACAACTCCTCCCGACAAGCCTGAACTTATATCAGCTTAAAAAAAAAAAAAGAAAGAAAGAGTGAGCTGAAAGAAGCTGTTGCTTCTCTCCCACAGTTTCTCTCAGTGGTTTCAATAGATCTGGCTCAAATGAAAGGATTTGCAGGAAAAAGGATCTCCAGCCAAATCCCTCAGGACACCAATGCAGCCTCCCACACATCTCCAAAGCGCATCTTACCACCCCACCAGGTTCTGTCACACATCAGCCAGGCCCAGTACTCAGAGCACAGGGCAGCAGCCCGCCAAGGGCACCTGGAGTGGTGGGCACCTCAGAGCCAGCCTTACACTTGCTGCTGGCACCTCCTGCTCCTGTCCTGGGGATCTGCATCCTGGTCCACCCAAGCTGGCTGCCAAGGCCTGTGGAGTCCTGAACAGGGTGCCCTGGGGGACAAGGCTGTCAGACTGGCAGCAGTCCCCTTCCTGAAACACTTAAGCCCACCTGGCTCACACGCTGCTGGCATCTCCTGCTGCTTCTGGGGATGGTCCTCCTTGTCCCAAGCAAGCCCACTGCCAGGGGCAACCGGGGCAGTAGGCACCCCAGAGCCAGCCTAACACATATTGCTGGCACCTCTTGCTCCTGGTCCTGCCTCTTCTAAGGATGCTCCACCTTGTCCCCACCAAGGCCACTGCCAGGGGCTGGGGAGCCCTGGGCAGGGTCCCCTGGAGGGCAAAGCTGTGGGAGGCGCAGAAGTTGCCTTGCTTAAGGCAAGACTCACACTATGTTGGCACTGCCTGCTCCTGGTTCTGCTCTTCATCTGAATCCCCCTCCTTATTCCCACCAAGCCTGCTGCCAGGGTCAGCTGCAGTCGTGGGCATCTCAGAACCAGCCTTATACACGCTGCTGGCATTTCCTGCTATCTCCTGTTCCTGGCCCTGCTCCTCCTGGGGATCTCCCTCCCTGTCCCACCAAGCTGGCTGCCAGGGCTGGGGGAGGCCTGGGCAGGGTCCCCTGGGGAGGAAAGTGGCAGAGGGGCAAGGGTTGCCTTGCAGAAGAGTTTACGCCCACCTGGCTCACACGCTACTGGCATCTCCTGCTCCTTCTAGGGATGCTCCTCCTTGTCCCAGGCAAGCCCACCGCCAGGGACAGTGGGCACCCCAGTGCCAGCCTAACGCACACTGCTGGCACCTACTGTTCTTGTCCCTGCTCCTTCTGAGGATGCTCCTCCTGGTCCTCCCAAGCCGGCTGCCAGGGGCTGGGGCGCCCTGGGCAGGGTCCCTTGGCGGCAAAGGTGTTTGAAGGGCTCAGCCCCACTACTGCCCGGGGCTTCGGGATGGCAGCGGGCACCCCTACAAGGCCCCGGGCCCGGCGGAAGCCAAGGGGCTCTCCTGCATCGCCGGGCCCAGCCCCAGGTCCCCGAGCCGCGTCCGGGGGCTCCTCACGGCGGGAGGAGGGGGAAGGGGGACGAGGCGGGAGTCCCGCCCGCACGACGGCTCCGGAGAGCGAGAGGGAGCGGGAATGAGGGGAGGCGGGGCTGGGAGAGCCCCCCCCGCACTCGCAGTGGTGTCGCCCGGAGCCGCAGCCCCCGCCGGGGCAGGCGGTTCCACTTCCACGGGGATGAGGAACGGTTGGAGGGGGGCGGGGGGTTCATATTGCGGGGCGGGGGTGTATTTGCCCCCTTGTCCTGCCGCAGCGCCCCCACAGCGATCCCAACCCGCGCCGCCGCGCTCACCTTTCGGAGGCGACATCGTGCCCGGAGGAGGCGCCGAGAGCGCCGGGCCGAAGCCGCCCGCCAGGCCCTGCCGCTCCTCCCATTACACCATAGAGCGCGGCGCGGCCGCCCAGAGCGTCCCGCCCCCAAATCCAGTCGCACCATCGAGTCGGGGCGCCGTCCCGCCCAGACAAGCTCCCCCTCCCTCGGGAGCGGGCGCGGGGGCGGTGCGGAGCGCGGGCAAGGGCGCCCCCTGGCGGCGGCGCGGGACCTCCCGCTGCCCGGCGGCTGCAGTCGGCGTCTGTTGTAGGATCTTTGTTTGGAAAAGAGCTTTGAGGCCATCGAGTCCAACCCTACCCGCCCACTACTCAACCACACCCCTGAGCACTTCATCTATCCATTTTTTAAACACCTCCAGGGATGGTGACTCAACCACCTCCCTGGGCAGCTGTGCCAGTGCTGACCACCCTCTCTCAGTGAAATAGTTTTTCCTGATGTCTGATCTCAACCACCCCTGGCACAACCTGAGGCCATTCCCTTTCGTCCTGTCACCTCTAGTCCTTAAATAAGGAAAAGAAAGGGGAGTCTGTGTAGAATGTGCTCATCCAGAGGGTGCGGGGTGCCCATGCAGGCACTGTCCAAAGGCAGTGTCACCCTGAGAGTCATCTCAGAGCAGGAGTGGGATGGAGGTGGGATGGGCTGCGTGCCTGGGCTGGCTGTTATCACCATCTATCCCACCGGAAATGGGTTTGGTCAGTCTGGGGGTACTGTTCTTCTTGCTTGAAATGGTTCGGACAGCCCAGAGTTACCATTCATCCCACTCACGTTGGGTCTAGGCTGTTTGGGGTCACTGAACTTCATGCCCTAAACAGGTCCAGGCAGCCCAGGGGCGTGTGGTCCCCACACTTCCCACTCATAGTGGGTACGAATGGTCCTGGGTCATCATCCTTCCCACTCAAAATGGGCCTGGGTGGCCCCGGGGTCATCATTCTTGCCCCCCAGAGTGGGTCTGGGTGGCCGGGGATCACCATCCTTTCTGCCCACAGTGAGTCCAGGCCATCACTCCCATTGGGTCTCAGGGTCACTATCCTTCCTGCTTGCAGTGGGTCTGGGAGGCTTGGGGTCAACTGTACTTCCCAGCTAAAACAAGTCTGGGTGGGCTGACGTCAGCATCTCTCCCACCTGCAGACCCCTGCAGTGGGTCTGAATGCCCTGGGATCACCATCCCTCCTGGCCATGGTGGATCCAGGCAGCCTAACATCATCATCCTTCCTGCCTGAAAGGGGTCCGAGTGGCCTGAGGTCACTGTCTAGTCCTGCCCATAGTGGGTCTGGGCAGCCCAGAGTCACCATTCTTCCCACCCACATTGGGTCTGGGTAGCCAGGGGTCACCTTCTTTCCCATCTACAGTGGATCTGGGTAGCTGGGGCCACCAACCTTCCTGCCCAAAATGGGTCTGGGCGGCCAGGGGTATTCGTCCTTCCCACCCACGGTGGACCCGGGCAGCTAGGCCAGCCCCCAGGGACAGAGAAGCCCGGAGCAGGGTCTGTGCAGGGGCCACTCGGGAGCCAGCACTGGAAGAAGACAGCAGCAGGGACAGTCATTTTTCTGACATGTTTTTACTTTATGCAGGAAGTTTATTTCTCTGCTGCGAGCACACGAGGGTAGGACTTTGAAAGCCATGGGCCAGGCTGGGCCCAGAGCCACAGGAATTTCAGCTATAAGCCACAAGGTGATTTTACTATCTGCATCCATGCACATAAATTATTGAGTAATTAAGGACTGCAATCTGCACATCTCCTGATGTTTGTGTTCCTGCCTTCTGCTCTACACACAGGAAATCTAAAAGGAAAAAGCCCCCACATGACCTCTATATGCGAAAGACACCAGCATGCTACAATGAGCAGCCCTTTGGATGACCTTCAAGTCTCATAATTGCAGACATCGCACTTCGTTACTGAACTGCTGGCTACAAGGCTGTCTGTGTATTGCATGGTGTTGCCATCATGAGTGTGCTCACCAGCAGAACAGGATCAACAGATTCAAATAAAGAAAAACTCAAGTTCAAATGGGTACCAACTGATCGTTGTTTCCCCTTTCACATGAATAAAACCATTTTTCTGAACATTTTTATTGGTAGTAAACACCCAGGAATCTCGCACATGTATTTCTCATTGCCAGGAGTAAGTTCTTACGTATCAACAGATTTCTGCTGTGCCAAAACTGAGGTGTAGATGACAATTGTATTCCCCAGTATTTTACAATACTGCAGTAGCTTATCAAAATGGAAAAGAGTGAGTGGGATAAAAAGGGTTGTCAGTGATGTTTCCTTATAAATAAATGTATTTATGTATTCTTAAAATACCACTTTGTTGGTTCAAAGTAAGAAATTTAACATAAAAGGTTCAAAGCAAATGATGATGAAAATACATGGAGATGACAGCAACAAAAAGTATTTCATTAAACAGCATCAGGTTGTTTTCTCTGAATGAAAAAGCTGCAGCTGGTAACAGCATTCATGTTTTTATTAATAAAGCTAAAAATTGATGCCAGCTCGTCATTGAAAAACACAGAGGAGCAGCACATCTGGCTGCTCCTGATTAGTTTTTTACAGAAGACCTTGCAGAAACTACTTTAACCTTTTTTTTCTGGGCTCCTTTCCTAGTCCTGTTTTTCTGTAATGCCTTGTGGAGTTGTCCCATAACTTGAAAATGTGAAGCCTTGGAGCCAGCTAAATGAAAAGAGAATGCTGTCCTGCACCATGCCACAGAAAAATCACCCAGCAGCTTGAATCTTCAAGCTTTATTATCACAAAGTTGTGTAACAGTGACCCAGGAAACCACAATGCCCCACGCTGCAGCTGACCAAAAAAGAGACTTGGAAACCTCAGCACACACCCCGTGCAATCACAGTTGCACACCTGGACTTCTTTGCAGATAATAACATGGAGCTCTTTTTTGTTGCAAAAAGCATCTCTGTTTTAAAGTACTCCCTTCTTCCATTCATCATTATAAAGCTCAAATGATTCAGGTTTTCACCTAAAACCAGGTGGAAACAGGACCTGTAGTTGCATTGACCTGGCACATATTTTACTGCCACAATGAAATAAAGCTAAAAACCTTTTCCTGTTGTGCTTTAGTTTTCAAACAGAAGTGAAACAGAGCTTTCAAACAGGTGCCCCAAAGTCAACTTCCTATGGTTTCCAGTGTGCTCACCCACACCCCTATTTAGCCAATGAGTATAGAAATTATAGTACACCTAAAAGGCTGCCAGAACCAGCCAAGCTAAGATTCCTTCCTCTCAACCTCCCTGCCTTGGCCTGCGCTCCTAACACTTGTTACCTTGAGGAGACACTTGGGATAACAACAACATAGACAGAGACGTCCAAGGGCACAGACTGACAGCATTTTGCTGGTTTTACCTTCTCGATGATTCTGCTCTGAAGTGGAACTGTGACATCCGGGTGGATCTCCTGAGATCACTTTTCTTTCACACGACTGGGAATTATGCATCCATAGGAGCTGCAGCATTGGCCTTGTATCTCATAAAAGCTACGTCTTACATTATGTTTTTCACATACCAAAACATGGCTCTTAAAGAGTTTCAGCAAGCAAAAAAATCTCAGAACATATGTGACAAATTTAAGTGTTAGTTTAAGTTAAAGCTTTTAGGTACTTCTCCATTCTAAACTGTTGTTTAAAATACAGGTGTTTCAGGTTTATATTTCTACCACCTAATGCCAGTCAGCAGCCCCAACACCAAAGGTAAATGAAATAAATCAGCTACTCTTGGAATAAACTGACACAGTAAAATCTTTTGTATTTTAATTCAGATACATACAGGTATGTTTTTATTTTCACTTATGTTTCATCTACTGCTCTTGTTAAGTCTACTTTGATCATACAAGTAGTAGAAGGTGATCCTCCTCGGAGACCTTCCAAGAAAATCTGTGGTCTAGGTACATTGCTTGAGTTGTCACACTTAGTCTGGGTGCTGACATCTTTTGGCAAGTATACTTGGGTGACGTTCCCTCTTCTCATATGGCTGAGATTAGTCTGCATGCCGTGAGTTGATTTGTGGCGCAAATTGGCCTAAAGACAGAAAAGGAATCAGATTAGCAAAATTTTGCTAGAATATTTTAGCACTAGGCTGTACCCAGGTATGTTTGTATATTTTACATCCATGGGCTTCACAGACCTGGAACACGGCCCACCTCACCCTACTGTCAATATTTGGTTGCCACTGTGATTTGATAACTTCTGAACTAATAGGATGTGTGAACAGCACTGTATATAGCCCACACAATTTTAAGTCAGTCTCTTATTGCTTTTATGTTTTTCTTTGGTCACTGTGCTTCAAATTTTGTTAAATGCTGGAGTCTTTGTTTTGTTAGAATAAAATGTTTTCATGTTAAGCTCTTTCAGCACTTCAGGTTCATTTCCATCAGTCTGAAAGCACGCTGAATGGGATGGCAGGCAGATAAGTTTCTTTGGGCATCTGAAACCTAAAACAAGCTTGAGGATCCCAAATGCTGTGGATAACCAAACTACAGATCAAGCTTTTTTCTCGTTTCAAACAAAATGTGATGAGGTTTAGGTGCTGGTGTCACAAAGTAACAGATAAAAGGGAAAAAATGCCTTCCTTTATAGAATCATAGAATGATTTAGATTGGAAAGGACCTTAAAGATCACCCAGCTCCAACCCCTCTGCCATAGGCAGGGACACCTCCCACCAGGCCAGGCTGCTCAAGACCCCATCCAACCTGGTCTTGAACACTTCCAGGGAGGGGGCATCTACATCTTCCCTTTCAAGACATTGCTTACTAACCCTTGGCAAGGTAAGGTTATCTAATCTATCATTAAAGGTCTGTTTAATCATATAAACTTCGATAGATACAGCAACAAAACCAAACCATTTTACAAAGTCAGCACTTGAAACAGCAGAATATTCCTTATTCCACTGAGCATTCTTTGTTGGCAAGGATATATAACACTGTAAATCATATGACATAATTTTGTCATCAAAATTCACAAAATCCAGCCTCATGTGGTGGGATCCAGACCCCTACATGTAAGTGAGAAAGCCCCTGAAAGTCCAATCAGCAGAGACTGGAGCCAGTGGAAGTGGCCACTGGAGAGTGATGAAGCTGGGCAGATTCGGTGTTCATATCAGGGTAAAGCTCATTTACAGAAGAGATGGCATGGAAAGAAGGAAAATATTTTAGTCTTTTTTTTTCAAGGGTTTTGTTGACAAGTAAAAGAAGTGCAGGCTGAGGTACTGTTACTAAGTTAAGCTTATGCCTCTTGAGAACTGGACGAGTGCTATTGCAAAGAATGATGCTTGCACAGAGGAACAAATGTGAGCTGAAAATTTTACTTCTAACATCAAACAGATGTTCTAACAAAGTCATATTTTAACATGCTGTATCATTACTAGTTTTCTGGCGAAGTATGGACAACAGAAAAAAACTCCAAGACACCCAAGTTCATCCTCTAACGAAATCCACAAATATGTCCAAGGCTCCCCTCAAAGTATCGGGTTCATGGATGCATTGATAAGCTATTTCTGTTGTTTTAGCACTTTGATTTTAAATGCTGTTTTTCCTCTGTATTACAAATCCAGCATAGTCACTGTAGACAAAACACTTTCACATGCGTCTGGGATTTTTTCTTTCAGCTCAGCATCAGTGATCTCCCATATGGACAGCTGAGGCTAAAACTTTCTTAGTACTTTAAGTACTTTCTCTAAATATTTCAAACTAATGAGCTACAAATTTGCTTGTGAATGGTCTTCATGCCCAGCTACTGGAAAACATCCACCTTTGTTGGTGCTAAAGATAAACCACTGACCGCATCATACATTTATTTATGCACTTTTGTCCATTACAGATGCAAAAGAGGCTTTTGCTAGGTCTCTTGTAAACCCAATTGGCCTCTATTACTTAGAATCTTTTATAAGCCAGTCAACACTGGCAAGATTTTTCAGTCCAAAATTTTGGTCTCTAATAAAGTTGGAGATTTCATGGTGAAAAGAACAACAGAAAGGAAACTGGCTGCACAGGAGACCACAGGCCTTCATAGCACGTGTTTATAGTGTCCAGTTGATATTGGTAACTGTAATATTCCCTGTACTCACAAGTTCATTTTGGTTGAATTGTGAAAATCAGGTGCTATATCTTGTTAGCTGCATGTGCTAGCAAACCAGAGAAAGAAGCTTTTAAAATATAAACTGTTATTTTAGAAGGTTTCATGTATGTGGCCAGCCTTCCGTGGATAGACTGCAATTTCCAGTCCATTAGAAAATCATCATGATAGAAGAGCAAGCATTTCTTCTGCTAACACAAACAACAGAAAACCTACTTGTTCTGTTTCTTACCTCTCTAGACCTACATGAAGGAGGAATGTTTTTTGTGTTTTACTTTTTTTAAAATAAAAGCAAATTTGTTTTAGGAAACATGAAGAATTTGGATAAAATTAAAAGTATTTTATTATTCAAAAAAAAAGGCCTCATGCTTTGATGCCTTTCAAGGATGGTAAGTTAGGTCAGAGAAAGTTTCTGCAGGGCCGAGTGTAGAGAAACAACTTTAAAATTCAATGCTAAATAATCAACAAACTCTTATTACTTAAAGAAGGCAAATGATTTGGAATGAATGTACATGGCAGTGGAAGCACTCAAAAAACTGGAGAAAAATATGGAAAAAGTGAGAGAATAAGGAAATCTAGAAATATGGAGAGAAAATATCTAGAAAAATAGAAGTGTGCATCTTTGAATACAGTTATATTTATGTTGTAAGGAATTAAAGTTTATAGTAATTTATTCTGAACTACGTTAGCCAACAATGAAAATCTGGTAATAACAATACAAACCAATTCTATAGCTCTTTTTCTCATTGTCCATTCATTCCATTCATAGGACTTCACAATAGTTGGAGGCAAGATATGAGTATCAGTCTGGATTGCACTATCACATTGTGGGGTGGGTTTCATCCCAGCCTGGATGAAAAAAACCAAAACCAAACAAGGCATTAATGAGAACAGAGATATCTAAGAAAAATAGTGTATGGGTATGCTACTTTTAAAAGCCAATAGAAACCTGCAGACCACAAATGGATAATGATTTTTACATTCAACAATATTTTTGTTTCCCTGTCCCCACTAAAAAGAAGAAATCATTAAGTATTTGATAGACTTAATTTCTGACAGAAAACCCTTTAGGCTGAGGCCACAGCTGAATTTCAGACTCCCATATCCCAAGTGAGTGCTTAATCACTGAATTTTGGTAAAAAGGATCTCACCATGACCACCAATACCTTATGATGCAGACACATCAGTTTATCTTAAAATCACAAATCATAATGGGGAGAAGTGGTTACATCTCTGTCAGAGCCAGGATATAATCTATAACCTCACCAAGGGCCACTTGAGGGCTACCTTCTTTCCATTGCTAGGGACCTGGAATTCACAATGTGTCACAGAGAATGTCTATGAATCCAAATCAAGTGTTTGGATTTCACATGGTAGCACTGTCACATTCATTATTAATATGTCCCCTTTCATTTTGGAACATATTTCATGATTCCTGTCCCTAGATATCACTAGGCCCTCATCCAGCACATACAGACAAACTGCTGATCTAAAGCTCCAGTTAGTATGGTATTTGGCTTATCTTCTATTGCATTTATCTACTGTCCCTTTAAGCTACTTCTGCAAAAACGAGGAAAAAATCCCATCAGCCATAGGATCTTCCTAGGTGAAGGACAAACAGCTTTCATTGCTGCCACAATCCTTTGGCTCTACATAATTCTCCTATGAAGGCACAATGTGGGAACAACATTAGGAGAAAATGTTTCTTACCGAGACACCAAAGACCTGGAAAAAATGGACTTTCAGACATTCTGCATGATAAGCAGATGATTATACTTCTTTTCTAGAGATGGATATAATCTGTTCTCTTTGTGCTCTAGAAAGGACAGACCAACCAGTGACCCAGGTTAGCAAGAGGCATGAGCTATATGTACCAATGCAAATGGAGCAAGATGTACGAGATGCTGCTGAAGCTTGAGCAGTTGAATTAGCTCTGCATGTTCTTTTGCTTTTTCTACATTCAGTTGAATGAACTTATCTGGATCTTGAGCAAAGATGTATGCAGCTTCTTTGGAACTGAAAACGTAGTATCTCTCCTTGTGCTTCAAAATTCCAATAGCAGGATTGCCTAAAAAAACCCCAAACAAACCACACAAATCCCACAAAATAAAATAGTGAACAGTATGATATGCAATACAAAAGACATTTGTGATAAGATTCTGTGTTCCCCTCAACTTGGTTTCACTTCCTTTTTTTTTCTAAAAACAGAATAAATCCCTGAAAGTAAGCTTATTAAATACAGAAAAGTCTGTTCCATTAAGTCAGTACAACTGCTTTTGATCAGTTGGCATCCAGCATGCCTTAGTGCACATCTGTCAGAAAAACAACAGATAAGACACCTATATCAAAGGCATAAGAAAACAGCCCATGTCCACAAATATTTCCCCTATAAACTCCAGCAAATATTTGATTGCAGATCAGCAGTCCATTTATACCAAAGGGCATAACATGAAATTAACTGAAGAAATAGCTGAAGTAGCCGAGAAGCTGGACAATAAATTAACAGAGAAAATGAAATGTCAATGAAGGCCAAATAACTCTTGTAGGAAAACAGAAATTGTGCTCAAGGACAGTGGCAGGCTCTGCTTCAGCTGTCCACGCCCAGGAAAGACCTAGAGTCATCATAAACAGTGCCTTGAAAATATTAAATGGCACTGCTCAGTGGCAAATAAAAAAGCAAAAATGTCAGGAATTTTTAGGATGCAAACAGGGGGAGAAAACCCCCCAATATTCTAACAATCTATATGCTGCATTTGTGATACAACATTTTGTTCCAGCACAACAGAACAAGAAACAGTAAAGTGAAGGGTGTTCGGAATGGTCATAGGCTTGGAATACATTTCAAAGAAGGAGCGGTTAAAGAGGCTTCTTCATCATTAAGAAGAGGCAACTGAAGCGAATAATATGATATGGGGTTATAAAACCATGAATTGTATGTAATGTAAAATTACTATTTGCTAATTTTCCTAATAGAAAGACTTAGGGTTTTTTTATGAAATTATCAAGCCAGAGCTTAAAACCATCTCAAAAAGAGATACCTTTTCATAGTGTACATAATTATAATTGTGGTACTCCTGACAATAAGAATATCCCATGGCAAACTATAAATGGATTTAAAAAGCAATTAGATAAATGAAATAAGTATCCAGTGTGAAAAATAAAACCATGAAAATACAGTATGCCAGCTTTCACATCAGAGGATGCATTCAGAATGTGTCTTTACATTTTCACTTGTACTTGTGTGCAGATAAAGTAAGGAAAAGACCTAACTACAAAGCGTACCTGGGAGGGGGAAGCCCTTCACACCAATCGCATGTGCACAGAAACCACAGTACTCAATTAGCAACTGATCAAAATCCTTGATAGTCTCTGGAAAAAGCCACTCTTGGTTCTTGAAATCAGAAACATTCACTCTGGTTCCTAAGAAAAGTTTTAACAAAGGAAGGATTTCAGTAACAAAACATCAGGTGTTTAAAATATAATAATGTTACAGGATGACTGGATTACTGTGGTCTTCACAGGATGAGCTGCAGTGCCAAGAGCCCAAAAGCCAAACATAAGCCCTGCCTTGGGAGAGATCCAACTCAAAAATCAGTCCTGCAGGAGCTTTCTTTAGCAGCATTAGTTTTCTTTGGAAACGGGGTTGACAACAGGAAGGTAATATCTTATTTTTCTATTTTGTTTTCTCCCACTCATGCATTACAAACCCCCTGGAGTACAACTTGGTTACTAGGGATACCATCTTACAAACAAATACTTCTGGTAACCAAAGCATCATTAATTTAGCTTTTTTTCCCCCCTCACCATTTTACAAGCTCTGGAAAGGTATAGAAAGACATAAACAAACTTAAGAAATGTGAAAAAAAAAAAGGAGAAATATTCTTCTCTGATAATTCTGTTATTTTTATAAGTATGTTTGTATCTAGTAGCTATATTTCAATTTTATATATAAAAATAAAAGCCCAAACTACACTGTCTGAAAAATCAGACCACAGTCTACAAGCCTCATTTTAATTTACTGTGCAAATTCTAATTATTTAAAAATCAATGTCTAGCACCTTCTGCAAATAAAATTCAAACCACAAAATCTTGGAAAACAAAGGAAAACAAAAAAAGTAATGACTTTCAGTACCCATGGTTTCTCTTATCCTTTCTTCATCACTTTTCACAGTCACTCCTTCCAGAAGAGATGATAGAACTTCCTTAGGAAAAAGCTGTGACTGGATTTCTGAGAACTGTTGCAGACCATTAATCATACTTGTGAGGAACTTTATCAGTAGCATCTTATCCTTAAAGCCATTCCAGAGGTTAGAAAGTGCAACAAAGAGAGGCTGGAAAACAAAGAAAATTATCTGAAATCCAGAATTGTTTTGTCTGCAATGTAACCCAAGTACTGTGCAGAACAATCCCTGCTATGAACAAAGCAGGGCTGATCTCCAAGGCTTTCAGCACCCTAGAATGCCAGGGGAACTTCTGGAATTTGTAAGGAGCTCCCACCACATATGCCCGAAGTATGTACATCCAGCACGGATGCCCACAGGCCAGAATGGTACTTTTCTACATTTTACTCCAAAGCCTTCCCCAGACATGTTACTCTGAGGCCATGCTTGGAACTGAGCACTTCACTGACAGTGCAGTTTTATAACTGAAAATAAGGTGTACAGGAATAAGAAGCACCCGAAGAGATGCACCTGCTTAACTACCAAATGAAATAAACCCACACCTGTATGCACCAACTATCAGGTTTTGTTATTTTCTCTGCCCTGAACCCATAATGACTTGCTACCACAGCCCCCAGGGCATCACGTGTGTCAAATTCATGGTGTGCAAGCCTCTATGGAGAGATGTGGGATTCAGGAAAAAAACTGGAAGCTGCCATTCCCAGCAGCGCTGCTGATGTATAGATGTAGACACACATGGAAGAAGAATATGAGCTTTGAGAATAAACGTGATTTCAATGACAGTGACTTAAAATGTGACCTGTTACAATATTGTTAGTGTACATTTCAGATTTGTTGAATCTCTTCCCCTAAATGCTCTGTGTGTTTAAATGTATTTTAAGCATGTTACCAACATTGTAAGAGCAGCTAACAGAATCAGCTCTGAAATTCATCTGCGTCACTAATGCTCTAGAATTGTTATGGTTACAGAAATGGAACACATTAAAGGAAAGTCAGCAAGATCAAAGCCATTCTTACTAGAATAAACGAAGAGCATCAATGAAATCTACTATGGTTCCTAAACCAAATGTTTGTAACATATACAGGCCTTATCCTACAGTTTTTAAATGGCAGAAAGTCCTGCTTCTCTACATTCCTGCAGGATCCAGGTTCTCAGTAACTAGCTGAAAACAAGAACTACTTAAATGGTGCTGTAACAGGGAAATCTCTACCTGCAAAAGACCTGAAATCAAAAGACATTATATGTTTTGTCTTCAGCAGAGAGGTAAAAACAGCTAACCAACCTGAAGAGAGAAGAAAATCTAGGAAGGAAGGAGATAATGGTGGACAGCTTCCAGGGAGGAGGATAGCGTGTGCATCCGTCACTTAAGCCCCACAAAGAAAAAAAACTGCTTTCATCAGCTGGAAGAGAGTAGAAAGTGTTCTCCAAATGAGAACATCTGGCTTATAAAATGCCAAGCGCACATAAACTGAAGTGTCAGGTCACATCTGAGATGTACCTCCATCAGACTGCCGTTCCCATGAGGTTCCAGCTCAGATGTCCTTAAGGGAAGCATAAAAAATATTCCTGAGTAGGTGGTGGGAGCATGAACTTCCATCCTCCTTCTTCCACATTAGACTTTATTTTGATTTCTAATTATTTGTTTAGAAGGATGAGATATAACCTAACATATGCATGAACTGCCTGCTAATTCAGTAGCTAACTAAAGGAATTAAAATCATAGATATATCAGACAAAATCATGAGCCCTTCCATTAAAAGCAGATTAAATGAAGCTGTTTTTTGATACATGTCTCCCCCATTTCCTTTACATCATGCCATCATAATAATCCCAAGTTTTCACAGGGTCATTAAGCACCCTCCTTCATAACATCTGCAGTTCGCATCGCTCGTGCCGTCTTTCTCCCACACCTCCCTCCCATGTTCTGTAGCTCCCAGCTAAGCACGAAACAGTACAGAACATCGGCTGCGTAGAGGTACATGGCTTCTCACTGGCCAGACAGCACGCAAACCAGCAGGAAACTGTGGCATTCCCATTACAGACTTTGATTTTAGGAAGGCTCTAATTGTCTCTCTCTAGTTGCTTGTTTTTCTCAAAACTTGCAGAAAATAACATATTTTGAGATTTCCAGACTAATAAATTTGACTGAAAGCGGTTAAAATGTTCAGAAGCTACTGGGAGGGGCAAAGAGGCTGAATGCCCCATCACAGAAACCTGATTTCTTTAGAAAAATTATATCAAGGAGTCATACTGTAATTACAGGAATTGCTGTCTGAAGGAACTTTGAAAGAATCACACTCTGATGTGCTGTTATCTGTTATTATGTTCTTCCTATTTCTGCAAGGAACAGAGAATATTTACACAAAACAGGAAAATGTCACTGTAAATCTACAAATATTGAAAATTACTCAAGACACTTAAAGTAAAATACCTTTTAATTCCTTCTCTCCCTTGTCATACCTTGCTTTTCTTTTACCTTGAGATTAAGCCTTTTAGTTTAGTTGCCCCTTTCAGAAATGACACATATGCTGTCATAATAGAAAGAAAATAATGCAGTCTTTTTCTTAACACAAACTATGCCAAAATACAGTGGCAGACTATCTTGTAATACTTTAGTAATTTTCTATAATTAAGAAGAAATAGGTTTTCTGTTCAAAATACTTACAAAAACTTCTTTGGTATGTGCTGAAATCTTATTTCGCACTACTTTTTTCAACTTTTCCATTGCCGCTGCAAACTGCACATTCATCTTTTCAACTTCTAGAGCACTTGTAGTAGCATCAGACTGAAAAGAGAACTTACTTCAAGTAAGGGGTATGACAGTGAAAAAATCAAGTATTTAGTAATAAGTATTTACTTGGAATTCTTAATTAAACTACTTTCAGACAGCTGTTCTAAGGAACAAAATGCACCCTAACATTCCAGAAAATATATGCTTCTTTAAGTGTTCAGGTATAAAAACAGGTGCTTCTCTCAAACATATACTGGTAATTTTTGTAGAAAACCTCTGCATTTCTACAATAGAAAGCAAGAAAAAAAAATAAAAAATTTAAAGAAATAAGAGAAATATTTTTTCAAGCTTTGTGATACACAGGAAAGACTAAAAAACCCCTGCATTTTCTCAAAAATCAAAAGGAAAGGTCTTCATAAACAAAACAAGTTTCAAGAATTTAAATCATATTCTTCAAAGAGTTCTGCTGACTCCATTTATTTTGGGGATGTCTGCAGACTAAAATTGAGAAGGTTTATGGATTGAACAATGAGATTTTTTTCTCTCATGCCTTTTGGAGCAGCGTGAGTATCAATATGCAAATAAGAAAAAAGTCCTACTTTTTAAGTCCTTTGTTAATGAAATTAAACCAAAGAAGGAAACTTCAAGAAATTAAATGGAAGCACATTCACACTACAGCAAACAATTAATCCATTTTGTCTTTTACCTGACTGGCCAAACCCAGCAAGTTTTACAAAGTTCAGTACAGGTGATGTAGTTCTCATATACAGAGATAAATTTTATTTCATTTGTTTCTGAATTGTTTTTCTTACATTGCTGTCCTGTACAAGTAGGCAACTTGAATACATTCCACCCACAAAAAAACCCCATAGGATATAACATGATGGTATCTCACCAGAAGGGTGCAAAGGAAGGCCTCATGTTGTCTCACATTGAATAGCGCTTCTTTTAATTTTAAAGAACTGAGCTGCGAGCATCTGAGTGGGTCTTCCTGCATGGATTCCAGCAGAGCTGTGTACTGGTGAGCTAGCACGTGGCAGGTATTGACACGTTCATCAGCAATCCGTGTAGCTGACAGAATGGCTTCCTTCAGAACGGCCCGCACTATTTGTATACAATAAATATGAGACGCATATAAAAAGAATTCTTTAAATCATTAGCAAATGGTTAAAGTGCAGTATTTGAGCAAAGTAGCCTTCCAATTAAATTTTGATTTCTAAATTTGTCCATATATTCATGCATTTCCAAATACATGTGTACTGGATTCAACCACTGTATCTTACTGGTCACACAGTATCACAGTATTACAAGATTGGAAAAGACCTTTGAGATCATCGAGTCCAACCTATAACCCAACACCAACTCATTATCTAAAACATGGCACTAAGTTCCTCATCCAATCTCCTTTTACACACCTCCAGGGACAAGTGACTCTACCACCTCCCTGGGCAGCGCATTCCAATCACCAATCACCCTTTCAGTAAAGAACTTTCTCCTAATATTGAGCCTACACCTCCCCTGACAAAACTTGAGACCACGTCCTCTTTTTTTGTCGCCTGAGAGAAAAGGCCAACCTCTGCCTGATTACAATCTCCTTTTAGGGAGTTCTAGAGAGCAACAAGGTCTCCCTCTTCTCCAGGCTAAGCAACCCCAGCTCCCTCAGTCGCTCCTCATAGGGCTTGTGCTCCAGCCCCTTCACCATCTTTGTTGCTCTCCCCTGGACACACTCCAGCATTTCAACATCTTTCTCAAACTCAGAACTGGTCAAGTGGTCAAGAGTCAGAACTACTGGTGTGGAAATATCACAGTCAAGTCAAGGGCTGGGAGAAAACTTGCTTGATAGTAGGTGGCAGTTCAGGTCCTACTACTGACATGGATTTCCTGAGAGACTTCAGGCAATCTGCACAATTTTCAGTTCTTAGTTTCCTCATTTATAAAATACAGATAAAAATAGCAGGCCTCGAATTACCCGGGCACTTTCAGATCTAAAAATGCTCTAAGAATGAGTCAAAGGTTATTGTTATTATTAAAAACATAAGATAGATACTACATGAAAAAATATGCCTTTGCAGTTATTAAAATTCAGCATTAGTACTTAAAAACCCTGCAATTCTCCCAAATGGCACAGGTCAATAAAACATATTTTAGCTAATATAAAATATACTGTAAATAATACATTTTTTCTTTATAACGATTACATTGAATGCTTTGATATGTTATTTAAGCAGACATCTGTGCAAGGAAATCGGATAAGAAGGCCCAGCCACTTTCTTCAAGTGCACAATAGAGCTCTTTGTTGTGTGTGTTGAATGTTTAATGCTAGCAACATTGGCAAGCAGCAGTACAGTAATTAGGCTTGAGGTCTACTCAAAACCCTGCGAGCACAGAAAGGCTAGATTTAACAAAGCTAGAATGGGAAGCAAATCTGCACAGGCATTACAAGCGGTCTAACCACACATGGAGAAAGCTTAGGGCTTGGCTGATTTACTTGTTTGGAAGCAGGGTAAAAAGCCAAGGCAGAGCCCTACCCCAGCAAAACTGCTGCTGACACTTAAATTAAGGCTTTAGCAGCCTAACTACTGGCCTTAAGCATGAAGACATGCATTTTATCTCCTGACCTAAGAGCATTCATGCTATGCTTTCCCATCTATCCAAAAGGGATATGTAAACAGGTCAGTGCAAAGCAGTCCATATTATAGTAAGGTAACAAATGTAACAGGATTAACAATCATATTTTAATCAATTACAAAACCCAGAAATATTCTAGTGACAGAGAAAACAACATGTTGTAAATCATGCCTCTTGTATAACCACAAGAGTTGAATATTCTCTCACGCTGCAACCCAAGCCCAGTGAACCTAGAACAGAGCCAGCCACAACACAGGAAGGTGACATCTGTGGGAAAGCATATTTTATAAAAATAGAAAACCAAAATGCCTTGCTTAGCATGTGAAAAAAAAATATCATAAAAATCTAGAAAGTTGCTTACTGCTTTCTCTGATATGGTAGGTAGATTTTTTTTTCCTACTTATATTGCTTTACTTAAAATATCGTCTAGCTAAGCAAGTGCTTTGCTTTATAATAAAGTACAATTTTCTTATCAGTAGAGGTATGTGCTGTAGCCTTTATTCCAGAAACTCTGGTCTTTAAAGTTAAAAAGTTTTCCTCTAAAACTGGGCTGCAGACCTTTCTTACAAACAAGTCTCCACATGAGCTAGAATACTACATGCACATTCACAAAACCTTTCCCACTGACCAGTCATTTATTTGATTATTAATTGTAAAATTAACAGCAATAATGTGGCTTTTGAGGAAAAGAGAAAATAAGAGGAAATGTCAGAGTCTTGCCTGACACTGGATACAGCTTTTGAAAAGTTCCAGGGTAGGCATTGACATTTTTTGCTTATTAAAGAAGCAGAAAGATTCAAAATGCAAATGAGTTTTCAGAGCACATTAAGAATCTGATGAGGTTACACTAAATACCAGAATTCAGATAATTCCCCAACAACTTTTATCCCTTTTCATCACATACTCAACAGAAAATTGTAATTGGATTGACAGTGTCCTTTCAAGACATTAATTAACTGCTTTTAGAGGTAAATATTACATATTTAATTCACTTAATGGAAAGGGATCAGAGACAGGTTATCACGAGGTAAATGAGTGCCTGAAGTTAATACATATAATCCTTCCATATCAACTACATAGCTAAAAAGTAGTAGCTTGCATGGAAACCTAGCATCAATACCACGTATATACTTTTTCTTCAAGTTTATAGAACCCGAGTTAAAGCTGTTTATGTAGAGAGAGGGGGTGTTATTAGGGCCACTCCAATGAAGAAGGTCAAGAAGAATTAATTGGGAATACACAGCCCACATGGAATTGTCTACTTACGGTCATCAATGCCACTTCCTTCTTTCTCCTGTTCCTTGTTGTACAACAGAATTCCTGTGACTATCATGGTAAGATTTTTCAGCTGTTGCTCTTTGTTCTTCTTACTGAGTGAGATGAAAGTAATCACCTCTCTCCGGGGGAATACACTCTGCAGGACAGCTATAAGCATTACAAAGGGTGAGAAAACTCTCAATATGATGGAACAGAAAAGAAAAATCATTAAACAAGCAAGAAAACCCCCTCCTGAACAACTGGAAAAAACTAGGAAATCCATGGTGAACTTAGCCTTCAAGGCTGAGCAGTGACAGTTGGGGGAGTAAGCATTCATCATGGTTTACCACATCTGTATCTAATGATCAGCAAAGAGAAGGTGAAATTTTATTTTTCAATAAGAAAATCCCAGTTTCACAGCTGGGAGTTTACTGACCTGTTACCTCCCTGAAAACGTTGGCATCTGTTGTGAATCCCAGGCCACAGCTCTGCAGCACATAGGCAAAGATCTTTAGATACATGTCGCCTATTTCTTCTTCCACAGGACGACAGCTATCTGTGATAGCTCTGGCCAGACAGGCCAGCCTTTCCTCCAGGACATGGTGCTGCCTGCTGAAGAATTCAGCTAGGAAAAAGGGACAGTTAGAAAGTGCTATCAGAAGTCTTGGCATTTGGCTTATACAGAGCATGCAATCCATTTCCACAGTCAGAGCATCAACTTAGGGTTTCTGAAGCACAGATACGTGCCACAGATGTTCAAGGTACCACACTATTATAATTAACAGTGGAATTAAAAATTCACATGATTAGCATGATTAACATCAGTCAGCAAAGCCCATATAACTATTCAGGCCTAAATAAGCAGCAGTTTCTGGCTCTCTGGACTCCTCTGACTGCAGCAGACCTCACACACACATATTTCATACACACTCGAACTACCAACCTGTCAGCCTCACCTCTGTGTATGGGAAGATCATGGAACAGATCCTCCCAGAACCTGTGCTAAGGCCCATGGAAGACAAGAAGGTGATTTGAGACAGTCAGCATAGCTTCACCAAGGGCAAGTCCTGCCCGACCAGCCTGGTGGCCTTCTATGATGGAATGACTGCATCAGTGGACAAGGGAAGAGCTATGTAATCTATCTGGACTTCTGTAAGGCCTTTGACACAGCCCCCCATAACATCATTCTCTCTGGAGACTTAAGAATTTGATGGGTGGACTGTTCAGTGGATGAGGAATTGGTTGGGTGGTGGCATCCACAGCATAGTGGTCAATGGCTCGATGTCCAGATGGAGACTGGTGACAAGTGGTGTCCCTCAGGGATCTGTACTGGGACCAGTACTGTTTAATGACAGACAGCAGAATCAAGTGCACCTTCAGCATGTTTGCAGACAACACCAAGCTGAGTGGTGTGGTCAACACGCCTGAGGGATGGGATGCCATCCAAGAGGGACCTGGACAGGCTTGAGAAGGGGGCCTGTGTGAACCTCACAAGGTTCAACAAGGTCAAGTGCAATTTCTTACACCTGGTTCGGGGCAAGCCCCAGTCTGAATACAGCTGAAGGCTTAAAGGATTGAGAGTAGCCCTGTGCAGAAGGACTTGGGGACACTGAAGGATGAAAAGCTGGTTATGAGCTGGCAATTACAGAATCACAGCACAGAAGGCCAACCACATCCTGGGCTGCATCAAAAGAAGCATGGCCAGGAGGTCAAGGGAGGTGATTCTGCCCCTCTACTCTGCTCTGGTGAGAACACACCTTAAATACTGTGACCAGCTCTGGAGCCTTCAGCACAGGTAAGATGTTGACCTGTTGGAGTGGGTCCAGAGGATGGCCACAAAAAAGAGGTAGTAGAAGCCACATCCTTGGAAACATTCGAGGTCAGGTTGGATGGGGCCCTGAGCAAGCTGATCCAGTTGAAGATGTTGGACTAGATCACCTTTACATGTCCCTTCCAATGCAAACTGTTCATGATTCTATGATTTTATGAAGTTACACATCCAAATCTGAACGCTACCCATGATCTCAGAATCTTACTGGACTTATTGAGCTTACTGAGTCCAGAAGACTTTCGAGCAACTTCCTAGTGTTGCTAATTTTTGGCTTTGATGTATGCTAACAAGAAAACATTTTCATGACCTCCCCACAAAGAAATGTTTATTTTTTGCCTACTCTTGTTCTGTGTCTTCTGTTTCCCAGCCAGCCATTACCGTCCCATTGAGATCTGAAGTTACAGTTACATCAGAGACATTTTCTCCATTTGATTTTTTCTTCCACATTCCCATTCTTAGACCATTTGAAATCATCACTGATGAGACCAAAACATACTCAGTTAAAATTGTAACTATTTGTTCAAGATTGCTCATCTGTCTCAATTAGGGATATTGATAAAACATCAAGTTCTCTTTCAGATATATGAAGTTCTGGGTACTGGTTCTCTTTCAGATACACAGATGCAGCGCAAGTTTTTCTTGCTGAAGGCAGCGAGCCACTACACCTGAAAGCGTCATTGTTCTCACGCAAGCTAATACATTACATGCAGTAAATCTCTTAGACAGGATAAGGTGAGTGTATTCTCAAATCTAATGTACATTTTTTCCCTACTATATCCATACTGAAACACCATACTCCTATAGAATGCATTTCTCCAGGGATTTTTATTTTGCTTTACTGCCAGCAGTCATTTAACAGGAATCATTATTAGCCCAAGAGAGAAAGAGAGAGAGATTACATCAAAAACTCATCAGGAACTTCTTCTATGAAACATATTTGAAATTACCTGGCTTTGTATAGTTCCCATTAAAGAAAACTTGCATCTTAATTGTGCTCAGGGATGGGTTTGTTGTGTCAAGCAGCCTCGTAACACAGAGCTAAAAAGAGAGACAGAGAAGTGAGTTCTTTCTTGTCACTGGGGAAACATCCAAACTAACAGTGACCATGCTACAGGTTTCACAAGAGCAGTAGAGACCCCTCCTGACCATTCTCTCAATATAAGGCATTTATAAGGCATTTATTCACATGAGGAAACACATAGCCCAGTCTTTAGCTACAAATCCATGAGAATAAAATAGCATTAACACTGAAAGTGTTCATATCAAAATAAAATGCCATTTTAGTTACAGGAAGAACTAGCAAATAATGCTATAATCTGAGCTAAGTAATGACTCTCAATATCATTATGTCAGAATTACCTGGATAAGATTTAGCACATCTTCCTTTGTGAGGACTTGATACACTTTAAATTCATTTCTTGGATCTGAACCAACAGCTTTCACCTAGAAATTGCCAAAAGAAAGGTACTAATTTACATATCAACATATACCCTTTGCAATGGACTTTTTATTTTCTAAAAAGTCTCAAGATGCAGTCAGTATTTCTTCCTCATTCTTTTTTTCCATTTCAGCCTTTGATAATTAAACAAATTTACTTCACCTGTTGCCAGTTTCAATCTCAGTTCTCAGACATAAGTGAAAACAAAAATCTATTTGTGATGCAGACTTTGAGGAGAAATAGAGCTCCTTAAAAAATTTCTGGGAAAAATATTTTTCTAAGTAAAATTTTATAAACACCCATTGTAGCTGTTAATAAACTTCTCGGTGTTATATGCATCAGTATAAATGTTTACTGTGTGGATAAAAAATTCATAGTGTTCTTGTGCATACACAGAAACACATACTCCTTTGCAATTGGTATATGGGCTGGGTATCTTTGCCAGCAATTGTACAAGTTTTTTCTCATTAAAATTTTCCTGTTTAATTGATCAATACTGATTTCAAGTCCAATGTACTTTTTAAAGCCACAGCGTCACCTGTAAGGAAAAAATTGCTGTGAACATTCACATACGAGTTTGTCAAGAGCTAATTCGGTGGTTATACCATCAAAAAAAGAAAGAGCCTAGCTCCATCTTCAGACACAGCTTTAAGGATGCATTCACACCACAATCTGCAGCCATGCTGTGTCTCCTGAGACGTCAAAGTGCATAATGTTTTTTAGGATACTTAAGAGGTGTCTGCCAAGGACAACGTCAAGATTGATTCCATTTAATTTTCAGTTTAAGTGGGATCCAAACCCACTCTGTCAACTATTCAGCCCATTTATACTGCCTGGCCCTGTCCAAACAGAGAAACAAACAAACAAAAGAATCCATCACAACAGCAGAAAGAGGTAAATATCAAAGAATAAACACAGCTGCTACAATAAATATTCACCTATGTGTCACACCCTTTTCTTCATTCTTGAGAGTGGGAACAAATGTTACTAAAACTTAGGAACATTTCTCTTTTTGGTTTTAGAGAGAAAAAAATGGCTTGTAGAAGAAAACTGAGCGAGAACTCAGAGTCGGAGTTCCAAGAGTTCCCAAGGCTGAGGAGTTGCAGTCTTTTCAGGGCCTTAGATTTGCATAGAGAGTATTGCAGAGGAATTAAACAGCTTTTCAGGCTTTTAGGACCCTTTACAGAAAATATCTGAATGCCCTCTCGAAACATCACACCTCCCACCAGACCAGGCTGCTCAAAACCTCATACAACTTGGCCTGGAACACTTTCCAGGGAGGGAGCATCCACATCTTCCCAGGGCCTCACCACTTGCATTGTGAAGAATTTCTTCCTAATGTCTAACCTAAATCTTTCCCCTTCTAATTTAAAGCCATCACCCCTCGTCCTAGCACTATTTGCCCTCATAAAAAGCCTCTCCCCAGATTTCCTGGAGACCCTTCAGGTACTGGAAGGCTGCTATGAGGTCCCCCCAGAGCCTTCTCTTCTCCAGGCTGAACAACCCCAAGTTTCTCAGTGAACAGAAGAACACCCAGATGAAATAATAATAGCAATAATAACAATAATAATACCCCTCACCCCCAAACATTTGATCTGCGCTTACCATGAATTCCACCAAGGTTCTGGGCACAGCCTGGCCCCGGGCGGCGCACTGCTGCCCGATTTCATCAATTATTTTCTCCACGGTGCTGCTGGTGGCCATGCCGAGCAAACGCAAACGGTACTAACGGGCTTTAACGCCTCGGGGCGCCTCGTTCAACGTTTTCCCACGGGGCGCTGAGGGTCCCTCCCGCACCAGTGCTGTGGCTCCTCGGGGCAGTCCCGTTCTGCCCAGCACCCCCTCCCAGCCGGCAGCAAGGGGGCAACGTGCCGGAGCTGGTGACGCCGGGCGTTGCCATGGGGAGACGGTTGTGCGGGAAACGCCGGGCTGCACCAGGGAGGCAGGGAGGGAAACGCGTGTTTGTGCGGGATGGGTGTATGTATGCGCGGGCAAAACACGTACACACGGCAAATATACGAGATCCGACATGGTCCCTCGCTACAAGAAGGACACTTGAGGGGCTGGGGCGCGGCCAGAGAAGGGGCTGGAGAACAAGTCCTGCGAAGGAGCAGCTGAGGGAACTGGGGTTCTTTAGCTTAGAGGAGTCTGAGGGGAGACCTCATCGCTGTCTACAGCTCCCTGAAAGGAGGCTGTAGCAAGAGGAGTGTTGGTCTCTTCTCCCAGGTGACAGGTGATAGGATGAGAGGAAATGGCCTCAAGTTGCAGCAGGGCAGGTTCAGATTAGACATCAGGAAAAATTACTTCACTGAAAGCGTGGTCAGGCACTGGCACAGCTGCCCAGGGAGGTGGTTGAGTCGCCATCTCTGGAGGGAGGAAACAGCCTCAGGTAAATACATGCACAGATACACACGTGTATGAATAGGCAAAACATGCAGATGGCTGTATATGCACATGCAAAACATATACAGGGGATAGATAACTATATATATAAACATATATGGATATATACAAAACAAAGACTATTTATAAGTACAAACATACGTGTGTGTGTATATCTGCATACCTATGCATACACAAAACACGCACAGATATCTTCCAGAGGACCTTATGAGGACAGGAGGATGCAGGAAGAGCGGCAGGCACAGCTTTATGGTTTATTTATTTGTATATTCTCTGTTTACAGCTCCTGGGGGTGGAGTGGCCAATGGTCGTGCGGCAACCTGGCAGAGGGTGCCCTGGTCACATAGGAGCCATCAGGGCAGCTCCTCCGCACTGGGCACCTCAGTGGCCGGCCAACCTCTTGCTGTGGGGGCTGCACTCCCCACACCAGCTGCCACCACACAGCCTGGCATCATCTGGGTCTTTGGAGATCTGGTCATTGTCTAGGTCGCTATGGAACACCTTCCTCTGTGATTGCCCACTTTCCCTGGTAAATCCTCCTTGTAGGGATGCCTCTCCTTCATGCCCCAGAGGAGCCACGTCCAAAGGCTGTGCGCAGTGGCCTCCCTCCTGGTTTCCCTCTTGATGAGATGGCTTCTTGTGAGGGACTCCAGTTGCTGCACATCCCAGCCCTCCAGAGCTAATCCACTGCCCGTCATGTCCCAGCAGCACAGTAACCAGGCAGCAAGCCGCTTGCCCAGCTGCTGGGTGAAATCTATCCGCATCTCTTACACCTTGCCAGGGAAGGTTTCTGCCTCCTACCCACCTCCTGTCACCCTTTGGGATTGCCCTGACCACCTCCTCCTCCCTCAGCAGCAGAGTGGAACTTTCTTTCTGCTGCTTGTCCACAGAGGTGGCCAGCAGCCAGGTCTGTGCTTCAGCCACCATGTCCATTTACACGTGTTTGGACACAGAAGCCAGCTTGCACCCATGAGGGTGCTGGAAGATGGCATGGTAAGCATCGGCCAGGCCCCAGCACAGCACCAGGAGCTTCTGTCTCTTCATGGCATAAATGAGACAAGCTGCCTTCATGTGCTCTGCCACCTCGTTTGGCCTCCGCACCTCTTTGGGTGTAGAATCCCACACCATCAGGGGTGAAAAATGCTGCCTAAGCCCTCCAGGGTGCATCCCTTTGGCCTCACCCCTCACGGAGGTGTCCCTGGAGGCACCACCAAGGCCCAAATCAGGACCTCAGGATTTGGGGTTCAAGGCACTGGCATCAGGCAGTGGGCAACCACGGGCTGTGGGGACACTGTTGTTACCCTCACCAGCAGCAGCCAGCTTCAAAGCCAGGCTGATGGCACACAGCAATGTGAGCATTCCCACTGTGTAGAGATGCTTGAGAAGCTGGGGGTTCACTGCAGTGTGGTTGGGAAGACCTATGTACCTGGGGAGAAGAGGAGAAAGGTGCAATTGCAGATTGCCTCCATGAGAAAGACCCCAGAGGCAGCACTGCAGGGGCCAAATGCCAGCCTTCCAGCCACTTTTACCATTGATGCCCCCAAGTAAAACAGAGCAATACAGCAAAGGCTGAAAGCAGCCATTAGCAATCTCTGCCGCGTAACTATCAAACAGCTATAAATTCAGTCTAGCATGCTCCAATAAAATTTGTTGTTATCTCAGTCCCTCTTGAGCCCCATATTGGGTGCAAAAAGCATGGTGGCGAGTTGACCTCAGCCACCAGCAAAGCACTCACACAGCTGCTTGCTGGCTCCCAACCCCTGCAGAGGGGCTGGGGAGAAGACAGGAAAAGCAAAAGCGAAAAAACTTGTGAGTTGAGATATAGACAGATTAAAAAGCAAAGAAAAGAGAAAAAAATACTCCAAGCAGTCCCAAGACCATCACTCACCAGCTTCCTCAAGCAGATGGATGCTCAATTCCTGAGCAATGGCCACCTTGGAAAACAAAACCCCTGAAACCAAAGCCCTGCTTTTTCTTCCTCTCCCTTAGCTTCTGTAGCTGAGCATGATGTCATATGGCATGGAATATCTCTTTGGCCACTTCGGGCCAGCTGTCCCAGCTCTGTCCCCTCCCAGCTTCTTGCCTGTCCCTGGCATCCTTGCTGGGAAGGCAGCGTGGGAAAAAGAAAGCCTTGAGGCTGTGCAAGCAGATAGCCAAAACACCCTTGTGTTATCAACACTGTTTTAGCCACAAATCCAAAGCACAGCATCACAAGGCTTGCTGTGAAGAAAGTTAACTCCATCCTGGCTGCATGTGGTACAGGTAAATGCAGGGACACCTATAAATGCGTACAACACATAGATAGGTGAGCCTGTCTATACATGAAACGACTGTGTGCAGCGAGTGCTGCAGGCAGAGGTGGCACAAACGAGGCAACTTACCTCTGCAACATGAGCAAGAGAGCCAAGCTTGCTTTCAGGTCTTGTGCTGGAGGTGGCAGTTGCCCCAGGTGTGGTGGGGTTACAGCCTGCAAGCAGCAGTCCAGTGAGCCCCAAGTTCATCCTCAGCTCTTGCACACACCAGTGAGCACCTCATCGGATGACAGCAATGCTTTGCTTTAACTAGTTCAGTTAGTCAATACTCAATTATTCAAGCTTTTCCATGTTAGATAGAGGAAAGAGTAATAGCATGTTAATTAAAAGTCTTGTCCCTAAATGGCAATCAACTAAGCCCAAAAGGCAGAGGGAATGCAGGGAGAAGAACTGACAAGCTACACCAGTTTTTACCTGATTTAGGATTTTTTCCCTTTGGTTTAAAGCAGAGAGGTGAAACTCACAGATCCTGCCATTCTCCTCCTCCTGCAGTGTAACTTGCATCACACACTGCACACGTGACCGGCGTGCTGGTGGGAGCGTAGGGGTAAGGAGCTTGACGCTGCCGCCAGGTAGAAACAAGGTGTCCGGCCAGATAAAGCAAGGTGGAGAGCTGGATTAAGCCCACAGGCTGTGAGTCTGACACCCTTGGTTTAAAGTGTCAGCCAGAGAGTACTCTGCTGAGAATTGCAATCAGATCAATATCATCATTTTTTTCCTCTGTGACCTCAGACACGGGACTGTGTTACTCCTATCAGTAAAATTATGTTACTCGTATCAGTAAAATTGATGCTACCTGGGCAGCAGCTGCAGGATTATATCCACGCTCTCAGTGCGTGTACAAAGGTGCAGTGCAATGAGTCCCGGCATTACCTGTGGAAAGCACTTTGGGAAGGTCTGTGGAGCAGGCCTCAAAGTAATCCTGCAAAGGAAAACGTGAAGTCTTAGATTTCATTCTAGTAGAATAGCAAATAGGCTTCTTAATATGTCTTCTGCGTTCCCATTTTAAAAATCAATACCCATAAACTCAGTAATTATAGCAAGACATTTATCAAGAGAACAAAATCTGCAGGATTGCTTCTTGGAATGGCTTTAAATGAAGGGGGGGGGGAGAGATTTAGGTTAGACATTAGGAACAAATCTTCATAATGAGGCTGGTGAGGCACTGGCACAGGTTGCCCAGGGAAGCTGTGGATGCCCCCTCCCTGGAAGTGTTCCAGGCCAGGTTGGATGGGGTCTTGAGCAGCCTGGTCTGGTGGGAAGTGTCCCTGCCCATGGCAGGGGGGTTGGAACTGGGTGATCTTTAAGGTCACTTCCAACCCAAACCATTCTATGATTCTACGATTCCACAAATTGTAGGATGAGAAGCTTACAGGGCCCTTCCCAGAGCAGAATCATGGTGCTGTTAGTAAGCTTAGGGTCACAGGGATTGCCCCTGCATGTCCTGATCAATCACACAAGAACCAGCTCTTCTTCAGTTGCAGATGGGGAGGGCCGAGGGGAGAAGAATATAGCTCTGAGGATTAAAAGAAAAGAAAGAAGCTGCCACTAACAGGTTTCTACAAAATCAAATTTCAAAAGCCAGTGATAAAACTTGGTGCTCAAAGCAGTGACAGTAATGCTTCCTCCTGAAAAGCTTATCATCTAGAAGTGGATGGTTTTACAGAGTTTAACCAAACATTATCTGCAGTAGAGATGGTGGTGGTGGTGGTATTTGCAATTTTGCAGCTGCAGAAAAACAGTTCCATCCCATAATGATCAGAGGCTATGGCTAACAGTCTTAGGCTTACACACATATTTTCAGATAGGGCGGGAAGCACATGTCGGATTTGTCCAGCTTTTTAGTAGGTATGAAGAGCCTGTATAATTGTGCAGTTTGGGCTTGACTTTTGAAAGATAATTTAAAGACTATTTCAATAAATTCACTTTTCATCTGGTACCTGTATCAACATCTACATCTGCAAGTTGCACAGCCTCTGCAGAGCAAAGCAGCTGGTACTGAGGACTGGATGGCACACCATGTGTGCTTCAGTGGTTGATACTTCCAGACTAGCTTTAGTCTGGTCCCAGCAACTAGTGGTATATTTGTTGCACAGTGCATTAGGGGCACTTCCAGAGCATGCCTTCAAGTTTAGTTTTACCTCAAAAGTGGCCCTCAGGGGTCTGTTCTGGAGGCAGTGTTGTTTAATATCTTCATCAATGACATAGACAATGGGATCGAGTGCACCCTCAGCAAGTTTGTGAATGACACCAAACTGAGTGGTGAGGTTGACATTCCTGAGGAATGAGATTCCATCCAGAGGGACCTTGACAAGCTGGAGAAGCAGGCTTCTGAAAACCTTATGAGATTCAACAAGGCGAAGTGCAAGGTCCTGCACCTGGGTCAGTGCAACCCTCAGCATGGATACAGGTTGAGGGATAGAGACATTGAGAGCAGCCCTGCAGAGAAGGACCTGGGGGTGCTGGTGAATGAAAAGCTGGCCATGAGCTGGCCATGTGCACCTGCAGCCCAGAAAGCCAACCATGTCCTGGGCTGCATCAAAAGAAGCTTTGCCAGCAGGTCGATGGAGGTGATTCTGCCCTTCTACTCTGCTCTGGTGAGACCACACCTGGCATACCGCATCCAGCTCTGGAGCCCTCAGCACAGGAAAGACATGGACCTGTTCGAGCGGGTCCAGAGGAGGGCCATGAAGATGATCGAAGGCTTGGAACACCTTCCCTATGAAGAGAAGCCGAGAGAGTTGGAGTTGTTCAGTTTGGAGAAGAGAAGCCTCCAAGGAGACTTTATTGCAGCCTTTCAATACTTAGAGGGGGCTTACAAGAAAGATGGAGACAAACTTTTTAGCGGGTCCTGTAACAATAGGACAAGAGGTGATGGGTTTAAACTAAAAGAGGATAGATTTAGACTAGATATAAGGAAGAAATGTTTTACGCTGAAAGTGCGGAAGGAAGGAAGGAAGGAAGGAAGGAAGGAAGGAAGGAAGGAGAAGAAGAAATATGTTTTCCAAGGAAAACCTTGACTTCAGGGAAGATTTGCAGTCTACATTACACCACACCACAAAAATTAGTTTAACTTGTTGGTAATCTACTCAAGACTTTAGGTTGCAGCAGAATACTGCTTCATGATCAAAGCAGTTAAGATTTCTCACCTAGAATTAGTATTAACTTTGTGTTTTAAATATAGTTCCTGGAAATGGAGGCCTGGTTTATCGATTCTGCTTGCAACTAGAATTAAAGACCCTTCTTTTTCCCTCCTCAAAAATCCTCAGTATAGACCTGTTCAGAGACTGCTTCATTGTAACCTGAAAGATAGATAAATTCTTCCCCCTAGCGCTGTGTCTGAGCCATTGACTGAAAGTGACACACAGTAAAAAGATTCTTGGGTTTGTGATATAAGGATTTTACATGTGAGTTTGAAGACTCTTTAAAAAAAATAGGAGTTTTTAAATTGCTGTAAAGGTTGACATTTCAGTGCTTTCTTCAAGGAAAACATATCGCCTCTTTTATGAGTTTGCTAGATCATTGGACTGGTTATGCCATTTAGAAAATTACCTCTTCCTCCAGGTATATCCAGAAGACAGGACTTACTCAATACATTGCTCAAACATGAGCATTTGCCCTCGTTTTTGCCAGTGTTGAGACAGAGTTGCAGCTTGGTGTTCTTGCACTACAGAACTGAAGGGGAAACAACCTAGAACCAGCTATGTGACTCAGCAGGTGAGTGCACAACCCAAGCACTTGCTAGTCACGTTAGGTGAATGGAGAGAATGATAGAATTGGGAAAGATCTTTGACATCATCAAGTCCAACCATACCTGTTCATTATTAAACCATATCCCTGAGCACCTCATCTACTCATCTTTTAAACACCTCCAGGGATGGTGACTCAACCACCTCCCTGGGCAGCTGTGCCAGTGCCTGACAATCATTTTGGTGATGAGAGCTTACACCCCAGAAGACACGACTACCAGGACGACAAAAACTGTTGTCTTATGAATCTTCACCCATAGCCCTGTGCCAAATGGAGAGGTCTGGCTGAGGAAGAGTCTATCTGAGCTCCACTAAAACAGTCACATTCACTGAGGGATTCTGCATGGACTAATCCTCCAGTCACTCTCACTCAGCGCTCATCTGAGAGACACTAATCAAGTTGACCTTGCAGCTCAGTTAGCCCCTCTCTGTGCTCAGGCCTGCTAGTGAGTGAGCACTGGCCTGAAGGTCTCCTGCTATCATGATCAATGCAAGACACCAGTTAAATCTCTTTGAAGATGATACACATACCTGCAGGGATTTACAGCTGACAATGCAGGATTCAAGCAGAAGTTGACTTACTGCCCCTTTCTTCATCTCTGAAACTAAAACGTAAGCTGCACAATGCAGGCCTTTGTTTGGTACTTTTCAGAGTCCTGAAACTACATTGCACCTTGATGCAGAATTTAATGTACGCTTGATTACACTTTGTTCTTCCAAAGGAGCAGTGCAAGGAAAGCCTGTCCTTTTAAAGAGGGACATACACTCCACCTATCTAGCTTTTAATATTTCCAAAGAATCACACAGGAGGCTCGCAGTCAGAAATCTGCATCGTGAGGGCAGATGTGCCATACCATCTTCTTCAGTTTGTCTGTTAGTTCACAGTAAAACTTATTTCGAAGCTGAAAAGGTTTTGGTGCGATAATTTTTGTTCTTTCTTCCTCCTCAAGCCTGCACATCAGCAATTGGAGGCCTCTGTGTTTGTGCTCCTTTGCTTGGAGCACCACATGGTGCTGGCCGACAGTGCTGACCAGCTCAGCTTTAAAGACACAAGAGCATGCAGTGCTATTTTAAATTTTAAGGACTCTCCTGGAAAGCTGTGGAAGTGGTAGGTGTTTATCCATTTCAAATTCATTGAGGCACAGTGCAGTCTAATGCCTCACATGTAAAGGAATCTCAGATGAGATATATAGCAATTATTTTAAGGTATCATTAAGGGTTTAAGCCTCATTTTAGAACCTGATAAAGGAACACTAGACTAGTCTTCTGTTTTTTTCTCCCATCTCCATCATTTTGCTGCAGTAGAGAAGGGGTGTTTGGGTATGTTAGCACTGTGTCTCCTTCTAGTTCCCCCTATATCAGACTTTCACTCCAATATGTGGATACCTAGCACAGAGTTTAGACTTACTTATTGTAGAGGGAACTCAGATCACAGAAGCTGACAGTTGTGCCCAGGATCCAAGTGTCACCAGGTCAGCAAGATTTTGCTGGACAAAGAACTCCAATCTGTCTTTTAACTTAGAGATCTAAAAATTCATTCACAGATAACATGGTACAAAAGCTTACCCTTCATTTGAGCTTTTCTGGAAAAAAACTGAAGCATAGAAACCTAGTTAATAAATGCACTATTGTTAGCCTGGATCTCTTAGCAAGCACAATGGATGCACTGTATTTGCCAGGTTACAGAAGAGGGTGCGGAGCAAAATCATTTGTCTTCAAATCTTGAGAGTTTCACTATTTGCTGTGCAGAGGGAGCGGAGAGATTCCAGACATACCATCATCGAGTGCCTCAACTGGAAACTCTTGCAAAAGATGCATTATTCGGTTGTATTCAGATGATTCACTAGCTAAAACAATATTAACATCGAATTAACATTTCTTTCAAACGCATAAATAAAATTAACAAAAATCAAGAGCTTTTTCTGTTAATCACCCCTCTAAAAAAGTCTGTTGAAAATTAGACCTAGGATATATCATATAACACTTGATAGAGATCAAGTAGTTGCCATATCTTCCTGCTGAGTTATATTTCAAAAGAGCTGCAGTTTAGCCAGAAGCACACATTGCTGTTTCATGAGTTAGTTAGATATTAACCAGTCCTTATGTGTGTACAGATGATCGTAATTCAGAAACATTAGTATTCATTTTACAGGAGATCACCTTTTTGTGCAGTGCTGAGTCATTGTAGCAGCCTCAAGTCCCTTCTGTAAGAAAAAGTGGGGAAAAAAAGAGTGATGCATTAATTTTCGCATGAGCTGAACAACTGTAGGAAACAACTGCTAGGCAGCACACCACACTGATGGGATCCATCAGGACATCCAGGACTGAGGGCTTTCTTTTCAGTTCAGGCTGTAGAAACTTCTTCCAAAGTTACAGAACACAACTATCCTGTAAACAGATAGAGAGTATCTTACAGGAAATATGTGGCTCTGACTCCATTAGAGGAGCAGAAAAAAATGCACTAGTAATGGGAATGTGATTGTTCCACAGTTCCACAGTTCCACAGCAAATTAACTTCTCACTCAGCTCACACTTATCCAGCTACGGACTTCTCACTGACGTGCAAGGATGGTCTTCATTCATCTATCAGAAAGGAAGGGAATGATCAGTGGATCAGACAGAGAGGGCAAAAGGATTCACACTACTCCAGAGGCCTCCCTACGGCGTTTTTCCCATGTCAAGAAAACAGCTGGAAACCAAATGGATACCCTTGCAGTTATGTACAAATTTGCAAATCCTTCTCCAAAATTCTGCCCAAAAGCAATTCTATTCCCAGTGCAGCTTCTCTCCCCTAGAGCAGCTATTAAGGCTTACGATCCTGTCAATTTGTGCTGAATACTTGGCAGAATTACTCTTCAGAGAGCTGTGCCTGTTTGATGCGATCTTCAAAAGCTGCGCTAAGGACTGGAAAAAAGCATTATTTTAACATCATGGGATGCCTGGTAACACTTTGAAAACTAGGATTGCTGAATTAGCACTTCTTCTCTTTTAGGTTAGAAATTAATTCTACAGATATGCAGCACTGATCAGCTGTGATTGTTTTCTCAATCTGGCACACCAGCTAATTTTGGTAATAGAAATGAAAACAATATTCAGACAAAAAATACCCTGAGGAGACAGGAAAGCAATCTGTGAAATTACAAGTACAGAAAGCATGTGAAGCAGCAGCAACAATTTAACCATAGACATAAAATGTGATTGAAAAGGACTTAGAGATGATCATTAAGTCCTTGCTGAAACAAGGACATGAGTTCTGTTCTTTGGCATTCATAAGCATTTGAGAAGGACAGTTGGTTTTGCTTTGAATCAAAGGTGTGTCTTGTAGGAAATTTTGAAAGTCCTTTGCTAGGACATTTTACCATGCTGACTCACTCTGACCTCCCATTCAGCGCCTTCCCATGACAAGGAGACAACTCAAGTGAAACTGGATTTTTCTCCAAGTCTTTATCGAAGTGCAAGCTGGAGGCCATACAGATGTGCAGACTGACTGTAGTGCACAACCACAGCACACAGCTCAGGAGGGTTTTGAGCAGAGAATGCCAATCATTTACAGTTTTGGAGCAATTAGAAATGGGTGTGCTGGCCGATCTTTTTGAGCATAGTAATTCTTAATGGCAGATTAAAAGTGTTTTAAATATTAATAGATGTAGAAGATGAGTGTTCTCAGTGCTGCAGCAATATATTGCTTTACTGAGCAATATAATGTAAAGCAACAGCTTCCAAAAAGCTCTCTTCTGGGCAGCTCGGTCCAGTTCGTCATTTGCAATATATAGGACTGTTTGGAAAAGGCAAAAAAGAAAATGCCTACATTCACATTGAGTTCTTGCTGCCAAACCTTTTCCAGTTGCTTCCTCTCACATTTCCTCATTAACAGCTCCATGTAGATACATAAGGATGCAAAAGATACGACCACCAGCCATGAACATGCCCTGCTCACTTGAAGTGTCAGAGGTACTCACGGTTGCAGAGTCAGCAGGCAACGCCACAACCCCCTCGTCTTGAAGCAGACCACAGTTCTACAGAACTACTTGGCTTTTTTTTTTGCCAGCATTAAGTGTGATTTTAATAAGAATTTCTTCTAGAGATATCTGTAGTGGTGCCTAGGAGGGGCAAGTTACATGCATAAGTTACATGCATCTTGCCATACACATATGGATACCTGCACATGAGGGAAGTAGCATGCTAATAGCTAACTTGGTCTGAAGCACTGAGCAAGAAGAACAAAGAGCGGTAAGAAATACATTTAAGCCCAGAGCAGCCTAACGAGCATCTCCCAGAGTTCCTTGTAGATATTTATATGTATTTTAACTAGAACTCTGGTTCTGGTTGGCTTCATTAGAAACAAAGACTTCACATACCTGATCCAGGCCTCTACTGACTGCAGTCTACCTTATATCTTTGCAGAACTTAGTCACCCATGTGGAAATCACCTGTCCTGATTTCCATTCCTGGTTTTGCCTTTCAGACTCTAGGTCTTACTTTGTAGCCCAAGTCTTCATAAGATGGAAGGTGGTATAAGGACTTTCACCTACTTGGATGAGAATCTCACACCAGTGTTGCAAATTGTGGGCTTTCTTCATGTGAAAGAAGAGGTATTATAGAAAATCCACTAAAATCCTTGAAGACCTGAGCATGATTTTTTCCTCTACTATGGAATATAAGATTCTGCTTTAGAAGACAATTTATATTTTTGCCAAGTGGTCTTTTGAGCTAAAACAAATACCCTTAAACACAATATTTATGTACAAAAGACACCTCACAATAGTTTCTGTTACAACTTGATTTTCTGTAACTGGGCGAACCCTCGTATTGTTGTATTTGAAAATTGAACTGGAAACAGGATTATCTCACTGAAACAAATTTTGAGCCAGCTAACCACAGAGCATAATGCTCTCTGTTCAACCAAGTTTCTTTATACTATTCTTCATGGTTATTTCTAAGTTAATATGTGTGCAATGTCATGCTATTTCAATCTTAAGCCACCCAATTATAGACAAAGAATACTTGTTCTTAGAAATAGTTAAGATGGGTCATTTGGGTATGATCAGCTTTGTAGGACAGACAAGGAACATCTTGTTTTGCTTTTCTTTTGTGGCTATAGTTAGTTTTACGTTTGCTTTATGTCTAGTCTGGCTTCCTTCATCTTTTGGAACTTCATTTAATTCTCTGCTCTTATGTGTCACCACATGGCTGAAGTTTAAGCAGTGGTGATCTTAAAATGCTGCTCCTAGCTCAGTTTCATGTAGCTTCTCTATTCTTAAGTGAGTATAGTTCCTTTAGTCTCTCAATTATCATCTTAATATGATTGTTAAACTCTTGGTTTATAGTGTTCAAAGGACTGAGTAATTTCTGTTAATAAAAGACACATCATGTTACCTGTCTTTAAGCCTGAACACACCAGGCTGAGAACTTCCAGAGATTTTACTGGCAGCTTCTCTGGAAGCTATTACCTAAAGACAATTTAGGACTTAAATATAACTGTGAAACTTTGGGTTTCGTGGACTCTTTTCTAAGTTCAGTTATGGATCGGATTAATTTAAAATGTAAGTGGCCTCAAGGCTGAGGTTTAAAAGACAACGCACATTAAGTATTGACACAAGTATATCACAAAGACAGTGCTTAGGATCAAGCTTTGACCTACACTATCAAAACAGTAACTTACAGATTTGTTAAAATGGACCCTTTGAGCAAATCAAGGATTTTCATGCCAGTTCCAAGCCCGGTGACAGCACTTGACACAATTCTTTGCTTCAGAAGACCTTAAACAGCCCTCGTCAGCTTTACTGCTCTGCAAAAATACATCTCCTTTTACTTCACACTGAAGAATATCCTCTTCTTCTTAGAGTAAGAGTTATTGAAAGAAGTCCACACTGGCATTAAAGTTTATTTCTAAGCTTCATGGATGACCCTGAATGCACAAATTACTCTCAAAAGTACCTGTGAAACTCTGGAAGGATGTTTTGCTCGAAGACCACTGGTCATTTCTTTGACCTCTTGTTATGCTGGAGGCTTCACAGCATTCTAGATAGTGGACACCTAAATGGGTAAATAAATATAGAACATCAAAAGAAAGTATGTAAGTTTACAGCCTGCTAAGATCCGTGTCCTATCTATATTAGACTTCTAGAAGTGTCTGAAAAAAACCCATGAGGTAAAACTTCTCCAAAAACTTGAGTTAATAACTACCTATCAACAGGCATATCCAGCAGGAAACATGTTTATGTCCCAATCAAGTAGAATGTACCCAAGCCACACCTTAAGATGTGAGTAGCAGATCAAACATTTACACAATACCAGACTGGAATGTTATTGTACTCAGGGCAAGCATGAAATAGCCTCTTGCTTTGTTCCTGCATTGCATCCCCTTCTTCTAATGAAGACAGGTATTGCTAGCACCCTCATCTATGATTATCTGGTGGGATGAGGCAGTCATTGTATTACTTTGCTTGTAAAAAACTCCCTATCGTGGTAACTCAGAGCAGCCTTGCCATGAGCTGCAGAAGTGGATTCTGACCGGCATGTGACGGAAAAAACTTTTCCCTTGTCCCATGGAAGAGTTGGGGCTAGCTAGAGGCCTGCAGCTAGAGAAAAGGTGTTTCCTCTTATCTGTACTGACTGTAGCAGAGTGAACATTTCCAGCATTTGCAGCCAATAAGAGAAGAAGAAAATAAAACAGGTAAGAAAAATGAGCTATGCATACGGCTTGGGGGGTGCGTGTGAGGGTGAAATAAAGCTAAGAAATGACTGTATGTGCGTAGTGTAATTCCTCAAAGATGCTAATTTGCCAGCTTTCACACATTTCTGTGCTGGTTCTGGTTTCCTTGACTCTGACTCCAGTACATTAGTCAAAACCTTTGAAATACTTTAAAAATTTGTGGTGTCTCCCCTCTGCCTACATACTGGGTGTGCACATACAGTTACACCACAAGCTGGTCACTTCCGGGGGAAGGGGAGAAGAAACTGCTGCCAAATATTGTTCAAGAAGCTCCTGTCTCCAGCATACGTTCTAGAAATTGGTTCTTAAAACTGTCTCTTTACAGTCACAGCAGACTCACCACTTCTCTGGTCCAAACACATCAGATTGATTAAGATAGCTTGCAAGGAAAGGGGAAAGGCAAAGAGTTTTGCTAGCCTTACTAAAATGTCACACTGATACCAGCTGACATCCAGCACTTCCAGCACATTATGGTTAGTATCATGCCTGCAAGAGTTTTTACTGGAAGGACGATTACAGCTTCTAAAAAGATAATTCATTAGAAGGTGCTCTAAGAGTATTAGTGCCAGGAGTTATGGAAGGAGATCTGCAGCAACACTGGGAGCCTTTGTCACAGTGACAAATCCACACAGCATATTTGAATTCAGACTCTCCTTTGGATTTACCAAAACACTTGGTATCGAAGAGGAAAGAGGCCTGACAGGAACATATTTAGAAGCAAGAAAAAGCCACCACCAGCTGCCATTCTCCCTGTGGGGTTGTAATGGTTCTTGCAGATCAGTAAATTGCAGAAGCACAGATCTTTCTGTCCTAAGTAAGGCTGCAAGGCAATTAAAATAAGTTGTATACTGGTTTTGTGTTCAGGATTCCAGTATCCAAAAGGCAATTTTTTTACTAGAGGAAAAGAAAGAGATGTAGTTTTAGTATTCTCAAAGGAAAAATCATGTCAGGAAAGAAAAAAAAAAAAGCAAATAGCAGGGACTTGAGAAATTTATAGGGCTTATAGAGTTGAGCCCATACTATTCAATTCCAAATGAGCTCAGTTCTTTCAAGTAGTCTTTCAACACCATGAATGTCCTCTTCCACTGCCAGACTTTCAAGACCCACTCCAAGTCACTCAGCATATTGCTGCTTAGAAAGAACCAAGCACAGCAACAGATGAAGCTGAGGCTTTCAGCCTTTTACAGTATGAGAAGACTTTTGTTCAGGAAGATCTTTGAACTGTGTACATTCCAACATCTTAACCTTGGACTTAAAGCTACAAAGACCGGGGGTATGTACTAAAAGAGCTCTGCTGGTGAGTGTAGAGAATCTCAGGCTATTTTCCTTCTGAATGGAATAAAAGAAAGTTTTCCTGTCTTTCTGGCAGCTTCCCAGGAATGCTTTGGCGAGATCATAGTGGTTTCGTGTCATACTATGAAAGGAACCAAACTCCTCATTGTCCTCAGTAAAACCTTGCAGAGGATGGTCTCTACGGAGCTCAGTTCAGAATTGGCAAGCCTGCAAGGGCATGTGTCAAGCCTACACAGCGTAGACACAGATCAAGGTCTCAGTCACTCGGGTGCATCTCTAATTGACCAGTAATTATGTCAGTGCATTACAGTTCATATCCCATATGCAGCAGACTGGGTGGCTGGTGGTTACGGTAACATTGCAAGGTTTCCAGCAAAGTCAGCCAGGAACTCTCCAATAACCCTGCCAATACAGTCCCTTTTGGCAGCACAATCAAAAGCATAAGAACTTTTCCTTGCCAGTAAAGTTAGTAATTCCAAGCTTTCACTTACAAAGCTGGGTTTACTGGAACTGCATCGAGTATTACAGTCTTATCACAGTCATGTTTTAAAACACAATTTCTTTCACATGGTTTGTGAGATGGCATGGGAAGTTTCTGCTCTTGATGACTGCAGTTTCATCTAATGTGGTTTGTAACAGGAAAAAGGATCTGTCCAGTTTGTAATGGAGATCAGATTTCTCTCATTAATGAAGAGAGTATTCCAAACTATTTAGGAGTCTTTATCCAGGAGAGGTCAGCAAGTCTTGTATAGAGCAGTATCTGTTCAATAACTAAGAGATGGGTACTATTGAATGCATATATATTCTTGAATATTACCCAGTTTCCATTCTCAATTATCCACAAGCAAATTACTATTTATATTTAATCAGTCCCTAAATAGACTGGGCAACTAATATAAGCTGGTTAAATAATAATGGTTTAACAGCTGTTTTCTGATATTGATTAAATATATTAAGAAATGGGAGAGGCGGTTATTTTCTATTTCCTTGAACTGCCTCCTCCTCCTCATCAGAGTGATGGTGTCTGTTTTCTTTGCTTCCTGGTTTTTCTTCATTAGCACAAGGATGTAATGTTTTGTTTAAATACATTTATAGGTGAAAGAAGTCAAACACATTTACAGTTTGTTTTATTTTCTGCTGTGGAATTCAAGAGTTTCCCTATAAGGAAACACACCTCAGGTAGTTAACTTTAAACCTAGGTTTGTCTGAGTTATTACTCACAAGTGATGATGAATGCGACTTTTAGTTTGTAATGGAGAAATAAGATTTGTAAAAAAACCCAACAAATCACAACACAAACCTAAACAGAGTTAATCTCAGAGGTGAAAGAGTTTAGGAAAAGCTTAACACAAACTTTACAGCAGCAACCAGCTTCTCCTCTGCATTCCCCATATGACTGATGATAATAATGCCTTAAACATGCCAGCAAGCATTTGCCTTGTTGTCTATTGAATCAAGAGCAAAGGTCCTGCTTTATAACAAAAGATCTATATCTATCTGTGCCACCTAGACTCTCAACTCTCCCCTTTAAGAAAGAGGAATCTGGTCCCTCATCCAGTTCACAGCACCACATCTAACTGTTTTGACAGAGTAAAAAAAGAGTGGGGAGGACAATATTTTAATTCCATTTTACTATGGGGCACTCCGTTCTGTGAAAATCTGGCCTTACCTGAAGGCAATGCTAATGTCTGTCGAGCAAGGCAAGGGTACTTCTATTACTTGATTCAGAAAGTGAACAGCTACAATCTGTTTTCAACACGTAGCTCCAAGTCCAGAGCAACTTTGCATTTTTAATGAGGAAATCCTCCTTTTGTACAAACAGGGAGAGTCGATACTAAGAGTTATCCTCGAAGGATCCTATCTTTAATGCTGCCATGTGATCTGGCACTACTTTGAGGAACACACACTTGAGCTTAAGTGCTGACCCAGCTGGCATTGAGATACTACCCTGCCAATGCTGGAAATGTTTCAATCCTAGTTTAGCGCTGTGATGTACCTGAGACACATCTGCCATGGCTCTTTTGTCTTAGCCAGTTTGCAAGCCTTATGTATTTTCTGACACCTGCCTGTAGTGTTTGCCAGCAACTCTTCATAAAGGTCCTCTTCAATAAGTGTCACAAGCTACAATTTCCATTTTCTACAACTGCCCATCTTCAGATGACTTTCAGGCATGTTCAACCATGGCAACTCCTGCTGTAACTTGGCAAGAGTCTCCACAAGTTTCTTTTATGGATTTTTCATACTTTGTTTGCTGAAGTACTAAGTGAGCTGTATAAACGATTAATTTCTAATTCATTATCTGGCATCTATGTGTGTTACTATAAACATTGGAAAGCCACCTTAGCCATAAAGTATCTTAAATACAGTGAGTTCATGCCCAAAAGAAAAAAGTGCTCCTTTTTAAATATAGCTAAACAAGAGTTGAGATAAAATTGGCTCTGAGAGTGTAGTTACTCAGAACTTTCTGTGTCGGTTCTACTTAACAAACTAATGAAAAGACTTGAAGAAGCATTATGATTTCTGTTTCTGCACATTTTCAGTGTTATGCCTTCCACTTCCTCAAACACAAAGGGCTTTTTTCTTACCTATTACATTTCATGGGCAAATTAGATTTAAAACAAAATTGGTTTCTCTCACATTCTCACAGCCATTGACTCATAAGCAACATTATGCTTGTATCGAAGTGGTCTGACTGTGGTAACACAGAGGAAAAAGGAACTTACCTATCATCTCCTCACCAGATCTCCTGGTTTAGAAGTCAGATTAAAGGGAATGAGACACAAGCACTACAGTAACACATTTGCTCACACACATATTACTTGCACCAAGAACACTTCTCTTTGAAATCATGTTTTATGAAAACCTATTGAACACTCCTGAATTAAATTTTGAATCAGGAAATACGGTTAGGGAGACTGCTAGCTAGCTTACTATAGTTAACAAGTGTGGGCATCTTGATTCCTCCATCCTTGCACCCACTGAAAGTCACAGGTCAGAAAAGCAAGTATTTGGTGGTGAGAACTAAGATGTTAGACCTTAGAGGAAGAGGTTTGAGACCTCCAAGAGACACTTTCCAAGGCTGTTTACTATTTCTGTAGACAATAGCTTATGCAGAACATTTATCAAGTCAGGCTGGCAACGCAAGAGAATGTGTATCCTGATGAGCAGTATTTTGACAGTTGACTCCCCAGTCATTTTCTCATGACAGTCAGCTCTAAAGGCTTGATTCAATTAAATGTTCTACTCAAGGTAACCTTTCTAAGAATTCATCTCTTATTACAAAGATCTTTATTTCAAAAGTCTGCAGATTTCATTCCTGTATACAAAGGAGTTGTTTATAAAACAATAGCATACCGGAAAACTAACAGTTTTCTCAAAAACTAGGAAGGGATATATTCAAGTAGAGATTATTGTTGCTATTAGAAATGTCCTTTATAATTGAGAAATGAGATCCTAGTCCCACTAAACTGCAATGGAGGAGGCACAGGTTTCCTCACTCCCCAGGATGTTTCTATTATTGTTGTTGGCCCATTCTTCTTTCTAGGATTTGTCTTTCCCTCTGGTCACTGCCAACATGTCCCCAGGCAGAAGCCTGCCTAGATATCCCCAAAACACACATGCATTGTACCTTGTAGCCAATATTTATGTCAGCTGTTCCAGTATTTGCATATCCCACCAGTCACTTGATGCATTTTGCGATTGGTCACTCATATTCCTTTATTCAATCTGTATTTTAACAAGCAGCAAAAGTAATGCTGAACTCTTGTTAATTAAGCCTGACAAAGGAAATCACATGAGTAACTTAAATCACAATTGCTCAGTTTATATCTGTGTGGGTACACTACACCCATGCACAGACAGTGTGCATTGTTCTGTGGTCTGTCGCTCGTGAGACGCTGTGGTTCCTTAATCGCCTCACACACACAGACACCATGTGCTCACACTCCAAATGCTACCAGCATCATTAGTTCTTTTTGCACTTCATTTTTCGATGCCAGGCATTCAGAGATTTCACAGTCTGTGTATCCTCACTTTTAAGACATCACAGATCTCTTCTGTAGACCTTTGAGGGACTAATGAGCAAGATGTCCCTATTTTATTAATTAGCTATTATCAGCCATACTCCATGGCTCCCTACTAGTTCAGCTTCTCAGCTACAGTAATTAGACAACCCACTTTCCAGTCTTTTAGAGCAGTTTTACTGTTCCTGAGACTACGGTACTTTCTGGTGATTTTAGACAGCTCCTGAATGACTAATAGAGAAATCCTGCTTTCTGTATTAGTCATTGCAGCATTGCAGCTCCCATTCCAGATTTTGCCTCGTGAACTCTGCCATCAATACGTGCCATCACCGGCAGCCCAGCTGGTCCAGATGTTATCTGAAAGCTTCTTGATTTGCATCATTCAGATGAACAGTCAAAAAGCATGTACTGTCGCTCTCTCTGATGCAGAGTGCAAGTGAAGTGACTAGAGTTACTTTTCATGCTGCAACCTTTTTCAAACAGGAACAAAATCAAGCCAACAATCATGCTGTTTCTGCTTCATGCAATAAAAGGCTTGCTTCTATGTCTGACCTCATTTTTATTAGCTACTAATAGCTCACGTACCCACAGATTTTATTAGTTCAGTATCTGACATGCAGAAACTTATGGAATATGAAAAATGTCCTTTTTTTTCAGCTTGTCAGTCAACCGTAATTAATATCATGCAGTGAGTACAACTCGAAGGGAAAAAAAATCTCTTGAATCAGGCTTTGTTAGACACTTTACTTTCTAAAAAATTTTCTTGAAATACTAGTACCCATGGCAAATGCTCTCCAGGTGCAAGAGCGATTCTAGTGCTTGCTATCTTGTCTGTCCTTTTATACTGAAGAGCTATTCACTTAGGCCAAGTGTGGCTCCTTTCATCTCTAGACAACCAAGTGCACAGATCTAAGAGAACATGCTGTTTCTAAGCAGAGCCAACACCACTTCACCTTGACATCTGAAAGTAATAAAATCAAGATTATTTTCCTTTCCCAAAAGGCAATGAGAAGCAATGCAAATGTCTGACAGACTGTTACATGCTGTCCACCCCAGTGTGCCAGCTGACCAGATCTTGAGCCCCTACCTCCTGTCTCCAAACATGCCCCCAGGGCTGTAGGGCAGGAAGGGCCTGGGATGTGCATTCACAGGGGCCTTTGGTCTCATCTGGATGACTGAGGTACCCAGGAATAAGGTTCACCACAGAGAATGATTACCCAATAGAAAGCCACATCCTGTATCGGTTGCTGCCACTGTATCCCAGATAAAAGAGGGCTAATCTTGTAAGACAGGGAGAATTCTTCTTCTCTGAAACAAATGCTAACATTAAGGCATTGCAGAAGTATATGATGATTATACTATATCCTTCCCAGTAAAGAAGAACTAAAAATCTACTGTAAGAGAACTTGAACTGTTTGTTCAAGGGGAGCTGAAGTACTTTCTCATCATCGTCTTTGTTTTCTGATGCGCAAGATGCAGAATTGTCCCTCATGTTGCCTCATGCTCAGATACACACAGGCAAGCAGCATGTTTGGTAGCTGGTTCAGACTTAAGACCTTACCAGCAGCCAACCCTCAGACTTCACAGCCTTTCCAGTCACTGACTTTGACCACCCATTCCCTCAACTAGCTAAATTTCAGGTCCTCTGGTCTCTCCGGTATCTCAGATTTATGGCCACTCTGTCACTTGGCGCCCACACTTCTTACTCTGTCTGCCAGACTGTCTTGATATTTGCTAGTGATTACATTGACATAGGTACCCAAATAACATGCACTCCAGTCTCTCCAATTGGTGGCATCCTGAACCCATACCCTGTCACATCTAAAGTGACACGGACTTAGTCTGAGGTACAGAATGAAACATCTTTATTTCTAACCTGATACTTCTTATACTTTTTACAATACAAACTGTAGAGTGGCTACAAAATTTATATTCAATCATACAATACGACATGTACTTATGAACCAATCAACTAATAGATCATGTACCTAACCAATGCTAAGCTAACAACACATTTCAGTACTTTTGCACCACTTCTAGCTTCTGAGGCCTATTTTTGTAAGAAGTGATAACCTACTCTTATCTGGGGAGTAGCAGATACACAATTCAAGCACTTAGCTGACCATGCCCTGCACCTGATCATTGCGGTCTGTCCTGTCTGCTCACTGAATTCCATTTCTAACTTTTCCTGGGTGCAGGGCTTCATCTGTGTCTGTGTACATATGGAGGTCTACCGGCCAGCAGCTGGAGTAAGCCCATAGATTACAAGGGTACTGTGGGGATTTTAAGAACAAGTCCTAACATGTCGGTGCAGCAAGAACGGCCTTGGGAGAGAGACACTATTGTGCTTGTGGGAAAGAAATCATGGGATAGAGAAGCAGGAGTTTAGCACACAGCGAACATCTTGACATTATTTGGCTAAGGTCAGCCCATTTGCATTTACCCAGCCTCTTTTTAGCCCTTATGCCCTTCTTTTCCCACTCTTTTTCTTCCCCAAACCACCTCAATCCCCCTTTCCCCACCTTTGGTACTTTCGCTAAACATCCCATCTCTAGGCTGTATCCAGTCTGCAAGGTGCTCTAGAAAGCCTATCTCATCGACTTGTGGTGATGGGAGGGCTAGATTGGAGTCTTGTTCTTCTGACTGGGTTGTTGGGGTTCCCCCAGCTGCCACTGTGCCTCTGGACTCCATGGTGTGTGCTGAGGTGAGCCTTTAATCAGCTAACACAGCAGAGAGCATTCACCAGCTGTAGGTATTTCATGATGCAGCTGCTGGTACTTTAGTTTCAGTATTTTACTTGTGTAGTTTCAAAATACTTTTTTGCTTAATGTATGTGTAAATGTTTTCTTTAAAAAATGTTTATAAAGCTTGTGGAGTATTTCACTGATAAATACTTCAAAGATGTAAACATGAGTTTTACCTTGGGCTCTGTGCAGCTTATACATTTGATTACACAACCATGAATGTGTAGCTTGGATTCTTTTCTTTGGAAGCGTAAGAGGAGAAATGAACAGGGAGCATTATCTCTCCACAGAAAGAACTTCCACAATTCAGTGAAGTAGGGTTTTACAGGCATTTAGGTCAGAAGTAGTGACAGAGTGTGCCAAATATCTGTTCAATGTCTTTTATATGAATTAAACTCTTCCATGAGAAGCCAGTGACTTGACTTTTCTTCATTTCATTGTTTGGCAGAGTGATGGGTATCTGGGAGATTATTCTGCTTTTTTGTTTTCTGGGGTTGTTTCTGAGCATGAGAGAAAAAAAAGCTGCATAGATTGCTTCTTAAAATTCCCTTAAATGAGATGACTGTGGAGTTTCCTTCACCATATTATAATTTCTATCACCTACAGAAAAGACCAGCTCCTTTACATTCCTCAGCTCACACTCGAGATGCTATGCAGTATTTTCAGATGAACAGGTAACAATGAGACAGACACAAAGCTTTAGTCAATATAAACTGAATGCTGTGAGAAGCATTATTATTAGACACTGAAGATAAATCAGCTGTTTAAGCAGGCTGAATCTCAGACCAAATCAATGTATTGAGGCAGGTTTCAAGAATGTGTGAATAGATAAAACTTGAGTTCTCTCACAGGAAAGTTACTTTGCATGCCTGCTGGCACACATGTTTTGCTCTCAAGCCAGAAGAATTCTCAGATCATGTAACCACTCACTTATAGGTATTCAACATAGATATATATGCTAGTACCTAGAATAATTGCCCTGAAAATTTCAGAACCCAACCTGCAGGTATTCAGAGCTTGTGTACCTTTGTCCACACCCAGGGGCAGAGGCAACAGTTCTCACAGTCCAAGTGCTGATGCTTAACTAAGTGACAGATTTTCTGATCAGACTTTTTCCTTCTCAAGAAGTACTCAGCAGGAAACTCCTTCAGTGCTGCATGTTCCAACCTTTGCCCTAACATTTATAAAACAAAAATTATTGCATAATTTCAAAGCGTGGCTCATCACTTCATTATTTAACATAGTGGTGGTTATTTTTCTCTGTATCTTTCTAACCACACTCATATAATTCAGTGAACACAGGTGAATTTATTTTTCAGCATCACTTCTTTGTAGTTCTGTTTACCCATGGCTGTGAATCGCACACTTCTAACACTAGTTCTCTTATAGTCCTTGTCACTGTTCTCTGCTGCTTCCAAGGCATCCTTCTGCTCAAACGCTTTTCTGAATGGCAGAATAAAATCTGCTTGTCCAGGGGACAGGTTAGGAAATGTGGCATCAATACACTTTTGAAAAGCTTGTCCTGTTGCTTGTATTTCAGTTTCCAGGCCATCTTCCCACTCTGTCAATTTTTTTCCAGTTTTTGTGTGAGAGTGAGTCTTTACCTATTCTTCTGCTGCTTTCAGTGCAACCATCATTTTTTCCAGCTCATGGAGATGTAAGGTCTGTGGTCCTTTGAGCTGTTTTTCAGTCTCAGTCTGATTCTCTCTTCATGTGGTGCTCAGGGCATTGTTAATCTTGTGACATTTTTCTTTGTTTAATTACTCTACACTCTTAAGATACAGTTCCTCAGCTAGCAGACTTTCTTCCTTTTGTCTAAGTGCCTTCCATTTAAAAAAGAAAAAGAAGAAAAGATTTGTAGGGAACACTTATTATTAAATATTATTTAAAAAATATTCAGGTTGTTGAAAACCCTCTCTTATTCAACCATACATGAAATCAGAATCTAATGTAGGACCTCTGAAACTAAATAGATTAAAAGAAAGCCACTGATCACAGAGAAAGGCAGCTGTAGAAGATGCTATTTCTGCATTTTCTGCATCCAGTGATAATTTAATGATGCTTGCTTCCAAATGAAAAATACAAAAGGTTGATATTTCACTCTTCATTCAGGTCTCTCTTAACTACACTCATTTTCAAATGGATTTCAAACAACTCTGCTCCCAAGTAAAAATGCTTTCTTGAAGCAAAATCCAAGAAATTATTTCTAGACTACAAATTAATCTGTAATGTCATTTAAGCGGTACTGAGAATATCTTTGTGCTAGCACATCAGTAATAAAACATATCACTTATGTAGTCAAAAAAACATGGGTGCTATTCACCAGAGTTGGCTCAGGGGCACATAAAGAATGGTGCACCAGGCATGCACTAAAGTTACTGAGCCAAATACTTCAATGTGGACAAAACAATTTCTGCCCTCTGTTATTGCTCCCTCCACTTTGCTAGAGATATTTTCACCTAACACTGCTAACATGAGAAGTCAGAGACCAGCTAAGTTTATGTAGAATGTGATTTATCTTTGCTGGAAAGGGCATGTTTTAATAGCTAAAATGAAGGTATTAAATAATGGATCAAAACTTAAGTGTGATTCTGTTCAGGAAAAAATAAAAAAGCACTTTACAAAGGAACACACTTGGAACACACTGAAACTGATCTTTTCATTGTGAGAGTATAGCGTTACTTTGTTGTTTCTGCTGTCAAAAAATGAAATGTATTTTACTCTTAAGGCAGGGGGGTGTTACTATTTTGACATCCAAGCTGTTTAATTCACAACACTTTATATATATGGGTAGAATCTCCTGCGCCCTGTAGATCTCCACATGAACGTATCTTTTTCTGTTTTGCATAGATGTCATGAATGCCACAATAAGCCCCTGAGATCTTTATTTCTGATGACTCTAAACAGCCATAAAAAGCAAAACTTTGGATTCTTGGTTGGTTTTGTGAAACTTGCCTAATTAAAGCCATTTGACCATCAGTGGTGGTGGAACAGCTACATCAACACTGCTGCAAAAAGCTATTACTGAGGCTGCTGTTGTCTTTGACCTATTCTACATCTAAAACCACTTCAATTGCTCATTCAGTGAGATGTCTTTTTTGGCTGCCACTATCTGTCTGCTTAGATAGATGCTGAGTAAATTTTCTGCCACGACCTCTCCAAGATAGCTGCTATTAAGCAGTTAGATTGCTGTAAGACACCTCTAAAAATGAACTGCAAGAAACATAAACCACCAAATCTTGCAATTCTTTCATTTCAGCTGCTCCCTAGTCCTTAGTCATTGGAGCCAATATTATCAGGACAAATGGTACATATTCAAATCGTGAGCACTCAGGCCTACGAAGATAAATAACAGGCTTATGGCAAGGAATTGAATGGTTAAACACAAGGAAGTGAGCTTCTGCCAACTATTGTCAGCAGCTCCTATGACTACAAAAGACAGAGTTCCCTTAGAAAACAGCTCCATAAAATGGAACGAACTCTGCCGGAAACTTACTACGACTGTAAACCTCCTTGCTTTTCTTGAGATGCCAAGCACATTGCTCTGATTGCCTGCAGTACAAGCAGAGAGCTATTTAGTAAAAAATAAAATTCCAAAGCAAAACACTCTAGCAATTCTCTGTGCACCCTTGAGGTACTGGTGGGAGGCTGCAAGACTGAGGATGACAGGTGTTAGACAGACTGCACAGTGCCTAGCTGAGAAGGGCTCGGATGCTCTAGTGGTAAAAAGCCCTGTGAAGCAGTGGAGAAAGCAGGAAGGCTCAGATCCAGAAGGCCGTTGCCTTCCTTTCCAATTTGGAGATTTCTGAGTCTTTTCTCAGATATCTGAACAGCCATATAAAGCATGTGCTAAGCACAAACAGAAACACAAAGCTACAGTAGGTGTGCTTCATTTAGGAATATATATATGTTGGCAGTTTTCCTTTTCCTCCACACTTCTTAGGCTCCAGGTTCAGCAAATCAGTTAAATATCTTTCTAGCTTTGTGGGACATGAAACTTCAGGACAGATTTAGTTAAGCCCATACAGAATCTCCCTTAAGAAATGCACCTGGTCATGTTCGGTGCCTGGTTGAACTGATTTTCAACAAAGTGCACAAACTTCATTTACTAAAAAAAATGTGAAATGTGCTGAAAGTGATTTAAAAAATCCAGCTAGCTCAAGCTCACATCTCATCTAGCACAGGTACAAAGCCAGTGATCTTTCAGGCCAAGTACTTCTGGCACTGGAGTTCAAATCTCAGATGAATGAAGCTCCTGGCTATGGCAAGCATTAAAAAAACTATTTTTTTTCATTACATCGAATGACAAAAACATGGTTCTGTCATACTGGCTATTTCCACAGTAATGAAAGGAAACTTGTTCATACCCTTAATTAATTTCCAAGTTTTTGTTTAAGGTCTTGTAAAATGCATTGTGGTTAGCGGCTGCCTCTTGAGAGCTTTATCCACTGCATTTTCCTTGTGCATTCAGCCTTTAAAACAAGTTATTATTTAAGCACAGGTGCTCAATTTCTATTAACATCCTATTAAGATGAAGCAGAGTTACATAATCAATAGTTTTGTATTTTCTATTTAAAAAATGAGAGCAAGTGAAATTAAAAACCAGATGGTAAAATACATTTTGGTTCATTTGGCAATTTTATTGCAGTGATTCCTGTTAAAATGTGGCCACGCAATAGCATTGAGTCACCACAGTCGTAACCACTATACATACATATATAACATAAAGGGCAGTTTCAGGATCTCACATAGCACTGCGGGGAACAGCTTTGACAACTGATAACTTCTGTGTGCTTTAAAGGCCATTTTCAGACCAGATGTAAAATTTGTTATAAATTCAAAGTATGCTTTGTTGTGATCAGAAACTGGAAAAATATGTGAACATAGAATTCTGTGAACAAAGGGGGAGCTGAAAGTAATGACAGCTCTATAGCAGTGACCTCAAAGTTCTTTATTAACTGCCTTTACACTACAGCAATTATTCCAAAAAATCATCATCATTTAAATGACAGGAGTGTAATTTAATTTACCTGAGACCAAAGTTCAGATTTCTTTTTTTTAAACTGCTCCTGTATCTCTGCTTCCTCATTTTTATGCTGTTCTTATTGAAAATCTGTTCCAGTCTCTGCACAATTAATTCAAGTCGTTCAGAAACAGCAAAAAAGTTAAGAAACCTGTCTCTGTTGGCCCCTTTGCTTGGCTCCACAGTTGAATGAAAAATCAGAAGGCTAAAAAACATGCAGAGGAAAACACAATTATTACTGCCTGTGCAGTTCCATAAATGTAACAGGAAGGCGCAAAACTTTCACCTGCTAGGCAAAGCTGCACAATAGGAGAGCATCACGGGTGTCGCTCCTGACTCTTAATGGTCATCCACACAGCACAAGTAATAGGTCAGTCCTCAGCTTTTTTGGAAATGATTTAGCAAGTTTTGTGTGTGACCAAATCTCGCAGCAGCAAGAGGAATGGCTTTGATCCCTTTAGGCATTAGAGATGAGAGTGCCCTCTGCGGCTCCCTGTGCTCTCATAGTCCTCCAAGGCGTTCAGCAAGGTCTCTGGCCCGAAGATACCCTCCAGGTGTCTCCATGTCACTTCAGGGGCCCACAATAAACATTCTCAGGGGGACATGGCAGAATATTTCAAGTGTTTGGAACAAAGCATGCACATCCCTCTGTCTCTAGGGCTGCTGTGTCTGTCCAGGGTCCAAGGAAGGCCCACCCCACTGCTGCAGGAGCACAGCTAATCCCTCATTGAAAGGAGGAGTGAAGCAGCATGGAGCTAAGCCACATCGCTTCACAGGGCCTAGGCTGGGGTTGCTCCCTTTAGCAACATGAATGGGGTCTAAGTAAAATGTTAGCATCATCGTCTTCTCATGTGGACGTGCCGTGAAAGAAAATAGGTAGCCCTGCTAACTCGTTTGAAAGACTGGTCTTCAGCACCAAGGATTGCCCAGAAGAGGAGAAGCCACCACAGAGGGAAGTGGACAAAGATGCCTTTCTGTAACCCAACCTGCCCCTTTCAACAGTGCGATTTCAGATCCTCCCCCTCCACCTTTCTTACTCAGTGCCAAGCCTGGGCATTCCTTTGGATCCCATTCTCTGTGCTTGGCAGGGCCAAAGAGTCAACTTTTCTTGGGTTATTAGGAAAATGAAAAACGAATAGAACCAGAGGAGATCTAGCTTTCACACAGCCACTGGAGGATTAGGTCTCCCTCTTTCACCCCAGTCTTCTTCCCTGCTCCACATGGGCGGGCAGAGCCCTTTCTTGGAGCTAACACAAAGTACATGGAAAATAGTAGCAGGATGGGACAAAGGGGTCAGCTGATTAAAATCAGCAAAACAGAAGTCCAACTGTTCATAAATCTTTGCAGCGATTATGTTGTGCGTACTTTTTCCCCAGTCCACTATATTAAGGAATAAAGGGAATTTAAATAGAGACTTCCTATGGCAGGGGTGCCAAACTCATGGCTCCCGCTGCTCTCCTGCTCCTGCTGCATAACATGTGTCACACATGTTGCACACGTTACTGGCGCACTGGCAGGAGCACAGGGGCAACGAGCTTGGCACTGCCTCCAGGTAGAAACAAGGTGCCAGGCAGGATAAAACAAGGTGGAGGGCTGGATTCGGCCTGTAGGCTGCGAGTTTGACACCCCTGTCCTATGGGCTTCTGGATGTGTTTTACAATGTGTGTGTGCATGCAGGGCTAAAGCCTCATGTTCGAGACACAAACAGCACTCACCTGGCTGCTGGGGTTCTCAGTACACTGCGAATCTCTTGGTATTGTTTAAAACAGAAGCCAAGCAGATTCCTCTTCACAACACACATAAACTAAAATGCACAACAACTTTACACAGCTGATCAGAAACCTCTATGACAACTAGTCAAAGCATATAAACATACTTCAGTTTCTTGCTAGATCCTCAAACATGGGAGTGCTACCACATGTTTCCTTCATTGTTGGGGTTATGATTGTTATGGTATGCCAGAAAAAAAATAAAACCTCAAGAAGCTCTACAGAGTCTCAATCTAAAGTCAGCAGCCAGGATCAGGTACAAGAAGGTAGGATTCGCGACAAAACATCCCAGCTGTGTCCTGTTGAAGGATGAGGGGATGATCTTTGCAAACATTAACTCAAGCATAGTTCTTCCCAAACTACTTGAGCCTTAGAAAACATTTGCTAATGATCTTACAGCTAATTCTCCTTTGCACTTTATTATGCCCAAATCTGAACGCCTTCATGCCCCACAGGACAGCTGACCCTGTTCCCCCTCTGGATTTATTAATATTCCGAAGAGCAGTTCTTTCTTACCAAGATACAAATGCCTTCATGACTGTCAAGAACAGGTGGATACAAAAGGTCCTGGAGTTTTCCTAAATCTCAGGTTGCGAGAAAAGGATTTCAGAAACAAACTTGCCCAGTATATCACAATGAATGTATTATTGTGTTCTGAAAAGCTTTTACTCCTGATTCCAATCAAAAGTAGCGCTGGAAGGTGGTGGTGGTATTATTTTTGAACATACAGCACAACAAAGAAAGAAGTCCAGACTGGGACTTCTAACTCTTGTTCTCTTGTTGTTGCCACATGAAACATGCAAGCCAGTGAAGAGAAAAGTCATTGACCATTACTTTCTACCAAGTTAGCCAAAATGTTTGCCTTCAGATGAAGATTCACACATGCTGACAACTCAGTAACATGCTGTAGGTGGATGATGAGGGAGGGCTGTATGAAGTGACTGTATGCAACAGTTCCCTCTGCAGCAACTGTCATGAGGCAGGGCTGGCTTTGCTCACAAAGAACTTTCCCTGGTAATAGTTAAGCAGCGTCACAGCAGGCTTTGGCTTTTTAATGCGCTTTTTAGTTGCTGAATGTCAACAATTCCCATTTGAACTGCGTTGTATAAGGAGATTTTAGGAACAGCACAATAACTATGGTTATATATGGGATATGCAGCCTCCCACCACGTGTTCTGGAGTTTGGTTAATGGAATGCCATCTAGGATATATCTGGCACACAGAAGTAGCTGGAGAAGATCATCTGCTCAAGATAGAGGCTCACAGAAGACCACATGGTGTGCTAAGGAGACACCACATTGCCCACCTGCCCTCCAGCCACACCAACCAGTGCACTGCCGAGGGGTCACCTCCAACCCACAGGCAGGGCTGTTCAGCAAGACAGGGCTTGTTAACGTTGATACATTCTTTTCTCTGTGTCTATAAGAACCTGTTGATTTTAGCATTTTCATTCCTTAATTGGAGCTCAGTAACCTGTAATAAATGAATGTTATATTATGTACTTTGCAATATAGAGAGATTTAGTTTTTTAACACAGCTTAAATAAACTACTTCTGCTGACTAACCAAGAACATGCCACAAGCTGGATGTGTAATCTGGAATTACACATACCAATTGGCAAGCTGGCATAGGTGTGTTCACTGATCTGCTGTCTGATGCCAAATCAGAAGGTAATGGCTGAGTTCGTCCTGCCTTTCTCTTGGCAGAAGCAGTTGCTTCACTTCTTTTCCTCTATTTAGTTACTGATTTATTTTTTTTAATCTGTAAGCATTCAAGGATATTTTGGCCAGTATTTTTTATTAAATAAAACCCTTTAATGACTTCTTTATCAAATATCTCTTGCCTTAAAATTATTTTACTTGCACCACTGTTAATTATCAACTTTCAAAAAATCAAGAGATCAGCTTTTTCTTTCACACACAATACATTATGCCTTCTATTTAGAAAGACAAATCCCTGTTTTCACTTAATCAAACCAAAGACAGAAGTGAGCTGAAACAGCACGGAAATTTCTAAGGCATTTACCAGTCTTGTCGGAATTAACTGCACGTCTTCTGACATCCTGTGGTTATCGCAGACAATTCTAAAGATCACTTTTATGTTTGCATGTATCTTAATTGCAATTTATTTGTACAGGCACAGCATTTCATAAAGGCATTTAAATTGGATTAAAGAGCAAGGGAGACATTTATCATTATTTCAATGGACAGAGAAAAAAACCAGTAGTTGCCTTGAAAAGTTCTGTGACTGATTTGCTGATCTCCTTCTTTATGCTTTCAGTCCCACTTGGAAGTTTTCCTCCTCATATACCTGGCACCCTCACTGTCAATTGCTTCATAAAGGTCATTTTTATTCTCTACTGTTGCGTGCAAATAACCAAGGTAGGCCATGCAGAGGGAAATCGCTATGAGTCCAAATGCCATCACAGGTTTGTTCTGACAAAAAGAAAACAAAAATTAGTACACATTCTTAGTCAAAACATTTTTCATTCATCGCAAACATTATATTCTTCAATCTCAACTTAAAAATTAAAGTCAGCTACTGTAATATCTGCAAAAGTCATCATTGCCTTCTTGTAAACTGATCCAAGCAACTTTAATAAGCAGCAAGAAGGGAGACCTGATTTTCTGACAGCAAAAGGGATTCCCTATGGAAAAGAAGACTCTCATTCCTATGGCTTTTGCTGGTCACGAATGCTACCTGAACATGAATGAAAAGGCCAAAACCAATTACTAAAGGTAACTATTACAAACTTCTAAGAGAATTCATCTGGATGTACCACTGAAATGATGCACTGCTCCTGCTAAGAAACCTTAATTATATTCCTCTAAAACAGGTCATGTATTCTCATCACATCTACTTTTATTATATGCACAAAATTTCATCCAGTCTTGCTGGGTTCTGCTAGCATAAATAAAACCTGAGTATCATCAGTAGGGCCTTGAAGAGGATCAAGGGGACTAGAGGATCTCTCTTATGAGGAAAGGCTGAGAGACATGGGTCTGTTTAGCCTGGAGAAGAGAAGGCTGAGAGGAGATCTTATCAATACTTAGAAAAGCATGGTGTCAAGAGGTGGAATAGGCTGCCCAGAGAGGCTGTGGAATCTCTTTTTCTGGAGATATTCAAAACCCACCTGGGTACATTCCTCTGCAACCTACTGTAGGTGAACTTGCTTTAGCAGAGGGGTTGGACTGGATGATCTCCAGAGATCCCTTCCAATCCCGACCATTCTGTGATTCTGTGATTATCAATTTAATTATAAAAGCAAGAAAAATCCAAAATACTGAAAATCTACCACAAATCCCCTCCTTTCATATAAAAAAGCTGGCATTTTATGATTTATTCTCTTTTAAAGAGGACACCTATTACTTAATCTGGCAAATAATATGGGTTATATGCCAGTAAACAGTCTTTCTGAAAGCAACGTGGATAGGTACAAAAGAATCAGATGGTATAACAGTGAAATAAAAGCTGGAATAAACATTGTAATGTTCTGGACTCCTAACAATCAGACTGGAAATAAAGTAAAAATATTTTTAGTTACATTATAAGATGGTTTGCATAATAAGAGATAGTTATATAATACACACAGAATTGTGATGATTATTTTAAAGCAACTGTGTCTGTTCAAGCATATTGAGTTTCCCTCATAACAGGCCTCTTACAGGTTTAATGAAAAGCTCTGGGTTCACAGCTCGGAAAAGCATAGTTGTTCGAACACTCCTCAGTCCTGGTACTCTCGCTTTAGGTGTTTCATTGTCATTTGGAGGTTTGGCTGAAGACATTTTAATTAATGTTGAATACTTCCTAAAAACAGAATGAAAAATAGATGTAATTTTTATTAAAAAAAATGAAAGAACTACATTCATTGAACACGAGTTCACACTCAGCTTGTCTTTTTACAGCATAACTTTTAGTTTGTGTCCATATTAATGATTGACTTTGGTGTTACCTAACATTCCCTGCTTAAGCATACTGATTTTCAGTCTTCTCAATTTTGTGCCTCTTAAAATTAATCATACAATGGTGTGGGTTAGAAGGGACTTTAATGAGCATCCAGTTCCAACTACCCTGCCATAAGCAGGGACACCTTCCACTAGATCATGTTGCTCAAAGCCTCATTCAACCTGGCCTTGAACTCCTCTAGGGATGGTGCATCCAAGACTTCTCCTGGGCAACCTGTGCCAGTGCCTCACCACCCTCACTGTAAAAGATTTCTTCCTAATATATAATCTAAATCTCCTCTCTTCCAGCTTAAAACTGTTAGCCCTCGTTCTACCCCTGCACTGATAAAAAGCCCTTCCCCAGCTTTCCTGTAGCCCCCTTTAAGTACTGGGAAGGCTGCTATAAGGTCTCCTGGAGCCTTCTCCAGGCTGAACAACCCCAGCTCTCTCAGCCTGTCCTCATATGGGAGGGGCTCCAGTCCTCTGACTTGGACTCACTCTAACAGATCCATGTCCTTCGTTGTACTGGGGATTCCAGAACTGAATGTAGGACGCCAGGTGATGTCTCACAAGAGGAAAGCAGAGGGGCAAAATCACCTCCCTTGATCTGTTGGTCACATTTCTTTTGATGCACCCCATGTCACGGTTGGCTTTCTGGGCTGCAGCCCATTGACAGCTCATGTTGAGCTTCTCATCCACCTTCACAGCCTTCTCTTCAGGCAGCTCTCAATGCATCCTCCACCCAGCCTGATTTGTGCTTGTGATTGTCCTGAGCGAGGTGCAGGACCTTGCATTAACTTTTGGAAATGCACACCTTTATATAGCAAATGTAAGCCTCCCAATAATAGGCTTAGGGTTCTTTTTTACTTGCTTTTGGGTATTGCTTTAGCTACCTGTGGACCTAGCAGCCATCTTCTGGCTAAAAAAGACAATACCAAGGCAGACTTCTATTTTAAAATAACCTTACATGTGACAGGACAGCCTGGACCCTGTTGTAGTGTGGTCACTCTATCCACTCACCCCAGTGGCCCAAAGACCCAAGTCTCATTTCCACATATAAGGGGCAGATCAGAGGCAAGGTGCCACCCGAGGAAAGGCGAGCAGTTAACCCCGCTTACTGGGGGGAGAGGGGACCCGGTGCAGAATTCACAAACTCAGCCTAGCAATTGCTCTAGGTCTCCTCCTGTAGGGCCCCAGGGAGACCTACATGATCTGGCACGGACGTCACCAAAAGGCGGCCACACAGGCTTAAGGCGCTACCAGGCACGGGGTGGGGGGAACACCACCAGTCCATTCAGGAGTGCAACTGCCCAGCAGCTCTGCCCAGCTCCCCTGCGCCTGCCCCGAGCAGCCCAAACCATGAGGGTGGCAAGGAAAAGGGCAGAAACCGCCCCCTCCGGGGCAGCGAGAGGGTTCCTGGCACTAATACTGAAAATGACAGAATCACCGGATGACCCAAGTTGGAAGGGACTCACAAGGCTCCAGCTCCTAACCCTGCGTTAGCCAATCCCAACATTCACACCATGTGTCTGAGGGCATCGTCCAAATGCTTCTTGTATATTGTCAGACTTGGCGCTGTAACTGCTTCCCTAAACTCTCCAAGGCTCATTTTGGAGTTTTAGAAAGCAGCATCCTTTATTTTAGTGCTGGACATGTGAGGGAATGATTTCCACCAATCATGCGTAATGAGACAAGAGCTGGGGACAGAAGATATTCCCCACTTACATGCATATGTGTAATTTTTCCCAGAAATTTTATGCATATTCTATTACTTCCCAAGGCCTAGTTTTCATGTTATTATGAACTTCACAACAGCCACATCTCTGCTAATTGGAGCTTTGGAGCCAGCTCTGTCTGACCTTGCGTTTTGGAGAGGGAAAGGTTGCAAACAGAGGTGATGATAGGAGACACATCTGTTCGGCACAGATCATGCTTATGACAAGGCATTATCATTTCTGAACAGTGTCTGGAAAAAAACAATGTTTGAAAAAAAACATGCTATAAAAGAAACATGCTCTCATATGAACGTTGTCTAACTTTCAAAAAATACAGTTACTTAGATGAAACTTAGCTCTACTTTAGCTTAAATCAAAATATTCCACTTTTTGTAATGGTAGCTGCTTCTTCTATCAACGCCACTAAGGCCGGGGACAGATGGGGACAGTTTCCCACAGGAAAAGCCCGGCGGCGACACCCGGGGACGTAAGAGCGAGGAGAGGCGGCCACCGCCGCCGCCTCAGAGGCGCAGGGGACAATTCCTGCCTCACGGCGCGCGCACCCCCGCCTCCCGCGGCCCCCCGCCCCCGCCTCCATGCCCGCGCGCCCCGTCTCGCCCCTCCCGCCTCACGAACCCCCGCTCACCCTGCGCCGCCAACCGCTCCGCCCCTTTCGGGAGGGGAGGGGTGAGGGCAGCACCGGCTGCGTTGCTGCGCCCCCTGCTGGCCGGAGGCCGCCGGTGCTGCCGGGAGAGGGGCCCCGCCCCGCCAGACGGCCGCCGGTGCTCGTGGGGCATAGTGGGAGGGAAGGTGTTCGCCTCGGGCAGGGTTTGCGTCTTCCTCTCCAGGCACAGCTCCAGAGCGGGCCAGGGACATTCTGTCTGACTTTCAAAAATACAGTTGCTTAGATGAAGCTTAACTCTGCTTTAGCTTAAATCAAAAGAAGCGTGGCCAGCAGGCAGAGGGAGGCGATTCTCTCCCTCTACTTTGCTCTTGTGAGACCCCACCTGGAGTGTTGTGCCCAGTTCTGGAATCCCCAACAAAAGATGGATGTGGAACTGTTGGAGTGGGTCCAGAGGAGGCTACGGAGATGATCATCGGAGGGTTGGAGCAACTCTGCTATGAGGACAGGCTGAGAGAGTTTGGTTTGTTCAGCCGCGAGACGAGAAGGCTCTGGGGAGACCTTAGAGCAGCTTTCCAGTACCTGCAGGGGCTGCAGGAAACTGGGGAGGGACTTTTTACAAGGACAAGTAGTGATAGGACAAGGGGGAATGGCTTTAAACTGGAATGGGGAAGATTTAGGTTAGACATTAGGATGAAATTCTTAATGATGAGGGTGGTGAGGCACTGGCAACAGGGTACCCAGGGAAGTTGTGGATGCACCCTCCCTGGAAGTGTTCAAGGCCAGGCTGGATGTGGACTTGAACAGCCTGGTCTGGTGCGAGGTGTCCCTGCTCATGGCAAGGGGGTTGGAACTGGATGAACCTGTAAGATCCCTTCCAACCCAAACCATTCTATGATTCTGGCCCTCTACTCTACTCTGGTGAGAGCACACCTGGAATACTGCATCCAGCTCTGGAGCCCTCAGCACAGGAAGGACGTGGATCTATTGGAGCAGGTCCAGAGGAGGGCCACCAAAGTTACCAAAGGCTTGGAACACCTTCCCTATGAAGAGCGGCTGAGAAAGTTGGGATTGTTCAGCTTGGAGAAGAGAGGACTCCAAGGTCTTCAGTACTTAAAGGGGGCTTATAAGAAAGATGGGGGAAAACTTTTTAGCAGGGCCTGTAGCAATAGGACAAGGGGTGATGGGTGTAAACTAAAAGAGTAAAGATTTGGACTAGACATTAGGAAGAAATGTTTTACCCTGAAAGAGGTTGCCCAGAGATGTGGTAAATGCCCCATCCCTGAAAACATTCAGGTTGAGGTTGCATGAAACTCTAGTGAGCTAGAGCTTCCACCTGATCTAGTGGAAGATATCTTTACTCACTGCAGGGGGGGTTGGACTATATGACCTTCATGGTCCCTTCCAAGCCAAACCGTTCTATGATTCTATGACTGTAATAAGTGAGAGGTGGAAGAAGAGGCTGGCTTGGTTGGAAGAGAAGCGCTTCACCACTAAGCTGCTCCTCAGCACCAGGTGGGCATCATACCCCACAAGCCCCCAGCCTGGGAGCAGCTTTGGCTGTTGGCCTCAGTACCAGCCAGCCCCAGTAATATCCTGTAAACTCATCCTGCTGGTGCAAATCCTGGTGCTCAGGCTTGCAGCAATTATATTTTAAGTAGAAAAAGAGAAGCAGTGAGATTCCCTCTTCTCTTGATCCCAAGGGCTGGGATTGGGAAGGGGTGTTTCATGCGGAGATCCATTTCTGGAAGTATAGTTGTTTGAGCAGAAAAAATATGCTGTGATTTAATATCCAGTTTCTGGTATTTAGATATGAACTCCAGATTTCAGGCACCTCACCTGGAAACTTCTGGTTATGTGCATGCCGCTTTGTGGTGATGTTTTGGTTTCTGTCATTTGGAAGCAGTAAAATTAATAAATTTTTCAGGTGTCCAGAGCAAAAGCCCATACAATCACCTCATGCCTCTCCTTCTGTCTCCACTGACTTTGATGCCATTGGACAGTTTTCAGCCGCATTAGAAAGAAGAGTAGAAACTTCAAATTTTAAACACATCAGTACCTGAGGGGTGAGGGAGACACCCAGCTTAGTGCTTCACTAGGTAACAGGTGAGAAAACTGAGATGTTACTGAAGTTTCACTGCAGCCACCTGAAGGAATAGTATAACACATGCATAGTTCTGGATTCACCAACCCCAGCTCACACTTTTCTGCATGTGGAGGGTGAAACACTGGCACAGGCTGCCCAGGGAAGTGGTGGAGGCACCATACTTGGAGGTGTTCAAAATCATGTAGGTGTGGCACTTCTGTTTTAGTAAGCATAGTGGAGTTGGGCTGATGGTTGGACTTGATGATCTTAGAGATATTTTCCAACCTTAATGATTCTGTGATTCTAGGGTGTGTGAGAGGACTTTTATGAAGCATCTGGTTATTGCAGCCATAGAGGCAGAGGGCGGCAAACATAACAGTAGAGGTATCTGGGCTCTCAGAACCACTCTCCATGCTTTCTTTTGCCATAATCAAACTCCAGTATTTTTTTGAAATCTGGCAGGGTAATAGGCTATTGCAGGTTAACTTGTCCTTTCCAAGACCAGGTGGAGTATCTAAAGATTTTTTTTTTTCTTTTTCTGTGTGTAAATAGCATAAGGTGAGAAAAATCGTAGGGAAATAAGTTGTGGTGTCAGGAGAGGACCGAGCAATGTATCTGTGTTTTGTGTCAACAATTAATTCACAAGGTACCACCTGCTAATCTGGTAGCTATTGGGTTGGCAGCATTCACCACCCAGTTGACATAGTTTGGAATCGGTTGAGTAGAAAGAAAGTAACTTCTGAGCCAAGGTTGCTGCTCTTGTTCCTTTTGAGGTATGTGTATTTGAAAGAAGCTAATACAAGGTCTTTGCATGAGCCTTGTTTTTTAGGAGGGTAACTTGTTTCCTTGAGGAAAGGGGAAGTTTTTACAGTACTGTAGGAGATGTGCATGCATCTTCCAAACAATCGACACATTGTATATGGGGATGCAAAACATTTGCGTCTCACACTAAGGAGTGCACTTCTTTATCAGCACACACCCTCGTCCTCAGCAGTTACTGCCATGAATTGACCCCATTCATGAGGATAAAACTTCGGACCCAGACTCAGTCACAGACATAACAGTATTTTCCAGGTGGAGGATGGGTTTATCCCAGCACATATTTCCTTCATAGTGCTGATTAGGATTGTTAGATTGCTGTTAGTCCTCTAGTATTTACCATCTTTCCTATAAAGGACAGGTAAGTTCCAGACATCATTGATGAGGGAAGAAATCATACACAGTAAAAAGAACACCGTCAGCTGGAGTGAAAATATTCTCCGTATGAAAACTTGTGGGATAAGACTTTATGTGTAGAAAGAGAAGAAGAGAGGGATGTAGAAACAGGGTTAGGTTTTGATGTGAATGCTGATATTCAGTGTACATTAAGCAGGTGCCGATTAACTCTGCAATGAAGAACAGCTTGGACTGCTTAGTGTTTCTGGTTTTTCTTTGTGACTGTGGGAAAGTATCTTATTTTAACTTTAATGTGAATATTATGTTGCTATCATCTGACCTAACAGGATGTTGAAATGCTCAGTCCATCAAGCCTTATAAAGTTGTCTGGCATCTTTGTATAGAAGAGACGCTGTAAAGGGTAGAATTGTGAACATCTGTGGTATTTCTGAGTTACCCATCTTAACATTTGAGTGTCTCTCCTGAAAAGTAACCATGAAAAAAACCCTTCCTTTTCCAAACCTGAGGCTATTACTAAGATTTATTTTCCTTTAAGTAAATTCCTTCAGGATTCCACATTTGTTATTGTGCTGTATGCCATGACCATTCAGAACTTAATAACAGTTTCTGCTTTTCTTGAGACTCGCATCCCCATATCATTACAGATGCAGAAGAGCCTCTGTAGGGAACAGAGCAAATGTGATGCTGTGTTGCACAGATGTCATTAGGATGTGATTGCCAGCGTAATGCAGTCCAGGGAGGAGCAGCGTACCTCCTCATCTTTGCTGATTCACCTCTCAGCTCCTGCTTATTTTAAGTACTGCACAAGAAAAGAGCTTCACATTGTCGTCAAAATAAAGATAGGATGCCTTGAGCTACTGATAAGCCTGTGTTTGCTTTAGACACACAATTACAAAGCTGTTGTGGACAGAAACAATTCTTTTTGCATCAACATTGAGACTTCAGCCCTAGTATGACTTGTAGTGAGAGGGGCAACACCTGTCATGTGTTCGTTACATTTTTCATACTTGAATGTTTAGTGTGTATTTGCATTTCTGTTTTGCCTGATTTTTACAATGTTTAAACACTGAGTTTCATGCTATTTTTATTAGAGTTGACAACTGAGAATTGTTTTGTCTTGGATGCCTGGGGAAGAAGGGAAAGCAAAAATTAGGAATTACAGGTACTTCCTCCACCTTACTCGCAGCTAATGCTAAGAGGAACTGCTGTTGCACCGAGGCATGTGAAATAGTATTGCCGTATCAAGGACATGAATGCAGAAGAAGAAACAAACAGATCTCCAGCTAGATAGAGGTGGCATTGAGAGCTCTCTGTGTGGTTGTTGCTCAGCTCATGTTAGACTCAAGAGCCCTTATGCTGCTTTTCAGCTGCTGTCGTTCATTTGTATCATTCCCATTGAAAGAAAGCAGAGTTTTCTGACAGCAGCATGCAGTGGTTGGGACCCTATCACTGACAATCCAAAACAGTTTTAAGGCAATGTGCTTTTTAAAAACACAAATCTGTCAAAGTGAGTATTCTGTGTTTCATAACATTATTAATGTGTATGTCTTCTATAGCCCTTATTAGCCAGCTCTGTGGCTGAGAAACAGAGATAAATCACCCAGCCGTGCTTTCCAGCAAAGATTAAAGCAATTGTTATTCTTCAAATTCTGATCAAGCTTATAAATCTTTTTAACGGAATTCAATGTGGAAGGAAAAAGGCACTTTGTTTAGCTCTGCCTTCATTAATGATTGGGCAAATTGTTTCTGTCTGGGAACAGAATAATATCAGAACCCAAAGTATCTCCTCAAGAAAGAAAAAGCAAGCTTCTACTGAAAAGGAAGAGCAGAGAAACAACTGCACCACCAGATTTGCTCACTACAACAATACATGGCCAGATACTGCAGAGCTGGAGTTTAAAGACAAACTTGAACTAATCTAAGACTGAACCTCCAAAATGAAGGGGACAAGGGGAGATCTGTTCTCACTTGTGGTTGCTGTGGCCTTCCTTGCATGGGGACTCAGAACTGCTCAGCCTCGGAGTACGCTGATTTTGCTCCCTGGTCCAGCTGAAAACTAACCTTGCCAGAAAAGAAAAAAGAAGGATTATTTTTCAACTGGATGGGTGACACAATCTGAAGTAAGCAGGGCAATGCGGTTGGGAAGGCAGCTGGAAGTGGAACACAGACCAGGACTAACCTCTGCCTGCAACACTGGAGGTCCCAATTGGCTTAAGCTCTAATAAGTTAAATCATTCAGCTAGTGCCCTCTCTGATATAGGCACCCTTCTGATCTCAGGCAGGGAACACAGCTCCTAGGAAGACTCTGGAGGGTAGGAATTTCACAGGTGTAACAGAGTGGACTCTGTTGTAATGGACTCCGATACTCTGTCATCTGAGGCTCTTCAGATTTTCTGCACCTTACAGTTGTCTTTTAATATATAAATACCATCAGGTAATGAAACACAGAACAGAGTGGGAGTGTCTAATGTTCATATATCAGGTATGATGGGGATGTAACTGTGAGTGTCATAAAAATGCTTAAACAGCTTTAACATTTAAGCGACAGGATTGTAACCACGCAGTTCCATCTCCATGGGATGGTTACAATTGCTTAAATGCTTTTCATGCCATAATAAAGTTTAGAGTTAAAGTTAAAATTTAGCCCTCTCAATACTACAGGTACTGAGGTAATCACAATATTCTCACAGTGATTTTGGCCTTTGAGTTACTGATGTGAACTGAGTCTTATTCAGCTAGCCTTGGCTTTTGTCAGGCATTCAGTAGTGGTACTGGGAGGAGGGCACACACCTGGCAGGTAGCTCCTTCCAACAGGTAGCTGGGGGGCTCTGCATTGCCTGCAGTCCAGCTCTTAAGCTCTGGCACCTTTCATCATCCTATGGAGGCATCAGCTTCACTGAGGACAGCACCAAACTCCTGATTCAGGCACCTATGTCAGTCTGTGTGATACACTCCTTTTTGTAAAACTACAGAACATTCACATATAATTCCCAGATAAAAGCCACAGGAAGTTTAAGCTAAATAAATTATACTGTGACTGAAGTATGCTGTGAAGAATTCATTTAACAGGCAAGGATTTCAGGCTTTTTGCTTTTTTGGTAATGTTACCCAGATTAAAATGACTGTCAAAGCACTGATGCTCATTAAGAAGCATTAGACAGGACATTAACTCTTATTACATTGATTAGTTATTAAAAATAAAGTTGTGGGCTTTCTGGTGGGGAGTGGCTTGGTTGCCTAGTCCAATGCAGGAACTGATTAGCATGTAGAGTAACAAAAATACATTTTGATAACAAAAATACAGGCTTCAGTTACTTGGCAAAACTGGAATTCAAAATTCTAATAGAAACATCAGTCTGAACATTTGTGTGTTATTCAAGGTAATGTGTGCTTAAAATAATAGGTGTCTTCGGAAGATTGACTTGCCCAAGAAAACCTAAAATACAAATCAAAGAACACATTGTGAGTGGAGTTAAGGCTCTGAGGTCAGTTATATGATTTCAAAAGGTTACTGTAATTTCATACAGAGGTTTCAAGTTTTTCATATGGACAAAGTTCTTCTGAAAAAAATTCATAAGCCATACTACAAAAGGGGTGCTAAGAGTCAAGAAGTATTTCGTGATGGCCTTTCTTCCTATTTTGATATTGCAGTAAAGTTAATATCAGAGACAGACCGTAAGTGAGATGAGACAAAAATTAGTAGTGAAGCCACATCTGAAATAAAGAGCTGGCCAGATCCTCGAGGTCATAGGCAGGCTCTTCACAGAGAGCCTTCTGTGCATGTTTGTGCAAGAGTGAGGTGATCAAGTGACTTCTCAGCTTGCAGGTGCACAGAGTACTCATGCCTCGCAAACTGCGTAAACTGCCACTGATCATTGCCCACTGCTTTGGACGGCACAGTGTGTGTGTTTTCAGGTTGTGCCACCACTAATGTGAAAGCATAAAGTGTGCAGCCTTAGAGCTGATGCTGATAAGTTCTCAAAAGATGCAGATAAAGCCTGCAACTTTAAACAAATGCCGTAGTTTCCTCATATCTTTCTAATGATAAAGACACATTATGGTTCTGATTTGAACCGTGTGCCAGCAGATATGATCAGGTTACACTCGTTTAGTTTATATTACCTAGGAGACAAACCGTTTCCATTTTCAAGGCTTAAAGCAGTAACTCCCTTTCTCAGAAATGAATCATTGATTTTTAATGCCACTAGAAAGCTGGGGTCCAGCTGTAATCATTCATTGAGACGCAGGTAAGTTAGAGTTTCTTGTTATAAAATACAGTTTTGCCAAATGAGAAGTTGTTTTTCTGATGTCAAACAGACTTGATAATAGCCTCATGAATGTGTCCCATCAGCCAGCATAAATCACAGATAAAATCCTCTTTTAATTGCACTATTGCAGTACTTTGTACCTACTAAGAAGTTACAAACTGTAATGTGGCCGTAGACAAGCAGAAATCTTCTGACTTTGTCAATTTTTTTTACAAGTTGACTGAAGCATTACAACAGTAGCTTGAGTGGAGCAGTAGTAATAATTAATGCTGATGATTTTTTGCTGCAGAGGGAGCTTTTGTTTACATTGGGAGAGTAAGGGAGAGATGGATTATCTGTTTGGCACAGAGGTGATGAGAAATGCAGTAGTAGCTGTGTAGGAGAAATGTAGTTATTAAGACTAAAAAAATTTTTGATTTTGGCTACTTCTGAGTTTATTTTTGTTTTAATTACATAGTTTACCAAAGTAACAAAGAAAACAATAAACTTGTGTCTGCCCTCTGTCGAAGCCCATTCATTGCTGTGGAGGAGAGACCACAGCAATCAGCAGCTGGCAAACTATCACACTCAGCAAGTACCGGGTTATTAAGTGGTGTTTGTGGTTTCCCTAAATACAAAACAAGATGTGAATTTGTCACCACTGGCTATAAAAAAGAATGCTGAGCATCCTTAAGGTTACAAATCCTACTGAAGATGTAGTTCAAAAGTGTTATTTTCAGAGAAGTGAATATTTGGCAGCTAAAATCCCGAAGCCAGGAGAGGAAGGAGATTTGTCCCAGGCCACTGCAGAAGCCTGTGTGAACGTCAGAAGTGAAACCAACCAGCACCAGTCTACTGCTAAATCACCAGCTGAGCCCTCTTCCATCTAGTCTTTTATTTCCCTTCTTGTAGTCACTTGGGAAATAAATACCTAGGCTGATTTTTTTTTCACACCACACATATATTTTAAGCACTGTTTAACTGTTTGTGGAATTCTACTTTTAATATTACAGTACCCAGAGGCTTATTTCCCAGTGTACCAAAGGGCTTATTTCTTACTCTGAGGAGTTAAAATTTAATAGGCACAAAACAGTGAGAGGTTAGAATCAGTAGGATAAGGAAGATGAAAGCAAGGGACAGGGCTGGGAGAGACCTTGGCTCTTTCCTTAACTCTGCTTCTGATGTGCTGAGCGATGCTGAATAAACCATGTCACCTCCCTGGTGGATATCTCCTTCTCCACAGCACGAGTTCTCTCTGTCTAGATTGTTGATGTTTTGAGGAGAGGAATCCTTTTCTTATTACACATTAATGCATGGTTTATATCAACAAAGTTCAAACTAAAGTGTCTATAGACACTTGATCTGTGAGAGAAGAGCAAGCTATTGCCAGCACGTTTACATCTGCCATACAGTGGCCTTCACTTCCACTGGAGGCTGAAGTAGGTGGGAAAGCTTTGTCCCACCTCAGCCTGGGAGTCACAGACCCTGCTGCATGACCACTGCCAGCAGCGGTCATGGCAGAAGTGAACAACTTGGGCAGCGCACAGACTGGGAGGGCTGTGTTTGCTCATGGTTTGCAAAGCCTTACATGGCTGGTTTCTGAAGAGTCTTAAAAAGCAATGAGTATCAATGATGTGTTAATGTTACAGCTTTGCTTATGTTATGAGAAGAAGTGAGTTGTCTGAAGAAGGCAAGGTTAATTTTTATAACTTCTCTGTTTTCCATTGTTGGCAGTGTCATAAAGACACAGAAATCACATTGCACTGGCACTGAAAGCACTGAACAAGAAACAAAGGCATTCCAAGGTTAGTGACTTGTAGCAATAGCTTTTCAGCTCCTATTGCAGATTTGCAACAGTTTGAATAGCATGTGCAGCTTTGTAGGGTGACTTTAAATGGAGTTATACTGTACTCAGTGTTCCCAGGAGGTTTCTTTCTCCCTCTGCTTCTGTAGAAGAGCACTGAAATAGATGAGCCATGCTGGAGCTGGGGGACTAGTGGACCTTCGGTCACTTTAGAGCAGACTGAACTCTTGGGAACAGCATATGCACAATGAAGGGCCAAAGAATGAAGCAAATCAACGTTTCTCAGCCTGTGGACCTTACACCTCTGGCAGTCAGTAAGGAAGCAGTGGGTAGTGCATGAAACAAGCAAAAAGTCTCAACAACTGTAAAACAAACAGATGCACACCTTCCTTATATCAACAAAGAAATAAGGGGGAAATCCTATTACTAAATGAACATCTGAATTTAAGCTCCATTATGTGTTTGGACATTTATGAAAACCATTGTGCCAACACTTTTTTTTTTCTTTTTCTCAGAAACTGTGATGATCTTTGATGTTGAAAAAAAAATGCACTGCAATGGTGTTTTGATTAAATTGTAAAAACCAAAAATGAGACGATGAACTTTCAGGGTTGTTACTAGCTCTGCTTTTTTATGACCCTATATCCTCCTCTATGATTTTCTGCTTCAGCTCTCTGCTTTATCATTTTTGTCACTATTGCCAGTTCTATTTATTCCTTTCAAAAAAATAAAAAGGGTAAGTTGTAGGTGCAGCAAAATTGGCAATGTCTATATCAGACAAAGAAAGTGCTTTTCAGTTTCTCAGCCTGTGAGGATAATTTAGCTTGCTTGTATGGAATTCATAGATCCACTGTTCACAGGCTCCTCTTCTTTCTGTTATTTCTCTGTGTTCCATCTCCATTTCCCATAATACTGTGCCTTCTTCCTGTAATCTGCCTGCTCTTCAAGCTCTGAGCTGCCTGCCCTCTTTGTGCCCCCAACACTTTAGATGCTTTCCCAGCTTCCTCTCTACTTAATCAGTTTGTTTTTGCATTTTCTTAACTTTTTGTCCCATTTTCCTCTGCATAAAGATACCTTTTCTGCTTTTAAAATAATTACATTAGCAGAACTGATTGAAATTTAGGTGAACTAATTCCCTGAGCGCTATCCTTTTCAATGGATGCATTACTCAATGCACATTAACCAGCCTTCTGGAGACCTCATTGAATGACAGAAACGATTATTTGATGAATATATTCAACAACAATAGCATTATTCAAACACTTTAGCCAATAAGTTACACTCAGCACACTGAGAAGTTAATGGTGCATTCAGGTTGCTGTTTGCTCAGCAGAGCATGTGTGCAGGCTAAAGGGAGGAAACCAAGTCCCTGATACATCTGAGAGGAACAGGGACTGTGGAAGCTCTTCTAGTCATTTATGTCTTTAGTGAGCAGGACAGTGTTTGTTTGTTGGGGTGGTGTTTATGTCACATCTATGGAATAAATGATGTATGTCAGGAGGAAGAGAAATTACCCGCTCCTTTTTCTGACTGGCAGCAGAATAAGCCCAGACACCTGTTTTCGTGCTTATCCCTAGTACTTCAGCTCTAAATGAGCACAACAAATAATTATTTCTCTAGTCTTTGGTTTTTGTACAAGTTGTAGTGTGTGTGAGTGTGCATGGAGCAGGGGGTTGAAGTAAAGCTAACCTCAAATCCCTGCTCTTCATCTCTTGTTCCATTCAATTTTTCTTGAGCGCTTGGAGCAAATAATCTCTCTCTTACTGCTTCAGACTCTCAAATGCCTCCTTTGTAATTTTCAATAGAGGCTAAGGCTTTTTGTTGTCTTTATATACACAGCACCAAATAGATCCCACTTTCACCCATTTGTTGCTTTTTTAGACCTTTAAGTCATTTCATTATTAGCCTCAATGTTGGACATTATCTTGATGCAAATTGATTTCAGCTTCCCTTCTTAACTCCCTTTGATATATTCTGCACAATAGGAATCTCCTCCAAATGCTAAGGCTGAAATCTCTCTTTGGCTACAAGGATTTGGATCACATTTTTTACTCTCTTGTCAGAATACAGTTTTGCTGAAGTGTCATGCCCTGACAGTGCTTTTGGCATCTGCTTCCATGTGTACTGCCACATCAAGAAGAGCTACAAGACCACTGCCATCTTTTTCTTGTTGCTCAATTGTGCGCTTACTTGAAGATTTCTCTTTTCTTCTTGTCCGATTCCTCACTTTGCTCTCAATCATACAGCTGATACAATGCCTTTGTCTTCTCTAGCCTCAGCTAACTTGACCACTCATCAGTCTGTGCCTGTGCTATCCCATGAAGGCTTGTTGGCATAGAATCATAGAATCACTTGGTTGGAAAAGACCTTTGAGATCATCAAGTCCAACTGTACCTGTCCACTATTAAACCACATTCCTTAAGACTTCTTCTATTCATCTTTTAAACACCTCCAGGGATGTCAACTCAACCACCTCCCTGAGCAGCTGTGCCAGTGCCCAACAATCCTTTCAGTGAAGAAATTTTTCCTGATGTCTAATCTGAACATCCCCTGTTTGAGGCCATTTCCTTTTGTCCTATCACCTGTCACCTGGGAGAAGAGACCATAACCCACCTCACTACAACGTCCTTTCAGGCAGTTGCAGACAGTGATGAGGTCTCCCCTCAACCTCCTTTTCTCCAGGCTAAACAATCGCAGTTCCCTCAGCCACTCCTCATAAGACTTGTTCTCCAGTGCCTTCGCCAGCTTCATCCCCCTTCTCTGCACACGCTCCAGCCCCTCAGTGTCCTTCCTGTAGTGAGAGGCCCAAAACTGAACACAGTATTTGAGGTGCAGCTTCACCAGTGCTGAGTACAGGGGCACAATCACCTCCCTGCTCCTGCTGGCCATGCTCTTTCTCATACAGGCCAAATTTGGCTTTCTTGGCCACTTGGGCCACTGCTGGCTCATGTTCAGCTGGCTGTCAACCAACCCTCCCAGGTCCTTCTCTGCCAGGCAGCTCTCCAGGCACTAGAAGCTTCTGTCTTTGAGGTCCATTTTATTTTTTCTGTTCCATACGTTCTTTGCAATGCGTCAGTGATTTAATTGTATTTTCAAAGGCTACAAAAGCACCAGTTAACATCCACAGCTTTAGCAACAGTGGTGTCTAAAGCAAACATAACCTTTTAAAGGCACATTTGCAGCTCTGTTTAATAGGGGAGCTCTGTTGGTTACAATTCAAACGATACCAAGAAACCAGCTTTGTGGCCCTTTAGGCTTGCAGCCCAAGATTGTCCTATACAACCATTTCTCAACATCAGGTGAAGGCTGCAAGTGAAAAACCATCACCAAAGCTCCACACACTTCCGGCTGGAGAAGCACCTCTGGCCACAAGACCTGCCCTGCCGGCCTTTAATAAATTTCAGTTTCTCATCAGCAGAGTACACAGACCAGGAATCACCTTTAGTTCTGTGAAATCCCTGCTGCCTCACTGCCAGACATCTAGGAACTAGAATGTGTTCCTGCCTGTCAAAGTAGCTTTGCAGGAATTTAATCCATCTGATCTTCTGGCTGGCTAGAATTTGCCCATTCCTCAGGTTCTACTGGAGATTTTAGTCAAATCCTTTATCTCCAGTTTTCTTTGGGCAGGACATTCTGTCCCCTTCACATCCTTCCACTCAAGGGGAAGGCGAAAGAAGATATAAATTTGTTCTTTTCTAGTCCCTCTTGCTGCTCAAGTAAGGAAGTAGCAGCTCAGCTTTGGGAAAGAGATCTCAAGGTAAATTTCTCAATCTGTATTTAGGTATCTTCGTGGCCTGATTTCCACTAGTGTTGTTTCACACTGATTTTTGTGCCTTGCTGGTGACCCAGCATATCCTTCATTTCTGTCCCAAATTGTTCAGCTGGACGCTCAGAACGGGTGTAACTCCAGTCATGGATTGATAGGTGACATTAGGCTTTTTACATTAGGGAGGGAGGGTGCAGTTCTTGTGGCTGTTGGCCCACTCACAGCCATATTCATTTTCCATGGAATAATAGAATTCTGTCTTTTCTTCTGTAGTGCTTATGCACACTGTAAAATCCTAGGAAAGGTCTTTTGAGGTTTTCTTTCAAATCTCCTCCAAGGGACAGCTCATCCACAAGATGTGTTCATACATGTTAATATTGATGCTGACTCATGTGAATGCGCCGTTTCCTTGTCTGTGCTTTATTATGCAGTAGCATCTTCATGCTTTGATATTCAGCTCCTTTGAGACTGATGTATTAACTGTGTTTTACTTAGCTATAAAGCACTAAAGCCCTAGTGCTGACGTCCTGAAGAGTTTGATTTAAACTTCTGCTTGAGCTCTGATTGCAGAGATGGAGGACAGAAACTACTCTTTCATGACAGTCACCACCCTGCCAAATATACTTAAAAACATATAGGCATATGTCAAATTATATTCTCCTGTTATTCTTTTCTACCCACAGCATAAAGGAGCAGCTCAGTAACCATTCTTTGTGAGAACATCCTTCCCAGTGTAAACCAGTAATATATTAATTTCCTGCTGCTGTCCATCAGTCTTACTCAGGTGAGTCACCAGCTCTAACAGTAACAATGCAGAAATACCCAAATAGGTGAACAACCTTGTTTTCCAGCAGAAGTCTGGCTACAGGCAGAGGTCGTGATGGGCTGCAGAATCAAGGGACAGCAAAAGTAGTACTGAGCTTTCCATCTGTGCTGAGCTTTATGGTGCTATGGCCTCATTACTACTTGTACTCAAACCTGCCAGTCAATGAACTCGCTCATACATCAGTACTAACTGCAGCTACAGCACTGGCACTGGGATTTGCATGTGCCACAGAGGGGTCACATTTGCTCTCCTGCTAGGTAGAGCTCACAAGAGCAGTAGAGGGGGTAAGGACATTAAAAGGTAGATCACAAGTGGAAACTTCTCAGATTTCCCTTTTCATGTCTCCCAGCCATTCTGCATCCTGGGAAAACATCTACTTTTTGCTCTTAAAAAACAAAGGACTTGGTAACCTTCAAGAGCTGTGCAGACCTTGAAGGTGAGGTCAGGTGGGAAGGTCACTGTATGCTCTTGGTGATTATCTCAGGTGGTATTTTGACTTTGTGGAGAGTCTGGCTGCCAACAGCTCTTAAGGCAGCTCTTCCAAGAGAAGTGTTCCAGAGTTAGGACAGGGAAAGGCTTGTGTGGAAAAGGAACTATAAAATAATAATAAAAATGGCAGTGAAGTTTAGTGCATTTTTTAAATAATAAGAAATACAACAAATAAAATCCAAGAAAGCAAGACAGAATTTAAAATATTGCACAAGTTTACTGAGAAGTTAGACCACAGACAAAAAGAAAACAATTTGCATTTTGGTAGTCAGCTTATTATGGGACACAGGGTTGCTATACATAAATTTGAAAGTGAAATTTTATTTGACTGTGCTTAGTATTTGCATAACTGGCAGGGCTAAGCTGAGTGCACTTCAGTGGTGGAGTGCCAGCCTGAACTTGCCAGAGAAAGCTCCACTGGATGCCTGGGACACCCTCGGGAAGAACAGGCACACTTTCTTGCAGAGGACAGTCTAGCAGAACGATCAGGCTTCAGTGTAATTGGCAAAATCTATTTTAACAGCAAATAAATGTTATGCAATAGTCTCAGAAGGTACAAATTACCAGAACTAAGAGCTTTTTGTTGTTGCTGCTTTCGTTTTTAAACACTTAGTAATTTTGAATTTCTTTGGCTACTGGTTCTATTTCACCTTGAATGAATGTCTTATTTTTCTGCACCCAAGAGAAAGCATCTCTCCAATCTTGTTTCTTCAATAAAGCATTTCCATCTTTCCTTGAAGAGAAAAATGAGCTGGGGATTTCTACGTGATCTGCTCAGTGGCGTGAATAAATACTCAACAGGAATTGGAAGAATATGGGTAGCAGTTGTGTTCCTATTCCGCTTGCTGGTTTACATGGCTGCTGCAGAAAACATCTGGAAATACGAACATGATGAATTTGAATGCAATATCAAGCAGCCTGGGTGTGAAAATGTCTGCTTTGACCACTTTTTCCCTGTCTCCCACATCAGACTTTGGGCTTTGCAATTAATCGTGGTCTCCGCCCCTTCACTACTGGTTGTTTTTCATGTTGCTTACAGAGAGAACAGAGAGAAACACCACAACCATAAACTTTATAGATGTCCAGGAGAGAGAGATGGCGGATTGCTGTGCACTTACCTTATCAGCCTTATTTTAAAAACAGGATTTGAAATAATTTTCCTTGTTCTGTTTTACAAATTGTACAATGGATTCAAAGTACCGCGTCTTGTGAAATGTGACGTAAGACCATGTCCCAATACTGTAGACTGTTATATTTCCAAACCCACAGAGAAGATGATTTTCCTCTGTTTTCTGGTGGCAACTTCATGCCTGTGCATTGTCTTAAACCTAAGTGAACTAAGTTATCTCATTTTCAAATACTCCCTGAAATGTTATCTCAAGAAGCACATCAAGAAACATCAAAGCTCAAAAAGTGATTGTCACAAGTTAGAAATCATTGATCACAACAGACCAGCAGCTGCAGGACAGTCCCACAACAGTCCCTCATCCTTGCCTCTGAATATACAAGACAAAGGTGAAAATAGTTCCCCATTGGCTTGAAGAGTGGCTAAAGACCACCGTCCTGTTACCCAAGCTGTATTTGACAAATCGCTTTTCCAATCAGTGCTTTGCAGGACTGAAAGGATTCCTCCAGAATGTAGGAAATACTTTTTCTCTACTAGTTCCCCCTCACTTAAGCAGATAAATTCAGTCACATTATGTGTCATACATAGAACCATCTACATCTTTTCATGTTGAAACAAGCGGTGTGGAAGTCTGAAAATTCCACGGAGCTTTTAATATAAACACATATGCTTATAATAAATAATGCTGAAACAATTGCTTTGGTACAAGCAAAAAGAGGCTTTTAATATGTGAAGCTGGAAGAACTTGGGATTGATTAAGGTTCTCAACAGTAAGGGTATGCACAGCATTTGGGAGGTGGGTGGATCTGGTAACTGTAGAAATAGCAGTCAGAAAATGTTGGCATACAGTGGCTGCTGGTGTCTTGAAGTGAGCTGGATAGTCACAAGCCCATGGCACTGGGCTGCTGTAAAACATCTCGAACAAAGGAAAAACATGAGAGGAGGCAGACATACCTAGTTTAGCCCACGGCGATAAAGTCTGACCTGGTTATTTAGCTGTTTGTGCAGCACTTCCTTCTGGAGGTATCTGAGCCCTTTGATTTCTCTGTCATAAGAAGAACATGTGAAATCCAGAAATACAAAAAGCCTCCAGCAGAAACAAAAAAAAGAATCACTATTCCCTCCCCCTAAATTTGTGAATATTTCTTAAACACCACATGGCTCTGCTCTTTGTTATATACATTGCTTGGGCTAAGAGGAAAAGGACAGAAATTAGCTAAGATGTGTTTTCTGTTGAGCCTAGACTTCTGAGACAATAGAAATTAGTGTCAAAAATGACTTACTTCAAGGTAGTTTTATCCATTCGCTTCTAGGAAGAAAGACCTTTGGACATACATACAGAATTGGCCTGATCAAAATACACCCTTCAGAGAAAAACATTACCTGCAATAAGCAGAGCTGCCAGCATGTTGAACTGATTTTATCATTCATGCCAGGATAGACAGGAGGGAACAGTAGCAAAAGCATTTTAACTATTTCACTCAAAAAACCCCCAGCTTTTGTTATAAAGCATTATTTTCATGAGCACTGGGGTAGCAGTTACAGAATTAACATTAAGAACTCATGAACAAACTCTGTGATTTTGACTGAGATTTTCAAGCTTTTTTTTTTGCTAAAGAAAACCTGCTTTTATAAAAGGTGAAAATACATTTGCTGCTGCTGAGCTTCACAGCAACAGGAGTCCCTCGGATACTGGCTTGCCAGCTTGGGGCCAGTTAAAGTTTGACACCTCAAGTGACGCTGAATTGGTGCGTATATTGAGACACTGCACTTTACACAATTCAGAACACCTTCTGTTACATCTCTACATTCACAGGATGCAGCTCACAAGAGAAATGCACTTGTTGGAAACTCTTTCGCAGCTACTGGACAAAACCCACCAAGGAGTGCAGGAAGCAAAACTATTGTACATCAGTCCTGGGTACCTGTGACCACCACAGTTCGAGCATCTGAGAAAAAACCCCCAAATTATCTTGGTCCTTTTGTACCCTAATGCATTCAGGGTTAGGCTTTTTTTGACAAAGCAACACTATCAAAATAAAAATAGCTTCCAAAATGACTGTGTTTTATTTATCGAGGACAGATTTTAAGACGGCACATTAATGAAAAAGTATTTATTATTTTTTTAAAAGCAAAGTTTATTGGAGAGGAAACAAAGAGAAGCAAACACAGTTTAGCCAACACAGGTTTCTGATTAAATTTGTGCATTAGCTGCTCTCTAATAAAGTATATTAAGACAGGGCTTGAGGGTTTTAGAGCATCCCTTAAAGCTCTGTAGCTGGTGTCTAAGTGTCCCACTTAGACCAAAAATTTTCCTGTGAAACAAGAACTTCTAATTCTTTGGAATGTATATAATTCAAGGTTTTATTTCTATCTCTACAGCCAAGAAATGATAAATAAATTCCAAAGTCAATCAGTTTCAAGTCTTGGAGGATACCTCAGTTGTGACAACACAATACTTTACATGAGAAATACTCTTGAAAAATTATTACGGACCAACTCTGTGTGACCCCTGACATACTCGTAGCAAACCGCCAAGCGGCTTTTACATCATGTGCTGCAAAATTAGTGAGTCTGACAGAGCCACCAATGAAAAGGAAAGGAGCATCACACAAGACAGCTGTCACACTGTACTTAACCTGAGAGAATAGAAAAACCTCACCTACTTTCTGAACCCTTGCTCTTGGCCAGCATTTGTTTTCTACTGGCTCCTACTCTTCCCCAGCCCTTTCCCTGCCTTCATACTCCTTTGTTTAACTTTTACTTATTCATCCATCCCTGAAGTCATTTGCTCTCATATTTTTGGTTCAAATGAGTCTGTAGGCTTGGTTCCTAAATGTTTAAGGGCTTGGTTTTTTTGTGTATTTAACTTCCAAGTCACTCAAACAGTCAAAACTAAAGGGATTTCAATTCAAGTGCTTTTTTTTTTTTTCTTTCGTCTTTAAAGTGTAAAAGTACAGTCTCCTCAAGCATACAACAATTCATAGGAAGCTGATCCGAGCCCATACTGTAATGGAGAAATAACATGGTCACCCCTTGCACATTCATACAAAAATATGTATCTCATCCATACAACATCTCTGCAAACATTAAAAGATCCGAGTCTTACATAGATCCTCTTTTTCTTTAAAACCCAAGTAATCTCCTTGCCTTGTGACATATGAGGTTTGAAAAGTTACAGAGGGGCCTAAACCTCAGGGTAGCGTGTCCCTGCCTGTGCAAGTGGGAGCCCCAACCACCTGCTTCTTTGGCACAGAAACTAATTGCAAGAATACAGTCAACTGCTTTTCCTCAACTGAACTAATGACTGATTTCAGTGTTACAAGCATCGCTCCCTCGCTATCCAACAGACAGGACATCCCAGCAGGACACTCTGGGACCAACAGTCCCCCTATCCTGCTGAGAGTAACCATCCCCAAATCATGAGGGCAAACCCACTTCTCTTAGTTACACTGAATTAGGGCTCAGACAACGTAAGATTTCTTTATAATAAACACAGTTAACCACAAGAGAGGCTGACTGCCAGTTTAAGGTCAAAAACCAGTCTGTACTCTGCATCCAGACTCGATTTGGTTGCTTCCCAATCAGCAACAACTGCTGCTGCTTTATTCAGCGCATGATGGTGACAAGGGGTTTAAAAGAAAGCATCTTTGCTCACACACCCCGCAGTGACATTCCTGGAAGACAGAGACACAGAGGAGGAAGGAGAGAGGACAAGACCGAGAGGGATCCTGCCTTCGGTCTCCTGCTTTATGTTTAAAATACTTTTTTTTTTAAAAAAAAAGAAAAAAAAATAAGAGTAGTAGCTTAGATATCAGACAGGCTGCCAGTAGCCACCTAAAAGAGAATGCACCATGGATGGCACTAACTGTACTGGTACAGCACACACTTTAATTGGATTAATTGAGATAAGAATGAGACAATACTAAAAAATTAATTCTCAGAAATTTTTAACCTACATTTCTGGTTTGGAGTTGAATGATATCTTGGATATTCATGACATTGGATTTTTTTTCCTTTTTTCTTAAAAACATCATTCTGGTAAAGCGCTGTGTAGCTAAACAGTTGTGTGCTATTCTCAGTCTAAAATCTGCAATGGATGCGGTAATCATCATCGAGAACATCAACATTGAAACTACTTTACACAATGCAAAATTTTCTGAAAATTAACAGTTGTGAGGTCTGTCAACAGTATCTGCAACGGTGAGGTACATCTAAACCCAGGAGACTTCAGGCGAGCTTTGTGGACCCTCTCCATAGATCCTCTGCCCTCTTCTCCCCTGCAGAAGATCCCCTCTACAATCACTGCAGCTGGCAACCAACAACAGCTCCCCCCAGGGAGACAGCGTGGCCTCTGGGAGGTAGAACATGGCATCATGTGCTTTTAATGATTATGATGATCTCTCCTAGACTTAAAAACCAAAACAAATCCTTGCGTTTATCATTCTCAGACTGCACCTTTGATTTACTAACTTGGCCCATTTATCAGTTTAGTCACTCCAGAGGGATAAAAAGTGAGAGGAGACAATGGGCTCTGTCCAAATGGAAGCATGGGCTTTCTGAGAAGTTATGCAATGTAGCACCAGATAGCAACCCGAGGGATACGCCCAAGTTGAAACGCTGTTGCCTTTCCGCTTTTTCATGCATAATCCTCACTCTCACAAGTCACTTAATTTGGCTGTAGGAATGTGCCCTCTGCACTGATAGTCAAGAACACTGTCAAAGATTCCAGGTGAATAGCTTAAGAGCAATCAAGTGTAGCATTTAATGCAAAGCTTTACATGGCAAGACAAGTTTATAGAAAAAAATGAAGCCAATCTCTCCCAAGGAAAAGACTATTTAATATTCCCGAAGGTAGGTCACATCCAGTAATGGGAATAATCCAAGAAAAATTTTTGGTACCACACAATCCAGCTGGCTTGTCCCATTCGACTTAAGCATAATCGTGCACGAAAACCAACATTGTAGGTTCCTGGACACTGACAGCTCCCACCAACACATTCACGCTTTTGGTTACTCAACAAACTGGATACCTGTCATTTCAGTTAGCAGCATACAGAGAAATTGCTCCAATCCCAGGCATCACCAGTGGCACCGCTTCTGAGGGTCATTCCAGTGTGGAAAAGAGAGGTGGCGACAGCGCTGCCAGGTACAGTCAGTAAGAGGCAGAAGAGCAGAGGGAGTCTATGCCATCAATAGAGCACAACTACCAAGTTTATCTGTAGGATCACAATCTCACTTCCCTTTCAGAAAGTGCCTTGTTTATTCAGTTTTTAATGGTATGGCATAAGGACTCATGTATTTTATAGATAGATACCAAATAGGTATTATCAAAATAAACCATCTGTTTTATAAACCCACTATTTACAAAAACGGTTTCTGAAGATTTTTTGTTTCCTTTTTTTTAACAAAAATTAAACTATACACCAATCTAAGTTACAGAAACAAAAATAACCTTTATAAGATCACATGTATAAAACAAGAAATGAAATGTGATTTTATTTAAGGCAATACTGGGCTACTTCACAAATCACCACCTCAAATATATACACTGTTCCACACTACTAATTTTCTATCACATTCACAACGGATTCTTTAATACCAAATATTGTTTTAAATCTCCAATGTAGCAAACTATTTTTATTCACATTTCCATTTTTATTATGGAATCATAAATGCTTTGTATCCAATTAAAAGCAATGAAAAATGTAGCTATAAGAAAACTATTGTATTTATGAGCTAACTACATATGAGCATCATCCATAGGTACTGGATGTTAAAATTTACAAAAATGAGAGTGTGTCAGTACGTTTAACCTATGAAATGTGATCTTATCCAGCTCCTCTCCTGTAAATAAAACCTTTATGCAAAATAAACTCGATATGGCAGACTTAGCTAGTTTTAGTTCAAAAGTTCTTAATTTAAAATGACTAAAGAAGAGTTTTAAAAACTTCCTAACTTAGTTACAAATTAAAATTCTGAATATAAATGTGTCATTTAATAGTTTAGACTTACAGACTGCTGGTGGCAGCAAATGATTTACAATAATAAATATATACAAAAAAAAATATATCTACAAATAAAGGGTACATGAGCAGTGACCTGGTGAAAGATACCAATCACAGACAACTCACAAAGATTTAGTTCATGGAAAGGACAATCTGATAGAAAGTTGAGGTTTTGATCAAGTATTTACAAAACTGAAGCAATTACTCTGTTCTTCAAGTCCCATAGGGATAAAAACAACTAGGAAATTTACATGACTCATGTCATGTTTTTTGCTAGATTAAACCACTTCAAAATAAAAGAGCTCCACATCATGCTTGATGGCTTCCATTCAAAATAAACTTTAATCACAGGTCAATGGTTAAAAACATTAGGTTTTCAGTGTTTTGACTCCCTTTCCTTGGGACTCATAACAATTACTTTTGCAGCTGTGACCTCTGGATTATCCTCCCAACGTCCTTCAAGTTTTCTCAAGTTGATGGTAGGTTTCATTTCCTGAAGTTGCTTTAACACACGCTCACTGCAGTCTTTAAGAGTCTTGTCTAAAACTATCTTTACATTATCACCACACAGGAGCTGTGACGGGTTGGCAAACGGTACAAGGGTTTCAGTTTCAGAACATGACGCAGTGACGTTACTACTTGCTACAGAGGTCTTCTCGGATTTTCGCGAGTTTGAATGGGATCCTTTTTTGGTTCCACTGCTATGGTAGTCTCTTTCGGTATTTTTCTTCTGCTTCACAGCAGACTCTTCAAGGAACTTCAGGAACGACACTTCAAAACCCATCGGCTTAAATGAGCTCCAGTCAAAAGCTGCAGGTTGCTCTTCGGCTGTTTGAATGGCGACAGCAGTCTCCTCCTCCCTGTGTACACTACTCACATCAACGGGTTGCACCTCCTCAGTTTTTTCAGCTCTTTTCCTCTTATTCTGAGACACATTTTTTTCTTTGTTTGCTCTTTTTAAGTTGTTTGTTTTTTGCTTTTCTGAGGGGCTGGAGCTGGTCTCCTGCAAGTCACTATTTACACTGGAAGAGATTTTTGCTTGGTTTTCAGCACCTGAACAGTCTTCATTAATCAGTTTAGTAATGAATAGTTCTGTCAGTTCGTCTACTTCATCCTTCTCACTTTTTTCCATTTCCTTTTGCGGTAATGTAGATATGCTTGAGTCATTATTGCTTGCTATCAAAGTCGGTTCAGGCTCTTTCACATCACTTTTTTTATCAGTCTTTTCTTGCTCACAAGGGGTTTCCTTTACTTGTGAGACAGAGCAATCTTTAGATACAATAAGAAGATTTCTGTGTTGGGAAGTAAATGCTTTGGACAGCTTGTGACATTTATAATGCCTTATTATGTTACTTTCGCTTGTAACTACAGATGAACATCCCTTTATCATACATGGATACTGAGTTATGAACCTGCTCGTACATTCCGATAAGGCATCGTTTCTAGCCTTTATTGAATACACGTGCTTGCCGCGTTTCAGTGAATACGCCTTATTTTCTTGAACTTGCGTTCCTTTTGAGTTTTTGTTTTCCAAGTTTACATTTTTCTTTTGTTTTGTTTTCGATGACACCTGGTTGCTCTCTTTTCCTGATCTGTTTTTCAGTCCTCTCTGTTTGGTCTTCAATGGTTTCTCCTGATTTGCTTTGCTTGAAATGTTTTCCTGACCTGGTGTCAGCCTCCTGGGTCTTATTAGATGATCTTTGTGCCTGTCATTATGTTTGTTAAAAATATGCCTCAAGAGGTTAGACCTAGTAGCATAAATACGATCACAGCCTTCACAGTCACACTTGAACACACCGTCATCTTCTACTTTGTTTGGTCTTATCTTGATACCGTGATCTCCTTCAAGATGTACAATGTAGTTACGATACGCTGTAAATGAAGACTTACACTGAGACTGATCACAAGAAAACCTTCCCACCTCTGGAGCCAATTTCATGTTTCCAATTTGTTCTGGGGTCATGTTATGAAGCTTCATATAATGTTGCATCAAGCTGGTAACTTCCTGGAAGATACGAGAGCAGTCATTCATCTCACACCTAAACTCTCTGACAGCAGGTTTGGTTTCCACCTCATTGCGTTCCTCTTTGCCTGGATCATGCTCCTCCTCCACTTCAGCAGAGAAGGCAGGGAGGTCTGACTTGTGCACAGCTTGGTAATGAAGGATTAGGTTTTGTTGTATTGTAAAAGCTGCAAAGCAGCCCTGGTGTACACACCGGTATGGTCTATAAGGGCTGTATCTAGTAGGAAACTCCAGAGATTTTCCTGCAGGCTTCCTACGTTTTCTCTCCTCTTTTTCCTTCTTGTATCTCCTAACCTTGCGTACTTTGGGTTGTGCCTGTGTACTACCAAAAGAGGCTGCATTAAGCTGCTCTGATGGAATGGAAACCACCTGAGGAGGTTGTTCCAGTCTTTCAGGAATATTATTTTCTGGTAGAAGTTTTTCCAAGACTATTACAGGCTGTACAACTTCATTTGTCTGAGCTTCTTTGACCAATGGAGTTGCAGTTTTGTTTTCTATTACTAGTGTCTGCAAAGGTTTTATTTCAACAGGTGGCGGGGCTGTGTTCACAGTGTCATTTTGAGATCTTCTGCCATAAGGCCTTTTAATTTTTAATTTTACCATCTCCTCTGTCGTAAAATGATGTACAAGCTGACAGTGTGCTCGGAGATTAGAGTTTCTTGTGAAAGTTTTTGGACAGGTAGCTACAACACATTTGAAAGGGGCATACTTCAGTTGATGTTTCTTAATTTCTAGTATCATTTCTGCACTGTATTGATGAATCTTGCCATAGTGTTTAAATAATGCGTCTTTTGTCATAGCACTGTAACTGCAGCCTGGATCCTGACACACAAAAGGCTTATTAACTTTATCACTAAACTGAATGTTACTTGCCTCTGAAGATATCTGGACATGGGGTTTATTTTCAGTCGATACAAGAGGAACCGCTGGTGCTAACGTACCTGCTGGAGGACACTGGGAAACCGTCTGAGAGACCTGAATGTGTGGATCATCTTCTAGTTTCAGTTTTTGCAAGCGCTCTAAAATTTCCAATACTTGAGTATCATCCTTTTGAGATGTCTCAGACTGAGCAGAGCTACTCTTTGCAGTGGTGATATTCCCTGCATGCACAGCAAACTGTGCGGGAGTGGGTACTTGTACACTATGTGCAGAATTTCCTGAAGAAGGCTGTGCATTATTTACTTGCAAGTTCTGTCCTGAAGCTGCAACGGTATCCTGAATTTCAGTTTTCACCTCAAGCATTTGTGAATTCATAGCAGTTTTAATTATTTCCAGGGTTTTTTCCAGGTTCTGCATAACACTGTGTTCTGATAGCTGTTCCTCCGAATTCGCCTGCACACAAGAATTTATAGTCATCATTTGGGAATCCCCGTTTTCAGTTTTTACTGTTAAAGGGGGTAAAGTTGTATGACCGTCAAGAGTTGTTTTGAAGTTTTCTTTGAGACTGGCCACAAATAACTGATTGTCAACATTACTGAGCTTCTGCGTTAGATTTTCCACCATCGCTTGAGAGCCACAATTTGCAAGCAAGTTGGACTGAAAACCTTCTCCCTGTATTTGCAAGTTTCCTTCAGTGCTTTTGGTTAGAAGTCCCACCATTGCTGTAGTATTTACTGCTACTTTCTGTGATGTATTAGGTGCAAGCAAGGGCGTAGTTGCTTTTCTCTTCCTCTTTGAAGCACTGGCTCCCTTCTTATTCAAGCTGCTTGATTCGGAACTATTGGGAGCACTTATAACTGAAACTCGTGAACTGTTCCCTACGAAGTTTTGCACTGCTGCAACACTACTAGAAAATGAACTAGGACATAAGCCATTTTCCACAGTCTTTAGCATTAAGTCCTCTGTTGCAAAAACAGGCAAGCTCTTGCATTCATTTATTGGAGGAATTTTGGCATTGAGGGTCCTGGTTTGGTCTGTTAGTAGGGCACTGGGGTTACAGGCTGCCTGCAGCAGAGGGGACGCAGTTGAGTTAGGGAGAACAGCTGCATTTATGGGAGTTGTACCAGTGACGCAACTTGTTGTGACTATGTGTGGAAGTACTTCTGTGTTATCAAAGGTACTCGGGATGCCTGCAGTTTCCAAGGCTTGTTTTATAATTTGATTTCCTTCATCATTCCCACCAGTATTAAAGTTAGTCACATTGACCCGTGGAAACACAGTCTGCAGTAAGGCTGCAGAACGATTCTCAGCTGCAAGTAACTGGAGGAACGATGGATCTTTAAAACATGTTTCTGGATTGAAGGCTGATTCCTGGGGTTGCTGCAAGTTTAATGAATTTGAGGAAAGAATCATACTGGCAAGCAAAGACTGTCCATTAGCCTGCAGAACTTCTGGAGAAATTTCTGATCCTTCAAGAGGCTTACAATAAGACCTCTTTGATAAGTGACCACCAAGTGATCTAGGATTAGTGAAAACTCTGAAACATCTGCTACAGATGAATTTGCCATCCCTAATTATTGCTGGCCACTTTGCCCGCTTGTTATGTTTTGGTTTCCTTTCTTTCCCATTTGGGCCCTGGCCACGATCTTTTTTCACCTTTTCTGAAGCTGAATGTTGAGAACTAGTTTCATTGAAATTATTTTCATTACTCAGCCGTGAGGTAAATATTTGATCAACAGTTTCCTCTTTTGGGAAAGCAGAACTAGTGTTTCCTTCAAGCTGTGATGAAAAGTTATTTGTGCTATTTTCCAGTTGTGAGAAAACTGAACTTGGAGGATTCTCTGCTGATGAAGGAAAGAGAGACATTGGACCATTTTCTGCAGGCAAAGGAAGAAAAGGATCTGAATTGCCGTCAATATTCAGAGGCATAACTTTTTTTGCCAGATCATCCAACTGGGAAGGTAAGGTTGCACCAGACAGATTTTCCATTTGTGAACATAAAACACTCTCAGGCTCACTTTTAATACGAGTAGACAAACTTGGATTTATGACACCTTCCACTATTGGCAATATAGGATTGGCCAGATTTTCTAGCTGAGTTGGAAAAAGTGTACTTGAGACATGTTGCACTTGACTGGAACAGGTGGGATTCAAATTAGATTTGTTCTGTGCAGTAAAAGCAGCACCATTGGGATTGCCCACTTGTGAAGGCATAAGATATACAATTGTCCCATCGTTGGACACATTTTGCAGATTGCTGGATTTTCGTGGTTTCTTATTTTTACGCTGCATTTTAAAAGCAGCATATTGGTCAGGGTGTGCTGCCTTCATATGTTTGCCAATGCTCTGAGACGAGTTGTATGTTCGAGTACAGCCTTCAACCTGACAACTAAATTTCTGAACTGGGGCTGCTGCTGACACAGCTGCAACTAAAGAGTTATTTACGTTAGGCTGCGAAGGAATAAATGTAATACTTTCTAAAGTCTTTAAAGGCAGGTTATATAGATTAGCTGCAGCTTTAATACTGTCTTCAATTTCGAGTTTGGAAATGGGTACACCGTTTTGATATCCTGTCTGATTCTGCATGCTGAATGGTGTTACAATACTCACTTGTCCTTCTAAGCTGTTTGATTCAAGGGCTTCTGGTTTTAGTGTGTCTGAGGTCACAGAAATATTCTGAATATTCTTAGTCTGACTGAGACAGTCATCTTCCTTTCTCTCTTGGAAAGCAGGAAGACAAGAGTCAACTGATGAGCACAACTGCTGGGCTCCAGGTTTAGTGGTATCTACTTTACTGGCAGTAGCAGCCAATTTACCTCTTTTTAGAAAGTTATCTCGGATCTTCTGGTTAACAACAGACATCTTAACACTGCTTGCTGGAATCGATGCTTCTGTCTTCACTGAACCAGCAGGAGACCGCTCTGAACCAGCATTAGGCACGGAATCGCTTTGCAGCAGTATACTCTCTGACGCGTTTACACTTTCATTCCCTACTGGTTCTGCTTTGATTTGATTCCAGACAACATCTTCTCCTTCGGTAAAACTACTTTGGTTGTCAGCTGCAGGAGATGCCAATTCTTCTTTAACAGCAACTCCATCAGTATTTTCATTAGCTTTAGAAGGCTGACTGAGATCAGGCTGATCAGTCTGGTTTTCAGGCTGTTGCACTTTTTCAGGCTGCTTGTTGTGATCCTCAACGTGCTTTTCCAGTTCATTCTGGGAACGGTATACCTTTCCGCAGCCTGTGACTTTGCAGGTATAGGTATTATAGTGTTGTGCTTCATGGTCATAGAGTAAATAGGCTTCGGAAAACACTCTGCCACATTTAGGAAACATACACTTTGCTCTGAAGACCTGATGCTCTTTCCTATGTGTCAGCAGCTCAGCGTAGCTGTTAAAACCAGCCTTACACTTCATCTGTATGCAGATGTAAGGCTTGCTGCCACAGTGCATTTGTAAATGATCATTCAGGTGAGTAACACTTACAAAATGTCGTCTACAGTATTGGCAAATCACTTTTTTGCTTTGCATTTCAAGAAAACGTTTAGCTTCTTCATTATCTTTATGCCCTTTCGCGTGTGCTATTAGATTTTTAAAATATTTAAAGCCTTTTTTACAAAATGTTACAGGGCAGGTGAATTCATTAACAGGGAGTGGCTTTTGAACTGGCACGATCTCTGGTATGTAAGGTTTATCTTTATCATCATTTTCATCATCTGAGCCATCGTTATCATTAAACACAATGAAGTCTGTTGAATAGAGACTGTTCTTCTTAATGGGTCGCTGCTCCTGTTTGGATACAGAATCAGTTTTCTGATTCTCGTTGGCAGCTGCTATTTTAGGAGGTCTTCCCAGTCTTCTCAGTGGTTTCATGGCAGCCAATCTCTCTTTGCTGGATTTTTTAACATGCAAAGTTACATGGGGAACAAAGTTTTCTTTAGAATTAAAATTTTGGGCACAAATAGGGCAACTGTAAATTCCGTCTTTATAATGTTTTTGTGCATGCCTAACTATTCTATGACCTAGGAATTCTTTGTCACATAACACACAATACTGCATATAAGCTTGCCAGTTTCTAAATCTAGCTGATATGAACCCCCTCTCTCTGAGTTTTTTAATTTCTCTCTTTTTCTGCTTTTCGTCTCTGATATCCTTAAGAAGACTCGTAGCTTCATCAAAAGTGCCAGCAAGACCATTCACAGAAGTCTCTTTAGTCTCATCTTGGCAATCCTCAACCTTCTCATAAACTTCGCTATCATTTAGTTCATCTATTGATGACACGATGGATGCCTCCTCTCCCATAAGTGCCAGACACTGACGCTTGAGAGTTTTCCAGTCCCAGAATTCTGGATCAAAAGGCCACTGAGTTTTCAGCACAAGTAAGAGCTCACAGCGTAAAGAATTTGGTATTGGAAGATTCTCTTCATCATACTTCTGGTCAGGCTGATTATACAGCATTTCAACAGCATAATAAGCATCCACAGTAGGTTCGAGAAGAAATTCACTCAGCTGACAAGCACGTTTAACCTCCAAATCATCTGGAAGCAAGCAGGAGATCGTCTTGCAAATAGATATCTTGACATCTGTATTTTCACCAGATTCCAAGCGCAGTGCTTTCACACACAGTTCAATGCAGGTTGCAAGTCCAGCACCATCGATCTGTAAAGCAAGAGTAATTTTAGTAGATCAAGTTTATCACAACCCTTTCTGTATGTGTAAATGAAAGATATCATGCTTCAACATTAAGTGTCAGAAAAAGTGCCCCTGGAATTTATAATAATATATTTTACTTTAAGAAACAGTGTTTTGTCTTTAGATGCCATTCCTGAAGTTGCATGATTTGTTTTCATGCTGCTAAAAAAATGTGAAAGATTACATATAACTAAAACACAAATTGATTGTATCTTCTGTCTATTTTGAGGACATTTAGGACTGTATGTTAGAGGTGTTAAGTTTCTATTAGAGCAACATCAAGCCTTTTCCATGAAATGAAGCCAGATAGTTGTGTCACACTTACTTGAGATGAGCTTCTGTGGAACATTAACACTGGGTATAATTCAGATGGTAAAAAGTGCTACAGTTAAAGTAAGAGAAGCACGTGATCTTCAAAAATATCTGTAATTTGGAAATTATTTAAAGTATAAATGTTTATTTTTAAAGATTATGCCACTTCAAAGTCAACCGACCTCAACTGAACACGTGGCTTCATTCCAACTTTAAGTAACAAGTACAGTTAAATGTTCCATCATTTAAGTGTTCCAAAGGTCATGTGGCCTTTTCTCATTCATACCCTTAGGCAACATAAATTACATTTATGTCCACTTTACAATCTTTATGCTGCCTAAGATGCACAGAGAAGCTATGGTATAAATGAGAAAAAAGTCCAGTGAATCTATGAGCACAAATGTACTACCCACATGGTCTCCAAATTCTGCCATCAATGAAATGATCCACAGCAGCTCACTAGAGAAAAATCAGTAACGGCATGGAGCAGACAGAGCTCTTAATATCACAAGACTCCGTGGAAGTTACTTTCCTTCCCCTCTCTAACTCCAATTTAGTTCAGATCTTTTGAAAAAACAGTCTTTAAGATTAGAAGCCCACAATTAGCCATTCCAGAACAGTGCAAAAGGAAAATGAAATTTTTGTTCTTATAAGTAATATTCTGATTTATAGAAATCTCCCAATTAAAAGCTTTCGAAAGAGCTCAGTTGAGATATAAACAATGACTAATGAGAGGAAACTAGGAAAATTAGATGAAAAGGTTAGCTGAGACAGATGAAAAGCATTTTAATACAATATTGGATCTAAGTCTATAAAAGGCAAGCATTTCATTTATCAAAACAAACTACATTCTTAAGTGGCAACTCAAAAGAGGGTTTTTGTGCTTTTTTTTCCTTTTTAAACTTTCTGTAATTTTCTTACATAATAACATACAGCCTTCACTTCCTCTTCTCATAAGCTTTTCCTCTCCCATTTTCTGCAATGTTTGAAATACAGAAAATGATGAAGAGGAATGTTAGGACCTGCAAACAGAAAATACCTCATTTAGAGGACATGAACAATATTAGAGGCTATAACCTCACCTTTAGGTTTTCCTTCATCTCAGCTGTGCATCCAGCTCTTCTGTTTATCCCCATTTATTTTTTTTCAAAAGGAACAAAGAAGCTTTAATTCAAAATTAATCAACTTATAGTTTACCTGCAGAAGGAAGTTGCTACAGGCTTTCCCAAAACCAATTAGGATTGCCCCAAAGCCAATGCTACACAGAGACAGGATGTCTAAGCAGCTTTCAGTAATTTTTCTGATAACAGTTCCATTAAAAGTGCCAAAAATATTCTTTCAGGAGTATACTTACCTCTGAATTAATTACTTTAATCAGGAAGAAAATGTGATAAACAGTCTTAGTTAACACAGAAAGTTGACGACATCTCTCTAGATACACTTGAATAGAAGGCTCTACCCTTTGCTGCAGTTTACTCCAGAAAAGAGTCAGTTCCCTACAACAAGAAAATAGTATTTCAGGTCCAGCAATGCAACCACTAATATGATCAGAAGAAATGCAATGTCCAGAACAGAAGGCCTTCGAGAAAGGAAAAATTCTGAATTTATTCATATATTTTACAGAGAAAAGTTTTTATTAACGTATGGACACTATCCATATCTAATTTTCAAAATTATTACAATTCCAGAAGGAGAGATGAAAATAAACCCAGTATTATCACAGTTTATGCTACACAATTTACAGACTCATGAGGTAGTCCTGAAAAAAATCTTGCAAAATAGTTTACTCTTCACTCCACAGACTGGAATTTTACACTCCTGAATTCTTATTAATTACTAAGAGCTATAAGAGGATGGCTTTTCTCTCTGGTGGACACATTTTTCTTGAGCTGTTCTGCTTTAAGAGCCAAATTTAACTGTGATTCAGTGAGATATTAGCCCCCAAAGACAAACAGTATTACTGTATCTGCATTAACTCACTAGTTCATTCCTCCATAGGTGCAAAGCCAAGAATATTTAGAACTTTGTGGAATGGTGTAATCCCCCCAAAATCAGCAGAATCTGTTAAAGCAAATTCCTGCATTAGCAGATGTTCTCCTGCTGCACATAAAAAGAAGTTGTAGAACGCAAATTCTTCAGGAATTGAACAGGTTTGGAAGTAAAACCCAACTGCAAGCAGTTGGAAATGCAGATCCCAACAGCTCAAATATCTGCCAAAGACCAGTTATTTGTTCCCACATTAATGAAAACAAGCCTTAAACAGTAAGTATTTTAATCTTGCTTATTATTTTGGTTATAGCAGTAAAGCGTTCCTTCTTTTCTAGAAGTTTGTTAGAGAAAGAAATACTGCATTATGAAATAAGGACACACGGAAAGGTACTTACAGATTACATGTTGACATAATGCTGACTAGCTGCTTGCAGATATTAAATTCCTTATTTCTACAGCATAAGATTATTGTGAAGAAAAACTACTAACCAGCTGCTGGTATCTGTAAATGCCTCATCATACACACAGCTTTCAAATTCCCATAATGGATGCTAATCTTGTCATTTATTTTCCCTTTTCTTTTTCAGCTTTCCACAAGCTTTATCTCCTTCCTCTTTAGTTCACAGATATTATCAGCTAAAGAAAAGTTAACTCATGGCTTATATATCAGCTCTATCTTTCCAAAACTTATTTTTGTTGCACTAGACAGAAAACAATATTCAAACTCACCAAGCACAGTACATTTCTCCTTGCTGCAGCTGGCGGGATAAAAATGCTGCACATAAAATTAGAGCACTTTTCTCATCTCCATCAGATTCTAGGTTACAGATCATTTCTAGAGCATCTTTGCAATCTACTTCTGCAATCTAGAAGAGAAGAAAGAAAACAAGACCAAGACTAAGAAAGTGGTTTCATTTTCAGACATACAGTTAACTGATCCTTTAAAAAGATGGTAATTTAGAACTTAGTGAATATTTAACTCTATTAGACAGAGATAAGCTTGAAAGCAAACCAGTGGATTTCTAGATAAGTGTCAAAACTGATTATGCCAACAGAAAAACTGTTTTATTACAGTGAATAAACTTTTCTTCTTAGACATAAGACTTATTTGTCTACTGTCCTATTCACATAAAAATTTTAAAGTACAATTATTCATATATATTATATACCTATAACTGTAATATGCAAATTTATATCTTAAAACTGCATCCTAATTCAAAAAGATCATTACTTGAAATTCTAACTCAGTTTTCTAGTCACTGATGTTACTACTGCTTTCATACAATAGCTGAGGGATTAATGAAACCAAAGTTTAATGATAATGTCCCAGTATTTAAAAAAAAAAAAAAAAATATAAAAGTGAAGCTGTACATTAAGAAGCAGGTCAACTGACTGCTTTTACAGAAGAACATTACAGTCTCTGCAACATAATTTATTTGTTCAGGCAATGCTGGAAGCACTCAGTTTTGTAGCAAAACAAAGGAAAAAAACACAGTCACCCAGTAATATCAGACAGTTGCATGAGTACTGAATCAGTGCACTTTTAACAACTACTGTCTAATTTGATTCTCAGCAGACTGGTTTGATTCCATCAATTAGCACATCTGGTAGGACATGCTGGTATTTATCCTTTGACTCTGGCAGTTGAAGAATAACTTGACCATTGCAATTGCACTGTTGGAAGCCTCTCAAGAAATCACACCACCACCCAACGCAAGAAACAGAACACCCAGCTAGTTCGGTACTTTGGATAAGGTGGCAGCACTGCGTGGTTGGGGCATCACAGTATCCAGCTACTTGTCCAGCAATCAAACCACAGTTTTGAAGACTGCAACAACTCTTTTTTTATTTCTGAATTAACACTTCATAAATATAGTAATAACCCTTCACTAAGAGGTTTAATACCCTCAAAGACATCTTCTAAAGAAAACTGCATTTTTTAAGACCTCAGAGAGGATGGATTAACATAACTGTTACACTACCAATTTAGACTGAAGGTCTGCTTTGCTCACCATCCCATCTCAGACAGGGACCATCAGCTAAAAGCCTAGCGAAGATTATGGGAAATTGAACTGAACATAAAGGTGTTTTCTTCTGAAATGTTTTTTCTAGCCTCTCAGAGTCTTAAAGGACCCAGCTTCCAGCACAGATCTGTACAGGTCCAGTCATCAGGCCTGTCAGCCTAGCATTTCACATATTGCAGATTTGAATTCTTCTTATTACTGAAGCAAACTAACAGTTTGCTTGGACTAATCAAAGATGAAAATGAGCTCAAATGCTACCTTTCTGCCTATTCTGAATGGATATCAAACTCTTCATACCACTAAAGAGTAAGCTGTACTTCTTCACAGTTTACCTCCTTTTTTTTTTCCATTTTCTTCCCGTTCTCACACTAAGAAATGACTGTCCTCCTCAGTTTTGAAGCCTGCTTTCACATGTCAACAGCGTATCTGCCTTCTCTTGGTAATATACGAACTTTCCTGAATGGTTAGCAATACTGAGAACCAGGCTGCAGCTGAAGCTGCAGAGCTGAACAACCCAAGCAATCCAAGGTTTGGCAATATCTGAATTAGGCTTTCTGTGATAACCCAGTCTGAACTTTTCTGTACGTTATGGTATCCTAAGAAATTAGGCTATCCCATTCCTTTCATCCACAGGATTCACTGACCAAGCCCCTTCTGCTTTGGGAGTGCAGTGGGGCTGACTTATGAAGGAAGCATGTTTGTAGGATCACAAATTCCAAGTTCCATTGAGAGTCTTCAGCAAAGAAACACAAGATTGTACAGCCCTGTCACAGCTCCTCCTGAGCCTGTTCTAGCAGGGCCTACAGCAGTCAGAGCAAGACCTATCCAATCCTACTGAGCTCTGTAAGAACATGCCAGTGAGAAGCTGTCATCTTAGAATACAGTCTATACTAGGGAAGGAAACATTTCCAACTCTAATCACTGCATAGTTTCATCCCTTTAAGATCAATTTCAACATGCTTAATACTTATTAACACAAAAAGATGACAGAGACAAAAAGACAGCAGAGAGATGCAGACAGCTAAGAAAGTGACAATTGCTGTTAGTTTTCCTTTAAGAAGGAAAAAAGCTGAGATAAAATTTTGGGGTGGGCTGAGAAATGAAGATGTCACCTGAAAGGATGCAGAGGAGCAAAGCTGCCATCTTTTCTTTGACTTTTGCTTTTAAATAAGAAGGATTTTATATTTCAAACCAGATCAAATATCTGATTTCACCTTCAATTCCACCCTGGCATTTGGGTCAAAAAAGGTTACGTTTATTCTCTGAACTGAAAGTAGCATCTAAAGGGCCCCATTTTACACACTAGGTACTCCACAAAAACCTATACTTAAAACAGTAAAAGTAGGAAAACCATTGTCTTCACCTTACTAACAAGATCTGAGGCCAAGCTTCAAAAATACTTCAAGCAAAATGAAACAAAGAAGTGGCAGGGCCAGAAAATGCCTACTAGTGACCTAATAGCACACTTCCACAAGTATTTTGAGTCATTACTAGTCAGTTTAAAAGTGACTTAAATGAAAAAACAAAATACCAAAAATATTTTAAGTCATGTTTTAAAAGAAAACCTCTTCTACAGAAGAACAGCCTATGATTAGTGACTTTATTATAATTTAAGAAATAAGTCTAAAAACGCTCTTCGTTTTTTACTTACTTCTTCCATTAGCTTTTCATTTGGTGATCCTGAACAAAGACAGACCAGGTAGGTTTGCTTGAAATTGCCTTTTGCACTGATTTCTGGATGGTCAGAGCACAGCTTTGCCAGGGCAGTAGCTTGCGTTAATTGCTTTGTTTTCATTAGGTGCTTAATACGCATATCCAGCAGGACGGGGCCTTCAAACACTAAGAATTCATTCACTTCAAAGAAAAACAAGCCAAAATATTACATACACGTTTCACAGCAGGTTACAGAGTTAACAGAAGGCATTTACTCATTCATGGTTAACCCCTAAAGTTTATACAAATCAAAAATGGTACAAAAGGTATGAAAGCCAAAAACAGGACAGAAGCAAAGATGAGAAAAAGTCTCTTTGAGAACAGTACTTGTTTATTATATGGATTCCTTGCTACAGACATTTTATCTACCTGCAGGTTTAATTCATTATGATTTCTTGGCAAAATAGCTGCACACAAAAAACATATTTAGAAAGCATATAAAAATATTTAGACACCATTTGATTGTAGTTCTACAAAAAGACAAATAACACAAAGCCACTACTCTCACAGCCTTCTTTATATGTTTATTCTATGCCTTTGCTAACAGTTGCTTTTTAAAGACCTTACTATGAAAGGATAAACACGAGAAGCATAGAAGTATCTGAAATCCCTTCTACTGGTATTAAAATATTTTGTATCAGGCATCCATAGAATGCAAACTCCTTTAAAAGTTTTTCAGCCAAATAAGTTTCTGACAAAAAGAGTCTTATCTTGTATACATTTGATTGTGTATAGTTTAAAACTCAGAGACTCAAGGGAATGACCCAACTCCAGGTACTACAGCACAAGATGTAAGAATCCTACAAAACAGGGGAGCATAGGTTAATGTTCCTACTCCTACATAGACATCTCAGGTCTCCTCCAGATCTTCAAGATTAAAATCGCTTCAGCTTTGAAGCAGAAGGTTTAGTTTAGTTTAGTTTTCCACAAGCTACTTACACACTGCATGAAAAATCTTTTTGGTTTTCAATTATCCACATCTTAATTTCATGACACATTCTCTCATCTTTTTAAAAGAACAGAATTTTCCACTGTTTTTTGTTTCTACTCTTTCGTGAGAAACAGCAGACTGACCGGTCTCTTTCAGTGTTAGGGTAAAATCTTGAACTTTTCTAAATGAGATTTTTTCTGGGCTTGGAGTATTTTCACCACGGCTTACTGAAACCTTCTGGGCATTTGCAGTACTCACTTTCTGACACATCTTAGTAGAAACATTTGTTATATTCCTCTTAATTTACTCACCTCAAATTTCACTTGAATCATGTTGCTCATTCATCTAATTTATATTTTCTGGACTTTCACAGCCCTGTTTGGTCTTGATGAAATAATTAAGTAATTTCAGCATGTGCAAAATTAATTACTTTTAGAGTATCTGGAGTATTAGTAAACCAAACATGAGGTTTACTGAAAGAAAAAAAGATAATCTCATTATTCTTTGCTTCCTCCCATCCTAGTTAGTTTTTGATTCAAGACTGCCTTTCATTTTATCTCACAATTTCTCCTTCTTCTAGTTACTTATACAGGATATTACTAAAACCTCATCTTGCAACTGAAATTAGGTCAACTGGTTTTTTTTATCATTTCAGTGCACAGAATTTTAGGGCAGAAAATAATGCCTTTTGCAAAAATCAGGCCTGATGGATTCCATCGTTATCTTCCATGTATTTTCAGATTTATGGTTGAATTATCATTTCAACCAACTTATTTGTTCAGGAACCTTGTGCACTATTACAAATGATCAGCCGTGGCTCACTGATGTGTAAGAACATTCAGTCAAATACGAGTTCTTTCTCCCTCTCTCCAAGAAATGACCAGATTTTTATTCACGCAGGAACAAAGGAAAACTAGAGCACACTAACAGGCAATTGGTAGTTGGTAACTATTTTTGCTTTTATTAAAGCACATGTGATCTTTAAGCAGTGGAATAAATTTTCTTTTAATGACATTACCAATGATATATTCTTGTCAACCCACAAATGACCCAGCGATTAACTACATTCAGTAGTTTTGGCCTTGCTCTTCCTCCTACCAGGTACTGGTAATCCTTTTACCCACAGCATTTACTCCCATCCTAGACGGCCTGGAACATTCTACCTTATTTCTGTAACAAGATACAGGAAGACCTTAGACTTTAAGCTATGTTGGTAACCCAAGTCGTTTCACTCTGATTTATTATTATAATTACTCTATTTAATATTTTAGAGACTGTGTTCTATCTGCTAGTCCTCAGTAATCCCCTTCCTTTAATGTTCACTGTTTCAGCCAGCCTTCCTTGCATAAGCATAAGAACATTTTCGGTTATCTTCTCAACAAGATATAGAAGACCTTGGGGTTAAAGCTACATATTAACTCTTAAGCCTTTATTCTAACCCAAGTGATTATAACCATTACAGTTAACATTTGAAAGCTCATTCCAAACACAAGTTTTAATTATATTCATTTCATAACAAAACTATGTACGACATTTTAAGAAAAAAACGATGCCAAGGCTGCATGAATAAGTCTCTGGTGGGGAAAAGTCTTCAGGGTAAGATTTGTTTGGTTTGGGTTTTTTTAACATTTTATAAGTATATTTTATAGCATGACGTCTACTTCAAAAGTTATGGTAGAAAAAACTGTCAGTTTATCATAACAAATATAACTTTGTGGAATACTTTGAGGGAAAAGTGCTTTTTCAGCATGAGTGAGTTAACCTCTATGAGCACAAAACCTAAAGTATTTAATGAGAACGATATAGTTTATCAATAGCATGATACTTGGAAGAATTATTAAATAACATTTTTGCATAATGCCCCACCATTCTTTTGTGCAAGGCATGTGCAGAATTCATATAAAATTACAGAACTAACATGAGAAAAAAAATACAAGTAGGTGACATCTGACAGACGGTACTATGATCTACTAGGTCTGGCAAATAAAATTGGAGATACTGGATTCTAATCTTTTAGCTAGTTTCCTTGTTATTCCCTTATTATTTCCCTCCACAGCTGGAGTCTCAGGCCATACTACCCAAGTGATTCCATGTAAAGACAGCAAGAACTACAATGAACTTTTCTTACAGGTAATGCTTATACCATACATGAAGTGAAAGGAAGAGAAGAGATAATCTGTACATTAGTAACACACAAGAGCATGAACAAGCTGCGAGCACAGTTCTGTAGTAGTAAATTCTCTATGGCAGCCAGTAAACATGTGCCACAGTTTGGCTGACTGGAGGATGCTGTAGCGGACAAAGCAAAGAATTTTTGCCTTACCAAAGCACTCATAATCCTATTAACTCTACCCTTCACCAGGTTTTGGGTAGGTACAGATTAATCTACTACAGACACTTATTTCTTCTCAACCCGTCTCTGGCCAAGGAGGATGAAGGCAGGAGGTGAATGTACACGTGGACTATCCATCTCAAAGAACTTCAGCTACTCGTCAGTAACTTCTTTCAGACACCTTCAACTGTTAGTACACATGTGCAGTCACACTGTGGGCAACTGTAAACTGAACTCAATACTTTCATATTTTCCTGGATCCAGGTCTCAGAATCCTTCGTGCAAACAACATCTCAGTATAATTCTGCTCAATGCAGCTCCAATCCTGGATGCTTCTATGATGACATATTGTCTGGTGAAAGTGTAAAAGAAGTTCCAAGTGGCTGCTTTGCAGATACCCAGTATTTCTTTAAAAGTGAGGCTGCTGGTATCATTCGGCTTCTGATAGTGGATGCTCTGATTACTGAAAACAGTTCCAGAATGGCTGTCTAAATCCTAACCTGCCTGTTATCCATCTTTATCATCTCTGAATAGTGACGGTTGTATCCTCAAACCTCTTTTCAGCAGGACACACTTCAGAAGTCTGCCTACTGCATTTAAACTTATGAAAAATTCAAGAACTTAATTCCTGACATCTAGGTTTAATTCTCTAAAGATAACCAGAATCAGATAAAAAATGCAGCAGCACCCTGGCTTTTTTTAGGGTTATCTCAGATCCTTTTCCTCTAGACAGTTTGTCCATTCACCCTCAGTGCCAGCTGAGGAGGTACCAATTACATCTCTGAAGGATTTCATCATCACTACAAGAAAATGACAACCTCAGGGATGGAAAAACAGATTCAGGCTGAAGAGCAGCAGCCACACTGACAGGAGCTGGAGGTGACAGTGCTGGGGTAGAGTTTTACCATTGCATAGGCCAAAATACTCAAGCATACTTCAACTTTCAGTCTGTGGTACACTAAGCAATAAGGCCAACCAGATTAGCCACACAATTTCAAGAAACAAATTCTGGTTGTCATGAGTTCAAATCAGCTTCAATTCAAGACTAAAATAAGTTCTGATTTCAAATTCAGCTATTTGGTAATCCAGGAGGAGGCCAAAAAGACAAAAGATCCACGATTATATGAAGAATTACGACTGTCTTACTAAGATTTCCTTCCCTAACCAATCCGTGAAGCAGAGAAACATGGAAAACTCCTCTCTCCAAATACAAGCACTTGTTCATCACAGGCAATCTCAAGAAAATAATCATAGCACCATACAATCATAAGGTTGGAAGAGACCTCTGAGATCATCAAGCCCAACCATACCTGTCTCCCTAATAAACCAAGTCCCTAAGGAACTCATCTACCCGCCTTTTAAACACCTCCAGGAATGGTGACTCCACCACCTCCCTGGGCAGCCTGTTCCAATCCCTGACCACTCTCTCTGTGAAGAGATTCTTTCTCATGTCCAGTACAAACCTCTCCAGGCACAACTTGCGGCCATTTCCTCTCATTCTATCATTTGTCACTTGTGAAAAGAAGCAGTCAAGCAGCTGAAACCTTAAGTAGTGGCAGGTCCAGTCAACATGCAAATGCAATATGATACATTTGATACATATGATACACTTCAGCAGTTTCCAACTGCTAAAGTGAACCATTTACCTTCAGATCAGTCAGTGATCACAGCTAATACTACCATCTTGAATTTAATGATGCGGATAAGATATTTTATTTCCATGTCTAGGATATCTTTCCAAATTTATTTCTGCTTTGGTTCTGAGACTAATTGTTCCTACTATTTGAGGCTGATGAAAACTGGCTGAGCGGTGCTCCACAGCAAAGAATGTTACCAATATGCTCATAAAGGATTACTGAAATATTATTTGAAAAGATTGGTACTTTGCTATCCTCGTGACCTGATGGGATCACGTAACCTTGGATAATCTCTCAAGTCTAAAATGTCCATGATGCTACACAGACAATGCTCAAAATTTGATAGACATTCTTCAAAGACAGAAGAGACAGGTTTAGGTGGAAAAAGAAAAACATTCACATGAACAAACACAAGTAGTTTACAGCTCTGGAGCACGCTTTTAAGAGATAATACTGTTGAGGAACCAGAATTTGAATCAAGAAGTTGCAGACCTAATTGTGTAATTGTTGTGGGTCCTGTTGGGTAAAGACAGAGGCAATGGACAGAATCAAGGAACAGTAAGATACGTAGAACTGGAGGAAGGATCTCTCTTTTCAGCACTGAACTTCTCTGAGGGCGTGGAAGATTGCCTGGGCATTTTTCAAATGTATGTAGATTGGTTCATGACACAATACCAAACAGACTCAGGAAAGTCAAAAGGAGTTTCTCAGGAAATCTCTCAGATTGCAGCCATGTGTAGTGCTATCAACTCCAGACGTCCACTTAGGGGGCCCACTTGTGACATCCGAAGACCCTGCTTACAAGTCAGTTTCTGCAAATAAATTCTCTTTGGAGTTACTAGTTAAGAATAAAAAATATATACATATATATTCCTCAGTTCACTAGGCATCCCAATTCCCACTTCCAGGCTAGGCCTCCATACAGAACAAACTAGCATTGTGGGAATAACCACAGCCCCAAACGGCAATGCTGATTTTCCACTTGCAGGGAAAAAGAGATTATTTTTTTTCAGAAACAACTCAAGTCAGGTATCAGCATTAGGATGGTTCCCAAGAGGAGATTCTTCTATTTGGTGACACCTATTGCACAGAATACGGTAACTTAGGCCAGGTTTCCTAATATCAATGGTCAGAGATGGGCTAAAAATCCAGGGCAATGCCAACGTTTCTCACCCAAGCAGGTGATAAACCAAGTGGCCGGAGAATATTTCCAATATGAAAAGACTTTATATATGCACACACACAAAGTTCTATCTGCTTGTATGTATATGTTTCCTGCTCTTCTCATCCTGTGCTTCAAACAACTGGGTTTCCATCCTCTACTTTTTTTGAGCTCCTTACCGCAGGAATCCTTACAGGCATACATTCATCAGAAAATCAAGCTGTGCCCCAGGCAGTCAGGCAATAAGATGACACTCAAGAGAACTGTCCCCCAAACATCTTAGGACGTGAGTACTTCCTGTTTATATTTAGGTAGAATTCACGCGACAATCCATTCCCAAAACGAGAAGAGCAAGAGAACAGCTAAGTTCAGACAAGCCTGCATTTGCTTGACTGTCATCAGAACAAACCAGCTGTCATGTGTGATCAGAGAAAATGAATTTGTCTCTCACACTAAGTCCTAAGTTTGTAAAATTTGAAAACAGAGGAATTCAAAAGGATCTGTCTCCAAGATGAAACAGACACCTAGCTGTGCTTCCTACAGGAGATGCAAAGAGGCAAACTGTCCTTCAGAAGTCAAAACCAGAGGCCATGAAGAACATATAATCAATGACCTAAAATTCAGCTGACAGCTGGTTAAGTCAAAGATTCTGAATAGGTCATAATTGACACTACCAAAACTGAAATAAAACAAATATGAGGAAACAACTGAAACAAATACAGGCGACAAAAGCTAAGGGAATGACATTACAAAACCCACCTCCAGTACCAACTAGTTTTTCCACCTGCAACAGATAAATGTTTACCGTAGCCACGACTCAAAGACTGAGTTGATCACATCTGTCAAATGATAACATCTCCGTGTAGCAAGCTGACTACTTGGGAACTTCTGAAACAGCAAATGGTAAAAGCAACATTCTGAACCAACCCAAAATCCAATAATCAAAGTTTACAAATGTTCCTAAGACGCTTATACTGGAGTTAAGGTTGAAGACTGCTGAGAGAGTTGTACACTGAAAGAGGGTACGCGGAACTAGTGGGAGTGCTGAATTACAGACTAGAAAGGCACATCTTTGGGCAATGGAGTTCTGGTACTACCAAAGTATCCTTCAAATCACTAAAATATTCTTCAAATTAGTAAGAAGATGACACAAAACAATGCAGTATTGCTAAGGATGTCAACAGTTAGAGAATAGTTACAAAAACATGGATATGCAGTATAATGATCTTGCCACAGACTGTAAGTCAGTCAGTCAGTCAAGTCCAAGGTAGAAGCATCCTTGACTAAAGAACATTCAGGACTGAAAGAATGTCCGTTAAAAACTTTGCAGAAAAACATTGATAAAAAGAACAGTCCTCAAAACCAGGTTCATGAGGGAGGTGCTTAAAAAACCTCAAACACAAGGCAATAAGGTCTCTCTTAGAAGTACCTTACTGTAAAGGAGACGACTACTGCAAATCTTGTGGAAGAGTAAAGCACAACTTTTGTAAAAAAACAATAAATCACATTATATGTCTACTGGACTTATATGAGAAAGCTGTGATGGTAACAATAATAAAAGAGATCAAATTAATTTCATAAAGGCATTAAAAGAAATCCCTCAAACCCCCTAAAGATATTGACTTGTTTTGGTAATAAAAAGAATATTCTTATATGGATAAATTATCCGTTAAAAGAATAAAGGAAAAACCCCAAACCTCTTAGTGGCTTCCCTGAGGATCTGTACCAGGACCTCTGCTGTTCAGCATTTATATAAATATTTGGAAAAATGGGGGTAGAGAACAAGGTGACAAAATGTGCTGATAAAAGCAGAGTAGTAAAAACGTGTCAACATTAAAAGACTAAAGAAGACTGCACTCCATAACGTGGCAAAATAGACAAAACTAAAATGTTGATGAAAACCCCACAGTGATTCTCATCGGGAAAAGTGCAATCCTAATTGTACATACAGAAAAACAAGCTGTGTAGTAGGGGAAAATCCTAACATTGAAATAGGTACTCTGAAAATCCTAACACTGAAATAGGTTACACTCAAGAAAGAATCAAGACTAAACCAACAGTTTTAAGAAACCATCAGTTCAATCCACAGTCAAGAAGCAAATCTAATGTTAGGAAATATTACAAAAGGAATGCAGAACAAAGCAGAAAATCGGTAAATGCACATCTTGATTGCTGATTAAACCTCTGGTCCCCCGTATGAGAAATGGTACACACAGTAAAGCTAGAAAATGGTACAGAATAGATATTACAGAAGAGAGAAGATGGACTATGACAGCAGTCTAACAAACCGTGTTTTATGGTGCATTCATTAGAAGATGCAATAATAGTTTAATTTTTAATAAATAGAGAGTATCACCTGAACTAATCAGGCAACAGGCTAAAAGGAGGCAGGCAGTAAGAGGACCCACTTTAAGTGACATGAGAAAAGTGCAACTCTGCCACAGACAATCAGGTGAGACCGTTGATATAGATTCTAAAACCAATCAGGCAAAGAATCAAAGAAAACAACTAAGACTTACTAAGACAAAGATACCACTTCTGAATTGTAAATCATTAAAAATGGAAATAACACATTAGGAAAAAAAAATCATTCTAAGCTTCTGCTAATCATATACTCTTTCTTACACCACTGCTCTTAGCCACTCTCAGAACTCTGGTCTAAATGAATCTTCGGTAATGACCCTCTTCGCGCTTCATAATTGAGTAAATGCCATTTTCAAAAAAAGTGGGGATTTTTGTTTGTTTTATGTCAAATAATTTTACTATACCAGTACTGAACGTACTCCATCATAAAATAGCCTGCATGTAATCTCCCTTCACATATCTTATAAAGAAAATGGCAAGAGATCTCCAGATATGATTACATTTAACGCAAAATACCAACATTAAAACCTTTGTATATTCCTAGGAACATACAATCTTGATAGTTCAGAAAATGCTATAAGCATATTTATCTATATAGGGTATAAATTATCACATAAACTATAGTCAACAGAAGACTTCCATTTATCATTATAATATTTCAGTGTATTATAAAAATAAGGCAAATCACCATTTCAAATTTTACCTTTATCTGGATCCAGTTGTTCCTGGGAAAGAATACCACACAACACTGGGTTCTTCCACACTCCCTTCTCTTGCGTAAGTGTAGTTAAAATATGCAGTTCCCGGCTGCCATGTTCCATCAAGTTTTTATGAGCCACCTGAACAATATATTTTACAAAACAGAGTATTGTTAAAAAAACGGTATTAAGAATATGTGTCTTTTATACTGCTTTATCTCTTACGTAAAAAATACCCATTACTAGATGAACTAAACATGGAACAAAACAATCTTAATATTCAGCCTATACAGGTTTTACTTCTGCCTCTGTCACCTAAGATTTAGGTTGAGAAACTGAGATGATCGAGTGCCCAAACTTGCCTTCAGATTTATTCATATGGCCACTTCTTAAATTTATGAAACTAAATTTGAAAAAGACCTCCATTTAAAAAAATGATGAGCCAACTTTCTGGTTCCCATATTGGGTCTAGCACCAGCTGCCTTAACTCTTATTCTCTTCAGAATCTTCAGTAGCTTATGCACTGGAGACACCAAAAAATTATTTTTGTAAGGGTAAAAGATTTGAGCTGTAAGAATCCAGTGTATGGTTATATGCAAATATGATGAAGGCAGGCTGGAGTCTTAAAATCAATTAAAATTGTTTCTACTGCAGTTAGATACTAGGATAAACTCTGGAAGCAGATGTATGCTTGGAAGCAAGCTAAATACCTGCAAACATCTGTGGCTTAAGTAGCACTGCACAACTAACACTGATCGTGAAAAACAAGAAAGGGCTCATCTCTCTCTCTTCACTTTTCGTTTCTGTTTCCACCTGCTCCAAAGGCTGTGGAAGCTCCTGGCACCAAACACAGCTCTTCAGAATTTATTTAAATCAGGCAGTTGCTAGTCAAAATTCACTCAAAAAATCAGCTTTGTATCTTCCCATGTTATTTAGGCTGAGAATCTTGATGTAACTGTATCTGGTGTTTTTCACAATTATTCCTTCCTTCTCACTAACCTCCACATTTATTTTTAACTACAGGCAAGACCTCCCACTACATATTTCTGATAAATACTGAGGACCTGTACTTGTTTCAACACTCTGCTTTAAAGCAGAGCTCTAATCCTTAACCAGCTAGTGCCCTGTGGGAGACCTAGCAATCCTGCAGTATTGACAGATCGTTCACTCACAATAAGTCTCAAATACCACCATAAATAGAGAAGAATTACTTAGATGGTATTATTTCACTTTAACAGTGTTAACAGACAAATATCTTGAAACACAAGCTTTCTTTCAAATAACTGAAAATGTTTTTTCTCTACAGCTCCTACATGAACTATGACAGACAAAGGATATGACTGACGGCAATTACTGCAGAGTACATATGATTTCCAGCTGAAGACCTTGATCTTTATCAGCCACCAGGAAACAAGCCTTCAGACACACTCCACACTTAATATCCCTAGGTTTCCAAATGATTCTTCAAAGCTATTAAGTCATCATTTCATGAATCAAACTCACCTGTACAAAAGCCTGAAATTCTTTCCATTTATTTTCAGGTAAATCAAGAGGCAGACACAGTAGAAGTTCAATACAGCTTCTGGAAGGCAAATAAGAATATTATTTGATGCAAATTTTGGCTTTTAAAATGTATATTCAACAATTCTTAATTCCAGTATCCAAACAGTTATTTGTGTGAAATACCAAAGCCATAAAACTGTTTGAATATATAAAGAAAAGGTGGTCATGGACACTCTTGCAGAAGCTGTAAAAGCAAACTCTCTATTAATCACTAATAATAATAATAATAATAAAGGATTTGTCATGGAAGTTCAATCCTGTAACACTGTGAATGCAGATCAATAGTAAGAAAGTGTTTCAAGCCAGGGATGTTAGCTTGTCCAGTATCAGAAGAGTCCTTCTCAGGACTGTTCCATTTCCAACAACCAAAGACATTCTCTCTCACATACGTCATTCACCAGGAGGAAGGAAGGTGCTTCCCAACCTAGTCAGAATTTTTATAGATTGTAAACTGGATTGGGATAGCATTACAGCAGTGAAAAGTTAATACTATCGAGGGTTTTTTTAGTAACTGAAAACATACTCACAGTGCTAAACGTTCAAGCACAAAGGCTACATTTTCACACTCAGAGGTAAGATAAGGTCGTGCTTTAACATAACTTCGGATAGCCACTGTATACACCTCTAAGAGGGGCAGAGGGTCTTCTGACGTTTTCCACTTTTCTGCATATTCCAGCAAAGTCTGTTTAGGAAGATGAACAAACAATGCCAAAATTCAGGAACAAATCTAAGTTTTAAATTTATACTCCTCACTAGTAGACCATCCTTCTTAACGACAACCTCTATTTCCTTAATATGAATTACACCTTCTCAAAACATGCCTTTTCTCCTTAAAATTTATTGTTTCATTAACAACTCAAAAGTTAAATTCCATATAAAAATCATCCCCTTATAATTTAAAAATGTTATGACTGACACTTCTCCCCTAAGGTATCACTATAAAATTCAGTTTACATTCCTATTTTCCGAATATAAAAGCCTGAAGAGCATATCTGGGAACATACATATTTTTTTTTTCATAAATTCATTTTTAAGGGACTGAAAACTCATTTTTTAGACATTCATGTGTCAGATCAGCTTCTAAACCAAGTAAATTTGAAAGCATTAGCCTTTATTTTAACTTGTCTACTTTCAGGAACAGTTTTACATTTCTTCTTTCTGCCTTCCCAATACAGATATATTCAGAATATCACTTTTCACATGGTCCTGAAAGAATATGAACTATGCATTTTATAGACAGCGTATATACACTCCATGCTCATTAGTTAAAAAAGTTCTTCTCTTACTTTTTACACATGAATACTGTTAAACAACGGTTTAGAAATAAAACTTAGGAGAGTAACAAAATCAATACCCCCCCAAAAGAACAAAAGGCTACTGTTCATTTCAGTCAGGGAGAGGGAACTTGGACTCAGACACATATTGAGGTGGAGGAGCTAGTAAGGTTCTTTTGTAAACATCCAAACTATGTTCCCCTTGGATCTTTGCTCTCAAGTCTGGGCCAGCTTAATGGATTGCAAACTAATTCCTACACTACAGCAGGTTGCAGACTGTCATACCAAGGTGATCAATTTTTCTGTTTGATTCTTGGAGGGGGGGCATAACAGACAGAATGCTCAGAGTAACAGATGGCAATTCAGGTTGTCTGACATACTGCTCAAAGCAGGGCCATTAGAGTAAGTTGTTTGGAGACATGTCCAATGGAGCTGTGAGTACCCTGAAGGACAGATTCCACAGCCTCTGTGGGCTGCCTGTTTTCTGAGCCTTGACTACCCCTGACTGGGATTTCCTCCCCACCAGTACCCAGATGCGGCCCCACAGGTTCTCAGTGCAGGATTATCTCCCTCAGCCTGCCAGATGCACTCCTGCAAGCATATGGCAGCTGGCATATGGGCGCACCGCTGGCTGCTTGTCCACCGGCTACTCCCTTCCACACGCAGGGCTTTGGGCTCACAGCTGAGCTACACATCAGCCCATTCCCTGGGACTGCTGAGGTCCCTCTGAATAGCCTCCCTGACCTGATAGATTGCTCTCACCAATTCGGTATCATCTGCCAAGGTGCTGAGGATACACTTTGTCCTCTCATTCAGTTCACTAATAAAGAAATTAGAGTATTTGCCCTGGCTATGTTAGATCTGTACTGAGTTAGCTAGTGGCATCACTAGGAAAATACTTAAAATTCTCATTTTTGGCAGTGTGCAAAATAAACCCTCTCAATTAGAAACATCAACTATATTAAACTGAAGTAGAAAACTGTTTAATGTGGCAATTCGCAGTGATAATACTGCCACTAGTTTATAGCACAGCCAAAACACAGACCGAAGGTATCCCAATCAAGAATGTAACAGTTAAGAAATATGCAGCTTTTGGCAAACTGTTGCATTAAAAACCTATTTTGTTTTTAAAGGAGGTCTTAATACACAGTCACCTTAAAAGAAGCTACATGCTTTACCTTCCTGAAGCAGCAGAAAATGCTTCTGCAGCATCTAGTGCTCCCTACTGGAAACTTGAACCTGGCTGGAATATTGTCTGGTTTACAGTAACACTCAGTATGATACTCTCCTAAAAGCAGCAAAACACCACCAGAGATCATGGCAGAGAAATCAAGGAAGAGTAATATAGAACAGAAACATGAAAGAAGCAACAAAGGAGGACTGCATAAACAAGCTAGCAATATTAGCAAACATCTATTTTGGTACCATTTGGCAACTCTGATTAATGCACTAGAATAATCAGATTAGAACAAAGGAGTCAGCTTCAAAGAATCTTGAAAGAAACTCCACTAAGAAGTCTCCCTCTGCCCAAATACTCACATAAACAAATGTTCTATGACTTCAGTTATTGGGTTTATGATACATGACTTGTTTGTAAAACAGCAAAGCTGAAGAAAAAAACAGCCTATGAAAGTACACTTTGCATCCTTCCCTCTTTTCATCGTGAAGCAGTGTTTTGGATCTAACAGGCAAATATTTTTTCACTTTGTCCAGCTGACAGAATTATTCACATTAGAAGAGCGAATGCCACAGATTGCAGAAGAAACCTCCTTAACCTGATGTCATTACTTGTCAAGAATACAACAGAGCAATCATTGCAGCAACTTTCACAGTACAGTACTATAGAAAAATTAAAAATAAAAAGCATAGTTTTCCTTCTTTTAAGTGTTCAAGTATGAACTGTATTTTTGCACTGGAAAAAATAATACATAACTGCTTTTTGTTATATGATTACAGCTTAATCAATTTTAAACTTGGTTAAGACAATTCTCCCTGTAAAAGGAAAAAGTGAAAACAAGTTGCTGGTGACATTGAATAAAAGAGGGACAAAGACAGTAATTAAACATTCAGCGTAGCTTACTGTTCATATTGGTTCTTAAAATTCTTGGAATGCTACCTAGCTCAAACAGGGAGTTAGCTTCATAATCAGAGATGAATAGTTAAAGCTAACGTTGTCATCATGAATTACTTTCCTTTTTTTATTAATTTGAAGTAACATACTTCTCCTTTCAGACTAAATAATAAAAAACCCACCAAACCCACAAACATAAAAAACCCAAACCAAAAAAGCCAAATGGTAGCTAAGTTATCACACTGAGGCAGCTAACAGGTAGCGTAAACTACCACCCAGTTTTATCCAGCTGATTGTTCAAACTGGCTAGAGCCAAATAGCTTCTACCAGTAAGATAAGTTTACATTTAGGAAGCTGATACACGAAGTAAGGAAACCTGTTTTAATACTAGACTTGATGTAAATCTCAATTTGAATGCAGCCCACCTTTACTAGTGTCCTCTTCAGAAGACCACAGCAAGCAACAAGATAAATGCAAGCTTTGGCAAGTGAAGGACATTTCAAAGTTAGCTACCAAGCCAGGACAATATATCCCTAAATCTCAAAGTGTTAAGTTGAGCAGAAGTGGGAAGAAGAAAGGGCTAAGGATGGAGAAGGAAGCAGGAAGATGTAACCAAGCAATCAGTGATCTGAGAATCTTGACTAAAGAATCATCAAGAGGATTCTCATCAGCTGTTGCAAAGACAGCAGCACCTAGAATCTGAAGAAGAAACCAACAGCCTTAGTAGAGAGATACTGATTCACAAAGCAAGCCAGGACAAGTGACCATGGAGACCTGTGACAAACAGATCAAAAGACCTCAAGTCTCAGGGGCAGGAAAGAGAGACCTTATAGTTAGTTTAGTGTGCTAAAAATCCTCCAGCTACACAGTATCACCACCCGATCTGCACAAGTGACGATACTGAAGATCACAGGTCCATTATGATGGAACTCAGCTGGAATTCTCCCAGATAATTAGGAACTTTACAGAAATACCATGTAGTCATTAATACCAGAAAATTGGCTTGGGGAAGAACTACAAAACCTCTTGCAGAACCCATGAAAGCCTAACCAGCACTACACCAATCCATGTCTAGATTACTAAGGATAAATCAAAGCAAAATAGATTTTTTTTTTTAAAATATGAGGTTTAATAGTAGTTAACCAAAACCAAAATAATAGTAGATATAGTAAATACATCAGCAAATTCTCAGAATCCACCGTCTAACAAAAAATATTTGGTATGCTTGTGTACTGATACTACCAATGCTGTACAACCAGTGTGTACAGATGTAAACACACTGTCTAAAGCAAGAGAAGGAGTTTGCACTGTAACACAGTGACAATGATTTCAGCATTATATAGTGCTATTTTTATCTCACATACATATATCAGCCACTTCCAAGCCACTACATGAACTATATTAAGCACTTACGCCCACCACGCCCTTCAAAAGTATTCGTCAGAACGACAGATTTCCTTGTCTGGATGTCCCTAGACTACACAGCACTGCCACTGTACAAAGAAAATCAAACTCATTCTGCTTTCCTTAATGAATCATTGTTGCGCACCACTTAGAACCATAAAAAGAAAGAATTTTACCCCCCATCCTGGGCCTCATTAAGTTATTTATCTCCCTAGTCAGGACATGCTTGTTAATCAAGCCAAGTACTCCATTCAGAACACAGCAGCAAACTTTTGTTCCTCAGTGAGACTGAAACAGGCATTTTATTGCAGCAGCAGCTTACACAGCCAAGAATGTTCCAAAATATGGAATCATTGATTTTTTTTGGTACAAACTGAGATAAGCATTATATTTGTGATTTAAACTGTGGAAAATATTTAGCCATGGCTAATATCCAGACAATACATTTTATCCTTTTCAATCTTTATCAGAACCTTTATGTGAATGTTGCAATAGCAATGCACTCACTGGCGGATGCTTTTCTACTTTCAAAAGTTATACTGAGCAACCTTCTTTGCCAGAACTACCCCTACAATACCAAAGACGTGTTAAAATATGCTTTATGTTAAAAAAACCATTATTTACTATTAACCGGAGTTCCACATGTACAGTCCATACCTACATGTTTCTTCAGCTCTTAAGATCAGAGTCTTACCCCTGCAGGTATCTGGATAAGGGCAAGCTTATTTAAATACATCAGAATGTTTCTAGGACTGCCCATTCCCTGCTAAGCGCAAGGGACTAAGTGGCAGGGAGTGTGACAGACAGTGGTCACACAGGTAAGCTGAATCTCTCAAACCACTCCAGTAACTAGCAAAACCTCAATTTCAGGGACTTTCCTCAAGCAATTCCACACAGAAAAAGAATCGAAGCAAGAAGCTTGATACAATCAAGTTACCTGGAGATGAGCCTTAAGGATCTGCACACAAAGAGTGGCTGCAAGAACCCCCTCCATGAAGTCATCTTCTGAAAAAGTAGCTACGCAACAACTGAGCTCCAAATGAATAGCCAGGTGCAGGAATGACAGCACTTCTCAGAGGTCACTCTGCCACTTCATGTTCACATGGACATATTTCCACAAAGGCAGGGCTCCCTTTCAGTTGGCACAATCCCACTACTCACTCCTCCAGTACCTGCCAATAACTGACTGATCCTAAAGAGCAGCTACTTTCTTTCACAGGAACCGTCAAAGGGTGTGATCTGAGAACACAGGGCAAACTTTATTCAAAGCTGGCAAAGAATGGCTACAATTCTGCTAGTGTCAACAGAAATTTCAAAATAAAGTTAAGACTACTGTCAAGAAAGAGGATAACATACGAAAAATCAGTGAAGCACATCTCCATAATCAAACACACACACGATTTAAGATCTTTTTTCCTGGCTTAAGATTCCTCCCTGTGAAGAGTGCAGATATGCTCTAATGACCAGAGTCATTCACAGCCTGTATCATTAAATAGATATATCATGAGGAAATGAAAATTGCTCAGGGGATGCTGAGTTTGGTATCATGACACAGAGGAAGATGCAGAAGGATACTATATGCCCTAATGAGTCTGACGCTGTAGCTACTTCAGTCAGAAGTTCTTGAGTTGGATGCTTTGGATTAAACGCACTGAAGGGAAAAAAACATATACCAGAACTACATCCAGAACAAAGACATCCTAAAGACAGTTTCAGGAGAAAAGAGGCTGACATTGCTTCCTAAACTCTGCTAAACGCCTTGGAATGTCAACAATCCCAAAGTATGGACTGCAGCACAGTAGATCAGGTCTATCATTGTAATGTGGCTTAATATACTATGTGATAAAAAATGTATAGCCATAATGAGTTTGTATGGAGATGGTGAGGAAGTATTCAGAACACAAAACATTTTGAATGGGAGAGTACCTGCAGACTGAGGGCGGTCAGTTGTGAGACTTGTATACAAACAGCACCAACATCAAACAGATATTCAAGAACAGCTTATGCACAGTGTCACCAGGCAGCATGCTGCAACCGTCAGTGTGCTGTCACGGTCCATTAACTTCCACCCCTGGGTAGAAAGCCCATCTACATGAGGCTTGTTAGTGGAAAATGCCAAGAACTGAATGTTAACAAAGATTGCCAGCAGTGACGATGGAAGATGCAGCAGTCTGAGCAAAGGAACTTATGTTTTGCTGCAATGACTCAGGAACGCTTCAATTTGATAAATCTCCCAGAAAAAGCAAGACCAGGTGAATTCTCCTCATACCTAAATACTGAACTGGATGGGGCAGGGGAATACCCTTTAGTGACACTTCAAAGGATAAAGAAGTTTTTCTGTTCTAAATAAATACATATGTAATTCACATATGTGCAAATACATACACAGGCTAATACATTAAGACAAATCTCCTTTCAGTTATTTTTTTTCTTGCTGTGAGACTATGATAATTTTGTTTTTCTCAAATCAAACAACTTTTTTTTTTTGTTACCTGAAAAAACACACTGGACAAATAAGCTACATAACCAAAGGGGGTATAAGTAAATTTAAGAAATTAACATAGTTTCAGAGATATAAACCTTAATGTGTGTTGTCTGCAAAGTAACAACTCAAAAAGACTTACATGAGTCCTGTGGTTCTTCTGAAAAAAATACTCCTTTCCTAAATTCTGCATTACCAGTTACTTTGAAAAACTGAAGATACACAGGGTAGACGTGACTCCAACTCACTGCTGTTTTTCTGTCTCCTCCAATTTAAGAGCATGGCAACAACTTCAGTCTTTTATTGTTCTGCATGCAACTCCATAGTGAATAGAACCGTTTTGCAGATTTACACAAACCAAGAAGGAACAGCTTTTTCAATTTCTCTCTGCAGTGCAAGTTTTTAATATGCTTTAAAGAACAAGGACTGAAAGTAAATTTAACAGGATTTTATTCAGTGCTTCCAATAAAGCAAACAGCTCATACTACTCCTATGGGGCACAGTGGTCCAAAATACTGAATTACACATTAATCAATAAAAAAGTCTAAATCAATCTCCCACAATGACTGCAGTATTTTCTTTCCTTTTTTTCCAGCATTACAGACACTACCAACAGTTTAAAGAAGTTGTGCTTCTGTGTTTACTTCACTTGTGCTCTGCACAGCCATTTTCCTACTTTATCCTCTCTCAGCTAACGTTTAAGGAGTAAGGGCTACTAGGACCTTGAGAAAATCCATGACCAGAGCTAATCCTTAATCAGTAAAACACAAGTTTTAATTCCTGTCAGCTCCCCAAATATGTTCAATATGTAGACTTAAGTGCTTCTGCCAGCACAAAGCAAAGAAATCAGAATTATTTCTTTCCTGGAAATTGTTGTCTTAAGACTCTACAACTACCGCATTAAATGCAGCAGTTTAAAACCAAATGAACCACATCAGCGATGCCACTGAGACAAAGGGCTCTGGAGCAGAGGAACTGTACTGGAGAACTCTTCTTCTTAAAAGTGGCAAAACCATGGCAACAAAAGCAAAAGCGCGGGGAGAGAGAAGGTTCCCCACCTGCCCCCTACAAGCAGGAAAGGGTGGGCTCCTGACAAGCGAGTGGCAGTTCTGATTCAGTGTGGGCAGGGACAAGAGTGACAGTGGCCCATGTCCCTCAAATTAAAGAGCAGTCCCTGGGAACCTGGCAACAAGGACAGGCAAACAGGGCATGGTGCAGCAGCTGGCACAGCAGTCTGCGCAGGCAGGACGCAGCTCCCTCCTGGCTCCAGAGGGTAACTCAACTTATAGCCATTGCCCTCCCAGAAGACGACTTAGGTACAGTTTCCTCTCGCCTGAAGATCATAACCAGAAGGAACGTGGTGAACCAGATGGAAATCTCACATAGACATACAGCTGCCCAGGTCTCTGGCTGCAAGGAGTGCCTGAGCCTGTCACCACTTCTGGAGGGCTGCAGAGACAATGGGTGGTTTTGGTGTGACCAGGTGAATGATCTACTCAGCCTGGTGGCAGAGCTGAAGGAGGAAGTGGAAAGTTAAGGAATATCAAGGACTGTGAGAGGCAGACAGGTTGGTGGAGCCACACCCTATCATCCTTGAGGCCAAGGCAGCACATAGAGGCTCCACAAGAAGCAGAGGATCTCCTGTCCTCTTGCCACCAAGCAGAAGGAAAGGATCTAAGAGATTGGGGGAATGGTAACAGGTCCTTGCTTGGGGCAGCAGGAGAGTGCTCTCCCAGCCTTCTTCACCTTTGCAGTTGCCCTTACACAATAGATATGGGGTTCTGCCACTTGAGGGCCAGGCAAATGAGGATGTGCTGAAGGTCCATTCAGGGGGTTGCCTATGGAGAGTCAGTCAGTCCCGTGCATCATGATTGTCTCTGTTAAGAAAAAAAGGAGGGTAACTACTATCAGTGACTTCCTTCTGAGGGGGATGGAAGGCCCAGCATGCCAACCAGACCCATCCCACAGGGAAGTCTGCTGCCTCTCTGGGGCCCAGGTTAGAGATGTAACTAGGAATCTCCCAGGTCACGAGTGGTGTCCACCATGGCTCAGTGTTGGGACCAGTCTTGTTGAATATCTTTATCAATGATCTGGACAAGGGGATCAAGGGCACCCTCTGTAAGTTTGCAGATGATGCCAAACTGGGTGGGAATGTTGATCTGCTCAAGGGCAAGAAGGCTCTCCAGAGGGATCTGGAAGGGCTGGATCGATGGGCCAAGGCCAACTGTATGAGACTTAACCAGGCCAAGTGCAGAGTCAGACACTTTGGTCACAACAACCCCATGCAACGCTACAGGATTGAGGAAGAGTGGCTAGAAATCTGTCCAGTAGAAAGGACCTGGGGATGCTGATTGACAGCCAGCTGAACACGAGCCAGCAGTGTGCACAAGTGGCCAAGAACATCCTGGCTTGTACCAGAAACAGCATGGTCAGCAAGACTAGGGAAGTGGTGGTTCCCCTGTACTTGGCACCAGTGTTCAGTTTTGGGCCCCTCTGAAGGACGCTGAGCTGCTGTAGTGTGTCCAGAGAAGGGCAGCAGAGCTGGTGAAGGGTCTGGAGCACACGTCCTATGAGGAGTGGGTGAGGGAACTTGTGCCATTTAGTCTGGGGAAGGCTGTGGGGAGACCTTATCACTCTTTACAACTGCCTGAAAGGAGGTTGTAGTGAGGTGAGTGTTGGTCTCTTGTCCCAAGTAACAAGTGATAGGACAAGATGAAATGGCCTCAAGTTGCACCAGGGGAGGTTTAGATTGGATATTAGGAAAAATCTGTACTGAAAGAGTGGTGAACCATTGGAACAGGCTGCCCAGGGAAGTGGTGGGGTCACCAACCCTGCAGGTGTTCAAAAAAAACCATGTAGATGCAACACTTCAGGACATGGTTTAGTAGGCACAGTGGTGTTGGACTGACAGTTGGACCTGATGATCTTAGAGGTCTTTTCGAAACTTAGTGATTCTATGTTTCTACAATTCTATGTAAGTAGTAGGACAACATGAGCAGATTTAGCCAATTTCTTCTTTGAACAACACTAGTACAAGCACTGACTTTCATGATAACTGCCTTGCAGGACATGTGCATTGCTTCTATGTTCCGTAACTTTACCTCTTATATGATAATACTTGCAAAACATGCAACTCGTATTTACTTTGTTTAACACACTTTTTGAAATGAGTAACCAGAATTGCCTCTAAACCAGTATGAAAATTAAGTACTGGCCACAGATGTTTCATCTACATTTGATTAATGATTTATTAATTGAACAGGACTAGTAACTAAACTACGAAGAATTTCACCGTTCATAAAGCTAAAATTCTCCTCTTGGCTTTCTTGTCTTCTGAGTTAATTTTTCTGCTTTCACTATTCTTCAGCAATCTCAGTATGTTACTAATCAGCTCAGTTGAAGAAAAGTGTCAGTTGCTTTTTTTCCTTGCAGAAACTCCACTCAATGCAGAGCAACTGGCATGATTTGCAAAGCAACAAGACTAGATACAAGCCCCAAACAGCTACTCTCCTTGCACTAAACAAGTCCTCTCTCTGGTTTTGTATTGCCCGTACCTGCTTTATTTCTCTATCTTCAAATCAACCTTGTACAAACACTGTTTCATTCAAATGATTCTGATAAATCTTCATTATTCTTGATTTAGTGAGACAATACATAAATTTGATTTGTGGTACTTTTTTCCTCCCTATAAGATTATAAAAGGGAGGAGAAATCAAAAAACATGGGAAGAGATATAGCCATGATTTCTTTTTGTATTTGTCTAAAGTTCGTCTGTTTAGGACTTCAAGTTAAGACTGCCATGAGAAAAATCTCAAATAATTATTCTTGCCAAAGAGTTAGTTTAAAAATATTACAAGCTAAAAGCTTTATTTTTCCTTTTCTAAAAAGTACATGAAAACATGTTTCTTGTAAAAATCCTATGTAGCTTTTCAAACACTGAGAAAAGCAGACAATTCTCTTTATTTAGCTTGGAACACCAGATACACACATCACACAGAATTAAGTAAATGGCTAGCCAGTGTCCTGAAGACAGGTGTTTTTTTTATTTGAAGGAATAAATCACCTTACTCTGGCAATACTATTATCTGACTACAAGACAAGGAGAGTGAGTTATGCAAACTGATATGATTTAAATAGACCCTCCTTGCAAACAACTGTCTTCTACATTAGATCTCGTCATAAACTCACACCCATTGCCAGACACTGCCTTTTGAAAATATACAACAAAAGTGAAAGGGAGTAGAATTTGTACTACCACATACTGGTTCCTCCACATAAGTAGTGCTCCAGTGCTATTCATCATCTCTGTAGTTTTCTTTTTCCATGCAAACTGCGGAAATACAAGGTTGTACGTATTTATTTCCTTCAGGTCATGAAACATATTGCCTGTGGAGAGCTAATGAACACTGCGAAAAGAGAGTGGTAACTTCAATACTCTGACCTTTAAAAGCTCCATGTTTCTATCTACTTGCAATTACTTTGACTCTCACTTCCTCAGATTTCTTGCGTAATACTTCAGATGAGCAAGAACTACCTTTCAGATACACACAACTATTTTAAGAATGTAATGCACAATAATATTCTAACATACCTCCTCCTTATCAACATTCAAGTTACTAAAGCATGCAACAATGAGCTGGGTGAACTAGGCAAAGCCTAGAACTGCAGCTGTAAGGATATGAAAACGCTTACTGTGCCTATTGAGAGTTTTCTTATGCTAACTGACTGCTGCTGAATGTGAAGAACACTGGCATACCAACCTGTGAAGAAAACAGAGCAGATCATGCCTCCCAGTTTTATATTACCAGCACAATCCTCTCTTCTGTACTACAAAATTGAAATGCAGTCATGAAAGTAAGCCATAAGACTCTTACCAAAACTTCAACTGAAATTAAAATGGAAATGTCGGCAACTGTATCCCAATATCAAGTACCCTATGCATTTCCTCATTCCTGAACTGCCACCTTTCTGCTTTGGACACTTCAAAAGTAATTTTACTGAAGCTCAGACAGCTCAGTGAGATTTACTCTATCTCTTTTGAAAAATATTTCTCCCCCTTCATGAATAATTTTCCATGCATATGCTGTTGACCTTTTAGATATGGCACTCATGAGTTGCAACTAATTGCTTACATTTAACATTTTACTCAAAAGAAAACACAACATTAGAAACTGCTGTTACCTTTCCTTTCCCAAGGGAATAAAAAGCACCATGAAATATTTGTTAAGCCAGTAAAGTTCCTGGAGTATCCATGGTTCTGCAAGAGGTATTGTTCATCACTAATGGAACACGCACACAGACTCAATATCTTCAAACTTAAAAAGTTTCCACCAGTTACATCTACTCAGTAACTGTGCTCACTGAAAGCTCTGGCATTCAAGACCAGTATCTTAAAGGAGAAATACTGAGGCATCTCAGCCGTGCAGCACTCCGAGGCAGAAGCATGCAAGGCAACTGTCTACAAGCACAGTTCTTCAAGTCACATTCAGGCTAGGGGTGTACACACATCCTGACACCAGGGACATCAAAATATTTTGAGATGTCAGTATAATTTTGGCAGCCAGGCTACCAGGTACAGAAGCTTCAAAAAAATATTCCAGGAATATACAGGTTTATTCATTTGCTTTGAGATCTGAGACAAACACATTTCTTTATCAGTAGTAAAAAGCATCAATATACATCAAGAAGTCTCGCAATGTCATCCCGTCGTTCTCGTGGGGGATTTCAACCTTGCAGATGTCTGCTGGAAGTACAACACAGCAGAAAGGAAGCAGTCTAGAAGGTTCATAGAGTGTATGGATGATAATTTCCTAACACGACTGGTAAGTGAACCGGCTAGAGAGGGTGCCCAGCTGGATCTGTTGTTTGTGAACAGAGTAGGCCTTGTGGGAGAGGTGACGGTTGGAGAACGCCTGGGACATAGTGATCATGAGATGATGCAATTCTCACTTCTTGGGGCAGTAAGGAGAGGGGTCAGCAGAACTGCTTCTGAAGGGCAGACTTTGAACTATTCAGAAGGCTGTCTGATAAAGTTCACTGGGAGGTGGTTCTAAAAGACAAAGGAGCACAGGAGGGCTGGATGCTCCTCAAGAAAGAAAATCAGAAGGGCCAAAGCCCAACTAGAACTTCAACTGGCCATTTCGGTCAAAGACAATAGAAAGAACTTCTTCCAGTATATCCACGGCAGTAGGAGGACAAAGGAGACTCTTCCTGCCTTGCTGGATGCAGAAGGGACAGTAGAAATGAGGAATGAGGACAAGGCAGAGGTACTCAATGCCTTCTTTGCCTCAGCCTTTAACTCCAAGGAGGAATGTCATAGTGATAGTCAGCCCCCTCAGCTGGAAAATAGTGGGAATGAAGTTCCATCTGTCTGGGAGGACTTGGTTAGAGACCTGCTTGGCCAATTAGACGCACACAAGTCTATGGAGCCAGACAGGATCCATCCGAGGGTATTAAGGGAACAGAGAGGTCCTCGCCAAACCCCCTTCCCTCATCTACCAGCAGTCCTGGCTGACTGGGGAAGTGCCGTCTGACTGGAGACTGGCGAATGTTATACCCATTTACAAGAAGGGTCGAGAGGAGGATCTGGGGAACTACAGGCCTGTCAGTCTGACCTCAGTACCAGGGAAGGTCATGGAGCAAATTGTCTTGAGTGCCATCATACAGCACACGCAGGACAACCGGGTGATCAGGCCAAGTCAACATAGGTTCACCAAAGGCAGATCCTGCCAGACCAATCTGATCTCCTTCTATGACAAGGCTACCCATTTAATGTACGAGGGAAAGGCTGTGGATGTGGTGTACCTGGACTTCAGTAAAGCCTTTGACACCGTTTCTCACAGTATCCTGCTGGAGAAACTGGCTGCCATTGGCATGGACAGGCACACCTTCTGCTGGGTTTAAAAACTGGCTGGATGGCCAGGCCCAAAGGGTTGTGGTAAACGGAAGTAAATCCAGTTGGAAACCAGTCATGAGTGGTGTTCCCAGGGTTCAGTGCTGGCTCCGGTCCTGTTCAAGATCTGTATCAACGATCTGGATGAAGGCATTGAGTGCACCCTCAGCAAGTTTGCGGATGATGCCAAGCTGGGCGCAAAGTGTGGATCTACTTGAAGGACGGCAGGCTCCACAAAGGGATCGGGACAGGCTGGATCAATGGGCTGAGACCAACGGGATGAGGTTCAATAAGGCCAAGTGCAGGGTCCTCCATTTGGGTGACAACAACCCCATGCAGCATGAAAGGCTTGGGGAAGAGTGGCTGGACAGCTGCCTGCCAGAGAAGGACCTGGGGGTATTGGTTAACAACCAGCTGAACATGAGCCAGCAGTGTGCCCAGTGTGTGATACAGTGTTTCTGTATCAGAAACAGCATGGCCAGCAGTAGCAGGGAGGTGATTGTGCCCGTGTACTCAGCACTGGTGAGGCCGCACCTTGAGTACTGGGTTCAGTTTTGGGCCCCTCACTACAGGAAGGACTACAGGAAGGACAACTACCTGAAAGGAGGTTGTGAAAGGGTGGGTACTGGTCTCTTCTTGCACATGACAAGCGACAGAATGAGAAGAAATGGCCTCAAGTTGCACCAGGGGAGGTTTAGACTGGACATTAGGAAGAATTTCTTCACTGCAAGGGTGGTCAGGGATTGGAACAGACTGCCCAGGGAGGTGGTGGAGTCACCCTCCCTGGAGGTGTTTAAAAGATGGGTAGAAGTCTTCAGGGATGTGGTTTAGTACCAGACAGGTAGTTAGACTTGATGATCTCAAAGGTCATTTCCAACCTTATGATTCTATGATATTCATTTTTTAGATTCACTAGTGAAATTTTGACAGGAAATAATTTTTGTTTATATTTATTTCACAGATCAGTGAGTTAGACTATTTCAAATTGTGATATGAAAATAAAGCTCTTATGTATAAACCAATTCCTCATTATCAGGGACAGAACAATATGGTAAGAAATAAAAAGTCATTATCAAAGGAGTCACAAAATGCTGAAATGCCTACTGCATAAGGACACTGCCTTCCAGGAATAAAGATAACAGGATGAAATGCTCTCTGTTCTTTTCATGATAGGCAAGAAGGAATTTCTCAGCTTGCGTGCAGAAATGAAACACCCCTAAAGAGCAACAAAGCACAGGTACTTGAGAGTAATCAGGTGCTACAAATTGCAAGACACCTTAGTTGATGGCAAAGCCCCTGAATATTAAGAGGCGAGACACAAAGAACATGATGCTCTGTATTCTTGATGATGGAGCTAGACATACAGTTGTGGTATCGATAATATCTTCTGACTTAACTACAGGTAAATAAAAATTTTTTGTTTTCCTAGGAAACAGAGCTAATATGCTGGCTTGTGGGCTGGAGCCAGACAATCTCGTTCTAATGAAGCTCAGTTTTGAGGGCTGTGTTTTTCAGAGTAAAAATGTGAGGACGAAGCATAATCTCACTGGCTACTATGACCACTAAAAAATTAAGCATGTGGTAAAAAAAGCATTGTTCGAATTCCTGGAAAGCTGCTAACAGTCTACTTTTACGGTTCAATTTAAGGTTCAATTTACAAACTTAAGCTGGACTTCTGGCCTTGACTTCCAGCCCTGTGCCAGCATCACTACAGGATCATATGAAAAGTCACTCATGGAACTGAACTGGTAAAATACAAACAAATGTGTAAGTGAATAGATCTCTCCTTTCAAAATGGAGCATTAGTCCTGGTTTGCAAAGCTGAAATCATCCCTGTCTCAAGAATCTGCTGTAAATGAGAAGATGACTAGGATGATAATAGGCGTGACCAATGAGCAAATGATGATGCACTGGGAAGTCATGTCCTCAAAGCTTCAGAGCATCTAAAAAAGAGTTGGTTCGAGAAGCATTTCCAGACCATCAGAATTTAATTAAATGAATGCAGCAACAGTGCCTGTGATGCCTTTCTTCGGTACCATACGGAAAACGGACTGGTTGAGAATAGCCTTGTAACATCTTATTTTTAATAAAGTAGTTGGGATACTGATGTCCCTGTTTTGCCATCTCTGAAGCCAAGAGACTTTCGAACCAATGTCAGTACCAGATGACCTCTTCGTGAAGTCCCACAGCAAAGTTACATCCTAAAGGGACATCAAAACAATACTTACGGGTGTTGAAAAACCGTTATTCTCATCAACGATCTGCAGCTCCTAGAGCTGAAGAGCTCCTTTTTTTCCTTTGATCTACTTTCTCTCCTCCTTGTTGTTCAGCATTTTACCAGAAGATGGAGAACAAGCCTTTCATCAGATAAAAAGCAAGAGTCTTTTGATAACTGCTGCAACTTTTTTTTTTAAAGAAGCTGTTAGGCTAAGGTTCCCATAAAAAGAACTTTAATTGGAGGAGGTTAGAGGTAGCTAAGGAGCAGCTGGGACCCAACCAAGATTTACGTCCCCATTGTACAAGGACAAACTACCCAACTGTCAATCAAACAATATTCAAGTAAAAACTTGAACAGTTTTTGAACTAATTCTGCATGTTAAGAAAACCTTACAAATACAATGCATAATTTAAACCAAGTCTACCTTGGATTTCCTATGAAACTTCACTACTTACGGCATTAGAAACAAATACTATGACAGAACTGTCAAAACATTTAAAAGACTAAGCTGTATGTCTACACATGGTATGAACCTCATCACTCCTCTTTCCTATTTAAAAAAGCTTGGGGAGGGGGGAATAAAAAGACTACCATCCATTCCTTTCTCTGTGGTGTGACAATCCTCTGCTCAAAGCATTGCTCCCTATCACCATAATCATAATCTGTCTTTATTTCACTTTCACCCTTGCTTTCAACAAAGAACCTCAAACATAAACAACCTATTTCCATTTTGTTTTTTCAGTTGGGATGCTTCACAGGCAAACTGATTTTTAGACTATAACAAAGCTTACATAGAAAAAGCATGGATATTTTAAATCTGCCCACTTCAAGCATCTGAAATACCGCTGTCCTCACAGATGCCAAAATAAAGAACGACATCATATCAACAAAATCAGTTCATATTTATTTAAAACTGTGCACAGAAAGGTCATTTCACAACAAGTCAACATAGCTTCATACTTCTAATTCATTCCTGAAGCTGTTAAATTAGACAAATTAAAAGCAGCACTAGTTAACTGATTCAGTATTTGTTTACCGAGACTTAGCACCGTTAACCCTGATTTTGTAGCTAGGTAAGTGCTGTGAAAATCACACAGCAAAACTTCAGCAGATTCAGAACATGAGTGCATTTACAAAACTAAAGATGACATAATCAAATCTGATTACCTTTTCTAGTCTACAAGTACTATGTAAATTATGGTTATGATCAAAGAACACCAATCTCAATTTTAAAATAAATTTTAGTTTTTAAAACCTTTCAGGATTTTATGTTGTTGATGTGCTGGCTTTGCTATGAATTGTTTCACAATTAGGTTGTCCAGCAGTAAAGCTCTGCAAAGCCCTGATGCCTTTGGCTGAAATCAGCTGATGTTGCTTTAATTCTAGTGGAGACATTGACTTGTGCCCAGAAGAGGGCTGAAGTCAGACTCTTAATTCCATCACTTACTACAAGATTGTATTAAGCAATTGTTTTCATTCTCAATTACTGCAGGCATGGTGCAGAGCTATCCAATTTTTTTCCCATTACTACTTCTGTTCTCCATTGATAGGCTGTAGTTCCAATCTTCTTCACTGTTTTCTTTTTTTTTTTCCCTTCAAAGAGAAAACTCCAGTTGCTTTTACACTTTACACCCCCATCCTAACACCATCAGCTTCTGTATCCTGCCATTGAAAGCCAAGTCAAGGCAAGATTAGCAAATACTGAATCAGTGAGTCCAAGAAATACTCACAAAGACAAGACAGACTCATTCAGAGATAAAATTCAAAACCGAAATTTGAGTTTGCAACTTAGTGCTGGTACAAAAAAAATTCACAAGGACTACAGCACTTCAGCGCTATGCACTGCACATTAGGAGCGGACCCATACAGCAGAAAAGCTTGTGCTGAGAACTCGAGACCTCAGGAGACCTTGCTTCGGACTAGCTTTCAGCTGGTTCCATTAACCACATATCTACTACTGGCTGAAGCAGACTGCCTGTAACTGCTTCTGAAGCACAGCTTGTGGCTTAGTTTCACTCAAAGTGCATTCAACTTCCTCACTGCAAAGGCGCTCCACAATGCAAAATAAGCGTGGTAAGCAGGGATGATCAGGAGTTCCCTTTCAAAGCGAACTTCTTCTCTGACCCTGAGTGTTCATGTATAGGCATCAACTATTTTGGTTTGCACATTTGTCAATAGATACCTTACATTATCTGAAAACTGTTTATTTCAACTATTCACTTTCTCATTCATTTACAGAACAGAGATATTCAGAAAAATAAAAGTAGTTTTGCTATAGTGTAACAGCATGCATGTTTTTATACGCTTGTCTCTATTACAGTGTTTCTGCTTCCACGGGAAAAAAAAAAAAAATAAATCCATGCTCTGTCCTGTACTCTGAGTGAAGCACCAACTACATGATGCCACTGATTTTCATTATTGGTATCTTTAGCACCCAGACACATAGACATGCAGACTCTAGTATAGATAACCATTGCTTATTAAGAAGTAATGTATTTAGGTATTACCTGAACAAAAAACCAAACCAAACACCAGTAGCTCAAATACTTCCAAGCACTAGTTTCCTGACTAGTTTTGAAGGCAACCTGCAGAACAGTGCTGCAAAATTCTACTCATCTACAAGCCTCATTTTTTTAAAAAAAAGTCTTCTCTCACCATCCTCTTCATTTTTCTTATTCAGTTTAAGTTCTCAGAACAACCATGTAAAACTGAAATGCTGTCTATCAAACCAGAACACAAAGAATAAACTGAATTATAACTGCACAGTTGTCTTGCAGCAAAACTACAAAAATATAAAGATACAGGTCTAAGTTTTACACTCAAGCCTCAAAAGAAAGGGAAAAGGAGATGCACAGATACAACACAAAATTAAGTTGTATACATTTATCTTGCAGTAAGTCATGTATGTTCCTACTGGAGGGAAGCTCTCCTCCTGGAGATTTTCAGAGACAACTGAAAATAAGGTCAGAGAAATACACACATGGAAAAAAAATTGTTAAAGAACTGATACTAATTTCTAATTAATTTTTAATTAGAAAGATTAGAATGCATTTGTACCCAGTAAAGGTGATCACCTACTCTTAAATGAATTTCTCATTTTCTCAGTTTGTTCATTCCCCACACATTCATGCATCTATACAGTAGTTTATAGCATGTATATATACACTGTATATAGTAGTTTGTTATGCAAAATAAGTTTCTTGAATAATGCTCCATGAAAATTACAAAACCCAAACGTCAAGGACAGATAGAAGGTTATAAAGAATTATCATTAGCTACTTTTTGACTCTCACCTAAAAAGATTCCCCCCATCTAAGTAGGTCTCCTTCATGGATTTTATTTAATAAATCTCACTGCAGCTGTAGTTACCACAGATATGCGATAACTGAACAGATTTCAGCACTTCTGAAAATGTAAGAGTGCACTGATCATTTGAATTCCTCTCTTCTTTCCCTACAGTTATTTACACCACCTAAGGTGCTAATGACTTTGATAATTCTTTACAACTATTTGTCTGTAACTCTCACTCTCATGGTGGCACACCTCTGATGAAGAGAGTTAAGAGTAATTGCAGGAAGACTCCATGTAATGATCAACAACAAATAAACTCACCCTTAATTTTAACTTTTTCAAGATTTTAACTATTGTTACAATCCAATTTGTTAAGGACATTAGCACCCTGAGACTTCAGCACACAAGCATAAGAAGTTAACCATGCCTCTTCTCCAACTGTTTCTACTCAATAGGCAGATAAAGTAACAACAAAATAATCCATGTCTTCTAACACATGTAAGTTTGAATAACAGGGAAGTACCAATGCCCTCAATTTACAGAAACAAAACCAAGACAGAAGTAAGTACGACACTGAAAAATACATTTACGTTTCTAAAACAGAGTCTAGACTGGAGGAAGGTTTGAAGAAAAAAAAAAAAACCAAACACCTCAGCAGATACGGAAGCAGAAATAGAAGAAAAGTCTGTGGGGCTCTGCTACAACTCTCAGCAGTAATTACATCATGAACTGCCACCAAAAAGTATCACAAAAAACACAGCAAGGAAGAAAGACAACTGACACTAGAAAGTTAATTACCAAATACAGAACCTTCTATTAACGGATAGACATTTCTCTCCAGAAATGTAAGTTGAAAGGCACAAGCGATTTGTATGTTTTTCACCTGTGCACGCTGAACATACTACTGCCTGAGCTCCGACTCCTGATTATTAAATTCCAAAAGGCATAACGAAAAAGAAATTATCTTGATGCTATTCTTCCTATTATTCTTGAGTCACTATGTTGTTAAAATTCCAAGCCCAGCTAGAAAAAGAACTAGAAAAACCCAGGAAATGGATGAACAGCCTCTCCTTTCATCCATAAACTGGTTTTAAACAAGTAAATTATTTAAAATATCAGGAAATAACTCCATTAAGTCTCATGCTTTGTCATATACTGTAGTAGAAATTATCCTTCCTTAGCCCTGCCTTTAATCTTTCAACATTTTGCATTCAATATACTCCTGATCTTATTAGTAGTATCTGACTTCTCTCTTGCATCCTTACTTAAGTTAACTTGTCATAGTCCTAGGCTACATTTCTCTCTTTTCACATTTTAATTTAGATCTCAATTTAATATCGTCATCCCAATCTTTACATTTTAGTCTGTTTAGTTAAAAAAAAAAAAAAATTTATCAGTTGGCCAGTAAACAGGCATTTCAGGAATGTGGTGGGATGTTCATTACAGTAAACTTTTCTCCACTGCCAGGAAATCTAATTTACCTATTCTTTTAATTATCAGACTGGCATATGGGCAGATTAAAAATAGGAAGATACCCATAAATAACTGTCTAATCTGAAAATATGTGCATTTCTTGCAATATAGGTGATATGAACCTGCTCCTCAGTCAAATGATGAGACATTACTAATATTTCTGTAGTTCAGCTCCATTACATTTTTGTATTAGCTGTCTATCCGCTGAATGCAACTTCTCCCACTGCTACTTCAAACCTTTTCAATTCTGATGAGAACTTAACTGATAATCTTCTTGCTCAGTAGAAAGGTTACTTAATTGCCATTTTAAGCTTGTCTATTTAGTCAAATTGGCATCCCAAAGGATGTTTCCATCTGATCTACACTTCCTGTGAAAAAACAAGAAAACATCTACATAATTCACACAAAGTCTAACAACCAGCTGTACTGTTACTGGTCCATGTGTGAGAAGGAGAAGAGCAAAGACTACACATTGTCCTGAATAAGTTAGCAACTCTGAGCAGAATTTGGCCCTCCTGCCATTCGCACTGATGTGGTTCAAGAAGTCTGGCTGGATATCCAAAAGCAGGGTTCAATTGCCATGTCAGTTTCAACTAGAACACTATGTGAGTTTCACTATTATGAATTCCTAATCACAAGTTACCATTTATCCCAGCTATTCTCTTCGTAAGAGCTACCATCCAATGATTAAAGTAAAACTGAAGTTTGGATTATGTCATTTGTGATTCTGAACATAATCTCTTTTTGTCCTCATCCTTGTGCTCCTTCTGTTATAACGGTGTGTTGCCATAAACTCCTGAGACAAGTAGGAATCACAAGACTGAGAACTCCTTGCTCATGATTTGTTTTAATGCCTGATCACTCAATGTACACTACTGATTCATCAAATCAGTATTCAGTGTATTAGATACATAAATATCAAACAGGATTTATCTATTCACCAGAATAAATTCTGTCCATCATACAAAAAAAAAAAAAAAGAGGCCTACCAAATTCTGTTCCTAATGATACACAGGAGATTAAGAAAGCAACACCATATTTGCTGTCAGCTCAAATGAAAGCTTTCAAGATAACTGCTAGGATCAACTCCAAAGACAACAGAGTTACAAAATAAAGACTGGTCTTTATCCTAAAGAAATCCTAAATAATTTTACTCCAGCGTGTTAAGTTTCTCAAAGCAATAAATGCACCTGTCAAGCAGTGAGGAGAAAATGAGCACTAGGAGTCAGTATCTGAAGCTAGATGGAGCTTTGTCAGAAGTTGTCCATGTTACACATGGCTAGCTCAGAATAATTAACAAAACAATCAAGTGAGAACTACATTAGTTAGCACAAGATTTTCCTGATTCTCTGATGAAAGATTAATTTACTTTAACTTCACACAGGGAATCATGAAGCCAGAAATACTACATACCAGAAGACTGTACAAGTTACAGAAGATGAAGAAATTTGATCAATCTATTCTTACCAAAAGCTACAAGCACACCTTTTTGCAAGTCCATTTCCTATTGGATCAGGCCTATTTTCACAGAATAATTGTAAAAAGCTCTGTTGTTTTTTTGATGTTACATATACTTCCTTTCTGAATGTCTTTGTTCTGCCAAGTAATAGAGATGAAAGGTTCTAGAAACAATACTATACAGTTGTCCTTAATCCATATTTAGAATGACAAAAAGAAATATTCCATACCTCAAAAAACACCTGCATGCTTCTTAAAATGCAAGACATTAAGTTCTTAAATGCAAAAGCATAGAGCTAATAAAACTGGGAATACTATTTCAAGAGTTTCAAGTATTATTGTCTACATGTTATTTAAACAAATTTGCAAGCTGTTGTACATCACTGTTTTAGAGGAGGTGATGGTGTAAGAATGTTATGTTAATTTCTCTCATGAAAACTAAAGAATGATTGATACACACTGCACTGTTAATGCTCAAGATCTTATATGGAGGCCTTTAAAAACAATGTTAACAAAAAATTTTTGACAAGATATAAATCAATGCCGAGAGCACCGATTCTTGAAGATATGTTCCATACATACATGAATTTGAAATAGTTTCTTTGGCTTCTGTATCAGTTTAGGTAATACATCACACTGAAGAAACAATATGTTGATGTTTCTTAACAGTTCCAGTCCGATCCCTAATTCAGACAAGGCTGTAGGCAGAAACCACCTACAATATAAAGTACATCTGCATAAAGCCTACAGTAAAAAAAAAAAAATACTAGGACATTTAAATGGAAAAGGTCAGACGAAATTCCCTGTTTTTCAGTCACAATGGATACAAAGATTCCCTGAAGAGCACCTGTTTTTGCTGCCTTCCCTCAAGATCTGTGGTTTATGAGGTATTCATTCTCTAACAAAATAATTAAGAAAAAAAAAGAGAAAATGGACTGAACATTCAACATGATACCAAATTTCCTTATCAAGAAACTGAGTCAGACAGTGTGGACTTTATAAAATGAGACGCCTTATTGAACACTAGTATTAACCAAAATTTATATTCTTTGTACAGTCCTGCACAGTAAGAAGTTTCCCATACTCAACATTTCATGTTTTTTAAACAGTGAATCTTCAATAATCGTACTTTTAGAAAGCAATCTAGATAATACTGATACACATTATCCAAAAGTGGAGAAAAAAGTTTGGATTTGTGGGCAAAGATAAAAGGCAGGAACATATGTGCCAACACAAAGTACCTCGTATGCTTAGTTATGCTAGCATAGCTGTGCAGCTATTGTTACAGCCAACTATTACAGGCAAATTGAAGTCTAAGGTCCTCAGATTTTTTTTTTTTGTTTTTAAATGCTTGAAGTACTGGGTAAAGCTGAATGCCTCTCAGGGCCTCTTGGTCTTTGAACAAGCAATGAAGAATCAAGGATATTATGGAGGAAAACTAACAGTAACCACACTTCATACCCTGTAAGTATTGTTTGGCTAAAAGTATTTCTTAGAGAAACAGAAGTTTGCTAATAGGAAGGGTTCTTTCAGTAGAATCACAGAATTGCCTGGTTGGAAAAGACTTTCGTGATCGAGTCCGACTATACCTGTCCACTACTAAACTATATCCCTGAGTATCACATCTACCTGTCTTTTGAACATCTCCAGGGATGGTGACTCAAACGCCTCCCCAGGCAGCTGTGCCAGTGCCTGATAACCCTTTCAGTGAAGAAATTTTTCCTAATGTCTAGTCTGAACCTCCCCTGGCGCAACTCGAGGCCATTTCCTCGAATCCTATCACCTGTCACTTGGGAGAAGAGACCAACACTCACCTCGCTACAACCTTCCTTCAGGCAGTTGTAGACAGTAATAAGGTCTCCCTTCAGCCTCCTTTTCTCCAGGCTAGACAACCACAGCTCCTTCAGCTGCACCTCGTAGGACTCGCTCTCCAGCCTCTTCACCAGCTTCCTTCCCATTCTCTGGATGTGCTCCAGCACCTCAATGTCTTTCTTGTAGTGAGGGGCCCAAAAACTGAACACAGTATTCAAGGTGTGAATAACTTCAGTAAAAGCATCAAATAATTTTAACTTAGCAAAAATTGTTTATCAGGGTAGCTATGAACGTAAGTACCTATTTGTCAAACTGAAAGCTCTATTCTTTCCCACAGTAACTAAGTGGAATGCTTCATTTTAGCATTATATGCAGCACCTTACATAGAAAGATGAGCTTTTGTAAAGGTTCTGAAGCTTTGCTAATTTTAATCCCTCAATGTACATGTTGCCTCCTTCTTAACTACCTTAATTTGTTAGGCTTTTGAGAACTACCCTTTGCTGTACTATTTGTATTCAGAAGGACAAACACTTTTCCTGTAAAAGACAATTTAAGTCCTAAGTCTTAAATGGATCATCATCTTCTTACCAAATTCTTACTAGACTGCTACCTTCACTGCAGTTAAGTACTTCAATATCATATAGATTCCAAGGATAGAGTAAAAATGCAAAAAGGAATGGGGAGGGCAGAAGGAAAAATTTTAAATCAAGGACTACAAAAACTGTTCACAGAAGTGAAAACTGGCAAAACACAAAACCCAGCCTTGAATATCCAAAAGACGCTTTCAACAGAGAAGGAATATGCTACTTGCCATATCCACACGGGATAGGATAAATCACAGTATTCTTAATATGCAACAAGATATCAGACATCAAGTTAGACTGTAAGGGGGGGGGGGAACATTTGAAGGCAAAGATAATTGAACTGAAATGTATTATCCAGGGAGTTTTCTTGGACTCTTTCTCAATGCAAATTTTTGAGAACAGGTTAAACAAGCATTTGTAACTATGGCTTACCAGTAATTAATTCTGCTTTGGAATCACGGTCTAGCTGACTGAGAGTTCTTCCAGCTCTGTATGGGGAAAATACTGCCAATCCCAGCTAGTTCAAAACTAAAACACAATGTTGTTATGATTGTTCTTTCCTGACTATCTATATCTAAGGAGGTTTTAATACAGAATAATTTATTAAAAAATCAAGAATATAAATTATTCCTTTTTACATTGAAAAGAGTCTACAAAAACGAAGACTCAATTTGTATTACAGTAGATCTTTAACTCAAAACTGTCATCAATATGAGTTTAAGATTCCCCTCATCTCACCCACAATAATATTAAAAGCCTGTTATTTATATTTTGGCTTTTTTCACAAGCAGATTCTAAAGAAAACACAGCTATAACTGCACCAGTCCAAGTAACACAATATGTACCTGGGAAACAATTCAAATAAACTACAGAAAGCTACATTTTATAAGGTCATCACACTTGGTTAAGATGTGCTAGATGCATGCTGCACTAAACTTACTGCCTGAAAACATCATCTATCTATCGAAAACAAAAAGATCTACATATATCACATATTGGCACTTTTTGTGCTCAAACTTACTTGACTAAAGTTATCACAACCAAAGAAGAACTAACAGCATGGCAGAAAGCTTAGACATTGGCATTGTTAGAAAAGCAAATCAATGAGCTTCTGATTTTCAGAGATACACAGGTAGGGAAAAAAAAAAAAATTTCAGTAACATCCACTTATTTGATACAGAAAGATTTGTATTAATAAAAGCTTATCATACTGAGTTCAGAAGTTCTAATGAAGATCAGCTCCAAGCTGGCAAGATGCTGAGTTTTGATGCTGATATTGAGGACTACAACAATTACACTCATGGGTTAGACATACACTAAACAATATGGGTGTTTTTTTTCTAAAAACATACACACTATATCTAAATATGCACACAGACAATATTTATTTGAAAGCAAGATAATTTCCCTGACTCTCTGTAGTTTAACTTAAAAAAATCAGGGGGTGTACTTTCCATCATCATCCCTCCACCCAGGACAATAAGATGACTTTTTGGCATGGCAGGTCTTACAGTGATGAATGAGCACAAAAATGCCTGAGGCAGCTCAAAGTCTGCATGAGATGGCACAATGACGACAGTTGTTTTTCTTCATACACTTGAAAATCTGAGCAATGTACCATAGTTTAGCAGGTTTCTTGTGATTTCTGGCAGCTATACACCTCTCCCTGAATATCTGATCATCAGGAGGTCACAAGTACAAAATAAAATTGGAAAAAATATTAGAAGTTATGATGGAAATCTTGCAGTTGTGGTAAGGTATGCAGGAAAAACTATCAACTGTGAAACCGCGAATAAACAGTGTGGTAGAGGCAAATGCGCAAAGACTGAAACATCCAAATACAAGCTTTGAAGGGTTAGCTCAGTATAGAAATCACTCACTGGACTCAAAAGAAAACACTTTTTACTTAAAGAAGTAGCAATTGTAAAATTTGTGCATACTCAAAAGAAGAGACACAGACCTGGTTACACAGGAAATCATTAAACTGAAAGCTCAAAACCCAGCAACCTTGCCAACATTCTCCTTCCAGCAGTTTGTGACTACATTCTGTAGAGATCACTATTATCTGATGAGCCAAACCAAATCAAGGGTGGATGTCTACCTATACAGCTGATGAATGCTGTCTGCAGTAAGAGACCAGGTGTGATGTTAAGAAAAAGAGGAAACTTCTTCTACCTGTATTAACGTATTAACTTCTACCTGTATAAACGTCTTCTACCTGACGTTTTACCGATGCTATTTTTCACTGTCAGCAAATACCGATCTTACAGTTGCATCAGGAGGAAGGACATCACAACTGCAAATGCTTGATGAAATAGCAACTAAGCCCTTCAAAGGCTGTTGAAGTCTTTATATACAGAATGACTCTTGGCAAGGGATCGTGCTCCAACTCCTACAGGAAAAAATAAAGCAGCCTACTGAAACACTTATTTGTCATTTAATTAACACTGACTGGGTTTGTATAATATGTAAGATGTAGCTACAAGGGTTAAGAAAAGCTTACTTTCAAATTCTCTGAACAGAACTGAAGACGATTTGTCACCTTAGTCTGATGAGAAAGCTGAGAATATAGAGACCAAAAGGTGGCGATAGGGAAGAGAGTGACAGCACCAGAAAGTTGTATAGTCTGAGGTGTAAAAACTGAAAGCCAAGGGCAGTGAGGTGCAAGAGAAGAAAATAAGATTAAACTCCAATAGAAACAAATGATCAGTGAAAACTTTATAACTTTATTATCTATTGATTACAGATACGTAATACAAAAAACTTTTTATGTAGAGCTATATTTGCTTGCTTGCTTTTAGGAGGGACACCTTATATTCTGACTAGTACAGTACATATTCCCCAAGTCCTACTGTAGCATGGCAGCACACGGGAGAAAAAAAAAAAAAGGGAGGACCGTAAGGTCCTAAAATACCTTACTAGTACCTTAACACACAATAAAAATCAGTCTAAAACAGAAGGAACAAACTATGAAGTCTTATCAGTTAAAAACAAGCTTTTCTTAAAAGAAGTTTTGGGGGTTTGAAGTAGCTAAAAATCTTTATGCTCCTCTTCATCCATTTTTCTATCGTTATTACACCTCTGCTGCTAGTGTTAAGAAAATCCTAGGTTACTATTGAGTAAACTCTCTACACTAGAAGGATATTAATGTGTCGACTAACAGCCAAGCACACCGGTTAAGGTATGTTAACACAAGATTTTTCTCATAACATACAGACATGACAAGACAACCAACAGATGAGCTCAGAAGCAGGTTCAGAAAATAACAATGGCAGGAAGACTAATAAGCTCAGAGATGAGACACACCAACTACAGAAAAATACTCAGGATAAGAGAGGTGCCACAAAGGTTTCATAAGTGACCAGTTACAGAAGACAATTTGTTACAAGCCCGCAATTTGGTATTTAAAAAAACAAAGGTTACATTGGGTAATGACCAATTGGAAAGGAACATCATGAAGAGGTCTGATATCAGCATCATGTTCACCTAGCTCTCAGAGAAAAAAAATCTAAACATTTTGTTCCTCTCTAACTGAATACAATCAACCTTTAAGAGCAAAGTCTGAAAAGAGTTTAACCAGCCACCACATGATGACAAGAACAGCAATCCTTCTCTGAACCACTCCAAATACTTGCAAACCTCACACTTTCAATTTTTAATCACTACAGCTGAAGATACTCATTTTGTCTGCCCCAGTCTGCACATATATTGTTTGTGACAACATAATTATCACAGATTTGCTAATTACCAAACTGCAAGAGAAAAGCATGAATCACAATTAAAAAGTCATTTTACATATATCCACACGGATGTGAATTTCACTTGGTAACAAAAATTATGCTCTCTGTTGAATGCTGACAATGGAGAACACAACTCCATTCATACAGATATGGTACAGGATTAAGGCACAGTCTATAATCACCTTAAAATTTAAGAATAATTGCATCATTTCACACTGCAATCAGCAGCAAACCACAAAAATATTCATAGCTAATGTAATACTGCATATAAAATACATCAAAGTCAACTTTTTGCCTACAGGAGAAGAAAACGGTTCTATAATGTTTTCTGTCAAGGTACAAGAGGTCTTGTTTTTCTGTGTTCGTAACAGTTCTACACTGTTGGGTTATAATCAAAGTAGTTCAAAATGATATTTTTCAAAACCAGGTAAGGAATTTGGCCGTACAACTCCCACTTTATTTAACCAAAGCAGAATTCTTAAATCTCTTACTCGCCTTTGAACCTCAGGATCTTTCAATGCTCTACTGAACATTCTTTAGCTTCCTCCAGTATGAAAATATGCTTATTTCTCAAACTTAATTAATCAAAAAAAATTTTAAAAGCTGATTTCTGGCAACAAGCTTTGTGGTTGCTGGGCTCCAGAGTCACTAACTGACAAAATAAAATAAGACTTTCCAAGTTCTGTGCAGTAATTTCATGCCTAGAAAATAAGCGTGAACAAAAAAGAAAAAAAACAGGTGAAATCACATTGAGATAAATGGATAAAATATTTATCCAGTAATGCACTTCCAGACTTAAGATATAAATAAGACTGTCTTGCATATACGACCAATCGAGTTGCTCTTTCATGCATATATACTCAGACTTCACAAATCATGGCAGATGCCTTTAAATTGTTATTTAAAAGAGAATACTGAGATGGCTTTTAGTATCACATGAATTTTCTGTAACCTCTGTCATGCAGTGCAAGCCAAGTAGCTAAGGGTACTATCTGAATCGTGAATACTATTTTGAGTTAGCCCCAATAAAGGATTAAAACTGTAGAAGGGGCTAAGTAAGCATTTTGGCACCACCAGGACAGGTCAATAGATTTAAAAACAACTGTGTTGAATCAGTATAAAAAATATCTGCCCCAAACTGCCACTATTTAATACATTAAGCATCTGTTTAGACTTCAGCTTAAAATTGGAAAAGCAGGTTCTTTCAATATTGTATGGCATGTCTCAGCTCTCAGTGTTACACGTCAGTCTTCAGCCTGCAAAACTAGATATAGCCTTCCGATAAATCTTGATAGAGAAGGGACAGTAACTCACTATAAAACAGAATGGATTTTTATCTAAGTTTCTACACAACTGTTTTGTTCAGCGAGACTTGTTTTCTAAAGACATATGTTTAAGAAAATTAGCAAATGTGGGCCTTACAATGGACTTTTCCAACAGCCTTTAAATTAATAATATTAATTTTTGTTAAACTTTAATCAATGAACCACTGAAGCCACTCACTAAGCACATGCAACCACAATCTGAGTAATAAATGTGCTTGAAACATCAGAAATCTACTCTTTAGCTGTCAAGGATGGTGTCTTCATTGCCACCTACCCAACTACTTCAGTCCAACGAACAATTCATTCACAAGCTGGAAGCCAAGCCAGAGCCAGGAAAGCCAGACTTTCACTTCCCAGAGTACATATTTAAGAAAGTAGGCACAAAGATTAAATAGACTGAGAACACAAGTGATCTGACCCAACTCAAACCAGTCTTGTCTGTGTGCATCTACACAGACATGCTACACAAATACAATATGATCAGTTTTGACCAGAAAAAAAGAACCTGAAATACAAGTCCTGCACATATGAAATAAAATATGAGAAAGGAATATACTTAATTTTTTTAGTAGCAAATCTCCCTGTTTAGCAGAAAGTAGAGCCTAGTTTAATCCACAAGTGACAGACATGCAAATTAGCATGTGACAATGGCTACCACCAAGAATCAACTCTTCAAGAAAACAGACAAAATCACAAATAAAACACAATTCAAACTGATCACGTGAATTCACTATTATCCTTCCCACCTTTTCACAATTTGCCTACGTTCCATGAATGCACGACAGCTATGTGTAAACAAACACCATCGCTTTAATCAGACAGACTGTTAAATCCCACAGTACAGCGGTTTCTGTGTGAAATTATGTGGCCTAAAATATCTGATAATTTGTTTTCTACACAGTGTCATACCTAATGCCAGCTAAGAAAGGACATGCAGGAAAAATCACGGCAATGCACAGACACATCCATGACTCAGATGGAGCAGTTTGTTTTAGCTGCAGAGCTAGCACAACAAAGTTTGTTTAGAAAAGGATGCTCAGCAGGGTCACCGGTTCAGAAGAAACACCTGCAGCCACCCCTGCCTCAGGAGCTGCCCGAGTCCTCGGGAAGCAGGCCTTTTCGTGACAGCAGCCAGAATACTGACACACAATGGTGCTTCCAGCCCTCTCCCGAGGTGGGACCGCGCTGCCCTGACAGGGCGGGAACAGGGAGCGCAGCAGCATCGCAGACCTAGAGACCTGCCACCGCCTCCCGCTGAGCTTAGACCACAGCGCTCCCCACCTGCCCTTCCCCAGGGCAGCCCCGCTATTCCCCCAGGGCACAGCAAAGGGAAGAGAAAGGCGAGGGTACTCGGGCTCAGAGGGGACCGGAACGGACTCCCAGCTCCTCCCCGGCGGAGAAGCGGCGCCCCCATCTCTCGGCGGGGAGGGGGTGGAGAGGGGATGCGGGGGGAAGGGGACGGGAAAGTGGGGGGCCCTGGCTCCGCCGTCGCCAGGAACAAAGGGCCCTTCGATAAGCCGAGCCGCACAGCACAACAAAGGGGCCTGGAGACCGCGAGAACCGGGGCGGCCGCCGGGGACGGTGGGAGAGGGAAGGTGGGGGAAGGGGATTACAGAGCCCGGGGTCCGGAGCGGCTCCCGGGGCGGGGGGCGTAGGGAGAGGAGGGCACCCACTGCCCCCTCCCCGCCCGCACCGGCTCTCCGCACCCGTTCCCCCATCCCCCACCCCCCTCCCCGCACGCACTGGCTCCGCGCGCGCCCCTTCCCCATCCCCACACCAGCTCCCTTCATGCCACCGCCCCCCCCGCACCAGCTCCCCATACGCCACGCCCCCCGCAGCGCCAGCTCCCCTCCCGCACCACCCGCACCCCTCCCGCACCCTATGCCGGGTCCCTACACTGCCCCCCTCCTCGCGTCCTCCTCCCCCTCCGGCCCTCGCATCCGCAGCGCCGGTACGGCGTTCCCCCCTTCTCCGCCCGGCGCGCCAACGGCCGCCCCGGGCCCCGCGCTGCGGCGGGGGCGGCGCCGGTGCCGCCCGGCCCCCCGCGCTGCCCTCGCCGGGCTCACACAAACAGACACATACACAGAGCCGCGGGGGAGGGGAGGAAGCCTACGGCAGGGGCAGGGACAGGGAAGGGGCGGCCTGACCTGGCAGAGCTGCTTGCAGTACTCGGTAGCCGCCTGCACGGCCGTCTCGCGGCTCTCCCGCAGCCCCGTCTCCAGCTCCAGCAGCCGCTCCCGCAGGCGCCGCAGCTCCAGGAGGTCGCCGCCCCGGCTGCCGCTCTCCTGCTCGGCCTCCTCGTCCGCCATCTTCGCACCCCGCTCCGTCGCGTACGCAGCCCCCCCCCACCCCCCTCCACCTCCCTTCCTCGGCCTCCCGGCCCCCCCACTCCGAGCCCTTGCCAGGTCACGTGATTACACAATGCCACGTTCCAGGGAGGGGTCACGTGCCGGGGAGGGGGGGGGGTGGGGGGGCGGAGAAGGAGAGCGAGAGGGGGCGCGCGCGCGCTCCACGTCCCCCCGCGGCGCAGGGACCGGGGCCCGGGGGCGGGGCTGCGCGCGTCACGTGACGCGACGCCACGCGCCCAGCGGCCGTGCGGCCACGTGACGGCCCCGCCCCGTCCGCTCGCCGACGGGTTTTGGCGGCAAATAGCGGCGCGGCTTCCGGGGACTGCTGTGAGGGTGGTTTGGTGGCGCGGCTTCGGCTGGTGACCTTCGGCTGGCGGCCTTCGAGCCCTGCGGGTGGGATCAAGTGTGCCTTCTGCGAGTTTGCAGATGACAACAAGCTGAAGGACCTGCGCAAGGTGGAGAAGTGGGCCTGTGTGAATCCTACACCTGGGTCAGGGCAACCCCTGGTATCCGTACAGGATGGGGTACAACGTGTTAGAGAGCAGCCCTGCAGAAAGGGTGCTGGTTGATGATAAGATCAACGTGAGCAGTGTGTGCTCTACAGCTCTGAAGGCCAACTGTGTCCTAGGTTGCATCAAAAGAAGTGTGGCCAGCAGGTCGAGGGAGGTGATTCTCACCCTCTATTCCATTCTTGTGAGACCTCATCTGGAGTATTGTGACCAGTTCTGGAGTCCCCAACATAAGAAGGATATGGGACTGTTGGAGCGGGTCCAGAGGAGGGCTATGAAGATGATCAGAGGGCTGGACCACCTCTGAGGACAAACTGAGAGAGCTGGGGTTGTTCAGCCTGGAGAAGGGAAGGCTCTGGAGACACCTTATAGCAGCCTTCCAGTACCTGAAGAAGCTGTAGGAAGGACTTTTTCCAAGGGAAAATAATGATAGGATGAGGCGTAACAGCTTTGAATTGGAAAGGAGAGGATTTAGATTAGACATTAGGATGAAACTGTTCACCATGAGGGTGGTGAGACACTAGCAAAGGTTGCCCAGGGAAGCTGTGGTTGCCCCCTCCCTGGGAGTGTTCGAGGCTAAGTTGGATGTGGCCTTGAGCAGCCTGGTCTGGTGGGAGGTAGATTTGGAACTAATGATCTTTAAGGTCCTTTCCAACCCAGACCATTCTGTGTGTTGCCTGGTTGCACCAGAGCTGCAGCCTCCTCGCCAACCATTGCTGGGTGGAATGAGACTGGGCTCTCGCCAAGGGCCTGAATGGATTATGTCTTCCCTGCTCCCATCCAAGGGCGTTGCATGGCATGAATTGCTGCTGAGTCAATCATGGTCAATACTGTTGGAATTCTGTTGGATGTTGGCCCCTCCGCTTTCTTCCCCTGCAGGCAGCAACACAGTGTGTCTGTTGAAGGATGCCACAGAGTTGTCGTCTTCTTATCTGCGTCATCCAGTTCTTGTTATAATTGAAAGTGAGAAGTACAGCTTTGCTTTTCAAGGGGAGCACTTGAGATGTGAAGGTTCTGGAAGGCTTCACTGCCTGCACAGTCCTGGTGGTGGGCTGAAGTCCCTCTTGCACACCAGTGATGTTCTCAGCACAGTGGAAAGCTCCAGTGATGAGTGCTGGCCTTCCCTGCATCCGCCTGAGGAGCTGTGGACACTCTTTCACCTGCTACAAGTATTGGAAATATGTGAGGCTGACCTCAGGCATTGAATCTGGTAAGGAGGAAAAGATGGACCTGATAGTCACTGAATTGACCTGGGTACGTGTTTTGCAGTCTTCCGGGCTAGGTTGACACAGGTTGATGTCTTCACGCTCTGCAATGCCAGCATTCATCGAAGTGAGGAGGAAATGTTTTACTGCGGTGAGAGCCCTGTCTGTCATGACTGGGTGATTTCTCTTAACAGTCAGAGAAGGTGCACTGTGTTAAGCTGGACATTTCATATCATCTGCAAAACAAGGAATGCTCTGGTATTTGCCACTAACTTCAATTACGTGTAACATTTTTGAGGGATGGACGAGGCTGTAGTTGCAGCTTCCTCAGTATGCCAGTCAGTTTTGCTTGGACCCAAGTTTAATGTGACACACGCTAATTAATGTTGTATGATCACTGGACCGATTTGATGACTGTACTCTGTTCCTTTATCACAAAGGAAAAATGGAGCTTCCTATTTCTTGTATGCTGTTGGGAACTGAGGCATGTGATGGGATGAACGCTAAATCAGAGCTGGGAAAAAAAGAGGCCCTTCCAAGATTGCAGAATGTTCACTGTGACAGTATTGGATATACAACATTGTGGAGACAGGCCTTGGGATCGGGTCCCAAAGCAACCGCATTTTGGTCATAGCAGTAAACCCAAAGTGGTATGTTCCTAGTTTCCAATACAAGTAACCAAGTAAATATCTTGTTTGCTACTGTAAGTCTGAAACCTTTTAAGTTTCTGGGTTTTACTGTGCATGAAACCCCTTCTATCCCAAGCAGAAGAAGAGAAAACTTTTAGCTTTCCCACTTAGAGCTTAATCTAGTACCAGAAAAATCCAGTTGGTTTGCATGTATTCCTCACCACCAAATTGCCTGTAACACCAGTACTAATGACTGATGTGTATACTAGAAACAACAACACAAAGACCTATTTATTTTTTCGCAATTTATCTGCAGGAGCTACAGTAGCTTCTCATGTGGATAACTTTTATCAGTCCTATACTGCATTATTTCTTATTATTTTCACTCAAGGGTAAACCACAATAGCCAAATTCATATTCATAGTCTGTCCCTGTTTTAGCTTGCTGTCTTATTTCCTCCTTGCCCAGAGGGTTTTCTGAATTGAGCCTAGGCCAGGAAGGAAGGAGAAACCTGGAGCAAGGGTTTCTTGCTCATGCGAAAGGGTAACACTTGGGAATGGTAGAGTAAGCGTTGTTTGTTTTGTTCTCATCAGGATTAACTGGAAAGGAGCCTGTCCTTAAGCTGCCCTACCCTGAAGAGGACTCGCATTTATGCCTCCAGGGCTCTTGTGCAAGGGAGGGTTCCTGTCTTAATCACAGTTCACAGGCAGTTAATTGCCAGGCTTTCACTTACGAGACCAAAGAAGGCGTTAATAACTAGGAGCGACCGCAAACAGCGGTGAATAAGGGAGGGGTTATTTTTTCTTGTTTGACAACAGTGGGACTATGATGACAGCTACTTGAAGCAAGCGTGGCGGTGGACTGAGGAGGAGGAAAAACAAAAGCTAGGCATGACCAGAAACAAAGCTGTGATACTTGTCCTGTTTTTGAATCCTGACAGAAATTGTACCATGGTAGATAGAGCTCGTGGAAGAGAAGAACTGGTGCCTGACAGTGACAGGAGATAAAGAGATTGTGCAGAGAAGGCACACTTTTAAGATACCTGTTTTCTTTGTGGATTTGTTGTGCAGATTATCTGACGATGAAAGAATGTGAATATAAGAGAAAGGAGGCTGACTATTGCAGTGAAAATACAGCCAAATAAAGCATTTGCTGTACTGGAAAATACTGAGAAGAAAGAAGCAGAAGAGGAAGATGTGTGTATGGGGAAGGACAATGGGTCCCATGAAGGGAGAGAAAAAACCCAAACTCAACCAAAACAGTCCAGGGAATAAAGAGAGTGGAGACTGTGAGAATAAACAGAAAAGGATGGATGACTGGAAGGGGAAGGACTGGAGTTTTACCCCAGAACAAAGATGGAACTTCTTGTTAAGAGGAATTGACAGGCTTGTTACTAGGGTGTGCTAGAAATAAAGATTTAAGATAAGGACTTGTGGCAGTAAAGATTCCTCATCATCAAACATTCCTTTGGGATTCAGATACACCCTTCCCCACTCTCTTACTCTTGCCACTTCCCTGACTGTCAGTATTTCCGTGGTGTGTTTTCCTAGCTCCACACTTTGATTCTCATGTCTCAAATAAAGCTGTCATTAAGAAAAGGGATATCCGATGGCTCTTCAGATACGCTGGTTGTATATTTTGGGATGCTGAGCCTGTCTAGAAATGCTAAGACAAAAAGGAGTCTTCACAATCTAAGCTCCCCTATGTGTGGTTTTTTTACTGACTGGGTGCATGACATACGTTAAAAAAAGAAACAAGTTATGTGATGTCCCACTGCTGGTTTTAAGGTGCTGAAAGAGGAACATCAAGCAAATAGCAAGAGGAATACCAGAGGTTAGGATGACAGACAGCAAGGAGAAAGGTTGGAATAGAGATGACTATGTTGCTTAGACTGTACATAGCTGATAGTTGGGAGGAGGACTATTAACTCTTCCAGGGAGAATGTTGTGTTAGCAGGAGACAACTGTTATGTTTGTCTATCATTGGAACCCTGGTAACAAACCTAGATCTTTTAGGGATAACAGAAGATATGACAGAATAGAATCAGGACAGGTACACAAAAGTACTAAAGCACTCATGGTGTTGGGAGGCAAAGGGAATTGGTGGAGGATTAGAATCTGCATAAAGAAACAAACAGTGATATGAAAGATAAAGTAGAGTTTGTGTCAGTGTTGGGGAAGTGCAGCAAAGAGCTTCTGTTAGAGCATGAGGACATGCTAGAGATGTTTGAGTTCAAGTCTGGAGAGAAACAGTTCTCATAAGATTATTAGGAAGAATACTACTTGGAACAAAAGTAGGTTGATAACTAAGGTTCTTAATTTCAGAGGTCAAATTTTGAGAAATTAAGGAAATGAGTTAGTGATGGGAACTACGTGTAAGTGGTTGAGGACTAGCATGTGGAGAAGGCTTGGCATCTGTCAAATTTCTCTGCAAAAAGTATCTGGAATTCATATCTCAAACAAACGGGACAGTCAGTCCCAGCTGGATAAATATCCACTTCAAAAAGGTTATTTGGAACAATCAAAAGCTTGAAAGGAACAGAACAAAATGATTGCTTGAAAAATATTAAGAAGAGTAAGAATAAAGTGAGAATTGTCAGAAGCCCAGCTGAGTTTCCTTACAAAGGAAATTAAAGCAGGGGTTAATGAGAAAGAAGATATGAAAATGAATGTTTCCACGTTTGAGATGAAAGCAAACAACCTATCGCATAGCCATCTGAAACGTCAGAAGATCTTTATTCAGCCATAAATTTCCATTAATAATGTAGGTACAAAAATATGAGCTCTGTAATAATGAAATGTGCTGATAACACAAAATAGTAAGGTACTTCTAATACAAGAGGGATCAAGACTGGATGACCTTGAGAACCTAAATAATAGAATGGATTAATTTTAATAACACAACAGGCAAGGAGACTGATGGCAGTACATTCTGCTAGGGAAGGAACCTTATTAGTTGGAAGTGACAGTGGGTAGAAAGTGCTCATTGTATTAGTTGACAATGACCAAGTCATAGATATAATCCACCTGCAAAAAAAGTTACTAAAATCACAGGACATGCCAGGTCAGCTGTTTCCATTAAAACCATTGGTCTCCTCTCGTCGGAAACAATTTGTGCAATTCTGGTCACTGCTATTAAGAAAAGATGAGATTGCACTGCAGGAGGTACTGAGAAGGACTTGAAGGATGATCACTAAAATGGAGACTCTGTTTTATGAGAGGTGAATAAAAGTGGTTCATTTAGCTTAGTGAAGCAAAAGGTGAAAATATGTGTAATTTCAGTCTAGAAACACTAAAAGAAAGCATCAGGAAAAAAGCTTTTCAAGATAAACGATGGTACTGTGTGAAAAAAACCTGATGTTAACTGATGGCTGAATACGTTGAAACAGACATAGCTGTTGTGTTAGACAATAAATAGTGCTGTTTCTAAGGCGCTTGTGTGTTCCTCCACAATATTACAGAAGAAACTTCATGAAAACAATAAAATGGTAGATTTTTGAAAGGGAATCTGATCATGAAAACTGATTGCAAATGAAACATAAACTCTGAAAAGCAGAAGAAAATTGGTCTCATAGTCAGGCATTTTTTAATGATAGTGTTGGCTTCTGTCAAGGCTAGGCCATTTTCACATGTGTTCAAAATCACTGATGTAGGTCTGTATATTACTCGGTAATCACAGTGGTCTGAATGTCTGTCAGCAAGAGAAAAAAACAACTGTGCAGAGTGTGATCTGTAGGTTGTCATCTGCATGAGCTGGGAGGAGGAAGGGAAAAAGTGTTTGCAACATCCATTTTCAGGTTGCATGGAGAATTCTTCTATTCCAGAAGGAGCAAATTAATGATGAGGGATGACTGCACGTTTGAAAATACAGCCTGGGTCATGGCTTGAGCTGTTTTCTCAAAAGAGAATCTTAGAAAACAGTTTCAGACCTGAAAGCAAGGGTGTGGTTACGTTCTAATTTTACACAATTTAATACAAACCACAATAATACTTCCTGTAATTAATGGTACCTTTCCACCTTACCAGTTGTCTTTTCTGTTCATTATTTTCCTTTGTTCACTTCCCAGTGCACACTGCTGAATCCTCAATAGTTTTATTCTCATTGACAGAATCTGACAGAGTTCCTCAGTACTTTAAAAAAATATTAAAAGAAAGGAAGGTTGTCCTGGAGATGGATATATTTTCCCATCTTTGCACTCTTTTTTTCATTCCCTTCCCCATTAGACAAGATAGGCATTTAATTCAGGAGGGTTCGACAGAAACACTTTTTTGATTTTCACTTTGTGTCTAAGAACTGTATCTTTTTCATAAGCACATTAAAAAAGGATCAGGCAGCAGAATAGGGTAGCTCTTGTGAACAAATTGGGGAGCATGGGTAGAGAGTTTATTTAAAATAACAACTATGAATATCCTGCTAAGAGGTAAAGGAAGAATTTGCTACTAGGTGTGAGGTCAATTAAAAGAAGATTTTGTTTTTCATGTTTATCTGTATTCTGCATTCCTGACTCTTATTGATTTAGCTATTTTATAATCAGTTTATTACTTAGTAGTGGCACACAGCTCTTTGCTGTGATAAAACTTCAAAATGCCTCTCAAGAGTATGTTTTACAGCAGCATATTTATTTCAAAAAAATATTTCATTGATTTTTTCAGCAAATTAATACTGAAAACCTTTGCAGTAATACACATCCCAGTGTCAATACAAGGAGAAAAATATACAGGCTGCAAAGGGCAGGAAGAAGAGGTAGAGGGATGGACTTTAAGCATGGGTAGTACAAGTGCTCTGTAATCCCTTACCATTCTCTGATGATGAGCTGTGTGTACTGCCTGTTACAGCAATATTGATTGCAATCAGATGATAAAATCATTGCACAGAGAAAGAAACCACTGCAGTGAAAATGAAAAGATGGAAATGTAATGAATTCTTGATTCAAAAATGATTTATTGGAATAAAATTAAAACCCCATTCTTATAGCTGAGAGCTAGTCAAGGGAATAACAAAATGCTGAAAAAATATAACAGTTTTTTAAATAAAGTATGTTTCCAATTATGCGTTTATCTTCCATAGCAATCCCACACTTTTCATCAACATTCCTTATGCCACAAATTTTCCTCACTCTCAGCTTTAGCTTTACTTACAATTAATCCACTGGTATTATAGTGATGGAGATTCTTGCTGGAATGCATTAACTTCCTCCGTTAAATCCCCCCGAGGCAAACGACTTGAAAAATATTTCCTTTGTCTAGGACACACAGTTTAGCAGCTCTCTTCTTACAGTGAGATAGCAGTTCTTTTTTGCAGTGATTTATGCATACTCTTAAAATACAAAAACTGTGTTAAATTACATTGCATTAGAAGATCCAAGACACATATTCCATTACTTAGGGACCATTGTGTAAGGAAAAATGTAGGTCTGATCCTGCTGCCTTTCAAGCCTATGCTTACAGAAACATTGAATCATCGCAATGTGGACTTGCAATGATGTAGAATTATTAGGAGTTGAGTAAATTTTGACTTACAAAGACCAAACACTTTCAAACTCACTGATGACCACATACACCTTTAGTATATTTATTAATCACACAAACCAAGTTGCTATGTAGTGTTTCCTAAGAAGGGCTTCTGGAGGGAAGATTTCACAGCCTCTGAAACAGCTTGTTTCAATGCAATCCTAGCTGTTTGAATGGATTCAAAATACGCAACTTAAATCTCTGCTGCTAATTCTTCAGATCTTTGTCCTTCCTCTGCTTATCATGATGGAACAATGGCAGCTTTCTACATTTTGGAGTGCTCTTCCACCTTGATCTTTTCTCAATTTATTTCTCTGTTTCTAAGCTACGTAAACTCTGTTCCTTCAGTTTTCCTTACAGCTGGTATTTCGTAAACTCTCTTTGCTGTCATATGTCCCCCTCAGTGAACTGCATTATCTTTCTTGGAGTACAGTGACCAATGCCAAACCCAGTTTGCTTGCTAGGACTTTGCCAGAGCTGAGTAAGTGGAATAATTACTCTTTGTGCCATCTATTACCTTGTTGACTCTTTAGTTTGTGATCTCCCACATCGTTTTCCACCTACGCAGATGTTTCCTATTCTATATTTAACTTTCTTCCCACTTTAGATTTCTCTTTCCGAAGTGTTGTCTGCTTTGTATTTAGTCTGGTTGATTTTAGGCTGTTTCTTCAATTTTTAAGGCCCGTCTTTAGTGTTATTTCCATCCTTCAAAGCACTTTGCCACTTACCCCAACCTAATGTCACCACCGAACTGTGGCAGTGCACCCATGTGCCATTGCCCAGGCTGTTAATGGATGTGGGGAATAGAACTGGCCCCAGGACAAAGTCCAGTGGCTCTCACCTGCACAAACCTTTCCAGACTGACAGCAAACCGTCAGTTACTGCACTTTGAGAAAAATTTCTCACATGTTGTGTAGCTACTGTCTTGGTAATTACCTCTGGAATGCACTGTCATGGCTTACGAAAGTGCTATGTGGGGCAGTCAAAAACTCAATGTCATCAAGGTGCATCATATCTGCTATTTGCACTAGTTTGCTAGAGCAATTATCATGTCAGAGAAGGGGATTACCATCATTTAATACAGTTCTTCTCATGACAAACCAATTTCAGCTGTTTTTTAATAATTGTCATCATCTTCCAGGTATTTACAAATTCTTAATTTAATAATTTGTTCTGTTTCAAGAGATAACATTTGGGTTGACAAGTATAAAATGCTTCAAGTCCTCTATCCCCTCTTTTAAAGAAGAGCATTGCATTTACATATTTTTAGAGTTTAAACTTTCCTTACTTGCTGTTACTTCTTGAAAATGATCATCAATGATTCAAACATTACATCAGGTAGTTCTCTGAACATTCATGGTGAATTTTGTCACTGCCCACTAACTTAAATACCTCTAACTGTTTTTTTTCCTTAGTATCACAGTATCAAGGGCTGGGCTCTCTAAGCTTGTCCTTGACAATCCTGATACCGTTCTGCAGTGTGTGTGCTTAGTGTCAAAAAAAATTGTTGTAATCAGCAAAGCATGTGCGCTTATGTGCACCCTACTCAGCCAGCGTGTAAGTACATGATTAAATGCTTCTGAAATCACTGGGACTTGCTATATTACCAAAGTTAATGAGACTTCACACCAGTTGCTGCTCTGCAAACAACCACAGACTGCTCAGTCGGGGACCTGGTGTGATCCCTTGCCCTAAATCGTATTTGAATGTTTACTTGCAGTTGGAAATTGCCTCTCTCTCTCTCTGCGCACACCAGGGTAGAAGAAGAGGGGCTGTTGGTGGGGGAAGAAGAGCATAGTCATCACCTAGTGTGAGCGGATTGTGTGATGAGCTGTTAAACTAAGTGTGCGTGCCAACCTAGCCTTAAGAACTGAGTCTCTTCTTTTGCCTTGGATGGATTGATCGAGCGAGCGCTGTGCCAAGCAGGGAAGCATGCGCGGAGGCACCTAAACTGTGGTGGTCCCCGGTAGGGGAGCAATACAGTGGCACTGGGATATCTCTAAGACCATGGTGAACAAGTCTTGCTTCTCAGCTGAGCTTGGAAATTCAGATGTGACAGTGTGTCTCTATTTCTTTTGGGACTGAGCTGGTGTGTGCGTACAGGGCCATACCACGCCAGTGGATGTCCTGGCACCATTCAGTGCCTGCAGAATGCTTCTAGACCCTACATTGATACACTCCTTGGTATTTTTTAACCTTCTTTCAGAACCTCAGTATCTGTAGTGATGCTCTGAGAAAATCTGTAGTGGTTGAAGTAGGGAATAGATAGAGAAAATTTAGGCAGGCTGCTAAGAAGTGAGCTTTTGGCCTTTCAAGGCTTGCTATGAGCTTAACTAGCCAAATAGAAGAATCCGCAGTGCAGCTGTAGATACCTACATCTTAATTAGTTGTCTGGGTTCCCCTTATAACCCAAGAGAGTGGTCAGTTTATCTTGTCCCGAGATAGTTTTGAAAAATAGATCCAAAATGCCTTTTTTCTCTATTGATTCTGAGGGAATCTAGGCAGTCAACTCATCTGTATGGCATTGCAATTGCCTGCCTTCGATCAGACAAATCTCAGGCTTATTCAAGTAAATTTTTCAGACTATACGTAGCCATACCCTCAAAAGATACATAGCATGTGTGGTAAATAATGAAAGTATCAGTTCATATCCATGCCTCTTTGTTTCTCATTTCTCTTCCCCACTCTTTCATCTGCATTCAGTTTTATTTTGTTAGACTTTAGTTTTCTAGACTGATGAATCACTTTCTGCATGGTTAGTGCTTGCTCATTCCTCATCTGTAGATGGTACTGATTGCAGCTCTGTATGTAGGATTTGGTTGAGTGGGAGGGGAAGCATGTGCATAGGATTTAAACTTGTTTTTGCAAACATTTTCTAGACCACTACCCAGGTATCTTGTGACCCAGTAGTGGTTCACACAGCAGGATGAGTAACTATAACATAAATGGGCGGCAGGCACAGAGGACTGTCTTGTATGCCCCAGGAAACTGAACCCATTGCTCACTACATTCCCAGTCCCACTCGTTTGTACAGAGCAGTTCTGTAAGTTATGCTGTAAGGACTTCTAATCATATCTGTGAGTCTTAATTCATGATTTGCTTAATACAGCTTTTTAAAGTACACTACTATTGATATCGGGGCTGAAAAAGTTCCCAAGGACATTGCTTCCTCTGTTTCACTGTACGTTAAAGCAACATTGTTGGAAGAGCTAAAGCAGACAGCCAGGAAACTGTTAAAATACAAAGATATTGGCACTGAGCTTTACTTTTCCCTGTCAGAGTAGACTGATTTCATGCACACGACCCTTTAAACCAACAAATCAATGGCAAACTCGTGACCTTATTTGCTGTAATGAGTTGTTTGTATTGCCGTGTTGTGCAGCATATCAAACAGCAGCAAGTCTGGTTTCACTGGCCAGCATGCTCTGTCTGCTTCAGTGCTGCGATGAAGCTCTGCTTGAAATAAAATGTGCATGTTTAAGCTTGGTAAGGCATACCAAATATTAACATTTGTTATCCAATAATACTTTACTTGGTAGTATTTGGTACTAATCAATAGAAGTAGTAAAGTTCTGCTGTCTCTGAATTTCTCATCTGACATTTAGATATGGCATTTTAAATGTCAAAAAAATTGCCAAAAATCTCGAATGGGTTTTCCCAGGAAAAAGTACACTCAGTTAACAAATGGTGGCACTGAAATGTTTTTATTAGTTTGGTAGACAAAATCTCAGGCTATCTTCTTGGAGCAGTATGTAGTGCGCTCCAGTGCTGAGCTGAGTGTTTGCTTGCAGGATCTTGTGTTGCATTTACCAGCGTAGTTTTCCACCAGCCTCTGACTATCTGCCTGTACCAAAGACTCTAAAAGCTGAAGGACCTCAATACATATTTCTGTGAAATCCAAACAAATACTGTTAAATGTGGTTTGTGTTAGTCTGTGGGCTTCTCTATTGGGCTCTAAGTCTCTGTGTACTCATCTCTACCTAGAAATAGCTCTGGGAAGGCATCGTGGATAGGAATTTAGAAAACTTTGGTTTATCATCAATTTAGAATTTATTAAGGTAAGATTGCAAAATTCCTATTAACACTTAATTATCAACTGATTAACAAAATAATTAATGTGTGCTATAATCAAATTAATCAGTGACTTAATCAGTTTCAAAAATGACAAGACTCAATCCTGTTTACTCTACAGTGTTATAAGTATACATGACAACATAGACGTACAGAGATACATGTGTACACAAAGATATATCAATATCTAAGCGTAAGAGCAGTATGGGTAATCACAATTGCAAAGATTTATATATAAATTTAAGCACATCAGTGGACAGAGAAGTGATTGATAGAGAGACTGGCCTCAAAATTCACCTCTTAAGGTTAGTGAAAAAACTCACATACAATACATCAGCATTCCCAACAGGTGATAGATGGCTCTCTAAGGGAGATGATTTCACTTAAGGTCTTTTCATTTGCTGTTTTCGCAAATGAGATCACACACTATACCTAAGAGGCGTCCCAACCTAGGGGGAGATTACTTGCCCCAGTCTGCTGTGATCCAGAAAAGCTTGATGGGTCTTCTGTACAATTGCTTATTTATAGGGGTTTGAGATCATTGACTTTTTTCAGATGTTTGAATATTCATTTTGATGTTTTAATGTTGACCACACTAGGAAGACATCATATAAGTGGCAATTTCTACCAGTTATATCGGAGCACCTCACTTGGGCCATGGTCCAGTTACCAGGTGTATTCAGCTCCAGGGGGGTGGCTGATGGTCAGTCTCTTTCTCGGGCAGTGAAGAGGCCTTTTCCCAGGCACACAGGGCCCCAAGGGCACTGAGGGGGTGCCCAGGTGCTCTGTATCACAGCATCGTGACAATGGGCATTCTCTCCCTCAGTGTGTCTGGTAGGGATGGTGGATTATCATTCCTCTTCTTCAGGCAATAAGGGAGTTTCTTTCCCAGGCACAGAAGATTCCAGATGGCCAAGTGGGATGCCTTGGCATTGTGGGTGACTGCCTCTATACAATGAAACTTCTTCTGCCTAGGAAGCCTGTGTTCCACTGGAACGCAGTAGACCAGAAAGGGGAGGGAAGGTGGTGTTCCAAGTGCATCAAAAGTTGTGCTAAGAAGCATAGAGTGGTCTGTGCAGCCTAGTGGTTTTGGGGAGGAATCGCACCACCACAGAGTGCTGCAATGTCTAAGTGCTAGTAACTGGAGAAAGGACCCACGTGCAAGAGAGATGTGGATGTTCCCAACTGGAGGACCATAAGGCTTGCAGGTCTAGATGTCAGCAACTGGAGGGGCCAGGGTGTATGGTTATTTGGGAGAGGTCTAAATAGCCACACTTGTGTATACTTAAGTGTGCTTATTTTTCCCTCAGTGGATTTACTGTTGTGTGCACATGTATGTGTAATTTGCTAGGAAACTTCAGGCTGGACTAGTTGGTGAGCAGGAGGAAGACTGCGTCTGGAAAGACTCATGATCAAAGCCTGTACTGGGTAAGGGGAACCAGCATCTGAGCGTGGATGGACTGAGAAGCTGTGTTAATACTTAAGTGATATGTGATTGTGGGGATGCTTCTAAGACAAGTGTATATTCACTTCTCTCCTTACTAGCAAGGGAGTTTCTTTCCCAGGCACAGAAGATTCCAGATGGCCAAGAGGGATGCCTTGGCATAGTGGATGACTGCCTCTATACAATGAAACTTCTGCCTAGGAAGCCTGTGTTCCACTGGATCAGACTGTGGCTTAGAGAGGAGAGGGAAAGTGTTGTCCCCAGTACATCAGACGTTTTGCTAAGCAGCCTGGAGTGGTCTGTACGGCCTAGCAAAGGAAGAAGGAATCTCATTACCACAGAAGGTGATTATTCTTCTGAAAGCCTGCTTACTGTCATCACAGCAGCCACAGTTGCAGCACCATCCTTTAAAATGATGTGATGCGTTCCCTTCTCAGTATCAAGCAAGCTGAGTGTTGGTCCATAATAGTTATACTGTCTAGAAGCCCTAGTCATGGATAAAAGTAGTTTGAATAAAAGGATTGCCTTTGCTTCAGAGAATTTTCAAGCTAAATGAGATGAGATGACAGAAGAGCACAGATAAAGGGAAAGAATACGGGAGGCAGGCAATAGTTAAGATCAGTTCTCACCTTCCTCCTCTTCATAGCTTGCTGGATGGGTTGTAGGAAGTTACAGAGATTCTGGGAAACAATGTGGACCTCAGATTGTCCACGGTACGTATTCCTTGTGTATTTGCTGTGAAACGCAAGACACTTTGGGTTGGATTTGTGTGGTCAAGTGCAGACATCTAAAAAATGGATATGATTATCTAAGCCAATTTTCTTGACTGTCTGTAGCCACTAGAGAGAAACAAGCGATTGTCGGGCTTCAATCATTTCATTGTAAGGAGGGTGCTAATACAGATCGGGTGACCCACACCCTCAAAATGTCTGTTTCTTCCCATTGACTATAAAAGTAGCCAGAGCAACCAGTTTGGACATTCGCCATCTGCACTGCAGAAAGCTAAATTTGGGAGAACTAAATACCACTGTGATATCTTTTTTCGTTCTGTGTACTTGTGCAAGGGTGAAATATCAGCAACCTGTAATTCTTGACAGCTTGTTGTTGAAGTGCATGCAGAAGTTTGTATGAACAAAATAATTACTGAGTGTTGAAGCAGAGAGCGGTCCCTTGAATAATTTCCCACTGTGTTTCTCATATCTGGAAAGAGGACACATGCATCATCTAGACCATTTGAACTAGGATATTTTATTTAGTCTTTTCTCAGCTCTCTTATTTTACAATCTAAATTTAGCTTAAGAAATAGCCGGAACCACAGAATAATATAAAATGGCATCTTTTACGTTTTTGCTGGGTTTTGGACCTCTTTCCCTACCCTCTCCCTCCTCCCAGATTTACAACTTAGACCTTTACAGCCGACTTAGATAGACATTTCGCTTAAATTAGAGACATTGCTATGATTCATTGCAGACCCTCTGAGGACAACCATGTAATGTTGAGCAGCAAATGGCTACTGTTCTGCTGCCGCTTGAGAGGAGCTGCATTTCAACGACATGGGAAATCAACTCTCAATATCTAGCTTTCAAAGCCCTGTAAGATCTATGTGGAAATGTTATTATGTAAGTGTAAGCCCATTTTATTTCTGAAAGGTAATTGTATGGAGGCAGGCAATATTGGTCTGCTTGACTTTCCAATGTTACTTTAATTGTAACGCAGTAGCCCATTTTCTATGCACTGGGTCATACTGATAACCAAATACCATGTATAATTCCCCTCATTTGTTGCTCTGAAACTCTGTGGCAAATATGAAGCATGTGCTATGCATGTTCCTCCAGAGGGGCAGGTGACTGTGTGAAGGATCACTTAGATGTGCTGATCAGAAGAGACCTCTGTGATTGTGGGAACTGGCCTGCTGCACTAGTTAGACCTAGAGCCTAATCTGGAAATTTTGACAAAGCCTAGAACATCAGTTTGAAATCAGATGTCTTCAGAAAAATACCTAGTTGGGTGGAGCAGGAGGAGTTTCCAGGAATGGCTTTACTCCTCCAAACCCAGAAAGCGATGCTGAGTTCTCTGGAGCAAGGGCCCATCTCTCTTAATGGCTTTTGTGCACAGGAACACAATGAGGTACTCTGGATCATTGAGACCAGTCTCTGCTGTCTCAAGCTGAACTGTGCAAGCCCACAACTGCTTGGTTTTGGTGTGGGTTTCTTAGATGCTGCTGCAATACGGATCATAAGTGTGGTGAGTTATTGAGCTGAGTGTTCTGACAGCCAGGTTTCTCTGTGCATTGACAGTAGGGAAGGTAGTAGCAATCTGGTGACAAGCCTCTTGGTAATGTGATAGAAATAAGCTGTTTTCTTCAGATTCCATTTTCCAGCTATGTTTCTATGTCAGTGCATTTTTTTATTATCAGTCAGCATTGTAGGCTACTTCTTGCTTGCCATGATTTGATTAGAATTTGATGAACTTAAGCATTTTTTCTGCTTTCATTTGCAACAAGAAAGAAATACAATTCTATCGAATGTGAAAGCAATTAATGATAGAAATTTCTAATAGAATAGGTGATACAGCAAATGTATGAAAGTGTTCAGATTTGGGCTAGAGAAAGAGAATAGTTAATTGTCTGAACAATTATATCTTTATTAGGTAATGAGAGTTGCTAAAATTGCTAGTTGTATAAATGAGACATCCTGAATTATTGATCAAGCTTCTTTGTTTTAGCTGCACTGGAAGTATGCATTTCACTTTTACATTGATATTTATCAGATCTAAACCTGATGTGCGATGATCCATTCATATGCTAATTTTTATATTTTCTTGTGAAAAACGCTAAATAATTAAATGAGTTTAAAGTAAGGCTGCATTATCTATCTCTCATAGGCTACGTCTGTGGTGCAGGAATATAACCACTGACATAATCAGTAGTCTATCTAGTCTAGTGTTTTACCTCTGTCTGAAAATAGGCACTTAATGTCAGGAGTCTAACAAACTTGGTTGCTTCAACTGAGCAACACTATATGTAACAGGAATAGTCCTTCCTGACCTTGTGAGCTAGGTTAGTCATTATATGAGGTGTAGTTACTTTCATTAATTAAAAGTAGAGAAGAAGAATATTGAAATACAAGCTTTAAAGTCCTTGAGGTCAAAGCTGTACGTTAATGACATTTTGTTTGCTGTTCCACAATGTGGTGACGATTGTAATGTTATCTATACTAATCTTGCTCAAAGGAATTGTATTTCAAATAAACCTATTCCAGAAAGAATCATGAAACCAGAGCTAAACAGATGCCATCATCCTTTTTGTACCATAAGTTGCCTAATAAAATGCTACAATTAAACATTTTGACCTTGACAAGTTGCAGTAAAAAAATTGGGGAAAAGTATATATATTCCTTATAATTTTACCATTTTTCTCTAGGGGCATATTTTTTTTACTTTTCTTTGGTGAAATAACCATTGTTGCAAGGATTTCTGAAGTGCCACTGTCTGTAACATTAATCTCTTTAAAATCCAAAAAAATATATGTATCAGTGAAGCCTCTCTACACTATGGTTTTGGAATAGGAGAGGCTTTGCGGTCAGTTATTTATGTGCAATAAGTACTGAAAGCCTTATTATCTCAGAAGGATCAATGTTTGGCTGAAGCTTGGGAAGTCTAATAGCTAATCTTAAAAGTCGTGATCTAGTGTAATTTGAAATAATGGCAGAACTCCTGTTGATTTTAAGTGAAGGAGGATGAGGCCAAAAAGTATTGCTTTGAGGGATAATTTTAGATAATCAGTTGAAAACATCTGTAAAAGAACAGAAAACTTGACTTGCACTCTCTGCATAATACAGTATGAAGAATTTTGGCGGATGGGAGCTCATGACTTCAAAATGGTGTATATCTGTATTGTTTAAGTGTTTCTGAGGTGGTGGTATTGTCTCTGGGAATAGGTGAATGGTAACTGGAAAAGTTACCAGCAAACTGGGAAGGAGTAGGAAGACAGTGAAATATTGAAATACCCACATATCTTTTTCTTTAGCACTCAGTTGTCTTCTTTTTTTTCCTTGAATCCTCAGCAAATTTTTCTCTCCAGGTTATACTCTCACTCACTCTGGTGGGACGTTTCGTTGTTATCTCTCTTCAGCAGCTTTGATAATTTGCCTGCATCGGTGCAGAGCAGCTTGTGGTATGTCAGAGCCTCTGTCCTCCCAGTACACTTAGAAGATAACATTAGAAATGAGGGAATTGACACCCAAAATGCAAGAGATTATAGTACCAGTGCTTCAGGATGCCTTCTGGTGCAGGGTCTGGTGCAGGCTGAGATCTGTGTCAACTTGCAGGGCAAGGCTGGCCAAAGAAGCTGAGGAGGTATTCAGAGATCACAAGGGAGAAGGAAAGAGGAGTTTCTGGCAATTGATGAGCCATTCCATTCTCAGACAGGGGACTGCTGTTTTCTGAGTGTGCATGAATGATGAAGTTTGGATTTTGCCTGCATTTGGAGGAAATTCTGGGATGTCATTTAATTTTTACTAAAAAATAATTTTCCAGCATTTAATCTGTTTGTCCATCCAAGCTGAGAACGCTATCAGAACTCCTCTTTAAAGGCTGTTTCATCTCATTTGCATCTATAAGGAATAGGAAAACTAAGAAAGAAGGCAGGAATGGTTCTGATGAACGCGGTAGTGATTAGAATTTAAAAAGTGTCTGTGCTCTGTACTGTCTTTTCTGCTGGGTTAAGGTATAGCAAACCTTGTATTGCCCTTATTAAAAGTAGGTAGATTCTGTTTAATACTGCCAGTCTGTGAACACACTTGAGGTATGTGTGTCTGTTTATTGGTTGAGTGGAGTTATTTTTGAATAGAAGAGTTTATTTTCTGAAGCATTACTGGCGGTGCTGGGGGATGCCTAGCACTGGCAGTGCTGAGTGGCAGAGTAGAAAAGCTTTCCTCTAGTGAGTGAGAAGCAGCATCAGGAAGCAGTCTGTAGATAAGCAGATATAGCTAAGTAGGGAAGTAGGACAGATGCCCTGAGACAGCATCTGGCAGAGCAAGGAAGAGACATGAACTCTCTTTTCCAGAGAAGGCAAGAGAAGGCGCTATAGGGACTCAGCCAAAAGTTCTGAAACTTCATGATATTTAAGTGCTAAACTCACACTGATTTGAGTTTTAACAAGTGCTATATTTATTTTCACTTACGTTCCTTAATAGAGTCCCAGTCCCATTTAGAAACACAGTAGCCTCAAAGAACCTTTAAAATTTTAGCAGTTTGTTGCCTGTTTGCACCTCAGAATGGATTTTTCTGCTGCTACAAATAGGAAACAAAATACTGATCTCGGCAGATCATGTTCCGTGGTCCAGTTTACACATGTATTTACCTGTCTTTTCATCCATATGCTTACATAGATCGTAAAATCATAATATCAGAGTGTAGCAAAAGCTTGAGGGAGTGTTGCTAGGTGATTTAAGAATACTCTGTTTAATAAACTAGAGGGGGTTTTCCCCTTCTAAAATAGTGAGCCACGTTCTCTCATTTCTCATTCAGTCACACATTAAGACAGAATTGACCACGTAGTTTTAGTTGGAGATTTGGAGCAGCTAACGTAAGAAATCCTCTTAATAAAAATAGGAGCTTTTTTAAACTATCTTTTATGCCAGTGTAATTCCATTGACTTCACAAGATTTATTCCTAATACATTCTGTTAGGAAAAGAGTACCAAGTAGTGGACATTTTTATTTTTCTTTTATGCTGTGTAACAGCTTAAGTCCTTCAAATAGAAGAACTATTTTGTGTAGCATTTCCTTTTTACTTACCTATATATGCTACAATATATAGGTAAATAAGTACCAAATATAAATATGCAATACAATCATTACTTATTTTTCTTGGTGATGAAGATAGTTTTCTGGTTTTTACAAAGTATCACAAGTCATCCTGGGTTTCCCGTAGGACTGCGAGCTGAGGTGAGTACAAAATGGGCAGGACAGAGCAAAGTCAGACAATCTATAAATTTCAGTAATTTTCATCAATTTTGCTTTGAATGACAGGAAATATTAAGCTTCTGTCTTCCAGGAGAATATTTTTCAGTAAACTATATTTACCAGTAGCTTTCAAATTTCTTTGAAACTTTATGCTTTTGTTATTAAATGAAGTAAGATTGTAAGGAGAGAGGCTTTTATCGGACCACCTCATATTGTTGGATGAAAACCAGACAAGCTTCCAGGTGCAGAAATCCATCTTCAGTTTTGAAACAGAAGACAATTTCAAGACAAGCGTAGGCTAGAGACAATTGTTTTGAGTTTAACTTTGCTATAGTGATCAGCTGAACAAATGGAAGAGAAAAAATTCTCTGACACCTTGAAACAGATGAGGATGTTAGTGAAGGTAGAGGTGATAAGATTGCGAAAAATGTGTCTGAAATAGCTGACAGAATCCAGGGGTGCTGCTGTTAGTGAAAAGAGAGTTGAGACAAGGGACTCTGCGTCTTAATCTGAATGGCAAAAATCTGGACAGGTGCAATTCACCACATCCCATCTGTACACTAAAAATGTTGGAAGAGATTAACTGAATTGCTAATCAAAGCCTCATTTTCATTGGAACACAAGAAGCTATAGGGGTCTCTTTCAATATCATACCTTCAACAGCGAGTGACAAAAAGCAGATGTGTAAAAAGTAATTTTAAGCCTTTGGATGTTTAGGAGTTTCTTAAAGCTATAAAATATTTGTAAATCTCTAAGTGGAGGAAGATAAGCGATCCAAGCTGGTTACCCTGGGCTCTCAATGGTGAAAAACAGGCACACTGGAAAAGTGACTTAGTCTTGTCTTCAAATATATGTTTAGGACTTTTTCTCTCGATTGACTGTAAAGGCACTCTAGTGCAAGTAACTCCGATTTGGGCAGTTATCTTCTGAAGTGAATTTCTGACATCTGAAGTGAATTTCCCTCAAGTTTCCAGGACCTGAAAATGCAATAGGGTTGCAGGAATGGTCTTGAGCACCGACCGGGGACTATCTGCATTGCCGGGGCTATTCCCATTAGGCATTTGGATGCATGCCTCCCCTTCAGGAAAGGGAAGGGAAGAGTTGAGTGGATGCAAGCCCCACTATGCGGCTTGGCCTCAGTACCAGAAGGCAGAGTGGGATTGGCGTTATTTAGTGAGGGTCAAAACAGATTCTGTCACTTGGAAATGAGCACTTACAAGTATCCAAGCCTTAAAAATCTGCACTCTCATGCAGTTTTTAGAAGTGCCTCCGTTGCGTTAGCTTTGCTCTGAAAACAAGATGAGATCTTGCCAGAAATCTTGTCTTTAAAAAGGTAATCCTTCTATTTTTATCCATGCATTCAGTCTCTGGGCATTAAATTCAAATGGAGATTATTCTTTTAAATGTTTGTATAGATCTCTGCTGTTCTTTATTTTGTTATTCTCTGCTAAACCAATGCCATTGATCTAGAAGTGTTTTATGGGTTTTTTTGAATTTTAGTAAGAAGCGTTAGGAAATCTTATGACTCTTCCTTTTTAAAATGAGATTCTGTTCACTGAAAACTGCAGTGAATGACTGGATGCTTGATATTTGAGTTCCCCCGGAAACTCACACAGCATTGAGTTGGTTTCGCGAGCTGACCTTTCTTTTGTTACATAAGAAAAAACCCAATCTTTATTAAAGTCAAATCGAAGATAAGATCAGCATGGTGGGCTGTTAATTACCTAAAGTAATGTTCAGTCATTAGATAAAATGTACAGTTGATCCTATGGCTTAGATGTGGGCGAGGAATATGATCTGGTTTTACTGGTATAAAAGAAGGATGCAACTTTTTCATTCATCAGTTTCAGGAACGTACATCCAAGTGTCAAAGACAGCTCACCTTTAAAAACCATCCTGCAGTTTCTCAGCTGTCTGATTTATTCTTGTTGAACAAGGGAGGTAATTATTTTTAAATTTTGTTTCTGTTAAAAAGGAAAAATTAAATATTTGTTTACATTCTCTTTCTCTTCCTTCCAAAAGTATTCTTCTTCTTCCATTCTGTTAATGTTTTTACTTTCTAAATTAACTTAAAAATTTGTGATGGGACTAAAACATCGGTGCCTGGGGTTAAACTAGCTTTTTAAGTAAAAGAAAATTATATCCTAGAATTGTAATGCAGCTAATGGTGATATTTTGTGATTTCTGGTTTGGTCCATTAATGCTTCATCAATAACCTTGTGTTTTTCTCCTGATCAATGGTATTGCTGCCAAATGTAAAATGTTACACAATCTGTGGTAGTAACACATGTTTTAGAGTCTTGGAATTGCCAGTCGTGATTACATATGTTAAAGGAAGGGAAAAAAATGGTGAGTCAAGATTTCTCAGTCTTCAGCAGTTTGCTAACGGGTGACTGTGTACAAAACACCAGACTGCAAGTGAAGCACCGGCACTTGTAATTCATCATTGCTGTGACACAGCCGTGCCTCGTGGACAAGCATCCCAGAAAGAAATGAGCACAGCGTGCAAAGTATTTAACTACTGTTGGGTATGACAGACCCACTGTCACCCTATGGAAAACTATAGAGGGATGTACCGAGTTCATGCTGAAAACTTCAGGTTGTTTTATACAATCAGTATAAAGGGTCCCATCAGACAAAACTTGCTGGCACATCTGATCTGGTGGAACTTGTCATGAATGTAAAGACATCCACAGTCCTATGGGTACCTGAACAGAAAACCTGTTTGCCAATACACAATTGCCTGTCTTTGTGATAGTAACCAATAATATATTAACTGATTTACAGAGAAATGCAAGCTATTATAAATAGTGAGGTGAGAATTTTCACTGCTGGGGAAGACTTAAAATTACCATCTTTCTAAAGAGCTGTTCATGCATTCCAATAGCTTAAGAAAAGTAATAATAGAGCAAAGTAAAAGCTTCCTTTGATTTGATGATGAGATGAAATGAGTAGTGTAAACACTAACTGCTTTAGCAGCATAGGAACAGTCAAAAAACCAAGTAAGATCATCAGGCAAAATGGCTTTTGCATTAGAAGAGTAGAGATGATCACATCTGGGTTTTATTGACACGTGTCTTTGGTGGTTTTGGCATGAGCCTGACAGTCTGACTTAATTGAGGGAGTGCAAAACTGCAATTTCAATTCCCTTTTTGATGAAGGTAATTTAAACAACTTCCTTCTGAGATTGCCTCAAACCCTTACGGTGTACCAAATCATAGCATTGTATGTTCTTATAAAAATTAGAATGGAGAATGCCACTGTGCCTTCAATAAATAGCATGAAATCACAAAATAATTAATCAAGGGCTGTGGTGTTATTCCTGTGGCTGGCCCCTTATTGAGTAGCCAGGACATTAAAAGGCTCAGGATGATCTGGAAGCATCAGGATATTTGGAAAAGGCTGTCTGCTTTCTCCTGCTGGTGCATGAGCCCCTGCATCTGGCTCCTCGCAGTCTGGGGAATGTCCCCTTGGATGGAGCAGGGTTTGACTGTGGGATTGTGCCAGCGGTCACACCCCAGGTATGGGGCCGGAAAGAACATGTACAGTAAATAGCCTTAAAAAAACCAACTTATTTGATGGAGGGAGGGATCCAGCCAATTTATCCATTGCAACTCCATAGATGCAGTGCCCAAAATGTTTGGCAGGGCCATAGGAGGTTGTGTATCTAAATGGTGTGAAAGACCACCTTTCTTCTGTGGACACAGGTTACTCTTGTTAAGGAAGAAGGGTGAAGAGAACTGGCAGCTGCTTCTTGGAAACCTGAGAGCCATGTTCAACACTTCCATTGGGCTACCGTGCTAACAGCATCCTCCATTTCCTTGGCCACTTCTTGACTAAAATCAGAAGACTGGTTCTTGTGCTTGGGTGGGTTCTTGGTAAAAGGCCAAGCAGAGATGAGTAACTACAGATTGCATTCAGCCTGCATGTATGCATGCATACATTGAACTGACTTTTTGATACCTCTTCCAAGCACTCCTTTCCAGTGCTTCCACAATTGCTGAGAAAGGTTTTTTTCTTATTCTTTTTCAGCTGCCTTTAACCCCTTTGTCCTCTGGGGTTTTTTTGCCAGCATAGACTGACTTGATGGGCAGGCAGGAGGGAGGAGGCAAAGTTACTTGTACACAGTACCCAGTACTTGTACCCAGTCTTTGCCACCCACTAACTGCAACCTCATTGGCTTCTTAGTCATTCAGTTTAGCTGGGCTTCACATCAGCCTCTTGCCTCTGGTTTTTGCTCCTTGCCTAGTCAGGCAGGGACCAAGTTCTTGTCATCTTGCCTTTGGTCTCAGCCTCATTTGCCTGGGCCATATCTTGTTCTGATTGCTGGAAGGGTGGACCTCTCTGATTTTTTTTTTCTGGTTTCAAAGCTACCTTGTAGGGCGTGTGCTCTGCTGCCATTTGAACTGCTACCTTTGATGATTGTATTGTATATCAGTTTAATCAGTTAGTCAAGATCTGCTGACCTGTGCATAGCAGCCTCATGTTCCCATGTATCTCTGGGAATTTGTGCAGTGATGGAGCATCCCTCTGCTAATGAATACTCTCAGGTTTGCCTCTCCCTCCAGATGTGAACAGGCATTAGCTGAATGCTTGCATCATAGTGGCAATCCTTGCAGGGATTCTGCTAGGTAGTGCAAAATCTGTGAAGAAATAAGTTTCCATTATGTGAAAGCTATCTTTTTTTAGTTATACCTGATTTTCTATCTTTCCTGGTTACAGTTGGCAGTGCCTTCTGTGGCCAGTATAGCATGCTTAAATAACCTCTACACCAAAGCTCAAGATCAGTTTCTTTGTTGCTGGCATTATTGTCCTTCTCATTGTCACTTCATTTTAAGAAATATTTGGGGCCACAATTTGATCTGTCCCTGGAGAGTATTTATCATGGAGTAGTGGCATTGACTGATGTATTTGGAAGAAAAGATCATACGTAGTTAAGGATTTAATGCCTTTTTTTTTTTTTCTTGCTAAGCAGAGAAGCTTTCAGTACCTAAAATGTCCATGTTGCCAGCTTGGGGCCTTATCCTGCACATCAGTCATTAGCACATCTTGCTCTTCTGTGACAATTTCAGTCTTTTAAAATCAAGGGATCATGTGGTCTACGCCGGCACAGAAGAAACTCTCCGAAAGGTCCAGTTGGAAGAGTCGAGATGCTGTCAGCCTTGCAGTTCAGACACAACCCAAACAAGTTGTGGATTACCTCCAGACATGGCCACCTGCAGAGGTGGAAAGATGAGAAGATTAGCGCGATCAGATACCTGTTTCTAAGAAGGCAGGTTAATAGTTTGTTAAAGAATTTCGCCAATCAGTGGCTAACACTAGGTTTTGCTTTATTAACAACTCAGAGTTGGGTCATCACCTCTGTGAGTGGCAAAGACAACTAACAGTTGACAACTATATATATTCTTAGCATAACATTAGGTAATCCCAGAATATTCTTAAAAGATCTTGGTGTTTTTCCACAAACTGTCAAGTCCACTTTCTTAGGTTGTCTGTTCTTTGCCATCTCATTTCTTTAATGTTCAATGTTATGGTTTCCCGAGTTATTCATATGAGATATGCATTACCCTGTGCTATAGATTTGATCTGAATCAAATATAACCACACAACTACATTTCTGTGTTATGCTATTTATGGCCACTTCATCTCATGTGCTTGCTGTAGAAGGACAGATGTGCAGTGCCATATATAGCCTTCTTGCACAAAATTAATCTATTGGAAAGATTTTTTAAAAGTTCAAGCCAACCAGGGTTTGTTACTACCAAACCAGCTTTCTGCAACTCAGAACCCAACAGCCAAATTGCTGCATCAGTAAAAGAAAACTTAAAATAAATCTCGGTCCAGAAGGATGCAGGGATTCTGAACTCCCTGGAACTTCCCGGACTCTGGGCTATGCAGGTGGCTCTGGAACTGTTTCAAGCCCTCCTGAGTTCTCTGTTGGCACCATGTCTCTTCAAGTTGTGTGGAGCACAGCATCTGGTGTCTCTCTAGTTACGTAAACTGGTGGAACTTTCTCCCACCAAGGGACAAGATTGTGGAAATCTGTTTATTAGGACTTTGGCACTAAAGAAATCATAGAATCACAGAATCATTTAGGTTGGAAAAGACCTCTAAGATCATCAGGTCCAAACATAAACCTAACACTGCCAAGTCCACCCATTAAACCATGTCCCTAAGCACCACATCTATGGTCTTTTAAATACCTCCAGGGATGGTGACTCAACCACTTCCCTGGGCAGCCTGTTCCGATGCTTGATAACCTTTTTGGTGAAGAAATTTTTCCTACTATGCAATCTAAATCTCCTCAGGGGCAACCTGAGGCTAGTTCAGTGTGTGGACAAATAATCTGACCCTCAGTTCAAGAAATTATGTTCTGATGGGAATGTATTTTCCCTGAAATTATTCTTTCCATGTCCTAGATTCTGCAGATTTTTTTGCCTTCTCCATAAGCATTTGCTGGCTTTGTCCAGTCTACCATAAATATTAGACAGTTACAACGTATGAAGTTTGTGTGTTGTGGCTTATGTTAATATTTGGAAAAAAAAATTGTTAAGGCCAGAAAGAAAGGTACATTTTTGTTATTGTGATGAATTCAATTTTCTGAGCCTATAAAATGCACTACATTTTCAGTTTTCAGTCCCAGTTCTAAACTGTCTCTTTTACTTGCACTGGATGCTGTATCTGTAAGCAGCCTAAAAACTGGTAGAGTATCCATTGTGAGACAGTCCTTTAAAAATGTGTGTATTTCTATTTCCAGACTGATCATGGATTGCTACGGGAAGCATGCAGCTGTAACTTTGACCATTTTGTCTGTATTTCTGCATCTTCTTCGTGCTTTCCCAGATGGAGAGTTTCTGATGCAGGGTAAGCTGCTTTCAGTGTTCAGAAATAGGGCAATTGTTCATAAAGAGTATTAATTAAACTTTCATGTATTTTATAAATGTGATCATAAATCTTATTGTTCAGTTGCATTTATTGACACTGAGATACAAAAGTGTAATAAATCAAGATAGGTTTGTTATGAGTGTATGTCCTATTTCTTCTCTAAATTTGATTTCTCCAGGTCAAGTCTTCCAGTTGATCGTGTCCTCACATTGACATGGGTGACCTTAATCCTTGAAACATTATCAAATAGAAACATTTTAGTTTCTTGCATTCCTGAGATGTAAATGGTACCATAACATCAGGAAGAGCAGAACTACAGATTCTTCTCATAACATGCAGAGTATTTGTCCTCTGTAGATCCCAGAATACAGGATGTTGGTGATTTTAGGGGTCTTCCGGAGTGTGTTTGGGTTTTTTGTTTCATTCAGCCTTGAACTGAATGTAGAAAAATGTGAAGCTACAAAAGTCTCAGGATCACTGGGCATTTTTGAAACTCTTGGTAACAGAGTTTTGCCTGAAAACAGGCAATGTCTAAGAAGCATTACAAATCCTGCTGGTGCTATTTAACTATCTGTAGCTAGTAGGAAGTTTTCTAGTGACAGCTAATGTAGTAGATGTACAAAAGAACTCTCCACAACTGTCAACAAAATTAAGTTAGAAAACCAGAAAAAGATACAACAGTGCTTGTGCCTTACCTGGAAAGTCACACTCTAGTTTTACAGCCGGCGCATGTTGCAGAGTTCAAGGACTCTGGAGGCGTGTGTCTGTGCTTCGGTGTCTGTGCTTTTCAGTTCTGCAGATGTCAAGCAGGAGAGTGCAGCGAGTGCTTCCTCTTACTGCCTGCACTTTCCCTTTCTTTTTGGAAATGAAAATATAGCTGGAACCTGAGTAAAAGTCTCTTCCTTATATTTTTGTGCCAGGTTGTCCAGAGTGCAAGTTAGGGGAGAACAGATTCTTTTCCAAGCCAGGAGCTCCTGTTTACCAGTGCACTGGGTGCTGTTTCTCCCGGGCCTATCCCACTCCGATGAGATCCAAGAAGACCATGCTTGTTCCAAAGAACATTACATCAGAAGCAACCTGCTGCGTAGCAAAGGCTTTTACTAAGGTAAGAGTGTAAAAGAGACCTTTTAAAGCTTGTTTTAGGGTTAAATGTTTAGCTGAACCACTGAATATAAAATAATATGTTTTTACTGGAAGACATGGGGGAGCTATTTGAGGGAAAAATCCTTGGCATTTATATCCTTTGCACTTGGGTTGTTTCTTCTTTCTGAAGAGGAAATTAAAGTGTCAACCAACCCTGAGTCTGCTATTCAGCTGGAGTGTGGAGATTGATGCACTGTCACTGACTTCAGTGAAGCTATTTTGACTCATGACACCCGAAGTTGTGGTGGTTGACTTCCTGTCCTCGTTTTTAGCTCTCCTGGATGTGCACTCTCCCCTTAAATGCTATTCAGTGTGTGTTTTATTTTAATTAGTCATTTTCCTTTCCTCTTTCCTGCATAGGCAGGAATTCTCTAGGAAGGCAGCTGGTCAATAACATCAATTATGTATTTGGGAATGAAAACCTAAATCCATCTGTGCTCGTTAGATTAATTGAGGTTGTTTTAACATTATAACCAAGAGGAAGACTGTAAACGTATGCAGCTACTTTGAGCATTAAACACTCTCATCTGGAAGATTCTCTTAAAGAGAGAGTGTTCTAAATCTAATTATTTTGGGAGTGATTCAGCTCCAGGTGAAGAAACCTTAAAATCAGTGTAAGAAATGGTGAGCTAGTTCAAACAAGCTAAGATGTCTATCCAGTGGTGATCTGAATTGGGCTCATTGTTTTTTAACTAGAGGCTTAGTTTAGTTACCCACTCACAGATTTGGTGCCATTTGAAGTACCCTGGGGTACTTGAGGCATCTGCATGTGGCTGGCAGACACAAGACACATAAATAACCTTCTTGAATGGCAGTTGGAGGCTCGCAGGGATCCCCTCTGACATCTCAAATTGTAATCGATGACTGAACAGTGCTGGGTCTCCACTGGCTGTGATGAGAGCCCAGATAGCTGACTTACCTATAGATACCTTTAGCTGAACTCATCCTGGCTCTTCATCTGAGTAGAGCACAGATCTTTTTCTGGACCACCAATACTATAGTTGCCCTAAGGCAGCAACTACAGTTTGGTTGAGATTAAAAATAACGGTGACTCATCATGTTTGTGGTCTCGGTTTTTCTGTGAAATGTTTTAAGGATGCTTCCTGATTTTTTGTAGATGGGTTGCTTCACACTTTTGAAAATTAGACACTTTAAGAAGTGTCAAATTAAGTACACCAAACTATGTCACTATGCATAGTGTCTTTGAAAGCCACTGATGATGCAGTTTCACAGGCTGATGTTCAGAGGCTGTTCTAGTATATGTACAAAAAGCCTGTGTACCTTGTGGTTCAGAAAAAGGCTTCAGACGTCTTTTACTTGAGAATGCTGTTTTTACTGTGTAACTAATCCTAATTATTTGTTATATGTGTGTGTTTTCTTCTTTTAAGATTACCCTTAAGGACAATGTGAAGATAGAGAACCATACAGATTGTCACTGCAGTACCTGCTACTATCATAAATCCTAAAGCCTGTCCCTTTGTTGATGATGAAGGATAACGGTGAATGGAATACTTGTTTTTCAACTTCTATAGCACCGCTGTGTGAAGTCTTGTGTTTTCTGGTCAAAACACTGGGTAGACCTTTGAATAAGATGAATGGGTGTTTAATTTCATCTTTGCTTCTTCATGCATTTAAGTAAGTTTAATTATTTCCATTAGGGATAAAATACAGCACTTGCTTGACAGCCAAAGGCTTGATCTATTTTTAAAATAAACTGTCAGTTAGATCATCAGTGTTTCTTGAGGAAAAATGATGATTTAATAGCTTAAAACAAAAAAAGATTCTACTGCAGTTAATGTCTAGATTTCTTTATTTGTGGGAGAGGGAGAGGAGGAGGAAGGGAGGGATGGGAAAGTGGAAAGAAAAAGGAGCAATAATTTCCCCTTATTCACTTTGTTTCTCTAGTTTCTCTTCCATTTTTTTCAGAAGCAATGTATCATCTATGTGCTGTGGTATAACACTATTAGCTGTTTAAGGTATGCCTAAGCAACGTGGTATAGGGCTTTAGTAATTCCCAAATGCAATATTCTGGACTCACATGTACAAATGGGAAAGGTAGGGAATATGTTAAGTGAAAAGAGGACCGCAGAATACGTATTCTGAATGCGCAACCTTAAAATCGTAAATTGGAATTCCAGGCATAGCACTTACTCAGTTGTAGTGGGTTGGATCAAGCTTTCTAAAGGAACTGTTTGGAGGTCTGGAGCTGCCCATTCAAAATGAAGTGAATGAATTTCCCTGCTCTTCACCCTAATATCTGAGGTGAGAACATCAGCCTTGCCATAGTCACTGGCTGCAAAGATTTAAATATGCAGTCTGAAAAAGCCTCAGATACATATTTGGGGGAGATTTCCCTGCAGCAGATGCTGAGAAGGTAGTGGTAAGAACTTCTGATGGGGACAGAGAAAGTTGCCTGGGGTCCAGCTGTGAGGATGGCCGGTCTGTCCTGGGGCTAGCCAATGTCTGCTACAGTGCCAAATGACTGAAATAGTTTAGACCTCCAGGGCTAAGCTATGATGGGGCACTTGAGCAGCCCAAGACCAGCAGGATCTAAAGAGTTTCAATCCACTATTCATCCACCCTTCTGTCTATTGGAGTGCAAATCCAGTGTTGACTTTTAAGAATGCAATCAAGAGGCTTTGTGGAGAAGTAAAGACTCCTCATAGATAAGGGAGCTGATGTTCTTAGAGAGCCATTATTCAGCATATTTCCAGTAAACCTAATTACACTGTTCTCCATGCTTTAACCCCTGATTCAATCTCTCACTCCTAGGAACCTATGATCTGGTCCCATATCCTAGTGCAGAATCAGCTTCACTGTGCCGTTCCTAGTGGATGTTTTGCCTGACTCACTCTTAAAAAAAATCCAGTGTTTGTTTATTCCAGAATCTTTGAATCCTGTTGCTTCATCATTCTTACTGGATAAATTATGCTGGATCATTTCAATCTTCTGGAATTTTTACCCTAAATTTTATGTATGTCTCATTTGCTTCAGCATTACTTTTGGTCAAAAGGGAGGTAGTCCAGTAGGGAGTCTTTAGGATGGGTTTAATAACATTATCAGCACAGGTTTTCACAAGATGTCTAATTACTCATTCCAGATGATCACTCAAGGCCTTACAGGAGTACACATCAAGGAGGTGCTATAGCTGACTCACAATTCTACATTGTACAATTCTGTTAAACGTAATTGATGGCTGGTCCTTTTGCAGGAGAGCCAGGTCCTACCTGGGATTTCTGGGCAAGGAGAGAGGAGCGATCTGAAGCTGCAGGCTCCTTTTGGAATACTATTGCATTTTCTTATAACTTTGATAGGACTGAAAGGAAGAGCAGGGAAACGCATTCTCTGAAGTTGACTTGCAGGGAAGATGTGCCTTTTTGTCCTACCCAATTTCTCGGATGACCTCTTACTCAAGTGAGCTCCTCTGGCAATGTCAAGTACTTGCCTGTCTGTCTATGCCTGTGCTGCCCACAACAGCAGGTTGGTGATGTGATAAACTTATGTTTGCATCTTCTGAACCAACTTCCATATTTTGCATTGTAAAGGTATAGAAAACCAGTAACCAATTAGAGTGAAACCCATGCTTTAAAGAAGACGTGTGATGTTGTAGCCCTGTGTCATTCTAGGATGCCTGGTCCCTTTTTCGTTCTCAACAAGCTTTTCCGTCTTGTACAAAGCCATTTAGTCGTGAGTTTCTCAACTCATGGATCCCTCTCTCCCCTAAGGCGACCTCAGGCACGTGGGAGCATCCACCTCATCTAACTCTCCAGTTCAGAAGAAAAAACACAACAAAAAAAGGTGGCAAAATAAACACGCAGATACACAAACCTAACAGCTGGCGATAAGACAATAAAACAGACCAAACCTCTTCAGCCACAGATTGATGGGCCATTAGCGATGTTCCTCGGGCACCGTGGTGGAGGGGGCAGCTGGAGCTCTCTAACCTGTGGGAGGGGGGACTCAGGCTGCCCTTGGTTCGCAGATGTTGGGGCACAGGGCAAAACTCGCTGAGGGACATCAGAAGGGGCTTGTGAGACTGCAAAATTTGTCATGAGATGGTTAGAGGAAGGGCCAAAAGTGGAGAAAGGAGATGGTGGGAATCAGATTGGATTCAGAATAAGCAAGTGGGAAAATAGGAGAGGGGTTTTAGAGAGGCTGTGTGCAAGCTGCCAGTCAGTATCCTTCTCTGAGCCCTCTCCTTGATCACTGCTGTCTGTTCTATCTTTTTATTAATTCCTTTACTCAATTTTTGTGTGTGTGTGTGTCTAATCTCACTTTCAATCCTAAGTGCGAGTGTGCTGTGGACGAAAATATTTTACGTGGTTATGATTGAGCAGTAATTTAGGATTTATTGATAATTTAAGGTAGATCTTGGATCTTTAGCAGTACTTATTCATAAATCAAATTAGCATGTAGCAAGGTGTTTGTATGAAATCTATTATAATCCAAACAGCAACTTAATTGTAGATCAAAAGTGATGAGAATTGCTCCTATATATTACATAGTATCATAGATACATAGACAAATATAGAAATAAAGAGATGTGTATGCATATAAAGAAATATTTAAACACATCAATGGATAGAAAAAGGATAGATAGAGAGGCTGGCCTCAAAATTCCCCTTTTAAGGTTGGTGAGAACACTTACATACAATGCAGCAGTGTTCCACTACAGGCAATAGCCAGATCTCAAGAAATATGAAAGATTCCTTGAGATGAGTGACAATACTCACATTCAATGCACCAGCATTCCCAATAGGTGATAGCTGGCTCTCCAAGAGAGATGACTTTGCCCAAGACCTTTTCATTCGCCGTGTTTGCAAATGAAAGGTGTCCCAACTCAGGGGCAGATTAGTGATGCCAACATGCTGTGATCCAGAAAAGCTTGGGTCTGCTGTACAATTGCTTATTTATAGGGGTTTGAGATCATTGACTTTTTTCAGATGTTTGAATATTCATTTTGGTGTTTTAATGTTGACCACACTAGGAAGACATCATATAACTGGCAATTTCTACCAGTTATATCGGAGCACCTCACTTGGGCCATGATCCAGGTACCAGGTGTATTCAGCTCTAGGGGGGTGGCTGATGGTCAGTCTCTTTCTTGGGCAGTGAATAGGCCTTTTCCCAGGCACACAGGGCCCCAAGGGCACTGAGGGGGTGCCCAGGTGCTCTGTATCACAGCATCGTGACAATGGGCATTCTCTCCCTCAGTGTGTCTGGTAGGGATGGTGGATTATCATTCCTCTTCTTCAGGCAATAAGGGAGTTTCTTTCCCAGGCACAGAAGATTCCAGATGGCCAAGTGGGATGCCTTGGCATTGTGGGTGACTGCCTCTATACAATGGAACTTCTTCTGCCTAGGAAGCCTGTGTTCTCCTGGGTGTCCTCCTGAGCTGCTGCACCAAAAGCCAGGGCCACTTTTTGTCCATCCAGTGAGTTTCCTTAGGGCTATTATTGACTTCTTTTCAGTCAGATCCCAATTTTTATGTTTTGCCATTAGCTGATGTTGATTTTCACAAAACTTGTAAGGCAGGGGTGTCAGAGTTACGGCTCCTGCCATTCTCCAGCTCCTGCTCCTGCAGCATGACATGTGTCAAACACTCTGCTCATGTGACTGGCACACTGGCAGGAGTGCAGGGGCAAGGAGCTTGGCACTGCTGCCATGTGGAAACAAGGTGCCAGGCTGGATAAAACAAGGCTGATTCGGCCCATGGGCCGTGAGTTTGACACCTCTATTGTATGGCCTTCCATGGGCTGAGGTCACTACCCGTCTCTGGAAAATGCTCAAAACCAGCCAAAAGGTTAAACAGTTGCTCAGGAATTGCTGTCAGACAGCTGCATGGACAGACAGACAGTACGAGTGCCTCACTGCTTCGAGATGCCAGGATAAAAATCCTTCCAGTGATTCATAGGCATTGCAATTTCCAGTCTGCAGCTGGTGAGAGCAGGAAGGCTGTCTTCTCAACAGAAAGAGAAAGCTCTTGATTTGTAGGGATTGTAATGAACTGAAATTTCAGACCAGACTTCTTACTCCTTGCAAGCCTGAGAAGCTCTGAGTGAGCAGTAGCCCTGTCAGCCTGCCTAAACAATGATTTTAAATAGTGGTGAGGGGCAAACAGAAGGTTGTCCCAGGGCTTCTGTTGGGTAAGTTCAGGCTATGCATCTCCCCTTGAAAACTGGATGAAAACTCCTTACTAACTTGGAAGTCACCTAAGTGTATTCATATATAGCAGGAACCTTTTGCAGTGGAAGGTAGAGTGCCTGCATGTGTCAAAGAAGATTGCTGTGATAAAAGACAGATTTGGAGATGATATCAGAAAACACTTAAACGCATTTGGTGATGGAATAAAACTAACCATCACTTCATTAGTGTCTGGAGGATTTCACCATTTAAGGAGTTTCCCTGTTGCTCTGAGTTTCCCACATCTCTGGCATATGTTTAACCCAGCACTTGGGCCCTGGTTAGGTTGGAATAAGGTGCCATCTCATTATATGCGCAGGTGTAAGCTGTAAATCTAACAAGTTACTGTCCTACCAAAGCATTCTGGGTGTTGAGGTGTGAGAGAAACCAGTATTCTTTTGGCTGAGGGAAGCAAAAAAGCCAGCAAATTTGCTTTGGCAGAGTGTTTCAGCTCAGTGTAATCTCTTGGGAATTTTTTTATTTCTTTATTTGATAATTTGTTCTTGACATCATCTATGTCTCTTCATTATTTGTATGCTCTAGAAGTGTGATAAATGCCTTTCTGCTCAAAACAATCATCCTTCTAGCCCAAGCATTCTATTTCTGACTCTGGCAATATCAGATGCTGTTTATGGGAGCATGCAAGTCTAGCCACTTCTTGCAGAAAGTTCCCCTCGTGCCACTCGCAGTATCCACATTGGTTTACTGGGGAGTATTAGACAGTACTTCTCTATCTTGTTCTTTTTGTATCTACCCATGCACTTCTTTTCTATGAGTTTATCTCTTCTGGTTTGAACCTGCTGATATTATCTGCCACCATAACCTCCTGCCACAATAAGTTAGAGAAGTATATAAAGGACTTACTTTAATCCATTTTAAACTAATTTCCTAGATACTGCCTTCATTATTTAGTAATATTCAGCTGCTCCTTTTCTTAATGTTCTCATCTCAATCAGAAAGAGCCCATCATTTTTAGGTTTTCCTGCGTCAGGCAGCTTCTTGATCATTTCAGTTGGGTTTCTCCATACCTGCTTTAACTCTACTACTTAATTCCTAAGATGTAAAGAGGAGACCATGAACTGTACTCGAGTGTTGTTGCAGCAATGTTATTTGTAGCAGCAAAATGATGGCCTCTATCTTGTTCTCCATAACCTTTTTCATGGTACTGTTTCGGCTTTTTTTTATGACCAGAGAACCGTCAATGATGACTCTGAAGACCATTTTTCTGACATGCTCACTGTACTCAGCATCCTGTAGGTGTGGTTTGACTTATTTTTCCCTACATTTGCCTTACATTTATCTACTCTGAAGCTTATCTGACACTTGTTTGTTCATTTAGCATTGTGTGGTCTTTCTGGGATCCTTCACTATCATCATAAGATTTGGCTGTCTGAAAGAGTTTTGTAGAATCAATGGATCTGGAAATTTCACAATGGATTACCTTCACTATATCTCTGATGAATAAGTTCCACAAAACTTGCTCCAGCATTTTCCCTTGAAAGTAAAAAGCCTAATCAAGTCTTACTCTTTGTTTCCTATCCTTCAGCCAGCTTTTGCTTCATAAGAGAAACTTTTCCTCCAACCCTATGGCTACTTAAATTTCTTTAAAAACACTCTTGCAGCATTATTTTGACATGTCTCCATCTTTTGTGGCATTTTAATTGTAAGATACTCCAGATCTTAGTACACAGCCCAACTTGTCTCAAGCTGCTGCTTGATAGAGATTGAACAACCACTGGTGGCTGCTAAGAGTGTCTTTACCTTGCCCCTGGGCTTAGACTCAGGTCTTCTTACAGCTGAGTCAGTTTTCCTTTCTTGAAGATTTCATAAGGATATTTTCCTTTGGACAAAGCCTAGCTATAGTTAGGGTCAGAAGAAGCAAGGCTTGTGTTTCTGGCTGCATTGCCACTTCCTGCACTTCCACATGGAGAGAGCCTGGAGAAGAATCAGTCCAGAAATAAAACCACCACTTCGACCACAGATCCTATCCCTATTTCTCCTCCTTCCAGAAATGCATGTAGTAAGTCACTGCTAGCCTATATCAACAAAATAACTTCCACCACATGATCACAACTGAGATAACCAGTGTTAAAAGAGAAAGAGCTGGCATGCCTTTTTCACTTTGTTTCCATTTTCTTCCCCATCATCATTCTCTGCCCATCTTCTCCACAGTGATACTCAAGTGAGTGCAGAGGCCCACCAGCTGTTGTCCTCAGCATACAGGGATAGGATGTTCTTCCTTGTTCTCACTCCTTTACGTGAGTGTATGCTCATTAGTTTGCCGAGTGAGATAAGGCCAGATGAGGACATGAAGAGAGAAATTTTTTTTCTCCTTCAAGTTTTTAAGATTGATTTGGAATAGCTATGTTTTTACATGTGTTTGTCATTTCACTTGTTTAATGTCTTTATACTAAGCCGTTCATAATGTTCCTTCCATGCAAATACGCTCCCAGAAGAGGATACTACAACAAAGCAATTCTGAAAAGTCATCAAATAAATTAAAGCACAGAACATTGAACCATGTATTTTTGAAAAGACATAAGGGTGCACAGTTGCCTGGGAGCCTGGGGGAAGGAGCTCCAGCTGGCAGAGCCTCCAAGTGGCAGGGCTGGAAGTAAGAGTCTGAAAAGGTTCTAATTTAACATTTAAATATATGGGTAATTGCATGGCCATTAATTACATTTGCCACTATGAATGCAAAGATAATGGTAAGCATAAACAAATCTAGTGCTCCAAGAAGCAAGTTGGCCCTGTAGGCATTAGGAACAATGTTTTTCTTCATTTTGTTTTCGTCAGAACAAATATTTGTTTGTGACAGATCTTCTTTATTTTTATTTTTTCACTTTTCCTTGGGCATGAGGCATTAACCTTTGCTGAGCTGATGATACAGTGGTTCTTAGTGAGACAGAGTTCCTAGTAAGGATCCTTTCTATTTTCTAAGTATTGCTGAATATTTTTTACCCCAAGCAGAAGAGAAAACGTAATCTTACTCTGGATATGTTGTCAGGCAGTGGGGAGACTGAAAAGCAGTGGAATGCTCACAATAATAAAGCAGCACTTGGAGGTAGTGTAAAGCTATTTGCTGTAACAACTAGCCTTTCTGCACTCTGCAGTTTTCCCATCCTTGGGCAGCATCAGCCCATTGGCTTTTGTTGATGTCACGGGTGCAATAGATTTCTGTGAAGTGCATGGGAAGAGAAACTGAGGTAAAGTTATATACCAGTGCGGTGGTTGTGCTCTGGATGAGTCTAGTGGTTGCATTATGGATCGGAAAGCTCCAGAAGCAGTTGAGTTCTGGCTGCTGAATCGGATGCTAAGGCTCTATAGACATAAGTTGGTCACCACGGAACAGCTTCTCTCATTAGGTGATGTGTTTTTGAGCGTCCATGTCTCTGTGAGCGTAGTGCAAGTTATAATGAAGGGTTCTTTCCTTTTGAGGTGTTTAATTAGACAGTGAAGATGTCAGGAATCCTAAATGATGAATGTATTAAAATAGAATGCATTTGTTGTATACATAATCTCTGTTGAGAAATGATTGTATATTTGAACTGTGCTTTGTAGTTTCTAAACCCCAATTAATAGTCACTGTTTTGATACTTATAGTTACAACTCTGCCCATTGATGTTTCCTATTTCTTCTGTTTTATATCACACCATAATATTAAGTAAAAGCGTTACTGTTTACTTCTAGGAAAAAAAAAAGTGTTTTTCTACTTTTATTATTTTAAAAGCTCATTTCAATGGGCTGGGCAGAATATCTTGTGCATGGTAGATAGTAGTTTAAGACTGAAAACCGCTGGACCCACTTCTGCCTCTTCAGGTAACATAAAATAGGTCTTACAGGGAAAAGGGTTTGAACAAGTTCTGTATCTGATAAGGAGTCCTCTGAGCAGGTGGTGTAAAAGAAGGCCAGAATATTGCTCCCTGACAGCCTCTACCCACCCTTAAGCCCTGATGTGAAGAATAGGGTACAGGCTAGGAGAACAAGATTGTACGTGCAGGACTGTTGTAACTCCATCATCTTCTGTATAGGCCTCATAACGTTATATCAGAGAAATAATTACAAGTTATCATATATCTAAGACTCGGAGACCAACGTGAGCCTCTCCGGAAAACCAGCAACCGAACACTGTTGTAAGCTACATGTAACTGAGGTTTAAGATACCTCCAGCTTGTTAAACAGAGCACCCTGTATGCTGCTGGGGATCTTCTCTGAACAAAGGACACATCTCCAGGAACATGAATATATACATTTTTTCAATGAACTACTTGAACACTGCATACACATTTACTATAATAGGGAGATGAAGCGCCATCAGCTGTGCACTTCTTTTTGACCTACGTAATAACTGGAGAAGATCACATTTTAACTTAGGTATTTTCAGATCCCCACTTTGTACTCTCAGGCAACTATCCCCTGAGCCATGACAAAATCCTCACCAGAAGCAAATGTATCGTGTAGCCATCATACCCCAAGTGGAACTAAACTACAGCAGAGCAATAAGTCCTGAATGCATCACCAGAAACACTGTGACAAGTACCCCAGGCAGTACCACCTGAGAAACACAGCTCACCATATACCTTTCTGCAAGTGAGACCAGAACACCACCACCAGTCACACTCTCAGCACGTGGCAGGAACAGTGGTTTCCCAAGACAAACTTACAAAAATTAAAGAGGAAGCCAAAAGTCATAGCTAGGCTTCGTTGCAAAAAATTAGACTTGGAGGGAAAACTGGTTTCCCAGAATACCACAGCTTTTTCTGATGAGTCTTTTGCTGATTGTACTCCATCTTTACACTGCAGAGGCTGTGGCTCTTCACCTCTCCCAAACATTTCTCTGTGCCACAGAGGTGCAAACCATCCTTTCCTTTAAAGTCCTTTAATTGGTGGAAGTTAGCAAGTATTGCCTGCCTGCAGCTAGTCTGAAGCTTCCTGTGCTCTTTCAGATCTGAGGAGATGCTCATCTGTTCCAGCAATCACTCCTTTTTCCTGAGTATATCAGCTGGTGAATAAAAGCAGTTTTCTCTGCAAACCTGACCCTACTCACACTCCCAGACCCTTATGGGTGCACCCCCACAAATACTGTTACCGCTGTGGGGTGCTCTTCTAATCTATTAAAAAATGTCAATCTGTTTTTATTCTTAAGGAGGCCATAGAAGCACAGGGCAGTTCAGATAGGAAGGGACCCCAGGAGGTTTCCAGCCCAACCTCCTGCTCACAGCTGGCTCAGTTGTAAGATGAGCTGTCTTTTAATGATGCTGCCTGATGATAGGATGATTCCGAGCTTTAAATAAAGAAGACAAAGGCAGAAATGCTTTAAACAGCTTTTTGTATGTGCAGGTGTTGCAGAAACAGGGCGTCATGTCTGTGTAGACCCAAGGTCAAGTTAATGCATCTCACTTTTTCTCTCTTCATTGGGTCCATATCTGGAAGGAAAAACAAAGGTCCTATCCAGTTATCTCCTGCCAGCCTGTATTAATGTTAATGTAGACTGAGATGCCTAGATATGACTGCTAATTAAAATACCACTTTCAGATCTCCTGTCCCGCATCCTACATGCATATTCAGTTGTGTCTCAGAGGAAAGATCTTTTCCTTTCAGAAATTACTTTTTTTTTTTATTTTTATGGATTTATTTCCTTGGAACTTCGAAAACATGAATATATTACAGACGCATTACTAAGAATCCAAGGGTTTTGGACGTTTTGTGTTTTAATTTTCTGAGAGGCATTTTCTTTTGCTGCAGCTCCCGGTGTAAGTATTTATGGCCCTTGAATGCCATCCAGTGGTGGAAAGGCAAGGCATCTCCCAGTCTGCTGATAAACTGCCTCCAGCCATGACAAGTTCACACATAAAATTATTTTTATGTTAACAGCATATCATTCTTGTGTCACATTTGTAGTGAAACCAGAAACCATACAAACATACTTTATATGGTAGGTCACAGCAACAGAAAAGCCATCTGGTGTTTCACAATTCTTTAGAATGTGAGACAGAAATATGCCCTATTTATAATCTGAATTTGTCTAGCTTTAAAGATCAAGATTTAAACAACTGAAAGGACTGTCTTTTTCATCTTCATCATGATTTTTTTAGGCAGAATTTTCTCTTGGGATTTGCTAGATCAGAAAAGCTAAAATGTGAGCTCATATGGAGGGAGATTGCTCTGTTAACCATTTCCATGCAGGGCTTGGAAATATCTGGGTAGTTCAGAAATTTGACATGCAGAAATCGCAAAAAATGCTTGTTGCAAGTACATTGTTACTTAAGTAAAAGTTCTTTATGACTTTCCCATGGTGAGGATTTAGTAAGGATTTGATTCTGTGCAATTACAGACTCCAGGTAACAACAAACTCTGTCAGTCAACCTGTCCAATAAACAGCAGGTTTGTGTGGAAGTTAGAAATACATAGTGGTTTTTGAAAAGTTTGGTCTTGGTAAAAAAAACCCCAACCAAACAAAACCCAAACCTACAGAATAAGTGTGGTTCTTAAAATAGTTATCATTGCTCAGTTCTTAAACCACAACTTAAAAAGTCAGGATTTTGCTGTTTTCTCTCCTCACTGATTTCTACTTTTCCCCATCCCTGCCATTTATTGATGGCAACATAGAATGAGCACCAAAACAGCAACAAAAAAGAACAATTCCTTATTTTCTTGCTTCTTCTTACAAAGAATAACATCTTTATATCACTGTAAAAAATTGATTTTCAGTCTTTTAAAACTGATGTAATTTCAGGCAAGTTTTCCTATTTAAAATATTTTCTGGCTAGTCACCTCTGCTTTTCAGTGAGACTCCTGTTAAACTATAATTTCTTGCTCTCCATTGAGATATCACACTTGCACCCTGAGATGGGACCACTTATGTTGCCTGGTACTAGACCAAAGATTTGACAATGATGGTCAGCCCTTGCCCTGAAGCCTCAGGCTCCTACGTGGACCCTTCCTCACCAGTTGCCTTGCAGGGATTTGGAGTGCAGAGATGCATGAATCATAGAATCATAGAATCACCCAACTGGAAGGGAACCAAAAGGATCATCAAGTCCAACTCTTGTCCCTGCATAGAACACTCGAACATTCACACCATGTGACTGAGGGCATTGTCCAAATGCTTCCTGAATGCTGCCAGACTCGGTGCCATGACTGCTTCCCTGGGGAGCTGTTCCAGTGCTCCACCACCCGTTAACATCCATCTTCCTGCCATTACCTCCAGTCCTATCATAGGTCACAAGAGAGAAGAGTTCAGCACCTGTTTCACCTCCCTCCCTTGTGAGAAGGCAGCAAACTGCAATGAGATACCCTCTCAGTCTCTTCCAGGCTGAACAGATCAAGTGGCTTCAGCCACTCCTCATGTGACATCCCCTCTAGACCCTTCACGAGGCTTGTGACCTCCTCTGGACACTCCAGTAGTTTTACATCGTTTTTCTACTGTGGCACCCCAAACTGCACGCAGTACTCGAGGTGGGGCCGCACCAGTGCAGAGTAGAGTGGGACAATCACCTCCCTCAAATGGCTGGAAATGCTGTGCTTGATGCACCCCAGGACATGGTTGGCCCTCTTGGCTGCCCACGTAACAGTTTCCCTCTCCCTGGTTACTATCAGACAATGCCAGTGGGCATCCCCATCCACCTGGTCGTTCATACTGGTGATCAGTTAGCACAGTCCATGATACTGTGTTAGTTTATGCCATCTAGCACAAATCCCAGTCCTCATTCAGGAGAGAGCATTGGGGACTGTTCAGTATGGCTCCAGGTTTGGAGGACAAGTCGAGAGAAAGAGAGCAGGGAGGAAGGGCTTGGTAGTGTTAGTTTGGCTGAGTGTGTGTGCCCTTTGTGTAGAAGTCCTGGGCTTCTAGAATACAGTACTCAAATATCTCCTGAATCCCAGACACTTCTTATAGTTATGTTTGGTATTGGCGTTAATGGCTGCTCAGTCCTTAGCTTTTGTGGTGGGGCCCCAAATGGCATCTTCTTCTGTTTTCATTTCATCCTGAGTGTTTAAACATGTTTGGGAGGACTGCTGTGGTATGGGGACTATGGGATCAGCAATGTCACTGACTTCCCTAGGTGTAACTTTCAGGAAAGCTATTGCAAAACCAGTGGCATATATTTTGGGCTTAACACTCCACGTCTGCCTGTCTCTGAACAGTGAAGAGGTATCACACACTTCTATTGGTGTTACTTGTCTTTACCCTTTGCTTTGACAGGCGTATTACCAATGCCTTTCCCATGGAGATCCTGCATGCTCTTCTCTTTGTGAGGCAAATCACTTCTCTCTTTTATCTGCCTGATTTTTCAAGGAACAAATTGCTTTTAGAAAGCAGGATTCATAGCAGTTCTCCAAGTGCTGAAAAATAAGCACAGAGCAATGCTGAAAAGTCAAGAGCCTAGCATAAAAGTAATGAAATTATTAGCAGCAAAAGATTGTAAATTTATTTGCTAATTTTATAGCCTTTAGTGGTACCGTATTTTCACAATTCCCTGCTTTCTTTTTACCCCCGTATCTTGGAGGACGGCACCCAAGTGGAGAGAGAAAAACAGACGCAGGCAGCTCTGTTTGTGGTCCAGGGTGCATCGTCCTCCCAGCATCTGCTTCTGCTCCTCAGTTCTGACTGTTCTCTTCAGGCTGCTAAGGGGTTCAGCATCTCCTTGATTTTGGGATTAGCCACTAATTCCTCATTGAAAGATAGAGGAAGCTGATTCAGGAAGCATAGAGGGAATAGGACCTCTACACTGAGCTAATCATGACAGCAGATAGGCACAGGTAGTGTTTGTGATTGTACCCTGCAGACAGTGCCATGTGTTCTGCTGGTGCTCAGGATGGCAGTGATACCAGCAGGCAGCGCAGGTCTCCAGTCTGTGCAAAGCTGGCCCCAGTTCGTACAGGTACACCTGTGTTTCTGTTCATCCTGCACAATCAGAGGCTGTGGCTGAAGCCTTCCCTAGTATTTATGACTCCGGATAGTTTTGCACTCTTTGATGTATTTGTCTCTTTCCACATAATGTAGTTAAACTCTCATTTCCAGCAGCACAGGAACAAGCTTGGATGCTGGGTAGAGATGATTTCCTCACAAAACATCCCCACCCTGTTTTCACCAGAACCTATCCTTGGAGTTGTGTCTCACTTTGTTTTCTGTCACTGAGGGTGCAGATACTCCTGTTGGCAGTCTGTGTCTGCCCACTGGCCCCTCTCTACCTCACAGAGGCATATCCAGTGTCTGCCAGCAGATGCCATCAAAACCGATCAAAATCAAAAGCTACAGGTTCAGGACAGAAGGACAGCCCTGCTTCTTCTTTGCTTTCTCCTCTGGCTTCCACAACAAGGCTAGAAAGTGGAAGGACTTATTAAAGAATAGACTAGAACTAAATCAAAGAACAGGTTAAAAATCATGTAAGTTTGTTTTCTTCAGGCTGACTGCATCCAATTAAATGAGTATGGGAAGGACTAGTTACAGATACTGCTGTGTAATTAACAACTATCACAGAGAGACTTAATGTGTTTGCATTTAGAAATGTGCAAATAGGGTTTGAATAATATTCCTAAAAACCAAAAGCCTACTACAGGCCCAGCCGTGCTAACTCTGACACCTGAGAAGATGTACACACTTTTAAGCAGTCAACCTGTATATAACTCCTCAAGTAAAAAGAAATAGTCAGCATAGATTTGTTGAAAATAAATTGTGTCAAAGAAACCTAGTTTCATTCTATCATGCCCAGTTCTAGAAAAAAAAATCATTCCTAGATGAGTACACAGCTAGCATAAAAACTATCCTAATAAATAATTTTTAAGGATTTTACTGTCAAAGAAGGAAGACTTTGCAAATGCAGTCCTGTGGTACAAGACCTAAGGGCGGCTCTAATAATTATTTTTATCAATGTCTTGGATGATAAAATAGATAAGGTATTTGCAAAGTGTGTGGATTAAGTGGCCAATGGTTTCATGTACCTTGGAGGGGAAGAGTTCACACTGATTTTGGTAAACTGGGCAAATGTTCCAAAATCAAGGAAATAAACACAAAGGCAAATGAAAGCACAACACTTAGGAAGTTTAATGCAAACATGGATTTAAAAAATAATTATCTGTATAAAAGAATTACAGCAACAGAGAAGTCTCGACACAAGCTTCACGGAGTAAAACTGGCATTGCTAACTTGAAAGAAAAAGGCAAATGGCACCTTGTACTGAATTAGCTGAACAGGAGTCTAAAAGAAAAAGGTATTTACTTGCCTCTGTCCAGCTCTTGGGGAGAAGGTGTTTGTGGTCAGACAATGTCCCTTTAGGGGTGCAGGACACATGAGCTGTGAAGCAAAACTGGAGGATGTGGGCTTGTTTAGCCCAGGAAAGAGAGGACTGGAAGGAAATTTAGAGTCTCCTAGCAGACAGAAGATTCTTATACAGACATCAGAAGAAAGGGTAGTGGAATTGCCCAACCCAAAGTCAGCTAAAGAGGTTTTGTTGTTCTTCAGTGGACTGACCTGGCTTTTTCCATCGTTATGGAATTCAGCTGTTCTCCTGAGGACTTGTTGTGGCTAAATATCCAAGTACATGGCAGGGGTAGATGTGTAGCAAATAAAAAACTGGGACTACAGAATAATTCCAATATAGAATGAGAACGAAATCTGACCGTAGTTAATGCAGAGCTGAGGCTCTACCGTGATCCACTGTGGTGGTTTGGGAATGCTTTTTGGGAAACAGTAGGCTAAAGAGTCAGCGTCAGAGACCCCAAGGATCGGGGGGATCTGAAATTAAACTGTCCCCCAGGGCAATAAACTGAATTAGATTGTACTCTGGAAGGGTCTTTCCCCTTGTAAAGCATGACAACACCATTTTTCACTTAGTCTTTTGTTAAGAAAAATCCAGGGCTGAAACGTCTTCCCTGTGGAAGATGAGTTTGGCAAAATTTAGTCCATCAAAAACAGATGGGAGAACTTGAATGAAAAGTTACTATTTTGTGGCTGCATGTTGAATTTTTTAACTGGGAAGCTTTTCCTGCTGTCTTACTGGAAAGTGCATCAATACTCTTGTCTAGAAATCATCTGCAGAGCTTTTCCAACAAATACCACCTGTCAAGGTTCTAATGCAAAGTAAATTAATGGTAACTTTAGGTGACACTTCATGAAGCCATTTGCTTTCCTATTGCTTCTACAGCCACAACTGAAGCCTGGGCTTTGATTTTCTGGGGACTTTGCCAGTTTTGAAAATAGATTTTCACAGTGTTTCTACCACTTCTTTCATGGAAAGTCTTTTCAAGGAATTGTTAAGAGCTGACAAATAAACATTAGTGATTTAACACTGAGGTTAATTGGGAAGACTGCTGTTTCAAGATGCCCAAAGCATAAGTGGCCGAGGGCCATCCATACTGCTGGTTTGTATTGAAAATCTCCTGAAATAGATTCCTTTGTTTAATTTTTCTCCAAGGAAGGACTTAATTATTTGAAAATGGACTTCAGGAAAAACAGTCGTCTTAGTCTGTCTTTGATGTCCTTTTAAATTTCCACTGGTTGCTGCTGCTGCTGCACTATGCAGCTATGTAGGAGGAAGAGGAGAATATATATAGTTGGTTTAATACAATGTTACATGCATTATTAAATCACTGAACTGTAAACTGCTCGAGAGGAAAAAATTATTCTCTTTGGCCATCCGTCCATCAGGTATGGTAACCTGCAGCAGAGAGGCGAGGAGCACATGTAGAAGATACAACTGCGCCAGCTGAACTCAAAATTAGTCAATGAACTTTGGTGAGATGTTAAAAATCATAAAATACTACAGTTATTACTATAGGGTTCAGCTAAAATACACACTGAGGTACGCACAGGATGTTTACAATAAACAGCCTGTTTAAGACAACTTGTGAAATCTTAACATGCCTTACTAATTCTGTGCCATTGCTAGCCATTACTGTCAAATCTGCTACCAGTGACAAGCAAATGCAGTGGGTGCTCTACTGAAGAACAATAAAAGGAATTCTCTCCCCATACTTTTCTCTTCACGTGACTTATTACCAAAATTATAAAAGAATTACTTTTTCAGAAAGGGCTGAGGCCCTGAATGTAGTTGATATCTACATCCAGAAAACTCAATACAGAGAGTGGATTTACTGCTGGTCTCTGAAGTGGGAGGTGGGATGGATGCAGAAGCAAAAAGAAGTGGGACATTACCGTTTGCACAGAAATCATGGGCAGTCGGGGTAGAATATTTTGATGCTCGTGCCGGTTTAAGTGTTGATCACTGCAGGGCAAACATTATGTCAGGCGTGAGGGGAAAACTCATGGATCTGGCTTTTCTCCCTGTGTCAGTTCTGTGGTTCAGGAATGGGGAGCAACAAACTCAGGTCTTCTCCATTGTCATATAACAGAATCTCACTGTTCCTTGGGACAGAGAGGAGAGAGAGAGGTCCCTGGGGTGTGTTGACACAATGCAATGGAATTCATGGTGCAGCAGTCCTTGGAGTTGTCTTGGTTTGTGCCTAGCATGAAAGGAAGAAGTTGCTGCCCAGTATTATGGTAAGGCTCAGATGCTGTGGAAGAATGAGTGTCTTCATGTGCCTGACTATCAACTTCCAAGAGCTGATCTGGGGGAACTGTCTGAAATTTCTTTGAAGAAGGATGTGTCATAGAGAGCTCAGTCCCTGGGCTTTCCCAGGGGCGTTCTGTAGATATATGCCCCGTGCAGCTATGATAGCCCAGACTGTTTTTAAGCAAGCACTACTGTATTCTGGCCACCTAGAAGAACTATAAATTGAATAGTAAGCTGTCATATTTATCCATTCAGCAACATTTTGATAGATCAGAAATTCGTAATGTAAAGGTAAGTCCAGATCCATATTGCCACCAGATGGCTGCTGAGGAGGAGCCTCGTGGGTCAAGGAGCACATAGCTTCAAGCTCCTACCAACTCACAGTGGAAAAAGAAACAGGGAAACTAGACCAAGATGGCATGTGCTCTGTTTGTAAGAGATGGTACCACACCACGTTTGGGGAACAACATCAGGGAGAAACATGGGCATCCCAGCCAGTCCAAGGGGTGTGGATATGCTCTCTCATATGTTAGGCTGGCTCTGTTATCCACTGTATGTGTGCAGAGCAAGGAAGGAGACAGGCTCAATATAGGAGGCCTGGCAGTGTAGTACAAGCTGATCCTAGACCTGCTAGATGCCTGGATTGCCATCCCACCAGCCAATTGAGCAGGGAATCACTTGTGCTGATCTTCCCTTGTCAGTGTGTGCCAGATATATTTGAGAATGCCACCTGAGGGTAAATGGTTATTTTACACACAGGGCTTATGTAATTCATTGAAATGCAACTTTTTCATGCATTTTTGTGAGGCATATGAAAAGCAATTGGCTGTAAATCCTGAAGCTGAGATATGCGTAAGATTCCTCTTGTTGCTAAAGGTCATTTCTTTTTCTGGTAAACATATGCTTGTTTAAGTGGTGTGCTTGTGTGCTTCCTGGTATACCTCTCTCCTGACATAACAGTTGCTGAAGAGTATTATGATAGTTAAATATACACTGTATGGGGCATTTCATACTTGTAAGTACTTCTTGTAATAGGAAAAAGAAAGTGTGTCATTCTGAATCACATCTTCAGTACAGGCTGGTTTCTTGTCTTCTACTCCTGTTGACTTGAGGGGAAGCTGATACCCCTCTTTTTCACTTATGACTCCTGGGTCTCGGGCTTCTTGTGCATTGAGATCTGCAGAAAAGCAAGAATCTTAAGAAAAGGTAATTGTCTGTGCAGTAAGGCTTTGATACTGACCTTGGCCTCTTCCTTATTAGGTGTGAGACAGTCATATTTCATTTAAAATCTGTTCCTTGTTTGAGTTTTGTTGGAAACCGCGTGAAATCCAGTGGCTTTGGCATTGATGGTGAAAAATACTTCACTGGGAGTAGAATTTGCTAAACCACCTAGGTACTAGGGCTATTGCTATAACCAGTGGAAAGAGACAAGTCCCTGTACGGGGTCATTTGTCTCCTTGTTGCAAGTGAGGAAGACTGTGTGAGAAGCTCAGGTGCCTCATGTCTGCATGGCCAGAACTAGGTGAAACGAATGCCAGCTGAGTGTTTCCTAGAGCACCAGTTGCTAACTGGCGAGTTGAACCTCAAAGTGCTGCCACCATTATACATAATGACAGCAGAGCAGCATCCACCCTATCAAGCCATACTCAGCTCTCTAATCTGGGCTCTGCAGTGACATGGCTGGAGCTTTAAGCAGAGGAGAACACCGAGGAAGAAGAGGTAGTCAATGGTGCTAAAGGAGGAGGTTGATGGGTCAGGAGATACAGAGCACTGAGGAGGCCAGGAGGCAAACCCTGGGCAAGGGTGCAGATAGGAAGTGATGATGAAGCCTGGTGTTAAATAATACCTCCTTTTGTAGTGTGTAGTTTCCAACACTGAACGTTGAATGTCTGCCTACAGCCAAAAGTTTTGGCTTGCTTCCCATATATTTTTATGCAGCCAAAGTTTACTCAGTAAATATTAATATTAAACAAATTTAAAATTTCCTGTCAGCAAACATTCTCAGCAGAAGCTGGATTGTAAGTATTAGTGCCTGTTCCCACGGCTGAACTGAACAGAAGATGTTTCAGGAGGTCTGTGAGCAGTTTTCAAAAGGGAAGCCTTAAAAGCACATAATATTTTGAGGGAAACATTTCTGACCATAATGCCCAAATAGCGGTAAATTTTTTATAGGCGAGACGTAGGCAGAATAGGAACAAAGATATGTCAGGTGATAAGTGTTCAGAGGCTGCTGCAGAGAATAGTGCATTTTTTTTTCTCTTTGTCTGTGCTAGATGGGATGAAGAGCAGCATGTTCCAAATGCAGCAAAGGAGATATGGATTAGATAGTGAATAAAGCTTTCTGTTGCTGAAGGAAATGAATCAAGGAAATAGGCTGTCTGGGAAAGATGAGGCATCTCCATCACTGGAGGACTTTAAGAACAGTTTGAACAAACATTTGTCAAAGTGACATGGCTGTAGGTGACCCTGCCTTGAGACTGGGGAATAGATGTGGCCCTTGCAGCTTTCTGATCTGCTGTCTGTAATGGATTATCTACTACGGACAAGTATTTTGGCATCAATAACACAACAATGTATTTGTTAAGCTGTTAAACCACTATGAGTACAAAGAGTAAGCCTAACAATTGCGAGTTTAATGCTTCATTTTTTATCTGGGGTTAATTTCCTGAAATGAAGTCAGGAATTGAAGAATATATTTAAGAAGCCTATTTTAAAAGGTCTGAGTGTAACAGTTGCTGTTTCTAATATTGCAGACTGGTTCACACAGCACTGCTCTTTCTAAAGAACTATGCTGTGCTTTTTGTTTTGGTTTTGAAGTGTGAGTTATTCTCAATTCAGGTAGGACCTGATTGGTGTAAGGCAGACCTGTACGAATTACAGCATCCTCCTAGCACTTCCCTGTGTGTGGTGCCCTTCCCTTCATGCTCCATTGGCTTTTCCTATCTCACTGGGCTTTTGAACAGTATCCAGTGGCGTGACGTCTGTCCCTTCCAGAAGACGTGGACCAAAGTTGCACCCAAGGTGATCAGCTGGCCGGACCAGGGCCTTTCACAGTGTCCAGTCTGCTTTCACCTGCTCAGGATCTGCTTCCCGCCATTTTCCTATGGCCTGTGAAAAGCACAGTTTGGTCCTGGTGATCTAGACAGACTTCTCGGCTCTAGCTGATTCTGTAGCTAGTATCAGCTGGCCTCCAGCCATGAAATTCTGTGCTTCACAGGCATCAAGTGGGAAATGGCAACACAGTCCGTCTCCCAGTGACCACTGTGATTGCTAAGACAGCAGAATAGTGGTAGAAATGGTGGTAAACTCAGGAAGTGCCATCATGATCACACCCTAGGTGTCAGTATAGGTACACATCTTAGAGAAAAAACAGGGCTCCACCGTATGCCAGTATCGTATTTGCAGATGAGGTTGGTGTGTGTGAATTGTGGCAGTGACTGGTGGGGCCTCAGTGTATGAAGATACTGCTCCTGCTGTGACTGCAATAGCCACTGCTTCGCTTTAGGGGATGCTGGATGGGTTATAGGTGTCCGGTCAACAGCTCCAAAATAATAAGGCATACTGCTCACACAGACAGGGTGGTGAGGCCTGGGCTGGGACAAGGGTAAAATAGCTGGAGGGGTAGCAGGTGACAACAGGGCTTGCAGGCTTCCATAGGGATGTACACCACGAACTTGCTGATGGAGAGCTCCTAATCTGGGACGGGGGGATAGGAAAGTAATGTGACCAGCTTTCGGAAGAGAGCAATTACCTGTATCTGTATGGGGATTGAGGCCGGACATTGGTAAGCTGCCACTACAAAGCTAGTGGCTACTCTGGGCCCAGGACCATGAAGATCCACATCCCCAAATTAGTGGCCTAGCACTCTCCCAATGGGGTGCTTGTGACTCATCCATTGTGGTCATGACATAGTGGGTCTTCAACTCATGGCTACAGCTCCTGGCAGTGCGCAATGCTTTTCATGTGTGAAAGACTGGCTGTTGTTGGTGTCACTGCTGGGGTTTCAGCTCCTAAGACACCTCTGGGATATCTGCAGCAGAGATGACAGAGAGCATTGTGGCATTGTGGCATGGCCGTATGTGCCTGGATTGTGCAGGAGTCTCCTGCTGCTTTTCTCTCCCTTCTTGAGTGGGTGGGGAAGGTCAACGCAGTAAGATTAGGAACCTGTGGGTGGGCAAGAGCCTCTGACTGGACATGAGATGGGAACCTAGCTGGAGTTTTAAAATTGCCTGTGGGGTATCTGCTGTGACTGACCAGTGGTATTGCTGTGGTCATGACCATCTGACAGAGCAGTGAAGTCCTGGTCCTGGAGACTGATCTGCTAACCATTCTGTGCCTCAAAGCACTTGTGCCTCTGTTTCATAGTTCTGCAAGCCAGGCTGTGCTGGAGAGCAGTTGCACTAGGCTGCAGGTCACATGCAGATTCATGGCTATTACCAAGGCGAGCAGCTTCTACCACATTTCTGTTTTCTTTCTCTGTCTGTAGACCAAGGAGGTTTTATAGAGTACATTAGCAAATATTTCAACAACACAGCTACATTATCAGTCAAAAAACCAAATTACACACAAGGAAAATTGTGTTAACACACAAGGAAAATTGTGTTAACACAGCCACATGTAGCACACGAGGTTGTGAGCAGAGAAGCTGAACTGCCCTGACTGCAACAATTGTTTTTAAGTCGTATGTGTGTGTGTGTGCAGAAACTTGTTCTTATTTCCAGGTTTTCATGTCTTTTGTTTGAAATTAGGTGACTCATGACATTGGCTTTGTTTGCGTTCCTTTTCCTCTGCATGCTCATGCATTCACTACCAAAAGGTGGCTATTTTCTTCACCAGAACATATATTCTCAACTTTATTCCCTGTGACAGCCTTGCTATTTCCAGCACCCTGTTGATTCTACACGACTGTTTTGAAGAAGTAACATAGAAAATACTTCTATGTGATTCAAAGACAGACCAAAGAAAGTGCTTAGTGGGAAAAACAGGAAAACTATCTCTCCCTAGAAGAAGGGCTGTTCACACAGAGCGTTTTCTTAAAGGCTTTATTTTAAAAAGATCAAACTAGAAAACTCGTTCCTGAATAATTGTTTCCAAGCATTCCAGTGGGTATGTGCGGTTGCCTACAGACAAGGCAGAAGTCCAAGTTGCCATTGGAGGCAATAAGAATCTAGGGTTTAATTCAGTTGCCCAGAGGCAGGCATCTAGTGATATCTGAGGTGCTCTACAGTGTCCTGCTGTTGCTTTGTAAAGGTACAGATCTGTGAGGCCTTTGTCATGCCTGGGCACAGGTGTCTCTTCCAAGATAAAATGAATCACAACCCCTGACTCCAAAGGCTTCATTGAACAGATCTCACTTAACTGTAATGGGAGCAGATTGACCCAGCACATTTTGTAGGAACTTCTCAGTATACATCGAAATGTTGGTGTCTTCAACTGCAGCCAGATCCTGTCCTGTCTGACTCCATCCCAGACACATCGTGATATCCCTCTTGAGCTCCCAGTCTCAGGCTCATTAGGCTGGGGATAGAATGCAGCCTTGACTGTTCGGGATTTCAGTTTGTATTGCATCTGCTGGCAAAAATCAATTGAGCTCTATGTTCTTTCCTTTTTAATCAAAGGATTACATTAAATAACAAGTCCAAATGCCAGGTCCTACACTTTGGACACAACAACCCCATGCAGAGCTACAGACTGGGTGCAGAGTGGCTGGAGAGTAGTCAGGCGGAAAGGGACTTGGGAGTGCTGGTGGACAGGAAACTCAACATGAGCCAGCAGTGCGCTCAAGTGGCAAGGAAGGCCAATGGTATCTTGGCCTTCATCAGGAACAGTGTGGCCAGCAGGACTAGGGAGGTCATCATCCCCTTATACTCGGCACTGGTCAGGCCGCACCTCGAGTGCTGTGTCCAGTTCTGGGCCCATCAGTTTAAGAAGGATGTTGAGGTGCTGGAGTGTGTCCAGAGGAGAGCAACGAAGATGGTGAAGGGACTGGAGCACAAGCCCTATGAGGAGCGACTGAGGGAGCTGGGGTTGTTTAGCCGGAGAAGAGGAGGCTCAGGGGAGACCTTATTGCTCTCTACAACCACCTAAAGGGAGGTTGTGGTGAGGCAGGAGTTGGACTCCTCTCTCAGGCGACCAGTGACAGAACGAGAGGACACGATCTCAAGCTTCGCCAGGGGAGGTTTAGGATTGACATTAGGAAGAAATTCTTCACTGAGAGGGTAATTGTTCATTGGAATGCGCTGCCTAGGGAGGTGGTCGAATCACCATTCCTGGAGGTCTTCAAAGAGAAATTGGATGAGGCACTTAGTGCCATGGTGTAGTTGACAAGTAGGAGTAGGTGCAGGTGTTGGGTCATAGGTCGGACTCGATGATCTCAAAGGTCTTTTCCAACCTTATGATACTGTGATACTGTGATACTCAGAACTTTCATTTTTGTCTTTAGAAAACAAAATGTGTGTGACTTGGGCACTAAAAGCCTTTGGATCATTGAAATTTCTACACCCCAAGAAGCCAAGCACTACATTTCCAGTTCAAGCAAGAAAATGAGCTCCATGTAAGGAACAATGTAGCAATTACACTAGCAGGAATTAGGAAAATAAGTGGCAAAGCTGCTTTAGAGCCAATGAGAGGTCTTACAGCTGTGGAAGCTTCGGAGTTTTGATTTTTAATTAATGTGGCTTCTCAAGATTCTTGTAAATCACCTTATATAAAATTGTAGATAGGTTAAAAAATCATGAAATTGTGGCTTACCAGGAAAAGTGAAGAGACTAACATGAAGAACTGTGTACCTAAACAAACTTGATAAGCAATGAAATAACATGTATACTAAGTTGGTTAAAAGCCAGAAAACTGCCATTGGAAAGTATTTGGTGTAAAGAAACTGGGAAGATTAGAGCATGAAGGCAGTTCATCAATGTATGTGGAGGCCTACAGAAACAGATTCATCTCTGGAGGACCTCCAGCTGTTTTCTACTTAGCTCGAAATGCCCTTAAAAATATTGTTTTTCTGCTGCTTTCAATGAACATTTTAAATGAGATTTGCTTGATTTTTAGGCTTGTGCACATTAATTTTTGGTAATGTTTCAGGAAATTATGTCTAAAAAATGATGTTTGAAGCTTGTTTGTAAAATAAAGCCTCCTAATAAACAAAACTTAATAAACAGTAGCTTTCCTTTTTCAGCCCACACTCCCCTTGGGGTACTGTAGCTCTGATGCAGGCAGTTGTTCACACTACAAAGCAAACTGGGTGTTTAGGAGTGTTTCCCAAGGTGACTGTTTCATGGCTGTCCTGAGAAGTGAATTTTCAGCTGGGGACTGCTGCACAGCCGCGTGCAGGCAGTGAGCAGCAGGTGCTGGATGTGCAGCCGCTGCCTTATTGCTGCCCACACTGCCCTTGCCACTGCCTACCCTGCCTTCCCCTTGCCTGAGCAGCCTTTCTGCTGCCTGCTTTGCCTTCCCGCTGCCCGTGCTGCCATCCTGCTGCCTGTGCTGCCTTCCTGCTGCCTGTTCCGGTGCAGGGCAGTGACATCCACGACACCAACATACTCCTGGGACTGGCAGCAGTGCTTTTGAACCCAGTGGGGTGTGCCTGGTGGAATCGGTCATCGGCTGCCCTTTCAAATCAAACTCTTCAGTGATGTTACCAAAAATATGTGATGGCAGTTGAAAGGGAGAAAACAAAGTCAATTCAGTGTGCATGAAAGTGCTGTGGCTCGTAGCATATGAGAGTGCAAGACACTTAGCGCTGCATCCAGCTGCATTGGGATCCCCAGCCCCATGGAAAAGTCCATTGCATCTGGATGAGTGAGGAACAGGCTTTGACAGGAGGCTCATTTCCACAGCTCTGTTTTCCATGCAACATATCCTCTCCACTCTGCAATCACAATCCTATGCAGAGGAAGACAATACTTGAATTACAGCTGTGAATTCAGTAATTGAATTGACAACTGTGAATTAAACTCAGACTTGAGCTATGTTAGTGTTCAAGGTGAGTGGAGCATCCCTGACAAGTGCCACGGGGGTGGCAGTGCAGCATGTGTCTGCTCTGTGACAGCCTAATGTCAAGACTAGGGCAGGGGACAGGCAGCCCTCCCCTGCCTCCTGCACTGTGGCTTTCTGTGGGGGCGTGAAATTATGTCTGCCTCCAGCTGCTGGCCTGCCAAGGAGGCAAGATTTCTTATTAGATAACTATGCCTTTAAGTTCAGATGGCAGCAGCCCATGGTTTTTGTGCCACTGATGGTAGTTCTGTCCCTAATGGTGCACATATATGTGTAAAACCATAATACAATTCACCTGTCACTTCATCAGCTTGCTTAGCTTTTTCATGTCACTCCACTGACAGAAGCGTTCTGTTCTTGGCATACCACAAAGTGCAGTGTGCTCTTGCAGAGATACAGAACTGCTGAGAAATATGGGGAGCTCATGTAGGGAGCAAATCAACCTTCATCCTAGGTATGTTCTACATCTGCTGGTGTTTCATGGCCTGCTGCTCATGTTTGCTGTGGCTTCTGGTTAACTGGTTGGGAAATGCACATGCTAACCTGCGTGTTGCTGCTCAAGTCAAACTAACCCACTGGATCTAAGGTAGTGGTTCATAGTAAAGTATGAGTCCGACAGGATAAGGGGGAAACGTGTGGAGGAAGGAGGAAATAGAGAGATGCAACCAAGAAAAGATCGCTCATCTAAAATAATCAGTATTCAGACATTGTTGATTATTGCAAACCCAAAAGGTAGATTATAAGTTTTCAAGCAACCTTCTGTTTCAAGCAAGCCTTGCTGTAACTTACCATACAGGCTGGACTAAAGTAATAGGGATATGGTAGAGTATGCTCAGTCCAGGCAGGTCTGAGCTCCTGCGGGTTTCTGCTGTAGCTCAGAGTGGAGCCACTTGTGTGGAGCAGGTCTGATGTGCTGGGCCGCACTGCAGCGAGAGGGACAGTGGATGCCTTGGGGCTGTGCATCACTGAGAGGTGCCCCAGGGTGCGATGATGATGCAGGTGGCTTTTTCACCATCTGTTCCTGGTCTGGACACCAGTCCTGTTCTCTCACCTGTGTGCTGGCGCAACAGGATTGGGAGGCATAACTACAACCACTTCCTTAGTGCACAGCCCAGGGGAGTGATGGTCCTGTTCTTCAGCTTCCTCACTTTTATTTTGGCCAGAGGTGCCTTGAGTTCCCTGGGTGACGGTGGAAGTGGCAGTTTGACCAGGGGCAGAATGGGTTCTGCAGAAGGCAGACAATAGTGGTGACACCATGTCCCCAGTCCACGGTTGAAGACAAGGCACAGCCTCTGCCAGCCGTAAAGCCCCAAGTCTCAGCCCCTTCCCACCACATGGGCCCTGCATGCATGGTAGGAAGGGGTACAGCCTTCTTCCAACCTTAATTAAAACTACAGATAGCCTGCTCTTTAGCAAGGAGTGAAACTGCTGTAGTGAAAAATTAAAAGATTATGATCTGCGGCTTGTGTGTATATGCAAGCATCAGGCCAAGACAAGCATGCTTAATTTTGCAATCCTTAATTAACTTCTGTGACCTAATGGGATTAATTTTTCCTTTCTGCCTGCTTCGGAATGACCATCTAGTCATAACACAAAAATGTTCTCCAGAAATCGCAAAAATAAGAGGTATTTTCTTACTCTAAATTTTAAAACCAATTCTTTTTAGTTCTCATATTCAGACCTAGCAATACAAGAATGAGGAAGTGAGCTGCAATATGTATGAATAAAAATAAAGCTCTAGCCAATAGGCTTGATTTTAGTAGTCAAATTCTTGAGTGTGTTAACCTGATTTTTTATTTATTGGAGAAATAAGCTTGTTGGTGCTTACCCCAGCACTCTACAGCTTGTCAGTCTGTTCTCTCTATAAGGGACCGAGATATTGTTTCTAGTGGCATCACAGAAGTGGAAGTCATTTGTGTGGAACTTTCTATTCCCTTGAAAAGGTTGTTGTAGAAAGCTTTAAAGAGAATCAATTTTTTATTGTAAAATCCACTGGAAGATCACTCTGTTCCTTGCAGGTAGTTCAGGAATGCATGCATGATTTCAGGTTTTGCTTGTTAGTGCTCCTTTAAAATTAAGAGCCAGAAGTAATTTCACATTACATACAAAACTGGTAGTTTACAAAGCAATAGTTCTGTCTTTGCTCTTCCCAGAAGTTATGTTTTGTTTTCCAACTGACAAAACGTGCATCTTCTATAAAGCGCAGTTGCAAGGAGGCAGTGCTTTATGCCTCACCCAGTAGAAAATTGTCCTTTTGCAGTCATGTGGTGTATGAAATGAGTATTGAGACATAGTGCTTTGAAAGATTTGAGTACCCCAAAGACATGGGACCTTGCACCAGATAGAAATGAGGATGAGAACTTGTCATGCAGGAAATTAATCCACAAAAACGTCAGAGAGCTGATCTATATGCTAATGTATTTTAAGAGTGCAGTGAAAACAACTGGAAGATGGTGAAATATGGGGGAGTAAGGGAAGTGGGGTGGTGCACGCTGGGGGAGGGGGCGTTCCCAACACTGCTTATTGCATCTGGGGACCGTACCGGCTGTGGTTTTCATTTCTACTGATAGAAGCCCGTTGGGAGAGGAGAAGAGAGGGAATTACTAAAAAGAGATATTGAAAAATCATGACACATATGAAGACATTGTGGTGCTTTATATAGCATCTTTAATTTGAAAGGATCCTGATGCAAGTTAGAAATCTAATTTGTTGTAAAACTGCAATAAACAGTAGCAGAGGCTGTGCAGAGCAGTACCACGCAACAGAGCCTGCAACTTGATTCCCTAAAATCAAGAGGAGAGTGATGCTTAGGCGGTGCGTATCAACATAGCACGAGGTAGCCTTGCTTCTTGCTACAGGTTACCAGATGTCATTGTAGTGCAGAGGAAGGCTGCAAAAGGAAGGAAAAAATGAGAGGTAAGAAATGGAGGGAAAAAATGAACAGGAGCCACAGACCAGGAAATGAGAACATGAAGAGGAAATAAAAGTGATTGAGAAGGAAAACAGTCAAAACAAATAATTCTTCCTCAGGTCTTTAAGCAGAGGTTCATATCACTTGCTAGTATATGTTTTCTCTCAGCTCACTCATGTTTACATCTTCTGCTTACAGCAGAAACACTAAACATTTCCTTTCAAGGACTGATTCAGTGCTTATAGAAACTAGACCCAGTCACGCTTATGGAGAAGTGATCTGCAATGGAGTTATTTTGGGTAGGGACACATTAAACCATGAGAAATTTGATAAATTGTTCTCTGGGGCTGGTAGACATCACAGGATATATTTTCCAGTTTACACTAATTTGAATGTGGCAAATGGTTAGTTTAGATTTCATCACATACCATTTATTTGTGATCACCTACATGGGATTAATGAAAATGTAAAAATCCCCTGGCAGTGCCAGGGTAGGGAGGAGAGGGAAGGGAGCAATATTGGCAATATTGCATACCTAGCATAAAATAGGGAATGTTAAAGAGTAAACTTACAGCTGATGAACCTGGCATTTATCCAAAATTAAAAAAAAAATAAATTATTCTTTTTCGTCTTAAGAGAAAACCGGCAATTACAAAGGGAGTATGTGTTGTATGGGATTTTTACAAAATACAACTTGTAACATATTGGCTAGACCTATAAAATAAATCACAATATTAACTATGTCCATTTAAGCAATAAAGCAATTTAAGATAATTCATTCAAATAATTTGGGTGTGTAAGAGATGAACGTAAAACAGTCTGTCTGTTATTGATATTTGCAATGACTGAACAATATGCAGACACAAGGACAATCACTGCACTTGTGCTGGAAACCTGTATTTCCCCTCAGCGCTGCAATGCTGTTTACTTTTTGATGACTGCGGCTGAAAACAAAGGAGCAGAAATGGAGACCTTAGAAAAGATTCCCTTATTTTTTTAACATCTTGTCCCAGTTAAAGCCACATGTTTTTTAAAAAAAATTCCCTCTTGGTACCTGCAAGGGACAGAGTCTCCTGGCCGTATAGAAAAACAAGAAGCAGCAACTATGGAAAAGTGGACAGCTCAGGTACATGGCTGTGAAGTCTGAATGGTGGCAACCTTTTGTATAAACGTGGTGAAATGGGGTGAAAGTTTCCCATTTGGAAAGCTCAGTCTATCATCTATCTCCGTTCAGGAAGATCAACAAAATTAATCTCACATGCTGCAAACAGCTCAGTACATCAAGATTTAAAGGGATGTGGATGAGCCAAATCTAAGTGCCTCAGGAAACACGTAGCTCTTAACAGGTTTTTGCTGTGTCTAGGGTGTGCTTGCTATGCACTACAGAGGCTTAGCTTCCCTCAGGAGATGATAGGATCTGTGTGGGAAAGATGGAGAAAAAGTACAAGTGATACAGCCACAATAATTTCTCCACTGCCCATGTTGACTGTTTTCCTTTCAGAAGTGTGGTTTGAGAAAGAAAAAAAACATCAGCTGCAAGGAACTGGAGAGAGATTGCACTGCATGGAAGTACTGAAGACAAAGCTTGCAGAAAAGAGAGCTGAGACACAAATAGAAGAGAAAATGAGTGCAAACTAAGTTACCTGTGCAGGTACAGGTGCCTAAATTATAATATGAGGGTCAATTTTAGTGTGGTAGAAAGGGAACAATAAAGTACAGAAGGAATGTGACAAGATAAAAATAGCAAGTAAAATAGCATTTGAAGAGCATGTCTTGTGGGAAGGCCAGCTGGTTGATGGATGCAGTCTTCAGGGCTAGGGATGTATGAACATATTCCAAAGCATTTGCTGCTTACACAGAACAAAAACCTTCTGAGTATGGCCTGGACACATGTAAGACAGAGTAAAACCTGACAGAATTGAGCACCCACCCACAGTCATAGGAATCTTGCTAACAGTGCTGAGACAGGGGGCAGAGAGCGGAGACTCGAGGAGACCTTGTCACTGTCTACAACTATCTGAAAGGAGGTTGTAGCAGGTGGGTGTTGGTCTGTTCTCCCAGGTCACAGGTGATAGGATGAGAAGAAATGGCCTCAAGTTTTGCCAGAGTGGTTCAGATTAGACATCAGGAAAAATTTTTTCACTGAAATCGTTGTCAGGCACTGTCAGAGCTGCCCAGGCAGGTGGTTGAGTCACCATCCCTGGAGGTGTTCAAAAGATGGGTAGATGAAGTGCTTAGGGCTGTCTGTGTCTTAGTAGCTGATGGGTACAGTTGGACTTGATGATCTCAAACGTCTTCCAACCTAGCGATTCTATGCTTCTACTATGACCATGATAAATTTAAGGATTAGACAGATTCAGAAACCCAAAGGCAGGATAGTGAGTTGGGGTGTAAAGACAGGAGGAAAAAACACCCAGAGAAAATACGTTGAAGTGATGAGAGGGCATGAATAGGCAGGTCTGTACAAACCCTGCTGCAATGAGGAGGGGAAAATCCTTTCCAGAAATATAGGAAGAAAGGTAGGAAGACAACTATGCATGGAGAGCATTAGGAAAAAAAGGTCTTTGAGGAGGAAAGGTGTTTTAGATAGACTAAGGAAGATATATATAAGCTGAAGGTCTTGTATGTATCGTTCAGAGCTTGCTGGAAAGAACTTGCATTGCAGAGCATGGTGTGGCTGGGCCTGTTTCAGGATAGGTATGAATGGGGAGTTGCCACGGACAAGAAGTCAAAATTTAGAAGATGTCTGTCAACACTTGGTAAAATCAGTGAATACTTAATACATGAAAAAAATGAAGTTGCCAAACAATGGTGCCAGACTAGCAAGTTTTTATTTCCATGAGACGACAGGTAATTTCCGATCAAGCTAAATTGTCTTAAATAAACAATCCTTTAAATTGTTCCTGACTTGAATCTGAGCATGGGGAAAATATACAGGACATATTCATCAGTCTAGTGGCATTTGTTGGAAAACATAACTCTGTGTTTAGCTAATGACTTAATTAGAAAAGCAGTAGTCAGCTGGCAGTGAATGGTGAGTTTTTATTTGACAGGGAAGCACAAAAATTAGGCATCCATCTGGGTTTTTTTTCCTGTTAATTACCTATAAATTTTAAAATTGAATACAGTTTTCAACCTGATTGGTAGTCTGAGTGGTAATGGTAGAGATAAGATACTACAAGAAAGACATTAGTAGAAATGAAGATGATGCAGCTCCTGTATTCTCCAGCTTTCATACCCAGCTCTGAAACTTTTCTACCCCTTTGCAACAGCTGCTGTGAGGTCGTGTTCACCATTTCTGGTCCTTCAACCGTACTTCTGGCTTTAAATGATCATCAGTAGAGGTGACAGAGTTAACCGAGCCTTTACTTTTGCATGAGAAATGTGACTGCACACCACATGCCAGCAGCAGCATCTAGCTGTGGGGTTGGTCCCACTTTGAGGGTGGTTGTTGTGTGGATTGGACCCGTTGGCCTACAGAGATCACTTACAAACTAAATTATTGTGTGCTGCTGTGGCCTCAGGAGCAACAGTCAGTCTCTCATTTTGTTGGTTTCCCCTCTGAGACACCCTGCACTAGCACCTCTTCCCTTCTCCTAGCAAATACCCCTGTGCAGCCCACCCCCCACGGCTGATCCCGAGTCTCAGTGACAGCCCCAAAGAAGCTGGCTGAGGTGCAGCTTCTGCCTCAACTTATACAAGTGCCTCGCAGTGACTCAAACTGTGTGCTGGGGCAGTCTAGCACATTTAGTCTTTTGTTTCTGATCACTGCTGTAGCTGGGCACCTTTGTAGCCCAGCAGCAAAATGCCCAAGGGACACCAAAGCTTACTCTCTTCTAGGTACAAATGCCTGCGTGTCCTGTCTTCTTGGCAGTAGCCACCTTGTTTGAGGAAATAATGCACAATCCTTGTTCTTTATTAATCATTTCTATTGAGCTTGCTGAAAGAAAAAAATAAAATTATTCTGCAGCAGTTCTTACAATTACTTTTTTTTATTTTAATTCCTGCCTATTTTTTATCCTAATAGTGTATGTATTCTGGGGAGCTGCTTTGGAAGTTTTACAGATCAGCAGGGTCAGGCCACTCTTCCCTAGCTTCAATCAACAGTTTCCACCTCCAACAAGCAACAAAAAGAAAAAAACATAATGGATATTTGTGCTTCCACACTAGAAGACATTTTCAGTGGCTGAGATTGGTTTTTTTCCTCTTTTTAAATATTATTGTTAGCTGGTAGGGAACCCAAAGGCAGCTGGAGGAGGCAGCTGTGACAGTAACTTCAGAAGGGCAGCTGGGGATAAACCTCCTAACATCAGGCATAGAGAACTTGGAGTCCTTAAAACAGAATCTCACTGCATGTGGGCAAGAGGTCAGACTTTTGTCACCTTCAGACTTGATTTACACTCAGCTTGTGGCACTGCATCTTTCCAACCGAATGCTTACTCTCAGAAATAAGGAATAAGTATGCCGTTTCTCAGCTCCATCTGGACTTTATTACTCACATGTCTTGACTCTTGATAAGACAAATGATTGCCATCTTGCAAATTTTCAAAACATTTTTCAGAGACGGCTTCCAGTGCTGTTACAACACTTTTGCTACATCTAATATTTGTTTTGATGGATTTGGAGCTACCATGCTATAGTTCATTGTTATTGCATGTCAGGTTGACGTATGTGGTATTTTCTATATGGTATATCGGTATAATTCAGAAAGAATTTGTCCAAAGAGAGGGACAGGGAAGAAAATTACGGTTCAAGGCAAGTAATTAAAATTTAAACAGTGCTTAGGAGTTGCTAATGGATGATACCAGATTCTCAGCTTTGATTTTCCCTCTTTCTAGCCTGATTTCCAAAATATCTGAATCAGGACATTTTAACTTCCATAAACACAAAGGACAGGATAAAAAGGACTCACTTCCCTTTTCTTAAGAGACAGACAGAAACTCCATGAAGGACTCCCAGAACAAGAAATCCTGCTAGAGGGCCCAGCCATAGGTTAAGATGACAAAAATGCCACTGTGAATTGTAAGATGACAATAAGGCAGATGTGCAGATTGCAATTTAAAAAAAGTTATCCAGTTGTTTTAAGTCCGTGGGGTAAGACCAATCAATCCATGGGGTTGTGCACCACAAAGTCCAGGTGAAATGTGGCAAAAGTGGATAATGCCACCCCAGAATTGACCAAGGCACAAGGCCTGAGCCCTTGAGAAATATGTTAGGGGTATTAAAAACATGACCAATCAGCTATGCAGCTGGTCTCACAAGTGTGACATTTGCTAGCTGTGTCCTCTTAATTTCCAAAAAAACTGCACAGGTGTCTGTCCAATACTTTGAAAATAAATCAGGAAGCTTGCAGAAATAAAAAAAAAAAAAAGCCACTTTAATTACTTTGGAGTACAAAATAGGATCCACTTTTAGATCGAGTGAATTGAACTTTGCTTTCTGTTTTGGGAGTTTATTCCTGAAGAAAGGCATGGTTTGTTCTGCCTTAACCCAGGCTGGAAATGGTGGTTATTTTCTTCTAAATGACTGTTACAGTTTTCTCAGAATGCTACAGTAAAGATTTGCTGTTTATCTGTCATGACCATGAAGTATTTATTCAATTTTGAATACGTATTTATGGGGTTCAGTTGATAAGCCTTCATATTACTACTATTTGATTCTTAAATGAAAAAAGTATAAAAGTGAGTATCATTGCTTGCTTCTTGAATCATTGATTACACAAAATTTTTTAAACATGAGTATCTAATAGTTTCTTTTTTGTTTGGTTTTTAATCACTAAAAAATCTGTTCCTTTGTAGAATAAGTTTATTTCAAACTTTTTACCATGAATAACACTAGAGGTAAAAAATGGCAGAATGAATTAGAGGCTAAAGATAAGTCAAGCAAATAGGCAAACACAAAAATCCCCTTTATCAAGGGAAAAGATGACAGAGTCAAATTATTTTGCTCGTTCTTAAGGCCTGGAATCATGTCATCATCTCCCAGTAATTTTAAGTATGTTCTCGACATCTGATGAGCTTTCTAAAGGCCAGCTTGAAATCTTCATTAAAGCTAGTGTACAGCAAAGGGTTGATAAGGGAGTTGACGTATCCCAGCCAGGTCAAGAAGTCTGCTACTTCTGGAGAGACAGTGCAAACATGGAGGCCCACAAGCAGCTCCTTGATGAAAAAGGGCAACCAGGACAAAATGAAAGCACCTAAAATCAGACCCAGAATGCGAGCAGCCTTTCGTTCCCGTGTCGTGGAGATCTGCTGCCGGTCACCAGCCAGGTCCAAGTCATTCTCAAAAGGAGGAATCCTCACGGACGCGTTGATTTTATCAAACTCCGTGGTGGGGTCAGATGTGGAGAAGTCTGAGACGCAGAACGTCTGTGTGAGTCTGCAGCTGGCAAAGGAGTTTTGGCTGTCGGTGCTCCTGTTGCTGAGGTGGCGGCTTGAGCCCCGCTTTTGGTAAAGGCTTTTTGCAGCGTGGTAAATTCTGTAGTACAGGATCAGGATCAAAGTCAAGGGGATGTAAAATGCTCCAAATGTTGAATAAATAGTGTAGATGACATGATCGTGCTGAATGCGACACTCACTGGGAATACTGATGCTGTGGTGATTTCTCCAAAACAAAGGGGGCATTGATATGAAAATGGAGATAGTCCACACCGTGACTATCATCAGCCCAGCCCTTTTTGCTGTTCTTTTCCTGGCATATTCAATAGCATCTGTGATTGCCCAGTACCTGTCCAGAGCAATGACACACAGATGAAGGATTGAACACGTGCAACAGGTCATGTCGACGCTAAGCCAGATCTCACAGATGAAGTATCCCAAAGTCCATTTATCTATCATTATGTAAGTGATGCTCAAGGGCATGACGAGAACAGCAACAAGGAGATCTGTCACAGCTAGTGAACAAATTAAATAATTTGCCGGCTGGTGGAGCTTCTTGGTTGTGGAGATTGCCGCAATTACAGCAGAATTCAGCAGCATAGTCAAGGTTGTGATTGTGGCCAAGGTCAGGGTAACGAGCATCTTTTCAGTTACTGTTTTTGGCTTCACAGCCACATTGGCTTCAGTGGTGCAATTTGTGAAATTCATTTTCCCCTCTAGGATGCACAGTGAAAGAAGAAGTTGCTGCTTCAGGTAATGAATAGTTCCAGGTTCAGAAGTCACCCATTTGAACAAGCGATAGAGATGCTCCAGGTGCAATTTTTTTTTATAATCCCATATTCAACAGAGCAGCAAGAAGCTTTCAGGCTTCCTCCTGTTCATTGTTTCCCTAGAAGACAAAAATACATCTGTTAGTGAACCTAGAAAAATTCCACCTTTTGGCAAAATTCCCATGCTTCTAATATTACCGCCTCTGTATCACTTCTATATCACCTTTGGAAAAAAGAAACAGATCAGCCTATCCTAGCAAAGGCATTCCAGCATTTCATATTTTCTATTCTCTTTTTCATATCCATGTCTGTATTAATATCTTAGAAACAGTACTTCAAAATTACTCAGGTTACCTTTAACATGCAGCTTTCAAACAACGTTTAAAGCTTCATGGCAAATGCATAGTTTTACACAGCACATTAGTGTTGCTAAGAGCTTATATAGTTTTGTCTAATTATTCATGACATTTCACATATCCCACTGTGTGTGACTTTAGAGGAGACAGACAAAAAGCTTCTGCCTCTGCTTTGAGATTTCCATCAAATTGTGCTCCCTGTCAGGCTCCTTGTGCACCTGTAAGGTACAAACAATAATTTTTAAAAAAAGGTTTGGTTTTGATCCAGGAGATCATATGCTTCTTCCATACATCCCAAATGCTGACTGAAGCCAGAGGTAGTGGTCTGTGGGATACAACTTGGGATACCGTCTGGGGCCTTGCTTACTCATTTCTAATTTGTCTTGGCTTAAAAGGTTGTAGAAAACTGAAAGCCTGAATTCTTTTCCATTAAAATAAACAGGAAGATTGCTTCCCATGGCTTCACTGATTAAGGAATAAGGAGTCCTCTAGGCTAGTTGTACAGCTCCCATGACAGGCAGGGGAATGAGATACTGGCTGCCAGAAATACACTTGTCCCCTCTCAAGACAAATCTTTAAGGCAGATGGCGTGAATCACATCCTGGAAATGCTGACCTTTCTCTGATTTGACTACAAGTGGCTCCTCCACAGTTGCATTTAGAATATATGCCTGATTTTTAGATGGCTAAATTTGAGAGGTAAAACCAATTCTCACTGGCACCACTGGGACGTGGATTAGGCTCTGACAGAGAGTTTGCACATGCAAACTAATGAGGAATTAAGAATTTGAATAAGGAATTATGAATTTAAAGCCAGTCAGCTGCTTAGCTCTTTGTACGTATACTCTCATTCAGAAATTGGAGTGCTGTCTTCTGAATGAGCTCAGTGAGGCACAATCAAAAACAGAAACTTCAGAAAAACCCGGTTCTCTGCAGACAGGCCCTAGGAAAGCAGTTCTGTATCATCACAGACTGTCGGTTAGGAAAATGTGTTTTAAATCCTACCCAAGGGTCAGCAGAATTGCCCTCCAAACTACTCTCTGCTCTTCAAAATCGCTTTGAAGTATCAATAGCTTCGGAAAAAAATATCAGACCTGATTAATAACAGACTGGACAGGCTAGATGGAAATTCATCTATCAGTCTTCAGGTTGTTACTGCATTGGACTGATTTGATCATTTAGGCCTAAAGTCAAAACTTCAGCTCAAATCTTCTTCAGAAGTTGTTCATGGGAGTCTTCTCTGTGAAGCCAGATCTGCAGCCTGTTTATGTGTGACGCTTTGATCAGAGGATAAAGCAAAGCGGCTTTCTCGACCCCTGTGCACTCCTGGAGCATGGACCATGAGCAATTGCAATCGGTATACTTTCCTTGGCACCATCACTTAGCAAGTGCCCCTGGTTCACAAGCACACTCAAAGGTACTGGAAGACACCATGAGATTTGCATGTCCTCCGCAACCACCTGTTGATGTAGTTCATGCACCAGAGAGCTCTTGCTGCTTCTTGATGCAAGCAGCACTTTTTTCTGCTCATCCTTCACTTTTCTAGGAGTCCTGAAGTTTCATGGCCCTGGCATTTCTCCCTTTCTGGGTGATCCCCACCACACTCTTTGCTGAGCGCAGCCTTTATGCGTCTTTCATCCAGTAGGAACTGAACTGCCACACTTTTCTCCCCAAACGGCCTTTCACATTGACATAGCCCCAAGGAAATTCTTTCTGAGTTCTACCCACTCTCTGCACCACAAGGATACTCTGAAAAATAAATTCTTCCTTTCCTTAATGAATTTGTCTTTAAACAGACCCTACCACTCTTCATTAGGCCCAAGCACCAGGTTTCCATTAGGACAAAGGATGATGCTGATCACACAAGGGAATTTGGTTATTTAAGTCTGCTCACTGCTCAGCAGAGTCGATATTTTTTTGCCTTGTAAATCCACTGCAATAATTGAAGACAGGGAAAAACATAAACAAAGCATCTTCCCTGCACACCACCAGCCTGCAGGTACCTTAGAATGGACAGGCTCATCACTTCATGTCAAAACCCATCACGGGGAGTTATTCAGTTCTAATTCCCATGCTCCTTATAGGAAATGAGCCCTTAGCAATTCAGATAACATAAATACCACATACAAGAACTGTATTAAACCAACATTATTAAGGAACTATATTTAAATGGTGAGAAGTCTGGAGATGTCAGGCTGAAGGTTCCCTTTACAACTTAAGTCTGCACCTCTTCTCATCACTTCCCCACATTATGAGGATACATACTGGCGTGATAACGTTAATTAGTCACATTGACTACAAGCATTTTGTTTCCTTTCTCCTGCTGTTTCCTTTGCTGCACCACTTTCCAAGCTGTCCTTGTTTCTATACAATCTAATCCCAACTCCTGCCTTCTGGAGTACACACAGTTCCTTAGCCCTCACTGTTTGTCTCCCGTCTCACCTCCTGTGCCAGAGCAGCCTGATCCTCCCCTGACCTGATGCTGCCACCTCAGCTGCTTCCTCTGGCAGCTTGGCCAGGGCTCACGTCCAGCCTTTGGCAATGCCTGTGCCCTGGCCTGACCTTCACCATCCTTGCTTGTCCAGCTTTTATCTCTCTGCTTTTGAATTAGAAGATACTTGGAATATTTTGGCGCAGAAACGAGATGAGGTTTTAAAATGGGAAGTGGTTTCCTAGAAGATGTTAGTGATTTACCTTGTTTATTAATACAGGGCAGCACTTAAATGCTACTTATCATTAGTATTTAAAAATGCAGGTGGGGTTGTGGTCATGTATTTTGTAGATCTTGTATTTTAAATCTGTTTACTACCTGCCTTTGGCGGTACGTCGCAGCCCATAAGCAGAGTCAGGGACCATCTAGTCCAAAACATAACAAAAGAACCAAAGCTGTGATTCAGGAAGGCAAAGCCTGCTGGGGTGATCCCAGTGTTAAGGGGTTTCCATCACTTAGTTTAGGATTAGCATGGGGAACTACGTGGCTTCATGTTCTTCACACATACTCTGGTCTGGCCAGGGCACCTCCATGATTAGCTTCTCAGCTGAGGCTGCATGAAAGGCAGGGCTGGCGTGACTGGGACAGGTACCAGTCCTGGGGCACTGGGGAAGGAGCCCACAGACCCTGAGATTTGGTCTCGTGAAAACGCAGTCTTGGAAAATATACATTCTGATTCATTTAGGTCATTTAGGATAAATACCTGTAGAGAGACTAACTACAAAGGATCTAGTGAAAAAGCCATGTATGTTAACAGGGAGAATTTTACTATCTAGTCAATAAGAGCCGATTTCCAGCACCTCTGTCACTTGTGTACTATTGCTATATATAATATTACATTCACTATAGTAATCGATCGTGGTTTTATAAGTGACTTCGTGGAGGGGCCATTAATAACAATTTTCTTATTAAAAGTACTCTCACTAAAAGCACTGCCATGTTTATGTTTTGCAGCTGTATCCTTTTAGGCTGTCAGTCATTTCACACAGGATGAATTTTACACGCACAGACTAATTTTACTGATTTGGTGAGAGAAACTCATCTGAGTTCCTCCAAATGGGAATCAATCACATTTCATATTAGCTGATTATTGGTAATAGCATTGAGTACTGTCTAGGAGGAGGAAAGAGGAAAGAGAATGATTAATTGTTCCTTAAAAGCAACTGGACAGGTTTAGGCTGTGAGATGGCAATCTCCATGTCTGCTCCTGCCTTAAAATACCTCCACCTTCTTAACAGAGGACTGCTGTGTAGCAGAATACTCTGAATTTTTGGTAGAGAATCTGACTCCAACTCTTTGGCTCCTAAACTTCTCACTATTTCATTAAAAAGTGGAGTAACATCACTTGGAAAGAACAAAGGGATCTGGCTTTGCACATGTGTGTGCAGGTGTGCACATGTATGCACATGTACACATGCGTGTACGGCAGGTTGGTTCTTTTACATCCATGATTTTACTTTTCCTTTAAGCAATTACAGCACTGTGCAAGTGATACATCTTTGTGCCCTTGGCAGCAATAAATCAATTTGACTTTATTAAACCATGAATTGGTCTGAGTGATTTTCACTTTCAATATTTCCATGTTCATAGATGTGAAGGGCAAAAATCTGTGGCATGATCTCTGAGACAAGTGGTTAGCTTATGGAAAATATGACTTAGCACATTTATGATAATGCTAATATTCAAATTACAGAAAAATGCTAAACTTCCAGTACTCTGGTCAAAATTCACAGATAAGTGGAGGGGAGCACCGGACACTCTTTGGGAGCACAGCCTTGCAAGACCTACAGCACCTCGGTCACCACATCAGTAATTGCATGTAAAGCTTGGCTTGCTGACATAACCATATCAGAGATACCAAATTTGGGTATGGATGTTGCAAAACTGGGACTGATGGAGAAGGGGTAATTTGAGCAGGATTGTCCATCGTGGAGGAGACTGGGATGGAGAATGGAAGGGTCAAGACTGGTGAAAAGAAGAAAGGAGAAGTGGGAGAAGTGATAGCAAGGAAAAAAAGGGGTATGCTTTGCTCACCCACAGCCAAAATTAGGGCAATAACACAAGCTGTTGTTCAGACCAGAGCACATAGGGACTGAGTGATGCAGTACCCTGGTACTGCTTTTTCAGGATCTGCATCAAACCTAGTGGTTTTGGTAGCTACCCGTGTCTTCCTCGGGGTGATGTGGTGTGGCGATGTCCTCTTACCTATGCAAGAGCAAAAACCAAGTGCTCATGCAGGCCAGTTTTGTGTGTGTGTGCTTACTCTAGCGGCTCTGCATGCTATCCATTGGAAATTAAAGGCTGTCCACGGGGTTTCCGAAAGAGCAAGCTGTGAAGTGGTTCTTTAGCACTGTTATTTCTGCCCCTGGATCTGGTGTTGCTCTCCAGCTCTTTTGCTGAAGAGCTCAGGACAACCACCAGTATAACCATGATGTTTTAACTCACTCAGCATTTGAAAGCAGATCTGACCCCACTTGTCAGGGCAGCTTAACCTTCCTTCCCAGTGGACACTGTCAGCCTGGAGGATTTTCTTCTCAGGTAGGAGCCCAGGAGAAAATGGATGGGAGAGGGAAGGTGCTGTCTCCTAAAAGGTTATGGTGCTACCAGCAGCCCATCAATACCTTTCCTCTGGAGAGGCAAGAAAGGCTCTGGCTCAAGGTGAAGTCAGAACTAAGACTCATCTCCCTCAGTATGCCCCAGCTCCCAGGCTTTACACCCTCAAAATGGGAGAAATTTGGGGTTGTGTTGCAGAAATTCCTTGGTGCATTCTGCTAAAACCAAAATTGTACAGTGACACAGTTTGCTATAGGTATGCAGCTTCCTACAGACTCTTCCCATCCAGTTCATTAATGCTTCTGTCAATGCTCAGCAAGAAAACTGGAAACAATTATAGTCTAATCTGATATTCCAGTTATAAGAAACTGTACACTTTTAGTTGACCACTTTAGGGTGGGCTTACTGATTTATTTTCAACTGGTAAGACATCTTAAGTCAAATTGCTGTACACCCATTTTGAACTCATTTGAGAATCTCCAGGATGAATTTTGCCATGGTGTAACTAACTAATTTGAAAACCCTTTTGCCTAACAATTGCAAAGTTGGGTCTGAATCACTCTGCTCTGGAGTCAATGAAAGACCACAAGCCAGCAGTTTCGCATAGCTATTTTAAAAGATCAGGATCACACTTCAGAGAATCTTTTCTGGTACAGATCTTGGCACATGCAAATGAGAAACAATAATTAGTGACGATCTTCAAACTATGCTTCCTCCCACAAGCAGCAGTATAATTATCATTCACATATGATTACTCATTTTTATCTACTTTCAATAAAAAAATTAGCAAATCTTAGGCAGTGAAAGCTCATAAGATGCCGCCAAGCTTCAATCTGATATAAACTAGGACTCAATGCAGATTTCATATTGTCTTTAGTCAGACATAAATAAAATTCTCTGGGATAGTGAAATACACAGATTTCTTGTAAAAAACTAGAGTACATGCCTACTTTAGATGTAATCATTTGTAATAAATAATGCTCTAAATGTATTATAATTTGCTTTGAAGAGACTAATAAATTAAAAAATAACTTTAAAACTCATCATCTCTTCTCATAACACTTTAGACTCTTAGCATCGTATATTTTAAAAGTCCCTTTTGTTTTATACTACACAAAATAGCCATGAAAGATTCAGGTCATTTCTTGTAGTTCACACACTTTCCCCTTTTCATGCATTCATTTTCATTCATTCATCTTAAATCCTGAGATGTTTAACCTAGGAACACTGGAGGCTGTATTTTCGCATAACGTGTAGCCAGGACACATGGGTAGCTGAGTCCGGAAACCTTTTTTGGGGCAGAATTTATAGTAATCAGTTGTACAGCCCTACACTGTCAAAACACGTAAGTGTTGCCTTTCCCCCTGTACCTCCTCTTTTTCTAATGACGAGTTATAAAGATAGAAACCTTCCACTGTAAATTTGTGCATGCCTGTGCAGTAGAGAAAAAGATGTCCATTTGCTTTGGAGACTGCATTGGTGCAAGTGCTGAAACGAGCTAGCTTGGGTACCAGAAACATCATGCTACATTAGCATGGAGTGTCAAAGGGGTTAATTCACCCAGTCAAGAAACAGTAAATTCTCAGCCATGGAGTTCCTGGTTCTTGCAGCTGGACATCCTTCTTATGTTAGTTAACCTGATTAAAGCTAGCTGACACACGCTTCCCTGATGCATGGGATATCTGCATTAACACAGGCATGCAAGCTTGTTTGATTGCCCCACAGCAGCATTTGGCTGCTCCAGAGCTGTGCTTATCAGCAGGCCTCACCTCAACGCAAAGAAAGGGCTCCTGTTCCCTAGTGATTTCCTAATTTAGTAGACAGCCAGACCCACGAGACATATAAATGACACAGGTAACCTCTCATCTGGAAAGATAAATATGGTCTTGCACAGTTTGCTGACCAACCCTTGCAGCCTTCATGCTTAACAGTTACTCTCACACAGAGAGGTTATTCTCTGATTACTTCTTTTTGGAAAACTTAACAGTTACGATTTACTTGAACTCCACATTTCTAAATTTTTTTTCCACACTAAAAAAGACCTTTTCTCTGCATTTTCAGTTTTACCTGTCTTTATGCATGTGTCTTTACAAGACACCATGCTACCAACATTCCCTCTCCTGTGTTTTTAATTAAATGTTTAAAGCTTTTCGTTTTTCTAACCTAAGGCTGACAACGGCACTGATGTCTGCTATGGATTTTTACAGATGACAAACACAAAACCTGCTTCAGGAAAACGTGTAAACTTTAACGATCTGGTGGCAGACACAAATCTCTGGTTGTGGAACAGCCAGCTTTCACAAGCGAAGACGTTTGTCCCAGATTTTGTGCTGCTGCAGTACCTGCTGCTGGTTTTGGCCTGGCTATTTTGCTCTGTCTTCTCTTTTGTTTTACTGAATCGTTCAGCAAGGCACACACAGAGGCACAAAACAAAGGAGCACAGATGCTGAGTATTGGCAGATCCATGTGGCCCTCCATAATCCTTCCTCCTACTGCTCAAACTTCCATTCAGACTATTTATTCATTGACTGTATGACTAAGACCTGCAATCAGATAAAATACAGGTGGGAGGACAGCTTGGATAATGAGATACCACATCAGACATTGGCAGCTAAGCTCTGCGATCACTCCTGTAATTCTTAAGGTGGGGAGGGCAGCAGAGTGTGCCATTTCCAGTACTTGCAGCCCTGCTTTGAAGAACAGCACTTGGGATGATGCTTGACGGATGGATGGCCCAGAGACAGATATAAACGAAGCTGGCTGGTAAGGTTTAAAGGTATAAAGTGAAGCTCCGTGACATTTGCTCTCCCAGTGGCACGTGAATGGTCCTGACCAGGTGAGTCCATCCCCAGCACCAGGGTCTGCCTGCAGCCATATCGCTTGGTCAGCCAGGCAGCAGCTGAGATGCATATCCACCCAAAACAAACTCTCACAGTCCTTTTGGAACAGAAGTAATGCAGAACTTGTACAATTGTTGTAAATAAAGACAGTTTTGCTGGAGAAAAATCCTATGTGGGAAAAGTATTTTTTAAAAAATTCCTCATTAGAAAGAATCACAGCACAGGCCACGTTGGAAGTGACCTTGAAATGTCATCCAGTCCAACTTTTCATGGGAAAGGGAGCCTAGATGAGAATCTATTTGCTACTATTAAAAGCACCTCACTGGAACATATTAAAAATTCCCCTGAAGAGTAAGAGGACTGTATCTAATGTAACTAGAAAAAGTTACTGTAGGAACAGTTGGGGTTTCTTCCCAGCTAGCAATCCTTGTATTTGCTCTCTTCGAGTTGAAGATCCCAATAATGTTGCAAGCCTAACATAACACTTCACATACTGCACACAGACCCTGCAAAAGGCACGGCCCAGTTCCTCACTTATTAACACCCTTAGGGGGAAAATGCAGTTTGCAAGTGGGTGACTGTGTAAAGACAACGATATTGACTTGTCCTGCAGCCCCTAATGCCTGAATGCTGAGTTGGCACTAGAAACTCAGCAGCACTGTAACTTGCAGACGAACTGGGCTTATCTCTAGGCACACACCTGAAATTCTATTTTATCTTCACTGTTTTATGGCCTAAAAGGAACCTAAGTATGTTTCTAGGCTGTACCTCATAGGGAAGACTCCTTCCCTATGGTGAATAGCCCAGCCACCTTTCCTGTCTCACCTGTGGTTTTAAAGACCCTTGTTGTCATCAGTCAGATCCTCAATCTTCTCTTTCCTACCCGAAGGGTCTGTGCCTGTGCATCCATCATCATACAGAGGAACTGTGCTGTTATTCGTTATACAGTGGAAATAGTCCATTATACAGTGCTATATTATTAAAGATGCTTAGGTCATTTAAATCTCACCAAAAAGAAAATCGGGTACATAAAATCCCTAACTCTCATATAAACACAGTGAAACATTAGCTCCCAGGCGCATAAATCCTTTCTGAATACAGGTACAAAGCTCCTAAATTTATTAGCTAATTTACATTTTCTTCCTGAAGAGTGTTTCAGGCTTGGAGCCCTGCGGTGTGGCACAGTCTGGCCGGGCCAGGAAAATACCGAAAGGAACCTATTAGACTATGGCCTGTTATAGTTTTGTTACTTTACATTTAACCTCCTAACTAGAAAAGGAAGCATTTGCTTTTCAAGGTCTCTCAAATGCATCCAGAAAAGCTGTAAAAAATCTGCACTGAATTCTCACCTGTGAATGCATTTTCCACCTCCGTTTCTCATCTTGCTGCTTGAAGATGCGTCAAAGGCACACAAATATTTACTGATGAATATAATTTATTCAGTTCTGGGAAAATGCTGCTATTTGTATTTATATGGAGACTATCGCTTCATACAAGCCAAATGTCACTGTACATGCATTGTTTTTCAAGTCAATATTTGTTTCTTGCTGCTATTCTGTATTGGGAGACTGATGTTGATGGGGTTTGTTTAATCTCCACATGACTTGGTTCTGTACACAACGGCTCTGCAATTCATAATGGGCCCACATGAAAAAATATGACAGACTAAAACTTTAAATAGAGTATTAAGAACCTTGAAGCTTGATCGGAGACCCTTTGAAATCAATGGAAATACTTCCACTGTGAACAAAAGATCTCAGATTAAGCCTTAGTGAATATATGCCAAATTTCTTGCTGATAAAATAAAGCAGATGACTCATACGATGGCTCTAGACTTGCTTTGAAAGGAAAATTTTGTATGACTGAACAAATAGTTTTATTGTAGCAGAAGGTGCTGTGGGTCCTTACTCATGTTGAAATATGTCTCATGTTGGTGAAAAGCACAGGGCTGGTGGCATAAGACTGCTGCTGAGGACAGTGAGCGTGGGACTGCCATCTGGCCAGTGTCCTTGCTGCAAGCACAGGAGAAATGAATTACTTGCAGCCCACATGGAGTACAACACTGTAAAGGTCAAGGAGAGACTCCTGTCTAGTATGAGAAAACACTTCTTGCTGAAGTCCTGGGTGCAAATCCTACTGACAATGAGATGTTCAGATATTAGTCTAGCTGACCTCTGACTTCCAAGCTGGCTTGATGCACTCTCAGTTTACCATGTGGGAAGAAGGACCAAGGATGCTGCAGTACATTTGAGGTAGCATGAGTTTGTATTTGAACTGGACTCATGCTACCATCGCAGTCTTAAGGAGAATACTTACAGGGCTTGGACCCTGTGCTGTGATTTGAACAAAAATCTCAAGCTAAACCACATCAATACCTCATGAAAAAGCTCAATCACGTGAAAAATAAAATTGCTGCTTTTATTTCTGGAACTTTGTTGTTGGTAGTGGAAGCCATGGGAACCGATAGATCAATGCCAGACAGTCACTGAGCTGACAGCACATATGGACAATTTTTGGTTACTCATATAATAATAAAGCCACTGTTGTGATACTGCAATTATATTCCTCAGGGCCTTAGTGATAACTAGTTCTAGCTGTAGATTTCATATGAAAGCATACTTTTTCTCTGAAACCCTTATTAGACTTACAACCAAGCTAAACGGTTTATTTTTGTCCATTGTCTAGGATAACTAAATCTTATCTCTGCTTTTGGAGACTTTTATTTGCACCTAAGCTCACATAACTGGTACTGCAGCTACATGTCTGGAGCAACTACCTTGCAAATACAAGATAAGCAAAATATATAATTATAAACACAATTGAATATCAAGCATTTTAGACATGTCATTATATGAATTAGTGGTAATTAGCTGTCAAAACCCACAAGCACAATATAATTTACCCACAAATACAATGTAAATATAGAGTAATTACAAAGTTCATCCACTATAAAGATTGAGCTGTCTTTTAACGTGTAATAAACTATGATGAATCAAACTCTGCTGGAAGTAATGTATATTAAAATAGTAGGAGTGGTGTGTACGTTGGAGAAAGAAAAAGGACATAATATGACTAATTCTCAGCAGAATGCTGACAGGAAGTCACCAGTTTTTTAGCTATACACTATATATAAGGTATTTCTATTTTCCTTTTTTGTAGTAACTTGGTTGTACTGAATACAGAAAAATGTCGTTCACACTAATAAATCCTATGAAAACTAGCACATCGTAAGCTTTTATTAATGACAGAAAAGCTTATGTGAGCATTTGTCCTGCCCTTGATTGATTTTTGCTGCAGCAGCTAATACTCATAACAAATAAAAGATATTAATATCACGCTAAGAAGGGAAGTGTCACAAAACCCCCCCAAATCAACCAGAACCCCCCACACTGCTCCACCCAAATGCCTGTCTCAGTAGAAGACTGGGTTTAAAGCATGATACATTCCACACCTGCTGCGTGCATTTCAAATACATTTTTTCTCATTAAGATCGATATTAATTTCTGGAATAAAATAGAGAACTTCAATCATCAGCACAAGAAAAGCCTTGATTTACTGTGCCTCAGAAAATGAAGGTGATAGTGAGCGGGTGGAAGATGGAGAGTGTCTGCCTCTTTTGCTTTACCAGACATCTACTTCAGGAAGCCTGGGTAGATACAGACTTGGGTAGAAGTTAACGTGGGATCAGAGGTGACTATAACAAAGCAAAATGTTTCTAAATTCATCATCTCCATAAAATTCAAACAGCATACATTCTCTAATGCATGTGTTTATGTGTGTGTGTTTGCATACAAAATTACTATGAAATTCTATAACCAGTATGCTATTCCTTAAATATTTATTGAAAGTCTCAGGATTTTTGATCTCTAATCATGACACAACAATTGTGCTGACTCACCCGCCCACAAGATGACAAAAGGATAGGAGCTGGCATTGAGTGACCCCTGTTTGCCCCAGCAAGGGCTGAACGATGTTTATGCAGCATTTGAGGCTTCTTTGTCCCACACTGGAAGACTTGCTAACTTCCTTTCCAGATCCCATCAGCTTTGCAGCTGGTACCCAGCCTAGCAATGCTTGCAGTGAGAGATGATGGGCAGCATCCACCCTGACAACACCTTTTTGGACAGGCTGCCAGGCCTGACACCCCTCCTGCCCCATTAAACGTAGACATGGCTCACACACAAGTAGTATTTCTGTATCTCCAAGGGAGCACATACCAATCTGAGTGACATTAACTGGATGGAGAGTTAATTTCTAAACAGAATGGTCCTGAAAACCTACCAAACTGAGTCATTTTTTCTCTGTCAAAATTTGAGCAGGGTAAGTATTCCTTATTCACATAGTAGAGTCTCTAGGACATTATTCCAACATGACAGAGCAGAACTTGGGGTAAGAAAAGGAGCTGCTGTGATTCTGAGTCACTCCTACACAAGTCCTCCTACCAGGCCGACATGGTACCACTCATGATGAGGAATTTAGAATTCAGAAATCAATAGATCCAACGGAATGGTTTAGGAAACAAATAGAAATATCTGTCCCCAAGCATAAATCCTCTTTGATGACAGTTTTAACTAAAGTTATAGAACTGAATCCCCAATATGTATGAGTTCATTTCCTAAATTAATAATCAGACAGGTCGTGCAAGGTAAGATAAACCTTTGCAGAAAATACAGGGCCTGGTAGATAAAAGATTATTTTTCTTCACACCTCTTTATCTGCCTCTGTCACCTTTATAAGTGGGTTGTCTGCATTTGGTCTCTGCAAACAAAGAGAAAACTTAAGCCAGCTTAGGCTAGGCATGGTTTCTGGTAGCTGGTAAAGAACGCAGCAGTCTCTGTCAGTCTGGGCATCAACATCTTCAGGCTGGGTTAATAGATGATCACGTCCAGCACTCCAATATAATTCCCTTGGATGTCCAAATCAACGTTAAGTTGTATACACAGGTTTGGGGAGCAGCAAAGAAAAATGTCTTTTGGTGCCTAGCAAGAAGCAGAAGTGCTTCTCAACACTCATAACACCACTGAGGTGAAGGACTGCTCTGGGGATTGTAACTAAGCATAAAACAGTATGAATGCTTCTTTTTATAGATGGAGAAGCTGAGGGGCAGAGAGGTGAATGTCTTCTCCAGTCACACAAAGAGATCCTGGAAGAGCTGGGGTTGAAGGCCAGGTTTTTGTCACCCATTGCTCCACCTGCTCTTCATAATCACGTACACCCAGAAAGTCTGGCCAGTGAGAGTTACAGCATGGAAAAAGTTTTATAGATGGGCATATAAAATAGTTCTTAATTACTGTTTGGTGATAACACTTCTACTAACCTTTAGCAAGCTCTGTTTTAAACTTCTAGTCTAAACTTGTTGTGCAAACTCCTTCTATAGTCAAAGAAAAGATGCTCTGGATGGCAATTTATCCTTCCTGCCTTAAACCCCTTTTCTGGACTAGCTGAGCCACCTGCTTGAGATGCCTATCCCTCTATTGCTTGCAGGTACACAGATTAGTATTGCAAATGAGACTCTTAGCATTAAGGTGGCAAATGTATGATGACATGAATTCCAGCTTCCTGGTGTACTCATGCAAAGGAAGGATTTAAAAGTGTTTCATATGTTAATTATGGTCATCGATAAATTTAAGTGAAAAAAACAGCTACCAGAGATTCAGCAGCATGATTTGTATTGATAGAAAGGCACAAGTAGGATCCCTGCTTTCCAGCTATGGAGTAGCTGTGGGGCACGTACTGGTGAGCTCTCACTTACCTGCTGTTGGGATCCAATACTTTTAACTTGGCCCAACTGAGAGCAGCCACAATTCAAATAAACGTGCTACAGGATGCCTTCCATACCACTATACTGACCCCTGGGCTGGGACACCGTAAAACTTCTTTGGAAATACTTTGTAGGAGAGTATTTTGCCCTTGTTGGGCACCGGTAGTACCAGACATCACTAGGTATATGTGTTCCTATCTCCCTAATCTGTACCCTTAGACCAAAGTATGCTTATGTCTAGCATTATTGCAACCCACTGTGTTCTTATTGTGGAGCTGAGGTGGGACATCAGAGAAGGTGGTGGGTGCCCAGGGAACTGCTTGGTATCATGCAGATGCAGGGAGACATGCTATGCTGTGCTGTGAGCACACAGGCTACATTCAGGGCAGGAGAGACAGGGGCAGCTGAGGTAGTATTTGGGGCAGCAGTGCCTAGACATTTCTGCTAGTAATTCCCTTCTCCGTGTTCATGCTCCAGACCCATGGGAATCCTGGCTGGTCTTTGCAGAAGTGTCCTACACCTGCTGGGGCTCCGGGGCCCTGGGCTGGGAATTGCAGAGAAAAGAGATTGTGTGAACAACCTGGGCAACAATGGGAAGAACCAACACATCTTTTTAATGGCCTTGCTTGAATGGAGCATCAGCACATATGCCCCACAGCTCAGGGCACTCAGTTTGCCCCGTCAGGCTGAGGACTCCCCCACTAGATCCAATGTACAGCTACCTTCTGCCTAGAGCTTGTTCTGGCCCTGCAACACCCGAACAGATTTGGAGAGGAAGAGATCTGGAGGCAGACTCTTATTGATACATAGAGACTGTCCCCTGGTCTCCCTTGTCTCCAGCTGAAGCATCCTTGGTGGCACTGGGTAATGTCTCAGCTGCTCTCTTTCCCAACATACCTTGGAACCTCCCAAAAAATCATTTCATGTGATCCCTTACATGGCATGACAAGTTGGCACATGACTAACCTGCATTTTAGTCTTGGAGAAGGAGATTGGACTAGACAATTTCTGGTGGCCCAACCTATGTCATGCTTGAAACTATGATTACAGCCACCGTAGCATACATGACAAGAAAATCCATGAGCAAACAAGTCACCTCAACCTATCCTAGTTTAAAACCAAAATCCTTGTCTACCTAGAAAAGTTTTTTAGAGAAAAATTTTAACAACTTTAAAATGATGACAGCAGCATCAATACCACACCTCTTTTTGGCAGACAGCTAACGAAGCAGTGGCTTTTTTTAGATAAGCTTAAGGTAGGTCTGTTGCTTTCAGCCTACCACCCCTGTTTTGCCACATCCAGGTGCCACACACTGTGGCACGTGAGCTGATCTGACCAAATAAAGGCTTGGAGGCATGGACTGGACCCTGTGATGCCTCAGCCCCTGTGAGAAGCGAAGTCCCACCGTTCCATGGGCTCTGGAAGACCAGTGAGTCACTGCTCTCCTGTTAAGCACTATTAAGGGACACAGGCAGCACAGTAGGCTGCTGAGGTAGTGAATCATATCCCTCACAAACCACAAAACGTGACAGGAGGATGTATCTGGAGAAATGCTTGGAGACACGCACTAACCTGCTGCACAGCCTGAGTGCTCCTAAAGCTCATGGCCCAGAAGAGGTCACACTATAGGCCGCTGGGGGCTGCCATTGCCCATCTGCCTGTCCACTCTTTGCAGGGATGGCCAGGCCATGGGGCCCCTAATGGCTCTCCTAATGGAGGTGAGCTGCTTCACTTGGGACCACGATGGAAGGTGAGAAGCAGCTGAATCCTCTGGAGGAATTGCACTTCTCTGTTAATGAAGTGGTGGTGGTGACATAGGGACTCCTCAGCTGGGAGAGCATCTCTCAGGACACTGGAGGGTTGTAAAAAGGAGGCTGAAACATGTATGGCTGCAGGTTGCTGCAGAAAATTAAATACGATGCAACACAGTAGACAGTTTTATACATTCTACAAACTTCATATTGGAAAAATTTATTGCTGGATTCTACATAGCACAGGTGAAGTGCCAAACCTCCTTCAGTTAAGATCCTTTCCAGAGGCCTTGGCATAGAAGATACATCCAGTAAGAGTTAGTAGAAGCTGGAAATTTATTCTGTAGACTGTTCCAGCAATGTTAGAAGAGCAGCCGGCGCCCTTATTCCTACTTGCCTTTTGTCATGTTGGCACTGCTGGAGCACTGAGTAGGAAATACCAATCCAAAACAGTGTTGAGGTTTCACGGGGACTGTTCAGCAAGTCTTCCTTTCAATCACCATGTAAGAGGTACTCCATGTTTCTAATCAGTTTTATTTGCTTCTCACCTAGCAATTTGCTGGAGCAGTGCTGACTGTGGAGAAGGTGACTTCCCACATACGCTGATGGAGTCACTGCCTGCTTCATCTATTACTGAACAGTGGCAAATGCACCTCTGGCTGAGTGCCTGCAGGAAGAAAATGAGGCAATTCAGAGATTATTTGTAGGTGTTTAACTGCAGTGGTTGCAAGCAAGAATGTTTGTGCTGCTCCTCATGCTCCTCTGCATGGAGGATGTGCAGGCACTCACCTTTGATGGATGATTACTCTTGGATGAGCTTGCTAATGGCTCCGGTTATATCGCTTATGAAGCTGATCTTCAAGATTCCTGAAAGACCCCATTAACACTGCATTAGAATCCTGATGGCTTTCATTCACTGAATTATTTAATTACTTAAATTTTTTAAACATATCAGAATACCTTCCAAGTCAAACGTGACCTCTGGTCTTCTGTGAGAGGGGCTGACCTTGAGCATGGTTCAGTGGGCTGTTGCAGCCTTGGTTTTCCCTTCACACACACTCTCTCTACAGCACTCAGGCTTGTACCTTCAGAAAAAGGTGTTATTGAGGAAAGCAGCATGATAAGTGGTTTTCTTTTTTGTGATTTATCCAAGTGCCTGTTTGCTCCCACATGCTGTGAGTGCATAATAGCAGTTCTCAATCAAAGGTAAAATTACTAATGCTCTTGTCTGTGAAAAATTTAGTGTAGAAAAAAAAGAGGTTAATTACATTGCTGTACTACCGATCTTACTATGGCTTGTCATATCTTCATCCCTGCACCCCTGTGCAGCATTATTATATCGACTGGTTATTCCAGTCCATATCTCTGCTGAAACTGACGTAAGACAACTGTCTCTGATATTCTGCTAAGATGGTGAAACTAGTGTAAAAAAAGAAAAAAAGCCATGCAAATAACAAGAAAACAATGTTTTTTCCAGACACTATGTACATCATCCAGTAACACAATTCAACACTATGCTCACAGTGATTAGCAGAGAGTATTACTCCATTCTCCTCTTGAATACATGTTCATAATAGTAAATTTTGCCTAAGTTTTTCCTCAGAGCTGGAAGTGGTTGAAATTATTTTGTAGAGGATATTGGAGCAGTCTGAAAAACATTTGAGTAACAACGGCAGCTACTCTTCCTTCAAGTTATTGACAGCTCAATGTCTGCCTGCAGTTCCAACCTACATAGATAATATACCATTAATACTCTTTTTCTAATTGTGTTCACCCTAGGGTCTTTTGTGACTCAAAGTTATGACTACTTTTTAGCTGTAGTCTGCTACAATTTTTTGTCAGTTTAAGAGGACAGAGAGTTGATTCCTTTCACTTATATATTCCTAGTCTTCTACTGAACACATTTAATTTATGGGAACGAGGGAACTAGAAAATGAGACAGCATTAGAGTTTCATATATTCACGTACAAGGTCATTTTCAGTTGAGATACATGAACTTGATGGATTACACAGGGTCAAATTATAGGCCTCAAATTACATGTATCAAATTATATGATGTAGTGATAGAGTGGTTTGGCCAAGTTACTATAGGCTCTTTATCTGAAAAGATCTTATATCAGGCATTTGAAACCATTCTTGGCTACTTAATCAAAACCAGTCTAGTTTGCAGGGCTTATCAGCAGGCATGGGTCACTGCCTAAATTACTCCATCTGTATGGTGAGAGTGACTCAAATGATTGCTTGTTAGGTAGTCTGGGATCAAGTCACCCTTACGAGAGCGTCTGATCTCTGACACACCAGAGCCTTCAGCAGATGGGTGCCTCAGGCCCAGTCAGAGCCCCGCTGACTACAGCTAGTTCCTCGTGACACTTTAAAGAAGGCCTGGCATATTGCAAAATGTACTCTCAAGATTTATTTCTGTCCAAAGATTGTCCTCTCCGGTATTCTGGATGTCTTCGGTGTGCCTTTGTGTTCTCTTCCTGGTGCTACGCGGAAGCTTTGTTGTCACACTGGCTCCAGTTCACAGACATGCAGACGTGTGTCCTCTTGATATCACTTCATACCTTGTTTCACAGGCCTAAGACAAAGCTCTCAGCAGCTAGTGGAAAGATTTCCATTTTTCCATAAATTTGGAAGATTCACTCCCAAAGTCTCAAATCCCCCAACCTCAATTTCCCCAAGAATCCTTGTTTGTTGGAGTCTTCATAGAAGGTCCCAAAAGGATCACTGAGTCCAGCTCCTGTCCCTACACAGGACGCTCCCAACATTCACACTGTGTGACTGAGGGCATTGTCCAAATGCTCCTTGAATGCTGCCAGACTCGGTGCCACGACTGCTTCCCTGGGGAGCTGTTCCAGTGCTCCACCACCCGCTGGGTGAAGAACCTCTTCTTAATATCCAACCTAAACCTCCCCTGGCACATCTTCCTGCCATTCCCTCTAATCCTATCACAGGTCACAACAGAGAAGAGATCAGCACCTGTTTCACCTCCCTCCCTTGCGAGAAGGCACTAAATGGCTATGAGATCCCCTCTCAGTCTCCTCCAAGCTGAACAAACCAAGTGACTTTAGCTGTTCCTCATACAACTTCCCCTCTAGACCCTTCACCAGCCTTGGGGCCTCCTCTGGACACTCTCCAGTGTTTTACATCCTTTTTCTACTGTGGCACCCAAACTGCTCACAGTACTCAAGGTGGGGCCGCACCAGTGCAGAGTACAGTGGGACCTTGCTGCAATAAAAGCCTAAATTCAAGTCTAAGCACAAGCCTAATGTGAAATACGACAATACTTTCAGAGGCAGCTGCTGGGTTGGTTTCCTTGCTGAAAATTAGACATGTATTTAGTTCCTGGTGAATCACCCTCAGCAACTGCCTGCACAGAGCCAGCACGAGTGTGGGCTCAGAGGTTTAGCTGTGAACCAAGCGTGCGAGGTGCTGCCCTAACACATACAAGCTGTGGCTCTTTCTCAGAAACCTTGGAGTTCTGGGTGCGTTTGCCTGAGGAAACAAAAAAGGAGGTAAATTAACGCATGTGATCAGGCCCCCCTAAGACACTTCTTGCCTTAATTGTATTTGCACAGGAATAAAAATGAGTAAAAGGAAAACTCTGCTATTATCAGCACAGTTTGACATTCCCGGTGCATTAGCACATGAAATGATCTGGTGATAGAGGAAATAAGACATGAATTACTCTTAAAAATCTTTTACAACACATGGTAAGATGCTTCCGTCTCAAAGGTGACCTGTAATTGTTAACAATTTCCAAAACCAACTTATCAATGAAAATGAGGTTTACAATACAATTATTACAAATGTAAACAAAGTATTCAGTGTGACTGGCTTCAAACACACCTCTTCATTTTCAGCTAGGGCGCTATGACAACTGGGCTGGCTGTATACTATAGCAGCTGGTAGCAAATATCTCCGCAGGAGCCCTCTGCTTTTGCAGAGGCAGCACAGCTTCCCTGCTGAACCCATCAGTTTTTGCAAGTCCTTCAAAAATGCCCATTTTTATAACCCTTCTGGAGGCCCTGCAGGCTGAAGCTGGATGTTGTCCAGCTGTTTCAGTCATGCCCTCACTATGTTTTGTCTCTGCGGCCCAACCACGATTTAATTTTATCCCACCAGCTCCCAAGGTGCTGCTTGAGCACGGAGCTAATGATCCGCCCTGGATATCTGAACAAGTTCAGGTGGGCAAAAATTGGCCACTTCAGAGTATGGTGGTCTGTGAGACAGCTACCACAGCCAGGCGTGCTGGCAGCAAAACACAGCAGTCCCGCTGCGCTCTGGATTAGGACTTCAACATCTTGATGGGATTTTAAATAGTTTTTATTGCCAACCTCATATTATACCCACCAAAGCCAGTGATTTATTTAATTTACAACAGCTTTATTCAGAGATGTTTACCCACAGAGTGTCCCAAACTGGAGGCACAGGAAAAGAGGTCACTTAAATTTTATTCAGTTTTATTTTCTGGTTATTTTCAGCAAACCTCTACTTAAAGTAACTTGGAGCTGTGCATAAAGGCTGATTATCTAACCTATCTAGGGGATTTAGTCACACAGCTGTGCATCTAAATCTCCTTAACCACATTTCAGCAGTCTTAAGCACATGATGTTAAATTGGAGATGGGATTTTTGGATTATAGATGGTGAAATGGAAGAGGGAGTCCCAGGATTAGAAACTAAGCAAAGGCGTCACAATGCCCTCAGACACATGATGTGAATTTTGGGGTTGCCCCATGCAGGGAGTGGAGTTAGACTTGATGATCCTTGTGGGTCCCTTCCAACTCAGGACACTGCATGATTCTGCATAAGGGAACTGGCAGTGAAGTCGTACCATGAACAGTAGCATGGAGGAAGAATCTCCTTGCCCTGAGAAAACCAAACAACATAGACTGCACCAGGCTTTATTAAGCTCCCCAGGAAGTGTGCACTAGAATAGCAGCACTACTCTTCAAAATACAGTGTATTTTGCACCTGAGGAGTTTGGAGTTTGACAGCTTTACATGTTTGAAATGGGTTGTGGATGGCTTACTCTGCTCAAAAGAATTGTTGTGACCTGCAGGCGCCGGAGCTGAGACCCAGAGCTGACACAGTTGCCTAAGTAAACTGAAACCAGCACCGTGAAGCTACCCTTTCTCCCCGAGACCCAGTCTCACAGCTTTGCTAGATTATTTTGACATGTTTTCTCCACACTGGGGATTTTAACTTCACTTGTAACGATCTCATTTAGCTTGGAATCGTATTTGATTTTCTCTGCAGACTTGGGAAAAGTAAAAAAAAAAAAAAAAGAAAAGAAAAAAAGAAAAGGAAAAAAAAAAAAAAAAAGGGAGGGGGGGCGGTGGCGGGGAGGGAGGGTGGAAGGTGGGGAGGTAAAGATTTCCAGACACTTGAGCATACTGGAATCGTTCAGGGGCTGAATTCAATACAAGGTATCAGCTTATAAGTGGGAGGCTTAAATGTTAAAATTCTCAAGGTAGCAAGACAACGGTTTGAAGAGGCCTTCTCTCTTCCGATTACTACTGAGAAAGGATGGTATTACAGTGAACCTTGTTAAGATGTAATATCCCCAACAGAGAATAATTGATGCTAACGCTAGTGTCAAACTGAAGATCTGAAAGGGACTAATTGCTTTTGCTGCTAGGAAGAACTTTCCATTTTGTCACTGCTTCAATACCTGAGCAATTCCATTAATCTCAAGTGTCTGAATCCCAGCTCCTCTGCTTAATTTCTGGTGGGAATTGAGAGAAATAGCAAAACCAGTCATGCCAGAGCTTACAGTAACTGAATTTCATGTCTTTGTACCAGAAGAATATGTCACAACATTCTGGGCATTCTTTTATAATTTATTTTTTTAAGGAGTATGCAGCTAGAAGAAAGTAAGCAGGGAGTGGGGTGTCTCATGGTGGGTGCCGGTATGGCCATGCACGCTGAGATGGGATGTGAGGGATCCTACCCTCACGCTGCTGCATGAGGCAGTGGGTACATGCATAGGGCTAAAACCGGAGGCTGGCTAGTGGGGAATTTATCTCCTCTTCTGTATCACTTATTAGCCCAAGACAGGGAAGATGTGCTCTCCCTCCAGCTTCCATACTGCTTCTCTAGAGGCTTCTATTTGGTCCTGGCTGTCAGACTGAAGGAAAGCAGTTTACCTTCCTTGAGCATCTTAGACTGTTAGATCTGAAGCTCCTAGAAAAGTGCTTATATTTGAGAGACAGCATCAAGAGAAAGCGTCACCTCATGCTTGAGAAAAAGCATCAGCTGGAAATTAGAGGAATTAGCACAACATCTACACAACTACAACAGCTCTACAATGTTCCAGTGATCTTCCCTTACTCGATGTTTACCCTGCTCTTGAGTGCTTCTTTACAGAAGAGTTTTCCCTAACTATGTTGCAAAGAATGAGAGAGAAGCTGGACAGTTTTCAGACAACATCCTACTCTAGAAGAACCTTAGACTATTTAACAGCAGCGAAGATGAAATAAGTTTAATTGCTGAGAGCTGCAAGGAGATATATTAAACAATATTTTATTTTTCTCCACAATAAAATGTGAGGTTTGGTAGCCTCCTTGAAGAGCATGAAATGCCCCTTATGTGATGCTGTAAAAACGGAGGACCAGATCACATTGGAAAATACCATGCTGGAAGGAACCTCAGGAGACTATGTGACTTGGCCTTTCCATGAAACAGTTGGCCAGAGCACCACTAGTCTGGGACTGCAGCTTGCGTCTTCTCTCACCCAGGCCTGGGTTTCCAGGACCCGTCTTCCCCAGGGATGACTGGCCTTGCTGCTTGACTGCAAACAGTGACCGAGCACCACAGGACCAAGGGAAAATGACAAAATTCTTGCTTGCAGAATACTGGCGTGGCTGAACGTCCACCCAAAGTCAAAATTCTGGAAAGAGGGAAGAAAACTAGAAGTGACTGAGAACACTGTCCTCTATCTGTGCATCCTGGAAAGCCTCATTGCTTTGAGAAACCTTTAGAACCAGAGGGCTGGTCCTACTGAAGGTCACCAGTACTTCTCTTCCCAACCAAATCCTGACCCTTTCCTTGATGTAATCCCAGAAGCGATACCTTCTAGTAACCAGAGGAGGAGACATTTTTAAAAAAAAATACCTGATGCTAAGTATTTCCTACTTATGAGGACATTAACACTTTAACAGAGTTTCCAGGGGCTGTTAGGAGAACAGAGCTCACATTTGATCCCCATCGGCACCAGAATACAAGCCTTTCTCATCAGCTAGGCTATGTTTGTCACACGAAAGGTCTGGAAAAGGCAAGCTTTTTGGGGGTCATGGGAAACATTTATCGACAATGAGAGGAAGTGGCGTCAAGCTGCACCATGGGAAGTTCAGATTAGATTATCAGGAAAAAATACTTCATTGAAAGGGTTATCAGTCACTGGCACAGCTGCCCAGGGAAGTGGTTGAGTCATCATCCCTGAAGGTATTTAAAAGATGGGTAGATGAGGTACTGAGGGATATGGTTTAGTAGTGGACAGGTACAGTTGGACTCCATGATCTCAAAGATCTTTTTTCCAACCACACAATTCTACGATTCTGTTTCATGGATGACACTGATTTGGAGGAAGAGTCTACAGGTGAGGATGCAGAGATCTCAATATGACCAGAGAAGCTCGGGTTCTTTCCAAAGGTCCTGGCTACATCCACACCCACTTGTGAATTCAGTGCAAAACATAATGCACCTGGGGACAAACAGTGGCACAAGAAGTTTAACACTGGAGGGTGACTGGAAGTAGGCAATTATGTCAACATATCTGCCCAAACTGATTTTCTTACCATCATCTGGCTTCACTGTCCATGTACTTGCATTGTACATGTTAAGCTCCTTTTGACTCCATAACATTCAATATTTTTTTCCCCTCTTCTATCTGTCAAAACACATTCGAGCATAAGTGCAAATTCAGACAGATCAATTTTCAGAATAATTTTCAGGACCATGCAGTATTGCTCAGCCTTGTACTGCACACAGCTTGAACCACATATCAAGGATTTCTTGCCCCATGGAACAGCTTAAAGCATTCTATCTAATATGGCCCAAAATTAGATCAACGTTGGTACTGCTGTACTAGATAGAGAAATTATTTAAAGGTTGTTACATTAAAAGGTCCATTAAGATATTTGTTGTTGAATCAACAATGTAAAAGCACTATGCTTAAAATAGTAAAAATGAAATTACTTCCATGCTTTGCCTGCTGAAGATAACATTTAAATACCATAATTTTACAAACCAGTTCCAGAGAAAACATTTTTTTTTAAAAAATAGGCTACGGTATCAACAGCATCATGAATTAAATACACAGAGAAGAGTGACAGTACCTTCACTCAAAATGTAATTTTTTAAGTAACTATCTTTTTTTTCCCCCCTCTTGAATAATGCCCATTGTGTGCCTGGTTAGAAAACAGGAGCTTGGTTATGAAATAATGGAAATTTTATCCATGAAAATGCCACCCTCACATTAAAGTCATCACACAGCTCACAGCATGCTGCCTCCAAGCTTCTCAGTTATAAATCTATCCAGTAAATAAGGACTATTTTACTGTGGCTCTTAACCTTTGGGAAAGGTCTTAGTAAGTAGTTCATTAGAATGTGTTACACACTATCAAACAAAAAAAGAGAAGATGAAATTATATTGCACTGTAAAAAGTAAACCAAGAGATAAGATATATGCTAGCCTCTGCCTATTTAACCTACTTTTACATTCCAAGTTCAGGCTCCAAAGACTCACATGGTAACAGCTCTACTTGCTCCTTGCTGTTGTGCTACACGCTCCCTTGCAGCTGGAGGTCCCAGAGGTCCCAGGGCACAGCTGCATGGCATGGAGACCCATGAGCTTCCTGTACCTGTACCAGGCTACTCAGTGGCACAGGAGCTGGTCACACCCTGGGGCACTCAGAATGAGAGGAGAAGGCAACACGATGTTATTCATGTTTGAGAAGCTGCCTTTAGCCGAGGATCCAAACTCTCCGTTTTCTACTCATCATCTGGCTCTGGCGGCTCAGGAACCACATTTTCAACCCTGGGTTTTTCCAGTCCTCCTCTGATGCCCAGGCAGAAGCATTGGCAAAGGACAGACAGAGTGGATATGGCCATGGAGAGCAATGAGATACTTGTTCTTTGGCCATAAATCTCACAGACTGCTGTCGAGTGTGGGCAGAAGATGGTGACGAATGCCAGTGCACCCTATCCATGCGAGAAAGCTACAGGATCGTTTTTGGTGTTACACAGACTGGGTATCATATACCAAGTATGCAAACCCTCCCTTGCATCCAAAAAGGTTGGGAAAGAGCCTGGATTTAGCTCTCTCTGCATTCGCTGTCTTCCTCAGACTATAAAGGAACCAGGATAATAGCATTTTTCCTTAGAAAACCTCAGCAACCAGAAAATAAAAAAATTCGGCTAAACTTTTTCATAAGGTGTGAAAGACATTTAAGTAATATTTTCTCCCCTATCTGATTATATATTAATCATTCATTTATGTTCTCAGCATTCCCAGGCATTTATCAGCTCCAGTGGGCATCTAGAGTGCCTAAGGGGTGCGAACAAACTCCAAAAGCACATGGAGTTCATTTGTATAGATAGCAGGAACTCAGGAAAACTGGCATGAATTTTTTTTTCTTCCAATATACTGCTGTGATTTGGCCAAGTCTTTACCTCTCCCCTGGACCTGGTATCTGGATTCTGCCCTTACTCTAGAGTTAAGCTGTCCTGGTAATGCAAAACAGTACCTTAACCTGAGCCTCGAGCTCAGCTCCCTCCCCAAGCTTGGCTGTCCCTAGGGCCTGGCCAGGACTTTCTCACTTCATTTCTGCACTTAATTCTTGTGGCTGCTCTTCAGCAGCATTGGGCAGGGTTCTCTGCTAGCACTTATTAAAAGGAACAGTTAACAGAAATGGCATGATTATAAGTATCCAAACACCCATGAGGTGGGTTTTTTTGACAGCTAGCTAAAAAAGTTGCAAATACCTCCATCAGCAAATCCCAGTATACCTCTCTATTGCCCACCCACATATCCAACTTGCCTCAAAGCAAATCCCTTGTCTAAATCCCTTGTGTATTGCTGATCTGGTTTTCTTTATGATACGGTTTTTCTTCCTGTATGAGACACTGTAAGCATCTTCCTTTTTTTAGCAAAGTGTTTGAAAATAGTTCTTCTATTACCAAATACTTGGGAAAACAAGCAAGCTTTACCTTTTTATCACGCGTTTCCTTTTAGTAACAATATACATGTTAAATCATAAGTCAGAGCCTATAGACAACAGTTATGGAAAGCTGATATTTTGACACTAAGTACTGTATCCTTTTCAAAGTGACAATTGGACAATCATTAAAATGTGTTAATTGACATTTACTATGAGAAGATTTCAGAGCACTGTTGCTGTTAACGGAAGATTCCTCCCTCTTCTGCAGTCACTTCTGTGCCTACTAGAGAGAGGAGAATGTCTGTACTTGCCTCAAACTTTTCAGGAAAGAAACCACCATAACCAACAGGTTAAATAGTGGCCTTGTGTCACTTCTTTAATGATTGTAAGAAAAACTGCATGCAGAAATTTTCCTAATTTCTCATGCCAAACTTCCCCACAAGTGTGAGCAATTAGGACTGTAGTCCCTGTCCCCAAATGAAGACACAGCATTTTGGACCCCTCAGACCCTATGGAGGCTTAGCCAGGCAGTGCAGCCCAACCATGGGAGATCTTCTGACACCAGGCTCCAAGCACAAATAGTAAAGGTTTTGGATAACTACTATTTCTTGTACTAAAATAAGAGTTTCCTACTGTTTTCATTTTGGGGGGTTGTTTTGTTCTCTTCTGTAATAGGTCGGCTTTTTCTTTTGTGTCCATGCACAACATCCACAAAAGCAGACCATGGATTTCCTAACAGAAAAAGGCTCAAATTACTAACAAGACCTCCTCTCCTCCCTGTGTCTGATGGGTTCGCTTTTTCAAGAACCCATGGGAAGACTTCAAATATGGACAAGATGATCACTGTTTTTCAGAAGAACACTATGTGGTTTAATATCACTGAAAGCCCTCCTAACACTCAGCAAGCAGATGCCGTGTGAAATGCAACCCAGAGAAAGGCTCATACACACACTGGAGGAAAGGGCAATTGTAACCCCTATTCATACCAGCCCCTAATGCATAATTTGCCAAACTAGCCAGGATTTTCAGTTCTTTGTTTCAGTTCCGGGTACAAAACCCCTGATGATCTGGGCTTTTAATTCAGCAAGATAATGTCCAGTGTAATTTGACTTTTAGCTGCCTCTTACAGTGTGGAATTCACACTCACACTGTGCAAAGCAGCTTTATCAAATATTTACAGTTCTGTGAGACTGCTTGGCTAGTCTGTGCTAGTCTACAAAATATAACAGCTACAAAGTCGTTAGTCTCGGCAATAAGAGAAAGGTTGGTACTTGACTTTCACAACTCAGGGAAACGCAAATTGCATGGAAAGCCATCTGAGCAGCTGTAGAGCCCAGCTCTCGCAACCAGATGCATGAAACAGAGCTGGGTGAATGGGCATACCTGGCTGGACTGCTTCACTCTGATCAGAGCTGGCACATGCTGCTATGACCCTCAGAAGTTTGGAGGAATCAGCTGGAAAATACCTAGTAAAGAATAAGTACGTGTGCCTGTTTATGTGACCCATTTCACACCTCACTCTTAATTTCCAAATTGGGTGCTAACTACTGAACTTAACCTATTTCAGCAGTTTGAGGAGTGTTTTGTTTTGTTATTTCAGTGCTATGATGAAGTGTCTTGGTAAATAGACTAAAATGAAGTTATTGACCACACAAATGAGTGAACTGCATTGCTGTTACTCAGTTCTGTGACCAGGTCATGCTGAGCACTCACCTTTGGTTTTGCACCTTTGCGTTTTCTGGGACACATAAAATTTTGCTTAGCTCCAAGTATTTCCCCTCATGTAAAACTTCACATATATGAGAAATGCTACCACTCAGAAACATTAGTGCAGGAAACACAGCGCTGTCAATTAGAAGGTGTCTGTTTCAAAACTAAGATATTACCTATTTGATTGGCAGTCATTGCATGCTTGCAAGTCAAGAAGACAGAGTTACAGTTGTCTATGAAACTCTCTCTAGGAGAAAAAGGAAAGACTTTCATCAATGAAACACTTGAAGTAAGACACAAAACATTCAGTTCGGTGAAACACAGTATAGTGGCATTGTCCTAGCAATTTACATGTGAGCTCCGAATGAGTGGTTTCAGGCAGGTAATAATTTCACATCAGCATCCCTGATGAAACAGGACCACAAATCTTTCTGAATGGTATTTTTCAATTTATGTGCCTGGCTTCAAATTCCTCTCCTAAATAAAAGTTACTCAGAGACAGAAACAGCACAGAACACAACCCATGCAGTTGTGTTCAGGAGTGTATTTTGCTACATAGGCCCTCATTTGCACGCTCCCATACTAGTTTGAAATAGGTATTCAAATGGGTATTTCAACATCTTCCCATCCCCCCCAAAAAAGGGAAAGAGCAGGGCAGGTAGCAATCAATCTCTGGAGTAGCAGTTAGCTTGGCCTGCTTGACTAATAAATAAAGGTAAATCCAAACATAGGAAAACCTATCTAATTTAGCTTTTGGTGAGCAATAAACTAATCCGAAAGTAAATAAACATATAGGTTGTTTGCTATATAAAGATCTTTTCTTTTGCTGCTTGTGCTATAAATAAAAACCAAAATCTCCTTTCCAAAGAGATTAAAAAAAGGTGAGTCTGAAGCTGATAAGTGTATTTGGGCCCTAGACAGAAAACAGAAAACAGTGAGGTGCTGCCCCAGCACTGGTAACTGCAAAAACACTCCGAGGCACCAAGAAGGTGTCTGGAGGGACAGAAGAGAGCCAAGGGCTCAGGTGGCCCATGCTGAGGCTGGGGCTCTCTGACCTGGGGAACTGGCTAAGTGTCACTCTTCCTCTGAAAGGCTCCACTGAAGAGACACCACTTCATTGGAGATGTGGGTTTGGAAGGGGGGACCTTTCCTACCCTTCCATAACTTCTGGATCTTAAATCATCATAAATTAATAAATCAACTAGCAGCATAATTAGAAGCTGCCAGCGTGATATCCATCCAGGGCATCTAAACTTGGGAAGTCCTGCAAGGTAAGGGTGATGCTGGAGGTCTCGATGCAGCCTGAAGACATGATGTTTGGCCAGAAGTGTGAAGGAGGAGAGTTCCCAGTGGTAGCAATGGAGTGGCAATGCCATGGACTAGAAATATGCTTACATTTCCTAGTTTTTCAATCATATTTGGTGCGGCATTGATGCCTCTGTGTCTTTGAGAGTAGTGCAGAGACTGAATGACAGTTTGGGTGTAACAAGAAAAACCCCAAAACCTTAGTTTAGGACCTCAGACAGATCCCTGGGAGGACATGGGTGACATCTGTCTTCCCAGAAGAGTGGGGCTGGGCAGGGAAATGCCGTGTCCCAACTCCCATGGCCCCTTTGGGGAGGGAAGTGCTTGGCAATGGGCACTTATGTGTGACAGACAAGAAACCTCCAGCAGCAGGAAGCAGACATGTGCCCTGGGCCCAGTAGTGGGATGAGGAAGAGCTTTCCCTGTGGGTCTGGGGTGAGTAAGCAGACTCTGCACGACCCAAGAAGCTGTTAGCTGGGCAAAAGGATCCAACCAGCAAAACCAACAGAGGGGGCACCAGCATTCAGACAGTCCTAACAGCTGCCACAGCCTTTATGACTGCTATGTGTAAGATTAAGACTTGTCTTTAAGAGAGGGTGGCCTTAATTTTGGCATTTTGGCTTCCTGGTCCCATTCTGGATGTGAAGCAACAGTAGTGAAAAGGGTAGTTCCCTGTGAGTAGAGGAGTTGGATGTTGGGGCTGATCAATGCTCTTCTTCGGCTTCTGAACAATTTACAGCCCCAAACAGTTCTGCCCAATCTGACTTTGCTACCCATCGGACTAAGGAGAAATATCCCTTTGTAGTAGGAGCTCCTTGTTAGAAAAGCACCTGTGCCAAGTCTCTCCAAGCTAAAGATGTCCTACAACATCCTGTTTTTCAGGGACATCTCCTTGCCTAGATTTGAGCACAACTGCTACTTTGAATGTCTGAGCCTTCAGACAGTTTCCCTGTGGGAAATTTCTCAGCAGTTCAATTACACCAGGGCTCAAGCCCGTCCTGGCTGCATGGGGAGCAGATAACTTCCTCTTAGAGCAATCTTCTATAGATCTGAAGACTATTAGCATGTTCTCCTACATTTCACTCTTCAAGTTAAAGAACCTGATTAATCGCTTTTGGACCATGTTTATAACCCCCCTCCCCCCCACGCACCCTCAAAAAGTAGTTGACTCACTGAGAAGCTGTTTCCCAAGTGGCACAGTGCTCCAGCTGAGACCTCACTGATGCTAAGCTGCAGGACCAAATCCCTCTGTGCATTTTGTAGGGTGCAACCCTCCTTGTGCAGTACCGTGAGGTATCTGCCTTTCTCTCAGCACTTTTTTTTTTTTCCTGCAGAAGTGCTATGACGTGAGCCACTTCCCATCCTACATTTGTGCAAAGTGTTATTCCTAACTCAGTGATACTTCCTACCTGGCCTTCCTGAAGCCACTTCAGATTGCATCATAAGTTCACCTCAGTTACATTCAAATTCTGACCTCATCTGCACCTGCTTAACTTCCTACCATAATGTCCTTCACAGACCACACATTTGTTCCCGTCAAGTATGTAAAAAAGTAGAGAAAAGCTAATCCGCCAGCTGTTTGCAGAACTAAAACCTTGGGCAGGTGGTTAACTTTACACAGGTTAAACCTGTTGAATTTATGAGAGCTGCTCATAAGCAGCCGTATTTACATACTTGAGTGCGTAGGGAATAGATGCTGGCTGTTTTAATATACTAGTCACTGCGTGCGGGAGAACGAGAATGTTATTTTCAGTCAAGTTACATCAGGAATCAGTTTGACAGACTTAATTTAATTAAATGGAGATGAGTTTGGCCTGGTGACCTTTTCTTTATCTTTGTGTCTTCCCAGTGTTTGATCAAGGACTCTCCAAATAGCTCTGACCCAACTTAAGGCTTTTCTCACTGTTTGCTTTGAGATATTTTTTCCCTTTTTAATATAAAAGACTACTCCCTTTGTGTCCCAGAAGAGATCCTCCTGTATTAAACATATCACTTCTATAGGGAGGTCTTGCTAAATCCAAACTTCTCAGTCAGAAGAGGTGCAGCTATTGGGTTCAGCTTCTACATACTCATGTGATTGCCAGCAAGGGGCACTTGTATTTCAGCAGAAATACCAGGATGAGGGGAACATGAGACTCAATGCCGATATCCACTGTCTTTTGGTGGCCACTTGGTGAAGCTGATGGGTTTTACAGAAGAGAAAAACCAACAAAGCCTCAACGCACATCAACAGCAACAGGTTAAAGCTCAGAGATGCTAAACGACAGTGCCTCTGCCTGCCTCTTCCCGAAGCTGTCAAAGAACAATACATGCAAAAGTGCACCTTAACTTTCTCAGAGCTCTTAAAGCAGGCATGCTTATCTGCTTCCTGAAAAGAAAGGGAAGATACCCAAGGACACAGCTGATTTCAGCATGCACAGGACTTTGTCAGCAGAGAAAAATCAGGGAACAGTTAAATATAATTTTCTCTAATTTTCAAAAGAATCAAAGAATATCTTGCAGAAGAATCAAGCTATTTAGAAAGAAATTATACTCTTTGGACATCTTCATTATATAATGTTCTCTTCTTTATGCTGGAAAGTGATCTGGTTCCTGACAATCATCTATCTATTTGATGCTGCAAATGAGTTGCAGATCATAGTTTCAGTAAATAAATGAACACAGAATCTCTTGGTTTTTAAATCAAGTAGATCATGTAAGAGCTGCCCTTGTGGGTCCCAAAGTTTGAGAGATGACTGAAATGCAAAGGTAGGCTGAAACCAGCCCATGGTCATAGAGGGCTACTGGGTCTTATGAGATTGTGATCTGCATTTTTGAGATGGACTCAAGAACAGCTCACTCTGTACTCGCAGACTTAAAAATCACAGAAGAAATCCACAACACTGATGATTTCCCAGTTTTTGTGCAGGGGAGCTGGTGATGCTGTTTAGTCTACGATTTCTCTGATTCGGTTTGCCTTGAACTTTTGAACGAGCGTGATTCATGTGCCTGAATGCTTCTAAGAGCAGTACTTAAGCCCTGTCCTTTTGAAAGCACAGAAGCACGTTTGCCTTCAGCTACTGAAAAATTCCACTGAAGCTCATGGCACCAAAGCCCTCACTTGAACTAAACAAGCACTTTGCTGAGTGGAAGCTTTACTTACATTTTTCTCTATGGGAAAATAGTGAAGTTTCTGTATTATCGGAGTTGCAGATTTAGAGGCAGTTTTTAAGTTAGAGCCCCAGTTTTTGGAATGTATGACTGTATGCCAATTCCAGCTTTGTTCTTTTAAGACTGAACATTTCAAGAATTTCTCAATGATTCCTAGACACCAGGAAATACATAAACATAATGCCCTATTCTTTGAATAGCTCATTATTTAGAGGGAGTGTGGACCCAAATCATGGGGTTTGAGTGTAAGGTTGGCTATAAACCATAGAATGGTTTGGGCTGGAAGGGACCTTAAAAATCACCCAGTTCCAGTCCCTCTGTCATGGGCAGGGACACCTCTCACCATATCAGGCTGCTCAAGACCCCATCCAGCCTGGTCTCAAACACTGCCAGGGAGGGGGCATCCACAACTTTCCTGGTCAACTTGTGCCAGTGCACCACCCTCACTGTGAAGAAAATAAACAATAAAATGAACTAGCCCTGTTTTTGCCCACCACCTCTCTCTAAATATATTGGAAGAACCTTCATCTGTGACCAAGAAGAGTCTCTATTCCACCAGATGCACATTTGGCTCACAGGGTCTAACAGGTAAACGGACAGTCCACCATCTGTATTTCACACCGCCGGAGGTCCAACCCTGAAGTAAGAAGCACAATCTACACAATCCACCTTGCACAGCGCTGAGAATAACTGTTTTCACACCTTGTGCCAGGCAGCCGCTCAGCTCCTAACCAGGCATGGGAAAGCAGAGGGCAGAGATCTGCCGTTTCTACCCACGGAAAGAAAGGGTAAGGCACTTCAGGGACGACCTCATGGCATCACCAACAGCGAGCGGGGATGTCCCAACAGCCCGGGAGAGCCCAGTTGCTGCCCGTAACGGCAGGGGCGCCCCGGGAAGCGGCGCTGAGCGGTATGCCCGCTGCTCTGCATCCCCCTGGGCTTCCACCAGCACTGCCGCCCTGAGAGAGCCGCGGATCCTGGGGACCCCGCCGTGACAGCGACGGGAACCGCCTCAAGCAGTAACTCTGGAGTAACTACCACCTGCTCTCCAGGAGCGGGTTTTCCCCATGCAGCCCATCCCTTCGGAGCAGCAGCGGGCGATGCCAGCCGAGGTACCCCACACCCTCCCGCAGCTCCCAGGGAACCCCAGGCGATCCCCCCTCTGCCCTCCCAGCCCCGGGCACTCACCTGGGCTGCGGCGGCTGCGGCTCCTTGTGCCCTCTGGGCGGGGGTGGCTGCCCGGGAGAGAGGAGGGTGGCGGGGAGGGAGGGGGGTGTCCCTGCCGCCTCCCCGCAGCGCGGCAGCTCCCAAATGCAGCGCTGCCCCCCCGACAGTGGGATTTATGGGCGGCAGCGGGACGAGGGCGGGGGACACGCCGTGCACAGCCGCTTCGGGGCTGCGGGGAGCGCCCGCTGCCTTTCCCGCCCCTCCTGGGCGGGGGGAGGATATTGCGCTCCTCTCCGCTCCTCTCCGCGCTGGAGGGGGGGCACAGCACCGCCTTTCCCGCCCCTCTCCTGGGCGGGGGGAGCTGGCGGAGCTGGAGAGGAGGATCTTAGAATCGCTAGGTTGGAAAAGACCTTTGAGATCATCGAGTCCAACCGCACCTGGCCACTACTAAACCACATCCCTGAGCACCTCATCCACCCGTCTTTTGAACACCTCCAGGGATGGCGATTCAACCACCTCCCTGGGCAGCTGTGCCAGTGCCTGACAACCCTTTCAGTGAAGAAATTTTTCCTGATGTCTAATCTGAACCTGCCCTGGTGCAACTTGAGGCCATTTCCTCGCATCCTATCACCTGTCACCTGGGAGAAGGGACCAACACTCACCTCGCTACAACCTTCTTTCAAGGAGCTGTAGACAGCGATCAGGTCTCCCCTCATCCTCCTCTTTTGCAGGCTGAACAACCCCAGTTCCCTCAGCCGCTCCTTGTGAAACTTGTTCTCCGGCGTCTTCGCCAGCTTCGTTGACCTTCTCTGGCCGCGCTCCGCTCAGCGCTGGGGCGGGGACACACACACACACACACACACACACACACGCTCACGCTCACGCTCACGCTCACGCTCACACACACAGAGCCCCACCCGCCAGGGGGCACCGCCCGTCCGGCTCAAGGCAGCACGGGGCGAGAAAGCGTTGGGGAACTTGGGAACGCCCCCCATGTTCCCGTCCCGCTGCTGCCGGGGCTCAGGTGCGACCCTGCTGGAGGGGCTCTGTGGAAACCGGGAGGGTCTGCTTGGGGCTAGTCCTCTCATAGAGTCGCTTGGTTGGAAAAGACCTTTGAGATCACCGAGTCCAGCCGTACCTGTCGCTACTAAACCAGCCTGTCCTTAAGCGCCCCTTGCTGACCAGTGCTGGAGATGAGCTCCTGCAGCGGGCGCGGCTGTAGTGAGAACCATGTGGATTTCCCCAACAAAAGAAGGATATGGAACTGTTGGAACGGGTCCAGAGGAGGCTACGGAGATGACCAGAGGGCTGGAGCACCTCTGCTGTGAGGACAGGCTGAGAGACTTGGGGTTGTTCAGCCTGGAGACGAGAAGGCTCCAGGGAGACCTCATAGTGGCCTTTCAGTACCTGAAGGGAGTACAGGAAAGCTGGGGAGGGGCTTTTTAGAAGGGCAAAGAGTGGTAGGATGAGGGAGAATGGCATTAAATTGGAAGGGGGAAGATTTAGATTAGATATTAGGAAGAAAGTCTTCATGATTAGAGTGGTGAGACATTGGCACAGGTTGCCCAGGGAAGCTGTGGATGCCCCTCCCTGGAAGTGCTCAAGGACAAGTTGGATGGGGCCTTGAGCAGCCTGGTCTGGTGGGAGGTGTCCTTGCCTGTGACAAGGGAGTTGGATCTGGGTGGTCTTTAAGGTCCCTTCCAACCCAAATGGTTCTATTATTTTATAATGTAACCCATGGAAGCATCACACAGAAAGCCTAAATGCCATTAAAGACTCAAAATAGCATTTTCCCTCTGAGAGTGACATAGTTTCTCCTAGCAATGCCTACTTTATCGAATGTAACTTTGATGCTATATTTGCTGCCAAAATAGATGTGATGGAAGGTTCCCCACGTAAAAATGCCACAAGAGAATCTTAAAAAAATTATGCTTTTCCAAAGAAGGATGTATGTATGGAAAGCAAGAAAACCAGGAAGTGAACAGTGGAAATAAAAGAACCTCTGCTTTATCTAAGGAAGTTTATTCTATTCAGAAATGATATTACTTCACACAGCTTTATAAACTTTTGGTTTAGTGTGGAGTGTTGCTGGTTTAAAAATCCCTTCACTAAGTCTCTGTTCCTGTCTTTCCTGCTTTACCAAAGGAACAAATTAAAGAAAGAGATCTTCTGTCCTGGTGCTTTCTGGTGAAATGTGTCCAAGACTGCTGGAATACTCCTTGGTCCAAAATCAGAGTGGGAGATGGTACAGACCAACAAAAGCAAAAATCTCTTGATCTCATTAATGATGTGGTAATACCCTCCTCAAATTTTGAACAATAAAGGAATGACATTCCCAAGCATTTTTTTGTGGTCATTGGTGCTGAAGAGAGTTTTTGTCTCAGACTTTTTGTAGAGTTTCTGACATCTCTTACTTTTGTTTGGGGGTTAGAGGAGATGGAAAAGCTGCTGTGTGCTCATGTGACGTCAGCCATAACAGGGCCATAATCTTCAACGAGTCCATTGTCACGATGGTCAGACAATAAAGACTGTAAGATGTAATATTTATTTAGATGCGTGCATGACTGAATAAAACAACTTGCTAGCTCATCTAATGACTTGCGTAACTCTATTCTGGTATGTGTCTCAAGCAGTGACTCTCCATCTCGCCTGTCGTCCCCTAATATACTGCTGCTACAGGTAAAACAGAGTTCCAGGAGCAGGATGTGACTGCAGCAGTCACATTCACATGGATAGCCCTCCGTCCAGGGTACCTAAGAATGAAAATACACATTTGAAAAATAGAAACAATATTATGCAAATATTAAGCATGGAAAGAAGGATTTAAACTGAAACAATGGCCTCTTAATGAAAGGCACAAACATCAGTCTCTCACAGCTGAATGAGTACAAGCTGATCAGAAGCTGGGTGGAGTGACAGCCCAGAAAGCTTCACATTAAGTCAATTAAATCCCATTATTCTTTAGATTTTTTTAATAATTAAATTAATTTCATGCAACTGTGAAAGGAGCTGGAACAACTGCCAAAAACTGTTCCTGTGACAGGCTGCAGGGGCAGGATTAGTCAGTAATTGTGGTACCAGACTGGTGCTCAAGAAAGGCCGGTTAAGATTTTTTTATCTTATCTGCCCAACTCTGAATGGTGATAAAAGGGTGTTTCATCCCCACTTGTGTGGTAAAGAAGTATCACCATAAGTTGACCACCTCTTATAGTATCCCAGCAATGCTCCTCAGACCAGGTCTGTAATTTCCTGGGTATATTTATAGGTGGATGGTGGAGAGAATGTTGAGTTGCCTCTTTTCAGATTGAAAAGGAACCTGCCTTTCAGACAAGAAGATTTCATATCCGCTCAGGCATGTGTGGATGCATGTGCTCACTGAGCCACACTGTGATCATGGCAGAATGGCAGATGCAAGAGGAAAGGCAGCGTGGGGCCATTGTGTTGTGGTCTTATTACAGTCTCACTTACTTCAGTTCTGTATCATTCAGATGTAACTGGTCATTTTGAGCTATGCTGCTTTGGGCAGGAAAAATCCAATAGGGAATTGTTGGCTAGTTGTTATCTGCACACATTTTCTCATCTCTAATGTATTGTCTTTGCCCTTCCTTGGCTCTTTCTTTGCATTCAGGTTGCTGCTTCTTTCCTAGGAAGTCATTGGATATGTCACCAGGTACATCTCTGCAGAGGTAGAAGAAGCTGCTAGAGTGGCTGTCAGCAGCATTCTCTAACCCCCTCCCTTCTGTCTGCAGGGCTGAGTGCTCAAATGCTAATGTGTTGCATACGGGATTCATCTGCCTTTAGCTTTTGACATTGTGAGTTAATCATCTGAGTGCAAGCTCGTCACCTAAGGCTCTCTATGTAGTTAATGGAGAGAAATAGACACCTCCAGAAGGCAGCTCATCTCATCCATCTTAGGCATCTATGCGAAGATGAAATGAGCTGCCTTTTGGAGGCGCCCATTTCTCTCTGCTGAGTCTGAAGAGAGCCCAGAGTGACTTGCATAGATGGAGATGATTAATGTTTAGATATGTACAGTGAGGTGAAATGGATGTCACTTCTTTTGAGTAATTCTGGTAGTCATGACCTAGTGGCGATTGTGAACCTCTTGAGACTTTTCTGCATATCCTATAAAATCCGAGCTAGGGGCAAATATCAGCTGCTTTGCAGTTTTCTGGCAAGTAAAAGCAGTGCTGATCCATCAGGTTAATCCCTGTGCAGCAAGATGATGCTAATCTGGAAAGAGACAAAGAAATATTGTTCAGGCAGGTACTACAAGTGCTGTTTTGCTATGGGCTGCTCCCACCCACCTACCCGTCTCAACACCACGGTTGGTTGCTCTGAAATGGGTGACTTCAGATCCACTCTTGTCTGCACTGAAAGAGGCTCTTCTTCAGCAGCAGAGTGATTCAAAACTCATTTTAAGGGCTCTTGCAGCTCTCTCTGAAGCATCTTGTTCTGGCTATGATAAGATGCTTTACAAGGCACTCACAAGGCTCACTACAGTCCTCCTCTCAAAGCTGCCTCTTTTCTGAGCTCTGGGTGCTACCATGTTACATTCCTAAAGGAGATAATCCTTTTTTGCCTTCTATGAAAAGATGATCTATTGTGCTGCAAGTACCCAGTAATCTGCTACTCTGCAATTACTCCTTATAAGCAAATTAACAAAACAGCATCCTCATTTTATTTGAATTAACCTCAGCAGTTAATAGTTGACAGATGATATAAAAAAATAACAGCATAAGTACCGTGTTTGAGCCTTTCAGACTTACATTTTCTATGGGTGGTCTCTGGTCATACGTAGTTCTAGGACCCTGAAGTGTAAACAGATGCTAATTCTGCAGGTAAAAGTGGAGCTACCATTTTTAAAAATACTGTCCTAATAAAAGCTGCTGAAATTCCTCTGCAATTGATCATTAGTTTGCTGCTGTTCTGTGGTCCTTACTTGTCCACATGTCAGCGCTGCAGCCTCAGATGCTTTAGAGCTGTGTTGTGCTGCCTGATGCCATCAGCACTGTCTTGCTTTAAACGGAAAAACCGGAACAACTCTCTTGCTTCAAACGGAATAACTGGAACAACCGTGGTGTCAGCTCAGCAGAAAGGTCTGGCCAGGACCATTGCCCAGAGGTCACAGACATAACATGCACGCATCTAAGAGAAAAGGTGTTAATGCCTGTGGCACAGTACGGGCGCAGCACCTTGTAGTCCTGCCACACTGAGGCAGAGGCTGTTTGTGACTTGTTTATTTGTACAGTGGTCAAAATAATTATGTATTAACTTATGCATGTACTCTCTACTTCAGGTGTTTTCTTTCTGTCTCTACCAGTGGAACTGGAAAATGCTCAGCAAATGTTACCCTTAGTCCATCATTCTCTCTCAGTTATTTTGCAGTCTTGTTTATCTTGTAACATCTCCCCAACCCTGACAGCTCATTCTTGTGCAGAGGGTTCATTTACTGTTCATGGTTTGTGTAGGTTTTGCTTTGGTCAATGCTTTAGCAAAATCTTGGTATCATATTCAAGGCTGACATTTGTCACAGATTTTTTTATTTGATCAAAGCCAATCAGGTTGTATTGTGCTGTATAGCATACAGGCTTCAGCTCACCTGAATAGCACCTACTGAGCTGTGGTTTCTACAACAAAAGGTGTCTGTCACATCCTGCCTCCCCCCAGTTTCACTGGGGCAATGGTACTGCAGTGCTTTCTTGCCAGGAAGTTGTGTGGTACTTGAGGGCCCCTGTTGTCCTTTCACGGGGCAGTGAGCTCAAACCACCTAAAGATGCAGTGTGAAGATGCTGCATGCTGGCTGCAGTTCTGTTCACAAAGAAGTCAAATCAAGGCTGAAGACACAGCTGAGCTATGGGGCTGGGCAGAGCTGCAATACTCACTAAACCTGTAGGAAATGGCATCTGGGATATGCTGGAGCCAGGACAGTGATAAAGCATGTACATGGGCTTGTATGGAAGCAGGGAGCACCCTTCATGCTGACCATCTGTGCGCTGGAGAGTACAGGCTCCTTTTGCCATCTGCTGGGGGTATGGAGGGCTTTCTAGAAGAGACAGAAGTTGATTAACCATTATACACGTTTTTCTGGTGTGTACATTTGGAAAAAAGATGTAAAAAATGTGTAAATACAGTTAAAGGGCTTCAAAACTCCAGAACAAATGCATTTGTAGTTTAGATTTTCGATGACATAGTCTTTGCTGCAGCAGTTTTTATAGATCGCATTCTGGACTTGATGAAAGCCCCTAGTGTTGATTAAACTGTGATCAAACACACAACACAGACTACTCTTGACAGAGGACTATATACTTCTTACTTAGATGGAACCTAAAATTAATTCTTGAATTTCCTTAATTATAGTATTATAACATGATATTTTAAAATTTTGCTACAGATAACCAATGAATGAAAATACAACTTGAAACTTAGCCCAAATTTTTGTGGCAATAAAGTGAATTGAATAGGATATCTCTTACAAACTCTTTGCCTTAGGATGACAATCCATTACTAGCATATGTATTCCTCTTAAACTGAAAACACTCAATATTAAACTCTAGATTCATTAAAAATTCATTCAAATTTCATACCAAATTTATTCCATGACTTTATATGTATGGGGAGATTCTAGTACAGCAGTCAGTATACCCGAGCGCAGAATGTCTCTGCTAAAAAAGGAATGTGCTGAACTATGCAATTTAGTCCATATTGTACAGTGACTGGATTTTTTTTTCCTGCTTTTATTTTCCAGTATTTTAGTGCTATTCTGACAAGCCACAAAGAATTGCTTCTAAATTAATTTCCTGTTGCTAGATAAGGAATAGCCAAAACAGCTTCTTAAAACCCTCGAAAGCCTGTATCTTCTCAGCTTAATAAAAAACATTTGTGGGGACATCAGGCAAATAATTGTGTTCTGTTATGATTCCAAATGTGAACACAAATAAATGACACAGGAAAGAAAAAAATGTGGTTGAAGTGATGAAAACCAAAATCAGTTTCACACTGAGCACTCAAAGAAATGCATGTCTGAAGTTGTTTGTAGGTGATAAAATCCATCAGAATAAAGGCATTCTGGAACTCTTTTTTTATTAAAGAACTGCCCCAAACTTTTACTCATTTTGACTACATCCTACAGCAGTTCTTTAATTATATTTATGCTGTCTACGGGGGGAGGGGGGGGTTGCCTGTGATTACTGTAAATTTTACAGCACAGCATGTTCTTCAGCTGTTAGCTGGGGATGTTGTATGATTCTTAACCTGACTGTAATAGGGATGGATCACTGATTTGGGATGTTGTTTGAGAACACTGTCATTGCCAATGTCAAATTGTTAAGTGATGATATTGAATTCGGTGATAAACAGAGGTGGAGATAACATGATCCCTTTATAGTGATTTATCTCAGTATGGGTTTCAAAGATGAAATGAAGGTAACATTCGATGGCTGGATTTTTGTTTCAGTCTGGTATTTAATATAGTCACCTCTACTGGATTAATTTTAAGTCTTCTCAGACAATTTTGTAGTATGATTTGTAGTTGCCCCCAAAGCCTCCTGATAAGAAAACTTGTCCAGTGTAGTGGGTGGTGGGTCACACCTTTGGAGCAAGTTGTGCAGAAAGCAGCTCCTCTCAGACTTCCTCTGCTCTGTTCCTATCCTTTCTTTAGCAAATGCTTAAGTAACATTTTACATGACCTAGAACATAGTAAAAATGTCAATGCCTAATAAGACGTTTGCTAAATAGCAGGTGTTTATCCCTAACAATGAAAGATGTATTAGGAGCTAACAATACAGAAAAAATTACAGGTCAGGGAGGTATCCAGCGTTCTTGAAAACATGTTTTATGACAATGGCTTAAAGTAATGTAGCAATTAAATCTTTCACATGCTTACAGCTATAGCTGGTTGGGTAAGTAATCTCACTCTCACTGGATAAGGCAAGATGCTACTTATGTGCTGTGAGTCTGCTGTTCCTTTTGATGGTGCTGCTTCATCCAGCAGAGCTGACACTCTCTGAAGTTTTTGACATGACAGAGTCTAGCTTAGATATGCCACTGTTAGGAATGATGCTTTTTATGCATCATGTGTCTCTCAAGTGTGCGTTGCGCATTTACTTTGCGCAGTATTTGTTGCTAATGGTTCCCCAATTATCTGCATGGGCTACCAGGTGTATCCCAGCTGCTGAGGATGGTTGCTCAGCCAAATCACTGATGAGCTGACAGCTTTGCTTCCTTCTCATGAACCTCATTTGATCACTCTGGTTTACTCACTGCTATGGCTTGGGAAAACAGAGAGTGTATATGCAAGACAACACTAACTCTGACACGTTTCTGGTACACACACAGAAAGAGCAAATGGGCAACAGGTCCAACTCACTCAGGAAGCAAGCCCTGTCCTGGAACTGTAGAAGCATCTGAAGAGGGTTCCCTCTGGAATCCCAGAGTGCTCAGAAACAACTTTATGTGCCACTGTAGATGCCATTTATACACCAAGTGCTTTTGTATGCCATTACTAGGTCATATTTTCCACTTGTGTGTGTGCGTGCACTTTAAATAGAACACACGGGTGAGTGATTTAACCCAGGTATCCTTGTGACAATAGATTCTATATGATTACAGAGGGAGAAGCATGTTTGTTTCCTTTGTAACACCAACACAGGCACAAATTAAATGAGATGAGTAGAATACTTCTGCACGTAATTCTAGCGCTTTTGCACACCCCATTGCTATGAAGCAGTGTTTTCTTTGTCTAGCCTGTATTCCTTTAAGCTCATCTCATTTGGCCTTATTTGATTATTTAGAGTAAGCAGGTGGAGAATTCCCAGTGAGCGAAATAATATAGATGGAAATGAACTTGTCTGTGCAATCAGGCTAAACGTGTTTGTTGCATGAGAAATTCCAGTTGCCATTGTCTTCCAGCTGACTCTCCATGTTTCTTGCATCTTCTGCATCATTTAGTTGTTGCCCCTCAACATCTCCTTCTCTCCCCAGTGGAAATCAGTAATGACAGAACATTATTGGTCTCTCTGACAGTGTAGCTCACAGTATTTGAAACTTCCTGTAAAATGTTCACTACTTTTTTTATTTCCTGTATTATTAGATCTATTTATCCCGGTCTTCTGAAACCATGTGCCAGTCTGCTCCTTCCCGAGCCTCCAACAGACTTATTTTAATTCATACACTACTGGTGGATAAAAATAACAAAGGTTCTGTCTACTGACAGAAAGGCTGTCAATAAAGCAAGATTTCCTTGGTCCTTCTTTCAATAAAATGTTGCCCCTTGCATCTTTTGGTAAAAGCACTGCTCAGATACAGGTGGGCTATGGACAGAAACCAAGGTGCTGTTTAAAACCGTAGATGTCTTGATCTGCACCTTATCCCTCCAAAGGCTGAATAGAGGACTAACTCAGGCTGCTATGGTCCTGCGGCACATTTCCATAATGGATATAGGTACACAGTAGCACGGCCTGACATTTCGTTATTTCAATAGTGCTGTTGCTAGAAGGAGCTGCTGATATGAGTGCACATCCCAACAGCAGGCAGGGGTATTAATATGGCATCGCAGCAGCAAGTGCTGAAAGACATGTGGCTGAGAGAAAAGGCAGTGCCACTGACAGGATACAATACACAGAGTTAAGATTCAATTACCCATATTTATAGGCTGATACTTTCTGTTTCAATGGTGTGTACCTGCGAAGAAGGAAGAACAAACTTCTTCCTCTAGCAGGGCACCCAGTGGCTCACGAACAGTAGTACTTTCTTGATCAAGAAGAGAAAGGACTACTCTGTGTGTTTTGTTTTGTGCCACAGCCCAGAGTTGGTCCTGATATGTGTGCTGCTGTTGGCAGCTTTTGCAAGTGAAGAGCTTGTGTCATCCATTTTTTTGAGCAATAGTTTATTTTCTGGAATTATGCAACTTCTTTTCTTCTTCTCTCTCTAAGCCTTGCTGCCCTTCCCAGGCAGGAAAGTTGGTTCCTCCTCTGGGGCATAAGTGCTCTGCCCCTCTCCTGGGGCTGTAGGGATGGGCATGACGTGAGAAATTGCTGGATGTGACAGATACCAGCACAGATCAGATGGTGCTCCAAGGGGTGGTTGGGTTTTGCCGGTGGTTGAGGTTGAGTTAGATGAGAAATGGCCGAAATCCACTGATAAGTGGAAAAGGAATGCTGGAGACTTTTTGAGAACAAGGGTCTAAGCAGGTCAAATTTTGTTATAGGTACCAAGTTTACAGTGGTGACTACCAATAATAGGGAAAAAATAGCAAGAGAAATCATCTCCCCTCATCTCTGAAATATATTTTAAATACTTCCGGTATTTTATACATTTCTTTGCTCTCCTCTTTGCATGAAGCAAACTCATAACTTGACCCTCTGCTAACACCACACACCGATTCCAGTATTGAGATTTTACAGAAACATGAAAAACAATTGATTAAATTTTGATAAATATTTAGGAGGATTTCCTAAACCTACCACCCCGCTAGTGCCTTGCTCATATTTAGGTGCCAGCTGAAATAGCTGAGTAGAAATGCCTCTGAAATGGGTTACATTATAGAAAGTTCAGTGTGCTGCCAGAAAAATGGGGAATATTTGCTTACACTCAACTCCCCTGAGACAGGATGGGATGAACAACCCAATCTATGTGCTGCAGGTAAGCAAGCCATGAATAACAAATGGACTCTAATTTAGGAATGTAAATAGAGAAATGCCTGATTTGAAGCACCCAACTCTAAACATTTTAGGCATCATTGTACAAATAAAGCAGGCAATTTTGCACGGTTGTGTGAGCTTATAATGGGCCCTGGCTAAATCCAGTTTCCAATAGTGAGGTTTCAGGGGAGTTTAATGACGCTGCAAATAGCCCTGCACAAAGCACAGTAACCAGTTACTTCCTTTTAAGTTACAGCAGAATTTTTAACTAAAAAAAACTTATTCTCTGCACATTGTTCAGATTTTTGTCACAGAAACAGCACTCACGATTATCTTAGTTTTGTATGATAGCTAAACCAAATTCACAGTCCTTATCTCTAATATTGTCTGCTATTTTTTTTGTATTTTGTTTGCCAATATACAAGCAGGTTCAGTCCCTCTGCTCCCAGTATTATTTATGTACTTTGGTTTGACGATACTTAAGTGAGAAGGGTAAAAGCCCTGAGGTGGCAGTTTCTGCTGGGACTGGCTGCCTTGCTGAACTAAAAGTACAGACCATCACCTACCTGCTCTCTCCCTCATCCTTGCAATAGCTACATTCATGCAGTGTGGGCACAGCTTTGCCCAGGAGGATGGTCCCAGAGGAGGTCTCAGCTCAGTGTTGCCCACAGTCACACACTGGCGTATTTCACAATAAAACCAGCTTTGGGGTTCAAATACCCTGAGGATACAGACAGCTCAGCCCAGATATCCCATGTCCTGGTAGTTGGTGTGGAGCAGAATGACCCCCACCAGTCCAGCGGTCCTTTCCCTGAAAAGCGTCCTCTGGACACCATCCCCTGCATGGAGAGCAGCAAGGACCTTGTTCTTTTAGGAGACTTTAATCTCCCAGATATCTGCTGGGAACTTAACACAGCCGAGAGGAGGCAGTCCAGAAGGTTCTTAGAGTGTATTGAGGGTTGCTTTTTGTCACAGCTGGTGAGTGAGCCTACCAGGGGTGAGGGTCTCCTTGATCTACTGCTTACAAATAGAGAAGGGCTGGTGGGTGATGTTGTGGTCGGAAGCTGTCTGGGATGCAGTGATCACGAAATAATAGAGTTCTCCATAAACAATGAAACAAGGAAGGGCATGAACAGGACGTCCATGCTGGACTTCCAGAGGGCAGATTTCGGATTATTTAAGGAACTAGTCAGGAGAGTGCCTTGGGAAACAGTCCTTAAAAACAAGGGGGTCCAGGAAGGCTGGATGTACTTCAAGAATGAAATCTTGGAGGCGCAGAAGCAGGCTGTCCCGATGTGCCGTAAGACGAGCTGTAGGGGCAGCCGGCCGGCCTGAATGAGTAAGGAACTTCTGAAGGAGCTAAGTGAGAAAAAGAGGGTGTATCGCCTTTGGAAAGAAGGGCAGGTGAGTCAGGTTATGTTCAAAGATGTCATTAAGTCGTGTAGGAAGAAAATTAGAGAGACAAAAGCCCAGCTGGAGCTCAAATTGGCCACTTGTGTTAAGGATAATAAGAAGTATTTTTACAAATATATTAATGGTAGAAAGAAGGGCAGCAATGACCTCCACTCCTTATTGGATGTCGAGGGAAATACAGTAACTAAAAATGAGGAAAATGCTGAGGTGCTTAATGCCTTCTTTACCTCTGTTTTCAACACTAAGGCAGATTGTTCGCTGGACAACGCGTATCCTGAAGTGGTGGATGGGGTCAGGGTGCAATATAGCCCCTCCTTCATTCAGGAGGAAGAAGTTAGAGACCTGCTGAGACACTTGGATCCTCATAAGTCTGTGGGCCCAGATGGAATCCATCCTAGGGTGATGAGAGAGCTGGCGGACGAGCTTGCTAAGCCACTTTCCATCATTAATCAACAGTCCTGGCTCACTGGAAAGGTCCCAGATGACTGGAAGTTGGCCAGTGTGACGCCCATCCACAAGAAGGGCCGTAGGGACGATCCAGGTAATTACAGACCTGTCAGCCTGACCTCAGTTCCAGGTAAAATTATGGAGAGGATAGTCCTGGGTGCAATCATGCGGCACCTGCAGAATGAGGGAGGGATCAGGCCCAGCCAGCATGGATTTAGGAGGGGTAGGTCCTGCCTGACCATCCTGATCTCCTTTTATGACCGTGTGACTCGCCTGGTAGATGAGAGGAAGGCTGTGGATGTGGTGTACCTGGACTTCAGCAAGGCCTTTGACACTGTCTCCCACAGCAGACTCCTGGAGAAGCTGGCAGCCCGTGGCTTGGACGGGAGCATTCTGTGCTGGGTTAGGAACTGGTTGGATGGCCGAGCCCAGAGAGTGGTAGTGAATGTTTTTTGTATTTTGTTCGCCAATATACAAGCAGGTTCAGTCCCTCTGCTCCCAGTATTATTTATGTACTTTGGTTTGATGATACTTAAGTGAGAAGGGTAAAAGCCTGAGGTGGCTTGGATGGGAATGCTCTGCACTGGGTTAGGAACTGGTTGGATGGCTGAGCCCAGAGAGTGGTAGTGAATGGTGTCCCATCCAGTTGGTGGCCGGTCACTAGTGGCGTCCCCCAGGGATTGGTGTTGGGCCCGATCCTATTTAATATCTTTATTGATGATCTGGATGAGGGGATTGAGTCCTTCATCAGCAAGTTCACAGATGACACCAAGCTGGGAGGAAGTGTCGATCTGCTGGAGGGTAAGAGGACCCTACAGAGGGACCCTGACAGGCTGGAGAGAATGGGCTGATTCCAACAGCATGAGGTTTAACAAGTCCAATTGCCAGGTTCTGCACTTCGGACACAACAACCTCATGCAGAGCTATAGACTGGGGACAGAGTGGCTGCAGAGCGGTCAGGCGGAAAGGGACTTGGGAGTGCTGGTGGACAGGAAACTCAACATGAGCCAGCAGTGTGCCCAAGTGGCAAAGAAGGCCAACGGTATCTTGGCCTGCATCAGAAATAGTGTGGCCAGCAGGGCTAGGGAAGTTATCATTCCCTTATACTCGGCACTGGTCAGGCCACACCTCAAGTACTGTGTCCAGTTCTGGGCCCCTCAGTTTAAGAAAGATGTTGAGATGTTGGAGTGTGTCCAGAGCAGAGCAACGAAGATGGTGAAGGGGCTGGAGCACAAGCCCTATGAGGAGCGACTGAGGGAGCTGGGGTTGTTTAGCCTGGAGAAGAGCAGGCTCAGGGGAGACCTTATTGCTCTCTACAACTCCCTAAAAGGAGGTTGTAGTCAGGCAGGGGTTGGTCTCTTCTCTCAGGTGACAAGAGGAACAAGAGGACACAGTCTCAAGCTTCCTCAGGGGAGGTTTAGACTTTATATTAGTAAAAAATTCTTCACTGAAAGGGTGATTTGCCATTGGAATGTGCTGCCCGCAGAGGTGGTGGAGTCACCGTCCCTGGAGGTGTTTAAAAGGAGATTGGATGAGGCACTTAGTGCCATGGTTTAAACGACAAGTAGATGTTGGTGTTGGGTCATAGGCTGGACTCGACGATCTCGAAGGTCTTTTCCAGCGTTGTGATACTGTGAAGGCTGCCTAGCTGGGGCACTCTTTTGTGGTGTCAAAGCCCAGGGGGAATGGATGGCAGCAGCTGGACTACAAAAGCACATTTCTAAAATAAAATACAACTCCCCTCGTCTTCTCTATTGCTGACAGAGGTATTACAAACCCACATTTACCTTCTCTCCCTGCTCCAACAGGTAGGAACAGCCTAGTGATTCTAGCTTAACTCTCATTTCTAGAGAAACAGTGAACAAATTTCTTTTTACGTCATGGACAAAGGTGTTTGCCCCTGTGGCTGTGGTGCATCTTAAAGGCAGAGCTTAAAATGGAGTATGTCCTTGGGTAAGAGCAAAGCAGAACATTCAAGGAGCATTGTTGCAGAATGGAGGAAGAACTAAGTGTTACTTTGCAGTTGCCTTTGGCCTCTCTGGCAGTAACGTGGGTGTGCTCAGTCTTCAGATCCACCCACAGATCTTTCATTTTTCATGCCCAGAAAGGAACTATGGTCAGAGAAAGGAGACTTTCAATAACAAATAGCAGAGGGAGAAAGTTGCTCTTAGGGTGATATTTTCAGCCCAAAGAGAGACCTATGAAGGAGGTCTGTGCATACATCACAGTTAGTAAAAAACCAGAAATAATCCCCACACTCAATAACTTCCTATCAGATACTTGCAGTTCAGGCTTCATTTTCTTACCTGAATGTGTTTTTTATTATTCCCCAAAAATGTCATGTAGTCAAGCACAGCTGAGGAATAAATAAGTTGCAGAGTTAACATGGATATTTTTTCTCCAGCCGACCACATTCTGGATCTCTTGAGCTTGTATGTGGGAACATAGTTAAAAATTAATTATTTTCACTACATCCATTTCAGGTCTGTTGTTGTGGCACAAAACACTCGTCAGAGAAAAAAGAAACAAGTGAAAACCCCACTCAGTAAAATCAGCTTTTCTTTCTCCTTACCTTTTCAGTGATGATTTTGTTTGAAAGACTGGCAGGAGGTTAATCGGGACTGACTGTATTGCAGGTCAGTTTGGTGATCACAAGATACAAGCACAACAGTAATTAGCTTAGAAATTATGTTTACTATGGATCAAAACGGAGAGACCATAGCAGAGATCAGAAACTGTGAGGTGAAAAAAGGAGTTTAGAAACAGGTCATCATATCCATGGCAACATAGGAGGGATCTTTTCAACAAAGAGAGGAGTTTTTTGGCTAGCTGTAACTGCCTCATGAACAACAGGTACAGTGCTTCTGGGGGATAGGTGAGCGGTGGGTTAAGATGATGCTTTGGAAGGACCCTAGTCCTTCTGTAGTGTTGAGTTAGTTCTCAGGAAGCAGAAAGGAAGGGGAATGTCACAAATTGTGAGCAGCACCCAAGACTCGTGAGCCCTGATTCTCCCTCATCTGCACGCTGGGGCAGGTTAGGGTCTCCCATTTTTTCCCAATGCCCAGTCAAGGATGAGGTCCAGCACAGTGAAAGCAAAGGTGTGGAGAGCAGGGAGAGTCTCTCTGAGGAGTTCAGGTGCATTATGCGGGAATGTGGTTGGGAGTATATTAGAAAGCAATTACCTGTTGAGGAAAAGGAGCCACCAAAAGTGGTAGGCAGGAGGTGCCCTCACGTGAGGGAACTCCAAGCCATGGATCCTCACACTGCCCAGGACATCGCAGTAGCCATGGAGAAAAAACCTCTGGAATTGTGTTTCCATCCTGACAGGCCGCCTAAGCATCTTTGCCAGATATTTAGGGAGTACTGTTTTGTGTTCATAGTGAGAAAAATCAGAGTCTACTCTTTATAACTCCCGAGGAATTTCCTTTTTTTTCCAAATTCACCTGCAAAATTCACCCACAACCATTTTACATAGCACAGTTAATGGCACAAATCTCTCTGTATTAACTGATGCACCTACCTAACTACTAATGAGTAGTTATAGGTATAAACAGCCTTAGTAGCGCTCATAGCTAGGTGCCTAGTAGAAGAGTTTGCTTCAAAAGCTGTACCAATTAGCATTTCAAAGATGCCTACATGATAGTCAGAAGAAAAAAAAGATTCTTAAAATGTGTGCAGAGATTAATATTTATTTACCTGTCTCAATAATATTTATTTACGACCTACCTGTCGTTCATATTTAAGCAGGATCCTCACTTGCCTTTTCCTTAAAGTGATGCTACAAAGGTACTGTTGATCATTTAGGAGTCACAGTTATAAGCAAAGCAGACATCTTTCCTATTAACATGCTGCTAGATCTTACTCCTCAAATAAAACAGATGAGGCACAAATCGGGAAGGATGGGAAGGAACTGTGTCTCATGTGAACTGTTTTTGCTTTTTGCTTCATGTCACTCTGCCATTCACTCTGAATTTCCCATGTATGCTTTCGGCAGACTGTATAGCTTCCAGGTATGTGCTGCTGCTACCTGTTTGCTCAACAAAATGTTTGCGTTTGCTCTGTGCTGGCTAACAAAATGAGAGCTTTTGTCAAAATTCCTAATTTTTTTTTCCTAAAAAAATGTTAAAAAAAATCTCAAATGATGTCCTTTAAATGAATACGTGAAAGACCCTGTTTATCAACATGTGTGAAAGGAAGAAAAGGTGTTCATAGAATACCCTGAGTTGGAAGGGACCCACATGGATTATTGAGTCCAACCTTTTTCCCTGCACAGGACACTCGCAACATTCACACCATGTGTCTGAGGGCATTGTCCAAATGCTTCTTAAATACTGTCAGACTTGGCACCGTGACTGCTTTCCTGGGTGGATGTTCCAGTGCTCCACCACCCTCTGAGTGAAGAATCTTTTCCTAATACTGAATCTAACCTTCCCTGTCACATCTTCGTGTCATTCTCTCGAATCCTATCACTGGTTGTCAGAGAGAAGAGATCAGCACCTGATCTCCTCCCCTTGTGAGAAAGCAGTAAATTGCGATGAGGTCTCCCCTCAGTCTCCTCCAGGCTGAATTCTTTTCCTGACCAGCCTGTCTTTCCTCAGCCTCTCTCTGCTGCCTTTCCTTGGACTTCAGCTTTCTCAGTTCAGAAGTGTTTCTACACTGGGACAATTACTCTGTCATCTCTCTTCCTTTCTTTCTGCACAAAGCTAGGCAGAGATGTGGCACGTACAGTTTTTCTGCAAGCAGACCACTTTTCTACTCTCCACCTGCAGCTGACTACACCTTGGCAGCCACAAATTTTACGCAGTAAGGATGGGGATGCCTATCATCAGGCTTACTTGTTTAATTTAGAAGCAGTCATACAACCTCTGTTCACAAGCACACTGAGGGCTGGGATAATTTCCCACAGGATCTGGCATAACAGAGCTGATAAATTGTTATGGCCTCTCATTATTGCTTGTACAAATTAAAATAGATGCCTAAATAGTATGTGTGAGTGGACAAAAGGAGCAGAAGTGACATCACCATCGGATTTTTTTATCCCTTTGGAAGAGAAGTGTTTCCCCAAAAAGCGTACGTGAGGACCTGCCGGGATTTACAGAGGAGTGCAATGAAGCAGAGAGGAACTGGAACTACAGCTGATGGCAAATGCCAACAGACCAAGAAAATTTCCTGGTTCACAGGCCAAATTTCTGTGCAAATGTAAAGGTAAGACTGTAGGAGGATCATTAGGGAAGTTATCAAGGCTGACATAGGGATGCATCCGTGCAAGAAGCTGTGAGAAGCAAGCCCCAGAAACCTTTTTGATCAATGCACTGCAAGTGCAGGAGATCAGAGATAATTTTTGCGTGAATCTGCCAAAAGGTGAGCATCCAATGCCAGCATTCCCAAGCTAATTTACGAAAGGCTTATTTTTCTGCTGGTATTTGGTTTTGTTAGTAACATGGGCAGGGTCTTCATCTCATCCTAACATAGAGTAGGTAAAACCCTGGAAACTCAGAAAATGTTTTTCAGGGCAGGAAACTCGTTTGGTTAATGTTAAAATGACTTTCTAAGACAACACAACTCTATAGTTGGGACATTTAATTCCTCTCAGAGCTGGATTTAAATTTGTACTTACACTGAAAATATATTAAATTAACATGTAAAAAAAAAAACATTTTAAGAACAGACTTATACACCCTGTCGTGTTGTATTTCAGCACAAATGCATATGGAGAAGTTATGATCAACAGCAGACCATTAGTACCAGAAATACCAATAGGCTTTTAGCTATAGCAATGCAAATGATGCCACTCTAATTAAAATTGGTAAATGCATATATTCAGTTTTTAATGAAAATATTCTTCCATGCATTTCCAATATATAGCACCATTTCATTTTGTCTATAGTGGACAAGGAATTAATTCATTCAATTGAAGTCTAAATCTCCATGAATACACTGGTAATCAAATAGTTCTGTTAGCACTTAGATGAGCTATTCTGCTATAAATGAACTGGTAGAGATCTGCACTAATTGCAAAGTTGCTTTCACTTTGGGAATTAGATGGAATAAATTTTAGGTAGTTATAAGCATCTGCCAGATGGCCTTAGCTGTTTGAGCTGTGCAAAGGATTATCTACAATGGTGAGACATCCCGAGTGTACGCAATTCAGCAAAGTGAAAAAGTACTTTTGGAAGTGTGGTTAACTAGAGTACATTTTTTCTTCATAACAGTCTGGAAATGACAGGCCATCCCAGGTCTAACTAAAGAGCAAATAGGAGGCCAGGTGAAGGGAAGTGAAGGGGGAAAAAAATCAAGTGAGAGGACTACAGGAAACCTGGGGCCAAGGCTTTATCATCACTTCCCTGTCTGGTCCCAGTGCTGGGGTTGTGCTGGTTACTCTCATTCCCTTTCCTGTCAGCAAAGGGAGGGTATGGACTTCCCAAGGATTTGCCATGGATTTTCCTATCTTCACTCAGAGGTTTCTGTTATATTTCTGGATAAGCCTAATAGAATAGTAAAAAAACAAAAAACAAAAAAACCCCAAAGTCTTCACAGCCCTTCTTCTTACTATATTTACTATGGTGGTGAATTTTTGTAGAATTCCTGTGCCAGCAAACACCATCCCTCCTCTCTGCTCATAAAGATAGGAAGTAAAGTAGAGCATCACTCACCATCTGGGATATGCTGCAACAGGTGTTTCCAGGTGCTCCAAGAGAAAACCAGTTTCTTTTTGCATTACAAGTCTTTTTAAAAGGGGGTGAATGTTTAAAGCATCTTAAATTCATCAATAAAAAAGCCCTTAAAATGTTAGCAGTTGACTACAGAAGATCACATATGCTTCAGTGCAATCATAGCACGGCAGTAACCAGATGTTAATGACCGAGAGCCTTTGTTGCAGCTGTTGTTGTCTGCACTAATCTTGATCAAAGGGATGTCTGATTTCCACAGGCTCCCAGGCATTGCAATCCTCTATTGTACCAGTGCTGCAAACAGCCACAGTGGTACCTGCCATCACATGCATGGAGACCAATTGGTGTCCTGAAACCCCACTTTTAGTGCTCATCCCCTTAAATCTGCCTGCAGCCATGACCAACAGGACTGGCAGTGTTTTACAGGTGGTGCTCCATCCTGTCAGGAGCTGTAATACCTTCAGCATAAAATAAAGCTGATTCAGGAAAAGTGGGATAAGATTTTTAAAGCTAAATACAAAGTGGCTAAGATTTGGCCTCCCCTGTGGCCAGGAGATTATTGTTCTTAAGAACATTGTTTGCAACTGTTCAAAAGTCTTCATTGCAACTCAAGGAAATATGCTTTGTCATCCCTGATATCAAACAAGGCCTCCCAGCAAATCACTGCCTAGAAAAGTGGATGGTTTCCCTTCATAACTGATCCTGGTACCAGTTTTATTTCCTGCTGTATGGTCTATTTTTTCTGAGAAAGAGTTATTGTGTACATTGATATGTGGAAAGTATTATCTTTTGATTGTACTTGGCCAGGACCCTGATTCCTTATGGGGCTGCAAGACATTTCTAGAATATCAGCTCTGCAGTATGTGCAGGGCAGAGAGGGATTATACAGAACTCAGTAGGAAAGGAGTCGCTAACTGCTGCAGAATAGCATTAATGCTAATTTTGGCCAGCAGCACTAGGGAGGTCATCATCCCCTTATACTCGGCACTGGTCAGGCCGCACCTCGAGTGCTGCGTCCAGTTCTGGGCCGCTCAGTTTAAGAAGGATGTTGAGATGCTGGAGAGTGTCCAGAGGAGAGCAACGAGGATGGTGAAGGGGCTGGAGCACAAGCTCTATGAGGAGCTACTGAGGGAGCTGGGCTTGTTTAGCCTGGAGAAGAGGAGGCTCAAGGGAGACCTTATTGCTCTCTACAACTACCTAAAAGGAGGCTGTAGTCAGGCAGGGGTTGGTCTCTTCTCTCAGGCGACCAGAGACAGAACAAGAGGACACAGCCTCAAGCTTCACCAGGGGAGGTTTAGGCTTGACATTAGGAAAATATTCTTTACTAAAAGGGCGATTGGTGATTGGAATGTGCTGCCCAGGGAGGTGGTGGAGTCACCGTTCCTGGAGGAGTTTAAAAGGAGATTGGATGAGGCACTTAGTGCCATGGTTTAAATGACAAGTAGATGTTGGTGTTGGGTCATAGGCTGGACTTGATGATCTCAAAGGTCTTTTCCAGCCTTGTGATACTGTAATGCCTGATTTTTGATATTATATATGAGATTTTACTGTGCCTCTACATTCATTGGGACCCTACATTGGGGAGTTACTCATTAAAACCATTCTCATTCCCTGCATACATAATTTTACCTTATTGCATGCATCAAAACATAACTATAACATCAGAAAATCTCTGAGTTACAGACTTAGGCTCAGGTTTTACCATACTGCTTTCCTGCTCTTTTTGCATCTATTCTTGACATCACTGAGACAGGCTAATGAGCTCTTTTGCTGTCATAGAAAAGATATTTTGCTGTGCCTGAATGTTTTCCAAATCTGATGTGTTTTTTTCTGTAACTTATTGTCTATTCTGTTAAACAGTGTGTTAAACAACTTTATTTGAGCCATTGTACCAATATCTTTTTTTCTTTCTGAAAGTAAATACGCTGTGTTGAGTAGTACTGACCTAAAAAAAATAGTAATATTTCATGCAGTTTTTAATTTGACTTTCAGAAAGTTTGTTTTCATCAGTTTTTCAAAAGTCTCTGTCTGGCTGTTTACAGCTGCACCTTTTGCTGAAAAGTTTTAACCAGCAAGCCAGCTAGGAAGGCTTTTTTTTTTCACCCCAATGTGATGATGTTTTTGTTACTAGTGTTCTGGGCTTATTAGAAATTAGAGGGATAAACACCACCTCCTGTTTCCAACCTTATTAGAGACATGCTGATGTATTTTCACAACATCTCCATTGCAGTTAGTGGTAGATGAAGGTTCACAGTCACTCACAGGAATAAAGGAGAACAAGAATTGCAGAAGAAAGAAGTGCTTGATATGGAGTTAAAAAGAATTATTTATGCTCATTAGACAACCTCTGTAATGCAGGCATTTTGGAGCAGATCAGAGAGAGGTGCCAGGGTTACAACAAACTGCTCTCATGGCCAGAAGGATTGCAAAAGAAATACCCTAGGAGGATTTGTTAATGTCCTTTTTGGGTTAGTACAAACAATAATATTAATTCAGTAGAAACACAAAGGGGAAAGAAAGCCTTATGACCTGCTGAGAAATGCAATCTCCTGAAGTCCAGCAACTTCACTGAAGGCAAATTGCCTGAGCAATCCAGGAGCAGACATGATACAAGCCAAAGTTTTAAATATTTGCTTAAAGGAAATCCTCTGCAGAAATTTGTCATAATGACGTTCATGTAAAGAAGCCTATTCAGAAGTAGGACTGAGTATTTAAAGAAAAACATTGACTGACTAAAGGCTAGGATCTATCGATAATCAAGCTGTGGAGAGCCATGTAGAGGTGCCACCTGAGTAGGGTGAAAAGTTGCAGAACAACTGGAGAGTTAGTGGAGTTTAGCACTGAGACCATCAGAACAGAGCTGAAGAAGGGCAAGGGAGAAGAAAGGAGACGTTCCTCCATGAGTGCTGACCGAGACACCGGTGGGGGAAGAAGAAGATTTACAGCTGAAGAGAGCAGAACATTTGAAGGATTGGGCATTTTAGGAGAGTAATAGGGAGGGGGCAAGGGAAAAAGCAAAATGCTTAGAGATTTGAGTAAACACAGGACATCCTGGGACAGGACAAGGAGGAGCAGCAGAATATGAAGTTGGTACTGGTGCATTAAAAAAATTTAAAAAGCCATGAAGGGGAGGAAGGGGGAGATAAATACAGCTCTAGCCACAGCACGATGAACAGGCCATGGCAGGCAGAGGAAGCAGGCACAACTGCCTATGTTAGAAGAACTTGCAGAAACTGCAATAGGATTTGCCATCCCCAGTCAGATGCCTGTAGTTTTAAAGTCACCGGTATCTTTTTTATTAGGATGCTGCTTGAAACAATCCATGCAGAGTGCAGGAAGAGACATCAACTGGTGAAGATTTATGGATTTGCAAGAAATGCCTGTCTATAGAGGATGTAAAACAACAGGCAAGTCTCATAATGTCACAACAACCTTCTTATCTGCAAAAAGGAGGAACATCACTTCCTTTCTCCTTCCTTCCAGTCTGTGCTATTCCCATCTCTTTCCTGGAAGAAAGTGAGAAAACAGATACTCACCCAAGGGCCAGCCACAAAGCATTTATTCAAAGAACAACTAAGCAAGAATAGATGAGAAACAAAAGCAATGGGATTTGCTGGATGACTGGAAATGTGATGGAAGAAGAGTTAAAAGTTGCCAGGAATAGCGCCTGAGAGATAGAAAATGCTGTGAATTTGTCTGTGAAAATAAATGGAAGGAAGCAAGGTATGTTCTGCTGCACAGTGTAACAAAGATGATATTACAGCTTCCACTGATGGAGAAATTGAACGTATTCCAAAACAACACAGCCTTGAGGGACAAAAAAATATTAAAATTGTGTTTGAGAGCCTCTCAGAAGATGAGAGACCTGTAAGTTCACAATTAACCTGCCTGTTCAGGGGCTATCGCCTGACAATTGTCCTGCCCACACTGAGAGGCAGACAGCACACTGCTGTTTGGCCTGAGGGGCTTGGTGTGCATCAGTTCTTCCTGCCAATGAGCCCTGTCTGTGTGAGCGCAGAATGGCTTTATCGGCACTGGGGCAGCCTGCCTAGTGGGGCTGAACCACAGCAGGAAGCTAATAAACCCTCCAAGCACACAGAAATAGGTGTCTGCGTAATCCACTTGCTCAGACCTGGCCAAAGGGGTGGATATTACTGTTTCGATGAGACGCCTTGTAGCATATTATATGACCCACTAAACCTGTCACAGACACAGGCACCTACCGAAACTGCTGGAGGTGCTGAGCTTTGGGAATGGGATGACTGCTCATGGTGCTAGGGCCTCCTGGCAGTGAGGTACAATGTTGTTGGTGGTTGTCTGCAGGGCCAAAGCCACAATATTTGTGAAAATTAAGTTATAGGGAGCCCAAGTGTGTATTTAGCTATAGGGCAAAATCCTTCAGGTCTTCTTCCCTGAAACTACAGCCTGCAGTTTTGAAAGCATGCACATGACTAAATACAGCAGGACCCACTGACATCACAGGCAGGAAAATCAGAGCAACCTGAAGGTGAAGGATGAAGGGTTGCATTGCGGGGATGGTACCATGTGGCATGCGTGTATTTATGACTAAGCATCCAGTTATTTGTAGGTGACACATAAACAGGGATCTTCCGGTAACGGTCAGATTCTCTGCATTTCTACAATTGATCCCAAGCACTCACTGTATGTGTCTCAGGATATGACAGGAGAGTAATGCAGGATGTAAAGGAAGTGTAAATACTTTCTTAGCTCCACAAAGCTTACAGGCTGCATATTTCTAGGTTGGCTGAGACACCTTCAGGTTACAAGCTGTGGCAAATATTAATTAAGCAAAGAGAGGGCTTGACTTATTGATCAGTGTTCTACAGTTATAATTATATATAGGGCAATAAAACATAAATCAGTAACTGTGGGTATTTAGTCCTCATTACCAGATTTACTTAGGATCAGCTGAATAGTTTCAAATGGTCAAATATATTATGCAGCACAAAATTAGCCCTATCTAACATTTTCAATGTGAGTGAACTTCCAAGCACAGAGGGAGTGATGAGAAAAGATTGTGTCCCTCATCATTAGTACATTTTCTATAAAGATCGATTATAACAGGTCTGATTCCTAATACCCCTGTTTATTATTTAACATATGAAATGTTTAACAGATGAGGGGAAACACAGCAGAGGGTATGAATGCTCTGATAAAGAATAAAGTGTGATTTGCCTCCGAGTCTTCTTTTTGACATCCATTTAGGTGAGCAGGTTGCTCACCTTATGTTTGTGCAACGCAGTGGTCGTGACCTATGACATGGCTTCAATCTGCAAAGATCCCAGATGCCAGGCTGGCTTCAGTACCAAGCACGGTGCTCAGAGCAACTCTCATTGCTTCACTTGAGACAGCACTTGAGCAGCACGTTTTGGTCCATGGTTCTTGTGCCTTCTGCCTCTTCCTGTATTTTCTGCTCACATGGGCTCTCAGAGTGTTTCCGCAGCCCTATGAAGTGTGAGGCAGATTGTTTCTGATTCAGATCCCACCCACTGAAGAACATACACACATCTTGTGTGCGCTGTAAGGACACACCCACCAGACAGGGCCTGGTGCCAGGCAGCCTTGTAATGCACTTTCATTAAGCACGTGTGGTAGGGCACAAGGCCTAAAAGCATCACTTTGATCATCTTGCCTGTTGAGCTCCTCAGCACAGGCTGGAGTACAATGCCACGTGAATCGTTGTTTGAAGTATTCAGCAGCACTGTGAAAGGCACTTGATTTCTTTAAAAAGTCTGGTCCTGGAGCAGCTGCTGTCACCACTAGTAACATGTTACAGTGCTTAGCTCCTCTTTGCATTGAATTTGTACATCTTTATTTTTTACCTGACTGTATTTATGCTAAAATTAGCTGTATATTTTCAGTGTCCCTTCTCTGGGTAGGTGAGATAAGCTTGTGATGAAGATAGTGTTTAACCTCTGTTTAATAACTTGAGAACTCCCAGAGTGCCTTGACATTTTCCAAGCTGCTAATACTCACACTTCACTGTAGACCTGGTCCAATTTTTTATCCTTCTTTTCCCTCTGTAGATCCAATGTTCCCGTATTTCTCTGCCTGGTCCTGAGAGCTCATATCTTCTGGTTGGTCACCACCATCCACACACCTTTCTCAAAGTCATGCTTAGAGCAAGTTTTCTGTGCATATGTACCTTCCTCTCACCACACCATATGTACTCCTGGAGGCTATGAGTTTGCTTGGAGAAAGAGTTCAAGCCTGACAAGAAGCCTGGTCTCTACACTGCCTGTCCTTTTTCACCAAAAGACTGCTTGACAAAAGCAGGCTGGTTTCTGTCCGTACTCATTCCTCCTATTTGTGTGTCTCAATTTTGAGGGAACCATGAATATTCCAGTGCATAAAGCTGACTTTGAGAATGCTCCTCCTCCTAGTCTGAGAAGAATGGAGGTTTTGGGGAATACTTAGAGTCACTGCACCTCTTGACCTCTGCCTGGTGCGATTTTAATCTAAAATAGACATGCAATGGAAAAGCTTTTTTTTTTAATTTCCTGGAGAAAATGCCAGAAAATCAGCTGTTCACACTCTATCCTTAATTATGAATCAAAGGAACATCCTGTTCCCATAATATTTTACATAATGGCTCACCAAAAGGATAAATTAACGCAGGAAGAGACGGGGAATAAAGCTGGGGAAAAAAGGAGAAGAGCTGCTGAAACAAAGGAAAGTCATGCTGTTTAGGACAGAGAAAATGGCAGATGAGAGAGGTGCCAGAAAATAATAATAATAATGAATAAAACCACATTCTTCATATCACTAGGAGAAACAGAATGGTGCTGTGGAAAGGAAGAAGGACTCCAGCATATGCAGACGGACAATACAGTGAAGCATTCAGCTATCACCATCATTATGTCTGTTGCTGTATCCTCTCCTTACAGGACTCAGTGAACTGTTCCTGATTTTCCTTGTAGTTGCTTGTTCTCTGTGTCCATGCACGCGGTGGTCTCATCATTTTCCATCTCCCACATTCTCAACTAGCTAACTGGCTTATCACCCTGGCCCATATGGCTGACATCCCATGTAGAAGTCTGCTTAATTTCTGAGAAATGAAAAATAAAAAGCTTGATGTACTTGCTAAAGTTCTTGTATCAAATACATGGAGAAGCTGTGCTTGAACGTGGTCATGGGTTCTTCAGGCTTTTTTTGTTTTATCCTTTAGATAATGATATGCAAGTGGTGGTCCACAGTGCACCAAAGGGACAGCCAATAATCCTTAGGACCATATTAACTCAGTTATTTTCTCTTATGGGTTAGACGGTGCGTGCCCAAGAGACCTCTGTGGGAAACTGTCCGGCTTGGCAGCTATGTGTGCTTCACTGTCTGGAAACTGCTGCCACCAGCCACTCCAAGTCTCTATTAGGAGGGCCCTCATCTCATAGTGAATGTGTGGAATCTTTACCCTTGTCTTCCTCTTTACTCTGGGAAGTGAGTGAGCAGAGATGACAGAAGAAAGGCCCAAGTCCTTTAGTAATGAAACAATGTTGAGAAAATTACAGTGATCCTTCTGCATTCTTGTTAACATGGGCTTTAATCTAAAAGCATGAAAAGAGATCAAATGGTTTATTTCCCTCTGCCATTCTGATTGCTGCCGCACAGGAATGTTTGTCTCTGAAACTTCTTGACTCTTGATGAATATAGCTTTCAAAGTAAGGTAACAATTGTGATTGCTGCTGAGAGTTCAGTGTGATGTCAGTTTCAGGGCGAGAATAGAGGAATAGATATGACAGCAGGAACAGTGTGATGCTGTGAGGATGGAAATGCTTTGTGCTCCTTACTATATCTATGCTTTTCAGACCAAAGGAAGGAGTACATCCGGACCATTCCCCATGGGGAAGAGAAGGGGCAGAAAAGTCATGTGTTTTGGATGCACTTTGTCTCTCTGGGTTTTTACCTGCGTATGCTGGAGTCTTTCATCCTCTGCCCTGCATCATGCTATTTCTCCCTCTAGTTTGGTTTATGAGTTTTTGTCCTGCTGCCTCTGAATCACGTTTAAATGCACCTTCACAATTCTCTGAAGCAAATGAACTTCCAGCCACCACTGCTAACATTTTCAAGCACCACTGCCAGCATTTCTTCACTAGAAGAATCCTTTGCTCGTTATAAAGCACCTGCATGCATACACATACCTCCACAGAGGAAATCAGCTGAAGAGCACATCTTCCAGGCAAACAGAGCCTTCTGGTGCAGGGAAGGCAGTGAGCAGCAGGGATCAAAACAGAGGCAGAGAAGTCGTTGGCCAATTTATATTTAACAGAGCTCCTGTGATGTATATTGGTTGTTTGCCCTGCTTCAGACGGGCTTCAGACTCTGTGCTGGGCATGGAAACCTCAGAGGGACTTGTGTTGCAGAGTATGTTTGTCAGGAGCTGATTCTTTCCAGCTTTGACCATGAGTTTGGACTAAGGTTAGGTAAAGCTTAATTGTTACATTTGCTGGATTTATCTAATTATCATTAACAGGATAGCATGTTTCAGGCTCACCTGAGCAGAAATTGAGGGACAGTGCTTGAACTCTTTACTCGTCACCTGAAAGAAGAACTCCTTAGAAGCAAAACTTTGCAAATGGTTTCTTTTTGTCTTTTTATTTCTCTCCTTCTTGGGTTGGGAGAAGAAAACAACCAGCAGGCATAGATGACCTGGCCTTGAGCAAACTTCAGATATTAATTTCTTAAGCATGCTGTTTCCTGCATGAATCACTTAATTTGTATCTTCATTTGCATATATTTCCCAGTACATTAAATTATTCCATTGGCTAATTCTGCTATTTCATTGACCCATTTTCTGTTTTAGTAACGATGTCCAGGTTACAAATGCAGTAACTGTAAAAAAATAGCTGACCCAGTCCTGGCTCTGTCTAGCATGCAATTTGTTAGGTTCTAGTTGAATCGTTACAACAAAGATGTATGGCACGTTTGTTTTAATAATAAGTTTTCTGTTCTGCAAGTCCCTTTATTCTCTGAGAGACCAGAAATGAAAGGCCTGAGTCCTATAGCCACAATGTAAGGCTTTGGAAATGAGAACAATGCTTTTGCATCCTTCTAAAAATGTGCCTCTGTTTCAGAGGCTTGCCTGTGCCAGCCCAATCGCGATTGCTCAGGAGTCTTTTTCACTGAAACTTCTTGACTCCTGATGACAAACATGGTTTTCAGAATTAAGCAAAAATTCTGATGACTGCAGTGAATTTAGCATGCTATAAAAAACAGGCTGTAATTACTCATGGTTCATAAAGCTTATTTCATCTCAGAGCAAACCCGGCAAAATATGAGATGGTTTTTGGTTCTATTCTGGTTTACACTGATAAAAGGACGTTTCAGAAAAAGCTGAAAAACATGGGAACTGTTGATTACCTAGTTAGTTTTCTAAGTACTCTGTCATCTTATTAAACTTGAATAATGTGATTAAACTCATAAATAACTGTATTCCTTTCCAGAGTTTTCTCATTCAAAAATGAGAAAATTGTTAATTAATTTATCCTACTTCCACTGTTAAAGCATTAATTAATTTATCCTGCTTCCGGTGTTGCATACCAATGTTATTGCAATACACATAGCAAAAGTGAGTATGAGAAATTAAAGGCCTCAAAGCAGAGGTCTCATTGTTTTTCTGTGTTTCCAATTGCTAATACTTATGCTTGTTCTTTACAACAGACCAAAAGACGGGAGAAAAAGAATTAACTTCCTCAAAAAACCGAAAAGCCAACTGCCCAATGTCGTGAGATGTTCTGTCTCACACCGTTGATTGCTGTATAAGATGAATATGAAAGAACTTTTCTTATGTTATTTATATGACTTGCCACTCCTAGTTAGAACAAGGAACAGGTAAAAATACATCAATGTACCATTGTGTTTTATTTGATTCTGAAAAAAAGTTTAACTTACATTCCTAACATTCCTCTGATTTCTGATCCATATCACGGCTCTTGAAAGGCTATAAAGCAAACTGCTGCAAGGAATAGAGCAATATGGAGTGTGCCTGTTTTGAGTAAGTACTGCCTGTCCGGTGACAGTGTCTTAGAAGTTTGATGAGTCGTACAGCATGATCCCTCCGTCTAAAAGGCTTCGTTTTGTTGTCAAGCAGATTAACTTTTTTTTGTCACATGCAGCTGTGAAAGGAAAACTATGTGTACTTGTGATACCTAAAAAGATTCACTTCTCAAACTCAAGAAAAAATTATTTCTCCTCCTTGCTTACACAAACACAGAAGTAATACTTTTTAATAATTTCTTAGTACTTCTGTATTGTGTTCTCAAATTCAATAAAATCAATGGCATATCCTGCATATCAACTACCAGGCAGATCACAGACATTTCTGCGTTGAGACTGTGGATGGTATAACCAGCTATGGTCCTGCTCTGATCTTTGCAAAGTGTTGTTGGTTCATGTGTTTGTCCAATACTTCAGCCTGCTCATAGGAGGGATCTGGCCAGAGTTTGGTCCAGCCTTTTGGCCAACAGATTCATGAATGAGCAGATGTCCTGCCCTTTATTTTGTTCCACTTTTGTGCTACCTTAGGAGGGGAAGGTTGGATGGACTTTCAGGGCCTCTTGGTCCCTTCTCTTTTCTCTACTTTGGTTCATCTACACCAATTCCAGTCACTGGGATGCTTGACTTGCCTCCTTTTTGGTCTCTCCTTGGAATTTGTACTGGGTTTTGTATGACATTTCCCCTTTTTCTTCAGTTCTTTGTTCTAAATCTACCATTATGAAGGCAGTTTTTGGACCTCCTGCCACTCTCACCGGTGTTTTCTGGGCTTTCTCCATGTGACTCATGCCTTTCCTGAAGCACAGGGTCCCAAACTAGGTTGGCTACTTCAGATAGGGCCTTACCAGTGCCAACCAGAGCAGAAGGACTATCTCATCTGCTGTGCCCCGGTTTTGTTCAGTGATGTGCCTGTGCTTCTTTATAACAAGAAGTCACATCAGGCTTGTTATTGACTCTCCATCTTTTTCACCCTGTTCACCTTCCACCAGCTCATCTGTTCCCCAGCATGGCCAGCAACATCGGTTGTTTCCCACCAAACAGTGCACTTGGCTCTTTGGATTCACATTGTTGTATTCTGTCATCAACTGGAAACAAGAATCAATGCTGGACCCAGAAAGAGTAAATTCCCACCCCTCATTTTGAAAGTAAATTTTGTATAGGAACCCCTCTAGATCAAGGTGTGCACAGTTTTGCATCCATCCCTTAGAAGTTTTAAACATTCCTTTCCTTAGCTTCTTTATGAGATAGTAATTGAAACAACACCAATGAACTTTAATAAAATCAAGTTGTGATGTTTCCTCCTTCATCATTTTTCACAACTACGGTTATGAAGTTGCAGGATGTAATTGAATTGATTTGACACAGGTTTTTTTAACATTTAAAACTTGGTCAAGTGTCTTTGAAAGCAGAGGGTGCTGTTTGATGTACTTTTGAGGATTTAATTACTCCTAATATTCCATTTTATGTAGAAAAATTCTTAAAAACAAAAAAATCTTCAAAACCTCAAGTTTGTGATGTTTATTTCACTTTATAACACTTCACATCCATATTTTGTTTATTTTTTTTTTATTTTGTCAATATTCTGGATTCATAAAAATGAAAATGTCTTTTATAAGAATACTGATTATATCTTCATACTGCATGAATTTACAGTCTGAGCTGTCACTGATGAATGTGCTTGGATTTCAGAAAGTGTTTCCCTGCTGTGTTGAGGATTAGAAATCTTCCCACAATAGATTTTATCTATTGACACTCTACAGTCGTTTCAAACTCATCAGGCTATCACAGCTATGACATCTCCTAGTGAGGCTGCAACATCAGAAGTGTTCTGTACTCTACTATATCATTATTTCATTTTATGAGGCGTGGGAAAGACAGAAAATGTAATGACAATGCACTCAACCCTGCCCAGCTTTGTCCTTTCCCCCATGCCTCTTTTATAGCTGGCTACAAAAATCACAAAGCTGATCTAAAGGAAAGCATTGCCAATTTTTATTAGCACACCTCCCTCTTATCTGTCCTATGTTTTCAGCTTTCCCAAATGAAAAATGATAACCTGCAGGCATCAAGAACAGACACGTTTTTTCATGTTATTTAAAGATGACAATGGGTATTATTTACCTCCCACCTTACGAGTGCATGGGGCTAGGGCAGTGAACGAGCCAAGCCTTCTCCAGCCACCAGGCAGAGATGGTCCCTGTCTGCAGGACCCCTAGGCAAGTAGATAGCAAAGCCAACAGCAATGGAAAACCATGCTTATGGAGCGTAAAGAATGTACAGTGCTCAGATTTTCCTTTCGAGGCCATGAGCCAACAAGTGCTAGTTTAATGATGCCTCTGCTCCTGGCGGCCCTGCTGTCTGCCCATTAGCAACTGGCAGCTTCCTAGCAGCTTCAGAGAAGCCATGGGCTCTGGGAGGGAAACTGCTGGGCTGGGGAATAGCCTGGGAAAGCAGCCCCAGACCTGCAAACCCATGGGAAAGGGAGCTTTACAGCTCTTTGTGCTTAAGGCTGCTGGCAGTGCTGAAATGGGGAAGGCAGGTCAGGAAGATGCAGGAGGAGATCAGAAGTGAGGTTACACAGCCAAGTCAGTGACAACAGGTGCCCCTGGGGAGGATGCAAGGAGTTCTGTGGAAGCCCTTGGGAGGAAACCCCATCCTGCATTGTCCTGTGGATATTTCAGTAGAGGACACTCAGAACAGCTCAATGCCTGAAGCAGCCTCAGCCTATCCTGCCCCGCATCATCTCTAGTGCTCCCGGCTGACTCTGTCTGTTGCCAACCTGGGCACTGCATGAACATGACCAAAAGCACCCAGATCTCTGTTGGTCAGGACAGGCTGCTGGGCTTCTGGACCAAAAGCACTGTTCAGGAGTCTCCTGGAAAAGGTGAAGCCAGTGGGGGTGCGAAGACCAGCTGGTGGACTGAGGGTGCTGCAGTTAGATGCAGGGAAGCACCCTCCTTCAGTATCTGCCTCTGACCTCAGGGGTGTTCACACGGAGAGGGGCTTTGGAGATCTAGACATAATCCGCAAATTGCTATAGCAGAGAGAAGCATTCATATCCATTAGTACCTCATGAGAAAACTGAGAAGATGCCACTGAAAAATTCAAATAGAAAAATAAAAGGTAGAGGGGTTTGTTTGTTTGTTTATTTTGGGCATTTTGTTCAGTTTTTTGTTTGTTTGAGGATTTTTTCTGTTTGTTTTGTGTTTGTTGTTTTTTTTCCTCAGGCCATTTGCTGGGGGACTAGACTTATTTCACCGACTTTAAAAAAGCTCCCTCTGGGAAAGTACCAGTGATTGCTCTCTCCTTCTAGGCGGTGACTGACCCATATACCTTTTATTGGCCTCTGTAGCCAAGTCCTCTCCTGTTAGCTGAGCACCGCTGGGGCAATAAATCCCTCCACCGGTATTGGGAGGCCCATGAACAGAAAAAACTGGACAATGGCTGAATTGCAGGCTGCTTTCAGATAGGTCACTGCATGTTTGCTTTCCTCTGGCTTTCCATGGTGTACTTTAGCAGCTGCACATACTGGGATTAGTGAAAAAGTACGTAACGCTTCCAGTTGTGATATGGCCCTGATACTCCCAGCTTTGTAAGAAGTCTCCATCTTTTCAGGTTGCTCTCATTTTTGCTGCAGAGTTTTCCAGTCCTCAGCAGAGGGAATTTCCTGGAGGGCTAATGTAGGATCCTTGTGACAACAAGGATGGGAATTGCAGCACATTAAGGTGATATAATTTTTGGCAACTCCCAAGAAAAAGCCTCACAGGAAAAGTAATTCCACAATGGTTATTGAGGGAAGGGAAAAAAACCCCAACAAATCACTGAAAGGCAAAAGATATAAAGGAGGGGAACAGGCTGTTTTCCAAACATTGCCTCTCCTGCCAGCATCTTACTTAAGCTACACTGCCTAGGACATCTCTGGACCACATGCACCTGGAAATGTCCTTGATCAAAGTCCCTCATGGGAATGGATGCAAAGTGATTAAGGGATATGCATGGCTAAAGGCGCATCTGGAGGCAATTGTTGGAGGTACTGGGTTTTCACAATAGCTCCCTTTGAAAGTGCTTAGCTGGGCAATTTTCAACCATCTACAACACAGAGGTACACCTACCTATCTACCTACCTATTTGCCTTTAAACACCGTGCTCTACTCACTGCAAGCTAGTGGTTAAAAGACGTTACAGCTGGTGAAGAAATTTTGACTGTCCCCATGCATAATACAGATTCAGCAGTCTGCTTCTAGTTGAAGAAGGTGAGGCGGTTCCTTCCTCTGTGCATTTTGATACAGCTACCATCACCGTTGTTCCCTCCTGGTATCAGCAGGAAGGTGTGTAGGACAGTCTCCAAAGGAGAAATCACAGTTCAGTATATCCATGGGACCGGTCTTAAGTGCAGTTTGAAGAAACACTGCAGAGCCCAAGCCTGCCAGGGGCAGAAAGAGTAGATTCATTTAATGAGCTATGACTGTGAAGCTACAGAGCTGATCTCCACCAGGGTAAAGAGCGGCATTCGTAGCAACCTCTACACTGCTGTCTCCTGTGGTTTTAGAAGACCTTGCACAGTGGGACACGAACATGGCTTCACAAAACTACAGGGTACAAATGATTACTATTCATAACAGTAGGGAAGCTAAAATTGCCTGAGGAACAAAACCTGCTTAAATGTCTCTGTTGCTGGAAGAAACCTCACAGTGTGACTCTCACCGGGTACTCCTGCTGCTGGTTTCTGACTGCCAGATGCACTCCATGGAGATACCTGTTTGCCAGAGGGCAAATGTTTGACGAGATGAGAGAGCTCTGATTATGTGCAAAGCATTACTAAAACTCTGAATGTAAGTAAAGTTTTCTTCAAGGCAGTAGAAAGATATATTGATTTCAAGATAGCAGTTTTACCTTCTCAAACCAGTATACACTGAATCAGCATTTTTACTACTGCTGTGACGGGCAGCCTGAACTGGATTCCTTGCTGAACACCAGATACGTATGTTTTATGAAAAAACTAAGTGTGATTTTAGTCTTTTATTTTCTCCCTCTCTGTCTCTCCCCATTCCTTAATCTTTCAAAACTACTTTTAGAAGCAAACAGCCTGGGGAGAGGAAATATTAGGTCAAACAATTTTATGATACGTAATTAGCACTCCTCCAGCTACTGCTGAGATAAGAAGAGGCCACAGCTGCTGACTTGCTGGCCCTTCCAGATGAAACTGCTCCAGTGCCAGGGGTTTGCCAAGATATTTTTCACCAGGAAGTTTACCTGAGGTGAGGAGTATCTCTAACACAGATTTTCACAAATGGCTGATTTCAGACAGGTGCTCCTCACCTGTAAGAAGCACAATCAACCTCATCAGTCGGAGGATCAAAACCACATTCTCAGGGAAAGATTGTGTTTTCCTAGAATCAAGGAGAAGTGAGTAAGGGAAAAAAGCTCTGATATCAGTACAGCTCTGCTAATAAGTAGTGCAGAGTCTTTATACTAAAAATATCTAGCTTTACATATCATTATAGTTAAAAATAAAGACAATGCACATTTCAGTCAGAAATGTATCATGCTAAGAGTACCCTAGAGCAATGGGTTGTAACTCAGAGTAACTTTCAGGGAATTTCAGCAGGAGAAGAGGTATTTTTAAAATTCTTTTTAAATCTCTTCCCTTTTGTAAATTACTCTGAGATTTTTTAATAATTATTATTTTAGAATCTGGAGCTGCCTTTCTACAAATGATGATGTGAAGTGCCAGTTTATCCTGGAGAACGGGTCCCGGGAAGGACAGGGCCTAGTTTTCTTGTTGTTGCTGAATCTGAGTAGCTTCTCCTTGCTATACTGCTGAATGTATCCCTGCCACAAGATGGTGAGTAGGCTTGCGGTGGCCATGGCAGCCCCAGCTCCCACCAGCCTTTTATCTTCTTCGTCTCCCTGCTCTCTCCTTGTGTAACAATCAATCCTGAAGCAAAGTGCAATGATGATGACCAAAGCTGGGGATGTTGTACGGAAATAGCAGAGGGGGGTAGTGACGGGCAGTTTTGCAGGTCTTATTTCTTCTTTCTCAGCTGCTACATCATTGTCATAGGTGAAATCTTCCTTTTTTTCTATTTGTTTCTTCTAATATCTAGTAATATTACCAAAAAATAGCAAGTCATGTTGGGTGTGGGTTCTAAGTGTTACCTACTTTCAGTGGTGCCAGGCAACATCTCTCTTCAAAGGACACAGATCAGTCCTTCTTTGTTGACTCTGCTGAGGTTGGATATTAGGAAGAAGTTCCTAAGAGGATGGCCAAGAACAGGAACAAGCTCCCCAGGAAAGTGCTCCTGGTCCCAAGGCCGTTGGTGTTCAAGAAATATTTGCACAATGATATTAGATATATAGTTTAAATTTTAGGTTGCCTTGTGTGAGGTCAGAATTTGGACTCGATGATCCTCTTGTCTTGTCCAACTCAGCATACTCTGTCATTCCAGATCATCATCGTAGGGACAATGTATGGCTGTGAGATGTTTACAGGTTTATGCCATGACTGGTACCCTAAATAAGCTGTGGAAATCAGACAATAGAGATGTTTTCTTACTTCAGTGAGTGTGGTCATCAGTCCTGCAAGATTCAGCGGAGGAAAGACATGGCAATGGGGATCCCCAACTCTTTCTTAGTGTATCCCTGCCTCATTGGTGGTACTTGCCTTGGATTTAAAGTGTGACACCTGACCACAGCAGCTGTGTTAGAAGAAGCTCATAGTATACACTGACCTTTACTACACATCAACTGATTCAACTAGTTTGCAGTGGTGATGATGCTTATGTTGATTTTTTTGAACAGGTCAGAATAAAGCATAACATCCACATAAGGAACTCTTAGCCTCTGCCATGTGTGGATATTCCTGTACCCATGGACAGTGTAGAAGCCTAGCTGCTGCAGTGCAGAAACTCCAGTCCAGGGGCCCGTGTCTGTTCTACTAGTCAAGGAAACAATGGAGTCACCTGAAGGATCCTCAATTAGAAAGGGAGATCAGTTCCCCACAAAGGGTTAAAAACCCATTTTATAAAATTATTACAAGTCTATTGCAATTAAAGTTACATCCTGAGAAGAAAGATGATGGCTGGTGGGTCTGCTACACTAAGTAAGCTCCAGAGGTAGTCATGACTAATATTTGCATGTAATGACATCTTCACAAGGGAGTCCAGATATCATCTGAAGTTTGTTCCTGCAAACAGGAGTAATGATATGTTTATGCCTCTTGATCACCGCCAAGCTGGATTTTAAGGGTTGATTGCTTGTCCCTGAACTTATCTGACACCACTCCCCCTGGATTTCTCTTAATGAGACAGCAATATAAACTTAAATGTATTAAAAGAGAAATGTAGTTAATCATTCAATCATTTTACAGTAAGAAATATTAAGTCATTGCATATAATGCCTGAAGCCTCGTTCATTTTTTTGTTTAGTTTTGAGTGAGTGCTCAGCCATGCAAACTACCACAAAGCATGCTTCTTGCGCTGCTGTACTAAGGCATCTAGGTCCCAGAAATGAGGCCCAATTGAAGATTAGCTGACAAAGTCCAACAGGGTTTTCCACTAGGTAAGTTCTTGCAAACTTGGTTCCTGATGCTGTGTGTTCAATTAGCTCTGTTTGTCTTTGCACACTGTCAGCGTTCTTTGAATCTGCTTAGATAATATATGTAATATAGTTATGGCTATAAAGTTTAAACCAATTACTGGTAATGTACTATTCAAAACATGATAATGGAACTATGTAATAGCAGTTAAATAAGCACTGATTTTCTTAATCTTTAATGATAACAGAAGTCCCATTCTTTCTCTACACGCATTGCCTTTTAAAAAGAAGCTTAAGGAATAGGCACTTAAGCCGCCACCTAGAAGAAATATACATTGGATATGTATATTGAAGGCAAGCCCTTCAGTTCCTTTTGAAACAATGCTGTAGATGAATAATACTGAAAACCCCAGTGAAGTATAGCAATTGTTGAAGACTGCCTTCACTCCCAAGAGTACAGAAGTTATTGTAGCCTAATGTTTATTATTTATTTGTATATTATTTGCAGTGTGTTTGCAGACTGTTAAAAAGGGGGTTTCTAGATCTAAGTTGGATGATAATGGAAACATGGATTATGTTTTCTCCCCACTAGAATTTAAAGCCATCAGAGAAAAACTCACCGAGATATGTGATAACGCTATCTAAACTAAATGTTCTGAGTAACAGATAGGTTTGGGGCAATTTTATGTTTCAGCTTCCCCATGAAACACTGATCATTGCTTATGCAGGGACTCTGTGAATATAGGAAAGAAAAGTACACAGAGTTCAGAAAAGTATTTCAGCAATGATTCATTAAAGTCTCAAATGAGGGTCGTACAGCAAGGTTTTAAGTAATTACGGCAAATCTAACCACTTGGAAAGCAAATGAATGCAATATCTTAAACCCAATTGTTCTGCACAGAGGACAAACTGGCACCTCCTTGATGCAAAACATTAGCCATGAGGGAAAGGAAGCACCATTGAGATAAAGTCAGCTCCTGAAAGTGAATCTACAATTAGACAGATAAGATGAAAATAAAAGAAACTGGATGTCAAGGAAAGAAAGAGTGAGCGTAGTAAAGTGTGACAGCTCCTATGCAGCTTCTCCAAGACGCAAGCCAGCAGGTAGGACCCAAAAGGGAGATAGAAAAGGCCTTGTGCTGCTCACCATGGCAATGGTTGAAAGTCAGGGTCCCAGCTGTGTGAGAGAGATTCATAGTGCGAACAGCTGTGCCCAGGAAAGGAGTGTTTGCTGGGTATGCTGGAGTGAGCCAATCTGCCAAGCTCCAGACACAAGTATTTGGTAGGAGTATAGGATGTCTGGAGATGGGGTTACTGCCCCAGGAAGGGGTGTTGAGCAGCTCTGTGCTGATAATTCAGCTCTCAAAAGGCATGTGCAGTCACTTAGGTTAGGGAGTATGATTCATACAGCCCAATGAAGAACTTCACACGAAAATGCCTGGAGCAGAAAACCTAGCCAAAGGCAAGTTGTGTTGAGCTCAGGTTTGGAGCAGACATGCTAGACCATTCAACACTGTCAATATGCAAGATAAAGCCTAGAATTTTTAACAAGATTCTGTGTTAAACACTATTTTTTATAATACTATTGAACATAATTTAAACTCGTTACTTCAAGCGAATATTAGAAAACCATAGTAATAATGGAAAATTTCGTGTTATTCACTCATTTTCTGGGCAGTCTGGGTCATCCTGCTGATAATTTGATTTCAAACCACTCTAAGGGAGATTCAGATCAGCCACGGTCACGAAGAGAGGAGAGCGTGTTGGTGGAAGGAGAGGCACTAACTCCAGGAAAGTGTCAGCTGCCAAAGGAGATTGTGGCATCGTGGTGGCCAAAGTTTGACCTCTAGGAGCTGCAACAACTTTAGTGTTGATGCTAAAAGATCCTCTGTGAGTGGGTATCTTGGTCTCAAGGGAGGCACCACAGCTGCAAGGTCACTGAGTTCAGCTGGTCCAAGGCAGATATACTTGGGCACTTCTGGGTGATGGCAAATGCAAGTTGCTCCATTCACCTCGGGGAAGGAGCATGGGCCCAGGCTGTTACTGGGGCTCAAGTGATGTGCAATAATTTGCTAAACCATGGCAATTTGATTACTTGGCTAGCCTAAAGATGTTTCTGTTACCAGTCAGTGCCTTGTATTTGTGATGGGCTGGATGACGTGTCCCCATCAGGAAGATACTTGCCTGAATGAGTAACGAATAGTCATCTGGAACCCAGTTTTGTCCCCTTGTTTGTATGAGCAGTCCCATGGCTTTTTGTGGTTTTATTTACATTGGGGAAGAAGCAGTCAGAATGAACTGAGATGCCAGAAGCAACCTATATGTCCACAAGGTCTGATCATCCAAGTGCATCTCTGATTGAAGACTGACATTTCTTGATTTTTCCTTGCTTGAATGCTGAAACTTCCTTGTGAGTTTGGATTTTCTGCTTCTTTTATTGTTATCATTCAAGTGACAAAAGGCAGAGTGATCTCTATCCCTTTCAGATTCTGATGCTGTGACACGAGGGTAGTGGGATCAAAATTTAGAACACAGTACCTACCTGCCTTACAGGCCTATATCATACCTGTCCTTGAGATTAGGGCAAGTGAGTAGGAGGCATGAGGAAACCTCACCCTCATGCTCCTCCACGCAGATTCTTGGCTTTGCTGCTGCTTTAATTGGTACTTATTGGTTTGGTGTGTGTACACAGACAGGAGCTAACACCCTGCTCTCAGCAGATAGGTAGAAATCAGATGCTCTGAGGAGGCTGGCAGAATTCAAACCAACATCAATGTCTTAATAATCTCATTTGAGGATACTGAAACAGAAACAAAGGTTCAAGAGGTTGGAAGGGAAAGACTCAGCAAACGGAAATGTGAAAAGTGTCCCAGAAAGGCTAGGAAGGCAAGGCCTGGAGGGACAGTGTTGGCAGAGCACTGAAGTTTGAACTGAAGCTATTCTCCCACCAATACTCATGGCACAAAGTCATGTGACCAAGCCCAAAGCATTGTCCCTACAGGCTGACCCCAGCAAGGGTTTTGAGGGTTTACCCAGCCTGGAGGCACCCTGTCAAGGCAGTGGGTCGCTATGCTGGTACCACCCTTGGGGCACGTCATGGCAAGGTGGGACGCTGTCACATCTCTTCATCTGGGGGACAGGGGTGCAACCCCACGCAAAGGGGCTGCCAGCATGACCAAATATCTTCTCTCCTACAAAACCTCTTCCTTTGTTTCTTTCACTTAACCTAACTGAAATTGTTCAGATCTGAACAGTTTCTTTGGATATGCAGGAGGAATTATTGGTTCAGCAGACTAAACACCAATAAAACTGAGATAATGAGGCATTTATGCAATGAAGCCATTATGATTTTATTTATTGCACTCACTGTAATTACAGTTTCACCAGACCTGACAGTAACACTTCCTTTAATGATGTATCAAAGAAAGGATTTATTTGAAAAAGAAAAATCCCACAAATATTAGTCACAACTTAACTTTCTACTGGAAATTTTTTAGGAAGGGAGAGAGAAAACTTAAATATTGGATTTAGTAAGAGAATATGTCTGGTTTTTTAACTGTCACGTTTCCAACCTTCCCATCACTCTGAAAGGTCATGCAGTGAAAACTGCTCTTGTACTGGTAAATCCTGACAGTGGTAGTAGCTGTTTCATATCATGGGGTCTAATAAATTAGCACATGCAGAGATGTTAATGCTTTTGAACTGGTAAGCAGAGAACCCCCTCAAACAATAAAACTTGCTTTATGACAGTTTCACCAAGACGCTTGCAATTTTGGCATCACCAGGTGTCTCACATGCCATGTTTTTGAGTTGTCTTTCCTGAGTTCTGTCATCAAAATGTCAGTCTTCTCTTCAGTTGTTGTCTCATCCACTCTTCCTTCAAAAAAAAATGAGACTTCATTTGTAAATTTCATGTAACCTGTTGTTCGTTTGGCAAGTTTCTCCTACTAGATACCTCTGTGTGGACTAGTCTCTTCATAAATATTAAGGCAATACTGTACCTGGTGAAAGAATGTATAAATGGCTAATGATGAGCTCTGTTTCCAGCTGACTTCCAGGCTCCCTCCCAGCATCCTCTCTAAACCAAAGGCTACCCTCACTTGGCACAAAGACTTATTTTCATTGCGAGCATGTCTTGCTCAGAGCAGAGACAGCCATCTATACTTACTAGCTGCAAACAAGCACAGAAGCTTCAGTCCCTCTCTGCTAGGACTTACAGCTTTGTAACATTACTATCTGACTGTTCTTCTCATTTACGGTGTTGTTCAGAGGCCCCAGTCTAAATCAAGACCCTGCTGCTGTGTCAGTCACGCCACAACCACACAGAAAATGCAGCCACTACAGCCATCCCTGACTTAAGCTTGATTCTTTTTCCTGTGTATAAATGCAAAATGAAACCCCCTGGACTGGATAACTGCATAGCCTGGTCCTGCCTTAGAGATTTAGATCTGTGCTGAGCAACTCCTGAGATCAGCATCCTGGGTGGGAGCATGTCTCAAGGGCTGTCATTTCTAAGTCTGACTGAGTTTGCACTGAGGGAACATGCAGTAATCCTGAACATAATAGGAATTCAAGCACTATCATTCTGGATTGAGTTGAAGTTTCTTTCTGCACCTTTTCTCATACTGCTTTGTTATTTGGTGGCTCACTGTCTGGCTCACGTACTGGGGATATACACGTTGGTACATGTGCCAAATGTTCACAGCCTCCGTGTCGGTGACAGGCACCAAGCAGGAGGGAAGCTGGTAGCTCCCCATAGCAACTTTAGCAACAACATCGACAACAAATGACAAAGGGAAAAAGTATAACTTCAGTGGAGTGGGAAATGAAAACCCCACCAAGAATGAGGAAAAGTATGTAGAAATTCCAGACACTTAGTTATTTTGTTTGTTTAGAAGTTTGCTGCCTTTTCGTGCTACTCCTGTCCCACATGGGCCTAATCTCAAGTAACTCATTTGCTGTTTGCTCTGCCAGCTGAATAACAATTCTTCACTTCTGTTTCTGCTTTCTTTAAGTGAAAATCTGTCTCCATTTTAATCGATGAAGTTATCTCCTATGTTTCTTCATGATTGTCTTTGGGATCCGTGTCCACTGGGTTGCTGAGGAACACTGTCAGTTGCTCATAGCCGGGGGAGCATGCCTGCATTTGTTTACATCTGAAAGCAAGCAAGCAAAACTTAGAACGATTTGTGGCATTACAAGCTTTTTCTGAAACTATACAGCAGTTATCACAGCCAGTCCTGGCATTCTTCCTCCCATGTGATTTGCCACAGCAGCTTCTTAGTCTTATCTTGGATTAGGCTGTTAGCTCTTCAGGACTGAGGTGTTAGCTTCTGTGATTTAATGGCATTCACTGGGTCACATGGACCAGAACTATTTATGAAAAACTCCAGGAGTCCCCTTTCTTGTGATGAAAGTAATTATGTATTCCGACTTTGCTTTCTGCTCCTGTTCAGACATAATTCCCAACTGTGCTGAGCATTGGTGCCAGAAGACATCAAATGTATAAGCCTAGATGCAGAAAGGGATGAGAACAACAATGAAGCATGGGAAGTCAAACAAGCAGCCATGGAAAAGTTGCTTACAATATTCACTCAGGTCTATGAAGGCTTCATTAAATGATTTCTTGGGCCGTATCAATAGACCAGAATAAATATTTGGACATATAATTTGTCCTTGCAAAGTAGTGGGCAGAAGATTGATTCAAAGTGCCACCATGAGATAGTTTCTTCAGGAAAAGCATATTAGGATGCCAGAGTTAACCTCTTGATGGTGTCACCAAATCTTTCTGAGTCTGTAGTCTTCACTAAGTTTGCAGGACAGGCTTTGTGACTATCTTTGCCAAGTCACCAAAGTCAAAGTTACTGTCATGATGTGACCAAATTCAAGTGGCTGACAGCAGATCTTGACACTGGTTAAAACAAGAAATTACATAAGAGTGTTCACCAGAGTTTAAACAGATATTAAGCAAGATTTTAGTTGCTGGCAACAGAACCAGAACAGGTTGCATGTGAACAGTGATTCTGTCCATTTGAATGATGTGAATGTCAGTATAGCATCTGCGGTGGGAGCCAGGAGACTAATAATTACACTGAAGAAGTAAAAGGAGAGAAAAATTCCAAGTTTATTCCATAGCAAAATTGACACCCATGAATGTGGCATATTCTTCTGACCACGGTGAGGTCTGTGTTGCATCTAGAGCTAAGCGGAGCATATCAGGTTTCTGGAACCTGCGCGTGCACTGGGGACGGTGGTTGTATTTTCTCTTGCAGGACACTTTGGGCTGCTCCCTTCCTAACCCTCTCCTTTTCCTGGTCACATCCAGGGTAGGAGTTTGCAATATTGACTGTTCAGTGCAGATTATCCTTGCCACAGCAGAGAGGGCTGCCACAGAGGAGCTGCTGACTGTGCTTTAATAGGGCAGGTCATGGAGAGGTTCATGGATAGCGAAGGTGCTGAGGGACTTTCATACAAAGACTTGCCAAGTAATCTACGGTCTCTTTCCATCTGAAAAGTAAGTGATTGGCAGAGGATGGGATGAAGGTCTTTAAAGTCATGAGCAGAACTGACTGGCTGAACAAGGACCCACTTTTCAGTTCTTCTCAACACAAGAATGAGGAAGTGTTAAATGAAATTGGTGGGTGCTATGTTCAACACTAGCAAAGCAGCAACTCATGTTTTGCCTAATATATAGGTTGGCTTCAGAGTGCCGCAGTACAAGAAGTTCTGGAGACAAAGAGAGCTCAGTGAAGAAATGACTATGAGATCAGAAATATCACCAGCTCCACTGAGATTAGAAATATCAAAGGAAAAACATCTGGCTCAGAAAGTCCTTGAACCTTAAGTAGTAGGAGGCAGAGTGCATGTGGAAGAAATCACATACTCTTGTCCTGGTCTTATTCATCTCCCTATGCTTTCACTTTGGCCAGACTGGGAGACCTGGTATCAGGTTAAACAGATGTTTTGTTTGATTCAGTGATGTAGTCTTATGTTTTATACACACTAATGTGTATGCATATAGAAAACTTAACAGGAATAGTAGATGTACCTCAGGATGGTTTGCTTATCATTTTGGATTATATTTAAAGCACAGATTTTTCATTTGCATATAGCATCTATCTACATATGCTGATAAATTACCTATACACTAGAGATATTATTCCTCAAGTTTCAGCTGATCAGAAATGTCAAAAGTCTGAGCCTCAGGAAGGGGATTAGCCACTCGAACATATCCATACGCTGAGGTCTTTAAATCTTTATATTTCAGTGCCTCTAGTCAGATGTGTTTTAGCCAGGCACAATATAGAGGCCATAGGATGAAATATTAGGACATGAGGTTTTTGAGACTGGATGATCCAACTGATCCTTCTGGCCTCACCTAACCTAGAGAATCTACAAGGCAACACATCTTAATGTGGGCTAGGCATTCCAGGATCCCTCCATAGTCTCTAGAGAGGAACTGGTTTGTTCAGAATATCTTACCTGACCTGTTCCAGCTACTTACTTTATGATAAGATGAAACCTACTTGAGAAGTGTCTGTTCTCTCCACTGACTATACAGGGAACCTTTGGAAAGCAGGTCAGATGTCAACATTTGTAAGAGTCTGATCAACTTCATCCTCTGAGTCATTTCCAGATAGAGTGCCTGGGGATTCACAATTCTACCCATGTCTTCTGGTTTTAAATGATAAATTCCACAGATGTTCTAATATTCTTGAAAAAAGCTGTGCCAAATTCAGTCAAGTCATCAAAATTCTGTGAATTCAATGAAATTTCACAACTGATTACTTTGGGCAGATAGACAGATGTTTTGATGAGATTCATTTATTTAAAAGCTACATGTAAATGTATTTCCTATCTCGCTAAGCATATTGGCTTTTGCTTAAATTCATTGTAAAGTAAAATAGGAACACAAAATTCTTCAAAGATGCTCTGAGAGTTATCTTGTCTGCCTGTTAGTAGAACTTCATGGAAATTCATAAGAACTACAAAATTATTTCAAAATCAATCACAAGATGTATGCTGTACATTTCTGTTTGTTTCTTATGCTTGAGTCAAACTCGACACCAGGAGAAAAAAAAAGACTGAATTCTTTCTGCAAGTTTGGGGTTTATGTGTACAGTGAGACAAAAGAAAAAACAGTCATTCTTTCTGTCCTCAAGTCTGATCCCTCAATAGAAACAAAATCGCAGACCTAATAATACAAACATACTTCTACTATTTTTTCCTTGCCAGGGCAGGTCAATGTGATTTGTTTGACTTCCCATATAACTTTTTGAATGTAAGCATTTTCAAAAGAGAGTCAATGAAAGCAAATAAATCCTAGCCCTATGGGTCACCCTCTAACCTGAACCAATGCTAATTTTATGCAGTGTCATGCCTGTGGATCAAAGTTTAAGATAGACTGTTTTATCTAATCTCTTTTCGTCTCCACAAACTCTCTAACAGAAGTGAAATGAAGGTCAAATAGTTTGCTGTGCCCAGAGCATCATTCGTCCTTGAGATGCTCTCACCAGTACAGTGTCTCTGCTCTTAAGTTTAAGCACGTTGTTTGGACTGGTTTGATTGTACAGGCAGATCACTCTCCTCTTGCGTCCTTCTGCAATTCGTTTTGGGGTGAAAATCTGCTTAACCATCCTGTCTGGACCCTGAATCAATCGTGCCAAGTCAGTGGGCTGAGGTGTTTGAAGGGACACATGCATGGAACTGGGAAGAGGAGAGGTCAGTGCTGCTGTACATCTAGGTCTCACTTCCCAAAGTGTCTTTGAGTCAAGGGTGTGGGGCTGACCAGGAGTCTAGAAAGGGCTCCAAGCCCCTAGTCTGAAGGTACCCATGACAGGCTGCTGGGAGTGTCACCAGCTGAGTTTATCTCAGCACCGTGATACAGCGATGCAGAGAAGCTGTGGTGTAACTTGAGCTTTGTAATTACTTCTTTCAAGCACACAGATAAATCTGAGCATTTTCATTACCTGAAATAATCTCTTATTCAGCCAAACACTCTAGCAGGTAATGTTAGAAACTTCACAACCACCTCTCGGATTTTTTTTCACCAAAGCAAAAACTCAACTGCAAGCCTTCTACTTGAGGGTAGAAAAGATGGATGTATCACGTCTTCCTCTACATTTTGAGTAAATAAGGCTTGACCTCAAAGTAAGACGTGCAACAGAAATGCAAATGATAAGCACTGCAACTACACTGTTTCTGCTGCTTCATAGATTAGAATTCTCTCATCCCACAGATCCTGAGAGTGGGACTTATGTCACTTAATATTAGACATTTAACCAGTCACATTAGGTTATTTTTATAGTCAATGGAGAGTACTTATCTCTGGTAAGGTGATGGAGCTGAGCTATCCTGGACCCTGGTTTATGATTGCATAACTCTCACATAGGGTTGCCATTTTCTGCCCGTTATGTAAAAAAATAGCTTATGGTCACGAGTTTTGACTGAAATGCTTAATTTTTGGAAGCTACACAAGGGTGAATGAATTCCATTCTTCGATTTAAATTGTGTCTGAGGATGACTAAATGCACTTGATAATCTTTCAGATAACCTCCACTTTCCCTATTCCTCCCCTAACAGGAGAAACAGCCCCAAAAGCAGGTTTTTCATAGCTTAAACCATGAAAAGGTAGACAGTAGGCAGCTTTACCTATGTCCCTTTACTTTTAAAGGCTGAAATAATAAACTACCTTCACTGAGACTTCTACATAGAGAGTGCAAACAAATATTATTGGATTCAAGTGACAGAGTAATGTCCATGCAGCTCTAAGCTTTTTTTCCACCCCCAAAGAAGGCAAATGGTGAGAAAGAGCTGTGGCAGAAGTAACCTCAGGCAGCAAATGTGATGCTGCGAGTGACACTCGCTCCTCTGCCGTCTGGAAAAAAGATGTCTGTGCTGGCAAGTGAACAAGGAGCAAAGGAAAGCACTGAATTTCTCAAGAAGAAGCCAGAAAGATGCACTGATTTTTCTCCTTTGTACAAAAATGCAGGTGTTAGGTTGGGTTTGGTTTGTTTGGTGGGGGTTTTTTTGAGCTGGAGAGAAATCTGGAAGATAATTGTGTCACTGTAAATGACAGTGCTTGAGGCAGAAAATTTTTAGCACACATACACATTAAAACAGAGATGTAAATGGGAACAAAGGAATGCATTTTAAAACTGCTTAGATACAAAATAGTTGATAAACCAGCCTATAATTCTCTCCACTGCATGGTATGTTCTTCTTACAATGAAAGCGTCTATTGTTTGTGCAGCTCTGCCTGCTCCAAGAAAGAGGAAAAATAAAAATTGGATTTACATAACAGAAATGTATTTTGAAAGATTCAATTGGCCAAAATTCGCCTCTTGAGGAAACTGCCTTTGCGTCAGTGGATTGGTTTGGTCTGAGGCATCTAAATCTTAAAAGAAGAATCTGCTGAAGAAAAGATGGTTGTCTTGGCTGCCTTCCCACAAATTAAGACACTGATTGCAGAGTCCCTGTTAACAGTATCAGACATTTGCCTCTCATTTGTGAACATTACTTAATTACTTTTCTCCAAAATGGGATTTTACAAAGATGTGTCTTGATGAAGTTACAAGCTGAGTATTTACTTCTGGTGAGATCACCCAGGGATTTCTCAGGAGATTTGGTTGGGAATCTCTGGCCCTGTAATTAGGATAATAATTTGGAATTAGAAAGCAGAGAAATATTTTGTTAGAAAAAAAGAATATTGTCATTTCTTGGGTTCCTCCAAAACTCTTGAGGTGCCAGAAGAGTTTCATAAAGAATATACCCCGTGTAATGTCTTCTATGAAACTGCACTTCACTCCTATCCATCAGGATTAAACCAGATTTATGTTGAAACTACCCTGCAGAATATGTTACGTCTCTGGAAAAGACATATACCTGCAGATTAACAGCAGCCAGCACTGGGAGCTGAGTAACTAAAAGTTACTCTTCCTCTCTGTTTGGGAGGAAGTTACTCATCAGAGACTACCCTGCTCCCACAGAGTTCAAGAGAAGTAGGAGAGGATTTGATGGGTTTTCAAAAATAACTTGCCTTAAAAATAATATCAAAATGTCTGTAGTATAAAACATATGAGAAAAAGAAGCAATATCGTGGGGTTCTTGCTGCATGGTAGCTGAAGAACATTACATATTCCCAAAAAGCAATACAACCCAACAACGCGTAGAACTCTTTTGACAGTTTTAGTTAAGTAACATCTGCCTATCTTTCTCCTAGAGACCCATATTTCTGCAAGTTTCTTAAGATTCACCTACAAATCAAATAAATATATTCCTACAAAAGGCTGATTTAAATGATGGAAATCATTGTCTAGGGGCAACCTTTACTAATGATTTGACAAAGCATGTTGTATTTTAGTTTACCAAATTTGACCAAATTATTATTATTCTTAGGTCATGATTTGAAGCAAAGCTATCGTTCCAGGATATTTTGACTAAGCAGATCACTCTGTTTTTAAAGAAAATCTATGCAAGCTTCTACAGCATTAATTTATCTCTAGATATGATAATTAGCCATTTAATATCCATTGACATTTTCCTGTGGCTATAAACTAGTGGCTACGAATCAAGCTTGTCACTTCTTTACAGTCCTTCCACTCTTCAGAATAACAGCCCAATTTATCACCTCATTATACAAATTTTATGCCAGCGTATCTTCTCTCAGTTCTGTGGAATTGCTGAATGAAAGCAAAGGCATGCAATAGCATATAAATGTCTCAAAGTCTTTAGAATTCACAGTTTTCTTGGTCTCTTGCAGTACTGAAAGTGCCATTAATTCTAAGTGAATGGTATTCTCTACTTTGGCCTCAATTTTCCTCCAATCACTAGTTCTTACAGTAGGTATGAATCAGATCTTCGTCCTGGATCAGCTCAACCTTCAGGCTTTTTTCTTTTGTGACTTCACAGCTGCTATACCTTTCCAAATACTTTTCTTTAGAGTTAGAGAAGACCTCCTATTCCAATTTCCTCCTGTTAGAGTGTCTCCCATGGAACTCGCATTTGTATCTCTTCCTTCACTTTAATTCCTTCTCGTAAGCATCCACTTCTTTAAGTCTTGAAGACATTTCTGAATTCAAACTAAAATTTTGTTATTTTTACCTTTTCCATACAGTATTTGCCTCTGTTTCATAAACTTTTAACTTTGCTATGTAGGTCCTTACAATGCATAAGTAATAACACATAAATTATATTACTATTTTGCATTTAAAGTCTCATATTTGCCTTTACTTATTAGTTTCATATATCACACCTTGCCAGAATTTTTTACCTTGCACCTATTTCAAGAAGGGATCCAATTGTGACCTAGGTGGGAGAAGATGCAATGATTTTGTGGGTGCTACCAGTGTGGATATAATGAGAGAAACAGAGAGAGAGAGAGAGAGAGAGAGAGACATAATGACCTTGCAGCAAGTCTGACTCTAACTTCTAGTTGTAAAAAAATAATTTTTCTGTTAAAAAAACCCAAAACTATTTGTGTACTTCTGTTTCCAAAGAATAGTTTCTTTTACTATTCTTAAGGACAGTATTCCTAACCTGGATTTTGCTCCAAAGGTAGGATACTATATTTTACTTTACATATCAGAAAATTTAGGACAGATTGCTGTCTCCTTTTTCTGGTTCAAATACAAAATCTCACTGAGAAGATCATTAGATTACCTTTCATCTCCCTCATCACATTTTTTTATTAAAGTTATTTTCAGTTGTCCAACCTTTTTTGTTCATTTTCTTTTATGTTGAAAAAATTATACAGATCAGGAGATGAGGCTTTTGTGTGCAAGGTACTGGGGGGGGTTTTCACGTTTTCAAACATAATTGACTCTTTCATGTTACAATTCAAATCCCTAGCTCAGCTGAATTACCCACAGTGGAACTTCATACAGTCTAAACAGGACACAGAGGCTCTAAATCAGATTGATACATTGGTGCCACAGGAATAAGGAGGCAGAGACCTTTCTGCTCCAGCCTGCAATTTTTCCTCTGCAGATCTGCCTGTGTCCGCTGCAGCTTCTTGGGAAACTCATCATATCTCAGACCAAAAGAACCCTATGTGCCGTTGTGTGTGTGCATATGCTGTATGTGGGAGGGGTAACATGCTGTCTTTACTGTTGTGTGTTTGTGACGAAGGTTAAAGGCTCCAGAGTTCGTTAGTGGTCCCTACTGAGAAACCTCTCTCTCTTTTTTCAGTCAAACAAAACCGCTCCTTCTCTGTATTCCTTATAAACCCTGCACTCCAATTCCACTTCAGCTCGACCTCTGCTTAATGTGCTTGCGGTAAAAGGATCCCACAGCCCATTTGGTAAATTACTGTACATTTTCTGCAAGCACCCTCTGACAGTGTACACAGAGCAATTAGCAACTCTTTTCTTTCCTGAAGAGTTACGTATGAACTACTTGGGCTGTAACTGCTTGTGACACCCTTGCAGGCTGCTGTGTAGGACACAATGATCGATTGAGACTGTAATTTAATACTGGGACTGCTGCTGCCATTGCCTGTGAGGCTCTGTTCCTGTTTTTTGTAGTGTTGCAAAACCTCCCTTGAGATCGCCTGGGGAACTAAATCATAACAGATGATCATCATTGGTTTTAATGCCACTTGTATTGCCTAATCAGTTTCAATTTTTATGATCTTAGGAAGATGCTATTAAAAGAGTACATGACTTTATCCAATATGCTCACTGTGCAAGAAGAGGGTTTCTAGACTGCGTATCTCATTGGGTTGGATCATTTTGGTACTCTGCAGGTTTGTAAAACACACACCGCACCTGCTGCATTTGGATAACCTAATTCCGCCCCTGGTAACTGCTGAAAATTATCAGGGGTATATTATATTGAGAGATTAACTCTCCAAAGTCATGGGATGGAGAAAGAGAGGGAAAAAGAAGCAAGGAGAGCAGTTTTTCTTTCTCTGTCTCTCCAGCTGTGGTGGGCTGCTCTGCTTTGGGTTTACTACCCTCAAAGAGCAACATCACAGTTGTAGTATTTGATGGGTTCCAGATGTCAGGAAAGAAAAAGCAACTAGTCATCTCTGTGCCAAGAAGGTCCCCAACTTTTGGTGATCTTTGCTTCAGAAAATATCAAAAGCTTCTCAGCTTCATTAGCAGTAATTCAAGATGATGTCTGGGGAAAATAGTTTACAGAGTGAAAATGAGTGTCCTTAGGCACCTGAGAAGGAAAGCAGGGCAGGGAATTCCAGCAGAACTGCAAGGGAGATGTCCTAGAAGTGCTCAGTGCTGGCCCCATCACTGTCCCACAGAGCTCTGAGTCAAACGGACTTCACAGAGGCAGGATTAGGCCCATGGTCCCTGCCCCTGCTGCTTGTCCTCCCTCAGGAATAGCATAAAGCTGCAATTATACAAACCCACCTTTCTTCTGCTGTCTGAAACACGTGACCCAGCAGACAGTGGCCAGAGCAGGTCTCCTGTCCTAGCAACTCTGTGCTGTACGCTGCTGTAGGACAGGAACATTCCTCAGAGGAGCCAGGGGGAGGGTGATCATCACTAACTAGCACCTTGGTGAACCTATATCTGCCTGGCAGGGACGCAGCCTGCCAGGGAAAGGCAGCAGACTGAGGCACACGCATGGGCCAGCCCACCATATGACGCGCAGTACTTAAAGTGCAATGGATTTCAGCACCACGGTAACACTGACAGCGTAGTTTGCAATGTGTAACATATTCTTTTTTAAAGGCTTCATACTTTTTCTGATACCCTTTTAACCAAATAGTAATTGTCCTCGTTGCATTTAGTAACTGTTCCAGTGCCACTCGTCACTCACAATTGCTGCATGGGGTTGGGAAGGAAACGTAAATTCAGTTGGAAATTTCTTGCAAGAAATGTTTCGGTTGGAAAAGTAGTTTGCTGGAATGAATGGTTCCCTACAAGAGCAAACTGATTTTATTATGCGTTTCAGAAAACACATGAAATACATAGCTTTTGGTAAAGAGCTATGCATTGACTTTGCCTTATCTTAACTTTGTGAGTTTCATTTCAGAATTAGTTTTACTTAATTATAAAATCTTAGCTAAAAAGTTTTAAAAATGAAAAAAGATTGAATATTTTCCATATTTTGAGGAACATTGTGGTAATTTTATGTCTTTAATAACTTGCCCTAAATCTGTGAATTCCTCGTGAAGGAAACATTCCTGCTCCCCTCCCATTTTTTTTAGTTAATGTTGGCAATTCTTGTTAGTCATGAAGGAAGATGAAGAACAAAATGAAAGAGAAACACATCTTTTGGCTGAAACATTCAGTTAGCAAGTCACAGAAAAGTAAAAAAAACCCACCATGCAAAACTTTCTTTTACCATTATAAATCTGAAGACATTTTTAGTTTTTAGGATTTTTTCCTTTTTATGGTTAAGGAAAAAAGGCAAAGTGGAAGATAAAAAGTTTATGCAGAGATCAAAACTGCTTTCAAAAAGATGAGTTAGTCTTTTATACATTAAGTGAATATGAATTACAAACCAGGACTGACGTATCTCTCTGTCGAGGCTCACTGACACAGTGTGAGAAACAATCTTACTTCATCTGCTGAGTGAAAAAAAAGTTTTAATTGGAAATCAAACAGGAAAAAAGAGAGGGGCTGATGTGTTGTCGAACTGTGGGTGCTTCACGAGCATCGGGGGTGGTAGTGCAAGTTACAGCCCAACCACAAGCTCTCCTGGTGGGAGATTTATCTCTGTCTCCATCTCCATCTCCGTCTATCTAATGAATGTTTAGCTTTTGAACTTATCAATTGATAAGAAATGAAAAATTGTTCTTCCAGTTATACCTAAACATCCCAGTCACATAAACAAAAAGCTAGCAATCGTCTTTTATAGGCTTTCATATTTAAACTGGCAGACAAAAACAAGGCTTCTATGTTTTTCTCATCTTTTATGATGCGATATAAATGTATTTCATTGTGATTTTGTTACTTGAAAATAAATATACCGCAAACTGTTCAGTTCATAACTGACAGAAATGTTAGATTTTTCTGTTTCATATGTTTGTATTACAGACATATATGAGGAAAGCAGCCTGGAAAAGCAGTAAAGAAGGTGATTACATGAAGTTTAGGGTGAAAATTTATTTTTTTTCTGCCTGTGAAAGTATAAATGGTGAAGATGTCACCTTTACCATTTCAAAGGATGAAGCTGGATAGAGTTTCTCTTGCCTTTCAAGCCTTCAGGTTAAGGTATACTCACAGTTGGTTGCACTTCAGTGGTGCTCCAAGGTAAGGATACCTTGTATGAGGACCAGAACCTGGCTCACATATTGCAAACTACCAGATAAGAATTGATTTGGCTTTTCATATCCCGCTCATACTAGTAGCAAATGACAGTTCAGCATGTGTTCTGCAAAATTCTCTTTGCAGAAATCCATGTTCTTAATCCATCTGTGTTGCAAAAGTAGTACCTAATCCCTTTAGCATCCTTCACATTGCTCATGGTGAGGTATGCGAATAGCGGTGCCTAAATATGTGCTTAAGATATGGTCAATGTATCATATTTGAAGATAAACTCAGAAAAGACAGGGGAAAATTATTTCAATTGTTTCAAGTACGTCACTGATCTGCAAGTCCCAGTGTAGATCTTGTTATTGTAATGGATTAATATCCAGGAGCAGGCCACCCCTGTGTGCCGTAAAACAAGTCGGCAGGGAAGAAAAACAGCTTGGCTGAGTAGAGAGCTTTGTATCGATCTCAGGAAGAAGTGGAAAGTTTACGAGCTTTGGAAAGAGGGTCAGGCATCCCCGGAGGACTATAAGGGTGAGGTGAGATCATATGGAGAGAAAATTAGAAGGGCCAAAGCCCAACTAGAACTCCAACTAGCCAGTTCGGTGAAAGACAATAAAAAATGTCTCTTCAAATATATTAATAACAACAGGAGGACCAAGGAGAATCTCCCTTCTCTACTGGATGCAGAAGGGACAGTAGTGGCATGCGATGAGGACAAAGCAGAGGTACTTGATGCCTTCTTTGCCTCAGTCTTCAATAGTAAGGTGAGATGTTCTCAAGAGACTCAGCCCCCTGATCCAGAGGACAGTGAGAATGAAGCTCCAGCTGTTTGGGAGGACTTGGTTAGAGACCTGCTTGGCCAATTAGACGCACACAAGTCTACGGGGCCAGACGGGATCCATCCAAGGGTATTAAGGGAGCTGACAGAGGTCCTTGCCAAACCCCCTTCCCTCATCTACCAGCAGTCCTGGCTGACTGGGGAAGTGCCGCTTGACTGGAGACTGGCGAATGTTACACCAGTTTACAAGAAGGGTTGAGAGGAGGATCCGGGGAACTACAGGCCTGTCAGTCTGACCTCAGTACCAGGGAAGGTCATGGAGCAGATTTTCTTGAGTGCTATCACACAGCACACATGGGACAACCGGGTGATCAGGCCAAGTCAACATGAGTTCACCAAAGGCAGGTCCTGCCAGATCAATCTGATCTCCTTCTAAGGCAAGGTTACCCATTTAATGGACAAGGGAAAGGCTGTGGATGTGGTGTACCTGGACTTCAGTAAAGCCTTTGACACCGTTTCTCACAGTATCCTGCTGGAGAAACTGGCTGCCATCGGCATGGACAGACACTCCCTTTGCTGGGTTAAAAACTGGCTGGATGGCCAGGCCCAAAGGGTTGTGGTAAATGGAAGTAAATCCAGTTGGAAACCAGTCATGAGTGGTGTTCCCAGGGTTCAGTGCTGGGTCCAGTCCTGTTCAACATCTGTATCAACGATCTGGATGAAGGGATGGAGTGCACCCTCAGCAAGTTTGCAGATGATGCCAAGCGGGGCGCAAAGTGTGGATCTGCTTGAAGGACGGGAGGCTCCGCAGAGGGATCGGGACAGGCTGGATCAGTGGGCTGAGACCAACGGGATGAGGTTCAACAAGGCCAAGTGCAGGGTCCTCCATTTGGGTCACAACAACCCCGTGCAGCATGAAAGGCTTGGGGAAGAGTGGGTGGAGAGCTGCCTGGCAGAGAAGGACCTGGGGGTGTTGGTGACAGCCGGCTGAACATGAGCCAGCAGTGTGCCCAGGTGGCCAAGAAGGCCAATGGCATCTTGGCCTGTATCAGACACAGCGTGGCCAGCAGGAGCAGGGAGGTGATTGTGCCCCTGTGCTCAGCACTGGTGAGGCCGCACCTCGAGTGCTGGGTTCAGTTTTGGGCCCCTCACTACAGGAAGGACATTGAGGGTTGCAGAGGGCAACGAGGCTGGTGAAGGGGCTGGAGAACAAGTCCTTCAAGGAGCGGCTGAGGGAACTGGGGTTGTTTAACTTAGAGGAGGCTGAGAGGAGATCTCATCCCTGTCTACAACTGCCTGAAAGGAGGTTGTGACAGGGTGGGTGCTGGGCTCTTCTCACAGGTGACAAGTGGTAGGAAGAGAGGAAATGGCTGCACGTTGCGCCAGTGGAGGTTTAGACTGAACATTAGGAAGAATTTCTTCATTGCAAGGATGGTCAGGGATTGGAACAGGCTGCCCAGGGAGGTGGTTGAGACGCCATCCCTGGAGGTGTTTAAAAGGTGGGTAGATGATTTTCTCAGGGATATGGTTAAGTAAGGGGACAGGTACAGCTGGACTCAATGATCTCAGAGGTCTTTTCCAACTGGATGATTCTATGGTTCTATGATTCTAATATGTCATGACGACTTCTTAGACGTTTTGTATTTTGGCATGAGTATTGCCGCTAGGGTCATCCTGTCTCCTTTTTGGATTACATCTCACTGGTCTACTTTAGAAGTAGCAGAGATTATCTTGCACAGCGTTGAAGTATATTTTAAGATTATTTTGTTGTGGCAAATGGGAGCACATTGTGATCTGTTGCTGGATTTGACCTGTAGTGAACTGATTAAAGTGAAGGTGATAGGGTCTCACCCTGATGTTTGCTCCCAGATTTGTAAATCAACTTTGGAATTGGGCATGGCAGCCACGGGGCTGCATGTGGCAGCTTCTCTGGGAATAATGTATTTTTCACATAACCTCAGGCAGCTGATGTTGCTGGTGTGCTTTTTTCTTTATGCCACAGCATCTCCCTATCGTAACTGTCACAGCTTCCATGCTAAAAATTGAAAGAAGCCCTAAATCTTCTAAAATCATTATTCATTTAAGTAACTCAACTGAAGCTTGAATGTTGTACTTTGCAATGCGTGATATGGAAACTAAGGCTTCTTTGTGTTTGAAATCCATCAGAATGAATTCTTAAAGGCAGAAATGGGAGATATCAGCAAAACAGACATTTTCTCATTTTCCTTATACATAGAACTCTGTATCTGATTCTTTTGTCTCTTAGAGAAGTTCAAATATTTTTTTCCAAAAACACAACCACAAGAATGTGATGTGTGTCAATAAACAAGGTTGTTTTACCTCCATGTGAAGCTGAATTAAAAGTGAGTAGTTACTGTGCAGAAGACAGGAACCGATAGGTTGAATCCAGCTCCAAAATATTTGGATCATCTGATTCAGAAGTGTAGGGCAGGAAAACTCTCAGGCTGTATCTCCCTATTTGGGTATTACTGCTGCTTCTTCCAGGTATAAATATAAAAATAAAAAGACCGCAACCATGAATGGGTTTTAACTTACATATCAGAACTTACTTACATGGTGCTAAACCTTCAAAAAGATTGGGTAGAATTTTCCTGCCTGCAGGGCATCACCAGACTGCCCAGTCCAGAGATGAACAGAGACCAAAAAAGTGATGGAGAGACCCTGAGCTGTGTGGGAACACAGAACAGCACTGTATATTTTTTTGTTGAAGTTAAGGTGGTTTCCATCCCTCAGTCAGCCTCGCCAGGGCAGTGCAGGCTGCTATGCCATGTTGTGTTTCCAAAATGGGCTGCAGAAAACACACAGCATCAGCCCATATTTCAGCAAGCACATAGCTCCTGGGTTACTTCAGATATGTTGCAGGAGGCATCTTTTCCTGTTTATGCTGTTTTTCCCAGATAGAAAGGCATCTGTGGAAAAACTCTTGGTGGTAGGAGTGTCATGGGGGTGTGGGAAGCAGCTACCTCATTGCTGCCCCTGGAATACGGATGAGCCTGCAGGCCTGGTGGAAGTGTCAGAGAGGGTGCTGATGGCAAGAAGTGAGCATCCAATCACAGATAGTTCTGGCTGCATTGTTTCACGCGTCCCTGGGAACATTATCCAGGGAAGCTCACTTCCTCACCCACGGTCCTTCTCATGACCCAACAGGGCAAGGCAGCATGAAAACCACTGTCCGAGCAGCTCCACGTGGTGTCCTGTGTGCAGGGTGGTGGGGGAACAGGTCCCTTCTGCCTGATCAGCTCTGTCATTTGCTTCATTTTGCAAAAAGCTATGCAATAAGAAAAAGAAGATGAACTGTTAAGAAAAAACTATATTTCAGCTCTGCAATGCCAAAAGCTTGTTGACATTAGCTTTTCAGGGACTCTGTGATATATCTTTCAGAGGAGCGAGCATTAAGAAACAGTGGGTCAGCAATTCTATGCAAGTACTTCTAAGGCAAGGAACTACTTTGAATAATTGCTTACACTGTTTTAGCAATTCAGACTGTTTGTAAAGCATACACAGACCAAACTTCCCCAGTTTGCTGAGAGAAGAGAGGCAGGCTGAAACAGGTGAAGGTACAGTTTTCTGAATGTTGCAGCAGAAGGACAGTGTGGGATAAGTATTACTAAGAAAATTATATTACAGTGCTGTACACCTCCCAAGCTTCAGCCTGTTGGAGAACAGTTTGGGGAACAAACTGCTACACACGTGATCAGTGAGTACTGAGATGAGAGGGACTGAGAAAAGGTGAGGACAGTCAAAGCAGTGAGGACTTGGGACAGATGAGATCAAGGTTGCGGTAAGCATTTGGTAGCCAAAGATGGGGACATGGGCACTAGGGTACTTCAAAGAGTATCCTCCCCATCCCCAGAGTATGCTTCAGGGACTATGCAGTTACTCTTGGCTTTGAGTTTGTCAGTCTCTAAGAAGCACCTGAATTGCTGTGCCCTCTTTTGGGGTGGCTGTGAGAGAGTTGGTATTGTTCAGCCTGGAGAAGAGAAGGCTCCAGGAACACCTTATTGTGGTCTTTCAATACTTAAAGGCGACCTATAAGAAAGATGGGGACAGACTTTTCAGCAGGGCCTATTGTGACAGGATAAGAGGCAATGGTTTCGAACTAAAAGAGGGTAGATTTAGACTACGTATAAGGAAGATATTTTTCACAGCGAGGGTGTTGAAACACTGGAACAGGTTGCTCGGTAAGGTGGTAGATGCACCGTCCCTGGAAACATTGAAGGCTGGGTTGAACAGAGCACTGAGCAACTCAGTCTGTTTGAAGGTGTCCCTGCTTTTTGCAGAGGAGTTGGACTAGGTGACCTTTTAAGCCCCCTTCCAACCCAAACTATTCTATGATTCTATGATTCTGCACCTTCTCTTGTGATAGAAAACCCAAGAGCTGTGAAGCAGAGCATCTGCCACGGTGCTAGCTGCAGTCACTTTGTTTTGGCAGATAAGGACAAGTTACACTCTTAAATCTTTTAAGCATTCACCCGACACACACATGGAAAGAAAATTGCCTGTGAATGAGAACAGCAGAACAGCTTTTCCCACTGTTTGTTGTGCAGTGAAATAGTATTGAAAAATAAAAAAGTAATAGAAAGATGAGCAAGTTGTGCCACTCTCCATGCAGTGAATGTTCTTCAGCAAATAGTGAATGCATGGTAATGTTCTGCAGCTGAGCAACATGTCTGGGGTTCTGGGCCCCATAATTTAAGAAGGATATTAAGGTCCTTGACCGCATCCAGGGGAGGACAAAAAAACTGGTAAAAGCCTGGAAGGAACATCCTATGAGGAGTGGCTAAAGGCTTTTTGCTTATTGAGTTTGGAGGGAAGATCTCAATGGTCTCTACAGATTCCTGAGGAGGGGAAGTGGAGAGGGTTATCCTGATCTCTTCTTGCTGTTATCCAGTGATAGGATGCACAGGAATAGTTCAAAGCTGCATCAGCGAAGGTTTAGATCAGACACGAGGAAACACAGCTATACCAAGAGGCTTGTTGAACACTGCAAAAGGCTTCCTATAGAGCTGGTCAATGCCCCAAATCTGTCAGTGTTATAAGACGCATTTGGGCAACGCACTTAACAACATGCTTTAACTTTTGGACAGCCTTGAAGTGGTTACGCAGTCAGACTAGATGATCTTTGTAGGTCCCTTCCAGCTGAAAATTTCCCCTTCCCTTCCCTTCCCTTCCCTTCCCTTCCCTTCCCTTCCCTTCCCTTCCCTTCCCTTCCCTTCCCTTCCCTTCCCTTCCCTTCCCTTCCCTTCCCTTCCCTTCCCTTCATTGAGACACAACATGCTACTCGTAGCATCCTTGCTGAACACAAAAATCAGTTCATGCTTAATAAGGAAAAGGCAAGCTTGATGGAAACAATGGAAACACAGGGACTGGTGTATGTGGGCTGAATTACATTTTTGGATGTGCGCAACATCAAGATAAACATAGATGAATCCTCCACATAATGAATATACAATCCCCCAGCACATACTGCTGCATACACCCAGTGCATACAATCTTGACAAGTTGAAGGATAACTGCATAGGAACATCCATCTGGAGGGAGAAAACAATGAGATCCATCTAAGAGAGTTAATTCCACTCTCCCAGAAAAGCTTTTTCTCGTTGAAGCAGTCAGTGATCCAGGTTGACAGATGTGGTACCTCCCTTATCAGCAGTGGGAAAATTGTCCCAGCATCTGGGCAACCTCCACTGCTGACTCAGGCTGCCCAGCCACCAGATCCATCTTCCCATGTCACCTCTCTCCAGTGGAGACCAAACCAAAGTGCCCACCAATGCTCTGCTCCCAATGCCATGTTCATTTCAAATGTGTGTTGATCCTCTAGAAAAGGATTATATCCCAACAGTGCCTGGCCAGTGACACAAATTCCCAGATCCAAAACACTGAGTACATGTTTGGGTTTGACCAGAACATCTTTGCAACTTGGTACATGACATTCCTCAGGAAACTTGAATTGGGACTGTTTGACAAATATGACCACTTATTATACTTGATAGCCTAAAGGCCCTTCTGACCATGCCCTGGGAGCACTGCTCTCTTTAAAAACGCAGTGGATGAGGTAGGCTCAATTTCAATTTAAATGCAGAAATGCATTGATAATACTTCTGTGTCTGGAAAAGATAATTTATAGCCAGTTCTTGTGTTGTACAAAAAGCACGTAAAGACACATAATGTAATCAGAATTTTGTGTTTATTCTAAAATTTGTTGTTGATGTTATTCTCTTAAACATTGCACTGAAACACTTTCTTTGGGAGTTCACAGTATTGCTGAAGATATTACTATCCTTTGGCTCAAGAAATAACAGATCTTGGTTTTGATCCAATGTTTCTTTAGTGAAGTCCACAAATACGACTCACATTTCACTGTTACAGCTGGAATTTCAGTTGCAACTTACAAACTGTTTCACTACTGACACCACCTCTTTTTTTTTTGGCCTTTTATGATATAGAAAATTACGGTCCTTGGGACATGGATTGTTTCACCCACGGCTATCTTCTTTGCTTTCTCATATGTTACCCAGGAACTACCCTAGATCCAGGCAGATGGAGGATACCTCTTCCTCAGCGACCCTTAGGATTACCAAGACTAACTGTCTCCTGCCAGCAAGTAGAGCTATGTCCTGACCACCTTCAAAAGATGATCCGAAGTGCTCAACACAGTTAATATAGTCCAGCAGCCTGGACTAAAGACTCAGTGGCACACTATGCTTTGTCACTCACAAGTCTCTCTGACTTTATACACCATAAAGGGATGGTCATGGTAATTATATTTAAATATTGGGTTATATAACTTGAATACAAACAGTACAGCCCCATGCTGTAAAGGCAACTGAACAGAAGTAAAATAGAACTATGGTTACACACACATTTTTAATTGTCATGTTAGAGAGGCCTCTACCCCACTCTTATCCAGCTGTCAGGATACTCATCTACTTCTCCAACTAAGACTCGCAATGATCTGTTGTTAGGTGCTATTTCCTCAAATGAACAGGTTTGGGGTATAAGCTGTCTTTTATAAAATCTGTTCTTGAGTTCTTCCTTAAGTTTCATTCAATTTCAGATCCTCTCCCCATTGAGGTACACGCTTTCAGGTGAATTGAATGATAGGTCCCTGGATCCCATCTGCTGTATTGATTACGTTTCCATCAACTACAACGGTTACCTAGATACCTAAAATGCTGGCAGATGCCTAAATCCAGGTATCTTAGTCTCCAGCTGAATCCTTCTCCTTCTGTTCTAAAGAAAAAATAGAATCAGTTAATACCATAGTTATATTAAGACCAAATATGGTGATAATTACATTTTTTGTTAGCTAGGGGGTTTTTTTGGATGACATTTCTTATCCTTTCAAGCAGTGACACATTAAGATTGTTTATAGAAATCATGTCATTAAAGAGAAAAATCATTCCAAAAGGACACTGAATCCATCTACTGATGATAATTATGAGTGCCAGTGAGGATATCGCACTGTTGCCATATTGCTTTCAATAGATGACAAGCCAAGTATATGCAACAGGTAGGTAGGCAGGTGGTTACTATCAGGTTGATATTATTAATGTTTATACCTTTTTGTAAACAGATCATGAACAAACTAGCAAAACTGTCTTCAATTTTACTGCTATACTGTGGTCTTCTCCCTTGGGAAAAAAACGTATTTGTGGTTCTACCAAAAATATCTGCATGTTACCTATTTCTTACACTCATGAAAACTTTAAAAGTATGTGACATTCTAGACAAAATAAATTTAATCCACGAACAAAACCTAAACAAAATCTTTCCTCAGTCTTAACATCACAAAATGGTCACAGTTTATCATCTCCTGTACACTGTATCTCCAAAATTCAGTATAATTGTAAGGAGAACTATTCGGACAGACAATCTTTTCTTGGCCCATGTTTGAAATGAGGCAGGTGGAAATGTCTTGAGTGCAGTAGAGTTAAGGGACCTTCTCATAAGAAAGCCCAGATAAAGGCTAGAGCTGCTAGAGCAACTCTGCAGTAGCTTTGTCCAGGTGAAGCCCTGGGAAATGAGCTCAGGTGCCTGGAATGGGAGCACAGACCATACTTGTCCACAGCCCTCACCATTAGCATCAAGCATAGCCTAAAGACGAAAAGCTTCTTCTTTAGTAATTTTGGTTTGGGGAATCACTCCAAATATTTTTTTTCAGTTCATAACTATTTTTGTTTAAGTTCTTAGTTCGAAATTTTGCACTTGAAAGCCTAGAAGACCTAAAGTAAAGGGCAGACTTATGACACTCTGTAATGTATTGTAAAAATATATTATCCACGGAGAAAAAAACCAAATTGATGAAAGATTAATGTTGTTACAGGCAACTCTATTACATGGTGTATCTACTTGCTTTTACTGAAGGTCTACAAATATCTGGAAGAAAAAGATGATGAATCATTCATTAATTCTTTTAAAGTGATGAGCCTATGATCCATGTTGGCAAGCCTACATTTTTTGTTTTCAGATATTTACTTTTTAAAGAATGTAATGGTCAATGTGACTTTGAAGTACAGGGAGTGCCAGAATCTGTTTCTCCTACTTATTTTTACCAATAAGGCATCAAGAAGCCTAACAAACTTCTTTATAAAGCTGATGAGCGCTTCTGCCTTCCTGCTCATCAATATCTTGGTGCTACATCTTTCCCATCTTACTTCTGCTCAGTATCTAAAAACAGGAGAACACATCCACCTCTCCATATGGGTAAAGATCTTGATAATCCTCCAGTTCACTACACTGGTCTTTGAAGTATCTTGGTAATTCTCATAGGAGCCTTCATTACTGGTGATGCAGCAGCATCAAGGGTACCCAGCCAGGGCACATATCCCCTTGCACCCTGTGTAATTTCACAAAACAGCAGTTGCATCCCACTTCAAGGAGCACATGAGATTTTGAGGATGCACCCAGATGGAGACGTATGGGAGGTAGACAGGAACAGACAGACATCAGGGAGAGGGTGATCTCAGCACAGTGGCCATCACCTTACCTAACTTCCCTCACCTGCTGGCAGACATGTGCTCCAAGACTCTCCTTGCCATATAGCAAAGGAGAAATGTCCAGATGACAATTCCTCTCACCTGGCCCAGATTACTATTTTAGACTGATATAAAACTCCCGTCTTTTCATCTCACTGAGGTTTGCGGTTTTGATACTCTTAGGCTACTTGATATGTGACTGATGGAGATGAAACTGAAAGGGCTGAGCCAGAGGAATGTCGCAGGAAGGGGATATGGGAGAAGAGGAAGCAAGACGGACAAGGAGGAAATTCAGGGCAATGGAAGTACATGCCTAAGATTAATCTAAGGAATATCTTTCAGCTTGAAATACATCCATAAGTACTTTTTGTCCACATTCCAGTTGCCAGTTGCGTTTCTCACTTAATTTACACAACAGGGAGCAAAAATACACATTTTCTAATTGCTTGGAATGTGCTCACTGAAAAGCTGTATTTTATTTGTAGAAGAGAAGAAGGAATAGAGTTTATATTCAGATCCAGATTTCCTTTAAAGGTTTACAATGTCAGTTCGTGATGTGCTTCCTTGTGCACACTTGTCAATAAGCAGAGAAGATTATCAACATGCAGAAAGTCCCAGGTTTAAGAAGTGGATTCATGAAAAGTTTATGCAACACATTTTTTTAAAACTTTAAGCAAAATACTGTGTAATGTAAACAGAGAAAGCTAGTGAAGTGTATCTCCTCCTGTGGCAGGGACCCTCAGTTGGTCTGCAGAGCATGCATTGCACATCAGCAGGGAATGTGTTTTGCTGCTTAGCCAAGGACACAGAAATGACCTCTGTTTTGTTAGAAATCACAATCTTAAACAATTTTGTGAGTTAGATGAAAAGATTCAACTGGCAAAGTCACAATGCAGCAAACAGCATGAGAAGCCTTTGACTTTAGAGAAGTTCATGAGTCATTGTACCATGAACTGTCCATTTCCAGGAGGGCAGATCCTCCAGCAAGGCTGCAAGGAAAGAAAGGGCTGGAGAATGTGTTGTCATCATTTCTCCCCATCTCACTTGTCGAAATTGAGGCCGGTTGCCATAGTATTTTAACAGCTTTCATCAGTGTCTTGCAGTGCTGTTGAAACTCTTACGGGTTTGGAGTGGGGTTCTTTTCATTTGGGTTTTTTAAGTGTTTCCTTTCATAACAGAGTTCTGGAGAATTACTGTGTTTAAGAAAGCTAAAATCTGCCATGAAATTCCAGGACTTAGGTCCTATCACACCAGGGAAGATCATAAAAATAGCACCTGGATTTATCCCTCTCCCACAGCAGGTTGTCGCCTGGTATGATCTGTACAAGAACATTAGGGAACCAATATTGCTTCACCTGAGCACCAGACAGAAAGGGCACAAGAGTAAAGAATACCAAACCAAACAGAAGCTCTGAGGACCCATGTCCCCTACCCAAAGTGGTTCTAATTTATCCCCCATTCACCCAGCTCTTAGTATTTGCTATTCCTTAATGGCATAGGTACTGGATTTCTTTGTGTCACTCAACAAGTGAGCGCTTGTTTCTTGCTTCTCTGGTTTGCCATTTTGGGATGAATAAGCAGGAGGGAAATCTGAAACTATTGTTCCCTTTTTGCAAATATACATATCAAAATTCTGCTTGAATTACCTTCTCACAAATTCATAGCAAGTGTGTTAACCACATGGAGCATATCATACCGTAAAATGTTAGAGGCAGCTCGCAGATTATGTATGAAAGGTCAGGCCCAAGCATCTTATTATTCTCTTATATTCTCCAAGATGTCAAATGAATTCATCAGTCTTTTTATTGCAAGTCATTAATTCAATTGCAGAAAATGGTGAACTGCATTTATTTAGAACATTACTCAAATAGGAAACGATGTTTTTCATCTGCACTGTTAACTTACTTATGTTTATTGAAATATACTTGAACTCAGATCAAACATCTGAATGTAACAATTTTTTTTCCCTCATAAACTGATAAATTCAATTGTTTGGGGCAAATTTTTCTTCCATTAATACACAATGAAATAATTCTTTTCTCCTTCTATTTTTGTTAAAATGAAAGCATTAGCAACTTTGTAACCAGATTAAATTGACTGGAAAAACTGTATTGGATGTTACAGAAGAGGTTACATTGCAGATTAGTTAACGAATGACTTGCAATTTCATATGCTGAGAGAAATATAAACTATGTGCTCTTTAATCAGGAAAGAAGAGCAGGAGTTTATAACAAGTAATGGCTGTTTAATATTGTTTACACATCACATAAACGTAAACTAGGGTCTGCATATATGTATTTATCTGTCTGTCAACCTATCTTCAGTTAGCAAAATAAATCTAGCAGAGGACAGCCACATTTACACTGTACAAAAAGCAAATAGTGTCTGGGATCTCACTCAAATACAGAAAGACTTCAGCTCAGCAGGGTGGATCGCGCCAGGTAATTGGTACAGTGACAACCAAACAAGGGGTTGCTGTAGCTTCACACCTTCCGGAGCACAGGCAGTGCCTGCAGTTGCACCTCCTTGCAGTTTTTGCCACCTATTTGTCTTCCAGCAGAAGAGGTTGAACAGGGGTGGGACAGCGACTGCAGACTCTGAGTCAGACAGGTCCTCTTCAAGAGCCCCTGATGCTTCACATCTTCCTGGAGGAGCAGAGGTGCTGAGGGCTCCTCCTTCGCTGAGTGTTGGGCTTCTCCAAACTTCATAAAACCAAGGACCCTTGGGGTCCTTTAGGTGACCAAAAGCTGCCTTTGCAGTTTTTGGGGAGCTTCAGCAACTGCTGAACTTGCACCTGTGCCTTGACTTATCCCCTTCTACTGGGGGCTCTAGGCTTTGAGTACTGACAGAGACCCCACAGAGAGCAAAATCATAGATAGAAACCAAGTGGCAGGTTCTGGACATTGTATCTCATGTCTTTCATGGACAGCCCCAGAAACTTTCTCAGCTGCAGCAGGACAAACCTGGCTTGGTTACCTATTGTGGAGAACATGTTAAATGGGAAGATAGCTTTAGAGGAGTTTATCAGAATTATGAGGTAGAAAATTGGCATGCTTATTAATAATTTATAATTGTAAACATTTCTTTCCTCGAATATTGTATTTCCTGGCTGCCTATAAAATTCCTCTCTCTGAGGCATTGCTATTCTGGATATATCTTTCCCCTATTGAGAACTGCACTGCGTACTTTATTTAATGTCCCTCTAATGCTCCTTTCTAGTCTTCCAGCTGATTTCTCAAGGGACCATGCCAGGTGTTTTAGCCATGTGAAGCAACTGGAAATGGCAGGCACCAATGAGAAAAACATCACAGTATCACAGTATCGTAAGGTTGGAAAAGACCTTTGAGATCATTGAGTCCAACCTATGACCCAACACCTACACCTACTCCTACTTGTCAACTACACCATGTCACTAAGTGCCTCATCCAAATTCTCTTTGAACACCTCCAGGGATGGTGACTCGACCACCTCCCTAGGCAGCGCATTCCAATGAACAATTACCCTCTCAGTGAAGAATTTCTTCCTAATGTCAAGCCTAAACCTCCCCTGACGAAGATTGAGACCGTGTCCTCTCGTTCTGTCACTGGTCGTCTGAGAGAAGAGACCAACCCCTGCCTGACTACAACCTCCTTTTAGGGAGTTGTAGAGAGCAATAAGGTCTCCCCTGAGCCTCCTCCAGGCTAAACAACCCCAGCTCCCTCAGTCGCTCCTCATAGAGCTTGTGCTCCAGCCCCTTCACCATCCTCGTCGCTCTCCTCTGGACACACTCCAGCATCTCAACATCTTTCTTAAACTGAGGGGCCCAGAACTGGACACAGTACTCAAGGTGCGGCCCCATGAGTTGACCCAAGCAAAAAGAAGAGAGGATCTTTTCTAAATACCCAGTGAAGAAATCAAGCAAAATTTATTCTTGCTTGAAGAAAGCAAATCAAGCTAAATGTGAATATCTGTTCCTAAAGGCGTGACAGCCTCTATGGCTTCAAATCTGTTGGGATGACCATCACCCCTCATCCACCCAGCAGAAGCTGGTGGGTATTGTGTCAGTTTGCATTTGTCCTTTATTTAGCTGTTACTGGCCATGCACATTCTGCAGTACCTTTACTATCTCCCTTCTAGCAGCAATACAACAGCAGCCCCAAGGCCAAGGGTGTTCACGCACCTCTCCTGGCTCTGGTGAAAAGGAGGATGGCTTATGACCTGTGCAGTAAGCCCCATGCCATGGACCTCTTGCTACCAGAAGACCTTTCTGGCCTGAGGTTAGTAGTACCACCAGAGATAAAATGCTAGCTCTGAAATGGAAATTTGTATCCTCTTGGGTTACCCAAAGCCAGAGATTGTGAGATTTCTGCTGTTTAAAGTTTATAAAACTTTGTCTAGGTGCTGAGACAGAAAATATTACTGCTGTGCAAAGTGGTATTTTTCTCTATATAGTTCTTGCCAGACAGCATAAAACTGCCAATGAAGAGCCCACACAGATTCATTAACTTGTTTTCATTTTAATACCATTTGGCCTCCTCTCTAACAAGTCAATCTCAACTTTACAATACCCAAATAATTGCTGTGTACACGATTTCAAGTAAATGCTCTACAGAACTTTAATTCCTCCTCATTATTGGTAAGCTGCAGGAATAGGCCCTATTTGACGGCATATGAAAGGCCAAATCTGTTAGTATCTTCTTATGGAATGTGTTTAGCGAAAGTAAACATAAAAGCTAACTGAAGCAAGATATTCAAGATTGTTTATCACTGTTCTCTAAAAAGAAAGAAAGTAACTAGGTCTTCCTGGAGATTCAGTTGACACAAAATAATTTCAGCATAAGGTGTTAAAGAGCGGGTCCACTTTTAATGGAAAGCTGGAGAAAATCTCTTTTTTATAATTTCATCCCTCCACCCTGTGTCCAAAATGTGGGTGAGCTCTGTCACTTTGTCATTACCCAGGGAAGGGGAGTGAAAATACATCATAGAGTTTAGAGGCTAAAAAATGCAGTTTCCTATGCAGAGCAATTTGGAACATAATCTGATTCAAACAACAAGGATAGTGTTACCTGCTAAACAGAACTAGAAATGCAGACAAGAAAACATTCTTAGCTGAAAATTTCTTGAACTACAAACAGAAAGATAAAGTTATAGTTGAAGACCTAAATGTTCTTGTTCTATCAACAAAAACATCCCATGGGTTTTCATTTAATAATAAGAGAGTAAGACCATATCCTGACCATAGAACTTTATTTGCCAGTGAGCTACCATTTAATGCAGGTACTAGCCCTGTATGCTGTGTTTATCTTGCACATAGACAAGACCTAGGAAGAATTATTCAATAAAGTGCAGTTTTCAAAAATTTAGAAGCACAGGGAATATCAAAAGTTGTGGTGCCGAATTGTAAGATCCATTGACCACCGTTACAGCTTTGTTACCTTATTCATTTAGGAAACAATCTGTCTCTGCTTATTTTGAGAGCAATATCTGATAACTAAATTCCACTTTTTAATTTCCAAAATATTAGGGTTTTGTTCTTTATTTCATAAAAACTACCATCTTCATATATATTTTCCTATTTCCTCCTCAGACAGCACCATATTACCATTCCTTCATGTCAGGAATGCATAGACATCATGTTAGATATAGTGATTTGGTAATAACTGTTAATTAAAAAATAACTAAATAACTAAAACTTCTCATACAGATTAATAACTATGTAGGTATTGGAACAAAAAGCTCTGCTTCTACAGAAGATGGATTTTGCAGGAATTATGTAAAATTCAGTACTTAAACAGATAATTAGAGTTCCAGTGCTTTTTTTTTTTTTTTTGAACTAACATTTTTGGTTCAGTTACTTTTTCTCTGTACCTCTAAAATAATATGAGTGATGTCAGAATGTCATGGATTTCTGCTTCCTATTGAAGTTAGGAGATCTGAATACACAACGAAGTGTTCTCTCCATCACTCAAAACAAATCAAAATTTGTGATTGAAATTTCTAAGTGTTAAGACCTAAGATTCCCATTCAGTCAGTAGAGAGAGGTAAATACTTCCATAGAACTAATTGGAGCAACTAATTGGACAGTATTAGTGGTTACTCAATTACCTAGCTCACTTAAGAAAGAAAAATTGCTTTTGCAGAAATAAGTTTCTGGACTAATTTATAAACTAAACATTGAATACTATGACTTTATAGTTATTCATGATGTTAAGTATTTGCACCTTGGTATATGCTTTCCTTTAGACTTAACAAGGTAAGAAATATAAAGCAAGTTAACATTCAGAAAAACACATAGGGGAAAGAAATATTGGCTGAAACTATTTAAAGCACAGTGTGGGCACTGTGACCTTATTCTATTCCTGATGAGATCCAAGATTGCTTTATTAGTTAGACCTGAAAATTAGTAGCTATTGGTACTTCAGAGAGCAAAAAGTTGTAGTGCTTTAAACTGTAAGTACGAATAACTTCATTTGGCAGTGCTTGGTAGCTTTCTCCTTGTTCCTTAATTAGGGAAAAGAACCTGTTTCCAATGGTCTGAGTGCAATCACAAGTGCAATCCTCTATGAAATACTCCAAGAGGTGCAAGGGTAAAACCTCAGCAAAAAAGGAGCAGAGTATCTCAGGTGTTAAGGGCCTGATTAAAAACATATAGGCAGACTTTAGACTTTTGGAATACAGTCTGAACAGTTACAGGTCTGGGTTACTATCAAAGTTTGAAATCAGTCAGGAACAGGAGCTTGTAAAGAGAGATAGAGATTGTACAGTAGGAGCGGAGGAAGAAAGCAAGCCTGGGAGAAGTTGCTGGTTCACCAGCAGGTTGTGCTGGAGAAACAAATTGTCAGAAACCTCATGAAATGAGAAGGGAAATGCAAAGTCCTGCACCAGGTGGAGAATAGTCCCTTGAACAAGTACAGGCTGAGTGCTCTATGACTGGAAACACCTGGACAGAAAGTGACCTTGAGATCCTGGTGGGCACCAAGTTGACCATGAGCAAGAAATGCATCGTCATAGCAAAAATGGTCACCAGCATCCTGGGCTGCATGAGGTAAAGCATTACCAGCATGCTGAGAGAGCTGATTGTTCCTCTCTGCTCAGAACTGGGAAGACATATCTGAAGTGTAAGATCTAGGTCAGGGGTCCCCAGAACATGGGAAACAGGAACATACCAGACTGAGCCCCACAAAAAGTCAATAAGTGATGAGGGGACGTAGGGTCTTTCATGGTAAAAGGGCTGGAACAGTTTGGTCTGGAGAAGAGAAGCAATAAAGAGGAAATTTTTCTTGGTGTTGTCCAATGACAGGACAAGATGAAAAGGGGACAAATTAAAATCCATGAAATGTCATCTTAAAATAAGAAAAAAAAATGTTACTTTGAGAGTGGCTAAACGCTGGCACAGGTTACCTAGAGAAGTTGTGGAATCTTTATTCCTGGAGATACCCAGGTCTTGACTGGACACAGTCCTCTAGTTGACCCCACTTAAGCATTGGTGTCAGCCTACATATCCATGGAGATCCTTTCCAACCTCAAGAATTCTGTGAGCCATTTTGGTTTTCTATGTGATAAGGTAAGTTTAGGAAAATGGTAGGACCTCATTTGAATGCAGAGCAATTTGTCTTGTTTAAAGTGACAGTCATACTGGACACTATGTGCCAGTCCGTGTGAGATACTAACTTCCATGAATCAGGTTTGAAAACCATGTTGCAAATTGCAAATGTACTAGATGATCTAATAAAAGATATTACTGCTACCTGCAAACACGGTCTAGCTCATCTCTGCACAGTCACTATTCAAAATTAAGTGACAGGTCTGCAGCAGGAGTTTTTTATTTGGGGATAAAGCTTTTTAATTGTTCCCTACCTATTCTTGTTTTTGTATGGCTGTTAATGTCTTTATATGATGGCAAGTAGATGAGACATCTTGTTCTTCATTAGTAACAAAATGTATTGCAGGAGATGTACATTTGTAAAGAGCTGTGCTGGGAACTGGGTGTCCTTTCTCAACTGGGAAGAGAGAATTCCTCAAACTGCAGCCGTTGCGGCACTACTGAAATTACATCCATTCTCCTGGGTGCAATTTACATAAATTAAAAATAAAAATTGAAAACTGAAATAAGAAGAGTAACTCACACAGAGGAGAGAGATAGATTGCACTGGTTTGCTTATGATAGTAACTTTCTATTTCTCAAACCAGTATGGCATCTGGCATAGCATTTTCTGAAATTATTTGCAAATCATTAGCGAGCTATCTAGCTAAGGGAGCAAACCATTGCATTTAGGATTGTAAGATAAACAATGCTATTACAGCAGAAGTGTTTTCCTTTTGTACCTCCAACCTAATGCACCACTCCCAGGAGGTAGAGAGTTCATCAGCAGAGGGGTCTGGGTTTGTTTAGCTGTGAAAAGACAAGACTTAAGGGGCATCCATCTGCTGTCATCAGCTACCAACACTGAGGTTTTAAAGAAAACAGAGGCAGACTTTTCTCAGGATGCACAGCAGAAAGACAAGAGGTGGTGATCTCAGGATGTACCAAGGGAAATTACAACCAGAGGTAAGAAAAATATGTCTCCTGTGAGGGCGGTGAAGCACAGATCGGGGCTGCCCAGCGGCCTGTGGGATCTCCATCTATGGAAATCCAGATCTCATGGAGACAAGGCATTGAACAACCTGATCTAACTTCAAAGCAAGCTCTGCTTTAAGCAGCGAGTCAGACTAAGTGATCCCTAACTGGGCCTTCCAACCTGAACTATTCTATGATTCTACTGTGTAATGCCAACAAAAATATTTGTTATAGACTCTAATCCAATAAATCTCTTAAAGAAAATCTACTAGAAACATTAGAGGAATATAATTTGTTTCCTTGTTCAAACTAGTCATGAAATATACTGATAATATGAAAATTATTGACAAGTGAAAAAAACTCTAATAGCTGTAGCTGCAGCTCTGTTTTTGGGGAGTTATGTTTTAGTGTTCTTTTGTCCTTTTTCAAATGCAAACTCCTGGAATTTACACAGTATTGTTTAAAATGGCACTTCAGCAGGGTTTTTTTATTCACTTATCTTTTATCACAATGAGACTATCAAGTCAAGAACTGTTATTTACACAATATACATGACAAGAGAAAGTGGTGTACTCTGTGTTCCTCACTTAAGTATTTTTATCCCCAATACTTCTTTCTTCAAGATGCTATTGAAACTAGAATATAAACATGTTGTATAATGATAGAAGATACGAATGGGAACAAATAATTGGATCTGAAATTTTATGGATAAAAAATCCTTCATGATATAGAGGGTTCTGGATGGACCAAAGTAGAGAAATGCTTTGAAAATCAACTCCAGGGTAGTCAGCCTCTAGCTTGAGGTCAGAGCAGTTAGAAGAAGATGGAAGATTGAAAGCACCTCTGCTGTGGCTGAGGAATGAATGAATGCAGGAAAATATAGTTACAGAAACCACTAGAAGATGAGATGAATAATATTAACTGTAGTCCAGAATCAAACTGGTAAATGAGAGAAATACACTCAGAGGAAAAACACAATAAACCCCCAAAAGTCATGAACTTCACTTGACTCGGTAAATATTTCTGTCAGTTTTTTAAAGTCTGTAGTAACTCTTGTGGAACCAAATGGAAAATTAAACATCAGCTATTTGTTCCTTGCATAATTTAAAACTAATAGTAATCTCCTCTGGTGTTTTATTATTGCCATAGATTAGGTTGCCTGTGGTACTAATTGAGCAGAGTCCTGCTGACTACAGGGAAAATCAAAACAGCTTATCTGAAGCTCTGATTAATAAAAAAAATCTCCCTTTGTGTGAAAGTGTTGCCTAATTTTTAAAATGAAAATTTAAACCCTGAATTTCGTGTCCTGGAATCTTTCATGCAAGCAGTTGTTACTGCCTACAAATCCACCACGGTCAAACTGTAACAATATGATCTGGGGCAATTAATTTTTCTGCCAGTGATTTAAGACTGATCCTAGTGTACAGTAGGAGCCGTTCTTTCTAGTGCTGACATCCTAGTTTTCAAAAGAGTGTGTCCCCAATGTATTCCTTTAAAAATAAGTGAAATTCTCCCAGTGTGATATCGATGCACTGCTTTTATGGAAATATCAACGGAGGAAGAGGATCAGATGGAAGCGGCTGGATGTCTGGCTCAGAATGAGGCTGAAATATAATCCCATTATCCAATATCGCGGTGTCTTCATGAAAGCCACAGGCCAATTAGTCTTTTTCCTCTAAACTAGGAACACTGGGATTAGGGAGAAAGGGCAAGTTCACACTGGCAGTAGAGAGAGATGGAATAACTATTACTTGGGGAAAAACTGGCATGGTGCTTTGGTGAGAAATGCATGTATTGCTGGCTGTCTCGTTGGAGAAAAGGCTGGAGATGGTAGCTGAAAGTTGAACGATCCAAAGTGGGTGGGCAGGCAGGAGAAATCGGACCTTGTGAAGCAAAGCTGAAATCTCTATAAGTATACCTGATTTGAAGGGGCTGTGCCAAAATGTGACAGGTTGTTTTTGTACCAGTCGTTGTTCATAGATGATAGTTAAAGAGAAGTCAGTGTCAGAGAGAGCTCGGAAAAGTTTGGTTTGTGATGCAGAATTAATGGAATACAGAACACAGGGATTTTCAGAAAACTTAAGTGGGAAGGTCAGAAGAGCAATGAAGAAATAGGAATATGAGATGCTGCAGAGATCTACAAGATGAAGCAGACCACATCAGACATCAATCAAAAAGTGCCTAAGGCCCATCTTTTAGGGTAAGTCTAAAGAGGATAGATTTACAGCCTGCAATATTTGTAGGGACGTGTTTCGTACATGGAGTAACACAGCCTGGTCTGGTTAGGCTGGCATTCCCAGAAATGCAACGTAAGAAATATCCCTTCTGTTTCTGAAGCCCCTTTCTCTGTTTGCTTTAGTGTAATTATTGTTGAACAAAAGACTCCATTTAGTTGTGAGTTCAGACACAGACTCCCCCATGTTAAACAGAAGGAAACGGAGACAAGTGCATAAGATCGTGGTCATGGGTGGAGTGGTAGGAAAGCTGAGGGTATCCCGATCTGAAGAACCTGGTAGATGTTAGCGGGGGAAATTTAAGAGGATGTAGAAAAGGAGGTGGGGGCAATAGTGCAAATTCCCTTTATTAAGGGAAATTATGAAATTGAATGCAGAACTGTAGGGTTGAATAAGGCTGGGATCAGCTAGATAAGAAGAATATAGAAGGGAGAGCAGAGGAAGAAGGAAAGGAATGAGATTTGAACAAGGAAATGAAAAATGAGTCTTTATGTGCCTAATGTCTGGGAGGATTTATAAATGCAGAGATCGAAAACCTGATACACCTTGAGATGGCAAAGGGATTGAGAACATGAGGAGCTGGAAGACCAGAGTGGCTACCAGCAGCGTGAAGACAACTGGAGTGGACAGAACCACAATAGTTAGGTGTTTGTGCAGAGCAAATGCTCTTCCATAATGTACTTGCATTTTGAAAGCCCAGCCACTTAAAAGGCATCGATTCTGACTTTGTTTTCTTTTCAAATACCGGAATCAGCAGGATGATGTTTTACCAACCCCACCACCCCATACCACCTTCCTCAAAAGACAAAAATATAGAGCGTTATGAATAGGTTCAATTAATTTGGCGTGATTTTGTTCTTGTTGGGCTAAAAACATTTTTTTTTCTGGGATTTAATTGTTTGCTTGTACACTTGCTTTGTTTTGTTCATGTGCTGTAAGCATCCAGTACTTGACATACAAACTGCCTCCCTTGCCTGTAATTCACAAAATAAATTTTGTTGCAGTTTCCTTCTGCTTTACTGTGCAAAACCTAACTTCGGTAGTTTTAGAAGGGAGATTTTCAGCAACCCCTCTAGTTTTATATATCTCATGAAAAGCTTCGAGAACTTTAATATTTTCTACACCACTTCGTAAACATTTTCTTTTGTGAATATTATTTGTAAAAATCACGTGCTTCCTTTTAGATATTGTTCTAAGGGAAATAAATTTCCATTTATACAAGTAGAAGTAAATGTGATTTTTGGAGATTACTGTCACATCGGGTTTTGCTTGTGCAATTCCTATGATTAAAGTTCCTTGTTACTCCCTAGCAGGGACCCTATGGAAGCTCTTAGCACCTGCTTTGAAAAAGACCAGTCCTCTAATGGCTGTGCTGAACATTGTCCTACATCATAGAAAATCCAACAGGGAAAATTGGGGATATTCAGTTTCAATTTCTATCAGAGCTGCGGATAACAACACAATGCAATTACATTTGCAGACACCCGCCTTGCAGAAGGTGCACGTCTTGTCTCATCTCATTGCCATTCTGCAGGAGCCTTGGCTGAGGACTTTGGGAATTCAGCTCTTCTACTGTCAAATACTGTTACATCTCACATCAAATGCACCACTTCTGGCAGGGCAGCTTATGTGTCTGAGCTTAAAACTACCTCTACAAATGTTTCAGCAAGTTAAATTTGACAGCACAAGTGTCCATGTACAATGAGAACTTCAGAATCAGAGGTTCAGAGAAAGGGAATTCAGCACATTCAGGACTCCTTTTTCCTTTGAAGAAAATACCTGTGCTCCTTAGGTCTTCTGCCAAAATGTAGGGTTTGAGTCCCTGATTTCAGGGGTGCCATCAGTTGCTTGGATAGCGGAAAGTCACAGGGATGCTGTGAGATCTGCTCCCTATGTGAACTTCCAACAATACTCTGCTTCCATATTGACACCAAGACACACTTGTCCAGTCAGACTCAAGAGGTCCCAACCAGGAGCTGGCTCTGGCACATATCCTTAAGGAGGAATCTTAGGGTATTCTCATGAGAAGTCCTTCAATGTACCAGTCCTTTGGTTGTTGCAAATTCAGGCTGGAAATACACCTGAAGAGAATCACTGAAATATTATCATAAGAAGGGGGTAGAAGCCTTACAGTATGTGTGATGAGCATGTTAAACTCTGACTCTGCTTGAGATGACATCAACGTACCTTTCTGCAGGTAATACCAATAGTATAAAGCCAATTTGAGACACGGGTCTTCCGTCACTGAGAATTAAAACATGCTGACTTTGCAATAGCATTGAAATGCTTCAGTGCATCATAGGGTGTGCAGGTCCTGGGAAGTTCATTTTGGATCTGTGCTACTTTGTTCCCATCATTTCCGAGGCAATTAACTTTTTTTATAAAGCCTTTCAGAGCCCATCAGTGCCCAGTGGTAAGTCCTGTCCTTCCAGAATACTGACCTCAGCAACACGCAAAATATTGGAAAAACTGAGAAATATAGCACTGCAATGCACAGCCACACTGCCTTTACTCTGCATCCTTCCTATCCCAGCTATAACCAGTGACAACTATCTGAAAATACTCCCTGAAATTACAGATGGGAAATATAGTTATGGTGTGACATAATATTTACAGTATCGATGGGGTCAAGGACTCATGCGGTTTAGCACAGGAAGACATTTTTGTAGGGCTAAAGGATTGAACATAAGGCAAAGACAGATAGATCCTGTTCAGCCCTGCGCAATGGAAAGTACGAATGTGTCTTCTGTCTTCTGGGACAGCATACTGGCTGAAGAGAGTTAAGATTGTAGCAATGTATCCTCTAATGATGTGTTTCTATTTCTGAGTCACGAAATGTTTGAGTTGTTCTTAAAAAAACACCATAAAAGGACATATACTATCACAGCACAACCTTATTGCTGCATTAAAGCATTTTGTTGTTGAATTTCTTAGAACCATTTATTTAAACGCAAGCAAAATATTTTGTTGCAAGGATGAATGTGCACATGCACAGCTATTCTAGTGCAAAGATATGAGATATTGCTGTAGCAAGGTAATTGTAAAAAATGCTTATGCGTTGTCTTCCCCTCTACATTTTTACTATGAGATGAATAGCAGAAGGATATAGGGAAGTTACATTAATCAACGCATTAAACTGTGTTTTCAGCTAGTCCTTAGCGCATTCAAGGGTGTACCCTTTTTGCAGTTACTTACATAATTAAAGCAAAAAAATCACTGGCAGCAGAAAACTTGACTTCAAATTACCTGATATTTTAAGATTTTGCACTGGGACCATAATTTCAGCCCTGACGGACAAGTTTCGGGCTTCTCTGCTGTTTCTAACTCCAGTGCTTTTCAGTCTGTCAGCGAGCATCCTGCCTGCAGATGCTGAAAGCTCTGAGTCTGTGCAGCCCCCAGGGCTGGTCAATGGCAAAGGCAGACACTCCCTCTCCCCATTCATATCTGTCATTCATAGTCCCCCCTGCCAGCTGTGGCATTAATGTACCTTCCAACATTGAAAAAACAAAGTTGAGGAGAGAGATTGAATGTGCATGAATATTCATGTGTTTGTGGTAGGGGGGGGATAATGGCACACATTTGAAGATGTCCAAGACCTGGAATGCCAGTGTGCACCTCCTCCCATAGCATTTCTTATTAACACGCACCAATTTCTTTCTTGGTTTCCTGGAGCAATCGGAGCCAGTGAAGCTGGGAAACCTGGAGAAGGCAGTAGGGATAGAGACACATTGGAGATAGCTTGCATGGAAGAAGAGCCTGGCAAAAGCATCAAAAAGGGAAGGCGGTTGAAGAAAGGTCAGTGAGCAGAACACTCCTAGGTCCACTGCAGTCTTCTTTGCGGCAGGATTGACTTCACCTCTGCCAACTCCCAGCACATATTGTAGGTAACATGTTCTTAAAACCCACAAAGCAGGACTTTTTGTAACTTCCCTAGTGAGCTTGTCCCCAGTTCCTCGTCATTCAGCTAGAAGGTTTTTCCTGATAGTCTTCCTAAATCTTCTTTCTGAACAGTAAACAGATTTCTGCTGTGCTATGAAGGAGAACACATGAGCACACCTTTCCCTTTGCAGCAAATTATGACATCATTGTGTACCGTTTTCTCTTTGATCTCTCTGCTCAGATTTCTGTTTTCCAGAAAAAATTATCTAGTTTTCTTCTTCTTTCCCACATAAATCACCTATGCAAACTTCTTCACATTCTTGAAGATCTCTTCCAGATTCTTTCTCAGTTCCTTATCATTCTATTAGATAACACCCTTTGTGGGGAATTTAAGAACAAGTTCAGACACATCAGTGCAGCAAGAATGGTCTTGGGAGAGAGACACTGTTATCCTTGTTGGGTTGAAACCATGGGATAGAGAAGCGGGAGTTTAGCATATGGAGAATATCTTGACATTGTTTGGCTAAGCGCTTGAATTATGTATCCGCTAGTCTTCAGATAAGAGTAGGTTATCACTTCTTGCTAAAACCAGCCTCAGCAGCTAGAAGTAGTGCAAAAGTACTGAAATGTGTTGTAAAGTTAGCATTGGTTAGGTACACGATCTGTTAGCTAATTGATTTATAAGTACATGTCTTATTGTGTGATTCTATATAAGTTTTGTAGCCCCTATACGGGTTGTATTGTGAAAATATAAAAGGAGTTGGGTTGAGAATACAGATGTCTCATTTTGCACCCCGGACTAAGTCTGTGTCATTCAAGATGCTACCATACTTCACATGTTGTATACTATGTATCATTCCAAGAAGACAGTGAACTCCACTTTATACTTCTACAGCTGTAAGTATGATCCAAGCTTAGTAATATTTTTTCTTAATATAGTTATGAATAAAATTTCCAGTTTCCCCTTCGCTTCATCGCACAGCTATGTGTGGATCCTTTCCACAGTGCTGACACTCAGGCAGATATATCCCACTATACGTGAAAGTCTTCTGCCTAAATTTAGCGCAATGTACTTGACTTTATTGAGTTTCACTGAAAACCACTTTACATTCCTGTCCTTCCTTGTAGTTACTCTTTCCTCAGGTTGGTGTAATTCTCAAATCTAATGACCATGCTCTTCACTCCACCGTCTCAGCTATTAAGCACAATCTTGAAACTGCTAATAAGTCTGACCCTCGTACCACCACACTTCAATGCCCTTGAAGAGTGACAGTGAATCCTTGATCAACCCTCATGAAGAGGGCTTCATCAGTGATTGCATCTGCAAGATATTTTTCTACTGCAGTTGTAAGAACCTCAAATCAAATAGCACTGACATCCTCACAAAAATCAAAATGAATCATACCAACCCCCTTCAGTCACAAGGCTTGCTACTCTGCCAAAGAAAAGAAGCAGACCAGTTTGGTGGGATGCGTTATTTACAAGTTGTGCTGACTGGTTTTATTTCCTATTATCCTCTCAATCCATTCTTTCAGTGGGTTGAAGTAGAGCTGATGGGTAAGTGATATTCTGGGTTCATATTTTTTCTACTTTTTAAAGGTAAGTCTGTTGTTTTTCTTCTTGCACGCCTCTTCATCAGACAGCTTGAATATATCTCTTGTCAAAACTAGTTCTCTCTTTCTTCTTTCCTGTTCCTGTATCCCTTTCTTAAATGAAAGTCTGTAGTTCAACGATTGCCATTAACTCTTTTTCACAAAGCTGAGGCCAAGAATGCATGTCATATTTCTGCATTTTTTGCATGAATTAGTCTGCTTTTTTTCTCTGTTTGGTTGTAGACTTAGACTGCTTGTTAATCCGGTCAGCACATCTCTTGGTTCTCTTTATTTCACTTTTGACATTACCCTCTTTGATTTCAGCTCTAAGTCTTGTGCTTACTCCTTTTACTATCCCTCTGCTCTTTTTTTCACGTATTTGTCAGGATATCTTTTTGATTTTCAAGTTGTTATAGAACTCCTGAGACAGTTGTATTGATCTATTTCTAATTCTCCTATTTTTCTCTGCAATGCTACAGCTTGCTACTTTGCTTTTTGCATAAACTCTTTTAATAGCTGTCAGTCTCTGGCAATTTTTTTGTATTTAAAGTTGTTGGCTTTGTTTAGAACATTCTCCCACCAGTTTCTTAGTTTCTTAATCTGCTTTTTTGAATCTGTGACTTATTCTGCTGCTTCTTTTTAACTGATTCCTTAGACTAATTAATTTTATCATGTGAAATCACTTTCATGGAAATTATCTTCCACTCTTAAGAATTCTTAGCCACTCTCAATTCCTCACTCTCAAAACTAAACTGAAGTGACCAAAAACCTGAGATCCTCCACTGGCAGCAGACTCTGCCTTGTGGCCATTTTTTGCTTAGTTACTCAGATGAGCACCAGCTGGGCCTGGTTTGTTGAATTGTGATAGATACATATGATGACATTGTTCCCACCTCCTCCGTTTATCTTCACCCAGTTCAAAAAACCTGCAGTCATCTGCCAAGTTGTCGGGTGGCTCCGGATCATGTCAGTGAAACAGACTTTCATGGGGGACACCTTTGGGAGAATTGATGAAAACAGTCATGAACTCTGCTTCATTCCTTCACCCTCGCTCTCTACGGCAGTGGTCATCCTGAGTGTGTTTGGGCCCGATGTGGCAGTTATCCGGGCTCTGAGCAGATACTGTCCTGATGCTTGGTGGGCTAGAAGTGTCCCACTCGCTTTCAGCCAGGGTCTGCAGTTTGGCAACAAATCTACCAGGAAGGAGGACGTGGCAGCAGTAACGTTGCTCTCTTTCCCACATGCCACCCTCCTCTCTGTACAGTCGCTATGAGCCCCCCAGCCAGGGCGGAGACCAATGTCTCCTCATTAAGAATTGGCGTTACTTTTTTTCACATCTCATAGCCACATTATGCTCCTTCAACAAGGAAGTGTTCCAGGAGCATTTCATAGAAGTGTTGAAGGTCAGATTGGATGGGGCTTTGAGCAACCTGACCTGGTGAAAAATGTGTCTGCCCATGGCACAGCGGTTGAACTAGATTGTCTTTGAAGGTCCCTCCCAACCCAAATTACTCTGCTACTCTATGATCCTAGCAACAATGAGTGGGGCACACAGCAGACTCAGTTTCTGACAGACAGCACCCATCAGCCGTGTTCTTTCTTTTTTAATTTTGGCACCTGACATACACAGTCTCAGAGAGCAGATATAGTGTTAAGTACAAACGTTATTTTTCATGGCTTTTTATGTCATTTTCAAAGTTAAACAAGGAAAACATTATTCAGGACTGGGAGGAGCACTCTGGGACAGTCCCGTGGAAACAACTTGTTTAATATCGTGCATAAACTGATCACTTGCCACCTCAAAACAATTTCAATTAATGTATTGTTCCAAAACCTCATTCCTCATTTCCACATTATACTAAACTGATATATTTTTAAAGTACTTCATATTTATCAGAAAAGAGTATTCTATATATGATAATGACAAAAACCAAACCGGTTGACTTTTACTATCACATGTTCGGTATTTCAACTGCTTGCACAGGATTGAAAAGTATCTGTGTAGTCTGATTGCAGCATATTTCCTTTCAAAAGCAGTGAAATTTTGCTTTTGTCAAACACATGTACACATAGATAGAAATTGATAGAAACACCTGCAACTTCAATACGTTTGAAAAATAATCAAGTCCTTACATTTCTCTTTTGTTTAGAAAGAAAATAACTCACTGATTTATACAAAAGAATTTTAGTAACTCCTTCCACAGGTAAGTATAACATTTTGTCCTTTCACCACTCATTTCTGCTGTCATACCAACTTCTTACACTCTCAGCTTTTACTGAGACACAATGGACTCTGTTAAGCCTTTGTGATGGCTACGAATAAGCTGCTGGTTAGTCACTGCTTCCAGTTTTCAGATACCTCACATATCTTCCAGTTGCATAAATTGATACCAGAATCTCTGAAAATGCAATGGAATACATTTATGCAACCTTGCAAGGACTACAAACCTTCAGAATTCATTCTCCTGAATCCTGGGTTCTCAAAGTGTTCTCAAAGTTACAGAAGCATTGTGAACTAAAAGCCAGTGCTTTTTAGCTGCTAGCGTCTTTAAATGCACACTGTCTGTAAAACGACCTTTGTTGGAAAACATATTTCCTTAGGAAGGTGGTTATAATCCCCAAAATGTCATTTAAGTTGATCTTAACAGCATGAAACTTGTTCTTTTAAGCATACAATATTTTTAAAAATTCAGGAAAAATAGTGTGGTTTTCTCCACTTAAGTGTAGGCTGTTGAACAAATCAGACCCTGAAATATTCATAAATATATATCTGTCTTTTGTTCCTGTCTGTCCCTGAACCCTCACCTGCCTTCAGGGAGAGCTTACATTTTTCCTTGAACTGCTCGAGTGTCCTGCTGCATCTCTGGGATCTTACAGATGCTTTTATGTTCTTGCTTATGGTACTTTCTCTGTTCCTGTTTTTTTTTCCTACTCTTGCCCATACTTCCACTTCTAATATTTCATATAAAAATACAATGGTATTTGATTTCCAAGAATGAACTATTCTCTTGGGGTCAGAAGTCGGGGATCTGCACTAATGCTAATAACTGTAGCAGTCCTTTTTGTTTTGTTACCTTATCCTGAATTAAATGAAAAGCTACTAGAAGAAAAAGCATATAAAGAGAGGAGCACATGTCTAATTCTGCTAGAATGCTGATAGTAACTCTCAAATAACCAGTGTCCCAGGGAGAAGGCTTCACATCTACACCAGCCTACAGAAAGCTCCTCCTCACCCTTCCTATGTGCCTCGCTGTGTCATCTGCCCATGTCCTTGACAGCTTCCTGTTGTTACCCACCTTGCAACATCATCTCCTACATCTCCAAACCCAAACTGCGCACTTGCTGGCTCCCTTCTAGTCAAACTCAGCGTGTCACCACTGCTCTCCCTTCTTCCCCTGCAAAGCCACTTCTCTGCTGAGCTCTTATCTGACACATAACTTCTGTCCCAACTTCCAGAGCTCTCTTTCCACCTCAGTGCTTCTCACTCCTGGCTGCCAAGTCTCCCCTCCCAGTACTGCTGCTTCTACACAGCTGTGTATTACACATCTATCGGTTAGGCTGCTATGCCTATATTTTATTTTATTTATTGTCTCTTCCAGGATAAAGTGTTTCCTCCAGAAGAAAAGATACAGTGTAACTACTTGGTAAGTCTGTAGGCAGGATTAGTCCATTAGCAACCTCACATTCACTTCACATGCCTTCTATCGGAGACTGAGTGTTAGCTGTCCACTTGAACTGCTTCTTACTTCATTTGAAGTCTGTGGGGGAGCTGGAGCTATATACAGCTTTTGGAGCTCTGCATCTTAGCGATTTCTCATTCTTAATTCAGATGTTCTTGGAGAAAACTATAAAGAGAAAGAAACACGCAGCAGCCAAGAACATGTTAATTGCATCCACAGCTCTATTTCCAGCAAAGGAGCCAATGTATCAATATGCAAATAAAAATCCCAGTTGCTGTGTTATCTTCTTCCAGAAGAAACTGGCAAATAGCATATTCCTTCAAGACTCAGGATTTTGATATCAGGAGTTCACCATATTCCCCCATTTCCCAAGGTTCCCTTTTTGATTAGCCTCTCTTGGTCCTCTTCAACACAAGGGTCTGATGGAGAAAGCCTCCTTAAGGAGCAGTGAAGTGAACCTGCCTGTTTGCAGCCCCTTCTGGCTGCATGAGAGTCATTTTGATGTGTTTGGGGAATAGGTTTAAAGAAATGGGGATTCTGTTCCTCTTCCTGCAGCCATGCTAAGTTTTCACTTTGAAAGAAAGTTGAGCAGTTTTGCTTGGTTATCATGGGGACAAATAGTTGTGAGGGTTGCTCTGTGCGCTTTAGTAATAGGCAATTTGTTATCCAGAAGAAACAAACAAATATTTTGGGAGATTGCAACTAGTTGGTGTTAATTCTAGTGAAATATTGCTGGTGCTCACACACAATTAATAATGCAGCATTTCTCCCAGTAGAAAGAGCATCGACCTCAGGGCATTTACTGCAGTTACTTGCGATGTCCCCACCGTGGCACTGGTATGGCCACAGCCTTCAGTGCAACAAATGGCAAAAACCTTCGCAGTTCAATGCAATCCATTTCTGAGGCTGCCGACGGAGCCACTACTCCAGTAATAGCATGCAGAATGGAGAATCCATTGTTGACATGCAGAGAGAGTGGAGGACATCTACAGGGATGCTGGCAGCTAGGGCAAAGCGGCACAAAGTGTCCACTGGTATAGGAGTGTGAAGAGGCAACAAACTGTGGGAATCAAAGTACTTTCACAAGGTTGTAATTTTTTGCCAGAAACCCGCATTATCCTACCAAATTCTAAAATGCGTCAAAAAGTTACCAGAAGAAAGAAAGAAGATTGATGCCAAGTGTAACCCGCTGGTTTTATTCTATTTTTAGGTCAGTCTCGTATTATTTTGTTTCTGATCTACGTTCTTTGAAGTTGTGAGAGCTGATGTTCCAAGGCTGTTGCTCAGTTTGCACCAGGGCTCTGGGCAAGCAAAGCTGCACATGCACTGGAGATGGACAGCAGAACTTCAAAATCCAGTAGTCTGAGGTCAGAGGTACAGTTGCTATCTGAACCACAGAAGAACAACATTTTTCTTTTATATCCTTTGCATATCTCTATGGACATATAGTACTGACTCGGCTTCATAGATTAGGAACAGTTAGACCATTAATTAGACTTCTCTGCAAGAAAGAATTACCAGAGAAGGCTAAGTGTGTTTGGTCACCAGATCAGAAGATCCTCTTCAACACCTTTGAAAAACTCAGCCAACAGGAAGACGCTGAAGATAGCCCAGCATCTTGCCATTAGAGACAGATGGTTGGAAGAACCTGTAGCCTGTTAACAACATCATCATCTTCTGTACAAGACAGCAAGTCCAGCTGGAACAGTTGTCTCCAATGAAAGTGAGATGGAAAAGCATCATCTCACGGTTGGCAAATGTTTTGTGTAGCAAGGCTCAGACAGGAGGTTATTAATGTGATGGAAATATATGTGGTTTTGTTTAGCCATTTAAAAATGACCTATACCTTCTCAATCTACAATAAGTAAATCAGTGCAAAACGCCTTGGGATTTAGGAATAAACTTATGTGGGTTTACTGCATATAACATACAATAATATTTACAGATATTTCTGTGGTTTTTAATTGCATACAACCCCGTATACCACATTAAATCTGCGGACTTGGTTTGAAAAGACAATAGATACTTGTGATAACACAGTGAAAATGGACCAAAGTTACCTTTGTAAATAATTAACCGTGGATTCTGTTATGAATACATTTATGAGGATAATTGGATTACAAAACCTCTGCAATAAAAGTTAAAGCACATATGTTGGAGTATAATTGAGACACCTGCATGTTGTGTTAATGTCATTTTTTGCTTTCAGATGAGTAATTTGTATTAACTGTTGTATTATTATGTTGCTAGATCACAAAGTCATGGTCTAAGATTAAGTGGACCTTGGACAGAATGTCAACAGAAATGACATTATGATAGCATGATTACTGTCCTTAAAGTGCAATACTTTACAGCTCTGACAAGCGAGTTGCCACTGTAAATGAAGTCAAGAGCTACACTGACTTGGCATGGTAGATTTTGTTCTGTTGGGGAAAAAATGATTTCCATAAACCTTAATGAAGCAAGAGTTGCTGGCTTTATTTAAAACTCTCAAGATCGTTAGAGACAAATGGAGCTTCAGTCCATGAAATATACATTACAAAATTGTCAGGGTAGTTCTTGGACATAACAACTAGGCGGAAAGGAGGCAGAGCTGTTGTATATATTTCTCTAGGAAGAGGCTGTTCCAAAAGACTTTTGCAAAAGCCTTGGATTTTCTTTCAAGAAATATAGTTTTGCAGTGCTAACTATGAGGTTTTGCAAAAGTTTTAGTAGGTTTATATGAATCTTAGATCCTAATGACTATGCACAGCTAGATCTTCTTAAAAACTATTTGTCTTTTCCCTCCTCTCTCCTTAAGGCAAATACACTGCTAAGAAGGTGAAATACTGGTGACTTGATAAATTCCACTTCCTCATTCTTGAACAATCAGAGAGAAGGAATGCATTCTGAAACTTTTCTTAATACTTGTTTCACACGGAGTAGGAGGGAGTGTGCAATGAGGAAAAGTAAGGAGAATGTAAGGAGTCACATTATACCTAAAAAAAGAACAGTGTGCATTTTTTCTAGCCAGTTCTTTCAGCTTTTGCCTCCAGCAACATGAACCTGCTCTCCACACCGACACACTAACATTAACTCATGGATATTTCCTTTTTTTTAGTTCAAAACAATTAAAAAGGGGCATGTGTTTAATAAGATAACAAAGGGAACCTCAGTTTTTAAACGCACATGAACAAATTCTTCTTCTACTCACATACAAGACTCTGACATGTATGATGAAAAAAGGTTACCTTATAATCTGCAAAGAGTGACTAAAAATCCTCATTCATTTTTAAGCCAGGTCATGAATATCTCTGAAGGTGTTGCATGCAACATGAAAATATTGTCTCATTCCTCAGTAACCGGCCAAAATCTGGCAGCAGCATTCATCTCTTGGAGGACTTGAGGGAGGGTGAAGCACTGCAGGAAAGCTGATGAGAGCCTGTGGTGTGTGGGGCAGAGATGGTCCTGGCCTGACACAGGGGGTTCTTAGCAATGTGCATAAATACCTGATGGGAGGGAATGAGAAGAGGGAGCCAGGTTTTTTCACTGGTGCAAAATGACAGGACTGGAGACAGTGGGCACAAGTTGAAACATGTGAAATTTCATCTGAACTTAAAAAAATATTGTAACTGTGAAGGTGACAGAGCACTGGCATAGTTTATTTGGAGAAGCTGTGCATTCTCTGTCCTTGGACTACCTGGACATCACCCGGGGCAACTGGCTCTAGCTGACCCTGCTTGAGCAGAGGAATGGACTAGATGTCTCAATGATCTCACAGGTCTTTTCCAATCAGATGATTCTATGATTCTATGATTCTATGAGTCTTGCCAACTTCAGCTGCTCTGAGGCTCAGTGGCTGTCACCTACACGCTGGGCGACAGGCTGCATCCACATCCCCAGCATTTGCCTGTGGCTCCTCCAGGCTGTGTGTGCCACCTCTATGGCCTCAAGACACAGTTGTTGTGTTTCATGTGGGACACGGGAGAATTTATATTGAAATATCCAAAATATTATGAGGGCTGCAGCCCAAAAGAGAGAAATTTTGATACAATGAATCTGAGGGTGTATGTTACACAACTCAGGGCAGGAGTGTTGAGGAAACAAATCCTGCTGAGATAGTGCTGAAGATGGTGTAAGGAAGGAGTCAAACCTGGTGCTATGCTGCCTTCAGAGACTGGTGTCTGTCCTGAGGTCTCCCAGGGCCATGTCTGAGCTTTGTCCAACTCAAAACACTACGTAGTTCAAGTCAAAGCAAGGGAGCAAGATAACAAGGAGGTGGAGTGTCAAGGGTTTAGTCCTTATTTCAGTCCCTGGCATTGATGAACATTGTGGGATTGTAAAGTGTCTTTCCTCAGGGATAAATGGGAATTCTAAGCTTCCAAGAGCTGATATCTTGGGAAGGAGATCTATAAGTTTTCCTCCTTAAAAATCACATTCCCCTTTTCCCAAAGAATATGTTTAAAGCATGCATTTTTTTTCCTTCCCATTTATTTCCTTCCCATTCCTCACCAGCCCATGGCTAGCAGTAAAGATTGCTTTGAAGTCTTCCACCCTCCATTTGGTTGTCTGGTCCTTCCTCTCCCCTCCCTATACCTCTCAACAGAAACAAGTTTGGGGCTCTATCACATGAGAAGGGTTACTGCTGAAGCCGTGCAATAGCACTCATTGAAATGCTCAGGTAGCTGGAAAAAACAAAGCCATTGGCTACTCAGCTCGTATACAAAACCATCTGTTTAGATCCGGAGGGCAACCACTCATTTGGCCTCTGGAAGATTTTGTTCATAGTAAAAGCAGCTGAGATGTGTTCCAGCTGGGCAACAGCAAACGTTTACCTGCTCAAGTAGGCAGCCTAGTCCTTTGTATTTTCATCCCTCCTACTGGATTAGAGTGTGATCAGACAGGCTGTGAAGATGTCATCTTTTGTATCACAGCTCCATACACTGCAAGGCTGCGTCATTCTTGACCCTGCAGTAAGTTTTGGGTTAGAGCCTAAGAAAGAGGTGGTGACATTTTCTGTGTGTCCAGGGGAAAATGATCCCAGATAAGCTGAGAGGGCTGGCCAAGGGGGAAGGCTGCACTAGACACTGAGCTCAGTCCCACAGATGATTCATGGGAAATCCTTCCAGGGAACAGCACACATGACTTCAGAAACTCATCGCGGATTTGCTTAGCAGAAGTTGTTTAGCTAGCTGTCTTAGGGCACCGCTATAAAATTGAATTAAATGGTTATCTAAAATCAGTCTCACATCAGTTCATTCAAAGAATTTAGATCTTCATTTCTACCTTTAATCATCTTTACCTCTTTTTAGTATAGATTGCCTACATTTTGAAAGCTCATTTGGGCTAGAAGAAAAATTAGACACTATTAAAGCAAAATATGCTGAAACCTCTCTTCCAAAATGTTCTAAAAAGGCTGTATTTATCAAAGAAAGATCCTCTCCTGCTCCCACTTTCACTCTCAACAACCTGTCATTTTCAGTGGAGAGCATTTAATCATAGATCTCCAGACAGAGAGAGCACCTTTCAAATGGAGCAAACACCTGACAGCAACAGGAGTTGACAAGTTAACAGGAAACAATACGGAGATCACTGTTGAAATTTTGCAGTTGATGCATGTTTGATTGTGTTAGGTTGGAAAAACTAAGCAGATGCTAAAATGCCTCCTTAGGAAAAGATATTAAAGCCTTGTAAGCTCTTGGAGGGGCATTGATGGTGCTGCACAAAATGGGATGGAGATATGAATGTAGAAATCTTTCCTTTTAACATCCTCACTATACACTCTCAAGGTTATAGGCTGAGAGAGCACATCTCTCAAGAAGCTGAACTGCCAGTAAGCAGATTCAGTTTGTTGGTTACCATTTAGCAGCATTAGCATTCAAACACACTGGATACTTCCCAGAGGAGACCCTGTATACTCCTAGAACTTCAGAGGTTTTTGTCCACTAGAAAATATCTTAAGATCACCAATTTAAATACCACTATACAGTGCACATCACTGAACAGATGTCAGAAGATAATTATCCACCTGAACCAGATGGCCATCTAAAAGAGAGGCTCCTATTTATTAGTTTCTTGAATTTTTCTTTCCTTAATGTTTAATGAGCACAGTAGGCAAGAAAGTGGTAAAGTGAAAACTCTAGGAGAATCAAAGCTTTCTGGTTACAGTAAATTCTCCGACTCGATTGTGTAATGAGGCTATTCTCTCCCAGAGGTGTGCACTGGGATCACTTCTGTGAGACTAGGCTGATGAATAAGCAGTTGTTTTTTGGTTTGCGCTTGGCTTTGAATTAGTCTTTTGTTCACTGCAGACGGCTGTCAGAGTTTCCAGAGTTAAGAGCTACTTCCGGCAAAGGCAATGCTAGAGCAAACGTGTGACTCTACAATGCTTATCACACCCAGAGATGTCAGTGCCCACTTTGTCCTATATAATACACACCCCAAATGTCTCAGGATACCTATACCTGTGACCAACAACATCCTTTCCCAGTCTAAACTGAAAACACATTTTCATTTCCTAGTTTAAGTAATCAGTATGAAATCCAGCTGTGTTTCTTCCTGTCCTCTCTTCAAAATGAGCACAACATCTGCTGGAAGATTTTTCTGCTTCTGAAGTAAAACATTTCTTGTACAGAGAGCCCAAATTTCTTTCCAAGCAAGAATAAATTATTTAGCATGTGTATCCAGAAAGAACAATATTTTGAGCCTGAAGGAAAGAGGGCAAATTAGCTAAGAGTAAAACTTCAATGAAATAGTTGTGAACGCAAGAATAAAAAGAAAAATACAGCATTTTCATTATACTTTCTTTGTTTAATAATGTCAAGCAGAGTAACTGGACTTACACAGTAAGTACAGGAAACTAGAATTTCGTGTTGAAAAGGAAGACAATATTCAATATTCAATATATGCGTGTCAGACAAAATGACATGAAAGCCACAAATCTAATAATAATTAATAGTTTACAGACACTGAATAGTAAAATCATCAGCTAGTTGTATGTCCTGCCCAAATGCCAGAAAAAGCAGCATGTTCAATGTTACTGAGCAGGCCTGTAGAAGCTAATCCTGTTCTTCACAGTGTGAGGAACTGCTACAAAATGATCGCACAAGTATCTAAGTGCATATGAAATAGTGCTAAGGCATCTCAGGTGAATCTGCTTCCTTACAGCATTAAGCAATCAGAGGAAGTTCTGCCATCACCATTAGAGAAGGAGATCCCATATCTGAAAATGCTGTTGAAAACCGGAGATTCTCACAATTTTGGAAAGCCTATTTGCAAAGGGTGTAATCACATGGCATAAAGAGAGCTGTCAGCCATTCACTGTATCAAGGGTTGCAGAGAACCTTTACTCATAGTTTTCCTTACGATTATTTTTTATGATTTTTTTTACATGTACTGTAGCAAAGTTCTCATTTTTCCAGTCCACAAAAATGCTCAGAGCTTGTGTATTAAGTATCACCTCAATGGACGTGGAAAGGAAGTGGGAACATTACTAGTTCCTCAGGCTTCACACCACCAGATTTGCCCTTTCTTTCATTCATTTGAATAATTAAGAGCTTTTAGAATGCAGAATTGTAATTTTACTCCAGTATCAAAGTTGTAAACCTCTGACACACCCCAAGAACAAGACTCTTCTGAAGCCACATAGTCCAGGTATGACGGGTACCTCTGAGGAGTTCTCCAGTTTTCTGACAGACTTGGCTATATGTTCCCCTGAAAAATGGAACCTAAACTCAAGGTGCACTTCAGCTACTCACTGCCACTCCTACTGCCGCTTCCTCCTGTCCTGCGGCCGCTGTGCCTCACTGATGGGAGCAGAGAGGTAGTGGTGGGAGCAGTAATGAAGTGGTTGCAATCAAGGTATCTCATTAATTTACCTTTCCCTAGAAACGAGGGGTGTCTTACGCTCTGCTACCTGACATGCCCTGAAAGACGCAGGAGAGAGAATAATTTTGTTTAAGTTTAATGTTTGAATTTTTTTAATTTTAAATTTTTAATTTATATTTAATTAATTGGGGAGGGATGTCGAGGAGCGGAGGGAGACAAGTCATGAACGCAATATGATTCATAAGCAAACTCCCAATTTATTGATGTGACACAGCTTCTTTTATGCTCCTTTGCTTTAATTATGCACATGTGTTATAACATAATTGGCTACCTTTACTTTAATTATGCATTCGTATTATAACATTACTGACTACTGGTGACTTCATCTCCCGACCGCAGTTTGTTTCCAGGCCGCTTATCCTTTCCATGCTGGCTCGTTACCAGGAATGTTACTTACTCCTTGCTCAAGGTTATCGTAATCTTCGTGGGCCTCCTGCATAGCTCCCTTATGCTCACCTAGCTCGCTTATGCTAACGGAGGCCTAAGCACACCAGCTCAGGCTTAATGCTGTTACATGCTGCAAACTAACTCGTCCAGGGACCCATGTCCCGGTTCCTTGAGCCATTCCCCAACAGAGGGATGTCTTTAAACTGTGTTTGACAAGCAGTCTGCACAGATCTAAAATCACCTCCTGTGAGCAACTGCAGGTCCCGCTGATGCTTGGGCTAAATTCTTGCCCAAACATCTCTCCCTTACTCACCACAGCAGGTTTCAGCAAGAACTGCTTTTCCAGGAGAGATTAATGGGCTCAAGTGTTGAAAAGATAAGTGTATACTCTCCTCAGTGGGAATTAAATTTGAAGGAAATAAGGTCCTAAAAAAGAGTGGAGAAATCACAATTGGCACTGGTGATGGGAACAAAAGAAGAAAAAAATCCTCATAAAATCTGAGACCATTTATCAGTCCATAGTGAAAGAATTGCAACATGCAGCAGAGGGAAACAATTTCTTTTCTCCTCTATGCAGAGCCAATCATAGAAAAATCCTTCAGTGAGGGATTCCTCAGATACAGCAAATCCAGACTGAAAAATTTGTTTCTGAAGTGCTCAGTTCCTACCATTGTGAGGCTTAATGATGTGGACATTTGACAACACAATCTTTTCTATCTCAAGACTCTGTGTGTGAGCACAGGGAAAATAAACTATCTATTCCTCTTTCTTTACTGCTGGAGTTTATGACAGAAAGTGCTTATGGAATGATTTTTCCCCCCATATTTAAAACTTCATCATTACATGTAGAAAAAGAAAAAACATTGTATGATAAATACACTGAGTAGGAAAGCTGTGAGAAGTACCCAGTTGCTCTCTCAGTGTACACCTGGACATTGTGCAAATATTGGTATTTAAATGAATAGACGTCAGACTCGACTTCTCATCTGAGGCATCAATTGCAGAGTGTCTGTACCTGATCCTCCAGTTTACTTCATTCCTCTAATTTTCTCTATCCATATATAGGATTTTTTGAGGTGGTTACCGAAACAATTGTCAATGGACAGAGGGAGAGGACTTTTCAGAATCTTGACAATTTCTAACCAAGCAGTTGAAATTAATCCAATTATTGTGAACCCAATCTTGCTCTCACCACCAAAGACAGAAAACCTCCCATTGGCTTGAGTGGGAACATAATGAGATCAATAACTGAGCCGAATCTGCGGCAGGATTTTCTTTTGAATAAAGAGAAATGCATAGTGCCAGCAGCATTCCCCAAAATCATCACAAGTGCTCCAGAGGGACAGAAGGAACAACTTTCTGGTGCGTCTGTTTCTTCATGCAATGTGGCAAGCAGAGTCATCTGCCTGCAGCTGTACTGACTCTTGACGATGAAATGATTTAATTCACAAGGCACTCAGTACAGGCCCTGCAACAACAACAAAATGGCATGCATTCGAGATATGCAAATTAAATTACTTGGTTTTGCACACAGAATTTCAGTCATTAGAGGGAGAGATAATGACTTGCAATATGTTTTTAAGAAGAAACACACAATGATAATCATATTTACTTTACACTTTCATTTCCTAACGTGCACATGCGCATGGAGGACCCATTTATGCAAGTGTAACTTGTCAAACAAAAGTCAGACTGCAATTAATTTAATATTCCTGCCACTTAGGCTCCAGCAGACAGACGAAGTTCAGGAACTAGCGGAGTTCCCTGAATTAAGAAGAGAAATTCGTGGTGTGCACAAAGTAGATTCTTGCTATAGTGTTGATTATGTACACACAGGCACACGCACACTCACACTCACAAACACATATGGGAAGCAGAGAGAACGAGAAAAGTGAGTTGTTCAAGAATTCTTTTTGTTCAAATTATTCTTTTCTTTCCAGAAGAAAATATTTGATTTGCGATCACTGTGAGCTGAATCACATTGCCTGACTGACTTGAAACATTCAAAGCCATGTAACACTATTTATTGCATTACTCCATTATGGTTCACTGTTTCATAGGAGCTGCACTTTCAGAGCTATACGTCTTAAAAGAGCTGTAAGTCCCATGCAAGATACAATCTTTCTCCAGTGGAGCAGCAGGGTGCCTCCTAGAAGCAATGCATTAGGACTGCAAAGGGGTTATCCCACCTCCACAGCGCCAGCACCTTGGAGAGGGTCAGTTCCCACACCCACGAAAGCGCGTTCCTCAGGAAACATCATCTCTTGTGGAATGACTTGAAACATTGCTTCCAGCCATTTCAGTATCAGCACTTCAGTGTGGCAATGTTGTAACTTAATCAAAACATTCAAAAGGAAATGGCTTTACCATGCTTCCTTAAAACATTTTTCAGAAACCTCTCCTGAAATATGTCCGTGTGTAGTACTTCTGTCCTATCGAGTGATTAAAGTAGATGCACGTATATAGGCATTCCCCTGGAACAAAATAACTCCTTTTCCTCTGCTAGAAGGAAAAGTGTACACGACATTTCAGTTCTCCTGTCCTGTAAACAGAAATTAATTTTTTTCATTCTGAAATGAGTTGCTGTGGGGAGCACTGCACAGAACGCCATGTGACTACTCCCTTGCTTAAGCCTGAGGGCCAAGTCCTTGAGACAGAGCTGCTTTTGTCAAAAGCAATAGCCACTGGTTTCTTTTACTCCATGGGTGGGGTAGGAGCCCTCCTCCCTGCTTCAGACGCCGCATGGGGATTAGAGCTGTCGCTCCACAAGCCCAGGGTCAGCTCGTCCTTCTGCTCTGGGGTGCTGTGAAAGGGTCAGCTGTTGCTATTTCAAAGCCAGGTGACATTTTGAAGCTAGGTGGCATTTGGACCTTTTTCAAAGTCTAACATTAGAGTTTCCTCACACGTACAGAGACTGCAAATCGCCTTGTCCTCCCCAGGATTTGTTCTCACACTGGCTGCACTGTTATTTAGGACCTAGAAAGAATGCATCAATTTTTTCCATCTTGTGAAGGCCAGTCTCAATATTGTGCTGAGAGCAGCAGAAAATGCCCTTCAGAATAACAACATAAAATCTTATTAATGGCCTCTAAAATGTTCTGGCACAGCCTGCTTTGGTTTCCTTTTTTGTGACTGCCATAAACATCTGTCCCTTTCTGTAGCATGGCAATGACAGAAACTGAATCATTGCCTCAAAATGTTCTAAAATCTCAGTATCCTTTAGATTCAGAATCAGGCTTAAAAATTTCTTTTAGTGATGTACTTCATGACGCTCCCTTACAACTTACTGGTCACATAAGAAAGTACCACGTGCACTCCTGATCAGCAAAGTGACCACAATTGCAGACAGCATGGAGGTGCAGGGAGTGAACTGGCATACGCTCAGCCAGTCATCCCAACCCAGTGGCTTGTCCTTCCAACAGAGAGTATCTTCCTTGAACTGAACAAGGAGGTGAAAAATACAGGCTTGGGCCACAGGGCTTTGTCAGCAGCTCCCATCAAGTGCTACAGTTAGACAAATGACCTCAGCAGAAATGTGTCCTTACTTGGTGTATGTGGTATATGTGTAATATAGGGTCAGGTTTTTTTCATTGCAAAAACAAGATGTAAGACTTTTGACCTTGTTCCAGCATTTCCGGAGGTACCCTAAAAACGCAGATGCTGGCCCATTACTATGTATTTGTGTATCTCCTTTACCCCAGGGTGGTCCCAACAGGGCTCTCATAATCTACAGCTCATCGCACTGACAGGATAAGAAAAGCCCAGACCTCTAGGATTAGAAGCTCATGTCTTCCAAGGAACACAGGAGAAGAAGTTCATTTCAGTCTCTTCCTTAAAGCTGTGCTCCAGAATGTGGAGTCTGGAAGACTGCCAAAGACAAAAGAAATCTACTTCAGCTTGCAGCTGATGAGCTCTTTGTTCAGACACATGGGGCCAGAATCTGCGGGGATTTACACTGCAGAACAAGTCATATAGAGCCAAATCCAAGGACGGCAGAGCGGGATTGGGCAGAGATCAGCTAAATAAAGAGTGGCAGAGACTGTTTTCTTCACTTTTGTCTGTAAGAGTCATGACCGAGGATTAGTAAGTAGCCACAGGCTTTTCCATGGGCCCCTTAGGACTGAAGTCCGGCACAGAGTCAATTGTGGGTCCTGAGACACTCTGTCCATCCATCACAAGCAGGTTCATCAAGACAGTTCTGCAGTGCCACATTGCATCTCCACTCTTCTCTGGCAGCAGCAAAATCTCACCCTGAGATTCACTTAGGGCCAGTTTGGGGGCCAGGCTGAGGTCCAAAAGTCTGCACAACTAAATCTGTTTATCTCCCTGCAGTCCCTTCAGCTGTTGCTGCCATGTTTTGCACAGGCACAGCCTGGGCATTGATATGGTGGAGGTTCCTCAGCCCCTGCTTGCAGACAAAGGGCCACAGTCTCAAGGGACAACTGCCATGGAGCACTGATGGACCAAATACCATGTGTCATACCATACAGACCTAACAGGCCAAGGTGTACTTCACCTTAGATGTACTACTGTGGTAATCACTTTTTATAGCCTGATGTATCACCTACACCAAAATATTTACTCTCTTCACCTAGTGTTTTCCTTGTTCTGTTTCAATTTCAGTTGATTCTTCTTATTCTTCCATTCAAGGATGAGTTTCAAGAAATAATATACAAGCACAACCTTTGTTTCCTTCTCACCCGTACAAGCCACTAGGGCTGTCTTAATCTTGCTGCTCAGGCTTCCACCTTTTGGGGTCTTTTTGTCACATTTTAACAAATATTTGAAGTAAATTCTAAAAATAAAGTTTAAATCAAGCAGAGGAGGTACTGAATCCTGATCCCGTGTTCTTTAATTCCAGTGTGCAGCATATTGCTATGCAAGAACACAGACATAGGTCATGTAGCATGAAGTCAGTGAAACACCAATTTAACAAAGCTCTGGAAGGGAATTAATCCTATATGCTAATTGGTAATGGAGATTAATGGAAGAAACATAGCATAAACCAAAACCTTGTAGGAACTGGACTTTGTTCCAGTTCTTCTGTAATTCAGGGACCTGTTCAATTTCCTGCAGAAATAGCCCAGTTTAACTTGATAAAACTATCCTTGAGCTTTGGATTAAACATATGCACATTAAAACTAGAAACTCGATCTTTGGCATCTGAAATAGTTGTTTATACCACTCTATCAATGAAGACAGGCTGGGTTTGAAGGGGATTTTTGTATGTTTATTTTAATTTGCTTGTTTTGTCTGACCTTAAAATTATTGACAAATCTTCTGGAAGAAATAAAAAAATCAGTACCGATTCAATATATTTAGTACTCTGTCAGATTGGAGAATTACTAATTTTAACTATTGTAGGAGGAAAAAACACGCGCTTCAGCCCACAATTCTCACACAGTAATTAATTTAGGCTTTTTGCATAAGCAAAGTGATCTTAAGTCAACATAAAAACAATATTATATGGTTAATATAGGTAAAGTAAAGATCTACCTCCTCCACGGGCCCCAAAACAAAGGTAAATAATGTTTTCTCATGACAGGTCACTGCTGAGCCCTCTAACAGGAGAAGAAGAAGGAGGTGTGAAGAAATGTCCCATTTTCCTCCAGACAAGTCTACAACTGCATTGTCAGTGTTTGAAAGAATGATGTTGTCCCATCTCTGTTTGCCCTATGTGAAGACGGATCTCCTAACTCCCTTTCAGTAGCTTGAGACAAGAGCTTAATGGAGAGAAAGCAATTTATAACCTCTCTCAGTGGATTTAACTCCACTACCTTTTGAGAAGTCTCAAAAGTTTCATGTTCTTGGATTTAAATCTTTGGGCAGGAGTGGGAAGAAAATAGGTGTTCATTGCCTTGGGCAGCGCATCAGAGAAAGCAAAGAAGAGTTATTTTACTTTTTAAAGGATTTTCCTATTGCTTTTTTAAGAGTAAATAATTGACATAGATAAAGATTTCTGTTAGAAACTGCTCAATGCTTAATATAAACTTAACCAAAAAACAGAATATTTCCAATAAGTCATTGGAGAAAAATAAAATATTTCCTGAAAAGTTCTGATTGTTTCCATTTTGTGGGATTTCAAAATGGAACACTTATTTTTATATTTCCCAAGTTCTTCTTATAATTTATAATACTTTCTAGCTTGTTGCAAACACTCGCTTTAATTCTTTTTACTGAAAGACCTTTCTCTAGGAAATGCAGGTCAATACTAGAATTTCATTAGATGTTCAGTTAAAATTTTGTTAAGGGAAAAAACAGGAAAAAATTAAACTTGAAAAAAAAGGTCGCAAGGTAATAATTTCTGTAAATAAAACACTTTTCAAAATGACTGCTTTTAGCAATAGCGAGATCAGGAGACTTTTGACCTCGTCCATTAACAATCAGATTTAAAATGCATTTGAAGCAGAATTAGTCAAATTAGATTAGACTGAAAAACAGCAATTGTAATGGTATGTGAAATTAAGTAAAATCTATTTTCATTATAAGACTCAACTGCAATAATTGTATTATTTATTGTTTAAATAATCCAAGAAGTCAGGAAAGTTTTCACAGTAATGGTACTATTTTGTCCCTTTTGCACAAAGAAGAATAACAGGTTTTTTTAAAACACTGGCTGCAATAACAAATCAGACAAGAATTAAAGAGCTCATGCTCTGTTTTGTAAACGCACAGTACCTCTCTCAGATTCCTCCCTGAGCAGGCCTGGTGTGGAGGCTGGTTGAAGAAAACCTGAGCAAAAGGGCGTTAAGTGTTATTAATGCCCACACGCAGAACCTTACCACAAAATTGAACTCCAGCTATTTGAGGGAGAAACAGCAATGCTTGCACCTAATATTGCCTGGTGGTCCCCTTGATGACATTTTTGCAGTTACAAGTGGTTGCCTATCTGACCGTGCGAGTTATCTAGTAGGACACCACAGAGATCTTTATCAGCTCTGGTTTCATTCATTTTCTATATAAAAATACAATTTGCAGACGTCTCCCCTGGGGCTTTGGCGTGATAAGAATTGGGAGAGATGTTGTTCACTCCATGAAGGTACAAGTCACCTGAGATAAGGGTTTATGTTCCCTAGCGTGCTGACATCCAGCACAGGGACAGGCGCTCTCACAGCTTCCAGCAGCAGTACTGCCTACCTGAACTTTGCTGCTTGGGTTGAGCCTGTAAGCAGAGCAGAGCTATCCTGGGGGGAACAAGGTGGAGCTTTCTAGACCAAAAGCAGGAAGAAGAAAGTTGTCTGCATTCTTTTGTGTGGGAAAGTAGACCCGCCACCACCATCCTCTGCATTTAATTTGGTGCCAGATTCGGAATTCTGCCAGCCTGCATGCATGGAGTGGCAGGGAGGATGTGTCATGCAACACTGTCCAACTTGTATCTGATTCACTTTGGCATCTATTCTGCTTCATCTTAATTGAAGTCAAATCTCCTTGTTATCTTCCACAAGCAGTTTATCTCTATCTGTACTTGCCTTTTAAAGACAGATATCTGGAATTCTTCTATGAATATATAATTATTTACTCATTTGAGAGATTTATTTTAAAATTACAGGGTTTTCTCAGTAACAGAAGATGAGTTATTTGGTCAGTCAGAGACGGTGCTTGTAATTCAAGCAGAATATAAATAGAGAATTGTTTTGAAGATGACCCTTAGATTACAACTTTTGGCATAATTGTATTTCAACTTCTTTTTCTCCTCTGAGTAAACAGGCTAATGTGCTAATTTTGCCGTAACAAGGGGTTTGTTGCTGATTTTACGAGGCACAGCATCAAGGTCTAGGTATGCTGTTATGTTTCAAACGTTCACTGAATGGTAGGTCAAAGTCTTATAAGTTTAGGGTTGCTTTTTCTAGGTGAAAAAAACATGTTGCTCAAAGAACTTCTTGTCACCTGAAGGACATTTCAGTTAGAACTTGTGACAGGTGAACCAAGAGCACGACTAAGAAGCCACAGACAGAGAAGGTAAGGCCTTGAATGGTAGTTTGAAAACTCCTTATGAAAAAAACCCTTCCATGTGTTGGTGTATTTCAGAGCCTGGTGCAGTTTTTCAGAGCCTGGTGAAGGATTTGCAAGCCACAGCATTAGTTTTGAATTAAAACTCTCTACAGGGCATTTTACATCATATGATGAAGGGTCCCATATCGCAAATGGCACCTTCCATCCCTACTGTCCCATACAAAGGTCCAGAGAAGGAGTAATGGGAATATCACTCCATAACTAACTCCAGCTAGCGTGTCGATCCTGGCAGTGTTGAACGAGGTGAGCACACAGCTCACCATCACAGGGGCAGATGGAGCTAGATAAAGTTGTTCAAAATCCCACTTGCCTTTGTTGTTGATGGAAAGGGCTGGATGTTACATACCCTTTTAAAGATTGGGATGTAAGTGTATCATGCTGACCCCATCACCTAGAAGACTGTGGAGGAGTTTCACATTTGTTATCCAGCAGCAATGTGTCCCAAGCTGTGTGCCTTGCTGCTACTCATACTGTTACTTTAAGATGCAAGAACACAGGGAAAGTTAAAGCCTGACCTTAACATGAAATAAATGGAGTCTTTCAGCAAAAGATGTGGTATGATATGAACAAAAAAGACCCTATGGTCTCTTGCTAGAAGGGCGATTGTTTTGAACAATGGTTTTATTTATTCCATAAGACTTTCTGTGTTTCACTCCTTCCAAGAATGTTTGTCTTGAGGTTGTATTTCATTCAAAAGATTGATCTTGTGATTAAATGGATTATATTTGTTCTCATGTCTAATGCAAACTTTTTTTATTTTTCCTTATACAGGGAAATTGTAAGTTAGACAAAATGCCCTTTTCTTTCATCTTACAACCTATGTTAGTAAAAGATCCTTTTATGGAAGCTGGTTTTGGTTGAAAAAGGAAAGAATAGACTAAATCCCACATAAATGTTATGGCTCATGGAAAACAAATACAGGTATCTCTTTACAGACTGTCATTTCTGGCCTGAGGTTACAGAAGTTATTGCAAATTTTTATTAAACCTGCATGCATGACAACAGTCATCATTAGATTATAACAGTAAAAATGTAAACAGGAACGTTAATCTTGCAAATACTGTAGCATAGGCCATTATGCTAAGGAACTGCTTAATGTCTTTGCTAATAAAAGCACTAGGCTCCCAGGAAGGATTCTTTTTCCTCCATAACTAGCTACAAAAAATAATGCATTATAGATACATTTTTATGTCTTTATTGTCATAGGAAAAGAGAAATGGCAGGCACCCAATTGGCGCATTTAAATAGACTGATTCAGACTTTTTCTCCTTTAACACTTTATGATCTCTGTGTTGTTCTTTTCACACTTTATGGTCTCTCTTCTACTTCCATGTAGTACCATAGAATCACAAATCAGCCATGGACCTACCATCAATATGTTTAAAATCTGAGATACAGAACCCTTTATCTAATTCTGCCTGCCATATAACATCAGATGATGCCTAGACTGCCCGGTTTAATTGCAAATACATTGGAAAGAAATACTGACAAGCGGAAATACATTGGAAAGGAATATTGACAATAGTGGTATAAATACAGGAAAAAAATTTACACTTTTCCTCCAAATGTTTATTTTTAACAGGTGTATATGACAGTCTTTCAATTCTATTCATTTAAGAGATCCCAGATAAGCAGCTGACTGCAGCATGAGCTTAATTCCTAACAACCCTCTGGACAGCAATCTGGAGAGGTTATAATTCAGTGTCTGCACCTTGAACCACGTTTAACCCCCAAAGATAGATGGGATGAATCCAGCCTCCACAATTTTTATTTTCCTTTTGCGACTTCATTAGGTAATAATGTCAAGTTGAAAAATAATTCTTCCATTTTTTTCCTTAGCTTATAGTATATTTTCTGTCCTAACAGCATTTCTTAGAACACACAAAATAGGTTTGTTAATGTTTCTCTGTTTCTGGAGTACTCCACCTTAAATCTCAGAAGAAGGAGGTATCTTGCTTATATGTCTGAAAGCAGTTTGTATTTATTCCAAGTCCTTGTTCTAACTCTTTCTGGCAATGAAGGGCTGGAGGTAGCACCACAGACTCCAATCTGTATATTGCTATGTATGAATATTTGGACATGATGTTAAGGTAGTCTGTAGAGGGTTATAGAATATCAGATCAGAGTCATGTCTTCTAACTTCTGCCTCTAAAAGTTAGGCATATTGTTTGCATTAGTTTTCAGTTCTCACCTGGAGTTCATCCCTGTCGAAAACTAGTGTCTGAGACAAATGAACAGATTCTTTCCACCAGAACTATCTCTCTTTCTCTTTCACCTTTGACTGTAGTGGGAGTCTAGATACGAGACTGGACTAGATAACCCAGTTCTAGGTAAGTGAGGTGGACCCTACAGTAGGTATTTTCAGTTGTGACCACTGAGAAGAGACAGCATGAGACTTCAACTGTGCAGAAGTCCAGCTGTGCTGCTATTGCAGATGGTTACCCTTAGAAGATACGTTTGAATTGAGGGGGACAGTGATTTCATGTGTCATCAAAACTGAAAGCTGCCTAGTTCTGCTATCAATAGTACAAGGCAAAGCACAGATAACCCTTCACATGGGTACGAAACCTTGCATCTTCTTTGTACTCAATATAATGTTAGCAAGAATTTGTCCATTAGTGCACAGTGAGACAATCTCACTTTTACATTTATAGAATTGCAGGACAGCTGATGTGAACTGGTTGGATTTTCTTGTAAATATATTAGCTAAAGTCTTCTAGAGAGATCCTAAACTTTACACTTGAGAATAACTATGTTTTGAGGTTGTCCACAAGGCAAATTTGCATTTCTAATTAAAGTTGCTGAAAGCCAGAGTAATGTTAACTAATAATATTAGCACAATGAAAGTTGTCCCATATGTTTTTTAAAGAAATTGACAAATTAGTAGAGAAGGCAGAGATTACTCCTGATGCAAAGAAACCAACCATGCCATCCATCTGCAACTTTAAAGTAGCAGATAAAAAAAATGAAGGGAGGACATATGAAAAGATAAAAATAATTGTTTAAGAAAAATCACGACCCATTACTGTGCCAACACCCACGAATATTTGATATTCTAATTAAAAAAACATTCCTTAACTTGCTCAGTTTCTTAAATTAACAAGTGTAGGATTTTTTTCTGTATAATATAGCTAGAAAAAGAGGATAAAAATGTTTTAGTTAGTGCTGTGCAATAATTGTCCTTAGCACTTGGTGTAAATACAAATTGTAGTGGTTTTGAAGTAGCATGTCGTGCTCTGCTTCTAATTATTCAAACAACTGACAGAAACAATTTATATGAATAATCAAACTTATTTTTTTCCAATTGACTTTTCAGTATTCATTATCAGCAAGAGTAAAGGCTTCTTAAATTGCATACCGCTGCATAGGCAGTGACAATTATTCTTGGTAGAGCGCAACTCTCTGTCTGAGGCAGTGGGAAATAGAAGTGACAGCTCCCCAGGGCTGCTTGCCCCCAGTTTTGTCTTTTTCTCCTTCTTAAGGCCAAAAATGACTAAACTCAGCCCAGAAATTTTCCAAGCTTAGTCCATCTGGGAATTAAAAACTCAGGCAAATCAAGAATAGCATGGATAAAATGGACAGGAATAATTTATTTACTGTTTTTCCTAATAAAAACCCCACAGTCAGGCTCACTGAACTGATCTATCAGTAGGTTTCAAAAAAATGAGTACTTCTTTCACGTGATTTGTAATTACACCATTGTTGTAACTGAAAAGATGACAAGCATAAATGAGTTAATGAAAAAACCCCATCTTGAAACGTTATTTCACACCATCTATATCCTATTAGCTCATGAGGCCCTCAAGATTCGTATTGCTGAAAGAAAATCCTGATGGGAATTGCCAGTACATCCACCTTGCTCTGGTATCTTTCCCCAGGGATTCACTGTTGGCTGCTGCTGGAGACATGGTACAAGGCAAAATGACCCAACAGCGCACCTCTTACACTCTTAAGTTGGTATGCTTGTCATCAGGAAAGAGAATAAGAAATTCTCTCATCCTTATTAAGACAAAAAAGCAAGGGGATTTCTCCACTGCTCAATCCCTTTTTCAAATCTAAAGTCTTTTATAAATGCAGCTGTATTTTAGTTCAGTCAATGGTTTGCTCCTTTACCCTGAATGATTTATAAAATGACAAATTCATCTTTAATTATACAGGCAAAAATATTCACACTGTTTTTATGAAGCTTGGTTCAAAGCTGTTTTTCTTAGTGAAATTATAAGACAGAAACCCTGAGCCTCTGCTGTGAAATGACGTGACTTTACCGGACTGTTTACAAGTTGTTATTGTAATGAATTAATTCCATTTATCTGTTTATATCTCGCTTCATATATATATTTATAAGATTTCAAAGATGCAAAAACATGGGCAAGATAGTCCAATCCTAGTGATGCAAATGTGGGACCCTCACCCTTTTTCACTCAGAGTTTTTGCACACAGATATGCTGTAAGTGTAAGTATGAATGTTCTTACTTAAGGCTCTATTAATTTCAAGTGTCAGAAACGCTATGAGACAGCTTAGTCAGAAAGCAGCAGTCACAATTCTTACTTAGATATTAAAAAATTATACTTATTTGTTTGTTTGTTCTTTTTTAAAGGAATGACTAAATATCATCTATATAAATAGTTTCATTTTATGGTACTCTCACTGATGTCTGTGGGAAAACTTCTGGAATTAATCTATACATACGCATTCGAAAGATATTTAACCATGTAACTTCAGGTATCTCCTTTTAAAAGCACTGGCTGATCTCTATCAGTTCTTGAAGGTGGAGTTCTCTTAAGAAAAGTATTTGATTTTGGTTTGGTTTGAGATAAAGCAGATTTAATTCACTAACTTTTCAGCTAAGCTTCACCTAAGTAACTTCATTTTCTGAAAGTTAATTCCATGTTTTTCAGAGTGTGACTGTCTCTAGAAATGATAATATTTAAAATTTCTCATTATCATCAAAGTAATGGAAAACTGATATGCAGAAAGGCCACTGTTTATACTTATGTCTACAGATATCAAAGTGACTGGTCTAACTGGAGTGGGTGAAAAGCTGTAACTCAAAGGGACAAAAATGGGTCGTAACTGCAGGGAGGAGGGGACAGGACAGGTGGTCCAAAACTGACCAAGAGAGTATTCCATCCTATATATGTCATGCTCACTATAAAACTGAGGGATCGCAGGAGTCAAGACTCTTCTTCTATGGCCACCACCCAGTAAGAACTCTGTCCTTTTCTCCTGATCCCAGATGTATGCATTCCTGAATCCAGTTCCTGAGTCCATCTGAGTTCAGTCCAGGACATTTCCCTGTGCCTACTCTGCATAATCAGTGGTGATGTATAGTCGTTATGGTGTTCAATTTTATATATTTGTATATGTTTTATTATTTCCTTATTAATATTTTTTCCTTTCTAGTATTATTATTATTATTTTATTAAAGCTGTTTCAGTTGTAGTTTCCAGGGGTAGTGTAGGGGGGTAGGGTAAACCATGACAGCTCTCTAAGAGATTCTGATGCAAAGTAGTTTTGTGATGGTGGAAGAATACTACCCACTTTTTACGTATGGTGATTTCCACTACAGTGCTCAAGAACTGCCTTCAGACAGGCAGTTGCTGTTATCTGTATTTTATGAATAAGGAGTCAGATGTCAGGGGGGAGGCAATTTACTAAGTCATACAGTGAAATTGCAGCCAATCTAGTCCTGAAGTCCATGACTCCCAAGTTCTCCATTCACACTGCATTTTAAATACAGTCTGAAGGCAAATTTGCTGCAAAACACACAGCTAGCTGACTTGGCAATGTTTCATAACAATATGAGATTTTCATCAAAATTTTTATTTGAAGGAAGAAATAAGGGAAAATGCTCAAATCAAAGCATTTCAGTATTTGCAGAATTCTGAGTTTTCTTTTTTAGAGTTTGGTTAAGTATATGTTATGATGCATAATGTTATAATTAAAAGAATTAAACTGAAATTAAACATTTTGATTGACCTGAAAAAAAGTTCTTTGTAATTTTCTTCTCAGTTTTGAAACTTGAAGTTTCAGTCCAAGCTAGCACGAAAACAAAAGTCAAAATAAAATTCTCAACTCTTCCAAAACACAGTTCTCTAGTTTCCACAGTGCTTCATTATTTTACTAGAATTTTCTACCACTTTCTATTTGGTCAAATGAGTAGCCTCAGTCTTTGAAAATCTGTGTAAGAACTGATAATAAACAGGATTAGAGAACTGAACAGGAAAAAAAATGTTTGGAAGGGACCTATGGAGATTGCCTGGTCCAATCCCCCAGCTCAAGCAGAATCATCTGCCACAGGTTATCCAGGATCATGTCCAGTTGGGGTTTGAACATGTCCAAGGATGGATACTTCATGGACTTTCTGGAGGATGCATCACAAGGTGCCTTACTGGTTATCAAACTCTGCAAGTGGAAACAAAGCTGAAATGTAAATACTCCAACAATTCATGTAAGTGTAGAAGAGGGAAACAGTCTTAAATATCTAGAAGTATTTCAGCAGTCACCTTTAAGGTAATTTATTTAGAATTTGGCAGTGTTAGACTATCGTTAACTCTTTATAAAAACAATTTCAGAGCATTCATAATTCTTTATTATACTGTCCTCTTTAGATTTACAGGACTGTGTCTGGGTTAAAAAAAACCCCACGAAACAAAAACCAGAAGTAGCAGTAGCATTACTATTTTTGGAAACATGTATAAACCAGAAGGTAGGATCAGTGTAGTGGTATCAGACCTTAGATATGCACTTAGAACCGATTTTCCAGCAGATGTTTAAAAATGTGTTAATAAACAACATGCTGGATTTCACTGAAAGCCACTTGGCTGCACATAAAACATTACTGAATGAGTTGAATAAATTTAGTTTTATAAATATTAATATAGTCTTATGAAAACATATAAAGTCTTCACCTGCCATGAGTTTTGGTCGCTTTTTCACCTTGTTAGAAATAAGCATCAACATTAAGAATTGGTCATTATCCTTTCCTTCCTTCTTTCTTTCTTTCTTTCTTTCTTTCTTTCTTTCTTTATTTATTTATTTATTTATTTCTCTCTCTTTCTTTTTCTTTCTTTCTTTCTCTCTTTCTCTCTTTCCCTCTTTCTCTTTCACTCTTTCTTTCTCTCTCTTTCTCTCTTTCTTTTCTCTTTCTCTTTTTATTTCTCTCTTTTTCTTTCTTTCTTTCTTTCTTTCTTTCTTTCTTTCTTTCTTTCTTTCTTTCTTTCTTTCTTTCTTTCTTTCTTTCTTTCTTTCTTTCCTTCTTTCTTTCTTTCTTTCTTTCCTTCTTTCTTTCTTTCTTTCTTTCTTTCTTTCTTTCTTTCTTTCTTTCTTTCTTTTTTCCATTCCTTTCTTCTGTTTTTTCTTTCCTTTTTTCCTTTCTTCCTCCCTTTCTTCCTTTCTTTCTCTCTTTCCTTCATCACTTCCATTTATATGTCATTGGAATGCTTTATCTCAGCTAAGAAATACCCAAGAAATTTTGGCTAGGTTGAGTTAAATCAATGGGAAAAGCTGCATTCAGTCTCGTTTGCTTTGCTGGATCAGAATTTGTGCCGCTAGCAGAGGAAAAGAATTTAGTTTTTCTCCTAAATGAACGATCTGAGTTACTGAATCATTAAGGAGATAAAATGAAACCTGTACAAGTAGTTGTTCTGGTTAGCTAATAATCTGCTTTAAAGCACTGCAGAAAATGCAGGCCATATCTTTGATATTTAAAAATGGTCTATTTTTCCTAGTGATATCTCTAATGGAAGTTTACTGTCTTAGTCTAAAAACTTTGTGAAGATCAAACACAGGCAATTTTTACTTTCATGTAGTATGAAAAATACATAAATACCATACACAGCCACTACATCCATTGGTTACATAAGGTCAAACAGATGCTAAAAATAAACCTGTTTGCTACAAGAACAATATACACAAAGGTAAACTAGGCCACTGATATGCAACCTTGTTCTCCATCGACTCAGAACACCTTAAGATCATACCAGTAAATATTTTCTAAATGACAGTACAAATGCTTTCAAAATCTTCTGTACCTGTGTTTGCACTGAGGTCTTTATTTAAAGTTGTAGTGCTTTTCGCAGGGATTCCCCCAGTTCTCCAACTTCCTGTACATGGGTGCAGTTTTGGTGCAATCCCAGAAAATGCGGAAGATCTGCTCGGGGTGCCAGCAGTATTTGCACCCGTGGGAGAACACGAGGGCCTAAAGCAGCGACCAGTGCTACGGACAGCTTCAAGCCACAGGCAAGGGGGAGTCTTTTCCTCCAAGGGACTGGACAGAATCTATTCCAAAGGGAAAACCAAGAACTACCGGCAGTGTAGATGTGAGGGCTCACCACCAGCTGCCTCATTCCCCTGACTCATTCATGATGTGTTGAACTCTGCTAACGTAGGCACAGACCCTGAAGGTTTCTCAATAATCAGGATTTACAATCTAGGCATTCATGGTAGCGCGAATGTCACATGTATGCTAGCAACCGCGTGGCCATCAGTTTTCTGAGGTCGGGCAGGCAGGTGGTGGAACTGCTGCTGGAGACTTTGAGGAGGGTTGCTAGGAGCAGTCCACATCCATGTTCCCCATTGAACATAAGCTCATTGCAACATCATATCAATCTGTTGAGATCCCTGGGTGGCACAGCACCCACTGATCCTGCACGTGAATTAAACTGGACATAAGATACTGTCTTGTCTTTTTTCTATTTTGTAATTTTATAGATGTTCTGTTTCAATGAGGTCTTGAGAAGCAATGAGACTGAGTAGGTGAGTATTATCTCTAAAGGACTGTAAACAAGAAGTTATCCTGATTCCTCGGGAAGGCCAGGGACATGGATCTGTCACCTAATACAGACATAATTCCCATTCCTGTATCTCACCAAAGGACCTTAGCGAAGGAGCGAGAATTACTAAAGCAGGGCATGGCTTATCTAGGAAAAAAATTGCTAACTGTTAGTTCATGTAATGTTTTTATTTTTAGCTGAGAAGTCTCAAAGTTTTTCTTTAATGCACCCAGTGATTTGTAGCTTTTGAGTTCAGACACGTATTTTGATCTGTTGTGCTTGAACACAGGGAAGGCCTTAAATACAGGGAGAAAAATGTTCAAAACCCATCAGTAATTTTTAATGCTTCAGCTTTCAAAATTGAAAAACTTTTCAGAATGCTTTTGTATATCTTGACCAATTATTAAAGGTTAGAACTATTTTTCAGTAGTCTACATTAACCTTTAAGTATAGGCTGATAAATAAAGATGAAAAACTCACCTTTCATTTTCTTCTAGTACAAAGTCTTTTTTTAAGTCATTGAGGGATTTATTTTAAGGCATTTAGCTAAAGCAGTCTTCAAATAGTTTATTTTCATGACAGTTTCATCACAAAACTTAATGTGATGGCAATGCTTTCAGAGACTTAATAAACACTTTACATCGCTAAAGAATCGGTAGTGCTCTCATTATCAATTCCTTTTGTTTCTCTAGTAAAAATATTATCTGGAATCTTAACTCAAAAGTGGTGGTATTAAGCCAAATACCACCTTGCCAAGGGCGTGATTTTTTTTAAAAAAAGAGAAGCCTTGATGTCCATAGCATTTATTCCTCTTTAAGTAACTACTGCCAAGTTTGATGTCTGCAAAATACCCCTCCTGAGATCTGATGTTTGATCCCAGCAAATACGAGATTGCTATTTTCATTCCCAGACAGAAAAGTAATTGCATTATCATAGAAGTCACATTGCTGTTGGCTGTACCGCAAACCTCATGGATGTCCTCGTGACCCCAAAGGTGGCATCTAACGTAAAAGATTTCCAGATAACTGAGACAGTAACTGCAGGATGAAAGCAGCAAAAATCCCACCATAATTATACTTCATCATCAGTAAAATCATGACAAAGCATTTTAAAATGTTTAATTTGTTTTAAGGCCACAATAAAATATAGAAAATAGTTACTAGTAAATAGAAAGGAAAAGTTCCTGATCTCGGTTACTGGTGTGAAATTCTAGACTTGCTCCAATAAAACCAGGGGAAGTATTTCATTTTCAAGTGCTGCAGCTTGAATCAAAATTGAGATCAAAGATCAAAAGCACCATTTAGACATCAAAAGCAACAGCAAACCCAGAAATTACAATTTTAGCCTGCTTTCCTGAGGAGAGGAGACTCACACAAATGTGCCGTGTCTGCCTGTCTATCTGTCCTGTCCTCAGTACCCTGGAGGTCACTGATCCATTTTAAAATTTATCAAAGCAGTTTCCATTTCAAAGATGCTACGTCCCTGAAATCAGATGAGGGAAGAGAGACTGCTACTGCCTGTAAGGTCTGAGACCTGGGATCAGCAGCTCTTTGGCATGCAACATCCACCCAGCAGCTGCAGCAGAAGCTGCAGCCAAACATGGCTTCGCCAACTCTGCCCCTCAGGGACTGGTCACGTGCCTTACTGTGTGCCAAAACCTTTGCCGAAATCCAGGCACTCCACAAAGGTTTCAGAAAAGGGAGTCTCTGCCCCAGGTAGATGTGTTGTAGTGTAGATGGGTCGCCATGCAGCTGCCTGATTTCTCTCCTCTGAGTTGTGCAGAACTGTTGTACCAGGTAGTACTTTCTGCCCTCTTCCCTCCAGTGAGCTGCCTGGCCGGACAGAAAATCTTGCTGTAAATGAGCATGAACTTCAAACAGGGATAGAGAAAGGATATTCTTGCTCTACAGAGTCCCTGAGTTAGACAGGACCTCAAAGGAGAGTCAGTGGAAGATGTGAGAGGTAAATGCACAGCCCGTGATTTCTGAGAAAATGGGTTAGTGCGCAACAAATTCCAGCAACACTGGACACGTGGCAGCCAACAAAAATCCCGTACCGCCAGCATCCATGATATATTTCTGGCAGCACTTGCTGGCCCTCCTTAACCAGAGTTTAACTACACACAGTCCAAGTCTTTCTTTGTTTAATTAGGGAGTTTGGGGTTTGCGTAGCAGCACCAAACACACTCCCTGAACACCTCTAATGCTCTTCATTTCCCAGCAACAAGCAAAAGAAGAGGCTGATGTTGGGATGTTGTTGGGATGTTGTGCTGCTGTCTAACACCTCCCTTTCCAAATCCTTCATTGGTTTTGCCACAGTTGGGTGCGCTGCAGCTATCTAGAAACCTCTGTCTCAGAGAGGGGGTCCCAAGCTCTGCATTGTCCTCTAGGACTTGGTTTCAGCTCCCTCATGGAAGAGCCTTGTGGCCAACGTAAAGCACAACTTTTTCCCAATGGGAGGCAAACAAGAGTATTGCAGCCCCCTGTGTTCCAGCATAGGCAACTCCCACAGGCTCTTATACCCCGCAGCTGAGACTCAGAAATATTTCCCATACAGACCTGCCAGGGCATTTTAGTGCTGCTGTTTAATGATGGAAATCAGGAATACACTGGCATGTCTGCTGTGGTAGCAGGGCTACACCCATGGGTGAAGATGTCCCTGCTGCGCTGTGAGGGTCCCACCTGTCCTTACTATTGTGCTTAAATGGCTAATGGTACTTCAGGCAAGGTGCACGACAGTGCTGCTAACAGGTATGAAGCTTCCTCTATGGCTGCTAATAGATACATTTTTGTTATACTTACAGCTGTCTCAGACTCCTGCAAGAATGGAAATTGGTTTATTTTTCAGGCCAAATACCAGAGGATTATAATTTATCAGCAGACTACAGGGTCGCTTGCTCCATATGACTTAATTTAGGCAATTTTCCTCTACACTTAACCAAAATGCTTTTTGTATTGACCAGGCTTTGTTCTGTGATTTTTTTTCAGTCCAAAGAACCAATGTCCTTTTTCAATTTAGATACAGTTACTGCCCTGGCTGGCCTCTTCCCTCCTTGTCTGGTGAGCAGCAAACCACCCTGCTCTTGTACTCACTTCTCCTGGGACCTGAGGCCCTGGGCCTGCCCAGGTGCTTGAGGCAGCTGGAAGGAATGGACTGAAGTTGCCTAAGAGAAATAATGCTGCATGAAGGAATAAGGATAAACCAGGAGCTTTTGCAACGTGGGACCAGTTTCAGTGTAGCACGCTTATGAAAGAAGTGCTGTCTTTAGTTTCAAACAAATTAAATTCAATAAGTTCAGATGTATTCATATGCTTTATTTTTTTTCTCTAAACTGTCTAATAGGAACTTGCTTTGTGTTGTGGTTGGGCTAAAGGGTAGGTCTGTTGTATCACAGAAGGTCAAATGTCCTCACGTGCCTCACTGGTCTGGTTAGCACAGGTGACACAACCTACAGCCAGCATGTCACAGAGGTATCATTGCTAGCAGCCTGTCCTTGTTTCCACATGTACAATGGTAGGTTTCTCCCAAAGGCTACATCAGATCTCAGATTGTAGTCTCCAGTGGTTCTGCTTCTGCCAGAAAAGCTCTGCACTTCCACTTGAAATCAAAAATTTCATTACAATCAAAATTTCTCAGAGCTCAGGGGGTTGCCATAACCCCCTGCTTGCTTCAGGTGGGTGGTAACATTGCTTTTAACACGTCTACTACCACAAGGAATGTAAGCAGGCCAGGAGGGAGCTTTGATGCAACCTGAACTAGCTGAAGATGTCCTTGCTCATTGCAGAGGAGTTGGAATAGGTGTTTTATAAAAGTCCCTTCCAACACAAACTATTCTATGATTCTATGATTCAACTTCACACAAGCAAAAATATGAGCTGTCTTACCATTTTATATCTGGCCCTCAGATTAGATGTGGATTTGTGTGCTGTATTTAAGATGTAATGTTGAATTTCTGACTCTGCTATCACAATATTCCTGTCAGCTAAAGCCTATTTTGGCACGCTACAGCAATTATACATTTATCAGCCAAATCTGTTTCCTGTTGAGAGAAAAAATAGATTTTGCTCGGGAACTTCAGAGTATTTTAAATAACAGGATGATTCCCTAGAATACACAGATGAGCAACTACCACCTTTAAATCACACACTGTATGTTACTGCTCCCATGAATAGTGCATATGCCTGCCAGCATTGTAAAACAAAACAGTGCTAAGTCTCAATCTGTTCCAGGTAACCTGAAGATACAGAGATCTTTGTGAGAAGGGGAAAAACATAGTAACAACTCTCACGTGCATGTCCATCGCAGGGAAAGCTGTGCATGGCAAGGGGGAGATTCTCACCATCTAACAGGAGATGTCTACAATGAAGACGTCTGACTTAGCGCTAGTAACTGTATGCTGACTTTTACAATCACTGAAAAGAAACAGGCAATTTCAGGGTGCGATTTCTGTGATCAGTTTAATGTTTACGAAAAGATGGTGTAATGAATCCTGTCTACTCACTCTGAAAATGTGCTTTTGTCAGCCACAGTTGGAGAAGGCTCTAAGGAAAGGACTTACACTGCTTTTCCAGACCATTTTTTTTCCCCTAAATTGCTCGCTGTCCTTTCCTTCATCGCAGACTTCATGGAAATATCCTAGAAACAGTGGCTCAAGATTTAATCCTTTCCAATGAAGAACAAGAGGGTGAAGAACACTGCAGGTCCCATGCAGTCAAAGCTTCAGCTGCCCAGGCTGTTTACCAACCCCTTGTCCTATGCTTCAATCCTTTACTACTTCCCACAGGCTGTTTTAAAATAAACAGAAAAGTAATTGCCTGAGGAGCTAAATGGCTTTTCAGTTGGTAAATACACAGTTCAAAAAATCCAGGTCCTTTCTTGACCTGTCACTACTTACACATTTGTGTGTGGGTCAGACCCTCAGCTGCTGTAAATGGACTTGAGGGCACCGATGTTGCTTTTTTGTGATCTGCATGCATATCCCCATGTCATGATACGCACAGATGTCCCCATGTCATGACCTGCACAGATGTCTGCCTATCATGATCTAACAGCTGTTCGGTCCTCCAGTGAGAGCAGGTTAGCAAGTCCTGGACGTCAGAATGATTTGGCGCTGAGACCTTTCACTGACGTAAAATTCAAATCCCTTCAAGCAAACTGCTAAATTTTGCCTGTAGATGGAAAAGGGACATATGGTTTTCTAGAGAATAATATTCACTGACATATCATTCAGCGAGCTATTGTTTTGTGATGTAATTGCAGTAGTGAGGAAGAGAAAAATTTCTTTTTCTTGGTAGAGGCTCAGTGGACCCTATCAAGGAAAACATTGTCATAAAGAAAGTATTTTACAATCAAGAAGCCAATTCTGCTGAAACGAAAATAAAAATGTTTAAATGGTAGAACAATTGGAGTTGTAATAATTATAGGCTTTAGATGAAATTTTGAAATGTGAAAATATATGAAAAGCTCAGTCTGCAACAGATTAGCATAGTGCTATAGATCAGATCAGATTAAAAAATAACCTTTACCATCCGAACAACAGGTCATTTTTTAACAGAAAGGGAAGTGTAGGTAATATGAAAGGTCAGGATTTTGATACTGTCTTAAAGAAGTACTGGTACAGGTCCGTAGGTACAAATACTGTCCCTCTGAGAACAAACAGAAAGGGGCACCAAAAAGGAGCAAAAGGAACTGGATGCCATAATTAGAGAAACTTCATAGTACTGAGTGTCAAGGACCAGATTTAGAAGGGCAGCCAACTGTTTTTAGCAACCTTACATGCTGACTCTCTCAGGCAACTCCAAGCTACTCAACTTTCCAACAAAGCATACAAAAGAGTATGCATGACTTCTCTGCAAATTTAAGATCCTATCAAAACAAGCATGTTTCAACTTACCCAGCTCCCTCTGTAGAGCCTTTCTTCCCTCAAGTAGATAAACACTCCTGCCCGATTTGCTGTCATTTGAAAACTTACAGTGGGCACACTGAATTCCCTCATACAGATCACTGGTAAAGTTATTTATTAAACAGAATTCCTTCATATTTCCATATCCCTTCCTCCAGACAGCTTCTCTGAAGAGCATGAACACGCTGGTGCTATGGCCAGGACGAATGTGAGGCACTTTCAGTAAATTCAATCTGCAGAAGTCACCCAAGGCACCTAGCCTCAGGTGTTCTGCAAAACTGATGAAACTACAAAGGTGAGGGATACAACATCCTTTTGAAAATAAATGAGATACAAAAAAAAAAAATACAGGCTATATTTTAAATTAATGACACAGCTGCCCAGGAAAAAAGTCAAAATCAGTCAAAATCACAGTCAAAATATCCATCTCAGCCAAAAGTTGAGTTTTTCAAATGGGAAGGGGGGCTGTTTGTTTAGGGTGAGGTTCTACCTTTATACTTTTTGCCTAGTTAAAGTAGTGCTCTCTCCTGAATCCCCTTTTCTAAATACAGTCCACACACAGGTGACAAGAGCATTATCTGCTCAAGGCTTGACCGGTTGACACTATGGACATATAACAACACTGCTGCCATTAGCAGGGCTGTCCCACATTATTTATTCAGCCCATTAACCATGGACTGACACCGTTTTGAGAGTGCAGGTGCTGCCGCAGGATCTTTCAGTGAAGCACCATCCGTGTTTGTCTTCTCAAACAGCTCCTGGCAAGTCTAAATTTAGAGCACTGCCAGTCTGCCTTATCAGCTAGACACATAAAAGCTGGTATCAGTTTAATTAACATTTGCACAAACACTGCTGCGTGAGTACCCTGAACACAGCAGTAATGGAAATCACGTGTAGACAGCAAATACCCAGATGTCAGAGGGAGCCCACACTTGCTTTTCCCCAGTGTTTGCAGAGTGGTACTCGCAGCCCCTGTGTTTTATGCGTCCCCATCCCTACTCCGGGTGCTCCTCTTGAGGCTGGCAGTATTGATGTGGGGGTGACAGCCTCTCCAGCCTCCTCTCCAGTGGCTGCAAGGAGGTACAGAGTTCAACTTGTGGGTCCTCTGCAGCCACCACGGTACAGGATCAGAGACCAGCAACAATGGTGGCACCAAAGTCACTGCAAGACCAGAAAGCTGTGTCCCATGGGAGGAACAGGTATGATAGTCTCAGGAGTGAGGAAGAGCCCAAATTTGAAGGAAATATGTGTCTCCATGGGGACACATTTGCCATGCAGAGGTAACATGTTGTGCCACAGGCATGCTCATCCTTCCACCTCAGCAGCTGCTGGTGCCATCCAGCCTGGTCTTGTCTAGGGTTGCAGCTCCCTAAGAGACCTGGGCTGGGGGCTAGGTGAGAGTGGGGGTAGGGACAAAGCTTTGGCAGGGCCATGCTATGAATTACCATTTGCTGGGCTTTTGCTTAGGTTTTGGCTTAACACCCAGCTCATCCCAAGGTGTGACACGTACTCTGGGTGGTGAAGTCAGGCTAAAGGGAGGGCATCAGGCTAATTGGACATGGGGAGAGGATAGGGAAGGGTCTCCCTGCAGCCATTACCCCCTGCAGCTGATGCTTCCTGCAACAGCATTTCCTGCAGTTTTCAGTATTGCTGAGGAGGAAGCGTTCAGCTATTTCTGTGCAGGCAGGATTTTAAGCTAAAAGCGTGGCATTATCCAAATACCACACTAGTAAAATTATTTTCACTGTTTCATATGCCTGGCCCAATTTTACCGCAGTAACCAAACATAAAGACACAGTGGGGAAAAGCTCTGGATTTAAACTTTAATTCAGGTAGAGGGCTTGCACTGAGCCTAGTAATTCAGTGCAGGGTTTATTGTAAGCACACTTGATTTAGAGTCTGCTTTTTATTTCTCCAACTCGGAAAGGAAAAAATATACTGATGCTGTTACTGTAACGAACTGCATGTTCTTGGCTTTCTGCACTGTAAGCTTCCTTACTACAAGGGTTGCTTACAGCAGGGACCTTGACGAGATTGGGGACCAAATGAAGAAAAGGGACCATGATTTTCAAGATTTCAAAATAGTTCAATGGCCACAGGCATTGTGGCGGTGGTTTTCAGCAGTGACCCTCCAAGGTGCAGTAAGCAGCCCACAGAGAGAGCTGGAAACCACATCGACAGTGTTTTCAATTACACGTACACTGAGGACAATGTGTGGTCATCTGGGAGAGACATTATGGGCTGGCAGCAATCCACAGGCCCAACTGGTATGGCAACAACGGATGTAATTTGTGGTATAGACGGTGTTTTTCTGCAGCCTTGAAACCTCTCAGAAAATAAATAACGTTTTATTTTATGGATACACATTACAAATCTTTCCATGAAGCACATGTATATGGGTTTTACAAGATACACAGTAATAGACCTTAAGGGAGTCATCACTCAAACATCAAACAACTAGTGACACAGCAAGCAAAGTTTTTATGTCAAAAATAGGAAGTCAAAGTAAGTAAGTATATATTCCTCATATCACACATACATTGATCTTTTACCTATGATTTACTAGAAGCTGCTAAGGGAGTACCAGCATAGTTATTATATACAGTATAGCAAGCGCATGGTAGGGAGGGATGGAAAGTTTTTCTCTACCTCTAATAATGCCTTTCGCCTATACTCCAAAAATTCACTGGCTTTGGAGAGATGTTTTAGTGAGGTCTACCATCAGTCCCAAATGCAACATTATTGTGTCGGTGTTAAAGTTTCAGTCCATACTGCCAGCTTCTTGTAATTCTAGATCTAGAAGTTTTCTTTTCTGTCTACCTCTGACACACTAATAGAAGGAAATATTTTTTAGTACCTATTACAAAGGAAAATATATTGACTTAATAGCTTGCCTGAAAATCCTTTGCAAATGCCAAAAGACCTGGTAATATCAGGGGAATTTTTATGTTGTTCAGAATTTTACGTAGTATAAAATAAAAAAATACTCTGCAGGGAAATGCTGCTAATTTACTTAAAACTGGCACAGTTTTGCTAAATGAAGGCTATTTAGTGTTTTCTGCCTCTTTCCTTTTAGTTATTGATTTAATTTTAAGAAGCAGTGAAAGTAGAGGCTATAGGAGATTTGAAAGTGTTTGCCCTTTAAAATATAAAAAATTAGCTGTTAATATCTAGCTTTGGTGAAGACCTTCAGATGCACAGGCTTAAATTTCATTGCCTGCTTCCCAGAGGAGGCTTAAATCCCTCTGTTTTGTTCTTTGGCTCTCTGGCTTTGGAAGTGCAACGCTGCTCAGTCTTCTTATGAAAGTTGATTAAAGGAGGATAACTATAATGTTCTGGCACCCTCACCTGGGAAATGAGATTGACTTTAGACAGACCTGTTTCAAACACCCATTTTTACCCACAAAGAAAATGCCTTATACACCAGAGGCTGGGTGAGCCTAGGAGCTGCTGGGCAAGGACTGTGGGAGTCATGAGCATTTAGGCAAGGACACTTGATGGGAACCCGAGGCTTTTCATCAACTTCATTTTATCCTGTCCCTAAATATAAAAATAGAAACAGTCTATGATATCAAACTCCACACTCAGATGCCCCCAAAACTAAACACAACTTGTTGGAAATTTATTTTTTTACCTTCCTCAGGTTTTGTGGTTCCATTTCCCTTACATTCAGTGGCACAATTTAAAATAGACTGGTATTTCTAATAGACGAGTATTTTCTATGTAGTATTTATAAAGCAATACTTATAGGTATGTACTTGTGGAAATATTCCAATGTTTATGCAACGTAGGATTTTGTGCATACAAGGTACATATTCCTACAAAATCGCTGTGCATGCTGAAAGAGTTAACAAGCCTTTGTTGTGTGGAAAGTTCATTTTTATTGAAAAAAAGGCCTACAAAGTGGGAAGGAACCAGTAGTAGCTTCCTTGTTAAAATCTCCACTCCTTTTGTTTCCACTATTGCTTCACCTGGCCCCCAGCAGCACACACAACACAGCCAGGCTTGCTCCATCAACAGGCCCAGCATCAACTTTGATGAGACATGGCTGCATCCACTGAAACCCAAAATGCTCTTTAGAAGCCATGGAGCAAACAGCCTGCACGAAGTCGAAGCTGCTCTGTCCTGCTTTCACCCAGCCTTAGGTCTAACGGGGAACTCAGCTTCAATGGGAGACTTTGCACACCAACAAAAACATGTGCAGAGCAAAAATAATGGCACTCACCTCCACAAATGTAAATCCATTGAAACTTAGATTGGAATCTCTTTCTGTAGAATGCAGAGACATTTTCCCAAACTATTTCCAAGATAACACAAATTAATAAAAGACCTGCTCTTCTCAGCCGTCTTAAATTTGTTGTGGGAAGTCTCATGTGTGTCCTTGGGTCTCCTCCACATGGCCCTAGATTGAATGCAGGAACACACAAGGCAAATATAGGCCACAAGGTTTTAGATAACAGACAGATGCAGTTGATATTGTTTGTCTGTTTTTGTGAATCAGATTTTGCAGGTTTCTGGGGACAAATGCCAGTGCAAATATTTTGACACACACTAATCATAATACTTTGCTGTGGTGACCAATTATCTCTGGGCTGGCTGGTGCACGTACAGTTTAGATCTTCTGTAGCACAATCCAGAAGTCCTTGGGACTTACGTTCTTGTGACTTACAGAAATATCACCCTATAATTGTCCTTCTCATCTTTTTCTGAAACATAGGATTTCTTCTGTTTCTCTTCTCCAAGTCATGGCCTCAAGAACTTGCCAGTTTCTAGGTTTGTAGTAGGAAAGCTGCTGAGAAAATGTAAGGCTGCGAATGAGGTTTCATGGTCTGCTGCAGAAAAGGAATTGCCAGACCCCACTGCAGCAGTAAGTTGTGCGACCAAACAAGGGGTACATCCCCTCCTTTTCATTTTCTGCTGTCATCCAGCTCCTCACAAGGAGAAAAGTTATAAATGGTCATTCTGGTATTTTTCAAATGGTAAATTATAGAAAGGAATATGCAAACCTCAACATATTTTTAATGCCTTCTTTAATAAGTACTGAATGTTCTCAGCACTCCAGGGGAAGCAGAAGGAGTGGTATATGCAGCCTAATTTTAGACTCTGAAATGTTACTTCCAGTGCATCCAGTAATGTGTTATGGCGTTCCAAATGGTAGAAGAGCCATTGAACTCATTTAATTTCTGAAAAGCTATCTAAAATACAGTAATTGTCTTCAGCTGTCTGAATTTTAACTGCCTATGATTAGTCTGGCTGTGCTGAAGTTTCACATCACTTTAGCCAACCTGCCATTGCCCACCCTGCAAATGCCTTGCAACCAGCAATATATAAATAAATCTCTGATGTGGTGACAGTTGCATAAATCTGCCTCATTCCCACAGTCCAGAATGGAGGAGATAACTGCTCCGCTGACTGTGAAAGACAGCTGCTCCTGTTCAATCCTGCTGCTTCTTTGGAGGAGATTATAAAGGATCTTTTCAGAGGCCAAATTTCAAATGTTTACGTATCTGCAATACATCTGGGTGTACACACATTTTTCACCTGCAGACAGCTCCACTCAAGCTGGAAGGACTCAGTCCTTGGTGGATATCTGTGAAGGAATGTACCCTTACATAGCCATGGGATTTGCAGCTCATCAGCTCATGCCAGTCCCACATTCAAGTTGTCAGAGGTGTCCAGCCAGACTGCAAAGTGAATGAAAGTTACTTTGCATGGGTGCCTGTGAGAACAACAGAACTTGGTCTTCAGATACCGGTCTCCAAATATTTGTGTATCCTTCAACCATCTTAGTTTTCCTATTAATTCTTTAGGACTCTGTTTTCTTGTTTATCCTTTTCATTTCTCAGTTCTTTTCCTCATGAATCATAGAATTGGCACAAACTGAAGATAGCAATCTCAGTGTTTCCTCTAGTAAAATCTATTTAATATAAACTTGCATTTTTTCAGTGGTCTTCTCTGTTTAGAGAAATTCTAGTATTTTTGCCATTTTATTACATCAACCACTGTTCCTCAATTTTACTAACAGTCACACTGAGCATATACCCTCCTCTTGCCTCTTGTATGAGTATGAACTCATCCAGTTCAACACCGGTCTCCTGAGCTGCTATTAGAGGACTTTTTCAGGAGTCAAACACATTTTGAAAAGGTCATCCAGTTGATGTTTAGCACAAAAGTTCCCACCAATAGTTCTTAAGCATATTGGGCCCCCCGTGGGTGGAAGGGAAATTCTTTCTCAGGCTAATATATGGTTAATAACAAGAAGCCAAAGATGAGGCATTAAAGATCAGGCTGCTGGCTGGACTGTATGAGGTTCTGTACCAGGATTGCTCAGTGCATCCTAGATGTACATCCATAGGCCAGGTTGTATGATCACGACACACTCAGTTCGATGTGCTGCTGGAAAAGAGGTAAGCAGTAATGCAAATGAGTGCAAATAAAAACGTAGACAAGCACAAGGAGAAAATTATCTTAGCTACATATACCCATTCCGCAACCTCTAATTTATCCCTTATGACTCAGGGAAGAGTTCTTGATATCAATGTGACTAGTTACCTGAAAATATCACTCAATACTCGGAGACTTTCAGAAAGGCAAGGAGACTATTAGGCCTGTGGTCAGTAGTATGACAGTTCTGGAATCCCCAATAAAGAAGAGTATGGAATTGTTGGAATGGGTCCAGAGGAGGGCCACAAAATGATCAGCAAGTTGGAGCACCTCTGCTGCGAGGCCAGGATGAGAGAGCTGGGGTTGTTCAGCCTGGAGAAGAGAAGGCTCTGGGGAGACCTCATAAGTGGCCTCACAGTACCTGAAGGGACTGCAGGAGACTGGGGAAGGACTTTTTACAAGGGCAAGGAGTGATAGGATGAGGGGGGAATGGCTTTAAATTGGAAGGGGGAAGACTTAGATAAGACATTAGGAAGAAATTCTTCACAATGAGGCTGGTGAGGCCCTGGCACAGGTTGCCCAGGGAAGCTGTGGATGCCCCCTCCCTGGAAGTGTTCAAGGCCAGGCTGGATGGGGCCTTGAGCAGCCTGAGTTGGTGGGAGGTGTCCCCGCCCATGGCAGGGGAGTTGGAGCTGGGTGGTCTTTAAGGTCCCTTCGAACCCAAACCATTCTATGATTCTGTGGTTTATTATGGTTGATTCAGTAATCCGTGGACTAATCTTAAGCAAGCACAGACGCCCCACTCCTTTCATGTTGTTTCCCTCGCTGCTGCAGCTGTATTTCTGCCTCCTTTGATCTATATGCTTTAGCATCCACCAAATTAGCCACAGAATAACTATTTTCTTGTGTTCCTGGCTCTCTATCTGCTCCTCCTCAAACTATGTTTGCAGAGTTATTTCCTGCACAAATTAAGTTTTTCCAACTCATTTTACCAAGTGACTAACAGATAAGAGATTGTGACAGGCATTGGACAAGCAAGGCAGCACAGGGACTCTTCAAATACACATTGCCTTAGTTCATGCTTAACAACTATTGTGTGTATAATTACGTCAGTCTGAGGATTAAAGAAATAGTATGTTCAGCTGAGAAAGCCATGCCAGGAGGTGGCCTTGGAAAGACACAACTGTCTTTACAGCAATTTGCCAGAAAAACTTATGTTGTTCCTCTAACCACTATAAACTCCATGAGGGAAAGCAACTCCCTCACCAGCACAAACTGTGCTAAAAAACATTTTCCACTTGAATTTGGGCATTGTGCTGGGGTGTCTTCTGGCTACAGCTAAAGGCAAATTGTGTATTTGACAGAGAGAAAGGGGAGTGGGAGCTAAGCATGGCTTAGTGAGGGCAGAGAGCAAAAAGTGGTCATGACCCAGGCTAATCTGTGAGAGCCAACTCAAGAGTGAATGGCTTCCTGGCAGCTCCTCACCTCCCCAGCACCTTTGGAGCAGCTTTTATTTAAACATAGTGCTGGGTAGCCCCAAGCCTGCGAGTAGGAACTCAGCCTGATGCAATACTGGAGCAAAATACCGCACTTCACCTCCACTACCTCCTCCCAGCTGGTCTTTGTGCTTGCTAATAGTGGCAGGCTCTTTGGCCAAGCTGCACGGATGCACTTTCATGCAGAGCTTGCCAAATTCATCCTTATGACATCCCAGTGAAATTTCCTTATTTCCTTTTTCCACACAATCACAGCAGTTCTGGGACCATCTTTTTACACAGATGAAAGCTTCAGGGGCTTGCAAGGGCAACCAGCTGGAGAGATGCCTGTCCGAGAAGGACCTGGGGGTGTTGGTTGACAGCCTGTCCACCCATTGTCTGTCCCAGCTGCCAAAAGGGTGCTGATTGCTCATCCAGAAGGAGTGTTTTCTTTTGCAGCCCCCAGGGGGTCCCTGGTGGCCACCTGTCCCCATGTGCCCTGTATTCCCTGGTAGCCTGACCAGGGAAGTATGCGTGTTTTGCAAATGTCCCAGCGAGTGTGACCATGGGAGGGGAAAGGGGCTGCATGATAACCTGTCTTGGGGCCAAGCTGCCATTTGCCTTAATTCACCCATTTCTTCCTCTTTCCTGCGCAGCATAACTGGACTTCTCCTTCAGGAGGTGTGAGCCATGAGGCACTGAGTATTTGGGCTGTTATTAACATGGGAGGATGAAATGGGGCAGTAGCTGGTGGCCCTAATTGTGCGGCCAGTTCCAAAGCACCATAGAGGGACAAGCACCAAAGCTCCTTCCCAACGTAGCTGTTAGACTGCTCATGTCCCCAGGGCTGGAGAAGAACACACCCAGCATTTCTCATCACGCTTCATGAAACCCTGGATCCAATTTGTAACTGCTTGAGCTTGTGCATCAGATGAGTTAAATGGCATGGTAGTGTCTGCAGACCAAAGAAGCATCAGTGCAAATATCTGCCTTTAAATCCAGTGAACAAAACGCAGCATAGTTTTCTCTACTGAGCAACACCTTCATACTACCATTTTTTTGGGGGGAGGGGGGGATTTTAACTGCCCACAAGAGAGAACTGTGAAACTCAGCCACATAACAGGCTGTCTGTGAAAATTATTTTTTGTAATAATTTTTCCTTCCTTTTCTAGCACCTCTTGCAATCTGGATAGACTTTTGTGTATGTTGTATTTAATTTATGAATCTAAGGTGGAACACTAGATAAAACCAGAAGAATATGTTGCCTGCTAGGATATGAACTCATATTTTTTATATATATTTCTTGAAGAATACTAAAACTTATTTGTAGCGTTTACCTTTTTACAAGCTATAACAGACTTACACGGCAGCAATACCAAGGATTTCCATGAGCTTATTCCTGATTTAAGTCGTTTGCGAGGTGAAAATATGTGTAAGGGTGAGAGAAGTTATTCCAACTTGTAAGTTGGGAACAGAAAAATTAAGAGGCAAGTGGTCAAAATAAAGTATGAAAAATAAAGAAGAAAGGAAGAAGCGTATGTTGCACCCCATGGAAACATTAATGCAATGCCAGCCTGCAAATGAGTGTGGGGATAGGAGTGCAACCAGGGTGTCTTTCAAACCGTCTACAAGCAAATGACTTAATCACTGCAAGTGGTGACAAGCTTGTTGGGTTTTAACATGGCTTATGTTGAGATCCCAGTTTTTAGAGCAGAGAATCACACCCGTGATGTATAAAAATAAGGAAAAATGACAGCAATACAAAAGGAATTAAGTCAGCATGGCTGATTTGTGTACGTTTACCCCATTGACGTCAATGGAGCTCTATGGATACAGCACATATTCGGAACTCTGATTGAATGTGAAACAACTCATGAATGCAAAAGTAAATACACTTGTTCATGATCCCCCAGGCTTCAAAATTATGAGGCCCAGCAGAAGCATGTGATGAAAGCTGCCCTCACACACTGGTCTTCTCAGCCTCTGCATTCTGCTCAGTAACACTGCAGCAGATGTTAAGCTCACGAGCCACATAATTTTTCCTTTGCATATATTCTGGAGCATAATGAGCGTGAAATACAAATGTATTCACGGAGAGTTTCTTCCTTCTAACGTCTCTCTCTGGATCAGGTTAGCGGAGCATTTAGCATTACTTTAATTTCTTTTCCCAAAAATTCCCCAAGGTGGGTTTTGCAGAAGATTTTAGACCAGGCTTGGATGCACGCTTAAGCTGCTGCAAACAGCTGTTAAAAATCACCACATACAAATGTATCCTAAGCATGCAAATGAGAAAAAACCCCTTTGATTTCCCCATTCTATTTCCTTCTTGATGAGACAGAAGTGTTCATCAATTCACATAGTTACCTATTTACTATGAATAGAAAAGCCTCATGGAAATAGGGTTGCTGTTGGACATAAAATGAATTATATTACTGTGAATTACACATTTTGGGTGAGAGATACCAATAGAAGGTTTGTTTTCCTGCAATGGATAGTAAAATGAGTTCTTCTTAGATCTGTTGAAAAGTTTCAAGTTCCCATTTCTTGAAGATTTTTTTCAGCTACAACCTGGCAAATTTCTTGAATAGATATTCTAAAACATAGAGAGTTTATGAATGGATGATGAAAAGCACAGACAAAGCACTTATTTTATGTGGGCAGATGGAATTATCTTTCCTAACCATTCAAATGATAGACATTTCCGAAGACTACTTAAAACCACTGTACGAGAGTCATAACATCATTAATTATGTTGAAAATACAAGGCCATGTTTAAAATATGCAACACTAATGATTAACTCTGAAACTTATTGAGTCTAATTTACCTCTTCAAAAGCTAACTACAGCAGTCTCAAATACAGAACACCTGGTAAATGCAAAGTCTCCACACATAGAGGCAATTTTTCCACTAACCTATCGTTATAAAAGCCAGTAGCACAACCTTTTCTTTTTAAATACACTCTGACCGCTGCTCATGCCTTTCTTACCATTATTCCCTCAATAAACCGTCAAAGATTTAATGCTAATTATATCCATAACTAACAAACTACTGGAGAGTGGCCAAACACTGCTTTTGCAGCTCCAATGCCTTTGCTAAGTTCACATAAATATAAGAGAGGATGTAAATCAGCCCCTCATTTCTGCACTGGACAGTGGTGTTGTTTTTTTCAGTATAACCATGCTTTTTCTCATGGCTGTGTGAGAAAAGTCATGAATTTAATTTAGCACTCACTTCACCTGCAGCTTTGCCACACTGTGAATGTGCAGAAGCACTTTCAAAGGAATGTTTGTGCTGGGAATGATAAAGTTCACTCATTTTCTTTGGGTATGTTGCAAAGTTCCTGCTATCTCCTTGATAAAGGGTGATCCGTCCTTACTTGTCTGCTCCTGAAAAGTGGTTCATGAGCAGTATATTTCTTCCCATCAGCTTCAGGGTGCCCTGGTCAGGGTGAGGCATGCACTGTGTGAGACAGATTAGCCATAAGGGATTGCAGAGATTTCACTGGAGATACCTAGGGAACTTGGGTGAAGAATCCCATGCTGTCTCAAGTCCCATCAAAGACGAGAGGTATAGACCGATGGTCTGGATCAATGGGATGAAACCAACAGGATGAGGTTCAAAAGGCCATGTGCTGGGTTCTGCACTTGGGCCACAACAACCCCATGCAGCGTTACAGGCTTGGGGAGGAGTGGCTGGAGAGCTGCCTGGCAGAGAAGGACCTGGGGGTGTTGGTGACAGCCGGCTGAACATGAGCCAGCAGTGTGCCCAGCTGGCCAAGAGGGCCAATGGCATCTTGGCCTGTATCAGAAACAGCATGGCCAGCAGGAGCAGGGAGGTGATTGTGCCCCTGTGCTCAGCACTGGTGAGGACGCACCTCGAGTGCTGTGTTCAGTTTTGGGCCCCTCACTGCAAGAAGGACATTGAAGTGCTGGAGCGTGTGCAGAGGGCAACGAGGCTGGTGAGGGGGGTGGAGAACAAGTCCTTCAAGGAGCGGCTGAGGGAACTGGGGTTGTTTAACTTAGAGGAGGCTGAGAGGCGACCTCATCGCTGTCTACAACTGCCTGAAAGGGGGTTGTGAGGGGGTGGGTGCTGGGCTCTTCTTGCAAGTGACAAGCGATAGGACAAGAGGAAATGGCCGCAAGTTGCACAAGAGCAGTTTTAGACTGGATATTATGAAAAATTTCTTCACTAAAAGGGTAGTCAGGCATTGGAACAGGCTGCCCAGGGAGGCGGTTGAGACGCCATCCCTGGAGGTGTTTAAAAGATGAGTTGATGATCTTCTTAGGAACATGGTTTAGTAGTGGATAGGTACGGTTGGACTCAATGATCTCAAGTTCTTTTCAAACCAATTCTATGATTCTATGATTTGTGGATTCAGCTACTATAATATTAAAACATGGCTCTCAGCCATTTGAAGCTGACTGTACCGGGGAAGTCAGGGAATCAGATGAAGAAAGAGCTTTTAAGAGGCCACAAGCAGCTTTCATTCATCTATGTGGTAGGTACCAAAGGGTTACTGACACAGCAGGGCCAAGGTATGGTGAAGGTCAAACCCAATGACTATAAGGCCTAGCTTTTTTCCTGTGTGTGCTGCAATATATATCACTCACTTTCTTATTGGTTATGAACTTGTATGACTTATTGTGATCCATGTTTTAATTAGTTCAGACTGTTATCTCCATGGCAAGCGTGCATCTGTTGTCCAGCCATCAGTACATCCATTGCTCAACACAGAAGGATCTTACCACGGGAGTGGAAACCTGCCTATTCCCACAGCCCCCATGGCAACTTGTCACACCATGGCTCAGACACAGGCAGCACCCTGCACACCCTTTTCCACCTGGCTGGCTGCCACAGCAGTTTCATAACTTCCCTAGGAAGCCTGTGTTCTACTGGATCAGATAGTAGCCTAGAGAGGTGAGGGAAGGTGGTGTTCCAAGTGCATCAAAGGTTGTGCTAGGCTGCATAGAGTGGTCTGTATAGCCCAGGAGGAGGGAGGAGGAGTCGTACCACCACAACCAGGCACAGAGGAGGTTTGCAACAGCACAGAAAGCTGTCTGCATCTCTCCATACACTATGTCAGACACTGCTCCCTTGAACTGCCACCGTAACCTAGGCTCCCTGTCATCCACAGTAGCAAGAGGCTTGTGTCTAAGGAATTTGGATCTCACAGATCCAGAAGGGACCAATGACCCTGTGCTCGGATGAGTTCTTTTCCCCAGCTACCTGTCTGTCAAAGTGCACAAGAAGGCAAATAGAACAGGAAATATGCCAGTTGCTGCAAGGTACAGCTGAGACCTTCCATGAACAGTTACAGTAAGTTCTTCTCTCTGGAGTTGCTCCTGCTGAGTTTCAAGCTGTGCAGACATTTTCTTTATGACAGTCCCTGCGTTACCCTCCACAGTTTTATTCTAACTTGATGAGACTCATCCCCCTTGCTTGATGGCACAATTTAGAAAATCGTACTTGACATTAACTTCCCCTAAAAACACACTTGGCGCAATCTCCCTTGAGGAAGTGGGTGCAGGTCACATAGGTCCAAAGCCACAGAGGGCTTTAGATACCTAATACTCATTGTCAGCCTGGGTCAGTGGCACTCTTGTATGTACTAGTAGTGTCTTTCATCTCTTCTCTAACCTTGGGTGGTCAAGGCACCTATTACAGGACAGACGCCATGCACTTATGAGATATTCAGGCATTCACATAGATCTGTAATCTCTGGAGTATATTCTACTTCCATTTCCACTCCAGCAGAGCTGCTGAGACCCAGAGCAAAGTGTGAATGTTTGTGTGCTGTTTGTGTCTTGACAAGCAGGAAGCAAATACAGCACACACATTGCCTCAAATAGTTTCCAATCTACAAACGCAAACAAATAAAAACAGCCAGAAAGGGCTGGTGAAATGGAAATAGAATGGAAGGTTTGCCAGGCTCATTAGAAAGGGTATGTGAAGTCAACGGTGGTGGAATTGTCTGTCTACTAGTTTAAACCAGATTTTCCAGTATTAGTGTCATTCCTACTCTTGTTCAGGACTATGTTCTCAAATTTGACAGCTAAGAAGAATTTTTGGGAAATTGGGAAATAAGGCCATGCTGTCTGAACACCAGTCATGGTGAGTCTGAAATATGCAAGCTGTGGACCTGTTGGCTCCGGACTACGCCTGCCAAGTAGATCCATCCTCTCCTGCATCTGTCCACAGGAAGCAGTGACTTGGCCCAGGGCCACAGGGTTTCTAGATATGCCAGCACGTCAGTAGTAAGGGCAATGACTCAGACCACTGGTCTGGTCTTCCTCTCATCCAGAAAAAGCTTACACCTGGAAACATTTCTGTAAAGCCAACTGCAGATATTAGAGCTACTGAAAACTCATAGTCAGAAATGGTTTCCTCCCCATATAAAGATCACTGTTAATTTTAGGTTCCACATGTAAAGGAAACAGAGCTGTTGGCTAAGTCTACTATTTAATGAAAAATATGCTGCATTGAAGTCCTCTTAAGTTCCTCCTTACTGAACTTATCATACAGTCTTTCTTCATGGGTTTCTTCAAGTAAAATGACAATTTAGAAGCTGGCTGTAAAGCCAGACTAAACAGAGAAAAAAATATAAACATATAAGATAGAAGAAGATCTGTGTGTACATATGAGAGAAAGAGAGATGTCACCTTTGTAATCATCTCTCATAACTAGATGATACTCTAAGTCAGTCTAAGGAGTCAGTAAGAATTTTGGACTCTGAAGGTGTCTCCCTTGGAAAGAGGACCTGAGGAGGCATTTATTTGCTACAATGCAATTGTTGAATTATGAAGAATAGACACAGAGATATCTGGCAACTCTGATTACTTGCTGTTTTATTAGATGTACCAAGGGAGCTACTGGATTGCAGTGTGTGACTTACTGAAGAAGGGGAGGACAAGGCAAAGGCAGTTCTGATCCTTCCCAGGACAGTCCAGCGTTGTCTTGGTGTGTGACGGGGACTGTGCATCCCCACTTCATGCTGCTGCCAGATCTAGTCCTGAAACAGATCCATGCACCCTCTGGCTTTCTAAATGACCTGTCTTTGGGGCAGAGGCTCCCATTACTGTGGCTGCTTGTGGCTTTCTGCATTTCTGACTGTCGAGGGGCAGCTGGTGTGCAGGGCAGCAGCCTCAAACAGGATCCACCTGCCACCCAGGTACGGCAGCTACACGCATCTCTCTTGAATGCTGCTCAGGCAGAATAATCAAGGTGAACGGACTTCAAAAATAGGAAAGTAGCAAGAAATCTAGAGAGTATACTAGCAAGCAAAATGTCCAGAATAGAAAATAAGGCCATCAAGGTGGCAAAGCAATCAGCTGAGGCCACAAGCATGATTGCCAGAAGGCACCACCCCATAAGCCTGAAGGATCCAAAGCCATCAGCAGATAGGAGCTGCCATGGCTCCACTCAGGCCAAGCTGGAGGCTTGCCATTTATTCATAAGTCGTGTACACCGCACACTGATATTCACCTGACAGCATTTTTAAAGATGACATCCCCGTTTTCTCTGTGTCTTTGACAGAGGAATTGTCAGGCTTTATACCAGTTTGTTAAAAAAGACCAGGCAAAGATTAAAAACTTAAGCATTAATACAGAAAAGAAATATGTCTTGTTTAAAGGTCATTCATCTGCTTAGAAATCAAGGGAAAATTTCCATTTTCCCAGATCCTCCTTTGAAATATGTTGCTTTTTTTCTCTTATAACTTTCTTGAAAGGGAGACAAGAGATTTTAAGTATTTTCTGCAGTTCTCCTTTTCACTCAAATACTTCCTGCATTTATTTACTGAATCAGGATTTAATTGCGTCTATTGTTTGTTTAAACAGGATAAACATATACCGCACCATGTAATATTATGTATACTATAAATACAATACTGCAAATAACATATTTGTTATTTCCCTACAACTCATAAGCATCGCACCTTAGCTTCAGCCCTGGAGGCTAACTCTCGCAGCTTGCTGTAGTTATGTAGGGTGAGTGTTCAACAGGGGGAGGGGACCCGGTAAAGATGGGATGAGACCCTTCGTAATCATAGCTCTTACAAGCTGATGGAGGTTTGATTGATTGAAGTGACTCTCAGGAGCTTTAGTGGTGCACTGAAAATGCAACATCTCTTCTCAAAGTCCAGATCTCATTATGTATTTGTATTTATAATGCATTACATATGAGTTCCAACAAATCTGCAGTCTTCACTCCCTCATACACTTCAAAAACGGGCTAACCTGCACTTTACTGCTGCAGTGCCAATGTTGCAGGAAGAAGATGTAGCTTGGGAATGAGCCATAAAAAAGACAGCAAAGCAAGATCCTTAGCAACTGTCTACCAATTCCTAAGATGTTATGCAGATCTAACGATCATTTGTCTTTTCAATTTAGTCAAATTCTCTTCGAAAATGTGAATCTTATGCACAAAGAAATGTTGCTGTTCTAGTTACACTGTTGTAGATGTCGAGAGAGGACATTTATTATCATTTAAGCTTATACATTGCTTACTCCATTTCATCAATAGCTGTGACTGCACGCAGCAACAAAAATAAATCCTAATGAACACTACAGTGACAGAAAGCAGTTGTACTGAATTGTGGGACATGCTCCGAGCAAAGAAGAATGACTGAGGGAAAGTAGGCAAAATTGGCAAATGTTTATCAACCAATCCAGAAATGCTTTGTGAGGGTGTAGAGGAACCAACTCCAACTAGGAATGCATTACAGAAAGGAATTCAGGGCTCTTTCATGCTCTGGACAAGCTACACAGGCACTTTGGACTTGACTGGGATAAACTTAGAATGATTTGCAGGATCTTGCAGAATGAAAGATGGTTCACAAATGAGCAGTATACAGAAGAGTACAATTACCCCGTAGCTGAAACACCCAGCATTTCACCATGGGGGTCCCCAGAAGCAGGATATTCCTTTACATTGAAGAGTCCAGTTCAGGGAACCACTTTAGCAAATAATAATAAACAGAGAAATCAACCACATGTTGCTGCACAGGAAGGTTAAATCTGCTCCGGATCATTCCACGGGGCACTCCCCTCTCAACAGCACAGATACAACTGTTGTGCCTCCTGCTGCCAGCCCTTTCTTCTCCATCCCCAGGATTCACAAGACTTCATGTGAAGTCCAGTGTTAAAGCATGAGCATGAAAGGAATCCCTCTTCAGAAGATCAGAAGCCCATATTGACTTGCCCTGCTTTACTTCATGCTGTCATTCCTGTGATTGCACCTTCAGGTGTAGCTCCATTGTTCTAAAATAAACCCTCTCTGAAAGGGTAGTCATTAGAGTCAGCAGTTTATTTTGAATGGAGAGAAGCACCAGGCACTTCAGGAGCCCGACAGCTGCTTCTTTTCAGCCTCACAAGCAAGACGAATCTTCTGAGCACATTTCTGTGCCAAACATCTTTCTGGATGAACTGATGCTCCCGTCATTTTCCTTTCGTGTTTCCAATTAGATGAAAGAATTTTGCAGAGAGTTTCCTGTAATGACAGTTATTGTCACGTCTTTTGTGTACAGGCACCTACCTGTAAGCTGTGTGGCAATGACATGAAAGTAAAACTGAGCCTGAATATTGCAGGTTCAGATAATTAATGTAGTGTGACAGAGGCTTTCTTCAGCAGTCTTTCCATCTCCTATAGTCTGTGCCAGGCAGCATTGTCCACTGTGTTGTAATCTTGCTTGTCACAGCATTTCACTCAGTAGGAAGTAAGTGTCCCAAGAATTAACAGGAGTCTTAAGGAGATCAAGTCATTAGGGCCTTTGATAAGTGAACACAGCATTATTCACACACTTAGAGTTCAGCATGTTCTTAAAAGCTTTTGACAAGTGTGGCTGAAGGAAGCAGATGTCTCACCCAAAACCATGCTGCATAATTAGAGGTGAAACAGCTATATGCCCTTCTGAAATGACAGGATCTGATCAACAGGCCTCAAACAATAGGTGACCCATGGATGATTTGTGCTGCATTGCTATGTGTACCCTTTAATCTGTAACTTCTCACAGTCATATTATCAGTAAAATTGCATTATGCTATTCTTAATACAGTGTGAGAAAATGCATCACCTTATCAACAGAACTGGGCTGTCACACATTAACTGTAGCTCCACAAGCATGAACACTGTGTGAAAAGGGGAGAAAGAGCTATATAGGAATGCTGCATTTTGAACAGCCTATTTAGTTTAAAGATAAGAGAAATCCAGTTGCCTCCTTGCCTTATTTCTGGAGTTTTGGCCACACTCCAGGAGGGCAGGCAACAAACAGCTGAGACCAGAAATTCCATGCTTTTTAGAATTATATAAGTTGTTTATTTAATGATATAAAAGCCGGACCCTGTCAAGAGACCTTTGGAGACTTCATCTACTAATAGACACATTGTGTACAACCCCCTCCCCAGTTGCTGAGACAGGCTCTCCAAATCTTCACTTCAAAAAATGTCCCCCAGCAACTGCAGACCTGGATGACGATAATAGGACAACTGGTGATGTACCTTTCTTAATTACCACATTCTCTCATAGTAATGATTGGAGGCATTGCCTTTAAAGTTGTTATTGTTAACATTGTTAATCATTACTAATCCTTTGTCTCTTTTCTTGTTTTGAGTTGAGTAAAACTTGATTTCACATAGTACTCAATAGTTTGGGCTTCTGTGCGCTCCGTGGTTTTTACTCTGTGGTAACACACCTTCACAGGGCACTGATAGTTACGACCTGCTGTCTCACCCAAGTTTTCAATGTATGTGTGTGTTTTCAGTTCCTGCCTCCCATATGTCCTTTTGCAATGCTCTCTCTCACTTCTCAGGTGCATTTACAGTCACTGCTGATGTATTTTGTGAAAAACAAAGTAAGACTCTTCTACCAAGGCAGAGTATCTTCTCTTCCTTGAGCTGATTTTGTATTTTTGTCTCCAATTTACCCCACGGTACCTCATTTCCAACCAGCACTTTAAAAGAAACTCTGCTTGGAAAGCTGTTTTTAAATGCTTTTCCTTTTTAAGTTTGTTGCTACTCAGGTAATTTTCCTTATTACTATGACATTGACTCAAAGCAGAGTGAGGCAGATGAGGGGAAGGAAGCAAGGACGCCAGGTCAGAACCAGGACTTCTCTGAGTCTCAAGGACAAGCCAATTATTTTTTTCAGCTATGCCTTAGGGAAAGTCAGTAAAAGATGTAATAGTAAAGTGTTTCCTTTTAGAAGTGTCTTAAGCTAAGTAGGAGCTTTTTAAGCATCTGTGTAATTGCAGAGCTGTAAATACAAGCAGAAATTCTCCCACACCTGCAGATTACTTTGCTCACAGTTCAGCTCCTGTAAGTGGCACAAGAACACAGAGCAGTGATTGCCTACTTGCTGCCACTCCTTCTGCATGGCAGTGTATGAAGATACAATGCAAAAGTGGATTCATGTGAAACTTAGAAACCACTTAGAAAAAAACAGAAGACTTCTGGGAAAAGCAATTGCAGCTTTTGTGTCTGTTTCTGTTACAATGACTTCTTAGCCTGAAGACATGCTCGTGATTTTTCTGGTCTACTAACCACCCTGTTTTTTCTCAGATACTGTCAGAAGTTTGTGCCAGTGTCATTTGGCAGGCCTGGCCCTCGGAGGGAGCTGTTCCTTCTCCTGATGACAGCTGCCTGTCAGCTGGCCTCTTCAGCTGCCAAGGCTTTTCAAGATATGAAGATGAGGAAACTGGAAGCAGTGTTGAACAAGATTTATTCAGCAGTTCATTATCACAGAATTGCAGACCCACATAGGCTGGAAGGGGTCTCCAGAGGCTGCCTGCTGCAACCCCTGCTTAAAGCTGGACCAGTGAAAACAGGCTACTCGGCAGAGCTTCAAAATCTCTGAGGATGAAAATTCAGTATCTCTGGGCTATGACAATCTGCCAATACAAGCCCAGCACACTCACCATCCACCAGGACCCCCTGTTCCTCTTTTGCAGAATTGTTCCTCAGCCAGTCAGCCCCCAGCCAGCACTGGTGCGTGAACTTTTTCTTCCCTAGTTGTAGGACTTTGCATTTCCCAGTGCTGAATGCCATGGAACTCCTGACTGCTCATTTCTACAGCCTGTCCAGGTCCCCCCGCACAGCAGTCTGCTCTCCAGCAAACTGACCCCTTCTCTCAGTTTGATACAGTCCACAAAATCACTGAGAGGGCACTATGTGCAATCATCCACAGAAGTAGTAAAGACACTAAAGCGTTGGCCCCAGCGACAGTCCCTGAGGGGTTTCACCAGTTGGACTCTGTGCTACTGGTCGCACCCTTTGAGACTTCGTGTCCAGTCAGGTTTCCAGTCACCAGCCACTGATCCAGTCCATATCTTACCAATTTGGTTGCGTGGCTATTGTGGTGGATAGGTGCTATAGTCAAGAGAAAAAGCATCCCCTTCTCCATCAAAATGATCATTACATCATAGAAACCAGTCAGCTTGCTCAGGCATGATTTTCCCAGGCATCTTCTTGCGCTTCAAGTGATCAGAAATTACTTTCCAGAGGATTTGCTTCACAATCTTCCCACGGGCTGAGGTGAGTCTTCAGTAGCAGATGTAGAAAGACTGTCAAAATATTTCAGATAGAGAATAAAATAGCAGCTGCTGGAAAATAAGTAATAACCTTGTGAGTGTCCAGGATTATAGTTGGAAAAGTCAGCTAAAAACACCCAGATTATTGCACTTATTAATTATTGTACCTCTTAATTATTGTATTTACAGGAACTGAGGTCGAATGAGGTCCCATGAGAACCACAAAGGGATTGTCACTGCCACAGCAGTGGTGTGAGGGGTGCTGCACTGAGATTCTCTCCCACTTAAACTTCTAACAATGAGGCATTAGCCAGTGCTGTAGCACTGCTGCCTGCTTTCACTTCCACACTATGACAGTCTGCAACCTCTGACAGTGAGTTCTTGGTCAGATTTGGACTCCCAGGTACCCATGTTTAACTAAAAACCCATCTACTTTTAATGCTCAACTGTTAATTTACAGCAAGGGATCTAGGCTGAAATGCAAAGTACTCTGGGTGGGTGGTGAATCGTGGAACTGCCTTCAGATTTTAGGAAGTTATTCATCTGCCTGCAGTGTTTCCTTCCAAAGATACTCTATTGGATTTTCCTTTTTTTGTCTGGAAGGACAATAAGTACTCACAATCTGTTCCTGCTCATTGTGCTTCTGGTAGCCAGAAAATACATGAAAAATATCATTCTTCTGTCCATAGGGATTACTAATATTATCGCAACAACTGTAGTCTTTTATCAGAATGAAATTTAAGTAGGTCAAGAAATAAAGACGCTTTAAAGTCAATTCTATTTTAAACAGGTACTTTTTGCTAAAGGTTACCTGCTTTCTAGTTCTCAGTTTATGAGACCAAACAATACGACAGCAAGGATCAAGGTGGGGAACAGCCCAGTACAGGCAGCAGTGAGGAGTAAAACAACTCCCTGTGGAGGCAGGCAGAGACTAGCAAACATTTTGGCTATAAATGCTAGAGACAAAATCCTACATCCTGCCATACACATCATACTGCTGCTTTAAGCAAGAATGTTATCGAATCTCCTGGATTAAAGAAGATTTTTTAAAAAATGTGCGTGAGGAACAGATTCAATAGATGGCATTTGCACCTTGACTTGGTATAGAGACAGAGGATGACAGGATGGCTTTCTTAGCCCTGGTTTTACAAGGATCATGGCCACGTCCCTAGCCCTTTGTATGTAGCTCTGCTGTGTGTCCTTCTTCAGTCTAGATCACCCTTCTAGCAACCTTGAGTGAAAAACTGACATATATTAGAGTTTAAAACAGTTGCAGCAGTGTTTAGGAGAAATTGAGTCCTTCAGAATAGCACACAACCATTTGCCCCACTGGCATTCATTTTGTAAACGTGTCATTTTTATGAATGAACAGTGACTCATAAAATCTGATCCAAAGCTCACTGAAATCAAGGGGAACATCTCTTTTTCTTTTACTGGATTTAGGTCAGCTGCGTGACAGTCTAAAGGGCTTTGCACACATCCAGCAAGAGCATGAAGACAATTAAAAGCTTATCTGCAAAAATTTGGTCTAAGAGATCCTGTTCCAAAGGATTGCCACTCACCCTCGTAAGATGATAGTCTGCTGCTTGCTTCCCTGCCTCAACAATGAAATGAACCTGATGGATTAGCTACTATAAAAAGTAAAAATACTCTCAGCAAAAAATATAAAGCCTGCCATTCCCTGATGATTTCTGTTGCTGAATCCTCTAATAGTTGAGACTGCTCCACCAAGAAAAATTTGCAGGATCCTTGGCAATTTATTGCAGTGTCGGAAAGGCTACTCATTACCCACTCACCACAACCTTTAACATCCACTCCCTGCAATCTCAGAAATGACACAGGAAACGAGCAGAATTTGCTCATCCTGTTAAAATCATTGCTGCAATAGAAGTATCATCTGTCCATTTAATGCAGGGGTGTCAAACTCACGGCTCCTGCTGTTCTCCTGCTCCTGCAGTGTAACGGGCATCACTCACACTGCACACGTGACTGGCGTGCTGGCAAGAGCGTAGGGGCAAGGAGCTTGGCACTGCCACTGGGTAGAAACAAGGTGCCAGACTGGATAAAACAAGGTGGAGGACAGAATGCAGCCTGTGGGCCGTGAGTTTGTCACCCCTGATATAATGGGAGAATCTGCTTTAAAATTACCTCTTCTCAATTAAGTATGTATCTAATTTGTTCTTTTTAAAAAACAGAGAGCTTTCCCTCCTCCATCCTGCCCCCCCCAAAAAAACCCTGACAAAAATAACAAACTAAGGAAAGCCTTTTCTGGCATCATTTTGTGCTGTTTTCCTATTCTGTAGCACTGTTAACATTGGTGGATTTTGTTGGTCCTAATTCACCCCAGTTCAGTGAAGAATAGACACTGAGGGCTGAGCCTGGAGCACATTTAACGACACCCGCATTGAATGGTCCCGGTCATCCCCTAAGGATACCCCAGGCCGACACACAAGGGCTTACTAGCCCAACAAGTGGGACATTAACAGTAATCACGCTAGCAGAAAAAAAGCTACAACCATGAGCCCATGCTCCTCTCAGAGGATGCTATTTTGAACCTGTCAACCATAGGAGATTTGAGCAGGATTTTCTGCTGCACATCCCCTGGATTTGAGGGCAGCAAAACTATATCTTTGTTTAAAGCAATAGGTTAGGGTCAAACACCCTAAAGGGCAAAAGGTGCTTCATAGTTTGTATCCATCAGTGCAGAGTCTCTTCTCTGCTTCCCTGAATCAAGGTGGTCTCATCCCGGATGACAATGGGGAACCAGATCTGCTTTGCATGATGCCCACTGCATGTACCAAACCTCTTCTGTGTCTGCGTGAGTCTCCAGAAGGCACCCTGTACTACCAAAAACCTTCTGCAGAAATGACATAAACACTGTCTATCGTTAACAGTCTTGACCAGTCTGGACAAGTCTTGAAAAATATAAGCTGCTTTGAAATATATGATGGGCACCTGCAAGATGTTTTCTGCCTTATGTTTATCTTCATTGGTTGCAGAGGTGCTTATTAGCATTTGCTTACAACTTTAGCTTGTCAAACTGTAATTTGTCTGCTTCCCAAATTAAAAAGGACAATGGGAATATGGCCACTTTCCCAGCTCACAACGCAATGCCAGCCATGTGTTACACAGAGTGCCGAGCCTCTAATCATGTAATAATGCAAATAATGCAAATGGCTGGGAAATAAAAATATAATTAGCTCATTAAGAAAACAGAAAATCTCTCCTGCCAAGCCAGACTTGATCCACTAATTTCACCATTCACGTCCAGCCAGACAACACAAATTGCAAACTTATTTTTCACTCGGTTGTAGCCTACATAAAGCATATGAAAACCCCAGATGCAAGATTAAACAGCATGTAGTAGGCTACTATGTAAATAAGGCTTGGGTTTGGTGATTATTGTGATCTTGTTTTCAGGCTTAACTCGATGATCTGAACCAAAAAGAGATGTCTGGCTTGATGCAGGTTGTGCCTGTGGCTACAGCATCCACTCCGTATGTTACCTTGCTCCTTGGGCTCACTGGTCTTGTCCTTCCCACAGCACTGGTAGTTCAAAGGGATGAAGACTCCGCAGTTCAAATCCCCATATGGAATAAAGCAAATACAGCAAAAACTTATGGTAACCTCTCCATGCATAAACTGGGAAGACATAACAATAAGCGTTCTTGAGAAGTAAGTATTATATTTCAGTGAAACCTGAAAAGTGAATAGGGCTGGCCGTTCCCTTTTGGAATACAGACAAAATGAAAAAAGTGGAAAATCCACATGTTAGCTGAGAGCTACAAATATTTTTCTTCAAAACATCCAGCTATGATTCTTTTAGCTGGTTAAAATTCAGAATTTTGATGTGGTGGGTAATTATGGTGTTTAAAAGAAAAAAAAATCAACTGTCCTGAAAAATATTCAACTGAGGTTGAGTTTTCTTGGACAATGAGATCATAATAAAAATCTTATGCTCATTATTTCCCCTCCTTTTCTGCTAATAGAGATGTCTTCCTACGGAGTATTTCAATTTCCCTTGAACAGGAATTTCCTAAGAGTGCATAATGATCTGCCAGAAAACATACAACTAATTCACCGATTTTAATAACACCAAAGAAAATCTATCTTTCCAGCAGAAGAGCAAGGTTATTTTAGCCCTCCACTTCCCCTGCAGAAGAGATTTTTGCACTGCTCTGTCCCTTAGGGCTGTGGTGCAATGGCAGGTGTTTTGATGGAAATATTTCACTCCTGCACTAATTTTGGTAGAGCCTGAGTAGTCAAGACCTGTTCAACCCTTGATCTTCATACTAATCTAATTGATCATCATGTCAGTGAGTGATAAGGAAATCTCTCACTTATTTCAATAGGAGAAATTCCAGTCTTTAATTTGCTGTCTGGCTGAGCAGGAACTGTACCACTGGCAGGACAGTGGGGGCCGCTGCTTTTAACCCACTCTTTGGAGGGAGTAGAGGTGTGTAATGCAGGTATAGCTCAGGGCTCCTATCCTTGCAGTAATATTTGGCGGCTTAACAACTATCTATACTTAGTCAAATGAAAATGCTCTAGAATTAGTGAAGCACCCTCATATGAGAAGTGAGGATTCGCGGGAACACTGAATATAAATGGTGCTATGGTAAAATTGTCAATAAAATCCTTCTGCTAATATCAGATGAAACACTCTGAACACCAGGACACCATGGCAAAATAAAAGAAAACTGTTTCCTACCTTCCAAGGATAGCAGATGAGGCAGCAGATGCCAGTGTAACAACTGTGAGAGTGCCATACTTTATGTAGAGAAGTGACATGTTTAGGTGAAAGAAAACAGAGCAAGTGAACTCACTGTCAGAAGGTTCAGCAACATCTGCAGACCCTGGCACGTGGTGCTAAGGCATCCTTCCCCGTATGAACCCTCAGCCTGAAACTCTTACTCTCCCATCTTGTTTCCTCATGATCTCCAAAGAGCATTTGGAGCATTCATATACTTGCATCAAATTTTAGAGAAGCATTATGGGAACACCAGGAACTGAAGGAAAAATATATCATTGTCCTTGAAATAAATAAATGGCCTGAAGGATCACTTTTTAGCTTTGCAGCTCACCGGCACCCCTGTACACTCCAGGCAAGTTATTTTTTGAAACAAATGTGAGAGCTAACAGTGAGCAAGTAGAAAAACCCACCGAGAACTCCTGAGAAGATTGCCAGTTCCAAGTCATGGTCCAAACCCTCAAAATCAGGAGGCAAATCTTAATAAATTTTTGAAGTGAATGTTTGATTCTGCTCTCTGTTCTGTGCCTTCATAGCACACATTACTAAGCAGTTCTCTGCAATTCCTTTGAATGTGTCACATAATTTCTCTCACTGCCACAAGGGGGTGGAGGAGTTAATTGTGTGACCACAATTTGACTGCATAATCGTGAGATTAGATGAACTGGGACTTTGGGAGAAGTGTTGTGCGCCATTCAAAGCTTCATGATAGCGTAAGAAGAGTTGGGAACACTATTGTGCTATCTCCAGGCAGCAGAGCGTTGGGGTAGGAACAGCTCTGCACAGCCGCAGTAGATGACAGAGTCAGCAGTTTCTTTAAGAAGAGAGGTTTTTTCTGTTACAGAGGACCATAGCTGCAATTTTTTCAACCATCTGTAAGCATTAACTCTTACTCATCCTAAGCTGAGCTTCAAAATGTGCTTAAGAAATTTATTAATCTACCCTGTTACAGAATGTCACCAGCCTCTAGCCTACAGTCCACACCAAGCGCTGAATCCTGCGAGCCAGCTGTTCCATGGACACACACAGAGCAGAGGCACTTCTGGGAGCATCTGTTGCAGCCTTTGCACAAGAGTTACCCTCCAGGGCTGTGCCAGCGTCTGCCATATCTGCTGGGAGTATCTCTGTGGAGTTCTACCTTGTTCAGTAACATCAGCTCATCCTTCTTCTGCCTCTGCTTGTAGGGAAATTTTTATGGTAGCCCTTGAGGCAGCTCCAGGAGAGGTATTCCCACCAGCTGGAAAATCCCTCCCTCCTCAAGGTCCTTAGAGGGAGCCCTGACCCTGCATTTAATCAGCATCAATGCCTAGAAATACTGAAATGTCATGGTCTGTTGTAGGGAACCAGGTCACCTCCTGGTAATCCCTCTGTTATTAGGAGTATGGGTGAATACAGAACAGCGCTCCACGTCTCACCAGCGCCCACATCCATGAAGGCAGGGAAGACTAAAGTTCAAAGAAGGCAGTTCTGAAGGCCCTCTGCCCTCTTTGAGGAATCAGGTCATCTCTGTGGCTCATCGCATTTTGAGATATTACTGCAAAAGTCCTTGAAGACCAACAGCATTGCATTTGCTCTCAGATCAAAGATAAGTGGAAAACACAGTAGGTGAATAACTCCCTGCAGAGCCCTAAAGCCTCGCCTTGTATTTGCAGTGAGTTTACCAAATCAAATCACAGCGTAATTTAGAGAAAATGAAAACTATGTGAAGTCTCACAGGCATTACTTGCTCTCAAATGCAGTGGAGCATCTTGCGTTCAACTCTGAGTGAGGAAGGTGTATACAATGGCACTGCAGGCAAGGCTCCAAAGAACAGTGCAAAACAGGTAATGAAAGTGCACCAAAGCATCAGGAAAGCATTTCAAGTCAGCTGAGTGCCTGGGTTGAGAAACAGACCCCATTTACAAGGTACAGTCAAGTTTGGGAATGCAATTGCAGGTAAAATAGTCAGATAGAGGAAAAAATATGGTCCTGCTTGAGAAATCTGAAAATCACGTACCCCATCTGCAGCAAGACTGCCAAGTAAAATTGAACTTGGACTTGCTGAGAAATCTTTAGAGAAATTATGTTTTCTTTTATTTCCCTGTGGATATACTTTCTCACTGCTCTACCTCCCACCACCTACCCAGAGGACAGATAAGAATGATTGTCAATGAAGTGTAATGTTGCGTGCAACACAGGAAAAGGAAGCTCCTGCCTCAACAGTTATGCTGATGTGCGTCTGTGAATTCTTGTCAGATGTGGGTGTAACAGCACTCTTTCTGAAATAGTTCATTTTGGCATCAAAATTAAGTACGAAGACTTATAAGAGAAGTTTTCAAATTGGCCTCTGATTTGGGGCAAGTCCAGCTGCTTTTCATAAACATTGCTAAGTCTCACTGCCATAGCTGACATTTTGCTAAGAAAAGGGCCGGGCTGTTTTTCCAAGACAGATTCTGGACAGTAAAAGACCCTGATTCAGGATGTGTTTTGATCGCCATCAGTAAACGCCAAAAATCAGAAACACTCAAAAGGAAAAAGATTAGGGAGCATTTCTTCAGTTGTTTTCATTTCTAATCATTGACTTTGAAGGAAAAATAGCAAGAGAAACTACATGATAATGTTCTTCGACAAGCTATGCTGTTACCAGCAACAAGGAAATATTATTTATTGATCATAGTTAGAATGAATAAAGCTGCTCTTAAGCAGCTCTGCTCTCTTCTTGCAGAGGTAATCATAACACAATAGGTCATGGCTTAGATGGTCCTAAGGCTACCAGAAAGAAAGACTATATTTTGTCACCTTTCTGTGCAAGAAAATATAGGGAAATGACAAGAAAACTTGCAATGCTGTGTTACGAGCAATTAGGGATTCTCCGTTTCAAGTTGAGTTTTCCTGGTCCAGCTCAGTACAGTCAGTCAGAATTAAAACAGGTTGAGGGAGAGATTGGACGGCTGAAACATAAGAATGACAGTCATTTATTTGCTCTTTTATGTGATCACTTGCTTGAGAGGAGGATTTTCAAAAATGCCTGTTTAAGGCCCATTAATATCCACACGATAATTACATGGTATTTTTATTACTAATTTATCTAGCAGCATTCTGCAAATGTAAATTAAAGCAAGAGAGATTATTCTTTTAAGGGGAAATTTCATAGGCAAGTTACGATGACAAGAAACTAAAGGCAGTGGTACTTTTTGCTTAGACCAAATGTCGTGTTGCTGAGCAAGATGAAACATTGAATGGCAATGAACATGCAAAGAGAATTTGTTATTGAACTGTCAGTCTCTTATTTCTTGAGCAGTTCCCAAATCACAAGGCCACATTTTAACCATTAATGCTAAGGAGAGTTGTGGGCAAAGTCCAGCAATAGCCTTTGCTCAACAGGAGGAACAACTCCTCTTCCTTCTTGCCTCTTGTAGTTGGGGCTTGGAGACCTACCCTGCACGGCTCTGAATGGCAGCAGCAGTTCATTCCTGAATGTGCTGGAGACTGTGAAATCCCTGCAGGCAACGTGAGAGCTTTTTGGTGTGAAGTTATGCCCAAGATGAAACTCCATATGTACCTCTTTGCTCGTCTTCATTTCTCTCCTCCATTTTCTTCTGCTTTTTCCCCTTTCAGCTTTTACTGATTTTTCCCTCTTTTTTCTGCTTATGGGTGTTCTGATCTTTACAGAACAATTTTCCTGGAAATACCATGACAGCTTTTGCATTTTAGTCAGCAGAAATCTGCGAGACATTACCTTGCCTATTATAAACAAGAAAGCATGAAGGAACCCTATAATTTCATTTGCACCTTTCTCCATTTTGCCCAATACTGTAATGATAGAGTCCAACTGAAAGTAAATATTCTGTACTCTCCAGCTTGACAATGCATTGTATAAAATATATTGAGTTACACTGCATCAATTTTTGGAAGAGAGTGTAAAAAGAGTGTTCATCTCATTCCAAATTAATTTCTGAAAGAAATTCCAAATTTCTGAGAGTGGTGGACTAAGTGTGATACGAATCATGACATCTACCCATTTAATGTATTTTGCGCTGCGAATGTACACCATGTAAATGCAGATATGCAAATATAAAAATATGATAAAAGACAGTTTCCTTCAAATATGTGCAATGTGAGAGGAGATAACGGCTCACTGTAGGTTACAGAGATACCAGCTATAAAAAGAAATGGCAAAGGAAAAGTCTGTGTCCAATATTAACTGTGAACCTGAAGGTCTGCCAAGTCCAGGCAGTCTGATGCCGCTTAAAATTTAATAGCACTCCCCTGAGAAAGTCTAAATGAGCCAGCTGCCCTCAGGCAATTCAAACACAGGCTGCCACCTACTATACCAGTGCCTTTCACCTACCATGGACATCGCACGGTGGTCTGTGCACACCCAGCCTGACATCTGCCGGGGCAAGCAATCACAAACATGAAGCTCTGGGAAGATTAACTCTGGGAAAATTAACAGGCTTGGGAGAGGTATATTCCATAAGCATAGAAAAATACCCTCAAAGCTTACCCTACTAGAATAGTGATGAAGGATCCATCACCGAAGAAATTATGGGAGTAGTTTTCATCAGATGTACCCAGTTCCACTGGATCTTAGATTGCAAGAATTTTTTAAGAAGGTGGTAAAATATTTGATGTATACCAGAATAAGGCTGAGATGATCTTTTTGGGTTAACAGGTGGTGCAAAATTCTCAACAACCCGTGTCATACAGGAAATTAACCTTCAGTATAGCCACAGGTTTTACAGATTAAATATAAAGTTCTGGATCTAGTCCTTAAATATCAATACAACGTTTGGTGTCAGCAGTGATTTAACATCAGAATGAAACACCATTTGATATAGAAGTGATAAAGCAGGAGCGACAAGTCAGAACAAGGCAGGTGGGTAATATTTCCACTGGGAAAACAATGGATTATGATGTTCTTTGGTAATTTTACAGTGACACTACGTAGAAACTTAACTTTCTCTCCACTGAAGTGTTGTTGGCAACAACCAATGAAGAAGAGGAACTAAGCTTTTGAGAAACAAAAGTATAATTTGTCAGAATGGTCTTTGAATTAGAACCTGGAAACTGAAGTAAACCAAGAAGTTTCAAGTCAGTGATTTGGGAATACTGAGAGAGGATTTGGGAGGAGTTTGGGAGGAGCTGACTGGCAGATGAACTTGGCAAGCAACTTTTCAGGGTAGCACTATTAAATGACAACCAGATACCACTGAAGAACTGTGGACTATGGGAGTGGGCCAAGGTTTCTTTATTTTTTTGATAATGAATTCCAACCAGTGGCATACTTTCATTGTCAGCTTTGAAAGCTCCAAGATACAGAAGCATCAAATGCAAAGCACACAGTATACACTCACAAGCATCAAAATTTTTCTGTCGTGGTAGGGCTCCACTGGTTTAAATAGAAATAATCTGCATTCATGGCAGGTTTGGAGGAATCAAAATGGCTCTTTGGGTTTGAGAGTTTCAGTGAACAGTTGAAGACCTCTTACTGAAAGATATCAAAGCACAAAGGAAACAAAATTGCCTTAATCTCCTTCCAGTGTTCATAGCAGAAAACTGCGAGAGACTCCCACATTGCCTGGCTTTGGGGTACATGGAACATTTTAAAAACAGGGCAATGAACTAGTGGTATGAAAATGGAAGAGAGACAAATACTTTCTAAATATGTGACTTAATATAATGTTGCTATAATATTCCAAAAGCTTTCTTGTCCTTTTTATAGAAACTGTTCATCCTTCCTCAATCTATTAAACAACTTTATGCAGAAGGAATTATTCTAGATATTTCTTCCACTTTTCCTTCACTCTTCATGTGCTTTGAATTGATTCATGCTCCTCAGCAGTTCTTGGAAATTAAAATATGAAGGAGAAAATTAGGTGCCAGACTAAAAATAGTAGCTGATGAAGCGTAGGTTAATATTTATAGTTTAATATCCTAGTTACAGTAGCCAAATCTGAGAGTCCCCATGGATCAGCCTGCGTTTTTATTTCTGTTCTAAGGACAGGTCACCAAGTCACTTCAATATCTCCTTTGATATCCAATGGGAATAAATAGATAGCAGTAAACAAGAATACAACCCCTCCTTATTTCTGTGAGTCAAGGCAGGTTACATTAATCACTTTCTGAAAGTGCTCTCTGGTCCACTGGCTGCAGAAGGATGCTTAGGGGCAAGTTTAGCCCAGATGTGTGTATTTAAGTAAAGCAGTAGATGAAATGAAACCCAACTCTTAATGGTGACACATTTGTGAATAAATAACATGACAGAGGTGCTAAACAGCTGTGTTAAGTCCTCCAGCATGCAAACTCTCCTCCAACCCATTCCACACGAGATCATCATCTATATGTCATTTTCACTGTGTCCGGGAAACTTTTCCCTCCTCTCCCACAGCTCTATGACATTAACATCCTCTGCTTTAAGAGGTGCCACTGCCAGCTCCTCACTTATCTCAAGCAATCTCCTCAGTCCCCTCAGCTACCTAATGAAGGAATATGCAAGCCTGACAGCCTATATTTTCCACTGCCTCCAGAAATATTTTGAACTCCGCAAAATGAGCTGCATCATTTTTCCCCTGGCCACCTTCAGCTCTCATTCCTGAGATCTTTTGGTTCCAGCTGCAAATGACCAAGCACAGAGCAACTCCTGTGTGGTGTCTGTGATTGCATGCATATATTCGTAGCTGTTGTATTTATCTGTGTATGGGCGTATGCACATAAAAATAAAAATCTAGCAAGTTTATTAGAAAGGTGTTACTCCTGCAGACATCCCCATATGAGAGGATCCTCACGCCTGTGTGTGTCCAGATGCAAAGATCTGGTTCACAGCCAAACTATGCAGCCCATGCATGGTCCCTCTAAGCTGTCACTGAATTTCATTCCTTCAGAGCTAGGAATTTCTGGACCTTTTGGGGAGTCTGACTTTCTGTACACACCTAACCTAAGAGGACTGAGGTGATCATTTCAGCCCATGCGCCAATACAGGCATGATAGAATGGGTTTGAAATTTGAAAACATCCAAAAAAACCCACAAAAACAAGCAAACATGACTGTATGGAGATTTTGGAGAGGAGTGAAGTACACACTCTACATTAAAATCAAACTACCAAATTACTTTCAGGCTCCTGACCTTGAGAAGGAGGCTACAGAAAATGGGAGAAAGAGTGCTTGTTTGGGGGTTTCACTCCCAGCAGTAGAAACCAATGCATTTGAGAAGCAGCAGGTGAGTTTTCATGGTCTTGCAATTCCAGTACTTCAGCATGTGATTTTCCTGAAGAGAATTGGCTGTGAAAATGCTGGCAGAAAAACATGGATCCTTGCAAATATATCGGGCAAGCAGACAATTAGGTCTCTACAAAACCTTAAAGAATGAAACTTTGCAAATAAATATCACGTGATTTTTCAAGAACTGAAAAATTCTACCAGCAATTATAATCGGCACCATTGCATCTTTTAAGAGCTCAGCAGGCAGTTCATCCTGAAGTAAATGGATTTACTGCAGTGTTACCAAAGCATAGATAATGTAAACACAACATATATTATAAAAGTGGAGCAAAGATAAAGAAGGGAAGGAAGAAAAAAAATCTGTATTCAAAAGTTAACCAAAGGAGTGTCTTTTACTGAAAAGATGCAAAGAAAAGTTTGAAAAAGCACTAAACTGCCTGTGAGCAATCTTCAAAACCAGAACAGGAGCAAGCTGTAAAGACAGGGATGTTTTGTGGACTGGTAAGGGTACTGGCTTTTAGTCAGTTACTGTTTTAAATGTAGAAGCCTCTCAACTTTTTAAAATCCAGCATTTAGAAGTTCAGTGGTTATAGTCCAGCTCCATTTCTCAAAATGAGCATAAGTAAAGGTGCTCTCAAACTAAAAGGTTCAGGATTGGAAAGGAAAGGATAGAATGGTCAAAGTTTTCCCATTCTTATGTTGATGGGCTATCACTTGCCACAGCATTCAGGTTCATTTTTATAAGTGAAAATAGTCAGCATCTAGGAAATAAAGCATGAAAGAAAATAATTCAGAACTGAATTTTTCATTCAAATCTCTCAAAATTCCCTTCTTAAAATAAATTGTTGGGAACTTTCCTTAAATATCAAGGCAAGCCTGATCATCTATACTGGAAACACCTACAAATAAAAGGCATGTGATATCTTGCTTTGAGACTCTAAATGTAATGATACCACAACAAAGCAAATTTATCCCAGAGTTAAATTAACACTTTACAAACTTACATGGTAGAGGTAAAGGCATAGAAAGATGCTAGCATATAATTCTATAACTGTTATATAATGAAATGCTTAATGCCAACTTCTAAAGGTACTTCCACACACAATTTTTAGAAGTGTTTCCTTGAATACATATAACCTGATTCAAGGAGACCTGTACAAGACTCCTATATGTTACTGCAGCATGATTAAATGTTATTATTGTTTTTCCTTGTTGTTATTATTATTTTGAGAATTGCATGTTGTCAGTGGCTGTCTGCACCCATACAAGGTGCGCACAAGAAGGTCATAATCTACAAACTTATTGGTACCTGTGTGTCAAGACTCATCACCCACAAAAAATCAGTGTCATAAGTAACGTGGGTCTAAAAGAGTAAATGTTTGCCAAAGAAGTAGGATGGAAAGAAGTTTTGGAAATGCTACTGCCCAAGAGTGGATTTTCAATGAATGGGGAGAAGAACTGCCAAATAATGCTAATGACAACAGCTGGCGATCTGCAAGTTGTGCTTTATTCAGCTGAAATGTTGCCTCTTTCTAGAAAGCAGCAGGTATGGGAACTTTACCTTACTTTTTTTTCTCATAAGAAACCAAATCTGTGCCAACAATGTTGGGTTATTTCTAGTGTAATTTCTATATTTACTGATATAATGTTGAATAGAAATGGTCAAAACAATAAACGAGGTAATTTTTTTCTTTCAATCTACCAAATGAAACACCCAAACAAAAGACACCAGTTAGCCATAAGTTTCTCCCTTTGTTCTTAACTTTGATCTCCATGCTTTGCCTTCAGCTTCCTACGCGGTCACTTTGGGATTTTATCCCCTTAAGGCCTTTCACTTTGACTCAAGGGTCTTTGGAAGCACAGTACTTTTTACAAAACTAAGCACAGCCTAGCATAGGAAGTCCTTTATGCTAGTGCTCCATCTGTGAATTGGCTTAGCTATTCAGAAAATTTAAGTGCTTCTACTATCCATGAGAGCCACATCTTTAGCTGGCTCCTATTTGGAGAAGAGATAACTCAGTCTTAATCTGTACGTTATTCTCCAAGGCCAATTAATGGCACGGTAGGAATCAGTCTTCAAAGAATCTTTTGGACATCTTTACATGACCCTCTGTAACTCATTTTCCTCCCTAATGCGTTTTCCATAACAACAGGGAATATTTTGGAGCTCTTAGATAGCACAGAGCTCACTGTGAGACATCACACGCATCTTTTCACTTGCTGCCTTGCTTTCCACTGTGCTCACACTTAATATTTTAATATCTAGTACAGAGCAAGTCCACATCAGACAACAAGGAGAATTAATTATCACAGGCTTTGGTACTTTGAATCATGTACTATCTACTAATGTTTTTGTCTGGAACAACCAAACCCTTGCAAGAAGATTCAAACACATCATTAAATCCCAAAGCAACATTTCAAGGGCAGTATCTCAATAGCAAATAGAAAGGTCACTTCTTTAGTAAGTTAGTTAAAAGGAAAGAAAGATTCATCCTAGAGTGCTCCTATTCAATAAATAGCCCTGGATTAAAACAACCTCAGGTATAGGCTCAAAATGAAGATTTCACAGTGATGATGTGACACTTCCGCAACCGATAGCATAGTGACACCTGCTGATGAACACATACATTGCAAATACTTCTAAGATGAAGGGCTGGTTCACGTCTTCATTAAGCCTATTTTGTCTTCTGTCTCTGAACCCACCCAGCTTCCAGTGCTACAGTGTTATTGAAAGCTCATTACTAAGAGCACTAGAGACCCCCAGCCATTCCCTAGCCTGCACCTGCCTAGACCACTGACTGGTCACGATGAGCTCATTTGCTCTCTAATTTAATGCCACCCCCTTTCTTATGGGACTACAGGTTGGATCATGACTGTGCGAGGGAGGATACGTTGTTTTTCTGGACATAACACATAGTGATCACAACACCTGTTTTTAACAGTGTCACAGAACAAAGGACTTTTCTTGCTGCAGTTTGAAAATTAATGAACTGTCTTTGGTTGGTTCCCTAGTTGTCTCTAATTGTTTGCAATTTATACCCTGGGGATATATCTCAAGACAGGAGGAGGATTCAGAAACAAGGCTGAAGGGTTCCAACTACTCATTCAAGCCTAAAGGCAGAGATTCACTCAGTCCTGCTGTTTGATGTACTGTCATGCGTCTCCACCAACTGGATACATCTAACCTTAAACGTCTGTTCAGGCTACAGTTCTACCTTTCCCTTCATTCACACGGTGGTGGGGGAAAGAAAGGGAGTCACTTGAGCTGCTACTACACACGGTTAATTTAGATGCAGCTCTAACGTACGTGGGCGCCCTGAAGATCGGGATCCTCTGCCACTGAGCCTTGCCATGACCATTATCAAGGCACTCCTCTGTTAGGTCTAGCGTGCTGTTACTTCCTTCCGTCATGTCTGTCACTTTCTCAGTGATAAGCCCTTTCAGACTGACTGCTTTGGGTCTGTGTTATAAGCTCTCAGGTTTTTTTCCAAACACTACCCACTATAAAGAACAGCCCCAGAGTCATTGAAAAAAACCCAAGACTTCTCAAGAGGCAAGCGATCAATTTAACATTGACAGAATAACAGGTTAATATACAGTTTTGTAACAGGACATTTTATAAACATTTAGATCCCAGTACTTCCTAAAACCTTAAAGGAAATGACCTCCTGGCACTGTAGTAATTCTATTCTTCTAGACTCACCGATTGATTAAAAACAGTAAACAAGAAGAATGTAAGGGCAGAAAATGATCCCCATGTTATATGCCAAGGGCAAGAATTTAGGAGTAAGCCAGTACATTTCCATTCAGGCTGATGGTCATCATGACAATGTGTTCTTAAAATCTTACCTGAACTATATTGCTCAGGCATGATCGTGGCTTGGGAGACTCTTGGTTAGGAGCTGTTGCAGCAGGAAGCATGAACACAGAAGCTGCTTCTTAGGCTGACAGGAAGCTCAAACCAGGCGTCCTGAAAGGAGCATCCCATGTGCTTTCACTGTGCACAGTGATTTTTCTTAAGAGGAAGTTCTGCCTTCATCAGGGAATCTTGTAACTTATTTGTGTTTGATCTCCTTCTAAATGTAGGCGTAGAGTCGTGGTCCCTGGGGCTCTTGCCTTAGCCCAGAGCTGAGGTCAAGCCACAAGCAAAGCTGGGAGAGAGGTGGCGCAGTGCTGACACTCACAGGTTGCCCAGTTTTATAAATCACCTGGCTTCTTTTGTTATGTCCAGCTACAGACATGGCAGTGAGTGAAATACTGCAACTCGCAGGACAATAAAAATTACTATCCCTTCACGTGAGTCTTTTTCCACCCTACGCCTGGGCAGGGGCGGAAGGGGTGTCAGCATTTCTCATCCCATTTGTCAGCAGCCTCCAAGGGAGCTTGGAAACCCCAGTTCTGAGCAACTACACAGAAAGGTAGTTGGTCACTGCAAGTATCTTCTGGCATAGAACTTTGCACACACTAGTGTCCAGAGATTGCCTTACCTTTAGATTTTCACAGTATCATTTCAAGCAGAAATTTGACATCTCCCACAACACGATACGTTCAGTGCTGAGTCATCAATTTTGCAGTGGTGCGTAAATTTATATGTAGACCATGAAAAACATTTTTAATCAGGCTCCTTTCAAAGTGTTGAGAATCACTCTGTTTTATCTAATACACCAATAAAATCCCGACAATGCAATAGATGTCCTTCTTGATTTTTTTGTTGGAAAGAAGCCAGGACAGGCTCCCTGTTTTACAGATTCAGCTCAACGCTAATACTTTCTCACCTTCAATACCTCCTAACGCCAAGAGTGGCTCTATTATGTGCCATAAAAAATGAAAGTTGGCTACAGTAATGAAATATCACATCCATTTCAAGTCTAACTTGCATACAGTCACACAAGATGCATCGGGATGTTTATATGGCAATTTGTTAGAATTACTCAGTGCTACAGGAAGGCAGACTCCATGGTGTTCATTTGTTGTCTTTTGTCTGCTTTATTTCACTTTTCCCAGAGTCTATGCATGTCTTCTTTCTTTTAAACCTACGTTTGGAGTTTGCAACATTTTAAAATTATTTTGTTCTCCTGCATCCTAACCGTAATTACTTACAAAGTTTCTAATGATCTGAAACAGAGGAGAAGCCTTCCGATGTCTTAAAAATGCTGCCAAGTACTTTTCTGACTCTTTGGAAGGCAGAACATCTTTGAAAATTAGGTCCCTCACTCTTTTTAAAATGGGTTAAAAAACATGGGTTTTAGTCTTTTGCATTTCTAATCTGAATCCTGTCCTTTTTTTGACCCAGTCCACAGCACCAGCCATCAGCCGAGGCTTCAGTTTACCTGGTCCTTCCTCACAGCACAACCGGTGGGTATAACCACAGCCTACAGCTTCCCAGGTCCGACGCTACAGGAAAAAAGTCAAGTGAAAACCAGGGCACAACCCCAACAACAGAAAAAAACCTTCCCTCAAATGAACAATGTACTGGTTTTTGAAGGGAGCTGTACTGAACCTGAAGCAGTGCTGTAATTACCCTCATATTAGTTGGCATAGATATAAACAGGATGAACGATCATGATGCGAAATCTTGTGTTTCAAAATTTGATCAGTAAAACCTTCTTTTCCTGGCTGCTCTATCTACTCTTAAAGAAGTCAAAATATCCTTCATAATAGCAAAACTCAGCAAGGGACACATACCAATTCCACTTATGGCCACCCACCTTCAGTAAGTTATTATTTATTAAAATTCATCCAACTAATTTAAGCAATATGATGGACTGCAAGAGAAGTCTGCTGAGTTCCCTCCCTTCCCTGCAAAAAGAGGTGCTAGCTCTGTCTTCCCTTGCCCAGCTGATTTCCCATAATGTCTCTAGTGATGTTTAAACTATCTTAATTATTGTCTTTGGCAATTGTACAAGGAAAATAATGATTACAGTATTTATCTTTATTGCTTAAATGCTTCTGGGGAGAGGCAAGATGCCTTTTCTTAATTCTTTGGCAATAATTAAAATTAATGCACAATTTCCTATTAATTTAGATTTTTGTACTTCTTTTAAAGGCCTCTTCTTGCCTGCCTCATACAGCAGATGGAAGGGAATGCACAGCAACAAAAATATGGTGAAATTTCCCTTTTAACTGATTGAATACAGAGTTGGAAAAGAAAAAGATTACATCCAGTGCTTGTTAGAATAAATTTTACTAATTAAGCTGTTATAATTAATGGAATCAAGCTGTCATTTACAGCAGATAACTATGTGCATTCAGTTGTGTGCACTTGTACCCTTTGAGGTGGGAATCCAGGGCATTCAGATTGGACAAGATGAGCCAGGCACGCAGAAAGCTGAGAGGGCTGCCCACTTGTCTGACTGCCAGCCCTTTACCAGAGCTCATTTAGCGTTGTCAAATTAGCATTTGCCAGTGGAAGACATTTCCCACTGAATATTTCTGCCCAGCATGAGAGCTGGACTTTATGCGCACTACAGTCCTCGCAGTCTTCATTTACTGCCTAGTGCCCTTCCCTGCTTGTATAAGTTAAGAGCCATGTCTGACCTTCCTGCTGCTAAGTGTGCTTTATGAGGGCATTAGGAAGCGATGCTCCTGGTAAAGATAATTATTGTGTGCGGTAGTGCAGAGCTATAAGTGCAAGAGCAACATCACAGCTCTGGCAGTAGACTTCTCAAGAGAATTGTATACGTAGTGTCAAAAATACATTGAAATTGATATGAAATACTGCATTTGTTGCCTCCCTGAGGCACGCACTTCGAGATTCTTATAATCGCTTTTAAAAAATGTAAGTCTTCATTTGGGAAGGTCTCATGCTTCATTGAGACCTTGGGAAAGTCCCAGCTGAACCAAAAGGACTGGGATCAAGCTTGCCACTAGCCCTGAGCAGACAACGTTGCTGCTTCTGTCAGGGGGGAGTGGGCATGAGCAGCAGCACCATCCATCTCTCAAGGCAGCAGCACTCTTTGCTTGCAGAGAAGTACAACGTGCCATTGGTCAAAATATTAACTTCCTTGTATTCCCCTAACTTTAAGACACATTGCCTTCCAGATTTATTGAGGTAGTGGTGATTTTTCATGTATATTATATCCCTTATTTTGAGACATTTGAAGAAGCCCATTTTACTGTTACAGTGGGGAGACATTTCACACCTATTTGGACGTGTTGGTACCGGTTTGGGCAATTTTCCACATACCTCTTAAGGCTATTTGTATCATGTTGAAAACAGGCAAAAACACTGCCTAACCTGTCAGGTCACATCACACTTTGCATCTAGAGTCAACTGCAGAGTTCAAGCCCTGCCCAGGTCCCTGGAGGGCAGCAAGCTGAGATACCAGGTACTCTGCAATATCTCCAACCCCTGCTTCTCAGTCCATTGTTACCACCAGAACCACAAAGAGAAGACACATAATCCAGACAGAAGCAGGGAAAATCCATCTTGTCCAAGGTGTCCTGCTGGTACTTTTCCGAGTCAGAGAGAATGGACAAACTGGAGTTTGCAAGGATTTTTTTTTTTCCATCTCATTGTAAACCTCATCACAAAATGCTGCATTTGCTGTTCCTGCTTTTTTCTATTTTGTCTTTAGAAAATTATTTTGGAGGGAATTGGTGATTTTAGCAGCTGCTTTTCATTTGGAATTGGCAGAAGAAGAAATTCTGCTCTTTTTCTGAGCAAGGAAGCTGATGTGGGAAGAGTTCCTCAGACCAGGTGCGAGCTGCCCCAAGACCATGTTAGAGAACATTTTGATGAACGCTCAATGTGTGTACAAAAAGGGCTGTGCTGTTTGAAGGGCTTTGAGCAAGTGTGGGCACATGTGAGAGTTATTGTAGCTAGATGCAGTTTAGAAGTAGGCAGAAAAAAACTGCAAGGTCAACCCAAACCCAGTGAACGCTCAGAAAAAGCTGAAGGGGTTGCTGTGGGGGCACAGTGCTGGCTGAAAAATGGAGGAAGGAGATGAATAGCCTCCAGGCATTCTTAGTGACTGCGTTCAGCAAGACACTCACTTACACACTCGGTAAATTGAAGGGCATCAGCAAGGGGCATACCTGACTTCATGACCAAGCTCCAGAGGCAGGGGAGAGGTCCTTTCCCCTAAGCGGTTTCCACAACCCCGGGCATCACCCCTAGGGCTGCCCTTCTCACCTCTGGGGCTACAAGGGCAAGAAGGTGCCCACCTTCAGCAACTCTCGTCCCACCCTGTGACACAATGCTGAGAGCAGCCAAAGACAGGCAGTGACTACCCAGCTGTGTGTCTGCCCTGCCAGGCTTCTCAGCCTCCTCCTCCACTTCTTCTCCATTAGCAGGACTGCTTCATTGCATTTGTTGCCCTCATAACCCACCTGCAATCTGAACTCAGGGCTGTTTAATGGAAACCATGATTTTAGTCACTTTAACTGCCGAGACAGATCTTGCCTATGGGTGCTTATTCAGCTGGTTTTATCTTTGTTTATATTTGCTTAATTAGCAGGAGAAGCTGCAAGTCAGACCAATTGTATTCTAATGAAGTAGATTTGTCCTAGTTTATCTGATTCAGGAGTGTTTAAAATTATCTGAATTAAATTAGTGCACTATGTGTGAACAGGCTGCCCCTGTCAAGACAAGGAATTGGGAGTCACTAGCAGTGCGGAGCACCAGATTTCTCTTGCACAGAATACAAATAATACAACCATAGTGCTATTTTTCATATTAAATATAACCCTAATTAGTTACTATAGGGGTTTTTTTTAAGTTGTCCATATCTCAACCCCCATGAAAAGAAAAGCTTTGTACACAAGGTCAATTGGAAAACACAGCCCTGCTGCTAACTGGAAATCCTGTTTGTGCATTCTCTGTTACAGACAAATCCTCATCACTTAAGGTCCTGGCAATACTGAATGGAAATATCTTGTTATGAGTCCATGATTACATCGTGCTGTAGTCTTACTGATATGAGGGTACATCCTACCACTGAGACTGTCTCTGGTCTGTTCCCTAAAAAATCAAAAATAGATTGTGCCACACTTCCTCCTGCTGAATGAGTTTGCCTTTATCAAAGTATCGCTGATAGCCATAACGAATCCTCCCACCACTTGCTGAGCATCATCTAAGAGCAAACTGCAATGGGTGGAAGATGACCCAATTAAGTTCAAACAGCCTCCACAAAAAAATTAAAGGAGGAGCATCGAGGGAGTGTGACACATTTCAGTACCTGTGGCAGCAGGGAGAGTAGGGAAGGACTAGAATGCCTAACTGTGGACTGAAGGCTGTGGAGTGTCCAAGCACCCTGTGATCAATCCGGCAAGGCACGATGTCAGGGCACAGGAGGATCTAGGGGGCAGAAACGGGATGTCATCCCATCCCATTACCCCATTTCCAGCTGCTGGCAGGGCCATGATCCGCCCTGCCCAGCAGCGTGGTGCAAGTCAGGGAAACAGGCAGATGTTCTCACACAGGTAATAACTCTCTTCCCTCAGATTTATGGTATGTCTGGCTTTCCTCTCAGGAAGGTTTGTTGTGCTGTATTTTGGGGTTTTCCTTCAACTCATGTGCTCACATAAGTCAGTAACTAAAATGTATTTTGACATGAACTTAGAGCATTTGGAGCCTCTTCTAACAGGAATTTAAATGTGTTAAAAGCAATTACTCCTTTTTTTTCTCTACTTTGTTTAACAGAAATTCCATGAACGGAGTAATTGGAGGACTTCCCACCACTAGGACACTTGCCCTCAAGTTCCCTCAATACAGCAGGGCACATGCTTTGGCCACTGGCAGGGAAGGCTGGAAGGAACAGACCAGAGACAAGTAGGAGTAGGTGTAGGTGTTGGGTCATAGGTTGGACTCAATGATCTCAGAGGTCTTTTCCAACCTTATGATACTGTGATACTGTGAAGACAAGGACAGTGGCTTGCAGCATGGTTGCTGCTCACTGCTGCATCCAGCCACTGCCCGCCTCCTCCATATTGCAGCCTCTCAAAGATCTGTACTCACAGGCCAGAGTGATTTATGTTGAAGTATAACTTCCCAGATAGAAGATGAAATTCGATAGGAGCATAATGGGGTGGGGAGCCAGTCACCCCCATTTCCAGCAGCAGATTGAATTTAGGGGAGTACCAACAAGCACAGAAGCAAAAGGTTTTGTGTGTGCCAGAAGCAGAAAATATCAGAGGCAGATGACCAAAAGGGAATAAAAAAAGACTTTGTGGATGCTTTTTGCAAAAATTGACTATAGTGTAAAGAAATAACTGGTCCATGGGATCAACAGCCCAGCATGACCTCTACTACCAGCAAACTGCTCAACTTGCCAGGGCCACAGCCACACAGGGCAAAGTCTGGGAATCATGGATATAAAATATAAATTGTGCGTATGCACTTCAGTACTAAGATAAATCGCTTCCAACACATGAAAATTAACGCTGCTTTAAAGAAATGTGATGAAATTTCAAGAGAGACTGGGAGAATGCGATGTTTGCAAGGTCTGCGTCTGATAGTCTGCACATAATGGGAAGAAAGAAGACACAGAACAAATGTGATACAGATACTTATATCCCAAGAGATCTGAAAAGTGTCTGTGCCAAGTTGCTTGGAAAATCTCATGAAATTAAATAATTCAATGGAGGAAAACATTCTTTTATGAAGCAAAGAGGCAGGGGAAGGGAGCACCCTTGTAGACAAGATGGAAATGTGGATTGAATGTTGGAATAGATTGAAATAAGTGAAGAAGTATTGGCAGATAATGCTGTGTTTTGTTTAAACAAAAAACAGGTGAATGTTACGATATAGCTTAGTCTGAAAAATATAGCTGTAAAACACAGCACATCCTGGGAAGGGAGAGTGGGTAAAAGCTACCTCAGAGAGAGAGAGGTTTGTTTTGCAGTGATTGGGGTCAAAGCCAAGGCCAGCCACAGTCAGTGGAATCCATCCCCTGGTATAAACAGGTTTTCTGCCCCTTTGCAGATCCTCACATGGGAAGCCTTCAGAATAAAGCTCCTGAAAGAAGATAAAAGGTACTAAAAAGCACATGAAATAATGCTGCAAACCAATGTGGAAAACTGTGACGACAGGGAAATCGTTTGGGCTGAGTCCAAACTTCCACACTAGCAGAAAAACACTTCTGGCTTTGGTAGGATCACTCTTGACTTATGAGAAGCAGATAACTAGTGCCTTCCCGGTGTCAGAGTTTAGCTCTGGTCCAGCCTGACAGGCAGCTAAACTTGGGCAGTGTGATACCAATTCCTTTCCCAATCCTTCACCAGGGGAAAGGGAAATGAGTGAAAGAGACTTGTGGGTTGGAAACTAAAACTAAAATAGATTTATGAAACAATAATAGCAATAATAAGGAAAATACTATTAATAAGAGAATAATAAAAATATATATGAATGTATGAAATTGCCCACACCCCACCCTCGATGATACATCACCACTGATGCTGCAGAGTAGACACTGGGAAAGGTCAGTGGCAGAAGAGCGGGACTCAAGAAGTGGATTCAGGAATGCATGGATCCAGGATCAGGGACAAAAAACAGATGAGGACTGTACCAAAGGCCATTAAAGAAAAGAGCTCAGCCCTCATGATCCTTCAGTTTTATACTGATTATTATGAATATGGAATGGAACACTCCGCTGGTAAGTTTTGGGTCACCTGTCCTGTCTGCTCCTCCCTGCAGGTGCAACCCTTTTTGCCCCTTCACTTATGGCATTCCACCAACTTGAGGATGGCCTTCAGGTCCATAGGGACAGATTTAAGCACTGGCCTTTCTGCATACCAGTGCCCTGTGTTATCCCTTCCAGAGAGAAATCCTGTCTGAAAAACATGGGATTAACTTTCAGAAAATTAAGTTACTTAGACAAGGCTTAGCTAAAAAGTTAGAAAACTTTTTCTAACGTAGCTCAAACCAGAACACCTGGGCTGGGATTTTAACCAGCAGCGAACAGAGCAGTACAAGGGTATTTGCCAGGATAGGCAGAGCAGCTAGGTGAGGAAAGGGTTGTATGGGACAAGCAGTGCGTATGTATAGTAGGACAACAGAGGTGAGACATAAAGGAAGATGCTAACAGGTAAGACTTGTGAAAAAGGCTTATAAAGCCATGAAACTTCTTTCTCAGCTTCATATTGACAGTTCATATGCTACACAAATTATAGGTAGAGATGAGAAGATCACAGAATCACAGACTGGTTGATATTGGAAAGGACCTTTGTAGATCATCTGGGTCAAACCTCTGCTAAGAAGGTCCATGCAGAGTCAACTGCTCAGGACCGTGTACAGATGAGTTCTCAATATCTTCAAGGATGGATAATCCACAGCCTCCCTAGGCAACCTGTGAAAGTTCTTGGTCACCTCCACAGTGAAAAAATGTTTCCTGATGTTCAGAGGGAACCTTCTGTGTTACGGTTTGTGCCCATGGCTTCTGGTCCTGTCACTTGGCACCATTGGAAAGAGCTCAGCTCCATCCTCTGTGCATCCTCTCTTCAAGTGTTTAGATGTATTTATAGATCTTCTTGAGCCTTTTCTTCTCCAGCAGTCCCAGCTGTCTCAGACTTTCATAGAAAAATACTTCTGTCCCTTAATCACCTTTGTGGCCCTTCACTGGACTCTCTCCAGTATGTCCACGTCTCTCTTGTACTGGGAAGCCCAGAAGTGGAAACAATATCCCAGGTGTGGCCTCACCAGGGTTCAGTTGAAGGAAAGGATCGCCTTCCTCCACCTGCTGGCAATGCTTTCCCTAATACAGCTCAGAATACCATCAGCACTCTTTGCAGCAAGGGCAAATTGCTGGCTCCTGTTCAACTCAGTTCCCACCAGGACCTTTTCTGCCAAAGTGTTTTCCAGCTGAGTGGGCCCACCCTGTCCTGGTGCCTGGAGTTGTTCCTCACCAGGTACAGGACTTTGTACTTCTCCTTACTGAACTTCTTGAGGTTTCTGTCAGCCCATTTCTCCAGCCTGTCAAGGTCCCAAATATACCAGATATTAGATATTGGGCTACATGACATTAGAGAATTTCACAATAGCCATGAAGACCCTCTAAGCTTGTGAGTGTTGTGGCTTATTCCTCGGTAGGACAGTCTAGCCTGAAGGTCCAGATCTCTCACCCCTAACATCCTCTACCAGGTCACTAACAAATTTCACCTTCGAATTGCCTTCAAGAATGGCATTGAGCTGTGTGGACTAGCATAGCTCTGAGGCAACATCAAAGAGGAGTTCTACACCATTTTCATGCTCCTGCAGAAAGTGACATTTCCTATGGGTAAGACAGAAGCCTGACCATAAACAGAAAAGCTGCAACAAAAGCCAACTGGGTCATAAAAAAATTAAATATCCCAGGCTTCACCGAGTATAAAAGCAGACAAGTCAAGCTTTGTGATCTTATTTCCCTGAATATGTTTCATATTTCATTTTTATTTCCTGGGAAGAAGAGATATAGACAGATCACATTCATCTATGTCAGGAAAAGGTCCAGCCCTCACTAACGTAACAGGAGAGGGCCAAGCCAGAACAAGCACTTTCCAGTGTAATTACTTTGCCTTAGCAATTTCATTTTATCACAGCTCATGTAAGTCAAGGCGAGTGAAAGGGACCTGAGAGCACAACATGAAAACAGCACAGTACATGAAAGGCTTCAGCTTTCTCAGAGACAGATCAAGTCTGTCATCTTTATCGGACACTAATTGGGAGCTTTTTCATTATCACAGCCAAATTCTGCCCTTGGCTACCTGCCCATAAATCTGACACTTTCCACAAGGAGCTGGAGGCAGGTAATCTGAGGGCAGCATCTGATAGGGAGCTGGTAGAAGGATGTGGGAGGAGTGGGGCAAAGATGTCTCTCAGGAATTTGTCCCCTCTCCTGACCCAGGCTTACCAGCTTGAATGTCGTCTTTGTTATTTGCTCGGTGACTCCTGGAGGTGGGCTGGGGAGAGGTTGCTTACCTTACTGCCATTGTATGCACTGGGATTTCAGTGGAGTTTGAAACCACTTACACTTTTGGATAGCTGCTTTTATTCTTTACATCTACTTTCAAATACCGCATTTAATTTATATACTTGGGAAGGAGCAGCGTGTAGTGATCCTGACCAGCTGGCCACTGCACATTGAGGAGCTGGTGGTTCATGCAGCACCTAACCCAAGTGGGTACTTCTACAATCTTCCTATACAAGCTGAAGCCAAATCTCTTTTAAAAAGAGTTATACGTGAAACAAACAGCATTGTATGGCCGAAAAGGGTCACCAACTCAGTCAAAAAATATGGATGCGTGGGCTATAAAAAGAATTTTAAAGAAAAGGTTTTTTGAGCATAGGATAAGCTTCAGCCTTATTCTAACATTTCTTTCTCTCGTAAACATTCAGATGAGTTGACAACCCATAATTTCCACAACACAGCTAAAATGTTGCAATGTACAGAGAGGCATTTTATAAATACCAAAAATCTAATAGGTAAATAGTAGAATAATTAAATAAGGACATTCCATTATGCAAGTGAGCTAGCCATACATCTACTTTGTTTGGTTTATGAGTGTCCACACTGTTATTCACAGGATTGCTTTAAAAATTCTGTGTATAAATTGGAAAAGGAGACACAAATAGCAGTTCTGGGCCCCTCAGTTTGAGAAAGATGTCAATATGCTGAAGAGTGTCCAGAGGAGAGCGACGAAGATGGTGAAGGGGTTGGAGCACAAGCCCTATGAGGGGCGACTGAGGGGGCTGGGGTTGTTTAGCCTGGAGAAGAGCAGGCTCAGGGGAGACCTTATTGCTCTCTACAACTCCCTAAAAGCAGGTTGTAGTCAGGCAGGGGTTGGTCTCTTCTCTCAGACGACCAGTGACAGAATGAGAGGACACGGTCTCAAGCTTCGCCAAGGGAGGTTTAGGCTTGATATTAGGAAAAAGTTCTTTACTGAAAGGGTGATTGGTCATTGGAATGCGCTGCCCAGGAGGTGGTGGAGTCACCGTCCCTGGAGGTGTTTAAAAGGAGATTGGATGAGGCACTTAGTGCCACGGTTTAGATGATGAGTTGGTGTTGGGTCATAGGCTGGACTTGATGATCTCAAAGGTCCTTTCCAACCTTTTAATACTGTGATACTGTACTAATATCTGTTGTCATTCACCCAGGGTCATTATGCACAGCAGCTTTTTGAGGGTGATTTGTCATCTAGTGATTTGCATCATATGATTAGATCAGGGCTCTATGAGATAAAGGATGTCTTATTTAACTTTCTGACCTTTTATCTGTATTTCAGATACTTTATTACAGTCTGTAATTGACATAAAATTGAAGGTCCATTTAGTAAAGAAAACAGTCCAGACTGTCTCCAGAGCAGACGTTTTTTTCCTGATCTCTTCAGTGTTCCTAATTCATTGTTTTACTTTTTAAATCTTTAAATATAATTATGTTCTAATGCTATCAGCTTTAGGTTACAAATCTAAACCATCAGCACTGCAAGGTTGACAAGCAAATGTATTCTGGAATGACTGTCATGCTTTTCCTTTCTCAAGCTCATATTCATTTATCAATGAAAGATGAAAGGGTGAAAAACAACCAAAGTATACTGTGTCACTGAGCACTGTCTTTTAAAGAGATAAAAGCCACTCCTATATTCAAAGCAAGTTTTAATGAGATATGTATATATTTATACAGAAATAGCTAGTGATAGCTGTTGATTTTGGTTTCAATGAAAGGTATTAAACTTTCCTTATTGCATTAATAAAAATCACCTTGGTTGAGCCCCAATGCATTTTTATTGTTACTCTGCAAATCAGTTGCTCAAATCTCCTCCTGTTCCAGTTCAGGCTCAAACACAATACATGTCAGCATCACAGATAAAGGTATGGCTGGCACATGAAGTATTGCAGGTCAAATTATTTGTCCTAACCTCAGTTACATGCCATGAAAGTCTTTGGGGTCCAATTTCTTGTGGCGTTAATTTCTGATGTCTATTTCAAAATTAATTAAAGATTTGATCATCTTTTGGTGTAAACAGTTCAGATAGATGCCTTTTTGCATTCCCTGAAAACAGACTCAATTCTTACTCCTGTGCTGTTCAGCATGTGGAGGCTCTCAGTTTTCGATTGCAGGGTTCCCTACTTCATTTCCCAGCACTGGTCAAAACATGCTTTCCCTCTTTGTGCCTTTCCTCTCACAATAACCCACTTTAATACATATTTTTGAAACACAATTATCTCACCTTGTTTTTTGAACACAGGAAGGTTTGCCTTTTGGTATTCAGGTGTGTACTATTTTTATGCTGTTCACTTTAACAGTGAGTAGTAAGAAACAGACTGGTAGAGCTTTAATTTTATGTCAACTTGCCAGAAGTGAATTGTTCATGGATGGCAGCCCTGTGATCTAAAAGCAGCAGTTCACAACAAACCATGTAGCACTTTCCGGGTGCTCAGTCCAAGCCATGTTTAAACCAAACAAATTCATGCCAACTTTAGAACATGGGAGACCAAAAGCCTCACTTCATTTTGACAATTCTTTGGCATTCTTGTTTCTCTTCTGACTGCAGTTTGTACAAAGAAGTCCTGGGAGGAAAAAAAACATAGAGAAAAGCCATAGAGGCAATGACAGTTCGCTGTGTCTCCTAATACAAGGATTCATTGGCAGCAGCTGAAATAGGAGGTGGTAAATAACATTCAGAACAAATGGAAATCCTCTTTAAATTTGGACAACATATAATCATTTAGGTTGGAAAAGACTTTTAAGTTCATCAAGTCCAATTCTTTAACCTAACACTGCCAAGTTCAATACTAAACCAAGTCCGCAAGCACCACATCTACAAGTCTTTCAAAGAGCTCCAGGAATGGTGACTCAGCCACTTACCCTGCCAGGCAACCTGTTCCTGAGCTTGACAACTCTTCCGGTGAAGTAACGTTTCCTAATATCCAGTCCAAATCTCCCCTGGTGCAACTTGAAGCCATTTCCTCTTGTTCTAGCACTTGTTACTTGGGAGAAGAGACCAACACTCGACTCACTACAACCTCCTTTCAGGTAGCTGTAGAGAGTCATAAGGTATCCCCTCGGCCTCCTTTTCTCCAAACTAAACAGCTCCAGTTCCTTCAGCCATTCCTCATAAGATTTTTGCTCCAGACCCTTCACCAGCTTCATTCCCCTTCTCTGCACACGCTCCAGTGCCTCAGTGTCCTTGTAGTGAGGGGCCCGAAATAGAACACAGTAACTGAGTGTGGCCTCACCAGTGCCGAGTACAAGGAAATCATTACTTCCCTAGTCCTGCTGGCCACGCTGTTTCTGGTACAAACCAGGATGCTCTTTTCCTTCTTGTCCACTTGGGCACAATGCTGGCTCATGTTTAGTTGGCTGTTGACCAACATTGCCAGGTCCTTTTGCACAGAGCATCCTTCCAGCCATTCGTCCCCAAGCCAGTAGCGTTGGATGGGGTTGTTGTGGCCCAAGTGCAGGACCCAACTCTTAGCCTTGTTGAACCTATTTGATTGAAGCTGTCAGACATAATCACAGTTTGAAGGGGGAAGACTGACAGACAAATGACTGCATAAAAAAAAAAAAAGACTCACCATAGTTCAGCAGGATGCACCTCTCAACAAAATCAAAGAGTTCTTGACACCCTTCCCAGACCCACACACCTGTGGGCCACTAATTACCAATGGGCTGCAAACCAGCTGCCATAGAGAGCACATTAATCTTGTAAGCAAGCTCTTCCCGCCACTGCCTGCAAACAATCCACCACAAATCAGGCAGCCCTGTGCTGTAAAGCTCTTCTGAAAGTCCATGCTCAATTTGTTCAGCTCTTCCTGAAGTTACAGCACTCACCGTAGGATCGTTCAGGACAATTTCTTGTACATGGCTGAGATGCTTGGTTGCTCTGTGGACAAGGATGAAGCTAGAAATCTTATGGTGCTTGTTGTAAGTGGTACTGATGGGGAACTTCAATCACAGTTTCAACAGAAAGTTGAAGTGCTTTGCAAAACCATCTTCTACAGCAGTTTGTTGTGGTACTATAAATAGTAATGAATCTGAAAATATCAAAGAGGAGTGAAAAATAAGAGCAGCTAGCAGCTCAAGTACTGCCACTCTAATATTTGCAAATTCTAAATAAACAAAACAATGCTTCTAATTTTGGATAATCACTGTGCTAGTGATGCCCAATTAGTCTAATAAATTGCCAGCAAAACAACTGAAAGCACCTGTGCAATGATGCATTTGTCTCTCCCTTCCAGACATTGCACTTGCACATATTAAATCAAGGCATAATGCATGCTTAATAAACTGCTAATTTGCATAGAAAATCAAACAAAGGAATAGGGTTTGTATGTGGTGCAGGGCTAAGAAAAGCCTACAGAGCGGGCTGAGAGGTTGAAAGAGAGACAAGATGGATTGAAGGAGCTGAATGGACAATCAAGTCTATGAATTAGCCTCAAGGTGGGCTCACGAGACTGTCAGGCCAGCTGAAGTATGAGTACTATGCCGCAGGATTTATTTCAGTGAATATGTGTATGGTTTTATGAGCCTAGAAAGCTCAAGATAACAGAAGTACGTCAAAGAATGCTGTTAAGGTTGGGCAGCCAAGCAAAGAGAATTTAAGAACCGGCAAGACTAACAGCATCAGAATTTTTCCTATGTATAATATATCCTTTGGTAGTCCTTCATGAAGTGTTCATACATCAGTTTCCCACAGGACCCTTATCAGACAGACCATTTTAGGACTCAACGGGGCTTTTAGTTAAGTTCCCTCCAACAGAAATCATCTTAGCAGGGCAACTGCTCAAAGAACTGAGCCACAGACAGACACAACGAGATTTGCTGTAGAGCTGTGCCGTTGCACTGGCCCTAAATACTGCTGTATATACATCAGGAAAACTAGCTCAGACTTAGATATTTAGCTTTTAGATGTTTCTGCTTGGTGAATCCCAGGCTTAGTGACCCAGATCATAAAATTCAATCATATTATTTTAACAAAGTCAATCAAAACTATTTGCATAGTTGCAATTATCACAAATCCTTTTGAAACATTGTTTGTTCAACAGATCACAAAGTGTGCAACGACCAAAGTGAAAACATAGCAGTGGTATCTTTCATTAGAAATTAATTAGGAACGAGGGATTGTTAATCAAGTTACAGGGTATTATTGTAGAGTAAATTTTCCTACGATGTTCAAAGCAAACTCCCAATTCAAATAGTTATAAATAACAGCAGCTTAAGCAGGATTGGAAGGAAAGGCTCTTGGCTGAATACAGAGCACATTCAAATACAGATTCAATGTAATTTCTCTCTCTGTTTTCTTAGATGTAATGGAAATGTGCTTAAATTGGTCTCAGCTGTGATGGTAAAGTCTATTTCTCTATATTCACTGCAACTTCTCTGGGGAAATTCTGGCTCTGATGGCAGAGGACCCCTTCATCCTTTTCAGCAGAGCCTAGATTTTCTCCTAAGCTTCCCCTTAATTAACGCCTTTGAAACAAATTCCTTTTAACACTGCCGGACCAGCATACTTTGAACAAGAAAACCCCTACAAATTCTCTACTCAAACTTTTCAAAATATCTGTTAGTAAAGAATATTTACTGTTTTACACGGTTGTTCTTGTTTATAAGAACATCAGTGACAATATGCAGAGTTTTCCATTCCCACCAGAGATAACAAAAGCAGTTAACTGCTCAGATTCTTGGTTATGTGTGTGTTCCTGGGGTGAGGCTTGTAGGGACTATGAATACTGTATTGTAAAGCCAGTATACGGGAAAAAGACAGGCATTTATGACTGCAATTGATACCTGAGAAAATATAAATATTTTCCTGAGAATTTTGTTGTATCTTTACTGACGCTTACCCTCAGTGACAATAAACAATGAAATTAATAAATGATGGCAGATGAGTTTCAGAGACTTACCACCATCTGGTTTGCTTTGAAAACGAATCTTCCAGCAAGTGTCTTACATGGCCATCGTTGCCATGGTATCTGAGCAGCTTGCAGTAATAGTTGGTCATGGCCAGTGTTGTCTAGCAGGCTGCAGAAGTCACCCTTGTGCTGTCTGTTCAAGGGCTGTCTGCCCTAGCAACCTGCTTTCCAACAAAGCACTGCTTGGCTCTCATATCTAGATATGAGGCAATCAAAGCTGATTTGGGAGAAGCAGGTTGACTCATGTTATTCTAAAGAATCGATTAATTTTATAGCCCTGACAGAAGTTCACACATTGAACAAGCCCCAGCTCTCACCTTTTATGACTTATTTCTGTTCTCAGACAAAGGTATTATTCTAACTCAGTTGCAAAGTGTGGTGAAGAGACTGAAGTCCTGATTTCATCTTTGTGCCATTGAGACTGTCTATTGTTTTCCTTTTGCATCTTATTTTTCTGCTTTCCTTTAATTCTTTCATCTTTGGAACTTTAAAATGTCTGTGAGCATTCTCCTAGCAACAATATCTAAGAAAACCTTGGGGACATTTCATATCTGGCTTGCCAGCCATGCAGGGAGTAGATATCTTCACTTCAAAACCTGGAAGACTCCCCAATGGTTTTCCTGGGACATATGACGTGGCACACTGGCACCGTCCACTCATTGTGGGGTAGCACAGGCTCAGGTTCCTTGAAGTATATTGACTTTTCAATTTTGCTTACTGCATTTTATGTGAGTCATCAGTTTGTTTAAAACCTCCATGAATGAGAAGAAGAAAGGAAATTTTGTAAATCCTTATTATTTCAGTGTTTTGATTTACAGTGTGATTCAATGAACAGCTCCAACCAAGAGATGTGAAGTGAAATATAGCACAAAGGGAAGAAGGAGTAGATAGGTGATAATATGGAGAAGACCAGGAAATCCTCAAGATGCTTTTGCCTAAAAAGCCAGTGCCTTGTGAAGCTAGAACCTAGCACATCTGTTCCTAAATTCCCAGCTAGATCAGTTGGGCTAAGAAAAGGTATTACCTCTCCCTCCAAATCTTGTTGCTGTTATTTGGAAAAGAATAGTCCTAGTATTTTTTAAAATATTTCTTCAAATCTTTGAAAATCATGTTAAAACAAGAATCCTGAGAACAAACCCTTCTTCTCTGCCATAAAAGATATTTTTTTACTCTTTTATTTTAAAATAATATCGATGTGTTCTAACACCTCCAAAGTTTTCACAAGCTTTTTTTTCAGAGTATAAAACAACTCAGACCAACGTTGACAGCTTTTAACTCTGGGCAGTCAAATCTGTCTCTTTTCCCTCCTGCTGGCCAAATAGGGACTGCTTCCTTCTGCCACACCAACACGAGGACACTGCTGGCTTCAGAACAACTGTGCAAAGAAGCAGGACTGCATATTTATTTGAAATGTTCTCTTAGGATGAGACTTGCTTTTAAAGGCAGGAGCTAGGCTGTCCTGAATCCATACCACCACTTTCCTAGCCTGCATAACCCAAATTTAGCCAGAAGAAGAATTAAATTACTTCTTGAAAAATCAACATCCATTTTTATATTTCTTGCCATTCTGCAGTTGCTTAAGACATTTTGAACATTCAAGACACTTGAATGCCTTATCCATACCATGAAAGTTTAGCTTATGGACTCCTAATACACATTTGAAGAATATCTTATATTTGAGGAATTACACATGCTTCTGAAAATCAGACAGGATTTGATTTGAGCTAATCCTTCCAGCCAAGATGAGCACAGAAAGGCAGAGAAGAAACTACCTAATCAAACACTTTCCAAACATAATAGTGTGCCTACCTTCAAATGGTTTATTTAAACTGATGCATAACTTGTGAGGAAATTATTGTAATGACATTAGACTAGTATATAGGTATTTGTTTATTCAAAAAAGGAGTCATAGTGTCCATATACAAAATTTCACCAAACTCTAGTCAAGGTCTATGCGTGATCTGCAAATAACATGATTAATTTAAATGAATTTTTCTTAAAATCTGTTTGCTTTTTAAATTGCTTTTTTCTCTCTACATTAAATCCCAGTTTCAATTAGAGCTATTGACTTCAGGAGGAGCCAGCCGAAGAGTAGAGGTGCCTACAGTCAGAGCTGGAAACAGCGAATTTTTGAGTCTGCCGCAGAATACATCTTACCTTTTAACTCAGACTTCTTTGATTTCTTTTCTTACCAAAACAAAAATGTGGGGCCAAAGAATGTTTCCATTTTTTCAAAGACAGAAGAGTGGAAAGTGAAGAAAAAGCCAGAGGTGCTTCACAAAAACAAGACAATGGTCCATGCACTTTATGCGGCAACTTATTGGTTACTGTGCTTATCCAGCACACAGAGGAGCCCCGTTCAGCTCTCTGCTCCTGCTGTGCAGATTCCCTGTTGGATGAATGCCCTCTGGACTCTATGTCTTCAGTCTAAGCACTGTAAATACTTTCCATTCCTTGTCTCACACTTTCTCTTTGGTTCAGCTCTTGCTCAGCAATTTCATGAGAATCTGGACGGTGCTGGTTGGAGAGACTGAATCTGTACCTACAGGATGGCAAGTCCTCACTTTGCATTAAAATCCCATGAATAAAAGAAAACGAACCTCTATCTCCAGCATCCTCAGGGAATTCAGTAATAACTACAAGCTTGAGTGAAGTCCTGGATCTAGCTTCAAAAACTAAACTCACAGCACACATTATATTCAGGTCAAATATTAAGATGCTCTTAACTTCAGTTTTAGTGAATAAACTATTTCTCAAGAGAGGGAAAAAAGAGATTACTAAGCTTTCAAACACTGGCATGATGGAATGAAAGCAGACTCCGGAGCCTTCTCCCCACAGGTATGCTTAATTTCACCAAGGTGTATTAGCCCACTGCTGTGTCTAGCCTGAGCCACTCCACTTTAAGCCAGAGTGTGCCCTGCCTGCACAACTCCACAGGCAGTACCAGGACTGGAGTCAGCAGCCTGAGGGCACAGGGCTGCTTGCTGCCTGGCAAAGCACGAAGATTTGAGTTTAAGCAGATGTCAGGAGGATTGCCTGCCTGTCTCTTCCAGGCAATGCTGGATTGCTGGGAGAGTATAGCATCCTGCAGGCGCAGCTCTTCTCCCTTCCCAGAAGCAGCGTAGCCAAGGCAGGTTGCATCCCTCTCTGCTGCCAGAGCGGACATCCTCCTTCCAGGCACGGTTTGCTGGGGATGGAGGCTGCCAGCTGCAGCTGTATGGAAAGGGCTCAGCTCAGCAACACAGGTGAGAACTTACAGGGACTTTTTATATAGCGCTTCAGAATCACAAGCTAAAGGAATGATCTTCTCTTTTATCTATGTCAAGTACCTCAGCTGAGATACAGTTTGAACTTTCCGTTGCACCTCTCTTACGCAGTACCTACAAATCTGCTGAGATGCTGGCCTGAGCTGCCTGTGGGCAAAACACCTCTGTCCCTTCCTGGTGCCATTCCAGGATGTCCTTAACGTCAGGAAGAGCAATGTGAGAGCACACAAAAAAGCCACCGGGACAAAATCTGTTGCCAGGATCCTTCTTAATTCACACACAGACCATATTTTTGGAAATGGGCAGTGGTTGCGCTGTTACCGGTCTAGAGAGCATGAGGAACAAAGCTGTGAAAATAAAAAAAAAAATGCCTAACATAAAAAAAAAAAAAAGAAAAAACCTAAAGTACACATGTGAGTGGCTTTACCTACAAAGAGATTTATGTGGTTGATTCCTGGAAGGGCCTGGCTTGTACAAGCACTAGAGTTTTTTACATTATCCCAGAGGACAGATGAACACAAAATCCATCTTCAGTTCTTCCTGTCATGGGCCAAGTTCTTAATTACATTAATGCCGACCAGTTAAGGCCTCTGTGCTCTTCACAAAAAATCCTAGCGTGATGTGGCGCAGCATCCTCATGGCTGTTGGGACCAGAGTTTATCTTTTGAGAATTTGTTTCTTTTGCAGAAATCACCAGACTTACTGATGCGAAGCCTCGGGAGCCGAGTCAAACAAAGCACAGAAGCATGTGAAATGTTCTTTATGCATCAGGATTTAGTTCAAGCAACAGCCTTGTCTTTATGCATTGCTACCAGCTGATTTCTTTATCACCTTGGGGAGGTGAGGTTTGTCCTTTATCTTTGCGCTTCAGCTCTCTGCACATTATTTTTCAGGAAACATTTAAATTCACTATAAATCCACAAGCAACCTTTTTTTTTTTTTCTTCTAGTGGATTCCTTTGTTTAGCTGCAGTCTACTATGCCTCTGCATGATCATTTACTCGGGTTCAAGTTCTTTTCCAGTGCTCCTAGATTTCATATTGAAACTACTGCAGGATACAGCAAAAATAATTTCAGAGAAATAATTTTTTCTGCTGGCTCTCATTCAGCTATTTCCTGTCCCATCAATTCTCCAACCTACTTCATTCCTTTCAAGCCTAAAAGGATTTTCTGCATTAGGATTCCTAATTCAGTTCATATTCCTGTTCATATTCCTGTTTAGGCTGCAGAGTTCTCATTGCAAGCAACAACAGTTTAAGTTTTGTGATACAGGCATTTCTTAGAGTTAGATTATTGTGCAAATTCTCTGCTAGAGTAACACTATGGAAGTCAGTGAGAGTTCTTCTTAGCAACCCCTTTGACCTGATATTTCTAACATTTCACCAACACTAAATCTATTTTGTAATAACTTGCATTTTAAAATTATATAAAATTGTCTTATTTATTATGACTATTTTTAACCCTGAGTCCTTCAATTTGGGCAATATTAATAAGTAATTTAACAGCTGAGAAATTAATAACTCTCACCACTGAGCTTCACTGACAGTCCACAGACCTTCTGATCTCAAAGGATTTCCTGGACAGTCTCAATATCCTTTATTTATCTGAAGATAATATCTTTTTGCTCAGTAAGATGGAATTCTCAGAAATAATTCAACTGGAAGAGAAGTTACCTGGTCAAAAAATCAGCATCTTAAGAGCTGAAAAGAAAATATGTGAGATAAGAAAAGGATAGGAAGAAAGGGTATTTGAAGAATTAATATTCCTCTGAAATAAATTAGCAACTCAGGCTACTAATATGAAGTAGAACGTTTATCAACTGTGCTTGTCCTGGGACTGATTAGCAGGGCATTAAATTGTACTAACTTTCATTGCAGTGAAAAACATGACCACATGTCTGTTTCCAAAACAAAGAGAAAAGTTTGTCATCCACTTGGCTTCCAAGGAGTACTTAATTGTTTGTTCAGCCATTTCTATGCAAATAAGCTAAATGTTTTAATAAACATCAGGTCAGAAATGCTTTATTACTGATTGCACCACAAGTATATTAGCACTGTCAAGCTTTGCGCACACAGCAACAGCAATTGATCTTCCAATTTTTTCCTACTAGTCCTAAGCAAATTCTGCTTTGTGGCAAAAATGAAATTAATGGCCTAAATGGAGCATAAATGACCTCCTGTTTCAGTGATAGCAGATAGCACTTAGCAGAGGACTCTTTAAAGCACTCGCTAATATCATTCTACAGTGTGTTGCTTCACATAACTTACACGTTTAAGAAAAATATTTCTACACACACTAGCTAAATGATCAAAATTAAATATTCGTATAAACTTGATACTTACTGAAATCTGGCAGCTCAGCCAACCCTGCAGAAAAAAGTAAGTCACCAACAACCCATGGCAGTTCATCATATATCACTGGCATTGATGTTGCAGGAACATCTGCTCAGGAATAGAAGTTTGCCCTAATATTATTGTTCAGAAACTACAATTGTATCTACAGAAATATGGTATGAATTTTTTTAAAAGCCATGATTTTTAAAAGTCAGAATTCAATAAACTTTTCCATTACTGTTGAGAAGACCCACAGACCACGCATACCAATCTAAGCGAAAATTTAAGAGAGACTTGCTGGGACAAGCCTCAGTCTTTTTTGAGGGAACAGCCCTTTTCCTGTTGCGTAGTGTCTCAGTGTTTGATATCCACTGATGTCTCCTACTAAATGCCTCTGTTTGTCCACTCAGTGGTCCAATGTTTTACTGGTGGAAACCAGACAGCAGCTTCTACACTGGTCTTCACAAGTTACTTGAAAGCAGTAGGGGCAGTTGATAAAGCCAGTCAGAGGGACACTGATGACCTACTCCCAGCCCATCCCTTTTCTCCTCTCTGAAAATGGCAGCAGCTCCTGAAAGGCAAAGTTTGCAGGACAGATGCAGCCATCCCCAAGACTGCTGGATTCCCCAAGCCGGTCGCACACAGGGCTCCCACAGTGGAGTGACAATAGGTTGAGCACAGCACTGAACTGAAGCTTGCAGCTTCAACCAAATGAATAGGATGGACAATCCTGCCCGGTGGCTGAAGAGATAATGCTTGAGTACGAGGGGATAGAAGAAGGGCAGGAGTAGCAAATACTTTTCATCTTTCACAGCCAAAGACAAAAAATGCAATTCTGATTGTGTTTTAACAGACATTCATTTGCAAGAGTGAAATGACTTTGGGAGGTAATTTCTGCTTCCAAAATACTCCGTCCTTCAGAAAAACACCTGAACATTTGGAGTAGCTTAGCATCTATAGAAAATATTGCTTGTGCAATATAAACAATTGGCAACTATTTGCTACTTGAAGTCACCGTCCCTGGAGGTGTTTTAAGAGGAGATTGGATGAGGCACTTAGTGCCATGGTTTAGATGATGAGTAGGTGATGGTGTTGGGTCATAGGCTGGACTCGATGATCTCAAAGGTCTTTTCCAACCTTGTAATACTGTGATACTTCTTTTGAGCAATTACTTATCTTCCAGTAGCCCAACATAGTGACTGATTTCACATCTGACTTCTTAAATATGAAAGAGCTACATAAAATTCACTCAGTAATGAAGAAAGACAATGAAAAATGTAAAAACCACTCGGGGCCAGTTTCTGCTCTGATTCAATGTTACTGCCTCACCAGCAGGAGAGAGCATTGCTCTGGAATGAGCCCAGCATTTGTTTAAAAAAATAGACTTCAAACAAAATGTGTTCCCACCTTTAACAAATACGTATCTACAGCTACACTGAACTTTGCCAAGGGCTTCCCTTGGTGAAATATTGATTTTTCATTCCATCTTCTAGCAGCAGCAGGGATCTCTAAATCCCACGGTACTCTCAAAACAAGACTGCTAGAGTTAATGTCACAATATTATTTCCTTACAGTATGGTAATTTACCCAGAAAAAGAACTTTCTCCTTTCCTTTCTTGATGCCTTCCAATGTGTTTTTTCTATTTTGTGAAATCAACACTTTTTTTTCCACTCATATGCAGAGTTTAGAACAATATCATTATTATTGTAGAAATAATCACATAAGAGGGAGCCTTCACTTAAAACTATTTTGAAAAGATGCCATTCTTCATAACCTTGTACAACTTAGATTTTGTTTAGGCCAGTGTGTCCAAACACAATTTAATATCATTATTCTCCCCTGGTTCTTTATAAGGCTGATTCTGTTGGGCTGAAATCTTCTTCCTCCCACTGTTAGTCTTCCAGAAATTACTTTTATTCCTATTTTTCTTGAACTAAGGAATACGTGGTGAAACTGCTCGGCAGCAAATTTAAAACCCATGAAAGATTATGCTGTTTCACATAGGTGAGTATACCTTCAGTGCAGGACAAGATTGGGACTGAGAATGGAACTGAGGTCTTCTGGGCCACTTCTTGGTCTTCCTAAGCCCTCAGATGCATTCCCGGGATGAACAGGTTTCTGCTAAAAGAAAGCTCCAGTCCTGAACAACAACAATCCTGTCTCAGGCACCCAACAAAAATAGAGAAGTATGAGAAGCTGAGCAGAAAACCAGCACTGGTGGTGAGAGGAAACAAAGGAGGGATAGAAGGACAAGGGGAGGAGGGGGGCAGGAGCACACAGGAAAACTGCCAAAAACACAGAAAAAAGAGAGTTATATCCAAGAAAAGTGAACAAACACAAAACCAAAGGGAGAACACAGAGCAGAGATGAAAACAAATTCGCAGAATAAGAGGTTTGTGAAACAAAAGGTTTCAAAATCAGCTGGTAGCCAGGGGGGAACAACTTCCAGACACTCCACTTTCACTTCTTGGTCTGCATAATCTACAAATGTTAAAGTTCATTTCTTAATTACCAAGTGCTTTTTGCCTTGGAGGTTTTATTTTTTTCCTAGAATTGAAAGATTACTGCCTTGACAATTTGATTTCAGTGTGGTTCCCATTTAATTAGACACACACAGGTGTGCACATGTGAAATGATGTGCCAGCAAAAGGTGAAAAAACAACCTAAATTATTCACTTACCCACAGGGGGGAAAATGACTTATTTTTAATCCCTTTTCTTGGAAGTAGTGAGAAAGATCTTGACTCACACGCCTTCCTCCCTGGGGATGTCCTGTCGACTGTCGGATTTCCTGGAGCCAGAAGGAGACGATGGAGCAGGCTAACTGCATGGCATAGTGTTTGTGGGTTACTGCACAGCGTAACCAACTTGTCCTTGGAATTCTCCTGGGAATTTGCAACTCAGCTATCTGCACACGTGCAGATGAACCAGAAAAAAAAAGAAGCAGGCATGGCTTGTTCATACAGAGTATACTTTCACAAAGTGCAAAGCCATTTAATGTGACTGTCGTTCTAAGGATATCTTTTATTGTCGCTATTTAGTATAAAACATGTAATGTCAAACTAATGAACATGCTCCCTGCCTTGAAGAGTTCACCATCTGAACCGACCACATGCAGTATAGATGAAGAATTAGATACAATGCAAGATAAATTAGTGAGAACTGAATCTTAACACTATGTATTATTTTTGTGACTTTCAGAGTTTACTGAAACTTGTAAAGCATAGAACTGGGAGAACTGAGGCTCCTTGTTTCAGGTCAGTAAACAACAGTAACAAACACATAAATCAAATTACAAAGGACTAGTATTTTTCTTCAGCTCCTCCAAAGATCCTAGTAAGGACGAGCAAGTTGGCCAAGCATGATTGCCCCTTCAAAAATCCATGTTGACTTCTCCCAGTCCCCCTCTTGTCCCTAATATATTTGGAAATGTATTCCAGAAATTAGTTGCTCTATCACCTTCCTAAAGACCAAGGTGAGGATGACCAGCCTATAGTTCCCCTTGGTCCTCTCTCTTGCCTTTATTGAAGATATTTGCTTTCTTCCAGATCTCAGGAACCTCTCCAGATCATCATCATCTTTCAAATGTAATTGAGAATGGCTTTGCAAAGACATCAGTCAGCTCTTTCTGCACCCGCAGATGTGTCCCACCAAGCCCCATGGCGTTATATGTGTCCGATTTGTTTAAATGCTCCCTAACTTGATCTTCCCCCACCAAGGATAGATCTTGCTCCAGACTTTTGCCCAGTTCTCAGGGACTTGGTATGCTTGAAGATTGGTCTTATCAGTAAAGACCTAGGTGAAGAAGGCACTTTGTACTTTAATATTTTCCATGTCCTCTGTCACCAGGCTCCTTGCCATATTCAATAGCTGTCCCATGTTGGAGAAATTCGGGAAGGATCCTGAGAGGTGGTGGAAGAATGCAGCCGACTCAATATGAGTGATAAGCAAGCTTCAAGTTTATTGATGTGACACGGCTTCTTTTATGCTCCTTTGCTTTAATTATGCACATGTGTTATAACATAATTGGCTACCTTTACTTTAATTATGCATTCGTATTATAACATTACTGGCTACTGGTGACTTCATCTCTCGGCCGTAGTTTGTCTCCCAGCCGCAGTTAGTTAGTTTCCCGGCCGCAGTTTGTTTCCAGGCCGCTTATCCTTTCTATGCTGGCTCGTTACCAGGAATGTTGCTTACTCCTTGCTCAAGGTTATCGTAATCTTCATGGGCCTTCTGCATAGCTCCCTTATGCTAACCGAGCTCGCTTATGCTAACGGAGGCCTAGGCACACCAGCTCAGACTTGATGCTGTTACATGCTGCAAACCAACTCGTCCAGGGACCCACGTCCCTGTTCCCTGAGCCATTCCCCAACAGTCCCACATTTTCCCTAGTCTTGCTCTTGCTGTCAATGTACCTGTAGAAGCCTTTCTTGATGTCCTTTACATTCCTCACCGGATTCAACTCCAGATGGGCTCTGTTTTTTCTAAGTCCAGCCCTTCACAATAAATTTCTTCTGGCTCCCTTCCCCTGATTCCACCCTTTGCAAGTTTCCTTTTTATGTCTGAGTTTGTCAGGACCTCCAGTCTTTTGGGCTTGATTTCCTGTGCTGTGGAATGGACCATTCTTGAGGTCAAAGAAGCAGATCCTTTAAAAGCAACTATCTTTCCTGAAAATCTCTTCTCTCCAGGGCTGTATCCCATGGGATTTCTCCAAGGAGATCCATAAATAGGCCACAGACTGCTCTCCTCATATACACGGCTGTGTTCTTCCTAGATGCTTTACTCCTTCCTCTCAGGACCCTGAATTCCAGCTCCTCTATCTCATGGCCACTGCAGTCAAGGCTATGACCAGCATTCACATTTCCATGACTGCCATGGAAAGGAGTTAATTTTGCCTTCTTTGGATTGCCAGCCCAAACTGAGCTCAGCAACCTCCTCTAACTGTATTGTGGCTCAAAATTTTTGTGCTTCAATAAAAAGTTTTGATACAGGAATACATTAGAATTGCTTATCTCCTGTGTCATTTCCACTCGAGCAGCGCTGCTTTTCTGTGCTGATGAAGGCTGATGTTTAGATCATCAGGCATGAGCTGACTCAGATTTGTGATTGATCTGCATCTCCTGAGTGAAACAGTCATCATCTCCTCAAGCATTTTCAAAGGTTCCTAGAAACAGGCAGACACAGTTTTCCTCAACCATTAAGGAAATATTCTACCTTTGAAGAGAACAGTAGTCATAGCCAAACCCTGAAATAATGTTTACACCTGAGAAAAAACATGAGGTCTATATTTTCAAAGCACTGATTCCTCAATATCTAATTATTACATCTCTGTACTCTCGAGTAGGTATTAGAGCAAAAAGCTTTTGTAGGTTGGTACTATGTGTTCTGTCACAGCACGTTCAGAACATCCATCATAGGTACACACTTTCCTGAACTCAGACATGATAATAGGCTAGAGCAAGTAAAATGGTCTCAAAACAACTCAAAAACTCAGTATCACAGTATCACAGTATCATAAGGTTGGAAAAGACCTCTGAGATCATCGAGTCCAACCTATGACCCAACACCTACACCTACTCCTACTTGTCAACTACACCATGGCACTAAGTGCCTCATCCAATCTCTCCTTAAACACCTCCAGGGATGGTGACTCCACTACCTCCCTGGGCAGCACATTCCAATGGCTAATCACCCTCTCAGTGAAGAACTTCTTCCTAATGTCAAGCCTAAACCTCCCCTGGCGAAGCTTGAGACCGTGTCCTTTTGTTCTGTCGCCGATCAACTGAGAAGAGACCAACCCCTGCCTGACTACAGCCTCCCTTTAGGTAGCTGTAGAGAGCAATAAGGTCTTCCCTGAGCCTCCTCTTCTTCAGGCTAAACAACCCCAGCTCCCTCAGTCGCTCCTCACAGGGCTTGTGCTCCAGCCCCTTCACCATCCTCGTTGCTCTCCTCTGCCCTAGACTTTGGCAGGGCTTTCCAGCAGATAAGGCTGAAGGAACAGGTATATATGGAGTTAAAAATCTCAAAGCATATAAAGGATGGAAAAAATAGGCAGAGATAAAGTGGTGTCCTTTTTCAACCTCAATTACTACAATGTTTCTGTAGATACCTCATTGTTCTGCAAAGTACCTGTCTGGTTGTATATAGTAATATATTTAAAAAGAGCGAAGCATAATGTTGCCATAAGCTATGCATCTCGTGGTCTTCTGACAAATCCACCTACAAATATACCAGTAATAATGCCTTGCATTCGGCAGCGTGATCGCCTTTCCATAGTTGATGTAGATGAAACGCACATTCCTAGGCACTGCCAGGTATGGCAAAGTTCAGGTGTACACATGCAACAAATATGGATCATACAGAGCTACTGAAACCATGAGCAAATCACACTCTCTCTCCCTTTGTTGTTCTTGCTTTGAACTACAATTCAGTACAATAAATGTCTAGAACAACGTATGGCAGATTTTTTTTTCTGCTTAGAGATGTGCAGGGGAATAATTCTCTCTTCAGAAGTTTTAATATATTTTCCCAAATTCTTTTAACCACATTTTCTTATATGAAATACCTGCTACCACAGCCATTTTTGTTTGCTTACAAAAGAGCTAGTACTTTGAGAATAGTATTTTAAGCAAGTTTTTCTTCAGTTGAGTGGAAGAAGTTTTTACCTTTGTACGGAGGCTCATGGTGTGCAAGGAAGGGTTTGCTGTGAAACAAGTGGATCACAGACAGTGAAGGAGTCCAGTGTGGGACCTTTGCTAGATCTTGTGATCTCAGCGAGCACTGAAGAGGAAATACTGTGATAGCTTCACTGCAATCCAGTGCACAGGGATATTTGAAGCCTCATGTCCCTAAAGCAGAAATCCCTTCCTCCGAGCTAGAGTTATATCTTTGGAAAAGATTTGTGAGATCTGAACAGCTGAAAGGGAGCAGAACGGAGCAACTTCTCTCCTACTGAATGAACTTCCTTGGATGTTTCATGGGAGCGATGTGTTGATAACACCAAGCTGTGTGGTGCAGTGGACATGCTACAGAAGAGGGATGCTATTCAGAGGGACCGTGACAGGCCTGAGAAGTGGGCCTTTGTGTATCTCGTGAAGTTCAATAATGCCAAGTGCAAGATCCTGCAGCTGGGTGGAGAATGGTTTGAGAGCAGCCCTGAAGAGAAGGATGTGGGTGTGCTGGTTGATGAGAAGCTCAATGTGAGCTGGCAATGTGTGCTTGCAGCCCAGAAAGCCAACCAACTCCTGGGCTGCATCAAAAGAAGTGTAGCCAGCAGGTCATCAGAGGTGATTCTGACACTGCCCTCATGAGACCTCACCTGGAGTGCTGTGTTCAGTTCTGGAGTCCTCAGCACAAGGAGGAGATGGATCTGTTACAGCGAGTCTAGAAGAGGGCCAGAAAGATGATCAGAGATTTGGAGCACCTCCGCTGTGAGGACAGGCTGAGAGAGATGGGGTTGTTTAGCCTGGAGAAGAGAAGGCTCTGGGGAGAGCTTATAGCAATCTTCCAGTACTTAAGGATGCTACCGGAAAGCTGGGGAGGGGTTCTTTATCAGGGAATGCAGGGGTGGGGCCAGGGGGAAAAGCTTAAAGCTGAAAGAGGGGAGATTTACATTAGATATTAGGAAGAAATTTTTTACTGTTTGGGTTGTGACTGGCACAGGTTGCCCAGGGAAGTTGTGGATGCCCCTCCTTGAAGATGTTCGAGGCCTGTTTGGATGAAACTTCGAGCAACATGACCTAGTGGGAAGTATCCCTGCTTATGGCAGAAGGGCTGGAAATGGATAATCTTTAAGGTCCCTTCCAACCTAAACAATTCTATGAGAAGTTTATGTTTAAGTTTTATAATACAAATTCTTGGAAATATATGAGAATTCGGGGAGGGATTGGGGGTGGGGAGGATGTCACAGTAATTTTAGTCATTCAGCCGACTGCATGAATTATTGAAATTATGTAGAAAATAATGTGATGAGCAAAGAGATTAATTGCTGTTGCTGGGACCCATGCCAATAAACTATAGAGAAGATCTCCTATATGTGAGGAGGCATGTTTTGGTCTCTATAATGTTCAGTTGTAAAACGTTGCTCTTTTTGAAATAGGTTTCTTCTGATATGGCAGCGATGCTTGTCTTTTTGGGGAGATACATCCATGACAACTCAAAGATATTAAACATAAAGGGCGAGATCTATTTCAAATACAACTGTAATGACAATGTGAAATTTGGACGTTTAGCACTACCAGCTTCCTGCTCTTTATGAAAAACAAGTATAGGATAGAAGCACTTGAGAGTGGCCTATGAGTTCAAATCAGTACTCAGTACATGGTATTCTGCAAAGTAGCTGTTGTGGTAATTCACTATCAAATGATGAAAAGCCCAATGAAAGAACTTTCTATTCCTTTTGACAGATGTGATTTCTTTAAATTTAAAAAAAAAAAAAAAAACAGAGAGAGAGAGGGATATTTTCTAATCACAGAATTGCTTTATGTTCCAACTGCAGCTTCATAGCAGCTGGCAATTTGAAACTCTAGACATGTTGTTTCATTTCACTGTAGGGCACAACAGAGTTCAGATACTTTTGACTATGACCAAACTGGCGAAGTTCTCTGGGTATTAATGCAGAAGGAAGAAAACCCCTGTGCAGGCACTATCTATTTGTTGGCAAGGGATAAAGAAAACTAATTGATTTTGTACTCCAAGCCTTACTAATATTTTTAGATTGAAAGTAGCAGATATTTTTATGATCTTTGTACATATCACTCAAAAGATTTATTGTTGGCATGCAAAAAATTTGAAAAACAAAAGCAGATAATTATTTAACTAAAAAAAATGCCAAAGTTTATATGTTTTAAAACTTTCCAGGACATTAAAAAAACCAATGTGATATTTGTAAGCCTGATCGAAAGCCCACTGAAGCCAGTATGAGTCTTTACATCAAGTGCAATGGGCTTGGATCAGGTCCTTGGTGTAAAAATAGAATACAGAAGGAAGATGAGCAAATAATGTACTGGCCTGGTCTAGGAAAATTCATCTATAATTTGCCCTATGTTTTACTGATAGTGAGAAGTCATCTCATTTCTCTGTTAAACCACTTAATTATGTATGTTGTAAATCCTCAGGCGTATGACCGAATACATCACGCAGCCACAAACTCTGCTCATTTTCCAGGCATTCAAGCGAATTAAGTCCTTGCCTGGCTATTTTGTATTTTAGTTGTTTTGCTGCGTTTTTCAGGATAGGAACAGATTAACTTTTCCAAATTCAGTGCTCCGGTTTCTCATTGCTCTCTTCAGTCCTTCCTGCACAACACCTACCTTCAACCTGTTTCCTTGCCACTGCTCAGAAAGTGCATTTTATTGCACAACGCCTTGTCTGTGACCTCCAACACACTGCTCAGTATCCTGAAATAGCCAAATTGCCAGGAACAGCTGGAAGCTGCAGCGAAAGTGCCATGACATCTGGTGGAATAGTTGCTGTTTGCATCACTTGCACACCTAGAATTTCATGAGGCTTTGAGTACATCACACATATGAAGCACCACTACAGGATGATGTCTCATCCCTTTGTCTAGGTTATACAGAGCTGAATAACGTTTTCCCTTAGGCTTCAAGCACAGCATCCCATCCTTCCACAGTTCCTTTCTTCAGTCATGAGTGGAGAGGGTCTAATAACTTAAGGGTAAAAAACAGATTAACATGGAGATCCCCAAGATACAATCCTTTATAAAGGACTTGAAACTGTAAGGATCCTGCAGCAGCTCAGTTTAGACTCTCAGTGTGCTCTGTACCTAGAAGACCTTGTCATGATGATCTTCTTCACCATGCAGAATGATTCTAGAGAACAGTTCAGCTTCCTCATATGACAGTCTTCTTCTGCCCTCTGTGCTTGGGATATGCTGACAAGAAGCCAGGTTAAAATTGTGTGCCTGTCTGTACGTGTTGTTGCAAATATGATTTTTTACACAGCATTGTGACAAGTCTGTTTTGAATACCAGGGCTTTCATTTCAGTTCTCCTGTTTGTCTTAGGATGAAAATATTAATGGTTTATTGTTGCTGACTACAGAGCTAAATGAGCTTTTCCTGTAGCGTGTCTGGTTGAGTTAATGTTATAGCAATATGTTAACCAGGGGTTTTTACCTATGAAATTACATATTACTACAATAGTTTTATTGTTTTTCAACTTTAATTTATTGATTTTGCTTTGAAATTCTGAACATTTTACCTGTATTATGAGCTAAAGGAAAACACCCTGCTCTCAGAAGAGCTGTTTGCTAGAAATTTTGATGGATGTTTGAACAGAAAATTCATATTGTTCAACAATATTAGTAAAGGCCTTGAATATTATTTCTGTAAACACCATTTCAATCAGGTAGTGAAAAGGGTGCTGTTAAAAGAGACTGAGAAATTCAGAGTGAGCCCTGCAGGTGTCCGTAAGCTGTATGTGCCTTTAGCTGAATGGTCTTCATAGAGTATAACTGTGAAAGGACCTGGTCTCTAGCACTTACTCCCCAAAAGTGCAATCACATACTTGTTCTGCGGAAAATGAAAGCAGGCAGATACTAAGGAAAAAAAAAGGCTCTAATATCAGAGGAATTTACATGAGCACACTAGCGAACACCCTCTCTAGAAAAGTGGCCTTGTCCCTCTGAGACTTCCAGTAGCTCAAAGTAACAACAGCAGATGCCAGTTTTCTTGGAAGTAGCTTGGAATAACAGAGTAGGAGACCATTAAGCTGGGCACATACCAAGGGAAATGTTTTGTTTGCCTGTTCATTTAGCTGCTATATCCTTTAAAACCATCTTTTTACCTCTTCCCTTTTTTTCAGTTGGATTCTCCATGAATTCTGTTTAAATTCGTCTTTTCTTTTTGCTATGCTCCAAATGATCCATATTTCCTTGTTCTTTTGAAGAGGTCTTCTGCATTTTTAAGTAGTATGGTTGCAGGCAAAAATACTGGCAGCATGTACTGCATGCTTTACTGGTACAAGTTATAAACCATCTTCCTGGAAAGAGAGCACCAGAGTCTCTCCCGGTGCAGCTGCTGGTACAGACGTGGTTATATTGGAACAGTACTGAGCTCTTTGGAAAAAGCAGTGCCTGGAATAAACTAAACAGCACCACGATATCTTTGAACTCCAGTCATTATAAACACTTTCTTTCCTGCATCACACCAGCAAGCCTGCAATGACAGTGGACTCTCTGAGCAGGCTTGGCCAGTGCAAGATTGGATTCATTGACTTTTCCAGCAACACTGGGCTCTGTAACCTTTCTCCAACACCACAGTTCGGGATCAGCAGACAGACATGGAAGTGTAACTAAGCGTGCAACACTATTAATGAATCTCATCAAAAAGAGATCACAAAATTCTTGAGCTGCATAAATCTCTAGAGGCTACCTACAGCTAATTTTCTCAGCTGTGTTTTTTCTCCAAGCTCCCTGTAATAATGAAACAGCACTTGCACTTCTAAACTCCATATTGTGTAAATTATAAGTGACACATAAACCTCCCAGCAAGCCAAGCAAAGTGATAGCTTTAAATTCCCAACAGCTCTCGGAATACATTAACAATTTTAGAAGAAAATTACTTTTGAGAAGACAAATTTTAAATGAATAAACATGAATCTACAAGGTTTCAGCAGAACATGGGCTTCATCCACAGCATTTTGCTTCAAAGTCACATAACTCCATTCAAAGCAAAGCAAAACCACCTTTGATTAGAAAGATATGCATGGTTACAGTGAGATAATCTCAGCTCTTACCACAATTTGTCAGAACTGAGCAGCTTTTGCTCAGAAGGCATTTATGTTGAACTGAAGTTGAAGAACTTATCATTCCCTATCACAAGAGCAGTGCTTGCAAACCACAGAGGGAGCAATGGAATAATTAAGGATACAGCTTCAGTCAGTTTGGCTGTAATATCCCTTCATCTGCTGCTTCCTTCTGTGCCCTGCGCTTGTTGATGTCATTACACAGCCTTTCGAGTGACTGACTTTGCTGCAATAATATGGTCTAGGTCATAAGCACCCATCATTTTGGGACCTGAGCTTGCCAAAAGAATAGTAGTAAATAACCTGGCACCTATGAGACAGGTCCAGCTGGAATGCTGTGGATTGTTCCTCTGTTTCCCCTTATAGCTGGTAGTTGCCTCTGCATGTCCTTTTGTTGCTAGCATTGGCAGTTTGGGGAGTTTCACACTACGCTGCAGAGAGGGCATGTGGCTGCTCAGTCGTCAGCTTGATGAGCATCACTGGGTCCCTGTATCAGTCACGCGCAGTGAGGAGGTGCCATGCTGCCTACACTGGCCTCCCAGTAGCACATTCAGTGTCACCAAGGATTGTACTGGATGCACATCCTAGGTGTGCTGTAGGCAACGACCGGAGATGCTCCAAGGGTTGCTTTGAAAAGACTGTCATTCTCAGCTGCCTTTGGGCTGCAAGAGCACTTGAATTTCAGGAGGGTACAGATGATGGTAAAGGCCAGCTTAGGTCTGTTAGCCCTCTACTGTTAGTGTAACATCACACATACAAGTTGCACACCTTCAGATCCATCCCTGCAGATTTGAGCAATGCAACAAGTGAAACCTGAATCAGCAGCTCCGGGAGAAGAGAGTTGCACAATAAAGGTTGCAGAGCTGCCAAATTTTCAAGCAGTAGCACAGCACAGAAAGCTGAAGGCACTCAGCGAACATGCAGTGAGCTAGCGGGAAGGCACTGGAGAGCACTGTACAATCCACAAGGAGAGAAAAGGACATGTAAGCAACACAGAAAAGTGAAAAGTACCATGGCTATTGGAATCATGGCAAACGAGTCCGCTGGGAAACATGTTTTTGTACATAGAGCCACATAAGAATTGAAGTGATTCGCTATTCATGCAGAGGACAAAACACAGTGCAGGCAATCTGCACAGTTGACAGACAGACTAAGAGAGCACGGTCAATTGCAGTGTAATTCATATTCATAACAAAACAAGAATGGTGCAGAACATTAGGTATTTGCATAAGTAGTGAAAAACTGCATATCCCATATCGCTGTAAGAAATACTCAGAGCTCAATTAATTAAAATTTAGACTAAGAAAATGAGAGTTTGAAATACTCTTATTGAAAAAGAAGCTGCAAATGCAGACTAAGCTGATGCCACAGAAAACAATACTGTAGAGAGAGAAGCTCAGATGTTCAAATGGATGCGTAACTTGTGGCAATAGGAATGCAAGTTAGCCAGAGTTTTGAAGGCTATCTTCCCAGAATAAACTCTCCAATTGAGGGTACAAATATTTTAAACTTGGAAAAGTCAGGTTTCGTTAGAGTATAAACTTGAATTCTCAACAACTTCTGCAGAGAACACCCATAGTCCTAAGTCAGGCTGAATGGAAGTGAAGAGGTTTATAAAAAACTCTTTCCCCCACCCACTCTGTCTTTGCAGGGTGAGCCCATCTTTCAAGTTTGATAGTGTTTTTAAATTTTATTAATTCAGGGATTTTCCGTATTGCAGCAAAATGAGGTGTTTTCCCTTTATGTCATCAGTGAGACAGGGAATCTGTGGAGTGATAAATATGAAAGCAAGGACCTCTCTCTGCTCCAATAGCCAACTGGAACAGTACATAACACACATACTGGGCAAAACGTTCTTGCACTCTATCTCCAAGTAGAGTATCCATATGAAAACTGCCTAATTAGGAATGGTCTCTTGGTTCTTTGATCTCAGGGATCCTTGCATCTGCCATGCCCCTCACTGCCTCAGCCTCTCCATGTCCTTCTTTCCCTTCTCTTGGAAGGACCCTTTTCCTGGGTTCTTCTCTCCTTGAGCATGTCTCACAGTTCCCCAGGGAAGGAACAGCCTCTCTCTCCTCACCCCAAACCCAGCTGCCCTGTCTTAGAGATATGTGAAACCTTCATTAAACCAATTGGAGTAGTCTGACTATGCACCTGAGTCCTTAAAAGGAGGATATGAAAATGGTGGAGGTGTGTGAAACCCAAGCTCAGATTAAACCAAAGATAGGCACTTATAATTTCTTACTCCTGAATGTGGTTATAGAAAATGGGTAAGTCTCAGTGATTACACCATTGGATAGTAATCCTTGGAATATAGCACGTGGAAATGGTCTGCATCAAATATCATAGGAAGGGTAATAAATTTGGTACTAAGAAACCAACAGCAGTCCTGAGACTTTGGATCAACAAGGTAAATCCAATGACACATTTGCATACTGATGAAAAGACCAATTTAAGTGTATCTAGCAAGTAATAGGCATAAATATCGGCAAGATGGGCAGTGCTTTAACAGCATTGACTGCTCTTAATAGCTTGAAGAAGAGAAAAATTCTTCTGGCTCCTAACTGCTCCAAAGATTTATGAGGATCATTATAAGGCCTATGAGTATAAGACATTTGAAAGTGAGAACTGGAAAAGCATTAACAAAGCAGTGAGAGACAGATGAATGCTTCTGAAAATGAAGCATGTAGGCTATACTCAGAGAGAAAGATGCATGGAAAATGATTTAACAATCAGCCAACAAGTTTCTCTCCAATAACACTCAAGTAAATAAAATTGCTACTGGATAAGAAGAAACATTGTCACGTGGATGAAGAACTGGTTAAAAGAGAGGGAATCTGATTGAAATGAGCAGTCAGTTTTCACGGATTCTTAATGAAGCCCCACAGGGATCTCTGCTGTGACCTGGGCTGTTCAATACCTTGTTAAAAGATCTTGAGAAGAGGATGAACAGGAAAATGGAAGTGTTTGGTGGTGGTAAGCTTTCAGGATAGTTAAGATGAAAGCTGAGTGCAAAAAACTGCAGAAGAATTTGCAGAATGGACAGTGAAAATGGGTAGGTAAAATTCAGTAAAGCTACATGTAAAGGATCTTAAAAATTTTTTAAAAAACCAACCTTTAAGTGCAAAGTTATGGACTGAATTTATTATCTCTTAGAAAGAAGATCTCACAGTTACAGTGGGTATTATTAAAACATTGTTTCCCCACACTGTCTTAGTATAAATTAAGTGTCAATAACTGTTAGCAAAGGAACAGAGAACAAAACAAAGCCAGTATGAAACTCCTTCTGCATCCATATCTTCATTATTGCAGTTTGTGTTGCTCAACTCAAAACATCAATAGGAAAATATCCAGAGAATAGCAACGTAGATGATAAAGAGAAAACCATGTTTCTGTATAAAAAACTGTTGGATATATGCAGATGCTTTTACTTGGAGAAGAGATGACTCAGGAAGACACAACAGGTGTCTTTAAGATCTCAAGTGGCAGGGAGGACATGGCTGCACAGCAGCTGTATTTCCAACTGAAGAGCTGAAAGTCTTAAGATGAATTCAGCAAGGAAAACGTTTGCAATTATGGTGATCTGTGGAACTTTCCTGCCAGCTTCTAGTTTATTTCCAGCTTTATTCCATACAGAGTGTCTCTGCATTTACTCCTACCTCTTGCCTCAATGCCTTGGCCAAGGGACCCTTGCATTTGCCCTGGGGACTCCCACTGGCACAGCCAACACAGGAGAGAACAGAAATATTCTAATACATACCAGTGAGAAGCCAGCCTCCTGGTACGGATGGTATCCACTCCTTTCATTGCACTAAGCATTTCTCAAGATTTGGACTTCAAAGCTAAATGACCTGCATGCATAGAAATGAGTGATCATGACAATGCCAAAGGGAACAATGAAAAACCAAATGTCAAAGCAGCACCAAAATACTTCTCATATTCACTACTCCCTGGTTGTCTCGGCTCGATACCAATCCAAGAGGATTCCAAATGATCCCAAGGGTGAAATTAAGACACAAACGAGGTCAAATGTCACACTCAAACATTATAGTTTATTTTACACTATGCAGAGGAAGTGAGAGGAAAAGGAAAGAAGAGATAGAGGGGAAAAAAAAGAAAATAAGAGAGTAATAGGGGGATAAAGTTATAGCTAACACCATGTATCCATGACGTACCACGAGTCCAGCAACAAAGAATGGTGGGAGAAGCTTCCACAAGATGTCCATTGTTTCTCCTATTTTGTAGGGTAGCTCCATTGCATATTCATTCTTCTTCCAAAGACTACTTCGCACATTCTCAGACTGAGTTGCTTAACCACACCTTCAACCCAGTAGCAGTATGCATGCCCAATACTGTCATCCAAGGGTCTTCAAGGAGTCTCCAGCCCCTCTGTATCCCAGATCTGGGCACACATTTTAGGGGGGGGTGGGGGTGGGATAGGTTAGGGTTCTTAGAATCAGTTCTGTTCTCAGTTTCTTGAGATTTCTTGCAAAGGCAGGGAACAGTCTCAACCATTGCTTTGTGCTCCAGCCACGGCCTCGTCATTAAAAACAGGAAATCTCCAGCAATGGAGAGACAATTTTAGTCTCTCACACTTGCCATTCTTTCTGTCACAGTGAACACAGGTAGTATCTGAATACCAACATCTAAAAAAGCTATTTACTCTTTTTTTCCTCAGAAAATTGTCAGGAAACATTGTCTTCTCTTTTCCTAGAGCACTCCGAGTGTTGTTGCGGGGTTCCATCCCAAACACATCCACCTTACAGCTTGGGGAATGAAATCATCCATTGTTTCTGCAGCAACAGTAAGCACTAAGAAACTCAAAGAATTCAGCCTTCTGAGGGCTTAGCATGAGAGGGAGCATCTCAAATAAATTCCTTGTGACAGAGAGATCTCAAATTGAGAGTCACCCCTTCAATCAACAAACAGCAAGATACTGAGCTCAGTGGCACCAAATTGTTTTGGTGGTTTACGTACAGCTCTAGCAGCCTTTAAGCTACAATCTGTCTGTAAGTACACATTAGGTCAGTATCTGCTTTTTCACAGTATCACAGTATCACAAGGCTGGAAAAGACCTTTGAGATCATCGAGTCCAGCCTATGACTCAACACCTACACCTACTCGTCGTCTAAACCATGGCACTAAGTGCCTCATCCAATCTCCTTTTAAACATTTCCAGGGATGGTGACTCCACCACCTCTCCGTGCAGCACATTCCAATGACCCTTTCAGTGAAGAATTTTTTTCTAATGTCAAGCCTAAACTTCCCCTGTTGAAGCTTGAGACCGTGTCCTCTCGTTCTGTCACCGGTCGCCTGAAAGAAGAGACCAAGCCCTGCCTGACTACAACCTCCTTTTAGGTAGTTGTAGAGAGCAATAATGTCTCCCCTGAGCCTGCTCTTCTCCAGGCTAAACAACTCCAGCTCCCTCGTCGCTCTTTTTCTTATTTATAAAAAATTTATAATGTAAAGAAGAAAAATTCAATTCAGTTTAGATACAAATTGGTACCCAAAAATCACAATATTGGATAGCCAGAGGTTTGTACATGCTAACCTAGAGGAACCATTAGGGAAATCAGGTATTCTTTAAAATGTCTGGAAAATATATATGTTTACATAAGCACAGTGCATGCTGCCCTGTGAATTTTTATCTGCTGTTATTACTTTACTTACAGTTTGGTACCTGCTGGCCAAAAATTTTCATTGACTGTCTATGCAACAGGAATCTTTGAAAATTAATACTATTCTTCTTGTCCTAATACCATTATGGAAGTCATATGCCACAAACATCTAGCACATTTTTTAATTTGTACCACAAGGTTATATTCGAGTGCTATGGATCAGATTTAAAGACAAATGTACTGATCAAGACAGAGGCCAAATGTATTTTCTATAAGCAATTGTGCAAAGGTAATGAAGACTCACCCACACAGAAGGGATTTGTCTAACATTTTGGCTTAAGAATTCAGGAATGCTGGACTGGAAAGGATTTCAGTGTCAGTTTCTGCAGCTAGATCATATAATTCTTTGGAGGAATTTAACAAGCTGACACAAGACTGACACAACCAGAAGTCAGTTCAGCTGCTCCCCTCATGAGCATTGAGAGCCATATGAGTGCCTACTGTCTGGTCTCAGCTTCGGTGACAGAAGGGCACAGATCTCCCAGGTCCCTGAGGGTGTCCCAGATACTCTAGAGCATCTTCACTGGGATCTGATAACTTTGCTTAAGTTATGAAAGTGCAAAGTTCACACCTGGCATAAAGGATACCCTTTAGCAGATGTGAAGTCTTTGCCTCAGAACTTTGCAAAGAAAAGCAATCAACAGTTGTTTGTACAAAATCTCTGATTTTTTTCCAGTGTTGTTATCAAGGACTTATTGACTTAAACTGTTCAAAAGTACTCATCTCAAAGTGGTGCTGTACATTGGTGAAAGCCAGGTCTGGGCAGCTTGGCTAACTGATGGTCCTTCCAGTTACTTTATCTAACAGTGCAAGCCTTTCAGCTACAATAATAGTCAGCACTTTATGTTCCAGCTCTGATTAAAGTTGCAGTAATCCATATTTACGCAGCACTCCATTGCTTCTCTCAACACACAATGCTATTCGATGGCTGCACTGCATTAACCAAGCCACGAATCTTGGTGCGTCCCTTTCAAGCTGCTTCTAGCAACAAGGGAAGAGATTGCTCTGCAGAATGGCATTTTCCTACTGGCACAAAACACCTTCAGCAGCAGTCAGGATGTGCAGTTCTTAAGTCAAGTGTTTATTTGGAGAACCCTGGAAATGAAAGACACGCCCATACTTTCAGATGCGAAGCATGCAATTCAAGGAAGATATATAATCCACAAAGTATTGCTTTGAGGATATTTGTTCTCATGTCCCCACTTTCTTCTAGCATGTCATCTTTCCACAAATTCAGGCTCTTTCATCATTTTGCAGGTTCTGGATTCATGTTTCAGAGGTAGCAGACTGCAGGTGCTGTTTATACCAGGCAATGACAGAATATTTGAAAGGGTCGGCACATTTGTCAGAATAGTGAAAACTGGCATTTTTCCCCAGCATATTCAAGGATACCCAAAGTAGCCCACACAGTTTGGCTCATTTGGACCACTATAATGCCGTACTCCTACTGAAGTCAATGATGTTACGTTAGCAGCGGTTGTGCTTTTTAGGCACCAATTCAGTAGTGCACTTAAATATTTGCTGATCTATCTCATTCCTTGATCTGAAGACAAGGATAATTTTGAATAGAAAAATATACTGGAATGTGAACATATAGAATTGCAGCTAATATTGTTGCTCAGCTTACAGGCGGAATCAGCTTCAGGTTATTCTGCCATAAAATTAGCCCTGCTTCAAGCAAAGTACAGACCAGAGTGCTTTAGTGAATAGGAATAAATTATTGAATTGACACCTTGAGATTCAATTCCTGGCTTTCCAGAAGAAAAATCAAGAAATATTCAGTGAATATGCTAAACAGACACGTTGCCTTGTTAGTTACATTGGATTTAGAAATATTTTTATTCTAAATAGACAAATAGTGCCGGATACAGACATCAGACAAGATACTTCAGAAAGGATGTATCAGTTTATTAGAGATCTTGGAAAATGTCTCATTAATTAAGTGATAAAGCAATTATAGGAATAATAGACCATATGCGCATGTAAATGCAGTACTGTGTTATCTTGGGCAATTTGTGGGTGAATATTGAGTTCACAACTTTTAACTCCAAGTCCTAGGATTCTGGTATTTTTACAAATTAGGAAAGGAATGAAATAAAGCATTTATGAACTATATCACTGCTAAAATGCTACCCATTAAATTGTTATTAATTAAACTCATTTAAATTCAGTGCAATTGTGTTGCTTCACACAAGTGCCAGAGTGACTCACATAAAAATATGTCAGCAGTACTTTCTCTTCAAGGACATCACTATAATGATGTTTTTTTCCCCACTCATTGCAAAAAATAAATTCAAAGTACCTGTGATCTAGGCACCTCAAGCAACGACCCCTAGAAGAGCTGCAGGGTATACACTGACAGGTGGTATTATGCTATCCTGCCTTTGGAGCAATAGAGCAGTGTATTGAAGCCAGGCACGTGCCACAGCAGTTAATACAAAAGAGAGCTGTCTTGTAAAACCTAGTAAGGGTCTGCTGAGGACTGCAAGCATAGCAAAATAAAAAGTTTGCAATGCTGTTGCAGAGATCGTCTGCTATGTCGAAGTCTTGACCATTTTATTGAGTCAGATTTAAAATTAACCCACTTTTATTTCTAAGTGCACAAGTCCCTTGTTAGAGAAAATTATCTCTGCAACTCTGAATTCTTGATACTTGCTACAAAAAAAACCCCACTACTTTCATTTAGCATAGCAACGTTTGCAAACTGACATGTTGTGAAATTCAAAGCGCCTTCTGTAAAGGCTGATATTCAAAAGTAAATTTGTACTACTAAGCTCGTGCAACATTTGCATTCAGACAGGCAAAGCTTTGGCTAGCTATATATTTTGTTACAAGTTTGACATTGAACTCAAGCCTTTAAAGAAGTCTGAGAGAAGAGAAAGCTTAATAGTTCATGGCAAAATGGTGTTAAAAAAAAAAAATATATATATATATGTAAAAAAACCCAGCCCTGAGCATTGGGAAAATCAACAGCCCTAGCAATTCCCACCCAGGGACACCTGAGTACAAAGAAGTTTCAGGACCGGAGTATCTGCCAGGCTTTTAGTTGTATGTTTACATTTCTTTTTCTTTGTGTGACTAGGGCACAACAAAGATGTGCAATGTATTTGTGGCTTGAACAATGACACGCTTCACATTGTGTCTGACTTTTGAGAACAATCCGTGAAGAAGCTCTGACAAATAAATCTGTTTCGTGGCATGATTTATTCTATTTTTTTCCCAGAGCGCCTGTGTGCTTTGAGCCAGACACATCCCCTCTCACACACCATTACTGCTCTCAGATTCAGGCTTTTCCTATTCCTTGCCTGCCCAAAGTTTTCTTTTCAGCAGCTCTCTCAAAGCATGCTTGGAGCTTTGCTTTTAGAATCATCTTTAATCCTCCTCTGGGAAACCAGCAACAATAAACTCTGATCTGGCAAGGAAAGAGCAGCCCAGCCTAATTTCTTCTGCAGCACCCCCTCCCTGAAGCTGTGCCTACACACACCTCTCCGAGTACATCTATTCTGGTTCATTAAACCATGCCAGAGGCCCAGTGGGGCTCTGCTTGTATTACTACAATTTTGCATGGTTGCTACCACGCTTCTGGCTTGAGCAAATTCCCAAACACAGTTGAGTCACAGCTCAGAGATTAGCACGGGCTAGGGATTCACCACGAGGCAGCTCAGATCTGGACACCCTGTGTGTGCTGGTGTCTAAGGGAGCCCATAGTCCCCCTTCATGGACAGAGAACAGACCTTAGCATTTGGGTTTATTGGTACAGATACGGCATAAGTTTATTATAGCAAACTCAAAGCCAAACACCTTCAAAATCTACACAGCCTTGGACTTAGATATGTTCAGGAACATCATCAAAGCCAACTTGGTCAGAGGTCTCAAAACACACAAGTCTTTTAGCCTCCTCTAGTGTCCCAGATTGCCAAACACAGCCCCCTCACCAAGTTAGCGTGGCCCAGCACACCCTTTTCACTCACCCACCACCTCACCGGGTCCTTCTTCCCCCACACCAGGCACAGCTCTTCATGCATTTTATGATGTTGGCTGCACTGATGGAGCTGCTTCCCTTGCAACAGGGGTACAGCAGGGGGCCCACCTGCCCCTCCAGCCATGCACATCTTACACAAGGAATAGGGTGAGGAGATCTGACTGTAAACACCACCAGAGACAACTTCTGCCAAAGGGTGTGCTAAAACAGAGCAACCACAGACCATGTCTGGTACTTTCAGGGGTAGATGACTTGTTCGTGTACCATCTATGGTATCAGGTGGAAGTGGGAATAAGCAGAATATTGCAGATGCCCTGTGACATTGCCTGTCAAAGCTGGAGATGATAAGATGGAGGGTGTGACTACCTCAGAAGCACTGCTGAGCCTACTAGTCTAGCCCAAACTTCTGTGCCATATGTCCAACACCCCTTTTCCTTTCCTCTTGCCCATTACGCTTATTAGCTTGGTGAGGTGGAGGCTTTGTTTCAGCTTGGGAAAACAGAGATATGAGCAGTGTGTATAAACAAAAGTGGGTTTATGCAATTGCAATGTGTCAGCTCCTGAAATACAAATAGCCTTAAGAAAAAGTCACAATATCCTTACATCTTCAGATTATTGTTTATTCCACTTCTTTTGTACCTATATATCACTGATATCACGTGAAAAACTGCTGAACAGAAGCAGGGAATTACACTGAGAAAGTTTGACTTTATCATATAGTTATTAATAAACGTACCTACTTTAAAAAACCCCTACAAATATAGAAGATTAATCAATGTCAAAAATACTTTGTCTTCAACTATTGTGTTTGTAAGCATTCTGAGTATGAACTAAACTCTGAATATTTCATGTACAAGAATTATGTTACTTCAAACGACAGCGTACAGCTCCACAGAGATTCAGCACCACACAGAGCACTGAGCCTCCTTCCCTACTCTCTTTCCATGATTTCTTCCTCAGACAGTAGGTTGAAATCTAACACTGAAAGGATCACACCAACTTTGAAATGTTCAATATCCCAGTTCTCACTCTGCAGTTGAGACATTTGACAGGCAGGGAATTTTGGTTTAGTAAATTCATGTTTGTAGTCATAGATAGGTCTGAATAACACTACAATTTTTTGTGAATATAGTGAGTGTCTCAACTTTGGAATTAATTTGGTTTATAAAATAGAGTACTGTGTTTTTAGAAACCCAACTGAAAATTTCAACATGTAAAATCACCCAACATGTAAAATTCTGCTTCTCGGTGACTTCCATAACTCTTGGGATGAGGTGGCATTTCTTCCCATATAAAACACAACAAAGTATATAACTCAGCCTTTTTTTCTCCAAATCATATATTCCTGAGAGCATAACACAATGCCAGGAGGCTGTTTATTCCCTTCCCCATGTTGTTGCTTTCCCACATTTCTTTGGTAGATCTAAAGTGTTGTATTGCATTTGGTATGTCATTTACTATGTTATTAAGCAGCCATTAATGGATTCAATTTCAAATCAAACCCAGTACATTACCATGCTTACTTCTGTTATTGAGTTGAATTTACTTTATAAGGTTCTCCATGTAGAGATTGGATTGAATTGGATCCTTTGAAGATGTGCAGAGCAGTATATTATGACATCCATTTCTACAGGAATTCATCCTGGCAGGATTTATAAGGAATTACAGTATGTAGGAGCCTCCAAATACTTACAAGTGTCACTTACGAACAAAGTTAATGATGCACATAAGCATTGCCAAGTTTGATCTCTGTATGCGAATTACTAATGGTTTCAGTTTTAAAGTGATTGAATAACCTTTGACATAAATAGAGAAATTTCTACTCTCTTTGAGAGGTGTTGGGTAAAGTGATAGGTGTTCAAATACAGGGATAAAATCTAGTTTCCTCTTTCAAGGGTATAAGCTGGTTGGTTGTGAAGATCAGGGAAAAAAAATCGTTATTTCAAAAATAAAGAACTATATCCCATCAGCATTACAGAAGGACTGTCTCCTTCTGCAGCATCAAGTATTCACCAACGTCAAAGGCAAATCAGCCATCCAATCTAATATAGCAAATTTCACAGATCGATAGTTTGATTTTAATTAAACAGGTCCTGTAAACTGTTTTTTTCCTGGTAAGAGGCACTTAATTAAAGGTCAAAGAGCTAAAAGTCGCAAACTATAATTCGTGCCACTGTGCCTGGATTTTTGAAGCTGGCATTGTTCCCAAGTGCCAGTTTCACAGTCAGTTTGGTTAGTTCCTATTTCAGTGATGTACTGACAAATACCGACTGCATGATCAGTCCAAGACTTTTAAACCTCATCCTTGTACTGTTACATCATATCCTAAAAGTAGATTTTTTAAGTAAGTAAAAATCCATAAATAATACTGCCTGTGTCTGAACTGTCCACTACATGGAGGTCCCTCCAATTAAAGAAATCTTGACTTGATCCCCCACACAGCAGCTAGAAGAACCAGAGTGACATAAAGGAGCCATAACAGCCCTGGAGATGACAAATCTCTGCAGGTTATGGTAGCTGTTGTAAATAAAACAAATCTCTGTTTATCTAAATTGCACCGGAGACCTCTAACACAGCCCAAAAGTTAAAAGTTGTTTCTTCACTTCCACCACATCTTCTGCCTGATGAGCTCCAGTCTGGTTTTCTCGCAGCCACCTCACAGAAACCTATGCTGTAGTGACAGACCCATGAAAAAGACAGATCCAGGTTCTAACAGTCCTGAGTTTAAATATTCCATAGGACCTGCAACAGTAATCCAGTAAAGCTCTGAAATATTTCACTCTCCAACATGTACCAACATGGAAGCCTTTCTGAAAGATTTTTTCCCCTCATTTATTGCATAATGACTTTAAAGGAAACTGTTAAAGTGAAAAAAATAGTATGCGGAAAGCTAATTCTTGACCTAATTTCTAAGTAAAAGTTTCCATTTGAGCCTGGCATTTAACTGTCACATACCAGATGTGCATTTATGCTGTGCAGGCCCATGTAGTCAACTCAGCAGTCATGCTGAGTATCAACCTTCCAGTGAACCAAGCTTAATATAGTAACAGCAGGAACTTTTTAGACTTTGACATTAAGTTTCTTTGTTTTAAGCAATGCACTTTCCCTTACCTCTCATTTTTCCCAACTGCATTTTACAGCTGTTACCAATAGGCCTACTGATCTCTGGATACTGAGGAAAATAATTAGCATTTCTATCACTGGGATTCATTTGAGGCTCTAGCAAAATAAGCAGAAGTCTATGACAGTTGTTGCTTAGACATGAAAGAAGCAGGTCCTCAAGATTCAATCTTAGTTGTGCTACACCTTCCAGGCTTGAGAGGGTGTATGGTGGTGGCAACCTCTCCCAAAGGCACTACTCCCTCTCCCATTGTTGCAGGTCACTCAGCTTTACCAAGCCTAGCTTTTCAGACATGTCCCCTCATTCTCCTCACCTGCAGCCTCTCCCATTTGGGGTTCTGGCAGTTCAGCCCCATTTATTGAGGCAGCAAAATTCAGCATTGCCTGCACTGATCAGAAAGTTGGATCTATCTCCAAGTATTAGAAGGTAAGGATATTTATGTCAATTAATGAGTAACATTTGGAATAAATGTGTGATTTACATAATTAATGGTACTTCAAGAATAATTACAATTCTCTCTTTCATTATATATCCTCTTTAGCTGTATAATCTGCAGTTTTGATATTTTTCTGCCTTGCTTCCAAATGCCAAGATTGTTCAGACTGCCTAATATCCCATGAGCACTTACTTCTTTAAGCGCACCTTTTAAAGTGTCAGGGAGTTACTATTCAAAGCCTTGTTATATGATCTTCTTCCCTTTCTTTTTATTGGAAATTTTCTATTCCAGAGACCTATTTCACCATGAAGCACATTTCTACTCTGTACATGGCTGCTGGAATAGCAATACCATCCTCCTCCAGAAACTAACAGGAAAGAGTTCAAGAGTCTCTTAACTTCTTTCAGGCTCACAACCTTCACACCATAAGAAGGAGAAAATAAGGAGGGTAACAAGGTCAGGTAGCAGTACTGATTATCACAAATGGAACCAGATGTGGCAAAATGCATACGCTGGTGGCACAGTCAACAACAAAGAAATGCTAATTACACCGTGATGCTCTGCTCCACATGTATCTATATTCAGTTTAACAGTTTCTTGGTGACAGACAGGAGATAAAGCACCAGGCTCTGCCTCACAGCTGTGTCATCCCAGAGGAACCTTTGGTGACCAGACACAGATTCAGAGTTGTTGAGGTTGGAAGGAATCTCTGAAGGTCACCTTGTCCACCCCCCTACTCAAGCAGGGCCACCTAGAGCCAGCTGCCCAGGACCATGTCCAGGCAGCTTCTGAATATCCCCAAGGATATATCAGCAGCTCTTCCTCCCCTTCTTATGTGAAAGGCTCCGAGGAAGGGCTTGCTGTGCAATGTTTTGGAGTTCGATGCTCCTTCTGCTTTAGACAGTAGATAAGGATCATCTTCATGGAAAGTTCATTATCCCCGCAGAATGAGACACTGGTCTCCTTTACCTTTATGGTGGTGCAAGTGCTAATTAACAGGGGAGGGTGGTTCCCCTTCAAACATACAGGTTGGACTGACCTATGAAAAGGAACAAAGACTTTAATAGCACAGAGATAGAGAATAAAGTAGGATGCAGCCTCTAGTTTTCCGTACTGGTCTTTTAAAAGACTGCATCCAAATAACTGTTAGCAGTTCTGAAGCTGTTTCAGCTCAGAGAATTTCCAGTTTTCACATCATTACAGATAATTTTTACCCCTACTCCCCTTCTTCTTCTTTCGTTAATGTGGAAGATATATTAATTCTTTTAAATGATAGGAAATAAAAATTAAAGATGAGGTTCAAATATATGATCCAGGGATTTAAATGCTCTATATAATCTTATACGCTATTTAATAACAACACTCAGTTTGTTTCAAGATATCTTCCATGCTGCCAAATCTGTTCGGCAATATTAGGGTCTGTACTTTTCTACAGCTTCTACTTCCTGAGTCAAAATGCACGTCAGACGACTTCAGCCTTTCTTTGCTGGCTACCGATTGCTTTCATGAATCTTTCTGACTCTCCCTGCTGAGACCACAGGGACTTTCGCACTTTGGTTTTCCCACATTGCTTTGTGATTGGAGTTACAGGAGAGACAAGCACTTAATGCAAGCTTTGCAAACTTCTACATGGGATTTCAGAGGGAAAGATGGTGCATTCAGCTGCCTTCTCAACCACCGAGTGCCTAAGTTTCCAAAACATCTATTGCAGCACCATTCAGAGTATTCTCTACTGAACATTATTCTTTTCCTTTTAAAAACAGACTGAGCACAACTCCTCAGTTCTGCAAAACCTGAGCTCTGGCGAAGTATAATGTTACGAGTTTATTTACTTACATTATTTTTACATCATTTATCTGCTAGAAAAAATATTACCCCTTCAAACATAGAAGGCACTTAAGAGTAAAGAAGTACAGAAATACAAACAACAGAAATACAAATAATTTATTATTAAAAAGATGAGAAAAACAATTAACAGGGCTGAAGCTAGTTAACATGGTGACACTACAAGTTTATAAATGCCTCTTCTACAAATTGTTTGTGAGTCCAAGGTCATTAACTCGTCTGATATTTGTGGATTTTCTTCCATTAAGAGGACTGACATCTCTTGCTGTTGTAGCACCCATGACAATAGTCTCTACAGAATTCTTGGAAGAGGAGCCTGGTGAGGCCTAATGAAACATCATTTTAATTGGATGGAGCTGATTGTTGTCCTCTTTTTGCTCATGGAAACTGAGGCACAGTTTCTGCCTTCCCAACGGCGGGCAGGCAGGCGGCAACCTATGGAAGAAGAAATGTTCCTGAGTGCCCATTCAGTGGCCTAGCCTTAGCTTAGCCTTACCTTTACCACCCTCATGCAGGTAGTCAAGCAGCAGTAGTGAAAATGTCAGTGGTTTTTTCATGGTAATGCATTTCTTTCATCTTTCAGGTAGCAAGGGGATAAAAATCAATACAGAAAAAAAGCCAGATGATGTCCCCAAGCCTGTGCTGAAGGGACTCTCTTCTGTAAAAGGAGGAAATTCAGAAAGCTTTGTTTGACCTTCGACGGGACTGGAAAAGCCTGATGTGCCCCTGGGAGTAGAGACCCTTCTGCAGTTTAACTGTCGAAGCAGCCTCTTGCAAAACATTTATGGACAGGCGGCTGCACAAACCAATTTCAGCTTGTTCAGCCCTTTTAAATGGAAATAAACTCTTCAACCTCTGTTATCAACGGTAGAACATCCATTCTTGCCAGTTTATGCTGCTTCTAAGAATATAACTTGTGTTAAATTGCCCCCTAGAGGAGACAGCACCGATACAACAGAATGAAGAGGTGGAAGCCAATTCATACGTTTTTTTGAAAGAGCAATAATAATACTGTGCCATGCCGTTCTTTCAATAAATCAGGAGGGAAATCTCATTGTCCAATCACCCTTTGTTCCGTTTTGCTTCAAGGGCATGAAAATCATATATTAAAAAATAAAATTACGTTGTAATTTCAAGATGAGGATGCAAATCATCATCGATCAAAGGTGGAGTTCTGTTTTTCAGGGAGCAGCGCTGTTTATTTGTAATTAGCTTTAAGGAGAGCAGGAAGAGTTTTTGATTAGAAGCGGATTGCTACTGATCAGAGTTGTCTCTTTCTGTTGTTTCACATCCATTCAATTCCAAGATGGCACTTTAAAGCTTTAATGCTTCCTCTTCCTATGCTTAATTGGTAGGCAGCTTTTGCCAAAAGAATGCCCTAGAAAATAAATAATTACCTGTTTCAGCCCTTTGATCTTCCAATAGGGATTTGATGAGATTTCTTTAAGTTTTGCATTTTATGAAATGTTGTCTTTAAATTTGAAATAATAGCAATACCCCTTTAGGTAGATCTTTTCACCCTTACTCAGGCTGCCTACCAATGTCAAAAAGAAACGAATAACATTATATATCCCGGGGGCAAAAATGTGTGTTATCTGTTGTGATAAGGTCCGTCTGCTTTCATTAAAAAAGATAAGTAGAAGATCAAAGCATTTTAGCTTTCTATAGTGCTAGATAAGTGGAGGTAGAAGAAATAAAGAAGATGATTTAAATAGCCAGTCTTCTGGAGGAAAACTTATCCCTACTGAAAGCTTGTTGCTATGAATTTATATCAGAGATTAATTTGTCTACTTTTTTTGGAAACTGCAAAGAGGTATAATGTCGCATTAGTCATAACTTCTCATATGAAGTTCAGAAACTTCTTAATCCTGTATTCTGAAAAAAAAAACCCAAAACAACAAAAACCAAAAAACCCACAAAACCAAAAGACAAAAACAAACAAACAAACAAAAACTCCTCAAACAATTCCAGCAGCTACAGCTGTCAAGATGTGCCACCCATGGCTGTTTTACCAAAACAATAGCAGCAACATCATTGCAGATTGCAAATGACCAGACTGAAATATGAGAAGAATCTGGAGAACTTAAGTTCTCTAATATGATAAAGCAACACAAGAAATTAACTGGCTTAACCTTGATACCTTCCCCAGGCACCTGGCCTGCCGCTCTGATGGATGGCCCTGTCCCCAAGGCAGGGAAATCTGATGCCCTACTCATTAGTTCCCAAACTGCTGTTAGTTTCCATATTCAAGTAAGGTGATTCCTCTTCCAATATACCTTCATACAGCGAACTGAAAGCCCTGATATTCCAGGAAAAACATCATGAATGGACTGGATGCCCTTTGTAGAGGCCAGGAAAATCAACAGGTATTACACTGATTTAAATTTTGTATCTTCTGTGTTGACTGTTAAAAACGGAAGCTATAAAGTTAATTACACTAATTACTTCGGTGTGCATATATTAACCAGCTCCCTTTGTATTCGTGGGTGCATCCCATCAGGGCCCATGGACTTAAGTATGTCCAGTTTGCTTAAGTATTTTCCCTCCTGATCATCCTCCACCAAGGATAAAACACCCTTGCTCTAGACTTTCCCCCTGATCTTTGCAGGCTGGTATTAGTTGTGGATGAATTATGCTGCCCCTTTATTTGGGAACAAAGACCTGCTCTAAATTGCCCCCCTGCCCACAATCCATCTACGTGAGGAGAGGAATGTATCATCTTGAAACTTTAAACAATAGTTCTGAATATAATTCTAGAGCACACAGTGTATTCTGAAATAAACTTATTTTTGTAGTTAATTCAGTTCTGAGACCCACGGTAAAAAAAGGACAGCTGACATCCTTCATAACTACACCAAGTTCTTATAAACGTTTGAGAGAATATGAACAATGCAGAAAGAGAAATGCAACAAAGAATGTAATCCCATAAGTCTGGTGCAGAAGATACATTATCGTGATTCTTATGATACATGAGAACTGCATAATAATTTGATGGATGCATTTCTAAAATTTTATACAGTATCTCTCTGCTGCCTCTACGCATTACAGACAGGGACAGTGTATTATTGTGAGGATGAGATAAATGAGTTAAGGTATCCATTTTACAAAGCTCCAAAATAGAACTATAATATAAAATAAAATTCATTTCAGCTACTGTAGAAAATGCATAGTAGGAATGTGATCAATTCAGACTTACCCGTAACTTTGCTGTGAAGTTATCTCAAGTTTCCACACAGGCTAATTTAAGTAAGAACATCATACTGCAAAAATGGAGTTGGGCTTTTTCTGAGACATTTTATCCAACCTTTTCCTTTTAGGAACACAGTCATTGGTGCCCACCATTCTGCAGCACGAGCACCCTTCAAAATCTTTCACAAAATACTGTGTGAAACACTGGTGGCTCTTTCACTGTCCTAGAGTGGAAGCAGCTGTAGCACAGCAACTCAAGGCCATCCTCCATGCTCTTGCCAGGTTCTCAGAGGTCACGTAATGTACTAATATTTGGCATTCTTTAAATTCTCTCGATGAAGTAATCAAGATACCACCACTACCTTCACAAAGTGAGAAAACACTGAAATTGTAGGAGGGAAAATGAGGGATCTGGAATTACTGTAATGAGAGGGAACAGGCTTTGAAGGCAGACATTTGCAGAAAATTAGGTTTCAGTCATTCTACTGGCTGTGATGAAGAATCTCAGCCTGTGTTTCTAGCTCATATTATTCTCTGTTAACCTTGAAGATACAGATATAAGAGGCACATCTGTCTTTTAGTGCAGGTCCATGACCACAGCAAAGTGGTCAAAGAGTGCAGTGCCACTGAATGCGTGCCCTTGTGCTACCCATGCACTTCTACCGTATCAGGTTCAGCAATCGTCACCTTTAGGGGTGAGCTGGGTTCGCTTGCCGATCTGACTAGAAACTAATCCTACTAAAGAAAAGATGTGGTTGAAGCATGCCTGAATCAGTGCTACAGCTGACACAAGAGAGGTGATGGGAACACGCACAGAGATAGCAGAGAGAATAACATCCTGCAATTAGACTGCCTCTAGTCTATCACAAAACTGCAGGACTAACGTATTATAGGCAGAGAAAAACCACAGCATTAAGCGCTGAAGAGCTGCAGTTACTCTTCTTTAGGGACAATGGGTAGGGATTTCAATTCCTCAGCCATGGTTTCCCATCCATAGCTGCTTCTTGTCCTTTGGATTTTCCCACAAGGAGGAACTCTGAATTACACCACCATAGATCCTGCCTTGCTGTGAGCACTGAATTGAAGTTTGGCTCATTGCTTGAAACAAATGCAGATTGCTGCGATACACAGGACACTAACATATCTGTGAAAAGAAAATGACCTACCCAGATAAACTACACGGCAGTCTTTTCCTGACATCCATTTAAGGACAATACTGCTCCAGTAAAGGGACATCCTTACAGCAACATGAAATGCAAGCACATGAGAAATCAAGATCTGAGATTTAGTGTACATATCATTCCTTTTTTGGACGATGGTCAGAATCCAGGGAGGAATCGGCACAGTCTGTTCATCAAAAACATGAGAGAATGAGTCTTGAAAGGGACAACACACATTTGTTACTGTGGTACAATGGGTCTGCTGTAAATCACACAGACTAACAAACTAGCCAGCAGCAGTAGCTCATGAGTGCTGGGCATTTCTGGATAGGCAGAGTAAATCTCTTTTGATGTGAGAGATAAGCCATATTTCATCACCTTTCCCCTTCACCAAGGGAAATCAGAAAGCAATAACAGGAAATATTTAGTTACAGAAACATCTCTGAAACAGATGTTGAGGGACTGATAACAGAAGATGTTTGCAGAGCATTTTTTAACCTATCTATAAAATCACATAAGAAGCTAACACATCATAGCATGTAAAGCTACACATATTCTTAGCTTACATAGAATAAGTGTGAATTACTAACCACATTCTTCTCAACTTCAACTGACACCTACTGTGTTCTCCTGGTGGCAGGAATGTAAATACTATACTATATGCTACTGTGCTATGCTGATGCTATTGGTAGTATGTCCTTATCTTTGCATTGCTTCACAGTAAAGTGTGAAATGACCTTGAGACACTGAGATTTTTCCTCTAAGGCTGTACCTCCTGCCAGACCCAGGTAAAACCAAGTTTCCATGTCTGACTGGAGGTCCATGGAGGTGGGCTGTGCAGTTGTTCTCTTGTTTCTAGGGCAGCTCTTCATTGATGATGCCCAGAGCACTCTAAGAAGTTCCCTGGACCTCAGACATACCTTTCACAACATGAATATTCTATTTATTTATTGTCTTAGTTACCCCTGCAGCCATTTTTGTCCAAATCTGTGCTTTTTTATCTGACTATTGTAGAACTGTTTATAGCTGTGTGGTCTCCAATGCCCTACCTCTTATCTACCCGTATCTGCATTCCTCTGTGCTGCATTCCGGTTTTCCACTTCTCAAGGCCCCTGCTATCATAGCAGGGCTGTATTTCTCTACACTACCTCACTGGTTTTGAGCCATAAATATATCATTCTACATACAGAATAACTGCCTGTTATAGTATTTACACAGAACTGTGGTTGTACCACACAAAGATAAACAAAAGCAAGATAAATTAACCAAAGACACCTGGCCAATTACAGAAACTGTGGTCGCAGCTAGACAAAGTAAAACAAAGCTACAGGCATGTTAAGAAAAGTTCAGACAGAGCAGAAAAGTTCTAACAAATGGCAGCCCTGCTGCCTTGCAGATTCAGTACAAAGCTTATGGTCAGCAATCCTGTGCTGCAAGGATGAGGCTCTCATTCCTAGATCCATCCATCTTGAATCCTGTTTTTCTCCTCTCCTTCAGATAAAAAAAAAATCTTCCTTCTCTAGCTAAGCAGACCAAGTCACTAGCACTTAACTTCTTTTCTGTGAGTAACTCATTTGCCTCATGCCTGCTGATATCTTACCCAGCTAGTCCCACCATTTAGAGAAAGATCACGATGGGATCGCTTCCCATCTGTAGCCGTGCAGTGGCTTTTAGGGCAAGCCACTGTGCCTCCACATGGACACTGGTCCCGAGAGGCAGGATCAGATTCTCATTCAGTGTGAATCAGCACAGCTTCACTGAGATCAACGACAAATGTCAGAACTGTTAAAAAATCCTTCTGTTTATGTACAGTTGGAAATTTTACTTGCAATTCTACCCTTAGAAAAATCACTCTTTGAATTCTTTGATACATGTTTGAATTTACAACCAGATATGAAGGGTTATTCTCTGGTCTCCTAATCAGGTCTTCCTCATTTCCAGGAAGGGAATCACCTCCTGCAGGATCACACACTAGGTTCATCCTTATTGTCTACACATTCACTGAGTATAAACCCAGCATATCTGAGCATTTGAACTCCTTATTGGAATCCTCAGTGCCCTGAACCAATCTAAGGAAGTAAGGAGGTGCTGTAGGGCTGTTTTGAATAACATGCCATAACTTAGTTCTTTGACATTTGGAATTTGAAATCACAGGTTTTCTGTTTTGATTCAGGTGTATGAAAAGTCATTCAAAATGTTCAGCTAAAATGGCAAAATACATGCAAACTTGTGATAGTTTCTGCCCTCAGATGACTCACCTCTTTCCTTCCCATAGTGCCCCAGTTACCTTTGGTTTGCCAAAGAAGAAATTATCCGCTCAGTTCAACAATTGTGTCACGTCTAGGCATGCTAATTAATAACTCTGAGCTACTATTGCTGGCTCAATAGCCTAGCATAACAGTCCAAACTGCAGTGTCTATCTGTGGGGTTTCTCGGTTTGCTTACCTCCAAAGCACTGCATGAAGATGCTGGAGGTATGCACATCACGTCGATTCATACGAGAAGTCAATATTAATGTTTAAATATCCCATTAAACAGCTTGATCTTTCTATAGAGTAACGGTACAATGGCCTCCAAATTGTACATACTTAATGTCAAGACCAAATTATTTTAAGGTGTATACTCACTGTTAAGCTGTAGCTTCACAAAGAGACTGTGAGACATAGAATGGTTTTGTAGTTGTTGCAGCAATATCTGACTCGGCAATGCAAGTACTTTCATATTTTTGTTTCTGAAGTGCTGCTGCTTTGGCAACCTGGGCTAACATTGGTACTTTGGGGTCAGTGAGGAAAGCAACCAGACTGAGTTTATATCTGCACCAAGATAGTAGGGAGATAGCATAGAAAACAGTATTTTTCTCTGGGCAGTGAAATCTTAAGCTGTTTTATGTGGCAAGACTTTTACTTTAGAAGCGAGATAAATGTCCTTGCCCTGTTTTCAGAACATGTGGAAAAGGCTTGGACTAGAGACCTTTTGATGTAGATGATGTACTCTGTGGATTGGGACAAGGATTTGGAGAACTGATAATAACAGTGTTGAATGACAGACTAACGCAGTCCCAGAGGAAGAGAAAAAGGCTGAAAGGAGTAAGGCTTATCTCCCCATCCCATCCATTTACTTCGGTTTAATAGCCACTGAAGAATGACACCAATAGATTTGTGCAGCTAATGACAAGTTTGGGGAAGACCACATTGTGTGAACAACGTTCAATGTTTGGCTGCCTTAACCAGTGCATCCTCTTGCCTGCAGAAGACATCTCCCCTTTGCAAATACTTTCTGTCACCTGGAACCTCAAGGCACATGCCAGGGACTGGCTGATTTCTCAGCACATGTAGCAGGGCACCGGCTGCTGGAGAAAACCTGGCATGTACTGCCAGATGCCCGGTAACTTTGGCCTGAGAAAGCACTTATAGCTGATATGTCAATAAAGATAAATTAAGAGCCCTGAAATGGGAAACTTGCAGGCCAGGTTAAAAACTTAATGGAATTGTGTTGATAGGAGATATTTTTTGTAAATATTTTACTTTTCCTGTCAAGCAGAAATGTCTGACCTTTCCAAGCCATTTTAAAATTGCAATAATGTTATCCATAAAAAAAGCTATAAACTGTAATGCATTTTAATACATGTTAATTGTTCAGTGATCTTGATAAGTACTGCAGTTAAAAAGCCTGGAATTTGAAACATAAGAGGGGACAACAACAATGTACTAAAATCCTTCCAGTGTTAAAAATTACATTATCTATGTTATGGATCTATTGAAGTTAGTAGGAGTTTTGGCTGAGTAACCACTCAGTAGAAATTGTAGCCATAGTTATTTACATCCAAAATTATAATCTTCACTATCTCTGATGGTAACAGAGGATGACAGAAAGCCTGTTATATGCACTTTGAATGTTGAATGCCCCATTTAAACAACAAAATATTTTAATGATGAAATATATAAAAAGAAATCATAGTGAGCCAGGCCTCTTCTATATTGCTTATTCTGGAGTAACTGCCACAATTTGAAGATTCTCTGAATCACATCAGGCTGATAGCTGGATCTACTTAATCAAGCACCTCTCCCTTATCTTCAGAAAGAGTAGAGCAAATGTTATGAGGTGCAATAAAGGTGATTTAACTTCTACTCCATATTCTTTGTACTGCTCTGAGTGCTTGGTGAGATGAATTTGTCTATAATATAATAGATTATAACTGATTTGTTTTCCCAAAACAACAGGGCTTATGTGATTTGTTTGGATGGCTGATCTTTTCTAGGTACCTGTTAACTCACTGACCGATTCTGACCAAATCTGACAGAGGCTTAGGAGCTCCTATTAAGTTCCTGAAGGTTTTCCTGAACTTACCATTCAAAGGAAAGAGAGTGCAGTCTTCCTTCCCTGAAGAAAATGCAAGCACTAGTCAGCGTTTCAATCTGCAATGCAGCCATCAGTCAGTTGTTCTGCCCCAAAGTGCCTCCATGCTGGCCAGAGCACCTGGCATCTCTCTCTGAGACACAGCAGACATCGCTGGGAACTGAGCTAGTTTCCTATAGAAGAGGGGATGTATGTGCCTTAAAATGCAATTGATGGCTATCCTCCTCTTATAGCAATAGAAATAAACAGCCATAGATATTAAAGAATTAGAGATAATAAATAATTGAAATAATGAATTACAAGAATTTCTCATATATAGCCAGATTCATTACCAGCATACAATATATTTTCAAATTATAGTACTTTCCATGAGTTCTTCCTCTTGTCTATACTTTGCCAGACACAAGAATGAGCATCTAGGGGGGAAGTTCTATGGGAGGGTCACTAGCATTTCAAACTAATTTCTTCTGTTGTAATAACCACTACTGAATCTTACTGAGATGGGAGAGATGGTCTTCAGTAGAGCAGTCAGTTTCTTCAATACAGTCCATTAACAGAGCTAAAAGTCAAATTTTATGATCATCATTTCAGAAACATCCATACTTCTGAATCATTTGCTATTTCTGAGAAGAACATGCATGGAAATTAAATGTGCACCTTGACCCAAAGGAATCTGTCACTACGCCATTCGTTTCAGGCAAAATGTGCATTTTTAAACCAGATTTCCTTGGAGAGAAAACTGAAAATAGAAAAATCATTTAGAATCAATATTTTTCTAAGAAATTACTTTACAAACACTTTACCTGCTTTTAATCTTTTCAAACCATACTTAACTGTCTGCTTTATGAAGTAGTCAAGTATGAGTTTATGGATCTGCTGGGCCATAAAATAAAAAAGTGGCGTAATTAAGAAAAATGCAATGCAAGAGTCTGCAGCACATGTTCACATGCCTTTAAAGCCAGCACTCCCCATACTTCTTATTTTAGTACTTTACACTTCCACTCCCTCAAATTTTCCCCCAAAGTGCTGTCAAGTAATTTGCTGTATTAGATGGTCCTTCTTCCATTCCTTTCTTTCAGCATTCCAAATCAAAAGTTGTGAAAGAGACATTGGACCACTTGGCTGAAGGAACAGTCATTAAGAAGTTGATGGTGAAGCTTATATTGATCAAAAGAAGTGCAGGGGTAAGAAGAAGCAGTAAGAAGCCTGAGAGAAGATCACTAAGCACATCTGGACAAGATTTACATATGCAACTGTATCATCTCCCATTGGAGACAGCCAGGCCTCCCTCCTCCCACTGTGCTTGTTAATTCCACTACCTCACATTTTCTGTCTTGTATGGAAAGAGAGACTAGAACAGCCTTCACTGGGAGGGGATTGCTAAGTGAAATCCCATTTACACAAAAACACCTTCCAGAAAGCATATGAAAAGGCTAGAAGTACAGTTGAAATTTGTTTCTCTGTGGAAAAGCTTTAGATCACATAAAATGAATCTCACTAAGTGAAGCAAATGCAAGCACTGAAACTGAGATAATTAGCACAATGAATTTAGGGGTTAGTGTGTTTATATTTCCCTTTAAAAAGTAATTACCTATGGCTTTAGATTGTATTTTAAAATGTACAGAAAATTCTGTTTTACGAGCCTAGATTTTCACTTACTGTGCTGAACACTATAACAAGCTGTTTAAACCTTGCTGAGTAATCAAGTGAGACTTTGATCCCAACAGCTGAGAGACCCTTGGGTAAGCACAAAATACATTTCATCTTGTGTGACTGGAGTGTGCAAAGCATTGATAGCATAACAAATCAGGCAGACAAGAGCAAGTGGGTAAGGGAAACTTATGTGAATGGAGCGCCGACATTCTGCTTCAAAATATGTGAGTGGTTGTCAAGCATAACAATTTCAAATCTCATTCCCCCTCTCTGTAGTGCCCCTTAGTGAATTTGGTATTGTAGACAAAAGAAGTAGTCTCTGTTTCCATGAGATAATGCACCTGAAATCCCCAAAAGCAGTCTGTAATCCCCCAGTTTCAATGCAATTCTGGTTACAAGTGCATATATTTTCACTTCATTGAGATCAAGGATTAAATTCAATTTTTCTTCATATATACTACTTTGGAGAAATCATCAAACTATTTATTAAATATGGCCTATAAATGCATGGTCTGTAAACCCTTATAAATGTATAGTGGCTGTTGTGTTATCAAAGGATATACAAAGGAGTAGCTGGGCATTTCTATTAAGAAATTCCTTTTACAAGCACTGTAAGTTCTTTAGAAGCAAGGTGGGAGTGCCCTCTTGTGTTTACAGAAGAATGATCTCAATGGCCATCCCATGCAAAATCACAGTGGGGAAAAACTTTCCACTCCTGTATCAAATAGAGGTATCCTAGATCAGCTGTGGGTCAGGTATATATGTCTGATCAGCGCTACAAACCAGAGTGCTTATGAGATTAAATAAAGTTTCATCCTCTTGTCTTGCTAAACAGCATCTTACAGCTCATTCCTGCTTCACCAGCTCTTCTGCTGCAACCTTCAGAAACGTCTCGCTGTGTGCAGGCCCACAGCTCTGTCCTGTTCAGGGAATGGAGGAATGTGGGCAAGAACCACAGGCTTCAGCTCTGTACGCTGTTCTCTCCTAGTACCTGTGAGGTGATTATTGCTTCTGTCGCAGAAATGTGGGCATAAAGTAAGAATAAGTCATTGCAGATCCTAACGTCGTCTGTGGTAACTTGAAGTGGGGAAACAGGAGGACAGCGACATATCAAACTGAACCCAACAGTACTCCTGGAAGGAGAGGACATGTAATTTCTTAGTCTGCTTCCACCTACAACAGTCTGGTAGGCTGGATAAGGTTTTCCAGTGCTTGGATGCTCCCAGTATAATATGAAATCATTATAATAGAGCTGTCTTGCATGTAAGAGACAAAATCCTCCAATCAAGCTGTGTCCCTCTGCAGTCCATGGAAACTACTTAAACATGCCAATAAACTGCAAGATATTAAAGAGAAATTAAAAATATACTGAAGTGAGATCCAATCCTCTCTTCGTATTTACTTATGCAAGAGTAATTGCATGATTGAGTAACCCAAGTAAAGAAGAGAAATAAAAATAAAGAATGGAAAATGAAAGAAATGCGACAAAACAGTTGTTTTAAATGCTGTGCTGACAAAATGAACTAGCACGGCTAGTAGATTATCTGCATAAAGCAGCACTCATGATCTCCCTTCTTCAATTATCCTTATAAAATTTCTTTTTCCTTCTTATAAAATAGAGCACCATGACCAAAGGTTTTTTTTAGTTCAGGTGATACACACTGTAGCCCTCTTCGCTTTTTCCATTGTTTTAGAGGAGTTGCTCCACAGTTCATACTGAATTCAGCAGAAAGGCTGTATCATGCCCAGTCCATGGGTTAGTAACATTTGTAGCACCCGGCTCTGTAGCCAAGAGGTCAATAAAACGCTGTTGGTGGACTCTATGCTGTACGGATGCAATGTCAAGAACTGCCAGATGGGCTAAGTGACATGCCCACAGCTAGAAGAGGTCGAGACTGAAACACTTAAGATATTTACAGGAAACCTGGTATTGTATCTCCTATAGATGGTCTAGGAGGAGATGAATATGAAAAAGCAGGTAAGTTATCCTGTCACTGGTACCACGGGTCTCATATACCTTGGTGCAGATCCCTTGTCAGGGAAGCAACTTCATTATCTGGGAGGGATATGATCCCTTCAAGAAAGACAGCAATACTCAACGTCTGTATGCAACCTTCCCTTTTCCTCTTGGACACAACCCTGGTGGCAGGGCAACGGGCACTAGCCAGGACCACACAATAACCCTGGCAAGTGTGCCATCTCCTGTGGGAACAGTCAGCTGCACTATGGCAAGTGGTAATGGCTTGCACTGTGCATGCAGCTACTAGAGCTACTTGCTCCTCCAACTATCAGGCATCCTGACCTTCCCTGCATAACACCAGGCTGCCTGTCTCTCTCCAGACCAGTTAGTGGTCTGACCTTTTGTAGCTTGCACAATACCACAGGCTTCCACCTAGGAGCTGCTTCAGGTGAGGATGACGGTCAACTGTTCTTCCCTGGTAGCATGCTCTCAGGTCTGATCACTAACCTCTCTAAAAACTCCCCCAGCACTGCTACTTGAGAAGGAATACAGAATCTCAGCAATTGCATCTCCATTCCTGGCTCCCAGAAGGGCCTGGCTCAGAAATCCCAAAGGATGCTGGTGGGAATGCATCCCAAGATTCTGGCAGCAACTGGAGATCAAGGAGCACCAAAGGTCTGTAATAGGGCCTCCCGGCTCCATACCTCAACTTCTCTACGCTGCAAGAGCCTTATGTTTAGAAACACTGCATCCTTGTTGTCTCTAGCTGGGCAATTGCTCCTTGTCACATGAATCACATAAATAAATCTCATCTGCCTATCAGCTGCATATTCTGTAGCCAAGCAGAGCATGTTCCCAGTGCTGACGAGGAGTGGCAGCCTTGTCCCATACTTTCCCTACACAGCATATGTTAAACAGGACCAGAAAACAGGATAGCCTCTCCTTATTCTACTGTGTATTGTTGACCAGGCAGAGAAAGCATACAACTTCTGAAATGTCCAAGTCTTTCGCCCTGTTCCCTGGAGAGCCTGGATGAGCTTCTTTGAGTAGTGGGGAATATCCAAGACAGCACAATCAGACAAAGCAGGTTAGAGTGCAGGAAGGTCTTCAGCAAGAGGCACCTTATCTGAGTACTTTCATCGTAACATAAGGACATAGCCCCACCAGTATCAGGAGCCCAGCTACCAGCTCCAGTCAGGAATATCAGGACAGGGAATGTGTGCTTATATACATGGTAGGAATTTGCAAAGCTGTCAGTTCAGTCCTAGGAAGTCAGTGATATGTTAGTTTACCTTTTCTTCAAGTTTTCAAATTATTTACACAATTGAAATAGCTGGTTTGTGGCTTTTTAAGGAATATTATCATGGTTATAGGACTAAATATGTTGCCCTCCTCCTTCTGGTCTTTACATATACCCCAGGCAGACTAATCTTACATATCCTAGGGCAGAGCAGCACAATTGTCTTGCTTTTTAGTGGAGCCACAAGCTGCACTGCTCTGATTATCAACTGTCCATATAATTTAATTGTGTTTAGATAGGTATGTTTCTTCTCTACAGTACAAGAGTAAATAGCAGCACACTGTAGAATAGACTTCTTAAACCTCAAATATTGTTTATTTTAATGGCAGAATTCTCTCATTCAGGCATAGCTAAATAAGTTAAATGCTACACTGCTTTTTGTAGGGACTGAGCATGAGTTTTCACATTGTATCTATAGTTGCCTCAGTATTAGCCTCTGTCAGGGGACATTACGCTGTTCAGTTCTTCCCTGGCTCAGGGTGTGTGCCCCTACCACTTCCTTTTTGTTAAATCTAGTGGTTAGGCAGTCACAGTGTGAGTCAGTTCAGGTGGCTAATTTGCTAAAAAACTAAATTGGAAAAAAAAAATTCTATTGCACCAGGTAGTTGCTTGTAGCAGCATGATGATTAGCCTGTAGTAGTGACAGGGAAGGAGGGAAGAACAAAGTCATCCCTTTCAGCAACAGCTTATAAATTCTACGTAACTGTAAACACATCTATAGAAAATACTGCTTAATCTCTCCCTGTATGAGAAGAACAGAACCACTAAGAGCAAGATAAACTCACAAAGCCTGCTAACCCACAATCCTCTCCTGGAAAGCTTGCTAATTTTCAGAACAAGACAACATGGAAACAAAATTCTACAATAAAAGATTCAAGAAATTACCTGTGTCTACACAAGTTTCATAGAAGGAAAGATTTATGCACCATTCAAAGTGAAGCCTTGATGTAAAATAAAATCTATTAAAATAATCGAATTAGCACTATAGATAATGCAGTACATTTTCCTACATCCTTACTATTTGTGTTTCAATATACATTCTGTGAGTACAATAATAGGTATGCATGTTTTATTTTCTTATTTTTCCAAATAAAACATTCCAAGCAGTTAAAGAAGTTTCCAAGAAATCTCCACTTCAAAGGGAGTGCCTCTTTTTTGCCCAGAGATCTATACTTATCATATCTAGATCCAATTCCAGATGATGGAATGCAGTTTTACAACTTCTATTTTGTTATAAGAGTCCATGTGATACTTGGTTTTAGAAACAGCAAATTGAGTACATGTTTTTCCTGATTCTGTACAAGATGTGACTATAGGATATTTTAATTGTAAGCAAGCCTCTTAAAGATGTCAATATTAAGAACAGTTTTGGTTAAAAAAATCAAATAGCTCAGCAGCCTTATTTTCTCTAAGAACCAGAGGCAGCCTCTCATTAAAGAATGTGAAGATGTATTTCCTATTTAAAAGTGAGTCTGACACCAATTTGTCAAGGCTGTATAAATACAACAGAAAACCCTTTTTTTTTCATATGCCTTGTTCATGAACGAAGTGACTGCAAATGATATTAACAGCTCAGTCCTACATGTATGAGAAGAATATTAAACAGTAGGTTGCTCTTCTCCCATGTTTCCTCAGTACTTCCACTTCAACGCTTTCATCTCAACCAAGCCCATTCATTTCATCTTTTAAGGGCGAGCAAAAGCCAGTGAGATAAGCAGCAACTACACAACAATTAAATGAAGTATATAATCTTTTAGTAATATACTGTTTATGCAGAATAACATAGAATAGATTTGAACACTGAGAGAAAGATGATGTTCTCAAGCACTAACAAAGCTTCAGACAGAAATTTCCTCAAATATTTTTTGGGCATATTGAAAGGTTGCTGTAGTTGAAGATAAGGAATGCTTCTGTTAAACAATAAAACAGTTACAATTACGTACTACTGGAGACAGCACACAGGCTTACATTAGTAAATAGAGAGAAAAATAGCTACTTTAACTTAAAATTATTAATATTATTTAGTTTGGCTCTCTTAATATACCAACTTTATTGCTTAAGTAACTAAGCCTGGAAGGTTTGGAGTTATTTTCTTGCATAAAGCTTAGTTATGCTTTATCATTAACTTCAGCTATATAGAAACAGATTAGATTATGACAACAAACAAAATATGTCAGTATAACCAACCATAGTAGATTCAGATACTCTGCCTTTGCAGCAGAAAACCCAAATAACCACCACGGCCATAATCAACTTCAGAAACAGGAGATACCTAAAAACGAAGATGCTTGTTAAAAACAAAACTAAAAGAAACATCCATGCACATCAAAACCTCGCAAGTGGTATGAAGACAAACTGAGAACACTATCTTGAAGGCACAAAATCACTATCAAGAAAGACCTGAAAAAGGGCAAAAGGAAGACCGCAACAGTACATATCCATTCTCAGATTCAGGAAGCACAAGAATTCTCTTCAGAGAAAATAAGGCCACAAAATTGCATTGATTTTTTCTCCTTTGTTCAGTGTGGAAGACCTGGGGAAATCCCTAACAGCGCACAAGTTTTGAGGCATTGTTCAGAGACGTTATGTCAGCCTTCTCAAAGATGCTGCCATTTCAGCAGGATCAGATGATGCTCTAGAGTAATCCAGTGAAATGTGCACTGCTAATTGTGGTGTGTGAGCTCTAATTTGAAATTGCTCTGGTGCTAAAGAAGGGAAAGTAGCAAACAGGATTATGGTGTTTTGAAAAGATTCTAAGGAAAACCATGAAAATAGAGCCCACTAATCCTGACATCTGTACCAGGTAAATAAGTAAAAACTTCATATAAAAGGTAGAATTAGCATGCATCTGGATAAATGTGATCTGTGAGGCAAAAATCAGAATGCTTGGTAAACTCATATCACACTTCTCATCAGCAAGCATGTGACAATGTGATCTAGTGCATAGATTCCCTAAAGCTTCTTAGCAAAAGATTTCAGGCAAACTAGGCAGACATAGGATAAGAGGTAAAAATAGGAAACAGGGGGCAGAAGTAAATGGTTCATTTGCACAGTGGTAGAAAATTAGAAATCTGCATGACCTGCACCGGTGAATTTACTGAATTGATCCGAAAAAGGTGTTATGCAGAGGGATTAAAAAAATTATTAATCATTCATTGCTGATGCATAAATAGCTGCAGGAAATTAAAAAAATGAGGGGGTATGCCAGCAACACGTGAAATTCAACATAGGTCAATATAAAGCTCATTGAGAAAATCAAACACAACTGCAAATGTAAAATCATAGAACCATAGAACAGTTTGCGTTAGAAGGAACATTTAAAAGTCATTTAGTCCAACCACCCTGCAGTGAGCAGGAACATCTTCAACAAGATCCAGTTGCTCAGAGCCCCATCTGACCTGACCTTGGACGTTCCAGGTGACGGGGCTTCTACCACCTCTCTGGGCAACCTGTTCCAGTATTTCACAACCCTCAATGCAAAAAATTTCTTCCTTACATCTAGTCTGACTCTACCCTATTTTAGTTCAAAACCATTACCCCTTGTCCTATCACAACAGGCCCCACTAAAAAGTCTGCCCTTATCGTTCTTAGAAGCCCTCTTGAAGTACTGAAAGGCCACAATAAGGTATCCTCAAAGCTTTCTTGTCTCCAGGCTGAACAATGCCAACTCTCTCAGCCTGTCTTCATAGGAGAGGTGTTCCAACCTTCAGATCACTTTTTGTGGCCCTCTTCTGGACTCCTCCAACAGGTCTTTCTTCTGTTGACAGCTCCAGAGATGGACAGTGGAGCCCTAAAATGATGGGCTTTGATCTTTCTTGCTAAGATGTGAGATTCTACAGTTATGGCAGACAGTTCTGTAGAATTATCAGCTCCATGCACAGCAATAGTCAAAAAAGGAAACTAAAGTTTTGGAAGTGCTAAGGAACAAAGAAGAAAACAGAGGGGTGGGTGCGCTTAGTGAGGAGATAACTGAAGAGGGATGGATTGCCCACCATTTTTCTAAAACTGTGCCATGAGCCAACAGACAGCAGGTGCAAAGCAAACTAGAGGAGGTGCATTTTCCTGTAATGCTAACTAAGCTGTGGTCCTCCTTGTCATTGCCGTTGTGAATGCTAAAATCTTACAAAGGCTCTAGGGAAGACTGGACAAATTTATGGGCAGCAAATTAATGGAGGATTTTTACATTCACACACACAAAATAACCCCACCTTCCAGGAGATCTGTGAGTTTTGTATTCCCAGAGGATAAGCAAATTTCCAGGGAAAGATCCCTACGTGCTTGTTCTATCCCTACTCCCCTCCCTAGGTATTTACTTTTAGCTACATTTGGAGGCAGGATATTAGGGGGGTTGGACCTCTGGTCTGACCCTGTACAGCTGTTCTAATGTTTTTATTATCTCATTCATCCTAAAAGAAAATGTGCTCGTCTTTCTGTGACCCTAAATAACTAAAATTTCAAAGAAAGATTTGAGAAGAAGTTAAAATAAAAAATTCTATTCTCTGTAAAATTTTAAATACAATTTTAAATCATAAACTAAATGAAAATGTTTCCCATCTCATTTTATGATGCCTAACATATGGCAAAGTCAGCTCAAGATTTTACAATGAGTACTATCTGTTCTGAGAAGGAAGAAATTAAAGTTGCACACAATAGACTTCCTGCTGGGAAGGTGAGAGGGCAGGGGAACTCAGCATCCCTAAAGGATGTACTGGTAGCAGCCCCAAACCAAGAGATGTGAGTCATCAAAGCTGCAAAGCTATTGGAGAAAATCCAGGAAGCCAAACTTAAAATAGGAACAGAAGGGAAGTGGGGGGAGGTGGAAATAAAGAACAAGAGAAAGAAATTATTTAACATAAGAAAAGAGAACTCAGAGAGAGTTGCCTGGAGCTCGAAAGCCCTGGAGGTGGCCACACCACCAGCCTTTCAGGACAGCATACATTCCTGTGGTCTCAAAAGAGGCAACCCAGTATGCCCCAGTATCTCATAGCCAGCACTGCCTTCCATCAGTGCTTACACTATGCATGAATGTTCAGCTCTGTGGTGAGCTAAATTCAGAAGTGATTCATCTATAAACTAACACTTTGTGGCAACCAGCTTTATGGTTCAGATCAATCAAGGGATCTCTCTCAGGAGTAGGGTTTGAAGATCAGGTGTAGCTCTACAGCTTGCACTCTCGTCTAGATACCCTGGGATACAGATTAAAGATGCAGAAGCCTGGAAGAGGGAAAAGAAAGGCACCTAAGAAGAAACCTTACCTGTAAATATAATCTGCAATCGTGGTGTATGTTTTTATTTTGCTTTAGTTAACTTTTTTTAGCCTTGTAGTTGTTGCCTACCTACAATAAAGACATGCTTCACTTGCCCCACAAGCCTCTCCAGTGTTAGCAGACTTAGGTGGTGCTGAGAAACACGAGGCACATTTCTTTGGAGACAGAATGTTTGCATACAGTGTGCATTCAGGCACTGCTGGTAACCTGTACCCTGCATTCTAACTGAGAGATGAAGAATTCATTCCACCAGATTACAAAAGTCAATGTTGGGTAACATTGTGAAGTTCCTTGCAGCAAGTGCACACCTGAGTTTCTTCTGCATAACTCACAATACAGACCAGTATCCACCAGTTCTGTATAGGTCCTTAGTCACCTTGTTATTTATAGCCTTCTTATTATCAATTGCAAACTAAAATAGCATTCGTTCTTGCTTTGTGCAACATACTTTGAGCTTAAACTATGAGTCTCTATTTTTTCCTCATGAAAAGAAATTCCATTCTTTGAGACAATAACAGATGTAAATTTTTTGCATGTAGGAAAGGAAAGGTATGGAGCTGCCTTCTTTCTTTAGGGCTAATCAAGACATGATCAACAACTATGATTACTTTGCTTATTTTTAACCCTGATGTCACTGTGGAATTATGGGTTTACATTTTCAGCACCATGTGGCAAGCATCAGTTTGGGACCTTCTGAACAGGCCATATGGACAGATGTAACAGCATTAACTGCTCGTCTTGTGTGCAAATTCAGCTGCTGGCCCTGCCTGAGCAGCTACTGCCTGATGCTTCACTCTCTACAGAAACAGCAGCTCAAACTGCAGGAAAGAGGCATTTGGAGAAAAAAGCAGAGTGTAAATCTTTTTCCTTGTGCCTCTACAGCAGAAAAGGCAGTGGGCTGACTGCAGCTTGCAGACTGTCATGTGGGTTACCCTGCTTGCAGTCAAGAGGAAGATTTCAGACAGATAAAATGGGATGTGGAAGAAGTAATTGAAAGAGAAAATGAGTGTTATCTCCTTTCGTGGAGTGCAGAATAAAAAACATTTAAACTTTGACAACTATTTCATTTTCTTGGTAGTATTAATTTCAGCAATTTTAGGAGTAAAATTGCTAGATATTTTAGCACATAAAATTCACTTTTCTAGACTTCCCTCATCTGCTCACAATAATTAGACCCTTCTACTGAGATTCCATCTTGTGGACCATTGTTTCTTGTAGAATTCTTGCACTAAAATTTTTTTTGAGCTTTTCTTCACCATTCCTTGTTTTTTTCAAATTTCCTCAACTAAGTTGATTGCTATACTAAACCTCTCAATAAATAGGGAGACAAAATACTTAAGACTGTTTATAAACAATTAGAGAGAACCTCTATAAATAAATACAAATTTAGGATGTGTTTTCATATCAGTTAAAATATCATCTAGGCTGTAGTCCTCCTGCCATCCCCACTGTAGCCCAGATGCCCGTTCCCACCCCTTCCAATAACACTTCCACAGCAGTACAGGAGGGGGATTCAGCTGGGGACTAAGCTGCTTTCTGACTGAGGTGCAACTGCGTAACTTCCACTGGCTAAAGCCGTGCTGGGATGGAGGCAGCCCACTTCAGGTTTCATTGTGAAACGACACCCTTAGACTTTCTGGAGTGCAAAACAGCAGAAAGCTTGGTCTGTGGTGGGTCAGAGGAGACTGTTCAGCTTGATGACTTGTAATGCTGTACAAGTATTGTACAAGTAATGCTGTACAAATATTGCTGTACAAGGTATTGCCTGCTACTTCCAAAAAGGAAAGGGGGTTGTGTGTAGTTAAGATTTCAGAAGCATCTAATTAGAGACAATGGAAAGCTGAAACATTCAGGCACATCTATAGAAGATTAACTAGTTAGAGCCCTAAGGAAAAGAAGCAGCAGGCAGACCACTCGGATAAGAAATTGGCTGGATGATTGCACTCAAACAGTTATGGTCAATGGCTCAGTGTCCAAGTGGAGACCAGTAACAAGTGGCATTCCTCAGGGGTTAGTATTGGCACCAATGATGTTTATCATCTTTGGCACACACACAACCACAGACAGTGAGATTGAGGGCACTCTCAGAAAGCTTGCCAACAACACCAAGCTGTGTGGTGCAGTTGACATGCTGGAGGGAAGGGGTGCCATCCAGAGCGACATTGACAGGCTTGAGAAGTGGGCCTGTGCTAACCTTAGGAAGTTCAACAAGGTCAAGTGCAAGGTCCTACACTTGGCTCAGAGCAGTTCCATGCACAATTACAGGCAAAGAATGGACTGAGAGTAACTCTGAGAAGGCGTGCCGGTGGATGAGAAGCTCAACATAAGCCAGCAAAGGGTGCTTGCAGCCCAGAAAGCCAACCAAGTCCTGGGCTGCATCAAAAGAAGTGTGACCAGCAGGGCAAGGGAGGTGATTTCTGTTCCTCTACTCTGCTCTCTTGAGAAGCCACCTGGAGTCCTGCATTGAGTTCTGGAATCCTCAACACAGGAAGGACATGGATCTGTTAGAGGCCATGAAGATGATCAGAGGGATGGAGTATCTCTGCTATGAGGACAAGCTGAGAGACTTGGGATTGTTCAGCCTGGAGAAGAGAAGGCTCTGGGAAGACCTCAAAGCAGCCTTCCAGTATCTCAAAGGGCCACAGGAAAGCTGGTGAGGACCTCTGTATCGGAGAGTGTAGGGATAGGATGAGGGGTAATGGTTTCAGCTGAAATAGATCTAGATATTAGGAAGAATTTTTTTACTGAGAGTGGTGAGGCACTGGCACAGGTGAAAGCTGTGGATGCCCCATCCCTGGAGGTGTTCAAGGCCAGATTGGATGAGGCTCTAAGCAAACTGAACTAGGGAGGGCATCCCTGCCCATGGCAGAAGGTTGGAACTGGATGATCTTAAAGGTTCATTCCAACCCAAACCATTCTGTAATTCTATATAAAAACGACACTTCATGAAAAACAACTTTATAAGCTCAGGAGCAGAGCTGCATCAGATCCCAGACCCCACTTGCCAGCTCCGCGTTCTATGTGAACACCCTGCAAACGGAAGCAAAAGCCAGACTCGGGGGCCCACTCTGCCTTTCCCCTCAGGGCGCATCATTCCCGCAAGAAGGCAGCCCCCTCCCGCCTGTCCCCCTTCCTGTCCTGCCTGCTGGGAGGCCTGGCAGCCCCCGAGGAGCGCAGGCACATCAGCCACCGCGCCGAGGAGCTGCCCGCTGCCCTCTCCCCTACCCCGCGCCGCACACGTCAGCGGCAGCAGGGAACAGGGCAAGGGGCCGCCCCACGCCCAGCGGCCCCTTCCCACGGCCCCGTGCGTGCTTCTCGGGCCCCGCCAGCCCTCGGCTCCCGGGGAGAGAAGGGGGCAGAGCTAGCTCCGTTCCCGCCCCGCAGCGTCTGTGGAAACCGGCGAGCGCCCTTCGTTTCCTTTATTGCAGCGGAGCAGCTGAAGTGTCCGATCAGGTTGTGGCGAAGGCGGCCACGGCTGGGCCTTGCCCAACCTCAGCGCGCGGCATCCGCGGCCAGCGCCGCATACGTCAATTCCCGCGCGCCCGCCGGCACTTCCCTGACCGCAGGGGGCGGGGCAATGGGCCACGTTCACCAATCCCTCCCCGCGAGAAGGCGCGGCCTCGCGCGAGATCCTAGGGCTCCCCCCGCCCCTGTCTCGCGGGTTGAGGGGGCGGGGCCAGCCTCGTTCCCGCTCCGCAGCGTCTATATAGGCCGGCGAGCGCCCCCAGTTCTTTCTTTTCCTGCGGAGTGGACGGTGTGTGAGGTAGTGCTGTAGCGAAGGCGGCCGGGCTTGGGGTTCGGGCGGGTTCCCGAGCGGGGCTGGACGCCCTCTGGGCTCCGTGCTTGCCCGTGGCTGTGCGGGAGGCCTGCCCGGAGCGGCGCTTGCGTGGGGCTCGAGGCTGAAGCAGGCGGGCAAGGCCTGCGCTGTGTGACCACGAGGGGGGAGGCGGGAACGTGGCCCGTCCGTTCCCGGAGCAGCGTCCCGGGGCGGGGGCTGGTGGCGCGGTGACCATTGTGCCCCGGGGTGGGTGGCGCCGGGCGAGGCCGCGCCTTCCCTGATACAAAAAGTAGTTACTACTACAGAAAATGGGATATTTTAATGGAATCATGGAATCATAGAACGGTTTCGTTTGGAAGGGACCTTAAAGCTCACCTAGCGCCAACTCCCCTGCCATGGGCAGGGACACCTCCCACCAGACCAGGCTGCTCAAAGCCCCATCCAGCCTGGCCTGGGACATCTCCAGGGAGGGGGCATCCACAGCTTCCCTGGGCAACCTGTGCCAGTGCCTTACTGCCCTCATCGTGAAGGATTTCTTCCTAATGTCTGATCTAAATCTTCCCCCTTCCAATTTAAAGCCATTCCTCCTCATCCTCTCACTACTTGCCCTTGTAAAAAGTACCACCTCAGGTTTTCTGTAGCCCTTTGAGGTACTGGAAGGCTGCTATAAAGACTCCCCAGAGCCTTCTCTTCTGCAGGCTGAACAAGCTGAACTCTCAGCCTGTCCTCGTAGCAGAGGTGCTCTGGCCCTCTGATCATCTTCGTGGCCTCCTGGACTCGCTCCAACCGTATACAAAAGTATACAAAGTACTTCTTATGTTGGGGATTCCAGAACTGGACGCAGGGCTCTAGGTGGGGTTTCAGGAGAGTAGAGTAGAGGTAATAATATTAAAATTAGTCCTTTCATAGTCCTAGAGTATGCATAAGATTTCTGGGGAAATTTATACATATGCATGTAGGTGGGAAATACATTGTCCCCAGCTCTTGTTTCACTGTGCATGATTGATGGAAATCATTCCCTCATGCGTCCAGCACTGACATAAAGGATACTTGCTTTATGAAACTGCAGAATTGGTCTTAGAGTTTATATGCTGTAATTTTTTATATTGTTCCTATGCCATTTTGATGGCTGGCAGGCCCAGCTGGCACTGGGGACTTGGATTGGGTCCCTTTGGGGCTGAGGGGTAGATGCTACCCATCAGCTCCCTGGGGGTCTGGAACAGCCTTTGGCCAGAGTGGTGCAGCCCTGTTCTTGGCTGTTGTCTGGATTCCTACTTCAATGCTGTTGAATGGAGGTTGCCTAAACATCCTGGTGAGAATGCGGTGTTCTGGTGAGGGTTCCTTATGTGCAGTGGGTTTCCTTTTTTTTGTTTAACATGGGGTTGGTGCACACATTTGTGTCAACTCTGTGTATTCCAGAGGGCTCAGCCATCAGCTTCATGGAATTATCCTAACAACAGGCAGCTATTAAAAATAAGGTTACTGTAGAGTTTGCATACCATGCCAAGAAAAAACACAGTCTTTGCATCCTTTTTTTCCCTAGGCAATGAGATGGCAGAATAAAGGGGCATTTATTTAATGAAAATTATTTAAAATCTGTGGCCTTAAGATACCTTTCTCCCCTCTTGTAATCTGATATCATTAAGCCATAGTCCTTCTGCAAGAGTGGACAATACTGTAAAAAAATGTAGCTAGGATTCTAGTCTAATCTGCAAGCAGAGATACGGAGATGGTTACATTCATGCCACGTGGCATTAGCTTGTCTAACAATAGCCTGAGTCACACGTTAGATTAGTGAACAGTAAAATTTTTGAATCTTTACAGGCCTTTGGTAACCTGTGCTTATTGGGTGTAATAAGCAAGTTTAACACAAAATTTTCCATAGCTTGAATTATTTCTGTGATCTGAAACAAAACACTTCTAATAAGTTATTCATAATGTATCGCTACATGTATTTGATCTACATAGGGTAGAGTGAGAAACATTATTGGTGGAAGCTGTGTATTTTAAGTATTTTATGTGACAAAGTGAATATTTTGTCATGCGTTTCTTTGGCTGGTTGAGTTGGTAGATTTGAATACTTGCTACATGGTTAAAACAATTCTCTAATCTGATTGACATAAGTGCTTATCGTTAAATGTTTGAAAGCTTGAGATGACGAATTTTTGTTAAAAAAATCCTTTGAACTGAAGTTTAATAGTGAGTATGTGCAGGTCTGTACCAAATACTTCTAATATGGAATTTTAAGTGGGTGTAACTCATAACTCCTTTGCTACTTAAAACTGGCTGCATTTCTTGCCGCTTTCTTAAAGGTCTCCTGCAAACTTGAAGACTTAGTAAATAATATATTATCGCTTCTGTGATTTTTTTTTTTATGAATATTGTCTTAAAATGTGTGTGAATTAGTGGTCTGGTAGTAGGAATCTGCTGATTTCAAATGTTAAGTTTGTTTACTGTTTGTTTCTAGGTATGATGGAGTGGATGTTTTCAGTGGTGTCCAATACATTGCGCAGAATGTGCAGAAGCATTAAGGTAATGGCTCTGTTTTTTAATTTTGTTTCTCTAAAATCATAGTATGGATTGGGTTGGAAGGGATCTTAAAGATCATCCATTTCCAATCCCTCTGCCAGGCAACTAGATCAGGTTGCTCAAAGCCTCATCCAGCCTGGCCTCAAACACCTCCAGGGGTGGGGCATCCACAGCTTCTCAAGACAGTCTATGCCAGTGCAAGTACCAGAAGGTTGTCATCTTTATGGCTACTAAGTTGGGACAAAAGGGAAGACAATCCAGTACATTGCATTTTCATAGTTGCCATCACACTCATGAGTAATTATTGGATTCTATATTTTATGCTCTTCACTGAGTTAGTGTCAGTTGTTCTTAGTTTAATTTCTTTTTCTGTGGCATTTTAAAAAGTGTGAAGGTCCGCATGTTAGATCACTTGGTTAACTTGTGCTAAATTATACTGATATTGGAGATTAGCTCTTGGCCTTGGGCGTGTATTGGAGTTAATGTGAGTCTACATACGTGAATGTATTTGTATGAAATTGAGGTAAATATTCTGCAACGTGTGGACATACCATAGTATTGCATTGTGAGTAAACCCATGGCTGCTTATATGCATAAATATTTCTGAAATAGAAGATTGAATGTCTTGTCTCTTCATGGTTACAAAAGGGTCCAAAAAAATCAAGGTGATTTTTTTAATGCATAGAAAATTTCAACTTGGCAGGTATTGAAGACTATTCTAGACCAATATTGAATTGTTGTTTGAGAAAGTGAATTTTTAGTGCTTGGTGATTATGATTCTGACAGTAATATGAGAGATGATGTTAGACCACAGCAAGAGATGTTTTCTACTTTAAAAGATTGTTTTTGTTTAATTTCAATTTTAGCCCTTCATGGAAGCACCATCAGAAGTAGAAGAATACTTGGTACACACAAGTGGATTTTCCTGAAAACTATGTATGTTTTGAGTGATCAGTGGGAATAATTTAATGAGAAATGAATGGATTAGCAGAATATATGTATGATTAAATTAGTAGGTGTGTCATTGAGGTACAGTATTTCAGACATGTTTGTCATGGTCTAGAATTGTAGAGGTGTGGGAGGTGGTGAATAGTTTATATGAGTTTATATGTTGGAAGAGCTGATAAAATACGCTTATCTGAAGTATTCATCCTAAATCTGACAAAGCTTACCTCAAGATGCCTTTTAATTGTGAATTTGCACTTCATTGGAAAATATGTATAAGAAAGTGTTTGGGTGAAGAAAACAAAGGGGATATCTAGAGACTTGTTCATATAAACAAGCAAATGCAGTTCAGATTTTTTTAATAAAAATATGTATTCATGTTTTAATTAATAATCATACATTCTGGAAATGCTAGGAAATAACTTCAGGATCTGTTTAATTTGACTCAAATGCTTACAGCCACTGGTTGGGAGGAAGTGGGATCCAGAAGAGTTAAATGTGGTTGTTCCCAGTGGATTGTGCTGTATTATGCACAAACGTGTTGTAATCGATTATTTTACTCAGATTTCTAGACTGGCATGAACAGTTTCTAATAATGGGAAAATCAGGTGTCCTGGTAAAAGATTTCCTGGCAACTGTAGTACAACAGCACCTGAAATTTTTTTAATTGTAATGTATTCCCTTTTCAGTACATCTCCATATGAAAGGCATAAGGATTATTTTGTGGAATACATGAGTATATGAATTGCTTTGTGGTTTCCAGTCACTGATACTCCAGTGGTGAATCATCATGAAACTGCCAAACCTGATATGTTGATGAGAAACTTCATATGGATCTGGCTACTGAGATGAAACCACTTAATTCTTTCAAAAGTCACTTAGTTTTTCAGTCATTATCCCAGTTAGCGCTACTTCTGTTTCTGCCCCATGTACAAGCTAGGTGCCACTATACTCCAGGTTGTGAATAGTATAACACTGTACTTGGAGCAGGCAAAAAGCATGCTCGTGAAAACTTACAGGGCATCAAAACTATTGGTAGTGGTTTTCCTAAGAACTTCATTCTTACATAAGTATCTGAATGCCATCTTTTTCAATGAAGTTCACTTAAACTGCACTGCTTCTTGAGTATCTGCAGATTGTTTTCATTTAAGAGGTTAAAACCTTGGTGCGAGGGCAGGTTTTAATTTTCCTCTGTTATTACAACTATATTCCACTCCTTATTAGAGAACCTTTAAATATCTTGCTTCCTACCAGCAGTTTCTTTTGAACAACAGGCTTCGTTCCAACATGTGGAGTACAAATGTGGGAATGAAATTTCTTGTTTAGTAGTGCTACCTATAAAATGTTGTATTGTTCAGGCAAGCAATATTACAAATAGGAAGTAGAGTGACTTCTATGGCTGATTTAGAGAAAAGTTGGAAGTAATGAGTCTTGATAGTATAACCAACCAGTGCATTTTGTCTTTGCAGAGATGCTTGAAGGATCAGGAAAGAACCTATCCCAAATATTATTGATTGCGTGATGAAAAACAAAAGTGCCTGACTTCTGAGTTTAGACTACTCAACATCAGAACAGGTGAAGTAAGTGTTGGAAGATACTAGGCTTCATAGTCTTTACATACTTTGAAACTCAGCAAAATTGGTTTAAATAACTAATGATAATTTTATATGACTGCTTTAAGACCTGCATTATTGTCAACCCCATTTATAAGGAGGAGGTGACATGTAAACTGTTGTATTCCAAATGGCATATTTGAATTAGAGTGGGTTTGCATTATGGGAAATGGCATGAAACATTTAATGATCTATCTTGGCCTTTTTGTGAACTTCCAGTTCTAATTCAAAATGAGGTAGTCTGTTTTCCTGTTATTTGCAGGAGAGTTGAATGTTAGAAGCATGTGGTCTGGATCCAGTTTTTTTTATTTAATGCTTGCTTTGTTGGTGGATTTTAGCTTTTAGAGTGTTTAATGCTTTGATACAAAGTGAGGACCAGGTACTAGCTAATTTTTAGAAATAAACTTTGATTTTGATTGACAGGAGAGGAGGGATTGTTTAGTTGCCTGTCATAGTTCATAGCCAACTTGAGCAATAGATGGACAAGAGAAGCAAAATCTTACTGTGGCATGACTACACTTCTAAGTTTAGTTTCACAGAACTTGCAGAGTACTGGTACTAATCCAACCCATGTCTAATGATGTGGTTTGGTCTGTATGAGTTTTTTTTGAGTGATGGAATAAAATTTTTCTGAACTAATAAACATTTCTTTTTTGACAGGAAAATGGTCAGAAATGTAGAAACAGGTGCTTTTAGTTTACTCAGGTATGTAATTGAAAAGCTTCTAAACATTTTCTCATTTCAAGTGTAAAATAATTGCTTATAGTTTGGAGTTTTTTGTATTGTGACAATTGCTGATATACTTAATACAGTAACTGATCAATTGTTCTGGTAAGTTGGTATAGTATTTAATTCTGTACATAGCCAGAGTTGAACAGTTGTTCCCTGGGATGCTGTGTGTGCTGATAGCTATGCTTAACCTTGGTGAGCTTTCAAACCTACAAGTAAACCTTATTACTGAAATATGCAAAGGAATAGAATGTTTAATTTCTGGTTTGCAATCAGAAACCCTATAGAAAACCAGTACATTACCTATTAATCTTACATTTGCTCTATTACTTTTGTCTCATCTGTGATGATCCTATCCCGAACCTGAACTCTGTGTTGAAAAAACTAATACGGATCCGGAATCTGAGATGAGACCATAAGATTTGATTTAAACTTTCTGAAAAGTATTATAATGTCTACAGGTTGTATACAAAGTTTTGTGTGCCTGCTTGCAAATTGAAATTTCTCCTTCAAGTGAACTTTGTTCTCTTTTTATAGTGATGAGTTGGAACACTTTCAGTGCTGCCTGACAAATGTGGATCTGTTACTCGAAGGAAGTGTAACACCTGAAGAGTTTTCAGGGCTTGGAATGGGATGCTGTGCTTTTTAAAGGCTACTGAAACAGCTGCTGCTATTTTATTTTTTTTTTTTTTACTGGATACTGTTTTCAGAAACTGAATGAAAATCACTTTCTTTGCATATTTAAAATAGCACTTTTCCCAAAACATTGAGCTGCCCTCAGTAGGAAGGAGAGGTGAAATATTAGATAAATTAGTGTTAAACAGATACATGAAAAAAGCCCTGACAGTACTTGCCTTTTTAAAATACCACAGGGATATACAGACTCATTGATACTGAAGATCTACAATAACTCAAAGCAGTGGGAACTCCCTGTAATGGCAGGGAGAACACATAAAATTCAAACGGAGTCTGCTTTTTGAGGGTGGTGTTATCCAAGAGATAGGAGGAATGGAAGCATAAACATTTCAGTGTTGAGAAGAATGTCATAGTTACAGAAAAGGCAAAGTCTAAAGATTGCATTGATATCTGTATCCTAGTGAGTGTGAGAGGAATTGGGTTTTGGGGACTGCCACTATAGTGTGAGAAGGACAATATTGCAGCAGTGGAACTGCCCATTGAGGAATACACTGTCAATTTTGTCAGTAGTGGGAGAAGTGAGTACATGCACTAAAAAGTTCTGCTTTCAGCAATCACTTGAAAACTAGCTGTCCTATATTACAGTATAACAGCGTGTTTGTTGTGTTCAGCAAATGACATGATGCCTGACGATAGAGCTATAGTTACTGAATAATTTCCGAATGCACCAAAATGCAGCATTGGATGCTAGCAGCCCTCTTCATTTAGAGAGTTGGGAGGAATTCCGATAGCTGATGGAATATGCCTATTTCTAAATGACACATAGCTTACAAACCCAGTTTTCTGTCATAGTACTGCAAAGTGCAAAACATGACCAGTAGCAGTGTCTAAACCATTGAGAATGTCAGAAAGCAGTATCCATCTGACTACTAAAACATACAGTAAGGAACTTGACAAACTCTAGGAATATATTGGCTTGTTGAGCATCTATGCTTTGGTTATTGTTAATAAGCAGTAATCAGCTACTTTGGCTAAAGGCTGCTCATTCTCAGCAAGCAACTGTGAAAGTCGCTCTATTGAATATATCAGAATCTGCAGAACAGCTTTCCCTTCATTGCTTTTAATGGGATTTATTATTTCTATTAACACATGTTACTAACAAGGGTGGGCATTTCCATGTGCTGTGTTTTATATGTGTTCTTGAATAAAGATGAGGATGGGAAAAACATAGCTGTTGCATGTGAGTTCTGTAGTCACACTGTGGTGTTCTTGACAGCTTGTAGTCTGGAAGAGCTACAAAGGCAATGGTGCCCTATTGCGCTGACTGGTACAGCACATACCGGGCATGTGATATCCCACATTGTGCTTGAGTGAGTCCTGGACAATGTAAACTCTATTAGTGATTGCACTTCAGAAGTGGGGAAGGTACCAACCTGCTCTTGTCCATTGCAGTTCTGTGAAAAGTCTGGGTGCTGTTTCCAGCATCTAGTAAAGCTGCTTGGATAGCAAGTCAAAAAGTTGCCACTCCTAGCTAGGCCAGTCTGTTCTGAAGGAAAAAATTATGCCAAAGAAATGGGTAATGTAGCAGCCATACCTGGTAAGTACTGTTTAGATACTCTCAAGGGATTTGTATATGGCTTGCCTTACAGGGTCAGGACAGTATGTGACATGTGTTCTGGAGTATAAAGGTACCATCTTTTTATCCTTTGGGCTCACACTAATATGAAATATGGCAGCGTTGGAGGAGCTACTGCTATTTGTATGTCCAGTAAAATTGACAAGAATGGGTTACTCTTGTGATTTCTGGGATCAACTAAAGAGATAAAATTTCAGGTTTAATCATGAAAAATGGGTACCTTTCGGTTGGTGTAGGAAACAGTAGATGTGGCCACTGGTAAGGCATATTGGCTATTGAGTTGCAAACCTTTCCTGTTCTTTAGGGCTGCATGAGATGAGTAATGAAAAATGTATATTGGTAGTATAGAAAATCTCATGTAAAAAAATATACAAATGTTTTAACTATGACATTACACTCTAGAGGTTTTGCAAATATGGGAATAGTGAAAACAAAGCAGGAAAATACTTTCTGTAACTAATTTTAAGATGAAAATTATACTTGTAATGGCCTTTTTGCTTGGTGGAAAGGGGAATAGCATGCAAACTGCTTGGGAGTTTAGTTCTGGTATGTTTTATGAGGGAGAAGATGTTTCATACAAGTGATTGAGATGAGATGTAGTTGTGAAGAGCTATTGTGTGACAAGTTTGGAACAAATGGCATGAGACTTCTGCAACAGCACTTCATTAAACTAGTTTTACAAAATAGCTTGCTAGATTTAAAGTTTTGATTTAAGACTACAGTAAACAGCATGAAAGCACTTCGCTTTTTCGTGCTTTAATTAGTCTGGTGAAATCAAATCTTGCGCTGTGATTGGTGTTGAAGTGTCACATGTGTGTTGGGCTGTGGTCCAAGAAATCAATGGTTAGACAAACTTCTGGAATATTGCCATGTATCGGTCTTGGTAACTGGGCAAAAAAAAAAGCAGCCTTTTTTGAGGTAGAGGAGTGGTGTGCTTATAAGCAAGGGGAGTACCTTGCAACCACAAGGAAGAGTGGGTCTGCATAAATGCTTTGCTATGGTTTAAGTAATGAGGTCCCTTTTAAGGTGGTGAGGTCTGTTGCTGAAGAACTTGTCTTGCCAGTGGAGACTGTAGATCTATGAACAGAGTTGCACATGAGCGAAACTAAGCTAGCAGTGGTTGTCTTGCCACAGCACCCCCACTGCTGTGTGAGTGTATTTGCCTGCTTGAAGTAACAGATCCTAGTGAGCAGAAATTTCCGTGTAAGCTGTGCTGTCAGGCTACCAGCCTGCAGGGAAGTGTGCTGCCTTGGCTGCAGCTGTATCAGGTGCTAGCTTCAGTGGGGTTGCTGCTTTCAGGTGCAGGCAAGCACTTAATTGTATAAACATGTCTTATAAAGCTTGGGTATGAGTTTTACCAATTAAAAACAAGCATTGAATTTAAACAACAGTTGGTAGAGAAATGGGCTCCTTAAGACAGACAAGCATGGACACAGCAGAGTGAGCAAAGTGTTAGACTTTGCCCAAGGAAAGGTATTTGCTATATTGGAGAGTATTTAACCCTGGGTTTGGGTCAGCAGTTTTTTGGCATGCTCCTCCCACAGCTGTGAGTACAGAGTTTGAGTTATAATTGGAATATGAATGTAATAGATGAATGTTGATTTTGGGTGAGTGGAGTACATACAGATAGAGGCCTTTTTGCTGTAAATGTATGCATCCACTGATCTACATTCTCTGCTTATGTTATTAGAACCAGTATGACAAGACAAGCATTTTTGCTTGTCTGCCCTTGTCTGTTTCCCTCAAAGGATATACACTGGAAATGTAAAATTAAAATGATTAATTCCATTTTCTTTCAGAAATCATGTGGCTTTTTAGTTGACAGTCCAGTTGAGCTATCAGGGCTATGAAGACAGTACTTCTCTGCCATTGTCTCAGACTTCCTGCAGGCTCCAGCAGACAAAGTGGTGTTTGATGCTGGGAAGAATGGCTGTATTGAGTGGGACAAAGTCTGCCTTGCTCAGTATTCTGTATGAGGATGACCAGTATAAGGAACAGCAGAAGTATAGAGAGCCTTTCCAGCAGTTTGCTTGGGAACTTCCTGAGGAGATTTTTATTTGTATTTGAATGCTACTTGGCAATTACCACCTGTCTCCTTTTAAAAAGATGTGAAACATGAATATTATGTTTTAAAATAATGAAGTTGTGTGTGTGTGTGTGTATATGTGTGTGTTAGTAACTGCAGGGAGGAGTGACTTAGGAGAGGGTTAATGCTTTTTTCTCTTTGAAGCTGATGTTGCTTTCAACTCTCATAACTAATGCAAACAGTGGCAAGAGGAGTCCAGTTAAGGCCCCAGTGCCAGTCCAACTTTACAGTTTAATTGACCTTTGATGAAGGTGAAAATTTGAAGTACCCATGTGTGCTTTTACCTTCTGTACCCCTGAGCTACACTTCATACTTCAGGCTTCTCACCAGACCAATAACCAAAAAAAAGTGGTTGGATTGTGAGATTGGCCTGTGCTTGGAGATCTCAGTAACTGAAGGAGCATTGTCCCAGCAAAGGCAGTACTAGTTTTATGGTTGCAGGTGAAGAATGATTAAAATCTATCCTAAAATAAAGTTCAGTCATTATTTTATATATGTAAACAGAATCTAGAAAAAGATGAATGGAATTAAACAAATGCATATACCTTATTTTGAAATTGGTAAGTTGATTGAAAAGTAAAGATTGTACTTTCAAATCATCTTAAGATTATTGGAAAGTAAAGGTATTTTCAAATCATCTTAGGATAATTGAAGAGGTACCACTAAATCAGTGTACTTCACATTACCTTGACAGAATAGGAAATAATTTGCCCTACCCTTAGTTTGGGGTTTTTTTTTCAGTTAGAATGAGAGGTGTTGCAGATTAATTATAGAGTCTTGAAGGAAATAATTGAGACTTTTAAATGTGTTAGCTCTTCCTAGTAGGTCATTTTCTGCAGCTGAAAACAAACCAAATTGCTTCACTGTCTTAGCTTAATTTCTTGCACTCCATCAGAAAAGTGCAATATTGAAACAGTGAGTGGCATTTCTTAATGTCATTTGGACTTCACAAGTTAAACAGTTCTGAGTACGCTTATTCATTCCTGGGTGTATTTTAGAATAAGCATTTTCTGAAAGTAGATGGATTATGTAGTTTCTGGTTCTGATAATTTTCTTATTTGCTGGTGCAAGCAAAAAAGAGAGGTTTGGTTTGTGGGAATTGGTGCCTCCCCCCCACCTTCCTGTTTTACAGATTATAAACCACATATGTTTAACGGCAGGAACAGGAGTTACCTTCAGAACAACTTTAAAAAGTATTTTATAATAAATGGTATCACAGTGCTGAGAACGTTCCCCCAAAAAACATTGTGGTGGGGAACAGTGTCTGGGGTTTTGAAAACATGGTCCTGAAGAGTACAGTAGCTGAAATTGGCTTGTCTTCATTTACGTATACTTAGACTTTAAGTTCTGTTAAATCCTGTTCAGCTTAGTTACTGCTAATTTGGTGGACAAACTGTATAGTTACTGAAAACCTTAATTTCCATGTAAATGGATCTTTGTGGTGGTCCTCTGGCAGGGTTGACTGCAAGGTGTTTTGCTCTGGTTTTGCCTTTTTAACTACAGTGACAAGAAGACCGGAAGTAGCATGAATACTTTCTCCTGGGAGTTTCATGTAGTTTGAGTTTTAATTAGAAAACCAAGACTAATCAATTGTAGCAACTGAGATGTTTTTTGTGGAAGTGCAGTCCCATTATGAGCCATGCTGGGTATGGGAAAGTCCCAAGTTTTTAGCATACAAATATGAAAAAGATGGTTTGGCAGGAGTTCCACAGATTTGGAGAGACATGGGGACACCTTGCCTGTTTTTGTGAAGAACTGAAATGATGAAGAACTGAATGAAGATGACCAGTGCTACTGCCTGATAAGTCCATACTGCTCTGTCTTCTGCAGTGACACCAGCTTAACTTCCTACCCTCAGAAATGAAACGCCTTGTAGTGCTCCCAGTCTCTGGCCTCAGTGCAGCAGTTCTGAGGCTGTGGCACACTGTGGATGATGTCACATTTTGGCCATTTTGAGTTCAAATTTTAAGTGCCTCTACCACAGTTATGCAGAGGGTCTTGTGAGCAATATGTAATTCATGAGCTGTGGTGTAAGGCATGTTGTCTGTGATGGCTATTCCCTGGCTGCACTAACTTTCAAAGGAAAAAGCCACTTAGCTTCTGGTTTGGGTTGAAGAAACCTGACAGTGATCAGGATGGTTGCTTAAAATGACAGTGTTGTATTCTCACCTACCTGAGAGAGAAGAGAATGCTCTACCAAGAAGTGTTCTGTTATTTTAAGACAGCACTCCTGAAGGTGTTTTGTCTCCTGGTATTATCTGCTGCTTTTCCCTAAAGGTTAGTTTGCATCTTATGATTGTGATTTTTGCACTAAAGTATGACCAGGAAATCTTGAAGTATTGCTGATTTTCACCTAGGAAAGCATTTTTAAATTGACAGAGGTATGCATATTTGGTCTTTCCTGAAGTTATAATTTCTATAGATAGAACAGATCATCTCTGGAAACCTGGGCTGGGGTTGGGACCTTGGTGTCCAAAACTATTTTGTAGTCCTTGGCTCTGATCCTCTCCATCTCTGAAAGATCCTATTCCTCCTCTTCCGTACAAGTCATGTATTGCTTTCCCCAGAGAGTTGTGCATTAAACATCCTGAGAACTGATGCTAAAACACAAAACTACAAGAGGCTATTACATAACATTTCAGTATGAATCCCAGAAGGACTATAAGCACAATAGTACATGAAACTTCAGTGCAGGGAAGAAAAAATGTCTCTGGGAAATTCCTCTCTGTCTGAGACTCAAGGATGTAATAATCAAGTTCAAACACCTATTGAGTTATAAAAACAAGACTGGTTCCTGTAATTGATGTGATTTGACAGCTGTTATTTGCTCTTCAGGAATCAGGGACAGAGCCTGCAAATAAGAGTCACTGATTAGTTAAATTGCAAATCTATCAGGAATGACAGCTAGCTGGGCTTCAGATGTGGAACAGAAATACTTCCTTCTCAACTTCTTTGTTGATATTGGGCTGTCTCTGCTGGACAGGTCCAGGCAATAAAGTAGAATTTGCGAAAAGGTAGAAGGTGAGTACTATTTTAAGTAAGTTTCTCACAGTTAATATAACAGCGCTAAAAATCAACTGTACTTTTTGTGTAGTTTTCTCAATTCTTTTTCTTGTTCAGCAAGATCTTGGTTTAGCAGAAGTGGGCTCTGTTACAGTTGCTCTTCTTTCCTTCAGTATTTTGAAGGCTGGCTAGGAAACAGGCATCTCTGATTCATTTAAAAGGCAGAGATGAACTTTTGTGAAGATGATAGCCTTTTCTATAGCAGCATAAAGAAGTGTCAGCAGAATTGGTATCCGGCCCTGGAAGCAAACATTCTGAGCTTCTGCTAGAACTTCCAATAGAAGCATGATGAAGAGGTTTTAAAAAATTCCTGGGCTGTCTTTATTTCATACACAATCTAATCCTATCTCTCAAGTTTGGTGATTAAGATAAATAATACAGTAAATGCTCTGTCTTGGGCCAAACTACAGAAAGTTATCCATGAGAGCTTTCTGTGGTTGGCTGAAACAATCTCCCCCTTTACTGGAATTTAACCTTAATATGAACTTAAGTAGGCTTTGCTGGGGAGCACAGACTGCTTGCTAAGAACCCTGACTAGCAACTGGAAAGAGCCTGAGAGGAAATGATAATGTCTTATCAGCAGTATTACCATTAGCCTGAGGGTGGAAGAACCCATCTGTATTACTTCCGCTGAGCTACAGAAAGCAGGTGAACTGATAAGCTGGGAATGTCTCGTGTTTGTTTTTGAAAGGTATTTGCATCAAATGTTCATAGGCTTACAAAAGTTTCTACCATAATAGCCCTCCTTTCTGATTTCAGGTTCTAATTTTTTCTACTGTGTGCTTAGACTGGATAAGTCCACAACATTTTCAGACCAAAATATTCTGTGTGTTGCTTACCACCTCTTTGGGCTTCAGCAGACCTGTATCAATACTCTTGATTTGAAATTGGTTAAAAGTTGTCATGCATCAAATTTACTAACCAGGACTGGTCACTTAATAGAAGCTTAAAGGGTTTGCAAATAAATGTTGGCACTAAATTACAAACATTTACCTTCTAGTATGCATGAGAAGATCTCGAGTCAGGATTTTTTGTTATTTTTCTTGGGAGAAACATTAAGCTGTTGCTGTGGATGTGGCAGTAAAATCTAAAAGCACCTGAACAGAAAGGGTCTGAAAGAATTTAGAAACTTCTGCAGTTAACTGTCATCAGTGATTTTAAATGGGTTTTTTATGGCCGTGCTCAGGTATCTGTATTGACTCTGCTGGAAACAAGAATTGATGTGTTGGGAGTAAAAATGTGTATACTCACACAGTTGACTGCTCTTACTGCTCTAACATGTGCCTCCAAACATTGCTATCCATTTGTATGTAACTCCAGTTGGAGAACAGAAGAGCTACTAGAAATGTTTTGCTTAACTTGAATGTAGCATCATTAAACAAGTTCACAGGTTTATCAGCCATGTATTTAATTAGCCATAAACACATAGAAGATTTTTTTTTATTACCCCAATAGATTTAAGTTTCAAAATGCAAATTTTCTGTAATTGTTCTTCCTTGCTGCTGCTTTTAAGATCTGAACTTCAAGAAAAGGAAAACCAACTCTGTATATTTTTACAGGATCAAAGAGACACTTTATTTTTCCAAAAGCAGACAGAAAGCATAATGTTCTTCATATGTCCCCTGCAGATCACAGAATAGCAATTTATTTTTTCTAGTGCCCAGTTGTTGGGTAAAATTAAAAGTTTGCTTTCATAAAGAACTAAATTATTTCTTCTAGCAGCATAATGCAGCTGCATTAGTCGTACCGTATTAAAGTACAAATTTTTTCAGGTTTGAGAACAGGTTATGTTGCCCTCACTGCCATGTGCAAAACAATGATGAGATATGCGGTTACTCTTACATGAGCTGGGAGAGATACACTTATGCATGTGGTGAAGCTTTGTGTTAGCTTAAGATCCAGTTCTGCTATCTCTCAAGGCCCATATAAATGTATGGACTAGATCTTCCAAAAGAAGACTACTGAAAATCAGCAAGCAGAGCCTGAGGTACTGATAGTAATAACTTCTTATCCTTGTGCTCTTGTCTGGAGCTCATGCTGTAAATGAGAACTCCCTTAGTGTGGCATACTTAAAGGAGAGGGGGAAAAAAAAAAAAGGCAGTAGTATCCAAAAGGTTGTATTGTCTCCTCTTGGTATCTGCAGAAATGCTGCACTTATGTAGTCACTTATGCCTTGTACCTTGCAAGGACTGTAAAGGAGGGGGGAAGATTGTTCTTTTACAATGACCTTGAAGACACAAGGTTATTTGGGTTCACCCATGCTTGAAATGTTTTTTAGGTTGTTTGGTTACATGTTAAGTAGTCTGGAACGCTTACCCTGAAAGCTGTGTATTGCAACTGCTGCATCATGCGCTTTACCTCCTGAGTAATCAGCAATGTCATTGCCAGTCAACTGAACAGGCCTGGGACATAAGCCCAGTCACTGGCAACTGGTCATCCATGCTGTTAAGGGTTAATACAGTCTCTGAGATCTGATGCATGAGCCAGCTCACACAATCTTGTAACAGCTGAGTGTGGTTTAGAAGTTAAGGCAGAAGAGAGCTTAGCCATGGTAATGCAAGGTGTGTTGTCCATGTTTGCCTTTCAGCTGGAGAACAGCCTGTGACCTGTCCCACCTACCTGCATGGCAGTGGCCACTGTGTCTGCATTATGCTGTCCTCTCCTGGGAAAGATGCCCAGATAGAATGTTCTGTGACCTAATGGTGTGCTGTTGGTCTTTGAAGAAGGGCTTAATGCACAATGTAACTCATGTGGGGTTAGATGATCCCAAGGGTCCTTTTGCTCCACCCTTCACTTGGCTTTTATAAGCGTGCCAGGTGCTGGAATCTTGATGGCTGCTAGTCAGGACAGAGATGTTTGGGGACTACAGTATGGGGATTTAAGGGCAGGGTTGGATGAGTAGCTGAACAAAGGAAGATCTAAATAGAGCAGTCACTTCTGTATTGACACTTTAAGTTGTGACGTGGTGAGCTGCAGTTTCAGCACTTGGCTGCCTTGCACTGCGCAAGTGGACAGGATAGCATTACTGTCCTGAGATGACTTTGAGATGTTTCAAAGATGGATAACAATGAGGAGCTCTCTCTGCAGTTCTCTTGTATGTGTCATTCTCATAAGGCAGAATGCACTAGGTTGTGGAGGAATCTGTTTTCTCCCAGTCTCTCTGTGCTATTTGATGAAAACCTGGGTGGGAGACAACTCCTCTTGTCACTTCTTTGAATATATTGTCTCCTCTTTCCATGGAGCTTTGCCAGGTGCTGACCTAATGGTAACACCCTTCTGTGTAAGAGCTTTAAGGTATCAGATGCTCAGGGGAACGGGACAGAAAAGGCAGTAGTAGTTGTGTCTTAACTCTCACTCTTGTACCCATAGCAATAGTAAAGCACGTTTGGGGTTTTTTTTTTTCTTCAGATTGGGAAGTCTCTTCCTGTAGTTCCCTCAACCTTGGTAAGTTTGTGAGCTATTTGTATATGAAGCCTGAGTTTTATAGGTCTGCAGTGGGATGCAGAATACATGATTAGAAGGGGGAAGAGGAACATGTGCACGTATACTATGTGCATTACTGTAGGAAGTGAGAAGGGTTTAGGATAAAAAGAACACATTAGTGGTTACATGTTCTGCTTGCTGCAGTGGCAGGATATTTGTACAGCCAGATGAAAAAGTTAAGACCAACATTCAGTCTCTAGTAGTGGGTATTAGCAAAGGGAAAAATGCAAAGATAAGGCAAATATAGATATAATGCTTTCTAGTATGCTCTCGCTGCTTACACTGTTTTTTTACCACAGACTTTAAAACTGGGGTGATATCTCTGCATTTAATAATTTTAGATGAGTGTTTCTTTCATTAATTAGACTAGTTACTTTGGGGGGTTATAGAAATACCTACAGCTTCATGTGACAATGAATTCCCCAGCTTAGTTCTTGCAGAAGAACTGAAAATCTGTGAAAAATTAGTAACTTTGTTTTTTGGATTCAGGAAAAAAAAAAGTATTTCTGAATCTCAAGAAAGAAACATCAATTAGTAGATAAAGTTGCACTTGTAAAAATCAGGATAATTAATAATATCACAGAATGGCTGAGGTTGGAGGGCACCTCTGAATACCCTTGCTCAAGAAGGGGCACCTAGAGGTAGTTGCCCAGGTCTAGATGGGTTCTCAATATCTCCAAAGGGATGGACACTCCACAGCCTCATTGAACAACCTATGACAGGATGTGGTCACCCTCACAGTGTAAAAGTGTTTCTTGATGTTCAGAGGGAACCTCCTGTGTTTCAGTTTGTGTCAATAGCCTCTGGTCCCGTGAATCATAATCAATGGATTTGTAAGAACTTACCTTGCTGCTTTTGTTTTCCTGACTTAGTTGGAAGGAGTGAGATGCTTGAGAGTTCGCAGGGTCAAAGTTAGAGCCTTAGAAATAGTTTAAATAAATGGGAGAATAACCTTGATTTTGTTTTAATTAGTGTTACCCCTACCTGCTTTGGGAAAAAATGAGAAGATGCACAAAGGATATAACTGGAAAGAATATTTAAAAGAAAATATTACCATTACTTGAGCTTAGTCTTTCTTTGCTGACATTATGTGACAATTTTAGATTGGAAGTTACTTTTTAGAATGGAATAACTCCCAAATCTGCATATTAAAGTATAAGACTTAGCCATTCAGTCATACATGAAAAGTTTTCTCCTGAAGAAAACTTTATAGATCTGATTCATCTCCTTTCGGTTAATGTCCGATCTGCATTTTTCTCTTAATAGGCACAGGCCTTGTGTCTTGTAACTCAACCCATCTCTTATGTCATAAAGCTTCTGACTGATAGAATGAACAAATTGAACAGACTTTTAATTAAACAGCTATTTCTCCAAATAGTCTTATTTTACCAAGGATGTAACAGGGCAAATAGGCCATTGGCCAGCTGTGTACTACATGGAATAAACTGCAGACCACAATCCTTTGCTAAAGTTAGGTATCCTTATAATATACAGATATATTAATACTTGGCAGCCATACCAAGGAGGCTAAAGGCTATGAACAGGCTGGAAAACCTATTGCTGAGAAACCCCAAGAGTGGCTGAATCATTTCAGAATTGTGCTGTGGCAGATGTAGCACAGGGGTCTTGTTTCGGTATTACAAGTGATGATACTTGCTGTGGGACCAGGGTGATCTACCCCTCCTAATACTGTAGCTGGCGCATTTCATAGCTCAGGTATAAATACTTCCATGGCTGAGCCTAAATTTCCCATGTATGTGCACTTGGGAAAGGCCAGTGCCACGCCATCTTGCTAGACATCATAGAAACTGAAGGTAATATTTCTGGTGAGTCTCCTACATTTTCATTCTTTCGGTTATAATTCTTTAATTGTACATAAGTAGCCCAAAAGCAAAAATTAGACTTTTAATCTTACAGTCAAATTAAATTTATTCTTCACTGCTTTATCTTTGCAACTCTGTAGTTGGTCCTGCTGTAATTGCTGGTTTTACTATGGATGTTCTGGGAAAGCTCAGATGTGGCTCTACAGTAGTCACAACTGGACTAGAAGTAGGCAGGAACTTCACATTCCAAGAAAATTTAGGAATTAATGCAACTTACATTATGGTGCGAAGCTATCAAACTATGAGGCACATGCAGTGAAACTCCTTGCCTAAATCCAAGTCATCAGGTAAGTGTCGGCAAATGTTCTTGGCAAGGTATTTTTTCAACAGATGTTCTACATCATTAAAAAAATGAAAAGGAAAACTCATTACATGGCATACCATGCTTGTCTTTGTCCTACTGATACTGGGGCTAATAACTGAGCTGTATTTAGAGGAACTGAACTGCATGTCAGAATCTTTGCTTCCTCCTTTCTACATAAAATTTCAAAGGATCAACTCTGACTCTGGGTCAGCTGTGATTTTAAATAAGGGTGCAAATCTGTTCACTGCATTTATCATCATCCTTTTATTGGTTTTACTTTAATTTTATGGAGGAAATAGAAAGTGCATAAAAAGTTTTCCCTCTAAAAATGGGCTTAAAAGGCAAGAATTACTTTCTTAGGAGTTTGCCACCTTTAGTTAGTTGGATTCACTGAGTGAAAATTTTAATAGAACATTTTTCACTGTTTTCATTAGGATCCACAGAACTAATCCATTTATGAAACTTAGATATTGCTCTGGCTCAGATCTGTATGGTAAACAACCCACTGAAACACCTTTTGTAAATGCCTAAAAATAACATGTTTAGGTGCAGTATTTTCACTGAAAAATGCTCTCCAAAATTGTTTTTGAGGATACTACTCCCATTGACCAGCTGATAGCTATATTTTTGGAGGAATGTGGAATTTATAAGAATGTGAATATTTAACACCCTTCAAAAATTTATAAAGTATACGATTAAAAATTCCATGAGTTTTCACAAAAAAACCCTGCTTTTCTTTAACATTTTTTCAGAAATTTTCATAAGAAAAAAAAATGGGGGAAATTTTGAGCAACAATTATTTTTTAATGACCCTTTCAAATTACAAATTAGCTGGAATATTTGACAGTGTACAGCTACTTTGTATTTGTTGCTAGGTTTGGGCTAACCTCTGGAGTAGTTCAGTTTTTAATGAAGTTTTATTGCATCAAGTACTTGAAGAGCTTTTTCTTGACTCCCTGAACACCAGTTGCATGTTTCACATACTTGTACACCAGCATGTGAGTATTTGTTGACAGTGAACTGACTCTAGAATCATAGAATGGTTTGGGCTGGAAAGGAACCCCAAAGATCATCCAGTTCCAACTCCCCTGCCATGGGCAGGGACACCTTCCTCTAGGTCAGGTTGCTCATAGCCTCATCCAACCTGGTCTTAGAACACCTCCGGGGATGGGGCATCCACAGCTTCCCTGGGCAACCTGTACCAGTGCTTCCTCACAGGAAAAAATTTCTTCCTGCTATCTAATCTGAATCTCCCTTCTTTTCAGCTTAAAACCATTACCCCTCATCCTATCACTAGACTCCCCAGCTTTTCCGTAGGCCTACTTTAAGTACTGGAAGGTTGCTACAAGGTCTTCCCAGAGCCTTCTCTTCTCTAGGCTGAACAACCCCATTTTTCTCAGCCTGTCTTAAAAGGAGAGATGCTCCAGCCCTCTGATCACTTTCGTGGCCCTCCTCTGGATTTGCTCCAACAGATCCATGTCCTTCCTCTGCTGTCTGTGCTTGTCCCACTGCTAGGTTTAAGGGTTTTTAAAGCACTGGAGGTACACTTCAATGTATGTCTTTGTGTTTGTATGTGTTCAGCAGCTGGCAGGGCAGTGATTGGCCAGCTTGTTGCTGAGCTGCCTTTAAGGAGGTGAGCAACCCTCTATGCACCTCCTTGCCTTCATTTCCCTGTCTTTATCTGGAGCTACAGGTCTGATGGAGCTCATTAGGTCAGTTTCCAAGTTTCTCACAGAACCATAGAATGACCTGAGTTGGAAGGGACCCACAAGGATCATTGTGTCCAACTCCTATCCCTGCACAGGACACTCCCAACATTCACACCATGTGTCGGAGGGCATTGTCCAAATGCTTCTTGAATACTGTCAGGCTTGGCACCGTGACTGCTTCCCTGGGCAGCTGTTCCAGTGCTCCACCACCCTCTGAGTGAAGAACCTTTTCCTAATATTGAACCTAACCCTCCCTGGCACACGTTCCTGCTGTTCCCTCAGGTCCTATCACTGGTCACCAGAGAGAAGAGATCAGTGCCTGCTTCTCCTCCTTCCTTTGTGAGGAAGTGGTAAATGGCTGAGGTCCCCCCTCAGCCTCCTCCAGGCTGAGCAGACCAAGTGATTTTAGCCACTCCTCATACAGTTTCCCCTCTAGACCCTTCATCAGCTTTGCGGCCTCCTTTGTAGCTTTGCGGCCTCCAGTAGCTTGATCTCTTTTATACTCCAGCGCCCAAATCTGCATGCAGTACTCGAGGTGGGGCCGCACCAGTGCAGAGTGGAGTGGGACAGTCACCTCCCTCCACCAGCTGGCAATGCTGTGCTGGATGCACCCTAGGACACGGTTGGCCCTCTTGGCTGCCAGGGCACACTGTTGGCTCATGCTCAACTTGCCATCGACCAGAACCCCCCAGGTCCCTCTCTGCAGAGCTGCTCTCCAGCCTCTGGCTCCGTGCGAGCTGTGCGAGCAAGATGTGGTAGGAGCTGGAATTCAGGTGTGCCTCGAGGATCCCTAGGGAGGGACCTGCACCTGGCAGCGCTGCGGTAGGACCGAAACGAGATAATCCAAGGTAGGCTGGGAATCAAATCAGCCGAGGGTGGTGGATCTCCGTCGCCGGGAATGCTGTAGGATTTCAGTTGGCTGCGGGACCCCGCTGACTCCCTGCCCGGGGCTCTTCCACGCCGGCGCTTCTAGCAGCCACAGAGGGAAATTCCCAATTTCCTCGCAAAAGTACTCCCGGCTGACGGGGGTGGGGGGCTCGGGGCGTAGGGTCCTGCGCTGGGAGCCCCGGGTCGCCCTGCGTCGCCCCGCGTGAAGGGGCTGAACCGCCTCCCGTGTCCCCAGCGGGCATGTCGCCTGGCACCTCCCACCTCCCTTTGTGCAGCTGCCGCCAGCCCATACAAACACACTGACGTGTGTCTCCAGTGCTTTAAACCTCCTCGAACCCAGCAGAGGGACGCGCACAGACAGCACAGGAGGGACGTGGGTCTGTTGGAGCGGGTCCAGAGGAGGTCATGAAGATGATCAGAGGCTGGAGCACCCCTGACATGAGCACAGGCAGAGAGAGTTGGGGGCGTTCACGCTGGAGAAGGCTCTGGGAAGACCTTACAGCAACCCTCTAGTACTTAAAGTGGGCCTACAGGAAAGCTGGGGAGGGGCTTTTCACCAGGGAGTGCAGGGATAGGTTAAGGGGGAATGGTTTTAAGCTGAAAAGAGGGCATACTTAGGTTAGGTATCGGGAAGAATGTTTTTCTCTGTGAGGGTGGTGAGGCACTGGCACAGGTTGCCCAGGGAAGCTGTGGATGCCCCGTCTTCGGAGGCGTTCAAGGCCAGCTTGGATGGGGCTTTGAGCAACCTGACCTACTGGGAGGTGTCCCTGCCCATGATAGGGGGTTGGAACTGATTGAGTTTTAAGGTCCCTTCCAACCCAAACCATTCCACGATTCAAAGCGCCGCTTTCCCCTCCCTTTGTTTGCGTGGCTTTGTCTCCTCCGTGTCGTCCCCCCACCGCGGACAGGGGCTCCCCCGCCTCCAGGGTCCGCTTTGTGCCACCTGCGCGCCGTGGGAACGGGCCCCGCCCGCCTGATGCGCGCGCGCCGCTCCCCGCGTGGCGCCCGCGCAGGTGCCGAGTGAGTGGGGCGCCCGGGAAGGCGCCCGCGAGCGCGCGCACTCCCCCCCGCCCCTTCCCCCGCGCGGGGACCGTCCCACCGCCGCCTCCCCTCCCGGCCGCGCGCGCCCGGGCGGGAAGGAAGGAGGAGAGACGGCGGCGCGCGCCGCTCCGCGTGGAGCGCCGAGCGCATGGTGGGAGAGGCGGAGCGGGCGCGCGCGCGCGGGCAGCCCAGCGGGCGGGGCGGGGCGAGGCGATAACCCTTGCGGAGCTGCCTGGGAGACCCCGGGTTTGGGGCTGCGCCAGCGCGCGCGGCGCCTCCTCCTCTTCCCCCCCACCTCCCCGCCCGCTTCCCCCCCCCTCCCTCCCCAGCCGAGTGGAAGGGGCTGGGGTTGGTGCCAGCAGCGGCGTGAGCGCTCGAGCGGCCGCCATTTTACGCCAGCTCCAGCACACACTGTCCGGACACAGCGAGGGAGCGCAGAAGGGGGGGCAGCTCCTCAGCACGCCGAGCCGCTAAGCCGCGCCCCGCAGCCCCTTCGCACCGCGTTGCGACCCCCGCAGCGACAGGTCAGGCGCTGGGCGAGGCTCGGAGCGGGGCCGGGGCGGCGAAGAGGGGTGAGGCGGCTGAGGGGAGCGCACGGGCGGGGCGGGGGGCGCGCGCCGGGCGGAGGCGCCTCGGCTGCCTTCGTGGCCGCCACCGCCGGGCGGGCTGGGCCGGGGGTGCCCGCGCGCCAGGCCCGGCAACTAGGGGGGGGGCTCAGGGGCCGCTCTCGCGCGGGGCGCGCGCCTCTCATTGTCCCGCCGGCCCCGCCGCCCCATTCATTGCCCGGGAGGGGCCGCACCGCGACCTCGGTGCGTGGGAAGGGGGGGGCCGCGCGGGTCCGGCGTGGCTGCGGTCACGTCGTGAGGCAGCAGCGTTTCCCGGCGGGGACGCGGGGCTGTCGGCGGGGCCCTGCATTGTTTCATAGAACGGTTTGGGTTGGAAGGGACATTAAAGCTCACCCAGCTCCAATCCCCCTGCTACGGGCACGGACACCTCCCACCAGCCCAGGCTGCTCAAGGCCCCATCCAGCCTGGCCTGGAACACTTCCAGGGAGGGGGCATCCACAACTTCACTGGGCAACCTGTGCCAGTGCCTCACCACCCTCATGGTGAAGGATTTCTTCCTAATGTCTAACCTAAATCTTCCTTCTTCCAACTAAAAGCCATTCTCCCTCTTGTCACTCCTTGCCCTTGTAAAAAGTCCCTTCCCAGCTTTTCTGTAGCCCCTTCGGGTGCCGTTTCGGGGAGAAGTGTGGCGGGGGCGGGGGGCACCGGGAGCTGCCGGTCCGGTGGTGAAATCGGGCCCGAGGTGTTGCAAGCGCTTTCCGGGGGGAATCGGGCGAGAGGTGAGGAATGGCCGGGGCTCGGAGTGTGCGGGGGGAGCCGCTCCTCCCGCGGGAGCGCGGCGGGGAGGGGGGAAGTCGGTCACTGGAGGAAGTTGTAGGACATCTGAACGCGCGGAGCACGTGTTTCCATCGGGCTCATGGCGGCCGCCGCCGTGGGTGGGTGCGGGCTGGGAACAGCGCGCTTTGTTCCTGCTCGCCTGCCCGGCCGGCACCGCAGCGGAGGCGGGAAGGGATCCCGGCCGCTCCCGGGGCCTGGAGCCGGCGGATCCCTCTGGGGGGCAGCGGGTTTGCGGCGGGAGGGGGAGGCAATGTCAGTGCGTGTCGCGGCGGCTGCATGTGGCAGGTCTGCTCTTCCTCCAACCCCCGCCATTGGCTCTTGCTCCATTTCTAACTTGTTCGGAGCCTCTTAGGGAGCGCGTTAGAGAGACAGAGAGGGAGGTGAGTCAGAGTGTCTGGCTGGGTTGTGTAAAACCTGCAGTGAAAGCCACCCCACCCCCGCTAGGCAGTGGTGTTAGGGCTGTCCTTTGTGTCAGAGCTTCTTTTGAGGAATTATGTGCGTCTTCTAAAACTAAAAAGTATCAGGAAAGTGATCTGTGACTTTTTTTGTGTGTGTGTGACAGAGTAGGCCAGTCTGTTTCATGTATTGTCACTTGAATTGTTCTACTTTAAGGTATTTTTAACTTAATTTTGATGCTTATTGAATTTGAACAGATATCTGGAAACATGGCTACTGAACATGTTAATGGGAATGGTACTGAAGAGCCTATGGATACTTCTGCTGCAGTTACCCATTCTGAGCATTTCCAGACATTGCTTGATGCTGGTTTACCACAGAAAGTTGCTGAAAAACTAGATGAAATTTACGTTGCAGGTAAGATGTAAAACTTGCAAAAGCACACTTTACAATATTTTATTGGATTCTGCTGTCTTTGGGCTAAAATGGCAACTTTTTGTGGTTTCCAAAAGTATGGGAACTGCAGTCTTACCAAAATCTGGATTTCTTCATTCAGTGCTTTAATTTGTCATAGTATTTTTCAGAGACATGTCTTGGGCCATGCCACTTGGGCTGAGGGTTGGGAAGGAGTAGTATGCAGGTGACTGTAGCAACAGGAATAAACAGCAGATGATTTTTAGAAAGAGTAGGTGATGTGGTCTTTATGGATCTTTTACAGTAGTTGTACGTGACTGTAACTGAAGCCTTGGTATTAATCTTCTAATGTAAATCACATAGTATTTGGCTTTATGGATGTGAAGGTTATTGAATTGGTTCGCTCAGACTTTGGATTACAGTGGTCACTTTCAGTGCTGCAGCGTGTTTTGTCTGTATAGTCATCTCAAAATGTACCAAGGTACCATTGGTTAAACAACTTATATCAGGTTTTGATAGATCCTTTTCAGTGCAGTTTCAGGATACTGAAAATAAAGTTGGTCCCTGTAACATCTGGGTTTCACAGAAGTCAAACAAATACACAAATGCAGGAACTGTTATTTTTGATTTTAAGTTTTTGACACTTTTTAATTAAAAAAAGGTTAGGTACACTTAAATATTTACCTCTAAGAGGGTGATATGATTTTTTTAGGTATAGTAACTTAGTGATTGGTTTAGAGGTCACTGAAATGTGTTAGGTGTATCAAATGTGGTTAAAGATTCCTGCCCAAATATAATCAGTATTTTTTTTCTTTTCTCTAGGGCTAGTTGCACATAGTGATCTAGATGAAAGAGCTATTGAAGCTTTAAAGGAATTTAATGAAGAAGGTGCATTGGCAGTGCTTCAGCAGTTTAAAGACAGTGATCTCTCACATGTTCAGGTAATGTTAAGCAGTTTAGAAAATTATTGTTGAGGGATGAACTGCAATTTGACTGGCAAGAGGTTTGCTTAAGTCTCATCAGTGATCCATATGTGATATGTAAAATGAGCACCATATTAATTCATGGTAGAATTAGCTTCTAGCTTGTCATGTTTTCAGAACTGAAGATTAATATATCCTTTGCAGAACAAAAGTGCCTTTTTATGTGGAGTCATGAAGACATACAGGCAGAGGGAAAAACAAGGGACCAAGGTGGCAGATTCTAGCAAAGGACCAGATGAGGCAAAAATTAAGGTACGTGCCTAAAAGATAAACGTTATACTGTCTATTTGTGGTTTTCCAAAGCTGTTGTGACCGATACCTTGTTTCTTTTGGATGTGTGCTTTTTGTACTTTTTGTAAAAATGCTATTTTAGATTGTCATTACTGAAAGCCATCAGTTGCAATTTTATCTTGCACTTCAAGAGGAAAGTTAATATACTGTTAATTACTGGAACTGAATGTATATGAAAGTAAAAAAGATTAGACCAGTTTGCTTTATGTCTACTTGAGACAGTTATGCTGTTTCACAGGTAAAAGTTTGGAAACTTGTCAGCATAGATCTTTGAGTTCAGAATGCGTATCTTCAGCTGCTACTGGTTCTTTTCTTTTTTTTCCTTTCCTTTCCTTCCCCCTTCACTTCGGGTTTAAAGGAACTCCAGAATAAGGAGGAGGTACCACGTGTGTCTGAAAAACCAGATTGTAACGGATTTAGGGTTTAGCCCACTTCTTATGACATAATCGCTATTCTCATAAACTGCACCCCAGACTGTATTAGTAATGGACACATTATTTCTTGGACAGAGTCTTCTGGTAGCAAGAGACTCCTGTCTCGAGAGTTAGGCATGCTATGATTTATTTTAGAATTCTGTGATTAGCAACTTTACCAAAGCTTAAGGAAAGGAAAACCATCTAAACATGCTTAGTTGATGTCTCAAAAAGTGAGGGAATCTTTCATCTTTGACTTCTCATGTGTAATGTGCAAAGTGAACGTGTTAATATATTACAAATAACCATGCAGCTTGCAAAACTAGAAAGTCTTTTTTCCTTCTTACTTTAAGGCTAGGATGATGTTCATTATAAATTCAAAAAAACTGATACAACTTTTGTCACTAACACATAAAACCACAACAATATGAAGACTTCTTTAACTAACATAAAAGTAGCACAGCTTTTATTGCTGGTGACTATAGCATTTAAAATAACTTCATAGTTTCCCAGCTGTGACATTACTAACTCTTGGTTATAATTAGGCTTGTTTAATATTCGGTTTCTTTGTATGTAGAGTTGATTTCTCTTTGTACAGAATTATTAAGAACAAGACTAATTTCAGAGGAGTTTCTCATATTTGCATACTGAATTTCTTCTGAAATTTTATGTTGGTAGTGTGGCTAACTGCATGCAGTGATTCTAGTGAGGTTCAGTTGTGTTGGGATGCTCTGTGCCCCCACAAGGAATTTGCGGAGAGGGGAGGGAGGGTTGGATAAAGGAAGTAGAACCGCCGCTTCAGTGGCTGGATACCTGAAGCAGTCTGTACGGTGTTCCAGGGGTGTAAGCACTTAAATGTTTTTTTAACTTCACACTTATGAGTAATCTCATTAAGTGAAGGGAACTCCTGTACATAAATGTTTGCAGGATTGGACATGCCAAAACAAGAAGTTTCTCAGACTAAGATCTTTCTGATTAAAGGGAAGCTTGCTATTCTATTACTTGACCTTTTTTTTTTCCCTATTAAAATGAAGGAATTAGGGAAAACTCTTATGTCAATCTCTGCTTTTCTAGCAGTGTTTCTTTATCTGACAGTTCTAATAATTGTTTTGCAAGTTTCTGGTTAAAGTACTAGCAGTAGGCTTGTTTGCCTATGGGAGTTTCAAAGCAGTACAGTTTAAGAGGAATTATAAGCATGTCTGTTGATGACTGACATGCATCTAAACTAGCTCAGTTTGTATAGGATTTTAAAATTTTAAGTTTCTTACTTGAAGGCACTCTTGGAGAGAACCGGCTACACTCTTGATGTGACTACTGGACAGAGAAAGTATGGTGGACCTCCTCCAGAGTCTGTACATTCAGGACCACAACCTTCTGTTGGTACTGAGGTGAGAAGGAGATGTTTATGTAGAAATATTCTTATTCATTGGAAGTATTTTTTTATAAACAACACTGTCTGTTGCAGATATTTGTGGGCAAGATTCCAAGAGACTTGTTTGAAGATGAACTTGTTCCATTATTTGAGAAAGCTGGCCCTATATGGGATCTACGCTTAATGATGGATCCACTAACAGGTCTAAACAGAGGATATGCTTTTGTCACTTTTTGTACTAAAGAGGCAGCTCAGGAAGCTGTTAAACTGGTAAGTTTTGACTTGGATTTTTTTTTTTTAACACTCTTTGGATTATAAGCAGTTGTCCTGATCCAAATGCTTAAGATACAATTTTTAGATCACAATGTGAATATCCCCAAGGTGGTTTTGAGTATTGCCACATTGTCTGTAAATTTTTACTGACTGTATTAGGGACGGGGAAGCTGATGGCCTGCCATTTGGACCAGTTGAATGAGCCTTTATTATTAACAAAAATCGTATTAGCAGTAGTGACTTCTGAGCTGTTTGCATCTGGATGAGTTTTGGAGAGTGGTGACATTTGGATTGCTGTTGGTCAGATTGACTGTGATCTCTGGTCTGCTTGCGCACCAGCAGAGGGCCCCGTGCTGGAAAAATGCTCCCAAAGTCACAGCATTTCATAAGGTGCTTGAGATGGGAAGTAATCGTTCTTGAGTGTTAAGGTCTGTTTGCTGCAACTGATTGGAAAAGGCATGAATCTTGCCAGGATAGAAAACATTTCCTCTGTTTTATATAGAGATGTGAAATGGTTTCTTACAAGGAATAGGCCACCCTTAAACTTTCCAGGTTTTACGCATGGAGTATCAGTCACTAAAAAAGAGAGGAAAGAAACATGACCCTGATCTTCGCACTGTTTCTTTGTTTTTCTAGTTGAATTTTTTGAGCTAGTTAATACTGCATTGATATGGCCCAGATCTGTGTGCGGTGTGACCCTCAGGACTGCTAATGATACTCATTCTGAGGTGCAGTGATGCTGTGTTAATATAGTAGGGTTAAAATCTCTGGACTGTAATAAGGTACATCTTAAACCATTAAGGTACCCTGTTGACAATAATCTAAGTCAGTTGATGGAGACAAATCAAGCTGAAGATGGGGGATGTTTTTTGAAAAGCATAGAAACGTCTACGAAACTGGAAGTACAAAAATATCTGATATATGCATTTTAGCTTTTTAAATAAGAACAATTTGTGTTCCTGTGCACAATCCAAATACGCTGAGGATAACTGTGTATACCTCTTTGTACTTTCATTGTCAACCTAGTTATTAATATTGTGTGTAAAATTGAGTTATGTACATGACTTAGAAAAACTGTGACTCAAATCAAGAGGCACCTAGTAAAAAAACAAAAAGGAATTTTTGTTCTCATAGCCTGATTTTGCTTGAAGGCAGCAGGTTCTGTAAAGTAATTCAGGTTGTGTTTCCATAAAAGTAACATCAGATTCTAGCCTCTGTCTTCCAGTAAATGAAACAAGGAAGGGAGGTGCTTGGTGTCTCTTTGTTTGGTGTATCTCTTTGATATGCAGGAAAAAGTGGTGTGTTTGGTTTTTCAGTTAAATATCTGCTGAGTCTAATAGTTGAAGCGTTGCAATCGATGGGACAGTTTTTCAGCTTACCTGCTAACCTCTTTGAGGGCAGAATTAGTTCTAAAATGGAATCCTGTGGCATTTGTCAGCTTTTGAATGATTACGACAATAGGTGTTGGTGTATTATAAGTTTCCAAAGTTGTCTAGGAGGAATTTGCAGGGGTACTAGTGAAATATGGTTATAGGACTCAGTAATCTTGGGTCAATCACTTGTAGTAGTTACGCATCCATGGGAAAGACTGCTGAAAGATCTCTTATAGGAATGCTGGACCGTTGGTCCTAACCATTTTAGTATCCTAGTATTCTAACAAGTGGTGGTCTTTTTGATGCTACCTGTAGTCTTCTGATATGTATACAACTTATTTCCCAGCTTTCTGGATTCCTTGGGATAGGAGTTCTTCTGTTATTCACATCTTCTTCTCAGAGATTTTTTTCCTTCCCCCCGCATTCAGAACTTGAAGTGTATCAAAAATGAGAGTGAAAATCTGCATTGCTTGTAGGCTTCTGAGTAGTAAGAGATAGCTGTGAGGTTTGTCAATACCCAAACTGCAGCAGAGAATAAACTGTCCTGTCTTCAGGCTCCTGCAGTTAAGTTTAACATGCTTTCAATATAATTTATATTTATGTGGCTGTTGTATCATCCATAGTCTTAATTCAGTTCTACATTAAGTTGATATAAAAATTTTTGGATAAACTTAATGTATTCATTAACCAGAAGAAATTTAGCAATTTAAAAGGCTGAAGCCTTTATTTTGTTAACGTATGCATTTTAAAGTCACTGAAAGTTGAGAATTCCCTAAATTGTGTTTGAAATACCTTTGGGGCTGTGCTTGAGGTAGAAATGAAGTGATGCCGTGGCCTGATACTGAGAAGAATTAGATATGGAATGTAGTTAATTTTGTGTCCAGTACTTAATCCAGTGTGGTTAACCCTTGCTGGTTAAGTAGAAGTGGCAAGCACTGAGTATCAGAAATCTAATTTTATTTTTGTTAACCTCAGGCATTTTTTAATGTGTTAGTATGTTTGTGTTTACTTTCTGGTTTATTCTGTTTGAGTTAAGAATTATAGCTTCTGTGGTGTTCTTATGTACACATGTTCAATTTCCTCTCCTGTTTCATACGAAGTTGTTAGATTTCAGTTTTTCTAAAAAATTCTGAGTGATTAAGGTTACTGTAGACATGTGCAGGATAAATACCTGTGAGGAAGGGTATCCTGCTTGTAGGAAAACATACTGAGAACTACAGTAGCGTATGGTGTGATTTTTACTAGATCAAGTGTAAACTTGATCAAAGTGCAGGTACAGGTGAGTTACGCAAATATACCCCTTAAGCAGTTTGCCAGCTTTGCACAACAGTACAATTTTGCCATTTGCTTCTGGAAATAACTGAAATTGCTGGTGAGAGTTTAAGTGGATAAAATGACAAGACAGACCTTATGCAGACTTTGACTTCTTTATGACTAGATTCTCACAGTACTTAGCGAAAATCTAAAAAATCTTTCTGTTATACTGTCTAAAGGGTATGAATGTCTCTGTTACTGACTTGAGGAGTTGATTCAGTGGTGAGAGGGGGAAGCAGTGTGCTGACTTCACTAATTTGATATCCTGACTTGGTTTGGTACTTCACTCAGATCATAATTTGGGCCTGTTCACGTCTAATCTAAGTTTACAGATGGTATACAAGCTACTTACCGAAATCTACCAACTTCTTATTCAAGAGCACTAATTCAAGACTACTTTGTGTTAAGAGAAACATACAATGAAAAGTAGTAGTTAATATATTGTCATATTATAAAAACTACTAGAAAATACTGCCAGTGTGGAATTGCAATATGGTAAAATGTTTTAGTTTTTTAAAGTTATGGAATATAATTTTGTTGCCATGAGTTGTAGGAGAGGCTCTTTTTTGGATTAAGTTTGTAGCCAGACTTTGCTCTTAGACTTTAACTGGAGCAGCAGATAATACCTTCTGTTATCCATATAGAATATTTCAGTCAGAGGGGACCTACAAGATCTATCTAGTCTAACTGACCACTTCAGGGCTGACCAAAAGTTAAAGCATGTCATTAAGGGCATTGTCCGAATGCCTCTGAAACACTGACAGGCTTGGGGCATCGACCGCCTGTCTAGGAAGCCCGTTCCACTGTTTCACTACCCGCTTCCTAATGTAAAGAAACGTTTCCTAATACTTGAGTTAATGAAGAATCGGCTTGTGTCTTGTTTCTAGATGAATAATCTTTCATCATCTTTTAAAGGTGTTCTTTTAAAGGACTTTTTGAACTACTGTAATGTCTTTTCCTGAGTGTGTATGTCTGTTTATTAGTAATCATAATATATAGATAAGTCGTCCTATGCAGCTGTTTCCTACTTTAAAATCAACTATTCCTCTGCCACATGGGCAAAACATATGGCGATGGTAGTCTTCTACTGTGTCCTGCTGTGTTTTGAGACCTCATTTGTTGGGAAAATGCCCCTTCATATACTTTTCACACATACAGTTCTCCTTTTAGCTCACTTTTGGGACAGTTGTCTAGCTCTGAAAATTTTCAGTGATGTAGTATTTGTTTGCAAAAGATAGATATAAATAAATGAACGTGTTCACCTTGATTTTAGTGCACAAAGAAAGAAGGGGTGTGGGGCAACTTGCTTGTGCAGGAGGGCTTACCACTAAACGCAAAGTAACTCATAGAATAAATAGCTAGATTAAATTTTAAAAGGCTGTCCTACTACTTGTCAATAAGATGTTGACCACAAAATACATCTTCCTAGTTATAGAACTGTCTGTTGCAGGGCTTCCAGTTGGAAAGGGGTTGATGTACCACCAGTTGACCTCCCTGCCGCTTATTTGGATGATGCATGTCTGTGTCTGCATCTCAGTGAAAGGCATTTTTTGTCAACAGATGTCTACAGTAATACTTTTTTTTTTTCCTTAAACTAATGACTTGTTCAGGGTGTTTCCTAAACTGTTATGGGAGAAGCATTTGAACAGCAAGCATTAGGATTTAAAGTTAGTAGAAGGTTATTCTTGCTGTTTGCTATCTTTATATGTGTAATCTCTGTGCTTTGTGAAGTATTTGCCAATTAGTCTTGCACATTTTGTGGTGATTACCTGATCACAGCTCTATTTTGTTAATAGGGAACTTTAGAAGGGAATCTGACGTCAGTTGTAACTCCTGTCTTGGATTATACACAATTCAAGAATTCATAGATGCAGTCTGTGGAGGAACTTGTGGTTTTTTTCTGCGTGGTTTTGAAGTGAGGTGCCTTGACGAATCGGACATAAAATTTACTTTTCATAGCTCTACATGAAAACGTCTCTAAAGAAACGTATATTAGGAGGCTTGAACAAGAAGGGAAGAATAATCGTTGGCTGAAATTGTAGAGATGCCTTAGAGAACATGGGTATGCTTCAGAACAGTTGAATATGCATCAAAAGCTCTGAAGTATTTATTATATTACTACATGCTATGTTTGCAGAAGTAAAATTTGGTATGCTGCTGTTAGAGGGGAGTGAAACTTACCTGTAACTGATGATTGTCCAATTACTTTCTTTTCTAGTACAACAACCATGAAATTCGTTCTGGAAAACACATTGGTGTATGCATCTCTGTTGCCAATAATAGACTTTTTGTTGGTTCTATTCCGAAGAGTAAAACCAAGGAGCAAATTGTTGAAGAATTTAGCAAAGTAACAGGTAAGTCGGTAACTATGATTTGTAGAGCTGGAGAGGTGTCAAACATGATTGGTGATGAACCTTCTTCACCAATTTTTGACTTATGGTTGAGTGATAATGATTCCGAACAAAGACCACTTAGCATTTGTCCTGACTTTTATGTTTTTTTAAACTGTTGTGCTGAGAATTGAAATAGTTAGGATTAGACTAGGATGTGTGATTCCCAAGTTTTACCTAGAGAGAATAGTTGTGCAATGTTTAAAAAAACTATTCAAAGCCATAGATGGTTTAATTATTTCAAAGCTAATGTGTGTTTTAAAGCTTTTCAAGACAAAACTGAAGCAGGTTGGAGAATGTAACTATTTCTGTGCTTCAGAATTTTTAGTGATTTGATAAGGATCTCTTCTTGATAACAACATATAAACCAGCAAAGGTAACATTTGATGGTTTTCTCTGTCGTGGAATGGTATACTTTAGATTCCTTGGAGCAACACTGAAACTTTTTAGATGTGTTAAGTCATGCATGTTTGAGTTGTTATTGTTTAGACATCCATGGAGAAAACACAGTCTGATAAGTGGAGTGACTTACGGGGTTGAGAGTACTGACAAAGAACAAGTTTTGGCCCCCCTTCTCTCTTCTTGATTCAGTTAGAGGAAGAGTACTCTTCTGTAGATGCTGAGCTTTCTTCACTTAATAAAGTGGAATCTAAGCCGGGATAGTCTAAGTCTCTCTTTGAAAATGTTAATCATGAAGGTAGAGAAATTTTGATGTGTACATGGTTGCAAAAGTCTAGTGTGGTCATGCTGTTTTTCAATGACTTGTCAGATGCATGTTTGCCAGAAAGATAATTCTTCATGTATTGAAGCCATAACAAATAAATATTTTGCGTAATTTCAGAGGGTCTTACAGATGTCATATTGTATCATCAACCTGATGACAAGAAAAAGAACCGGGGTTTTTGTTTCCTGGAATACGAAGATCACAAAACTGCTGCTCAGGCCAGACGTAGATTAATGAGTGGCAAAGTGAAAGTCTGGGGAAATGTTGTTACAGTTGAATGGGCTGATCCTATAGAAGACCCAGATCCTGAAGTCATGGCAAAGGTAATAAAGCTATAAAGGAACCATAATATATTTAAAGTGCCTTGTTCCAAACTAAGTACTTCCTGACATTAGCATAAGTTTTTAAATAGCATCTTTCAGCCTTCTTGTCAGAGATGTTGTTCGTGAGATGATAAAAATGTGGATACACTCTAGAATTGATGAGAATTTTAAAACTCTATTCGCTGAACGTTGAACATACTGCTTGCCAAATTGACACATAGGCCTGATGTACTTAATTTATCATTTGGAAGTGGTGGTGGTGACTCCAAAAGTTAAAATCGTTTTGTAGCTTAATATTTGGAGGGACCGAAATCTAGATACAATCACCCTGTCTTTTTTCAGTTATGTTGTGTAGCTGAGTTGTTTAATGGAAACTCTTGGCTAGCCCATATCCTTATCTCTTTCTCTTTGCTTGCTTTTCATCTGTGCTTTTACTCTCACCTGAGGCACGTCACTTGCTGGAGTCCTACTTTGATGGACCTAGTAAGATAGCTTGGCTGGGATCTCCTCTTTGGTGAGCCATAAGGGAAAAGGGTTGGGGTGTGGGGGCTCATTTTATGGAAAAAGATGCTTTTGTAATACAGGTATTACAGAAGCTTACAGACTACCCTGTCTGCAGACTTATTTTTCTTGCCCGGCATTATAGACTGTCAGCTGCAGGGAAGAGTCTTGCAGGTGAAACTTGTTGAAGGAGGCACTTCCTAAATATGGTGGCCTGTCTATCTGTTCAGTTTCTTGGCTCAAAGGAGAAGAGACCTAATCCAGTAAAATGTTAACATGTAAACTACAGGAGCTTGTACCAACATGACTGCACAGATGAGCAGGAAGCGATAGGGGACATAATTGGATACCTTTCTGAAAAAAATTTACAAATGCGGGGAGTGAAAGGCTAAGGAAGGTAAAGCTTCATAGTGGTTTGCTCCATGTAATATTCAGGGTTTTTGAATGTGTTAGTGCCTTGTATTGTTTTGTATTTGAAAAAAAATAAAAATGGGAAATGTGTAGAATATCAACTTGTATTACTTCTGGTGCTGTAGGCCAAAGATGGGACCTGGAGCTTGGGTTGGAGACATAGGAAAGTGAGACAATGTGAATGAGAATACTGTACAAGTAGAGAACATCTAGCTTGTGTCTGAAGGCAAAAGTTGGGACAAGCATTGGTGTCTGACCTTTCTTGCTGGGTGTGTCCCTTAGTTTATTCTTGCAACAAGGAAAATCTCTGCTTCTGTCTTTCTTGCCCACTTTACACTTGGAGAAACTGACTGCATCTGGCACTTCTGGAAGTGCTAGGCTTACTTGCTGTTGTTTATTGCTATCTTTCCCCTAAGAGAAAGAATAGCTGAACTGCTACAGTCAGTCTCCTAGATGTAAACTGTAGGTAGACTGTCATTGCTTCTGAGTACTGTCAGTTGGAAGCAGAGGGAGAGCTATTGACCCTTGTCTTACACTTTCCTGTGGTAGAAGACTCTGGAGGAAACACTGAGTAGGAGGAGTAGGATACTTTTATCAGAATAATCGTCTGATCTGGTGGTTTTCTTGTCAAGACTGCTAGAAGGGCAAGTCCATAGCAGCCAGCTGTGTCACCTTTTTAGCCAAAACATGATCAGTGTTGTTCGAAGTACCCCTGCTTGAGCCTTTTTTTCCTCTCCTCCAGACTTTTGCTTGTGTTGTGTAAAGTACTGTATGGATACATCCATAAAATTCAAATGGGGTGTTGCCTTAAATATGAAGTACCTTAAGTGTGAGGAAGTAGAAAGCTAGATTCGGAAGTTCAGCATAATGTGCTGCATGAGATCAGTGCTTATACTGACAGGTCAGAGTACAATTGGTTAAGTAATTGATTTGTAGTCCAAAGTGAACTTTTTTTCAACTTCCAGTAGTTGTATTGATAACTTAATTTCTCCTAAGTTTTATTTTGGTGCCTCCTACACCTGTAGCAGAGATAAATTTCCTACTGTTTTACAAAATTTTTGTAGGGTGACTGAGACTATGGAAGACATTCTGGAGTAGCAGGTTAACCAGCTAAATGAAGACTTATGCTTGTGGCTGCCTGGTAGATTACAGGAAAGGAGACAGGGCTGGTAACCCTTCGAGAATGTGGTAATGAAGTCTGAAGTGTTTGTGCTGTAGGTAAGAGGAGAAAAGGGAGCAGATTGCAGAAGTTTTGAGGGTAGTCTAATCTTAAACAGTTTTAAAAGTGGGTGCTGCTGCTGGGTATATTGCTTGTTAGGTGTGTGTTTGTGGATCCATGGTGTTATAATGTATGTGCCTTAATGAAGACTTCCTTCCTCTCCCCCCTTTTCTCTAGATAGTTTAAATGAAATAAAAATATGTTCATTTTCTCTCAGCCTATGTTTTAACCTGCCTCCTAGTTTTGACATCTTTGGTTCATCTATGCTTTTAAGCTGTAACATGGCCAAAGGTATAAAAAATTTTAACTGTTAGAGATGAATGGATTTGTCTGCACTTAGTTGCTTTTTTCATCTTTAAAAAAATGTTGTGTTACAGCATCTTGCAGCAAAATAAGTGAGGATTTTTGAGGGAGGTTTTTAGTCACGTCTGACACCATGTCAGTCATTGTGCATTTATTGGTGAAGGCTGCTTAGGATTCCTTATGTGATTCTAGTTCTCATCCTTTCCTGATATACAAGCATAAAGAATATTTGTTTGAAAGTGATATGTTTTTAAAACCATTGATTACATCACAAAACTTCCTGTAATTAATTTTTGTGAAATAAGGCTAAGGTAGCAATTAGAATAGTTCACTAAAAATGGTTAGAACATATGGGTTACAGGAAATAAAGGTTGCTTCTACCATCAAGGCATGTAGAGAGAAGCTTAACACAGGATAGGAAGCAGCTTTCCTTGTAGAGCTGGCTGTGACTTTTATCATCTCCTAAAAATCAGCTTGAGTAACTATTGCCAAGAATAGAGTTAGTTACACTGAGTCAGATTTATGATCTGTAGTGTCCCTTCTTCCCAACTCTGCATCCCATCCTAGTTCAGCTACTGAGACAAAGATTAATGGAAGTTTTTCCTGTTTATTTGTAACTTAATTAGATAAGTAATTCTTATAAAAGGGATGTCTGGGTTTACTGAGTTCTTATGTGTGATGAAATTAGAGATTATAACTGATTAAAAAATTCGAGCATGATTTGTTACTTTCACACCCTGTGCTGTTTGTGTTCATCTTAAGGACTAGGAGTGGGAAATCAGTGCTGCCATGTACAGTGTTCACTTTTTGTCATTAGCTAGTGTGAAACCTTGTAGTGGAGGTGATGCGAACAGAAGTTGCAGGTCTTTGAAGCTGATGTGTGCAGCTGCGTTGTAGCAAGGTCAGACTGAGCATTCTTTGGCGGGAGGAGATGACTAGACTGTCAGGGCATGGAAAGGACTCTCCCCAACAGGTCAGAGGCTTGTGAATTGTAAGAACTTGTGGATGGCATCCTACAAACATGCTGATGTGCCGTCATTTAGCGCAATCTTGGTATGGGTGCAAGGGCAAAGCTTTGAATACCCATGGGTCACTGACATAAGTGATTCCTGGTGTCTGGTGTACATTGTTTGCTGTATTAAATAAGAGTCTAGTTTAGCCTTTGTCAGATTGCTCTGTATTTTCTTTTATTATTTTCTTTTATTGAATGCAGTTGGTGGTTGGTGAAACTTTGTTGATGATTTAGTCACTTTCTGACAGTTAATAGGGCTTGTCTCATGTCTCAATAGTTGAAAGATAACCTCTTTGATTTTATAAGCTGCATAGCAGTGTCTCTGTAGCTTGAGAACCATATTGCATGCTTCATAGAGCTGGGGAAGGGAATAGACTTTCAGAGTTACTTGGAAGTGGCTGTTCCTCAAGGGAAGCACACAGCTTGATTTGTGAGAAAGTCCAAGGGTCACTCGGCAGTGTCTGCCTTAGTATCCCCTTCTGTCAGCATTCTCTCTTCTTTCTACCTGTAGATTCAAGTCACCAAGTGCTCCTCAGGCAAGCATGTTCTGCTGCCAGGTATTTGGTGTGGCTGTAGTATGGGAGCTGCAAGTTACGCAGCTTGAGAGCTGCAGACCTGTCACCTCTCGCCTAGATATTGTAGTGATGACTGTTCTGCAAATACCTGTCTTAACAATGAAATGTTTTGATAAGTTAATTATTTTGTGTGTAACCAATCCTGGTTGCCTTCTTTCAAGTTGGAAAGTTTCCCGTGTTGAAAATAACTGCTGCTAGGTTTCTTTTAAACATTAATACAAATCAGATTGACTTTCAGGATGCTAATACTGTGTCATCATGTTTGAAACCTGGTTTAATATTTCTATCAGTCATGGAATTTTTGAGCCAACTCGTGCTGTATGGATACATATGTACGTGAACTCATGTATATGTATATATAAAATGCTGTGCATAAAATGTAATGACATTTTCTCATTTGTTTTGGAATTAGATCATATTTCTAAGTTCTTTTTTTTTTCTTTTTAGGTAAAAGTTTTGTTCGTACGCAATCTTGCCAATACTGTAACAGAGGAGATACTAGAAAAGGCCTTCAGTCAATTTGGAAAGCTAGAGCGAGTGAAGAAGCTAAAAGACTATGCTTTCATTCATTTTGATGAACGGGATGGTGCGGTAAAGGTAAGTGAAGAGGATTATAACTGTCTGTAAGTAGTGAGTAAGCATGACATTTAGAAGCTGTATACTACTTGAGAAAAAGCTCTGTCTAGAGAAATGATAATACATTGTCACTGATAACTTTGTCCTCTCTGGGTGTCTCCTAAGGAAGACACAATTGCTAGCTGGAAAAGTGGATCTTAGAGGCGTCTTGTCCTAAGTAATTTTGCTGATAATCAGTTTCAAATGGGAAGTGCCAGAAGTTGGATGACTTCTCACCAAATCATTGGTAGAATCTAAAGCAGTTTCTGTATGCTGATAAAAACTTAGGCACCTTTTCTTTTTGGTGAGAGGTACTGGATGATTGTCATGTAATTGTCATTCCCAGATTCTGGTTGCCTGGTCTTGGTGTTTTTTGCTCCTGTCCCCTGTCTCTAAGAAGGGGAAAATGTAATTCTTCTGCCTATAGTGTATCTGTTTTTGTGTTCTGTGGGAGGATGCAGGATACAAAGTGTTTTGGTTTTTCTTACTCATCCAGATACCTTAAAGCAGATGCTTACCAAGAGAATGGGAAAGAGTCTTTTCATAGGATTTGTATCCCATCAACATTTAGCTATGTAGAGTCCTTGCAAGTGGTAGAATCTTAAGGATCCCCCTGCTTGAATTTAATTGGTAGCAGTTACTGTAACCTGTGGGAATTGTACATATGTGTGGTGATGGGGTTTTTGTTGGTGATTTGTTTTGTTTTGGTTTTTTTTTGTTGTCAGAATTAGACTGTTAAATTTTAACTTGTGGCTTCTGATTTAAAAAGAAAGTTACTTTTACTATATATAAAACAAAGGAATAAAAACTTATACTGATCTCTAGCTTTAGTGGTGTTTGTGTATATGCTGACATTATAAATCTATTCCCTTATTGCAAAATCTGCACATTCAGGGCATATTTCTGTCACTTCATTAATTGAATGGAGTAATTGAATGCAGTTCTGGGTTTGAGAGCCAAATTAAGAGGAAATGCATAACTCTGGAACCCACGATATTATGCTGTCTGATTTTAAATTTTTTTTGTTTGTTTTATATTGTTACTTTAGCTCTGGATATCAAATTTTAAAATGCATGCTCTAAAAGAACAAAATCAGTATGCTTAGAAGTACATTTAAAGTCTGTTTGACTCCTTCAGGCAATGGAAGAAATGAATGGCAAAGATTTAGAGGGAGAAAACATTGAAATTGTATTTGCTAAGCCACCAGATCAAAAAAGGAAAGAACGGAAAGCTCAGAGACAAGCGGCTAAAAATCAGATGTAAGTGTAAATGCATGCACTTGTGTTGTATTTTATCTGAAAGAAGTAATTCTGCAACAGAATTAGAACTTCTGGGTATTTTGGTAGATGTTCTCTAATGTACACAAGTTTTCTGGCTTCTCTGAAAACGCTGGATTCATTTAAGTTGTTTGCATTTTACTTAAGATTTCTTAGTGGTGTTGGTGAGAATTCAGGCACTGTTTTGTTCTGTTCATTGAGTGTGACAGCACTGGAGGAAATGTTTAAAGATAATGAAACGTACACAGTTCTCAGTCTTTATTCTAAATTTTCATGTACTACTTCATGGATATGTCATGTGAATCAACTTAGCAATATGCTCCCCTCCCAGCTGGCTTAGCAGTACTGATACAGCCCCACTGTTTAGTAAAGGACCCACTGATAGGAAGATTCTGACTTCGTTTTTCCAACTTCCAGAAGATAGATCTGCTCATGAAGCTTATAAACTCATACTAATAGATAGTTTGCACTAGTAAATGCTGTACATGGGAAAAACAAAAAGCACTTCTTGCCAGCATATTCTGCTTTATGTTCTTGTGTGTTTTTATTCTTCGATATCTGTCTTCCCTCCCCCACCTTATTTCCAAAAATAACTTGTTAGTGCTGTGGTGCAGCATCCAAGAAGACAGAATAGTGAGGTTACCAGATTAATACAGATCTGCAGATGGTGACCTGCTGTACACGTGGA